>CM060934.1:130936310-135936310 GCA_030765085.1 Allium cepa
CTTTTATTATTTGAAAAAAAATAGTTTACGTTTCGAAAAAATTCGATTACATTTATACAAGTTAAGGCCCTTCAAATATAAAGCTTAGTTTAAATTCAAATTCCCAAAACACTACTTTTAGAATGGTTTAAAAACCCATATAAACACATTTATAACTTATATAACCTTTTTAAACCATAATTTCCAAATAGAGAATTCAATTTCAAAATTTGAATTTAAATTCAAATCAAGCTATTTAAATTTCAAAACCTTATCAAGTTATTCAAAATAACTTTTATCTTTAAAAATCCTTTTCAAAAGCTTTTCCCTTTTAACCCAACTTTATTTCCAAAACCATTTGGATTCAAAATTCAACTTTAAAACCATTTCAAAATATCTGTGACTTAACCCATTTCCTCGTGAAATCCATATTTGTGTGTGTACGGTGTAGTCTAGGGGTTTTACACAATAGTGCAACAACATCAATCATCATAATCCAACATACAGCAATATCGATAAGCGGTATAACCCTATAACGCTTATCCAGTATATATTCACAAATAAATAAGTTACATCACGAATGAATAATTACATCACAGTTTACAACACAAATCAGAATAGTTCGTATCAAAAAGTATCACATATCAAGGATATCAAACAAATTATTCACTACATCCAAACATCTATTCATAAGACCAAGTAATTATCTGATTAATTTAAATCAGATCATTTAGCCATGAATAAATTTCTAATCATGGTTAATGAATAATTAGTTAATTATAAACCATTATTATTAATTATTCCATAATCGTTAATTAACCTTTAATTTATAATTAATCCTTTTATTAATTATCCTTAATTAATCACAACAATTAATTAGTTAATCCTTAATTAATAATCATCCCTTACATTCATTAATTAATTAACCTTTAATTAATAAATTAATTAATTAAATAATTATTATTTAAATAATTATATTAACAAATCATTAATTACCTAAAAAATTAAAAGATAAATCTTTTTATCTTTATTAATTATTTTAATTATTATTATTTTAACCTTGTTTAATGATTCATCATTATCACATTATTTAATTTTAAAGATTAAGGTTTTAAATAACATTTTATCTTAATTATCCTTTTTAATTAAGTATATTGTTCATTTAATAAAAATAAACTTATCAAATAATGTAACAAAAATAAATTAATTTTAATTACTTTAAATCATCTTACTCTAAACTTTAATTAATTCAAACTTAAATCAAAATTATCATTTGAAAACAATTATCATTTAAACCTTGTTAATGACTTTTGGAAATAAATCATCATTAAGACATAAATTGAATTTTAAAAACCTTTAAGTAGAAAAAAAATCAAAACATTATTAAGATAAACCATTTATCTTTAATTACTAAATTATCATCAGTTAAAACGTTTATCTTTTATACTTTAAAACTTGATTAAAAAATTTTCAGGTTTATATAAAAATCTAGAAAACAAATTTACTTCACAATTAGAAAACTCGAACCCAAGGTAGTGATCCCCGAGATCTATTCTGAGTCACTCGCCATCCTTGCTACTTCGAGTCGCTCACGCAACTAACTCAAGACCTCATTCGAGTTCACCCCATCTTCTTTAAATTCCAGAGTCACCCAGGCACGAACATGAATGCATGCACATGCACCATTATCCCGACCATCTCTGGTCGTCGTCGAGTACCTCAACAAGTCGACAACGACCATCTAACACTGACCGACCACCCAAAACACACAATTTCGTCGGCGACCGAAATATAGCCACTTGCCATTTCCAGGAACGCAGCCTTATCACCCAAATCTACTCGCACCATCGATTTTCGACCACCAAAATTCATGCCGCTGCACCCAAAGCTGCGCCACACTTCAACGCTCAATCTCCCCCAGGTGATATCAACCCAATTTCCTCGATGACGCCACACGAACTAAATTTCCGACATCGTATTCGAACTAGCCTAAAACCCTACTCCCATCAACTGCTATCACCATGCTCATCAAAAATATTCGTGAGTATTTTTCTGTGAATCCTCGTCACCCAAGCTATCCTTCGGCATGACCACGACCTCCCTTACTTCGTCGATGACCGGCAATTGCCACAAAACCAAATTCCGTTCATCACGAGAAATCTCAACATCCATTCACTTAAAAATCGTGAAATTCCTTTTAAAAATCATCTTATTACAAGATAAATCTGATCCAATGATCAAAACTTCAAATTAAAATACTTGAATTTTCTATTTAAAATGTTTTTCCTCTGTAATTTCACAATTTCAAATTTTTACTAATATTCCATGGTTCAGATTATTTTTAAAATTTGAATCTGAGTGTCTCTAACAATTTTCCTTTACAGATTATAATTCATAATCGCTTGCACTTAGAGATTTGAATTTTTGAAATGGTTTACTCTATAAACTTGGAACAAAACTTATCTACCTGTAACAAAGCATACACACTATCCTTTCCATGAATACATATACAAACAGGCATACGTAAACACTTGTTTATCATCATAGACACCAGAATCAAAGAGCTAGTTTGAAATTTTAAGTTTGCTCACCTGGGCTTGATGTTTGAAAGCAGAGAACTGATTTTAACTTTGATCTGGAATTTTGATTTAGCCTAAACTTGATTTGTTTATGAGCTTCATTCAACCTGCTACTTTGTTGAGTTGTTAATCTTTGTTTGACACTGGTTTGAACTTGCATGTTTCAGTTTGGTTGCTATTGATTTTGAACTGAATCCAAATTGTTGCTTGCATTGTTTCAGGCTTTTGAATTTGGATCTGAAACTTGCTTTCAGATTTTGATTTTCCAGTTTGTATTATTTTTCTTTGCTTTTAGTTTCTAGTTTTATTTTCAGTTTCCAATTTTGAAATTGATAAATCTGATTATACTTTCTTTAATTCATATTTTGTACAATTAATTTCAAAAGAAAAGATAAAATTGCCACTTGTTCATTTAGTCTAACACTTGTAAGTCACGATATGAATCCTCTTACACTTGTCGAATATAATTATTTTATGTCTAATCCTTAGTTTCAATTAATTTATACATTATGGTTTAAACCCTTATGTTATTAAAGTTTACATTTGTTTATTCACATTTCTAAAATATTTACATATGTCTTCTACATGTATTTATGTTTCAAAATTTAAAATTTTCATATCACTATTTTGCAGGATCTAGATTAACCTTAGAGGGGGGTGAATAGGGTTATAGAAAATTTTCTTGAGTTAAACGCAAAAACAAACTACAGAGAAACAAATATGCTAAATAGTAAATCACACACAGAATTTACCCAGCTTCGGCAACCCCTGCCTACTGCTGCATTCCCAGATTTCTATTAGAATTAAACAGTCTCCCGCTTACAAACACTCTAACAGACTCGCACACCCTGCTACCGCCTATAGAGTTTTGCAAACTCGCACACCCTGCTCACTGAACTAATTCTAACTAGACAATCTGACACTACCTAAAATCTAGGTGGTGATTTACCAAGAATTGATTCGAAAAGAAAATAAAACTAAAAACAAATAAACACCCTTAATAAAAATAAAGAATAAATTCGTAAAAAACAATTCCCCTTTAACAAGGTCGGCCCTCTTGTATTCTTTCACCCGATCCTCTTCTATTTTCTTTGACAAAATAATGGCGACGTTGAATTCTTGGATTTCTTTGTCAAATTGGGGTTTTGATCGAGGCTCTTGATTGTCTCTGAAGAAGATATTGATCATGCTCGACCTTCTCTTTGCTTGCGACTAGGGTTTACAAAGTTTTAGGGCTTCAGGAATTTTTCGATCTGATTTATCTCTGGTTGATGATCTTTGCTTCTCTGGAGATCGTCTGAGAAAATTTCTTCGTATGTTGTTCGTACTTTTTGATTTCTCAATTGATTGCTTGAGTTCGATTTTCTGATCGCTTGCCTATGATGATGAACTTGGGTGATGTATTTATATGAATTCTTCACTTTCCTAATTCTCTATTGCCTGATATAGTTTCTACTTGATGCACACGGCTTTGATTTTCAAATGTTCGATTTTCCTTGATTAATACGGCAGAGACTTTCCTCTTTTAATTTGCTTTGAATTTTGACTTTTTCAATTTACACACACTTGATTTCTGACTTGGTCATCTCTGCACTGTTGAATTTCGTTCATCCACTATGGCTTTCGACTTCACATTCTCTGATCTTTGTTATATTGTTTCTCGGCATTGACTTTTGTTCTATGACATTGTACTTGTTGTTCATTGCCATTATATTCTTACTGCCATGTGACACTAGCCGTTCATATTGCATTATCACCTCTGATTGTTGACACTTTATACATTTGTTTGTGCATTTCCATATATCTGTAGCTTGCATGAATCATTTCTTTGTTTTATATATTCTGGTTGTTGACTCGTCTTGATGCTGTATCATAATACTTGATATTGTTGTTGACTTCGGGTTGCACTGATTTTCATTGTGTGTCTGTTGCACTTTGTCTTGATAGTCAAGTTGCACTTTGTCTTGATAGCTTGTTCTCTGGATTATGTGCTCTGTTTTTCCATTGAGTCTGATTTCAATACTTGCATCACTGTTTGTAGCTCAAAGAAGTGTCTGGTCGTTGCATTTGTAGATTTCATTGTTTTTGTGGTTTTCATATTTGGGTTTATTGTTGCATTCATGTCTGCTTTGTATCACTACAAGCTTCGAATTGCATACTTCTTGCAGTCTTCATTTTTGTTCTTATGTTGGTGGCAATCTTGTACATCTTGTATTTGCACTTGCTTTATTTGTAGTTTCTGGTAATCTTGTTGCTTCCCTGACCTTGTAGTTGTTCAATAGGGTCAGTGGTTGTACTCTCTGTTTTGATTTGCATTGCATCACTGTATGTATGAACTTGGTCTCTCATTTGGTCTGCATACATAAGCTTTATGCTGTTTATTCATTTGCATACTACTGATTGATCTGACATGAACTTGATTCACTTCATGTTGACATTTGCTCTGCTTTGACACAAATGCTTCACTTGTTCATGCATTCGACATTGCCATGCTATTCACTGTTTGCATCACTGGACTTCTTGTTCAAAACTGCTGTGTCATTTGTCTCTGATCTTTTGTTGCTCATCTGCATATATAAGCTTTGCATTTGTGTACATGTTTACCATGTACTTGAGTCTGATTCTTGTTGCACTTGTGTTGCTCACCATGTTGCATGCATTGAGTAACTGATTTTGGTCGAGACTTGATTCTTTGATGTTGTTTATGTATGCGTCCATTACTGCAATACTCATTGTCACTGCTTCTTTTGTTGGTTGCTGTTCTTTGAATGCATCTGTGCATGTCACTGTTGCATTACTGCTGGAGTTTCACTTGAGTTGTAGCTTGAAGGCTTGGAGTCTTTGTGCTTCATGGACTTGGTTCGAATTTATTTGCATTATGCAGTTGGTCTTGATGTTTTGTCTGACCATCTTGCACTGTTTCATGTGTGCTTAATATCACTGGTGCATTTTGTTGGTCTGACTTGAACTTGATTGTTATAGTATTTATGTTGTTGTGCATTGATTATGGTTTGAGCTGCGCACACGAGTTGGCGAGGCAGTGCACACGTGTATAAATGTACACGTGTGTATTGCAGCCACTAATGATTACCTGTCCCTGTTGCATTATCAAGTGTATATCGATGTGCACGGCCTTGTGGCATGTACAGTGATACACTGTGCATGTCACATTGTTCGTGTATGATGGATTCAGATGTAAATGATGACGAACAACCCAAATAACAGAGGCAAATCATATTTTCAAAAATCATATTTCATTTTATATTTGCAAAAATATTTCTTTTTCAATTTTACTGCGTTAATGAATATTTTTGTAGATTTCTCAGATGCTGGATTATAACTGGAATGAAATTGAAGATAAACTATGAGTGTGAGAGATATGTAGTGAGGAATTCATGTAAATTGAATTGTGATGTATTCATGTAAATTGAATTGTGATGTAATTAGAATCAAAATTGTATATGTATAGTGAGAGCTTTAATTTGTACTATTCAAAATTGTAATAAATATTTGTTTGAATAAAATTTCTGTTTGAATTCAAATTCTGTGTATTTAATTTTATTCAGCAAATATTTATTTAATCTATGAAAAATAAAATAGTACATTAACAAATTCATTTAAACGAATGTATATATGTTTATTATCATCAAACAAAAATCATATAAGCGCATATTCATTAATCTCCCCCTTTTGATGATAATAAACATATATTTAAGATTTTGAATGTGTTAAATGTATTTGCTCTATAGATATATCCTAATTGCTCCCCTATTTAAATGCTTCCTCTCTATACAAAGCTCCCCCTACAAATATGCATACAAATAGAAATATACAAATGAGCCTAGATGCGAATGGAAAATTATTTGACCTTTGCTTGATTTTATTTGACAAAATCTTAACTTTTCTCTCCCCCTTTTGTTATCAGCAAAAGAATAATAGTGTTAGAGAAAAATAGAGATAAAGTGTTCGATATTAATCCAACATTAAAACTCTATTGAATATAAATATTAAACTTCAATAAAAAAATCAAACAAAAATCATAACTACCCTCGTTAGGCGCATATTCCACTTCTAGAAGTAATGGAAATGATGTCATCATATAAAACCATACAGTTGTATCTGTTTGTGGTACATTTATATCAGGAATTTGAATATATACTAATCATGCATAACCGTTAGGACTTTTAACTGAGATTAGTAGTATTCCGATATAATTTTAAAAAATGAAATCAAGTATCTTCTAACCACGCATGACCGTGAGGACTTTTAAATGGGAATAGAATCAACTTGTCTATTTAATCAATTAATTTTGATATGCCTTCCATACATGCATAACCGTGAGGACTTTTAAATGAGCATGGAAGCACATAACAAATTCCAAGTAATTCACTCATGCATAACTGTGAGGACTTTCAAATGAGAGTGAATACTTTGGTATTTATTTATTTTTACAAAAAAAATGTGAAATGAAAAACAAATGATCCCTGATTATAGTACTACATATCGACAAACTATATTTAAGATTTGATAAACAATGGTCGATAGAAATACGATAAATATAGAAATGGTCATGGAATCTTTACCCGACAAAATTTTTTATAACTCTTGTTTGAATTCCTAAAGAAATTTTCCAATTATACTGTCTTGAGTAGTGTATGTTAAATATCAACACTCATCACTTTTTTTTAATCACTATTTATCTTTTCGATAATTATTAGGGAGTTAGACTAGTTAAAATTGAAATTTAAATCAAATTCAAAAATAATTATGAAATCAATTTTTCACAATGACTAATCTGGAAATATGATTAAAAATGATTTTCTCGAGGGGGATATATGAGAAAATTTTCTGCTATTTGAAGATTATTTAAAATGAAAAATATGCAGATATTTTCTATGAAAAACGATGCAGTTACTAAATGTCTCAAAAATCACGTTCAACTAGTAATTTTTCTTTCAACTAGATTACCAGTGTAATCTGCATCTGAATTTCTCTTTCACTTCAAAACATCACTAATTAAATTTGATAAACCAGACCATGAAGTGTGCATAAAAAACTCAAGCCCAATTTTTAACAGCATTCTTTTGAATTTTATTCAAATAAATATATATGAAGTAAATCCAAGAATCTAGAGAATATAATTGGCCAACTTTGTTGAACAAGTCAGAATCAAAATCATCATCTTTACAACATTTCAATATTGGCTGATTTCATTCAGAATACGGTGTAGATTCTCACATTTAATATATCGATCAAATAAATATATCTTCACCTGTTTTACCTTTATGATAATTTTTCGGGGTTGCCCATTGTGATTCTGTCACCTTTGTATTAGGCTAAGGAACTTTGCTTTGTTGCCCGTTGTGTTTCTGGAACAGCCAAAATCCAGCGAACACTGTTGTTGTTCCTTAGCCCGCCACCATACCTACACGATGAAAGATTTTTGTGACCTATTTGTTTTTATAGGTCCATGATTGTTAGTGGCTGAAGCATTGTGAATAAACAAACCCTTTGGAACCCAAACTTGTTTTGTCATTTCATTCTTGTTCCAATAGACATGAAATTTGTTTGTAGAATTCTTAGGAACCCAAACTTGTATAAATTTTGTGTTCTTGTTCCTATGACTACAATTTTCAACACGATGTCCAATTATTTCACATCTATCAAAGACACTCTTACCTTTTGGATTACCATCAACTTGTGTTTTTCCAAAACCTAGTTCTTTTCTGTTGTTAGCAAAAGTTTGATTTCCCAATAACATGTTGAATGATTTTTCTCCTCTTGAAAAGTTATTCAGAGATTTCTCAAGATTTTGGACTTCGGTTTTTAGTGTTGTGTTTTCAGTTACAAGTGAGGTGCATCTATTTATAAAATCCTTTTCCTAGTGTCAATGGTTTCCTTAAGACTCAAGTTTTCTTTTTCAAGATTCTCAAAGCTATTCTTAAGTCTTGATAATTCTGAATCTAAAATTTTACATTTTTTACAGTCTAGGTTTTGAATATTTTCAAGTTCAGTTTCCAACCTAAAATTTTCACGAGCAAGTTCTCTCCTATCAGATTTCAGTTTTTCAATTTTAGATTCAAGAGCATCAACTACTTTAGTAAGATCAAGACACATAAAAACAAGTTCTTTATAAGAATAGTCACCTCCCTCACTAGATTCCTCTGAGCTTGCTTCTGAATCTGATTTTTCCATAAGACACAAGTTAGCCTCCTCTGAGCTACTATTCAAAACTTCCTCTCCTTCTTCATCATCCCAAGTCACTGCAAAGGCCTTCTTCTTCTTTTTCTTTCCTCTGTTGTTTTTGAGAAGTGGGCATTGTTGTTTGAAGTGGCCAGGCTTGTTGCAGTTAAAGCATGTTAGTTCATTATCGGAATTGTCAGAATCTTTTGGCCTATTACCACTTGTTTTTCTTCTTGCGTGGCCTGAATCTTGATAATTTTCTAAGATTATTGACAGCCATTGCAAGCACTTCAATTGGATCTTCTTCATCGCTCCCTTCTTTGCTCTTTAAGGCAATCGTCTTCTTCTTTGATTCAGAGTTGTTGCGTTCTTCCTTTGCTTTTAGCTCAAGCTCATATGTTATCAAGTTGCCAATCAACTCCTCCATGCTTAGTTTACTCAGATCTTAAGATTCTTGTATTGCCGTGACTTTTGCCTCAAAGTTCATCGGTAAGACTCGTAGCATCTTCCTCACAAGCTCTACCTCAGTGAATACCTTCCCAAGTGCTCTTGCGTTGTACACCAAAGTTGAAAAGCGTCCAAACATGTCCTTTATGCTCTCGCCTTTGTCCATCACAAAGTTCTCGTATTCATTGCTGAATAGGGCTAGACGAGACTCCTTGACTTGAGAAGTTCCTTCATGTGTCACCTCCAAGGTATGCCAAATTTCCTGTGCAGTTTTACAATGAGAAATTCTATTAAATTCAGTTTTATCAAGAGCACAGATAAAAGCATTCATGGCTTTAGCATTTGTAGTTTTTAATCTCTTATTGTTAGCATCCCACCTATCCTTAGGTTTAGGAATCTCACTATCACCAACAGTTATAGTAGGAGATTTATAGCTAGTTTCAATAATGTCCCAAACATCATAATCAACAGAATTAAGATAAATACCCGTCCTAACTTTCCAATAAGCATAATCATTCCCATTGAACATGGGTGGCCAAACAATAGATTGCCCCTCAGAAAAAGCATTGTTTGGTTAATTCATGACTCTAGAGTTAAAGAAAAAATACCTTGCTCCGATATCACTTGTACGATCTAGATTAACCCTAGAGGGGGGGTGAATAGGGTTATAGCAAATTTTCTTGAGTTAAACGCAAAAACAAACTGCAGGGAAATAAATATGCTGAAAAGTAAATCACACACAGAATTTACCCAGCTTCGGCAACCCCTGCCTACTGCTGCATTCCCAGATTTCTATTAGAATTAAACAGTCTCCCGCTTACAAACACTCTAACAGACTCGCACACCCTGCTACCGCCTATAGAGTTTTGCAAACTCGCACACCCTGCTCATTGAACTAATTCTAACTAGACAATCTGACACTACCTAAAACCTAGGTGGTGATTTACCAAAAATTGATTCGAAAAGAAAATAAAACTAAAAACAAATAAACACCCTTAATAAAAATAAAGAATAAATTCTTAAAAAACAAGTCCCCTTTAACAAGGCCGACCCTCTTGTATTCTTTCACCCGATCCTCTTCTATTTTCTTTGACAAAAAAATGGCGACGTTGAATTCTTGGATTTCTTTGTCAAATTGGGGTTTTGATCGAGGCTCTTGATTGTCTCTGAAGAAGATATTGATCATTCTCGACCTTCTCTTTGCTTGCGACTAGATTTTACAAAGTTTTAGGGGTTCAAGAATTTTTCGATCTGATTTATCTCTGGTTGATGATCTTTGCTTATCTGGCGATCGTCTGAGAAAATTTCTTGGTATGTTGTTCGTACTTTTTGATTTCTCAATTGATTGCTTGAGTTCGATTTTCTGATCGCTTGCCTATGATGATGAACTTGGGTGATGTATTTATATGAATTCGTCACTTTCCTAATTCTCTATTGCCTGATATAGTTTCGACTTGATGCACACGGCTTTGATTTTCAAACGTTCGGTCTTCCTTGATTAATACGGCAGAGACTTTCCTCTTTTAATTTGCTTTGAATTTTGACTTTTTCAATTTACACACACTTGATTTCTGACTTGGTCATCTCTGCACTGTTGAATTTCGTTCATCCACTATGGCTTTCGACTTTACATTCTCTGATCTTTGTTATATTGTTTCTCGGCATTGACTTTTGTTCTATGACATTGTACTTGTTGTTCATTGCCATTATATTCTTACTGCCATGTGACACTAGCCGTTCATATTGCATTATCACCTCTGATTGTTGACACTTTATACATTTGTTTGTGCATTGCCATATATCTGTAGCTTGCATGAATCATTTCTTTGTTTTATATATTCTGGTTGTTGACTCGTCTTGATGCTGTATCATAATACTTGATATTGTTGTTGACTTCGGGTTGCACTGATTTTCATTGTGTGTCTGTTGCACTTTGTCTTGATAGTCAAGTTGCGCTTTGTCTTGATAGCTTGTTCTCTGGATTATGTGCTCTGTTTTTCCATTGAGTCTGATTTCAATACTTGCATCACTATTTGTAGCTCAATGAAGTGTCTGGTCGTTGCATTTGTAGATTTCATTGTTTTTGTGGTTTTCATATTTGGGTTTATTGTTGCATTCATGTCTGCTTTGTATCACTACAAGCTTCGAATTGCATACTTCTTGCAGTCTTCATTTTTGTTCTTATGTTGGTGGCAATCTTGTACAACTTGTATTTGCACTTGCTTTATTTGTAGTTTCTGGTAATCTTGTTGCTTCCCTGACCTTGTAGTTGTTCAATTGGGTCAGTGGTTGTACTCTCTGTTTTGATTTGCATTGCATCACTGTATGTATGAACTTGGTCTCTCATTTGGTCTGCATACATAAGCTTTATGCTGTTTATTCATTTGCATACTACTGATTGATCTGACATGAACTTGATTCACTTCATGTTGACATTTGCTCTGCTTTGACACAAATGCTTCACTTGTTCATGCATTCGACATTGCCATGCTATTCACTATTTGCATCACTGGACTTCTTGTTCAAAACTGCTGTGTCATTTGTCTCTGATCTTTTGTTGCTCATCTACATATATAAGCTTTGCATTTGTGTACATGTTTACCATGTACTTGAGTCTGATTCTTGTTGCACTTGTATTTCTCACCATGTTGCATGCATTGAGTAACTGATTTTGGTCGAGACTTGATTCTTCGATGTTGTTTATGTAAGCGTCCATTACTGCAATACTCATTGTCACTGCTTCTTTTGTTGGTTGCTGTTCTTTGAATGCATCTGTGCATGTCACTGTTGCATTACTGCTGGAGTTTCACTTGAGTTGTAGCTTGAAGGCTTGGAGTCTTTGTGCTTCATGGACTTGGTTCGAATTTATTTGCATTATGCAGTTGGTCTTGATGTTTGGTCTGACAATCTTGCACTGTTTCATGTGTGCTTAATATCACTGGTGCATTTTGTTGGTCTGACTTGAACTTGATTGTTATAGTATTTATGTTGTCGTGCATTGATTCTGGTTTGAGCTGCGCACACGAGTTGGCGAGGCAGTGCACACATGTATAAATGTACACGTGTGTATTGCAGCCACTCATGATTACCTGTCCCTGTAGCATTATCAAGTGTATATCGATGTGCACGGCCTTGTGGCATGTACAGTGATACACTGTGCATGTCACATTGTTCGTGTATTATGAATTCAGATGTAAATGATGACGAACAACCCAAATAACTAAGGCAAATCATATTTTCAAAAATTATATTTCATTTTATATTTGCAAAAATATTTCTTTTTCAATTTTACTGCGTTAGTGAATATTTTTGTAGATTTCTCAAATGCTGGATTATAACTGGAATGAAATTGAAGATAAACTACGAGTGTGAGTGATATGTAGTGAGGAATTATTGTAAATTGAATTGTGATGTATTCATGTAAATTGAATTGTGATGTAATTAGAATCAAAATTGTATATGTATAGCGAGAGCTTGAATTTGTACTATTCAAAATTATAATAAATATTTATTTGAATAAAATTTCTGTTTGAATTCAAATTCTGTGTATTTAATTTTATTCAGCAAATATTTATTTAATCTATGAAAAATAAAATAGTACATTAACAAATACATTTAAACGAATGTATATATATTTACTATCATCAAACAAAAATCATATAAGCGCATATTCATCATATTTATCTTGTACTTATATAATTTCGTTACAAATGATTCTAAATCAAATTATTATTACTAACAATTATATATATGTATTAGTTCTTTGAAACATAAAGTTTAATAAATCCCATAATTTATTTAATTTATAAATTTGTTTTAAACCCTTGTTTTTATATTTACATATACATTATATTTTCTTTATGCATTGTAATATTTACCTATGTATAATGTTTTCAAATTTACACTTATTTTTTTAGAGGTTATATACTGCTAAATTCATATGCATGTATATAAATACAAACTATGTTAGTTCATAAAAATTATTAGAAGAAAGTATAAATATTATTTACTATTATATCAATTTAAAGAAAATAATTTTAACTAATTATACTTAAATAAATAAATGCACGTATTATATATATAAGTCTCTAAAAAATATAAATTTTAACTCTAACAACTTTTGAATTTCAATTCCAAAGTTCAATTTAAAATCAATATTATATAAATATATATGAACAAAAAAACAAATATATATTTAAATTTGGAAAACACCAAATTAATTCACAATTTATTTCAAAAATTAAATTAATTATCAAATTAAACTTGACTAGAATCCGGGAATGTTACAGATTTCCCCCTTAAGAAAATTTCATCCTCAAAATTTGCAAGGGAGACAACAAAGAGCAGATGAACACATTTGAGATAGAAAATTGATTTACCAGGTCAAAATGAATATCTATTCTGCATTTGGCTTACCAAATCAGAATATCACTAATAGATACGAGAACAAACTCATTCAGCACTTCACAAGATATTCGGGTCACTAGATCTACGATGTATACAGGGGCATTGATTAGTTCGAAGGGATAACTCCATTCGTAGAATATATGGACCCAACAAAACAAATAATGGATACAATCTTCCATAATTCTCAAACACTACATATGGATTCCAACTTAGGTCAGAATACCCCAAAGTTTACACAAGCTCGCCCCTCTTCGAACTTTGATCCTCATAAGAAATTACAATAGAATTTCAAATTTGGTCATCGAAATCAATTTATCGATACAAATTTTCATCTTTTGGTTAACCAATTTATTTCAATTTAAAATTTCCAATTCATTAGAGTTAAAAACGAAAAGCTGATAGAAATTTGATGGAGAGTATGAACATATCAATAACAATTCACAGGGCCACCACCATACCAAAACTTCTCCTTGTAGCTGCCACGAAGCAATTAAATAATTTGAAACCGGATGATGATCAAAAGAGTTTGATAGAGAAAAGATCGTTTCCTTGTTGTTATAGGTATTGACCATTGGAAATGGTACTCCCTATCCCCTATCTCATCCTCTTCTTGCACTATACTTATTATCAGTGAATAGTAAGAGAATTTACTGAGGCATAAGGATGGATATCTTAGGGATATACTCATTCTAGGGTATTTGTAACCCTACCTCTAATGAGCTACCTAATGTGTTATACTCCTAAGCTAAAGTTTTAACCTTCAGCTCTGATACCAACTATAACGACCCTGACTCGACCTTCGAAAATCGACACTGAATACTTCACCGGTATTCAAATGCCGCAGATTCAAACGCCGAATCTGGTTTGTCGGAGCTTATAACACATTATGTATGACAACACAGCGGAAAAAAAATGAATGAATAATCATTGATATACAACATCCGGTACAACAATGATACAATATCTGTTACAACAAGATACAACAGATCTAAAATTATTAGAGCAGACTACAACAGCGGAAATATAACACAAGAAGACGGTTTAGACTTTGCAACCATCGACATCGGAAAGACACTCCAATAGAATCTCCAAAAGAAGCCAATACCATCCTGCAACTCCATCTCCAAAACTCCAAACCAACGATAGCTTGAACCAAAAGTGAGAAACGCCAAAACGAGACATTATGAAAGGTCAACCATCCAAAGACTGGAGAAGATTTTCAAAGACTGAAGGTTACCGAATCTACACCTACTGTTTGATTATCTGAAAAACCCAACTCTAGACCGCCCGTGTGGAAAATTATGGGCACCCAGAGTTTAGGAAGGGAACAATAAATTGCAAGTCAGTCATGGGACTGGTATGAGAACAAAAACAGTTTATCTTTAAAACAAACAAAAGAATTTAAATTTGAAATCCGCAATGCTTTTTTTGAAAATGAAACTGCCATAAAGCCTCCCGCCACACACACAATGCAAGCGCACACTTAGAGGAGATTTCACCTTATGACAGTCAAAAATGCTTGATACGCAAAGACCATTTGATATTATTATTAGTGCATAGTGCAGAAAAACATTTCGAAAGTATAATATTAATCTTAGCCAGCATACCACATTTCGTCGTATGCCTACTATAGCTACCATGTTCCATAGAAGGTTACCGCCACATTCCATGGCGGGTTATACAACTAAAACCGTACAGGATGCGTATTGTTTCTTTGCATTTGCAACAAATGGTCAGGCAAAGGAACTTCCTACACCGAATGGGCACGCCTCTGGAAGGACACCCACGAGAACTTAATCGGGTCTCTGCTAACACAAGGCCGACGCTGCCTCACGCTTTAACCAAGCTATAACATAGGTAACTACCACACAAGTATGCCATCCCCGGTCGTTGCCGACCTTTAACCGAGGCGCCTCTTAACTAACAACCACAAAGCAATAAGTTTGTAGCAACCACATAGGTTAAATATCTGGGCCTCATACCATGATATCACCTTCTATCCAAAAAGAAATGGACATACCCTAGGGGAACGACCCCTAAAAACCTTGCTGCAACATTCCTTTTTCGACCATTTCCGAGTTGTGAGGTACGACGAAGTCTCGTCCACAAAGCTACGTTTTCAAAAAAGCCATGCTTCGATCAACAATTGATCAGCAGCACTTCGTATGCCACATTACCAAATTGGGAACGTATCACTAGTAACCATCAACTACACAACCTCTGAACCGTACATCTCAAAGAAAGGTGTTAAGCTAAGAGAATAAATCTCCGCCACCAAACAGAAATGTATTTGATAGAAACCATCTTTACATCTGAAAGTGTAACGTCAGACATACATCCATACAAATCTGTTCTGGGTTCGAACAAAACCGAAGGCACTTCCAAAGAAGCCCTGGCACATCCGGATAATCCCTAATCACGTCCGGACTTTCCATCACAAAGGGTGATCAAATCTCTATACCGGGGATTAGCCGGTGCAGAGACATTCGACAGGTTATCCTTTCGCTTTTGGAAATATCCGGTCTTCACCACCGGTCTTCAAATGCTATCCATAACATCGTATCATTATTCGCAATGGGTTATGTGACACAAGGTCCTCTCCCGGCTAAACCGAATAATGAGCACAATATTTAAAAATCATATGGATAATGGAATTTCGGTTAAGTCACGACTTAAAATACAAAACTTTTCTTCAAATGGTTTAAACAAATTACCATTTTCAAATCTTTAAACAAAAAGATTCACTTCACGAAGTTCACCATCTTTCAAAAAGATTTATTCACTGATTTCCAAATAATTTTCCATTTCAAATCCTTTATAGAAAGGATACATTATTAAGATCCCTTTTCAATTTGAAATGTATACCAATCCTTAACAAAGATTCATTCATATTCCTTCAAAATAATTTCCCTTTCAAATTGGATTAACTCATCCAATCTTTAAATCAAAGATTTAATTCATAGCTTTCAAAACCATATCCAAGTATTCATAGCATTCACGAAAATTTATCATTTCGAATCCTTTATGTAAAAGATACACTGTTTAAAATCCTCTTCAATTTCAAAACGAGGTTTAACAATCTTTCACAAAGGTTTATTCATAGCTTTCAAACTAATTCACAATTTCATTTAAAATTTGAAACTTTTTAACACAAATTAGAAATCCTTTCCTTATAATAAAAGCATTTATTATTTGAAAACAAATAGTTTTCGTTTCGGAAAACTTCGATTACATTTATACAAGTTAAAGCCCTTCAAATATAAAGCTTGGTTTAAATTCAAATTACCAAAACAATACTTTTAAAATGGTTTAAAAACCCATATAAACACATTTATAACTTATATAACATTTTTAAACCATAATTTCCAAATAGAGAATTCAATTTCAAATTTTGAATTTAAATTCAAATCAAACTATTTAAATTTCAAAAGCCTATCAAGTTATTCAAAATAACTTTTATCTCTAAAATTCCTTTTCAAAAGCTTTTCTCTTTTAACCCAATTCTATTTCCAAAACCGTTTGGATTCAAAATTCAACTTTAAACCATTTCAAAATATCTGTGACTTAACCCATTTCCTCGTGAAATCCATATTTGTGTGTGTGTGGTGTAGTCCAGGGGTTTTGCACAATAGTGCAACAACATCAATCATCATAATCCAACACACAGCAATATCGATAAGCGGTATAACCCTATAACGCTTATCTAGTATATATTCACAAAATAAATAAGTTACATCATGAATGAATAAATTACATCACAGTTTACAGCACAAATCAGAATAATTCGTATCACAAAGTATCACATATCAAGGATATCAAACAAAACATTCACTACATCCAAACATATATTTATGAGACCAAGTAATTTTCTGATTAATTTAAATCGGACCATTTACCCATGAATAAATTTCTAGTCATGGTTAATGAATAATTAGTTAATTACAAACCATTACTATTAATTATTCTTTCATCATTAATTAAGCTTTAATTTATAATTAATCCTTTGATTAATTATCCTTAACTAATCACAATAATTAATTAATTAATCCTTAATTAATAATCATCCCTTACTTTCATTAATTAATTAACCTTTAATTAATTAAGTAATTATTCTTTAAATAAATATATTAACAAATCATCAATTACCTAACAAATTAAAAGGTAAATCTTTTTATCCTTATTAATTACTTTAAATATTAATCTTTTAACCTTGTTTAATGATTCATCGTTATCATATTAGTTAATTTAAAAGATTAAGGTTTTAAATAACATTTTATCATAATTATCCTTTTTAATTATATTGTTCATTTAATAAAAATAAACTTATCAAATAATACAACAAAAATAAATTAATTTTAATAACTTTGAAAACATCTTATTCTAAACTTTAATTAATTCAAACTTAAATCAAAATTATCATTTGAAAGCAATTATCATTTAAACCTTATTAATGACTTTTGGAAATAAATCATCATTAAGACATAAATTGAATTTTAAAAACCTTTAAGTAAAAAAAAATCAAAACATTATTAAGATAAACCATTTATCTTTAATTACTAAGTTATCATCAGTTAAAATTTTTATCTTTTATACTTTAAAACTTGATTAAAACTTTTTCAAGCTTTATATAAAAATCTGGAAAACAAATTTACTTCACAGTTAGAAAACTCGAGCCCAAGGTAGTGATCCCCAGATCTACTCTGAGTCACTCGCCATCCTTTCTGCTTCGAGACGCTCACACAACTAACTTGAGACCTCCTTCGCTTTCACCCCATCTTCCCCAAATTCCATAGTCACCCAGGCACGAATATGAATGCGTGTACATATTATCCCGACCATCTCTGGTCGTCGTCGAGTACCTCAACAAGTCGACAACGACCATCTAACACTGACCGGTCAGCCAGAACACACAATTTCGTCGGCGGTCAAAATAACGCCACTTGCCATTTCCAGGAAGCCAACATTATCACCCAAATCTACCTTGCACCATCGATTTCCGGCCACCATAATTCATGCCGCCGCACCCAATGCTGCACCACACTTCCACGCTCAATCCCCTTCAGGTGCGATCGACCTAATTTCCTCGACGATGCCGCATGAACTAAATTTACGACATCGTATTCGAACTAGCCTAAAACCCTACTCCGATCAACAACTATCACCACACTCATCAGAAAAATTCGTGATCATTTTTCCGTGAATCCTCGTCGCCCAAGCTATCCTTCGCCATGACCATGACGCCCTTACTTCGCCGACGACCGGCAATTTCCACAAACCCCAATTTCGTTCATCACGAGAAATATCAACATCCATTCACTTAAAAATCATGAAATTCCTTTTAAAAGTCATCTTACTACAATATAAATTTGATCCAATGATCAAAACTTCAAATTAAAATACTTGAATTTTCTATTTAAAATGTTTTTCCTCTATAATTTCACAATTTCAAATTATTTACTAATATTCTATGGTTGAGATTATTTTTAAAATTTGAATCTGAGTATCTCTAACAATTTTCCTTTACATATTATATTTCAAAACCGCTTGCACTTGGAGATTTGAATTTTTGAAATTGTTTACTCTGTAAACCTGGAACAAAACTTATCTGCCTGTAACAAAGCATACACACTATCCTTGCCATGAATACATATACAAACAGGCATATGTAAACACTTATTTATCATCACAGACACCAGAATCAAAGAGCTGGTTTAAAATTTTAAGTTTTCTCACCTGGGCTTGATGTTTGAAAGCAGAGAACTGATTTTAACTTTGTTTTGGAATTTTGATTTATCCTAAACTTAATTGTTTTCTGAGCTTCATTCAGCGCCTGCTACTTTGTTGAGTTGTTAATCTTTGTTTGACACTGGTTTGAACTTGCATGCTTCAGTTTGATTGCTATTGATTTTGAACTGAATCCATATTGTTGCTGGCATTGTTTCAGGCTTTTGCATTTGGATCTGAAACTTGCTTTCAGATTTTGATTTTCTAGTTTGTATTATTTTTCTTTGCTTTTAGTTTCTAGTTTTATTTTCTGTTTCCAATTTTGAAAACGATAAATCAGATTATACTTTTTTTAATTCATATTTCGTACAATTAATTTCAAAAGAAAAGATAATATTGTCACTTATTCATTTAGTCTAACACTTGTAAGTCATGATATGAATCCTCTTACACTTGTAAAATATAAACTACTTTATGTCTAATCCTTACTTTAAATTAATTTATACATTATGGTTTAAACCTTTATGTTATTAAAGTTTACATTTTGTTTATTCACATTTTTAAAATATTAACATATGTCCTCTACATGTATTTATGTTTTAATGTTTAAAAATTTCATATCACTTTTTATGTTGTACTTGTACTGTTTCATAACAACTGATTCTGAATCAAATTATTCATTACTAACAATTATATATATATATATATATATATATATATATATATATACATATTAGTTCTTTGAAACACAAAGTTTAATAAATCCCATACTTTATTTAATTTATAAATTTGTTTTAAACCCTTGTTTTTATATTTACATATAAATTATATTTTCTTTATGCATTTTAATATTTACCTATGTATAATGTTTTCAATTTACACTTATTATATTTTTTTTAAAGGTTATATACTTCTAAATTCATATGCATATATATAAATACAAGCTATTTTAGTTCATAAAAATTCTAAGAAGAAAGTATATAAATATTTTTTACTCTTATATCAATTTAAAGAAAATAATCTTAACTAATTATACTTAAATAAATAAATGCACATATTATATATATAAGCCTCTTAAAAATATAAATTTTAACTTTAACAACTTTTGAATTTCAATTCCAAAGTTCAATTTGAAATCAATATTATATAATTATATATGTACAAATAAACAAATATATATATAAATTTGGAAAATACTAAATTAATTCATAATTAAATTTTAAATATTAAATTAATTATCAAATTAAACATGGCTAAAATCTGGGAATGTTATAAAAAGAAGCCCTTGCAATCCGAATAATCCCTAATCACGTCCAGATCCCCATCATAAAGGGTGATCAAATCTCTATATCGGGGCCATTCGATGCAAAGACATTCGACAGGTTATCCTTTCGCTTTTGAAAATACCCGGTCTTCACCACTGGTCTTCAAATGCTATCCATAACGTCATATCATTATTCGGATGGGTTATATGATACAAAGTTCTCTCCTGGCTAAATCGAATAACGAGCGCAATATTTAAAAACATATGGATATTGGGATCTTAGTTAAGTCACAACTTAAAGCTCAAAACATTTCTTTCAAATGGTTTAAACAAATCACCATTTTAATCTTTTAAATAAAAGATTCACTTCACTTTGAAAACCAAGTTCCCCAACCATTCACAAAGATTCATTCATAGCTTTCAAAATAATTTCAATTCCAAATCTTTCATAGAAAAGATACACCTTTAAGATCCTCTTCAATTTGAAAACAAAGTTCACTAATCTTTAACAAAGATTCATTCATAGCTTTCAAAACAATTTTCATTTCAAACTTGAAATCCTTTGAGCACAAATTGGAAATCCTTTCTTTATATGAGAGCTATTATTATTTGAAAGCAAACACCTTTTGTTTGGAAAACCCCAATTAAATATACAAAGTTATATCCTTTAAAGTATAAACTTGGGTTAAATTCAAATCCCCAAAATAATACTTTCAAAATACTTTAAAGATGATTTTTAAAATCCATGTATATATATATTATATAACTTGTATAAACCTTTCAAACCAATTTTCCAAAATAATTTCAAAACTTAAACAAGATATACTATATTCAAATTAAATTTCAATTTCAGACTTCCTTTTCAAAAAAATTCATATTCAACCCAATTTCATTTTCAAATCAATTTGAATTCAAAATTCAATTTCTAAAATCTTTACCCTTTCAAAATCCTATAAGTTAACAAATATCCTGTGATATCCATATTTGTGTGTGTATATGTGTAGTCCAAGGGTTTTACATACTAATGCAACATCATCAACCATCACATAATCAAACACAGCAATATTGATAAGCGGTATAATCCTATAATGCTTATCCTCATTCACAGATTCACAGATAAATATATAAATTCAAAATAAATAAATTACTCACAGCTCAATGGTTCATATCACAGAATAACACAGATCAGGGATAACAATCAATGCAAGCATTCCATATACAATCCAAGCATTCAATATTTATTTAAAAGCAAGATCAATTAATTGATCAACCCCTAATTATTTTAAATTTAATTTCCAGCTAAATTAATTACTTATGAATTAATTACCCCATCCTGATTAATTATCCTTAATTAATCACACTAATTATATTAACCTTTATGTTAATTACATAATTAATCAATCCTTAATTAATTATATTAAGTAATTAGAAATTAATCCAACTTTGATCATTAGTTAATTAATTAGCCTTTTATTAATTATTTTGAGAAATTAAACCTTTAACCACTCATAATCACTTGATCAATTAACCATTTATTATTATTATAAATAAATAAATTTACCTTAATTAATCTTTGAGTAATTATCCTTTAATTATTTTTAGTTAATCACCTTTTAATTACACTAAGTAATTATGACTATTATATTAAGTAAAAATCTTTTATTAATTACATTAAGTAATTAATTTCATTAAGTAATTAACCTTAATTACCTTCATTACTTAATTGTTTAATTAATTGAATTTGATAATCGACCCTTAATTAATTATAAAAAATTAAATTAATCATCTTAATAAATTATCTATTTAATTAATCATTCCTTAACGCATTAAGTAATTAATCATTAAATCCCCATTGAAAAAACATTTAGAAGTTTACTTATTATATAATTACTTTTAAACAAATAATTTCAAAGCATTTAAAGAAACTTTGAAAACTTGTTTTAAACTTATTAATGCTTTACTTTGAAACTTGGTAATGTTTCCTTGAAAATAACTTTAAAATAATGTTTCCTTGAAAATAACTTTAAAACTTGATAATACTTTGTCTTTAACTTAAAAAAACTATTAATTAAATTTCAATACAAACCGGGTTTAAAAATTAAAATACTCGAGTAAAAACCTGAGTCACTCACACACTATCATTTTCTTCGAGGAAAACCACGTTCAACTTCGAGACACAACTCGAGCTACCTCTCTCTTCCCTAAATCAGCATCATTTCCAAATATACGAACTACACGCGTGCACATGCATACGAACCCCGACCACCTCCGGCCACCATTGTGATCCTTGGAAAGTCGACAACGATACCCTCAAGGCTCGCGACCACCCAGATCCGTGGAAAACCCCACCAATCAAAATCGAATGATTTGAAACCTATCAAGATGAAACCGATCATTTGAAAACGCCACGCATCGCCACCACTGACCGACTGAACTCACGCCACCACGTCCATAGTTTTGCCACAGATGATGCTCAAATCCCCTATAAGCATGCTCCAGCCTCAACCTCGAGGTTCACCATCCACTTGATCAACGACCTATAAGCGTGCTCCAGCCTCAACCCCGAGGTTCACCATCCACTTGATCGCCAAAATTACAAAAACTTGATTTTCGTTCAACTTTCAAGTTCTCTTGATTTAATACCTTAAAAATCATGATTTTACTTTCAAACTTCATAGTTTAAAAAAATGTATCAGATTATATAAATGAAACAGTAGATTATAGAAATCAAAATCTTAACATTCTTGAGTATTTACTGTAAGTCCTTGTTCCAGTTAAAACTACCTCCAAATTCTGTTTAAAAGTATTCTCAAAACTAAAATCTTGATTTTCATAGTCATATTTTCCTTAAACATCTTAGACTAAGAGATAATAGAGGAAGTGATTTTGGGTTTTGATATAGTTTTACATTTAAGAACAAGAACATGGGAGGCTTACAGACATACATACTCATTACATATGAACTGATTTCCATGCTAGCCCATTTACCATCACACAAAAAAAATTTCACAACATAAATTGACAGATTCATCGTATGCATCAAAACAAAGCAGATAAATTTTGATAAGGGTGATGTTTACTCACCTGGGAGATTTGAACAGAGCACGGGTATTTTTTTATTTGATCTGCTTTATTTTCTAGTTGGATCTGGAGCTTGCATTTTATTTGAAAACTGATCTGAGCTTTGATATATTTGAGTTGAGCTTCCAACCAATGTTTTACTTTAATCTTAAACTACTTGCTTCTACTCTAAGATCAGATCTTAATTTCAAATTGAAGCTCCCAGGTTTGATTTTATTTGGTTTTATTACCAGGTTTTGATTTTGAAATGAAGTTGTTGATCTGATCTTAGTTTTAAATTTGAGAACTGAAGTTTGCATTTGCTTTGATCAGGGATTGAGTTTGAACTTTGATTCTGATCTTCATTTCCAGGATGATTGTTTACTTTGCTTCTAGATTAAAGATTTTTGAAAGCAGGTTTTTAATTTTCTTTTAAAACTGGAAACTGTTTTGAATTGCTCCAAATTAGGTTGAAGCTTGATGATGTTTGTCTTCATATTTTCTTTTCTTTGCTATTGTTTTAGTTTCCAGGCTTGAAATCTTTACTTTTTTTTCTGGTTTACACACTTTAGTTTTCAGGTTTTGTAATCTACTTTGAATTTTAACAAAGGCTTTTGAAAAGGAGGGAGTGATATATATAAAATCTGGGTTTCATTTTCTTTCTTATGCATGTTAATATGATTTTAAAATTAAGAGAACTTTATATTTTGCCACTTGTTTAATTTTTCTAACACTTATTAAATTTATAAACTCTTAATCCTACACTTATCAAAAGTAGTATAATTTGTTTAAACTTGTTAAAATAATTTAAATTATGTTTAAACCCTTTAGGTTTAATTAATTCATAACTTTGTTTCAAATCTTACTTTATTTCAATTTATAAAACATGTTTTCTATTTTGTTTTCTTACATTTTATATATTTACAACTTTATAAGCAAATGAGTTTGAAATCTCATTATACTAAATAAATAAACACATATATAGATTATATATAAGTCTTTAAAATATAAATTTAACTTTAAATAACTTTTTTAAAATTATTTATATCAAATTAAAATTTAACTTTCTAATATCTTTTAAAATTTACTATATCGAATTCCAATACAACTTTCAAAATATATATTACATATGTATATTATAAATTAGAAAACAAATTTCTAGTAATTTTGAAATAGGGCTTTTCAAAATAAAATATTATTTATAAGAGATTTACTTTGAATTTCAAACCAAAATTCTTTTTATATTCAATTTATATACATATATATATATATATATATGAATAAACAAACAAATTTTTTATTTAGTTTGGACATTTCAAATTAACCCACATTTAAAAAAAATTATTTTAATTATCAAATTAAATTTAACTCAAAAATCAGGATCGTCACATTTATACACTATCCTATCTCTCAAACTTTGGTTTATTCAATTTCTAATTATTAAGGTATCTTCATTTATGGCTATCTGTTTGAGCTGATGGGGTGCACGAGTGACTTCAGATAGGCGGTATGAGATGCCTAATTGGTTTAGGGACTATTTAGATATTACATAGTATGTTCCGCTACCTGTGAACATTCTAGATTTCGTGGTAGGTAGTTGAGGTGGTATTGCCCTTAGGGAATGGTAATAGAAGAGGTTGACAAATAGGCCTTGACTTAGGTTGATTTTAACTGTCGCTTTGGGTCTTAGTTTATTTCTATGGTTGAAAGGGAGATGCAACTTGGGAATTTCATCCATTTGTAGTATTATATCTTATCAGTAATGTTGTATATTCGACAATTTAACCTTTTGGCTAAATTCAAAGTGGAGATGGTTATTTCTCCTTTGAAGTTGGGAAGGAAGTGCCTAGGGTATGGTTGCTTTGATTAGGGAATTACTTCTCAGTCATATCTCGGTATGGACCACTTTTGAGAGTCTTATAGTAATAACTCTCCCTCTTGAGAGCACCCATGAGGTACTACTAGGAGTAGAAAAGGTTGATTACCATGCAGCAACGACCAAGTGTGAATGCTTCAATTGCGATCAGCTTGGTCGCTTGGTCGCTTGAAGAAGAATTGTCTTGCACTTCAGAAGGGTGGGTAAGTAATAATAAGTTGTGCCCTATAGGCATTTTCGGTCCTTATAGGCCTACTTCTTAGAGAAAAAGGGAAAGAAGTTCATGTAGCAAGGTATGCTTATATTGTAAGATACTTGCTTGTTTTCTATCTAGCACTAGAGCTGTCTATTCGTCTACTGCTAGTGACTTGGTAGATGTGCCTAAACTTGAACCCTCGTATTGTAGGTATATCTTGTGTGGTAACCTTGGTTGTAAAGCTAAGGTGTAGCGATCGAAAGTACTGCCATCTGGAGTTAATGCATGAGCTTTCAAGTAGAGCGGGGTTGGTCGGTGAAGTGTGGCTTGGATTTTGTATCCAAGTAGGATTTGATGATTGCCTAAAAATGAGATAGAATCGAGTGAATGACTTATATGTTTTTTGTTTTTAAAAGTATTTTCGTTAGGTAATGGGAATAATCCTATGTGTTGCAGTAGTGTTTTGTAAGGATCAGTCCATTCACGTACCCGTTTTTAATCTCTAGTTCGAGCACGGGGTTTCTAGGTGATTTGGACTATATTTGCAATGGTTTTTAACTCAATTCTTAATGTAAGCACTCAAGTAGGATTCTTAGGTGACTAGGAGATTTCCAAAACTTGACCCTAGTCATGCGTGGAAATTTCAGTCTTCGGACCAAGAATTGCGATCAAAGTTCATATGGAAGGATTCAGGTGGCCGATCTTTATTTAATAAGGGAATCTTGCTAGTGAACAAAGGATTGGATCAAGCATTATATATTTTTTGGATGATCTTTATTGTTGTAAAATTTTATATAGTTTAGTTAAGATAACATATGATAGCTTGGGGAAGGACTTCTCCACTAGTTTTGTGACGATTCGGATAATCTTCTATGTGATAATACGATACTCACCTGGGCAAGCATCACGACACACTTAGCATATTATCCTTATTATCATTGTGAGGTTGAAGTGAGTTTAAACCTGAGCGAGCCTAAGCATAAGTAAATAATCATTTAATGATTATTTAATTAATTAAGTTTTCGCCTTTGGAGAATGAATTTAATTTGAAAGGAAAGTTGAGACTTAGATTGCTAGGTATTTTCAAGAGTTTTAAGGATTGATAATCTAGCGTATCATATATGTTTAGCTTTTCAGAGCGAGAGGTGTGATAGTGTATCATGTATTGTATTCATGAAAGGAGTTGCACCACTTAAGCTTTTAAGTCATCTTGAATGTCGAACAGACTCATGGGAGGTTACAGGTTAGCATGCAAGCTATAACTATTATTTGTTAACATGCATATTTTTATAGCTCCTTTTGAATCATTGGTAGTTTGTATAGCAATCATTGTTGATTGTTGTTGCCAGTAGTTGCTTGTCGTTATTTTTTGTTGTTTGTATTGCTTATTTTTGTTTATTGATTGCTTAACTATTGATTGATTGTTTTTTTTGATTGAATTTTAATTGATTACTGTTGCTTATTGATTGCTCTTCGTTGGCATTATTGCTTATTTTTGCTTGTTGATTATTTATTGTCGATTATTAATTCTAGCATACTGTGATAATTTTTTGATTCCATAAAAGGAGTGCATGATGTATTTTAAATTCTTTATTGATTGACTAATATGAATAATTTTCTAGATTACAAACTTGCGTAGAATATAAATATAAAAGTAAAGCAATAAAGTATATAACATTAGCTTTTTAAGCATATCATTTATGGATGGAGTAATATGAATAATTTTCCTATTAACTCTTCTGGTTTAATGGTAGAGATATCATTAGCTTCTTCAATAGCTAAGACCTTTCATTCTCATTCATCCGTTAAAGAGTTTAGGATTTTTGAAACAATGTCAAAATCACTATATTTTTCCCCTAGTGCCAAAAGTGAGTGACATATGTCTTAAAATCTAGAGTATATATCATTTATAGTTTCATCTTGCTTCATTTTAAAATTCTAAAATTGATTTTTAAGCATTGAAATCTTGCTTTGTTTGAATTTGTTCATACTTTCACATGTTAGTTCGAGAGTACGCCAAATTTCATATGCTTATGCATATACTAACTCTGTTAAATTCGTTTTTATCTGAAGAACAAAATAACATATTCATAGCTTTTGCATTTGCAGTAGCATCTAATTTCTGTGTGTTTGACCATTTCGCATAAGCAGTGGTAGGTACGATATATTCTTGTTGAGTGATATTTCAAGTGTCATACCAATTTGCCTGCATATAAATCCTCGTCCTAGTTGACTAATAACTGTAATTTAGTCCATTAAATAGTAGGGGTTTTGCTGTAGACTGGTTGTAACAATCCAGAATTTTACCGCATTGATTTGCAAATATTTAATAAATTTTAAATATTAAAATAATAGGTTTTATAATTAAAATATAACTCTTTGAAATAATAAGAAATGATGGCAAAATAGCATGTAACAGCCCAGGATTTTGCCACTTTGAAATAGGCTATTAAAATATAATTTTTTAAGCAATAAATGGATTTTTATTGGCAAATAAACCTATTTTAATTATTTAAAATCGATGATAAAATCTCAATTTTTTTTAATAATATAGATAGTTCAAATAAAAATAGAAAATCTAACCGAAGAATATTTTTCAAATTTTTGGCACCTAAAAGTTATTGGGAAATGTTGTGCAAACATACACATACTTACAAACTAGGGTTTAACATATTTTGCAAATAACATACATGCACATACATGTATACATACATGAATACTTAATAATATATAAATATACATTCATGATATGACTATTTATGCATATTTATACACACACACACATATATACATATACATATACATATATATATGTATATGTATATATAACCTAGGTTAGTACCTAAACATCACCTAAAACACCTAAGTTAGTACATGAGAGTATGGAGGGGGGAGGATGTGTGGAGAGGGATCGTGGGAGGTATAGCAAGCATGCTTTCATGAAGGTTTATTATTATTTTATACTAAAAGTCATTTTACTAAATTACCCCTCTTATTTTCTATAAATCATCCAATCTCTACACATTCTTCCTTTAAACCATTATTCCTATATTCATTTCTATCCTCTTC
This sequence comes from Allium cepa, assembly GCA_030765085.1. NCBI lineage: Eukaryota > Viridiplantae > Streptophyta > Magnoliopsida > Asparagales > Amaryllidaceae > Allium > Allium cepa. Next base: position 130,965,095 of record CM060934.1, read on the forward strand.
ATGTCTATAAATTCATCCATGGCTTCCAAGAGGAATTTCTGAGCTAAAATTAGTGAATACACTTCTAAAAATCAAGCAAAATAGCCTTGCTTCATTTCCATATATCATCCTCCACCAAAACAAACCGCTACATCCCAAAAACTCTAAGGTCCAAGCCCTTTTTTTGTTAGGCCAAGCCAAATGGACCCAAGGCCGAGCCCATTCTAAGGCATTGGGCCATCCAAAGTTCCATGTTTGGAAGTTTAGACAAAATACTAGCTTGTATTTAAGTTGTTAGTAAGAGTTTGGTGAGTAAAGTTCATTTTTTTAAAAATCAAGTTACTAATTTTTAAAGTTGTAAAATTTATGAGTTAAAATGTTTCTTAAGTATGCAATGATGTTATATGTTGTGTATGCATGCATATATGTTGATTTGGAGTTGATTGTTTATGCCTAAGTTTGAGTAGGCGATAAAGATTATACCATGAATATTGGAAAAGTTGGTTAGTATTTGTGAAGTAATATTCTTGCTTATGATTGTGATATAATTTTATGATGTACTATTGTGATTGAATGTTGTATGTGTCATATGTGGGTTCATGACCTGAAGATAGAGGTTCGCTAACCAAAAGCAACTTAGAAATCCCTCTATTTGTTGAATTCTTGTTTTTGTTTCAAAGCGAAATGTTTTTAAGTTTAAATCTTTGATTTTGGTTTTAAAAGTTTATTTTCATGTTTTAATGAAGATAAGAGTTCAAAGTTGAAGTTTTAAAGCTTAGGAATCTATATTTCAAAAGGTGAAATTTACAGGTCCATAGCGATGGTCGCTATACGTGCAAATCGTGAAAACTAGACTAAACTTTTTAATCTTAAGTGTTTACACTTAAAAAAATTGTATAAAATGTTTTTTTAAATTTAATCTAGTAATTAGAGAACAATTATTTAATTATTTAATGATTATTCAATTGATTAATTAATTAATAAGGGTAACTATTGTTAATAATAGTTTTTAAACTTAAGTGTTAATCAATTATGTTTTCATGATTTGTTACTTAATAAAGGATTAATTGATTATTATTTAATTAATTATTTAAGATAATTATTAATTAATTATTATTTTAAAAGGGGGTTTATTTAATTAATTTTTGATTAAAGTTAATTAAGTTTTAATAAGGTATAATTAAGGTCGAATTACCTTTAGTTAGGGTTTAATTAATATACAAAAAGGATTTGATTCTCATTTACAAGGGTTTTAATTTATTTAAAACTCCTTTGAGTTTAAGTAATCGGTTTTGTTATAAACTGTTTTCTTTTCAAATTTGTTTCGAATCAAGGGTATTCTATGTCACTTACTCTTAAGTAACCCCATATGATTAGGAAAACTAAATGATATCTATTAGCAGAACAAAACATCATTCGGCTATTACAATTAACTTGAAAATTTACTTAAGTTGATTGATTGTATGTGTTGATCCCTTATATACCATTTTTATATGATGCCATGTTAAACTAGATAAGTAAAACCAAATTAAAAGCACCATTGGGTCGTTAAACCTCCGTTTGATTTTGTAAGGATAAATATTTCATTTTCTTTTTTAAATGGTTTCAAATTTATTTCATTTTGAACAAGATATTTAAGAATGATTTGACAAATGGCTTTACTCAAGATGTTTTTAACTAATGGGAATGGTTTTACATGTTATAAAAAGAAGTTTTTATAAAAGTTTTATAAAGGAATTTAGAAATTTATGAGGTGTTTTTGGGTAAATGGATTTGTGTTTTTAAGCAAAGAAGATTTCATAAATAAGGAAGATTTATAAAACGGATTGCTTATTAAAGGAAGCTTATTTGGTTAAGGTTATTTAGGAAGTTGTTTAAACAAGAAAGGTTTATAAAGAAGTTTTCTAAATGATTTTAGGGTATTTATAAAAGAGTTTTTAGAAAATGATAAGGTTTATAAAGAAGTTTTATAAATGAGTTTGGGGTTTATAAAAGAAGTTTTAGATGATTTGGATATTCATAAAGGGAGTTTATAAATAGGTTTGGATATTTATAAGAAATTTATATAAAAAGTTGGATATCTATAAAAGCAATTATGTAAATGATTTTGAATATTTATAGAAGGATTTTATAAATGAATTTGGAAGTTTGGAAAGTGTTCTAAAATGGATTTGGATTTCAGGTAAAAGAGATTTCATGAATGAAATAGATTTGATAAAAAAGAATTTGTTGAAAGAAAAATAAATGAAAAGAAATTGAGACCTAGGTTTCTATAAACTGACCTTTTTAAAAAATGGTGCTATGGAACATTCGTTCCATACTTAACACCTTGGGAATAGTTTTTAGGGTTCTCCTTATCTCCAATTTACCCAAATTGTGCTTTAAACTATCCATTACTAAACCATTTGTTTAATCCTTTTTAACATAATTTAGAAGTAGTTATTCGCAAATGTTTTATGAGTATACTTATGTCAAAGAGATAAGTATATGATGGATCGTGTCGTGTATATATATGCAGGTATAAGTGACTAGCTATATGATGTATCTAATATAAACTTAATGGATGATAATAACAAAGTAAATGGAAATAAGCACACTAGGATTTTATACTGGTTCGGACCTCTCGTCCTACGTCCAGTCCTGAAGCTCCTCTTCAGAATTCGACTATCAAACACACTCACTTCGCCCGGAGGAATAGGCTTGGCTACAAAAGCTTGTTCTTGTCAAGTGTGTGTTCTATAACACTAATATTGACTATTAAGTACAAATGCTTCCAATATATATACCTATAGGATATTAATTAAAGAATTATGTATGTGTGGAAGAGTGAAATGCAAATATATGATTGCTAGAGATCAAGAATATATCAGAGTCAAAGAGTAAAGAGTATAAGTAAGTAAGGTAAGATCTTCTCTTGGATTCTTCATGCTATTTATAGTGGTAGAGAGATTCCTTGAGTAGTTGCATCCATTAACATGTGTTCTATCGTTTCTTCTAATGGTGATGAAGAGTTGAAGTGAAGAGGAGCGAAAGTGTATTTTCAATTGTGACAGTTGTACTTTGAATGTCAACACCCGAGTTCAAAATCAGACGTCTGGAATATGTCTCAGACGTCTGGCTGTTATATATTTTTTGTGTATGGTATCTTTTCAGACATCTAAGTACATTAACCAGATTTCTGATTCTGTCTGATTTGCGAACCAGAGGATTCAATTAGACGACTAGTTAGTGCACCCAGACGTCTGAACTTGTGCATGTTGCTTTTCTTGTGCCTGTGTCGTTGCTTTTCTGATTCTACCGACTTGTAGCTTCTTGATACTTTCTTTGAGTCTTGTTCTAGTCTCTTTGGTGATGTTAGTCTAACAATTACATGCGAGTAGAAATATATATGCATATTCGATTTCCATTGTATAGTTGTCGTCATCGAAACCATAGAATTGATTTCCTAACAAGCTCCCCCTTTTGATGATGACAACTATTCAATGTACTTATAAATTATAAATCTACCGCTGAATATGTGCTTATTATTAATGTTTTATAATTATACTTATATTTCTCCCCCTTTGGCATTATCAAAAAGAATTATAATATAACCAATCGTCAAACAAAAAGGAAAATTTCATTAATAATTCGAAAGTGATTGCATACATAGATTTTGTTAAATTTACAAAAGTTGATATCCCAAAAAAATAAATCTATGATTCCCAAACTCTGTGATTCATTTGGAGAAGCTTTATATTGATCATCTTTGTTTGTTTCTTCTTTTTCAGAAGTGCTAGCCTTTGTAGGAGATGTCAAAGCTTGCTTGAGATGTTCATCCTCAGAAAGTTTGGAATGTTATGCTTCTTGATGTTGTTTCTCCTCTTGAGATGGTTCAATGTGTGGTTGAGGAGGAGGCTCAACTCGTCTAGATTGACGATTGTGCGTCCAATCTTCAAAGGATATAAATTCTGGGGGAATCTCGGGTAGGTGCATAAGGGAGAAAAATTTAGTGGAAGCATATTTAGGTGAGATTTTTTCGAAGGTCGATAGGTAGGATGGAATGTTATGTGCACGAAGAAGTCTCATAATATAAGTTGGGTAAATAATTGATGGTCGTGATCGAGTCCAAAAATGCTTGAGCTCGTCGAAGATGAATTTGGCCCAATTCAATCATGTTCCACTAAATAGAGCATATAGGGATTTGTGCTCTAACTCGGTTATTTACTCATGGCTTCCCATACGTGGAACGATGGTATTGATTATCATTCGAGTTAGGAGTCGAGCTTTTGGACGTAGATATTTAGAGGCAAATTTTGGCATTTCATCCTCCCGAATTTGATGAGTTATACTATTCCATGGCTTGAAGCGCATATCAGGAATGTTGTATAAATATTCCCCTGTGTCAGAGCATCCTAGGGTTCTACCTATTATGCCCGGAGTTAATTTAATTGTGTTGCCATACACGCTAGACCAGAGCCAGTCATCTTCATCTTCGGTGTTCCACACTGAAATGCTATCCGAATTTGTATAGAATAGAAGTATCGCCAATTGATTGATTTGGATGTCATTGGGAGTGAATGAAATCAAGGTTCTAACCCGGCATTCTCACACATTTCATCCAAATCATACATTGGAAATTTAAGTAGATTATAGAATGGATATGTGTGAAGCTTTTTCTTTTGTATATCTTCATACCTCTTGATTGAATGTGGTGCTCTATTCATCCATCTTTCAATTTTCATCCGAGCAAACTTGAGGACTTGAAGATGATGTTGGTTGGTCTTGTTTTCTTTTGGAAATCTTAGGATTCTTAGTTCGAGGAGGCATTGTGATTTGATTTGTGTAAAGATGAAGTTTTTGAAAAAATCGTCTGGGGGGGGGGATCGAAGGTTTTAAAAATTTTGAGATAAAAGAAAAAAAATGACGTTATCTGGGCTAATTTAAAGAGTCGATTGAATTTCAGAAGTTTGGATTTGAAATCAGACGTCTGCTTTTCCCTAAATTGGGTACACTAGATAAATTCAGATGTCTGGTTGTTGGGTTAGACGTCTTGTTTGGTCGAATTTATAAAATTTAATAGTTAGAGAGTTTTACCAGACATCTGGATTAAAAAACAAACGTCTGAAATAGGATATAGTTGAAAATTTTTGCGGCAGAGTACTAATTTAGACGTCTGGGTCGAATTTCAAACGTCTGAAATGTTCGGATTTTTATTTTAGGAAGACAGAGCAAATTTTCAGAAGTTTAGGGGTTATTTTAGACGTCTGACATATGCACATTGTTTAAAAATTAGACGTCTATTAGAGTGTCAGACGTCTGAGGTCCATATCCAGACGTCTGAAATAGGCAGTTTTTTTAAAAATAGCCTAAAATTTGATGGTTTTGCTTATTTTTTGATTCTTTTTTATGAATAAAAAATATTATTATTTGTGTGAAATAACAAATAAACATAGATACATTCAATAACAAATATAATTTATTTAGAAGGCGATGGAGATTTATGATCTCCTGATTCGTTATCCTTCTATGGTTTAAGCGGAGACCATATATTTCCACGTTCGTGAGTTCTCGGGGAACTAGAAAATTGTCTTGGTGAAGGATCCGAAGGAGTACGATATGAAGGCGAGGGATCCAAAGTACTACAGGGTTTCAGAAATGGTTCATGGACATCTTTCTTCCTTGACGTACAAAACTTCGTCGCTATTTGCTCCAAAAAGCATAGCCGTCATGCTGTAACTTTTTGTTCAAAATATAATTCTCGTTGTAGATCTATCTCTTATTTCTAATAGATGAATTTCATCAATTTTCACCTTTGTGTTAGGAGAAACAAACAGAGATCTTTTGGTTTTCTTGCTATCGGGGATAAATCCCGTGTGATATTAGGACCACCTATATGTCGGTTCCTGCTTTGTTGTAGGTGTAGGAAGTCGTTGTGGTGTACCAGCCGAGCTATCCGTCGTAGTTGTCATGATGGATATATAAGAATTCTCAGAAGACATGGCGTCCCACATACCAACCAGAATTCACAAACAGCTCAACAGATAAGCAAACACAATATAAAACATTTTTATATATCCACCAACAAATACGCGCTTATATTTATTATTACACTCACACTCATTCTATAGTACTACTGATTCTATCTCTAATGAGTAATTCTCAACAGAGCCAAGGTTGTCACTTAACCATATGCTCTGATACCAGATGTAAGGAACGAGATTTTCGACTCACGAAAGTCGACATTAATACGTCCACTGTATCAACTGTCGAGCAATCGAATGCCGGAAAACCGAACCATTAGGGTTAAAGAAGAGGTAGAAGATAGAAGAAGAAAGAAAGAAAAAGCAATGGAAACAATATCAGAATCTCACAATCGCAGCGGAACAACATATAATATATCAATGAATAATCTTTTAAACAAAGAATCATATCCGTTATTACATTACATCACATTACATTACATTATCAGAGTTTACAACAACAAACAGCGGAAAAGAAATACTGAATACTAATTGATACGCCATGCCATCCAGCTTGCTCCTGATCTCCACACCAACTTATGAATTCCAGAATGACCTGATAACCTAACTCTAGACTGCCTGTGTGAAAATTGGTGGGCATCCAGAGTTTAGGAAGGAAACAATAAACTCCAGGCCAGTCATGGGACTGGTGTGAGAACTTAAAACAGTTTATCTTTTATAATAAACAAAGAAATATTTTAAAATAGATTCGCAATGCTTTTGGAAAATGAAACTACCATAAGGCCTCCCGCGCACACACACACACAATGCAAATGCAGAATCGGAGGAGATTTCTCCTTATGATAGTCAAACATGCTTGATACGTAAATTTCTTTGATATTATTATTATTATTGGTGCAAAGTGTAGAAAAACATTTCGAAAGTATAATATAAATCATATCCAACATGGACATTCCGAACTATGCTTACTATAGCTACCATCTAAACAGTGGTGACCACCATAAGTAAATGGCAGGTTCTACGACTAAAACCGTAAAAGGCTCGTATTGTTTCTTTGGTTTCAACAAATGGTCAGGCCAAGGAACTTCTCATTGCCACACGGAAACGCCTCTGGAGAGACGCCCTGAGAACCTAACCAAATCTCTGCCAACACAAGGCCGGGTTACCTCTGCAAAAGTACGTAACAACTGACACGAGTATGCCATCCCCCGATTGTAAACAACCTTTATCTGAGGATCCTCAACCAACATCAATCACAAAGTCATATATATTTGCGACATTCATATAAGTAAGTATTTGGGCTCCATACCATGATACCACTTCTATCCAGAAGGAAATGACATACCCTAAGGGGCGCTACTCCCTAAAACCTTGCTGCATCTTTCCTGTTTTGACCATTTCTGGGGTGTGACGAAGTCTCGTCCACAAAGCTATGATTTTCACAAAAGATCTTCTTTGATCAACAAATGCTCAGCAGCACTTCGTATGCCACATTACCAAATTGGGAATATATCACTAGTAACCATCAACTACATAACCTCTGAGCTCGTACGTCTCAGAGAAGGGTGTTAAGCTAAGAGAATAAATTCTCCGCCACCAACAGAAATATGTTTGATAGAAACCAGCTTTACATCTCAAATTGCAACGTCAGACACACTTCCATACAAGTCCATTCCGGGATCGAACAGAACCGAAGGCACTTCCAAAGAAGCCCTTGAAATCCGAATATTCACTAATCACGACCGGACTTTCCATCACAAAGGGTGATAAAATCTCAATATCGGAGATCAACCGATGCAGAGACATTCGACGGTAATCCTTCCGTTTTTGAAAATATCTGGTCTTCAACACCGTTCTTCAAATTCTATCCATTACGACATATCACTATTCGGAATGGGATTTATGACACAAAGGTCCTCTCCCGGCTAAATCGAATAACGAGCGCTTATTTTAAAATAAGTGCAGCATTCAAATTCAAGCAAATCACAACAAATACCCATTTAAAGGTAAATATTGACAGTCGGTTCTTTAACTTAAGGCCAACAATCAAATATCCAACACCATAACAATCACTAGGCCCTTTTTATCAATCTTCCATAAATTAAATAACTTGCCAGATATTCACTTCAATTTATCTTTAAAAAGATATATTCTCTAAACCATTTCAATTTCTACATTGGAAAATATTTCCAAATACTTATTTAACAATAAGTAATTCACAAATCTATTTATTTTAAATACTTAGAAAATATTCAATATACTTAAAACACGATTAAGTATATATTTTATTCTTTCAAGGAAAACATTCTCTTAAACACATTCATTTGAGTTAAAACGAATGTTGCGTAAAACATCATTACGACAACCCAAAATCACTAGTATAGGGATTCGAAATTAAGATAGATATATAAATCCCAATACTATACAAAAACGTTTCCTTTCGGAAATCATTTACTATAACAACAGTGTTATAGTCCACCATTTCCTTTTTTCCCCCGAAAACGTCTATTTCAACAATGAATGTTGAAATCTATGGTTTCGATAGTTAATACATTTTAAAACGCCTTTAAATCGTTTTATTTCTATTTAAAATATCACTTCCCCAAAACATTTCTTTAATATATTATTCACTGTCCCAAAATCGTGAATATACTTCGTTAACCAAATTCAACATTTTCTACACATTTTATTTAAAGGATTATCCACCGTCCAAAATCGTGGATATATCTCCTTTAATAAGCTATAATAATTAACTTACCAAAATAAGTCGTTTCGGATTTATAAACCAATGTTTATAAATTCCGTTTATATTTTATAACAACTTCAACCTAAAAAAATCACTTTATTAATAAATTCTATCCATATCCCATTTACACGCCAAAATCCAAATTATAAGAAAATTACTTATAATCCTCAATTTTAAATTCTTTCATTTTATAACTTCACAAATCATAGGTTCTATTCTTTTATAAATCCATTTATATTATTATTTTAAAACGTCTTTAAAACTCCTTTAAGATTCCATCACTTTGATTTACAAAAATCCAATTTTATAAATTATATATATATATATAGCTTTTATAATAAATTAAAAATCTCAATTTAACCTATTTTATAAGATTATTAATCCATATTTGAAAAGTCTATTTTCAACTATATTTCTCAAAAATCATAACTTTTATAACATTAAAATTATAACGTTTATTTATTTAAAATGAATCAATTCAAAATTCAATAAGACGTATACTTTCAAACATCACTTTAAAATCCTTTTAAATTTGAAAATCATTACTTTAACATTTTTAAAACTCCAAAAATAGGCTCAATGCTGCAACAGCACTAAGAATAACAATCACGGCATCCAAAACATCATATATCATATGATAACAGATCTGTAAATAAATCAATATGGTTGAGGAATCCAGTTGGATCCCTCCAACCTGTTTCCCTGCATCCACAGATGTTAGCACAATACCAATCCCGTTCCCATACGAGATACCGCAGTACATGAGTTCATAAAATATTATCCACTATTATGTGGCGCAATAGGGTCTCGTCTGCTATATAATACGGGAAAATCAACTCCAAGTACATATATAATACCAATTCCACATCAAGGTGAAAATCGCGGTATATGTGTTTAATAAATAACATCCTCTTAATATACGGCGTATAAGGTCTATTTAAAACAATAGATAATAATTTATCATTCAGTCACATAATCAAGCAATTTAAAATCTAACTATTTAAAATTTAAATCGAAACAAATTTCGATTGAGTGAGAAGTTCTCACCTTGTTTCTAATAATAGTCGCAGTGTTTTATTTCGAACAAATTAAACGCGCGTTTAATTTTACGCAAAATTTTCACTAGCTCCAATCAACTCCAATCCAGCTCCATCGAGTAGTGTTCGTTACTACGAACCCGACGCAATTCGTTTCATCCAAAACGGGCCTCGTATCAAAAAGTTATTGCATTTTAAACATTATACGAATTTTTATAAATCAATTTTCTATTATATTAATTATTTTTAAACCTAGAAATAATCCAGGCCGTTGATTTTTTTTGGAGAGATCTGGCCCGTGCCCTTGTTTCTTTCTCCTTCTCTAGGTTACGAATGCACGAAGTAACTCATTGCCGCTTCTTTTCATCAAATTTTTGCAACCACCACGCCTCGTTTGAAGATGAAAAACTTCCACCATTTCGTATGCCTAGCCATGTCGTGCCCACGGATACAACAGCTTGAAGCTCGGCCCCCATCCTATCTCGAAAAACGCACACGAACCGGTAACGTTTAAGCTCGAATTGACGACGATCTACCATATGAAATCCAAACATAACCGTTGGATTCAAGGATCTCGTGATGCTCTTCGATGTTGTAGTTGAGAGTTTGTCGAATTAGTGTGTAGATTTGAAGAAAATTGAAGGAGAAGATTGGCAAATTTCGGCCATTAAAATGAAAACTGGCGGCTAGGGTTTATAGATTAGGGTTTGTGCAAAATGAAATAATAGAGATCCTTATATAGAAAATTATGCGACATTATTCACCCGAGATTTTTCCAAACTCCAAATGAAGCGTGCCGCCTGGCGTTTATAATGTTTTACCCCCATTCTGAACGCAATGGAATATATATCGGGAGCCAATTTGATCAAATTTGGAAGATAGGTTTTTGAATCGAATCATTTAAATTTAAAATTCACTCAAACCGATTTCAGTGCGTTTTAGCTTGCCCCAGACAAACCGTAAATCCTATTGACATGAAATTTGAAACCATACAATAATATAACATTACTGATCCGATGAAATTGGTTTTGTCGAAAACCGAGACTGTTTGAAAAATTGCTATTTTAACTCGTCAATTAAATATTAAAATATTCAATTTATGCAAATTAACTTTTAATTCAATTTTAAAAGTTCTATAACATCATTCTAACTCCAATATGATTAAATACCACTTTACAAATCATTTTTAACCACATTAAACCCTATTTCCAATTATTTCTGTAATTTCAAATATTAAATTATCAATTTAATTATCCAATTAAATCTAGATATTCGAAATAAAATTTACTCGACTTAAAATTTTTACTTGTTAATATTTAAAATCAATTAAACATACGAATTTCAAATGACAGAAATTCTGGATCGTTACAAACTTCCTCCCTTAAAAGAATTTCGTCCTCGAAATTATCAAGAAAAAGTTACAGAATCCATTAACTTTTTTCCAAATCCATAGTTAAACTTCTTACAATAACTTTACTAAGTTTTCAAATCATACTTAGTTTTCTTTTCAAAATTTTCTAATTTTCTCAAAAATATTCTAACGCCTTAAATTTTCGAAAAAATTCGCCATAGTCTCCTTTGCGCGGCTCGATCCGAAAAAAAGGGCAATATATATATCACAAATATACATCTCATCAAAGTAATGAGGCATCCCGCAGGGAAAAAAGTGTAAAAGTACGATATGTAATCCGATATATGTACCTTATATATTATTAGCGAGCATATACGGCTAATATAGCATGAAAGCGAGCTCCAAAGGCGAAGCAAGCGCAATCCACACGTACTAAACACTCAATAATAATGAGAAACATGCATATATAAAATAATATCGATATACAACATATACCAGAAACAACAACAATATGTGCCAATATAGTGCAACAAAAGGCAACAAATCCAACCATTAAACAATTATCATTCAAAAACAAATCCAATCATCAAATCAATATACATTCACTTCTTATTAATATTCAATGAATTGTTTTTTTTCATTTAATCCCATTTGATTCATTAGCATTGGACTTTAATAACTTTTGTTTATTCAATTAGTTTATAATCACTAATTTACATTCAAGTTGGTTCGCTTCCAAATTAAATCATATTTCATAGCTTCCAATTTTATCAATTCAACATCATTAACACTTAATGAATTATATACAATCAACTAACAATCATATAACGACCAAATCCTAACCAAATTATTAAATTCACATTCAATTTGGTTTAACACTTTTAATTCCAATTGGTTGATATTAAATTGACTTCCATTCAACTATTCTATATCAATTCATTTACATTAGATTGATTAACATTCAATCTATTTATTAATCCAATTGCTACTTCATTTAACCAATAAGGTTGAATTTCATTTATATAACTCAAGTTCATATTCATCACTTCCCTTTATTATTATACTTCGATACCAAAATCAACTTCATTCAACATTACCTAAGTTATATTCCATTTCAAACTTAACTTAAATTTCCACTTATAAATCCTATCCAGATCCAATTCTATTAAATTTTTACCGATGTCAAATTTCATCACTTATTCAAATTCATATCTAGTTTTGCTTAACAAATTTGTTTAACCATTTTATTATTTGGTTTCACTTACATTCAACAATTGCAACTTGGATTTTAATTTCAAATTTTTATTTTCACAACCAAACATCAATTTTTTTCAATTTACTTTGGTAGCAAATCCATCACACAGAAACTCGAAAATGATACTGATGATGCTGCAGCCATCACCCTTATTATTTCCCAGCAACGGTAGCGAATCCAGTGCTTAATATTCTTTCAAAATTTTCCTTTCATTCATAAATCACATTTACAAATCTTTTACTTATATAATTTCACTATTTTCTCTTTACTTATATAAGATCATTTCAAAATTGTAAATCATATTAACTATAATTCCATGCTTAATAATTCATTTGTTTATACAATTATTCTTTTAATTAACTTGTAAATATATATATATTCTTACAATTTCAACAACCAAACAATCAATTCATATACACTTTAATAATTTCTAAAAATTATTTCCTTTATATATCAAATATAATCGAGGTAAAGTTATTTCACTTACCTAATTTAAAATAATACTATATCGACTTGCCTTGTTTAAGTGTTTAGAAACCCCTATCGATTGTATGGCGTCCCACATACGGACCAGAATTCACAAACAGCTTAACGGATAAGCAAACACAATATAAAACATTTTATATATCCACCAACAAATACATGCTCATATTTATTATTACACTCACACTCATTCTAGAGTACTACTGACTCTACCTCTAATGAGTAATTCTCAATAGAGCCAAGGTTGTCACTTAACCATATGCTCTGATACCAGATGCAAGGAATGGGATTTTAGACTCACGAAAGTCGACATTAATACGTTCACTGTATCAACTGTCGAGCAATCGAATGCTGGAAAACCGAACCGTTAGGGTTAAAGAAGAGGTAGAAGATAGAAGAAGAAAGAAAGAAAAGGCAACAGAAACAATATCAGAATCTCACAATCGTAGTGGAACAACATATAATATATCAATGAATAATCTTTAAAACAAAGAGTCATATCTGTTATTACATTACATCACATTACATTACATTATCAGAGTTTACAACAACAAACGGCGGAAAAGAAATACTATATACTAATTGATATGCCATGCCATCTTGCTTGCTACTGATCTCCACAGCAACTCCTGAATTCCAGAATGACCTGATAACCTAACTCTAGACTGCCCGTGTGAAAATTGGTGGGCACCCAAAGTTTAGGGAGGAAACAATAAACTCCAGGTCAATCATGAGACTGGTGTGAGAACTTAAAACAGTTTATCTTTTAAAATAAACAAAGAAATATTTTAAAATGGATTCGTAATGCTTTTGGAAAATGAAACTACCATAAGGCCTCCCGCACGCACACACAAAATGCAAACGCAGAATCGGAGGAGATTTCTCCTTATGATAGTCAAACATACTTGATATGCAAATTTCTTTGATATTATTATTATTAGTGCAAAGTGTAGAAAAACATTTCGATAGTATAATATAATCTTAGCCAACATAGACATTCCGAACTATGCCTACTATAAATACCATCTAAACAGTGGTGACCACCATAAGTAAATGGTAGGTTCTACAACTAAAACCGTACAAGGCTCGTATTGTTTCTTTGGATTTCCAACAAATGGTCAGGCCAAGGAACTTCACATTGCCACATGGAAACGCCTCTGGAGAGACGCCCCGAGAACCTAACCGGATCTCTGCCAACACAAGGTCGGGTTAACTCTGCAAAAGTAGGTAACAACTGACATGAGTATGCCATCCCCCGGTTGTAAACAACCTTTATCTGGGGATCCTCAACCAACATCAATCACAAAGTCATATATATTTGTGACATTCACATAAGTAAGTATCTGGGCTCCATACCATGATACCACTTCTATCCAGAAGGAAATGAAATACCCTAAGGGGCGCTACTCCCTAAAACCTTGCTGCATCTTTCATGTTTTGACCATTTTCGGGGTGTGAGGTCCGACGATGTCTCGTCCACAAAGCTACGCTTTTCACAAAAGCTCTGTTTTGATCAACAAATGCTCAGCAGCACTTCGTATGCCACATTACCAAATTGGGAATATATCACTAGTAATCATCAACTACATAACCTCTGAGCTCGTACGTCTCAGAGAAGGGTGTTAAGCTAAGAGAATAAATTCTCCGCCACCAATAGAAATATATTTGATAGAAACTATCTTTACATCTCAAATTGTAACGTCAGACACACTTCCATACAAGTCGTTCCGGGATCGAACGGAACCAAAGGCACTTCCAAAGAAGCCCTTGAAATCCGGATATTCACTAATCACGACCGGACTTTCCATCACAAAGGGTGATAAAATCTCAATATCAGAGATCAGCCGATGCAGAGACATTCGACGGTAATCCTTCCGTTTTTGAAAATATTCGGTCTTCAACACCATTCTTCAAATGTTATCCATTACGACATATCACTATTCGGAATGGGATGTATGACATAAAGGTCCTCTCCCAGCTAAACCGAATAACGAGCGCTTATTTTAAAATAAGTGTAGCATTCAAATTCAAGCAAATCACAACAAATACCCATTTAAAGGTAAATATTGATAGTCGGTTCTTTAACTATCAAGGCCAACAATCAAATATCCAGCACCATAACGATCACTAGGCCCTTTTTATTAATCTTCCATAAATTAAATAACTTGCCAGATATTCACTTCAATTTATCTTTAAGAAGATATATTCTCTAAACCATTTCAATTTCTACATTGGAAAACATTTACAAATACTTATTCAACAATAAGTAATTCACAAATCTATATATTTTCAATACTTAATAAATATTCAATATACTTAAAACATGATTAAGTGTATATTTTATTCTTTTAAGGAAAACATTCTCTTAAACACATTCATTTGAGTCAAAACGAATGTTGCGTAAAACATTGTTACAACAACCCAAAATCACTAGGATAGGTGTTCGAAATTAAGATAGATATATAAATCCTAATACTATACAAAAACATTTCATTTCAGAAATCATTTACTATAACAACAGTGTTATAGTCCACCATTTTCTTTTTATCCCTCGAAAACGTTAATTTCAATAATGAATGTTGAAATCTATGGTTTCGATAGTTAATACATTTTAAAACGCCTTTAAATTGTTTTATTTCTATTTAAAATATCACTTCCCTAAAACATTTCTATAATATATTATTCACTGTCCCAAAATCGTGAACACATTTCGTTAACCAAATTCAACATTTTCTACACATTTTATCTAAAGGATTATCCACTGTCCAAAATCGTGGATATATCGCCTTTAATAAGCTATAATGATTAACTTACCAAAATAAGTCATTTCGGATTTATAAAACAATGTTTGTAAATTCCATTTATATTTTATAACAACTTCAACTTAAAAAAATCACTTTATTAACAAATTCTATCCATATCCCGTTTACACACCAAAATCCAAATTATAAGCAAATTACTTGTAATCCTCTATTTACAAATTCATTCATTTTATAACTTCACAAATCGTAGGTCCTATTCTTTTATAAATCCATTTATATTATTATTTGAAAACGTCTTTACAACTCCTTTAAAATTCCATCACTTTGATTTATAAAAATCCAATTTTATAAATTATATATATATAAAGCTTTTATAATAAATTCAAAAATCTCAATTTAACCTATTTTATAAGATTATTAACTCCATATTTCAAAATTTAATTTTCAACTATATTTCTCAAAAATATAATTTTTATAACATTAAAATTATAACGTTTATTTATTTAAAATGAATCAATTCGAAATTCAATAAGACGTATACTTTAAAAAATCACTTTAAAATCCTTTTAAATTTGAAAATCATTACTTTAACATTTTTAAAACTCTAAAAATAGGTCCAATGCTGCAACGACACTAAGAATAACAATCACGGCATCCAAAACATCATATATTATATGATAACAGAATATATCACAATATCTGTAAATAAATAAATACGGTTGAGGAATCCAGTTGGATCCCTCCAACCTGTTTCCTTGTATCCACGGATGTTAGCACAATACCAATCCCGTTCCAATACGGGATATCGCGGTACATGGGTTCATAAAATATTATCCGCTATAATGCGACGCAATAGGGTCTCATCCGCTATATAATGCGGGAAAATCAACTCCAAGTACATATATAATACCAATTCCACATCAAGGTGAAATATCGCGGTATATGTGTTTAATAAATAACATCCGCTTAATATACGGCGTATAGGATCTATATCAAACAATAGATAATAATTTATCATTCAATCACACAATCAAGCAATTTTAAATCTAACTATTTAAAATTTAAATCGAAACAAATTTCGATTGAGTGAGAATTTCTCACCTTGTTTCCAATAACAGTCGCAGTGTTTTATTTCAAATAAAATTAAATGCGCGTTTAATTTTACCCAAAATTTTCCCTAGCTCTAATCAACTCCAATCCAGCTCCATCGCGTAGTGTTCTTCAATACGAACCCGACGCAATTCGTTTCGTCCACAACGGACTTCGTATCAAAAAGTTATTGCATTTTAAACATTATACGAATTTTTATAAATCAATTTACTATTATATTAATTATTTTTAAACCTAGCAATAATACAGGCCGTTGATTTTCTTTAGAGATATCTGGCTTGTGCCCTTGTTTCTTTCTCCTTCTCCAGGTTACGAACGCACGAAGTAACCCATTGCCGCCTCTTTTCATCAAATTTTCACAACCACCACGCCTCGTTTGAAGATGATCAACCTCCACCATTTCATGCGCCTAGCCATGCCGTGCCCACGGCTACAACAGCTTGAAGCTCGGCACCCCTCCTATCTCGAAAAATGCGCGCGAACTGTTTACGTTTAAGCTCGAATTGACGACAATCTGCCATATGAAATCCAATCATAACCGTTGGATTCAAGGATCTCGTGATGCTCTTCGATGTTGTAGTTGAGAGTTTGTCGAATTAGTGTGTAGATTTAAGGAGAAGATTGAAAATTTTGGCCATTAAAACGAAAACTGGCGGCTAGGGTTTATAGATTTGGGTTTGTGCAAAATGAAATAATAGAGGTCCTTATATAGAAAATTATGCGACACTATTCACCCGAGATTTTTCCGAACTCCAAACTAAGCGTGCCGCCTGGCATTTATAATATTTACCCGCATTCCAAACGCAATGGAATATATATCGGTAGCCAATTCGATCAAATTTTGAAGATATGTTTTTGAATCGAATTATTCAAATTTAAAATTCACTCACACCGATTTCAGTGCGTTTTAGCTTGCCCCGGGCAAACCGTAAATCAGATTGACATGAAATTTGAAACAATACAAATATATAACATTATGGATCCGATGAAACAGGTTTCGTCGAAATCCGAGATGTTTGAAAAATGCTATTTTAACTCGTCAATTAAATATTAAAATATTCAATTTCTGCAAATTAACTTTTACGCCTTGTTTGGATCGACTAAAATAAGTCACTTTTTATCTTTTTGGAAGCCAAAATGAATAGGTTTTCGCTTGTAAATAGCTAAAAAGCAACTTATATAAGTCGATCCAAACGAGCCCTTAATTCAATTTTAAAAGTTCTACAACATCATTCTAACTCCAATAAGATTAAATACCACTTTACAAACCATTTTTTTTTGGCAAAGCCAGCGGGGTTAACTGGGCCCCTACCAGTTTTATTGCAACAAACAATAAAAAAAGAGATACATAGAAAAAACAAAGAGGAAGATAACTGAAAAATAAAAAAGGAAGAGAAACATCAAAATCAAGTCCAAGCTTGTAACATAGACAGCGGGATGCTACTAGCACAGTGCTTCAGTTGCTTGTGTATACTGCATTTCATTTCTTTCCATAAGACCATGTCATTCCTTTTAACATTTTCAAAAACTCTTAAATTTCTTTCCCTCCAAATCACAGCCACGAAGACCTTCAAACACACAGTGAACACTCTACTATCAACTGTTCTCCATTTGGTTGCTTTGTGTATTATATTCCACTGTATGTCGCTAGTTCGTCCAGATAGATATGTACCAGTTTTACCACCTAAGTGGAATAGCAAGTTGTTCAAGGCAGAGCACTCAAAAAAAATATGGTCGGTTGTTTCCTCTTCAATTTCACAGAATAGGCATTGCATGGGACAGATCATTCCAACCTTTTGTAACATAGATCTAGTAAGCAAAGCTTTGTTGATCACTTTCCACATCAAAAGATTGTATTGAGGGACTGTATCAGTAGACCATATAACATCATGCCAGATAGCAGCAGGCAATGGATCACTTTCTGTTAGGGAACTGTAAACACCCTTAACAGAATGTGGTTTGCCATTCCACTGAACAGAGTTGATTTGCATAGCAGTGAAATTAGTTTGTTGTAATATATTCCAAGTTTGCTGAATTTCTTGATTACTGGTGGTAGGCAACTGAATATTACCATTGATCAAGTAGGAATTAGCATCAGCAGTTAAGGAAATACCTGTTTGGACAATTTGTGAGTAGGAAAGCAATTTAAATAAAATTAGGCCTTGTCTAACCCATGGTTCCTTCCAAAAATTCACCTTTGAACTGGCATTAACTGGGTATTGTATAAACGGCAGAAAGACTTCTCTATACTTAAGGATGCTTCTCCATGTCCAACTACTTTGTTGAGGGATCTCCATGACCCAGAAATCCTTGTTCTTGATATTGTGATGCCATGTCCATTCCACCCATAAACTTTCCCTTTTTTTAATGATTGCATCAAACTGTTTGCTTATAGCCGCTATGTTCCACTTCCTTATGTCTAAGATACCAAGCCCACCAGATTTAAAGGGAACTTCAAATTTTGTAAAAGCACATGGGACAATTTTCCTGTTGTGAATACTTCCAGTCCAAAAGAATCTACTCATAGCAGATCTGAGTAAATGTAATAACTTGATAGGAAGTATTATAGTGCGTGCCCAGTAAACAATAGAAGAGAAGACAACAGATTTGATGAGAACAAGCCTTCCAGATTGAGTTAATTTCCTATTATCCCATGCTGTCATGATTGAAGTTATTTTATGATATAATGGATAACAGTCATTCTTAGTAATTCTTTTAGTTATAAGAGGCAGACCAAGGTACTTCATGTCATTCTCCATACTTGTGAAACCAGACTGCTGATGTAGGAAAGCAGCTTGTTCATTACTGATACCAGAGACTAGCATAGAAGATTTATTTTGATTTATGGATAAGCCAGTCATTTTTTTAAATATATGCAGTGCTTCATTTTTTTACAAACCATTTTTAATCACATTAAACCCTATTTTCAATTATTTCTATAATTTCAAATATTGAATCATCGATTTAATTATCCAATTAAATCTAGATATTCGAAATAAAATTTATTCGACTTTAAAATATTACTTGTTAATATTTAAAATCAAATAAATATACGAATTTCAAATGACATAAATTCTAGGTCGTTACATAAAATTTAATAAAATAAAATAAAAATATGAAAGAAGAAGATATGTTTTTACTTTCAGCTAAAATTCTTTTCTTCATTTCAACAAAAATATAATTCAAATCAAAAGAAGTAAAAACTAGAAACCTGGAAACAAGAAGTAGCAAATAAAAACCTGAAATCTAAGATCTGAAATAAGAAAATCAAAAGGGCAAAGGCAGAATCAAATATCATTTCAAATTCATTAAATGCAATCAGGCAAAGAAGTAAATCAACAAGCAACCTGAGATCAGCATCAAGATAAACAATTCAGAGATCAACATCAGATTAAATTCAACAAAAAGAAAATTCAAGAGCTAATGAAAACAATCCTGGAAATCAAGAACAGGTTTTCTGTTCTCTGTCCCTGTTCTACATGTCTGATGAGTAAGCAAATTTTAAAAACAGTTTAAATCTTGTTCTTCTCTTTGATATATGTATGGAGATCAAGATGTTTTCCTGTGTTCTTGAATTGAATTGAATGCATGTTTGTATTATGAGTGTTTGAATGCCTATGTAGTTAAAAAATAGTCTCTGTGTGACAATAACAAGCTTTGATTTCTTAATAAATTCAATAACTCAATTTTAAATCCAAATTAGCTTATGATTTGTAAATAGAAGATGTTTGAAAACATGTAACATCTCACCTAAAAATAATTACACTAGCTCGGAATTTTTAAATTTACAGCAAAAATTAATATGGGTCAAAAATTTATAAATTCAATTTTAAGTTTTGATTACACGATTGAATTCACTATAGGAAATCATGATTTTTGATGTATATATCGTGATTTTTAGTTGGATAATTGGTTGGTTTTCTTGAGTTGAATGGATCGACTGTTTTAGTCAATTTCAGTTGATCAGCGACGAACTGAGCAACGTGGTTGGGCTTGAAGGTCGAAGAGAATACGAGGATCATTCGAAAAATGCTACGGTGATTTATAGTTGATCGTGGTGGCCAGGAATCAATGGGATAGGGTTTTATCTCCTGTTTTGGATGTGGATGTTCAAAGGGGATTTGCGATGTCTAGACGCGACATGAGTTGATCGCGTGGTGTTTTGGAGGTGCTGAAAGACGTAGCGGAGCTACGATGAAGATGGCGAAGCTTCTCGAGGCAACGATCATCAGAGGTGACTGATTTTCCGATGATGGGTGTATTCGGCTGTGGGGGTTCTTCGTCGAATTCGATTCTCATTCGAATCGAGGGAGATCGAGTGGTCGTATGTGAAGACGAGGTGGATGTCAACTGGTCGGAGGCCTGAACGTGGTTCTTCGGCGATCGTGGTCGGTGTGCACGTGGATGTGCACGTTTGCGTGCATCTGGAATTGGGTTTGGAAGAAGGAAAAGGTTGGTCGGGTATTACTTCGGGATTGCTCGAGTTATTCTCGAAGCACGATGTACCTGGGCATGTCTCGTGTTTGCATCGAGGAAATCAAAGGGTTTGCTCGGGTTTTTAACATTGTTCAGACTTTAAGATGGAACATGAAGTTTTTTTAAAAAATGAGTTCTGAAACAATGAAAATTGATTTTGTAAGTAATTCAAGATTTAAAAACAAAAGTAAAACAAGTTTTATTTAGTAAACTAAATTGTTTTCAAGGATAATTATTTTATCAAGTTTTAAACATTTAAATAGATAAGTTTTTAAAGGATAGCAAGGCAGATTTTCAAAATAATTTTTATTAAGATTAATTTAATAACTTTGAAAAGTTTCAAAGATTTTAAAGGTTTAAATTAGATGTTTATATTGTTTTAATTATAATTGATTTCCAAAATGTTATATTTTAAATAAAGTTATAATAAGGATTTAATAATCAATTATTATAAAGATTTATTTTAAGTAATTAAGAGATTTGATTTATTAAAGATTTTAATATGTGAAATTAACAAGGGTAATTTAACTATTGTTAATGATTTAAGAGTAATTAATAATTAATTAAGATAAATGAATTTCTTAATTAAGGATCTTTTTAAATATAAGAAGTTAAGGAATTATTTAATTAAATTTAAGTGATTAGTTAAATAATTAAGTAATTAATTAGTGATTAATTAAAGATAACCACTTATGATTTAAATTAATTAAGTGTAATTACTTGGTGAATTGATTAAGTAATTGACTACTAGAGGTAATTAAGTAAAGGATAATTATTTAATAAGGTGATTAGAGGTTAATTACTTTATGGAAGTAATTAAGTGGAAGTGATTAAGGGTTAATCACTTAGTAATTAATTAAATGAATTAATTAATATAATTAATTAAAGGTTTAAATTAATTAATTAAAGAATAATTAATTAATAATTAAGGGAAATCAATAAAGTGATTAATTACTTGTTAGATAATTAATTAGAATGGATTTAATTAATGGAAGTGATTATTAATTAAATAATTAATTAGTAATTAATAATTAAAGGATAATTGATCTATAATTAAGTTTTAATTACTAAATGTAATTAAAGAGTAATTAATCAATTGTGATTAATTAAAGAGTAATTAATCAAGGATGATTAATTTAAAGGGTAATTAAGAGATAATTACTTGGTATAATTAAGAAGTAATTAATCAAGACGATTAATTAAAATTGTAATTAAGGAATAATTACTTAAATAATTAAGAAATAATTAATAAATGGAGATTAATTAAAGTGTGAAATTAAGTGATGATCAATTAATTAGTTTGTAATTAATTTGTGGTAGTATGTTGGATTAATGATAATCCAAGTGATTAAGTAAGGAATTAATTTAATTAAGGATTAGTTAAATTAATTTAGTTTGGATCAAACTTTGTGTATGAATGGGTAAATTATATTGGATGATATTGGATGTCATTGGTTGATATTTGATGATTTGAATGTGATATGTCTGAGATGTGATATATATGCTATTTTGTGATATGTGTGGATGAATTAGATAATAGTGGATTATCTATCTGTGTGTTATGAATCATCCATTTACGTTAAGTGATATTCTGAATATCTACTGTTTAAACCCTTAAGTACAACTTGGACGTTAAAATGGCTTTTTGGATTCAGTGAGACCGGGATTGGATTTTATATCTGAAAACCACATCGATCCAAATTAACTTTAGGTCATGAATCTAAGTGAAGTGAAGTGAAGACTCGAAATGTAAGAACTGTATATCGTTATAACTCCGAGGGTGATTCCAGAATGAGTTTAACGAAGATAGTACTTTCAGATTCGAGATGAAGAGTTAGAGTGCAAGGGCTATGGTCGTTAACTCTGAGGGTGATTCCAAAATGAGTGTAATGAGATAGTGCCTTTGGTTCCGTTCGAACCCGAAATGGACTTGTATGGATTGAATGCTTTCAGAACATCGTCAGGTGGACGATGAGCATTCTAAGATAGATGTGTCCTACAAAGGTAATCGCAGCCTCAAACCGCATCAACCGGGAATGCCTAAAACAGGGGAGGTGCGGCAAGGCTAAGTGAGTCACGCTCATGTAGGACGAGATTGACCCATGTCTAGATGTCCCTTTTTATTCGGCTACGTGGGCAGTTGGATCTGCAGCCAATTGCGGGGTTGTCTTTTTCGGGACTGTTCAGTAAGGAATGATCCCGACCTTGTGTTGAAGGGGATTTAGGGTGGATCCTCGGTACGTTGATCGAGGCCACGTGCTGTGACGGACGGTATCCCAGTAGTCCTTCCATTGATGGAAACCCATTCTTCCTACATGCCCTTACGGTTTCGATTGTATTGCCCACTTTTGTGGCTAGTATGTTGGAATTTAATCATGTAACAATTTCAGCTATTTATTATTTATTTGAAAACCCTAGACCCTATTATAATATCACTGGATTTCCTATCAAATGTTTTGGTTAGCGTAAGTTAAAAACTTGCCCATGTTTATGTGTGGGGAGTCTTACGTGATTCCTTTTCTTTTCAAAGAATTTTCTAAAGTTAAGCAATTTTACACCGTTTACTCACACAAGACCCCTGTCTGACCCAAGTGTTTATTTTCTGTTTTATTAAATTCTTGGGTACTCAAATTATGTATGAGTAGTCAAGTGATTCAGGTTAGCCTTGATGAATTCTAGTGGAGCTTTGGAGCAGGAGGCTTCACTGTGTAGATATATAGATAGAATTTTCCGCTATGATGTTATTCTGTATTGGTTCTTGTATTGTACATTAGACAGAAATGTTATAACTATCTAAATTTCGATGTATAGTTGTGTACTCTGATGTATATGATACTATGTATATGTTATGTATTATATTTCATTCGTTCCGCTATGAGATTCTGATGGGTTGTTGTTCTTTCTTCTCTTTCTTTTCTTCTTCTATCCCTTTCTTTCTTAAATAATGATGCGTCTTTCTGGTGAAAGGAAGGCGGGTCATTACAGTTGGTATCAGAGCGCTAAGTTGAGTGAATACTAAGGCTTTGGAGTGGCTTCTTTCTTGAGAGAGTGTACTTGTAATTTATATATATATATATTTATATATCTACCTAATCTGTTGGGTTATCTGTTCGGATTTTCCAACATAAGTTATAAAGGTAGATAAGGTAGGACTGTGTGTAACACAACTACCACTAATGGAAGAGGCTCATATGTTGTGGTTGGAGGTGTATTTGTTGAGACTGTAGATCTAATACCGTCTCGAATAAGCTTTGTAGATTGGTGAAAAGATTTCTTTGATCCCAGAGGAAGTCTTTTCAAGGATTGGAGTATATTCTGGAAGTGTGAGGTTGGTTTGCTCTCGAGTAAGAAGAATTTCCAAGATTTGAATCTGTTAGATGAGCTGAAGCAGGTGATGGTATCTTGGTAACTTCAGAAAGGAATAGCTGTGTGGTGAGATGCAGTATCCATGGATGGCTTTGAAGAAGTTCTTTTGGAATAAGATTTAGATGGTATTGGAGGAATAGTGATGCCTACTACAGGGAAGATTCGGACGTTTAGGGATCTTCTGGATCTCGAATATGGGAATTTTATCTATATTGAAGTATGAGACTAAGGCCGATTTATTGCTTTGTTTCGGACATGGTCTCATTGTTTCCCTTGAGGAGAGAAAATTGTTGGTGCTTGGTTAGGAGCCCGAGTTTCTTGAGAAGATGTCTACCCATCTCAAGGATCTTTTTTGTGGAATTGATTGATAGCTTTAAATTTCGAGGAGATTTTGGATAAGGAAGATCTTTTCGCTTGGCAGTATCATCGAAGTGAAGTTTGGAAGTAGTAGTGTGGACCCATTTCTTCGATGATTTAGAAATATTTGGGATTCTACTATCAGCAGTCCGGGAAGGTTGTAAAGGCTTATCCACTTCTTCGGGAGGCTCTATAGAGAAGGATATTCGTTGGAAGGTTGACCTTGATTAAAGAAGCTGTTCTAGTTGGTGAAGATAGCTTTTTGAATCTGAATACTGTAAGATTGCAAAAGTGACTTGCGATTAGTTTGGGAGTTCACTGAGAAATCTTTTGTTGAGATTGAGGCATCTCAAGTGGAGGTAAAAGCTATTTAAGTAGTCAGAGATTTTCCAGATGTTTTTAAGGAAGTCAGAAGTTACCTGAATCAGGGAGTGGGTTTCCTTAATGACTTGGATTCTAGAAGCAATACTAATGATTCAACCTAGTAGAGGGAGCGATTTTTAAGAGAGAAAAGTTTGGTGAAGCAGCTCAGGATTCTTTGAAGAAGGATTGATCTTCTAGTTTCTAGTTAAGATTCTGCTGGGGTGTTTTTGACCAAGTGGAATGGGTCTAATGAACTGTGTATGGATCCAGTTTGTGCTCAAGTTCTCCGATGACATTCTCATCTACTCCAGATCAGAGTTGTGCAGCCGAAGCGAGATAGCAGCTGTTCTAGAACGGGAGCATCCGAGAGTTGTAATTTTCTTGGATTAGAGGATTTCTACAGGAAATTCAAGTGTGAAGAAATTTTCGAGATTTGGAAAGCAAGGTTATCAAGTGTAACTGTTGGGCTATTCCAAATAAGAGAGATAGGTCTGAAGTGCACTAATGCTTGTGGAGTAGAGTTGTGTTCTGGATTTCAGAGAATTTTTGGAGAGCCATTTTGTGGTGTGGGATCCGGAAATTGGTTTGATTTTGGTCCAGTTGTTTCAAGAAGCATCAAAAAGGGTTAAGCACATCAGAAAAAATAGAGGTGACCCAGGATCGACAGTAGAGTTGTGTAGTTAAGAATTGATGGGAATTTGGAATGTGAAGTTGGAATTTGGATATTGTTTTAGTTTTATCCAATCAAAGGAGATATAAGATTGGGTAAAACTGGAGAGCTAGCTCCGAAAGTATTTTGAGATTTTCCTGTGTTCTCTAGAGATTAGATTTTGATCTACATGATTGAATTGCCAGTTTGGATAGCTGGAATTCATTGTATTTCATGTATCTCTGAGGGAATACACGTATGATTCATCAAGGGTGATAGAATCAATAGTTCAGAAGGATATGTTAGTTGAGCCGATTTTGAGTTTAGACTGATGTCTTGTTTAGATTTATAGATCTAGATGAGAAAGAGTCTAGATAATAGTAGTGTAGTTACTTAAGATTCTGTAGAGCGAGTATTCCCGTATATGTATCTGGAAACTCTAGATAATATTAGGAAATTCTATCTAGAATTTTGTCTGGATAGATTAGAATTGTTTGTTCGGATTGGTTGCTATGGCTGTTGTTTTAAATTAAAAAAATTGCTGGATTGTTAAAATATCTTTGCTTTTAAATTCCGGGGATAAAATTCTTTTAGGGGGAGGAATGTGATGACCTGGAATTTTAAGCAATATTGATTTAATGATCCTTATTAAAAAATTAAATTGATTTGATCATTTTATATTATAACTTGACAAGTCAAAATTCTTTTAAAGGCTAATAATAATTAATTTGACAATATCTATTAATATCTTTTCCTAACAAAATAAAATTGGTAAGATTTATCTTTCAAAAGCTAATCAAAATGTTTTATATTTATAATACATATATAGGTATATATTATATAGGAAGTCCTTAATGTAATAAAAGCTATGTTCTCAAATTGTAATATATATGTGTGTATATACATATATATATTATGATTTGGAATTGTGTTTCAAAATTTAATATGGTAATATTCAAAACTAATGTTAAAATGTTTTCTATTTAAAATGTATATTTTTGTATATATATTGGAAATGGAAAAAAACATTGTTTTGAACTTAATATAGTAGTTTTATACTTTAAAATATATATAGTTTATAGTTTGGAAATATAATTTAACTTCATAATTTTAAAGTGATATTTGAAATTTAAAATCTTTAACAACAAGGATAATTTCTTATTTATTATAAATATATATTTTAAACTTGAGTTTTAAATAAGATTTAAATTAAAAAGTTCGTTTGTTTTTAATATTCTTTCATTTTAAAATTCTAACATAAGATAAATTTGGTTCAGAAATTATATATATATATATATATATATATATATATAAAGTTAAAATAAAATTCTTAAGCATATAAACATATGATACATTTAATTGGATCAAAAACATAAGTAATTTATAGTTGTTTACATGAAGTCACTTTTGTATATTTATATAAAACTAAAAGCTTAAATTATAAAAAGACAAATACATTTTATACACATGTGAATATATTATATAATTATATTTAAATGAATTTATAAAAGAATTAACGCTTGTAAAACATAAATGAAGCATTTAAAACACTTGTAAGTATATTAAGCTAATTAAAGATATTTGTACAAGTTTATACACATGTGTGAGTAAATTAGCACATAGGGGACAAATGTCAATATTTTCTCTTTGATAATTTAATTTAAAATTTAATAAAATAAAATAAAAATATGAAAGAAGAAGTTCTGTTTTTACTTTCAGCTAAAATTCATTTCTTCATTTTAACAAAAATATAATTCAAATCAAAAGAAGTAAAAATTGGAAATATGAAAACAAGAAGAAGCAAATAAAAATCTGAAATCTAAGATCCGAAACAAGAAAATCAAAAGGGCAAAGGCAGATTCAAATATCATTTCAAATTCTTTAAATGCAATCAGGCAAAGAAGTAAATCAACAAGCAACCTAAGATCGGCATCAAGATAAACAATTCAGAGATCAACATCAGATTAAATTCAACAAAAAGGAAATTCAAGAGCTAATGAAAATAAGCCTGGAAATCAAGAACAGGTTTTCTGTTCTCTATCTCTGTTCTACATGTCTAGTGAGTAAGCAGATTTTAAAAACAGTTTAAATCTTGTTCTTCTCTTTGATATATGTATGGAAATTAAGATGTTTTCCTGTGTTCTTGAATTGAATTGAATGCATGTTTGTATTATGAGTGTTTGAATGCCCGTGTAGTTAAAAAATAGTCTCTGTGTGATAGTAATAGGCTTTGATTTCTCAATAAATTCAGTAACTCAATTTTGAATCCAAATTAGCTTATGATTTGTAAATGGAAGATGTTTGAAAACATGTAACATCTCACCTAAAAATAATTACAGGTATTTAAAATGAATAATTGGCACAGAATTTTTAAATTTACAGTAAAAATTAAAATGGGTCAAAAATTTATAAATCCAATTTTAAGTTTTGATTAAAGGATTGAATTCACTATAAGAAATCATGATTTTTGATGTATATATCGTGTTTTTTAGTTGGATATTGGTTGGGTTTCTTGAGATGAATGGATCGACTATTTTAGTCGATTTCAGTTTATCAGCGATGAACTGAGCAACGTTGTTGGGCTTGAAGGTCGAAGGGAAGACGAGGATCATCGGAGAAATGCTATGATGATTTATTGTTGATCGTGATGGCCAGGAATCGATGGGATAGGGTTTTATCTCCTGTTTTGGATGTGGATGTTCAAAGGGGATTCGTGATGTCTAGACGCAACCGGAGTTGATCGCATGGTGTTCTGAAGGTGCTGGAAGACGTGGCAGAGCTACGGTGAAGATGGCGAAGCTTCTCGAGGCAAGGATCATCAGAGGTGATTGATTTTCCTATAATGGGTGTATTTGGCTATGTGGGTTCTTCGTCGAATTCGATTCTCGTTCGAATCGAGGGAGATCGAGTGGTCGTACGTGAAGACGAGGTGGATGTCGATTGGTCGGAGGTTAGAACGTTGTTCGTCGGCGATCGTGGTCGGTGTGCACGTGGATGTGCACGTTTGCGTGCATCTGGAATTGGATTTGGAAGAAGGAGATGGTTGCTCGTGTTTTACTTCGGGATTGCTCGAGTTATTCTCGAAGCACGATGTACGTAGGCGTGTCTCATGTTTGCATCGGGGAAATCAAGGGGTTTGCTTGGGTTTTTAACGTTGTTCGGACTTCAAGATGGAACAGGAAGTTTTTTTAAAAAAGTTTTGAAACAAAGAAAATTGATTTTGTATATAATTCAAGTTTTAAAAATAAAGGTAAAACAAGTTTTATTCAGTAAACTAAATTGTTTTCAAGGGTAGTTATTTTATCAAGTTTTAAATATTTAAATGGATAAGTTTTTAAAGGATAGCAAGGTAGATTTTAAAAATAATTTTTATTAAAATTTATTTAATAACTTTGAAAAGTTTAAAAGATTTTAAATTTTTAAATTAGATGTTTATATTGTTTTAATTATAACTGATTTCTAAAATGTTATATTTTGAATAATGTTTATGATAAGGATTTAATAATCAATTATTATAAAGAGTTTATTTTTAAGTAATTAAGAGATTTGGTTTATTAAAGATTTTAATATGTGAAATAAACAAGGGTAATTTAACCATTGTTAATGATTTAAAAGTAATTAATAATTAATTAAGATTAATGAATTTCTTAATTAAGGATCTTTTTAAATATAAAAAGTTAAGGAATTATTTAATTAAATTTAAGTGATTAGTTAAATGATTAAGTAATTAATTAGTGATTAATTAACGATAATCACTTACGATTTAAATTAATTAAGTGTAATTACTTGGTGAATTAATTAACTAATTGATTAGTAGAGGTAATTAAGTAAAGGGTAATTATTTAATAAGGTAATTAGAGGTTACTTACTTAATGGAAGTAATTAAGTGGAAGTGATTAAGGGTTAACACTTAGTAATTAATTAAAGGAATTAATTAATATAATTAATTAAAGGTTTAAATTAATTCACTAAAGAATAATTAATTAATAATTAAGGGTAATTAATTAAAGTGGAAAATTAAGTGATGATTAATTAATTAATTTGTAATTAATTAATGGTAAGTAAGTTGGATTAATGATAATCCAAGTGACTAAGTAAGGAATTAATTTAATTAAGGATTAATAAAATTAATTTAGTTTGGATCAAACTTTGTGTATGAATGGGTAAATGATATTGGATGATACTGGATGCCATTGGTTGATATTTGATGATTCGAATGTGATATATTTGAGATGTGATATATATGTTGCTTTGTGATATGTGTGGATGAATTAGATAATAGTGGATTATCTATCTGTGTGTTATGAATCATCCATTTATATTAATTGATATTCTGAATATCTACTGTTTAAACCCTTAAGTACAACTTGGACATTAAAATGGCGTTTTTGATCCGGTGAGACTGAGATCGGATTTTATACCCGAAACCCACATCGATCCAAATTAACGTTAGGTCGTGAATCCAAGTGAAGTCAAGTGAAGACTCGAAATGTAAAAAATATATATCATTATGACTCCAAGGGTGATTCCAGAATGAGTTTAACAAAGATATTACTTTTAGATTCGAGATGAAGAGTTAGAGTGCAAGGGCTATGGTCGTTAACTCTGAGGGAGATTCCAAAATGAGTGTAATGAGATAGTGCCTTCGGTTCCGTTCGAACCCGGAACGGACTTGTATGGATTGAATGCTTTCAGAACATCGTCCGATGGACGATGAGCACTCTAAGATAGATGTGTCCTACAAAGGTAATCGCAGCCTCAAGCCCCATCAACGGGGAATGGCTAAAACAGGGGAGGTGCACCAAGGCTAATTGAGTCGCGCTCAAGTAGGACGAGATTGACCCCTCTCTAGATGTCCCTTTTTATTCGGCTATGTGGGCAGTTGGATCTGCAGCCAACTGCGAGTTTGTCTTGTTCGGGACTGTTCAGTAAGGAATGGTCCCGGCCTAGTGTTGCAGGGGATTTAGGGTGGATCCTCGGTACGTTGATCTAGGCCATGTACTGTGGCGGACGGTAACCCAGTGCCCTGCCATTGATGGAAACACATTCTTCCTACATGCCCTTACGGTTTTTATTGTATTACCCACTTTTGTGGCTAGTATGCTGGAATTTAATCAAATATTAATTTCAGTTATTTCTTATTTATTTGAAAACCCTAGACCTTATTATAATATCACTGGATTTCCTATCAAATGTTTTGGTTAGCGTAAGGTAAAAACTTACCCATGTTTATGTGTGTGGAGTCTTACGCGATTCCTTTTCTTTTCAAACGATTTTCTAAAGTTAAGCAATTTTAAACCGTTTACTCACACCAGACCCCTATCCGACCCAAATGTTTATTTTCTGTTTTATTAAACACTTGAGTACTCATATTATGTATGAGTAGTCAAGTGATTCAGGTTAGCCTTGATGAATTCTAGAGGAGCTTTGGTGCAGGATGCTTCAGTGTGTAGATATATAGATAGAATTTTCCGCTGTGATGTTATTCTGCATTGGTTCTTGTATTGTACATTAGACGGAAATGTTATAACTGTCTAAATTGAGATGTATAGTTGTGTACTCTAATGTATATGATACTACATATATGTTATGTATTATATTTCATTCGTTCCGTTGTGAGATTCTGATGGGTTGTTGTTCTTTCTTCTCTTTCTTTTCTTCTTCTATCCATTTCTTTCTTAAATAATGATGCATCTTTCTGGTGATAGGAAGGCGGGTCATTACAGAAATAGTTCCTTTTTCAACATTGTCTCGTAAAAAATGATGTCGTATATCTATAAGCTTAGTTTGTGAATGATTGACAGGGTTTTTTGATAAATTTATAGCACTTGTGTTATCACGATATATTGGAGATTTGTTGATAATTTTTCCAAAATCCCTAAGTGTTTGTTGCATGTATATCACTTGTGCACATGCTAGAGCTGGGAGATATATTCGGCTTCGCAAGTAGATAAAGAAACACAATTTTGATTTTTGCTATACCATGAAACCAATGATTGTTCGATAAAGTGACAAGTTCCACTAGTACCCTTACGATCTGTTCTACATCCACCGAAATCCGCATCGCTATATGAAACCAGTTCAAATGATGATCCTTTAGGGCAAAACAAACCATAATCTCTAGTACTAGATAGATAATGTAAAATATGCTTTACAGCTCTTAGATGAGATTCTTTTGTTTTTGCTTGAAATCGAGCACAAAGACATACTCTCATCATAGTATCGGGTTGACTACCCGTCGAATAAAGTAAAGAACCAATCATGCTATGATATAATTTTTCATCAAAATCTTTTCCGTTATTAACCTTTTCTAAGTGAACGGTGTACTCATTGGTGTTGGTTTGCTCAAAGTTTTATCCATTTCAAAACGACGTAATAGATCGTGCAATATGTTTCTTGATAAATAAAAATTCCATTTTCAAGTTGTTTTATTGTAAAACCTAAGAATAAATTTAATTCTCCTATATGTGACATTTCAAATTCATTTTTCATATTATTTGGAAATTGATTACATAGATTTTCGTTGGTTGAAGCAAAAATGATACCGTCAACATAAATTCGTACAACTAAAATATCATTATTTTCTCTTTTAATAAATAAAGTTGTATCTATTTTGTCTATTTGAAATCCAAATATAATTAAATGAGTTTTAAGACGTTCGTGCCATGCTCGTGGGGCTTGTTTTAATCCATATAAGGCTTTTTGTAATTTAAAAACATGATCGGGATATTTTTCATGAACAAATAATGGGGGTTGTTCTACATATACATTTTCTTTAATAAAACCGTTTAAAAAAGAACTTTTGACATCCATTTGAAATAATTTAAAATTGTGATGTGTTGCAAAGGCGAGTAATGTATGCAAAGGTTTCGTCATAATCGATACCTTCTTCTTGATTATAGCCTTGAGCAACTAAACGTGCTTTATTTCTAACAATATTTCCATTCTCATCTTCTTTGTTTTTAAATACCCATTTTGTTCTCATAACCAATTGTTCTTCAGGTTTTGGTGCTAATTCCCTAACATTATTACGTTAAAATTGATTTAATTCTTCTTGCATAGCGATTATCCAAAAATTATCATTTGAAGCTTCTCTATAATTTTTTGGCTCAAAATTTGACACGAATGCTGTATGGCTTATTTGATTAAGTTGATTTCTAGTTACTCTAGAATTGAGATCTCCAATGATATTATCTCTTGGATGATTCTTAAGAATTCTAGGGAATGATATCAAAGTGTTATTTTGCACATTTGTTTCATTATTAATAGAATTTATTAGTGCAATAATTTCTTCTTCATCATTAGTATAATGATTAAAAAGATTTTCTTCGAACGAAACATGTAAACTTTCTTCAATGGTATTATTTCGTTTATTAAAAATTCTATATGCTTTGCTACGATCCGAAAATATCCAATAAAGATACCTTCATCGGTCTTCGGGTCATCCTAAGTTATCTTTTGTATTTAATATAAAACATTTCGAACCAAAAGTTTTAAAATATGATACTTTAGGTTTTCTTCCAAAAAATATTTCAAAACAAGTTTGTTGAGTCATAGGACGTATAGCTACTCGATTCAATAAATAACAAGCTGTAGCAATAGCTTCTGCCCAAAAGTGTCTTGGTAAACCACAACTATTTAACAATGTTCGTGCGCATTCTTGTAACGTTCAATTTTTTCATTCTACGATACCATTTTTTTGAGGTGTGCGAGGAAAAGAAAAATTATGACTTATTCCTTTCTTATTACAAAATTAGTAAATAGATCGTATTCAAATTCTCCTCCGTGATCACTACGAATATTTTTAAGTTTCAAGTCCATTTGTGTTTTAATTCTTTTAGCAAATATCTTAAACATACCAAAGTATCGCTTTTATGTTTTAAAAATAAAGTCCATGTATATCTTGAAAAATCATCAACTATTACGATAACATATTTATTGTGATTTATAGATCGTATTTGTGTTGGTCTAAATAAATCTAAATGTAATAATGTAATGGTTGTTTTGTAGAAATATTACTTTTAGATTTAAAAGAGTTTTCTTTAGTTTTCCAATTTAACAATAGTCACATAAATTTTTTACTTTGTAATTTATTTTAGGTAGACCTCTAACTAGCTCATATTTTGCCAATTTATTAATACTTTTAAAATTGATATGACAAAATCGTTTATGCCATAAACATGGATCATCATGTTTGGCGGTTAAACATAAATTTGAATTTGAATTTATATTCATGTTTAATACATAAATATTTTTGTTTCTAAAACCTTCAAATACAAGTTGTTTGTTATTATCGAAAATATTACGTCTATCTTTTTCAAAATTTATTTGAAAATCTTTATCGCATAATTGACTAATACGTAGTAGTTGTGTTTTAGATTTTCTACTAATAAAACATTAGAAATAATTGGAGAGTTAGAAATACCAGAATTGATGACTTCTCCAATGCCCATGACATATCCTTTTGAGTTATCTCTAAAGGTTATTGTTCCGTCATCGATGTATATTATATTTGATAACATTTTTGAATTTCCGATCATATGCTTGGAACATCGGCTATCTAGTATCCATTTCTCCTTATTTTTTATTTTGGGTACCTCATTAGTTTGTGCCATAAAACACACATTAGCTTGTTCTCCGTCACTATCGCTATCACTTTCAGATGATGAAGAATCCGAGTCATCCCATGTTACTTTGAAAGCCTTCTTCTTTTTGAATTTTTGAATTTTTTTTTCTTTTTATCATTATTGAGTTTGGGGCAATCCTTTTTCATATGTCCGTATTGATCACATTCATAGCACTTGATTTGAGATAAGTTTATTGTATTGGACTTTCCTTCTTTTTCGAATTTGGTCATCTTCTAAATTTCTTGAATCTATTATAATTCATGGCAATGAAGACTATCTCATCTTCATCTAAATCAGAGTCATCATTTTTTGTTGCTGGGAATGCTATGTTCTTCTTTTCCGAATTTAATTCATTTTGTGCCTGCAAATTAGCTTCATAGGACATTAAATTTCCAATCAACTCTTCAACTTTGAGAGTAGAAAGATCATTAGCTTCTTCAATAGCTAATACCTTTCTTTCCCAATCCGATGTTAAAGAGTTAAGTATTCGAGAAACTAAATCAAAATTAGTAAACTTAACTCATAATGCCATAAGATCATGTTGGATAGTCTGAAATCTGGAATACATGTCAACAATAGTTTCATTTTGCTTCATTTTGAATGACGAGAATTGGTTTTGTAAAATCAAAATCTTAGTTTGTTTGACCTTTGTTGTACCTTCGGGTGTAATTTTTAAGGTACGCCAAATGTCAAATGCAGTTGTGCATAACATGACACGTGAAAATTCATTTTTATCTAGAGAGCAAAATAAAACATTCTTAGGTTTAGCATTGTTTGATGCTAAGGTCTTTTGTGCATCGGTCCATGTGTTCATAGCAGAAGTAGGTGCTTCATATTTATCTTGTGTGGCTGACCAAATTACTAGACCATTAGCTTTCATAAAAATTCCCATACGTGTTGACCAATATGCGTAGTTAGATCCATTAAAAAGTGGTGGTCGTGCTGTGGATTGTCCTTCTTGAAAAATACTTGCCATATTAAAGTGATTCACAAATGTGTTACTGTTCTTTGAGCAAACCTTGCTTTGATACCAATTATAATTCTATATGATGGATCGTGTAGTGTATATATATGCAAGTATAAGTGACTAACTATATGATGTATCTAATATAAACTTAATAGATGATAGTAGCAAAGTAAATGGAAATAAGCACAACAGGATTTTATATTGGTTCGGACCTCTCGTCCTACGTCCAGTCCCGAAGCTCCTCTTTGGAATTCAACTATCAAACACCCTCACTTCGCCCGGAGGAATAGGCTTGGTTACAAAAGGTTGTTCTTATCAAGTGTGTGTTCTATAACACTAATATTGACTATTAAGTACAAATGCTTCCAATATATATCTATAGGATATTAATTGAAGAATTATGTATGTATGTGTGACGACCCGACTTTCTACTCCCAGAAAATCGCGTCATCTTGATGAAAGAAAGGGATAGAAGAAGAAAAGAAAGAGAAAGAAGAACACAAACAACATTAGAGAACTCTCAGCGGAACGAATAAAATATAATATATCTCATAAATATTACATAGTATCTCATTACATCAGAGTACACAACTTAAACAACAGGGATTAGACAGTTGTAAACTTCTGTCTAACTATACAACTCAAGTATACAAGATACAGACACAACATACACAGTGGAACCAATATATAACTACACGTCGAAGCCTCCTGCTCCATTACTCCTCCAGAATTCGTCAAGCTAACCTGATCCACTTGACTACTCATACATAATATGAGTACCCAAGAGTTTAATAAAACAGAAAATAAACACTCGGGTCAGACAGGGGTCTGGTGTGAGTAAACGGGTTAAAATTGCTTAACTTTAGAAAATCCTTTGAAAAGAAAAGGTATCACGTAAGACTTCCCACACATAAACATGGAAAAGTTTTTACCTTACGTTAACCAAAACATTTGATAGGAAATCCAGTGATATTATAATAGTGTCTAGGGTTTTCAAGTAAATAAGAAATAGCCGAAATTGTTACATTCATTAAATTCCAGCTACTAGCCACAAAAGTGGGTAATACAAACAAAACCGTAGGGTCTCGTAGGGAAAATGGGTTTCCATCAATGACAGGGCTACTGGGGTACCGCCCGTCACAGTACGTGGCCTAGATCAACGTACCGAGGAGTACTCCCACTCCCCTGCAACACAAGGCCGGAACCATCCCTTACTGGACAATCCCGAACAAGACAACCCCGAAGTTGGCCGCGACCCAACTGCCCACACAGCCAAATAAAAAGGAACTTCTAGACAGGGGAAAATCTTGCTCTCCAGTGGGAGCTACCCACGAAGCCTTGCTGCACCTCCCCTGTTTTATCCATTCCCGGTTGATGAGGCTTGAGGTTACGATTACCTTTATTGAACACCTTTATCTTAAAATGCTCATCGTCCACCTGACGATGTGCTGAAAGCATTCAATCCATACAAGTTCGTTCCGGGTTCGAACGAAACCGAAGGCACTATCTCGTTGCACTCATTATTGGAATCACCCTCAGAGTCATCAACCATAGCCCTTGCACTCTGATTCGCCATCTCGAATGTATAAGCACTATTCCGTCAAACTCATTACGGAATCACCCACAGAGTTATACTGACGTATTGCCCTTACACCTTGAGTCTTCACTTTCTCCACTTGGATACACGACCTAACGTTTAATTGGAATCGGTGTGGTTTTCGGATTCCAAATATGGAAACCCGATCCCGGTCTCACCGAAACCAAACACCATTTTAATGTCCAAGCTGTACTTAAGGGTTTAAACAGTTTAACTTATATTCAGGATGATATATATAAACAAATAGATGAATCATATTATCACAAGAGATAATTCATATCAACATTCATTTTCACAAACAGCATATCACTTGACATATATATCCAAATCATCCAGTATCAAACCAATATCAAACATCCACTATCAACCAATCATCCAATACCAATTTCCAAATATTGATCATCCAATATCAATTAGTTAACCAATATTAATCAATCAATCCATATTTATCAACCATCCAAAACAGAATTGATTATCACCTAATCAATTGGATTACCATAATCCTTCTACATTAATTAATATTCCAAATAGAATAAATTAATCATCTCTAATGATTTTCCTAATAAATCTTCCTTGATTAATTATATTAATTACATTCAAGTAATTATCCTATCCATATTCAGTAATTAACCTTTAATTACTATCATTAATTACAATAATTAATGATCATACATTAATTAATTAACTATAATTAATTAACATTAATTCTTAATTAATTACAATTAATCAATCACATTTAAATTAATTACTTATATTAATCAACCTTGATTAATATCCTAAATCACATTAATTAGTGATCCTTATTAATTAATAATTGCTTTAATTAATTAATAATTAATTTATAAATAAATCATTTCATTAATTCATAAACAGTAATTACCAAGTTGTAATTACTTATTAACTTCTTAATTAATTAATTTCTAATTTAATTAAATTAATCCTTGATTAATTAGTTCAATTAATTAATCCTTAATTAATTCACTAAGTAATTATTAATCAATTTAAATTAACAATTAATCCTTTTTTAATTACTTAATTAATTAATTACATTTTAATTAATTACACTTGGTAATTAATCCTAAATTAATCACATTAATTAATTAATTAATTATATTAATAAGTTAACTAAAATAAATTAAGTAATTAACTCTTAATTACTTACATAAGTAATTATCTCTAATTACTTTTATTAATAAACCTTAATTAATCTCTTGATTAATTCTTGATCAATATCATTAAGTGATGAACCAATGATTACTTCAACTAATTACTCCATGTGTAATTACCATTAATTAATTCCATAAGTATTTAACTTCCTTAACTACATTCAATTATTAATCATTAATTACTTTATTAAGTAATTACACTTAATTAATTCATAATTAAGTGATTATTTAAAATTTAACTAATTTTTAATAAAACAATTAATTATTTAACTTATATTTAAAAATCCTTAATTACTTAAGAAAACATTTATCTTAATTAATCCTTTTCTTAATTACAAATCATATTAAATCAGGTATTCTCAAGTTAATAACGAGATAAATTAACACTATTTATCTTCATAAATTAAAATATTTGAATTATCAAATTTTTAATAACTTAAAATCAAATTATTCTTCTTGAATTTCAAAATCATAATAACCTTATTTGGAAATAAATAAATTTTAAATTTAATACATTATAAATTACCTAAATTAAACCTATTAATTTTCAAATAAATTTGAAAACATTACTTAACCATTTACTTAAACTTTAATAAATATTAAATTCAAAACACTCTTTTTAATTAAATTTCAAATTTGAGGTAATCATTTTCAAAAAACCCAACATCTTAACAACTTAAATTAAAATAAATTTAATTAATATTTTTAAAAGTTTGATTTATTCCTTAACTACAAAACAACTATTGTCATCTTTATATATTTTATAAAACTTGTTTAAATTTAAACCTAATCCTAAATTATTCTTTTACAAGTTAATCTGTAGTTACACTACCGAACCAAAACACCAAAAACACGAGACAATCCCTCCATCTCACCACTTCGAGTCATTCCCCAGCCTAACGCGAGAACCCACCGAGTCTTACACGAATCAAAACCCAGTCGCCCAACTTCGAGTTACTCCCGAGTCATACGCGAGTTCCCACCCGAGTCGACCTCGTCTTCTCCAGTACTCATCTTCCCCAAAATGATTCCCCCATTCCAAACCGTGCACGTAAGACACGGTGCACCTGCACCCATGCCGCCCACCTCCATCGTCCATCGCAACGATCCTCCATAATCCCAAAACCACTCGCGAGCCAAGAATCGAACCCAGAAACATGAAAACTCGATCGTATCAAAATATGGTCATCACGCTCGAAAGCAACTATAAATCACTGTCCAAAAACCCACCCTCCGCCGACGAACTCGCCGCCGTTGAACTCGCCAACTCCACCATCAGGACGCCACCACCATGAATATCAATACCTCCAAACGCTAACGAACTCGATCAACAAACCCAGACGTAATGTCACGACAATTCAAGCTGAACGATAAAGCAAGCCTAAACCCTATTTTTGATCAATTCGAACAGTTCAATCATTTAAAAATTTTAATTATATTTTTCCCTAAATCTATAGCTTACAATCTAGCTATGATTCAAAAATCTACTCAAATTAATGCACAGATAATCAACAATTCACAAAATCCCCAATTTCATATAAACCCCAATTTCAACATGATTACTCAATTAAAAATTATCATGCAAACTCTAAAAATCATATTTTTCCAAATGTAATTCGATTATAAATTCAAACTAAAAATTGAAATCATAAAATTTTGCCCAAGTTTGGTTTTCCACTGTATTTTGAGATTTCTGAGCAAATTATTCAATTTAAAATTCCATAAACTATTTTTAGATGATCAATCACTTGAATACAAACAACTTTCATTTACAAATCACAGTCCAAATCGCATTCAAAAATCAAGTTATTGATTAAAAAGGAAAAAAAAACACAAACCTGTATAACACAGGGTTCATATGCAGGCATTTACTGTATTTATATTATTATTATTTTTATAAACTTACATGCAGGAAAACAAATATGCATCATCTAAATCAAATACTTTAGCATGCAACATTCAAACAAAGATTAAATCAAAACCTGTTTTTAAAATAAGATTTACTCACATTCTTAAAATATGCAGACCAGAATAGGCTTTATTATACCCAGGCTTGAATACTTTAAATTGAAAAGCTTTTAATTGTAGATGTAAAATCTATCTGCAGGCTTCTAATTGAAGTTGAACTGATGTTGAACTTTGAACTCCCCTTTTAAGTTACAGGTTGTAGTTGCAGGTTGAAGATGAATATAGAAATGCAGATTTGAAGTTGAAGTTGAATTTGCAGGTTGATAATTCTTTTGCTTTGCAAAATTGCTTTTAGTTTTTTTTTTAGATTTTGGAACTTGGTTTCTAATCTTGCCATTAATGTTTGAAAGAAGAAAGCAAAAGAAAAATGAGAAAGAAAACTAATTTTCTTCTTAAAAATGTTTAGTGAATAAATTGCCACTTGTTCATAAATTGAACAAATGTCATTTGCATGCTTTTCTAAATTTACAAGTGTTTTAAGAGGTGTTAATGTGTTTTCATTTGGCTTTAAGTGTTTTTAAACTTTTATTAAATTTAAATGTAAATAAACACTTACATTTTTATTTAACTTTATAAATGAGTACTTACATATGTAAATATAAACTTCTTTTTAAAGGAAATATTTTAAAACTACATATAACACAAATATATTTTCTTATACATATTGTTAAAAATCTAAAACATTATACATATACATTTTTAACCATTTAAATTAAACACTTTAAAGAAAACATAAATAAGACTTTGATTTAAATCCTTCTAAACTATCATATTTTTAAAACAACAATTATCTTTTATTTTAAAAACAAATGAATTAATCTTTAAATTAACTTCTGAAAATATAAATTAAAACAAAGCTTAAAATTACTATTCATTCATATATAAATTATTGATGGATTAAAATTAAATTTCAAACAACTCAAGTTATAACATATACATACATATATATTACAATTTGAAACTTCGATCTTTAATTTAAAACAAAAGCTCTTCTATTCACAATATATATCAAATGTATATATTATAAACAGAATAAAATCTGATTAGCTTTGAAAAACAATTCTTATCAAATTTAAATTGTCAGAAAGATATTGATTGTTATTAACAGATTAAATATTTATTAACCTTAAAAAGAATAAATTATCCAAATTTAAATTAAAATTATAAAGAAAATTACCAAACCAATTAAATTATTAACACAGATTATTAAATCGTTATTGCCCAAAATTCCGGGTCGTTACAACCCTTCCCCCTTAGTAGAATTTCGTCCTCGAAATTTAAAAGCAAAGGTAATTTAATAATCTAGTACAGATTTTAATTTAAATTAGCAAACATTCCTATCAACCAGTAACTATCAACCATAGCAACAAATCAAACAAACAAACAATTCTAACTAATTATTCTGACACAAATCAGAATCAATTTCTAATACTATCTCGAGTTTCCCAAGTATAAATCACCGGGAGACTCGCTCTACAAAGGCTAACAAACCAACTACACAACCAAAATCCAGAGCTCAACTCATCTCTAGATCCATAAATCTGAACAGAACATCAACCTACTCTCAAAGCCAGCTCAACATCCAAATCCAACCAAACTACAGATCCAACAACCAATGATGAATAATACACATATTCCCTCAGAGACATGTGTTACAAAATGAATTCCAGTTATCAAATCTGGCAATTCAATCTTATCCTATCAAAAACACATATAAGAAAATCTCAAATGCCTCAGCACTAACCAACTAATCTTATCCAATTAATGTTCTCTTAACGAGAGAAATCTAACAACACTGAAGTTTCCAACTTTGAATACCAAACTCCTTATCTCGAATCTTATATCTGTAACTCAACAGACAATCCAAGGCTGCCAAACTTCTTCCGATCTGCTCAACCTATGCTGATACTTCCAGAAACAACTAGACTAAAGCAAAGCAGTCAATGGATCCTATTCAACAGAAAAGTCTTCCAAAACCCATCGAAATCCAGAACTCAAGCTCTACTACTCAAGCAAAACAAACAGAACTTGCTTCCATCCTTGTACAGCAGCTACCTCGCTTCCGCTGTACAACTCTGATTCTGAAATAGATGAGAATACTGCTGATGAACACGAATACAACTTATCCACTAAATTCGGAAACCTTGTTCATCAAATCCATAAAAATCTGAGTGACTCATCTGACTCAGTCGCACATCATTAAAACAAAATTCTATTCCAAAAGCTAGATCAATCCAAATCCAATTCCAAAAATAATTCTGAGCTGCTATACCAACTCTCCTTACTCCAAAAACCATCCAACTACCAGGCTAACTACCAAAATTGCTTCTGGAACCAAACCAATATGGAACTCAACTCCAGATGCATACAACCTTCTGATTACCTCAGCAGCTCCTACCTCTCATGAGAACCCTCAGCCTCAAACAACAGATCACCTAGATAAATTCCAAACTAATCGCAAGTCACTTTTGCGATCCTACCTAATTCGGATTCCAAATAAAACTGTCCTCTCTTTACTAATTAGAACGGCCTTAAGCTTTTCCAAACAAAGGTTAACCTTTTTAAGAAAACATCACC
The DNA here is from genome assembly GCA_030765085.1 of Allium cepa. Classification (NCBI taxonomy): domain Eukaryota; kingdom Viridiplantae; phylum Streptophyta; class Magnoliopsida; order Asparagales; family Amaryllidaceae; genus Allium; species Allium cepa. The sequence continues at coordinate 131,007,894 of CM060934.1, forward strand.
ACCTTCAGCCCGGACTGCTGAAAGAGAACCACAAAGATTTCTGAATCACCAGAGAAACAACCAACATTGCTGCTTCCAAACTCTACCTCGATGATACTGCGAAGCTAAGAGACCTTCTTGTCAGCACACTGAACACTTCGAGTTGCACTGCTACCACAGCTAACCAAAGACTTCAAATCCAAATGCTTCTCCAAAACCAAAACCTTCAACAAACCACACAACGGACCTCCGAGATGGCAGACAACCTCTCAAGAAACTCGGACTCCAAACCAAGCATCAACAACTCATTTACCTTAGGGAATAACAATGAGACCATGCTTGAAGAGAAACAACTCATAGACCTTAGTCTCATATCCCAAAACAGCCAAACTCTTTGCTAGAGATCCAAACAACTTCTACACAGTCGAATCTTCCCTGCGGCAGGTAAAGACTGCTTCTCAATTACTCCTAAAACTGCTTCCAGAGAAAACATCTTTAGAAAAATCCAAGGATACTGCATCTCATCACGCAGTTATCAAGATATCATTACTTACTCCTGCACTTCCAACAAATCCAAACACTAGAAAAATTCGCTTACCCGAGCGAAATTCAAACTTATACTCCAAAGACAAACTCCGAATCTTCAAAAGATTTTCTTCGGATATCAGAGAAATCCTTACTCCAAACTACAAATCTTACTCAAGACGGTATTAGGTCTACGGTCTCGGCAAAAACTTCCAACCTCAAACATATGGACCCTCTTCCATCAGTGGTAGTCGTGTTACACATACACCACTACTCCATCTACCTACCTCTAAAACTTATGTTGGAAAATCCGAATAGATAACCCAACAGATCAGGTAGATATATATATATATAAATATATAGATATATATAAAAATTACAAGTACGCTCTCTCAAGAAAGACACCACTACAGAGCATAGGTATTCACTCAACCTAATGCTCCTTAAAGAAAGATAGACTTCAGAGCCTAGGTATTCACTCAGCCTAATGCTCTGATAACAAATGTGACGACCCGACTTTCTACTCCCAGAAAATCGCGTCATCTTGAAGAAAGAAAGGGATAGAAGAAGAAAAGAAAGAGAAAGAAGAACACAAACAACATCAGAGAACTCACAGCGGAACGAATAAAATATAATATATCTCATAAATATTACATAGTATCTCATTACATCAGAGTACACAACTTAAACAACAGGGATTAGACAGTTGTAAACTTCTGTCTAACTATACAACTCAAGTATACAAGATACAGACACAACATACACAGCGGAACCAATATATAACTACCCGTCGAAGCCTCCTGCTCCATTACTCCTCCAGAATTCGTCAAGCTAACCTGATCCACTTGACTACTCATACATAACATGAGTACCCAAGTATTTAATAAAACAGAAAATAAACAATCGGGTCAGATAGGGGTTTGGTGTGAGTAAACGGGTTAAAATTGCTTAACTTTAGAAAATCCTTTGAAAAGAAAAGGTATCACGTAAGACTTCCCACACATAAACATGGAAAAGTTTTTACCTTACGCTAACCAAAACATTTGATAGGAAATCCAGTGATATTATAATAGTGTCTAGGGTTTTCAAGTAAATAAGAAATAGCCGAAATTGTTACATTCATTAAATTCCAGCTACTAGCCACAAAAGTGTGTAATACAAACAAAATCGTAGGGTCTCGTAGGGAAAATGGGTTTCCATCAATGGCAGGGCTACTGGGGTACCGCCCGTCACAGAACGTGGCCTAGATCAACGTACCGAGGAGTACACCCACTCCCCGGCAACACAAGGCCAGAACCATCCCTTACTGGACAGTCCCGAACAAGATAACCCCGCAGTTGGCCACGAGCCAACTGCCCACACAGCCGAATAAAAAGGGACTTCTAGACAGGGGAAAATCTTGCTCTCCAGTGGGAGCTACCCACGAAGCCTTGCTGCACCTCCCCTGTTTTAGCCATTCCCGGTTGATGAGGCTTGAGGTTACGATTACCTTTATAGAACACCTTTATCTTAGAATGCTCATCGTCCACCTGACGATGTGCTGAAATCATTCAATCCATAAAAGTTCATTCCGGGTTCGAACGAAACCGAAGGCACTATCTCGTTGCACTCATTATTGGAATCACCCTCAGAGTCAACGACCATAGCCCTTGCACTCTGATTCGCCATCTCGAATCTATAAGCACTATTCCGTCAAACTCATTACGGAATCACCCACAGAATTATACTGACGTATTGCCCTTACACCTTGAGTCTTCACTTGCTCTACTTGGATACACGACCTAACGTTTAATTGGAATAGGTGTGGTTTTCGGATTCCAAATATGGAAACCCGATCCCGGTCTCACCGAAACCAAACGCCATTTTAATGTCCAAGTTGTACTTAAGGGTTTAAACAGTTTAACTTATATTCAGGATGATATATATAAACAAATAGATGAATCATATTATCACAAGAGATAATTCATATCAACATTCATCCTCATAAACAGCATATCACTCAACATATATATCCAAATCATCCAGTATCAAACCAATATCAAACATCCACTATAAACCAATCATCCAATACCAATTTCCAAATATTGATCATCCAATATCAATCAGCTAACCAATATTAATCAATCAATCCATATTAATCAACCATCCAAAACAGAATTGATTATCACCTAATCAATTGGATTACCATAATCCTTCTACATTAATTAATATTCCAAATAGAATAAATTAATCATCTCTAATGATTTTCCTAATTAATCTTCCTTGATTAATTACATTAATTACATTCAAGTAATTATCCTATCCATATTCAGTAATTAATCTTTGATTACTATCATTAATTACAATAATTAATGATCATACATTAATTAATTAACTATAATTAATTAACATTAATTCTTAATTAATTACAATTAATTAATCGCATTTAAATTAATTACTTATATTAATCAACCTTGATTAATATCCTAAATCACATTAATTAGTGATCCTTGTTAATTAATAATTGCTTTAATTAATTAATAATTAATTTATAAATAAATCATCTCATTAATTCATAAACAATGATTAACAAATTGTAATTACTTATCTTAATTAATTAACTTCTTAATTAATTAATTTCTAATTTAATTAAACTAATCCTTGATTAATTAGTTCAATTAATTAATCCTTAATTACTTCACTAAGTAATTATTAATAAATTTAAATTTACAATTAATCCTTATTTAATTACTTAATTAATTAATTAATTACATTTTAATTAATTACACTTGGTAATTAATCTTAAATTAATCACATTAATTAATTAATTAATTATATTAATAAATTAACTAAAATAAATTAAGCAATTAACTCTTAGTTACTTACTTAAGTAATTATCTTTAATTACTTTTATTAATAAACCTTAATTAATCTCTTGATTAATTCTTGATCAATATCATTAAGTGATTAACCAATGATTACTTCAACTAATTACTCCATGTGTAATTACCATTAATTACTACCATAAGTATTTAACTTCCTTAACTACATTCAATTATTAATCATTAATTACTTTATTAAGTAATTACACTTAATTAATTCATAATTAAGTGATTATTTAAAATTTAACTAATTATTGATTAAACAATTAATTATTTAACTAATATTTAAAAATCCTCAATTAATTAAGAAAACATTTATCTTAATTAATCCTTTTCTTAATTACAAATCATATTAAATCAAGTATTCTCAAGTTAATAACGAGATAAATTAACACTATTTATCTTCATAAATTAAAATATTTGAATTAATCAAATTTTTAATAACTTAAAATCAAATTATTCTTCTTGAATTTCAAAATCGTAATAACCTTATTTGGAAATAAATAAATTTTAAATTTAATACATTATAAATTACCTAAATTAAACTTATTAATTTTCAAATAAATTTGAAAACATTACTTAACCATTTACTTAAACTTTAATAAATATTAAATTCAAAACACTCTTTTTAATTGAATTTCAAATTTAAGGTAATCATTTTCAAAAAACCCAACATCTTAACAACTTAAATTAAAATAAATTTAATTAATATTTTTAAAAGTTTGATTTATTCCTTAACTACAAAACAACTACTGTCATCTTTATATATTTTATAAAACTTGTTTAAATTTAAACCTAATCCTAAATTATTCTTTTACAAGTTAATCTGTAGTTACACTACCGAACCAAAACACCAAAAACACGAGACAATCCCTCCATCTCACCACTTCGAGTCATTCCTCAGCCTAACGTGAGAACCCACCGAGTCTTACACGAATCAAAACCCAGTCGCCCAACTTCGAGTTACTCCCGAGTCATACGCGAGTTCCCACCCGAGTCGACCTCGTCTTCTCCAGTACTCATCTTCCCCAAAATGATTCCCCCATTCCAAACCGTGCACGTAAGACACGGTGCACCTGCACCCATGCCGCCCACCTCCATCGTCCATCGCAACGATCCTCCATAATCCCAAAACCACTCGCGAGCCAAGAATCGAACCCAGAAACATGAAAACTCGATCGTATCAAAATATGGTCATCACGCTCGAAAGCAACTATAAATCACTGTCCAAAAACCCACCCTCCGCCGACGAACTCGCCGCCGTTGAACTCGCCAACTCCACCATCAGGACGCCACCACCATGAATATCAATACCTCCAAACGCTAACGAACTCGATCAACAAACCCAGACGTAATGTCACGACAATTCAAGCTGAACGATAAAGCAAGCCTAAACCCTATTTTTGATCAATTCGAACAGTTCAATCATTTAAAAATTTTAATTATATTTTTCCCTAAATCTATAGCTTACAATCTAGCTATGATTCAAAAATCTACTCAAATTAATGCACAGATAATCAACAATTCACAAAATCCCCAATTTCATATAAACCCCAATTTCAACATGATTACTCAATTAAAAATTATCATGCAAACTCTAAAAATCATATTTTTCCAAATGTAATTCGATTATAAATTCAAAACTAAAAATTGAAATAATAAAAATTTTCCCAAGTTTGGTTTTCCACTGTATTTTGAGATTTCTGAGCAAATTATTCAATTTAAAATTCTATAAACTATTTTTAGATGATCAATCACTTGAATACAAACAACTTTCATTTACAAATCACAGTCCAAATCGCATTCAAAAATCAAGTTATTGATTAAAAAGGAAAAAAAACACTAACCTGTATAACACAGGGTTCATTTGCAGGCATTTACTGTATTTATATTATTATTATTTTTATAAACTTACATGCAGGAAAACAAATATGCATCATCTAAATAAAATACTTTAGCATGCAACATTCAAACAAAGATTAAATCAAAACCTGTTTTTAAAATAAGATTTACTCACATTCTTAAAATATGCAGACCAGAACAGGCTTTATTATACCCAAGCTTGAATACTTTAAATTGAAAAGCTTTTAATTGATGATGTAAAATCTATCTGCAGGCATCTAATTGAAGTTGAACTGATGTTGAACTTTGAACTCCCCTTTTAAGTTACAGGTTGTAGTTGCAGGTTGAAGATGAATTTAGAAATGCAGATTTGAAGTTGAAGTTGAATTTGTAGGTTGATAATTCTTTTGCTTTGCAAAATTGCTTTTAGTTTTTATTTTATTGTTTATTTTCAGATTTTGGAACTTGGTTTCTGATCTTGCCATTAATGTTTGAAAGAAGAAAGCAAAAGAAAAATGAGAAAGAAAACTAATTTTCTTCTTAAAAATGTTTAGTGAATAAATTGCCACTTGTTCATAAATTGAACAAATGTCATTTGCATGCTTTTCTAAATTTACAAGTGTTTTAAGAGGTGTTAATGTGTTTTCATTTGTCTTTAAGTGTTTTTAAACTTTTATTAAATTTAAATATAAATAAACACTTACATTTTTATTTAACTTTATAAATGAGTACTTACATATGTAAATATGAACTTCTTTTTAAAGGAAATATTTTAAAACTAAATATAACACAAATATATTTTCTTATACATATTGTTAAAAATCTAAAACATTATACATATACATTTTTAACCATTTAAATTAAACAATTTGAAGAAAACATAAATAAGACTTTGATTTAAATCCTTCTAAACTATCATATTTTTAAAACAACAATTATCTTATATTTTAAAAACAAATGAATTAATCTTTAAATTAACTTCTGAAAATATAAATTAAAACAAAGCTTAAAATTACTATTCATTCATATATAAATTATTAATGGATTAAAATTAAATTTCAAACAACTCAAATTATAACATATACATACATATATATTACAATTTGAAACTTCGATCTTTAATTTAAAACAAAAGCTCTTCTATTCACAAAATATATCTAATGTATATATTATAAACAGAATAAAATCTGATTAGCTTTGAAAAACAATTCTTATCAAATTTAAATTGTCAGAAAGATATTGATTGCTATTAACAGATTAAATATTTATTAACCTTAAAAAGAATAAATTGGCCAAATTTAAATTAAAATTATAAAGAAAATTACCAAACCAATTAAATTATTAACACAGATTATCAAATCGTTATTGCCCAAAATTCCGGGTCGTTACAGTATGGAAGAGTAAAATGCAAATATATGATTGCTAGAGATCAAGAATATATCAGAGTCAAAGAGTAATGAGCATAAGTAAGTAAGGTAAGATGTTCTCTTGGATTCTTGATACTATTTTTAGCCGTAGAGAGATTCCTTGAGTAGTTGCATCCATTAACAAGTGTTCTATTGGTCGCTTCTGATGGTGATGAAGAGTTGCAGTGAAGAGGAGTGAAAGTGTCTTTTCAATTGTGATAGTTGTACTTTGAATGTCAACTCCCGAGTTCAAAATCAAACGTCTGGAATATGTCTCAGACATATGGCTCTTATATATTTTTTGTATATGGTGGCTTTTCAGACGTCTGAGTACATTAACCAGACGTCTGATTCTGTCTGATTTGCGAATCAGAGGATTCAATCAGACGTCTGGCTAGTGCACCCAGACGTCTGAACTTGTGCATGTTGCTTTTCTTGTGCCTGTGTCGTTGCTCTTCTGATTCTATCAACTTGTAGCCTCTTGATACTTTCTTTGAGTCTTGTTCTTGTCTCTTTGGTGATGTTACTCTAACAATTACCTGTGAATAGAAATATATATGCATATTCGATTTCCATTGTATAGTTGTCGTCATCGAAACCATAGAATTCATTTCCTAACATACGAATGTTTAGACAAACGTTTTTGAAAGAGATTTATGAAATAAAGATTTGTTTTGAGGCTTAGTGTTGGCTATGGATAAATAAATCTCAAATGGAATTGGTAGTTGTTTGTTTGTCGATAGTTAAATAACCGACTATTAAATATAGACCCAAACGTAACCTTAGGAATATTTAGGACAAACGCATGGGTTATATGGCTGTCCACTAATGGTTAGGAAGTGAACTCCACTCTTTTTTTTGACTGTTTATTTCCTAAAAAATTGGGGTTAAGTTTATCGAAAACTATCGAATGTTGTTTCAAAGAGACTGAGATCGGGATAACATATCGAAAAACAACTTCGATCCAACTCAAGCATTTCAAAGTGAAGACATTTTGAAGATCATGGAAATAAAGACGGAGCTCTTTAATGTGCAAAGGCTGCTTGCTACTAATCATGAGGGTGAACCTGAAATGGATGTAGTAAAAGTAGTGCCTTCGATTTATCCATCTCCTAGACAACTTGTATGGATGAATGCTGCCATTTCACTGTTGAATTGAGTGCAGTGTTAGCATTCCGAGTGGGAAATGCTATATGAAAGGTAAAATGTAGCCTCAAAACTCATTAACCAGGAAATGACAAAAATCGGGCATGTAGCAGGGCCATGTGGGTCGCACCCATCAAGGTATGGTCATTCCAAATCAAGATCAATTGCTACCTACTCATGTATGCTTCGGGCCCAAAGTGGGGTGATCATATTCAGTACTACAAGTTAAGTGGTAGGTATGTCCTATGTGGCAGGGTATAAGATGTTCTTGTCAGACCCTGGTGCATTTTATCTAGAGATGTACCATCGGCAGGTAGTTCCTTACCTCGTCATAATATGGAATCCATTCTCCAATACATGCCATTACGGACTTAGTTGTGCCCAACTATGTTGAAATGTGAGATGCAAGCATTTAAGCTATATACTTTAACCCCAAGACATTATCATAATATCAATGGATTTTCTATTAGAAATGTTTTGGTTATCCTAAGGTAAAAACCCGTTTGTGTTTGCATGCAGCGTGATCTTACAAGATGCCTTTGATTTAAAAGTTTTATTTATAAAGTTAAAGAAATATGCCTTACTCACACCAGACCCATGTCTGACCCGGAGTTTATTTTTCATTTTTCTAAACTCTTGAGTGCTCCAATTTGAATAGGCAGCCAAGTAATTTGGGTTTTTCCACACGTTTACCTTGGTGGAGCTTGGAGCAGGTGGCTTCATCGATAGCTTGGTATTATCTTTTTTTTATTGTATTATATGTATATTGTATCGGTTAGGTACGAACAGGCTGTTATAACTATCCTAGGTAGAATTTGTATTAGTACGACTCTGACGTAACATTTTGAAATGACTTTGAAATATGTTATGTTGAGTAATATATATTTTTCCATTGCGTTATGAGATTTTGTGCTATTTAGTTTCTTCTATTATTTCTTTCATTCTTTCACCCCTAATGACATGTCTTTCGAATAACTAAATGATCGGCACATGAATACTGAGGATGTATTAAGTGTCATCGTTGGTAGTAAGAAAGGCGGATCGTTACACTGACCTTCAACAAAACATGATGTAGTATTATTATCCATATTACTTGAATATCAATAAACTGTGTTATAGTTAAATGATAGCCTTGCTCCGATACCAAATGAAATTCTTTATGGATCGAATAATATGATTAATTGTTTAGATTATAAAATTATGTAGAATATAAATTTAGAAGTAAGGAAATAAAGCAAATAACACTAAAGATTGTATACTGGTTTGAGCTCCCATTCTATGTCCAGTTCTAGACTCCTTCTGGAATTAACTAGCAACATCCTCACTTAACCTAAAGGAATTGGTATTATAACCACCTGAGCTGCCCAATAGGACTTCATGCCTGAAATACTCCTAACAGAACTTCATCTACAAAGTAAGTAGAATTTTTTATGACTTCTTGTGTTCTTGTATAACACGGAGTAGTGAATAAGTATAACCTTCGTATAATCTTCTTCTTTGTGGTATAATGTGTGCTTGTGAAGAAAGGAAATAATTTGATTACAAGAAAAATACTATTGCATGAATATACGATCAAAAACTTAAAATAAATATTTTGAATTGAGTGCTTGAGAGTAAATCAAGACCGAGACAGAAAGAATTGTAAAAAACTAAGTTAATCGAATCTTTGAAATGAATTGCTTTATATAGATGATCGGTAGTTGCAACTATTAGAGGAATGATTGCAACCATTAAGGACGAGGTATAACTCTTTATGAAGAAGAGCATCTGTTCAGATAATTTGAAAAATATGGTTGTCGTTTAGTTGTTTGAAAGCAACAAACCAGTCGACTGCATTTAAATATAGATGGACATTTCACTAAGCAGAAACTAAGTAATCCAAAGTAAGCAGTTTCAGTCGTTTGAAATTGTTGACTCAGTCAACTGAAAATATATTTAGCCAGCTATTTTGGCTTTTCAACTGTCTGAAACTGTTGATAGATTATATTTTTTTACCTTATTAGAGTTAGTCGACTGAAATGGATGTTTCAATTGACTGAATGATGCATATTTTGGTTTCTTTAATGAATATGTGGTTTTATGTGTTTGTATATACCACTTGAAGAGTTTTAACAATTTATATATCGCCAAACTAAGACCCTATGACTTATACTACATAATTGTGCCATCGTGATCTTCTTTAATTCGATCTTTTCCTATGCAATTATTTAGTATATACGATATAATGATGTATAGTTGTTGCTATAAAAATACCTAAAATAAGAGGTTCTAACAGTATTTCGTGAATTCTATTTTATAAGAGTATAATTATAATGTCGTCATCTTGAAGAATTGACTATAGAAAGAGGTTGTAAATCGTATGTGGCTTTAGACCTCAAAGGCCTATTCATATATTCGAGAATAGAGCTATTGGCTTCAAGCCAATGGTGTTAAGCTTATTAAGGGTCGAAGGAGCTTTGTATTAGTAGTCACCATTTACTTAAGGGAATTCTTGTTTTCCTTTATGTTTTTTCAATATGTTAAAAAGCACAGTGTAGAGCTTGCTTTGTTTTTGCTTGTATTTTACAAGTGTGCTTTTTGGTTTTGATGGTTGCATGTTGATCAAAGACGCATGTTTAATTAGAGATGCTTAATTCATTAAAGATGCCCATTACATAGATTATCATAACATATAAGTTATTGATGCCTTGCATTAGAGGTGCCTATTGCGTAGCTTGTTATAACATGGTTGTATGAGATGCTTTGCATTAGAGATGCCTATTGCATTTTTTGTTATAACATGTTTATTTGAGATGCTTATTGCATTGGAGACGCATGTTGCATAGTTCGTTATAACATGTTTATACGAGATGTTTGTTGCATTGGAGATGGTTGTTGCATTAGATGTGTTGGTTGCATAATTAGTTGTAACATGTTTATTCGAAATGCTTATTACATGGTTTGATATGGAATGTTTATTTAATGTGATTTTTATATACGATTTAGGAAGTTTAAATCCATTATTTAATGTTGTAATTGCATTTAATCCTCTTTGTTGCGTACATAATTACATACATGGAAGCAGCTATGCACTATTGGGATGCTTATTCGCTTGTATTTGCATTTAAACGACATGCTTTTGCTGTGAATAAGGTACGTAAGATTTGTATTAGATAGTATGAATGCATATATATGCTTGTATATCCTTAAAATGAGATGCCTCGGATATGTGGTGCCTAGGATATGAGATATATATATGTTGTTTTAGGTTTTTGTGGAGCTAGCTACGTAAAGGAGACGCAAATTTTCTAAAACAAGAGGAGTTTTGAAATCCTAAGGGTTTGGAGATATATCATGTGCTTTGGGAGCTTCCATAATGTGAACCATATAAGGGAAGAATTATTGGGAATTTTTAAAGTAGATGCTTGGAATTTTGGTTAGTTGGGTTAAATTGTGATACTCATAGAAATTTTGAGGATGAAATTCATTTAAGGATGGAAGAATGGAGCAACCCGCATTTTTTAACAATTGGATATTTAAAAAATTATTTTAATTATTGAATCGATAATTAATTAATGGCCCAAAAACCTCATTTTTTTTCCTAAGTCGAATTAGGGCTCGAGACTACTTCCATTGAGTTTGGATCAATGTTGCAAATCAAAACGAGTATAAATATCGCTATATTTGGAGTTACTATTTTTTTACAATTTGCATATTGTTATATGTACTTTGTAAAAATACATGCATATCATTGTCTAGTGGAATCTCGACTGATGGCTTGTGATTCTAAGTTGTGAACTTCATTATGAGACATTTGGTTGAAGAAATTTGGGAATCGAATGATCTGATAGCCAACGCAACCTTGAAATGCATGAAATTATCATCTTGGACCACATCTCCGATAGCGGTGAATGCATACCATTAGGACTAGAAAATGAGGTGATGCACATCGAAGAGTTTCGTGACGATTAGGTGTACTATATAATCGTACGATCTCAAAATGTGTGGCGATCTCCTTGAAATTAAATTAAATCAAGAGCTTCGGTCCATGAAAATCGACGAGGACCGATCTGTTGAAATAAGAAAAGCAAGAGCTTCGAATATATGGTGTCTTTGGGGTGTGTGGCAGTGCTTGGTCGAGACTTGCATTTCTCATTATTGACTAGAGTTATATTTGGAGAAGCTAGCAAAGGAGCTAGGTGAAACAGGGAGTGGTTTTTGGCTTCTCTTGTGGAAACGAGTGGATGTGAGCTTTTTCGGGTAGTGCGGCACCTTTTGGGGAGTCGTAACATTAGCGGCATTGTGAGGGAATAAGGGAGTCATGATTTGATGTAACGACCCGCAAATCCGTACCCCTTGAGTCAACACTATTCTACAAAAATCAACTCAAGTTGTACAGAAATACGAACCATTTGGGTTTAAGAAGAAGAGGTAGAAGAAGAGAAAACAAAATCAACATCAGAATCTAACCATCGCGGCGGAATAAAATATAATAGATAATAAATAATCTTTACTCAATCAAATATATCTCCGTTTCTATATTACATCAATCAGAGTACACCAATCATAGCTCGGCATCAATATCATACAAATGGGTACACAACAACTCAACACAGCGGAATATGTATATATATACAAGTACGGGAGTACGTATCGCCATCCTGCCCATCACCTGAGCTCCACAGCACCTTCTGTATCCTATAATACTCGGTCTGACCCGAGCATTACAGTTCAATAATACCCGAGTCAGTCTGGAATACCAGCATGAGAAAACCATACCCAATTGCTTATTAAAGTTTCAAAAATTCTTTGAAAACAAAGCATCTCGTAAGACCACGCCACAAATAAACATGTCGGGTTTTTACCTTACGATAGCTAAAACAATTTTTATAGAAATCCTCTGATATTATAATAGTGTCTTTATACAAATACTTATAAAATAGCCGAAATTGTTACATGATTAAATTCCAGCTACTAGCCACAGAGTGAGTAATACAAACAAAACTCGTACAAGGTTCGTAGGGAGAATGGATTTCCAACTAATGACTAGGCACTGGGGTACCACCTATTACAGTACGGGGCCTAGATCACCGTACTGAGGAGTACGCCCGCTCCCCTGCAACACAAGGCTTGGACTGCCCCTTACTGGATAATCCCGAGTGAGATCACCTCGCGGTTGGGATCAGCAACCGCCCACTAAGCCGAAATAAAAAGGGACATCTAGACTGGAATGACCTCACCCTGCTTGGGTGCTACCCATCTAGCCTTGCTGCATAACCCCTGATTTTCAGTCATTCCCATTTGATGAGGCTTGAGGCTAAGCGTTACCTTTTTTAGAATATATACCTTAGAATGCCCATCGTCCACCTGACGATGTTTTCGCAAGCATTCATCCATACAAGTCCGTCCTGGGTTCGAACGGAACCGAAAGGCACTATTCCTACTACATCCATTTTGGAAATATCCTCAGGATTAGTAGCGACTAGCCCTTGCACTTCACTGCTCTATCTTCGAATCCAAAATCGTTTCACGAAACGTACAAACCGGATCGAAATGGTTTTCGAGAAATAAATCTCGATCCCGTTCTCTTCGAAACGATCAACGCAGTTGGCCAATATTGATAGTCGGTTATTTAACTATCAATTAATATTCACAACATCCATCACACAATAAATAATTTCCCAAATTATTTATTTATTGCAAAAATATCTTCACAAGATATATTTTCACTTTTCAAATTCCTTTGAAAACAGTTTTCAAAACTATCTGCCTTTCTCGGAATAAATTCCAAGTATTTCTATTTCCACTGGAACCACCAAGCACAAATCTAGATTTTTAAAATAATTTACTTTTAAAAATATGCTTTAAAAAGTTCAAGTTAAAATTACTTAAATAATTTGTTAAAAATACGTACTATATGAATATTTGAAAATAAGGTTACGTAATAAAATATAAAACTAGATTTCTATATTTTAGAAAAAAAACAAAATACTAGGTTACTTCTTAATAATTACTGCTAGAATAAATTAAAGAAAATACTTACTTTAGACTTTAAATATTAGAAATAATAGATTTTACAAAACTTTCTTTTTAAAACAACTTTAAAACATTTAGTATATATATTTTAAAATTTTACTTTCAAAAACATGTACTTGGTTATCCAGAGAAAAATTCCAACTTCAATCACTTAAATCAATTTCTCCAAATCGTTTTTCAATTTATTTTACTTGAAATAAATTCTTTTACTTATCAGTTCATTTCCAAATTCAGTAGTTATAGACTTTATTATTATTATTTTTCTTCTTTACTCTTTCAATACTCCATATCTTAAATTCTAAATAAATGTTTGTACTTTTTAATTAATAATACTACATTTTAAAATTCATTAATTTCCTTCCTATTCTCTAGTTTTATTTATTAAAATTTTTAAGTCACTTTATTTCTTTCCAAGTCATTCTTAAATTTATTCTATAATTATTTTACTTGTAATTTCACTTCTTTTATTTTCATTTCAAAAATCAAATTTATATTTTTGGTAATTCGTTATACCCAATTATATCGACCAAGCCATAGCATTCAATAATTCCCATAATTCACCATAGAATATCAAATAACCAGAACAGATAATATTAAATAATTTAAATAAAAGTTGAGGGGTCCAGTTGGATCCCTCCAACCTGTTTTCCCTGCATCCACAGACGTTAGCATACACAATATACCAGTTTCAAATTATAGCATACTATATCACATCAATCAATTCAAACATCAAAACAATTATTTAAACTAAATCATTTAAATTTAAATTTATTCAGCTGAGTGAGATTAACTCACCTTTGATTTCTGATTTGCAATCCAGCATAACCCGGCTTGTTTTCTTCATTATTTTGACCTCGCCCTACAACATCGCGTGACCTAACCCAAAACACAACCGCCACTAGATCATAGCTATCCACTTCCCCACCAAATTGCCAGTTCGAACAGATCGAAGCTCCATCACCTCGAACCTCCTTCCACTTCGCGCTACCCTTGCGACCGAGGCCTATGCGGCGACTCACCTTATTGATAACAACCCCCCGGCCTCTCGCGAATCCCCCAAACCGCGGCTACAATCGCAGCAACTCTAAACCCTAGCCTTCCTCATGCTGAAGCTCGAACTCAGTGTCGTTGAGTAGGCGATTGAGTTGATCAATAGATTTCCGAATGAATTTGTTTGAATTTGAGTTCCGCCATTTATTTAATCTTTTTTTTTCGAACGATCTCACTTTGTTTGAGACTTGGATTCGAGCGTAAGAAGGTGGATAAAGAAGCGAGGCCTTGCGTGCGAAATTAAATGAGGTGTCGTACACACGTTAGCTTTTCGAAGAAGGAAGTCACGAATAAACACTTTTTTTATTGATTTGATTTGAATCGAAAGGCAAGCGTCCGTTATCTTATCCTTTTTCTTCTTATTATTTTTTTTCTAAAGGAAGATAGAGATGAATTTAGGTTGAGAGGAGTGGCATAGAAGAAAAGGTTTGACTATTAATTTAAATTCAATTTAAACGATATTAAATTTCAAAAATGAACAATTCAGTGTTACATTCAATTTTAACAGTTTATTATATTCAATGTTACCGATATAAATTTTATAACCCTTCAAATTATATTTTAAATAGGCTTAAAGTCTCAGATTTCATATTTTATTCCATTTTATATTATTTAATTCAATAATTTAATTATCAAATAATTTGTAATATCTGAATTCAAGTTAAAATCAGACTTTTAAATATTTATAATCAATTAAATATTCCGATTTTAAAGGATTAAAAATTCCGGGTCGTCACATTCCTTCCCCCTTAAAAGAATTTCGTCCCCGAAATTACTAACTAGGAAGAATGGTCCAAAACCCGTTTACCTTCCCCAAAACCAAACAGTTTCTAAGAGTACAACATCTTACCAACTATCTATTTATAAAAGACCCATTATTACTCCTATTAACTTTCCAAACTTTTCCAAAACCTTCTATAGTTTTCAAATAACTTACTTGTTTAACTATTCAAATTATAATTCAAAACTAAATCTTGAATTATCAAAATTTTCTCCAAATTTTTCTTACTCTCTAAATTTCCGAAAAATTTCGCCAGCATCTCCTTTGCGCGGCTCGCTCGGTACAACTACAAAATGGCTCTACGGCCTAACAAATCCGAAAAGAAAACAAAAAGGCCAAGTGGTCCAATCCAAATCCCAATCAAATTTCATACCAAATTTAAATACATACCTTTTTGGTCGGGCAACTCAATTTCATCTGAAATCAAAACCAATTTTCCTTTCTCCTTATAATACCTGCATATCCTGTTTAGCACCAATATCCAATCACAATATTCCCAAAATAGTTTATCGACTTTCTCACAAAATACCAATATCTATTCATTCCAATATTGACTTAAATTATATTAGTAGTATAAATTTCCAATCAAGAATTCACCATTCCTTGCTTAAGTTAATATAAGTATTTTATATGTTTCTTATATTTATTTTCATCTCCCACTTTAGTTTATATCTATTTCTATTCACATTAATTCTTTCATTTCCTTACGAATTCAATTTATCATCAACTCTAAATTTTAAATTTTATTTCTCATTTATACTAATTCCTGTCAATATTTTAATTAGTTTCATTTACTAATTATATTTCAATTTCCAGTTTGAAACCATTTTGTCGTTAACAAAAGTTTCCAAAACTTTCAAAAAATTTCTAACACCCAAAATTTCTGAAAATTTTTGGCAGAGTCTCCTTTGTACGGAGGAGCTTTTGCAATTTGACAAAAGATATAAATATATATACATCGACCCACACGGTCGGAAAAACCAAAAAAAGTTCATATTTCCTAATTTTATTGCGTAGGCGTACCTTATTTAGCATTTTAAGCAAGCGGCTTATTATTTTTAGCAAATAGCACAACCAAATCCAGCCACACGGCTTCCAGGTGCCTGCACTTACTCAATTTAAACATGTAAGTGCCAAATATATGCAGTTTAACTATATTTCACTTAATTTCAGTAGTT
Source organism: Allium cepa (assembly GCA_030765085.1). Taxonomy (NCBI): domain Eukaryota; kingdom Viridiplantae; phylum Streptophyta; class Magnoliopsida; order Asparagales; family Amaryllidaceae; genus Allium; species Allium cepa. The sequence continues at coordinate 131,024,677 of CM060934.1, forward strand.
AAACACATGTATAATATAAACAATATACACTAAACACTTCCAAAAGCAAATTAATAAGGTTCCGATACAAATTTAGTTGTTTACAACAAAATCACCCATCAATTTCATTCCATTTAAATTGTTTACACTTCATTTCTTACATCCTATTCATTTCAATCCAAACGAACACATATTTATCTCAATTAATTCAAAAATCAATTTCATTGCTTTTATTAACTCATAGATTTTTATACAATCTCGTCTGCGTCAACGACGACTATTTTTATGCAAATTCAATGATGTTCACTTAATGGAATATCCATTCTATTTTATAACTACTTAAAATTGATACCAATTCAATTTATACTTTATTCTGTTTCATTTCCAATGTTCCAACATAATTCTTAATTGTTGACAATCAATTCATATATTGTTCCACTTAATCCGAATGGTTAACAACTCACAAACTTACATTTAATTTATTATTAAGCAATCTGAACTCATATTTAATTCAGTTGCTCTCAAAATCAGTTCATTTTACTTCTATCAATTTATAGAATGTTAATTACTTCCATTTACATCCAATGACAATTTATTCTATGCAATTTGACGAGATCTATGTGCATAAATAAGTACTTATGTTTTATAACCAATTTAAATTGATTTTAACTCAATTTGTACTTAATTCTATTCCATTTTTAGAATTTATCCACCATTCACATATATTCTCATTTGTATTACATTTCAGATTTGAATCCATTCACTTGCATTTCATTTTATTAACCAAGCTAGTTCATTCAAAACCATTAACAACTTAGGTTCATCTTCATTACCAAATTAAATTTCCCTTTTTTTTCCTTCATTCACAACCATTTATTTAACTCGACACATTCCATTCCAAATTTTTTTATTCCAAACTATTATATTTAGCTCGAAGACAATCCAAGCTATTGCATTCCATAACCATTTCAATTTTTCTTATAGACCCCAAGTTATTTCTATTCCTTAACAATTTAAATGGTTTACAATTATTTATTCTAGAATTTCATTCTATTAATATTACTTATAACTCATCGAATTTTATTTCGATTAAAAATTTATTTTTACTTGATTGAAAACCAATCCAATATATTAAACTTAATTTTAAGTTGAATTCAATTCAACTCCTTTCCATCTTTTAGCTTAAGTTTATTCACTCCAAGTTTTTTTTTATACTTAAACTCATTCTCATTTTGCAAACAAAGTTCTCTTTTCAATTTACTTGATTCTATTTCAATCCAATCTCCTTTGAAACTACAAATTTATTTGATTAGTCATTATAAATTTCAAATTTCCAAGTTCAATTCATTCTCAGTTCACTTAAATAAATTACAAGGTCATTTCAATTTATTTCTACGTATTTGGATTTTATTTGCAAACCATACCATTACTATTTTAATCCAATCACATTTTTATTCGATACATTCCCTGTTATATTTAATTTGTTAACACTTCAAGTTAAATTTTAATTTATAACTCAAGTTCTGGATCCATTATTCATTTCAATTTACCATTCACTAACAATTTAAGTCGAATCTTATTTATAACTTGAGTTTTATTTCCAAACTTCAATATTAACTCACCAATTAAGCTTTATTTAACATTTCATTAACCAATTTATTAACAAATTAGTTCTCCCCTATTTATAGTTCAATATTTGATTTTTAATTCCAGATAGCACTTCATTTAATTTTCTTAGTTCAATTTATTTTATAATTCAAGTTTTGATCTTCATTTTATTTTCAATTCATCAAATAATATTTATTTTGGATTTGTATTCCATTTTCAGTCACAACTTATTATTTACACCATTCCATTCATTATAGGCTTGAATATATTCTTCTTTTATTTTTGACTCGAGTTTTACACTTATTTATAACTCAAGCATATTTTATTCCATGCATTTTTAATTCTTTTATATGCCATTTTGATTTATTTAACTCAATCTAATTCTTCTCCAATTTATTTATTATCCAACTTATTTCCCAGTTATCCAGGTAAGAATTTAATTTCATTCAATAATTCAGCTGAAGTTTTATTCCAATTCAATTTTATTTTAACTCAGATTTATTTAACTCAATTAGACTTCAACTTAATTCGAATACAACTGGATATTATTTTCATCTTATTCAATTAATTTCAATCCAGTTAAATTTTTATTTCCCAATCCAAGTTAACTTCATTTTAACTTTTCACTTAAAATTTACATTCCCAACATCCAAAGCTTATATTTCCTAATTTAAAAATCATCCCAATTTATAAGCTTACAACTATCTCATTAGGATTTTCAAACACCCGGTTATTGGTTTCAAAACATTTTGAAATCTTCAACATCTCAAATCACATTTCTCAAAAGTCAAACCAATCCTGGTTTTATTCTTAACAAATTTCCCTTGAAATTTTCAAAAACAACTAGGTTTTCCTGAACAAACCAAATTGGCAACAATTCATCACTTAGAAATTCAAAAATGAATACTGATGATGCGGCCGTCATCATCGGAATTATTTTCCAATAGTCCAAGTGATTTCAATGCTATATCACTTCCAAAATCCATTTTAAAACAAATTTCCTTTCAGAAATACCTCAAAAACAACAATGCTATTATTTATCTTCAAAATACTTCCAAAATCTCCGGGTTTAAAGTTTCAAATTCTGTTTTAATTCAAATTTTAAGTATAATGCATTTGTATAGTTTATGCTTATACAAATTTCCATTTGATTGTATTTCAATTCATAAATTACATTTATAATTAATATTTATAATTCCATTTTATGATGAATTTATTCCCTTAAATTTTAGTTATTTTTCAATTTCTAGTTAAATTTTCACTTAACAACGATAATACTTTAATACTATCATTTCTAACATCCAAGTAACCATATATTACTTAAATAGTTTTCAAAAACTTTATATCAAAATATATTTTTGGGTAAAATTATTTCATTTACCCATATTTAAAACAATACAGTGTCGATTGCTCTATTCTAGTGTTTAGAAACCCCTTCGATACAGTTGCGCAGACTGTGTCGACGAAGGTTTATATGCCACTCAATAAACCAATCAACACAATATTAAAACGATTTATATTCACTAACAAATATGCGCTCATATCTATTAATACGCTCAAACTCATTATAGAGCACTACGGACTCTATTTTAAATGAGTAATTTCCACCAGAGTCAAGGTTATCTCCAACCTAAGCTCTGATACCAACTGTAACGACCCACAAATCCGTACCCCTTGAGTCAACACTATTCTACAAAAATCAACTCAAGTTGTACAGAAATACGAACCATTTGGGTTTAAGAAGAAGATGTAGAAGAACGAAAACAAAATCAACATCAGAATCTAACCATCGCAGCGGAATAAAATATAATAGATAATAAATAATCTTTACTCAATCAAATATATCTCTGTTTATATATTACATCAATCAGAGTACACCAATCATAGCTCAACATCAATATCATACAAATGGGTACACAACAACTCAACACAGCGGAATATGTATATATATACAAGTACGGGAGTACGTATCGCCATCCTTCCCATCACCTGAGCTCCACAACACCTCCTGTATCCCATAATACTCGGTCTGACCCGAGCATTACAGTTAAATAATACCCGAGTCAGTCTGGAATACCAGCGTGAGAAAACCACACCCAATTGATTATTAAATTTCCAAAAATTCTTTGAAAACAAAGCATCTCGTAAGACCACGCCACAAATAAGCATGTCGGGTTTTTACCTTACGATAGCTAAAACAATTTTTATAGAAATCCTCTGATATTATAATAGTGTCTATATATAAATACTTATAAAATAGCCGAAATTGTTAAATGATTAAATTCCAGCTACTAGCCACAGAGTGGGTAATACAAAAAAACTCGTACAAGGTTCGTAGGGAGAATGGATTTCCAACTAATGACTAGGCACTGGGGTACCACCTGTCACAGTACGGGGTCTAGATCACCGTACCGAGGAGTACGCCCGCTCCCCTGCAACACAAGGCCGGGACTACCCCTTACTGGATAATCCCGAGTGAGATCACCCCGCGGCTGGGATCAACAACTGCCCACTAAGCCGAAATAAAAAGGGACATCTAGACTGGAATGACCTCACCCTGCTTGGGTGCTACCCACCTAGCCTTGCTGCATAACCCCTGATTTTCAGTCATTTCCGTTTCATGAGGCTTGAGGCTAAGCGTTACCTTTTGTAGAATATATACCTGAGAATGCCCATCGTCCACCTGACGATGTTTTCGCAAGCATTCATCTATACAAGTCCGTCCCGGGTTCGAACAGAACCGAACGCACTATTCCTACTACATCCATTTTGGACATATCCTCAGGATTAGTAGCGACTAGCCCTTGCACTTCACTGCTCTATCTTCGAATCCAAAATCTTTTCGCGAAACGTACAAACCGGATCGAAGTGGTTTTCGAGAAATAAATCTCGATCCCGGTCTCTTCGAAACGATCAACGCAGTTGGCCAATATTGATAGTCGGTTATTTAACTATCAATTAATATTCACAACATCCATCACACAATAAATAATTTCCCAAATTATTTATTTATTGCAAAAATATCTTCACAAGATATATTTTCACTTTTCAAATTCCTTTGAAAATAGTTTTCAAAACTATCTGCCTTTCTCGGAATAAATTCCAAGTATTTCTATTTCCACTGGAATCACCAAGCACAAGTCTAGATTTTTAAAATAATTTAAAAACACTTTACTTTTAAAAATATGCTTTAAAACGTTCAAGTTAAAATTACTTAAATAATTTGTTAAAGATACATACTATATGAATATTTGAAAATAAGGTTACGTAATAAAATATAAAACTAGATTTCTATTTTTTTTTAAAACAAAATACTAGGTTACTTCTTAATAATTACTGCTAGAATAAAATAAAGAAAATACTTACTTTAGACTTTAAATATTAGAAATAATAGATTTTACAAAACTTTCTTTTTAAAACAACTTTAAAACATTTAGTATATATATTTTAAAATTTTACTTTCAAAAACACGTACTTGGTTATCCAGAGAAAAATTCTAACTTCAATCGCTTAAATCAATTTCTCAGAATCGTTTTTCAATTTATTTTACTTGAAATAAATTCTTTTACTTATCAGTTCATTTCCAAATTCAGTAGCCATGGACTTTATTATTATTATTTTTCTTCTTTACTCTTTCAATACTCCAAATCTTAAATTCTAAATAAATGTTTGTACTTTTTAATTAATAATACTACATTTTAAAATTCATTAATTTCCTTCCTATTCTCTAGTTTTATTTATTAAAATTTTTAATTCACTTTATTTCTTTCCAAGTCATTCTTAAATTTATTCTATAATTATTTTATTTGTAATTTCACTTCTTTTATTTTCATTTCAAAAATCAAATTTATATTTTGGTAATTCATTATTCCCAATTATATCGACCAAGCCATAGCATTCAATACTTCCCATAATTCACCATAGAATATCAAATAACCAGAACATATAATATTAAATAATTTAAATAAAAGTTGAGGGGTCCAGTTGGATCCCTCCAACCTGTTTTCCCTGCATCCACAGACGTTAGCATACACAATATACCAGTTTCAAATTATAACATACTAGATCACATCAATCAATTCAACCATCAAAACTATTATTTAAATTAAATCATTTAAATTTAAATTTATTCAGCTGAGTGAGATTAACTCACGTTTAATTTCTGATTTGCAATCCACCATAACCCGGCTTGTTTTCTTCATTATTTTGACCTCGCCCTACAACATCGCGTGACCTAACCCAAACCACAACCGCCACCAGATCATAGCTATCCACTTCCCCACCAAATTGCCAGTCCGAACAGATCGAAGCTCCATCACGTCGAACTTCCTTCCACTTCGCGCTACCCTTGCGACCAAGGCCTATGCGACGACTCACCTTATCGATAACAACCCCCAGCCTCTCGCGAATCCCCCAAACCGCGACTTCCATCGCAGCAACTCTAAACCCTAGCCTTCCTCATGCCGAAGCTCGAACCCGATGTCGTTGAGTAGGCGATTGAGTTGATCAGCAGATTTCCGAATGAATTTGTTTGAATTTGAGTTCTGCCATTTATTTAATTTTTTTCTTCGAACGATCTCACTTTGTTTGAGACTTGGATTCGAGCGTAAGAAGGTGGATAGAGAAGCGAGGCCTTGCGTCCGAAATTAAATGAGGTGTCGTACACACGTTAGCTTTTCGAAGAAGGAAGTCACGAATAAACACTTTTTTTATTGATTTGATTTGAATCGAAAGGCAAGCGTCCGTTATATTATCCTTTTACTTCTTATTATTTTTTTTCTAAAGGAAGATAGAGATGAACGAATTTAGGTTGAGAGGAGTGGCATAGAAGAAAAGGTTTGACTATTAATTTAAATTCAATTTAAACGATATTAAATTTCAAAACTGAACAATTCAGTGTTAGATTCAATTTTAACACTTCTATTATATTCAATGTTACCGATATAAATTTTATAACCCTTCAAATTATACTTTAAATAGGCTTAAAATCTCAGATTTCATATTTTATTCCATTTCAAATTATTTAATTCAATAATTTAAATTATCAAATAATTTGTAATATTTGAATTCAAGTTAAAATCAGACTTTTAAATATTTATAATCAATTAAACATTCCGATTTTAAAGGCTTAAAAATTCCGGGTCGTCACATTTGACCTAGGGTTCCAGAGTTACCAATTTTGGGATGATTGTGGAGAGGACACGTGTAGGAGAGCATTAGAGCTAACAGCATAGTGAATCGTCAAGAGTTTAGGTAGAGAATTTGAGGTGTAAAGGAGGCGCATGTATGGGTTGATACACGCTTTTTGCGCACATGCATTTGCGGATGAACGGGATAAGAGATAATGAGGTATTAATTAATTAATTTTAATTAATAAATAAAATCAACCATCTCGTCTCGAATTTAATTCATATCTTTGGCATACTATGTCCAACTGAGATGTGGTCTGCGCCATTACACTTTTATAGAGATATCTATGATGTGGTAAAGGCTTGGACTAAATCCAGATAGTTCAGAAATTATAGCTTAGGTGAGCGAAATTATAATAATGAATTTATATTTCAGTATAAATCCTCATAATTATATATATTGAAAAATATTACCTAGAAGAGGCAGAGTTATATATATATATAACTCTTCCCCTTGTATTATCGGATTGGTTAAGTCGACACTTATGATAATTGATTGAGATCTCATATATATAAATAATGTGCTCTATTCATATTGAATAGAGTTAGATGGAGTTGATATTAATTTGTAACATAGCTATAAATTAATTCAGCTCAAATTTGAAGTTATATTAATGATAAAAATATTATTATATATTTTATTACGGATTGGAAGTTATAACGAGTCAAAATTTCATCGCATTGATAGTGAATGTTAAATTAATTTCAAATATTCAAATAATGGATTTTATAACTCAAATAGCCCTCTTTTAATTAATAAAGAATGATAATAAATTTGTTTTGAAAATTTTGTTTACAAAACTAGGTAGTTTGATGAAAAATTGGAAATGCGACAAGAAAATTGCTTTTCGGATTTTCGACTTTTTATCAAACGATAAACTGTAGAAAGTTGTTATACCTTGGATATACTTTAAAACAACATTTAAATGTTTAGGGAAATTATTTTATTTTGAAATGTAAAGATAAGTAATAAAATAATAATAAGGATTAATAAATATAAAATATATTTAAATTTAAATATGAAATGGTTGATTTGAAATTCTAAGTATCCTTAAGTGTAGAAATGAATAGAAGTACATTAACTTTTGAAAATGAAATCTTGGTGGCTTAAGAAATGATTGAAAATTTGAAAAAATAGAGTATGGGCATTTTGTGTCTTTAGCCTTCTCTACTTTTATTTTGTGCTTCATCTTATATATGTACTTCACATTTTTACATATATCATTTTCATCTTTGTGCTTCTTAACTTCATCTTCTATGACTTTTATAATTTTTGAAAAATCACAACTTTTTAATCTTTTTGCCTCACTAAAGAGGATTTTAAACATGAACTTGGATTTGAATTTCAATCATGTGGAAGGTGAGATCTCTAATCTTTGCCTTATATTTTTGATGAAATAATAATGTTGTGTATTTGTTAGTAATTTGATTTTGATATGATAATCATGTTTTATATGATTGTTTAAAATCATCTTAAGTGGACATTTGCTTTGAAAATGAAGGTTATACTAGTTGTAAATGAAACATATACATAGAGATATATGATACATAGTGTAACACCCTTAAATTTTTATAACATTATTCAGGAGATTTGATTAGATAAATTAAATAGAATAATGTAAAGAATTAGAATCATAAGGAGATTGAGATTGAATAAAACAGTAAGAAGGTCGTGCTTAAAATAATAAATTTAATTAAATGAGCTTAAGAATGGTTATAAAAAAGCCGCACCTTACAACCAACATATCTATTCATTTCCATGTTCGATTCATATCCATTCATGTTCATTTCATTTAACAAAAATCAAAAAAACGAAAAGCCAAGAGAAGCTGGCCATTACCTTGTGGAAAAAGAGGAAAATTCAATCAACCTAAGGATTAAAACTAAGGGAAATTAATTTACAACAAATCTCAAAGTCTTTATCATATTCAAGATGAATAGTAATTTATACCATCACTATATTGTTCTATGATCGTATGTTTTTCGAGTTTTAGATTAAACTCGTTTTTATGATGATTATGATACGCTTGGATTTATAATATGGTTGATTTAAATCAAATTATTTCAATATGGATTTATACAGTTTTAGGGTAAAACTGATTGTGAATGATTTTCGAATGCCGTGGAAAAATAACATGATATGTAAAATATGATTTAAAGACGGGTTTCGATTTTTGTAATTTTCCAAGCTATAGAAAATTTAATATGAATTTTCAAAGGAAAATATGATGAAATTGGGTTTAAAAAAATTATTTTTGATTATTTCAGGAAGAAATCGGGTCTTGAATTTTAATATGTTTGGTAACATGTTGAAAGTGAATTTTATAATTTTTGAGGAATTTTTTAAGATATTTACATTGGGAAATAAATTATTTTAGAAGAAGGACTTATTTGCATTATTGGTTTTGCTTAATAGAAGGGCTTACCTCCTTGATTTAGATATGATATATGGGGCAATTATTTTTGTAAAGGATTTGAAAAGTTTTAAGGCGACCAATTAAAACATTATAAATGGGAAGGTCGGTTATGAAGCAATTACGAAAATTAGCATAATTTCAGCCTCTACTCAGAAAAGTGGATTCCGCCTCCTTTAGAAGACCTTTCAAACTTATGCTTTCGCTTCGACTCGATTGAAACCAACTATGGGGAAACCCACCAAGTCGAAACCAATACACAAGGTATCACGGTAATGGTACGTAGTGGATTGGAGGAAATTGGAAGGCATAGTGTTGAAACCTAAGCTTTCGATAGGGTCAAAACCTTTTCTTTGTTTTCAAATGTTAAGCGCCTTCTTTGTTTTACTGAAAGCTTTCGATGTAGTCGAAATGTATGCTTTTAAAAGGGGTTTTCTAAATAGCTTTCGAAGAGGGTTGTCATCTTATGTTTTTAAGTATAAGCTTTCGAATGAGTACCTTTACTAATAAAATAATGCCTTCAAGAGGAATGGTTCTGACACCATCAAGTTTTCCCCAAATATTTGCATAAAAAAAAGTTTCAAAAGCGATACTTTAATATATATTCACTTTTACCCTAAATATGGTTTAAAGGTAAACCCAATGGTTTTTCATCGGTTTCGGAGCTATGTTTCTAAGGATTTTTAAATAATGCTTTAGTACCTTCAAAAGGTATATTTTGGTTTTGAAAGAGTTGACTTAAAGAGTTTCGAAAGGTATATACTTAGTGTTTTGAAAAGAAGTTTTCTATGCTTTCGAAGAAGGTTATCCACGGGTTTCGAATGTGATGCTTTAAGGTTTCCCAAAAAAGCCCAATCTCATTTTAGAGGAAAAACCATGGCATAAACGAAGAGTTTTGAAATGGTGTTTTTAAAGAAGTCTCCCATGATTAACAGGTTAAAGGGATTAACCAAGTTTTATATAAATTGATTTCAAGGATATTAAACAACGGGTGTCGGTACTATTATGTTGTTATGATTGCTTCTTCATATATTTATTCACATCATATTGAACCCATAACGGTAATTTAGGGAAGAGCAGAATAACCAGCTAGGTTGACCCCGCAGTGAATAGAAATTAAATTAACTCCTGAATGAGTAGAATTGCATCTGGGAGGTCAGGAAGACCAGAATATAAGATGATAAAATATTAATTAAAGATATTGGAAGGGTCTAATAAGTTCATAGTAAGCCATTGAAAACTATTTACCAGAAAGATACTGGTAGGAGCCAATAGGTCATAGTAAGCCCATGAAAACTATATATAAACGAAGATGCCAAGAAGATAGGTTCATAGTAAGCCCAAGAAAACTATGATTTGATTGAGATATTGGCAAGGGCCAATATGTTCGTAGTAAACCCATGAAAAATATATCCGAATTAAGATATTGAAAGAAGTCATTATGTTCCAAGTCAACCCATGAAAACTAAGATAAGAGAAAAGATATTGGAGTTACCAATAGGTTTAAGGAGAACCCATGAAATAGCAAAGATATTGGCAGGCGCCAATAGGTTCTTAGTGATCCCATGAAAACTATAATAACGGGCATGGAGTCCATATATATTAAACAGGTTATTAGTAAGCCCATGAAAACTAATAGTTAATAGTGACCCTGGAAACCATAAATAATACAGAGAGTCAGAATGAATGGGGATGGATAATCCATAATTAATTTACTTGTTTGCATATCATCATATTATTTTGATGTGTTTTAGCCATTATGGATGCAGGAGCATAATATATGGTTTTATAAAAGGTTTTAGGATATTAGTGAGAGGAAAACCCGTTCCGCTAAGCGGCATGGTCACACTAGATATCTAAATAGCTTGAGATGGTAGATTACTATTCATACCAGGCTTTATGTTTAACTAGAAGTTTTTTATTCCTCTTAAACTCTTGGGTACCCAATTTATTTTGAGTAGTCTGAGGGTTAAGGTTTTCAGGTTCTCCTTTTAGACGAATAAAGCTTTCAAAGATGTGCAGGAGGTAAGCTAGTTAATAAGTGTTCTATATATTCCGTTATGTTTTGGTTGTAAAGAATTTTTTTTATTGCCTTACTATATACTCTGATCAACCAAGGGGGCATCTTCATATGTCACGCTTGGCGTATGTTGTAATAAGTATATTTTGTCTGAACGTGTTACTTGTATTGGGATTATGTAATGAATTTGAAATATTTTGAAAGGGAATGTGGAACTTGTTTGATTTTAAAATTTTTCTCCATATTCATGTGTTTCTACGCATCAATGTATCTAACATGACTGTATTTGGTTGCCGAGGATTAATACCTATGGATGACTGCAGCATCCATAGTCGTTAGTTTAGGCCTCCAAGTAGGGGATGTTACAAGTTTGTATCAAAGCATAGGTTTATGAAATTTAAAAGAAATTTAAACTTAAAAGATTTTTCAAACATAATCTAATAAACCAGTAAATAAGATCGGGCTTTGGGATAACGCTATAGTAACATACTTGTATTTGATATACAGTTATATATAAGTACGTATTCCTCACTCTCTTAGATCGTTTTGAAATACCTTACTAAGGCTCATATGCTGATTTACGAGAAAGAAGATATGTAAGCTGGAAACAAAAGAGGAAATATCAATGGAGGAAGCACCATAACCAATGGAAATGCTCAACCCACCAGGAGGAACTCAGGTCGACCAGCTAATGTTGATGCCAATGTGGGTGCTGGAAATCCACTAGTAGATATGGGGGCAATGTATCAGTTTTTTGTCAATATGATGCAAGCAGAAGCTACTATCGGTGTTGCTGGAAATGTTGGAGGAACTGACCCTAAGGCTCAAGTTTGGAATAATTATTCTAAACTGAGTAGGGACTACACCAGTCTAGGTGGGAAGCCATTCATGGGACAAAGAATGCCATAGAGGTAGAGAACTGGTTTTTGCATTATAAGCGTATCTTTGTTGATTTGGATTTAGATGGTGAGAAAAATAGGAGGTTGGACTCTAGATAGTTGTAGGGGTCAGTGCTTCATTGGTGGAACGGTAAAACTGTCGGGGTTCCGAAGGAGCAGTTGACTTGGGCAGATTTTAGAAGGATATTTGAGCAAAGGTTTATGTCTAAGGTTGCTAAATCAGCGCTGCTAAGGAAGTTTTTTTATTTAGAGTAGGGAGAGATGTCGGTTGTTGAATATGGGGCTAAGTTCGATGAGTTGTTCCATTATGGATATAATACTGTAGACATCGTCATCAGGAGAAATGAGAACTTCATAAGGGGACTAAGGTATGAAATTGCTAGGGAAACCCTGCCACATCTCCGTTACCCTAGTAATTTAGTTATGGTGATGGCAATCCACCATGAGGAGATGCTTGCTAATTGTTCTAGAGAGAAGCCAGATGAAATTCAGGGTTCTTAGGGAAAGAAAATAATTTTCTTTAAGAAGAAGGGAGCCCAGAAGGGAGATTCTGCTAAGAAGGCAAAAGCCGAGTTAGTTTGTTTTAAGTGCAATAAGAAGGGTCATTATGTGATGTTTTCACAAAAAATGGGCAAACACCTTCAAGTCGTGTAATTTAGTCGATTTTATGTTGTTCTTAGCGATTTGGGTGGTTTCTGCAAATATGTAAAAAGCAAGGACTAAACTGTAAAAGACACACAGATTTATAGTGGTTCGGGCAGAATGTGCCAACGTCCACTTTATATGTTATTCTCCTTTTCTGTTCAGATTACAAGTACAAAGCTTTGATTACAAGTATATGAAAGTTGTTTGAAAGTTCTATCCGTGCTTGAGCTCATAAACTTGTCCCCCATCGTTGTACCCCTACCCCTCTATTTATAGAGTGAGGCTGGAGGTTGGTGTCTCGGATGTATATAGCTGCTGGTGGGCCTGGGCTGCTGTAACCGGGCCTGGCAATGTTGGTTCAGTAACGTCTTGGTCCGGTGATGGTGGGAGTAGTGCAGCGGTCCGGTGGTGAGTGGTTCGGTTAGGCTTAGGAGATGTGTTGATCCGGTAGTGCAATCGGCTAGGCCTTGGAGGAGGGTTGGTTCGGCAGAGCCTTGGAGACGTGTTGGTTCGGCAGGGCCTTGGAGGTAGGTTGGTTCGGCAGGACTTTGGAGGAGGGTTGGTTCGGCAGGGCCTCGGAGACGTGTTGGTTCGGCAGGGCCTTGGAGGTAGGTTGGTTCGGCAGGGCTTCGGAGAATGGTTGGTTCGGCAGGGCCTCGGAGACGTGTTGGTTCGGCAGGGCCTTGGAGGTAGGTTGGTTCGGCAGGGCCTCGGAGACGTGTTGGTTCAGCAGGGCCTCGGAGACGTGTTGGTTCGGCAGGGCCTTGGAGGTAGGTTAGAATACACCCAACATTTGCCCCCTAAATTGGGGCATATGCCTGCATGTGTCGCGCTTTGTTTTCTTCAGCTTGGATAGTCTCATTCGGTCCTGAGCGCCGAATCGTTTGGTCCGGTCATCCCGCGCTCGCCTATAAGTAGGGGCTTCATGCCTCTGTTATCCTTTACCGTTTGAAATAGCCGAATCGATCAAGTACCAAACCAAATTTGAGTACCGAACCTGGTGAGGCTTTCTCCTACCGAGCAAACTTTATGTTGGAACTACCGAATGAGGTCGGGGAACATGAGTGCCGAATGGACCTTATATTGGAAATACCGAATGAGATCGGGGAGTTTGAATGCCGAATGAACTTTATGTTGGAAATATCGAATGAGATCGAGGAGTTTGGATGCCGAATGAACTTTATGTTGGAAATACCGAATGAGATCGGGGAGTTTGAATACCGAACGAACTTTGAGACTTTTATGTTTTGAATTGCAAATGAAATTCCAGACTGTACGCACTTGCTTGTTTATATCCCGACTTTCCTTATTCTAACAATATGTTTTCTTGTGTTGCAGATAATGTCTCGCAAAGTAGAAACTCGTTCTGATAAAAAGCAATCCAAAGACATAGGGGAGTCCCCCATAGTTCCCCCAGTTCGGGCAGAACGTCATGGACCAACCCCGAGATCGTTAGTAGACGGGTACGGTCCCCAAGTGCTCTTGAATTCACCGCCCGACTGCTTTCCCAGCTCCCTCAAGGATGATCGGCTTGATGTTATATCTCGCTCTTTCGGGATCGATAGAGCGCATATGTTGTTGCCGGGGGAAGGAGTGATGCCGTATAATCCCCCTGAAGGATATTTCGTTTATAGTAGGTACCATTGCATGTGCGGGGCCATTCCTCCGATCAACGCCTGGATAGTCAGTTTCATCACCTACTTGAAGGTGACCCCTTTCCAGCTTCAGCCCAACTCTTATGCCATCTTGGTGAGTCTATTTATTATCTTCCAGAGAAAGTACGGGCATCCCCTTCCAACCGGGAGATTCGGTACTTGTACAACTTGAGAGGCTACAAGAAGGAGTCTCCATACATCAGCTTGGAGTCGGCCGTGTCTTTCAAGCCGGTCCTAGATTTATATTCAAAGTTCAGCATGTTCAAGGAGTGATTTTTTGTCAAGGACGACTCTGTTTATTTCCACCCTTCACCTCTGGCTGTAAGTTGAATCTTATTTATGATTTCTATTCTAACTACAATGCTCCTCCTTATGTGCTTTATTTCTGGCTAGCGACAGGTGGTTTTGCGGTTGTAGAGAGTGATCGCCTGGTTCAGATGGCTACAGAGATAGAAGCCATTCCGTAAAGGGAGAGGGCAGCCTCTTATCTGATCAGAAATGTTACTCTTCTAGAGTTCAACTTGATTCTGCCCCGCCAGTCTGTGGTCAAGAAAAGAAACACAGCTGAGGAGAGGGTTGCCAAAGCTAAAGGAGGGGCAACGGCGAAGAGCAGCAAAAGGAAACCCTTCTCGAAACATCCAGTCGCCAGGGGAAAGAAACTTAAGAAGTCCGATGGACCGTCCCCCAGCACATGTCCATATGTTCCAGAGGAGGAAGATGTGGAGGAGGAAAGAGGCGAGGATGAAGGAGGTGAGGCGGAGAGTGGAAGTGATGGGGAAGGTGATGGTGATGGCCATGGTGATGATGGACAGAGTGGTAGTGGCGCTGGGGCTCTGTCTTCTGAACAGGCGGGCGAGATCCAAGAGTGGAAAGATGATGCTTTCTGCCTAGCTTTTGAGGGGTTGGAGGAAGGTTCGGCCTTGGTAGAGAAGCCAAAGAAAGCAGACAAGCCCGAGACTGGTGCCGATTCATCTTCTAAGAGCATTTCAGCTAAGGCAACTCATGCGATTCAAGGTGAATTTTTGACTCCTGACGACTCCATTTATGATAAGGATTTAGGAATTTTTTATGGCCAGCTTTCGTCCTGGAATGAGATCCAGGGCTTATTGCAGTATCTTACCCTCCCCAGGGTTTGTATAACAAAAGCGTCTTTTTACTCTTCTCAACTTTATACGTTTCTTGAATTATGGCTCAATGTATGCTTGTAACACTTGGTTTTTATTCCAGGAGTGGGCGAAGCGGTCAAGACATCTGATGTTCGGCACCGTCTTGAACAATACAAACTCCTCAAGCTTATACTAAGCCGAAGCCTCCGACTAACCGCCCCAGAGACGTAGTCGGCTACCGTCCTCTTCTTGGGGTCATCGAAGAGGATATCCGAAAGAAGAAGAGGAGCCGTTCCTTGTTCGAATCCTCACCTGGTCCTCAGCCCCCAACTCAACCTTTTCATGATACCACAGAGGAGAATATTGAGTTTATACCTTCCCCGCACCCGTCTAAAAACCCTACTGTTACCCCAATAGATCATCCCGGCTTGGCTCGTAATCTGTTTGTGGGTCATCCGGATCTGGATCCAGGCTCTCATGATATTTCCTTCGACGAGGCTACTGGTGAGCACCTTCTCCCTCGTAATCATATGGTAAGGGTGCTTGATGAGGCTAAGTCCCTGAACCTTGATTTTCTTACCACCCGGGTTGTAACTTTGGGGGACGAAGCTAAGGCAAACATCGACCGGGTTGCTGAGGAGACCAGGAAGCTGATGGGGCATCATGCCCGACTGGTCAAGGTTGGGGAAGAAATCGGGAGCGCCAACATTCGATTGCGGTTAATGGTTTCCGACCAGGCCAAACAACTCGCCGATCAGGCCATCCAGATCTCTCAGCATGAGGCCGCCTCCAAGCGACTAAAGAAAACCATGGAAGAGGCTAGCAGGGCAGAGTTACGAAAAATGGAGGCTGCCTGCATGGAACGGATTGATATGGCTATTGCAACGATGGATGAGGTTCCGAAAGCGGATCTTGAACGGGTAGAGGAGTTATCCAAGAAGCTTGAAGTCGCAGAGCTTGCTCAAACCAAGCTGAAGGTGGAGATGGAGGCGATGAGGAAATCCTTTTAGGCTAACCGCTCGCGATACCAATCGGAGAGGTATGCTGTCTTTGCAAAGCTGTTGGCTTCTGAGGTCCGAATAGGGGAGTTCGAGGAGAACGAGGGATGATGGATGAGATGCTTCAGGCTATGTACTTTCGCACTTGAAAACAGGGCAACTTATCCTGGATGGATGATTATCCTTGAGTCATGGCCAGGATTTATCTCAGGGCCCTGGAGGAGGCTAAGGCCGAAGCAGATAAGGAGGGTGGCGTGGCCTTCAGGATGGACGTGGTCACGGCTCAATTAACTGAGGAGGAGAAAGTGGCGGTAAAGGAGGGTATGCGGCTGCTTACTGCTGAGGAGGTAGGTGTGCAGTTGGAGGATGATGATCAGGGAGCGGATGCTGGTAAGTCTTCCCTTTTAGTCTTTTTGTAACTTGATTGCCTATTGTTCATGATTATTAACGGGTTCTTTCCTGAATTGGACAGGCGGGACCTCTGAAGCACCAACTACCTCTGGTCAACACATTGAGAGTTCCAATCTGGCAGTTAAGTAGATCTCGGAGGGCCAGAGAATAGAGGTGAAGTTCCGATGCAGCCGACTCCTTGACATGACTGGGACATCTTTTGGTTTACTTGACATTGCTGTTTATGTTAGTCCCAAAACATTAATGTAACTGTAATTATATTATTTGTAATGAACGACTTTATTCTTGGCATGTAATTTTTTAACTTAAGCTGATTCTGTTATATTTAAATGCTTTTGTTATTTTGGTGTGTTGCATAAGAAATGTAGCTATGCATTTGCCTGTGATTCAATTGTGTTTGATGTCAAGTTCTTGCTTAAAATATAATTTCACATCTTGCAATGTTATTGTGATGTGTGAATAAATTATAGCTACGCATTCATAGACAAAGAAAGAGAGTACCGCCCTTCGTGTTTTAGTTGTAGATGGTAGCTTTGAATGTCTTGTGTGACTGAGTATGGAATGCAGCTGAGTGTCCTATCATCCAGTTGTGGGTTCCTATCCCCATTTGTGGGTGTCTCCTATTTTGTGCCCTGTACTTTAGGGATCGTTATATAGGATAGGAGGAAAGTTTTTAAATAAAATATGAATATAAGAAATAGTAAAACTTCCAATCACGGAAGGCCTTCGATGTGCTTAAGTTCGTGGCAAACGGGTTTTGTAGACACTTTCCCTAGCTGTGGGTCTTGTAGACATTTGTCACCCATCTTACGCCTCCGCGGGGAGTTTTCTTTTTTACCACAGCCGTACTTAAGACACATCGGAGCCGAGATTGCACACAGTAACTACCCGGGCCATTATGGGCCGTAATCGTGGGTATTATTCGATTTACCGTGGCCGGCTAGCGTGGGTGTCGATCGTCAACCGTGAACTACCCCTGGCCACACCTTATGTTGGGGCTTAAAGTAGGTTCACAGTTGCTGGCTAGCCGAATGCCGTAATGAGCTGCCTCAGCTATAGTCGGCCTTCTCGGTGGCTTATAATCGGCTCATTACAGTTGGCTTTAAGGGCCGATCGCGAGCAATGAGTTAACCCACAACGGAGGGATGCTGGAGCAAAAGTGTCTCATTGGCGAGGGCATAGATTCGTATAGTACCTGTTAGGTCTTGTTAAGAGGAGGTTGCGCCGTGATGCGTCTTGAATGGAAATGCCATTACACAGGATTTTGTTCAACAGAAAAGGATAAAGTTAACAAGCAGCCAAGATATAAAGGAACAAGTTAAAAAGAGACAAGTTTTTAAAGTGGTTCGGCACGAAAATGCTACGTCCATTGATTGTCTTTGTTAATTCATTTCATATGGGCAGTACAAGTTAAGAAAAGTATCGACGAAGGTGTTGGATGTTCCATGCCCTCTGGAACACCTCTCCGTCCACTGTTGACAAAATATAAGCTCCGTTGTGGAGATCTTCATGAATTACATATGGTCCATCCCAGATTGGATCTAGTGCACTGAGGCGTGTGAAGATTCGTTTCAGGACAAGTTCTCCTTCTTGTAAGCTATGATGCTTGACTTTGGAGTTGTATTGCGCCACCACTTTTTGCTTGTGAGCTGCTGCTTTGAGCTCTGCATCGTTTCTCCTCTCTTCAATTAGATCCAAAGACATGTGAAGGAGTTCTTCATTCTCTTCTGGGTTATAGTGGATCCTGCGGTGGGAAGGTACTACAGTTTCGACTGGGAGCACGGCCTTCGATCCGTATGCCAAAGAGAAAGGAGTATGCCCCGTTGATGTTCTGAAAGATGTGCGGTAGGCCCAAAGTGCCGTAGGAAGTTCATCCACCCAAGCGCCTTTCGATTTTTCAAGCTTCTTTTTTATTAGAGTTTTGAGAATTTTGTTTACAGCTTCGACTTGTCCGTTTGCCTGGGGGTAAGCCACAGATGAGAAGCTTTTGAGAATTCCATGCTTTTGGCACCAGTCGGAAAACTCTTCGCTGTCAAACTGAAGTCCATTGTCCAATATGATTTTGAGTGGAATCCCGTACCTGCATAGGACATTTTTGATCAAGAAGTTAATAACTTTTGCCGAAGATATTTTATTTAGAGGTTCTGCTTCCACCCATTTGGTGAAATAGTCAACTGCCACTATAGCATATTTGGATCCACCTCGACCCACTGGCAGTTCACCAATCAAGTCAATTCCCCAAACTGCAAAGGGCCAAGGGCTGGTCATTTGAGTAATCTCATTTGTTGATAGACGAGGAATCTTGGCAAATTTCTGACATCTGTCACATTTTGTAACAAAGTCTAAGGCGTCTCTGTTTAAGGGGGGCAGAAATATCCATATCGGAGTATTTTCTTTGCCAGAGTCTGCCCTCCAGTGTGATCCCCGCAGCGTCCTTGGTGGATGTTGGATAAGATTTCCTTAGCTTCCCTTCCAGCGACACATCTTAATAAGGGGTTAGAGAAGCCGCGCCGATAGAGGATGCGTTCTTGTATTGTGTAGCGGGAAGCTTTCCTCAAGATTTTCCTGACTTAGTTACGCTCGCTGGGCAGTGTGCCATCTTTCAAGAATTTTCGGATGGGAGTCATCCAAGTTTCTTCTTCAATTGCAGCTACCAGATTCACTTGCTCGAAACTCGGGGTTAGTTGCTTTGAGATGACTACTGTTCCGGAAATGGTACCATCTTTCATGCTAGTTTGCTTTGCCAGCTTGTCGGCCTCTTGGTTCTCTTCTCGAGGGATGTGTTTGATTAAATAGTGATCCAATTGATCGAGTAGCAGCTTGGTCTTCTTTAGATATGTTGTGAGTCGTTCTCCTCGAGTCTGAAATTCTCCTAGTATTTGGTTTACAATAAGTTGGAAATCACTATGAAGACATAAAGAACTAACTCCAATCTCTAGGGCAAGTTCTAATCCAGCTATTACTGCTTCGTATTCTGCATCGTTGTTGGTGGCAGCGAATTCCAGCCTTAGAGCATAGTGTAGCTTCCTTCCCCTGGGAGTGATTATTACAACACCTGCCCCCAAGCCTTATTCGTTTGAAGCTCCATCCACAAAGAGATTCCACTTAATGTCTTTTGCTATTTCAGATTGCTCCTTACATTCGTTGGTAGTGAATTCGGCAATGAAATCGGCCATGGCTTATCCCTTGATGGCGGTGCGAGGATGGTAGGTGATATCATATTGACTCAGTTCAATGCACCATTTAAGTAGTCGTCCAGAAGTGTCGGGACGATGGAGTACCTGCCTTAGCGGTTGATCGGTTAGAACTCTGATGGAATGAGATTGGAAATAGTGTCGCAGTTTCAGTGACGCGATTAGTAAACAATATGCTAGCTTCTCGAGTTTAGGGTATCTGGCTTCTGCTCCTGTTAACCTCTTGCTTACAAAGTATACTGGCCGTTGCGCGCGGTTGTCTTCTCTTACCAAAGCGGCGCTTAGAGCATGAGATGACACAGCAAGGTATAGGTATAGCTCTTCGCCTTCGTTTGGAGTTGAGAGTACTGGTGGTCTCTGGAGGTGTTCGATTAGGTTAAGAAAGGCCGTTAAGCATTCGTCAGTCCACTCGAACTTTCCTTTGTCTTTCTTTAGAGCCTCGAAGAAGGGGACGCACTTGTCATTCGCTTTAGAGATGAATCTGCTTAGGGCGGCCACCTTCCTATTCAGGCTTTGCATTTCTTTTCGAGTGGAAGGTATCCTGATATCTTTCAGGGCTCGGACTTGTTCAGGGCTTGTTTCAATTCCTCTGGCATGGACGATGAATCCCAAGAACTTTCCCGACGATACTCCGAATGAGCACTTTAGAGGATTCAGCTCCATTCCATATTGGCGAAGTACTTGAAAAATCTCGCACAGGTGGCTTACGTGATCGTTGGCTTTCCTCGATTTTACTAGCATGTCATCCACATAAACCTCCATAGTTCGTCCTATCAGTTCCACAAGCATCTTGTTGACGAGGCGCTGATAGGTAGCCCCGACGTTTTTGAGTCCAAAAGGCATTACTCTATAGCAGTACAATCCCCGGTCAGTGATGAAACTAGTGTGGTCTTGATCGGGGGCGTGCATAGGAATTTGGTTATATCCTAAGTATGCGTCCATAAAAGATAAGAGTTCGTGCTCGACGGTGCTGTCCACAAGCTGATCGATTCGGGGGAGTGGGAAGCAATCCTTCGGGCAAGCGTCATTTAAGTTGGAGAAGTCAATGTATGTTCGCCACTTCCCATTGGCTTTTTTTACTTGTATCGGGTTAGCGATCCACTCTGGGTAGATGGCTTCTCGTATGAAGTTGTTGGCAAGTAGGTTCTTTACTTCTTCACCGAGAGCCGCCAATCACTCTGCCCCATACTTCTCTTTTTCTACTTTACTGGCGCCTTGGTAGGATTGATGTTTAGTATGTGGCATGCCACGTCTGGGGAGATTCCAATCATGTCAGTGTGCGTCCATGCAAATACATCCAGATTGTGGCGGAGAAAATCAATGAGTTGATCCCTCAATTCTGCTCTTAGTTGAGATCCGATTTTCAACAGTCTACTTGAGTCGTGTTTGTCTACAGATACAAACTCCATAGCCTCTGCGGGCTCGGCGGTTGCCTCATCCTCTTTCTCCCTAGGGTCTAATTCATTGAAAGGATCACTGGTATATCGAAGAGGAGGGGCTTTATTTAGTTGCTATGCTTCCAAGTTTTTCATGCAGCAAGGAGTCTCTGCATTTTTCCCTCTATCCTTCCTGTGATTATTGCGAAGTTCAGTTACATAGCAATCTCGAACGACGTCTTGATCTCCCTCTACTTCCCCTATTCCATTATCTGTTGGAAATTTCATCTTCAGGCACCAAGACAATTTGAAAGTCAGACAAGGCTGGTCTTCCTAAAAAGGCGTTGTAGGCTGAGCGGTTATCTATTAGCACAAACGTTTGTTTCCGCACAACGGAGTGGGGATGGCTTCCTATTTCAACAAAAAGGTCCAATTGCCCGAGGGGCATCTTCGCATCTCCAGTGAAACCGTGTAGTGGTTTGTTGCAGCGCGACACATCCTTCAATGACAGCTTCAATCTGTCGAAAGCATGCTTGAATAGGATATTTACTGAGCTTCCAGTGTCTACTAGAATTCGAAAAACTTCGGCTGGGACGAACCGGGCAGAGATGACCATAGGATCCACGTGAGGGTACTGCCTTCCTTCCAAGTCACGCCTATTGAATGTAATGTCATCATTCTCTTTTCGCTTCGGGTGGCGTTCTTCCATAACAGAATTAACGCAGCCGTCATTGTCTCTAAGTGACTTTCCGTATCTTTCCATTTCTGTCCAGCTTCTATCGGCGATGTGTGGTCCTCCCGATATGGTATGGACCACTATCTTCTCATGACTGGGGCCGCCGGTGTTGCGATTTCCCCCTCCTGTTTCTGGGAGAGGTAGCCTTGGGTTCTCATCGGCAGGAGCTGGGGTCCTGTTCTGACCTTTTACATAGCGTTCTAGTCTCTTCCTTCTGATGTGTTCTTCAATTAAGTCCCGGAGATGATGGCATTCATTGGTATCATGCCCATGAGATTCGTGGAAGCGGTAAAACTTTTCAAACTTAATTGCGTTATCTGATTCCTTCTTGTATGGAGGGCGTCCGTATTTAACTTCATCTTGGGTGGCCAGGAAGATGTTTTCGATTGTCTCATTCAAAGGAGTCTAAGCGTCAAACCTTGGTCCTGGCCGATATAGACGTTTTTCTCCCTTCTTGCCCTCGGCATTGTCTCTAGAGTCATTTCTTCGAACGTCCTTTGCTACAGCGGGTGTGTCGCCATGAGCTGCCTTGGTTTTTTGTTCTATCTGTCTTTCAGTGGCAGCGTCTTCAAGTCTCATATATCTTCCGGCTTCATGGAAGAAATCGGGCAATGTAGCTGGTTTTTCTTTTGTTAATCTTCTAGCAAACTTAGTATCCGGATGCACACCACTACAGAGGGCCATTAAGATAAGTTTCTCATCGGCATCTTGGACTGCGGCCGCTGCAGCATTGAATCGGGTTAGATATTGTTGCACTGTCTCTCCAAGCTTCTGTTTAATATTAGATAGGGAATAAGCGTCCTTGGGTTGTTCCACATGAATACGGAACTGGATGATGAACTTTTCTTTCAACACTTCCCATGAGCTGATGGACCCTTGGGGTAGGTGGCAGAACCAGGAGGTAGCTAGATCTGCCAAGAATAGTGGAAAACATTTGCACAATACTCCTTCTGTGGCTCCACTCATGAGCATATGCTGTGTGTATCTCTACAAGTGTACAACGGGGTCAGAGATTCCCTTGTAAGGTTCCATTGTTTGCATTTTCCATTCTCGGGGGGGGGGGGTGATGGAAATTTCGATATTTCGGGTGAAAGGGTTGGTTACCCTAGCGCCTATCCCTCGATCTCTTTGATCCCGTTGGACGCATTCACTGAACAATCGCGCCATCCTTTCATCAGAATTTGGAGCAGATAGAAATGAGTTTGGTTCTTCTCTGCGGGATTGATTCCGTCCAGATGATCTGTAGGGGTGGTGTCGTCTATCACTCCTAATATTTTCCAGTGGCTGCCTCTGGTCTTCTGGGAGCATGCTAGGGTCAGCTACAGTTGGCCCTTGCCTTGATCTTCCCCTGCTGGGTTCTGTTCTGAGCACTTCCTCGGGTCCAACTTCGGGCTGGACTCTAGCTCGGCCCCGTTCATTGGTGTTTCCATGGCTAGGTAGCATGACCGGCTCAGCCACGGTCGCCCTCGCCTGATACGTCCCCCGTTGGGTTTGGTTCCAAGTGTTTTCTCGGGTCGGAGTTCGGGCTGAGTTCGAGCTCGGCTTCTATCGTTGTTGTTTCTGTTGTTAGCTTCTTCGAAGAAGAAAGATCTTTGTCGCCTCCCAGATCCTCCAGACTGGGACTCATCCCATGATTCAGTGTTGCGGTTGGATTCTTCGGCATCCCTAAAGCGTGACATGAGTCGGTCCACCAAGGCTTCTTGTTGGGATGTGAAGCGGTTAGTCACTTCAGCCATAACTCTGTCTAGATCTGCCCTAGTAATTGATGTTGGTTGTTCCGTGGCAGGGGCTGTCGGATTTGCCTGATTTTCATTTTGTACTGCTGTTGAAACGGGACGGTTCTCTTGATCTGTGGTCACTGGATCCGGAACGCTGCTAGTTGCGATGTTCTTTCCTTTGCTAACATCTTTCTTCTACCTGGGAGGTATGTCTTCCAAGCAATGAGCGATGCTGTCGGGAAGGAGGTTGAGTGGGAGAAGCTGAAGCTTCTAGCTCGAGCTCTCAATGAAAGCACCAAAAATGTTTGCACAAAAAATAGGCAAACACCTCCAAGTCATGTAATTTAGTCAATTTTATGTTGTTCTTAGCGATTTGGGTGGTTTATGCAAATATGTAAAAAGCAGGGACTAAACTGTAAAAGATACACAGATTTATAGTGGTTCGGCCAGAATGTGCCTACGTCCACTTTATATGTTATTCTCCTTTTCTGTTCAGATTACAAGTACAAAGCTTTGATTACAAGTATATGAAAGTTGTTCGAAAGTTCTATCCGCGCTTGAGCTCGTAAACTTGTCCCCCATCGTTGTACCCCTACCCCTCTATTTATAGAGTGAGGCTGGGGGTTGGGGTCTCGGATGTATATAGCTGCTGGTGGGCCTGGGCTGCTGTAACCGGGCCTGACAATGTTAGTTCACTAACGTCTTGGTACGGTGATGGTGGGAGTAGTGCAGCGGTCCGGTAGTGAGTGGTTCGGTTAGGCTTAGGAGATGTGTTGGTCCGGTAGTGCAACGGTTCGGCTAGGCCTTGGAGGAGGGATTGTTCGGTAGGGCCTTGGAGACGTGTTGGTTCGGCAGGGCCTTGGAGATAGGTTGGTTCGGCAGGGCTTTGGAGGAGGGTTGGTTCGGCAGGGCCTTGGAGACGTGTTGGTTCGGCAGGGCCTTGGAGGTAGGTTGGTTCGGCAGGGCTTTGGAGGAGGGTTGGTTCGGCAGGGCCTTGGAGACGTGTTGGTTCGGCAGGGCCTTGGAGACGTGTTGGTTCGGCAGGGCCGTGGAGGTAGGTTGGTTCGGCAGGGCTTTGGAGGAGGGTTGGTTCGGCAGGGCCTTGGAGACGTGTTGGTTCAGGGCCTTGGCGGTAGGTTAGAATACATCCAACATGTGAACAATTACTGGTCAGGCAAGGGTAAGAAGGCTACAGATAAGAAGAATGTGAAGTGCTTCAACCGCGATCAAGTTGGGCGTTATAAACTCAGTGTCCATAACCAGTTAGGGTGGACAAGGGAAAGGTTTTTCTATTGGACTATCATCTGCTAGACCAACTACAGCTGATAAAGGGAAGAATGTGATGGAAGGTACGTTTTTGATTTAGAGTACACAAGTTAGAATACTATTTGATATCGGTGCATCACATCATTTATATCTTAGTGTTTTGGTTGATAGATTATGCTTAGAACCTACCTAACTTGTTACTTCCTTTATGGTTGCAAATCTAATAGGAGGATATGCAACTCTAGGGTTGAGATGTGACCAGTTAGAACTTGATTTGTTAAGTCGTAAGTTTGCATGCAGATTGTTTGTTTTTTATTTTGGGATCATATTCGGTATGGACTGGTTGGGTAGGTATGAGGCTAGAATATTTTGCTAGGATAGGGAGATATCACTGAGACACACTGGTAGTCATAACTAAATGATATTCTCAATGTAGAATTCAAATCGGAGTGTTTGTACCCTGTTGAGTTCCATGGACGTAGGAGAAGAGTTAAGTCAGATTCAAGTAGCAAGGGTGTTTGCAGATGTCTTTGAACCGGTTACGGGATTACCACTGAAACGAGTTGTTGAGTTTTAGATAGATCTTGTGCCAAGAGATAAACTTGTAAGTAGACCGCCTAGTAGGATGATACCTACTGAGATGAAGATATTGAACGTGTAGCTAGTGCATCTTGAAGGAAGAAATTTTACTAGATCAAGCAGTTCGCCTTAAGGAGTGGTCGTGGTGTTCGTGAAGAAACCAGATGGGCCGTTGAGGATGTGTATCAGCTATTGTAAGTTGAACGAGAGGACAATCAAGAATAAATATCCTTCGCCAAGAATAGATGACCTGTTAGATCGATTGTGTGGAGCCAGAGTGTTTTTCCAGCTGGCTGTGGCGATAGGTTTCCATCAGTTAAGAGTGGTAGATGACAGTGTTCCTTTGACAGCATTTCGGACTAGATATGGTACGTACGAATGGTTAGTAATTTCGGGTTAACAAATGCACCTGGTTTCTTCGTGGAATTGATAAACCGAGTTTTCCCAGAGTTTTTTGATAGGTTCGTGTTGGTTTTTATAGATGACATTTTAGTGTACTCTAAAGATGAAAGGGAGCATGAAGATCATCTTAGAATTGTGCTTGAGACGTTGGGGCAGTATCAGTTGAAGGCGAAATTTTCCAAGTGTCATTTTTGGAAGAAAGAGGATAAATTTCTTGGTCATGTGGTTTTATTGAAACGATTGTCGATCGATCCAGATAAGATCAAAGTTGTCAATAATTGGAAGAGACCAGAGTGTGATGACCCGAAATTTTGGGCAATATAAATTTAATAATCTGTATTAAAACTTAAGTTGATTTGATAATCTTTGTTAATAAATTTGAATTTAATAATCCAATTAAATAAATATTTAATTAGAGAGTTTTATCTTTTTAAAAAGCTAATAAAATGTTTTCTATTTATAATGTATATATATATGCATAGATTGTAAATAGAAAAGCTTTGGTTTAAAATTTAATAAATAAATAAAATCTTGTTTTTCAATTCTAATATACATTTTGATAATTTGGAAATTATGATTTAATTTAATATATAACTTTTAAAAGCTATGTAAATAAATAACTATATGGTTTTCAAAATACTTCAGGTAAATGTTAATTGTTTAAAATTATATCTTAGCTTAAGTTTAAATATCAAATTAGAAAAAAGGTTTATTTTATTTTCTTTTTAAATATTACTTGACAAATATGATTTGTAATTAGATATGAAATTTAAAATACAATTTACATATAAAACATTAATTCATTTAAGTAAGATAAGTAATAAGTAATTTATAATCTCTTTTATAAATTATTTAAAATTGATAAATGTGCTATTTTCAAATAATATTAATAAACGTATAAATATAGATAGGTTTTAAAGACAATAGAATTTCTATTTTTAAATTAAATATGTTGGCTTTAAATTGGATTTTTAAATTAAAGTTGGATTTGAATTTGAATTAATTTTGAAATTCAAAAGAATAAACATTTTTAAAAAAAATATTTGGATAAGCATTTATTTATATATAATTTGTTTTATTACATTTTCTTTAAAAAGAAATTCAGATATACATTTACATAAGAATAAATAAATTAAGTAAAAACTTTTATTAACATTTAAAATAAGTATCAAATACTTAAATAACAAGTGTTAATATATTAAGTAACCATGGTGACATATGTAATTTAATAAATTAATGTGTATGACAAATGTTGTAATATTAGACAAGTGTCATATTTTGTTTTTAATTTTTTTTCTTCTATTTTAAAATTAATCATTGTAACTCATTAAAACATGCATTCTCACCTTCATCTCTTTTTCTATCTTTCTAAAAATCTAAAGCTAAGAGAAACTCAAACTTCTCAAAAACTAATCTGTAATCTCTAACCAAATCAAAATTCAAAATCAAGAAATCTGTAGTTCACTTCTTTAAACCGAAAAAATTCAAAAGCGTGAAGTTTACAAATCCTCTTCAAACCAAAATCAAAAGCCTACCTGCATTCTTCAACCTGTACATTTTCAAAGATCTCTGCAAAACATCTTCCTCAAACTACTAGCCAGCATTTTTCAAAATCGATAACCTGAACATCTGCATTTTTCAAACCTGAGATCAAAATTTAATAAGCCTGTATCATCTTTCAACCTGAGTATTTCAAAGAAAATATGTAGTTCAAGTTTTAAAATCAAAGCAAGTAGAATATGGAAATCAATGAAGTCATCTCTGAAAGCAAATCTGAAATAAGCAGCTCAAGTTTTAAATCTAGTAACAAAGCATGCAAGTTTCCAGAGTTTCAAGTTTCCAAAACTATTTCAAAAGGGAGAGCTCTGTTCTTCATTTTTGAATCTGGTGAGTAACATTTATTTTAAAAAGCTTAAGTATATAAATCTGGTTGCACGATTAATATATGAAATAAGTATGTTTGTGTTAATGCATATTGGTGAATTTATGTCCATTTTTGGATGTATGATATATGCATGTTTGTGAATATCACTAAACATCTCTGTTCCCAGTTTTTTTTAGACTCTAGCTTTGATTTAAAATTATTTATCTTTGGATCGAATCACTATTAGGATTTTTTTTATAAATAAAATTTGTATGCTTAATCATAAATCAAAGTTTAAAAATTTATTTGAGTGGAAATAAATTGGGTATTGCCTTGTAAACCAAAATGAACAGGGAAATTTAAGTTTTGGGTAAAATTCAAACACTCGAATTCAATGATTCAGGATTATAATCTGAATACTTATCCAAAATCATGATTTTTAAAAATAAAATCACAAATTTTAATTGTAAATTGAATGAGTAGTTCTGGTTTTACTAGAAATTGGTTTTTGAGGGGTTTCTGATGTTCTCGATGGTCTGGGAGGTCGAGATTCCTTCTGGGGGTAGTAGAATGATCGGTGATGATGGAAAAATTGTTAAAGAAATCGATAGATCACCGTGGTGGCCGAGGGAGACCGAAATTGTTTGTAAACATAGTTTTAGGCTTGCTCAGGAATTTGTTTTCCATGAGCTCTCTGGATGATCGAGTTTAACAGGGCTTTGGGGATAGATCGCTAGGACATTGACGAAGGCTTGGCCGAAGTTGCTGATGCTCCGGTGATCAGAGGGACAAGTACGAGAGGTTTTCCAGGTGTTTCTTTTGGTTCCAGGTTTGAGCGGTAATGCTCGATTTTGATATCGAGTTGATTGTGAGGTTCTGATGGTCGTATCTGATCTAAGGATGATCGTCGACTTGCTTAAGGCATTTGTGATGACCAAAAAGGGTCGGAGCCACCTTGCATGTGCACGGTGCATCTCTGGTGAAGTTTGCATTGGAAGAAGAAGAGGTACTCGAGTTTCTCGAGTCAGTGGAATGTTTTTCTCGAAGTGATGTGGGGTTTTACTCGAAGCAATTGAAGGGTTGGCTCGGGTAATAGTTGTTACAGGTTTTCTTCTCTGAAAACCTGTCTGTTTCAATTTATATTTAAATTTAAATTTGGAAGCAAGTTTTAATCAAAGTTTAAAACCAAATTTTAAAGTATGCATTCAAAATTGAATTTGTATCCTAGTTTTAAATAAATAAAGTTTTATAAAAATAAAATGTTTTAACAACTTTAAAATGTTTAAAGTGTAATTTAAAATAATTTGAATTTAAAATGAATTTGGTTTGAAACTCTTTTAAATTTCTTTTATAAGGTAAATGTTTCTTTAACATGGGATTTAAAAAGGTTTTTAAATTGTTTTTAAACTTTGTTAATGTTAAATTTGTATTCATTTTAAATCTTAAATTTGAAATGAAATTTGAAAGTAAATTTGAGAGTAAAATGTTTTCAAATGTGTTTGTGAATGATAATTAAATCATTAATAAGAAAAAATGTTTTTATTTTTAAAGTTAATAAAGATTTAATGATTTGTGATTCCTTAAATTATTAAGGTAACTAAAATGGATAATTAATTAATTCAGTTAATAATTTGGATTAATTAATTAAGTAATTTAGGGTTTGAATTAATTAATTAAGGTTTAAGTTAAATTAATTAAGGTTAATTAATTTGAAAATAAGATTATTAATTAGATAAGTTAAGATCTTTAATTAATTAATGCTTAGAAATTAATTAATCAAGTAATTAAGATTAATTTGATTAATTAAGTTACAGTTAAGCACTTAATTAATTAAATAATTAGAGATTAATTAAATGGTTACTAAAGATTAATTAATTTATAATTAATGATGATTAATTTTAGTTCAATTACTTAAGAGAAGAAATTAAAGAATTGTTAATAGTTAATGAAGATCATTAACTTGAGATTATTAAATGATTAATTAATGTAATTAATTAAGAAAATTAGTTGATTAATTAATTAAGAATAATCATTTATGGAAATGGGGTAAGTATAATTACTCAATAGAAGTAATTAAAGGAATTAATTACTCAATGTAATTAATTGAGTTAATGCGATTATTTTTAAGTTAATTAAGTAAGTTTAATTAATTTAATCACCGGATGATTTGATAAGTAATTACTTAATGTAATTAATAAAGTGTAATTACTCACTGAAGTAATTAAGATGAGTAATTACTGGATGTAATTAATTGAAATATGGAAGAGATTTGGGGTTAATTACTTTGTGTAATTAATATGAAGGATAATTACTTAGTGAAAGTAATTAATAATTAATTATTTAGTGCAATTTAGTTAAAGAATTGATTAATAAAGTCTTTGGAAGATAATTAAGTGATGTAATTAATTAAGAGTAATTAATTACAAATGAGATTAATCAAGGGTGATTAATAAATATAATTAATTAAATATTAATTATTAAAGATAATTAATTAAGGAGTAATTAATTTATTTAATGAAGTAATTAAGGATAGTTAATTACTGGATGAGATTAATCAAGAGTGGTTAATAAATATGGTTTAATTAAAGATTAATTACTAAATATAATTAATTCAAATAGAGTAATTTATTAAAACATAATTAGGGATCATTAATTAATATAATTAATGATGTAATTAAGGGTTGATTAATTAAGATTAATTAATTAAAAAAAAGTGATTATAGGGTAATTAATTAATTAAAATTAATCAAGGATTAACATAATTAATTATAGTTAATTAATTAATAACGTAATTAAAGGGTTAATTACTGTATCTGGTTAAGAATAATTAATTTGTGAAATTAATTAAAGGATAATTACTTGAATGTAAGTAAAGGATAATTAATCAAGGGTGGTTAATTAAGATGGATAATTAGAGAATGATTAATTAATTGATTTGAAATTAATTAATGGTTAAGTAAGCATGATTTATAGAATGAAGTAATTAATTTAATTTATTTTAAATTAATTAGAGATGAAGTAATTAATTTAATACACTTTAAATTAATTAGAAATGGTATAGATCATTTCTTATGTATAGATGGATGATATTGATTGCCTTGAATGGTTTGAGATCTCAGATATGAGATAAGTAATGCTGTTGATATGGATGCTTTGGTTGAAGTGTGATGATAATGTGGATTATCTGTTTATGATAATAATGTGAATTATTTGTTTGTGATGATAATGTGGATTATCTGTTGTGATATGTGAATTATCTAACTATGTGTATATAGATAATAAAAATCAAATTATTTTAACTTTAAAACAACTTGGGCCTAAAAGATGGCGTTTTGGATTTCGATGAGACCGGGATCGGGTTTCCAGATTTGGATATCCGAAAACCACATTGATCCAAATTAACGATAGGTCGTGAATCTCAAGTGAAGATGAAGATTCAGAGTGCAAGGGTTATTGTCGTTAACTTCTGAGGGTGATTCCTAAATGAGTGTAACGAAATAATGCCTTCGGTTTCGTTCGAACCTGGAACGGACTTGTATGGATTGAATGCTTTCAGAACATCGTCAAGTGGACGATGAGCATTCTAAGATAGATGTGTCCTACAAAGGTAATCGCATCCTCAAGCCCCATCAACCGGGAATGGCTAAAACAGGGGAGGTGCAGCAAGGCTAAGTGGGTAGCACCCAAGTAGACCAAGATTTTCCCCTATCTAGAAGTCCTTTTTTATTCGGCTGTATGGGCAGTTGGGTCGCGGCCAACTGCAGGGTTGTCTTGTTCGGGACTATCCAGTAAGGGATGGTTCCGGCCTTTTGTTGCAGGGGATTGGAAGTAATCCTCGGTACGGTGATCTAGGTCCTATACTGTGACGGGCGGTACCCCAGTAGCCCTGCCATTGATGGAAACCCATTCTTCCTACGTGCCCTTACGGTTTTGATTGTATTACCCACTTTGTGGCTAGTATGCTGGAATTTAATCATGTAACAATTTCAGCTATTTCTTATTTATTTGAAAACCCTAGACCCTATTATAATATAACTGGATTTCCTATCAAATGTTTTGGTTAGCATAAGGTAAAAACTTACCCATGTTTATGTGTGGGGAGTCTTACGTGATACCTATTCTTTCAAAGGTTTTTCTAAAGTTAAGCAACTTTAACCTGTTACTCACACCAGACCCATGTCTGACCTGGAGTTTATTTTTGTTTTTCTTAAACTCTTGGGTACTCAAATTTTTACGACTAACCAAGGGATTCAGATTAGCTTTGACGAATTGTGGAGGAGCAATGGAGCATGAGGCTTCAGCATTATAGATATTTATAGTGTTCCGCTGTGTTGGTTTCTCTATGTTTTTATTGAGTTGTAATAACTGGACAGGTGTTTATGACTGTCTAGTATGTGTTGTACAAGCTGTATATCTCTGATGTATATGATACTATGTAATATCTTATGTGATTAATATAATTTATTCGTTCCCCAGTTGAGATTCTGATATTGTTTCTTTCTTTCTTCTCTATCTTTTCTCTTCTCTATCCCTTTCTTTCTTTCTTACTCATGATACGTCTTTCTAGGAGGTGAAAGACGAGTCATGACAGTTGGTATCGGAGTTGCTAGGTTGAGTGAATACCTAGGCTTTGGAGTGATTTCTTTCTTGAGAGAGAGTATTTGTAATTTTGAATACACACACACACACCCCTGTTTCTACCCATTTGATTGGGTTACCTGTTCGGGTTTTCCAATATGAGTTCTAAAGGGAAGATGGGGTAGTGTTGTGTGTAGCATGACTACCAATGGAAGGAGTCCAGATGTCGAAGTTGGAAGTGTATCTGTCGAGACTGTAGACCCAATACCGTCTTAAGTAAGCTTTGTTGTGGTATAAGGATTTCATCGATCTCTGAAGGAAACCTATTAAGGTTCGGAGTTCATCTTTGAGGTGCAAGTTTGGATGAGTAAGGTTTGGATCTGTCGGTTGAGCATAAGTGAGTGATGGTATCTTGATACCTCAGGAATTAGTAGCTATGTGATGAGATGCAATGACTATGGATGTTTCCGAAGATGTTCCTTTGGAGCAAGTTTAAGGAAGTATGTCTGCATCGGTGATGTGGCTGAGTTCAGTGGGGTGTTTCTATTTGGTTTGAGGTCCGAGTTTCTCGAAGAGCTTTGGATTGGGAAGACTTTGGCATCTATGTCAGCAGTGCAGCTCGGAGTGTTCTGTGTGCCAGTAGGAAGGTTATTTGGCTTAGCAGTTTGCTAGAGGTGAAGTTCAGAAGCAGTAGTGTAGATCCATTTCTTCAATGGATTGGTTAGATAAGCATAAGCTGTTCTGATTGGTAAAGAGAGAACAGTTTTCTTGGAATTAGGCTGGGTTGATCGCAAAAGTGACTTGCGATAGTTGAGTGTTCTTTTGAGTTATTGGAGATTTTTCGGATATCTTCAGGGAAGTCAGAGGTTTGTTTACATCTGGAGATTGAGTTCCGTATCGATTAGGATTCCAGGACGGTGGTTCCGCTTGGTAGAAGGATGGTTCCTAGAGTGAGGATTTGGTGAAGCGGCTCAGGATTTGGTGGAATTTCTGAGTTTTCTTTTATGGATCTGATAAACCATATTTCTGGGATGTGTTTTCCAGTTTGTGCTCGTGTTCATTATCAGCGTTTTCATCTTCTCCAGATCAGAGTTGTGCAGCTGAAGCAGTTTGGGAATGTATCTGTTTGTCTTTTCCGGACAGGAGAAGTGAGTTCAGTCTTCTGATGTTTGTGAAGTAGAGTTTGTGTTCTTGGTTTTTGTTGATCTTGAGATGATCATTCTGATGGGTCGTTTTTGGTCCAGTTTGTTTTTAGTGGCATCAGCGAAAGTTGAGCTGATCAGTAAGGATGAAGGCAGCCTGGATTGTCAGAAGAGTTTGTGGATAAGAGTCGTAGATTTGAATTTGGGTAAGTTTTCTTCGATCAAGGGAGCTATAAGTTTTGGTAAGGAAGGAAGCTAGCTCCAAGGTATTTCGGATCTTTTCTGTATTCTTGTGAAGATTAGTGTTTGGTCTTCAGGATTGAATTGCCAGTTTGGATAACTGGGATTCAGTATGTTTCACATATCTCTGAGGGAGTACGTGCATGATCCATCTCTGGTTGTGGAATCAGTAGTTCAGGAGAATTTGGTGAGTGAGTCAGACTTATCTGTAGTCTGATATCCTATTCTGTTTTGTAGATCTAGATGGGTAAAAGCTCTGTAGCTTAACTTTATAGACTATTTGGATTCTGTAGAGCGAGTATCCCAGTATTTATACCTCGGAAACTCTAGGAAGTTCTATCCAAAATTTTGTTTGGATAGTTAGATTTGTTTGATTGAGTAAATTGGTTGTTATGGTTGTTATCATATGGTTGATAAGATGCTTGTGATTTAAAATTAAAATCTTAGACAGATTATTAAATTGCCTTTGCTTTTAAATTTCGAGAACGAAGTTCTTTTAAAGGGGGGAGGAATGTGATGACCCGGAATTTTGGGCAATATCAATTTAATAATCTGTATTAAAACTTAAGTTGATTTGATAATCTTTGTTAATAAAATTTGAATTTAGTAATATAATAAATAAATATTTAATTAGTGAATTTTATCTTTTTAAAAAACTAATAAAATGTTTTCTATTTATAATGTGTGTATATATATGTATATATTGTAAATAGATAATCTTTGGTTTGAAATTTAATAAATAAATAAAATCTTGCTTTTAATTCTAATATACATTTTGATAATTTGGAAATTACGATTTAACTTAATATATAACTTTTCAAAGCTATTTAAATAAATAACTATATGGTTTTAAAAATACTTAAGCTAAATGTTAATTGTTTAAAATTATATCTTAGCTTATTGCTTTATGCCAGATTAAATCTTTATAATATTGATAGTGATAATGATTTTATTAGTTGGGAGTGGGATAAAAGCAAGAGATATACTCTAATTCTTTCTACAGATTCATTAATTTTTCGGGTACAATAAATAACTCATTTAAATATATGTGGAAATCTAATGCTCCTCCCAAATCTAAAATTCACATGTGGTTAATTCTTCATGGAAAACATAATACAATTGAATTTTTAAAGAGAAAAAATATTCAAAATGGCAATAAATGTTATTTTTTTAATATGTATCTTGAGGACATTAATCATATATACTTTAATTGAATGGATTCTAATTATATTCTAATTAATACTCTTAAAATGTTTAACTTTAATAGAAAAACTAAAATTTCGGATTGTGATTTCTACTGGAATAATTATAGATTCAAGTTTAAAAAGAATATTAGATTTTTACTAGTCACTTTATTCATTATTATTAGTTTGTTCATTTGGTTTGAAAGAAATCAAAGAACTTTCAATAATAATTGTCATTTAAACAAATTGATTTTTACAATTTCTTCATTTTGTTTTAATTGGATCTCTAATCCCAAATATACTTAGCTAAAAATATCCTTTTCAAAAGATATCTTAACAAGGTAAATCATAATATTAATTTTTTTAAACATAACATTAATTTTTTAACATTAATAATAGTATTATTAATATTTTCTCTATTTTAGATAATGATATCACTTCTAATCATAACTTACTTATGATTAAAGGTTCATAAGATAGATCTGTCTTAATATTTGTACTAGTCTTTGTTTAGTTTTGGTTTTTAAATTCTTCATTTATACTGTTATTGTCCAGTTAGTTTTATTTAGGTTTTTATTTCCTTCTTTATAAATACATGTATATGTATGTTTATTATATAAATATACATATATATGTATCATTCTAATTTTTCTTTAGTCATTTTCCAGTTATACGTATGGGAGATAGGATATCGATTCATTTTGCAGGCTTTCGTATCTTTATATTGCTGGACATCAGCTAGTAGAGAGGTCTCCAGAGCAGAGTATCTTCATCCAGGACTACTAGCAGTTTCTTCTTAGTTTTAGAGGCTTCAGATCGGCTTCTCTTTTAAGCAGATCCACTTCAGTACAGATGCTTATTCACCTATCCTTATTCAGTTAGTTGGAGCTTCCTCATTAGTCCGGGACGTCATTTATTTGTTTTTGTCTTTCCTCTAGTTTTTTACGTACTACTACCATCTTAATATTGGGCGGTGGCCATGCCGGAGCTCGATATTGGGGTGTGATGGGTGGTGGCCTTGCCGGAACTCGTCTTAGGAGTACCTGAGATTTGATATATATGTATTTGGTTTTTGTTACCTACCAGGCATGTTGGCAGCACCATATATTCGTGATATATATATATATATATATATATATATATATATATATATATATATATTTGCATGTGTACCCTCCTCTATTCGTAGAGGATCACACATTTTTCTCAAAAAAATTATATCTTAGCTAAAGTTTAAAATCAAATTAATAAAATGGTTTATTTTATTTTCTTTTTAAATATTACTTGATAAACATGATTTGTAATTAGATATGAAAATTTAAAATACAATTTACATACAAAACATTAATTCATTTAAGTAAGATAAGTAATAAGTAATTTATAATCTCTTTTATTAATTATGTAAAATTGATAAATGTGCTATTTTCAAATAATATTAATAAATGTATAGATATAGATAGGTTTTAAAGACAATAGAATTGCTATTTTAAATTGAATGTGTTGGCTTTAAATTGGATTTTTAAATTTAAGTTG
Organism: Allium cepa; assembly: GCA_030765085.1. Taxonomy (NCBI): domain Eukaryota; kingdom Viridiplantae; phylum Streptophyta; class Magnoliopsida; order Asparagales; family Amaryllidaceae; genus Allium; species Allium cepa. Next base: position 131,061,413 of record CM060934.1, read on the forward strand.
GATTTGTATTTGAATTAATTTTGAAATTCAAAAGAATAAACATTTTTAAAAAATATTTGGATAAGATTTTATTTATATATAATTTGTTTTATTACATTTCCTTTAAAAAGAAATTCACACATACATTTACATAAGAATAAATAAATTAAGTAAAAACTTTTATTAACATTTAAAATAAGTATTAAATACTTAAATAACAAGTGTTAATATATTAAATAACCATGGTGACATGCGTAACTTAATAAATTAATGCATAAGACAAATGTTGTAATATTAGACAAGTGTCATATTTTGTTTTTTATTTTTATTTTTTTTATTTCAAAATAAATCATTGTAACTTATAAAAAAACATGTTTTCTCACCTTCATCTCTTTTTCTATCTTTCTAAAAATCTAAAGCTAAGAGAAACTCAAACTTCTCAAAAACAAAATCTGTAATCTCTAACCAGATCAAAATTCAATGTAGTTCACTTCTTTAAATTCAAAAGCTTGTAAATAAACTTCAAATCCTCTTCAAACCAAAATCAAAAGCCTACCTGCATTCTTCAACCTGTACATTTTCAAAGATCTCTACAAAATATCTTCCTCAAACCACTAGCCTGCATTTTTCAAAATCAATAACCTGAACATCTGCATTTTTCAAACCTGAGATCAAAATTTAACAAGCCTGTATCATCTTTCAACCTGAGTATTTCAAAGAAAATATGTAATTCAAGTTTTAAAATCAAAGCAAGTAGAATCCGGAAATCAATGAAGTCATCTCTGCATGCAAATTTGAGTTAAGCAACTCAAATTTTAAATCCAGCAATAAAGCATGCAAGTTTCCACAATTTCATGTTTTCAAAACTGTTTCAAAAGGGAGAGCTCTGTTCTTCATTTTTGAATCTGGTGAGTAACAGTAATTTTAAAAAGCTTAAGTATATAAATCTAGTTGCATGATTAATGTATGAAATAAGTATGTTTGTGTGAATGTATATTGTGAATTTCTATCCATTTTTGGATGTATGATATATGCATGTTTGTGAATATCAGTAAACATCTATGTTCCCGGTTTTTTTTTAAACTCTAGCTTTGATTTAAAATTCTTTATCTCTGGATCTAGTCACCATTAGGATTTTTGTTATAAACAAAAATTGTATGTTTAATCATAAATTAAAGTTTAAAAATTTATTTGAGTGGAAATAAATTGGGAGTATTGCCCTTTAAACCAAAATTAACAGGGAAGTTTAAGTTTTGGGTAAAATTCAAACACTCAAATTCATTGATTCAGGATTATAATCTGAATGCTTATCGAAACTCATGATTTTTAAAAATGAAATCATAATTTTTAATAGTAAATTGAATAAGTAGTTCTGGTTTTACTAGAAATTGGTTTTTGAGGGGTTTCTGATGTTCTCGGTGGTTTGGGAGGTCGAGGTTCCTTCTTAGGGTAGTAGAATGATCGGTGATGATGGAAAAATTATCAGCGAAATGGATAGATCGATGTGGTGGCCGCGGGAGGTCGAAATTATTTGTAAACCTAGTTTTAGGCTTGGTCAGGAATTTGTTTTCCATGAGCTCTCTGGATGATCGAGTTTAACAGGGCTTTGCGGATCAATCGCTAGGATATTGACGAAGGCTTGGCCGGATGTGCTGATGCTCCGGTGATCGGAGGGACGAGTACGAGAGGTTTTCTAGATGTTTCTTTTACTCCCAGGTTTGAGTAGTAATGCTCGATTTTGATTTCGAGTTGATTGTGAGGTTCTGATGGTCGTAGTCTGATCTGAAGATGATCGTCGACTTGCTTAAGGCAATGGTGATGAGTAGAAAGGGTCGGAGCCATCATGCATGTGCATGGTGCATCTCTGGTGAAGTTTGAATTGGAAGAAGAAGAGGTACTCGAGTTTCTCGAGTCAGTGGAGTGTTTTTCTCGAAGCGATGTGGGGTTTTACTCGAAGCAATTGAAAGATTGGCTTGGGTAATATTTGTTACAGGTTTTCTTCTCTAAAAAACCCATTTTTTTCAAATTTAAATTTGAATTTAAATTTGAAGCAAGTTTTATTCAAAGTTTAAAACCAAATTTTAAAGTATGGATTCAAAATTGAATTTTATCCTAGTTTTAAATAAATAAAGTGTTCTAAAAGTAAAATGTTTTAACAACTTTAAATTGTTTAAAGCGTAATTTAAAATAATTTGAATTTAAAATGAATTTGGTTTGAAAGTCTTTTAAATTTCTTTTATAAGGTAAGTGTTTCTTTAACATAGGATTCAAAAAGGTTTTTAAATTGTTTTTAAACTTTGTTAAAATTAAATTTATATTCATATTAAATCTTAAATTTGAAATGAAATTTGAAAGTAAAATGTTTTCAAATGTGTTTGTGAATGATAATTAAATCATTAAAAAGAAAAAATGTTTTTATTTTTAAAGTTAATAAAGATTTAATAATTTGTGATTCATTAAATTATTAAGGTAATTAAAATGGATAATTAATTAATTTAATTAATTAATAATTTGGATTAATTAATTAAGTAATTTAGGGTTTGAATTAATTAATTAAGGTTTATGTTAAATTAATTAAGGTTAATTAATTTGAAAATAAGATCATTAATTAGATAAGTTAAGATCTTTAATTAATTAATGTTTAGAAATTAATTAATCAAGTAATTAAGATTAATTAAGTTGCAGTTAAGCACTTAATTAATTAAATAATTGGAGATTAATTAAATGGTTACTAAAGATTGATTAATTTAAGTTTAATTACTTAAGAGAAGTAATAAAGAATTGTTAATAGTTAATGAAGATCATTAACTTGAGATTATTAAATGATTAATTAATGTAATTAATTAAGAAAATTAGTTGATTAATTAATTAAGAATAATCATTTATGGAAATGGGTTAAGTATAATTACTTAATAGAAGTAATTAAAGGAATTGATTACTCAATGTAATTAATTGACTTAATGTCATTAGTTTAAGTTAATTAATCCAGTTTAATTAATTTAATCACCGGATGATTTGATAAGTAATTACTTAATATAACTAATAAAGTGCAATTACTTAGTGAAGTAATTAAGACGAGTAATTATTGGATGTAATTAATTGAAGTATGGAAGAAATTTAGGGTTAATTACTTTGTGTAATTAATATGAAGGATAATTACTTAGTGAAAGTAATTAATAATTAATTACTTAGTGTAATTAATTAAAGAATTGATTAATAAAGTCTTTTGAAGATAATTAAGTGATGTAACTAATTAAGGTGATTAATAAATATAATTAATTAAAGATTAATTATTAAAGATAATTAATTAAGGAGTAATTAATTAATTTAATGATGTAATTAAGGGTAGTTAAGTATTGGATGAGATTAATCAAGAGTGATTAATAAATATGGATTAATTAAAGATTAATTACTGAATGTAATTAATTTAAATAGAGTAATTTATTAAAACATAATTCGGGATCATTAATTAATAATTAATGATGTAATTAAGGGTTGATTAATTAAGATTAATAAATTAATAAAAAGTGATTATAGAGTAATTAATTAATTGTATTAATTAAGGATTACTATAATTAATTATACTTAATTAATTAATGAAGTAATTAAAGGATTAATTACTGTATTTGGTTCAGAATAATTAATTTGTAAAATTAATTAATGGATAATTATTTGAATTTAATTAAAGGATAATTAATCAAGGATGATTAATTAAGGTGGATAATTAGAGAACGATTAATTAATTGATTTGAAATTAATTAATGGTTAAGTTAGCACAAATTATAGAACGAAGTAATTAATTTAATTTATTTTAAATTAATTAGAGATAACGTAATTAACTCAATTCACTTTAAATTAATTAGAAACGGTATAGATCATTGCTTATGTATGGATGGATGATATTGATTGTCGTGAATGATTTGAGATCTCAGATATGAGATAAGTAATGCTGTGTGATATGGATGCTTTGGTTGAAGTGTGATGATATTGTGGATTATCTGTTTATGATGATAATGTAAAATATCTGTTTGTGATGATAATGTGGATTACCTATAGTGATATGTGAATTATCTATCTGTGTGTATATAGATAATAAAAATCAAATTGTTTTAGCTTTAAAACAACTTGGACCTAAAAGATGGCGTTTTGGATTTCGATGAGACCGGGATGGGGTTTCCAGATTTGGATATTCGAAAACCACATAGATCCAAATTAACAATAGGTTGTGAATCTCAAGTGAAGATGAAGATTCAGAGTGCATGCGTTATTGTCATTAACTCTGTGGGTGATTCCAAAATGAGTGTAACGAATTAATGCCTTCGGTTTCGTTCGAACCCGGGACGGACTTGTATGGATTGAATGCTTTCAGAACATCGTCAGGTGGACGATGAGGATTCTAAGAGATGTGTTCTCTAAAGGTAATCGTAGTCTCAATCCTCATCAATCGGGAACGGCTAAAACAGGGGAGGTGCAGCAAGGCTAATTGGGTAGCACCCAAGTAGGACAAGACTTTGCCCTGTCTAGAAGTCCCTTTTTATTCGGCTGTGTAGGCAGTTGGGTCGCGGCCAACTACGGGGTTGTCTTGTTTGGGACTATCCAACAAGGGATGGTTTCGGCCTTGTGTTACAGGAGATTGGGAGTAATACTCAGTACGGTGATCTAGGCCCCGTACTGTGACGGGGGGTACCCCAGTAGCCCTGCCATTGATGGAAATCCATTCTTCCTACGTGTCCTTACGGTTTTTAATGTATTACCCACTTTGTGGCTAGTATGATGGAATTTAATCATGTAACAATTTCAGCTATTTCTTATTTATTTGAAAACCCTAGACCGTATTATATTATAACTGGATTTCCTATCAAATGTTTTGGTTAGCGTAAGGTAAAAACTTACCCATGTTTATGTGTTGGGAGTCTCACGTGATACCTTTTCTTTCAAAGGTTTTTCTAAAGTTAAGCAACTTTAACATGTTACTCACACCAGACCCATGTCTGAACGGAGTTTATTTCTGTTTTTCTTAAACTCTTGAGTACTCAAATTTTTCCGAGTAACCAAGGGATTCGGGTTAGCTTTGACGAAATGTGGAGGAGCAATGGAGTAGGAGGCTTCAGCGTTATGGATATTTATTGTGTTCTGCTGTGTTGGTTTTTCTATGTTGTTGTTGAGCTGTAATAACTAAACAGGTGTTTATAACTATCTAGTATGTGTTGTATAAGCTGTATATCTCTGATGTATATGATACTATGTAATATCTTATGTGATTAATATAATTTATTCATTCCGTTGTTGAGATTCTGATATTGTTTCTTTCTTTCTTCTCTATCTTTTCTCTTTTCTATCCCTTTCTTTCTTACCATGATACGTCTTTCTGGGAGGTGAAAGACGGGTCGTGACACAGAGAAAGTGACTGAGACCAGAATTTTTTTTGGACTTGTTGGCTATTACAAGAGATTCGTCAAGGATTTCTCGTGGATAGCAGTACCTTTAACTTATTTAACCAGGAAGGACGTGAAGTATGTCTAGTTTGACAAATGTGAGGAAGCATTCCTTAAGTTAAATCATTTGTTTACTAATGCACCAGTATTAATAGTTCTAGATGGAAATCAAGGGTTTGTGGTGTATATTGATGCATGCGGAACTAAATTAGGAGCATTGTTGATGTAGAAGGGTAAAGTTATTACCACCGCATGAAGTGAGATATCCTACTCAAGATTTGGAGTTGGATGCGGCTATCTTCGCATTGAAGATTTAGAGACATTATCTCTTAGGAGAGAGGTTTGAGCTAAACACAGATCATAAGCCTTTAGGTATTTATTCTCTTAGAAGGAGTTGAATATGAGACAATGGAGGTGGCTGGAGTTTTTAACTGCTTATGATTTAGGTATAGAGTATACACCTGGTAAAGGAAATAAGGTGGCAGATGCTCTTAGCAGAAGACATCAAAATGTGGTGTTAGCTATGTTGGTAGAATAGAAGGATTTAGAAGCTTTGACTACTTATAGTGTGCAATTAAGATCGATTGATAGCGGTAGTCAGAGTACCGCCATGTTGTCTTGTTTAAAATGTTCGGCTAGTGTTGATTGAGAGGATTACATCTAAACAGAAAGAGGATCTAGTGTTAGCCGAGAAAATCAGAAGTCTAGAGGTGGGAAATGAGATCGATGATCTAAAGGATTTTAGCATTGACCAAAGAGGATGGTTGAAAAAGAAGGGAAGATTGTATTTTCCGAATGTAGAGGACTGGAGGAAAGAAATTCTTGGAGAATGTCATCGATCCAAGTTTACGATTCGTCCTGAAGGGATCAAGATGTATCAGGATATGAAGAGGAGCTTCTCTTGGGAAGGTATGAAGAGGGATGTTGACTTGTGGGTTACGCAGTATGTAAACTGTCAACAAGTGAAAGCCGAATGTCAGAAGTCAAGCGGTTACTTCAGGCTTTAGAGATTCCAGTTTGGAAATAGGATTTGATATCCATGAATTTCAAGACGGATTGCCAAGGTCAAATAGAGGAAATGAAAGTATATGGATCATAGTGGACAGATTAACAAAGAGTCCCCATTTCCTTCCAGTTAAGTCAACCATGACGATACCTGTTTTAGCTAATTTGTTCATGAAGAACATAGTTAGACTACATGGAGTTCATAGTAGCATAGTCAGTGACAGATATGCTTTCTTCAGTAGTGAATTCTGGAAAAGTCTATAGGATATATTAGGTACCAAGCTTAATATGAGTACTGCATATCACCTTCAAACAGATGGAAAGACAAAGAGAGTCAATAAGGTACTGAAGGATTTATTGAGAGCTTGTGTATTGGACTTTGGTGGATCTTGGGAAGATCACCTATATTTGATTGAGTTTTCCTATAATAATAGTTATCAAACTAGTATAGGAATGGCGCCTTTTGAAGCTTTATATGGAAGGGCATGCAAATTGCCAGCATGTTGGTTGGAGGCTGGAGATAGGTTATTTTTAGGTCCATATTTGGATAGGAAGGCGTCAGAGAAGATTGAATTGATCCGAGAAAGGATGAAGGAAGCTCAGTCCAGACAGAAAAGTTAAGGCGTAAATATCTAGAATTTTAGTTGGAGATAATGTTTTCATTAAGGTATCACCCATGAAGGGTGTGGTACAGTTCGGGAGTTCAAGGAAGCTGGCACCAAGATATGTGGGTCCATTCCAGATTGTAGAGAGATTTGAAAAGCTTGCATACAGAGTAGAGTTACAGAGAAGTATGGCAGATTTCCATAATTTATTTCAGTGTCTCATCTTTGTAAGTATGTGTATGATCCAGAGACTATTATTCCTATTACAGGGTTGGAATATTCAATAGTAGAGCCTAATTTGACTTTTGTTAGACAACCACTTTGGGTCGTTGCAAGTGATGAGAAAAGATTGAGGAACAAGATAGTCAGGTTGGTTAAAGCTTAGTGGAGTGACAAGGAGAAGGAATGTACATAGGAGATAGAAGAAAGGATTCGAGATACTTATCTTGATCTGCTTTGAGGGTATGTCTATATTAGATTTCTATAGATAGTTACTAGTCAGGTAGACTAGTATGATTGATAGGAGTCATTACAGTAGATTGCTATATTTAGTATTTAGTCCTTACTGAATTTTGAGGACGAAATTCTTTAAGGAGGGGAGCTTGTAACACCCCTAATTTTTGATAACATTATTCCAAAGATTTGATTGGATAAACTAAATAGAATAATGTAAAGAATTAGAATGATAAGGAGATTGAAATTTTTAATAAAACAATAAGAAGGTTGTGCTTAAATTAATAAATTTAATTAATAGGCTTAAGAATGGTTACAAGAATAGCCGCACCTTGCAACCCACATATCTATTCATTTCCACTTTCGATTCTTATCCATTCACGTTCATTACATTTCACAAAAATGAAACAAATGAAAAGCTAAGAGGAGTCGGCCATTACCTTGAGGAAAAAGTGGAAAAAATCAATCAAGCTAAGGATTAAAGCTAGGGGAGATTAATGTACAACAAATCTCAAAGTCCTTATCATACTCAAGGTGAATAATAATTTATATCATCTCTATATTGTGCTATAATCATATGTTTTTCGGATTTTAGATTAAACTCGTTTTTATGATGATTTTGATAATGATATGCTTGGATTTATAATATGGTTGGTTTAAATCAAATTGTTTAAATATGCTTTTGTACAGTTTTAGGGTAAAAACCGAATGTAAATGATTTTCGAATGCCATGGAAAATATGATAAAATTGGGTTTAAAAAAATTAATTTCGATTATTTCAGGAAGAAATTAGATCTGAAATTTTAGTATGTTAGATAACATGTTGAAAGTGTATTTCTTTAATTTTTGGGGATTTTTCCTCAGAGATTTACTTTGGGAAATAAATTGTTTTAGAAGAAGTACTTGTTTGCATTATTGGTTTGTTTAATGGAAAGGATTAACTGTTAAAATTTCCTTGATTTAGATCTGATATATGCAGCATTTATTTTTATAAAGGATTCAAAAAATTTTAAGACAATCAATTAAAATATTACAAATAGGCAGGTTAGTTATGAAGCAATTATGAAAATTAACATAATTTCAGCCTTTACTTAAAAAAGTGGGTTCTGACGCCATCAAGTTTTCCCCAAACATTTGCATAAAGATAAAAGGTTTCGAAAGAGACTTTCATACATATTCGCTTTAACCTTAAAGATGGTTTAAAGGTAAACCCAATGGTTTCAAAGGGGTACTTTCATTGGTTCGAAGCTATGTTTCTAAGGATTTTAAGTAATGCTTTAGTACCTTCGAAAGGTATATTTTGGTTTCGAAAGAGATGATTTAAAGAGCTTCGAAAGGTATATACTTAGTGTTTTGAAAAGAAGTTTTCTATGCTTTCGAAGGAGGTTATCCAGGGGTTTCGAAAGTGATGTTTTAAGGTTTCGAAACAAATAACAAAATCTCATTTTAAAGGAAAAACCATGGCATAAACAAAAAGTTTTGAAATGGAGTTTTTAAAGAAGTCTTCCTTGATTAACAGGTTAACGGGATTAATCAAATTTTATATAATGTGCTTTCAACGATATTAAACCATAGGTGTTGGTATTAATATGTTGTTATGATTGCTTCTTCATATATTTATTCACATCGTAATGAACATATAACGGTAATTTAAGAAAGGAAAGAATAACCAGATAAGTTGACCCAATAGTGTATATAAATTAAATTAACTCATAAATAAGTAGAATTGCATTCAGTAGGTCGGGAAGACCAGGATATAGGATGCTGAAATAATAATTAAAGATATTGGCAAGGGCTAATATGTTCATAGTAAACCCATGAGAACTATGTATAGGAAAAGATATTGGCAGGGGCCAACTGGTTCATAGTAAGCCTATGAAAACAATGTATAAACAAAGATGTCAGAAAGACAGGTACATAGTAATCCCATGAAATCTATGATTTGATTGAGATATTGGAAGGGGCCAATAGGTTTGTAGTGAACCAATGAAAACTATATCCAGATTAAGATATTGAAAGAAGTCAATAGGTTCCTAGTCAACCCATGAAAACTAGGATAAGAGGAAAGATATTGGAGTTACCAATAGGTTCAGGGAGAACCCATGAAATAGTAAAGATATTGGCAGATGCCAATTGGTTCTTAGTATCCCATGAAAATTATAATTACGGGCAGGGAGTCCATATACATTTAACAGGTCATTAGTAAGCCCATAAAAACTAATAGGTTAATAGTGACCCTATAAACTATAAATAAGACAGATGGTCAGAATGGATGGGTTACTTGTTTACATATCATCATATTATTTTGAAATGCTTTAACCATAGTGGATGCAGGAGCACAGTATATGGTTTTATAAAAGGTTTTAGGATATTATTGAAGGAAAAACCCTTTCCGCTAAGCGGCTTGGTCTCCCTAGATATCTACCAGACTTTATATCTGACTCGAAGTTTTTGTTTTTCCCTAAACTCTTGGGTACTCAAATGGTTTTAAGTAGTTTGAGGGTTAAAGTTTTCAGGATCTCTTTCGAATAAAGCTTCTAGAGACGTACATGAGGCAAGCTAGTTATTAAGAGTTCTATATTCTATTGTATTTTGGTTGTAAAGGCAAAAAAATTTATTGCCTTATTATATACTCTGATCAACAAGGGGGCATCTTCATTTGTCGCTCCTGGTGCATATTGTAATAAGTATATTTTGTATGAACGTGGTTCTCATATTGGGATTATGTGATGAATTTGAAATATCTTGAAATGGAATATGGAACTTGTTTAATGTTTTAAATTTATTCCACACTCATGTGTTTTTGTATATCAATGTATCTAACATTACCATATTTGGTCGCCAAGGATTAATAATTATGGATGACTGCAGCACCCGTAATCGTTAATTTTGGGCCTCCAAGTAGGGGATTTTACACACAGATACTATTGTGTCTTCTCCTGTCCTTTTCTACTTCTTTGTAAGTGATAAACCTCCTTCTATTTCTTATTCAAATACCAACATCTCCTTCACCATTTAAAATTATCCATTGAGGTCAATCGTAAAGTTGTTAGTTTTAATCTCTAGTTTTTTCTAGCTATGTGTTGTTTCGTCGGGTAGGGTGTGAGATATTAGTCAATTATATAGTAAGTGCTCAAGTGATGGAAATTTTACAACATACTCGAATTGACAAATGGAGTATATGGTCGTGTTCGAGTCATAGCATAGTGATTTTTAGTGGTAGTCGTAGTATTTTTAATGGCCGAGAATGGTCGTGGGGGCGAGATGAACATTTTCCATTCATTATAGAAATTATGGCAATCTAGGGGTAGAGTTCATGTTGCTGGAGGAATCCTTGGGTGATGGTGGAGCCGTGGGAGGTGATCGCATGGTTATTCGTGGTTGGAATTGCTGGGCTAGTGAGGTTTAGGGTTTAGTGGCTGTCGGATTTTAGGTTTGGAATTGGCGCTTGTGGTGGCACTAGGGAGCGTTAAGTTCAATGTTTCTTGGGCTGGAGGTGGAGCATGGAAGTGGCGATCTAATGACGTAGGTCATGGGGTTTGGATGTGGATGTGGCGGCGATGGTTGGTAGTTGAAAGCAACTAGCATGTGTATGGAATTAGGGATGTACGATTAGATTTCGATCAAGGCCACTGGAGTGGATGGCATTGGTACAATCAAGTCGAGCGTGGCACATGGATTTTATGAGTGGGGTTGGTTCAATGGTTAGCAGTCGGAGGTGTGCACGTGCACGTTCGTGCATGATTTCTGAGTCTAAATTTTAAGAAATTGATTTGATGATTAAGTTTGGGAAGATGGAGAAGTGTGTTTGGGTTTTGGGTTTCGGGTTGTGGGTGAGTAGCAGTTTAAATTGTTAAATTATTAAACTTGGCTTTTAATCTCTAAAAAGATATAACTACCCATTTTAGATCCGTTTAACCCGCGGTTTCTCACGCTAGACTCGTATTGACGAGCACAACACTTCAATAAAAATGGTTGATAATTATAGTAAAGTATAATTTTATGATAAATTAATACTGGTAGAAATTAATTACATAGTTAAATAATTATATTTTAGCACTTACATTCCACTAGCAGAATAAAACAACATTCTGCTATATTTAAATTAACTAGATTATTTTGGACATCTATTTAGCATAACAGATCCCTGTTCTGCTACAACACTTCAATAAAAATGGTTGATAATTATAGTAAAGTATAATTTTATGATAAATTAATAGTGGTAGAAAGTAATTACATAATTAGATAATTACATTTTAGCACTTACATTCCATTAGCAGAATAAAACATCGCTCTGCTATATTTAAATTAACCAGATTATTTTGGACATCTATCTAGCATAACATATCCCTGTTCTGCTACTACATTAATTTGGACATTTATTTCTATGTAAGTTGATTTGGACAAATGATGTGTTATCTGTCGATTGTTAATTATGGATTTTATTTACATATGCTCATTGATTTAGATACTAATGTTATACTTGGAAAGTTAAATGAAGTAAATGGTATTTTGTTTAAGTGTCATTGTGGTCACTGAACCTCTTTCTAAATTTAAAAAGAATAACCAACATACTCGAATAAAAGAGTATTATAAATAGAAAGAGTTTTATAAATAGAAAAGGGTTCTACAAATATAAAGTTTTATAAATCAAATCGGAGATATATAAAAGAACTTGTAAATATGGAATGGGTCTATAAAAAAGGAATTTTATATGGGGAATGAATAATGCTTTTCATTTATGATGGTATGGAAGCATTCTTTACATTCGTAACACCAAAGGAAATGTGGTTTGAGTTTATAGTAAACAATGTTTTAAATGACAATTGTATTTGACCTATTTAATATGATTTTGGAAAAATAGAAAATCTTTCTAAGTGTTTTATGAATATACTTATACCATTTGATAAGTATATGAATATCTTTTCCAAGTATTAAAAGAGATTTAATTAATGGAGATCAATTAAAATGAGGCTTAGCTGTTGTCACGAAATTAAATCTGTGCTTGATTGTTTGTTTATTTGATAGTTATATAACTGACTATCAAATCTTAACCAAATTTTACTCTAGTAGAAGAAACATGGGAATTATGTGGCATACTTATCTTCGGTGATGTTATATTGTATTTATAAACTTATATGTTCTTCTAGGACAAATGATAAGAAAATTCATTAGCTTAAGTGATTAAGAGGTGATCTCCGCTCTTATGTATTGTCTTTTTATTTCTAAAAGAACAAGAGTTGAGTTTACTGAAAACTATCGATTGGTTTTAGTGTGAGCGGAAGCGAGTGAGTGTACTTATATGAGAGGACGGGAAACCATAAAAAACCATAATCATTCCAAAATCATATGTGCTTTTACACTTTGAAAGAGGTTCAAGACTAGTTGGAGATAATAAAATCGAAGGCAAAATTCTTTGAAGCTGTTGCTGCTAATCTTGAGGGTGATTATAAAGTGGATGTAGTAGAATTTGTGCCTTTGGTTTGTTCATATCCTGAACAATTTGTACGGACGATTGTTGGCATTACATTATTGCTTGGAGTGCAGCGTTAGCATTCCAAGCAATAATTGCTAGGAGGGGAAAGGTAAAAACATAACCTCCCAAGCCTGACAACCCAGTAATTGCTAAAACAGCGGATGCTCGCAGAGGTATGTTGATAGCTACCATTAGGAGCATGATTCTGCGATCTAAATCTAGCCCCAACCCAAAGGATGATATGATCTGAAATTTCATGTTAAAGGGGCCTTCGGCTCTATGTTCGCATGGAGTTTATGTGGGTCCCTTGAATACATTTTATCCAGAGTGAATATATTTTTCTAGAGGTGTACTATACGGAAAGTGTTCCTTTACCTTGTCATGTAGTAATCCATTCTCTATGCCTTACGATTTTAGTTGTAGTACTAGTACTGTTTAATGTAATTATGGGTAACCATTCCAAATATTTTATGTATTTTTTAGACCCTTAGACGTAAATACAATATCATTGGACTTTATAATAAAATTGATTTGGTTTTCATAAGGTAAAAACCCATCCGTGTTTATGTGCGGTGTGATCTTATGAGATACCTTTATTTGCAATTTTTGTTTACAACGTTAGGTAATCCAAATGATTTGAATTTTCTCACATTGGTTTACCAGACTGATTCGAACGTTATTTTCATATAATGCTCAGGTCAGTCTGAGCACATTTCTTATAACATTAAGATGTTTTCCCATATTTCTTTTATTTCTGATATACTTCCTTGTTTGTATTTATCAAAAATTATAGGATGGGTTGTTATAACTATCCAGGCCGATGATAGATTGGTTTGCTCTGATTTATGTCTATTAAAGTTCTTTTATTTTGTAAAGATCATGTGTATATTATATATTGCTCACCACGATGTGAGATTTTGCTCTATCTTTTCTTTCTTTTACAGCAATAATATGTCTTTTGGCACTCGGATGCCGACACGTGAATACCGTGGATGTAGTAGTGTTGACTTCTAAGGATCAAAACGGCAGATTGTTACAGAAACTAAAATATAAGACCTTTGAAGTAAGCTATAAGGATAAATAATTATTTAGGAAAGTTAAACTTATATAAAAATGGCTTTGGAGTTTATTTGGCCTTGATATTGGTTTATTATTGTGAATCAATAATTAACTAACTAGTGAATTTCTATAAAAGTGATTTGAGAAATCAAAAATTAGAAAAGAAGTATTCAATTAAATAAGGTATGGTTAAGGTTATAAAATCCTTAATACTATTATAACATGATTTATCAACTTTAAACCCTAAGAAATGTTTTGTGATATGTGGATGTATATTGAAGTTATATACATAAGCTGTATAATATTTTGAGGCCTTATTAGTAGTTAAACCAAATTTTAATAAAAGAAATAAGTAAAATTAAGCTATAATATGATTGATAGGAAAGTGTTTTTTTTATAAAATTACTTTAAGACTTCTATAAAATAATACTAAGAAGATATGATTTGAGTAATAAATAAATAATATGATCGTTGGATTAATTACTCAAGCAAGATGCATCTGATTGAATTAGATGTTAGGATTTATAGGAATTTAGTACTGGTTTACAATGGTTGTTTAGCCGATACAATTGTGTGGAAGATATATATGGATTATAAATGTGTATATTACGTGAAAAACTTTGTGTTTACATTTATGCTTAATCTACATGTACTCAATGTAAGCTCATAGAAATATATTTGGCTGAATCTAATATTCAATAGATATATTTGGACAGGCTAATTGATTGAAGGATAGAAATGTTGTAGCTTGTAGTTTAGTTATCGATGATCGAGCATCGAGTTTTTGTAGTAAGACGATATAATGAATGTAGTCGAAATGAAATTTGGTTAATGACTGGTCTTTGGGTCGAATAAGCAATAAATCTAGGTTCGATGTGATTTTAATCTCGATCTTAATCTGATCCTTCCTATACTTGGTATACAGGCTCTAGGGAACCTCAGTGAGTTCATTGAACCATCAGATTTCACACAAAACAAGGCAGGACCCTCATGTGGTTTTGAATGAAGGAAACGATGCTTAGAACAAGGTGGAAATTATATGATGTTTTCACTCGATGTGAACGCGAAGCAATCCATGAGATGTGATGACGGCATGATTCAATAGGTGGGACTAGAGTTATATATTAACTCTTATTACTTGATACATATGTTTTAGAGGCAATATGTTTATAAGGCTCTAGTTAGCCGATTCCAGCCACCAAAGGACTTTTTATGGGATGTGCCTGTTATCCATATAGTATAGATATATAGCGAGTAAATATAATCCATGATACCAAAGTAGAATTACATGAATTACATGTAAGATTTATGAGCATGTTCAAGGGGAAATGGTTATGGCTATTTAGATTAGATTATATATCACCTATGCCTATAGTATAGGTCAGGGTGAGATCTATACGAGTGTATTGTGTTGTGATGCGACTTAGAGTCTATGATATATTTAGATACCGGGTTATTCTGGTTTATTCTCCAATGGATTGTCAATGGAAGACAAATCATCTTGGGGGTCCTAAAGACTCCCCCCACCACTAGTTGGCAGTTACATCATATAGTGGATGATTAGCAGTATGTCGTATAATGGACGATTAGCAGTGTATCCTTTGATGGATGATTAGCATTATATTGTATATTAGAAAATTAATATTTTATCATATTATAGAGTATCAACATTATATTGTATTTGAGGCGGTTTATGATATTTCATTTAAATGGTAAACTTGCGATGGATAGTGAGTGATACGATTCATTTATGAAGTTCCCATACACTTGTATTAGAGGCAGACCTAGATCAGGATGCTTATATCACCACTAGTCTTAAAAGAGTGTAGTATTAACCTTTTATTCATATATTATTGTTTAACTTACATCTCATTATTGTGCATGCTTGTATATAGTCACAACATTATATGTATGATGGTCCCACCTTAGAAATGAAGAAGGAGAGTATGGTAAGGCATAATCCCCTACGATTTGGGATGGGTCTACTTTACTTGTTTATAGCCTGATCAGATTACTCTTGAGCCACGCTTGTGGAAAGGAACAGCCATGCCTTAGTAATTTCCTGCTTTACATGTATATAGCTTTGATATACAGTATTCTAAAGTAGTTCCACTCACATAAGGCTTTATGTTTGACTTGTGTTTTGTCTTCGTCTGTTTATTTCATGACAACTCTCAAGTGCTCGATTTAGTAGTTTACGAGTTAGATGATTTGGGTATAGGCTTACAGGATAGCTGGAGCATTCTGGAGGCGTGAATTCGATATATTGGTTATGTATATTTATTGATTGGTGTAGTACTTGGCAGGCAGGAAGGCTATTTTATATATGAGACTTATGATATCAGATACTGTATTCAGAACTCCATATGATTGGAGTTGATATATTCTAACTACTTGTATTGATATTTAATTATCAATTACATCTGCTATTGTAGCGTTTTGTATATTTTTTTTTTTTTTGTTCATGTATATTCAGTATATTATATATTATCTTTCCATTATGATATTATATCGATGTTCCTTGGTATGATGTTTAGCTTTTAATTTTACCTCGACGGACTGCCTTTTGATGTATTCGGGTGTTAGGCATCATCATTTGGCATTGATTTAGGGTACTACGAAGGAGGGCCATCATAACTTTGATATTCTTTCATTTTGACATCATTCCATAGCAATTGTTTCTAATATCTTATTTCAATTTCTACCAAATCTTTCAGATTAAATTTAAATTATCAAGCCTCATATAGATTTCGATAATGTTATTATGAGAACTTGTATATCTGATGTCTATTTTCATACTTATATATTATTTCCAAAGGACAATCCTATATATTATTTACAAAGGACAATCCTTTTCCTTTTGATAAATTTGTGATTCTTTTAAGGAACTTCAGAATCATAGCCAACATACTTGGTCTCACCTTGTTCTTTCTTTAATTTCTAACTACAATGGTTGGAGCTTTCAAGTCTGAAACCTTATTTGCTTATTTTCTTTTTATGTATGAATGTTATCTTCAGGCTTAGGGTCTGCCGATGCTATCGTTTGAATTTGAGGGTAAATTTTCTTTTGACACCAAGCCTTCTATAGATTAATGATTTAATTAGGTCTTAGGTCTCACCAAAGTTGCATAATTACTTTCTATGACATCTAGCCATAATCTCGTAAGGACTCGGGTCTCAATGAGCCTTCCGAATAAAAATTTGAAATATATAATCTTTAATGCTTAACATTCATACGATTATAATCTTGAAGATCTTGAGCCTCACTGACCTTAATTACATGCCTTGATGATTTCGTCTTTTGGTCTTAAGTCCGGCATCCAACTTACATTCCGATTAGAACTAGCCTTATGGTCAATACTTACGACGATAGCCTTGTGATCATGCTTAAATACTACTAAGAATTTTTAGATATACTTTGGTGTCGTTGTTGCATTATAATTATGATTGGAATCTACTAAGACCTTCTTATTGTATCTTTTGTGCCATCCTTATGGTATATATGATCGTACTGGGAATCTATCAAGGCTTTCTCATTGCATGTTATCTCGTTTATTGGGTACTGACCGATAGCGAATCCCTAGTGATATGGCTTTCTCTTATGAGAAGTGGTAAGAGTGTTGTTATAGCGCAAAACATGTTAGAGTATAAGGAGAGTGAATCCCTCAGGTGCCTGCCCGTTCATCATCGAGGTCACGCAACTGAATTATCATGGATATATAGGGTATTGGTCATGGAAATATCCAATAAATTTTTAATGATAATGAAACACATCCATTTGTGGTGCAGTTCAAGTATTGGATGACTTTTATTTATTATGTATATACTTCGGTAAACTAATGTATTTTTTGCTTCCATACATAACCAAGTAGAGGATCATTTAAATTGTCGAAGAAATGTACCCTCGATGCAGAAATTACATATTAGTTTTGACTTTCTCTTAAAAATTGCATAAGGAGGTATTTCATGGAATCTTCTCTCAACCATAATACTTTTTCATAAACATTTTTTGACCTTCTAGGTTAGGCTATTTCAGCTTACAACTTGTAATCAAGGCTTAAGCTTTCATCCTATAAGAAATTTTCATAATATTAAAAGTTGGCATGAGATAGAGCCCATGTCTAACCGTAAAAGGAAAGTAGGAGTAAGAATTATGTGGGGCATAGCCCATTACTTGGTAATATATGACCCCTAGGTATAAACCTGGCTAAATGAGAATTGTTGAAGATTAATATAAAGAATTCGAAAATACCAAAATGAAATCTGAATGTTGTAGAGAAAACTGATAAATGCCTCATAGGTATAAACATCATTGAGAGGTCATTTTTTGAAAGCATACAAGAAATTCATAAATATCAATGGCCTGCAAGAAAGCCAGTATAAAGACCAAAAGGAAATAGAAGTCTAAAACGAAGTAAAATCAATGCTGAAATAATAATCCAAGAGTATAAGAGCATAAAGCTTTCAAAAAGTTAACATTTAACTTCTTCTTGATTACAAAATCACCTTTGGATATTTCATACATATAGTGTTCCAAAAGTGGTAGTTGCATAAGCCAAAATAAAGATATACATGTTGTTCATCTTTCAAACGAAATTGGTTTGATATATATCAATTTTCCTGAAACATAAAAAAACGAAGTATTAAAATTGTTTAACAAAATTTTAAAGTTCTCCTCTTTGGAGCATCTTTTCTATGGCACAAGCACGGTTTAGACAGTTATCTGTTTGATATCTGTTCATGTGATGATAAACATAATAATTTCCACTTTTTGGACTTAATTTTTTCGAAGGAGGTTACTTGGAATAAGAAAGCATGGAATGTGATTTTTGGAAGATGTTGGCTAGGATATCACTAAAAGTAGTGAGAATTTTATCCTTTTTAGTGTCTTTTAGGTTTCTAGAAGGTATCATTTGACATCTTCAAGCTTTTGGCCACCATATTCCAGTAAATCAATACTTGATCTTTTATTACTTCGTTCGTTACTTTAATAATTTTTCTAAATTGAGCAGATTATTAAGTGATCCTCTCGGATGTCACAAAAATTATCTAATATAAAAGACCTAAAGTTTGTAGATAGGTCATAGCTTCATCTTTATCCTTCGCAAAGATGATGGTGGCCAATCATTCATTATTATCTTCTTCTATAAGTAGAATCCAAAGGATGAGTGACAGATCTAAGTTAAAATTTTCTTTATCAGTTTCTTTGTTGAAGTTGTCCATGGTTAGTTGATTGGCTAGCTTTATGGACAAGGAAATGGAAAGTGGAGCCCTCCATTTTGTGCTAAAATGTTGGTATGATTTTTCATAAAACCAATACCCAAGGACCAACCAGCAAACTACAATAATTCGATCAGATTTTAGGAGCTTCAATATGCTGGTAACTGATGGCTTACGTTTACTATTGGAGTTAAGTCAAGTTTTAAGATCTAATGCTAAAAGCAAGAGTTACTTATTTCAATATATTATACAGGTTAAGGCAAAAGCAAAGAGTACGAAAGTCATAAAGAGAGACACCAAGATTTGTAGCGATTCGAGATAAAACCCTATATCTACTTTGTCCTTTCCTTCTTTAGAAATGCTAGGATAGCTAAGTCCGCCATCAACGAGTTTTAAAAAAGCTCTAACATACAAAAGTTCACTTTTGTAACTTAATATTTGAATTTTACCACATCTAAAAGATCCTTTCTGCATTGGCACTTGTACCTATTTATTGCCATCTAAAGAGTGTGCAGATCGATGAGGTGGTTAGCATTGTTAAACCATGATGTTAGTTTGTTGACACTTGCTAACGATCAAGCTTGCTCTTAATATAGCACATAGATTAATGACATGTACTTTGTGAGCGCCTTCTCTTATAAATCTTGGATGCACATGTGGATGGTTGAGATTTCATAGAATTATTGCACTATTGCACATTCTCTTATGTTGATCTTGCCTTTTTGAGGTTTTATCTCTTCAGCATACTACACCCTTTGGCTTTCGATTCTCATCTAATATTCTATACTCATAGAAAGCAAAACAAGGGGTTGTGTTATACAGATTTCCCATTTTGACCTTCGGGTTTAGATCTTTTTGAATGAAAATCGACTTAGTAAAGCCTTTGGTACCTTGATCCCCTCGATATGCAACCTTCAGGCTCCATAACTTTGGGTCTACATTTGGTTTTTTTTTTTTTGAAATGGTACTTTATATACATCAATCATTGGGACAACATATCCCATGTCAATAAACGTTTGAAAGTAATTTTCGAACTTGTGACCTCTTGCACCAAAGCCGAATCAATTAACCACTTGGACAATGGTGCTTGTCTACATTTGGTATTTTAAATCAAAAATCGATATTTTTAACCTATATGGATATCACTTAAAAATGAGCGGTTTAGATAGTATCAAACTTTTGACTGACATGGGCACTTAGGATCTTATGGACAAAGATATGGTCTCCATGGACACCATTGAATTTCATTCATAAGAGGAATCCTATCAAGATCATATTGATTCCTACCAACGAAGAACACGTTTATTCAAACATGCATAGGTCAATTAAACGGTATTCCCGTAGCAATTGGGATTATGGATTTTCATTTTTTAGGGGGTAGTATGGAATCTTTAGTAAGTGAGAAAATCACTCGTTAGATCTAGTATGCTACTAATCGATATTATATAAGGCTTCGGGATAGTAGTTAGACCATCCATTTCGGTTACGATATTTTCTTTGGAAAGTGAGCTATCTGTAGGGATTTTGGGATTTTGTATTTTATCTTATAGTCCTTGAATAAAATATGGTACGACAATTTTCAATTTATTTATTTTCGAAAACAAGTTTTGGCTGATCGTAGAGATAAAGAAGTCTAGACTTCGAAGATTGGCTGACCAATTGGTTCGTAACTAGTCGATCGATTATGCAAAATCTTGGAGCTTTCAGCACAAGGTAATTGTCTTCCCTATCAATCACCCCAAAACCCATTTTCCAACATGGCTTCTAGTCGAAATCCAGCAATTTTAGTACATCAATCACACACCTCCAAGTGCATCAGTCAAAAGAAAATTTCGACATCATTTCTCTGCAAATGCAACCATTTCAAAATTTAGACAATAAATCTTTAACAATGAGCTAATATTTATCATCAAATTTAAAAAATTCATATATATACTATCATGCACTATTTTAGAACATTTGCGAATGATTAGCTCACCTTGTTGATTATTGCTTGCCATCACATGAATTTATTCTATAGATTGCCTTGCTTTCTCCCTTGCTTTAGCTTGACACCAAAAATTCTTTATTGTCTTGAAACCTTATTAAATAGAAACAGTCAAAAAAAGAAATTGCCAACTCCTGGTGATGTAGTATAGATTCAGAAGCTTGCTTACAAAATTTGATGAATTTTTTTGTTTTCATTTAATTTTTATGAATTTTTGAAATGCTTGGTTTTTGACAAAGAAGATAAAGAGGGTTTTCTATTTCTTTTTACTAGATTAAGAAATGAATGTACATTTCTTTTGGGAAAAGAGAAAGCTATATTTTCTCTTCACTTATTGGGCTTAATGGGTTAGAAGATCAAACGAAACCCTATTTTTGTTTCATTAAAGAATCTTTTATTTCCATTAAATTTAAAAAATTCAGAAGCTCCTAATAATATATTATTTTGACTACATGTTAAATCAGTTTTATTTCCTATCAACTTTTATTTTTACAACTTTGTATATTTCATCAAATATAACTTCATTTAATTTCCATAAAAAGAATGTAAAACGATAATATTAAATAATTCACTAAAATGAGTTTTAAATGATCAAAACATGTTTAAAAATTTTCAAAAAATTTCACATTGCCCTCAAAGTATTTATATACATAACTATCTTTATTATTTATCACTATAAAAATTATTACTTCAATTTTTCCATTTTATCAATCAAATTTCTAATAAATAAAAGAGTTACAAAAATCTGAACTTCATTTATTTTATGATACCCTTACTTTAAAAACTCATTTCCTCCAAAATGGTTATTTTTACCAACTTTTAAACAATCACATTCAAATTATAACCCATCTTACTTTTCAATCTAAAATAACAACTCTAAATATTCACCTTTCCTTAGTTTAATATTTCCACTTACCAAAATATATATACACCATTACTATTTTTTCAAAACTCCAATATCACCATAATTTATTTATACTTTTATTTAAAAATACTCATTCTAGTGCTTCTTAATACTGGGTTGTTACAAACTCACCATTAAGAAAATTGCGTCCTAAAAATTTCTCCTTATGGAAAACAAATAAAATTCTCATCCATTAACTAAATCCATATACGATTTAAACACACAAGAGCAACAAATCAACCATGACCCAAAAACAAGGATAAAACAAACATATTAGACTTATGCCCATTAGAAATAGTTCAGGATATGTCTATACCATGTGCTCTCTAGTATTCAAAGTATAATCCTTTGAGTTATCTAGCTATTGTACCTTCACTAATAGAAACGTCTTGCTCCAAAGTATTGTAATCTTTAAGTCAACTATGCGGATAGGCTTTTGCACATAAGTCAAGTCTACAAATATCAAGCTCTTTAATCTTCATTGGCTCTAATATTGCCTCGAAATTTTATTAAATACTTCCTTAACTAGGGTATATGAAACACAATCTAGATTCCTAAGAAATGATAGGGTTAGGCTATATAAGATGCACTTAGCTGATATGCTCAATAATCGGATATGGACCAATGTAGCAAGATGTTAATGCTTGATTTACTGAAATTCATCACTACCTTCAAATGAGATACTCTAACAAATACAAGATCGTCTACTTCAAACTCTAAGTCCTTTCTTATCTTGCCTCCTAAGATTTCTGTCGGTCCTGGGCTTCCTTCATTTTTTATCTAATCTACTTAATCTTTTTGAAAGCTTCTCTTATAAAATCCAAACCTAGCTCAAATCTGCCTCCAATCTCTAACCAACATGCGGCGAATCGACACATTCAATCATATAAGGCTTCAAATGGGGTCATGTTGATACCAGGCCAGTAGTTGTTGGTATAGGAAAACTCAACAAGACAAATACAATCTTCCTAACCATCGCCAAAATCAAGAATGCAAGAATGAAGCAAATCTTCAAGGATACGGTTTATCTGCTCTATCTTTTCATTACACCGTAGATGATAAGCATTACAGATGTTAAACTTCATACCAAAGGCTAAGTAAAGACTTCCAAATTCACTTGTGACCAACATATCCTGATAATAATAATGGCACCATGAATGCCATGAATTCGCACTACCTCCTTTACATAGATCTTGGTCAATTATGGAGCTATTTAGTTTCATTTTGCCAATATAAAGTCAATCAATTTAGTCAACCGATCTACTTTAACTCTAATACTATCATGGCCACTTCTAGATCGAGGTTGGCCATCAATGAAATCCATAGACACCTGATAAACATACCTTCAATATAAATGATCATTACTAGATCTAACATAAATATTTATATAAATGAAGTAATTCAGATTACAAGTCCATATATGCCCGGTCCCATTTCCACTGTGTAATTTTTAATGACTTCAATGACTTGGTGGGTCTTAAGTGTTCATCTATAGGCAGATAAGTCATATTGTTCTTCATATAGCTTCCAATATCGTGCTTCGTCTCTTTCTAGTAATAGAGATGCTTCACATCTACATACACCTTACTACCACCAGGATGGATAATATATCATGAGTGGTGATCGTCCAACAGTGCTATATGGAGATCATAAATGTATGGAACAAAAAATCTGCCTTGTCTCCATAAATATCCATATCATAATCAAAACATAGCCACTCTCAAATTGATGAATAAGATCAATAAGAATTTGATCACATCTCCAAGCACTAATAATACGATCAATCCAATGATAGTTAGGCCTCTAAATTGGCCAATATCATACCTATTATCACATAGAAAAAGTAATTCAAGAGACTTACATTCTAGTATCATCATAGAGACTATAACCTAATGCTTTGAAATATTGCATCAACTACTCAGTTGACATAACCAAGAATGTAAAGGATCTCAAAACCATAAGTTATATGAATTCCAACCGATATTTTTTCTCATATTGAGTTCTTTCGACTGAATAGACACTTTTAAGACTTATGGTCAGTATAAAAAAAAAAAAAATCCCCCCAAACAGGAAATGATGCCGAATTCTTAATCCAAAGGCAATGGTTGTGAGCACTAAATCATGTGTACATAGCAAATCTCATTATGCCTTAATTACCTTAATGCATTTGCAACCACCCCGTCTCCCTTTATAAGAATCTCCTAAACCAGAACCATAAGCATCAGTACAAAATTACTAACCGTTAGTTGCTTTTTAAAACAACATGAACCGGGGCATGTGTGAACAATTCCTTCAATCTCTAGGATTCCTCTTCACATCTATTAGTCCAATAAATTTCACTCCTTTTTTAGTAAAGCTCATAAGCTGTAGAAATCTTTGATAAATCCTTAATAAGAAGTCGATAATATCCGGCAAGACAAAGAAAATTACATTTCTCTATTTGTCTATAGTCTCTTCAAAATCTGAATAGCTTAAATCTTTGCTGGATCAATATAAATACTAGTTTTAGAAACTGCATGGCCCAAGAATTTTACCTCTCTTTATCAGAAATGGCATATGTAAAACTAAGCTTTCAGCCGATTCTTCCTAAGTTTCTCCAGAACAATTCTAAAATGTTGCTTATGCTCCTTTTATGATTTGGACTATAAAAGAATGCCATTAATAAAGACAAAACAAATTGTCAGAAAATCATGATTAACGAAATATGTAGGCACATTCATCAAGCCAAATGAAAATTCAATCTATTCTAAGAAACCATATCTATTGCGGCAAACTTTCAAAGAAATGTTGTCCTCATCCCATCTATATTGAAGAAAGCGGATTGGTAGGTTGAGTTGGTACAATACCTTAACATCCCAAAGCTGATCAAACTTGTCATCTGCTTTGGGAAGTGTTTTATTCTTTATAGTAACCTTATTTAGCTTTCAATAATTTATGCATAAACGTAGAGAACCATCATCTTTCTTCATAAGAACTATTATGGCGAACCAAGGGAAACTACTAGACTGAATAAAACGCTTTACTTATAGTTCTGATAATTTCCATTTTTATTCCATGTTCTCTTATGTAGACATCCTCGTGTGAGGAAGGCTCACTCGTTGAGCACTTGCAATGATATCTATTTTGAACTTGATAACCCTTCGGTGGTAAAATGGTACCGGTGCAAAGATATCAACAAGCCCTTCACTGATAAGTCAAAGCGAATTTTCTAATATACTACTGGTGAATTAAGTCAGTTTCTGTCTACTGTACTAGCAAACGACCACCCTAAACTAACCCTTAGGGAGTTTATCTTCTAAAAAGGAAAAATTGAATGAATTAATCATAAATTAAGATATCGTATTATTTCTTTTTTCGAAATAAGATACTAATCGCAAGGAAATTGGAATTTCCATATTAATCGCAAGACTTACTAATATAATTTTAGAATAAAAATGAGAACAAAAAATTCTAAATTAATTCACTGATGGTCAACTAACTCGTATGTAAAGAGATTCTTTAATTGATTATTTTATTGAGGCAACGTCAAGTGATTGATAGGATGCGTACTACCCAAGGGATTAGTGGTGGTAAGTTCTCTAATAACTGGGACTGGCTTTTTCACCCTCTTCTTAAGACTCAATGTTATATAAAGAACCACTCTGGCTTTGTTAGATTTCCCTTAGAGCTAGGATGACTGGCTATTTAGAATTGAGATGGTCAAAAGTAATTGTGCTTTCTAGGTAGAAAAGACAAGCCTTGTATTTGTATAGCCAATCCATTAGAAATATCATTTCGAATTTCAAATACTTGAAAGCATGAAATTTGTATTGAAAAAAGCCTTCGTAGGTCTAGTTCCACATCTTTGCACATCATACCAAATGTTGTGTACCTCCGACATGGTTTGCCATCCTCGCTGATGTGAGTAATAAAAAAACATCAAAAATACATTCATCAAATAGTTCTTTCGATATGAATGAGTAAGGTGCACTCATATCGAGATGACCCAAAATAGGAATAGTTCTAAAAGAAAGTTACCATCTGAGACAGCAGAAGCTTACCCAATAGCCTTAGGAGGTGCATAGGAAGACTTTATCACATTCAACTTCTCACCTTTCTTGCTTTTCCCAATAAGTGCAATGAGTAAATGTAATGGCCTGATTCTTTGCAAACTCTGCACTACATCAGAACAACCTATTATCTTGCCTTGCTGCATTTTTTTAGAATAATCGATTATTTTACCATAATTGTAACAGACTACTTGGCTCGTATATTTCTTGGAGCATATTGCGCTTTGACTCTTGCTTGCTTCTTATTTTAAAATCTAGGCCTTTGCTTCTTAAATGGAAGCTTTCGCTTCTATCTAAACCCATTCTTCCATATGGAACCTCATTGCTACTCTCTCCGCGGCCTCCTCTAGTTTTAAGACTATATCTACTAGTTTTTCAAAAGTAACCTCCAACTATGGCAGTAAAGCCTTCCTCAAACAGTTGTTCAATCCATACACGAAAATATAATTTTTCCTCTTCAATTGAGTGTCGATGAGGCCTATCTCATACTTTGAGAAAGCTTCAAATGTTGCAACATATTTAACCATCGACATTTGACCCTGTTTAAGGTCAATTAACTTTCGAGACATTGCTACATTGTCAGTCGCTGGAAGGAACTTCTCCATAAAGAAAAGCTTGAACCAACACCCCATGTCAACTCCTCTCAGCCATCTCAAGTATAAGCAATTCATACAAGTTAAGAGCCCTATTACAAAGCTAACTTAATGCTATTTGGACTCTCTACTTCTTTTGGACATCCATGCAGGTAAAAAAAGTTGCTCGTGCGTCTTGAGCCTTTCTTGTAAACAATAACGCTATCTAAGCCTTTGAATGACTTTCCGCCTAAGCTGGTTAAGTCATTAAACATCCAAGAGAAGTCGAAGTAAGAAAATTATAAGAAGCGTAGGCGTTAGATGCCAGAATACTCTGTGCTCACTCCATAAACTGCTCGATAGCCATATAAACGCACTTATTACCATAATTACTAGGTGTTCTAGTATATTTCGGTTCCTCTACCGCCAGCCATTCTTACTATTACATTAAGTGATATTAATAATTAGAAACAACAGTAGGAATAAATCATATATCAAAACATAAAACGTATATGTGGCCTTGATGATCATCACTATTCTGTTGCACTCATAGTGAGATGATCTTTGGCATGGTAGAGGTTTAGGTAAGTAGAATTATTACCTTGAATTTATATTTCAGTATAGATCCCTATATTTGTGTACACTGAAAAATATCATCTAGACGAGGTAAAATAATATATAAATGTAATTATTTCTTCAATTTGATTGGATTGCTCTAAGTAGATATTCGGGATAGCTTATTGGTGTGTGTGTATGTATTCTTGACAGTTATTACAATATATCGTGTTCTATTCGTATAGAATAAAGTTAAATGGAGTTGATACTAATTTATAACATAGTTATAAACTTGTTAAACTCTAATTCATTTTTATAATAGTGATAGAAATTTTATTATATATTTTATTACTAGTCGAAAGGTAAAAGTATGACCATTAAAATAACCTGTAAGGCTGGAATAATTGCTTAGGTAGGTTAAACTGTATTAAAAAGTCTTTGAAGTTTATCTAGCCCTGATTTTTGTTTATTATGGTGTAATTCTATAGTTAACTAACTAGCGAATTTTTAAAGGTGATTTGAGAAGTAAGAAATTATAAAAGAAGCATTGTATTATTTACAGTTTGATTAAGGTTATAAAACCATGAATATTGCTATAACATGATTTATTGACTTTAGACCTTACGAAATAGTTTGTGGTATATATACATACATATACAATAAGTTATATACATGGGCTATATAATATTATAAGGCCTTATTGATAGCTAGATTTAATTTTAATAGAAGAACTAAGTGAAGTTAGGCTATAATATGATTGATAGGCAAGCATATTCTTTTATAAAATATGTTTGAGACTTCTATAAATAATACAAAGAAGATACGATTTGTGTAAATAAATAAATAGTACGATTGTTGGATTATTTGCTCGAGTAAGATGCATTTTGTGAATTGGATGTCAGGATTTATAGAAATTGCTTAACGGTGTGAATTGGTTGATTTTTCGATATGGTTGTTTGGAATGTATGTAATTATTGTATTAAATAATTAAATATGCAAACTGCACAAAGGAATGAGTATACGTTTATATGTAGTTTATATATTCAACATAAGATCACAAAAAATATTTAGTTGAGTTTGATATTCAAGAAATATATTTAAATGGGCTAATTAATTAAAGGAGGGAAATGTTATAGATGTAGTCTGGTTACCAAGGATTGTGTATTCATTCCTATAGCAAGATGATGTAATGAATGTAGTCGAAAAAATATTTGTCAATAACTGATTGTTGGTTGAAATAGGCAATAAGCCAAGGTCCGTGATGATTTGTACCCAAATTTTCATTCGTCCTTCCGAAACTTGACGTGTAAATCCTAGGAAACCTCTATGTGGACCTGGAATCATCAGATTTGATGCAAAATAAGTTGAGATCCTCATGTTATTTGGAATGAAGGAAAAGATACACGAAACGAGGTGGTGTGATGTTTCCACTCGATTCGAACGAGATGTAATCCATGAGACATGACGATGGTACAAATCTTTAGGGAGAGAAGGGTTATATATTAATTTTTGTTGCTTTACACATATATTTAAGAGATGGTACATTCTATATTGCTTTAGTGGTTTGACTCGAGCCATTGAGGGATATAGTATGGATATGTAGCGATTAAGCAAATAATCAATGATACCATAGGAGGATCATACGACTATTATATAGGACCTAGAGCATGTTCGAAGAGAGATGCGACGGATGTCTACAAAAGGTCATATATCACCCATGCCTATAGTAGAGGTCAAAAAGAGATCTATACGAATCTATTTCATTATGATGCAACTCGAATTCTATGATATATTTAGGTACTAAATTATTTTGGTTTATTCTCCAATGGGTAGTCAATGGAAGGCTGATTACATAGGAGTTCCAAAGAACTCCACCCACCATCGATCGATGGGTATATGTGTATTATACGTTTAACTATATCGTACAGCAAATGATTAGTAATGTATCGTATAGTTGATGATTGATATGTATTATATAGTAGATAGTTGGTAGTGTATCGTAAAGTAGATAATTAGTAGTATATCGTTTATTGTGAAGTTCCCATATGCTTGTATTATTGGCTTGCCATTGAGGTAGACCTAGATTAGGATGCCTATATCTCCACTTGTCTTGAGAGAGTGTAGTATTGACCTTACACACACATACCAGGATGTACCTTACATTTAATTGTTTTGCATGCTAGTTTAAAGTCAGTATTATATTTATGATGGACAGATCTTAGGGATACAAAGGAGAGTAGTGTAAGGTATAATTCCAATCCTCTAGCGTGGGTTTACTTTACTTATTTGTGGCAGTTCGTGTTACGTTTGAGCCACATATGTAGAGAGGACCAACTATATCTTAGTAACTTCTTGTTTTATATATGTAAATAAGTTTAGTATATTGTGTTTTTAGATAGCTCCCATGACATCATGCTTTATGTCTGACCCGTGTTTTGTCTTTGCTTGTTTATGTTATGAAAACTCTTTCACACTCAATTGAGTAGTTTGGGAGTCAAATACTTTTTAGGATAAGCTTATAGGACAGATGGAGCATTATGGAGGCGTGAAGCCGAGATTTTGGATATGTATGCTTGTTGATGATGTAATGCATGGCAGACTAGATATATTATATGTGAGACTTGTGTATCAAATATCATATTCAGAACTCCATATAAATGGAGTTGATTTATTCTATCTGTCTGTATTAATATTTATTTATTGGTTGTTTATGCTAGTGCGGTCTCTTATATATTGTTTATCTAGTTTGCTTCATGTATATTCATTATAGTATATATTATCATTCAATTGTAAGATCAAACTGATGTGCCTTAGTATGATGTTTATTCTTAATTTCACCCCGATGGACTGTCCTTTATGGTATTCGAAAGTCAGACATTTTCATTTGACGTTGACTTAGGGCATTATGAAGGGAGAATCATCACAGTTGGTATAAGAACTTGGCTCAATACCAGGACCAAGTAGAACAATGTGAGTTAAGAAACCTGGTAGATGGAGATACATTGAGAGGGTGTACTTGTATTTTTCTAGTACATAATAATAACCACTTATATCTTGAATTTTGATTTATTTTGTCTTTATCCCTAAGGGATCTCTGCTCAAGGCTATGTATATGAGCAGATGGGGTGCACGAGCGGTTGGGGATAGATAGTCTGATTGCCACATTGGTTAGGAGACTATTTGGATACTGCACAAGATGTTCCACCACCTGTGAACATTCCAACAAATATGGAATGTGTTGGAGGTGGTGTAGACCATGGCATATAATATTAGAAGAGGCTAATGAAAAGAAAAAGATTTGGATTGATTGTAAATGTCTCTTTGAATCTCAATTTATTTCTGAGATTGAAAGGGACATGCGGCTTGAGTGTTTCATCCATTTGAAGCAGGGTAGATTGTCAGTGAAGGTGTATGTTAGACAAATTTACCTTTTAACTAAATTCAGAGCGGAGATGGTTAATACTCCTTTGAAGTAGGCATAAAAGCTTACCTAGGGTCTTAATGAATCAGTTAAGGATTTAATGCTTAGTCATATCCTAGCATAGACCACTTTTGAGAGTCTTATGGTGATGACTCTTCTTTGTGAGAGCACCTGCGAGGTATGACTAAAGGTAGTAAAGGTGGGAAGAAATCCAAAGTTCTAACCAAACCGTAAAGGCCTATGATTAAGGATGAGAACAAGCTTATGCAAAGAAGAGAGATGATATAGTGTGCCACTCTTACGGCGTAAAGTGGAAATTCGCTATAAGATTACATGCAGCTAAGGAATTGTGATTTTTTTTCAATTGTGATCAGCTTGTTCACGTGAAGAAGAGTTGTTCTACACTTTGGAAGGGTGGGCAAGCAGTGATGACTAAGCTATACAGGCATTTTCGAGTCCTAGCAGGCCTACTGCTCCAAGAAAAAAAGAAGTCCAAGTAGCAAGGTATGCATATATTGTAAGATACCAGCTTACATTCTTAACGACACAAGAGCTACATATTCAGCTATTTCTAGTGTCTTAATAGTTGTTGAACTTGACCCCTCATATTGTAGGCGGATGCTTTTGTAATGTTCAATCTTGTATGGGCAACCTTGGTTATTAAGCAAAAGTATAACATCCAAGAGTACTTCCATTTGAACTTGATGCATGAGCTTTTGAGTAGAGTATTGCGAAGTTGAATTTTGTATCTAAATAGAATTTGATGATTGCCTAAATAAGCAAGAACCAAGCGAATGACTTATACTTTTTGCATTGAGCCATTCGAGTTAGAAGTGTTTTTCCTTGTATTAGCAGACCTTAGGTAATGGGATTAATTCCATGTGTTGTTTAGTGATTTATAAGGATTGGTCCATTCACATACCCATTCTTAATCCCTAGTTTAAGTGCAAGGGTTCTAAGTGATTTGCACTAGTTGTGCAAGGGTTTTTCACACGATTTTTAAAGATAAGCTCTAGATTTGCGTTCTCAAGGTGGCTGACAGATTTCCAAAACGCAAATCTAGTCATGAAATAAAATTTCAACGGTTGGACCAAGGAACCAGATCAAAGTTTGCGTGAGATGACCTTAGTTTAATAAAGAAACCACGTAAGCGAACAAAGGATTGGTTGGGCAATGTATATTATTTTGGATGATCTTTATTTGTTGTATAGTTATAAATGCAGTATAGTTAGGATAGCTTGTGATAGTTCGAGAAAGGACTTCTCGACTAGTTTTGTGGTGATTCGGATAATCTCTTAAGTGGTAATATAACACTTGCCTAGGCAAGCATCGTAGTACACTTAGTATATTACCCATATTATCATTTTGCGGTTGAGGTAAATTTGAACCCGAGCAAACCCAAGTATCCATAGATCATCATTTAACGATGATTTAATTTATAAAGTTTTTCTCCTTGGGAGAATGAGTTTGTTCGTAAGAAAAGGAAATTCGATACTTTGATTGTTAGATTTATTCATGAGTCTTAAGGATTAGTGATCCAGCATATCATATAAGTTTTCTTTTTATAGCGATAGGTGTAGTCTTTCAGGTATTGTATTCATGAAATAGGTTGCACCACTTAGGCATGCGGTTCATCTTGAATGTCAAATAGACCTATGGGAGTTTATAGTTAGACATGCATGTTATGATTATATTTGGTTATCGTGCATGTTGATGTAGATTCTTTTTGTATGTTTGGTAGTTAATATGTTTGTTTTTGTTGATTGTTGCTGCTTTTTACTGCTTGTTGTTGCTTGCTGATTAATTTTTGTTGTTTATTTTGTATGTTAGGTTGCATATGTGCTAAATTTTGTTAAGTGTTTCATGGGTTCAGGTCGGAAGGAAAGGAGAATAGAGATGGTGATTTTGGATCTATCCAAGTGTGCGAGGATAGGAGGTCTAGCGTATCGTGTTAATTTTCCTTTCTATAGAAAGAATGCATGATGTTTTTGTGTATTCTATTTGTATAAGAGTGTGATTCTAGTGACATCATCATGATGAGTCAACTAAAGAAGGTGGAAGTGAACCGGATGTGGCTATAGACCTCTAAGGCCAATTATTATTTTTGAGAATAGGGCTAAGCAGTTTTAGAACAACGAGGTTAAGCTTGTATGCATTTGATGGAGAAATTATTCCAATAAGAATACTTTGGAACCAAAATGGAAGATGCGAGCTTCTTTTTTTAAGCTTTATATTGGTATGCCTCCTTTTACTAAAGGGAGTTTTTTTCTTTCATTTTTTGTTAATATATATGAAGGCATAGTGTAGATCTTGCTTTGTTGTTGCTTGCGTTTTGCATGTATGCTTATTGTCTTTATTGGTAACATGGTTAGCAGGGATGCTTGTTGCATTAGTGATGCCATTTGCATAGTTTTTTTATAACATGTTTATCAAAGATGCTTATTGCGTTAGATGTTCTTGTTGTATAGTTAGTTATAGCATGTTCATTAAAAGTGTTCATTGCATGGCTTATTATAGCATACTTATTTGGGATTATTGCTACATATGATTTCACATGCTTAAATCCACGTTTTAATGTTGCGATTATGTATAATCTTCTTTGTCGGGTACATTTTAGGTACATGGAAGAAGCTGTTGGCTATCGGGATGCTTACTCCCTTGTATTCGCATATTATTGAATGCTCATGCTAAGAAAGAGGTATGAAGGACCTTTAGTGTAGATGGAAATGGTATATATGTTTGTACGTCCTCAGAAAAGAGATGTCTTGGATATCGGTTGCCTCGGCTATGAGATTTGTGTGTGTATTGTTATCCATGTTTTTGGAGTTAGCCGAGCTAAGGAGGTCCTGCCGAATTTTTTCAAAATAGGAGCAATTTTGAAAACCTAATGGTTAAGAAATATATATTATTCTTTAGGATTTTCGAAGAGCTAACCATGTAAGGGAAGAACTGCTAAAATGTACAAAAGTAGATGCTTAGAACTTTTGGTAAGTCAAGTTGCATTATTATACCACAGAAATTTCAAGGATGAATAAGGAGGGGAGAATGTAACAATGTGCATTTTAAAGACTGGATATTTAAATAATTAATTTAAATATTAAATCATAATTAATTAAAGTTCCAAAACCTGACTTTTTGCATACAGATGAATTAGAAACCGAGACCACTTTCATTCAGTCCAGATCAATGTTGCGAATCAAAATGTGTATTAAACATCGCTACATTTAGAGGCACGACATTTTTACGATTTATGTACTGTTATACATATTTTACAAAAATTAATGAATAATCAGATCTAGTGGAATCTCGACTGATAACTTGTGATTTTGAGATGAGGAATTCATCATGAGATGTGCGTTTGAATAATTTTTGGAATCGGGCTATTCGACGGTCAAAACGATCTTAAGATCGATGAAATTATCCTCCCGAGGCATCGTCTCAGATGGCAATGAAATTTATACCATCGAGACTAGAAAATGAGGTTTTGTGCTAATGAGTTTGATGGTGATCAAGTGTACCGTTTGATTTTACCAGCTTGAAAAGCGAGGTGATATATTTAAGAAATTAAATTAAATGTGTGTGCATGTCTGTATACGCGTGCATGTGCGTATACTCTCCCGCACTCGGACTATTCATCTACTCATTTTCCTTCCTCCTCTTTTAATCTAAACAAGTCAAAATAAGTGGATAGCAGGTTTGCTCTGATTCGGATAGCACTAATCCATGTTAGACTATGAAATTAGATCTGCGGAACTTGGGGAGAGGAAAGCTTCACATCCATGTAGGCATTAGTGAGTCCATTGAGGCTTGGCTAAGCTCACTCATTTTGCACCTTGAATGAGGTGATAAGGTAGTAGAGTTTGATGCCACAGTTGGTGAAACAAAGGGAACTATTGCAAAACTGGTTTGAGGTATAGTGATTTGGCATTGGTTGGAAGAGTGTTAGTGGGCCAAGGCAAAATGTGCCCATGGGAGTGTTGAGTAGGCTAAGGCAAGTCACAATTTGATTAAAGAAGCTAAAGCTTGAATTGTGTTCATCGTCGCTGAACGTGATGAACAAAGTAGGTTGTGCATGCTTTCATCAACTGTAGCTCAATTGGGGAGGAGAGATATGCATGACATGATGGGTTTTTATGCATGCATGTATAGGAGGGGTTTTTGTTATTTGGGGAAGAAAGAGTTTTAGAGGACGTGTGGTAGTAAATTAATTAAATAAAGTTAGTTATTGCAATCGATTATCTCATTTCGTATTTAACTCATATCTATTGCACATGAGGTCCAATCAAAATGTGGTCATTAGTATTGCACTTATAGTGAATTATCTACGGCATGATAGTGGTTTGGACTGGATCTGGACACTTTAGAAATTACGGCTCAGGGCAGCGAAATTATTACTTTGAATTTATATTTCAGTATAAATCCCCTTATTTATACATGCTGGAAAAAATATTACTTGGACGAGGTAGAATAATATATAAACGTAATTGTTTCCCCAATTTGATTAGATTGGTTTAAGTAGATATTTAACCAGGATAGTTTATTAAGATCCCATATATCTTTACTACTAATAATGATACTTATATATAATGTTTATTTGTATATAACAACGTTAGATAGAGTTGATATTAATTTATAAGATAGTTATATATTAATTGAACTCTAAATTGTTGCTATATTAGTTGTATAAATATTGTTATATATTTTATTATAATCCAAAGTTAGAAGTATGTCTTTTAAAATAAGCTGTAAGACTAAAATAATTAGTTGGGTAGATTAAACATATATTAAAATGAAGTTTATCTAGCCTTCATATTATTTTATTATAGTGTAAGTCAATAATTAACTAACTAGTGAATTTTTATAGAGGTGAGTTTAAAAGTTAGAAATTACAAAAGAAGTTTTGCACTATTTAATATGGTTTGATTAAGGTTATAAAATCCAGAATATTGTTGTTGAAACAACCCCTGAACAGGCCTAAATTTTGATCCAGAAAAGGCCCGTCGAAACTTAAACCTATTCTAAGGTAAGCTGTTAGTAGTAAAAAGAAATAATATTGCAAGGCCATAACTAAACTTTCAAAACTCATAACGGACAGAACAAAAAATAATAGCAAAGTGTACCCATTTATTAAAAAACCATAAAAATATCGTATCATAAAATCCCATAAAAACCATAACATAATATTCATTACAATAATTGTCTACATACATAGGTATACATAAATGCAAGTAATAATAGCAAGTACTGTGCCAAGCCAAGCTTCTCTGTCTCTAAGAATCATCGCCGGCATCACTCCATCCCGAACCTGTGTGTAATGAGAAAGGAGTCAGAACAACAAGCGTCTGGTATATAAAAACCTCTAGTCTTACCTTTTCAGTACTTGGGCGGTATATTTCAAAATAAGAATATAAAACCAGTAAAATCATTTAATACTCTTTTATAAGGAAAGGAGGCGGGTCAAACCACTTAATACCTTCCATTCCAGAAGCAAGTTTCTAAAATCCCATATCCCACTCATATGTCATAAAAAGCCTATAATGTGAGAGATGGCACCAACCACTTAATACCTTTTATTGGAAAACAGGCAGAGTCCAGTGATTTAATACCTTAATTAAGACAGACCACATCATCTAATACATATTTCCAAGGCCTGCTCCACAATGGTACTATCTAGCTGGCATCATATGGAATCTCTTAGGCCACTTAATACTTCCAAGGGGAAAATAGGCGGACTCTAGTCACTTGATACCTTAATTATGGCAGACCCCAACATTTATTACCTATTTCCAAGGTGTTCTCCTCAATGGTACAATCTAGCTGACATCATATGGTATCCCTTAGGCCACTTAATACTTTCAAGTGGAAAATAGGCAAACTCTGGTCATTTAATACCTTAACTAAAGCAGATCACAATGTTTAAGATCTATTTCCAGAAGCAAACCCCTGTAGAGATACCACCTAACATGTCTCCTTAGCTATTTAATTCTTCATTTGCAGAAAAGAGGCGGGTCCAACCACTTAATACCTTAAGACCCCGAAGCAGGGCCTACATCTTATGGCCCATACTCATAATGACATCTCATATTAGTACACTATTCATAGGAAGTGGCAGCCAGATTAGCTAGGCAAATTTCCTCTATAGAATTTGGGACCATCCTCACATTATTACAAATATTTATCATAAAGATAACTCACGTCAATTAAAGTGTACACAACTACTGGTAGCCTTAAAGTGAGGAAAGACTTCTGTCATGTAACTCTATTTACCTCGCATCCATGTGACTTAGCCATAAATCAACTAATCTATACATACATACATACATACATATATATATATATACACACACACAGAGACACACACACACTCATTTTACCATTTCATATATAAGGCCTTATAAGGAATCTTCCTATTAATTCTTAAAATAATAATTAGGCTAAATAAGAGTTTCCACTTATTTTTGCCTCAAAATCAATTACCTTCCTAACGGGGGAAACAAATGTAAATAAATGCTAATTAATTATGCCATACATGCAATAATTATACGTCAATTATGCAAATAGAAATAAGTAAATATTCACGCCTAATAAGTTCTAAACGCATTGATTTTACACTCTAAACTAGCGCTAAATATCAATTCCCTAACCAAATATTACTACAAGTCGTTTTCTTCAAATTCCCAAGATTTC
Organism: Allium cepa; assembly: GCA_030765085.1. NCBI lineage: Eukaryota > Viridiplantae > Streptophyta > Magnoliopsida > Asparagales > Amaryllidaceae > Allium > Allium cepa. The sequence continues at coordinate 131,098,820 of CM060934.1, forward strand.
AAAGGATTCTAATATCCAAAATAGGGAATACATATTCATAACCAAAACTGTAATAACAGACTTATAACTAAAATAGACACCAATTCAATGGAATATCCTAAATAATAAGAATTGTAAGTTAAATCCCATATTCTATTCAACTCCTCTTTTACAAAGAAACGAATAAGAATAAGTGATGTTCGTAATCTAAGCCCTTTATTTTATTAAAGAATCACAATTCGATCCAAAGAGGATAGAGAAGTGGAGTAGAATATGAAATTATCAGAAATTGCATAAGCAAAACAAGTTGCATCAAAGTAAGGTGAATAATTAAGAATCTCATCATAGAATTGACATATCAAAATAAAATTGAATTTTGCAGGATTTTATCTATCATATTTTCGAAATTCCAAAATCCATAAGGCATATTCAAATCCAAAAGGAAGTACACTAAACAATTGTTGGAAATAAATACTAAGGTTTCCACTTACAGATTAGCCTTAGCTTCACTTAGAAGGATTTATAGCCTTTCGATCCCTTTGAGAATCTCTCTCTTTTGATATATATACACACAGAATAGGGAAGAGGCATACATATTCATTAGATTCGTAATAATTGGAGAAAATAGGATAAGAATAGATTGGATAAAGAAGAAACAAAAAAAGAAATAAGTTGAATTCTTACCTGAATTCTCTATGGAGTTTTCGAATCTTGTTAGAGAGAGATAGAAATGGTAAAATTTCGTCATATTCCCTAAAATAATATAAATAAAAGTGAAGAACATAAGGTTCTATTTATAGAGGTTGAAATGCACCAGAACTATAGGATAGAAGTACGTAAGAAATGGGTAAATTTGGAGCATACAACTGAATATAACATAGCTCAAACCCTGGCCGCCACTGTCAACATTCATTGCCAAGTGGTTGACCGCTTATGTGTGACGGTCGACCAGTTGACCTATATAGGTCGACCGATCCTCTATTTCGAGGAACGTTTATTTTGTTTCATTGTGCAATTATTTTATTACCTAATTAATTTTTTAACGTTAAATGTTGATCAAATGTTTACTTTGCCACCAAACTAATTTTTTAATTTAAACCCTGAATTTATTTCTCATTTGAATTTCAATTCAAACTAAATTGAATTAATTTTAAAAACATCAAATGCTCATATCTTCTTTGCTTGAACTCCATTTTCAGCATACTATATACGGAAAAAGATCAAAATTTCACCACGAACGTAACAGAACTACTTTCATGGTCGAATTTCAACTTTTATAAAATTTCCAAATTCAACCCTTATAATATTTAATTCAATTTACTTTATTTATTTATGGTTCATTTTACGGGATGTTACATTATTCCCCTTAAAAAGGATTTTGTCCCAAAATCTTCCAAGGGGTGAACAACGTAACGCACAATAATATCCATGTTAGACAATTAAGTTTTCTACACAACCATCTACTCATCCAATAGTACAACGTGATTATATACTACAGACATGCTAAAATGAGCTTAATCCTAGCTTGAGGGTGTAATTGTGTCGCAAAAGTATGTATGCAAATATCCTAAACATGCACAATTATTTTTACATGAGTGTAAAGTGATTGTGAAAAAGTGGAACAACCATCTCCGAGCATCCAATCTAGCAACCTTGATGCAACCAAAATCCTAATTTTAGAGAGAGGAATTACTAGAGAAAAGCTTTGGGTGAGTGCTCTTCATCTTTTCCACGGTATCCTATGTGCTTTCCGTCGAATTGTCCTCCTCATTATACTTGGATCAACCTAATTATTTTATTGCAGAGTCTCCTAGTACCATGCTCCATAATACATGCAGTTTTGCATGATGCACCGTTGGCTCCATCTCAAAATCCCGTAACTGATCAGGCTCTATTCTATTAGCGGTGTCATGAAGGCATTTCCTAAGGTGAGAAATTTAGAAAACATTGTGGACTCCTACCAACTTGTCAAGAAGCTCCATAAGGTATGCCAATTTTCCTAAGCTTTCCTGAATTCTAAATGACCCAACAAATCTAGATGCCAATTTTCCAGACTTGCCAAACCTAATTACTTTTCTAAGAAGGGAGATTTTAACAAATACCATATCTCCAACCTCAAATTCGAGCTCTTTCCTTCGTTTCTACATAAGGTTTCTAATGGTCGTGCGCTACCTTCATCCTTTGCCTGATCAACTCTACTTTTTCTATCGTATCATGGATCCAACCGGATCCGAGTAATACATCATCAGTGGTTTCCCACCAACAACTAGGTCATTTGCATGGCATCCTATAAAGTGCTTCAAAAGGGGACATACCAATCGTTGCTTGATAACTATTATCATCCACAAACTCAACCAAAGGTAGATGCTGCTCCCATTGTCCTCTGAAATCCAAGACACAAGCTCTCAAGAAGTCCACCAAAATCCTATTCATCATCTCTATTTTTCTATTGGTTTGTGGGTGATATGTCGTGCTAAGGTTCAAAAAGGTTCACAAAGTTGCTTACAGGCCCCTCCAAAACTCGCTAGTGTATAAAGGGTCTCTATCATAGACTATGCTTACAGGAATTCCATATAGACATACTACCTCTATAATATAGATCTATGTGAGAGAGGCAGTAGTCCTATTCCTCCTACTCAAAACAAAATGAGAACTCTTAGTGAGTTTGTCCACAACAACTCAAATGGTCTCATTGCCCTTCTGACTTTTAGGCAATCCTTCCACAAAATCCATCGAAATATGTTCCCGCACCCAAGTCGAAATTTCCAAAGGTAATAATAATCCACCGGGCTTCCTTTGCGTAGCTTCTATCTTCTGACATGTTAAACACCAAGCAGCAAACTCAGCTACGCTCCTCTTCATTCCATTCCAAAATAAAATTCTCTTTATGTCCTTGTACATCTTACCTCCTCCGGAATGAATGGTCATCTTTTAGTGGTGACACTCCACAAGCACACCTCTCATCAAATAATCAATCATTGGGACACAAAGATGTCCATCTCTTCTCCAACATCCCTTCTTATCAACTGAATACCTTCTAGCATGGGAAAAGTGCTCTACTTTTCTCAATTTTTCCAAAATCTCTACTAACATCTCATCTTCCGCTTGCTCATGCCTATACAATCATCAAGGCTGGTCTAATCTCCATAACTGATAGAAACCTTGGATGGGTTCTGTTCACAGTTGGAGGTTAAAATTCGATAGAAACTCCAATTATCTTCATTCATATATAGCACCTAGGGTAGAATGTCTCCGACTAAGGGCATCGGTGACTACGCTCCCTTTTCTAGGGGTATATTGAACACTAAAATGAAAAGATACTACATAATCCATCCACCTCTGCTGCGTAAAATTTTAGAGAAATAGGTATTTAAGTGATTATGATCAGTGAATAACTCAAATCTTTCCCCCAAGAGATAACGCCTCTACATCATTAAGGTAAAAGCAATAGCTGCCAATTCTAAATCATGCACAGGATACCTCTTCTCATGGTCGTTCACTTTTCTACTAGCGTAGGAAACTACCTTCCTTTCTTACATAAGAACTGCCTCTAATCCTAAGCCACATGCATCAATGAAAACTGTAAATGGTTTCATTCCATCTGGAATAGTGAGCATAAGTGCATTAGTCAATGACTCCTTAAGCTTCTTAAATGCCTCGATGCATCTATCATTACAAACAAAAACTAGATTCTTCTTAGTCAATAGGTAGAAGGGTTGCTAGTTGTGCAAAGCTCTTGATGAACATCCTATAGTAGCCTGCCAACCACAGAAAACTCATAAGCTCTAATCCATTACTAGGAGTCTTCCATCCTTGGACAACTTCCACTTTTTCAGTGTCTAGAGTCAATCCATGTTCCGAAACAATATGCCCAATGAACATCACTTCATTCTTCCAAAAGTGGCATTTAAAAAATTTAGCTTTGAGTTGGTTTCCTCTCAAGGTCCCCAATACCTCCCTAAGGTGGTCCTCGTGCTCCTTCTTTCCTTTGGAGAAAACCAAAATATAATCAACAAACACCGCGACAAATATATTAAGTTGCCCTCTAAATACTTTACTCATCAAATCCACAAAGTATGCTGGCGCATTTATCAGTCCAAAAGGCATTACTTTCCACTCATAGAGCCCATCTGGAGTATAGAATGCAATCTTCAGCTTGCTTTCCTCTACAATCCTCAACTGATGTAGTCATGTTGCCAAGTCTAATTGGAAAAAGACTTTAGCCCCTACAAGTTGGTCGAATAAGTCATATATTCTAGGTAGAGGGTACCGATGCTTCCTTGTCAAATTGTCCAACTCCCTATAAGTGACGTAAATACCCAAAGAACTGTCTGCCTTAGAAGTAAAAATAACATGGGCTCCCCACTTAAAAGTACTCCTACAGATGAATCCTTTCTTTGATAGCTCTGAGATTTGCTTATCCAGTTCCCTTCTTTCTTTGGGGCCATATGTCTCAAAGGCAGAGCGACAAGTCTTGCATCCTTCTCCAAATAGATTCGAAAATCAACCTCCCTATAGGGTGGGAGACCCGAGACTACCTCAAAGACATTAAGAAATTCACAAACTATGGGTACAGATGATGGCTCTAGAATGATAGATAGATTTAGTGAGTATAAATGGCTTAACAACAAAAGCTTTAGGTGTACAAAGAATTTCTTGGTCACGACCTCCACAACTTGCTAATTGGACTACTCCCTTATCACAGTCAAGAATGGCTCCAAAATATAACAACCAATCCATACCCAAGATAAGATCATACCCCTCAAAATTTAGAACGTACACGGTACATATGAAATCAACATCACATATGTTTGACGCTAGGTCTTTACAGATAAGAGAAAGACAGGTCAAACCTGCCATTAGGATTGGAAGCCTCTATTGGACCGTTGACTATCTGGATGTGCAGGTTTAAGGAATTTATTGCATCCCTAACCATAAAGGAATGTGATTACCCTAAATCAAATAGATTATTAATAGTAACCCCAAAAATAAGAGTTATACCTTTAAGAGCTGTTGTTCCTTGGTCTCTTGGTGGTTTACCAGCAATAGGGACGGCTTCAATAGCATAGGCATGTCCGCTTGATCCTTCCTTAGTCATCTAGGTACATTGATTCTCATGATGCCCTTCCTCGTGGTAGTTCAAGCACCTTACTTTAAAGGCTTCCTTTATCATACTCACACTACAACCTTTAGCTTCCTAACCCTTCCTTTGGCATTTCTTACACACCTTTCCATCCTTCTTAAACTTCCACTTTGACTTCTTCTTGGTCCAAAAGCTCCCTTTCTTGGACCCTTCTTGCTTTTAGGTCAATGCAGCCTTCTCCTTCTCTCTTCCCTTATCTTCCTCATTGGCCACATGGAGTATTGTCATTTCTACAGACATCTCATACGTGGCCCAAATAGGTACTTGGGTCAACAACATTGCTCTTAGCGGGGATTTGAGCCCTTTACAAAATTCATGGCCTTTTTCAAAGGGGTTTCTATTAGGCTCATTCAGAATTTAGCCAATTCAGTAAAATTAGCTATGTACTCTTTAGGGGCATAATCTTCTTGTCTTAACTGGATGAACTTTTCCAATTGCATGCTATCCTCTACTCTAGACATGAATCTCAACTCAAATCGCTCCTTGAATTCATCCCAAGAGAATATCCTTCCTAGGTGCTCATCAGTCACAAATTTCCACCAATTCAAGGCATCTTCCCCGAGGTGCCAAGCTACTATTCTTCTTCTTAACTGATTCACGTAGCCATAAACATGCCAACAAGGTTCTGGTGAATAAAAACCTCAAGTCTTACCTTTTCGGTAATTGGGCAGTATATTTTAAAATAAGAATATGTCTATGAATATAAAACCATTAAAATCATTGAATACTTCTAACGCAGCGGATTATAACGATGACAACGAAATGAAGATTTCGTGTCAAACTAATCGAAGAAACGATTAGATGAAACAAGATAAATCGATGGATTGAAAAATACCGAATTTCCAAATTCATTGATCTCGAAAAATACCGAATTCTAGCTATCTCCAATAAGTTGATCGCGCACGATACCGTGTTAAAAGATCTACTATTCTTCTACGTTGATCTCGTGCACAAGATTCCGTGAATCAGCTTCAAATCTGTTGATTCGAGCGCACTCGAATAACCGAAAATGGAGAAAGGAGCTCACACTCAACTTACAATTTCAAGAGGCACAAAGCACTCAAACAAAGTTTTATTCAAAATCAACCTCCTTTACAAATGACCCGACATCCCTATTTATAAGGTTACAACACAACATACACGGCCGACCTAACTAGGTACTCGCGACTTACGAGTTACGACTTAAGGAAAATACAATTACAACACATTACACGAGTTAACAAATATATGACCTAACGGTTACACGACCTAACAAAATAACTCTGGAAAGCACGGCAGTGACCTTCTGGAAGCGACCTAAGAGAATGCTTCTAGGAAATCTTCACGCGACCTAACACTTGAGCGGCATGCTTCATGCGACTTAAGAAATATAGCATTTTAAAGCCTAAGCGACCTATCTTAGGTCGTAGCTCGTCAAGTTCTTAGTTCAAAGGGTCGGAGCGACCTAATGAAATGCGCACCGGCTTCCTTAACTCACTAGGTCGGTCCACACAGCTTGTATACAACTTAGGAATTAGCGTACTAGGTCGCTGGAATGGTCTACACTTTAAGTTGTTAGGTCGCGAACGACTTAAAATACTCGAGCGACCTAGAGCAGCTGAAACATCTGAACGACCTAAGGTACACGATCTCGAATTCACACGATTGATACAGCACGCTACATCATCCTTCCCCGGTTGACAAGAATTCGTCCTCGAATTTGCATCTTCCTCTTCCTCGACTAGCTTATCCCCATGATGTGGAATCAAATGTTTAACATTGAAAACATCAGAAGTATGGACATGATCCGGCATTCTCAACGGATAAGCATTATCATTGATCTTCTTCAAGATTTCCACTGGACCAATTTTTCGAGCTCTCAACTTGTTGTAAGTTCCCACTGGAAAACGATCTTTCGTCAAAACGGCGTAAACCAAATCACCTTCCTTAAAGTCCACACTTCTTCGCTTCTTATCCGCCAGTTGTTTATACTTCTCATTGGATGCAAGCAATCGTTCTTGAACAACTTTGTGGCATTCTTGCAAATCATTGACCAAATCACTAGCCTGTTTAACAACCCCTTTCTGAAATGGAACTATCGTTAAATCAAACGCACCCTTTGGAATTGCTGAATAAACAACTTGAAACGGACTGAAACTAGTACACCGATTAACAGCGTTATTATGTGCAAACTCGCTTGACACGACTTCATATCCCAGCTCTTCAAATTATCTTTCACAAGACATCTCAGCAAGTTTTCCACTGATCTATTCACCACTTCTGTTTACCCATATGTTTGCGGATGATAGGCGCTACTAAAATTCAGCTTCGTTCCAACCATCTTCCACAAACTCATCCAAAAATGACTTAATAATCTAGTATCCCGATCAGAAACAATAGATTCAGGTAGCCCATGTAGTCGATACACCTCTTTAAAGAATAATTGAGCAACACGGACGGCATCAGCTATCTTCTTACAAGCTATGAAATGTGACATTTTTTAAATCTATCCACCACAACAAATATAGAATCATTCCCCCTTTGAGTTCTAGGCAAACCCAAAACAAAATCCATGCTAATATCAACCCACGGTTTAGTAGGCATAAGTAATGGCATATATAATCCTGCATTCGTAGCCGTTCCCTTCGAAATTTGACAGATATGACATCTCTCCACAAATCTTTCAACTTCTTTTCTCATTGACGGCCAAAAATAAGATTGAGAAATCAACTGCAATGTACGATCTCTATCTACGTGTCCTTCTTCATGCAATTCTTTCACAATCTTCATTCGCAAACTGCCCTCTGGTATACATAATTGATTTCCTTTGAAAAGAAAACCATCCACCAACACATACTCATCCGTCTTCCCTTTCTCGACTTTATCAACAATCTTAGCAAAGTAAGGATCTTCAACAAACAATTCTGGAAAAATATCAAACCCCGTCACTTCAACTTTCATCGTAGTCAACAAATGATTTCTTCTACTCAATGCATCTGCCACGCGATTCGCAAGTCCTGACTTATGTTTCACAACAAATGTAAATTGCTGCAAGTATGCAATCCACGATGCATGCCTAGCTGCAATCTTGTCCTGTCCCTGTAAATGTTTCAATGCTTCATGATCCATATACAAAACAAACTCCTTGTGACAAGTAATGTCTTCAGTGTTTCATGGCTTTCACAATAGCATAAAATTCCACATCATATGTACTATATCTCATCTTTTCTCCCAAAAGCTTCTCACTGAAATAAGCAATAGTGTACGATGGATTTCACCCTAGAGGGGGGTGAATAGGGTGATAGTGTAAATTATTAAAATTAATCGCGGAAGCTTATAAATTAATTTCAATTCAGATCACAGAATAGCAGCACAGATATCGCAGAATATAAATAACAGAATAAAACAGAACAACACAGAATTTACCCAGCTTCGGCAAAACCCTGCCTACGTGCTGCCCCCAAGGTTTCTACTAGAAATTAGATAGTCCCTCGCTTACACACGTAAACTCGCTATACTCGCTATTGACTAATCTAACTCTACGCTCAAAACCCTGCCACAACTCAATTACCGAGTTGCGAATTCTCAAGCTACGCCACGTAGCTTGTTCCCTAGTCACACAACTAGAAAAATAAAAATGGTTTAGAAGAAAAATACAATTTAAAAACAATTTAAATAAAATAGCCCTAATTCAAAAATAAAACCCTTATTATAATTTTAAAAACCCCAAATAAAATAGAATTCGAATAAGCCCGGCCCTCTTTAGTAACTCAGCCCGTCTCTTTTTCGTTCGTAATGGCGGCCGCTGTTTCTTTGTTCGTTCTTCTTCCCTTTTTACAAATTAGGGCTTTTTCGAAGCGCCTATTAGATTTGACCGAATCTCTGGTTGATCAAGAGTTGCCTTGCTCGATCGATTCTTGTTGCTCTCACTGGCTACTTCGATGAGTTCGATTCTTGCTTCTGGTAAGAATTTATGCTTCGTTACTTTTCGATTTTTTTGTATTCGAACTCTCATCTTTTATGCCGATGATGATCTGGGTTAAATATGCGTTCGAACTCCTTTATCTTCGTTCGTATAAACTTATTTGAATTTGTCAAATAAGTTGTTCGACCGTTCGATTATATTTTGATGCTGATGATTTATTTGACTTTGTCAATCTCGTATAATTGATGCTTGCTTGGTTGATATGGTTTTGAATCAATTTCGTGATGACCACGGCTTTAATTTGTGACATTTGACTTTGTCACATTCGTATATTTTTATGACTTGATTCTATGCCTTGCATTTGAGACGTTTGGTTATCACTGGCTTTGACTTGGTTACATGGCTCTGTGAATTGCTTTATTGCTAAGGCTCTGACTTTAAATCGTGAGTTCAATTTTTTTTACCTGATGACTTCGGCCATTTTGAATTTTTTACACTGCTCTTCTGGATATTGTTCAAACTGTACTCATGCTCGATTTTATTCAAAGTGTTGTTTACTTTGCTGCATATCACTGTACATGTTGTTGCTTCTGGTTACTGAGTTGTTTGTAGTGGATATTGTGGGTTGCCATCTTCATGTACTTGATTTGTGACTGTTGATTCATCTCTCTGCATTTGGTCTGATTGCTTGTGGTTCGGTTCTGGCCATTATTTGTTTTAGTGCAGATTCATGTATAAGTCTGGTCATTGATCATCTTGATGTTTTCTTGATTTGGTAAGAACTTGATACTGTCACATGGTTGTGCACTGGCTTGTGTTCATATGAGTTTGACATTGTTTATGTTGACTTGACCATGGTTGTTGCACCTGAGTTATATCACTGGTCTTTGCATTTGTACACTTGTTCATATGAACTGTTGTTCCATTGTTGGTCTGACCCTTCCATATGCTCTCTGATAATGTTGAACTTCACTGTTGCATTCCATTTGTGTTTGCACAGCACTGCATGTTATATTTCTTGATCATGTTGGCCATTTGGTCGAGCTGTAGTCCAGTGCCCCCATGTCTTGTGTCTTGCCATTCTTTGTTGCCTATTGAATGAATAATTTGCAGTGATGTTATCATGTGCATTTCATTTACATCGAGACCTGTAGTCTTCATTCATGTTGCTGTGCAGTAGCTATGCCTTGCTCGTTCAGTCTTGTCTGATCTCTGGTTTACCATCTGCATTCACTACAGTTTGTACATGCCTACTGTGTTCATTTCTATAGTATAACCTGTTGCACTCTTTATGTTGTATTGACCTCTTATCCTTAGCTGTTCATTTGTGCATTTGGATTTTTGGTCGACCCTATCTCCTTGAGCCTGCAGTGCTTCATGTTGTATTCATCGTCAGTTTAGTCGTGCACTTGGTCTCTTCACTGTGTTGCACTCTTTGATGGTTCATTGGTGCACTGCTTGTTCATGTATGTTTGCATCGACTTGTTGCAATACTTGAATCTATATTGTCGCTGGTTTTGCTTGGTGGTCTTATACTTGTATACTACTGGTTTGTTCACTGGTGTACATTATTTGCTGTGCATACTTCATGCTTGCACTGTTCATTTATGTTGTCCAGACATTGTTGAGTTCTTGGCCATTTCTTGTTGATTTTTGAAATTTTACTTGAGTTGAATCCAGTTTCAAAAGCTCGGGTTTGACCTTGTGCTCGTGTCGTGATTTTCAATGTTATTGCACGTGAGTTGAACCCGGTTTTTCATTTGGGTTTGACCTGTGCTCGCCTGTCCCTGTAAATCAATCAAGTGTATATATCGGCGTGCACGACCTTGTGGCATATACAGTAATACACTGTGTATGTCACAAGTTGTTCGTGTATGATGAATTCAAATTTAAATTATGACGAACAACCCAAATAACTGAGGCAAATCATATTTTCAAAAACCATATTTTATTTTTGAATTGCAAAAATATTTCTTTTTCAATTTTACTGCGTTAGTTTATATTTTTGCAGATTCCTCAGATGCTGGATTCAAACTGGAATGGAGTTGAAGATAAATACGAGTGTGAGTGATATGTAGTGAGGTGAACTGTAAATATGTAATGTGATGTAATTGTGATCAAAGTTGTATAGTTATAGTGAGAGCTTGAATTTGTATACTATTCAAAATTGTAATAAATATTTGTTTGAATAAAATATTCGTTTGAATTCAAATTCCGTGTTATTTATTTTATTCAGCAAATATTTATTTAATCTGTGAAAAATAAAATAGTATATTATCAAATACATTTAAACGAATGTATATATGTTCATTATCATCAAACAAAAATCATATAAGCACATATTCAACAATCTCCCCTTTTTGATGATAACAAACATATATTTAAGATTTTGAATATGTTAAATGTATTTGATCATTGATATATCCTAATTGCTCCCCCTATTTAAATGCTTCATCTCTACACAAAACTCCCCCTACATATATGCATACAAATAAAATATGCAAATGAGTTTAGATGCAAAATGGAAAATTATTTGACCTTTGCTTGATTTTATTTGACAAAATCTTAACTTTTCTCTCCCCCTTTTGTTATCAGCAAAAGAATAATAGTGTTAGAGAAAATAGAGATAAAGTAATCGATATCAATCCAACATTAAAACTCAATTGAATATAAATATTAAATTTCAATAAAAAGTCAAACAAAAATCATAAATATTTTGTTAGGCGCATATTCCACTTTTAGAATGATGGAAATGATGTCATCATATAAAACCATACAGTTGTGTCTATTTGTGGTATATTTATATCAGGAATTTGAATATCTACTAACCATGCATAACCGTTAGGACTTTTAAATGAGATTAGTAGTATTCCAATTTTATTTTAAAAAAAAATGAATTCAAGTATCTTCTAACCACGCATAACCGTGAGGACTTTTAAATGGGATTAGAATCAATTTGTTTATTTTAAGAAAAAAAATCAACTTTTGATATGCGTTCCATACATGCATAACCATAAGGACTTTTAAATGAGCATGGAAGCACATAACAAATTCCAAGTAATTCACCCATGCATAACCGTGAGGACTTTTAAATGAGAGTGAATACTTTGGTATTTATTTATTTATTTTATTTTATTTTTAAAAATGTGAAAATGAAAAACGAACGATTCCTGTTTAAAGTACCACATATCGACAAACTATATAGAATTTTGATGAGTGATGGTTGATAGAGATATGATAGGTATAGAGATGGTCATGGAATTTTTACCAACAAAAAGTTTTATAACTCTTGTTTAAATTTCTAAAGAAATTTTCTAATTATACTTTCTCGAGGTATAATATATAATCATTATCAACACTCATCACTTTTTCAATCACTATTTTTCTTTTCGATAATCATTTGGGATTCAGATTAGTCATAATAGTCATTTAAAATCAAATTCAAAAATAATTATGAAATTAATTTTTCAAAAATGAATAATCTGAAAATATGGTCAAAAATGATTTTCTCCAGGGGGTTTTTTAAAAAAAATTCTACTATTTGAAAATTATTTGAAATGAAGAATATGCAGATATTTTCTTTGAAAAAAATGATGCAGTTACTAAATGTCTCAACAAAAATCACGTTTCACTAGTAATTTTTCTATCAACTAGATTACCAGTGTAATCTGTATCTGAATTTCTCTCTCACTCAAAATTATCATCAATTGAATTTTATAGACCAAAACATGAAGTGTGCACCAAAACTTTCAAATTCAATTTTAACAACAATTTAAATGACATTCTTTTGAATTTGAAATGAAGCCGTGTAAATAATCGAAAACCGTGAATATAGAGTTAGCCGTATTATAACCAAATGTATCATCATTCAACAAAACACTATTTTTAATCCAAACTGATGTATAAGAAGTAATTCAAAGAATCTAGAGAATTTTATAGTGTTTTTGGAATAAGAATATAATTGGCCAACTATTTTGAATAAGTCAGAGTCAAAATCATCATCTTTTCATCATCTCAATATTGGCTGATTTTAATTCAGAATATGGTGCAGATTATCACATTTAATATATCGTTTAAAACATACCATTACCTGTTTTACCTTTACGATATTTTTCGTTGTTGTCTGTTGTGATTCTGTCACCTTTATACTAGGCTAAGGAACTTTGCTTTGTTGGTTGATGTGTTCTCGGAACAGCCAAAAATCCAGAGAACAATATTGTTGTTCCTTAGCCTGCCACCACACCTACACGATGAAAGATTTATGTGACCTATTTGTTTTTATAGGTCCATGGTTGTTAGTGGCAGAAAATTTTGAAAAATAATTTTGTAAAGACCCAAAACTATTTATAATTGTTCCCTTCGGCACCAAAATTTGTTTAACTTTGAGAGATTTTATATTTGTGCCTTTTGGAACCCAAATCGGTATAGTTTTCACATGTTTGGGTCTATACCAACAATTATTGTGATTGTGTCCATATTTTCTACAAATCGTGCATATTGAATTTTCTTGATTAATCTTGTTTTCAACAATTTTTGAACTATTATATCCAAGTCCTTGTCTAACCGTATTAACAGTTTGCTTTCCTAATAGCATATTCAACGATTTTTCACTTTTTGAAAATTTATCTAAAGTCGTTGACAATTGTTGGACTTGTGATTTGAGAGATTCATTTTCGTTTAACAACTGTGTGCACTTTTTAATAGAATTCTCTCTCCTAGTATTTTCATTCTCCTTTAAAATCAGAATTTCATTTTCAAGCGATTTTATTTTAATTTCTGATTTTTTAATTTCTTCATCAAATGTTGGACACTTATCACACTTAGGGATCCTACTTTGATAGGTTTTAACTAATTGATCAAGTTGTTTATTACATTCTATCAAAGTATCTTTTTGAGATTCAAGTTTGATGTATTTTTCCCTAAGTCGTTCAAAACAACCGTTTACTTCATGAAAATATATAAGCAACTCAGAATGGGTAAGTTTTGATACCTCACTTGGCTCGTCATCGTCACTGTCAGTTGTATCACCTCGAAGACACAATTCTGCCTTTTCGCTATCACTGCCAGTGCTTTGATCATTCTCGTCTATTTCATCCCAAGTGGCTGCAAAACTTTTCTTTTTCTGTTTCTTTCCATGGCTGGATTTAATTTGTGGACAATCGGGCTTGATATGGCCGGGTTTGTTGCAATTATAACAAATAAACTTTTGTTCTTCTGAGTAGTCTAGTGCTTTGGCTATTCTGCTTTTTGCTTTTTGAATTCGAGCTGAATTTCCATGTTTCTGATTCCATTTTTTGAATTTCCTTATTAACAGCTCTAGTTCTTCTGCACCATCATCATCGTCGTTATCATCATCATTTTCGGTAGTTCCTTTGAGCGCTATTGATTTCTTTTGAGTGTCACCTCCTTCACGCTCTTCTTTGAATTTCATTTCTAGCTCATAAGTGGTGAGATTTCCGATGAGTTCTTCAACCTTAAGTTGTTTTAAATCTTTCGATTCTTGTATGGCAGTTACTTTTGCTTCAAAACTTCATGGAAGGACTCTGAGGATTTTCCGGACTATTTCTAATTCGGTGTATGTTTTTCCGAGAGCTTTTGATTTGTATACGATATTGGAGAGTCGTCCGTACATCTCTTTGACATTTTCTTCCTTCGCCATTTTGAAGTTCTCGTATTCGCTGCTTAGCATTGCAAGGCGAGATTCTTTGACTTGAGATGTTCCTTCGTGAGTCACTTCTAGTGTGTGCCATATTTCCTGTGCAGTTAGACAATGTGAGACACGATTAAATTCAAATTGATCTAATGAACAAATAGTAGAATTCATAGCTCTAGCATTAGCATTTTGTAATCTATTTTCTAGTTCTGTCCATTGATCTTTTGGTTTCTCTATTTCCTGATTATCTACAGTTATAGTTGGTATTCTATAACCTGTCTCAACAATATTCCAAGCGTCAATGGTTTTCAGAAAAATTTGCATTCTATTTTTCCAATAAGCATATTCACCATTGAACATTGGTGGTCTAACTATAGATTGACCTTCTGCAAAAGCATTATTAAAAGAAGCCATTTTAAAAATTCAATTTTTTAAAACAAAAACCGATTTTTTGAAACATGAATTTTTAAAACAAAAATTGATTTTTGAAACACGAATTTTTAAACAAAAATTGGTTTTTGTAAAATCAAAATTTTAAAACAAAAATGGCTTTTGTTCCTAACTCTGATACCACTTGTAGGATCGATTTCACCCTAGAGGGGGGGTGAATAGGGTGATAGTGTAAATTATTAAAATTAATCGCGGAAGCTTATAAATTAATTTCAATTCAGATCACAGAATAGCAGCACAGATATCGTAGAATATAAATAACAGAATAAAACAGAACAACACAGAATTTACCCAGCTTCGGCAAAACCCTGCCTACGTGCTGCCCCCAAGGTTTCTACTAGAAATTAGATAGTCCCTCGCTTACACACGTAAACTCGCTATACCCGCTATTGACTAATCTAACTCTACGCTCAAAACCCTGCCACAACTCAATTACCGAGTTGCGAATTCTCAAGCTACGCCACGTAGCTTGTCCCCTAGTCACACGACTAGAAAAATAAAAATGGTTTAAAAGAAAAATACAATTTAAAAACAATTTAAATAAAATAGCCCTAATTCAAAAATAAAACCCTTATTATAATTTTAAAAACCCCAAATAAAATAGAATTTGAATAAGCCCAACCCTCTTTAGTAATTCAGCCCGTCTCTTTTTCGTTCGTAATGGCAGCCGTTGTTTCTTTGTTCGTTCTTCTTCCCTTTTTACAAATTAGGGCTTTTTCGAAGCGCCTATTAGATTTGATCGAATCTCTGGTTGATCAAGAGTTGCCTTGCTCGATCGATTCTTGTTGCTCTCACTGGCTACTTCGATGAGTTCGATTCTTGCTTCTGGTAAGAATTTATGCTTCGTTACTTTTCGATTTTTTTTGTATTCGAACTCTCATCTTTTATGCCGATGATGATCTGGGTTAAATATGCGTTCGAACTCCTTTATCTTCGTTCGTATAAACTTATTTGAATTTGTCAAATAAGTTGTTCGACCGTTCGATTATATTTTGATGCTGATGATTTATTTGACTTTGTCAATCTCGTATAATTGATGCTTGCTTGGTTGACATGGTTTTGAATCAATTTCGTGATGACCACGGCTTTAATTTGGGACATTTGACTTTGTCACATTCGTATACTTTTATGACTTGATTCTATGCCTTGCATTTGAGACGTTTGGTTATCACTGGCTTTGACTTGGTTACATGGCTCTGTGAATTGCTTTATTGCTAAGGCTCTGACTTTAAATCGTGAGTTCAATTTTTTTTACCTGATGACTTCGGCCATTTTGAATTTTTTACACTGCTCTTCTGGATATTGTTCAAACTGTACTCATGCTCGATTTTATTCAAAGTGTTGTTTACTTTGCTGCATATCACTGTACATGTTGTTGCTTCTGGTTACTGAGTTGTTTGTTGTGGATATTGTGGGTTGCCATCTTCATGTACTTGATTTGTGACTGTTGATTCATCTCTCTGCATTTGGTCTGATTGCTAGTGGTTCGGTTCTGGCCATTATTTGTTTTAGTGCAGATTCATGTATAAGTCTGGTCATTGATCATCTTGATGTTTTCTTGATTTGGTAAGAACTTGATACTGTCACATGGTTGTGCACTGGCTTGTGTTCATATGAGTTTGACATTGTTTATGTTGACTTGACCATGGTTGTTGCACCTGAGTTATATCACTGGTCTTTGCATTTGTACACTTGTTCATATGAACTGTTGTTCCATTGTTGGTCTGACCCTTCCATATGCTCTCTGATAATGTTGAACTTCACTGTTGCATTCCATTTGTGTTTGCACAGCACTGCATGTTATATTTCTTGATCATGTTGGCCATTTGGTCGAGCTGTAGTCCAGTGCCCCCATGTCTTGTGTCTTGCCATTCTTTGTTGCCTATTGAATGAATAATTTGCAGTGATGTTATCATGTGCATTTCATTTACATCGAGACCTGTGGTCTTCATTCATGTTGCTGTGCAGTAGCTATGCCTTGCTCGTTCAGTCTTGTCTGATCTCTGGTTTACCATCTGCATTCACTACAGTTTGTACATGCCTACTGTGTTCATTTCTGTAGTATAACCTATTGCACTCTTTATGTTGTATTGACCTCTTATCCTTAGCTGTTCATTTGTGCATTTGGATTTTTGGTCGACCCTATCTCCTTGAGCCTGCAGTGCTTCATGTTGTATTCATCGTCAGTTTAGTCGTGCACTTGGTCTCTTCACTGTGTTGCACTCTTTGATGGTTCATTGGTGCACTGCTTGTTCATGTATGTTTGCATCGACTTGTTGCAATACTTGAATCTATATTGTCGCTGGTTTTGCTTGGTGGTCTTGTACTTGTATACTGCTGGTTTGTTCACTGGTGTACATTATTTGCTGTGCATACTTCATGCTTGCACTGTTCATTTATGTTGTCCAGACATTGTTGAGTTCTTGGCCATTTCTTGTTGATTTTTGAAATTTTACTTGAGTTGAATCCAGTTTCAAAAACTCGGGTTTGACCTTGTGCTCGTGTCGTGATTTTCAATGTTATTGCACGTGAGTTGAACCCGGTTTTTCATTTGGGTTTGACCTGTGCTCGCCTGTCCCTGTAAATCAATCAATTGTATATATCGGCGTGCACGACCTTGTGGCATATACAGTAATACACTGTGTATGTCACAAGTTGTTCGTGTATGATGAATTCAAATTTAAATTATGACGAACAACCCAAATAACTGAGGCAAATCATATTTTCAAAAACCATATTTTATTTTTGAATTGCAAAAATATTTCTTTTTCAATTTTACTGCGTTAGTTTATATTTTTGCAGATTCCTCAGATGCTGGATTCAAACTGGAATGGAGTTGAAGATAAATACGAGTGTGAGTGATATGTAGTGAGGTGAACTGTAAATATGTAATGTGATGTAATTGTGATCAAAGTTGTATAGTTATAGTGAGAGCTTGAATTTGTATACTATTCAAAATTGTAATAAATATTTGTTTGAATAAAATATTCGTTTGAATTCAAGTTCCGTGTTATTTATTTTATTCAGCAAATATTTATTTAATCTGTGAAAAATAAAATAGTATATTATCAAATACATTTAAATGAATGTATATATGTTTATTATCATCAAACAAAAATCATATAAGCGCATATTCAACAAATAGGATGCCCATTCTGATTTAACACCACTCCAATCCCAACCTTTGATGCATTAGTATGTAATTCAAACAACAACTGAAAATCCGGCAAAACTAGAATTGGTGCTGTCGTCAAAAGTTCCTTGATTCGCGCAAAAGAAAATCCTGCTTCCTCCCACCATGAAAACTGCTTTCCCTTCATACAATCAGTAACTGGTGCCATCACACTACTAAAGTGTGGCATAAATCTTCGATAAAATGAAGCTAGCCCATGAAAACTTTGAACTTCTGTAATAGTTTTGGGCTGTGGCCAATCTTTGATTGCTACTACTTTACTCTGGTCCACCTGTAAACCTTCCTCGGACACAACATATCCCAGAAATAAAACACTCCGTGCCATAAACACACATTTCTTCGTTGCTGCATAGAATTGTTCTCGATGAAGAATAATTAGCACCTTTCGTAAATGCTGAATATGCTCCTCTGTACTAGCACTATAAATCAAAATATCATCAAAGTAAACTACCACAAACTTCCCAATGTACGGCCTAAAAATTTGGTTCATCACCCTCATAAATGTACTTGGTGCATTCGATAGACCAAACGGCATAACCAGCCATTCATATAATCATTCCATTGTCGTGAACGCTGTCTTCCATTCGTCCCCTGGTCTAATTCGAATCTGATGATAACAACTCTTAAGATCAATCTTCGAAAAGATTATAGACCCACTGATTTGATCTAACAGATCATCAAGCCTCGGCATCGAAAATCTGTATCTGACAGTAATTTTGTTCATTGCCCTGCTATCCGTACACATCCTCTACGAACCATCCTTCTTCGGCACTAACAATGCTGGTACAGCACAAGGACTTAAACTTTCTTGTACACGCCCTTGTTCAAGCAATTCTTCCACCTTCCTTCTCAACTCCTCATGTTCCTTTGGACTCATTTTATATTGTGGTCGATGTGGTAACACAGCTCCTGGAACAAGATCTATTTGGTGTTGTATGTCCCTCAACGGTGGTAACTCCTTTGGCAATTCTTCTGGAAATACATCTTCAAATTCTTCCTATACTGGTTTGACTTCCTCTGGAATTTCAACCTCCTCACTATATTCACGTCCGATCAACAAAAACACTTCAGGCTCGTCCTCCACTTCTTTGACAAACTCCTTCAAAGATAACAAAGTCTTCAGTTCTTCAATCTCCTCCAACTTGCTTTCTTCTTGTTGTCATTTCTTAGGAACCAAAGTGATTTTAGTGCCCTCGAACATGAAACTGTAGTTGTTGGTACGACCATCATGTTGCACAGCTCTATCATACTGCCACAGTCTCCCCAATAATAGATGACATACATGCATATCCACAACATCACACCAAATTTCATCTTTATATTTCTTCCCAATCGAAAAAATTACACGAGCTCTTCGACTAACCTTCACTTCTCCACCTTTCCTCAACCAAGATAATTTGTAAGGTTTAGGATGCTTCTCAGTCTTTAATTCCAACTTATTTTCAGCCTCCGTAGAAATGATATTGTCACAACTTCCCGCATCAATAACAAACTTGCAAACCCTTCCTAATATAGTACACATTGGCTGGAAAATATTACTCCTCAACCAACTAGAATCATTCTCTTGCTTTAGTGTCAAACAAGATCTCCTCATCATCAAATTACGTCCCTCATCTCCTGACAATAATTCTTCTTCCTCCTCAGCTTGTGGTGAATTGGAACATTCTACTTCAGCATCCTCATCCTCAACCTCAGCAACCATCACTCGTTTCTTAGGCTTCGGACATTCATTGCTCCTGTGACCAAACTCCTGGCAATTAAAGCATTTGATACCACTACTGGCCTTGGTCTTAGCAACTTCATTGACAACCGGTTTATTAAAAGCCTTGGAAACATTCGCATTGCTACTAGCCCCTTACACTTGATTGTTGGAATTTGTAAACACACCACCACCTCTTCTGCCTTGCTTCTCCTAAGCTAGAGCCTTTTGATGTGCTTCAGCGACAGATCCCGGATCAAACATATGCACCATATCTTGAATCTGCATTCTCAACCCTCCAACAAATCTAGCTGTCATTTATTCCTCTGTCTCCATGATATCATTCCTCGCAATAAATTGATAAAATTCATCCGCATAATCATTCACCGACTTTGTTCCCTGTCTCAAGTTCTGCAATCGCTAATACATAAGAGATTGATAATTATAAGGCAAAAAAGTAGCCTTCATCAACTTCTTCATCTTCTCCTATGAGACAATCTTCGATTTGCCCATTCTCTCCCGTGTAAGTTTTGTTTGTTGCCACCTTGCCATAGCTCTTCCTCTCAAACGTGTAGCAACCAACTTAACTCTGCGGTGCTCGAGAACTTCCTTAAAGTCAAAAATCTCTTCAACATTAGATAACCAATCAAGGAATTCTTCAGCTTGCATACTTACCTTGAATTCTAGAATTTCTGTCTTCATCCCTGACTCCCATTTACGATCATCTTCTACCTCCCGATAGTGATTTCGTACTTGGTCTTGATCTCGATAATGAACACTATATCTATCACCATCTTCATCATAATCAAATGTACTTCGATATCGATCTCGACCATCAACATCTCTATTATCATGCATACCTCTTCTACTATGTCTTTCAGCATCACGATATGGCTCATCTTCAAACTCACGTGGAGTTCTTCTCTCTTCATTTCTGTCCTCATGGTGTTCTCGTCTCAATGAAACTGATGATTCTCTTCTTTCTCGATAAGATTGCGGTGAGACCCTCCTCGCTTCCGTAACCGATGGCGAAACTCTGTTTCCTCCATGGTTCGAGACTGGTGACCTTCTCCTTTGACCTTGATTCATATCAATCATCAATTTCTCTAACTTCCCAATTCCTTCATCAAACTTTTCATTGATGTGTTGTTCCATTTGCTCAGCTTCTTCTCTTCTATACGACGCTTCAACATTTTGATGATGATTAGCTCTTCTCGGCGGCATGATTGAATCAAATAATCTTCAACAACTCGGCTTAAACTTCAACAACTGAACTTTCGTCCTGTACTTAGCTCGGCTCGGTTTCTAACTTACAACTCTTGGTCTTGATCTTCAAAATGACGCACGGCTTCAACTTGAACAAATCTCCCACAAACTTGAACAAGTTCGGCTCGGCTTTGAACAACACTTCACTTAGCTCGGCTTTGCTTGATTTAGCTCGGCCTTGACTCTTCAAACTCTTCTCTTTGGCTCCAAGGACTCGGCTTAGCTATGATTGGCTAAGTCAAGCTCTGGTACCAAACTGACGCAGCGGATTATAACGATGACAACGAAATGAAGATTTCGTGTCAAACTAATCGAAGAAACGATTAGATGAAACAAGATAAATCGATGGATTGTAAAATACTGAATGCCCAAATTCATTGATCTCGAAAGATACCGAATTCTAGCTATCTCCAACACGTTGATCGCGCATGATACCGTGTTAAAAGATCTATGATTCTTCTACATTGATCACGCGCATGAGATTACGTGAATCGGCTTCAAATCCGTTGATTCGAGCGCACTCGAATAACTGAAAATGGAGAAAGGAGCTCACACTCAACTTCCAATTTCAAGAGGCACAAAGCACTCAAACAAAGTTTTATTCCAAATCAACCTCCTTTACAAATGACTGACATCCCTATTTATAGAGTTACAACACAACATACACGGCCGGCCTAACCAGGTACTCGCGACTTACGAGTTACGACTTAAGGAAAATACAATTACAACACATTACACGAGTTAACAAATATACGACCTAACGGTTACATGACCTAACAAAACAACTCTGGAAAGCACGGCAGTGACCTTCTGGAAGCGACCTAAGAGAATGCATCTGGGAAATCTTCACGCAACCTAACACTTGAGCAGCATGCTTCATGCGACTTAAGAAATGTAGCATTTTAAAGCCTCGGCGACCTAACTTAGGTCGTAGCTCGTTAAGTTCTTAGTTCAAAGGGTCGGAGCGACCTAACGAAATGCACACCAGCTTCCTTAACTCGCTTGGTCGATCCACACAGCTTGTATACAACTTAGGAATTTGCGTACTAGGTCATTGGAACAGTCTACACTTTAAGTTGTTAGGTCGCGAACGACTTAAAATACACGAGCGACCTAGAGCAGCTGAAACATCTGAACGACCTAAGGTACACAATCTCGAATTCACACAATTGATACAGCGCGCTACATCATCTTCTTTATAAGGAAAGAAGGTGGGTCCAACCACTTAATACCTTTCATCCCAGAAGTAGGTTTCCCAAGCATACGTCATAAATTGCTATGTGAGGGATGGTACCCAAGCCACTTAATACATTTTGTTGGAAAATAGACAGACTCTACTCATTTAATACCTTAATTAAGGCAGACCCCATCATTTAATACCGATTTTTAAGGCGTGCTTCTCAATGGTACTATCAAGTTGACATCATATGTAATCTCTTAGGTCTCTTAATACTTCCAAGTGGAAAATTAGCAAACTCTGGTCATTTAATACCTTAATTAAGATAGACCCCATCATTTAAGACCTATTTCTAGAAGCGGACCCCTGTAGAGATACCTCCTGATGTGTCCTCTTGGCCATTTAATGCTTCATCTTGGGAAAAGAGGCAGGTCCAACCATTTAATACCTCAAGACCGCAAAGCAGCCGTACGTCTTGTGGCCCATACTCGTAGTGACGTCTCACATTAGTCCGCTATTCGTAGGAACTGGTAGTCAGATTAGCTAGGCAGGTTTCCCCTACAGAATTATGGACCAACCTCGTGTCGTTACAAATATTTATTATAAGGATATCTCACACAATTAAAGTGTACACAACTGCTAGTGGCCTCAAAGTGAAGGGCGGACTTCTGTCATGTAACTCTATTGACCTTGCATCTCTATGACTTAGCCATAAATCAATTACAATATATATATACATCTCACTATTTCATAAATAAGGCCTTATAAGAAATCTTCCTTATTACGCCTTAAAATAATGATTAGGCTAAATAAGAGATTCCTCTTATTTTTGCCTCACAATCAATTACATTCCTAATGAGGAAAATAAATATAAATAAATGACTAATTAACTATGCCATATACACAATAATTATAGTTAATTACAAAAATAGATATAAGTAATATTAGTGCCTAAGAACTTCTAAATGCACGGATTTTACACTCTAAACTAGCATTAAATGTAAATTTCCTAACCAAATATTATTACAAGTCCTTTTTCTTAAAATTTCAAAGATTTCATTAGATTCTAATATCCAAAATAGGGAATAAATATTCATAACTAAAACTACAATAACAGACTTGTAAATAAATAGAAACTCAACTCATTACACCAATCCAACGGAATATCCTAAACAATAAGAATTGCAATCTAAACCTCATATTCTATTCAACACCTCTTTTACAAAGAAATTGATAAGAATAAGTAGTGTAAACCACAAATAGAATTTGTAATCCAAACCCCTTATTATATTAAAGTATCACAATTTGATCAAATGAAGAAAGAGAAGTGGACATGAAATTATCAGAAATTGCGAAAGCAAAACAAATTCCATCAAATTAATGTCAATAACTAAAAATCTCGTCATAGAATTGACATCTCGAAATAAAAGGAATTTTGGGGGATTTTATCTATCATATTTTCGAAATCCCAAAGGCATATTCAAATCCAAAAGGAAATACACTAAACAACTGCTGAAAAGAAGTCATAAGGTTTCCACTCACAAATTAGCCTTAGCATCACTTAAACGGATTTCTAGCCTTTTAATCTCTTCTAGAATCTCTTTCTTTTGATATATACACACATAATAGGAAAGAGGTATATATAACATTAGATTCAGAATAATTAGAGAAGAATATGATAAGAATAAATTAGAGGAAGAATAAACAAATAAGAAATAAGATGAATTCATACCTAAATTCTCTATGGAGTTTTCGAATCTTATTAGAGAGGGATAGTAATGGTAGAATTTCATCATCTTCCCTATGAATAAAAAGTGAAGAGGATAGGATTCTGTTTATAGGGATTGGAATGCACCAGAACCATAGGATAGAAGTAGGTAAGAAACCGGCTAAATATGGAGCGTACAACTGAACATAACATAACTTCAAACCCTAGCCACCGTCGACTGCCTATGTGCAATCAATCGACAGCTACGGTCTACCGGTTGACCTATGTAGGTCGACCGCTCCTCTATTTCGGGGAATGTTTATTTTGTTCCTTTGCACAATTATTTTCTTCCCTGATTAGCTTTTTAACATTAAACGTTAATTACACGTTTACTTTGCTCCTAAGCTATTTTTTAAATCTAAACCCTAAATTTGGGTTTTCATTGAATTTGAATTCAAACTAAATTAATTTAAACCTGGAAACTTTAAATGCTCATAGCTTATTTGCTTGAGCTCTGTTTTCAGCAAAATATATACGAAAAAAGATTAGAATTTCGCCACGAATGCAATGGAATAACTTTGGCGATCAAATTCCAACTTTACAAAATTTTCATATTCAACCCTTATCATATTTACTTTATTTTTTTATGGTACATTTTATGGGGTGTCACGGTTATAACATAATTTATTGACTTTTGACCCTACAAAATGGTTATGGTATAAACATACATATATATAAATTATATACATGACCTATATAATATTATAAGGCCTTATTGATAGCTAAACTTAATTTTAATAGTAGAACATAATGAAATTAGGCTTTAATATGATTGATGGGCAAGTGTATTATTTTTAAGTAAGTTTGAGATTTCTATAAATCAATACAAAGAATATATGATTTGAATAAATAAATAAATAATACGATTATTGGATTATCTACTCTGGTAAGATGCATTTTGTTGAATTGGTGTTAACAAAATTTCATGTCAACACCCCAAAGTAATGCTAAGAGAGATAGATAAACTTGCTTGAATAGTGGACATGATACCTTTATAATTTTCCTTTCAACTTAGCTTTATTTGTTAACAATTCTTGAGACTTTCGACATCGTCGAAAGGTATAAATACTGGATTCAGTAACCTTTCGACTTTGTTGAGCTATTATGATGTCTCCTGCAAGGAATTGGGTTGAAATTTCTAGAGTTAAGTCCTTAAAAGACAGGCTTCAATCTTACTGAAGGCTAAGGTGATAGCTTTCCTTGGGTATAAGCTAGCAATCACATACTTTGGTGGATATTAAGTGGGTTTCGACCTTGTCGAAAGGTTAGATCACTTAAATGAAGTAGGTTTCGACCTTGTCGAAAGGTTAGACCACTAAGTTTATAGCCTCGAAAGGTAATAGGTGTTATTAGAGCACAAAGAGCTGTCCACCTTGTTAAAAAGTTTATGCTACAAACTAATGATTTTGGAAGGTTGTAGTGACCGTTTGGGCCAGTTGACTTGTCGACTTTGTTGATAGGTTTTAACCGCAAAGTTGATGGCTTTGAAAGGTTATAAAAGATGCTTGGCTCAAATATGTTGTCAACCAAGAACCTTTCGATGAAGTTAAACCTAGAAAATAGAAGTTAATCCAACAAAAGATTTTAGTAAACAACAAAATAATTAACAAAACTCAAGACTTCTTTCATTATCCAAGAAAAACTTTATTTCATTAAATTCCAAATCATCCAATTAGGGTTAGAATGCTTTGTTTAAGAAGAGTACAAGTTTAGGATGAGAGAGAACGGATCCCCTAGAACATGACCCTTGGGGTCTTATTTACAGATGCAGGCGGCCCCCCTTTTGACTCCATGCTCTCGACCGGGTCAGAAGGTCCCTCTTTTATATGCAGCTATAAACCTTTCGATTTTGTCAAAAGGTTTTCCCCTCATATGCCATTACGAACCTTCCGACCTTATCGAAAGGTTTTCTTTTCTTATGTGAGGAATGCGGATTACGGATCTTAAGGCTAGAATTAACACTAGAGGCGGTGAATAGTGTTTTAAGGAATTATTAAATCTTTTTGAGTTTTTGTTAATTTGAACACGAATGTATGCAATATTCAAACACAGATATGATCATAGAATCAAACACAGATGCAAATATAAAGTAAAAGCATTAAAGGAAAGAACACACCGGATTTTATACTGGTTCGACCCTACATCCAGTCCTACATACATGTACGGATTTCCTTTTAAAAACAATCTTTACAATTACACCCTCGATTTCAAGGCAACGAGGTACACCCTCCAGATTCACAATCCTCTGGGTAGAGATACTTGATTTTCCAGGCAACAAGTTCACCCAATTGATTTCTAAGGCTACAATCACACCATATCTCGCTTGATTAATGTCCAAGGCCACAATCACACCTTTTCTCGTTTAATTGATTACAAAGAAGCCTATAACTCTGAATAGCATAGAGGATCTTGTTGAGATAGTGATAGAGAATCAAACCAGAGATAATCTAGTTAGATTCAATGTTGATTTCAGCAGAGTAATGTAGGAATATGTATAAGAAATGTGAAGGAAGAAGAGGAGTGAAAAACCATAAAATCTGTATTTAAATTTGTTGAAAACATCCCATATTTATAGAAGAACAACAGTCATGTCCATTCATGAAGAGATATGACGAATGGACACTTCTTTTGAAATTTAAATTTTGAAACCAACTGATGCTATGTCGACATGGGTAGATTGAGCATGTCGACATCCCAAAGGAATTTTTGGTGATTTGTTTTGATATTAAAACTATTTTAAACTTTATAAATATACTTGTCTATAGTTAAAATACATAAGTAAATATATAGAATAATATATACAAAATTTTACTATAATTTTATATTTAAATCTAATTATAAATATTTAAAAATTAAATATATTATTATTAAAGATAGTTAAAACTACGGATAATTTGATTTTGAAATTAAAGATTATTTTGAGGCTAAAAGTATTTGAAATCAGGATAGATATTTTGATGCTTTTAAAGGAAGCTTTTGAAAACATTTTGAAAACAAGATATAATTTTTTGAAAATCATTTGAATAAAAATTAGCGGATCTGAAACAATACTCCAATTGATTTTTCGTAGGTTCCATTCTACTTAGGGTTCCATCCCTTTAACAGGCTCGAAGTGGATTCCATTCCATGAATAAATTGGATTTTAAGATGCTAGTGCTTTTCTAGAAGTTTTAACAAAATTCCTAATAGATTAAAAGATAAATTACTTGAACTCTTGATAATCTTGATACTCATGATTCTTCAATCTTGATATCTTGAATCTCTATAATGTATAGTCTTCATTCTTGGTACATGCATGGTTAAATCCTGCATATACATATATATCTAAACTTTTACTGTTAGTATTTATATTTTATAATCTATTCTAAGGTTGTTGTCATCAAAACCATTATCTTAAGGACTAACAATCTCCACTTTTTTATGATGACTACCTTTTTATAAAATATTACTTCTATCCTAATAACTCCCCCTTAATCTATGCCTAACTACTATATTTTATATTTCTCCCCCTTTGTCATCAACAAAAACTAACTCCACATATATCAAAAAAAAAACTATATCACTCCCCCTAAATCTAATACTCTATGACATATGATTATAATGATAGTGTTATCATAAATAATCAACACTTAAATCTAAAACTAGAACTTAGTCCTAAACTACTAACTATCGTAATTAAGTATCCATATAATAACACATATAAGAACACAAATTATTCATTAAACATATTTTTTTATTTACATTTTCGAGGGAAACGTGAGAAAGAACATACACTAAAAGGAAAAAGAGAAAAGAAACTAATGAGTATCTTTGAAAATGAGAGATCTATGAATCGAATAGTTTGGATAGTGGAAATAGAAATTTCCACATTGTTCGATAAGATTTCCATCTTTGTCAAAGCACACTTCTCCAATGCGAACGACTTTGTCGACATCTTCCACGTACACTTCTTCCATGTGGATTTCTTCTTCTTTTTCTTCGCCAGCCTCATATATTGATCTCCTGAAGAGTCTTCGTCAATTAAGATTGAGTTAGCATGATTGTCCATTAGAAATTTTTGCAAATTCCTAAGGATTTTGCCTTACCTCTCTTGTTCCTTGGCCATTCGAAGTCGCATTACTTGGATTTCAGTCATTAACTGAAGCGCATCCTTTAGAGAATCCTCCATTTTCGTCACACGAGAGGGAGTAGTACGTTGAAATGGACCAGAAGTGGGAGAAGGAAACGAAAAGGTAGAATTTTTGTTTGATTTGGAAGAGGAGGCCATTGATTATTTGATTTTAGAGGATAGAACAGAGAGACAACAGAAAGAATGAATAATATTTTGAAAATGAGAAGAATATATAACCAATTATTTTAAATTTTGGTGGGAAACTTTTTTAAAATAAACGTTATATGTCGACATGGGTTGGGGGAGTATGTAGACATGGTCCTTTAAATTTTTATTAATTGATTTAATTTGATTTAATTTTTAATTATACTTTGTTATTTATATTTTATATTTCAGTTATTGAACAAATACATAATTCTCTTCTTAATTTAGTAAATACAGATTCATTTAATGGTTTGTTAATATATCAGCAATTTGATTCTCGGAATTAATATAGTCTAGAGTAATTACTTCCTTATTTATATTATCTCTGAGAAAATGATGTCTTATATGAATATGTTTAGTTCGAGCATGTTGAGTAGTATTTTTGGATAAATTTATCACACTAGTATTATCACAATAAATTGGTGATTTTGAGAAATTTAAACCATAATCTTTTAAAGTTTGTTGCATATATATTACTTGAGAACAAGCCAAAGCAGCAGAAATATATTCTTCTTCAGTTGTTAATAAAGAAACTGTGTTTTGCTTTTTACTAAACCAGGAAATCAGAGAATGCCCCAAAAAGTGACAAGTTCCACTTGTACTTTTTCGGTCTGATTTATAACCAGCATAATCAGCATCACGGTAAGATATTAATTCAAAAGAATTATTTTTAGGGTAAAATAAGCCATAGTCAGAAGTGTGTTTAACATATCTTATGATACGTTTTACGGCTTTTAAATGGGTCTCTTTAGGTTAGGATTGATATCTTGCATAGAGACAAACACTATGCATGATATCATGTCTACTAGCAGTAATATAGAGTAGTGATCCAATCATTCCTCTATATAACTTTTGATCTACATCTTTCGAGAGTTCTTTACTAAGGTACTCATTGGTTGCCATGGGAGTGGATTTTCCACTCGCAGTAGTCAAACCAAATTTATTAATTAGGCCTTTAGCATATTTTTCTTGACTAATAAAGATACCATTATCTAATTGTTTTATTTGTAATCCTAAAAAGAAGTTTAATTCACCCATATGACTCATCTTAAACTCATTTGCCATTATTTCAGAAAATTCTTTATTCATTTCAAAGTTAGTTTATTCCAAAATGATATCATCTACATAAACTTGTACTAGTTGAATATCATTTTTATTTCTTTTAATAAAAAGAGTATTATCTACTTTAGCAATTTCAAAATTTGATTGTAATAAGTAAGATCTTAGTCTATCATACCAGGCTCTAGGAGTTTGTTTTAGATCATATAAAGCTTTCTTAAGTTTGTAAACATGATTTGATAACTTTTCATTTTCAAAAAATGGTGGTTGTTCAACATATACTTCGTCTTTTACAGACCTATTTAAAAAGGCACTTTTAACATCCATTTGAAATAGTTTGAAACTATTATGATTTGCAAAAGCAAGTAGAATCCTAATGGCTTCTAATCTTGCTACGAGAGCAAAGGTTTCATCAAAATCTATTCCTTCTTCTTGACAAAAACCTTGAGCGACTAATCGGGCTTTATTTCTAACTACCTCTCCTTGTTCATTCATTTTATTTTTATAAACCCATTTAGTTCCAATTATAGTTTTATTCTCAGGTCTAGAAACAAGTTCCCAAACATCATTTCTAGTGAATTGATTTAATTCTTCTTGCATAGCCAAAATCCATGAATCATCAATTGATGCTTCTTTTGGATTCTTGGGTTCAATAGTTGATATAAAAGCTTCATTACTCATTTGACTTAGTTGATTTCTAGTTTTAACAATAGATTGCATATCTCCTAGTATATTTTCAATAGGGTGATCTTTGAAAAGTTTAGTCCTTTTATTAGGATGATTATTTCATTATAAGTTTCAGTAGGCTCTGGATTATGAGTGATTAAATCCTCTTTATCATTTGTATTTTCGAAATTTTTGAGATTTTCATCGAACGAAACATGCATTGTTTCTTTGATGTTGTTAGTTCTTAAATTAAATACTCTGTACGCTTTACTTTTATTAGAAATCCGATAAAGATACCTTTGTCGGATTTAGGATCAAATTTATCTAAGTTATCTTTGGTATTTAAAATAAAACATTTACTTCTGAAAATTATAAAATAAGATACTTTTGGTTTCTTTCAATGAAGAAGTTCATAAGATGTCTTATCAGCTAAAGGTCTAATTAAAATTCTATTTAAAATATAACAGGCAGTAGCAACTGCTTCTGCCCAAAAATACTTTGGTCATTTACTATCTGAAAGCATGGTTCTCGCACACTCTTGAATCATCCTATTTTTACGTTCTACTATTCAGTTTTGTTGTGGAGTTCTTGGAAATGAAAAATTGTGAGTTGTTCCCTTTTTATTGCAGAATTCCTCAAACTTTTCATTTCCAAATTCACCACCGTGATCACTACGAATGGTTATAATTTTTAGAGAAAATTGATATTGAATCCTTTTTGTAAAGTTCTTAAAACATTCAAAAGTATCACTTTTATGTTTCACAAATATTGTCCATGTAAATCTAGAATAATTGTCTACAATTACAAAAACATGTTTACTATGATTTATTGACAGAATTTGAGATGGACCAAATAAATCAAGGTGAAGTAATTCAAGAGATTTTGAAGTTGAAATCATATCTTTTAATTTAAAAGAACTTTTTCTAAGTTTTCCTAATTGACATGCATCACATAGACTATCTACTTTAAAATTCATTTTAGGGAGACCTCTTACTAGATCATGTTTTGACAGTCTAGATAAGAGTTTGAAATTCAAATGCCCAAATCTCTTATGCCAAATCCAAGGGTCACTTGTATTTGCCAAAAGACACAAGTTATCATTTAAAACTTTCGTACTAAGAATATAAATATTCTTTTTCCTAATTCTCTCAAATATTATGGTTGAATTATTAACTTCAATGTGACACTTATCTTTTTCAAATTTAATTTTATATCCTTTATCGCAGAGTTGAATTATACTTAGCAGATTATGTTTCAAATTCTTTACTATCAAAACATTAGTAATAATAGGAGTTTCAGAGTTACCGACTTTGCCGATGCCAATCACATATCCTTTTGAGTTGTCTCCAAAGTTAACCAGTCCTTTGTCTTTGTATATTATATCATTCAACATTTTTGGATTGCCAGTCATGTGTCTAGAACGTCCACTATCGAGTATCCATTTGTTCTTTTTGGTCTGCACAATTTGTCCGTTGTGGATTGATTCCTTAATTCCCATAAAGAATGTTTCCTGCACATCAAACAATTTTGGTAGACAACTTGAATTTGAACACTGATTATATGCAGACTATGAGACAATGACGATCTGAATATTTCTAAACTAGTATTAAAAAACATAGCCATTTAAAACTTTTTAAAAAATCAGATTATGAAACTTTGAAAATCTTGCTCTCATACCAAATGTGAGGAATACGGATTATGGATCCTAAGGCTAGAATTAACACTAGAGGGAGGGTGAATAGTGTTTTAAGGAATTATTAAATCTTTTTGAGTTTTTGTTAATTTGAACACAAATGTATGCAATATTCAAGCACAGATATGATCACAGAATCAAACACAGATGCAAATATAAAGTAAAAGAAAAAGAAAAAAAGAAAAGAACACACCGGATTTTATACTGGTTCGGTGTTACCCTACATCCAGTCCCGCACACAAGTACAGATTTCCTTTCAAAAACAATCTTTACAATTACACCCTCGATTTCAACGCAACGAGGTACACCCTCTAGATTCACAATCCTCTAGGTAGAGATACTTGATTTCCTGGGCAACAAGTTCACCCAATTGATTTCCAAGGCTACAATCACACCTTATCTCACTTGATTGATTTCCAAGGCCACAATCACACCTTTTCTCGTTTAATTGATTACAAAGAAGCCTATAACTCTGAATAGCACTGAGGATCTTGTTGAGATAGCGATAGAGAATCAAAGCAGAGATAATTTAGTTAGATTCAATGTTAATTTCGGTAGAGTAATGTTAGGAATATGTATAAGTAATGTGGAAGAAGAAGAGGAGTGAAAAACCAAATAATATGTATTTAAATTCGTTGAAAACATCCCCTATTTATAGAAGAACAATAGCCATGTCTATTCGTGAAGAGATATGAGGAATAGACACTTCTTTTGAAATTTAAATTTTGAAACCAACTGACACTATGTCGACATAGGTAGATTGAGCATGTCGACATCCCAAAGGAATTTTTGGTGATTTGTTTTTCTTTAAAAATAACTTCTATTTCATATTAAAACTATTTTAAACTTTATAAATATACTTGTCTATAGTAAAAATACAAAAGTAAATATATAGAATAATATATACAAAATTTTACTATAATTTTATATTTAAATCTAAGTATATATTTAAAAATTAAATATATTATTATTAAAGATAGTTAAAACTATGGATAACTTGATTTTGAAATTATAGATTATTTTGAGGCTAAAAGTATTTGAAATCAGGATAGATGTTTTTTATGCTTTTAAAAGGAAGGTTTTGAAAACATTTTGAAAACAAGATATAATTTTTTGAAAATCATTTTGAATAAAAATTAGCGGATACAAAACAATGTTCCACTAGATTTTTCATAGGTTCCATCCTACTTAGGGTTCCATCCCTGTAACAGGCTCGAAGTGGATTCCATTCCATGAATAAATTGAATTTTAAGATGCCAGTGCTTTTCTAGGAGTTTTAAAAAAATTCCTAATAAATTAAAAGATAAATTACTTGAACTCTTGAACTCTTGATAATCTTGATACTCATGAGTCTTCAATTTTGATATCTTGAATCTCTATACTGTACGGTGTTCTTTCTTGGTACATGCATGGTTAAATCCTGCATATACATATATATCTAAACTTTTACTGTTAGTATTTATATTTTATAATATATTCTAAGGCTTATGTCATCAAAACCATTATCTCAAGGACTAACATCTTATGCCTTCATGAACCTTATGAATTTGTTGAAAGGTTTGCCTTTTATAAACTGTTGTGAACCATTTGACTTAATCAAAAGGTTTGTCTTCTCTTACTGTTATGAAACCTTCCACCTTGTTGAAAGGTTTGCATTTCACTTGAATGTTGTTGAGAGCTGCATTTCCCTTCAATGTTGTCAATGGCTATGCTTCCTCTCAACGTTGTCGGACGGTTTTCTTTCATTCTTTGTTGACTTCTGAGTGTTGCTTTCGTCATAGAACCTTTCGACCTTGTCGACATGTATCCTAGATGAGCCTTAACCGATTCAAAAGGCTTGCCATGCTTTCGAAAAGGTCACCATGGGGTAGTTAATACTTTCTTTGACATCTTCATCTTCTTCAAAAGGTAGGAACTCCCTGGATACTGTGATATGGAACCTTCCGACCCCTTCGAAAGTTCTTGAAGCTGTTAAACTTTGATGACTACATCCCTTCGACTCCTTCAAAAGGTTTGGTCAGAACTCCCCTTTCTTAGTCTTTGTTGAAGGACCTTTTGACTCGGTCGAAAGGTGGATTTTTTGGAGTAACATTTTCCCTCCTCCCATTCTAAGTGATGCTCTTGACTTTCCAAGTCATCTTTGTCGAAAGCTAAAATTTTCCCGCCTCTTCGTGTTCCACGTTGATTTGGGACGTTCATTCAAATCTGATCCAATGGCTAACAATTCTAGGAGACTTTTCTTATAAAATACACTTTCCTTCTTCTTTCTCTGCCATTCTTCCTGCAAATAAAATTTTAAACACAGGTAAAAGTATTCCAAAGATCTCCAAATTTCAATCTTACTTCTAGAAATTAAAATCACTAGCAAATCTATTATGTTAGCTTCAAACTTAATTCTATTGACTCAACCCCTCAGATTTAAAAATTGAAATTCAATTTTTGAAAACGTTTGAAAATCGATTTTTCTGAAGGCGGACTCCAATTGAATTACTAAAAGCGTACTTTAACCCATTTTTAGGAATTTTAAAGTTTTCTCTACTATTTTTGACTTTGAAATCGATAATAGAAGATGTTTACACCCATTCCCTCATGGGGATTGGATTTTATTCCAATTTTTTTAGTTTTTATCGATTAGTCTTTTAATTTATTAATTATTTAGGTGATTTTTTGAAATAGAATAGGATTGGTTTCAATTTGAATCTATTTTACTATCAAATTTGATTTACATGTTTGTTAAGAAAATTTTGAAACCTGTTATTAAAATCGGGTTTGGGGTTAGTTAAACCCGATTTGATTGCTGGAACCCTCTTGTGTACAATTTGGCAGCGCAAAATGACCTTTCTAACAATTCGAAAGTGATTGAGGTGACGATAATGAATTTTCCTTCTAGCATCTTTCGATGGGGTCGAAAGGTGTTGTGGTGCCAACTTTACCAACGTTGTTGAAAGGATAGGTAATTAAGTGGAGTGGATCTAACCCTTCGACAATGAGCTCTCAACAAGGTTAATGATTTTCAAACCTTTCGACTATTAGCTTTCGACAAGGTTGGAATTTTTGACTTTAGAGTTGTCTATGCCCATCTTTGTCCAAACGTTTTAAAACACATATGAGCTGAACTTGAACCCTTTCGGCTTCAATGGGTAGGATACGTTAACATTGACCAAACCTATTAACGACATCGTCAACAGCAATATTGTACTTAGGAAGATTAAATTCTTGGTTTCGATCATGTCAAAAGGTCTCATGATTTAGCTTTGTTTTACACTTGAAGTGTACCTGGCTTCCATCGAGCTTTCAACGTTGTCGAAAGGTGACAAATGGATTAATGTTTCATCTCTTCCTTTCGGCTTTGTCGATAGCTCAAGGAATTCATATCATTATTTAATTACTTTTTAGGCTTTCAATCAATGTTGAAGTATGCAGGTTTAAAGTTGATGCCATTCTCCTTTCGACATTGTTAAAAGCTTGAGCTGTTGACCTTTCGGCATCGTCGAAAGCTTGAGCTACTTAGTTTTTAAGCATTTCAAAATTTTATGTCTATTTTCATGCTTGAGTTATCTAAGTAGTTTTATTTTAATTCTTGAGTGCCTTCTAAATTCATAAATGATCAAGGACTTTAACTAAAACGTTCTCACTTGGTAGAATCATAAGTTCTCTTAAAGTTGACGCCACCATTAAGCATTCCTCCACTGTACCTCAAAATGATGTCAATGTTGTTCTTAAGGATTTTGGTATTACTAGGATTAAAGTTGTCCCTCCTTAGGCAGCTAACATAATCGAAACCCTCCTAAAGGGTATTTTGCCTACACGGCCATTCACATACGGCGTAGCGGATTTCTTCCTTTCGAAGAGTTCATGTCTTCATATTTATCTCATATTGAAGTTGCTCCGATTCAACTATCTCTAAACATCTTCACTCATCTACTATCTATGGAGATGTTGGCGTTGGAATCTGGACTTTCTTCGCTTAGTGCTGAAGTTCTAAACTCCTTGACCAAGTTGGAAACATTGAGTAATCTCAACAAGTAGATATACAGATTCAACGCCTATAAGAAGCTAATATCAGATAGTATCAACTAATTCAAGGACTGGGAGAACCAATTCTTCTTTGTCAAGTACTTTGCTGATGTTTGCGAGACTTTTGCCTTCCTCCGTAAGTCTGCTCTAGTGTTATCTTTGCTCTACGTTATCTTCTCCATTAACTAATCTCTTGCTTTTTCAAGTGAATCTTCCAAGCAACTTAATGATGTCAATAAGGGAAACTTTGATTCTCTAATTGCAACTTCAAAACAAATTGGGAGCATAACCCCTTCAAACTTAAGAAAACACTCTTTACTGCTACCTGGCCAGAGGATCCTATGAACTCGTCCAACTATCATGCACACTTCATGTAGCAAGCGCTTTCTCTCCTTAGGCGATGTCGAAAACTTCTCTTCAATGCCACCATCTGTGTTGACTCCTCTAGTATATTATCGGTTTATAATTTTCCTTTTTTGTCCCTGTCATTCTTTGAATTACTTTGGCTAACTTTATATCTACTTGAATATGTTTCAACTTCTTCCCAGGTCATTGTATCTTTCGGTGGAGTTGCCCCTCCTTCATCATCTTCTGGAATAACACCAATCTTGGAGGCTTTCGCTAAAGGCAAAAGAACTTTTAAAAGAAAACTAACGGAGCCTTCTTAAGGCGCTCCTCTGACGAAAGTGGCTAAAATCATCAATGTGGAGGAAGAGGAGGAGCGCATATCTCTTGAAAAGGTTTTAAAGGGCCTCATCGTCGAGGCCTCTAAGGATAAACCAGCATAAATTTCGGTTATTTCTAATCCTTTTCCACACATCTCAATTTCTGACTCTCCAGCTGCACTTGAGCAGATGCAGCTGGCCTTGTTGATGACTCCTTCTGTAAAGCAAAAATCTTCCAGAGTCGTCATCTTTTACTCCTCCGCCTACTAATCTTGAAGAATTTGTCGAGTTCATCCTACATTCTGAATCTTTTACTTCATCTTCTTCTTTTATGTCATTCACTCCAGATTTGGTGGAAAATTATCGCTCTCTAATGGAGTAACAACTTTTGGTAAGCTCTCACCCAGTTGATCCTGTCATCATTTTATCATCATTGAATTCCCCTAATCGCTAACTTGTGCTTCACTTCTTGTTGCAGATTTCCAGGAACTGGATAGCTCTAAATGATCATGTTTCGATGTCTTCGACCAAATCCTCTAGGCTGTAAAAGGAAAATTCTAAACTTAAGAATCAAATATCTTCCTTGACTGCCGCCCAAAATGACACTTCCAATAAGTTGGAGCAAGTAAAGGCTTCCCTTGCTAAGGTCGAGGCTAAGCTAGAAGCAGAGAAAATAGCCCATCAATTTACCACTGATGAAAAACTCACCATGGAGCTAACTCTAAAGGATTCGAAAGATGAAAAAGCCCGCTTGGTCGCCAAGAATAATTCCTTGAAGGAAAATTCAAAAAGACCAGGACTTTGCTCAAACTGGCTGTTCGTACTCTCTCCGACATCAAGAAGTAAGTCTGTCAGTTTGCTGATGCCACCCTAGGACCCATGATGCTAATAAATTATGAAGATGCCCTTATGCTCGCATACGTTGACAATTACAAGAAATGTCCCGACTTCGGCTTCTCTTCACTTGATCCTTCATTAGCTGAAAGAGTGATGGGCAAAATTAACCAGTTGAAGAAGGGCATTGAACCCGAGGGTGAGGAAAAAGTTAATGTAGCTGAAGTGCTTTCCTTTGATATTCCCTTATTTAAAATCGAATCTGATTTTGAAGAAGAGGGTGACAAAGATGTTGGTGTCGATGGAGGTGATAATGACGATAATATCGGCAGTGATAATGATAATGACAATGACGATGATGATGCTGGTCCTGCTGGAGACCAAGGCCTTGGTGGAGACAAGCGGGACCTTCCAAATTCTTAGAAAAGGATGAGGGTGACCAAGCTGAATTTCTTGAAAAGAACCATCTCCCTGGAAAGATATGCCACCTGCATCTCCTAGGCCTTCTGCTCCTCATGAGGAAGAATCTTCTCCTACTCATACCAAGAATCCAAAAGAAAAAAAAGCAGGCCCCTCAAGCTTCCATCCCTGTTTCTCAGATATGGAATTCCCTGTTTAAACATTTTCCTCTTCAAAAATAATAATTAGTGTAAAACCATTCATTTTAGATAAGGAGAAAGTCTCAGTTTCCTTATAAAACAAAACTTAAAAGAAACAAGAAGAAATTAACAAGTTATATAGGGAGTTAGACAGATAGATAAAATAGCACAACATCCTCTTTGAAAAGTATCACAGTCTTAACTGGAGTGCTTCCATCCTTGCATCCGTTAAAAATCAGAGAGCTTCCCCATTATTAAAGAGAACGCGTCTCAGATACGACGCTCTCTTAAAGGAGAATCAGGAGTTGCTTACTTTATTTTGGATGATGATCGAAGAGAGGGATATTTTAGTTAATTTCTTGTATAAAGCTTAGTGTAGACATTCAATTATGACTTAGGTGAGTTCAGCCGGGGTTTACTTAGACGCTTCCATAAACGATATTTAGATGAATTCAGATCTGACTCGGATCCCGGAGCTTATTGGAATTAACCACGAGTTATGTTGATTCCTCAAACCTTTCCCGCTGAAAAACTTAAGTACTATAAAGATAATTTGTTTCAAAGAGTTCTTCTCTACATCTATTTTGTATGAACCAAATGAATAATTATAACATATAATAGTTAATTGATACATAAATATATGTTTTAATTTTGTTTTCTTTATGCCTAGCTTCATTTTTCTATACTATTTCTGAATGACAGTTCTTTAGGACGGTTCTTCCCTGGAGACTACTTATGTCAATACATTAAATTAAGAAGATTTTACTCCGAAAATTCATCAATTTTAAAGACTTCAAAAGTTAGCAAGATATCGCTTTCTTCGAGATTTACAAAAACTGCACTTGGAATACCCTCGCCTCCTTTTTGACTTCCTCGGCAATGAGAAGGAAACTTTCCTTAAAGAGATTAGAACATTTCACTCTTAACTAATTTGTGATCGCGATAGTTCCTCAGTTGAGAAACGGGACTATAGAAAATATGCCTCGATCATAACCCTGGAAGAAGCTATCATGCCTTTTGATTCGACAGTTATGCTTTCAGCCAACTCTTTAGATAAAGTTAGAGAAGTAATCTCTCAACTATAAATATTATCTTGCTATTTATTGTATCTTTTCAATTTTGTTGTTGTTTGAGTTGTAATCTGCTACTATAATAATAAAGGGATTTCTTAGCTTAATTTTTACTTTATTTTATCTCTTTTGGTAAAATAGGAGCAACAACTATCTGCAACTCTTCCTTCTCGTAGTTTATCATCTCGTGTTGATGCTCTTAGGGAGAAGTTGTTGACATCGAGCGAGATCGTGGTCCAAGATGAAGTCTTAGTAGAGCATTTTGGTGGCAATGTTGAAGCCGTGAAATGGTATAAGAGGTACTTTCTTTAAAAAATCATCTCCAGCAGTTATAAAGACCATATTGCCTATCTTGAGGCTGATATTAAGAAGAAAGATGAGATGATCACCACACTTAAACGACAAGTGAAGACAAATCCCACGATCAACTTCGATCAAAAGATGTATCAACTTATTCAACAAATAAGTGATTTATGGTTGAAATTAAAAGACAGTCAAGCTTAGTGTGCCTCTCTAGAATTCATTGTGGGGAACAAGACTCCGAGTATTGACTTGCCGCCCCTCATTCTACTCCTACAATTAATAAACCCACCAGGCGAAACTTCTTGTGGTCAAAAAATTTCCTACTATGCTTAACCCTCTCGCGAGCTTAGACGATAATGCTATAGGCAATTGGTGCAGGAGAGTTAAATTCGAAATAGCCAAATACTTTGATTAGCAATGGAAAGTGAAGTTCTCCCAGACTATTAATGAGTATGCTGTCAAGAATCAGAAGCTGGAGCACGACAACTACTTCCTTGTCAAGCACGTCGTAGAGTTGGAAAGAGAGAATAAAACAGTCAGGGCTGTAACCAGAGCTTTTAATCATGCCCTGAATACCAACATTGATGCAATTGATGACGAGAACAACATAAGAAGAAAGGAAAAAATCTTAAGGAAGTTCTCCATGCTCCAATTCATCATGTTGTAGATCCTTCAATTGCGGGATCTCTTGGTAAAGCCGCTCAAGATTTGTAATTTATTCTGAGAATAATTTTGTAGTCTTGTAAACAATTTCATAACTTATGTAAACCATATAAACTTTGTAAATATCACCTGATTTGTTTTGATTTCCATGTACTGATTTGTAAGTATGAATCTTTTGCTATCCCTTGTTCTAATTTCCCTGAAATGCATGTAGCAAACAATATTTCTAATTGTTAGCTTGAAATCGACATATTTATCTATGTACATCATTTGCTTAGATTAACAAATCATTCTATTAGTTTTATGACAAATAGCTTATACTAAATGTTAAAATTTCATCTTTAACCGTGGCGAGAGATGATCAAGAATAACTCCTTCCACTTAGGTGGAAAGTTTGAAATTTGCTGATAGAAAATTCCACCTTATCATAGGAGCATAAATTAAAGAACCTGAATCAGAAATCAATGTTTCAAACTTTGAAGTAATAACACTTTGACCCATTCCTCAACATTAATGGAACTTAAAAAACTTAGAAATTTGAAGTTCCCATTCGCATACTCTTAAGAGCGATCTTTATGATGATATTGTTTGGCCCAGATTCGGGCATTTGGGATGAAAATAAATCCAATGATCTTGCACCCAGATTAGGGTTTACATAAGCAGCAGCCTTAACACCCAGATTCGGGTATAATAAGTTAACGATTGATGAAAGACCTAAAGCCCCGATTCGAGCTTTAGATAATGGAATTCGTATATGAAAGACTCGAAATACTCATTCGGGTACTAATAGCTGATGTTTAGAAATGGAAGTCCCAAAACCCAAATTCAAGTAGTAATACGCGAAGTTCTGTCCCACTCCTTTGCTCTTGTCTTTTGAGCCCTGTGGGTTTTGAATATATAGAAATAATTTGATTGGCTGCCTCTTGAGCTAGGATGTCTTAGTTCATGATTGAATATGCTTTTTCTCAAGCTTGACGAGCATCTTCCCGGGCTTGGACATTTTAGTCCTTTGTTGAATGTGCCTCTTCTTGGGTCTAGACATCTTAGTCCTTTATTGATTGAGCCTCCAATTTGGCTTGGGCACCTTAGTCCATTATTGATTACGCCTCTTCTTGGGCTTGGATGCCTTAGTCCATTGTTGATTGCACATCTTCTTGGGCTTCGACATCTTAGTCCATTATTGTCTGGTTCTCCTGGTTAGCTCATCTTAGAGGCTGGAACCAAGGAGTAACCCGACCTTCCTCCAGGAGGCACCCTGGCCTGGCCCTTTTATGGTGCGGACAAGGGCTTGTCCGATGCTCTACCATGGCATCTTATGCCAAGGATAGAGGCTTACTTCGTCCTTTCTCCAGGAGGTGGCTTAACCTTGTTATAGTGTGGCATAGATAAAGGCTTGTTCGGTGCTTTAACCTGGCCATCTTATCACATGGCTAAAGGCTTACTCTATTCTTCCTCTAGGAGTACCTTGACCTAACCAGAGACACAATCAAGGGATTGTCCAGTGCTTTAACCTGACCACTCATGGCACGGCTAAAGGCTTACCCGCCCTCCCTCCAGGAGGTGCTCTGCCCTAGCCATCTCAGTATGGACAGAGGCTTTTCTACCATCTTAGGTAGGCTACCATCTTAGGTAGACTACCATCATATAGTATTCAAATATGAGGAGCGTTTCACTCCCAACCATGTAGATTTTTTCTTTATAGA
This sequence comes from Allium cepa, assembly GCA_030765085.1. NCBI lineage: Eukaryota > Viridiplantae > Streptophyta > Magnoliopsida > Asparagales > Amaryllidaceae > Allium > Allium cepa. The sequence goes on from CM060934.1 coordinate 131,140,639, forward strand.
AAGTAGATCTTTATTAATCTTTTCTCAAATCCTTTTTACAAATTCATGATCTTTCCTTGCCTAAAGAATTTATGATCATCCCCTCCAGAGCTCTGCAATGGTTGGTTTCATGAACATTCATCGTATGATAGTGCCAGAAGGATCCTCCCAAGTTCCTTTCATATTTTGGCTTCTTCTTTTGCGATGGCCAATAGTTAAGCTCATCCTTAGTAAGCAAGTAGACATTTTCCATTGATGTTGTTAAGTTGCATTCCTTTGGAAATTTAAATTTGAAGCTTGATTCTTAAGAATGGCCTTTTGACTTTTTATTCTTCGGTCTTATTGTTTCATAATCCTCCATCACTTTTCTTTTCACTACCATTTGGACCTCTTGAGTTGGAAATGTTCTTATTGTGGTTGGTGGCCATTTGTGCGCAAAGGCATTGTAATCATTCATTATTTCTCTCTCAAAGATTGTACCTTTGGAATAGTGTTGAATGGTTCTTCCCATTTGATTAAAGATATTTTCACTTCCATTTATTCTTTTTCCAAGTGCAAAGATAGGGGTAGGACCAATATTGAAAGGATTTAGACTCCATTTTTTAGGATCATAGTATTCTGCTTCTTTTTTTATAATTCTTAGAGCTTCAAGTCTTAGTCTTTGTTCTTCATCCTGATTGGAGTTTTGATGATTACTTCGGCGAACCTTATGAAATGTGGTTTAGAAGACCCTTGTTTAGACCTTTTAAATCTGCTGGCCATGATCAAACCAAAGTGGATAAAGTTGAAGTGGGGTTGAATTAAGCTGGGTTAAAGAATGATGATGTTAGGGGTTAACCATGTCAAAGGTTCAAGCCCTCCTTCTAGCACCAAAAATGTTAACAAGATTTCTTGTCAACACCCCAAAGTAATGCTAAGAGAGATAGATAGACTTGCTTGAATAGTGGGCGTGAAACCCTTAAGATTTGCCTTTCAACTTAGCTTTATTTGTTAACAATTCTTGGACCAGACCTTTCGACGTCGTCGAAAGGTTTAAATACTAGGTTAAGTAACCTTTCGACTTTGTTGAGCTAGCAAGAGGTCTCTTGCAAGGATATAGGTTGAAATTCCTTAAGTTAAGTCCTTAAAAGGCAAGTTTCATGGCTAAATTGATAGCGTTCCTTGGGTTTAAGCTGGAAATCACATATTCTGGCGGATATGAAGTAGGTTTCGACCTTGTCGAAAGGTTAGATCACTTAAATGAAGTTGGTTTCGACCTCGTAGAAAGGTTAGACCACTAAGTTTATAGCTTCGAAAGCTAACATGTGTTATTAGAGCATAAAGAGCTGTCGACCTTGTCGAAAGGTTTAGGCCATAGAGCTAATGACTTTGGAAGGTTGCAGTGACCATTTAGGCCAGTTGGGCTGTCGACTTTGTTTTAACCACAAAATTGATGGCTTCGAATGGTTATAGAAGATGCTTGGATCAAACGTGTTGTCGACCTTGTCGACAAGAACCTTTCGACGAAGTTAACCTGGCAAACAGAGGTTATTCCAACAAAAAGTTTTCAGTAAACAACAAAGTAATTACCAAATCTCAAGACTTCCTTCTTCATCCAAGAAAAATTTTATTTCATTAAATTCCCAAATCACCCAATTAGGGTTACAATGTTTTTTTAAGAAGAGTATAAGTTTAGGATGAGAGAGAACGTATTCCCCAGAACATGACCTCTAAGGTCTTATTTATAGATGCAGGCGGCCCCCCTTTCGACTCCATGCTCTCGACCGGGTTGGAAGGTCCCTCTTTTATATGCAGCTATGAACCTTTCAATTTTGTCAAAAGGTTTGCCCCTCATATTCCATTATGAACCTTTCGACCTTGTCAAAAGGTTTGCCTTTCTTATGCCTTCATGTACCTTTCGACTTTATCGAAAGGTTTGCCTTTTATAAATTGTTGTGAAATCTTCGACTTTGTCAAAATGTTTGTCTTTACTTGTTGTTATGAACCCTTTAACCTTATTGGAATTTCACTTGAATGTTTTCGAGAGCTATATTTCTCTTCAATGTTGTCAAAGGTTATGCTTCCTATCAACGTTGTTGAAAGGTTTTCTTTCATTCTTTGCTGACTTTTGAGTGTATCTTTCTTCATAGAACCATTCGATGTTGTCGACAGGTATCTTGTATGTGTCTTAGTAGGTTCGAAAAGCTTGCCATGCTTTCGAAAAGGTCGCCATGGGTTGCTAATACTTGCTTTTACTTTTTCATCTTATTCGTAAGGTAGGAACTCCCTGGATACTGTGATATGGAACCTTCCAACCCCTTTGAAAGACTTGAGGCTATCATAACTTTGATGACTGCATCCCTTTGACTCCTTTGAAAGATTTGGTCTGAACTCCTCTTTCTTAGTCATTGTTGAAGGACCTTTTGACTCTATCGAAAGGTGTATTTTTTCGAGTAATAATTGCATGTTAGGATTTATAGGAATAGCTTAATGGTGTGAATTGGCTGGTTTATCGATATAATTATTTAGAATGTTTGTACATGTTGTATCAAATAATTAAATGAATTAAATGTGTAAACTGCATGAAAGAATGTGTATATACTTATATGTAGTCAATATTCAATGTAAGCTCACAATAATATATTTAGTTGAGTCTAATATTCAACAAATATATTTGAAAGAGCTTATTAATTAAAGGAGGTAAATTTCGTAAACTCTAGTCTAATTGCCAAGGATCAAGTATCACGTTCTGAAGAAAGATGATGTGATGAATGTATTTGGAACGACATTTTATCAATAACCGATAGTTGGATAAAATGGGAAATAATCCCTAGTCTGAGGTGGTTTGCACCTGGATTTCGATCTAGAATTTTTGGCACTGGATGTGTAAGTCCTTAGAGGCGCTTATGAGGGCCTTGAATCATCAAATTCAACGCGAAATAAGGTGAGTCCCACTTGTGGTTTGGAATGAAGGAAATGATGCTTGAAATGAGGTGGAACTTATGTGATGCTTCCACTTGATTCGAACGAGAAGTAGTTCATGAGACATAATGATGGTTGACTCATTATGCTGGACTAGAGTTATATATTAACTCTTATTACCTGATACATATGTTTAAGAGACGATATGTATATGGCTTCGATGGGTTGACTCGAGCCACTAAGTGCATGTTATATGGGATATGCCAGTTATCCGTATAGTAAGGATATGTAGTGACTAAGAGGACAATCCATAATACTATACGAGAATCACACGACTTGCATATGACATCCCTGAGCATCTTCAGAAAGAGATGGCAATGGCTATCTAGAATAGGTCATATATCACACATGCCTATGGTAGGATTAAAGTGAGGTCTATACGAGTCTATTGCATTGTGATGTGACCAAGATTCTATAGTATATTTTGATACTGACTTTTTTAGTTTATTCTCCAATGGGTAGCCAAATGAAGGCCGACTAGATATAAGGTCCTAAGGACTCCACCCACCACTAATAGGTAGGTATATCATATGGTAAACTATTAATACTATATCATATAGTAAAGAATTAGTAGTGTATCACATAGTAGATGATTGATACTATATCGCATAGCAAACAGTTAGTAATATATCATATAGTAAAGAATTAGTAGTGTATCACATAGTAGATGATTGATACTATATCGCATAGCAAACAGTTAGTAATATATCATATAGTAGATGGTTAGTAGTATATCGTATTAGATATTTTGTAATGGATAATGGGTGGTACGGTTCGATTGAAGTTCCATACACTTGTATTATTGGCTTGTTATAAAAGGTAGACCTAGATTACGATGCCTATATCACCACTTGTCTCGAGAGAGGGTAGTATTAACCTTACGCTCGTATACCAGGATGCGTCTTACATTTTATTATTATGCATGCCAGCTTATAGTCATAGCATTTATACTTTTTATAGACATACATTAGAGATATATGAAGAAAGTAGGGTAAGGTATAATTCCTTATTCTTTGGGATTGGTTTACTTTATTTATTTATGGTAGTTTGGGTTACCCTTGAGCTACATTTATGGAGAGGACCGACTATGTCTTAATAGCTTCTAATTTTATATATTTATATAGTTTCGATATATAGTATTTTTAGATAGTTCCCCTCACACTATGCTTTATGCTTGTCCCGTGTTTTTTCTTTGCCTATTTATGTCATGACAACTATCGGTTGCTCGATTGAGTTTTTGGGGTCTTTTTTTTTGGGACAGGCTTATAGTACAATTGGAGCATTCTAGAAGTATGAAGTTGAGATTTTGGATATGTATACTTGTTAATGTAGTGCATGGTAGACTAGCTATTTTTTATATGAGACTTGTGATATTAGATGTATTATTCAAATTCCATATGAACAGAGTTAATGTATTCTAATTGTTTGTATTGATATTCATTTATAGGTCACTTCTGCCGGTGCAGTATCTAATGTATTTTTTATTCTGTTCTATTCATGTATATTCAGTATAGTATATGTTGCCATTCCGTTGTGAGGTTGTATCAATATGCCTTGGTATAATGTTTAATTTTAATTTTACCCAGACAAACTATCTTTTGTAGTATTCGAGAGTCAGGCATTTCCATTAGACATTGGTTACTAGTATTACAAAGGACGGGTCATCATAGTGTTGGTATGCCTAATTGATCCTATGGGCCATGCTCAATTGGAGGGGGGAAATGGGACATCCTCATCCTTAGAGGAAGAATGGGAATATTTTTAAGTGTCTTATGTCGAGCTTATAGTTTGAAGGTTTCGACATCCAAGCCATGGAGATTGGCATTCCCAAGATTTCTCAATAAGCAGTGGATGTCTTCTTAAGTCAAAAGTAGGGATGCCAATTTAAATGGACTTTGGTGGGGCTTAGGAGCTGCCTTATGGGAACTTATCTTGATGTGTTTTGCTGGGGGAAGAAACCAGGGTCCCTTCATCCCTAACATTCTTCCCGGTCGATTCGTATATTTATTTTCTTTCTTATTCGCCTTATTCTTCTTCTTCCACCTTTTCCTGATATCCTTTTTATCTTCTTTTGCTTCCATATCTCTATCTTATTATTCTATTGTGGTGCTAAGTATTTCCTCCACTCATCTGGAACTTCATGGAGGGTCTGAACCTGCTGGATTGTCTCAATGTGAGGAGCAACTTATGGAGTGGCCAAAGCATTATCAAGTAGATGAGGTATAAGGGACTCTATGACCATTGTATAGAAATCGACGTTAATGCAGCTGAGGATTAGAGTTCTGAAGTGACATCTTCCTATGATTGGTTGGAATGGCCTCGAAACCGTTAAACATTCTGACCAGTGCATCATTCTCGACACTTAGAGATATAACTGCAAAGGATATAAAAGTAGGATAGTTACCTAAGTAATGTAAACTCAGGTTGAATGGAGTATGTGATGTTAAACTTACAACTGGAGAGTCGTCTTCGAGCAAAGCCATTGGGGCATCTTATGAAGAAATATTCATCTTTGAAGTAGCTTCTTTTGTTATGGAGCTTATTAATGACCTTACAACAATGGAACGCTTCGAAAAAGATTAGTGAAGGATTATCTGCTCTCGTCTTGAAATTATAGAGATACCTAATTTTGCTTATAGAAGGTTGTCTATCAAGATGCTTTCGAAGATAATGGACAGGCTTAATGACATGATGTAGGTGTTGGTGTTGAGTTTCAAAGGAGGTAATCTTACTCTATAACTTGTGCATGATGAATGGATTGAAAGGGGAAACTGCACCAGATAATCACATGTATCGGTTACAAGCTGTGTAACCGTCAGGTGGATTATGATCTCTTTGATGAGATACAAGGCTTCTACTTTTGGATCTTGAGTCAAAACCATATTCTTTCAAGGTCCGTGATTGTTAACCTTATTGTTAGGGAATCTAATGGGTTGTCGAGGACCATTATGCCATCCATTTTAGCCTTTGGGAGAAATGCCACTTGGAATTTCTTCCTTATCATCTATGGAGTAACCTATTATGGAAGGTCTAGGAGACGACGAGGTCGATGAACCCAAATAAGGGTAGAAGCAGATGCCCAAGTAGAGGTAGAACCTATTACAAGAGAAATGGAAGTAGAAGTAGAAGTAGAAGTGGCCTCCATAGTGATAGAGAGACACCCAGAATGTTTACGAGATTTCAATATGGAGTGATAGCTTCAGAAAATGCATGGTAAGGTAGCTTTAAATTTGTATTCATTTTGAATAAGTCCCTTGTATGGGTGATATATAGGATCCAAATGATGTCGATGTGTGCCAGCTGATTGAATTTTGTACAACAATCGGGTGAGTGTGATTGTAGCCCTGAAAATCAATTAGGTGATCTTGTAGCCTAGTTAAATCAAGAGAGTCTTCCCTGGACTCGAATATAGGAGGGTGTACCTTGTAGCGTTGAAATCGAGGGTGTAATCAGGGAGATTATTTTGAAAAGAAATCCGTACAATTACGCGAGCTTGGATGTAGGGTAACTCTGAACCAGTATAAAATCCTAGTCTGTTCTTTCCTTTACTGCTTTTATTTAGTATTTGCATCTGTGTATGATTCTGTGATTATATCTGTCTCTGTGAACTGCATTTGTTGGTGACTAAATTACCCAACTTTCCAAAAGATTTAGGAAATCCACAAAACACTATTCACCCCTCCTCTAGTGTTATTCCAGCCTTAAGTCCGTAACCCGCATTTCCAGCATTTGGTATCAGAGCAAGATTTTCAAAATTTCATAATCTGATTTTTGAAAAATTTTAAGATGGCATTTTTTTGATAAAATTATTAATACTATTTTCATATGAATATGTCACAGAATCATCATGATATTGTTGTTTAAAATTATATTAGTTATTTTGAAAAGTCACTTGATTCTTTAAAAAGTTATGTTGCTTTGCAGGAGAAGAGTTATGTCTAATGACTGTTGGTTAAAAGATACCAGATAATCATTCATCGATCAAGAAGAACAAATGGATATATAATGGAAATCAACAATGAAATAGGTACCACATCAATACAAAAATTTTGATTCTCATCAACAACTTGATTTGATACTATACCTCTCTCCATCTGTTTCGCAATGCCACTGGTTTAGTGCGAATCCATCAAGAAATGACAAAGTTATGGTCGAACGAAGTTTTGGTGAACAAAGAGAAAAAGAAAGAAAAACTGTCAATGGTATTCTTCACATTGCATCCATAGATTTGAGTATTTTGCCCCATCTCCTTTTAAAGATTGTAGTTCTTGTTCTCTCAGTCATTTTGGTGGGTGGATCTTCAAATTTGGATCAAAATTGAGTGAGATATGACAGTTTGAAATTGGCTATTCAAAACTGAAAACTGTGTATGGGATTTCCTGCATTTCTCTTACTGTTCGGCCTGTTGTATCACAATACTGTCCAAATTCATCACCAAACTATTACTGGATCGTATCTCTTGTCTTCCTCTTCGATTTTTCGCTAGTTTCATCCAATTCCGTTAAGAAACGAAGGATATATGCCTTCTAGAAGTTTGATAGTAAATAGAAAAATGAGAAGAAGAAGAAGAAGAAGAAGAGAAACTTTTATGAAAAGTAGTGACCGCTGGGCCTATTTATAGTGGTTGAAGTGTCCATTCATTCAAAATTCAAATTCAAAGTTTTGGCACCAAGTTGGTCAACCTACTAAATCATCTGTATCTTTCTTATACGGTCTTCAAATTCCGCAAATGAATATACTACGTTGATCGGAAAAACGAGCCCGTCGCAATAGGACAGATCTCGTCGTCAAATTCTGAAAGATACAAATGTGTGGCTCACGACAATGGAAGAATAACAAAGTTAGAAAGATGGAAGTGTAAAAACCTAGGATTTTCGATCTCGAAAATTTCAGATAGTTAGGAAAAGAAAAAAGAGATAGAAGAAAAAGAAGAACAGAATCACCAACATCTCAAAATTCACAGCAGATAAAATATAATAACAAATAATAACAGTTATACAAGGAAAAACTGTACTTGTCAAATTTCACTTTTGTACATCAGAGTTACAACATATAAACAAACTCTGGACGGATACAATCAACATGTCTTAGATATATGCAATAATATAATATAGCGGAAACACTCCATTTGTTTCTACCTTCCAGCTCGTCTCCTGAGCTCCAGAACGTCCTTACCTAAAATTCTGTAATACTCGGTCTGACCCGAGCATTACATCAAAGTAACACCTGGGTCAGGCTGGAAACCAGCGTGAGTAAACCCATCTAACAAGAAATACTAATGCATAAAACATACTTAAAACCCAGGGTAACTCATTCATCAGTACAAGTTCACAACTTGCCATAGTCAACACTGATATTCACAATCAATTCCTAAGTATGTTTACTTAGTTTTAAATGATCCAGTCATTTAAATTTATCCATTTCAACCTTTTGGTTTCACGTATCAATCTATAAAGAATTATAGGTCAAAATCGAAGTGGGTTCGGGTATTTACTGATACCCGACTCCGGTCTCTTCGAATTTAATATCAACTTAACCCAAGTTATTCAAGTGAGATACAATTCAACTTAAATACAGGATGTCACTTTTATACACAGCAATTCATCAACGATGGATAACCTTACTATCACTGTCTACTCAAACATATCATATCAGAAAACATTTCAAATCAGAGATATCAACAAATTCAAGGCATTTAATATCATTCAATAACTCATAAGCAAGATTAATTAGTCACTCCATTTCTAATAAATTAAATTAATAACATCCTTTACTAAAAATCCTGCTTACTTAGCCATTAATTAATTTCAAACCAATAAATTAATCATCCTTTAATATCCATCTTAATTAATCAGTTTTAATTAATTACTCAAATTAATTATCCTATAGTCACTTACATCGATTAATTATCCTTTAATTAATCACTCTCATTAATTGACTAACCCTTAATTAATTACACTAAGTAATTAATTCTTAACTACTTCCTTAAGTAAGTTACCCTTAGTTACTTTCATCAAGTAATTATTACATTGGTTAATTATCCCTCTTCAACTAACCTTTAATTATTAATTAATTTAACCTTTAATTTCCAATTAAATTAATTAATCCTTAACCGCTTTATCTTAATTACTTACATTAATAAATCCTTAAACTAATTAATTCTTTAATTAATAACACTGAGTAATTAATCCTTAATTACTCCCATTTAATTACTTCCATAAGTAATTATCTTCATTAATTAATTAAGTTCCATAATAATACATTAATCTCTAATACTAAGCAACCACTTAATTAAATAATTAATACCTAATCCACATCACAAAAGATTATTATTAATTAATTTATCCAAATAGTTTATGATAAATTAATTATCCTGATTAATTATTCTTAACTAATTAGTTATTGATTCCTAAATCAAATACTATTCATTAACTATTCATTATTAAATAATTATACTCTGATTATTAACAATAATCAAAGAACCCCTATTAATTTCATTGAATGATTAACCTTTTAATTTAACTTTCCAAATTAATTACCTTTTAATCATTCATAACTCAAATTAATTAGAAATAAATTCTTAAATTTTAATTTAACTTAATTACATCATTTAACAAACAAACAAAGGTTTGTTTAAACATTTCACTCTATATTTTAAAAAAAATTAACTTGGGAAAAAGCTTGTTTTTATTATACTTTAAAACATTGCTCTTCTTCATCCTTTAGAAAACTAGCTTTATTTTCCTTTAAATTAGAGTCCTGCTAACAACTCAAAAACTAAACCGAGCATAACTATCGAAATCTCGAGCAACCCAAACAAAAACACCGAGTCACCCAACCAAACTGCTACTTCGAGAAAAACACGCGTTTTGCACGAGTTTGACCCGAGCAAAACCCTACCCTACCTGAGTCAAAACTCAAGACAAACCCATCGTCTCCAAAACCAAACCCAGGTGCATAGAATTCAACCGTGCACATGCACCGTCCAACGATGATACTTCGGCGTCCACGACCACCCTCCATAAATCGACTATCATCTCCTTTTTCGATCTCTACCACCCAACTCCCAAAACAATCACGAAAACGAGATTCGATACGATCGAACCCACCGAATCAAATACCCCGACGTAGAACCACCTCGCCACTCCGATTTAGGCTACAAGAAATCAAGACCCCCTCTAACCAAAGCTTCGTCAAGATCTCCATCTTTATTTCCCCCATGTCTAGACAAACCTGATTCACTGACGATAGTTGGATCTCTAGTTTCCCAGCCTCGACCTAAACTAAAGTTAAACCCTACAACGACGAACTGACACCGCCACAGAGGCCTGAAAACCCGTCCTATATTTTTGCCGTTATCGACAATCACACGGCTTGCTTCACTCATGAGCACTTGACCTCTGATCATCAGAAATCACTCGAAACCCAATTTTTGTTCATCATACGACTCCTCTCGAACTACCCACTTAAAATTCATGATTTTATTTTTAAAAATCATCATTTCATATAATACACCATATTATATACCTGAATTCATGATTTATTCAAATCGAGATTTTGATATAATCTCGCATTTACTATAATTTTTTCAATTTTGGTAAAAACTATCTTAAATCTCCCTTGGAAATATTTTAAAATCAATTTCCTTGTTATTACAGACAAAATAAATAAAAAAAAATTCAAGCCGATTCAAGTTATATACTTGAATTCAAAGAATTGCAACAATTGGTTTTTAACATGTTTATAATTTTTCCACTGTAGAACTTGTTTTTCAGATACTATACATATTTAAACATGTTTAAACTATTTTTCAGATCCTAGTTCATGTTTAAACAAACTTAATTTGACTTAAATCTATGGCCTATCAGAGATCAGAGAAGATGATTTTGAATTTAGCACTAAAAATTTAAACCTGAACTAAGAATAGAGGTATTCAACAGACATGCATACTTTAGATCAGACACATATATACATGCAACTCATTCTTCATCACAGAAATACACACGCAACAACATTTATCTACTTAAACTTGTTAATAAATATTTACTCACCTTATTAAGAAGACAGAGAGCTTGGGAAAAATGTTTTTGAAACTTGACTGCTTTGGTTTTCTTTTAAAAACCAAAAAGCTTTGGATTTCTGGAAATCCTTGTTGATGCTTCAGGTTACATCTTGAAATTGAAACTTGTAAGCTTTGATTTTGCTTCAGATTTTCTTACTTAAACTCTTGAAAATGATTACAGGCTTGTAAATAAATGGTTACAGGAAAAATGTATTGAAGATTTGTTTTGAGCTTGGTTTTCAGGCTGTAGATTCATGAGTTGGGAAATTGGAAACGAATTTTAGTTTTGGTTTGAAGTAATTTACAGGTTCTGATCTGGTGGATTTCTGGTTTTGGTTTTTGCTTTTGAAAAATGAAAATAAATAAGAAAATGGTAAAGAGGGAGGATGTAGACTTATATAGATTCATTAAGATTTATTTTAAAAATTAAAGAAAATAGAAATAAATTATGACACTTGACATTACAATCTTTGATTACCTTACACATGTATATAACAAGCATTAGTAATTAAACACTTGTAATAACTTATCATTATTAGCTTACATTAGTCATTTTAAGTTGTATTAATATGTTATATATATTTATATAATATCTAAAATTTAGTTTATATATATATATATATATCATTGCCTTTATATTTAACTTTTCTTTTATTTATCTATACATTTTTTAAATAAAATGGAAAAAAAACCCAATTTTAAACACTTATAAATAATTATACGTATATACACACACAAGCACAACACCTAATTTATTTGTTTTTGAAAAGATAAATTTTCCCACTTAAATTATATCAATTTGTATACACTTAAGATTTTCATCATTATAAAGTTTTACACTTATCTATCCCTATAATTAATAGTTTACTATAAGATTCATTATTTAATTCAACTATTATTGTAGTTTCAAATCCACTTATATAAATATCCAGACATCTTTAATTATCAAATTTATTTGTTTAATCCAAATAAAATCAGTATCTCAATAGTTAAAAATCAGTTAATTATCCAATTAACAGCTGTTCAAAAATCCGGGTTATCACATTCCTCTCCCCTTTGAATCTTTTAGTCCTCGAAAAGGGACGAAGCCAGAATTTATAAAATAATTAATATTAGTTAAATCACTTTTTAAAACATTTTAAAATCTATATAATATTTCTAAAATAATTTTATAAAATTTCATTTATAACTCGATGTTTCAACAGGCTCGTCCTCGTTCCCATAGAAATTCGGTCATATGTTGATCAGGCGTAGGACTGAAAATCTATAAGTACTTAGCAGCCCATTTCAACACCCAGCGAAAATACTTGGAAAATAATTTTATTGAAAATACAGAAAACATTTTTGAAAATAGAGGAAATATCTTTGGTGAGAATGCTCTGGAAATCATCACCCCCATCCATGGTTGCAGTAACATCCTAGGTTACGTTTCCATCGCAGCAAAATTCCATGCAACTGTATGCACTCCGCACCCCTCGATTATGCATGGAAACCGCGGCAAATCGCAGTTACATTCGAGGGTTACGTTGTCATCACAGCAAAAGTCCATGTAACTGTTGGCCTCAGCATGCTCGATTTTTGCTGCCAAAATGAAACTTCTCCACTCCCACATAGGTCGTAGTGTACCAATATAGTATCAAATGTAGATTGTTTGCTCTCAGCTACACACACGACTTTCGCTATGGTCTGCAGTAGATCGCAATGACATCGAGTTAAACTGTCTTCACAGCATAACTCAAATGCCTCTGTAGGCATCATCGCCCTTGACTTTCGCTACACACTACTCATAATCCTCAGGAACTAGTTTTGTTCGGACTCCTCACAGGATCAACTTTAGAACCCCCCCTTAGGGTTCAAGGTAGTACCACCCTATGGCACTCAAGAGAAGTTCATTTCAAGGGAGCGCCTTTTTCGCCAGAGCCAATCTCAAAACACTTTATACTATACACATATAGTATCTTCCAAATCATCCCCTAGTATGAATCTCTTATAAATCTTCTTTCTCAAAATCGATTATTCCAAAATCGATAATTCTCAAATTAGGCTTTCCAAATTACAATATTGATTTTTCCCAAAATCAAAAAGCCTTTCCAAATCCAAAGGTTCCAAAAAAAACCTTTCTCAAAATCATTCTCATAAGATCCTTTATATATATATATATATATATAACTTTAAAAATCTTTGGATCATTTCAAATTTGTATAAAACCCTTTTTATACTTCAAAAACTTTCAAATCCTTTCCTTCCGGTAATAAATTCAACAAGGGGAGATTTATCTTATATAACAAAGATATATAACTTTGTTTATTCCAAATCAAATGTTCAAATTTGATTTCTCATTTCTTTTCTTCATAAAGTGAACCTTAATCATATAAATATCAGATTTCCATTTTACTTCATTGTATATTTCATAAAATATACTTCTCATTTCAAAAACCATTTCACATTTCTTATCCACAAATTCCCAGTATCAATTTCATTCAAACCCGTACGATGTACACATATCATCCGTATGCTATACCAATCTGATCGCTCATTCGATCACACAATTTCACTTCCGAACTAGTATAGTCCACCCGACTTCCTAGTGCGGACTTAGATCTCGTTTCTTGATCAGAAACCGTCATTCTCCTTGCATAGCCATAAATATGATAGAGAATATCTAGAACCAATCAACAATCCATATCCAGGTTCGCCGTGGAAAATCGAGTGAAAAACCCCGAATCGGATCGACATACTATCTCAAAATTTTATGTTCGAATCTGGATCAAATCACTATGCGAATAGAATAACATATGTACACCCTACGTATTTATCTTTATTGGTTATTAACCAAATCAATCTCCTTTCTATTAACATTTCCGATTCATTTATTCACATTTTCTCCCAATGTCCCTTTTTGATTAACACTTCAATTCTTATCTCAGATGGATATTTACTAATAAATAGTTTGCGCTCTGACCAGCTTAAATTTAGAAAATGGCTTGAAAAGTTAAAATAGTAGTTGAAAAATAATTATTAGTTTGTAAAATAGCTTGTAATATAGTTAAGTAATTGTAAAATAGTTGTAAAATAGACAAAATAGTTATAGAAATTTTAAATAATTGCAAAATAGTTGTAAAATAGTAAATAGTTATAAAGTAGTTGAAAAAAAGTAATTAGTTTATAAAACAGTTGTAAAATAGTTAAATAGTTCCAAAAATAATTGTAAATCAAGTATAAGATAGTTTTAGGTTTAAAAAGAAAAGTTGTATAATAAATAGTTTGGAAAAAATAGATTTATATTAAAACAGTTTATTTTGAAAATAGTCCAAAGCCAAACTGTTCAATTCCCAATCTCCATTCCCCAGAATTCAATTTAAATTTCCATCTCATTTAAATTGATTCAATTCCAATTTAAATAATCTTCAATTTCCATTGAAATTGATTTATTCCCAATTCAAGTTGAATTAACCTCAATTTCTTTCCAAATTCAAATCAAACTCCATTTGAATTAATTCAATTCAAATTTCAAATTTAAACCATCTCGAATTAGATAAATTCGAGTTAAAACTTTAAATGTTGATTTAATCCTTTAAATAAAATCAACTTATATCTTTAAACCATTTAATTCTTAATCCAAATTCCATTTTTAACCTATTTCAAAGTTCAAATAGTTATTCAAATCCTTTTTAAACAACTAAATCTTTGAAACTCAATTTATCACCAAATTTCAATTTTGAAACCAAACCTTTGAAGTTTTATCTTAAACATTCAAATCTTAAATCCAAAATGATTTCATTTTATTTTACTAATGGATATATTACCACACCTCATTTCTTTAAACAAATCCAATTCACAGTTTAAAGATTATTAATAGCAATAGGGTAATATTATCCAATTATTTTAAAACATCCATCCATTTTCAATTTTCGAATCTCAAGCCCATTTTGAGATCACTTAAACTACCAATTCAAATCAACCATTTAACTTCCCAAGTTAAATCTTAATTTCATCTTTAAATTTCCAAATCAGGTTGATCATTCAAACTTATTTAACTTCTTCCAAGTTAAATTCAATTTACTTAATCCAGTCAAATTTACACAATTTAAATTCCCATTTAAGTTTAAAACTTACTTCACTTTGGGTTTCACATCTTATTTCAAATTTAAAACTCGACATTTAGAGTCTATTTCAAACCATCTTTGATATTATGTATATTCCTCATACATACATATTTATTTCCTTTACGTATCAGATTACATTTAAATTTTAAACCACCTTTGGTTTCATTTCAAAACAAATTCCTTTAAATTTTCAAACAACTCTTATTTGAAATATGACCCTTTCATTCAAATACATTAGATAATATTATTTATTATTTCTTTATCACCTTTGAAACAATTTTCAAATTTTTTGGACCTAGATTTAAAACTTCACAATTTAGATCCTCTTTAGTTCCAATTGATAAGTTATATTCGCCTAAACGTTTTATTTCCCTATAACATTTCATTTGGCTTACTTTTTATATATCATTATTAAATACAATAACTATTTATGATAACACCCAAGATTATCATATCTGGATACCAATTCCTTTTTTTCTTATTCTAGTACTTTTTCCTAAATTCAAGATTTTAATTTCAGTTTGAATCCATTTCAAACTTATCTTTATTCAATTCCAATTTGTTTGTTTTTCTATTACCACCTAATTTAATTCCAATAATTTAACAACCAATTACCTTAATATTATTAGAAAGAAATATTGCTTTATATATCAAAATAAATTCTTATATAAAATCATTTAAAATCTTTATATAAGAAAATAACAATTACGCTCTCATATATATATACACGCACACACACACTCAACTCACTCTAGGGTACCATTGACCCTATCCTTAATGAGTAATCCCACTAGAGCCAAGGTTCTCGCTTAACCTTCACTCCGATACCAAATGTAACAACCCAGGATTTTCGATCCCGAAAATTCTAGATAGTTAGGAAAAGAAGAAAGAGAAAGAAGAAAAAGAAGAACAGAATCACCAACATCTCACAATTCGCAGCGGATAAAATATAATAACAAATAATAACAATTATACAAAGGAAAAACTGTACTTGTCAAATTTCACTTTTGTACATCAGAGTTACAACATATAAACAAACTCTGGATAGATACAATCAACATGTCTCAGATATATACAATAATATAATACAGAGGAAACACCCCATTCGTTTCTGCGATCCAACTCGTCTCCTGAGCTCCAGAACGTCCTTACCTGAAAATCTGCAATACTCGGTATGACCCGAGCATTACGTCAAAGTAACACCCGGGTCAAGCTGGAAACCAGCATGAGTAAACCCATCTAACAAGAAATACTAATGCATAAGACATACTTAAAACCCGGGGTAACTCGTTCATCACTACAAGTTCACAACTTGCCATAGTCAACACTGATATTCACAATCAATTCCTAAGTGTCTTTACTTAGTTTTAAATGGTCCGGTCGTTTAAATTTTTCCATTTCAACCTTTTGGTTTCACATATCAATCTATAAAGAATCATAGGTCACAAATCGAAGTGGGTTCAGGTATTTACTGATACCCGACCCCGGTCTCTTCGAATTCAATATCATCTTAACCCAAGTTATTCAAGTGAAATACAATTCAACTTAAATACAGGATGTCACTTTTATACGCAGCAATTCATCAACGATCGATAGCCTTACTATCATTGTCTACTCAAACATATCATATCAGAAAACATTTCATATCAAAGATATCAACCAATTCAAGGCATTTAATATCATTCAATAACTCATAGGCAAGATTAATTAGTCACTCCATTTCTAATAAATTAAATAATAACATCCTTTACTAAAAATCCTGCTTACTTAGCCATTAATTAATTTCAAACCAATAAATTAATCATCCTTTAACTATCCATCTTAATTAATCATCCTTAATTAATTACTCAAATTAGTTATCCTATAATCCCTTACATTGATTAATTATCATTTAATTAATCACTCTCATTAATTGACTAACCCTTAATTAATTGCACTAAGTAATTAATTCTTAACTACTTCCCTTAAGTAAGTTACCCTTAATTACTTTCATCAAGTAATTATTTCATTAGTTAATTATCCCTCATCAATTAACCTTTAATTATTAATTAATTTAACCTTTGATTTCCAATTAAATTAATTAATCCTTAACCACTTTATCTTAATTACTTATATTAATAAATCCTTAAATTGATTAATTCTTTAATTGATCACACTGAGTAATTAATCCTTAATTACTCCCATTTAATTACTTCCATAAGTAATTATCTTCTTTAATTAATTATGTTCCATAATAATAAATTAATCTCTTATACTAAGCAACCACTTAATTAATTAATTAATACCTAATCCACATCATAAGAGATTATTCTTAATTAATTTATCCAAAAAGTTTATCTTAAATTAGTTACCCTAATTAATTATTCTTAACTAATTAGTTAATGATTCCTAAATCAATTATTATTCATTAACTATTTATTATTAAATAATTATACTTTGATTATTAACAATAATCAAAGAACCCCTATTAATTCATTGAATGATTGACTTTTTAATTAACTTTCTAAATTAATTACCTTTTAATCATTCAACTCGAATTAATTAGAAATAAATTCTTAAAATTTAACTTAACTTAATTACATCATTTAACAAACAAACAAAAGTTGGTTTAAACATTTCATTCTATATTTTTAAACAAAATAATTTAACTTGGAAAAAAGTTGTTTTATTATACTTTAAAACATTGCTCTTCTTCATCCTCTGGAAAACTGGCTTCATTTTCCTTTAAATTAGAGTCCTGCTAACAATTCAAAAACTAAACCGAGCATAACTATCAAAATCTCGAGCAACCCAAACAAAAACACCGAGTCAACCAACCAAACTGCTACTTCGAGAAAAACACGCATTCTAAACGAGTTTGACCCAAGCAAAACCCTACCCTACATGAGTCAAACTCGAGACAAACCCATCGTCTCCAAAACCAAAACAAAGGTGCACATAATTCAACCATGCACATGCACCGTCCAACGATGATACTTCGGCATCCACGACCACCCTCGATAAATCGACTATCATCTCCTCTTTCGATCTCTACCACCCAACTCCCAAAACAATCACGAAAACGTGATTCGATACGATCGAACCCACTAAATCAAACACCCCGACATAGAACCACCTCGTCTCCGATTTAGGCCACCATAAGTCACGATCCTCTAACCAAAGCTTCGTCAAGATCTCCGGCTTCATTTCCCCCACGTCTAGACAAACCCGATTCATTGACGATAGTGTGATCTCCAATTTCCTAGCCTCGACCTAAACTAAAGTTAGACCCTATAACGACGAACTGGCACCACCACGGAGGCCTAAAAATCCATCCTATGTTTTTTCCATTATCGACAATCACCCAGCTTGCTTCACCCATGAGCACTCGACCCCAAAATCCTCTGATCATCAGAAATCACTCGTAACCCAATTTTCGTTCATCATACAACTCCTCTCGAAGTACCCACTTAAAATTTATGATTTTATTTTTAAAAATCATCATTTCATATAATAAATCAGATCATATACTTGAATTCATGATTTATTCAAATCGAGATTTTGATATAATCATGCATTTACAGTAATTTTTTCTATTTTGTTAAAAACTATCTTAAATCTCCCCTGGAAATATTTTAAAATCAATTTCCTTGTTATTACAGACAAAATAAATATATTTTTTCAAGCTGATTCAAGTTATTTTCTTAAATTCAGAGAATTGCAGCAATTGGTTTTTAACATGTTTATAATTTTTCCACTGTAAACTTGTTTTCCAGATACTATACATATTTAAACATGTTTAAACTATTTTCAGATCCTAGTTCATGTTTAAACAAACTTAATTTGACTTAAATCTATGGCCTATCAGAGATCAGAGAAGAAGATTTTGAATTTAGAACAAAAAATTAAAACATGAACTAAGAACAGAGGTATTCAACAGACATGCATACTTTAGATCAAACACATATATACATGCAACTCATTCTTCATCATAGAAATACACATGCAACAACATTTACTACTAAATGTTTACTCACCTTATTAAGAAGACAGAGAGCTTGGGAAAAATGGTTTTGAAATTTGACTGCTTTGATTTTCTTTTAAAAACTAAAAATCTTTGGATTTCTAGAAATCCTTGTTGATGCTTCATGTTACATCTTGAAATTGAAACTTGTAATCTTTGATTTTGCTTCAGATTTACTTACTTAAACTCTTGAAAATGATTACAGGCTTGCAAATAAATGGTTACAGGAAAAATGTATTGCAGATTTGTTTTGAGCTTGGTTTCAGGCTGTAGATTCTTGAGTTTGGAAACTGGAAATGAATTTTAGTTTTGGTTTGAAGTAATTTACAGGTTTTGATCTGGTGGATTTCTGGTTTTGGTTTTTTCTTTTGAAAAAATGAAAATAAACAAGAAAATGGAAGAGAGGGAGGATGTAGACTTATATAGATTCATTAAGATTTATTTTAAAGATTAAAGAAAATAGAAATAAATTATGACACTTGACATTACAATCTTTGATACCTTACACATGTATACAACAAGCATTAGCAATTAAACACTTGTAATAACTTATCATTATTAGCTTACGTTAGTCATTTTATGTTGTATTAATATGTTATATATATTTATATAATATCTAAAATTTAGTTTATATATATATATATATATATATATATATCCTTGCCTTTATATTAACTTTTCTTTTATTATCTATACATTTTTTTTAAATAAAATGGAAGAAAACCTCGATTTTAAACACTTTTCTCATTTCTTTTCTTCTGTAACGTCTTTTATGTACAGTAAATTTTTTTTATATAGCATTCTGTGCTTTGACACGCTGCAATGTTTCAAAAACTCCACACAGCATTGGTAAATGTTGCAGATTATGTTTCATAATGTTTTGATTATATTTTACTGCAAAATTTTTTATAGTATTCTGTAAATGTTGTCTTTTCTTTATGAAACTTTAAATATGTAAAAATGATATTTAAATTAAGTATTTTTCTCTATTCTTTTTAGAGCTAGTTTCTAACTTATATTAGAATATTTAAAATTAATTTCATGTTTAAACTTTTCAAATAATTAATTAAATTTTTAATGTAAAAGGCCTTAATATAACACATGTTTATTTTAGTTTTTTAATCTTTATTACTTTATTTAATATATATTATGATATTTTTTAAATTTAAAAGGTGTTTAAACATGTTTCTAAATATTTTAAATAATAATAATTAATATATAGGTTTTAACTAGTAAGTTGAGTATTTTATAAACATCGAAGTTTGGATTCTTAAAAAAAATTATTATTTTAAAAGAATTAAATAAGGAGGGTATTAATTTTTATAAAAATCATATTTGATCATATATAGTTTAAGTCCATATTCCTTAGCATTTGATTTTAATATTAAGTTTGATTACCACCTTTCATGATTATGTTATAGTTTTAATACCATTTATTACCTTTAAACACGTCATTACTACTCTTTCAGTCTCATTCATTAGTTTCCTTAACTAAAGTCTAGTAATTAGTGTGTATTACCATTGTTTGGTTGAAGAGGTTTATAATAAACAGTTTGACATATGTATACATACATACATACATACATACATACATATATATGTCTGTGTGTGTGTGTCTGTCAATTAGATATTACTTATCACTCATGTTTATCTTATGATCTGAATATCTCTTACTGTAGTATATATATCATCATATCATTCTGCATATTATAATTTTTTTTTTAATTCGTTATCATTTTATTTCATATTACATATCATTATGCATCCTATTTCATATCACATTTCATTGCATATTGCATCATAAATTACAATGCATGAAATATTATAATAATTTGCATCACAAGTTGCACTTCATTATGCATATCATCTCATGCTATATTTCATATGTCATACATTTCATATTGCATTACAAACTACATATTGCATACATGTACACATATTTATTTAGGAGGAGTTTGTATTATTGTCTTATAGTATAGGATTATTAGTTTTTTATCTGTTTGGTATGTTTTGATTGACTTGATTGACTTGTCTTACTTGATTAACTTGTTTGACTCGATTGACTTATTTGACTTGATTGACTTATTTGACTTGATTGATTTTTTGACTTGTCTGACATGATTAGATTTGATGTGTGTGTTGATTGGATTTTCTGAAATATACTTATACATATTTATGTATTGAATAATTATAATATAATTATGTTAATATCTTTCACATTCCATTTACTATACTTTGTTCCAGTATTAGTTTAAGGGGGAATTTTATAGTTATATTAGTTTAGGATTAGTTTTTGTTGATGACAAGGGGAGAGAAATATAAAACAGAGTAGTTAGGCTTAGATTAAGGGGGATGTATTAGTTTTAGGGGGAGTTATTAGTTTTAGGTGGAGTAACTATGAAGGAGAAGTATATTTTATAAACATAGGTTGTCATCATCAAAAAGAGGGAAATTAAATATAAAATAGAGTAGTTAGAGAAGTTAGGCTTAGATTAAGGGGAGATATTAGTTTTAGGGGGATTATTGTGAAGGAGATGTATATTTTATAAACATAGGTTGTCATCATCAAAAAGGGAGAGATTGGTAGTCCTTGAGATGATGGTTTTGATGACAACAAACTTAGGACTTGTTATAAAATATAAATACTAACATTATAGTTTAGATATATATGTATATGCAGGATATAAACATGCAGGTACCAAGAATGAAGACTATACAATATAGAGATTCAAGATTGAAGATAGCAATATTGAAAACTCATGAGTATCAAGATATCAAGAGTTCAAGATTTCAAAGTACAAGATAAGTATTGAGTCTACAATTATGTTAAAACCTCTTGAAAGCACTTATATCTTTATTCATGGAATAGAATCCACTTCGAGCCTGTTAAAGGGATGGAACCCACGCCAATATCTAGTGGAACATACAGTGGTCCTATTTTGATATCCACTAATTTTATGAAAATTCTTTTCAAAAATATATCTCTTATTTAAAATGTTTTTAAAACCTTCTTTTCAAAAAGTTATCTCTCTTGTTTGAAATATTTTAACCTCAAAATTGTCTTTATCATTTTTTTAATATGTTGGTTTCAAAAATTGTCCTTGATTTTAAACTATCTCTTGTTTTAAATATTTAGCTTCTAAATATTTATATACTCAGATTATAAATCACTTTATAGATTAAGATTATATATATTAAAAATTACTTTTATACGTTTAAACTATATTCAAATATATTTACAAAGTTTAAAAATTGTTTTGACAAATTATAGAAACCAATTTTAATAAGAAAATCAAAATCCACATTTTTTTGCCTAGAGATGTCAACATACTCCTACCCCACATGTCAACATGGTGTCCATTATTTTCAAAAGTCAAATTTCAAAAAAAGTGTCTTTTCATCGTTTCTCTTCGCGAACGGACATGACCATTATTCACCTATAAATACCGGACTTTCCAAACGACTTTTAACTAAATTTTATTCTTTTCTTCACTCCTTCTTCACCACTCAAATATTCTCTAATATTTTAACAAAACTCTGCTGAAATCTTAAGTGAATCAAACTTGATTATCTCTAGTTTGATTCTCTATCGCTCTCTTCATAAGATCTCGGTGCTATTCAGAGTTATAGGATCATTTGTAAATCAAACTGTTGAGTAAAAGGTGCGGTTGAGCCTTAAAATCAATTGGGTGTGATTGTAGCTCCGGAAATCAATTAGGTAATCTTGTAGCCTGGTTAAATCAAGAGAGTTTGCCCTAGACTCGAATACAGGAGGGTGTAACTTGCAGCCTTGAAATCGAGGGTGTAATCTGGGAGAATCTTTTGAAAAGAAATCCATACAATTATGCGGGACTGGATGTAAGGTAACTCCGAACCGGTATAAAATCCTGATGTGTTCTTTCCTTTACTGCTTTTATTTAGTATTTGCATCTGTGTCTGATTCTATGATTATATCTATGTCTGTGAATAGTATCTATTGGTGATTAAATTACATAAGTTTCAAAAAGATTTATAAAATCAACAAAACACTATTCACCCCACCTAGTGTTATTCCAGCCTTAAGATCCGTAATCTGCATTTCTAACAAATATTACCTGTCATAGGATTTACATTAATAGAATCAGATGAAATCCAAGGCGATATAGAGATAATTTCATAGGAAGAAAGATTTTTAGTTAACAAATTGGGATGTCGATAGGATAATCTTCCTAGGACATATCGATGTTCGACTTTGTTGAAATTCATTATTCAACGAGGCAGTTTAGAAAATCAACTCGATCATAAGTCCAAAATTGGTCCATCTTAAGACGAAGCCATTGGTTTGTCTTTGTGACGAGCATCCTACACCTTCGGTACCCAATATAACCTTTAGAGTATGCTATAAAAATACGTGGACAACGTAAGATGATTTTCAAGAGTAAAAAAATTGAGCACTAATAGATAAACTTGTCGTATATCTCAAAGCAGGAAGATAAAATATAATAATCATCATAGATATTAAACAAGCGAGACAGTAGTAACTAAAATGAACCATATAATAAGAATGCAACAAGTTCATCATAGGTATTTACAAAAATCACAGAGTTAATGCATTAAATAACAAATCTAAATATAATGCCTCTAAATAAATTTAAAGCACTGGTAAAGCTCCACAGTATTGCACAGCGGATAATTAGCTCCAAAATATAAGTATAGATAAGCGCCGACCTCCAGCTCAACCACTGAACAACTCTATGTGATAATATTTTACTTACTATCTAGTCTACTCATTTAAGAGTATTTGGGATAATAAGAAGAAAAGCTTAAAGTCTCAAGTCATCCAACAATCTAGTTATAGTGATAAACAATCTCAAGGTACTATAAAAGTCGACATGGTAGGATAATGATACTAAGTTTGGAGACCATGCACGACATGTCTCTACATCCAACACGTTAGCACATAGCACCATAAATGCTATATTATCATCGTCATCATAAGTGTATACTACAATAAGTATATTATGGGTATCAAGTTACCTAGGTCCATAGTAGCTACGTCACAAGACACTACATTACACAACAATCAACAATTATAGCAATCACAACAAACATATAGCAACACACATGGCAACGACTATCAGTAAAGTCCCACTTTATTTCAACCATCACAGGCTCACATTATCATTAAGATGTCACTTCACTTTGACCATCACTAAGGCCTTGCAAAGCCAAGATGCCTTTTGATATTTGATAACTCATACGACCATTACCAAAGTCGGCGACACACACATCATTACTGGATTCAGTGTTCAATCATGTTCCATCACCAAGGTATTGCCATGACTAAGTAGCGCTAGACCAATGTCAAGGTCCAGGGTACATAGGTGAGCTCCCAAACATGCCCTTGCCCTATGAAACACCTATAACATCCATTGCAATGTTTGCTCCGGCCTACGAATCAATACTGAAACACACCTCGTCATTCTATGCCGCTTTACCTCGTCCAACATATCTTCTTGGACCATCACCAAGTTCATTTATACCTCAAGTCTAAAGTCTACCACTAAAATGACTTATACACCTCTCACCCAAAGCACTCAACCAAAAGGATTCACCCCATCAAAAGACCGAAGTTAGAAACTAAAAGTTCACATGGATCTAGTATAATATGGCTAAGTCATGTACATAAGTGTATGTGCAATATTAATACTAAATAACAGAGTAGAGTAGAGTAAAGTAAATAAAAAATATCACACCAGAGTTTTTATATTGGTTCATACCTCTCGTCTCACGTCTAGTCTTGAAGCTCCCTTTTGGAATTTGCACTAACCAAAGTACCCTCTATTCGCTTGGAGGAATAGGATATACAGAAGAGTTTTTCGACTTGAAAAACTTGTGTTCCTTCACCACTGTTTTTGACTGATAGTACAAGACTTCCTATAATGTACTTAATTATTCAAGTTGTGTGCACTGTGATTATTGGAAATGTATTTAATGATTCTCGAGGAAGCAATAGAGTTTGAAAGCAAGAGTGTTCAAGAAGGATAAGAAATCAAGAAAGCAAGTTATTTTGATTTCTAAACGTTGAACTATATTTATAGGTATCAAAGAGTAGCACCAAAGAGTTGTAATTGTTCAAAGAAGCTATTACTTTTCATAGAGGTGCAGTTGAACGAGCACAACCATTCAAAGTGTCATTTTCGAAAATTACCATTATAGAGTAGTCAATTGATGGAGAATAAAAGTCAGTCTACTAAATAAAAACATTAAAAATAAATGACAAAACGTAAATTTTGGAATAAAATAAAATACACTAGTTCAGTCGACTATCTTCAATCAACTAAAAATAATTTCAGTTGACTGAACCTATATAAAAACTTTTTATATAGTCATCCTTGATTTTAAATTCTTTAACTCGTTTTTTTGAAATCTTTGAATGCAGATGTGTATGTGTGCATGTGAAGGATCAAGGAGATTTTACAAGTAAATCTAAGACCAAATGTACAAGTAAATCTAAGACCAAATACTTACATTTGACTGGATGATCCGTATATTCTTAGCATTTGATATGTAGATGATCCTTTTGCTTTTCTCCTTGATTCTTTAGTTAAAGATCTTTTGGTACTTGCATAATATAATATTCTGGATATATATAGAGATATAGTTGTCATCATTAAAAAATACAAACAGAGTTCTAACAATCTCCCCATTTTTGAAGATGACAACTATATGAATTTAAATAATATTATATATGATTCTCCCCTTTAATATGTGCTCCCCCTGTAATTATATTTTCTCCCCCTTTGTCATCAAAAAAGGAGAAAATATGAAGAAGGTAAGGCTGAAAATAAATAAACAACATAGGGGATGTAAATAACGTATGACAATAAGTAAAACAAATATCACTTAAAACACAAACAAATATACAACACTTACGACACATGGCATACAAATACATGAAATAGCACTTAATATAAACCACCACAAATAACAAGTAAAGCATAACAATAGTTCATACGTATTTAAACAATACCAAATAACTATCACTGCTACCTTACTAATGCAGACATTCAAACTTGTTCACAAACTTTACGTAGACAACACAAATATTTTAGCACAAGACCAAACACAGGCCAAAAAATGTCTAACCAAGATAAGTCATATTAGTGGAAGATGATTTTACTTTCTGGTTTTGTGGAAGAGTCGGTTGGAAAAGGTGAGTGAGAACAAGAAGAAATATTATTCCAAATCTTTTCTAGGAAGACCATTGTGGTATTTTCAAATATCTTTTGTCATTTGATTATTTTACGTTATTGCTTGAAAAGGATTTCTTGATTGCGGAGAATTGCAGTTTTGGCAGAGATGGTTTTGGAAGGCTACACAAGTGAAATCATCTTGTCTCTATCTGTAGGCCAAGAAACTTCTTCTTTAATTTCATGGTGAGAAGATGGGTGCATCTCTGTTGTGGTTGAGATGAAGATTGGCCTTTATTTTTTGAAACCAAGCGGGAGAAAAAAACTTTGTACGGTGCAATTGGCCCCATTCTCGATGGTAATTTCATTAGAGAGATGGATTTTTTGTCCATAACCTTGGGTAAGGTAAATTCTTGTGAACTCTCCACATTAATACTAAAGTGAATGAATATTTTGTCAAGTAGGAAGCAAAGAACATGGTGTATCGGGAGCGAGCATCAAAGCTTTTGATCTCGTTATGTATTTTTTTGCTCAATTCAATTTCTTGTTAGAATAAATATCATACAAGACCATGTAGTTGTTATTGGTACCCATATTCTGACGCTTGAAATTTCTTGTTAGAATAAAAAACATGGTGTGTCCGAATCAATTTTCAGACATATGAAATTCAGGCTTTTACAACCCGAGAGATACTACTTAAATGTTAGCTAGATTTAGACGTTTGAATTCTTTTCAAATGTCTGGAATAAGAATTAGCTGTCCGAGGAAGAAATTTAGATGCTTAAACACTTGATGCATATATTTTTATATAGTAAGACATCTGAAACATTATTCAAACGTTTGAATATACCAGTCAGCTTATGTCGAACCTAGACCTGGTACAGGCCAAGTAGGAAGGATCAAGGGAAACATATCCCCACTTTCTCATTCATGCAGTTGAGTAGAGTCAAGCAACAAATTGGAAACATGATCACATTTGGTAAGGTCCTAGGCTAGTGGTTCATGAAGTTGGTGGATGTGGCATTTAACATGGAGAGCAACTGGATCGTAATTAAAAGTTTTTATCATTCATAGTCGGCCCTAACCACCAATAGGTGGGAGTTGGAAAGAGGAATAAGGGAGAAATTTGTTATAGTAGGAATTGTTAATCCTACATAGATTTGGAATCTACAATCTGCTCCGGAATACTACTTGTGTAATGATAGAGAGCATAAGATACGCATACAAGCGAAGTAGACTGGATTAGGATTATTAACCTAAAAGAATAAATTTAAGATTCTTAAACAAGAACAGTAAACTTGGGAATGTTAACACAAAGAAATAGATTTGGAATGTCAACACAAAAAGGAAAATTTGGAACAGTTAACCCAAACACATGGACTTAGCATAACAAGATATATTTGTAGCGGAGTAGGCTAAGCAACTATAAATGAGATGTTAACTCAATAAGTAGCTACATAATAGAAATGCCTTTATATGTAATATTTAGCTGATAAGCTCCATCGGTGAGTGGAAAACTTCATAATGAAAGTGAGATATTGTTACCATAGGAGTAGTTCAACCTTACTAAAAAATAGTTAATTACACATAAATTACACAATAAAGAAACCTCTAAGTATAAGGTATAACTAAGCATTAACTACTTGTCTACACCATACCACTAGTGATATAATTCACTCGTCGGACTTTGTCTAAGCTCCTCTATTTCTCCCTCTTTATCTCTATTACAGGAGGACATGCCAGTAGGTGATCTGGCCAAGCGTACCATACGTGGTAAAGAAGGTGCAACACTAAGGGATATTTATATATTTTTACTCTCCATGTACTTCATTTTGTACTACGTTGTACTTTTTATTAGACTCTATGTATTATTGTTAGGAGACATTGCTGTATTGACTACATTAATTTTGAGATGCTATATAATTTAGTTACCTTTTGTATTTATATTTTATTCCTTTTGATGTAAGATCTGAAAGTGTACACGTACTTTTTGGAACGACTTGAGTTCAAATGCCACTTTGGGCCTTCGATCGGTCTGTCTCGGAGTGCAGGTTGTTACAATAAATCAAACTTGAAGATAAAAAAGGAATTGAGTCCATGAAAATATCCACTTATGCAATACGCAGGCTCGTCTTTTCATAAAAAAATAAAGCCAGAAAAGAGATATTATAAAGATAACAAGGCATACTTGAAAGAATTAGCTAGTAAATTAGTTAAGGATATGATAGATATGAAGAGGAAGAGCACAATGGATCTAAGAGTAAACAATAATGATAGAGGGTCCCATTCATAGAAGAAATAATCACGGTCACATTGCCATCACTTGTTAGTATCCTTTCTAATAAGTATGATTGGTCAGTTGACCCAGATGATCACTTATTAGCTTCCGAAAGCCAAATGGATATTTTTGACGCACTACAACCAATGGTGCAGACTCTTCCCATAAATTCCCTTGGTGTGGCCTCAAAATGGGATCGCCACTACATGGAAAAAACTATCTATTCTTAGGGGTAATTTCCCTATGAATTCTCTACCCAGTTTTGCAGCTCAAAATAACCAACTATAGACTCAAGTATCTTAGCTAAAATTAAGAAAAAACCTTATGGAGCTATTGATACATTATCCCGAAATGTTTAATTTTGAAGACACAAAAGCTAAAAAAATTGAGTGATAAGGAAAATCCGATGGTGGGAAAATCTGTGTTAATAGAGATTGCCCCATTCTGCAAAGAACTTAACCCATAGACGTAGAGATTTACAAAGTTTTCACTTTCAAGTAGTAAATTCATTTGTATGGAGAAGATCTTTCATGAGAAAAGGATGTCTCAACAGAGGGGAAGAGAGGTTTGCATTATCGGCTCAAAATAAAAGAGGGAGATTGGATGAAGTACTAAGAGCCAACTCTGTTGACTTATGCCACCCCATCTTATATATTTACACTATAACAAAGATAAAACATAATATTCTATACCAAAAAAGGGAAAAGCTAACCCAAAACCAAACAAAAGAGGAAAATATTGTACTTTTCATAAGGTGAACATACACAAAACATATGATTATCTAGTCTTAGTTGGAATTATCCAAAATATAATTGGGAAGGGAGCTCTCAAAGAGTTTGTTAACGAAAAATAGAAATTCACCTACACTAATAACAATGAGAGACCACCATCTAATGATTCAAATTTTGTAGATAACGAACCCGCATAGGTGTTCCTACAACCAGTGAATCATATCGATGTTATTCTTGGTGGGCCTCATATTGCTAGAATGATTAAGGTCATAAGGAACAAATATATCACAAGCCAATAAGGGAATCTGATTTATTAAAGAGGAGCTACATTAGATGATCTACAAAAATCCTATGTAAATCCCAAACTTAGTGGTTACTTCAAAAGAGTTAAAGGAGGTAAGGCATCCTCATAATGACCCGTTAACGATTACTATCCAAAACATAATTTCTCTATTATCCAAGATATTAGTGGATACTAAAAGTGTAGTAAATGTCATTTTCAAAAAATGTTCGATCTAATGGATATTCCTGTCAAACCTTAAGCCTAGTTTTGGGCCCTCTTTGGGTTCAATAATAATGATTCTACTCAAATTGATCAAATAAAGTTATATGTCCAAATGAGAATCCCACCCACCCAATGACTTTTGGAATTCAATTCATGGTGATGAACCAATCCTCTTACAACAACGCCTTCTTTATGAGTCTCTCCATGAATGAGGTAGATGCTTTTGTTTCTCCAAAGCACTTAATTGTGAAATTTCTCTCTAATACTGGATAGAGGACCATGCAAGGGGAGCAATTCGTTTTAGAGAAATGTACTTTGCAACCCTGGAACAATGTAATAAAGAGAACGATTCTTGTTATGATGTTGTGTAATAACTAAATAAAACTAAAAATTGCAATCCCTTGTGTATCGTTTATCAAAAACAGACGTATAAGACATTTTAGCTGAAATCGCCAATTAAGAGAAAAGTGGTGCATTATAAGGTTGGAATTTCGGAAAAGAAATAGGAAATATATTGAAATAAATCAAGCAAGCTAAGAAGTAGACATTAAACAAGCCCTAGGAATAATTATTTCAGAAATAAATTCCAAAGATAATGAAGATAACATAAAATCTACAAAGGAATTAGAGGAGATAAGTATAAACCATCAAGATTCCACTAAAGTAATAAAGATAAGGAGGGGCTGGATAAAGATACAAGGGAAGAACTAATTCTTCTCTTAAGGAAAGCAAAAACATTTTCGCTCGGATTCATACATACATGGTTGGAATTTATCCTACAGTAATGTGCCATGCACTTAGCATAGATCCTAGTTTTACTCATATAAAATAAAATAAAAGATAATTCGATAAGGCACAAATAATTACATTATAAGAGGAGGTAAAGTGATTGCTAGAAAATAGGTTTATGAAAATTGTATTTTGTCCAAAGTGGTTTGCAACCCGCTGTTCCTTAAGTGATCTAAGGGAAAATGGAGAACTTGTGTTGACTACGTGTATTTAAACAAAGCATGTTCAAAAGATTGTTATTCTCTCCCAAGGGTTAATCACTATGTAGATGCTATCGGTGAGCACAAGTTGCTAACATTCGTGGGTGCATATTCGAGGTATAATGAAATCCCCATGTTTAAGCTCAATAAGGAGCATATAAACTACATAACTGAATAGGGAACATATTGTTATAAAGTAATTACCTTTGGACTAAAAAACACGGGGCTCACAAATCTGCATTGGTGAATAAGATGTTTAAATCCAGATTAGGAAAAGCATGGAAGCATAGTGTAGATGACATGTTGGTAAAATCATAAGAAAAGATGGACCATATTAACGACCCGAATGAGATGTTTGAAATATTGCAAAAATATAAATGAAATTGAATCCATAAAAATGTTCTTTCAAAATTCACTTTGGAATTTTTTTTGATTACATAGTAAATGCACGGAGAATAGAGGTAAATCCTAAACAAATAAAAGCAATCAGAAGTAAGGCGAAGCATGGAAGAAGTAAAGATGTGATGAGCTTGACTGGCCGAGTGGTAGCACTAGACCGGTTTATTTCAAAATCCATTGGTAAGTGAATTCTGTTTTTCATGATTAAGAAGAGAACTACTTTTTAATTGATGGAGGAATGCCGAAAAGCATTGTAGGAGCTGAAAGATAATTGATTCATCGATACTCTCAAATCTAGTGGAAGGTGATAATTTATTCTTATTAAGAAAGTATTTGAGAATGCAAACAGTCCAATATTAATATTAGAGAGAATGAAGTTCAATGACCAATGTATTATAAGAGCAAAATGCTAAAGGATGCAGAGGTAAGGTACCGAATAAGAGAAAAGTTAGCCTATTTTTTAGTAATATTAGCTTGGAATTAAGGTCCTACTTCCAAGCACATGCAATTAAACTTTCAACTTGTAAATTTTAAATCAATATTTCAAAATTCAATCCAGTATTTTATTATCTCTTTTTAAAACAAATTCAATATTATTTATATCAATTAACTCATCTTTTAATTCTCTTAAAACATTTCCACTATTCCAAAATCATTTTTACTCTCCAAAATCTCTCCTATTTTCAAAATTTTATTTTCTTTATCAAAATTCCCAGTTCAATTTCAAAAATATTTTAGAACATTAAGTATATTGTGATGACTCACATTTCGGAAGGTTTAAATCGAAAATAATCCACACATGACCGACTTAAACAATCTGAAACGTAGATAATCAATGGAGTTAAATAAGAAGAGAAGAAGAAAACACAACACAGAATCTCACAGCGGAAACGATAAAATATAATAATCAAATAAACAATTCATAAAGCTGTTTAGTATACATTTGATTTTAAATCTATACACATCTATCAAAGCTATATATATACATCAGGAATAAATGATCAATACTGCAGAATAGCATGATGTATGGAATAGTAATAATAATAAGATACCAAGCTTCATCTTCGTCCTCCAGAGAATATACTTTAGTACACTGAAAAACTCAGGACTGACCCGAGCGTAATGAGAAAAACAAGACAATCGAGTCAGGACTAAAATACTCGTATGAGAGTCAAATCAATATCACAAATATGAGTGCAATAACTTAAGAGATGTTACGAGATTTTCCATCTCCTAAGGATCCGTTAAACTATTTATATATAATAATATATGCTATAATATATAATGTCTATCAGTAAAATAAATATCAAAATAGCGCTAAGGCTTTACATTGATCCACCTTAACACGTTTTTACACTTTTAAGCCAAAGTCGTAATGGGCTCGTATAGAGAAAAATATGACAAGGCACGTGAGGATGCCCAAGGTAGGATTCTACCAGTTTACCCTTTCTGGCTGGTCGTAACCCATCCTTTGCCGACCGCGACAATCAATCCAAACGGCAAAAGGTGCACCCCTCGAATCCGAAATCAGAATAGTAATACGAGGGATCAACGTCCCTAGAGGTAGCTAACCTCATTGGCCAGAAATAGGCTCCTATTTTATTCATTTTAATTATGACACGAATGTCAAGGCTATCCATCATCGTTCTTTTACTTCATTCTAGTAACGTCGCAATTCAACCACAACATTCTGGATATCATCCACCGCGCACACGGTTATCAAAGTGGTTCCAATATTGAAAGAGAGTATTTCAATAAGAGGCCCCGGTCTCTTTAACAACCAATCATCATTTTACACACCGGTTGGTTCTTTAACCTTTCGAAAACAATTTTACACTTGATATCAAAATATCATATTCGTTTCAAAATCAACTCCATTTCGAAATAATCATATATTCGCTTCAACATCAATTTCATTTCGAAAATTATCATATATTCAAATTTATCAATTTTGTCCGATAAATCAATTTCACTTCCAAAATTCTATTCGAATTCAATTTAGGTTATATCCCTTACTTTAACCTAATTCGTATTTATATCCAAGATTTAAATATAAACAATTTACCCTTTTACCAGTTTGATTTTTAGAAAATAGTTTTAATATTTTAAAATAGTTAATTAGTAAAAAAAATAGTTCAATAGAAATAATTTGAATATAAAATGGTTTATATAATAAAATAGTTTGAATATTTAAAGAATATAGATTTTAAATCATTTATACTAAAATATTAATTTTTTTAAAATAATTCCAAAGTCAAACCGGTCAACATCCCAATTTCCTACCCAAATCAATTCTAAAATTCCATTTCGATTTAATCGATTAAATTCCGATTTCAATTCGAATAAATTTCGATTCCATATAAATTTGGATTTCAATTCACAAATTCTTTTTACTTTCAATTTCAATTTCCAAATTAGTTTAAATCTCAATTTCAAATTAATTTCCAATTCCAAATTAATGTAAATTTCCAATTTCAAATAAATTTCCACTTCCAATTCCAATTAATTTACATTTCAATTTCAAATAAATTTCCCATTTTAGTTTCGATACCATATTCGATTTCAAAATATCGATTTAAACACTTAAATCAAATTTACTTCCAATACCAAATTTTAAATCCAAGTTGTTAATTTTAAACTCAAATTTAACTATCATTTCATATCCACTTTTCTTAGAAATATTCAAAGTTCGAATAAAAGACCAAATCTTTTAAAAGAATTTGACTTTTGAAAATTTACACGGTATTTCAATTTTTAAACTTGAAAATCTATACTTCAATTAATTTAACAATTTCGTTTACCAAGTTTAAATTCCAACATTTCGAGCTTCAGTTCAGAATAATTCAATTTCCATAAATTTGATTTTTATTCTAAAAAATCAATTCATTTAAATAATTTCAAACAACTTTAAAAATCATTTAATTTAACCAATCCGGTGTTCGTATATAATTTTCTAACCTATGGCCAAGTGAATAATTATTTCAATTCAATTTCAAGGATGGATATGTATATATCATTTCCATCCAAATAGATGTCATGGGTATATATATCATTTCAACGTATTTCTTAATTTATTCGAAATAATTCAGTTTACAGTTTAATATACTATAAATAATATATAGGGTGATAAAATGATATATCATAATAAATAAACATCCAATTTAACAGCCAATAGCATCCATCACAACCAATCAACCATACAATCAATAAGCACGACAATCAATCAATTATCGAAAATCAGGGATTTTTCTAGCAATTTAATTCTAATTCGGTCTAACTATCAATTCAAATGCAATCAATAGATTCAGATGTCGATTTAAATGTCAATTTAAATTTATCTAACAACCATCAATAAATTTAAATTACTTAACGATATAAATATTTACTAACATAAAAATAAAATATCAAATGTGAGTGTATTAAAACACTCATCTTAATTTGAATCCGAAATTTTCCTAGATTCAAATGGACACGAATCCAGCCCATAATGTAGATCGCGTCGATACGAGTCCAATGCAAATCGTTTCGTCCAAAATCGACCTTGCACGCAAAAGTTATTATTTTTATTAATATAATGATAATTATTATTACTTCACTAAATAATTAAAACTAATCAAACATCTAATACCAGAGCACAATTTATCGTTGTAAATCATGGAAAATATGTATAAACTAGATGATAGTCGAGCGTAAAACAATTCACTCACTGAATTAAAGCGTCGCAATCCTAGAACTGACATTGCCTTGTAACTCCTTCACATTGCACACCAATCGCAGTCAAGCTCGCCATAAAAATCCCCACAAACACAACCTTATCCATTTAGTCACCTGAAGCTAGCCACCAAGACACGGCGTCCGCCGGTACCAAAAACTACTCGACACACTAACTCAACAAATGTCGCTCCTCCAGACACACCACACTAGATTGCATCTCCCTCCAGATCGTCAACTACTCATTGTCTGGCCCTCTTCAGAACGCGATACTTTTTTTCAATCGAAGCCTCCTATAGCCTATTGCCGCCCGGACCTCCACAAGCCACCATCTCCTCTGCCGTCGCAACATCCTCACGCGCTCCATCGCGCTCGCGCACCACCATGCTCGCGCACCATCACGCTCGTGCACCATCAGCCGTCCACGACATCGTCTTCCACTCAATTCGATCGCATGCCCTAAAACGACGCAGCCGCCATCACAATTTCGTGCATGCTACTCCACGCCACAATCGCCTCTGAGCCCCCTTCCCCATGGTCCCGCGTGCGAACGTAGTCGTGGCCTTTTCATTCGATCGGCCGATTCTCTTTTTTTCGATCGACATTCCTTTTGGTTTTTTTTAGAACGAGATCTCCTTTTTATTTATATGGAGGCTGCAGCCATTTTTCATTTTTTTATTTTAGAAACGATTGGCGGTTTTTTTATATTTGAAGTCTGATTTTTTCGTTTGAATCAGAAAAGAGGAAGAACGAGTAAAGAGAAACCAAAAGAACTGTTGGGTTTTGAACGAGATAATGTAAGTTAGAAAAAAAAATTCAAACTAAATCTATAATCCAATTATTCAACTAATCTTCCATATTAAATTTTAACCAATTGAATTATTCAATAAATTAATACTATCGATCCTTCAATTTTTATTTCAACTCATATTGATCCAATAATCATCTAAATTTCAAAATTTAAACTAGTTAAAATACTAGTCGTTACATACTCCCCCACTCAAAACTTTCCGTCCTCGAAAAGGTGTTAAGGAAAGAATTTAACGTACAATAAATTTTTATTTACAAAATAACTTATGAAACATAGCAGTCTTATTTGCAAAACTATTACTACGCTTCAACTAAGCCACTCCGATATCAATTTTACGGAAAATATAACTTATATATATAAACAAGTTATAAAATTATTTTTTTCTTTTTTTAAAAAAAAGCTTCAAAAATTTTCGAACTCCCGGATTTACGAAAAATTTCGGCAGAGTCTCCTTTGCGCGGCTTGATCAAAAAAAATTTACAATTCAATATATAACACAATATAACCAATATATATCAAATATACATCTCATCTCAATGATGAGGCATCCCGAAGGGCAAAAATATAAAATCGCAATATGTAATCCGAGATATGTACCTTATTGTTTATAATACAAACGAATTCACTCGTATTAAGCAAGCAAAAGCATATAAATCCACTTATACGCCCCAAACGGTCTTCGTATGTACCTATCTCAATTCAATTTAAGATATTAGTCGCATATAATGGTATAGAAGCATACATAAGTCTAATACAACCATGTACATGGACTTTTTGAATCCAAACAATAAATACAAGCACGAAAATGCAACATACAACAATCTCATACAATTAAAATGGTAATAACAATGGTCTATAACAAAAGAAACCATCCAACCATCAATATCCGTCCAATTAATCTAGTTCAATTTATAACCATGTGAATAGTATTATCCAATATCAACTTTTGAGTTATTTCATTCATTTCTTATTAACATTCGTTTCATTAACATTTTCCATTTATTTACTTTGAATCGACTTATATTCCATTTTCATTTGTTTCCTTTTTTTTCATTCATTATATGTTATTAAGCCCATATTCACTTATTTACATTTATTTACTGTCACATTTATTTCTTTTCACTTCACTTATTCCATTTCAGTGATTCATATAATTAATTATACTTAAGTAATTAATCCCATGCCACATTCTATATATTTAATTTTATTCACATTCACTTATTAATATTCATTTGTAAATCATACAATGGATTTAAAATCAATTCATTTGCTTTTAATTTATTTATATTCAACTAATCTGGTTTCAATCCATTTTCTTTCAATCAAATTTTTTATGCATTCACAATTGATTTATTTCAATTCACTATACTCATATTTAATCGATTTGTTCCAATTATTTACATTTGTTTCTTCCACATTTAAATTTAATTTTTACATTCCATTGATTCCTTCAATTCATTACTATTCGCTATAAATTCATTATTTCCAATTTTTATTCAATTCAATTTGTGAAATTCCTATTATTTCACTTTTTTCTATTCCATATAAATTCATTTATGAATCATTTATAAAAATTTATTCCACTTTGTATACCCTTTTTTATCATATACTAACATCATTTTTTTAAATTATCTAAGTTTATTATAAATATTATATACAACACAACTCACCCTTATTATTGCTACTTCATATATTGATTTATTATTAATTCATTGGTTCACATTATCTATTTGAATTCATATTATTTTATCTACTTCAATTTAAATGCAATTTGTTTTTAAACTTCTCTTAAGTTAACTTCACTTTATAATTTATTCCATATTATATTAGTTAACATTCAATTTTTTATTTAAACTACTCCACTTGCATTTTATTTATTTATAACCAATTTAAATTCAATTCAATTAACCCTATCAAATTTTTACTTACCTTCATCTATTCTTATTCAATTTATTACATACTTAAATTACATTTCATTTTAAATTCAAGTTCATATCGATTTGATTAATTCAATTTATAGCTTGAATGGATTTTAATTCACTTTACTAATTTATCTAATTTCACTTTACTATCCAATTCAACTTATTTAATATTAGGTTAAACTTCATTTTAATTTAATCCATTTCTCATTTATTAAATTTTATTTAAGTCAAATTTCTAATCATTTCCAATTTACAAATTTTAAAATTTATTTTCAGCTTAAAATTTTCAAATCTATAAGTTATACAATTTATTCATTCAAAATTTCATTTTATTATAATTCAATTTTATTTGAACTTCCGTTAGCTTAACTACATTTTATTTACTTCATTTCACTAACACAATTAATTTAATATTCCTTAAATCATTTATTTTGCTTAACCAAAATTTTACCCATTTTAAATTTGGTTTTTGTTCTCCTATTCAAATTTATAAGTTATAACTTAAAGTTTTCTACACTATTTTAAATTTATAAGTCATAAACTTATTCCTTATATACTATTTTCAATTAAGTTCAAACTGTTTCATATATTTATTAAATTCCATAGAATATATTTCTCAATCCAAACTTGTTTAATCGAAATTAAATTTCCTTTGGTAGCAATCTTCACTCAAAAACTCAAAAATGAACATTAGCGATGCTGTAGTCATCTCTAGAATTATTTCCCAGCGACCAAGTGAGTTTAATGCTTTTATTTATTCAAAAAAAAACTTTTCAAAATATATTTCTAGTCAAAACACTTTCAAATAATACTATTATTAATTTTTAAGGCTTTGGAAAACAATTTTGAAAACAAAAGGTTTTAAATTCTAAAATCTCAATTTTTTAAATCATTTCTATATATGAGCTATATTATAATATACTTACACAAATTTTCATTGCTTATCGAAATATTCCATTAATTTACAAGTTGGTCATTTTAAACAATTCTTATTGCAATTATATTTCAATTCAATTTAATTATCAAAGCTTTATAAAATAAAATTCATTAATTATTCGTTTTAATTTTAATTCAACTAATAATTGATGATCATTAAATATTATCACCAACAATTTCATAAAAAAATTCCACTATATATATATAATATAGTTTAGCCAAAATTATCTCATTTACTCGATTTTTAAAACAATATTATGTCGACCTGCCTCGTTTAAGTGTTTAGAAACCCCTACCGATAACACAGCATCCCGCACACCGATCAGAATTCATAAACAACTCAACGGATAAATAACCACAATATAAAACATTTTATAACACTAACAAGCACGCTTTCTCATATATACACTCTCAAACAGACTCATTCTATGGTACTAATACCCTATCTCTAATGAGTCAAACCCCAAAAAAGCCAAGGTTATCGCTAAACCTTCGCTCTGATACCAACTGTTACGACTCACATTTCGAAATGTTTAAATTGACAATGATCCACACATGTCCGACTTAAACAATCCGAAACGTAGATAATCATTGGGGTTAAGTAAGAAGAGAAGAAGAAAACACAACACAAAATCTCACAGCGGAAACAATAAAATATAATAATCTAATAAACAATTCATAAAGCTGTTTAGTATGCATTTGATTTTAAATCTATACACATCTATCAGAGTTATGTATATACATCAGGAATAAATGATCAATACAGCAGAATAGCATGATGTATGGAATAGTAATAATAATAAGATACCAAGCTTCGTCTTCGTCTTCCAGAGAATAGACTTCAGTACGCTGAAAAACTCAGGACTGAACCGAGCGTAATGAGAAAAACAAAACACTCGAGTCAGGACTAAAATACTCTTATGTAAGTCAAATCAATATCACAAATATGAGTGCAATAACCTAAGAGATGTTACGGGATTTTCCATCTCGTAATGATCCGTCAAAATATTTATATATAATAATATACGCTATAATATATAATATCTATCAGTAAAATAAATATCAAAATACATTAAGGCTCTACATTGATCCACCTTAACACGTTTTACACTTTTAAACCAAAGTCGTAATGGGCTCTTATAGGGATAAATACGACAAGGCACGTGAGGCAATGCCCAAGGTAGGATTCTACTAGTTTACCCTTTCTGGCTGGTCGTAACCCATCCGTGGCCGACCGCGACAATCAATCCAAACGACAAAAGGTGCACCCGTCGAATCAGAAATCACAATAGTAATACGAGGGATCAACATCCCTAGAGGTAGCTAACCTCATTGGCCAGAAATAGGCTCATGTTTTATTCATTTTAATTATGACACGAATGTCAAGGCTATCCATCATCGTTCTTTTACTTCATTCCAGTAACGTCGCAATTCAACCACATCATTCTGGATATCATCCACCGCGTACACGGATATCAAAGTGGTTCCAATATTGAAAGAGAGTATTTCAATAAGAGGCCCCGGTCTCTTTAACAACCAAACATCATTTTACACACCGGTTGGTTCTTTTACCTTTCGAAAACAATTTTACACTTGATATCAATATATTACATTCATTTCAAAATCAACACCATTTCGGAATCATCATATATTTGCTTCAACATCAATTTCGTTTCGAAAATTATCATATATTCAAATTTATCAGTTTTGTCCGATAAATCAATTTCACTTCCAAAATTTGATTCGAATTCAATTTAGGTTATACCTTTACTTTAACCTAATTCGTATTTAAATCCAAGATTTAATTATAAACAATTTACCCTTTTACCGATTTGATTTTTAGAAAATAGTTTAAATAGTTTAAAATAGTTAATAAGTAAAAAAATAGTTTAATAGAAATAATTTGAATACAAAATGGTTTATAAAATAAAATAGTTTGCAAAAATCAAAATAGTTTGAATATTTAAAGAATACAAATTTTAAATCATTTATACTAAAATATAAAAAAAATTAAAATAATTCCAAAGTCAAACAGGTCAACTTCCCAATTTCCTACCCAAATTAATTCCAAAATTCCATTTCGATATAATCGATTAAATTCCGATTTCAATTCGAATAAATTTCGATTTGAATTCACAAATTCCTTTCACTTTCAATTTCAATTTCCAAATCAATTTAAATCTTAATTTCAAATTAATTTCCAATTCCAAATTAATGTAAATTTCCAATTTCAAATAAATTTCCACTTCCAATTCCAATTAATTTACATTTCAATTTCAAATAAATTTCCTATTTCAGTTTCGATTCCAAATTCGATTTAAAAAATATCGATTTAAACACTTAAATCAAATATACTTCCAATATCAAATTTTAAATCCAAGTTTTCAATTTTAAACTCAAATTTAAATATCATTTCATATCCACTTTTCTTAGAAATATTCAAAGTTCGAATAAAGACCAAATCTTTTGAAACAAGTTGACTTTTGAAAATTTACGTCGTATTTCAATTTTTAAACTTGAAAATCTAAACTTCAATTAATTTAACAATTTCGTTTACCAAGTTTAAATTCCAACATTTCGAGCTTCAGTTCAGATAATTCAATTTCCATAAATTTGATTTTTATTCTAAAAAATCAATTCATTTAAATAATTTCAAACAACTTTTAAAATCATTTAATTTAACCAATCCGGTGTTCGTATATAATGTTCAACCTATGGTCAAGTGAATAATTATTTCAATTCAATTTCAGGGATGGATATTTATAATTTCCGTCCAAATAGATGTCATAGGTATATATATCATTTCAACGTATTTCTTAATTTATTTGAAATAATTCAGTTTACAGTTTAATATACTGTAAATAATATACAGGGTGATAAAATGATATGTCATAATAAATAAACATCCAATTTAACAGCCAATAGCATCCATCACAACCAATCAACCATACAATCAATAAGCACAACAATTAATCAATTATCAAAAATCAGGGATTTTTCTAGCGGTTTAATTCTAATTCAGTCTAACTATCAATTCAAATGCAATCAATAGATTCAGATGTCGATTTAAATATCAATTTAAATTTATCTAACAACCATCAATAAATTTAAATTACTTCACGATATAAACATTTACTAACATAAAAATAAAATAGTCAAATGTGAGTGTATTAAAACACTCACCTTTATTTGAATCAGAAATTTTCCTAGAGTCAAATGGACACGAATCCAGCCTCATAATGTAGATCGCGTCGATATGAGGCCAATGCAAATCGTTTCGTCCAAAATCGACCTCGCACGCAAAAGTTACGATTTTTATTAATATAATGATAATTATTATTAATTAACTAAATAATTAAAACTAATCAAACATCCAATACCAGAGCACAATTTATCGTTGTAAATCATGGAAAATATGTATAAACTAGATGATAGTCGAGCGTAAAACAATTCACTCACTGAATTAAAGCGTCGCAATCCTAGAACTGACATTGCCTTGTAACTCCTTCACATTGCACACCAATTGCAGTCAAGCTCGCCATAAAAATCCCCACAAACACAACCTTATCCATTTAGTCACCTGAAGCTAGCCACCAAGACACGGTGTCCACCAATACCAAAACCTACTCGACACACTAACTCAACAACTGTCGCTCCTCCAGACACACCACACTAGATTGCATATCCCTCCAGATCGTAAACTGCTCATCGTCCAGCCCTCTCCAGAACGCGGTATTTTTTTTTTCAATCGAAGCCTCCTGTAGCCTACTGCCGACTGGACCTCCACGTGCTACCCTCTCCTCCGCCGTCGCAACATCCTCACGCGCGCCATCGCGCACGCGCACCACCACGCTCGCGCACCATCGTGCTCGCGCACCATCAGCCGTCCACGACACCATCTTCCACTCGATTCGATCATGTGCCCTAAAACGACGCAGCCGCCATTACAATTTCATGCGTGCTCCTCTATGCCGCAATTGCCTCTGAGCCCCTCCCCTCCCCATGGTCGTGCGTGCGAACGTAGTCGCGGCCCTTTCATTCGATCGGTCGATTCTCTTTTTTTATTTCGATCGACATTCCTTTTGTTTATTTTTTTTAGAACGAGATCTCCTTTTTATTTATATGGATGCCGTGGCCATTTTTCGTTGTTTTTTTTTTTAATTTTAGAAACAATCGGCAGTTTTTTTTTATTTGAAGTCTGATTTTTTCTTTTGAACCAGAAAGAGGAAGAATGAACGAAGAGAAACCAAAAGAAACGTTGAGTTTTCAACGAGTTAATGTAAGTTAGAAATTTTTTTTCAAACTAAATCCGTAATCCAATTATTCAACTAATCTTCCATATTAAATTTTAACTAATTGAATTATTCAATAAATTAATATTTTATTTCTACTCATATTGATCCAATAATCATCTAAATTTCAAAATTTAAACTCGTTGAAACACGGGTCGTTACATATATATACTGAGACCAAGAGAAGCTACACACCATTGCACATTACGGTTACTCTGGTTACCATTACCTCATCCCAAAGGAACAAAATTCAAGAAAATGCAAAATTTTAGAAGTTGTACACAATATGTGACAACACGCTTCCCCCACGAATTTTTTGAACGCTTCCACCACCAACATCATGAATGTATTTTTATTCCTTACAATGCTAAGAAGATGTAATATTAATTCCAAAAGACAATAAACCACTAAGTTTTAATTCAGTAAATAAACAACTAATTTTAATTCTAATGAGCAATTATTAATATTAATTTCGATAGCTGAAGTCACCGATTTAAATTCCAAGTAGCAATAGATTTCACAAAGCAATAAATTAAATTTCATAATTTCACAAGGCAATATATTAAATTCCATTAATTTCATAATTCCACAACGCAATAGAGTTAAATATCAAAATAGTACTTCTTTTTGGAATGATTGTTGGTTATCTATTGTTCCTCTGAAGGTAGAATTTAAGAGGTTTTTGATTTGTAATTTTAAAAATGTTTTAATTATAGATGTTTTTTCTCCAAACAATGTTCCTCTTGGAATTTTACTTTAAATATATTATTAGAAGGTACAACTCTTGGACAATTTGCTTTGTTATGTGCTAGATTGAATGTATATAAT
Source organism: Allium cepa (assembly GCA_030765085.1). Taxonomy (NCBI): domain Eukaryota; kingdom Viridiplantae; phylum Streptophyta; class Magnoliopsida; order Asparagales; family Amaryllidaceae; genus Allium; species Allium cepa. The sequence goes on from CM060934.1 coordinate 131,184,324, forward strand.
ATTGATAACAAAAATGATATTATTAATTAGGAATGAGATAAGAGCAAGAAATTCACTTCAAATTCTTTTTATAAATTTCTTAATTTCTCGAGCGTAACTAATAACTCTTTTAAACTTATTTGGAAAAAAACGCTCCTCCTAAATCTAAAATACATATGTGGTTAATCATGCATGGAAAATTAAATACTAATGAATTTTTAAGAAGAAAGAATATGCAAATTGATAAATGTTCTTTTTGTAAATTGCATTTAGAATATATTAAACATATGTATTATGATCGCATGGATACTCACTGCATTCTTAATAATTCTCCCAAAATCTTTAACTTTAATCTTACAACTAAAGTTATCAATTATGATGATTATTGGAATAATTTAAGATTTAAGTTTAAAAAGGAAAACAGATTTTACTTGATTATTTTATTCATTACAATTTGTCGTTATATTTGGTTTGAGAGAAACCAGAGGCTTTTTAATAATAATAATAATCAAATTAATAAATTTATTTTTATAATATCATCATTTTGTTTTAATTGGATCTCAAATCCTAAATATAGATTAGCTAAAAATAAGTATTTCAAAGAATATCTTAATAATGTTAGTAATAGCATTAAGCTATTTAACCATAAAAACAATATTTTTTAGCACTAATAATTATAGCATTAACATTTTCTCAAAGCATAAGGATAACTTTATAAGGTTTTAGTTTACAGGTTTTTAACTTCACATTTTGTTAATTTTTTACCTTTTTGATTTTGATATCTTTACATCTCTAGAGTTGGTTAAGTTTTTACATAATAAGTTTGGTTTATTTTTTAGTCTATTTCTTATTTTAGTTGCTTTTCTATCTTATAGTTTTAGCTTTAGTTTTATTAGTTTTACTTTATCAATAAATAGATATGTATATAAACATCATTTATATACATATATGTGTGTTTTTCTCATAATTTTTTTCATTTCCTTTTACAGATACTGGTTTAAGCCGGAAAGCGTGCTAGATTACTGTTTGCGGGTTTTTAGGATTGTTGTTGACATGATTGCAATGAGACGTTCATTCTGGTCCTTTCACGTTTTGCAGTGAGGAGTTCTTCCAGTTCTTATACGTTTGCAGTGTGGCATTCTTCATTCTGGATCATCCGCATTTGCAGTGAGGCGTTCTTTCCAGTTCTTTCGCATATACAGTGTGACTTTCTTCATTCTGGATCATCCACTTATGCAATATGGCGTTCTTTCCAGTTCTTCCATGTCTGCAGTGTGACTTTCTTCATTCTGGATCATCCATTTATGTAGTATGGCGTTCTTTCCAGTTCTTCTTCGTATGTAGTTTGGCTTTCTTCTTTTTGGATCACCTGGATTTGCAGTGAGGCGTTCTTTTTGGGATTTTCGAGTTTGCAGTGAGGTGTTCTCTCTCAACTGGAGTTGTTTATCGATTTCATCTCCACTGGGCTGCATCATGGATTTTTCGGATACTTCTAACACTTCATTACCGAGCGATGGCCTTGCGGGAGCTCGGTATTGAGGTGTAATGGGCGGTGGCCTTGCTGAATCTCATTCTAGATGTAGTTGATTTTTTTCAATATTTTTGTATTTTGATTAGTTACCTGCCAAGCATGTTGGCAGCACCTTTGTTTTTGATGTTATATATATACATATATACATACACACACATATGTGCTCTCCTCCATTTTTGAGGATCACTCATTTCTCTCAAAAAAACAAATCAAAATGAAAATGAAGAGCAACGAAGCAAGAAATTTAACAACAACATTAAGAAAGAGAAAGATAGAGAGAGAAAAGAAAAGGATTATATTTTGAGTGCTAACCTAGATTAACATCATAATTCCTTGCATAATTCTCTTAATTGAGGCAAAGATTGAGATGGAGATGATCGTTTTAATATCTTTAATATTATAAAAGAGTGTTTTCCATTAATAGTAAAGGATTGCTAACATTCATTGTAAAGAGTATAAAGATATACAGAATATAAAAGAGTACACTATTTCTGAATATATATAGTATCGTGCATTTTAATCCCATGTTGTTTGCTTTTTTAGCTTGACCTATATATTAATAAAATAATTTATGGTTTACTTTAAAACCTGCATCAATCAGAAGTTTATATTTAAAATATATATCGAGTGATATAGTCCTTGTTTATACATGGTCCTAGATGACCCTGGCCTTATCTCATACCATTTTTTCATCCATTTATTTACCATAAAAAATGTGGTATATCAATAATTTGTCTTTATAATATTGTACTGTCGTGTCAACATACTCATTATATATATTTATTATTAGTAGTAATAAGAAGTCAATGTCTATCTTTGTTTATAAAGGTATCTTATTTAGAATGGTTAAGAATTTTTCTTACGCTCTGGCCTCCTTTTGCAAACTAATTATACAAATAACCTTATTTAAAAACTAATATTGTTATAGCTCTGTTTTGACCAGCTCAACGCTGAGCTGGTTAAAATACACTGATGCCATTTTAAATGGTGCCAGTGCAGCATAATTTTTTTATTTGGGTACGTCTGGACAACTTTTCAAAGGTCATTCACTGACGACTTTTGAAAATTCGTTCAGAAATAACCCTTTTGTTTATATAGACGACTTTTGAAAAGTCGCCACTGAGCGGCTTTTAAAAGTCGCCCATTGTACTAAACTTAAAGCTAGCATCCTCCTCCCTTATTTCATTCTATACTCTACCAAACATTTATTAGAAAGACACAATCCAATCTCCATTTTTTTTATCTGAAATCTATTACTAGTTGCATCAAATTCAACAAAAAGTAGTGATTACTTCAATAATACTAAGGTCTCGCCTATTCGAACTTATCAAGATATGAATTTGTAAATCGTAGATTTATAGTTGAAAATAAAATAATGTTGTATCCGTTATTATTATAGAATGGCTCCTAATTTTATTCCAACTATATGCTATTTCGATGGCGAATTGGTTATTGATGATCAGATGTGTGGAAAATATGTTGGTGTTTCGTACAAACCAGCTAAAGTTCTTAATGGATCTAACTTGCAACAACTAAAAGTGTCGATGTACAAAGCAACTATGATAAAGTCGGAGGAGTATGATATTGATATAATTTGCAATTGATTGATTCCGGATTTAAAGCAATAAAAATTATGGATGATGTTGAATTAATGTTTTCTATGGTATCAAAATTCATAAAGTTGTCTATCGGAAAAAATAAAATACCGTCACCCGTACTTAATTTTGGTGTTGAAGATTATTCTAGATTGTTAGGGACTATGAATACTTCACATGGAATGCCATCGTCCAGTTATAGTAATTTGTGTATGAATGTAGCACAATGTGGGCAGCAACAAATATGCTTCGGATATCCTCCTTTTATGAGTACCTAGCCAAGTGTACATTTTAACTATCCATATCCGAGTCAAGATAGTTTGCGTACATGAGTCAGAGGTAATACATATTTGCGATGACTTACAAATCGTAAATTATTTTATGTATCAGATATAATAAATAAATCTTGTGCAAGGTTGTTCTACAGCAACATCGGATCCAAAATATTGTAGGATGATCTAGCGGCCATATGCCTTCTCCTATGCAGCCCACAGCTTTCGAATTATACCTATGAGCTAGAAGTAAGTTACATTTTGCAATTTTAATGAATACTGTTGGAATTTATAACCTTATTAAAATGTCATATATTCATATTGCAGTTTTCAGGCACAAGACGTCGATGCACAATCGAACATTTAACCAATGGCTAAATTAGATGTTTCTAATGTAGCTGACGATGATATGGATATAGATGCTGATGTACATGTACAAGTTGATGACGTTGTTGTGGTTGATAGCATGTCTGTTGTGTAAAAACCAAAGAGTGATACAACGTGGATAGATAACATGCAAGTAAATAATGATCCACTTAACTATGACTTTAGAGGCGAAGGCCAAGGATGTATTGATGTAACAATGATCCGCTTAACTATGATTTAAATAGAAACCTAGAAACTTTCATCCCTCGTTACACCCTACACAACATACACAACAAACACAGTCCGATATGTCAAAAAACAAATCATCTGATACATGCATGAATTCAACACAACATCTGTTACATCAATCCATCAAATTACAACATCCGACACATTCGACACCACGTCGGCCAAACTAATAAATCCATAACATCAAACCTAATTTCGTAGGTCATGGAGTTCTTGAGGAGTTCTTTTTGGCTTCCTCCATGATAATGGAACCTCATTCAGCAAATCTTCCTCCTCGCTTGGTTGCGTGGCCTCCGTATGTTGTTAAGACCCAGAAGCAAGTTTTGGTTTGTGAATGTTGAGAGGATGAAGTAGCTTGTCAATGTTTACGGCTTTGGTATTGTCGAGTCATAGGAGGAGGAGCGGACTCTGTTGGAGGAGCTTTGTGACGACCCAGAATTTTTGGATGTTTGAAATCAGAATATTTAATTGACTTTAAATATTTAAAAAGATAATTTTTAACTTGAATTCAAACATCACTATTTATTTGATAATTAAATTATTAAATTAAATAATTTGAAGTTGGGTAAAATGTTGAATCTGGAGTTTTAAGCCTGTTAAAAATAATGTGAAGGCTTGTAAATTTATATTGATAGTGCTGAGGATAATAGAAGTTTTAAAATTGAATCTAACACTGATTTGTTTAGTTTTAAAAATATATCGTTTAAATTGAATTTAAAAAAATAGCCTTTCGAGGCACAGTCTCGGATTTCGACGAAACCAGTTCCATTGGATCCGTAATATTGTATTATTATTGGATTTCAAATTTTATAGTGATTAGAGTTGTTGTGTGAGCATACGATATATAAACACGTTGAAATTTTTATCAAAATTCAATATAATAACAGATCCAAAAAGTTATCTTCTCCATACGATCAAATTACGACTTGAAACCTTTTCCATTGCGTTCGGAATAGGAATATAACATTATAAACGCCTAGCGGGATGCCTCGATAGGGTTTCACAATTTTAAGCTACGTAAATCGAGACAATTTGAATTTAATAATATATATATATATATATATATATATATATATTTATACACTAGCCAACATCAGCTGAACATTTTATTCACATCAAAACTTTTCCCTTCTCATCAGCCTTTTGCCTTTCAAAGCACTGTAGCAGCCAGAAGACAGCACGCCGACTTCCTTCCAAAATCATGTTCCCTCTTTTAAAAACATCACGCAATTGTCAGAATCACTTTCTCGTTCTAAATGAAACTTCTCTTTCAGTTCAATTTAAAGGTAACAAAGGATACCCTTTCTTTATCCTTGTTTTTGTTCGGAAAAAAAGAGAACAAATTCTCCCAGAAGAATCGCAATGCATAATTTTATTCTCGAGGGAAGGGGAGTTACGCCTTCCGTGCGCAAAAGGGAGGAGATCGTGATGGTAAGGCTGGGTTCGAGATGGCGACTTCGTTTCTCAATCGAATCGAAATCGATTCGCTCCAAATCGAGATACGGCCGCTGCTGCTCTTTCAAATCGAAGCCGATCTTCAAAAAGAAATTCATCACGAATTTGATTCATGATCGAATACATTCTAGAGGGAGACAGGGATTCGCGAGGACAAGGGCTTCTGGCCGATGGGTGTGATGCCGATGATGATTTGGTAGGAGTAGGAGGGGTCGTTGTGTCGTCGAGGCGCTCGCATAATCAAGGTTTTTCCTGCAGTTAGTTTTTTCTTTTTGATGTCGGGATAGCTAATTTTAAAGTAATTATATTATATAGATTGAGAAGAAGGAGAATTTGCAGTAAAACCCGATTTCTTGTTTTTGCAAAATATACAGTAAGATGTAAAAAAACATTTCTGTTTTATTTAAATTATATATAAGTCAGAAAGACATTTTATTTTCATTGGAATTTAGTAATATATATGTAAACGGTGAATACATACATGCATATATATGTTAGAAACTGAGTTGATGATGTTTTGATGACAACAACCTTATATAGTTATTATAATTTACTTTATAAAATATATACTAACATTTCCATATATATATATATATATATATGTATGTATGTATGTATGTATGTATATAAGAAGTATATGCAGGTATCATCGAAGACTGATCAGTATAAAGACTCAAGCATCAAGATGAAGATTAGAGATTCAAGATTCAAGACTCTAGAGAATCAAGATTTCAAGATCTCAAGATAAGTGTCTAGTATTTTGTTAAAACTTCATAATAGCACTCTCATCTTTCTTCTAATTTTCTTTTGGGATGGAACCCAATTTCTATCGAAACTAGTGGCTTACAAACCCACGACAAATAGCTTACAAACCAACGACATGTGTCTTACAAACCCACGAAAATCAAAATCATTTAAACTACTTTGTACAAGTTCTCGAGTCCTATGGAGGAGCTCTGTAGGAAGGTTCTTGCAATTTCAGTTTGAATAGGTTTTTCAAAATGTTTTTAAATCTGTTTTCAAAATGTTTTAGCTTTCAAAATCATGTTTTCAAAAATATTTTCAAACTTTGTTTTAGCCTTGAAATATCCTCTATTCGGATTTTAAAAACTTCTATTTTTAAAACATCAAAACTTATTCTGATTTTAAATATTACTTATATAATTGACAGTCTATATCAATTATATATATATATATATATATATATTTAAAATAATGTTTTATATTCATTCTCTATCTCAAAATATTGTTTAAACACTTTACTTTGCTTCAGAGAAGTTTCATCTTGTTTTAAATTCAATTGTCTTTACAAAACAACATCTCTATAATTTTGAACTAAGGGATGTCGACATAATGGGATACCCCATGTCGACATGGTGACAGTTAGATTCAAAATTAAATTTTCAAAAGAAGTGTCCATTCGTTCGAAAACCTTTCGCCAATGGTTATGACTGTTGTGCATCTATATAAAGGCTTCCAAAACGAATTTTTTTAACATATTTTTTCTTATTTTCTTCACTCTTTGTTCTCCACCATTCCATATCCATAAAACTTCATATTTTCAATATCGTGCCATCATTCTGCCAAATTCTCAATAGGAAATCATTTAGATACTCTCTCTATTTGATTGTCCATCACTCTACTAAAGATCAAAGTGCTATTCAAAGTTATAGGATCAATTTGTATTCAAAAAGTCCATAGAGTCTACCCATTCAAAAGGATTGTTATTAAGAAGTGTTAGGGTGATCTTGTGTCCCGTAAATGAAGAGAGTTTACCCCAGACTCGGAGATAGGAGGGTTCCTCAAGGCCTTAGAAATTGAGGGTTGTAATTTGGATATTGGCTTATAAAAATCTGTACAAGGATATTGCCTTGGTACAGGACTGGATGTAGGAGGATTCCGAACCAGTATAAAATCCGGTGTGTTCTTTCCTTTTACTTGCTTTACTTTACTATTTGCATTTGTTATATGTTCTGTGATCATTCTATGTTAGAATTCTGTTTAGATTTGTGTTGAAAGTTTTAATTTAGTCATATAGTTCATATATTCTTTAAAACACAATTCACCCCCCTCCCCCCTCCCCTCCTCTAGTGTTATTTCTGCCTTAAGATCCTTAATCCGCATCCCTAACAATTGGTATCAAAGCATTGGTTTTCATTATTTTCATAATCTGAAACTTGAAAAATATAAAATGGCATTTTTGGAAAATTTTGTTAAAACTGTTTTGAATCTATGCATTTCATCAAAGTATCATAAGTCTGCATATAGTTATTTTGAAAAATCAAGTTATCTACCGAATTGGTGTGTTATGCAGGGACAGACATGTTATATGGATTTTGACGAATCAACACCCAATGGACAAACTTTGCAAATTGGGAAAGATAAATGGATACTTGATAGTAGCTGTTCGAGGCACATGACTGGAAATCCTGAGATACTCAAGGACATTACTTATCAAGATGGTGAATTAGTCAATTTTGGTGACAACTCTAAAGGATATGTGGTTGGCGTCGACAATGTCGGTAACTCTAAAACTTTACTTATTTCTGATGTTTTATTAGTTAGGAACTTAAAACATAATCTGCTTAGTATAAGTCAACTTTGCGATAAAGGTTTTAAAATTAAATTTGGAAAAGATAAATGTCACATTGAAGATGATAAGTCTAATATAATTTTTGAAGGTATTAGGAAGAAAAATATTTATATCCTTAGTATGAAAATTTCAAATGATAATCTATGTCATTTGGCTAATACAAGTGACCCTTGGATTTGGCATAAAAGATTTGGCCATTTGAATTTCAAATTATTATGTAGGATATCAAAACTTGACTTAGTTAGAGGTCTACCCAAGTTAAACTTTAAAGTAGATAGTATTTGTGATGCTTGTCAATTAGGAAAACTTAAGAAAAGTTCAATTAAATTAAAAGATGTTGTTTCTACCTCTAGTCCTCTAGAATTACTTCATTTAGATTTATTTGGTCCATCTCAAGTTCAATCAATTAACCATATTAAATATGTGTTTGTTATAGTAGATGATTATTCAAGATATACTTGGACAATATTTTTAAAACATAAAAGTGATGCTTTTGAAATATTTAAAAACTTTTCTAAAAGAATTCAAAAACAACATTCTTTCAAAATTAAAACTATTCGAAATGATCACGGTGGTGAATTTGAAAATGAAAATTTTGAGAATTTCTGTACTCAAAAGGGAATTACTCACAACCTTTCATTTCCAAGAACTCCACAACAAAACGGAGTAGTAGAACGTAAGAATAGAACGATTCAAGAGTGTGCTCGTACAATGCTTTCTGATAGTAATTTACCTAAACATTTTTGGGCTGAAGCAGTTGTTACAGCTTGTTATATATTAAATAGAATTTTAATTAGACCATTAACAAATAAAACTACATATGAATCACTTTATAATAATAAACCTATAGTTGCTTATTTTAAAGTCTTTGGTAGTAAATGTTTTATACTTAATACAAAAGATAATTTAGATAAATTTGAACCAAAAGCTGATAAAGGATTCTTTATTGGTTATTCTAATAGAAGCAAAGAATTTAGAGTTTTTAATTTAAAAACTAATACTATTGAAGAAACTATGCATGTATCTTTTGATGAAAATCTTAAAGATATTGTACAAATAGATGATGAAGAAGATTTTATAAATCAATCTAATGAAACTATTAGTGAAATAAATCAACCTAATAAGAGATTTAAAATATCAAAAGATCATCCTATAGAAAATGTTTTAGGAAATATTGAATCTGTAGTAAGAACTAGAAATCAATTAAGTAGTATGAGTAATGTAGCCTTTATATCAACAATTGAACCTAAAAATCCAAAGGAAGCATCGTCTGATGATTCATGGATTCTTGCTATGCAAGAAGAATTGAATCAATTTACCAGAAATGATGTATGGGAACTTGTTCCTAAACCTGAGAATAAAAGTATAATTGGAACTAAATGGGTTTATAAAAATAAAATGAATGAACTCGGTGAGGTCGTAAGAAATAAAGCTCGTTTAGTCGCACAAGGTTATTGTCAAGAAGAACCTATGGAAGAAGACCAAGAGGAAGATCAACCTTTACCTCAACCCGAAGTCCCTATGAATACGGACGAGAGCGTTATTTGCGTTGGTGAGATCCTTGTTGATACTAATGGAAACATAATTGAACAACGTGGAAACTTTGTCTCCGCTACCCCAATTGTTCGATTCATAAGTCTCATATAGTTAAGGATCGCCATTAAAGCGTACTTTCATTTTATTCTTTGTTTTAAATTGTTTTGTTTGTTCGTATTTATGTATGTTCTTATATATGTTGTAATAACTAAAATGTGTTCGCTTATACTCATTGTTTCATGCTTGTTCTATACATATTATTTGTTCATACTAATCATTCTTGAATTCTTAAGTAGTTAATAGTTTTTGTTGATGACAAAGGGGGAGAAAGTTATAAAAATATATGTGCTTGGTGTAAGAGGGAGTCATGGAGTAAGGGGGAGTTGTAGTTTTAAGAAGAAATCACGGAGTAAGGGGGAGTTATGGTATGGTAAGAATATTTTATAAATAAAGGTTGTCATCATCAAAAAGGGGGAGATTGTTAGGAACTGAGTTGATGATGTTTTGATGACAACAACCTTATATAGTTATTATACTTTACTTTATAAAATATATACTAACATTTCCATATAGATATATATATATATATATGTATGTATGTATGTATGTATGTATGTATGTATGTATGTATGTATGTATGTATGTACGTATGTATGTATGTGTATAGGAAGTATATGCAGGTATCATCGAAGACTGATCAGTATAAAGACTCAAGCATCAAGATGAAGATTAAAGATTCAAGATTCAAGACTCTAGGGAATCAAGATTTCAAGATCTCAAGATAAGTGTCTATTATTTTGTTAAAACTTCATATAAGCAGTCTCATCTTTCTTCTAATTTTCTTTGGGGATGGAACCCAATTTCTATCGAAACCAGTGGCTTACAAACCCACGACAAGTAGCTTAAAAACCTACGACAAGAGGCTTACAAACCCACGAAAAACAAAATTATTTAAACTACTTTGTACAAGTTCTCGAGTCCTATGGAGGAGCTCTGTAGGAAGGTTCTTGCAATTTCAGTTTGAATAGATTTTTTAAAATGTTTTTAAATTTGTTTTCAAAATATTTTAGCTTTCAAAATCATGTTTTCAAAAATATTTTCAAACTTTATTTTAGCCTTGAAATATTCCTCTATTCTGATTTTAAAAACTTTTATTTTTAAAACTTCAAAACTTATTCTGATTTTAAATATTACTTATATAATTGACGGTCTATATCAATTATATATATATATATATATATATTTAAAATAATGTTTTATATTCAGTCTCTATCTCAAAATATTGTTTAAACACTTTACTTTGCTTCAGAGAAGTTTCAACTTGTTTTAAATTCAATTGTCTTTACAAAACAACATCTCTATAATTTTGAACTAAGGGATGTCGACATAATGGGATACCCCATGTCGACATGGTGACAGTTGGATTCAAAATTTAATTTTCAAAAGAAGTGTCCATTCGTTCGAAAACCTTTCTCCAATGGTTATGACTGTTGTGCATCTATATAAAGGCTTCCAAAACGAATTTTTTTAACATATTTTTTCTTATTTTCTTCACTCTTTCTTCTCCACCATTCCATATCCATAAAACTTCATATTTTCAATATCGTGCCATCATTCTGCCAATTCTCAATAGGAAATCATTTAAATACTCTCTCTATTTTATTCTCCATCACTCTACTAAAGATCAAAGTGCTATTCAGAGTTATAGGATCAATTTGTATTCAAAAAGTACATAGATTCTACCCATTCAAAAGGATTGTTATTAAGAAGTATTAGGGTGATCTTGTGTCCCGTAAATCAAGAGAGTTTACCCCCAGACTCGGAGATAGGAGGGTTCCTCAAGGCCTTAGAAATTGAGGGTTGTAATTTGGATATTGGCTTATAAAAATCTGTACAAGGATATTGCCTTGGTGCAGGACTGGATGTAGGAGGATTCCGAACCAGTATAAAATCCGGTGTGTTCTTTCCTTTTACTTGCTTTACTTTACTATTTGCATTTGTTATATGTTCTGTGATCATTCTGTGTTAGAATTCTGTTTAGATTTGTGTTGAAAGTTTTAATTTAGTCATATAGTTCAAATATTCTTTAAAACACAATTCACCCCCCCCCTCCTCTAGTGTTATTTCTGCCTTAAGATCCTTAATCCGTATCCCTAACAATATATATATATATTAGATTTTGGAAAACGGGAATTTTAAATGGTAATGAAGTTTATTTATAAGGATAAAACAAAAGTAAGTAATAATAATAATAATATATCTAATAATAAACATATCCAAATTTTAAACCCACTAGTTATTTCAAAACAATATATTAGAGTGATCAACTTGTTACTTGTTTTAGTTGCTAAAAGGTTTCAAGAAGGGAAGTTGGCTTAAAATTTAATCATTAGATTAAACAAATTATTAAGTGGTAATTGGGTTGTTCGATTTGTTTCGAATATTAATAAAATCATATAAATATTTATACAAGGTCACAATCTGGAAGGAAGCAAGCCGGATTGAAAATGTATTGCAAACAAAAATCAAAGGTGAGTTGATCTCACTCATCTGGTTTTAAATTTAAATAGTTAAATATAAATAATTGGTTGAATGGTTGAATTGATTTGATGTGCTATATTATAGTATATAATATATCTTGGAATGATTGATTTCCCGCATTATATAGCGGATGAGACCCTATGCGCCGCATAATAGCGAATGATATTATATTTAAATCGCATATACCACGATATTCCACCTCGAAGTGGAATTGGCATTGTGCTAACATCTATGGATGCAGGAAAACAGATTGGAGGGATCCAACTAGATTCCTCAAAATTATTTATATTGTTTAATATTCTCTGTTATGAATAACCCATATTTTGTGATGAATATTATTGATAATTGGAATATTGAATGTTATGATTTGCTTGAATATATTTCAGTACACTGAGTTATCAAAATATACAAAAATGGATTTTTAAAAGAAAATAAAAGAGTGAAATTTTTAAGTAAATAATTATAGAGAATTTGAATAAATTTAAGGATGAATTTGAAAAGTAAAAGTGATTTTAAAATTTTAATAAATAAATTCTGAGTATGGGAAAAGGGGATTTTGAATAAACAAAAAAAAATGAATTATAAAACTTAAGCGATATTATTTAAAGAAAGAATTTACTGTTAAATCCAAGGTTTAAATTTATTTAAAAGAATAAAGAAGGAATTTGGGAAATCTGAAATTGGTATTTCCAGTTAAAAGGGGGATTTTTAAAACATAATAAAGAAATGAAATTTAAAGTTAATAGATTTGAAACAAATGGAGTAATGTAAGGAAAGTTATTTAAATTGAAGTAAATTGGAAATCAATTTGGAAATTGTTTTAAGGGTGTAAAACCAGGATTTTTAAAAGAGAAGTGAGACTTGAAATTTATAAACTGGGTTTATAAAGGTGAAGTAATATCAGTGAATATTTGAAAAATAAATTCACGATGGGAATATATTAAAGAAATGGGAAAATTTGTTTAAACATAAACAGTGGTTTATTTATTTTAGGATGTGAAGAGAAGTATATTTCCCTGGATAGCCAAGTACGTTTTCAACGTAAATTTTTAAATAAAAGTTATGTTGTTTTAAAAAGCATGTCTTAGAAATTTATTATTTCTAAATGTTAAAATTTTAAAGCAAGTCTTTTCAAATCTGTTTATAGTAGTAATTATTTAAGGTAACTTTGTATTTTGTTTTAAAAGACAAATTTAGTTTTATATTCTATAAAGTAGCTTTATTTTAAGTATTCTTAAGGTATATATATTTTTAATAAAGTATTAAAGTTGTTTTTAATTTAAATATTGGGAACTTATTCCGAAAAGAAGATGGTTTGAAACTGTTTTCAAAGGATTGAAAATAGAAATATATCTTATGAAGATATTTTGAGACTAATAAATAATTTGGTGAAATTATTTATGGTTGATGGTTGTTGTGAATGTTAATTGATAGTTAAATAACCGACTATCAATATTGGCCAATGCGTTGATCGTTTCGAAGAGACCGGGATCGGGATTTATTTTTCGAAAACCACTTCGATCCGGTTTGTACGTTTTCGTAGGAAAACAAGTTTGGAGTCGAAGATGGAGCAATGAAGTGCAAGGGCTAGTCGCTACTAATCCTGAGGATTATTCCAAAATGGATGTAGTAGGAATAGTGCCTTCGGTTCCGTTCGAACCCAGGACGGACTTGTTTGGACGAATGCTTTCGAAACATTGTCAGGTGGACGATGGGCATTCTAATTGAAACTTTCTAAAAGGTAACGCTTAGCCTTAAGCCTCATCAACCGGGAATGACTGAAAATCAGGGGTTATGCAGCAAGGATAGGTGGGGAGCACCCATTTCAGGGTGAGGTCATCCCTGTCTAGATGTCCCTTTTATTTCGGCTTAGTGGTGCGGTTGCTGATCACAACCGTGGGATGATCTTACTCGGGATTATCCAGTAAGGGATAGTCACGGTCTTGTGTTGCAGGGGGTCGGGAGTGATCCTCGGTATACTGATCTAGACCAGGTACCGTGACAGGTGGTACCCCAGTGCCTAGTCATTAGTTGGAAATCCATTCTCCCTACGTGCCTTGTACGAGTTTTGTTTGTATTACCCACTCTGTGGCTAGTAGCTGAAATATAATCATGTAACAATTTCGGCTGTTTTAATAAGTATTTGTAAATAGACCCTATTATAATATCAGAGAATTTTAATAAAAAGTGTTTTAGCTATAGTAAGGTAAAAACCCGACATGTTTATTTGTGGCGTGGTCTTACGAGATGCTTTTGTTTTCAAAGGATTTTTGAAACTTAATAATCAATTTGGGTGTGGTTTTCTCACACTGGTATTCCAGACTGACTGGGGTGTTATTTAACTATAATGCTCGGGTCAGACCGAGTATTATAGAATACAGGAGAGGACGTTGTGGAGCTCAGGAGACGAGATGGATGGCGATACGTACTTCCGTACTTGATTTATATTCCGTTGTGTATTCAGTTGTGTGAGGACAGGTTATGATTACTGTCCAATTGTGTGTTATGTGATTGATGTACTCTGATGATGTAATGTATAAACAGATATATTTGTCTTTATGTAAAGATCATTGATTATCTATTATATTTTATTCTGCTGCGACGGTTAGATTTTGATGTTGTTTTCTATTTTTTTCTTCTACCTCTTCTTCTTTAACCCAAATGGTTCTTATTTCCGTTCATCTTGAGTTGATTAATGTAGAATAGCGTTGACTCAAGGGGTACGGATTTGCAGGCCATTACAATTGGTATCAGAGCATAGGTTGGTGATAACCTTGGCTCTGGTGGGAATTAATCATTGAAAATAGAGTCCGTAGTACTCTAAAATGAGTTTGAGTGTATTAATAGATATGAGCGCGTATTTGTTAGTGTATATAAAAATTGTTTTATATTGTGTTGATTGATTTATTGAGTGGTATATGAACCTTCGTCGGCACAATCTGGACAACTGTATCGAAGGGGTTTCTAAACACTTGAATAGAACAATTCGACACGGTATTGTTTTAAATGTAGGTGAATGAAATAATTTTACCCAAAATATATTTTGATATAAAAGAAAAGTTTTTGTAAACTATTTTAGCTAATATATGGTTGCTTGGATGTTAGGAATGATAATATTAAATTATTGTCTTTCTTTGTGGAAATTTGACTAGAATTGAAAATTTAACCAAAGGTTAAGGAAATAAATTCAATTATAAAATGAAATTTATAAATGTGAATTAGAAATGGGATTTATAAATTGAAATATAATCAAATGGGAATTTGTATGAGCATAAATTATGCAAATGAATAATAGTTAAATTTTGATTTAAGCCAGAATTTGAAAATTTAAAGCCCCGGAGATTTTGGAAGTTATTTTCGAAGTTTTTTGAAGATAAATAACAGCATCATTATTTTGAAGGTATTTCTGAAAGGAAATTGTTTCAAATGACTTTTGGAAAGGGAAAATGGCTTTGAATGCTGGAATTAAAATTTAAAGTGAAATGTTAAAAAAATGAAATTAACTTGGATTGATGAAGAAAATTGAATTGAATAAATCTGAGTTAAAATAGAATTGAATTGAAATAAAATTCAGTTGGGTTATGGGTAGAATTGAATGGAATTAGATCCTTACTTAAATAAATGGAAGTAAGTTGGATAAGAAGTAAGTTGGATAAGAAATAAGTTGGATAAGAATTGGATTGGAATGAATGAATTAGAATAACTTATAAAAGAATTAAAAATCCATGAAATAAAAATATGCTTGGGTTATAAATAAGCGAAAAAATTTGAGTTAAAAATAAAGATGAATATATTCAAGCTTAGAATGAATGGAAATATGTAAAATAATAAGTTGTGACTTATAAAACTGGAAAGTGGAACAGAAAACCCAAAATAAATATTGTTTGATGATTTGGAAAATGAAATAAAAATCCAAACTTGAATTATAAAATAAATTGAACTTAAGAAAACTAAATGAAGTGATTTTTGAGATTAAAAATCAAGTATTGAATTATAAATAAGGGGGGAACTAATTAGATAATAAATTAGTTAATGAAATATGTAAATGGAACCTAATGTAGTTAAATAGAAGCTGAATTGGGAGTTAATAATGAACTTTGGAAATAAAACTCAAGTTATAAATCAAATTCGACTTGAATCATTTTGAGGTAAATATAACTGAAAATGTGCCAAATAAAATGAAATTGGATTAAAATAGGGATGGTTGTACTTGCAACAAAACCCAAATGAGTGGAAATAAATTGAAAATGGCCTTGTAACTAATTAAATCAATTGATAATGAATTGAATCTGGAAATTTAAAATTTATACGAAACAGATGAACTAATCAAATAAATTTGTAGATTGAAATGAGATTTGATTGAAATAAAATCAAGTTAAATTGAAAAGAAAATTTTATTTGTAAAATGAAAATGTGCTTATGTATGAAATTTGAATAATTTGAAATAAATTAATTTAAGTTTAAAATTAGTGGAAGCTTGGCTTCGAGTAAGGGTAAAAGCCCATTAAATGAAAGCTTGGGTAAATTTAAATTGGGGAATGGTTATTAATATATAAGCATTGAATGGTTCAAGCTTAATAAAATGGTCATCGGCTTAAGTGGTTATTTACTTGGATAAATAATACCAATTTGTATGAGAAAAATTGGTCGTTGGACGAAAACAGAAGAAAATAAAATTCTATGAATCATTGAAGTAAATAAAATTGATTATTAAATCAATTGGAATAATATGGATTTGTTTAAAATTAAAAATGAATTGAATGTAAGCAATTGAGTTGTAAACCATTTAAATTAAATGAAGTTGTATACGTATTGGTGGTAAATCATTAAAATTAATATCAAAACCCTATAATTAGCTTATAAATATTGTTTACCTACCTTTCTTATAGAAACTCGTATGTGTACTAGTTAAATATGTAAAATGTTGTTGAGTTACATGATTTTGGCACTTACATATTTGAATTGAGCAAGTGCAGGTTCAGGGAAGCCGTTGGGCTGGATTTGATCGCGCAAATTTTTAGTTAAATAAGCCGCTTGCTTAAAAATGCTAAATAAAGGTACGCCTACGCAATAAAATAGGAAATATGAACTGTTTTTGTTTTTCTGACCCGGTGGGTCAATGTATATATATTTATATCTCTTGTCAAATTGCAAAAGCTCCTCCGTACAAAGGAGACTCTGCCAAAAAAATTCGAAAATTTTGGGAGTTAGAAAAATTTTAGAAAATTTTTAGGAAAATTTTTGTTAGCAACAAAATAATTTCAAATTTGAAATTGAAATAAATTAGGGAATGAAACTAATTTAAAATAATGATATGAATCAGTATAAATAGAAGATAGAAATTCAATATTCAGAGTTGAAGATAAATTGAATTCATATGGAAATGGAAGAACCAATTTGAATAGAAATAGATACAAACTAAAGTGGTGAAGTGAAAATAAATATAAGAAGCGTATAAAATACTTATTTTGAACTTAAGAAGAAATTGTGAAATTCTTAAGTAATATGGGTGTTGGGAAAATTTATTGAATAAGCATTTGAGTGAAGATTTAATAAACTTATATGTACATCATACGGCTTGAATGAATAGATATTGAAATTTCGTAAAGGAGTCAAATAAATAATTTTGAATGTTGTGATTGGATATTGTTGCTAAGTAGGATATAAATGTATTATGAAGGAAAAGAAAAATGGTTTTTGATTTCAGAAGATAAATTTGAATTGCTCGACAAAAAGGTATGTGTTTAAATTTCTGTATCAAAATTTGATTGGGTTTTTGATCTAGCCACTTGGCTTTTTGTTTTCTTTTGGAATTTAGGAGCCCGTAGAGGCATTTTGTAGTTGTACCGAGCTAGCCCGCGTAAAGGAGACGCTGGCAAAAAATTTCGGAAAATTTAGGGAGTTAGAAATTTTTGAGAAATTTTGAAATTTTAAAATTTGGTTTTAAATTGAAATTTGAATGGTTGGGTATATGATATTGGTGGGAACCTAATGGGAGAAGTTTGGAAAGTTAGGAACAGTGGTAGGGTGTTCTTAAACAAAAGATTTTTTTGGGAAATAGTTAGAAACTGTTTGGTTTTGAGAAAAAGGTAAACGGGTATTGGACCATTCTTCCTAACTAGTAATTTCGAGGACGAAATTCTTTTAAGGGGGGAGGAATGTGACGATCCGGAATTTTTGGATGTTTGAAATCAGAATATTTAATTGATTTTAAATATTTAAAAAGTTAATTTTTAACTTGAATTCAAACATCACTATTTATTTGATAATTAAATTATTAGATTAAATAATTTGAAGTTGGGTAAAATGTTGAATCTGAAGTTTTAAGCCTGTTAAAAATAATTTGAAGGCTTGTAAAATTTATATTGATAGTGCTGAGGATAATAGAAGTTTTAAAATTGAATCTAATAGTGATTTGTTCGGTTTTAAAAATATATCGTTTAAATTGAATTTAAAAAAATAGCCTTCCGAGGCACAGTCTCGGATTTCGACGAAACCAGTTCCATTGGATCCGTAATATTGTATTATTATTGGATTTCAAGATTTGTACTGATTGGAGATATTGTGTGAGCATACGATATATAAAAGCGTGAAATTTTTATCAAAATTCAATATAATAACAGATTCAAAAAGCTATCTTCTCCATACGATCAAATTAGGGCTCGAAACCATTTCCATTGCGTTCGTAATAAAAATATAACATTATAAACGCCTAGCGGCATGCCTCGATAGGGTTTCACAATTTTAAGCTACGTAAATCGAGACAATTTGAATTTAATAATATATATTTTTTTGTACACTAGCCAACATCAGCTGAAAATTTTATTCACATCAAAACTTTGCCCTTCTCATCAGCCTTTTGCCTTTCAAAGCACTTTAGCAGCCAGAAGACAGCACGCCGACTTCCTTCCAAAATCATGTTCCCTCTTTTAAAAACATCACGCAATTGTCAAAATCACTTTCTTGTTCCAAATAAAACATCTCTTCTAGTTCAATTTAAAGGTAACAAAGGATACCCTTTCTTTATCCTTGTTTTTGTTCGAAAAAAAAGAGAACAAATTCTCCCCGAAGAATCGCAATGCGTAATTTTATTCTCGGGGGAAGGGGAGTTACGCCTTCGCGTGAGCAAGAGGGAGGAGATCGTGATGGTGAGGCTGGGTTCGAGATGGCGACTTCGTTTCTCAATCGAATTGAAATCGATTCGCTCCAAATCGAGATACGGCCGCTGCTGCTCTTTCAACTCGAAGTCGATCTTTAAAAAGAAATTCATCACGAATTTGATTCATGATCGAATACATTCTAGAGGGAGACAGGGATTCGCGAGGACAAGGGCTTCTGCCCGATGGGTGCGATGCTGATGATGATGTGGTAGGAGTAGGAGGGGTCGTGGTGTCGTCGAGGCGCTCGCATAATCAAGTTTTTTCCTGTAGTTAGTTTTTTCTTTTTGATGTTGGGATAGCTAATTTTAAAGTAATTATATTATATAGATTGAGAAGAAGGAGAATTTGCAGTAAAACCCGATTTCTTGTTTTTACAAACATATACAGTAAGATGTAAAAAAACATTTTTGTTTTATTTAAATTATATATAAGTCAGAAAGACATTTTATTTTCATTGGAATTTAGTAATATATATGTAAACAGTGAATACATACATGCATATATATATATATATATATATATATATATTAGATTTTGGAAAACGAGAATTTTAAATGGTACTAAAGTTTATTTATAAAGATAAAACAAAAGTAAGTAACAATAATAATAATAATATATCTAATAATAAACATATCCAAATTTTAAACCCACTAGTTATTTCAAAACAATATATTAGAGTGATCAACTTGTTACTTGTTTTAGTTGCTAAAAGGTTTCAGGAAGGGAAGTTGGCTTAAAATTTAATCATTAGATTAAATAAATTATTAAGTGCTTATTGGGTTGTTCGATTTGTTTCGAATATTAATAAAATCATATAAATATTTATACAAGGTCACAATCTGGAAGGAAGCAAGCCGGATTGAAAATTTATTGCAAACAAAAATCAAAGGTGAGTTGATCTCACTCATCTGGTTTTAAATTTAAATTTAAATAGTTAAATATAAACAATTGGTTGAATGGTTGAATTGATTTGATGTGCTATATTATAGTATATAATATATCTTGGAATGATTGATTTCCCGCATTATATAGCGGATGAGACCATATGTGCCGCATAATAGCGAATGATATTATATTTAAATCCCATATACCACGATATTCCACCTTGAAGTGGAATTGGCATTGTGCTAACATCTGTGGATGCAGGAAAACAGGTTGGAGGGATCCAACTGGATTCCTCAAAATTATTTATATTGTTTAACATTCTCTGTTATGAATAATCGATATTTTGTGATGAATATTATTGATAATTGGAATATTGAATGTTATGATTTGCTTGAATATATTTCGGTACACTGAGTTATCAAAATATACAAAAGTGGATTTTTAAAAGAAAATAAAAGAGTGAAATTTTTAAGTAAATAATTATAGAGAATTTGAATAAATTTAAGGATGAATTTGAAAAGTGAAAGTGATTTTAAAATTTTTATAAATAAATTCTGAGTATGGGAAAAGGGGATTTTTGTGACGCCCCACCTCTATACCCACGCTAGCCAAGAACACTACGGTGTAGTGCTGTCAACTAGCACGGAGAATAAGGCTGTTGAGGAGCGACCATCCGTGTAATTGCTTTGTGCGAACACCGATATGTCAGATAGTAAAAACGTGCAATCTATTTTAGGAGGAAATCCGACATGCCGATGCAAACTCAAAGCTACTACACGGTGGCTATAATAGTCTAGGACAAAATATAAAATAATAACACAGAGAATAAAAATGCGGAACACAGATGAAACAGAAAATCTCATATACATATATAATAACTGATGTCAGTTACAATACATTTGACACGGTACATGTGATACAACTACAACAGTCGATTCAGGAAGTTACATATACAAGTACATTAACGCATATAATATACATGAATACATATCTTCCTATACAATAATACAGGCTACTACAAATGACGACTACTCCAAAAGATATGAAAGAACTTCATAGCTCTAGCAGCAACCCAAAGCAGAATATCTACAACCTGTAAATACTCGGTCTGACCCGAGTGTTAATTGCAAACACAAAAACACTCGAGTCAGGATTAATCTTAACTCAAGTAAATAAATTTGCAATGAATTGAAAAAATGGATCACATGAATCAATTCAAAATCTATTATGGATTTTCATTATTAACAACTTCAAATTTTTAATTTCTGTCAATCCCGAGTGGCTGCAGTACACACGTATACTTTGCACACCTGTGCACTGCCTCGCCAACACTCGTGCGAGCGCAAATCAGACAAATCACTGCAAACTCGACTCAACTCAATGAAATCCAAACTGTAAGTCCAAAACAGATGCACAATGCACTAAACATTGAATTAGTGCACAAATGAAAACACATCAGAGACGACACAGTAGCAAACAAACATGCAGCAGCAAGTGCAACACGGATCGTGTACAGGGCAGTGAACAAGTACAGTGAAACAAATGCAGCCGACACAGTAGCTCAAAGGCAGAGCATATGCTAATGAAGATCACAAATGTACATAAGAGAAGAACATCAACAATGACAAATGTGCATAGGTCAGAAACCACAAATGGTCAAGTGTCACAAAAGTTCAAGTGACAAAATGCATAGAGCAAGCATGAAATCCAGACCGTGTACAGGGCAGTGAAGCAAGTACAATTTTCAGTGAAACAAGTGCATGGAGCAAATGATACAAGCTACATGAAAACAACAAATATTAGCAGATGGAATGTGCCACTTAAATCCCAAACTGAAATCATTGGGGATGAACATATAAAAAAAATTAATATGGCAAGGCAGCAGCGCTCCTGCAACTGTTGGTTCTGACTAAAAATTGTGTTACTTCTTTCAGTTATTTGTTAAGTCTATAAAATGAGGCAATAATGATTTGCCTGTAGAAACATAAAATTACTTCGTGCATGCTAGCACAGACCTTTTGGTTTTGGACTTCAAGTTTTGTGTTTTGCATTTTCAGTATGTATTTTAAAAAGCATGGAAGAGGAGCAGAAAGTGGAAAAATCATAGCCATTACAACAAAAAGGGAAAATAGTAAAGGGGAGAGATCTTTATGTTTCCCAAAATGCAGAAAATAAGAATAAGTGATATTCAATTTTATATGTAAAAATCATTTTCTAAATCGGTTTTTTTTTTCAAAACTTTCAGAAATAATTAACTGAATGCATTGCGGTTGTTACGAAAATCCAAAACTGAAAACCGCAAACCAACAACGCCTTATACTTTCCTGAAAATACTTTCTGGCCCACGTCAATGGTGTGGTAGTTTGAAATACAAAGTGTTCAAATGAACACATTAAGCTACATGATGATCAAACAATATGCAAGCCAAACTACAGTGCAACTGAGAAGCACACAACTGTGTGTATACAAATGATCAGTCAGAAAACCCAGGCACAACAATGCAGTTAACACAGCAGCTCACGGCAGAGCATATGGAAATGCATCAGTGACCAAACACTACAAACTGCAACATGCTTGAAGACTGAAACATATCAGGTATGCAAACAACAATGGATATGAAGACTGATGAACAATATAAGCTTGCCCAGGAACTATTTTTATTCATTAATTTTCACTTTTCTAAACTAATTATTAACTCAAGTGCAAAATAACAAATGGTCTAATGGTTACCAGGCATGGGACAAACATGCAAGTTTAAATTCAAAATGCAATTGTTTGCAAACAGTTTCCAAGCAAGATATTTAGTAGCATCTGTACTTATCAATTTAATAAAAATTAAATTCAATAGTATTTGTCCTCATTAGTTTTAAAACAAAATTATAGTGCCTGTTTTTATCAACTTAAAACAAAACCAATAGCATAGCACCTGTGCTTAACAGTTTTTAAAAACAAAACTAATAGCATCTGTTCTTATTAGTTTTAATTCAAGCAATCGAGCAAGAGATAGCAATTAGCCCCAAATCATAGCATGCAAATTAACCGAGCCGATGATAACAGATAACACCCAAAAACATAGTATGCAACCAACATTCAAATTCAACAAATTTAAATACTTGCATTAAAATAAATCGTGAGCCAAAAGACTCACCTTTCACCGAATCAAAATGGAGCGCACGCGAGTCGAAACAAAAATGAAGCCGAAGCCCTAATTTCCTGAAGGTGCCGCGAGCGAGTTGAAGCTGAAGCAAGGGAAAGTCGAGCAAATTGAAGTTGTCGCTTTCGATTTTGAAAAGCCCTAACTTGAAACGAAGACGAAGAGGAACGCGGCCGCCATTTTTCACAAGCAAAAGAAAAGGGGACGGGCCGAGGGAATGAAAAGTGAAAATAAAAAGGGGAACGGGTTTCCTTTATTTTATTTTTTTTGCAAATTATTTTCCACGCTTCAAATATTTAAATGTGGGCCGAGAATTTATTTTAAAGCCCGATAAAATTTTACTTAAAATTTGTAAAAGAATTTTAAATCCAAATTTAAAAACTTCAATTGGAAATTTGTGTCAATATTAATCGTTTAAATTGTCGATTATAATTCGACACGAATATCGGGTTGTTACAGACTCCCCTCCTTAAAGAAATTGCGTCCTCGCAATCTTAAGGAATATATGGACAAAAGGTAACAACCAAAAGAGCATATCATCACAAGATGAAGAAATTCGAAATATGAAGTTCACCATAAAGAGCATGAAGGAGCAAGCCAGAACGTGTTTGCTCAAAGTCAAATCTAGTGAAACTTCAATTTCTTCAACAATACCGGGCTCAAGAATAAAGATCGGAAATCCCAAAGGCATTTCCGTAATTGGAAGACGTGGAAAACGTCATGAATAGCAGAAAATTGAGCCGGTACACTGGCGTAGTACAATATAAACGCCAAAGAAATCTTTTAATTTCATAAAGGAAATTCACAAATTATCAACAAAATCTAATTATCAATAGATAATTCAGAGATCTCAAATCACAAATATTCGATTATCAAAAACGATAATCAAATCAACAAGTATTCGATTATCAAAATCGAAAATCAATCTTAAATCACAAATATTTAATTATCACAAACGACAATTAAATCTCAAATATCTAATTATCAATAGATAATTAGAAACAATAAATATCTGATTATCAAAAACGATAAATCAGAAATCACGAATCAACGATTATTTAATTATCACAATTGATAATCAAATCACAAATATCTAATTATCACAAACGATAATTAGATCTCAAATATCTGATTATCACAAGCGATAATCAGAAACAATAAATATCTGATTATCAAAAACGATAAATCAGAAATCATAAACATCCAATTATCAAAACGATAATCAGAAATTACCACAACGGTAATCAAATTTCAAATTACAAATTTTTCAATTAACGAGTCCGAAATTAACCGAAATAGCAAACGCACATGACTCACAACCACGAGTTTTACTAAATCGTTTAATTCACTTCATCGTTTCCTTGAAAGTGCAAAATTGTGTATTTTAAATAAACAACATTTTACGTTTTCAAACGGACAAGTCCGGAATTAAGCGAATCAGTAAAAGAAAGGGGTCATAGTCCTCGATTTTTCTGAAACGTTTAATTCGCTTCCTCATTCTTTTGAAAGCGCAAATCGTAAAGATTTTGAAAACAATTTTGATTTATATTTTGAAATATTTTGAAGAATAACAAATTTTGAAAACACGTGATTAAAATAGCAATGTCAGTAGCAACTTCGATAAGTGGATTTTCATTCATCCAAAGAGTCACAAGAATCTTCTCAAAGATAGAAAGGGGTATCATACCCTAAACTTGTATTCATAACAAGTCAATAACACACGAATTCACCAATGCACAAGAATTGATAAAACTTATCAATAGAAATCACGAAAATTGGTGAAGCACAAATTCTAGAAATCCTCACAAGAAATCCAGAAAACACAAGCTAAGAGTATGAGAACTCGAACGCGAGTATGAAAACTCGAACCGGAGTATGAAAACTCGAACGCGAGTATGAAAACTCGAACGGAGTATGAAAACTCGAAGGAGAGTATGGAAACTCAAACGGAGTATGAAAACTCGAACGGAGTATGAAAACTCGAACGGAGTATGAAAACTCGAACGGAGTATGAAAACTCGAACGGAGTATGAAAACTCGAACGGAGTATGAAAACTCGAACGGAGTATGAAAACTCGAACGGAGTATGAAAACTCGAACGGAGTATGAAAACTCGAACGGAGTATGAAAACTCGAACGGAGTATGAAAACTCGAACAGAGTATGAAAACTCGAACGGAGTATGAAAACTCGAACGGAGTATGAAAACTCGAACAGAGTATGAAAACTCAAAGGAGAGTATGGAAACTCACCAACACGCGAGCATGAAAATTCATCAACACATGTAACGCATAACGAGAACGGGAGCACGAAAACTCACCTACATGCGAGCATGAAAACTCACCAACACGTGCAATGCAAAGCGAGAACGGGAGCACAGAATCTCACCTACACGTGAGCATGAAAATCACCAACACGGGCAACGCAAAGCGAGAACGGGAGCACGGAATCTCACCTACACGCGAGCATGAAAAATCATCAACACGTGTAACGCAAAGCGAGAACGGGAGCACGGAATCTCACCTACCCGCGAGCATGAAAAATCATCAACACGTGCAACGCAAAGCGAGAACGGGAGCACGGAATCTCACCTACACGTGAGCATGAAAATCACCAACACGGGCAACGCAAAGCGAGAACGGGAGCACGGAATCTCACCTACACGCGAGCATGAAAAATCATCAACACGTGCAACGCAAAGCGAGAACGGGAGCACGGAATCTCACCTAGCCGCGAGCATGAAAAATCATCAACACGTGCAACGCATAACGAGACGCTATCTCATGGTTGCAAGCCATTAATTTTGACACACGAATGGCCCGAAGACCGTGGGGCGCTACCCCACATGTGTGAGTCGAAATCACACAGATTGAGGTCCAGACTAACCAAAAAATCAAAAGAGGTATGTGTGAGTGGAATCACACAAGTGGTGTCTAGTCTAACCTCACAATCAAAAGAAAAGTATGTGTGAATGAAATCACACAAGTGGTGTCTAGACAATCCTCAAAGCCCAAGAGATATGTGTGAGACGAAATCACACCGATGAGGCCTAGTCTAATCGTAAAAATGATCGTCATGATCAACGAGAAGTGTCAATTACACTAAGTCAGTAAATGTAAAAGTTTAGCATCATGTCCCATAACCACTTACTTAACTTAAATATTTACGAACAAACTGTAAATCTTCACTAATAAAATTTGTCACTAGAGGTTCAATCGAACAAGTCCAACAATTAACCGACGAAGTAAACGCAAGCGTTTCATACCACTTGTTTTACTAAGCCGTTTAATTAGATTTCTCATACGAGTGAAATAAAGATTTGTATATACTAATAGATTGGAAAACAGTTTCAAAAACGAGTTTGGTATTGAAAATAGAGTTGAAAACATTTTGATAAAAGAGTTTTTGATATTTACTACCAGTATTGAAACCTTTATATTTTTAAAGTGACAAATCACAAAAATGATTGTAGAAACAATCAATCACAAGAATTCACATACGAAGACGTGAATAGAATCCAAAGAAATCAATACCGGATTCATCGAAAGGTATGTTCACAAAAATCCCGAAGAAAAGGTCATCAAAGTTGCTAATAAATGATAGCAACAAATCGGGAAATAATCAAGAATCGATTAAATTCGAAAACCAAATCAATTCATTAAGATTCACATTCGAAGGCGTGAATAAAATACAAAGAATTCGATTCCAAATCCATCAAAGTAGGAATACCCAAAATTCCTGAAATAGAAGTTATCAAAGTCGACAAAGGTGATAACAACTAACCGGAAAAGAAGAACCGATCAACAATTGGAAAAACCAAGCAGAACGAGTATAAATGCTTGAATGACTTTAGCAAAAGTAAAAGTCAAGTCAACGTCGATATCGACAAGGCAAAGACCAAGGCAATTTCTTTTATACCAAAGAAATTTTAAAACTATCAGAGAGAGACACAAGAAAACCAACAAACCATGGATAAACAGACAGAGTCGACAATTGGAATGCAATTTGTCTCAAAGATTGATACCCAAAACCCAATTGTATGGAAACTGCATTAAGTACACGAATCAGAGATAAGAATGCATATATATAGCAGTTCGAATAAACAATGCGAGTTCAAATCGAAGTGGGTACTAGTTGCAGCAATATGCAACTTGGTAGAGCATATATACACTGATACTTAGAAGTGTAAACTCAAGTGAGCAAGTGCGATAGAGAATAGCAGCAATGCTCACGAATAAGCGTTAGGAATTCATTCCTAACAATCAAAGATGATCTTAAGACAAAGATGTGAAATAAAACATCGACAAATAGTTGTAACACATGTACTATCTAAGTTATGTTTTATATTTGTTCTAAACCCCAGGCTCTGATACCAAGCTGTGACGCCCCACCTCTATACCCACGCTAGCCAAGAACACTACGGTGTAGTGCTGTCAACTAGCACGGAGAATAAGGCTGTTGAGGAGCGACCATCCGTGTAATTGCTTTGTGCGAACACCGATATGTCAGATAGTAAAAACGTGCAATCTATTTTAGGAGGAAATCCGACATGCCGATGCAAACTCAAAGCTACTACACGGTGGCTATAATAGTCTAGGACAAAATATAAAATAATAACACAGAGAATAAAAATGCGGAACACAGGTGAAACAGAAAATCTCATATACATATATAATAACTGATGTCAGTTACAATACATTTGACACGGTACATGTGATACAACTACAACAGTCGATTCAGGAAGTTACATATACAAGTACATTAACGCATATAATATACATGAATACATATCTTCCTATACAATAATACAGGCTACTACAAATGACGACTACTCCAAAAGATATGAAAGAACTTCATAGCTCTAGCAGCAACCCAAAGCAGAATATCTACAACCTGTAAATACTCGGTCTGACCCGAGTGTTAATTGCAAACACAAAAACACTCGAGTCAGGATTAATCTTAACTCAAGTAAATAAATTTGCAATGAACTGAAAAAATGGATCACATGAATCAATTCAAAATCTATTATGGATTTTCATTATTAACAACTTCAAATTTTTAATTTCTGTCAATCCCGAGTGGCTGCAGTACACACGTATACTTTGCACACCTGTGCACTGCCTCGCCAACACTCGTGCGAGCGCAAATCAGACAAATCACTGCAAACTCGACTCAACTCAATGAAATCCAAACTGTAAGTCCAAAACAGATGCACAATGCACTAAGCATTGAATTAGTGCACAAATGAAAACACATCAGAGACGACACAGTAGCAAACAAACATGCAGCAGCAAGTGCAACACGGATCGTGTACAGGGCAGTGAACAAGTACAGTGAAACAAATGCAGCCGACACAGTAGCTCAAAGGCAGAGCATATGCTAATGAAGATCACAAATGTACATAAGAGAAGAACATCAACAATGACAAATGTGCATAGGTCAGAAACCACAAATGGTCAAGTGTCACAAAAGTTCAAGTGACAAAATGCATAGAGCAAGCATGAAATCCAGACCGTGTACAGGGCAGTGAAGCAAGTACAATTTTCAGTGAAACAAGTGCATGGAGCAAATGATACAAGCTACATGAAAACAACAAATATTAGCAGATGGAATGTGCCACTTAAATCCCAAACTGAAATCATTGGGGATGAACATATAAAAAAAATTAATATGGCAAGGCAGCAGCGCTCCTGCAACTGTTGGTTCTGACTAAAAATTGTGTTACTTCTTTCAGTTATTTGTTAAGTCTATAAAATGAGGCAATAATGATTTGCCTGTAGAAACATAAAATTACTTCGTGCATGCTAGCACAGACCTTTTGGTTTTGGACTTCAAGTTTTGTGTTTTGCATTTTCAGTATGTATTTTAAAAAGCATGGAAGAGGAGCAGAAAGTGGAAAAATCATAGCCATTACAACAAAAAGGGAAAATAGTAAAGGGGAGAGATCTTTATGTTTCCCAAAATGCAGAAAATAAGAATAAGTGATATTCAATTTTATATGTAAAAATCATTTTCTAAATCGGTTTTTTTTTCAAAACTTTCAGAAATAATTAACTGAATGCATTGCGGTTGTTACGAAAATCCAAAACTGAAAACCGCAAACCAACAACGCCTTATACTTTCCTGAAAATACTTTCTGGCCCACGTCAATGGTGTGGTAGTTTGAAATACAAAGTGTTCAAATGAACACATTAAGCTACATGATGATCAAACAATATGCAAGCCAAACTACAGTGCAACTGAGAAGCACACAACTGTGTGTATACAAATGATCAGTCAGAAAACCCAGGCACAACAATGCAGTTAACACAGCAGCTCACGGCAGAGCATATGGAAATGCATCAGTGACCAAACACTACAAACTGCAACATGCTTGAAGACTGAAACATATCAGGTATGCAAACAACAATGGATATGAAGACTGATGAACAATATAAGCTTGCCCAGGAACTATTTTTATTCATTAATTTTCACTTTTCTAAACTAATTATTAACTCAAGTGCAAAATAACAAATGGTCTAATGGTTACCAGGCATGGGACAAACATGCAAGTTTAAATTCAAAATGCAATTGTTTGCAAACAGTTTCCAAGCAAGATATTTAGTAGCATCTGTACTTATCAATTTAATAAAAATTAAATTCAATAGTATTTGTCCTCATTAGTTTTAAAACAAAATTATAGTGTCTGTTTTTATCAACTTAAAACAAAACCAATAGCATAGCACCTGTGCTTAACAGTTTTTAAAAACAAAACTAATAGCATCTGTTCTTATTAGTTTTAATTCAAGCAATCGAGCAAGAGATAGCAATTAGCCCCAAATCATAGCATGCAAATTAACCGAGCCGATGATAACAGATAACACCCAAAAACATAGTATGCAACCAACATTCAAATTCAACAAATTTAAATACTTGCATTAAAATAAATCGTGAGCCAAAAGACTCACCTTTCACCGAATCAAAATGGAGCGCACGCGAGTCGAAACAAAAATGAAGCCGAAGCCCTAATTTCCTGAAGGTGCCGCGAGCGAGTTGAAGCTGAAGCAAGGGAAAGTCGAGCAAATTGAAGTTGTCGCTTTCGATTTTGAAAAGCCCTAACTTGAAACGAAGACGAAGAGGAACGCGGCCGCCATTTTTCACAAGCAAAAGAAAAGGGGACGGGCCGAGGGAATGAAAAGTGAAAATAAAAAGGGGAACGGGTTTCCTTTATTTTATTTTTTTTGCAAATTATTTTCCACGCTTCAAACATTTAAATGTGGGCCGAGAATTTATTTTAAAGCCCGATAAAATTTTACTTAAAATTTGTAAAAGAATTTTAAATCCAAATTTAAAAACTTCAATTGGAAATTTGTGTCAATATTAATCGTTTAAATTGTCGATTATAATTCGACACGAATATCGGGTTGTTACAGACTCCCCTCCTTAAAGAAATTGCGTCCTCGCAATCTTAAGGAATATATGGACAAAAGGTAACAACCAAAAGAGCATATCATCACAAGATGAAGAAATTCGAAATATGAAGTTCACCATAAAGAGCATGAAGGAGCAAGCCAGAACGTGTTTGCTCAAAGTCAAATCTAGTGAAACTTCAATTTCTTCAACAATACCGGGCTCAAGAATAAAGATCGGAAATCCCAAAGGCATTTCCGTAATTGGAAGACGTGGAAAACGTCATGAATAGCAGAAAATTGAGCCGGTACACTGGCGTAGTACAATATAAACGCCAAAGAAATCTTTTAATTTCATAAAGGAAATTCACAAATTATCAACAAAATCTAATTATCAATAGATAATTCAGAGATCTCAAATCACAAATATTCGATTATCAAAAACGATAATCAAATCAACAAGTATTCGATTATCAAAATCGAAAATCAATCTTAAATCACAAATATTTAATTATCACAAACGACAATTAAATCTCAAATATCTAATTATCAATAGATAATTAGAAACAATAAATATCTGATTATCAAAAACGATAAATCAGAAATCACGAATCAACGATTATTTAATTATCACAATTGATAATCAAATCACAAATATCTAATTATCACAAACGATAATTAGATCTCAAATATCTGATTATCACAAGCGATAATCAGAAACAATAAATATCTGATTATCAAAAACGATAAATCAGAAATCATAAACATCCAATTATCAAAACGATAATCAGAAATTACCACAACGGTAATCAAATTTCAAATTACAAATTTTTCAATTAACGAGTCCGAAATTAACCGAAATAGCAAACGCACATGACTCACAACCACGAGTTTTACTAAATCGTTTAATTCACTTCATCGTTTCCTTGAAAGTGCAAAATTGTGTATTTTAAATAAACAACATTTTACGTTTTCAAACGGACAAGTCCGGAATTAAGCGAATCAGTAAAAGAAAGGGGTCATAGTCCTCGATTTTTCTGAAACGTTTAATTCGCTTCCTCATTCTTTTGAAAGCGCAAATCGTAAAGATTTTGAAAACAATTTTGATTTATATTTTGAAATATTTTGAAGAATAACAAATTTTTAAAACACGTGATTAAAATAGCAATGTCAGTAGCAACTTCGATAAGTGGATTTTCATTCATCCAAAGAGTCACAAGAATCTTCTCAAAGATAGAAAGGGGTATCATACCCTAAACTTGTATTCATAACAAGTCAATAACACACGAATTCACCAATGCACAAGAATTGATAAAACTTATCAATAGAAATCACGAAAATTGGTGAAGCACAAATTCTAGAAATCCTCACAAGAAATCCAGAAAACACAAGCTAAGAGTATGAGAACTCGAACGCGAGTATGAAAACTCGAACCGGAGTATGAAAACTCGAACGCGAGTATGAAAACTCGAACGGAGTATGAAAACTCGAAGGAGAGTATGGAAACTCAAACGGAGTATGAAAACTCGAACGGAGTATGAAAACTCGAACGGAGTATGAAAACTCGAACGGAGTATGAAAACTCGAACGGAGTATGAAAACTCGAACGGAGTATGAAAACTCGAACGGAGTATGAAAACTCGAACGGAGTATGAAAACTCGAACGGAGTATGAAAACTCGAACGGAGTATGAAAACTCGAACGGAGTATGAAAACTCGAACGGAGTATGAAAACTCGAACGGAGTATGAAAACTCGAACGGAGTATGAAAACTCGAACGGAGTATGAAAACTCGAACGGAGTATGAAAACTCGAACAGAGTATGAAAACTCAAAGGAGAGTATGGAAACTCACCAACACGCGAGCATGAAAATTCATCAACACATGTAACGCATAACGAGAACGGGAGCACGAAAACTCACCTACATGCGAGCATGAAAACTCACCAACACGTGCAATGCAAAGCGAGAACGGGAGCACAGAATCTCACCTACACGTGAGCATGAAAATCACCAACACGGGCAACGCAAAGCGAGAACGGGAGCACGGAATCTCACCTACACGCGAGCATGAAAAATCATCAACACGTGTAACGCAAAGCGAGAACGGGAGCACGGAATCTCACCTACCCGCGAGCATGAAAAATCATCAACACGTGCAACGCAAAGCGAGAACGGGAGCACGGAATCTCACCTACACGTGAGCATGAAAATCACCAACACGGGCAACGCAAAGCGAGAACGGGAGCACGGAATCTCACCTACACGCGAGCATGAAAAATCATCAACACGTGCAACGCAAAGCGAGAACGGGAGCACGGAATCTCACCTAGCCGCGAGCATGAAAAATCATCAACACGTGCAACGCATAACGAGACGCTATCTCATGGTTGCAAGCCATTAATTTTGACACACGAATGGCCCGAAGACCGTGGGGCGCTACCCCACATGTGTGAGTCGAAATCACACAGATTGAGGTCCAGACTAACCAAAAAATCAAAAGAGGTATGTGTGAGTGGAATCACACAAGTGGTGTCTAGTCTAACCTCACAATCAAAAGAAAAGTATGTGTGAATGAAATCACACAAGTGGTGTCTAGACAATCCTCAAAGCCCAAGAGATATGTGTGAGACGAAATCACACCGATGAGGCCTAGTCTAATCGTAAAAATGATCGTCATGATCAACGAGAAGTGTCAATTACACTAAGTCAGTAAATGTAAAAGTTTAGCATCATGTCCCATAACCACTTACTTAACTTAAATATTTACGAACAAACTGTAAATCTTCACTAATAAAATTTGTCACTAGAGGTTCAATCGAACAAGTCCAACAATTAACCGACGAAGTAAACGCAAGCGTTTCATACCACTTGTTTTACTAAGCCGTTTAATTAGATTTCTCATACGAGTGAAATAAAGATTTGTATATACTAATAGATTGGAAAACAGTTTCAAAAACGAGTTTGGTATTGAAAATAGAGTTGAAAACATTTTGATAAAAGAGTTTTTGATATTTACTACCAGTATTGAAACCTTTATATTTTTAAAGTGACAAATCACAAAAATGATTGTAGAAACAATCAATCACAAGAATTCACATACGAAGACGTGAATAGAATCCAAAGAAATCAATACCGGATTCATCGAAAGGTATGTTCACAAAAATCCCGAAGAAAAGGTCATCAAAGTTGCTAATAAATGATAGCAACAAATCGGGAAATAATCAAGAATCGATTAAATTCGAAAACCAAATCAATTCATTAAGATTCACATTCGAAGACGTGAATAAAATACAAAGAATTCGATTCCAAATCCATCAAAGTAGGAATACCCAAAATTCCTGAAATAGAAGTTATCAAAGTCGACAAAGGTGATAACAACTAACCGGAAAAGAAGAACCGATCAACAATTGGAAAAACCAAGCAGAACGAGTATAAATGCTTGAATGACTTTAGCAAAAGTAAAAGTCAAGTCAACGTCGATATCGACAAGGCAAAGACCAAGGCAATTTCTTTTATACCAAAGAAATTTTAAAACTATCAGAGAGAGACACAAGAAAACCAACAAACCATGGATAAACAGACAGAGTCGACAATTGGAATGCAATTTGTCTCAAAGATTGATACCCAAAACCCAATTGTATGGAAACTGCATTAAGTACACGAATCAGAGATAAGAATGCATATATATAGCAGTTCGAATAAACAATGCGAGTTCAAATCGAAGTGGGTACTAGTTGCAGCAATATGCAACTTGGTAGAGCATATATACACTGATACTTAGAAGTGTAAACTCAAGTGAGCAAGTGCGATAGAGAATAGCAGCAATGCTCACGAATAAGCGTTAGGAATTCATTCCTAACAATCAAAGATGATCTTAAGACAAAGATGTGAAATAAAACATCGACAAATAGTTGTAACACATGTACTATCTAAGTTATGTTTTATATTTGTTCTAAACCCCAGGCTCTGATACCAAGCTGTGACGCCCCACCTCTATACCCACGCTAGCCAAGAACACTACGGTGTAGTGCTGTCAACTAGCACGGAGAATAAGGCTGTTGAGGAGCGACCATCCGTGTAATTGCTTTGTGCGAACACCGATATGTCAGATAGTAAAAACGTGCAATCTATTTTAGGAGGAAATCCGACATGCCGATGCAAACTCAAAGCTACTACACGGTGGCTATAATAGTCTAGGACAAAATATAAAATAATAACACAGAGAATAAAAATGCGGAACACAGGTGAAACAGAAAATCTCATATACATATATAATAACTGATGTCAGTTACAATACATTTGACACGGTACATGTGATACAACTACAACAGTCGATTCAGGAAGTTACATATACAAGTACATTAACGCATATAATATACATGAATACATATCTTCCTATACAATAATACAGGCTACTACAAATGACGACTACTCCAAAAGATATGAAAGAACTTCATAGCTCTAGCAGCAACCCAAAGCAGAATATCTACAACCTGTAAATACTCGGTCTGACCCGAGTGTTAATTGCAAACACAAAAACACTCGAGTCAGGATTAATCTTAACTCAAGTAAATAAATTTGCAATGAACTGAAAAAATGGATCACATGAATCAATTCAAAATCTATTATGGATTTTCATTATTAACAACTTCAAATTTTTAATTTCTGTCAATCCCGAGTGGCTGCAGTACACACGTATACTTTGCACACCTGTGCACTGCCTCGCCAACACTCGTGCGAGCGCAAATCAGACAAATCACTGCAAACTCGACTCAACTCAATGAAATCCAAACTGTAAGTCCAAAACAGATGCACAATGCACTAAGCATTGAATTAGTGCACAAATGAAAACACATCAGAGACGACACAGTAGCAAACAAACATGCAGCAGCAAGTGCAACACGGATCGTGTACAGGGCAGTGAACAAGTACAGTGAAACAAATGCAGCCGACACAGTAGCTCAAAGGCAGAGCATATGCTAATGAAGATCACAAATGTACATAAGAGAAGAACATCAACAATGACAAATGTGCATAGGTCAGAAACCACAAATGGTCAAGTGTCACAAAAGTTCAAGTGACAAAATGCATAGAGCAAGCATGAAATCCAGACCGTGTACAGGGCAGTGAAGCAAGTACAATTTTCAGTGAAACAAGTGCATGGAGCAAATGATACAAGCTACATGAAAACAACAAATATTAGCAGATGGAATGTGCCACTTAAATCCCAAACTGAAATCATTGGGGATGAACATATAAAAAAAATTAATATGGCAAGGCAGCAGCGCTCCTGCAACTGTTGGTTCTGACTAAAAATTGTGTTACTTCTTTCAGTTATTTGTTAAGTCTATAAAATGAGGCAATAATGATTTGCCTGTAGAAACATAAAATTACTTCGTGCATGCTAGCACAGACCTTTTGGTTTTGGACTTCAAGTTTTGTGTTTTGCATTTTCAGTATGTATTTTAAAAAGCATGGAAGAGGAGCAGAAAGTGGAAAAATCATAGCCATTACAACAAAAAGGGAAAATAGTAAAGGGGAGAGATCTTTATGTTTCCCAAAATGCAGAAAATAAGAATAAGTGATATTCAATTTTATATGTAAAAATCATTTTCTAAATCGGTTTTTTTTTTCAAAACTTTCAGAAATAATTAACTGAATGCATTGCGGTTGTTACGAAAATCCAAAACTGAAAACCGCAAACCAACAACGCCTTATACTTTCCTGAAAATACTTTCTGGCCCACGTCAATGGTGTGGTAGTTTGAAATACAAAGTGTTCAAATGAACACATTAAGCTACATGATGATCAAACAATATGCAAGCCAAACTACAGTGCAACTGAGAAGCACACAACTGTGTGTATACAAATGATCAGTCAGAAAACCCAGGCACAACAATGCAGTTAACACAGCAGCTCACGGCAGAGCATATGGAAATGCATCAGTGACCAAACACTACAAACTGCAACATGCTTGAAGACTGAAACATATCAGGTATGCAAACAACAATGGATATGAAGACTGATGAACAATATAAGCTTGCCCAGGAACTATTTTTATTCATTAATTTTCACTTTTCTAAACTAATTATTAACTCAAGTGCAAAATAACAAATGGTCTAATGGTTACCAGGCATGGGACAAACATGCAAGTTTAAATTCAAAATGCAATTGTTTGCAAACAGTTTCCAAGCAAGATATTTAGTAGCATCTGTACTTATCAATTTAATAAAAATTAAATTCAATAGTATTTGTCCTCATTAGTTTTAAAACAAAATTATAGTGTCTGTTTTTATCAACTTAAAACAAAACCAATAGCATAGCACCTGTGCTTAACAGTTTTTAAAAACAAAACTAATAGCATCTGTTCTTATTAGTTTTAATTCAAGCAATCGAGCAAGAGATAGCAATTAGCCCCAAATCATAGCATGCAAATTAACCGAGCCGATGATAACAGATAACACCCAAAAACATAGTATGCAACCAACATTCAAATTCAACAAATTTAAATACTTGCATTAAAATAAATCGTGAGCCAAAAGACTCACCTTTCACCGAATCAAAATGGAGCGCACGCGAGTCGAAACAAAAATGAAGCTGAAGCCCTAATTTCCTGAAGGTGCCGCGAGCGAGTTGAAGCTGAAGCAAGGGAAAGTCGAGCAAATTGAAGTTGTCGCTTTCGATTTTGAAAAGCCCTAACTTGAAACGAAGACGAAGAGGAACGCGGCCGCCATTTTTCACAAGCAAAAGAAAAGGGGACGGGCCGAGGGAATGAAAAGTGAAAATAAAAAGGGGAACGGGTTTCCTTTATTTTATTTTTTTTGCAAATTATTTTCCACGCTTCAAACATTTAAATGTGGGCCGAGAATTTATTTTAAAGCCCGATAAAATTTTACTTAAAATTTGTAAAAGAATTTTAAATCCAAATTTAAAAACTTCAATTGGAAATTTGTGTCAATATTAATCGTTTAAATTGTCGATTATAATTCGACACGAATATCGGGTTGTTACAATTTTGAATAAACAAAAAAATAATAATGAATTATAAAACTTAAGCGATATTATTTAAAGAAAGAATTTACTGTTAAATCCAAGGTTTAAATTTATTTAAAAGAATAAAGAAGGAATTTGGGAAATCTGAAATTGGTATTTCCAATTAAAAAGGGGATTTTTAAATCATAATAAAGAAATGAAATTTAAAGTTAATAGATTTGAAACAAATGGAGTAAAGTAAGGAAAGTTATTTAAAGTGAAGTAAATTGGAAATCAATTTGGAAATTATTTTAAGGGTGTAAAACCAGGATTTTTAAAAGAGAAGTGAGACTTGAAATTTATAAACTGGGTTTATAAAGGTGAAGTAATATTAGTGAATATTTGAAAAATAAATTCACGATGGGAATATATTAAAGAAATGGGAAAATTTGTTTAAAAATAAACAATGGTTTATTTATTTTAGGATGTGAAGAGAAGTATATTTCCCTGGATAGCCAAGTACGTTTGCAACGTAAGTTTTTAAATAAAAGTTATGTTGTTTTAAAAAGCATGTCTTAGAAATTTATTATTTCTAAATGTTCAAATTTTAAAGCAAGTCTTTCCAAATCTGTTTATAGTAGTAATTATTTAAGGTGACTTTGTATTTTGTTTTAAAAGAGAAATTTAGTTTTATATTCTATAAAGTAGCTTATTTTAAATATTCTTAAGGTATATATATTTTTAATAAAGTATTAAAGTTGTTTTTAATTTAAATATTCTACAGTATATTTTATAACAAAGTGTTTTTAAATTATTCTAAAATCCAAGTGTTGTGCTTGGTGATTTCACTGGAAATAGAAAATATTGGAAACTTTATTCCGTAAAAGAAGATGGTTTGAAACTGTTTTCAAAGGATTGAAAATAGAAATATATCTTGTGAAGATATTTTGAGATTAATAAATAATTTGGTGAAATTATTTATGTTTGATGGTTGTTGTGAATGTTAATTGATAGTTAAATAACCGACTATCAATATTGGCCAATGCGCTGATCGTTTCGAAGAGACCGGGATCGGGATTTATTTCTCGAAAACCACTTCGATCCGGTTTGTACGTTTTCGTAGAAAAACGAGTTTGGAGTCGAAGATGGAGCAATGAAGTGCAAGGGCTAGTCGCTACTAATCCTGAGGATTATTCCAAAATGGATGTAGTAGGAATAGTGCCTTCGGTTCCGTTCTAACCCAGGACGGACTTGTTTGGACGAATGCTTTCGGAACATCGTCAGGTGGACGATGGGCATTCTAATTGGAACTTCCTAAAAGGTAACGCTTAGCCTTAAGCCTCATCAACCGGGAATGACTGAAAATCAGGGGTTATGCAGCAAGGCTAGGTGGGGAGCACCCATTTCAGGGTGAGGTCATCCCTGTCTAGATGTCCCTTTTATTTCGGCTTAGTGATGCAGTTGCTGATCACAACCGTGGGATGATCTTACTCGGGATTATCCAGCAAGGGATAGTCACGGTCTTGTGTTGCAGGGGGTCGGGAGTGATCCTCGGTATACTGATCTAGACCAGGTACTGTGACAGGTGGTACCCCAGTTCTTAGTCATTAGTTGGAAATCCATTCTCCCTACGCGCCTTGTACAAGTTTTGTTTGTATTACCCACTCTGTGGCTAGTAGCTGAAATTTAATCATGTAACAATTTCATCTATTTTAATAAGTATTTGTAAATGGACTCTATTATAATATCAGAGAATTTTAATAAAAAGTGTTTTAGCTATCGTAAGGTAAAAACCCGACATGTTTATTTGTGGCGTGGTCTTACGAGATGCTTTTGTTTTCAAAGGATTTTTGAAACTTTAATAATCAATTTGGGTGTGGTTTTCTTACACTAGTATTCCAGACTGACTCGGGTGTTATTTAACTATAATGCTCAAGTCAGACCGAGTATTATAGAATACAGGAGAGGATGCTGTGGAGCTCAGGAGATGAGCTGGATGGCGATACGTACTTCCGTACTTGATTTATACTCCGCTGTGCATTCAGTTGTGTGAGGACAGGTTATGATTATTGTCCAATTGTGTGTTATGTGATTGATGTACTCTGATGATTTAATGTATAAACCGATATATCTGTCTTTGTGTAAAGATCATTGATTATCTACTATATTTTATTCTGCTGCGATGGTTAGATTTTGATGTTGTTTCCTATTTTCTTCTTCTACCTCTTCTTCTTTAACCCAAATGGTTCTTATTTCCGTTCATCTTGAGTTGATTAATGTAGAATAGCATTGACTCAAGGGGTACGGATTTGCGGGCCATTACAATTGGTATCAGAGCATAGGTTGGTGATAACCTTGGCTCTGGT
Source organism: Allium cepa (assembly GCA_030765085.1). Taxonomy (NCBI): domain Eukaryota; kingdom Viridiplantae; phylum Streptophyta; class Magnoliopsida; order Asparagales; family Amaryllidaceae; genus Allium; species Allium cepa. The sequence continues at coordinate 131,224,367 of CM060934.1, forward strand.
GGGAATTACTCGTTGAAAATAGAGTCTGTGGTACTCTAGAATGAGTTTGAGTGTATTAATAGATATGAGCGCGTATTTGTTGGTGTATATAAAAATTGTTTTATATTGTGTTGATTGATTTATTGAGTGGCATATGAACCTTCGTCGGCACAGTCTGGACAACTGTATCGAAAGGGTTTCTAAACATTTGAATAGAACAATTCGACACGGTATTGTTTTAAATGTGGGTGAATGAAATAATTTTACCCAAAATATGTTTTGATATAAAAGAAAAGTTTTTGTAAACTATTTTAGCCAATATATGGTTGCTTGGATGTTAGGAATGATAATATTAAATTATTATCATTGTTTTGTGGAAATTTAACTGGAATTGAAAATATAACCAAAGGTTAAGGAAATAAATTCAATTATAAAATGAAATTTATAAATGTGAATTATAAATGGGATTTATAAATTGAAATATAATCAAATGGGAATTTGTATGAGCATAAATTATGCAAATGAATTATAGTTAAATTTTGATTTAAGCCAGAATTTGAAAATTTAAAGCCCCGGAGATTTTGGAAGTTATTTTCGAAGTTTTTTGAAGATAAATAATAGCATCATTATTTTGAAGGTATTTCTGAAAGGAAATTGTTTCAAATGACTTTTGGAAAGGGAATATGGGCTTTGAATGCTGGAATTAAAATTTAAAGTGAAATGTTAAAAAAATGAAATTAACTTGGATTGATGAAGAAAATTGAATTGAATTGAATTGAATAAATCTGAGTTAAAATAGAATTGAATTGAAATAAAATTCAGTTGGGTTATGGGTAGAATTGAATGGAATTAGATCCTTACTTAAATAAATGGAAGCAAGTTGGATAAGAAGTAAGTTGGATAAGAAATAAGTTGGATAAGAATTGGATTGGAATGAATGAATTAGAATAACTTATAAAAGAATTAAAAATCCATGAAATAAAAATATGCTTGGGTTATAAATAAGCGAAAAAATTTGAGTTAAAAATAAAGATGAATATATTCAAGCTTAGAATGAATGGAAATATGTAAAATAATAAGTTGTGACTTATAAAACTGGAAAGTGGAACAGAAAACCCAAAATAAATATTGTTTGATGATTTGGGAAACGAAATAAAAATCCAAACTTGAATTATAAAATAAATTGAACTTAAGAAAACTAAATGAAGTGATTTTTGAGATTAAAAATCAAGTATTGAATTATAAATAAGGGGAGAACTAATTAGATAATAAATTAGTTAATGAAATATGTAAATGGAACCTAATGTAGTTAGATAGAAGCTGAATTGGGAGTTAATAATGAACTTTGGAAATAAAACTCAAGTTATAAATCAAATTCGACTTGAATCATTTTGAGGTAAATATAACTGAAAATGTGCCAAATAAAATGAAATTGGATTAAAATAGGGATGGTTGTAGTTGCAACAAAACCCAGATGAGTGGAAATAAATTGAAAATGGCCTTGTAACTAATTAAATTAATTGATAATGAATTGAATCTGGAAATTTAAAATTTATACGAAACAGATGAACTAATCAAATAAATTTGTAGATTGAAATGAGATTTGATTGAAATAGAATCAAGTTAAATTGAAAAGAAAATTTTATTTGTAAAATGAAAATGTGCTTATGTATGAAATTTGAATAATTTGAAATAAATTAATTTAAGTTTAAAATTAGTGGAAGCTTGGCTTCGAGTAAGGGTAAAAGCCCATTAAATGAAAGCTTGGGTAAATTTAAATTGGGGAATGGTTATTAATATATAAGCATGGAATGGTTCAAGCTTAAACAAATGGTCATCGGCTTAAGTGGTTATTTACTTGGATAAATAATACCAATTTGTATGAGAAAAATTGGTCGTTGGACGAAAACAGAAGAAAATAAAATTCTATGAATCATTGAAGTAAATAAAATTGATTATTAAATCAATTGGAATAATATGGATTTGTTTAAAATTAAAAATGAATTGAATGTAAGCAATTGAGTTGTATACTATTTAAATTAAATGAAGTTGTATACGTATTGGTTGTAAATCATTAAAATTAATATCAGAACCCTATAATTAGCTTATAAATATTGTTTACCTACCTTTCTTATAGAAACTCGTATGTGTACTAGTTAAATATGTAAAATGTTGTTGAGTTACATGATTTTGGCACTTACATATTTGAATTGAGCAAGTGCAGGTTCAGGGAAGCCGTTGGGCTGGATTTGATCGCGCAAATTTCTAGTTAAATAAGCCGCTTGCTTAAAAATGCTAAATAAAGGTACGCCTACGCAATAAAATAGGAAATATGAACTGTTTTTGTTTTTCTGACCCGGTGGGTCAATGTATATATATTTATATCTCTTGTCAAATTGCAAAAGCTCCTCCGTACAAAGGAGACTCTGCCAAAAAAATTCGAAAATTTTGGGAGTTAGAAAAATTTTAGAAAATTTTTAGGAAAATTTTTGTTAGCAACAAAATAATTTCAAATTTGAAATTGAAATAAATTAGGGAATGAAACTAATTTAAAATAATGATATGAATCAGTATAAATAGAAGATAGAAATTCAATATTCAGAGTTGAAGATAAATTGAATTCATATGGAAATGGAAGAACCAATTTGAATAGAAATAGATACAAACTAAAGTGGTGAAGTGAAAATAAATATAAGAAGCGTATAAAATACTTATTTTGAACTTAAGAAGAAATTGTGAAATTCTTAAGTAATATGGGTGTTGGGAAAATTTATTGAATAAGCATTTGAGTGAAGATTTAATAAACTTATATGTACATCATACGGCTTGAATGAATAGATATTGAAATTTCGTAAAGGAGTCAAATAAATAATTTTGAATGTTGTGATTGGATATTGTTGCTAAGTAGGATATACATGTATTATGAAGGAAAAGAAAAATGGTTTTTGATTTCAGAAGATAAATTTGAATTGCTCGACAAAAAGGTATGTGTTTAAATTTCTGTATCAAAATTTGATTGGGTTTTTGATCTAGCCACTTGGCTTTTTGTTTTCTTTTGGAATTTGGGAGCCCGTAGAGGCATTTGTAGTTGTACCGAGCTAGCCGCGTAAAGGAGACGCTGGCAAAAAATTTCGGAAATTTAGGGAGTTGGAAATTTTTGAAACTTTGAAAATTTAAAATTTGGTTTTAAATTGAAATTTGAATGGTTGGGTATGATATTGGTGGGAACCTAATGGGAGAAGTTTGGAAAGTCAGGAACAGTGGTAGGGTGTTCTTAAACAAAAGATTTTTTGGGAAATTGTTAGAAACTGTTTGGTTTTGCGAAAAAGGTAAACGGGTATTGGACCATTCTTCCTAACTAGTAATTTCGAGGACAAAATTGTTTTAAGGGGGGAGGAATGTGACGACCCGGAATTTTTGGATGTTTGAAATCGGAATATTTAATTGATTTTAAATATTTAAAAAGTTAATTTTTAACTTGAATTCAAATATCACTATTTATTTGATAATTAAATTATTAAATTAAATAATTTGAAGTTGGGGAAAATGTTGAATCTGGAGTTTTAAGCGTGTTAAAAATAATTTGAAGGCTTGTAAAATTTATATTGATAGTGCTGAGGATAATAGAAGTTTTAAAATTGAATCTAACAGTGATTTGTTCAGTTTTAAAATTATATCGTTTAAATTGAATTTAAAAAAATAGCCTTCCGAGACACAGTCTCGGATTTCGACGAAACTAGTTCCACTGGATCCATAATATTGTATTATTATCGGATATCAAATTTCGTTGTGATTGGAGTTGTTGAGTGAGCATACGATATATAAACGCGTTGAAATTTTTATCGAAATTCAATATAATAATAGATCAAAAAAGCTATCTTCTCCACACGATCAAATTAGGGCTCGAAACCTTTTCCATTGCGTTCAGAATAGGGATATAACATTATAAACGTCTAGCAGCACGGCTCGATAGGGGTTCGCAATTTTAAGCTACGTAAATCGAGACAATTTGAATTTAATAATATATATATACATTTATATACTAGCCAACATCGGCTGAAAATTTTATTCACATCAAAACTTTTCCCTTCTCATCAGCCTTTTGCTTTTCAAAGCACTGTAGCAGCCAGAAGATAGCACGCCGACTTCCTTTCATAATCAAGTTCCCACTTTTAAAAACATCACGCAATTGTCAAAATCACTTTCTCGTTCCAAATGAAGCTTCTCTTCCAGTTCAATTTAAAGGTAAAAAAGGATACCCTTTCTTTATCCTTGTTTCTGTTCGAAAAAAAAAAACAAATTCTCCCCGAAGAATCGCAATGCATAATTTTATTCTCGGGGGAAGGGGAGTTACGCCTTCGCGTGCGCAAGAGGGAGGAGATTGTGATGGTGAGGCTGGATTCGAGGTGGCGACTTCGTTTCTCAATCGAATCGAAATCGATTCGCTCCAAATCGAGATACGGCCGCTGCTGCTCTTTCAACTCGAAGCCGATCTTCAGAAAGAAATTCGTCACGAATTCGATTCATGATCGAATACAGTCTAGGGGGAAACAGGGATTCGCAAGGACAAGGGCTTCTAGCCGATGGGTGCGATGCTGATCTGGTAGGAGTAGGAGGGGTCATGGTGTTGTCGAGGCGCTTGCATAATCAAGGTTTTTCCTGTAGTTAGTTTTTTCTTTTTGATGTTGGGATTGCTAATTTTAAAGTAATTATATTATATAGATTGAGAAGAAGGAGAATTTGCAGTAAAACCTGACATATACAGTAAGATGTAAAAAAAACATTTCTATTTTATTTAAATTATATATAAGTCAGAAAGACATTTTATTTTCATTGGAATTTAGTAATATATATGTAAACAGCCAATACATACATGTATATATATAGATTAGATTTTGGAAAACGGGAATTTTAGATGGTAATGAAGTTTATTTATAAGGATAAAACAAAAGTGAATAATAATAATATATCTAATAATAAAAATATCCAAATTTTAAACCAACTAATTATTTCAAAACAATATATTAGAGTGATCAACTTGTTACTTGTTTTAGTTGCTAAAAGGTTTCAAGAAGGGAAGTGGGCTTAAAATTTAATCATTAGATTAAATAAATTATTAAGTGGTAATTAGGTTGTTCGATTTGTTTGGAATATTAATAAAATCATATAAATATTTATACAAGGTCACAATCTAGAAGGAAGCAAGTCGGATTGAAAATGGATTGCAAACAAAAATCAAAGGTGAGTTAATCTCATTCATCTGGTTTTAAATTTAAATTTAAATAGTTAAATATAAATAATTGGTAGAATGGTTGAATTGATTTGATGTGTTATATTATAGTATATAATATATCTTGGAATGATTGATTTCCCGCATTATATGGCGGATGAGACCCTATGCGCCGCACAATAGCGGATGATATTATATTTAAATCCCATATACCGCGATATTCCACCTCGAACTGGAATTGGTATTGTGCTAACATCCGTGGATGCAGGGAAACAGGTTGGAGGGATCTAACTGGATTCCTCAAAATTATTTATATTGTTTAATATTCTCTGTTATGAATAATCGATATTTTGTGATGAATATTATTGATAATTGGAATATTGAATGTTATGGTTTGCTTGAATATATTTCGGTACACTGAGTTATCAAAATATACAAAAGTGGATTTTTAAAAGAAAATGAAAGAGTGAAATTTTTAAGTAAATAATTATAGAGAATTTGAATAAATTTAAGGATTAATTTGAAAAGTAAAAGTGATTTTAAAATTTTAATAAATAAATTCCGAGTATGGGAAAAGGGGATTTTGAATAAACAAAAAAATAATAATGAATTATAAAACTTAAGCGATATTATTTAAAGAAATAATTTACTGTTAAATCAAAGGTTTAAATTTATTTAAAAGAATAAAGAAGGAATTTGGGAAATCTGAAATTGGTATTTCCAGTTAAAAAGGGGATTTTTAAATAATAATAAAGAAATGAAATTTAAAGTTAATATATTTGAAACAAATGGAGTAAAGTAAGGAAAGTTATTTAAAGTGAAGTAAATTGGAAATCAATTTGAAAATTGTTTTAAGGGTGTAAAACCGAGATTTTTAAAAGAGAAGTGAGACTTGAAATTTATAAACTGGGTTTATAAATGTGAAGTAATATCAGTGAATATTTGAAAAATAAATTCACGATGGAAATATATTAAATAAATAGGAAATTTTGTTTAAAAATAAACAGTGATTTATTTTTTTAGGATGTGAAGAGAATTATATTTCCCTGGATAGCCAAGTACGTTTTCAACTTAAATTTTTAAATAAAAGTTATGTTGTTTTAAAAAGCATGTCTTAGAAATTTATTATTTCTAAATGTTCAAATTTTAAAGTAAGTCTTTTCAAATTTGTTTATAGTAGTAATTATTTAAGGTGACTTTTTTTTTTAAAAGAGAAATTTAGTTTTATATTCTATAAAGTAGCTTTATTTTAAATATTCTTAAGGTATATATATTTTTAATAAAGTATTAAAGAAATTTTTAATTTAAATATTTTAAAGTATATTTTATAATAAAGTGTTTTTAAATTATTCTAAAATCTAAGTTTTGTACTTGGTGATTTCAGTGGAAATAGGAAATATTGGGAACTTTATTCCGTAAAAGAAGATGGTTTTGAAATTGTTTTCAAAGGATTGAAAATAGAAATATATCTTGTGAAGATATTTTGAGATTAATAAATAATTTGGTGAAATTATTTATGATTGATGGTTGTTGTGAATGTTAATTGATAGTTAAATAGCCGACTATCAATATTGGTCAATGCGCTGATCGTTTCGAAGAGACTGGGATCAGGATTTATTTCTCGAAAACCACTTCGATCCGGTTTGTACGTTTTCGTGAAAAAACGAGTTTGGAGTCGAAGATGGAGTAATGAAGTGCAAGGGCTAGTCGCTACTAATCCTGAGGATTATTCCAAAATGGATGTAGTAGGAATAGTGCCTTCGGTTCCGTTCGAACCCGGGACGGACTTGTATGGACGAATGCTTTCGAAACATCGTTAGGTGGACGATGGGCATTCTAAGTGAAACGTTCTAAAAGGTAACGCTTAGCTTCAAGCCTTATCAACCGGGAATGACTGAAAATCAGCAAGGCTAGGTGGGTAGCACCGATTTCAGGGTGAGGTCATCCCTGTCTAGATGTCCCTTTTATTTCGGCGTAGTGGTGCGGTTGCTGATCACAACTGTGGGGTGATCTTACTCGGGATTATCCAGTAAGGGATAGTCCCGGTCTTGTGTTGCAGGGGGTCGGGAGTGATCCTCGGTATACTGATCTAAACCAGGTATCGTGACAGGTGGCACCCCAGTGCCTAGTCATTAGTTGGAAATCCATTCTCCCTACGCGCCTTGTACGAGTTTTGTTTGTATTACCTACTCTGTGGCTAATAGCTGGAATTTAATCATGTAACAATTTTGGCTATTTTAATAAGTATTTGTAAGTAGACCCTATTATAATATCAGAGAATTTTAATAAAAAGTGTTTCAGCTATCGTAAGGTAAAAACCCGACATGTTTATTTGTGGCGTGGTCTTACGAGATGCTTTTGTTTTCAAAGGATTTTTGAAACTTAAATAATCAATTTGGATGTGGTTTTCTCACGCTGGTATTCCAGACTGACTCGGATGTTATTTAACTATAATGCTCGGGTCAGACCGAGTATTATAGAATACAAGAGAGGACGCTGTGAAGCTCAGGAGACAAACTGGATGGCGATACGTACTTCCGTACTTGATTTATATTCCGCTGTGTATTCAATTGTGTGAGGACAGGTTATGATTACTGTCCAATTGTGTGTTATGTGATTGATGTACTCCTATGATGTAATGTATAAACAAATATATTTGTTTTTGTGTAAAGATCATTGATTATCTATTATATTTTATTCCGTTGCGATGGTTAGATTCTGATGTTGTTTTCTATTTTCTTCTTCTACCTCTTCTTCTTTAACCCAGTTCGTATTTCCGTTCATCTTGAGTTGATTGATGTAGAATAGCGTTGACTCAATGGGTACGAATTTGCGGGTCATTACAAGCTTGGATGAGCGCGGGAGGAGGAGGCGGTTTGGGTCGTGATAGCTTGTTCTTCCCCAAGATTGATTCCAAAATGCTCTTCACACTAAAGTAATTCCCTAGCAAACGCTTCCGTACTTCTTCTGATAGCTCATCAACCAACTCCATTGCACAGTAAATGTCGTCTGCCTGCCAAAAACAAAATAATTAAGACGTTTATAAATTAACTAACGCTAAGTTAACTAAAGACTTTGCATAACACATGCCTCTCAAAAGGAGCTCTAAGAATGTACAAATCCATTGAAATAGGATATTTTTTAGCACGAAGAACATAGCGGCGTGTGATGTTCCAGTACCACGTATAATAATATTCGACCGTTATCGTGACGTTCCGCTCCTATTGCATGTGCATATGACGATGCCTCCATGTCTCAATCGCCATATCATACCCCTCAACTGTAGTATCAATCCTGTAAGTCGGAGCTTGCTCTGGAAAATGCTATGACATACCATGTTGTCTCATCACTCTATCAGGAAGATGATGCGCTACATTACCTAAGCAAATGAGTGGAACCCGCGCTGTCCACAACTGAATTGACACGGTGCATAAGTGAAGGAGATCTCCAAGCACATGTGCATATGGTGTCCATGTCACCACATCATATCAAGCACATCCAACTTGTTGCGTAGAACGTAACATTGCATCTTCAAGATTTTGCCATGCTCTTCGGTCCTACCTACCTACGAGAAGAGAAAAGCTCGAATTATTGGATCAAAACATGTGTATAAAGTTAACTAACGTGATTAACATACCTAGCACCATATGGTAGAGATAAATCGACATTTGTACTCTTCATCGATATTCTCCCAACCGAAAGGTATATACACCATAACTGCAAATGTGTATACATATATAATTGCATTGTATAAGAGCATACGATTAAATTCATATAGAGGGTTATAATGCTAATACATATAAACAATCATCTATTGATGTGTTCTCTAGAAAAGCAAGACTCGTGAGCTCCATGTATGTATATGCTAGGACTATACTACCCCAAGAATACTGGCGGCGCATATCGAAGTCCTCTAGAAATGAAAGTCATCTGAGCCAGATAAGGGTCTTTGAATGATCGAAATCAAACATGAAATGATGATATGCAGTATAATGGGTCGAGCACGTTGCTCAATCTAAATGTCCGAGGTGTCTGCTGGAATGTCGCTGACGAGCTCCTCCCTAAACCATGTAGTAATATCATTTCGTTACCCTAGCACCACTCAGCAGGAGGAGATATACCTAAGAGCCGCTAACACAATTTCATGCAATTTACTGGCTCTGGATTGCTCAACGGAGCACCATCTATGGATAAGCCAAGCAATACGGCAACATCACCCAACGTGATGGTCATCTCCCCTACCCGTAGGTGAAATGAAGATGTCTTCGGCCTCCGTCCACCAAAGCTATAATCAGATGATAATCCAATTGAGTGTACCCCAGCTGAAAGACAGGTGAGAAGCCGGCTCGATCTATCGGCTCTAGCACGGTGGGATGAGAAAAAGTCACTATCTTCAATTTAGATGAGTGATCAATAGTCTCGTCTGGAGTATTACGCTGTCAAAAAAACAATAAAATATAACTGCTACGTATGAGCAATATATATTTCTACTTCATATGAAAGTGTATTACCTGCATCCAAGCGTCGTTGCTCATTCGATGGTGTTCTTGCAAATTCAATACGCTACTGCCTACCGGCCCTGGCAGCATCTCGGAGTAATCTACACATAATACAAATATTTGATAATCACAAATCCAATTTCCGCTATAGAACTAACAATGTTAAACATCTACGTAAGCAGAGTAAAAGCAATGAATTTTTGCATTTTAGGATCACACAACTACATCTGCAAATATAAAATATTTTTTTTTTTTCATATTTAACAAAATCCTAAAAAATGGAGATATGAATGTACAATGTGGAAGCTTCCTGTTATGAAAAGCAAGCCATCTTCGAATTGGCGAAGAAATATGAGAAAATAGCGACAACAAAAGAAAAAATTGAATTTTGGTATAATGAAAAATGAGTTTTTGTTTTGAGATTTTGGATAAAATGATAGAGTGAAGAGAATGGGGTTTGGTTCTGTTTATCATCTGAATACGTTTAAGATACACTGACGCCATTTGAAATGGCGTCAATGTGTTCTAGCCATTTCAGTCTGAACTGGTCAAAACAGAAATATAACGATATTAGTTTCTAAAATGGGCTATTTGTGTAATTAGTTTACAAAACGAGGCCAAAACGAAAAAAAAAAAAATCATGGTTAAAAGAGCAATTAGCTAGCCGTACATCAAAAGAAAAGTACTTTACTCTTATTAGCATGGTAGGCAGAAAAAACACTGTTTGGTAATTAGTTAACAGTCCAGATAATTTTTTTTTCCCTCCCCATCAACTGAAAGAATTGTTTAAACTGGTACTAATTCTTTATCTAGAGAACAAACATATTTGTTCATCAACACTGTTACAATATCAACACTACAATATCAACACACTGTTGGTTGAAACAATATTACTTAATATAAATATAAGCAATGCTCTTCTACTAAGATATATAGTTGCTTGAACACAAAATACATCAATGCAACTTTTTTTGTTATGAAGAAGGATATTTGCTTATTTAAGTATCTTTAATGGGTAGTTTAATTTTATAAGTACTGATAGTCACATACTACCCCCATGTTACCCCAAAGAAGTATTATATGGGTAATATCACCCAGTATTTAGCTACCATAGCTGAGTGAGTGTGTTTTGAGAATGAATCAATCAAATTATATATGTGTCCGAGTGTAATGATATGTTTAAGGACCACTATTTTTGTTCAAAGGTCTCACATTTGAAAGTTTTGCTATCCTTTATCCTGCCACATAAGAAAGAGATATAAACTATATGGCTATGCCTATGAGTTAATAAATGACGGAAATAAAAGTGTGAAAAGGTTTGAAGCATGCTATAATAATAATAAAATGTCAACTTCTTTTTTTCAAAATTTTATCTCTGCTTAACATAACAGAAGTTGTTATTAACTGATTAGTTGACCAATCCATTTGTGAAGCAAGCAGAAGTAAACATTGGAAGAATAAGCACAAGTGCATTTGATACAATTCCAAAATACATTACTTTTGATGAAAAATACTTAAATATTGAACTAAAATCAACCATCGACTCCTTATTAGACTGATAAAAATATAAGGAGTGCAAATTATCACTCACATTCTGAAACTTGAACTTCTAGATCGCATTAGATTTTAGGTTTATACCATGCGCTATAAACATACCGATGGGTCGATCCAGGGTAGTTATCAGGCTTATGACGTCTTTGCAAGCTACAAGACAATAGGTTTCCATTATTTCTTGTTGCGTCGTTATTTTTACTATGATCGCAAGGCTTGGTTACAAAAAACAATCTCCCTTCACTAATTTGCATTTCTGCTTCGACCGTTTCAATCATTCCATAAAATGTTGTTGTATAAACTCTATTCCCCATTGCTTCTCCATAGACATCGACTTTTTGGCAGGGTTTACTTTTTTTGTTGGCATTCATGACTTGTTTGCTGAAATCAACCATGAAAGAAGAAGCATTAAGTCCTACAAACAAGCTTTGAGTTTCCAAATTTGTAATTTGTTCCCATAACATGCCATTACTTAAGCGAAAAACCAGCATCAGGAAAGGATCAAACTTATAACCAACCACCGCTACCATTTTACCATCTGACTCGATCAAATAAACTTCTTCATGGTATGTCGATGTGGAAAACCCATTGGTTATCACAAGTACATCCCAAGTTTCCTTTTCCGGATCAAAAACTCCAAGATCACCGTTTGGACTAATGCAATAAAAGCAACCTTTATACAGCACCGGATGAGAGAATCGAGACATGTTAAAATGCACATGGCTTTCATAACGAGCAGATTGCAATTTCCACTGTCCTTACTTCCAAAGATATACGAATACCAAATTATGCCAACCTTGACAATCAATACCAAATATAACAAAGTCTTTTGTACCAGGACACCCTGAAAAGGTGACGCCAGTGAAGAACTCATCGTGTTGCAAACCAGGATAGGAATACGAGTATCCGGTTGCAGGATTGGCTAATACAATTATTCTTTTTCTTAAATGCTGTTTAATCAACCATCCATCATTCACGTTGAAAGAGGACAATGACAGTGCAAGCGGGGACTTCACATTCCAAAGAGGATTGTAGTAGCTTAAGGTGTCCCTTTTGCCATTGCTTTTGTAGATAAGAAGGGGGTCGGTTTCTTTGATAAGATGCAGTTTGTGCATGCATATGACATTCCAGTTTTTGCATACAGAAGCAAACTTTGGATGGTAAAAGAGTGGAACACGCCATAAAATGATGTTAAGTATGTCTGTGGGGAGGTTCGACCAACAGTTTTCTTGCAAAGACATAGTTTGCGGATAATTCAACAACTGCAAGCGATAAAACTGTGTATAATCATGACGATTGAAGTAAGGGTACAAGGCTTGTATTTTAAGTACGAAGTCAGTCAAAATATCTATGGCTAATATCTTAATCTTCAATAATAGTGTACGTATACGTATATGTATATGTATATGTATGTATATGTATGTATAAACCATGTTTATAGTAGAATCATAAAGTATAAATTGCATGCGCTGTTTGCGTAAAAGCAAAATGATTAGTACAAACTGCAAGCGCAAACAAAATAGTCAGTATAAGCTGCACTCACTTCATGCATTACAAACGAACATTCAATTTGAAATCCAAATAGTCAACTGTTAGTCGTTGACATTATGCCATCAGTTTGATGAGCATTTTTGCATGCACCATCATCACGTGCATGTGCAGAAAATATGTTTGAACAAAATATACATTGAGTTAAAATAATATAATCAAAATGCAATGTAATATTAATTATCATTATTAATGTCTAACTATAATATATTATTACATTGAAATACTCAAGTGCAACGTTGAATGTTAGATAAACATTATTAATTACATTCTAATTTTGCAAATCTATTCTATTATATATATAAAGAGAAATGATTCTTTGTATTCTTTTTCCCATAATTTTAAGAATTAAATCCTAATAATCTAGCATACTAACTCTTTATTTCACATTCTTCCCTTTCAACAGAACTATCTCCCATCTATCCCACCATCTTCATCCATAATTCCCTTATAACCTAATCACCATCACTTTCTCTTCACATTTTCAATACATGATAAATTTCTTATTTCCTAAGTTTATTCTCTCTTCGCTTTCTTCTCCCATCCTGTTATCTTTTACTCTTTCCCAATTTCATATGTATATTATAGATTAAAAAAATTAATTCTAGACCCGAATCAATGTGGTGTTCTTTCGAAACAATTTCTTAATTGAACTCATTAATTTCTCTTATTTGATTAGAATTCTATTGAATTTATTTTAAAAAAAAATTCAACTTTGTATTTACCTCAAAAGATTTATGATTGCATCCCTGTTTTCCAATGTTTATGTTTCTACATGTTGCTTTTAGATTTAGGGATTTCATGGAAAATATATCTGAAAGCTGCTAAAAATCTTTGGCTTGCTGGATCAATCAATCTTGATTTAAAGGTTTGGTATTATTTTATTATCTATCTTTTCAATTCGATGTAGAATTCATTGTTTTTATTTTAAATTTCTATTTCAACTCTTTGCTTCAATTTTATGTCCAAAATTCTATTATTATTATTTTCCTTTTTTCCATAACTTTTATTTCGACTACTACGATTATCAATATGGTTTCGTATATTATGAAGGTGGTTAATGATTTAATATATGAATATTATAAAATACCGAGTTATGGTATATAACCAATTACATGTAAATTGAACTATTTTCCATTTTAAAGTTTGTATCTAGTTGTATTTTATCCGATTTTGTTTCGTTTTGTATGATTATGAATTTGGTTTCCTTCATTTGTTTTGTAGTGCAATATTGGTTTATTAATATTTAACATCAAAAAATCATCAATTCTTTTTATATATTTTGTATAATAATGTAATAGAGGTAGTTGATCATTTTTTGTTCTTAAACATGACTAATTAAGTTGGGCGAAAGGCGGTATACATACTGTAATAAACGAATATTCAAATAATAACTTTTCAAACCAAATTTTGGGGAAAAAATGTATAATTGCACAAATTCTCCACTTCTTTTTGGCTTCAATAGGCAACTTTAATTTTTAATTACCTGTTAAACTTGTTCCATTTTTAAATGTTATACATAGTCTTAGTCAACATTACCTTTATTTTATTAAATTCGATATTATCCATCTTAATCAAACTAGGTTTTAATACATTTTTCTATCTTGTTGTTTATTAAATCAAAAAATATTCATAAGCAACACACATTTTTCAATTTGAATGCATGGTTACCACAACAATCTCTGAGATCTTACGAAACATTGGGAAAATTATCTGTGATTTTTTATAAAGTTTTGTTTGATGTTAGGTTATTTTGGAATTTGCAGTTTGAAGATGTTTGTAGCAAGATTCGAGATCTCGATTTCTTTTGTAAATTTAGGAATTTGGACCTAATTTGTAAATTTTTTGGATTTCGAGTTCGGTTTCGCATCTCATTATTTATTTTTCATATAATTACAAATATAGTTGTTTAATATATTAAAACAAAACGTATTATTTATATTTAATTGACAAATTAGATATAAACGAATACCAATTAATTATAAATATATACAACACTATAAATTATTTATTCATTACTTCATTTTTAACTTTTTTTAGTTACATCGTTCATGTATTTTGTGAATAATTATAGTTCCTAAGTTAAAATTTCAGATTTTAAATATTTATATATTTGAGGCTCGGATTATTTTTTTTTTAGTTTCTTCTATAAAATTGAAAGTTGGATAATTATTTTACCAAACAAAAGTTTTGGTTTAGTTTCGTTTCAGTTCGTGCTGAAAACTAAACAAAACGATCGAAATTTTGGTGTTTCTGTTGAAACCTCAAACATCGATTTGTAGATAGCCATAACTTGAAGCTGTAGCTATTTATATTTATAATGTTTATAAGTAAATTAAATTTATATAGGAATGGTCATATCAAATAAAATTACCATGTAATCGATAAAAAGCATTAGCTTTTGAGAATACATTAAAGGAATCAGCTGCTATTAATTCTGTATGCTTTGAATAATTAGAGAATTAATTACAATTAATTCTCTTCCATTAGAATTCAATTTAACAAGAGAATTAATTATATACTAATTCTCTTTAGTTAATGCTGATTAGTTATAGATTTAATATGCAATCATTTGATTTCTTATAATTAATTTCTTTTACCAACAACATTTCAGATGCATAGTAAATTTAAACCATAGTACGAGGGATTGGCCGATACACCGATATTCTGGTGGTACCAGACTGGTACCGGTCAATACCGATCCCAAACTGGCTTTTGGTTTCGGACTGTAAAAAAGATTCAAAAAAAAACAATTTTTTTTCATGAAATAAGAAATCTACGCAAACAAAAATAGACAAGCATACGAAGAATCAAAGAGAAAAGTGAAGAAATGTAAGAACCAAAGAGAACAACAACAAAATTTGATTAAAAAATTTTTAAAGACTGCCTAGTTATCTCGGCAAAATCAGAGCCATTTTCGATTTATTCTCAATTTCGATTTCAAAAGCTGAATTTTTTTTCTTTTTTTTTCGTCGCTTGCTTTCCATTGTGGACAACTCTAGTTGTGTCGAGATGTTTTAGGGTCCAGTGTTTATATGGATTTGAGCGGCTGTATAATTTTAAAAGAGGAAAAGTGGATTGGATATTTTAGGATTTAAATGGGTTAGGCTTGACTGCGACTTAAGGTTGTTTTATTGTTAGCAAGATGGTGGGCTGGGTTATGTTGTTTATTTTAATTTAAGCGTATTCAATTTAATTAAGTTTTACTTAATTTAAGTTAGTTGGCTTTATTATTTATGCATTAAAAATACCGAAACCACAATCTCTGAAATTTCCAAAATTGACCGAAATCACGAAAAGTCAATTGATTAAAACCGAGGTCGAAACTAAGTTCTCGAACCTTGGTTTAAATGCTACGTAAGAATGCGTAATGTGAAGTGTTCTATAAATTTAGCCGATGTTTACTTTAAAATACATGTATCACGTCGTAGTAAAGAAGGAACCTACTACATGTTCTTAACGTATAATTTTCTTTATTTAAATTTAGCAAAAAAAATATAGTAGCGAGCAAAATTTTATTTTTATATAATTTTCTCCAACAAACTTATGGCAATATTTACTTATGCTTTAGAGGCAGCATTATAGTCAGGTGTTTTCTTAAGCTTGGAAGGTAACATTATATACTTTATGGTATATAACTAAATAACGTATTTTTTACACGTATAACAATTACATTAGGATATAAATATTGTATTGTGACGATGCTGGATGTATAAAGAAAAAAAACTA
Organism: Allium cepa; assembly: GCA_030765085.1. Taxonomy (NCBI): domain Eukaryota; kingdom Viridiplantae; phylum Streptophyta; class Magnoliopsida; order Asparagales; family Amaryllidaceae; genus Allium; species Allium cepa. Next base: position 131,240,903 of record CM060934.1, read on the forward strand.
CAAGAATTTGTACTAATTTTGGAATAACACTTAAGACAAAATTCATGATCAACATTCGATTGGAACTTCAAATAAAATTCATGATCAATATTTGAGTCACAACATTACATTAGGAGCAAAAAGGAAGGTTGATTATGTGGGGGAAAATTAAGATGAAAGTGAGTAATTATTGAAATAGACTAACTTTGAATAAAAAATATATATAAATGCAGAGTAACGTATATATTAAGTGGGATATCCACTGGGATATGGATGAAAGTTTTTGTCTTTGGTGTTTGTGGAAAAATATATAAATTTATCTCTAGTAAATCATGGTTCCCACCAAATTTTAGTTCATAATAAAGAGAATTAACTTCCACTATAAAATCATTGTTTTACTACGTATCCCTCCGACTTTCATTTATGCTATTGTGCACAGGTACACAAAAATACTTAGTTTTTCTCTATAATATATCTAATTTAGTTTATTATTTAACAAAATCAATATATATTGAGGTTGTTAGCTTTAATATTATTTAGTCCACGATATTCCAATTCTAATAGTAATAATAATCTAATTTTAGTAGTTTGCTTTGTTGACTAGGTTTTCTTACCCCATTTGATCGTAATGTTATTTTCAATATATGTCATTCAAAGTATTTTTTATGTGTATCCACGTGTACTTTGAGTTTTACTGAAATATTATTTATCTTTAAATTATGCTATTTCCTGTGTTGTTTCAGCGACTAAATTTGCATGAATACCTAAAGTAAATGAAAAGAATATTTGGTTGTTTTAAAATTACACTACATAATGTTTATATTTTTCCTATATTTCTCATATCATATATGCTATATGTATTAGAAGTTTATGTTCCAAAGCTACCATAATATTCTGTAGTTCAAATAGGATTGGATGATGTCAAAAAATGCAATAATGCAAAAGTAGATTTGTTGTTTGTATGAATCAAATTTGAACACTTTCATTTTGATCGCAATTTCTCAATCCAACTTATAATCATATCAAATTGTGTGTATATTTATATTTATATGTTAAAAATAGGATAACTCATGTTGAGCTTCTGCATCACTTGCGTTTGAAAATTAATAGGCATGCTTTGCGCTATAATATTTACCAAATTAGGAACAATTTTTTGTTGAGGTTCGCATTTTTTGTGTAAAGCGGTTATACTCTAAGAATATTTTGTTATCCCCATATGTTTACATACTTCGAGACTACTTTAGTGAAGTATCAACAAATGTTTGCCATGGTGTTCGAGGAAAAGAATAATCTACAAAATTTACAATTCGCAAATATATGTGTTCATTTTCATATAACTAAAAAAAATCTAAAAATGCACTACAAAATAAATAATGTGTGTACTCCTTATTTGTAGCATGGTTTTGCACTAGTAAGAAAGGATCAATGAAAATTAATCTCGAGAGAGATATAAACATAACATTGATCGTATGAATGTAAATCGAACCATTAACATTCTAAAATTGGTGCATTGATACGGAAAATATGTTAAAATTAGTAAAATGGGAAAACTAGAAATAAAAAAGACATTAACCTTTTATCGTTTGAAGTCATGATCTCATTTATATATTTTTATAAAGGATGCGGATGTTTAGATACAAATTTGACAATACAAATATTGTTTGTTGGACATACGTGTCTTTATATGGGAGGTGAAACTTAAAGGAAGATCTAATTGTTAAAATCTCGTATCACATTTTGTATCACCAATTTGTGTCTAAATAGAATTTTCAAGAGAAGTTTTTGTTACTACTAAGGTTCAAACTCATGACTTTTAGTATAGTTTTTAGTTTATCAATGGCGTTTATATATCTTTGTGATTAAACCAAAAAATAATGATGGTATTATAAATATTATTAAAGCTAAAGTTGTAGGTATTAAAGAAATATAGGAACATAAAATCTTTATTATCTTAGTACTTTAACAAATGTAGTTGCATTTAAAAAAATCATTAAAAAAATTATATAATGAATATAAATTTTAAACAAGGACAAAATTTCAAAATGGACCAATATTTAAACTAGTTGCAAAATTAGTATAGTTTTCATACTATTTGCTAATATGGGCTAATTATTTTCCAACTTCAAGCCTACTTGCAAGTGCTTTCCTTCAAATAACATAGACGCAATAGACAATTACACCCATAAAAGTCTACATTGGGGCAACTGGGATTGCACCTAATGCATTTTTTCATTTAAGTCAATCTAGCTCGCTCCTTGAAAAAATATTTATGTTGATGCAATTCGAAATTGCGTCATTCTCAATATATGTGAGTGCAATTTGTAGTTGCACGACTTGCGCCCATAGGTTGTTTTGGTGAATACGTTTTCAACTCGACGTTGATTTGGCTGTAATCAACATATATTAGTAAATAGTTCAAAAACTAGCCTGTTGCAACTATAATTATAAATTAGCATATTTTTTGAAAATATACATAAGAAATAAAACTCTAAAACCTTTATTTTATTTTATTTTACAAAAAACTCAATTTATTTAAACAAGCGAGCTAACATCAATAAATATATTTAAGAGACCAATTTGAGTTATGGCTAAAATATTTTTTGATTCATATATTAAAAAGGTAGTTTATAGACAAAAAACTAAAATTATATAAAAAAAACTACATAAAGAGTTTATTCCTTAATGTAAATGAATAATGTCATATAAAAATTATACTAAACTATAATAGTATTAAGAATTGCATTTCGCCAAACCAGTAAATTTAACTCCAAATCTCATTATCATGCTTGAAATCAAAAATCGATCGAGAGAAACAGTCCATGGTCATTCCATAATATTAAACATATATTGAATGTGATGTTAACAGCACCTTAGTTATCTCATCTTAGTACCATTTCTAAAAAAATACCATATAACTAAAACAGTTTGCTTCCTAATACCAACTCAAGGCCATCAAATACCAATGCTTGTGGATACATACTGTTGAATGATGTTTTATTGCCACAGAAACTTAATCTCACGATTGCTAACTGCGGCATGACGCTGCCTGATCCGCCTTTGGTTCATTTATATCGTAATGTTTTATGGAGCGGCAATTATTGACGGAGTGAAAAAAAATAAAACTGCAGCAAAAATTAATCTAATTTTACTAAAAAAAATTGTGATATCAGCAAGAAGAATAGCAGTGATCTATTTATTGAATCGGTTTTGGGATAGTAATCTTATATATTCAAAACAAATGAAACCTACAATGTATGAACTCTTCAGTGCTTACCAATTGACTATAGAACCAAAAGTCTGAAATCCGAAAAGGATTATTAAGCAAAATATTAAAATCAAAATACTCACTCGTGGAGTTATCAGCCTTTCTACCCAAACTTTGCGTGTTGTTAGATAAACCTTCTTTTCTTTTTTTTCCTTCTTTTAAGCATTTGTTTTGTTGCTTCAAGAGAAGATTTAATGGTATTTTACGGTAATAGTAATATTATTTTCAAAATATGGTAAATTAATCAAAATTGGAGAGATCGATACCTCAAAATTAAAGAGATGGGAGAGGAAAAGGTTGTTTTGGTGAAAATTGAGGAGATCGTAGAGGATTGAAGCAATTTATGGTTTCTTCGGCAGCAAAAAATCTGAAGAAAGGTCGTGATTAATGGAGAGGTTACGGGGGGCAGAAATTTGAGTTTTTGAGCTTAGAAGGAGAGATTTTTGAAGGAAGGAATCATGCACACGGACAAACTTTGAAAAAAAAAAATAGCTTGAAGGACAAGAAGTTTCGTTTTTTGGCTGAAGGACAAACTTTGAAAGAAAATTAGGCTGAAGGACAATGCTAAATACAACTAGCATTTTGTACAGTATAAACACTATACAAAATGCTAATTATAACTAGCATTACATTCAGTTTTACATTATACAAAATGCTAGTTGTATTTAGCATTGTCTTTCAGCCTAATTTTCTTTCAAAGTTTGTCCTTCAGTCTAAAAATGAAACTTGTTGTCCTTCAGCCTAAATTTTTATGAAAATTTGTCCTTGTGCCTATTTTACACTTTTTGAAATAGGCTGGTGAAAGTACCATGTTGCCTATTTGTACGCATAAAAATGAGTATTAAATTTTAAAATTTCCCTTTACATGTATTCCTTTAGTAAAAATGTTTTTTACAGATAGTATTAAATTTTAACATCACTTAAAATTAGCATATGACAATTAAGCAAATCTTTATTAATAGTTGGCTTGGAAGCGCAATCTTTTGATCCAACCGCGAAGTTCCAAAATTGCCCTTTATATGTATTTCTTTAGTAAAAATGTTTTTGTACAGATATTATTAAATTTTAACATCACTTAAAATTAGGATCTGACAATTAAGCTTTTCTTACAAATTCAAATTTCCTCTACCACGTCTTAATATCACTTAAAAATAGGATCTAACAAATAAATTACTTTACAAATCCGTTTTTTATTAATTAATAATATAAATAGAAATTTAAACCGATAAAAAATTAGATACCACAATATAAAAATAAAAATTTAAAATAACTACATTTGATTCAACACAAAAATATGACCAAATATTTGTGAAAATCATTTTCTTTTGAACGTATTAAACAAATACAATGTGTAGAAAAACAATTCAGATGCCTTCATCACGCGCGAAGCGCGTGCCATAACGCTCGTTTTCTCATAACTTAAGTAACACCTGCTTTGATGTTTTTGTACCGAGCAATAATGAACCCCAAGAGGTTTTCTATTACTATTCATTCATACTAATAATGCTATAAAACTAACTCTACATTTAATGTTAAAATGAGAAATCTTAATACAATGTATGTTAAATTGAGTAAATTGAATAAGGGCTCGTTTGGCAAACAAAAGCAAAAGGACTTTTGCTAATTTCAAAAGTCCTTTTGCTCTTAGAAAGTAAAAAAGTAAGAAATATATTTGAAAAACTTTTGACTTACAGTCAAAATTGAAAAAAAAAAGTTTAAAAATTCAAATATGAAACTTTGAAAATTAAATTGTACAATTTCAAATTTTGAATTTTGAAAATTCAAAATTTTAAATTTTTAAAGTTCAACAATTCAAAATTTTAAAGATCAAATTTTAGAAATTTAAAATTTCTAAATTTCGAAATTTTCAATTTTGGAATTCAAAACTTTGAAATTTTGATTTGATATTTGAAATTCTGAAAGTTTGAAATTTTGAAATTTTAAAATTCGAAATTCTAAAAATCTAATTTTGAAGTTCGAAAATTTTAATTTTGAAATTTTAAATTTTAAAATTTGAAATTCTGAAAATCTGATTTTGAAATTATGAATTTGAAATTTTGAATTTAGAATTTTGAAATTTTAGTTTTGAAATTTTGAAATTTGAAATTTTGAAATTTGAATTTTTGAAATTTGAATTTTTGAAATTTGAATTTTTGAAATTTGAATTTTTGAAATTTGAATTTTTGAAATTTGAAATTTGAAATTCTGAAATGTTAAATTTCAAATAATGAATATTTGAAATTTTATGAATATGAAATTTTAAATCTTAAATTCTAAAAATCTGATTTTGAATTTTTGAAATTTGAAATTTTGAATTTTAAATATGAAATTTTGAAATTTAAAATTCTGAAATTTCAAATTTTGAAATTCAGAAATATGACTTTGAAATTTGAATTTTTGAAATTTGAAATTGGAAACTAGAAATTCGAAATTTTGGAATTTGAAATTTTGACAATTTGGAAATATGAAGTTTAAAATTTTAAATTTTAAATTCTGAAATCCTGTAATTTCGAATTTTGAAATTTAAATTTTGAAGTTTGAATTTTTAAAATCTGGAATTTGAAATTATGAAATTTTTAAATTTGAAATTTGAAATTTTGATTTTGAAATTTGAATTTTGAAAATTTGAAAATTTTTAATTTTACAAGTAATTTTGAAATTCTAAAAAACTGGCTTTGAATTTTGAATTTTGAAAATTTAACAATTTGGAATTTTGAAATTTAAAATTCAAATTTTTCTGGAATTTTTTGAAATAATTTCTTTTAGAATTTTTTCGTATAAAAAATCGACTTATGTAAGTCGAAAACCCAAAAAAAATTGCTTTTGAAATAAGTTGAAAATTGACTTTTAAAATTTGGTAGATTTTGTTTATCCATATTGATTTTTTAACTTTTGCTTTTATAAGCAAAAAAGCAACTTATTTATTGTAATCCAACGGCCCCTAAGCAATAAATTAATTTTATTATTACTTTTTGTGTGTAACTTAGGTTGCGTAGCTTAAACGTTGTGCCTGTGCATGTGCATATGATATAAATAAAGTATACATGTTGAAATTTACATAAGTTAGTGATTTATTAGATGAATTATCAAACATTATTTAATGGAATTTGTTTAAATAAGCTAGAATTAAAATTACATAGTTAGTTTAAATATATGGACTTAAAGGTAAATAACATGAATAATTGAGAATAATTTTGTGGAAAATTGTATAAAATTGATGTGGAGTTATTGAATAAACAACGTAATTTTGTAATATAATGTATATTGATTCTTGGTATAGAAGAATAATAACTGATTTACTAATTAACTATGTTATTATTATTAATGTATATGATATGATATGATTTATGTTATAGAATTTATATATCTTTGTAGTTCAATGGAAAAATAATTTTACTATTTATCTTTATATACATACATTCATAAATATAGAGAAGCGTTCAACACCCCAAACAGTGTTGCACCCCAAATGCCCCTTGATTTTCACCTCAAGTCCTGATTTAAGTAATAGTTCATTCTCGCATGTTCCGCTACCACTATTATTTAAATTAGAACTTAGGGTGAAGATCAAGAGGCATTTGGAGCGCTGTTGAATGTTATTGAAACAAAAAAAAATTAACATTTTCAAGTGATTCTAACACTTTGAAAATACTAATGTTTGCAAAATTTCATAATGATTTAAAATTAATCATTTTAAAACAAATTTATCTCTTACAAAAAAAATTCCAACTAATGAATTAAATTCTCCAATTCAAATCATTATTTATTAACCTAAAAATCAGGGTTGTTACAGTCTTCCATACTTAAAGAAATTGCGTTCTCACAATTTCAATTAAGGGAAAAGTGTATAATAGAAACATAAATATATTCAAAAGTTCATTCTTTAAATTTAACCAATACCATACGAATAAAACATTGTTTTAACTTAACAATTTAATTTATAAAAAATCAATATATCCCCCTTCCTTATTTTCTAATTTGAAAATAATTTACCCAAATATTTTAACTCAAACTTCAAAATTTCAATTATTACCCCAAATAATTTTTCTCAAAATTTACATTTTCCAAAGAATAAAATAGCTTCCTATGGTAATTATTTACACATCTTATTTTAAACTTCCAAAATTTAATATCCATCTATATCATGAAATGGTATACACAATGAATCAAAAATATCATACACTCTTCATCCTAGAACATATATGTATATCATAGATGAACATACACAACTCACATATATAAAATAATATAATAATGTTGACTTACCATCTATCTATAACAAATCGCTTTGTCAAATGGCCAAGATGTTGACCTTGCATCAACGTTGTTTTGTTCACATACCTCTGTTATTGCTAATGTTTGGTGGCTGCACATGTCATCTAAATCAATGCATATAAGGCATCTTTGTAGTTTCATTATAATTTTCTAAGCCATTAAAAAATTTTCCAAAACATTTTTCCACAAAATATTCTATCATCGCAAATAATAATAATAATCATTTACTAAATATTACTATTAAAACTCCAATTAATATCTTCTTTCCAAATAATCATATAACTAATAATATTTCATTTTTAAATATTATTTATATCCAAGACACTTGCATTAAAAAAAGAATTATCACATTTGTATATACTTTTATACATACTTTTTCACAAAATATCTTTTTCACAAAATATCTTTTTTACTTTCAAAATTTATTTCATATGCGTATAATTATATTTTCCAAATATTTGTCTCATTTTAAAATAATATTTAACTAGCCTAAAACTTTATTTCCTTCTTAAATATTATTTTCAACCCATGCATAATTATTTATAATACTAATATACATAACTCAAAATTATTATGTCTGACTTCTCGTCAAAGCGCTTGGAAATCCCTACGGATATCGTGGCTTTCCACGTCTCGACCAGAATTGAAAAAAACACTCAACAGACAATTTAACACAAAACTAATTCCAAAATTTGTAAATCAATATATTCTCATACAAAAGAAAATTCACTAATAGCAATTCAATAATCCAACCATTCATCCATTCATATAATATTCAATCAAACATAAATAAACTACTAATTATTGGGCTCAGCGGAAACCTTCTATCAGCTTATGCTACGCAACTCTAATCACTAACGTATCAGGACACTACTACAAAGCACTAAACTTTTAAGATCATTTTCTAATAATAATTTGTAAAGTGATTTATAAATTTCACAAATACGACCCAATGATTATTCCCATAATCATTTTATATTCTTATCCTTATATAGATAATTAATATAACTATCTACCACATACCCTAGGGAACAGAATTCTAAGTTATCTAGGTCTCAAGTCTATGATATTATATTCTATAATGTTTTGACTCAGCTCTGATAACAACTGTAACGACCCATCGATATTCCCATATTATTAAAGAACATTATAAATAATGTCGTCTAATAACACGAAGAATGCGGGTTGTTAAGGGTGAATAAATGCGAATATATCTTTAAACTAACACCGAACACGTTATATTTACCGTTTTACTAAATATCTGGAATAAAATTTGACGTGTACAGTCTCAGTCTAAAGTAATAAACACATTAGTTTCTCAAAATCAGTATAGTTTAGCATATAAAACAATAGTCATATATCACAATGGAATAAGAATACATCTTATACAAATACATATTTTGAGTCTACTAAAATAGTACTAGACCAACATAATTTACATCCAATACAAGTCAGCATCTTAAAATGTACATCTCATACACATACAAAAAATCCTACATGAGATAAACTAAAAGGTCAAAATGATTTATCTCCCTGCTAGCACACCCATCCAAAAGTCTATCTGTCATGTAACTTAAAAAGTATCGACCTGACTCGAGTATTGTAAATAAAGCGGGTCAGACTATCTCTTGATATCCAAAGGACAAGAAAAAGATATAACACAATGATATATTGTAACAACCCTGTATTTTGAGATTATTTTATATTTTAATTATTTTAATTGAAATTCCTGATTTAAAAACTTTATTTTATTTATTAAAATGGATAAAAAAAATATTTTAAATAAATTTTTTGATTTTTATGTGAATTATAATTTCAAACATGAATAAATAGAATATTTCAAAAATGTGAATTTGGTCAATATGGAAAACTTTGACTTTTAAATTTAAAATTTAAATTTTTGAATTTTTGAATTTTATCTTTTATTATGAAAATAAATTAAATTTCAAGAATACTGCTTTTTGTTTCGTTGAAATCCGATTTATATTGTGAAAGTTATGCTTTTTACAATATCGTATGTAAATTGATTTATTTAATAAAATATTGGTTTTAATATTTTTATTTGTCATATCATGTTCTAATATGTGTTATACGACATATTAGGTATATATTTTTATTTTTAAAATATTTTTGAAGTATAGTTATAAATTTTAAATGTTTACTGTATATTGTTTTCAATTTTTTTTTTAAATTCTAGTTTCAATTTAAGCTATTTTCTTTAGTTATTTTCCATTTTTCTTTAAAATAATTATTTATTTCCGTTTTCACTTTATTTTGTTTTCAGATTTTCATTTTATTCACTGAAATTTTTATTAGTTTATTTGAATAAAAGAAAATAGAAATTTCAAGAGTCAAAGACCTTTCATTTTCTGGTGACTCTTCACTTACTTGTCTTTTCAAATTGCTTTTGCCTTTTCACTTTCTTCTTTTGGCCGTTCATTCTCATGCTTTTGTCATGTATCTCTTTTACATTTAATGTGAGAAACATTTACTTCTCACATCTGAAAACTCATGGCCAAAATTTGTAATGGCTTCTCCTTTATCTCATCTTTCCTTCTCTTCTTGACATGAGTTTTTTTTTTTTTTGCTTTTGCTCTTCTTCTAATTGTTCAGCCACAACCCCTTCACCACCTTCACCAACCACCATAGATAGCCGTGACCTTCCCATGGTGCAAAACACCACAACTTTGCAAAACTCTCCAAATATGCCTAGCCGAGCCTACTTTTTCACCATCATCTTCATATTTAAGCCACGGCCACACCTCTAGCCGCCGCCGCCACCACCAAGTATTTCACCTCTGAACATCACCATCTCCTCTGACCTAACCTGTACTTGCCTCTGGCCGAGCCCAAATGTGCCATAGGTCAAGCCTATGATTGAACCAAACCTCTTTTAGCCTTGCCTGTTGACCTTCTTCCCATTGTAACTCCAAACCACTTCCTATTCCTTTGTAGCCATGCTCTTATGATCCAAACCAGATCCTTTACAACCTGAGAACATGTGTGGCCGAGACTAAACCATGTTGTGGCCGAGCATATGTGAGTTATGGTCAAGCAAAATTGATGGAAAAGCTTAGTGATGTCTTGCGTAAATTCTATTTCTGTTTTCGTTCTAATAAATTTAGTAGTGTATTTATATTTATATCTTGTTTTGTTTTGTTGTCAAATACAAGATTAACATTTGGCTCTCCACTCCACTCACGTCAAAGTCGTGCTATCGTGCTTTTTTGGATTTTGTTTGTGTGCTTTGTTTTGCTATCTCCAGCTTGAAACAAGTGAGTAATTCACACTTGACATTCATACTTATATAACCGTGAATGGATCGTAAGTGAATGTGTAGAAATATTATATCATGTTATACCTGCCTGTGATATAAATTATATGATGTTAGCCCTATTTATAAACCTGTCATATCATCTGTTACTGCTATATGTTGCTATACTATTTATTTTATTCTGTTCTCATACTGCAAGTTCCTTGTAGAATAGAATCACTAAGGGTTGAAATGATACATACCCGAACGGACTTTAGAATAGGGAAAAATCATTATGTCCTGAAATAATAGGCCTAAGCGATTTTTATTTATTTTTATTTAACTTGGGATTGCAGGTTTGAAATGATAGAACCTGGATTTTTCTTTGTAAATTACGGATTGAAATGATATATTATCTGTATCACTTGACTTAGGTTAGAAAATTTTATACAGACCCGTGTTTATTTTATATAAAGTTTTTATGAAATTTTTAAAGCATTTTAAAAACGTAAATTTATGATAATTTAATTTAAATTGAATAAATAAATGATTTTTATGAAGTATTAATGATTTTTCTACAAGATAAAATGTGAAACAAATGAATGGTTAAGTTGAAATTTGTAATTTGTAATTTTGTTTAAAGTGAAGTTTGAGTTAAGTAAATAAAATATGATAATTTGATTTAATTTGAATTTAAAATTACTTAATAAAATATATATGATTTTCTATGAATTAAAATGGTTAAATAAATGAATGAATGTTTGATAGTGTAATTTGAAATATAACTTAACTTGGAAATGTGAAATTTAATAGAAGTTAAGTTAAGAAAATAGAATGGAAATTAAGTTTATATTGTGAAATGGAAATTAAAACTTAATTATTAAGTTAATTTTTCAAATGCGAAGAATGGAAAATTTATATGCTTGAATTTAATAAGTGAATTATTTAAATTTTGATTTTTGTATAAATTTTACTTTATAAAAATCATAAATTAAAGGGTATTTTAAATGACCATTTTAAAGTGGGAAAAATGTGGAATTTTTTAAGTTAAAAATGGTTTTAATTGGAATTTTATTATTGTTTCTAAAATTGTATTGAAAATATGGAATTTAATTAACAGCATTTCAGAAATGCTATCATTTCTGAAGTTAACTTGAATTCATAAGTAAAGGATATTACAACATTTTAAAGTACTGTAGTTGATACGAATGAACTATAACTAAAATTTAACTAAGTGATATTACAGTACTTTGTAAGTACTGTAGTTGTAGAAACTAAAACTTGAACCTGAACTATTACAGCAGTTTTAAATGTTGTCTTTGCTTAATTGAATTGTTTTTCAAATGTAACTTAACGTAGCATTTTCTAAATGCTGCGAATAAATTTAAGTGAATAAGTGAATTCTGAAAAGACTAAATTTTTGGGAATTGAATATTTTTTTTGAAGTATAATAACTTCATTTTAATTGGATTAAATGGAGTAATTTGATTTGAAATATAAACCATTTTGAAATGTGATTTGGAATGGTATTTAAATTAAATAAATTAAATGAGATTTTGGAAGGATATGATATTTTTATATTTTAAAACAGATTTGAAATGATATCGAATTTTAAATGATATTTGATTTTCGAAGTATAAAATACCATTTTGGAATTTTTAACCACGGTTACACTTCTCTGTATGCCTTGTGATTTTTGAATGTATTTATTTTATGGTTTAATGGATCCTTAGAGGATGAGCGATCTTAAGCATCCTTTAAGTTATTGTGCATTACTACTACAGTTCACTTGAGTTGGTTCACATTGTATAAGTATGTATGTCCTGACTCGAGTGTTTTGTGTTTTATTTTACGCTCGGTCAGCCTGATATTCACAGCTTTAGATATTCCTTTCTGGAGCTAGGAATCCTTGGAGATTCTGCTTGTCTAGTTATTTATATCTTCCAGTTTCGGTTTTTCTATTTCAGCTCTTGTATTAATGATCTTCTATGTATTTGGGATTTCTATTATATATGATTTCAGACTGATATTATGTACTTTGTTTTTGAGATTTTGTTATAGTAGCTTCATGAACTACTATGGTATTTCATATTCCACTGTGAGTTATTCTGATATTTCTGTGTCTATGATTCTGTGATTGGTTTTATTTGCTTCAAATTTTATTACAATGCGGTATTTTGAGCAATTCAAGTCCGACATGTGTGGATGCGAATGGCTGAAAATATCGGGTTGTTACAGTTGGTATCAGAGCTTTGGTTTCAGGCAAACCTTTGCCTACGGAGCAAAAAAACTCATTAGAGATAAGGTAAAAATACCCTAGAATGAGTGAAATCAATCTCAGAATCATTTCTTTGTGAGAGAACGTATTTTCAAAGTATAAATGATTTCCAAATGATTTTAAGGATTTTCAAAGATTATATTGGAATAAATTTTTCTTATTTTGAAATCAAGATTTTCTAAACTTCATCCCTTCGGTATCCATCTTATTAGTAATCTCTTGGTTAGGATTCTTATCGATTAGGATTCCTTGAACTTTGGAACGCTCCTACTTGTTCTGAAATCCAGTCTTATCTTCCCTATTTTTATCCTTTTGATTTTTGGAGCATTTCGTAACTCCACTTTGAATGACCTCTATAAAGAGCAGTGATTCCACAAATCTTTGCATGATTGGTAAAGGGGTGAAACTCCTTTACAATTGGCATTGATTAACCAGAGATTTTAGTATCCTTGGATTTTGATGCTATCTATCTCCTTCTCTACCTGGTCTATCTCTGGCGATCGAATGTCGATTTGCCTTAGATTTCCGCATTGATTATATTCCTGAAGTCACGGTTGACCGGTTAAGGTCGCCCGCGATTTATATGTGCTCATCTATCTTCTATTTGGTAATTAAATGATCTCATCTTCATTTGAGCTTATCTTCAACTAGAATTCTATTTGATTAGAGTTTCTCTAAATTCGAATCTCTGTTTGTTTGAAATCTACCCTTGAATCGTACCTTGGAAATTTGTGTTTGGTTGTATTTTGAAATTATGCATACATCGAAATTATTATTTTGATAAGGATGACCACATTTTATATATAAAAGTGAAATGTTTTCGATAAGGATTATGTACCTTTTAAAAACGAAAATTTGAAGATCTGAAAGGATTTGAAATTTTGAAAATTTATAAGAAATTTGATTTATATAAAATGATTTATTACTGAAGGGTTTTGAATTTGAATTTCGAGGAATCGAACTCCGGTTTTTTGAAATCAGTTTGAAGATTTTGAAAAATATATAATAATATGATTTAAAGGATATTTTTGAATAAGATATGTTTCAAATGAATTCGAATGAATTCCAATGATTCGAAAAGATTTCAAAGAATTTTTCAAGAAAATAGAAGTCCAGAACTCACTTGTGTCGCTGAAAAATAATTTCGGTGATGAGTGCACGCATCATCGACATTGATTTTCGAGTTTCAAAGTCAGGGAGAGGCCACTCTAGTAGCTTTGTTATGCAAATGATGTTGGAAAACAAATTTTGATTTCAAATTTCGAAGGACGGTTTGATATTCGAAAGATATATGTATATACGTATATTTGAAATGATTTAAAGTAAGCCTATGTTCAGTCCTCGAGTTTCGAATTTTTTTTCGTATAACCATATCTATTGGAATTGATTTACTGATTTGTTGCTAATTTCCAACTCGTGGATTGGAAAATTTGGTTTCTCTGACTATTTGGAAAGTTCGAGCACTTCCAAATCAAGGTTTAATTTTTAAAGCTAAGTAATTTTCAAAAGGTAAATTTGATCTTCCATATATGAAAATAAATAGTTTAAAGATTTTAAAGGGATTAAACTTGAAAATCATTTTTGGTATAATTGATTTTGAGGAAAATATTTGGTTTCGAAAATAGATTGGAATTTAAATCCCATTATTTATATGATAATTTTGGAAATGAATTTGTTCGACCAAAATTATGTTGATTTAAAAACCAGGATTATTTTGTAACGACCCAGAATTTATGTCGTTTGAAATTCGTATATTTAATTGATTTTAAATATTAACAAGTAAAATTCGTAAGTCGAATAAATTATATTTCGAATATCTAGATTTAATTGGATAATTAAATCGATAATTTAATATTTAAATTACAGTAATAATTGAAAATTGGGTTTAATGTGATTAAAATTGATTTTTAAAGTTGTATTAAATCATATTGGAGTTTGAATGACGTTATAGAACTTTTAAAATTGAATTAAAAGTTAAATTGTGGAAATTGAATATTTTAATGTTTAATTTACGAGTAAAAATAGCCATTTTTCAAACAGTCTCGGATTTCGACGAAACTATTTTCATTGGATCCGTAATGTTATATTATTGTAAGATTTCAAATTTCGTGTCAATCGGATTTACGGTTTGTCCGGGGCAAGCCAAAACGCATAGAAATTAACCGATTTAATTGAAATTTGATCGTTTATTTCCGTAACTCGCACATATGATCGAATTGGCTCTCGATACCTATTCCATTATGTCCAGAACATGGGTTAAACCCTACAAATGTTAGTCGGCATGCTTCGTTTGGAGTTCGAAAAAACTTGGAGATGAATAATGTTTTGCAATTTTCTATAAAAGGACGTTAATTTCTTCATTTACACAAACCCTTGAGAACTTAGTTCAGGCCGCCATTTTCATTTCCACGGCCAGAAAATCATTTTGTTTCCCCTTCGATTTCATCAAATCCATCCGTTATCACGAGAAACTTCCTAAACAAAACATGTAGACCTTAACACGATCTACAAATCCAACGGCTATGATCGTAAATTTCGTCACGAATCGACGGCAATCCTCGCACGTAGGCGCTGCGTTCAATCACGAATTTTGAGGCAACAACACAACCGAGTGGGGCTGAATTTGGGGCGTTGGCATAGGGGAGCTAGGCGCATTTTGTATAGGTCGTTGATTGTGTTCTCGGCATTCGTAGTGACGGCGATAATTAGGGTTTGGAGGCGGCCTATATGGGTTTGTGCGTGCATCTTTTACTGATGGGAGAAGAAGGAGGGCACGTCGCAGATGTTGCTATAGGAAATCAACGGCAAGATTTAAACTGAGGTTAAAAATATAAAATAGAAATTGAAAATTATATAATATAAATTCGTTCAAACTTCTAAATGCTGTAATTTTTTCATACGAGGTCCGTTTCGCACGAAACGAGTTGCGTCAGGTTCCTATGGACGAATACTACATTATGGAGATGGTTTGGAATCGATTGGAGCTAGTGATAATTTTGGGTAAAATTAAACGCGTGTTTAATTTTATTCGAAATGAAACACTGCAACTGTATTTGAAACAAGGCGAGAACTTCTCACTCAATCGAATTTGTTTCAATTTAAATTTTAAATAGTTAGATTTAGAATTGCTTGATTTTGTGATTGAATGATGGTTGCTATCTGTTGTATTGAAATAGACCCCATACGCCGCATATTGAGCGGAGGTTATTTTATTAAACACATATACAGCGGTATTCCATCGTGAAGTGGAATTGGTATTATATATGTATTTGGAGTTGATTTCCCACATTATATAGCGGATGAGACCCTATTGCGCCGCATAATAGCGGATGATATTTTATATAAACCCATGTACCGCGATATTCCGTCTTGAAACGTGATTGTTATTGTGCTAATATCTATGTATGCAGGGAGACAGGTTGGAGGGATCCAACTGGATTCCTCAAATAATTGAATTTGTTCAATGTTGTGTGTTGATTTTTTTTATAATCTCTCTGTGATTATCTTTGTGATTGGAATCATTGTAGGCTAAAATAGCCGAATATAATTTTGGTATCGTTGGATACCGCAAATAAATAAATAAATAAAATTTGATTTTTGAAAACTCAGGTTGAAATTTATATTAAAATTTATTTTTGAAAATTGGGGAAATTTAAAAGAAGGAATTCTAAAATAATAAAGTTTTATTTATAATCTTATTGAATAAAATTTCAAAATATGAGAAAAGCTTTAATAAATGAATTTCAGGTAATATTATTCAAAGGTTGAAGAATTTATTCAAATACGGATTTTAAAGAGTTTGAAAAATAAAAGAATTGGTTTTCTTTAAAAAGATTTTTTTTTAAAAGGAAATAAAATTTGAAACCCATTTGGGAATTGATTTTTGGTAATTGAATTTAAATCTTTTCAAAATCCATTTGAAAATTTATTAGGTGTTTTGAAAAGAATTTGGAATCAATTTGATAATTGATTTGGGGTTTAGTAGAAATTGATTTCAATTTGAGATTTGAATGAAATTCACTCGGTGTT
The DNA here is from genome assembly GCA_030765085.1 of Allium cepa. Lineage (NCBI taxonomy): Eukaryota > Viridiplantae > Streptophyta > Magnoliopsida > Asparagales > Amaryllidaceae > Allium > Allium cepa. Next base: position 131,257,982 of record CM060934.1, read on the forward strand.
TAATTTCTTGGAAAATCAATACAGAATTTGATTTCGTTGTTTTTGAAATCAATTGAAAAATTGAATTGTTGTTGAAAGTGAATATTTGAAATCGATTTGAAAATCGTATATCAATGGATATTTGAAAATTTAAATTCACCATGGAATTTATAAAGGAAAGGGAAATTTGTTTAAAAATAAACATTGATTTATTTTTGAAGTGTGGAAATAAATTTACGGATTTGGAACGTAAATTTAAAATAAATAGGTAAGAGTTTATTTAATTGGTTTAAATGAACCATTTTGAAATGAAAGTGTATTCTCCCTGGAAGGCCGAACAAAATTTTTGAATGGCTTTGAAAGATATATATATATATATATATATATATATATATAATTCTAGAATTGGTTTTGAAAAGGATAATTTGGAGAAATTAACTTCTTAAATTATTTTAAATCCTTTAAGTAAAGATTTATTAAGTTGATATAGAAATGATTATTTCTAAGATTTAATCAATAATTGTTTTGGAAAATAGTTATTTGAATAGTTATACTCTATCTACTAATTTTATTTTGAAAATTAGTTTGGACTTAAGTTATATGTAATATTGGTATTATATTTTTATAACTAATATTTTAAGTAAATTGTTTAAAGAAAAATAGTTTTATTTCAAAGTGTTTTTCCGATATATTTTGGATAAGTGTTATAAATTATTTTAAAGTATTTGAACTCGGAAGATTTCCAATGAAAATGAATAAATACTTGGAAGTGTTTCCGCGTAAGGAAAATGATCTGAAATTTGTTTTCAAAAGTTGTAAAGGTGAAAGGTGATTTGAAATTTGTTTTCAAATGGTTGAAGTGTGGAAAAATATATCTTGTAAAGATATTTTTGGAAATTAGATAATTTGAAAATTTATTTGGAATCTGGTGGTGTTGTGCATATCTATTGATAGTTAAATAACTGGCTATCAATATTTACCTTTGAATGGGTATTTGTTGTGATTTGCTTGAATTTGAATGCTACAGTTATTTTAAAACAAGCGCTCGTTATTCGGTTTAGCCGGGAGAGGACCTTTGGGTCATAAATTCCATTCCGAATAGTGATACGTCGTAATGGATAACATTTGAAGACCGGGTATTTTCGAAAACGGAAGTATTATCGTCGAATGTCTCTACATCGGCTGATCCCAGATATAGAGATTTTATCACCCTTTGTGGTGGGAATTCCGGACGTGATTAGTGAATATCCAGATTTGTAAGGGCTTCTCTGGAAGTGCCTTCGGTTCCGTTCGATTCTGGAACGGACTTGTATGGATGTGTGTCTGACGTTACGGATTGAGATGTGAAGCTGGTCTCTATCAAATACATTTTTGTTGATGGCGGAGAATTTATTCTCTTAGCTTAACACCCTTCTCTGAGACGTACGAGCTCAGAGGTTATGTAGTTGATGGTTAAGAGTGATATATTCTAATTTGGTAACGTGGCATGCTGAGTGCTGTTGATTATTTATTGATCAAAGCGTGGCTTTTGTGAAAAACGTAGCTTTGCGGACGAGACTTGCTTGTCTTAGTGAAATGTGATGGGGGGTTCTCGCTTCGCATTAGGTGGCGAACGGAAGACTCTTACCCCTACACATCCTCTTTACGGGGTTGGTTAGGCGTAACCCATGACAGTCGAAAGGCTGGCCGTAAAAGCAAGTTTCGGGTACCAGTGTAAGCCACGGTGGGTCTGGGATGGTTGCAAAGCCTATCGCTTGCCGCTGTCTCGGGTCTTTTACAAAGTGGTATCAGAGCATTTGGTTAAGCGACAACCTTGGCTCTATTGGGAATTACTCATTAGAGATAGAGTCAGTAGTACTCTAGGATGAGTTTGAGTGTAATAATAGATATGAGCGCGTATTTGTTAGTGAATATAAAAATGTTTTATATTGTGTTTGCTTATCCGTTGAAATGTTTTTGAATTCTGGTCGGTATGTGGGACACCATATTATCGATAGGGATTTCTAAACACTTAAACGAGGCAAGTCGGCATAGTATCATTTTAAATTGGGTAAATGAAATAATTTTACCTCGATTATATTTTACATATAAAGGAAATAATTTTTCAGAAATTATTAAAGTGTATATAAATTGATTGTTTGGTTGTTGAAAATGTAAGAATATATATATAAGTTAATTAAAGGATGTTTGAATAATCTAAATAAAAGAATAATTGTATAAGCAAATGAATTATTAATTATGGAACCATAATTAATGTGATTTACAATTGTGAAATAATCTTTTATATAAGAAGTGAAACTATATGAATATATTTATAAATATGAGTTGTAAATAAAAATGAATTTGAACTATGAATTGAAATTGTTGAATATAAGTGAAACGAGTTTTGAACTTATAATATGAGATAATAGATTTTAGCTTTGGTAAAGTTAATGGATTTGGAAGTTTAAATACATAAGTTGTATAACTTATTAAACGTGAAAATGTAAGTGAAACCAAATGATAAAATGGTTAAACAATTTTGTTAAGCAAAACGAGATATGAATTTGAATAAGTGACGAAATTTGACTTGGGTAAAAGTAAATAGAATTTACTTTAGAACTGGAATCTGAATTGGATTTATAAGTGGAAATTGAAGTTAAGTTAAACAAATGATGTTTGAAATGGAATATAACTTAAGTAATGTTGAATGAAGTTGATTTTGGTATCGAAGTAAACTAACAAAGTGAAGTGATGAATGTGAATTTGAGTTATATAAATGCAATTCAACTTTAGTGGTTAAATGAATTAGCAATTGAATTGAACTAATGAATTGAATATTAATCAATCGAATGTAAATTGATATAGAATAATGAATGTAAGTGTTAATTCATTAGAAGCTAATGAAGTTGAAAAAAATCGAATAATTGAAAGTAAAGTCAATTAGATATTAAACCAATTGGAAATTAAAAGTGTTAAACCAAATTGAAGTTAGACAAAGTGAATATGAATTGTTGAACGTAAATTTAATAATTTGGTTATGTTGGTTATGATTTGGTTGTTATATGATTATTAGTTGATTGTATATAATTCACTAAGTGTTAATGAAATTGAATTGATAAATGGAAAGCTATGTAATTGAATTTGAATTGAAAGTGAACTAATGTGAATTGGTTGTAAGCAATTAAAAATTGTATCAAAACCTTATCAATTGCTTGGGAATTATTTTGATTGCATTGCTTATGAAAACTATATGTTTTCTACTGAAAATTAGTGAAATGTAAATGAATTTCCTATATATGTCACTTACATGTTTAAATTGAGTAAGTACACATACCGGGGCTGTAGTTGGCTGGATTTGGTCACACTAAAAGGCTAATAAATAACTGTTTTGCTTAAAAATGCTAAAAAGGTACGCCTACGCAATAAAAATAGGAAATATGAACTGTTTTTCTGTTTTCCGACCGTGTGGATCGATGTATATATATTTATATCTATTGTGATATTGCAAAAGCTCCTCCGTACAAGGGAGACTCTACCAAATTTTTCCGTAAATTTTGAGAGTTAGAAAAAATTTTGAAAATTTTTGTTAACAAAAAGTCAATTTCTAAATTGAAATGAAAATGTAGGAATTGAACTAGAAAAGTGTAACCATCAGATTTTGTAAAAGTTAAGGAATTAAAATGAATCTGAAATCAAGTTGGGACGGTTTGTTTTTGAAAAAAAAATGTTAATGGATTTCGAGACTTTTTCTTACTTGGCAATTTCGAGTACGAAATTCTTTAAGGGGGGAAGTTTGTAACGACCCAGAATTTCTGTCATTTGAAATTCGTATATTTAATTGATTTTAAATATTAACTAGTAAAATTTGTAAGTCGAATAAATTATATTTCGAATATCTAGATTTAATTAGATAATTAAATCGATAATTTAATATTTGAAATTACAGAAATATTGGAAATTGGGTTTAATGTGATTAAAATTGATTTGTAAAGTTGTATTAAATCATATTAGAGTTTGAATGATGTTATAGAACTTTTAAAATTGAATTAAAAGTTAAATTGTGGAAACTGAATATTTTAATATTTAATTTACGAGTAAAAATAGCCATTTTCAAACAGTCTCGGATTTCGACGAAACTACTTTCATTGGATCCGTAATGTTATATTATTATAAGATTTCATATTTCGTGTCAATCGGATTTACGGTTTGTCTGAGGCAAGCCAAAACGCATAGAAATTAGTTTAACCGATTTAATTTAAATTTGATCGTTTATTTCCGTAACTCGCACATATGATCGAATTGGCTCTCGATACCTATTCCATTGTGTCCGGAACGCGGATTAAACCCTAGAAACGTCAGTCGGCACGCTTCGTTTGGAGTTAGAAAAAACTTGGAGATGAATAGTGTTTTGCAATTTTCTATAAAAGGACGTTAATTTCTTCATTTTACACAAACCCTAGAGAACTTAGGTCAGGCCGCCAATTTCGTTTCCACGGCCAGAAAATCACTTCATTTCCCCTTCGATTTCTTCAAATCCATGCGTTATCACGAGAAACTTGCTAAACAAAACTTGTAGACCTTAACACGATCTACAAATCCAACGGCTATGATCGTAAATTTCATCACGAATCGACGGCAATCCTCGCACGAAGGCGCTACGTTCAATCATGAATTTCCAGGCAACGACACAATCGAGTGTGGCTGGATTTGGGGCGTTGGCATAGGGGAGCTAGGCGCATTTTGTAGAGGTCGTTGATCGTGTCCTCGGCGTTCGTAGTGATGGCGATAATTAGGATTTGGAGGCGGCCTATATGGGTTTGTGCATGCGTCTTTTACTGATGGGAGAAGAAGGAGGGCACGGCCCAAATGTTGCTACAGGAAATCAATGGCCAGATTTAAACTGGGTTAAAAATATAAAATAGAAATTGAAAATTATATAATATAAATTCGTTCAAACTTCTAAATGCTGTAACTTTTTCATACGATGTCCGTTTCGCACGAAACGAGTTGCGTCGGGTTCGTATGGACGAATACTACATTATGGAGATGGTTTGGAATCGACTGGAGCTAGTGATAATTTTGGATAAAATTAAACGCATGTTTAATTTTATTCGTAACGAAACACTGCAACTGTATTTGAAATAAGGTAAGAACTTCTCACTCAATCGAATTTGTTTCGATTTAAATTTTAAATAGTTAGATTTAAAATTTCTTGATTGTGTGATTGAATGATGGTTGATATCTGTTGTATTGAAATAGACCCTATGCACCGCATATTAAGCGGAGGTTATTTTATTAAACACATATACCGCGATATTCCACCGTGAAGTGGAATTGGTATTATATATGTATTTGGAGTTGATCTCCCGCATTATATAGCGGATGAGACCCTATTGCGCCGTATAATAGCGGATGATATTTTATATAAACCCATGTGCCGCGATATTCCGTCTTGAAACGGGATTGGTATTGTGCTAATATCTGTGGATGCAGGGAAACAGGTTGGAGGGATCCAACTGGATTCCTCAAATAATTGAATTTGTTCAATATTGTGTTTTGATTTTTTTTATAATCTCTGTGTGATTATCTTTGTGATTGGAATCGTTGTAGGCTAAAATTTAGCCGAATATAATTTTGGTATCGTTGGATACCGGAAATAAATAAATAAATAAAATTTGATTTTTTAAAACTCGGGTTGAAAGTTATATTAAAATTTATTTTTGAGAATTGGGGAAATTTAAAAGAAGGAATTCTAAAATAATAAAGTTTTATTTATAATCTTATTGAATAAAATTTCAAAATACGAGAAAAGCTTTAATAAATGGATTTCGGGTAATATTATTCAAAGGTTGAAGAATTTATTCAAAATACGGATTTTAAAGAGTTTGAAAAATAAAAGAATTGGTTTTCTTTAAAAAGATTTTTTTTAAAGGAAATAAAATTTGAAACCCATTTGGGAATTGATTTTTGGTGATTGAATTTAAATATTTTGAAAATACATTTGGAAATTTATTAGATGTTTTGAAAAGAATTTGGAATCAATTTGAAAATTGATTTGGGGTTTAGCAGAAATTGATTTCAATTTGAGATTTGAATGAAATTCACTTGGTGTTTAATTTCTTGGAAAATCAATATGGAATTTGATTTGGTTGTTTTTGAAATCAATTGAAAAATTGAATTGTTATTGAAAGTGAATATTTGAAATCGATTTGAAAATCGCATATCAGTGGATAGTTGGAAATTTAAATTCACCATGGAATTTACAAAAGAAAGGGAAATTTGTTTAAAAATAAACATTGATTTATTTTTGAAGTGTGAAAATAAATTTACGGATTTGGAACGTAAATTTAAAATAAATCGGTAAGGATTTATTTAATTGGTTTAAATGAACCATTTTGAAATGAAAGTGTATTCTCCCTGGAAGGCCGAATAAATTTTTTGAATAGCTTAGATATATATATATATATATATATATATATATATATATATATATATATATATATAATTCTAGAATTGGTTTCGAAAAGGATACTTTGGAGAAATTAACTTCTTAAATTATTTTAAATCCTTTAAGTAAAGATTTATTAAGTTGTTATAGAAATGATTTTTTCTAAGATTTAATCAATAATTATTTTAGAAAATAGTTATTTGAATAGTTATACTCTATCTACTAATTTTATTTTGAAAATTAGTTTGGACTTAAGTTATATGTAATATTGGTATTATATTTTTATAACTAATATTCTAAGTAAAGTGTTTAAAAAAATAGTTTTATTTCAAAGTGTTTTCCCGATATATTTTGGATAAGTATTATAAATTATTTTAAAGTATTTGAACTCGGCAGATTTCCAGTGAAAATGAATAAATATTTAGAAGTGTTTCCGCATAAGGAAAATGTTTTGAAATTTGTTTTCAAAAGTTGTAAAGGTGAAAGGTGATTTGAAATTTGTTTTCAAATGGTTGAAGTGTGGAAAAATATATCTTGTAAAGATATTTTTGGAAAATAAATAATTTGGGAAATTATTTGGAATCTGGTGATGTTTGCATATCTATTGATAGTTAAATAACCGACTATCAATATTTACCTTTAAATGGGTATTTGTTGTGATTTGCTTGAATTTGAATGCTAACTTATTTTAAAATAAGCGCTTGTTATTCGATTTAGCCGGAAGAGGACCTTTGGCTCATAAATCCCATACCGAATAGTGATACGTCGTAATGGATAGCATTTGAAGACCGGTGTTGAAGATCGGATATTTTCGAAAATGGAAGGATTACCGTCGAATGTCTCTGCATCGGCTGATCCCCGATATAGAGATTTTATCACCCTTTGTGATGGGAATTCCGGACATGATTAGTGAATATTCGGATTTGCAAGGGCTTCTTTGGAAGTGCCTTCGGTTCCGTTCGATTCCGGAACGGACTTGTATGGATGTGTGTCTGACGTTACAATTTGAGATGTAAAGCTAGTTTCTATCAAATATATTTCTGTTGGTGGCGGAGAATTTATTCTCTTAGCTTAACACCCTTCTCTGAGACGTACGAGCTAAGAGGTTATGTAGTTGATAGTTATTAGTGATATATTCCCAATTTGGTAACGTGGAATGCTGAGTGCTGCTGATCATTTGTTGATCAAAGCGTGGCTTTTGTGAAAAGCGTAGCTTTGTGGATGAGACTTCGTCGAACCTCACAACCCGGTAATGGTCAAAACAGAAAGAATGCTGCAAGGTTATTTGGGGATAGCGCCCCCATAGGGTATGTACATTTCCTTCTGGATAGAGGTGGTATTATGGTATGCATCCCAGATACTTAACCTATGTGTTGCTGCAAATTTATTTCTTTGTGGTTGTTGGTGGGATAAAGATTGGTTACGACCGGGGGATGGCATACTCGTGTCAGTAGTTACCTAGTTCAGAGGTAACCCGGCCTTGTGTTGGCAGAGATCCGGTTAGGTTCTCGGGGCGTCTTTACAGAGGCGTACCCATGTGGCAATGGGAAGTTCCTTGGCCTGACCATTTTTTGGAAATCCAAACTCCAATACGCACCTTGTACGGTTTTAGTTGTAGAACCTGCCATTTACTTATGGTGGTCACCACTGTTTAGATGGTAACTATAGTAGGCATAGTGCGAAATGCCTATGTTGGCTAAGATTAATATTATACTTTCGAAATGTTTTCTACACTATGCACTAATAATAATAATAATAATCAAATGATTCTGCGTAGTGATCATCTTTGACTATCATAAGGAGAAATCTCCTCCAATTCTGCGTTTGCATTGTGTATGTGGCGGGAGGCCTTATGGTAGTTTCATTTTCCAAAAGCATTGTGGATTCTTTTTATTTCTTTGTGAAAATAACAATTTTAAGTTCTCACACCAGTTCCATGACTGACCTGGAGTTTATTGTTCCCTTCCTAAACTCTGGGTGCCCACAATTTCCACATGGGCAGTTTAGAGTCAGGCTATCAGGTCATTCTGGTATTCAGGAGATGTTGTGGAGATCAGGAGCAAGCTGGATGGCGAAGCGTATCACTTGTAAATGATATTATCTTTTCCGCTGTGTATTCAGTTGTGAGGACAAGTTAATATAATTGTCCAGTTGTGTTGTGTTGTAAGTTGACTTTGATGATGTAATGTATAAAATGTACAGTTCTTTTGATTTAAATATTATTCATTTATCTATTATATGTTGTTCCGCTGCGATTGTGAGATTCTGATATTGTTTCTGTTGCTTCTTCTTTCTTACTTCTTCTATATTTTTCTTCTTAAATCCTAAGGGTTCGGTTTTTCGGCATTCGATTGTTCAACAGTTGATACAATGGACGCATTAATGTCGACATTCGGGAGTCGAAGAATCGCGTTCGTTACAAATTTTCTAAACCTATTGTTTTAAGAAACTTTGAAACTGAATATATGTAATTTGGAAGAAATGGTTTGGCGAAATCATATATGATTTTGAAACTGAAACGTTATTGAAAGGAATTGAAATTGAGAACCTTGTTTTATTAAATACTTGATTTAGGAGTTATCGATCTTGTATAAAAATTGATTTGTATAAGTATGAAGTTGATTTGAAAACTATTGATTTGGAAAGGTACTCGATTTGAAATTTAAATCTTATATAATCAAGGTCTATATAAGTGTGATTTAATATACTATTGACTTGGAAAGTATTCAATTTGAAAATAAAATCTTATATAAAATGGACTTTGTATAAGTATGATAATTGAAAGTGATTTGAAAGGTACTATATGATACATATTTTCGAAGTAAAGATATGGAAAGTGCCTTCTGCTTGATATCCGCTTTGTGGCCACATTATGGATTCATTTTATCGATATTAGTCTCTCTGATTTGGGTTTTTCGGATATGATACTCAAGTGTCCATCGAATTCCATGGCGATCTTCATGGTCTTATGAGCGCGACTGCATAGCGTAATTCGCATGGCCGAGATGGCTTGAAGGTACGGATGTTTCCTGGGGGATACAGGCGTAACCATTGTGTATCTGCAATCTATGCAGGTCATATTTAGTAGTGAAATCCACTGGCTGAGATAGCTTAAGGGTACGGATGTTTCCTGGAGGATACATGCGTAACAATTGTGTATCTGCAGTCTACTAGCCATCATGGTGTAATTTGCAGGGCTGAGATAGCTTACGGATACGGAATTTTCCAGGGGGGATTCAGGCGTAACCATTGTGTGTCAGCGATCCATGGTTAGACAACGTTTTGGTTTGGTTGTTTTGTTTGGATTGTACTTTCCATATCTGTTTTTAAAAGTTCTCCAGTATTTTCACTGGGTGTTGAAACAAGTCTACTATGTACCTGGAGAATTCTAGCTTTACGCCTGATCAACGCACGGCCAGAGTTTGCAGGAACGAGAGTAAACTTGTTAAGACGTCGAGTTATAAAAGTATTTGGATAAAGTATTATATAAAGGATATTTTGATCATTTATTTTACTTTTCTAAATAATTAAAAATATTTTAAATATTGTTTACTTCGAACTAATAAATTTGAATCAAATGACTATTCATCGTATTATAAAATGTTTAAAATGTTATAAAATAATTTAATTGAATTTATATATTTTTACAAATATGGTTCATCCTTGTCTTTCAACCTATTTTTACTTCTAGCTATTCCTATCCTACCTTCTTCCTTTTCGAGGGTCCTTTCCGCATTTGTGAAAAGCGTTGGTTCTTTGGCTTATCGTTTGGATTTGCCCGAGAAGGTTTCTGGAGTGCATGATGTATTCCATGTCTCACGTCTTCGCAGGTATCTTCATGACCCATCTCTTTTTATTCAGCTTTCTGCTCTTGATAGTTTGGATATTGAGCCTAATCTGACTGTCGAGAGGAAGCCACTTCGTATTGTCGACAGAGATATGAAGCAACTAAGAAGGAAATCTATTAGTCTGGTCAAAGTACGGTGGAGTACTGATGATCGGGATTGTATCGGGGAAACGGAGGAGAGCATTCGTGCTTCGAATCCGGAATTGTTTTTTCAGGTACTATTTGCTTTATCTATCTTGCTTCTCCTTATTTTTCTTATTCGTTCTTTTCGAGGACGAAAAGATTTGAGTAGGGGAGAGTGTAACAACCCTGTATTTTGAGATTATTTTATATTTTAATTATATTAATTGAAATTCCTGATTAAACTTTATTTTATTTATTAAAATGGATAAATTCTATTATTTTAAATATATATTTTGATTTTTATGTGAATTATAATTTCAAACATGAATAAATAGAATATTTTCCAAAATGTGAATTTTGGTCAATATAGTCAAATTTTGACTTTAAAATATAAATTTTAAATTTTTTAATTTTTGAATTTTATTATGAAAATAAATTAAATTTGAAGAATACTACTTTTCGTTTCGTTGAAATCCGATTTATATTGTGAAAGTTATGCTTTTTACAATTTTGTATGTAAATTGATTTATTTAATAAAATTATTGGTTTTAATTTACATAAATAATATTTTAATTTTCCATATCATGTTCTAATATGTGTTATGTGACATGTTAGGTATATATTTTTATTTTCAAAACATTTTTAAAGTATGGTTATAAATTTTAAATGTTTATTTTATATTGTTTTCAATTTTTTTAAAATTCTAGTTTCAATTTAAGCTATTTTCTTTATTCATTTTCTATTTTTCCTTAAAATAATTATTTATTTCCTTTTTCACTTTATTTTTTTTTAGATTTTCATTTTATTTACTGAAATTTTTATTAGTTTATTTGAATAAAAGAAAATAGAAATTTCAAGAGTCAAAGACCTTTCATTTTCTGGTGACTCTTCACTTACTTGTCTTTTCAAATTGCTTTTGCCTTTTCACTTTCTTCTTTTGGCCGTTCATTCTTATGCTTTCTCCATGTATCTCTTTTACATTTCACGTGAGAAACATTTACTTCTCACATCTGAAAACTCATGGCCAAAATTTGTAATGGCTTCTCCGTTATCTCATCTTTCCTTCTCTTCTTTACATGATTTTTTTTGCCTTTGCTCTTCTTCAAGTTGTTCGGCCACAACCCCTTCACCACCTTCACCGCCACCACATCACTTCCTCTTTATCCCCATCCATGGCTTGACCTTCCCCTCTTCTTACCATATATAGCCGTGACCTTCCCATGGTGCAAAAGACCACAACTTTGCAAAACTCTCCAAATATGCCTAGCCGAGCCTAGTTTTTCACCATCACCTTCAAATTTAAGCCACGGCCACACCCCTAGCCGCCGCCACCAAGTATTTCACCTCTGAACATCACCATCTCCTCTGACCTGACCTGTACTTGCCTCTGGCCGAGCCCAAATATGCCATAGGCCGAGCCTATGATTGAACCAAACCTCCTTTTAGCCTTGCCTTTTGACATTCTTCTCATTGTAACTCCAAACCACTTCCTATTTCTTTGTAGCTGTGCTCTTATGATCCAAACCAGATCCTTTATAACCTGAGAACATGTGTGGTCGAGCCTAAACCATGCTGTGGCCGAGCATATGTGAGTTATGATCAAGCAAAATTGATGGATGTCTCGTGTAAATTATATTTCTATTTTCATTCTAATAAATTTAGTAGTGTATTTATATTTATCTCTTGTTTTGTTTTGTTGTCAAATACAAGATTAACACTTGGCTATCCACTCCATTCAAGTCAAAGTCGTGCTATCATGCTTTTTGGATTTTGTTTGTGTGCTTTGTTTTGCTATCTCCAGCTTGAAACAAGTGAGTAATTCACCCTTGACATTCATACTTATATAACTGTGAACTGATCGCCAGTGAATGTGTAGAAATATTATATCATGTTATACCTGCCTGTGATATAAATTATATGATGTTAACCCTGTTTATAAACCTGTCATATCATCTGTTACTGCTATATGTTGCTATACTATTTATTTTATTCTGTTCTCACACTGCGAGTTCCCTCTAGAATAGAATCACTATGGATTGAAATGATACATACTCGAACGGACTTTAGAATATGAAAAAATCGCTATGACCTGAAATAATAGGCCTGAGCAATTTTTATTTATTTTTATTTAACTTGGGATTGCGGGTTTGAAATGATAGAACCTGGATTTTTCTTTGTAAATTACGGATTGAAATGATATATTATCCGTATCACTTGACTTAGGTTGGAAAATTTTATACAGACCTGTGGTTATTTTATATAAAGTTTTTATGAAATTTTTAAAGTATTTTTAAAATGTAAATTTATGATAATTTAATTTAAATTGAATAAAAAATGATTTTTATAAAGTATGAATGATTTTCTACAAGATAAAATGTGAAACAAATGAATGGTTAAGTTGAAATTTGAAATATAACTTAAATTTGAAATTTGAAATTTTGTTTAAAATGAAGTTTGAGTTAAGTAAATAAAATATGATAATTTTATTTAATTTGAATTTAAAATGACTTAATAAAGTATATTTGATTTTCTATGAATTAAAATGGTTAAATAAATTAAAGAATGTTTGAAAGTGTAATTTGAAATATAACTTAACTTGGAAATGTGAAATTTAATAAAAGTTAAGTTAAGAAAATAGAATGGAAATTAAATTTATATTTTGAAATGGTAATTAAAAGTTAATTATTAAGTTAATTTTTAAAATGTGAAGAATGGAAAATTTGTATGCTTGAATTTAATAAGCGAATTATTTAAAATTTGATTTTTGTATAAATTTTACTTTATAAAAATCATAAATTAGAGGGCATTTTAAATGACCATTTTTAAGTGGGAAAAATATGAAATTTTATAAGTTCAAAATGGTTTTAATTGGAATTTTTATTGTTTCTGAAATTGTATTGAAAATCTGCGTAATTAACTGCATTTCAGAAATGCTATGATTTCTGAAGTTAACTTGAATTCATAAGCAAAGGATATTACAACATTTTAAAGTGTTCTAGTTGATACAAATGAACTATAACTAAAATTTAACCAAGTGATATTACAACACTTTGTAAGTGCTGTAGTTGTAGAAACTAAAACTTGAACCTGAACTATTACAGCTTTTTTAAATGCTATCTTTGCTTAATTGAATTGTTTTTCAAATGTAACTTACCGTAGCATTTTCTAAATGCTGCGAAAGCTGAAATTTTCACCGTTTTGATAAATTTAAGTGAATAAATGAATTCTGGAAAGACTAAATTTTTTGGAATTGAATATTTGATTTTTTTAGGTATAATAACTTTATTTTAATTGGTTTAAATGGAGTATTTTGATTTGAAATATAAACCATTTTAAAATGTGATTTGGAATGGTATTTAAATTAAATAAATTGAATGAGGTTTAGGAAGGATATGATATTTTGATATTTTAAAATGGATTTGAAATGATATTGAATTTTTAAATGATATTTGATTTTCGAAGTATAAAATACCATTTTGGAATTTTTAACCACGGTTACACCTCTCTGTATGCCTTGTGATTTTTGAATGTATTTATTTTATGGTTTAACGGATCCTTAGAGGATGGGCGATCCCAAGCATCCTTTTTAAGTTACTGTGCATTACTACTACAGTTCACTTGAGTTGGTTCACATTGTATAAGTATGTATGTCCTGACTCGAGTGTTTTGTGTTTTACTTTATGCTCGGGCCAGCCTGAGTATTCACAGCTTGGATTTCCCTTTCTGGAGCTAGGAATCGCTGGAGATTCTGCTTGTCTAGTTATTTATATCTTCCAGTTTCGGTTGTTATGTTTCAGCTCTTGTATTAGTGATCTTCCATGTATTTGGGATTTCTATTTTATATGTTCTTAGACTGATATTATATATTTTGTTTTGAGATTTTGTTATAGTGGCTTCATGAACTACTATGGTATTTTATATTCCGCTGCGAGTTATTCTGATATTTCAGTGTCTGTGATTCTGTGATTGGTTTTATTTTCTCCAAATTTTATTACAACGCGGTATTTTGAGCAATTCAAGTTCGGCATGTGTGGATGCGAATAGCTGAAAATATCGGGTTGTTACATATATGACATATAGATAAATACAGATGACGTATATATAAAAAAAGCCACTGAAATAATTTAACTCGAAATCCGTATCTAAACACACATGAAACACATAATAATTACAAAACCTAGAATTCCATAATAAAGAACAATATCTCAAAATCCAAAAAAAAAAACATAATCCATACAGATCACCCTGATCGTCCATACCATTGTAGATCTTTCTTACACTATTTTTAGCTCTTCCTCTTGACCTAGATTTAGCTGAGAATGAATCCTTCTTAGTCTGATAATTCACTAAGATCTTCTCCGCAAGCACAATTTTGTTCACTCATTTCAATATATTTTATGATCCATATTCGGCTTTGATATAGAAGTTGATCAAATTATTGTTGGGATGTAACAATTTTTCCCCATGCCTAAAAAAGGTATAAGGTATGAGGGAGCTTCTTTATGAACTCTTACATCTTAATCACATGCATTTTCCTCGATTTTCATGCATGTGCACATGCACTTATAACAGTCATTTGTTCATTTTACAATCATGGCTTTGGTTCCTTTTTCAATCGTGTATGGAAATTTTCTGCTCCGCTCTTGATCTAGATGTAGCCACCGCTTTTAACAATAGTGGAGATGATGATAATACCACCTTGGCTTCAAAGGTTGCTCTCAAATTGAGGAAACTACATAAAAGAAAACATGTCACCATGGCTTCTATTCTTGACAAATAAAGGGAAGCTCTTAAGTGTAGGTAGGTAGAGCCCTCCAACCTTAATCATATTTCTTCATTGATAGCGCCTCCATGGTCCATTTAAAGACCTTAATTAGGCATTTGAGGACATACCATATTTTGCGAATTCAAGATTATATTATGTTTTCTTCGCAATAAAGAAGTAAGATCACATGTTAATATCAATAGGATCAATATCAATGTTTTCTTTTAGGGAATCGTAGCTTCCATCAAGGGCCTCCTTCTCGCAAATTTCCAATTGAAAAAATTCAAGCATCTGAATTTTCTTTAATTTCAGCATTAGTGAATTCTATAGAAACTTCACATTTTTAGAAAGTCAATGGCTTAGGAAATAAAGTATCTCCATTCACTCTAGAGATAATGGATATAAAGATCCTAGGGTCTAGGGGTCTCGAGGGTTTAAGAGGTTGGTTGGAAGGGTGCATGATGTGATCCTCTAGAATATGGATTGGGTTTTGGGTAGCAGACCGAAGTTGTACTTGTCAGTTAGGAAATAGGCTAGATAGGAAATTAAGTTTGTCTTGAATTTTGAATGAATAGGTATGGGCTGGTACGGGTAAAGGGGTTAGGTAGGAAAAATCCAACAAGTACAATTGGGTTAATATGGTGTGATTAGTATGATAAAAGTTAGGTTGGAAGATGATGAGTTTGTGACTATTGGTTCGTGATGTTGATGGTGAGCTTACTAGAGGAGGCGGATCTTGGTTTATACTCACAGTGAGGTGAATGAGGTCTAGGGTTTGTGTTGACTTCGGTTTAGTTTAGGACTAGCAACATGTAGTAGCTAGGGTGTGATGTGCGAAGTAGAGATGGATTCAATTAAATAGTATGGCGGCGGATGAGATGAAGCCAAGAAGAAGGGGGAGCCAACCGGTAAGGGGGTCATTAGAATTAGGGTTTGGGTGAGGACTTAGGGATGGGAGATGGTATGGGTGTTGATAGTTGGGGAAGAAAGTAAGGGAAAAGGCCATAATTAAATTAAAGAAAGTTAGTGGATTGAAAGACATCTAGAAGAAAAGTAATTAAAAGAGGTTAAAAGGTCATTAGAACTTAGAATTTGTTAATGAAATCTTTTGAGCACACACATTATTAAACATACATTTGGGCGGCTCTATTAGCATCCCAGGTTCTACTTTTCATCCCCGCACTACACCATATTATCCATTTTTTCATGCTCCAATGCGAAAAATTTACCACGGTCTTGAGCCGTGGCAATTTTACTATGGTCTTGAACCGTGGTAAAATAAATTACAATGGTTATGGACCATGTTAATTTTGCAACGGCTTCAGATTGTTGCAAAGTTATTCTAATTTTTTTTAACTCCCTAGGTGTACAATATGCAACTCAAATACAATACTCTCTTCTCAAAACAACGCGCCCATTCCAAAATTTTCCCACACGTGCCCTAAATCAATTTCCGCCTGAAATATGCTAATCGCACGCTCTAGCTAATCCATTTCCGCTTCATGTGCCCTAGCTAATTAGTTCTGTCACTCCTGAATGCCCCCCAACCTCAATTTCAATTTGAACATCTCCTGAATCGCTTTGAACTCAATATCGATTTGAGCATCTTTTGAATTGTTTCGACCTCAATGTCAATTTGAGCATATAGTTGTAATCAATTCGTGTGCTTCACCTCAATATTTTATGATCGGCTCTTGATATTTCATCTTTCTCATCAGCTATTTTATTTTTATTTTTAATCAAGAATTTGGGTATTCTTTTTAATTTTCTTATCAGTGTTCATTTTGTTTTCTTATCAAGCATTTGGCTTCTTACTCTACAAATAATAGTAGAAAATTATGTCGTTATCCTTTAACAGTGGTTACCGAAAAGGAAATATATTGTGTGTCGGCTTCTTTTTCTAAACATTTAGTATGTCAAGGCTTTGTAGAAAATGCTACTATAATGCAATGCAAATATTTTTTTTTAACTTAGTTTCATGGATGGAATTAAACTTGGATACAAATATGAATTGATATTTTCATATTTATTTTATTCATTAGGGAGATTATAAAACTTTTGCTCATTAATTGAAAATGTATAGTAGCAATTTACCATAAGATACTAACCTATTGATATTGTGTATAATGACCTCGATGCTTATGAAGTTTTAAAACAGCAAGCATTGTTTTCTAAATGCACTATATATTTATATATTTTTCTTTTCCTAATATCGTAATATAAAGCTAATTTATTTTTCATTTTTGGTTAATATGCATGCTAAAAAGCTCAAACACTTACCAATCCATACTAGGTGTTTTAAAATTGAGTCAGTAATCATTTGAAAACGATGCAACATTGGCATCTAGAATTATCATAGCTTTTGCACTAACTTAAATAAACGAATTTACTTTCCATTGCCTATTTTGATATGTTCATCTTACTTACAAATATATCCACAATAAAGAATCAATGTGATGTACCTAATTTACTTTTGACAAAAATTCATATAAATAAGAGGGAATCCAATAAAATAAATAAAACATACTGAAATTATGATAAGTAAAATTTTCAATCATAATCTAAAAATCACAAGGGACATAATTGGTAAGTCCATTGATTTAATGTTAACTCAATATATATAACTATATGGATTCAATGTGATCATAACATTTAATTGAATATTAATTGATTATTCACAGTTAGATGTTATGAGCTTGCAACATCGAATGTGTGTGTGTGTGTGTGTTTGTGTGTGTGTGTATGTATGTATGTATGTATGTACATACACACACACACTATATATATATATGTATGTATGTATGTATATACATATAGATAGATGTATACATATGTATGTATGTATATACACATACATATGTATATATCTATCTATATATACATACACACATGTACACACACACATATATGTGTATATGTAAAATTATTCACTGTTAGGTTGAATATAATTATCGGCTTGAGTAAAATAAGAATTTGAATATATATAATTATTCACAGTAAGTTTTTATTTTAGATCCTTGTTTGTAGCTCCAGAACTGAATTATGCTGTTGTGTTTGAAATTTATTCCATTGAATATATATAACTATTCATAGTTAGTTTTTATTTTAGATCCCTGTTTGTAGCTCCGGAACTGAATTTTGCCATTGTGTTTGAAATTTATTCCACGCTTGTAACATTGTATCATACAGGTTCAGATTAGTATGATCATCATCTATGGTTTGCATAAGTGTATCATATTCTTGTTGAGCCTCTTTCAGGTAAAAAATTTCCCTGTTGCATTTTTTGTTCCACGGCTTTAGTAGTTTATTACATTCCTATAACCTGAATGAAAAAGTATAGCTTGTAATTCCATACATTAGGGCATCTCCAATCAATTACGGGCTGAATATTCAGCCCGTAATTTGGGGGGGGCGCCCAATGGCCAGGCGCCCATTTAATGGGCGCCTGAGCTTTAGGCGCCCATTTTATGGGCGCCTGAGGCAAGGCGCCCATAAAATGGGCACCGCCCCCTCCCCCTCATTTCTCTTCGCTTTTCGTTTTGAATTTTTTTTTAAAATTAGAAAATTTATCCAAAATGCCGCCGCGTCCAACCAAAATCGCCCGAAGAACGGTTCAGAGACATCCAGAGGAGCAAGCAGGACCACTACACGTTCCGCCACCGCCTGGAGTTTCACCAGACGATCTACGTGTTTTACATGAGCTGCCAGATGGTTATCGGCATAGAGCCGAAACCGCTTTGACGACCATACAGGTATTACTCAACCCTTACTATAACTTGTTATTTTAATTTGTACATTACATACTCATATTAAATAACCCTTACGCTATCAAAAATTGTTGTTTCATTAACTATCTATAGGACCATTACATTCACTGTCGGGGTAGTTGGGCTAAGTGCATTACCCAGTTTTATGACTATCTTCCTGGTCCTATTATTGAGAGGCTACAGGCTAGCCCTTTTGGTCTATTTTTGTCGATTAGGCATGTTTAGTCCTTTGATCGACCTCTCATCCAGGCATTAGCTGAGAGGTGGTGGCCCACCACGCATACGTTTCATTTTTCAGATTTTGAGCTTGGTATCACCCCAGTTGATTTCTACATGTTCACTGGGATTGAGATTGGACGACAGGGTCTTCGACCTTTTCCATTCGATGATTTATACGAGTCGCCCAATTTGTATACTGTTTTTTACCACTGATAGATGTTACCTGCGTCTCTAGTGGTTCTGTCAAGTTGACGTACTTGCAGCATTACATCACCAGTTATATAGCTAGAGCAGATTTGATGGATGCAGTTACTAGAGCATTTTTGTTGTACCTGTTTGGTTCGACCTTTTTTTCGAACCAAAAAGGTACGGTTAGACTTGGCTATTTAGCTTCCCTTGCCCGATTAGACCAGCTACATGCTATCGACTGGGGCACGGCGATATTAGGCACCCTATATACCGCTCTAGATTCATTTGCGCTTGGCGATGTCAGGCAGATGTATGTTTTTTTGGTATATTTTGCCGTTATGGTACTACGAGTACACGGCAAACATGCATCCCCGCATCCAGGACACGGCTAGTCAGGCTGCTGAGCATTACTTCCCTAGGATGAGACGATGGGAGACCATGCAGTACGTACATCATGTCCCCTTAGGTGTACGTCATGACTTGATGGAGGCTAGGTCACAGCTGGATATGCGTAGTCGTGGTAACATCATTCGGACTCCTTGGGCCTCACATTGGACTCATCTATCAGATGCAGGTCTTCTGGTGGACGACCATCCCTTGATGGTTGCGTATTCAGTATCTAGACGTAGGGTTGCTTTGCATACGCCTGCATTTATGCCTATGTGGTATTTGGAAGAGAGATGTGCTTATCAGATTACGGGTGATCGTCGTATACCATACGATCCTTTATCCTACGAGGACATGTTTGGTAGACATAAGGTGATCGGTGATCAGTACTTACATGCTTTACGACAGGCTGCATGGGTGGATAGTAGTACTTTTTTCATCGATGGGGATTACGACGCTTATTGGGCTAGAGTAGTGCCCCGTAGATTCATCGTACCAGATTATGTTCGTGGGGTCAACTCTGATCATATAGGACCTCATCTAGCAGCCGGTAGAGTTCAGGTACCGCAGGTTTCATTTGACCCGATTCCGTCACAGTTCTCCCAGGCTCCCATGCAGTTGGAGCCTGATACCACTTTTAGAGCGTATGACTTGACAGGTACTTTGATTGAGCAGCCTTTAGTCTTTCCAGATCACCCCGACTATCCTGGTGTGCCTTCAATCGGGTTATATCCTCCGTATGAGGTACGTTTGTTGTTTACTGTCATTTTTCCTTTATTTTATGCTTGTTTTTTTATTATGGCTTTTGTCATCTTTATGTAGTATGCTGCTAGATTGGATCAGGCCAGAGTAGGGTTTGGTGTGTTTCGCGATATGACTCTTGCACATACACACGCCATGCATGATATGTACATGCAGTATACACAGATGCTAGAGGCTCAGATTGATCAGCTATTAGCTAGACTTGCTGTATATGAGCCTTTCGGATCACAAGGCGGAGGTGATGCTGGTCCCAGTGGGTATGGTGCTGGTGGTTTAGATGAGGACGATGGGGATGATGAGGACGAGGGGGATGATGGTGATGGGGATGACGAGGATGACGATGTAGACGATGATGATGATGATGATGGAGATGATGATGATGCTGGTGACGGAGATGAGGATGATGACAGTGACGGAGATGGTGATGACGGTGATGATGCTGACGATGACGACGCTGCCTCCCTTTAGTTGTATACTTTTTAGTTTATGCGTATGAGTATATGTACTTAGGTCATTGTTTCAGTATATTGTGTATTATTTATATGCTGTCACTTTCTTGGATTTTGGATTATAATGCTCGTGGTTACTGTGAATTCTATATGTCTGTGAGTACTGTGACTTATACATGTTGGTGTATATTATTATTTGTAGGTGTCCGTTTAAATACGAACTATATGTGTGTACAATGTGAATACTTTATGTTCGTTTAACTAGTGAATGATTCAAACATAGAACACTTATAAGAAACGACACAGTAATAATAGACTGCACATATGAAGAAACTAGACGTGACGATTAAACTACAACTCCTGTACAGACAGTCTAAGACGTCTTATCTCATGTTCTAGTTCATTTGCGTAGGTTATGCCCCTTGGACATAATGGATCATCCAACCATTCCGTGTAATTGCAACCATTCGGCCAGAATTGACATAGTTGGATTCGACGGCCAATATTTTCTCCATCCGCACGCACTACAACTTCAACTTCAAACCCGCACAGACAACAAACTAGCTGCGATTCAACTTCTTGCTCAGTGGGAGGTTGAACTACTTGATCCAGGTTCTCATGTTGTTCATATGCCATACGTACAATATTTTGTTCATATCGCGGTTTGACCACTTCCTGAAGGCTCAGCTGCTCAAGGTTTGGAAACTGACTACGGACATCTTCATAGTGTTTTTCTTGATAATCGATAAGCCAATCCTCATTAGTATGTGGACTTTTCATAGGCACGTAACCTGCATCTGAATCGATAGAAGAAGGCCAAGAAGGCATTGCGATGAAGAATTTATTGTTGTGAGTGTGGAAGAAGATGATTATGAATGATGAATAAGTAAGGCAGAAAGAGAATATATAAACAATACATTTTTGGTCGCAGTACTTTTTGATCTGACAACATACATTACACTAGGGCATATTCAAAAACAAACATTAGACATAGGCATTAGCTTTGACAACAAAAGCAGACATTATCATTTGAAAAGACAATTCAAAAAGCTCATGATACATTAACAACGTTACATAACCAACTATCAATACTGTTATCTTAAGGCCATCCAAATCTTTCTAGCCAGTTTTGACGTATGAAGTACGCATCATGGGCAATGAAGGGCGTGCCATATTTTAAATTGTATCGACCGTCATAAGTCGAATGTGTTGTCTCAAACACATTTTCCAATATTACCTCGTTAATAATCTTTGTGTAAAGCGTGCATGCCCTAGTAAAGTTTTTGTGTGCAGTCCTGACCTCTTGAGCCGTACGTCTGACTTGAGAGCCCACATCGTTGTTGTACAGGTCAGCCGGAGTGTCCCAAAAATTAATTGCCATTGACTCCTGATTATCGCACTTCTCATCGGTTTGAATGTAGTACTGCATAAGCAACTTCAATTCATGAGACGTAAATGTCATGTTGGACATTGTAATTTGAATAATGATAGGTTTGTAAATGATTTAAACGTATAACGATTTGTGAATTTATATAATGGATAATGAGCAGAGAATCTTGACCGGCAAACGAACGTGGCTACAGTACGTGATTAGACCGTACACTGACACACCCTCTATCCACTAAACATAGCAGAGAATCTTGACCGGCAAACGAACGTGGCTACAGTACGTGATTAGACCGCACACTGACACACCCTCTATCCACTAAACATAGCAGAGAATCTTGACCAACAAACGAACGTGGCTACAGTACGTGATTAGACCGCACACTGACACACCCTCTATCCACTAAACATAGCAGAGAATCTTGACCGGCAAACGAACGTGGCTACAGTACGTGATTAGACCGCGCACTGACACACCCTCTATCCACTAAACATAGCAGAGAATCTTGACCGGCAAACGAACGTGGCTACAGTACGTGATTAGACCGCGCACTGACACACCCTCTATCCACTAACCATATAGATGTCATACTTGTTCACCACAATTTACTCTAACAAAACATTCAAATATCAGACAACTATCCTCAAATATCAAACAATGTTTGGAAATTTACTAAAAGCTATATTGCTTTGCGACAGTGACTCTGAAGAAGAAGCGTATGCGTTAGCGCATCAACAGAAGGAGGAGGAATTGATGAAGATATATCGTGAAGCATACGGATCAACTTCTGGAAAACATGGTGGTTCCGTAGTGGGTAGGAAATATATCAACCGTAACCAGCAAGCATTTCACAAAACACTACTGCAAGATTACTTTGCCCGTGATCCAACTTACGGTCCAGAGACATTCAGACGACGATTCAGAATGAGTCGACCATTATTCATAAGAATTCTCGAAACTATTCAGCAGAATAATTATTATTTTGTTTTTAAGAAGGACGCCGCAAAAAAACATGGTTTGAGTGGGCATCAAAAGATGACTGCAGCTTTGAGAATGTTAGCATACGGTACACCCGCTGATGCCCTTGACGATGCATATCGTATTGCAGAGAGTACGACATTGGAAAACCTAGATCACTTCTGCCAGTCAGTTGTGGACATTTATGGGACGGAATATCTTCGATCTCCAAACGAGGCAGATGTAACTCGCTTGCGTGAAATGCATGAAAGCAAGGGCTGACCTGGAATGCTTGGAAGTCTAGATTGTATGCATTGGGAGTGGAAGAACTGTCCAAAAGCTTTTCACGGAGCATATAACGGCAAGGAAAAAAACCAACAATCATCTTAGAAGCAGTTGCCTCTCATGATTTGTGGATCTGACATGCTTTCTTTGGAATGCCAGGTTCTCTTAATGACTTAAACGTTGTCGAACGATCTCATTTGTTCAACGATTTGGCGCAAGGTAAGTCAACTCCGTATCATTTACTCTTGGTCAGAACACATATGACCATGGATACTATTTAGGAGATGGAATTTATTCCAAATGGAGTACGATTGTGAAGACATTTGCAAACCAAATGACGGCAAAACAGAAACAATTTGCTGCGATGCAGGAAGGACAAAGGAAGGACGTAGAAAGGGCGTTTGGGGTCCTTCAAGCAAGATTTGCAATGGTAAGCAATTCATGTAGATTATGGAAGAGATCAAAAATGGCTACAATTATGTTCTGTTGTATAATTCTCCATAACATGATCATTGAAGATGAACGCGGTATGGATTATCCTGATTTCGAGTATGAGGGGGCAAGACAACCACCCGAATTGTTTCGCACAACCACGTTACGAAATGAAGAACAGTACGCAATTCATAACGATCATCATGAGGTATATCGTAATGCAGCTATTCATAATAGACTCCAAAGGGATTTAATGGAGCATATTTGGAATTCTCATGGAAATCAGTAGTTGAAGATGGTGGATCTTTATTTAATTACATATGTTTGCCTTTTTTACTTCTATAATGAAGTGTGTAATGCTTCAATTATTATGTTTGTAATGTCATTTATGTTTGATGAAGTAAATCTATTACGGGCATATACACAATGCATCGAAAAAATGATATACCATTAAATATTGTTAAACCGAAAATAACACTTGATTACCTTAATGAACTAAAGGTACATGGAAATGTAAACTGCAATAACTAGAAATATCAAATTAATACGTCAACTACATATGTTTTGTTCCAGATCTACTCTCAACAATGCGCTGTTTGTACTCCATCCAATATTGCAATGTAATTGGATCCATTCCGGTGACATCCTTTTCCATTACTATGGTCTCTTGGCGTTGTCGCTCTAGCTCAAAACGACTCTTCTCAATCTCAGTCAATTCTTTTAACACGGCAAGTTTTTCTGCGCTTCCTTTTTGACGTTCTGCATTTTCTCTCGGATGTTTTTCATGCATTAGGGCTAAACGAGAATCGATTTGAGATTGAACAGCAATATTCTTCTTAGCTGCTCGTTGCCCCATCGGTCTAGCGTCCTCATCAAATGCGCGAACTACTTCTTCGTCTTCGATATCTTGACATTCATTTGAGGCCATATGAGAAGAATTGCTTGGGCTAGAATTGTAAGTAGATCTACTTGCTTTTTTCTTCCCCTCTGACTTCGTCTGCACATCTCTTAAGTCTTTTGCGGTGTTTGAGTTCCATTTTTGTTGACTAACAAGCAAGTCATAGCAGTTTGCAAACTGATAGTAGTGGGGTTTCTTTGTACCATTTTCTCTTGGAAATAATTTCAAGAACTGATCGTTCGCCATTCTCTTCTACAGAAACAGAAAAACAAAATCAAATATTAACAAAGTGATTAGAAATGAATGTAAATTAAAAATGTGATTTTACAAAACGCTACCAATTCAGCTTCGCCACCCATTCCACTTGGATTTGCTGTTCTTATTTTGTGGATTTGCGACTCGTAGAATTGTGTTTGTCGATTAATCTTCCCAAAACGACCCGTGATTGCAGACATTGATCTCGTCTTTTCAACATGTTTTTATTGTACGCACTCATGACTTTTGCCCAAAACGCCTCTCCACTTTGGTCGTTCCCCTTTAACGAGTCGTTAGAAAAATGATAATAAATATAACACAAATGCTTATCTTCATCGCCAGACCATGAAGCAGAAGAATCGAACGATAGAGGGGGGCGGTTTGGGGAATTCCATTTTGAAAGGGTTGAGAATCTAAATCCCAGCTATCCATATTCATCGCTTCGGTATATGATTGAAAATGATGAGACATACTTTCAATATTAAGGAATTGAGAATAAAATTGTAATAGAAGAAGAGATGTGTGTATTACAATCTGGATAACATTCTGATATATGTAGTGAAATCATAAATATGACCGTTTATAGCCGTTATAATTGAAATATGACCGTTTATAGCCGTTGTAATTTGAAATATGACTGTTTATAGCTGTTAGGGGTGAAAAGAGGGGGAAATATGGCTGGTAGGGATGGATATTTTGGTGGGGGGGGGGGGGGGGGGGGGGGTTGGGCGCCCATTTAATGGGAGGCCAAGCCCAGTTCAGGATCCTGAACGTTAACCTTAATATTAAGGTTGAATTGAACGACTGAAAACTTTTTTTGCGCAAATTCAGCAAGTAATTGGACGATTGGAGATGTCCTTAGTATTTAAATCGTACTGAACATAATCAGTTTGCCCCTCGTAAGTATGGCATAAATTATCATATTCTCGTAGTCTTTGCATATCATATATGATATAGTCTAGTTTTGAATAATGGTTAGAGTTATGGCAAATTGTATGAGCTATTTAGGTATTCCTCTCACCAACTCAAGAATAAGAAAGCAACAATGTATTGTTCTTTTAAAATTAAAAATGACATTATAGCACAACGAATTTTTGAGTTGTGTAGGTAGACTTACTACCATTAGATCCATTATCCTTCCAATGCAAGTCTATAATTCCAAAGTGTTCATCCTACGTGAAAAATTGTTACCCATGACTGAGAAAGCATATAATCACCTTTTATTTTTAGAAAATGGGTTCCCAGTCTATAAAAAGGGACACAAAAATGTAATCCCGACCATAAATCCCACATCTAGTTTAAACCTTCCATTCCCACTTGATGTGCTTTTACTGTCGTTGCTTCCAACCTTATCTGAAGAAGCATGCCATTCTACTTTAGGATCTTTCCTTCCCTTCTTCTTCGGTATTGGCATAACCATAGGAGAAGGAGCGGCAGTAGGAGGCTTAACACTAAAAAAAATCATTAGGCAACAAAACCTGAACGATCGAATAAATAGCCAAGGAAAAATCACTGTACAAATCGTTGTTAATAACCGCCTCATTGACCTCAATGGACATATTAACCTGGTTACCAGTACTAGTAACATTGACCGTGCACTACATCCCACTACTGCTCGAGCCCTGCGTGCTCACTGGGTTGCTAGCAGTCTCAAAGGTCAACAGCTATAGTATCTAGGTAGGACGTGGTATAACGTTAGGGAGACCTATTCCTGATAGTTGAGGCTATTTAGGGTACCAGGTTTGAGGCTGTTGAATGCATTGTGAGCAGAGGTGAAGATGGTGAGTCCTTGGACGGATTCGTTGAGCTGGTTTTGGATTTGGGATAGGACCTAGGTTTTGTTTAGGAGGCGGAGTAAGGTTTTGTACTGGCTGTCCTTTTCTGCTGGGTTACGTGGGCTGGGATAAAGGGCCCGATGTGACCGTCGGGGTGATTTTGGCCTTTGCTGCTACTGTAAGGAGGAGGAGGAGGAGGAGGAATTTGGAGAATAGTATTGAAGTTGTTGACATGGTGAGTGTGAGTGTAATGTGAGTGGAGGAGAGTCTTCAGGTTGGTAGTTTTTAAAGATGATTGAAGGGTAGGGTGACTTATCAAGATCTTCCGGTAGTGAACATTACGGATCTTCAGGTTGGCATTTTATGCGTCAATCATTTTTTTTCAATTTTAGTTTGCATATCTAAAAAACTGGAAAATGCAGTAGCAAATGCAACCGTTGATTAGGCTTCGAAGTTCAAATATTCTACACGATCGTGTATATGCTATACATATGTAACTTAAAATTATATTTTTGTTATTTTCGAGGATCATTAATTAATTTAGATGATAAGGTGTAATGTCCATAAATCTGTAATAATAGTTGTAATAGGTTTGGTGTCACACTTTTTTGGTATCAACGTGAACTACCAAAAATATCCTTCTATATATTATCCAATCCTAATTACTTAAAAACAGGATCTAATACTAAATTTCTTTTACAAATTCAAATGTCCATAGAAGTATGATCTAATAACTAAATATGCTTTAAAATTCAAAACGTTTCTAAAAATAAGATTTAAAATTAAACCTTCTTTATAAAATATCATTTGAAAATAAAAAATTATTTTTTTGATTGATTTAAACATATATATATATACAATTTAAACAATTCACGCGCGAAGCGCGTGCCATTGCACTCGTACACAGAAAGACAATTTGCTACTTCCTTCACCATTCCCTATTTCTTCTTCATCCTCCACCTACACCGTTACATCGGTATTCTCCTATCCACGTCTTATTATTATTATTATTATTTTTTGTGTTTAGCTTCCATATTTCTTCAAATTCTACAGAACATTATTTTATTACCTGATCTGATAGAATTAAGTATTTGTAATTTGTAGTCTCAAATAATTAGTTCAACACTATATTACATTCAAAAAAATTGCATGTCCCTAATGTTTGATTCTGCGGCTGCACTTTTTATATTTTGTTTGAAATAGGATTATTGTTTCATACACTACATAATACTAGTAGGAAATTTGTGTGACGACCCGTAATTTTCAAGCATTTAAAACTAGAATATTCGATTGATTTTAAATATTTAAAGGTTAATTATTAACTTAAATTACGAATATCACTAATTATTGATAATTAGATTTATTCAATTAAATAACTTGAAGTTGAATAAAATGCCGAATCTAGAGTTTTAAGCCCGTTAAACTTAATTTGAAGGCTTCTAAAATTTATATTGATAGCACTGAAGATAATAGTAGTGTTGAAATTGAATCTAACTGTGATTTGTTCAGTTTTGAAATTTTATCGTTTGAATTGAATTTAAAAATAGCCTTCCGAGGCACAGCCTCAGAATTCGACGAAACCAGTCCCATTGGGTCCGTAATATTGAATTATTATCGGATTTCAAATTTCGTATTGATCGAAGTTAGCGTGTGAGTGTACGGTACATAAACACGCTGAAAATCTAATTGATATTAATCCAATGAAATTTAATTTAATTAAAATAGAAGTCTTCTCTTATACGCCTCTCCTATCCATTTTTAATTCGTTCCATCCTTATCTTCTATCGTACGATTCTTGTTCCTTCTAAATATTGCCTGTTCCTCCTTCGTTCATTTAATTCAACTTCCAGTTAAAAAAAAGAGAGAGAGAGAGAGAATGGCCGATCAACAGAACCGAGCCCATCCCTCATCCTCTCAGTAATTCGCGTATCGCAAGTTAAAAAAAAAAAAGAGGAATCGAATGTAACCAAACGTGAGCTGATCCTTGTGCGCTCGAGTTGGAGCCGGAGCACGCGAAAATAGGGAGCTCGGCCGAAATCGATTTGGGGGGTAGGGTTTCGAATTCTAGTCGAATCAAACTGGGGCGAGCGTCGATGTTTTCGCTCGACTTCATGTGGAGGCTGCAATGTCATGGCTGAGTCGCGAGCTCGCTGGTGATCGAAGGGGGGTGAGGCGAGGTACGGCTGTTCAATTCGATGGCTTGCGAGGTCTGGGTAAGGGGATTCGCGAGTGGATGTTAGGGATTGTGGCGATATTTGCTGTTGAGACTGTTGAAATAGGTAATTGATTTACTTTAAAATTTGTTTAATTAAATTGTAGTTAGTTAGAAAATTATGATATTAACTGTAAGGCATATTTACTATATATTTTTTTGAATTTATATGTATATGTCTACAGTAAAACAATTTTTAAATTTAATAAATGTATATATAAGTAAATCAGAAATTATATATATGTATATATAAAGGAAGGATTTATAAAGTTGAATTTTTTGGAGGTTATAAATTTGTTGTAAGGGATATGTAGTTCACAAGAAAAATTAAATATACATACTTACATTTTAAATTTACCAATTTATTTTAAATAAGGTACTAATATAGTTAATCTGTTTAACTGGTCCATTTAATTATTTTAACCGCAAAAAGAAATTATTAAAGGAAAAATGGGTTTAAATCAAATGATAAGTTAAAATTAAATTAATAGATGATAATAGACCGATCGATTGGTTCAAATATTAATAAATCATCTAATGATGTTACAAGGTCTGAAAATCATGGAAAATCAAGTTGAGATGGGTTGGATTGCAAATGATGGCAAAGGTGAGTTAATCTCACTCAGTTTAAATTTAAATTTAAATGATTAAATTTAAATAATTGACCATGGGTGAATTGATTGATGTGATGTAGTATAGTATAATTTGAACTTGGCATATTATATGATGCTAACGTCTGTGGATGCAGGAAAAACAGGTTGGAGGGATCCAACTGGACCCCTCAATTTTATTTAATTATTTAATATTCTCCGTTCTGAATATTTGATATTCTGTAATGAATTATGTGGAAATATTGAATGCTATGGCTCGATTGTTATAATCGGGAAATAATGAATTACCCAAATATATAATTTGAGTTTGGGAATGGAAATAAAAGAAGTAAAATTGTAAGTAAAATAATTATAGAAAAGTTGAATAAAGTTATAAATGAACTGGAAAGGAAATAAAGTAACTTTAAAATTTTAATAAATAAATATTGAGTATGGGAAAGATAATTTATTTAAACAGAGATTTCATGAAACTTAAATCTCAATGTTATTGTTTAAAAGAACAAAACATTTATTTTAAATTGAGGATTTAAATTTAATTAAGAAGAATAAAGAAGAAATTGGGAATAACCTGAGATTTGTATATTTAAGCTAAAGGAGATAAAAATCAAACTAAAATATTAATAAAGTCCATAATTAATGAAGTTTGAAATGAACTGTTAAGTGAAGAAATTTATTTCAAATGGAATAAATTGGAAATCAACTTGAAAAATTGATGTAAGTGATTGGGATTGGAAATCTCTCTCTGAATAATCGAGTACGCTTTCAGAGTAAATTTTTAATTATAAATTGAATGTTAAAGTTGTTTTAGGAAGTATGTTTGGTAAAATTTATTATTTCTAATATTTAATTTCTAAAGCAAGTATTTCCTTTTAATATATTATGGCAACAATTATTTAAAGAGTGATTTAGTATTTGTTTTAAAAAGTTTAAATCTGGTTTTATGTTTTATTAAGTAACCTTATTTTCAAATATTCCTATAGTATGTATTTTTAACAAATTATTGAAGTAATTTAACTTAAATGTGTAAAGTATATTTTCAAAGTAAAGTGTTTTAAATTATTTAAAAATCTATTTTTGTGTGCTTGGTGATTTCAGAGGAGATAGACAATATTTGGGAAAGTTGATTCTGAAAAGAATGATGGTTTTGAAACTGTTTTCAAAGGGTTGAAAATAGGAATATATCCTGTGAAGATATTTTTGGAGATTAATAAATAATTTGAAAAATTATTTATTGGTTGATGGTTGTTTTGTGAATATAATTGATAGTTAAATAACCGACTATCAATATTGGACAATGCGTTGATCGTTTCGAAGAGACCGGGATCGAGATTTATTTCTCGAAAACCATTTCGATCCGGTTTGTACGTTTCGTGAAAATGATTTTGGAATCGAAGATGGAGCAGTGAAGTGCAAGGGCTAGTCGCTACTAATCCTGAGGATATTTCCAAAATGGATGTAGTAGGAATAGTGCCTTCGGTTCCATTCAATCCCGGGACGGACTTGTATGGACGAATGCTTGCGAAACATCGTCAGGTGGACGATGGGCATTCTAAGTGAAAACGTTCTAAAGGTAACGCTTAGCCACAAGCCTCATCAACCGGGAATGACTGAAAATCAGGGGATATGCAGCAAGGTTAGGTGGGTCATGCTCAAGCAGGACAAGATAATTCCCCTGTCTAGATGTCCCTTTTTATATATGTCGGCTTAGTAGGTGGTTGGTCGCGCCAACCACGGGGTTTATCTTGTTCGGGACTGTTCAGTAAGGAATGGTTCCGGCCTTGTGTTGCAGGGGATGAAGGGAGTAATCCTCGGTACGGTGATCTAGGCCCCGTACTGTGACAGGTGGTACCTCAGTGCCTAGTCATTATTGGAAATCCATTCTCCCTACGAGCCTTTTACGAGTTTTGTTTGTATTACCCACTCTGTGGCTAGTAGCTGGAATTTAATAATGTAACAATTTCGGCTATTTTATAAGTATTTATATATAGACCCTATTATAATATCAGAGGATTTTTATAAAAATTGTTTTAGCTATCGTAAGGTAAAAACCCGACATGTTTATTTGTGGCGTGGTCTTACGAGATGCTTTTGTTTTCAAAGGATTTTTGAAACTTTAATAATCAATTGGGTGTGATTTTCTCACGCTGGTATTCCAGACTGACTCGGGTATTATTTAACTGTAATGCTCGGGTCAGACCGAGTATTATAGGATACAGGATATGATGCTGTGGCGCTTAGGAGACGAGCTGGATGACGATACGTATTCTCGTACTTGTATATATATATTTCCGCTGTGTTGAGTTGTTGTGTACCCATTGTATGTTATTGATGTGAGCCGTGACTGATGTACTCTGATGATGTAATATATGTAAACTGATATATTTGATTTTGAGTAAAGATTATTAATTCTCTATTATATTTTATTCCGCTGTGATGGTTAGATTCAAATGTTGATTTTGTTTTCTCTTCTTCTACCCCTTCTTCTTAAACCCAAATGGTTCGTATTTCTGTGCAACTTGAGTTGATTATTGTAGAATAGTGTTGACTCAAGGGGTACGGATTTGCGGGCTGTTACAGTTGGTATCAGAGCTTAGGTTGGAGATAATTTTGGCTCTGGTGGGAATTACTCATTTAAAATAGAGTCCGTAGTACTCTATAATGAGTTTGAGCGTATTAATAAATATGAGCGCGTATTTGTTAGTGAATATAAATTGTTTTAATATTGTGTTGGTTGGTTTATTGAGTGGCATATGAACCTTCATCGGCACAGTCTGTACAACTGTATCGAAGGGGTTTCTAAACACTTGAATAGAACAATCGACACGATATTGTTTTAAATATGGGTGAATGAAATAATTTTACCCAAAAATATATTTTGATATAAAGAATAGTTTTTGACAACTATTTAGCTAATATATGGTTGCTTGGATGTTAGGAAGAATAATGTTAAAGCATTGTCATTGATAAGTGAGAATTTGACTAGAAATGGAAATGTAACTAAAATTTAAGGAAATAAATTCATTATAAAATGAAATTTATAAATATGTATTATAAATGTAATTTATGCATTAAAATACAATTGAATAAGAATTTGTACAAATAAAGTGTACAAATGAATTATAGTTAAAATTTATTTAAGCAGGCTTTAGAAATTTAAAATTCCGGAGATTTGGAAATGTTTATCAAAGTGTTTTAATGATAAATGATGGCATTATTGTTTTGGAAGTAATTCTGAATGGAAAGTTGTTTTAAAATGGATTTTGGAAGTGAAATAGCATTGAATTCACTTCAGTTACTGGAAAATAACTTCGGTGATGACTGCAGCCTCATCGATGTTCATTTTTGAGTTTCTAAGTGATGGATTGCTACCAAAAATTGATTTGCTCAGAAAAGTTAGTTGTTTTTGTAAATTTCAACCAGGATTGGTTTAATTTTTGAGAAATGTGATTTGAGATGTTGAAGATTTCAAAATGATTTGAAACCAAAAGTCGTGTGTTTAAAAATCCTGATGAGATAAGTTGTAAGCTTATAAATTGAGATGATTTTTAAATCAGGAAGGAAATATAAGCTTTGAATGTTGGAAGGTAAATTTAAAGAGAAAAGTTAAAAATGAAATTTACTTGGATGGGAAATATAAAAAAAATTGACTGGATTGACATTAACTGGGTAGGCTGAAAATAATATCCAGTTATATTTAAATTAAATCGAAATCGAATTGAGTTAAATAAACCTGAGTTAAAATAAAATTGAATTTGAATAAAAATTCAATTGAGTTATCAAATGGAATTAGATTCTTACCTGAATAAATGGAAATAAGTTGGATAAGGATTGAATTGAAATAAATAAATCAGAATAACTTATAAGGGAATTAAAAATCCATAGGGATGAAATATGCTTGGGTTATCAATAAGCATAAGGCTTGAGTTAAAAATAAAAGAAGAATATATTCGAGCCTATAATGAATGGAGTTGTGAAGATAATAAGTGGCGACTTCTAAAATTTGGAAAGTGTGATAGAAAACCCAAGGTAAATATTTTTGATGAATTGGAAAATAAAACTTGAATTATAAAATAGATTAAACTTTAAGGAAATTAAATGAAGTGATATTTGGAAATAAAATCAAGTATTGTACTATAAATAAGAGAGAACTAATTTGTTAATAAATTAGTTAATGAAATTGAATTGTGAGTTTATGATGAGGTTTGAAAATAAAACTCAAGTTATAATTAAATTTGACTTACATTGTCGATGAAGAAAATATAATTAAAAGTGGCCTTGAAATTAATTAATTGGTTTGGGAATGAAATTGCAATTAAAAGTGAATGGTAATTTGAAAATGAATAATGGATCCAGAACTTGAGTTATAAATTGAAATTTTAGCTTGAAGTGTTAACAAATTAAATATAATTGAAGTGTATCGGATAAAAATGTCAATGGATTAAAATAGCAATGATTTGAATGTGCAAATAAAATCCATAAGTGAAGATAAATTGGATATGGCCATGTAATCAATTGAGTTAAGCTGAGTATAAAAGAGAAAATTTACTTGTAAAATGAAAATGAGCTTAAGTATAAATTTGAAAAAAAAATTGAAGTAAATTGACTTAAGCTGAATAAATCGAAGAGAGTTGAATTTAATTCAACTTAAACCATGTTTAATGATGTTGGATTAAATTTGAATCAAGTAAAAATAAATATGGATTGAAATAGAACTGGGTAGGTTGTAATAATATTTAAGAAAATGGAAAATTCGAAATGGATTGAGTGGATAAGTTAATTATATTGAATAAGTGAATCGATGGGATAAATAAGAACCAAAGGAGGTGTTGTTTTAAATAAGTTGAGAAATGGTTATTAAATGAAATAGCTGGGATTGTTTTTGAGCTAAATAAAATAGTTTGGAATAAACAAATATGGAATGAAATATAAATAAATGAATTGTAAATAAAATTTAAATGGAATGTGTCGAGCTAAATAAATGATTGTGAATGGATTAAAATAAAAGGGAAGTTTAATTGGTAAATAAGATGAACCTAAAATGTTAATGGTTTTGAATGGAACTTGTTTGAATAATGGAACTAGTTGGGTTAATAAATGAAATACAAGTGAATGTATTCAAATCTGAAATGGAAGCGAGGATAATTGGATTGTGAATAAATTTGGAAAAAGAATAGAATTAATAATAAAATTGAGTGAAATCAATTTAAATTGGTTATAAAACATAAATACTTATTTATTCACCTAAATCTCGTCAAATTGCATGGAATAAATTGTTGTTTGTTGTAAATGGGGTAATTAAACATTCTATGAGTGAGAGTAGTAAAATAAATTGATTTTGAAAGCAACTGAATTAAATATGAGCTCAGTTTGCTTAAAAATAAATTAAATGTAAGTTATTGAGATTAAAACCATTTAAAATTGATGAGGTTGTATACGAATGGATTGAAAACCATTCAAATTTCATAAAAATGGTTTATAAATAAATTGGAACAGTTGAATTAACATGGAAATTGTAGAAGTTGCTTATGGAAAAATGTTTGGTGTGAATTTCTTTTAGAATTCACATATTTTAACTATTGCAAGTAAGTGAAATGTGTTAAACTTCTTATATTTGGCACTTACAAGTTTAAACTGAGTAAGTACAGGTACCTGGAAGCCGTATGGCTGGATTTGGGTTGGGCTATTTGCTAAAAATAATAAGCCGCTCGCTTAAAATGCTAAATAAGGTACGCCTACGCAATAAAAATAGGAAATATAAACTGTTTTTGGTTTTTCCGACCGGGTGGGTCGATGTATATATATTTATCTATTTTATCAAATTGCAAAAGCTCCTCCGTACAAAGGAGACTCTGTCAAAAAAATTCGGAAATTTTGAGAGTTAGAAAATTTTTGAAAATTTTTGGAAAATTTATTAACGACAAAACAATTTCAAACTAAGAATTGAAATAAGTTAGTAAATGGAGCTAATTAAAATAATGACGTGAATTAGTTATAAATGAAAAATAAATTTTAAAGTTTAGAGTTGAAAATAAATTGAATTCGTATGGAAATGAAAGAATCGTTGTGGATAGAAATGGATATAAACTAAAATGGTAGGATGAAAATAAATAAAGAAGTATATAAAATGCTTATGTTAACTTAAGTAAGAAATGGTGCATTCTTAATTGGAAATGGAATATTACAAATACATTCTAAGTTGATATTTGAATTAATAAATATTGACATTGGTAAGAAAGTCAATAAAATGTTAAGTTGTGTTTGGATATTAGTGCTAAGCAGGATATGCAGGTATTATAAAGAGAAAAGAGAATTGATTTTGATTTCAGAAGATAAATTTGAGTTGCCCGACAAAAGGTATGTATTTAAATTTGGTATGGAATTTGATTGGGATTTGGATTGAGCCACTTGGCTTTTTGTTTTCCTTTTGGATTTGGGAGGCCGTAGAGCCCTTTTGTAGTTGTACCGAGCTAGCCGCGCAAAGGAGACGCTGGCGAAATTTTTCAAAAATTTAGAGAGTTAGAAAAATTTTAAGAAAATTTTGATAATTCAAAATTGATTTTAAGATTAAAACTGGAAGGGTTGAGCAAATAGATTGTTGCAAACTAGGGAAAGGTTTGGAAAGTTAATAAGAATGATAATGGTCTTTTATAAAAGATAGTTGGTAAGTTGTTGAATTGTTAGAAGCTGTTTGGTTTTGGAAAAGTAACGGGATTTGGGACCATTCCTCCTGATTAGTAATTTCGAGGACGAAATTCTTTTAAGGGGGGAGGAATGTGACGACCCGGAATTTTCAAGCATTTAAAACCAGAATATTCAATTGATTTTAAATATTTAAAGGTTAATTATTAACTTAAATTACGAATATCACTAATTATTGATAATTAGATTTATTCAATTAAATAGCTTGAAGTTGAATAAAATGCTGAATCTAGAGTTTTAAGCCCGTTAAACTTAATTTGAAGGCTTGTAAAATTTATATTGATAGCACTGAAGATAATAGTGGTGTTGAAATTGAATCTAACTGTGATTTGTTCAGTTTTGAAATTTTATCGTTTAAATTGAATTTAAAAATAGCCTTCCGAGGCACAGTCTCAGAATTCGACGAAACCAGTCCCATTGGGTACATAATATTGAATTATTATCGGATTTCAAATTTCGTATTGATCGGAGTTAGTGTGTGAGTGTACGGTACATAAACACGCTAAAAATCTAATTGATATTAATCCAATGAAATTTAATTTAATTAAAATAGAAGTCTTCTCTTATACGCCTCTCCTTTCCATTTTTAATTCATTCCATCCTTATCTTCTATCGTACGCTTCTTGTTCCTTCTAAATATTGCCTGTTCCTCCTTCGTTCATTTAATTCAACTTCCAGTTAAAAAAAAAGAGAGAGAATGGCCGATCAACAGAACCGAGCCCCTCCCTCATCCTCTCAGTAATTCGCGTATCGCAAGTTAAAAAAAAAGGAATCGAATGTAACCAAACGTGAGCCGATCCTTGTGCGCTCGAGTTGGAGCCGGAGCACGCGAAAATAGGGAGCTCGGCCGAAATCGATTTGGGGGGTAGGGTTTCGAATTCTAGTTGAATCAAACTGGGGCGAGCGTCGATGTCTTCGCGCTCGACTTCATGTGGAGGCTGCAATGTCATGGCTGAGTCGCGAGCTCGCTGATGATCGAAGGGGGGTGAGGCGAGGTACGGATGTTCAATTCGATGGCTTGCGAGGTATGGGTAAGGGGATTCGCGAGTGGATGTTGGGGATTGTGGCGATATTTGCTGTTGAGACTGTTGAAATAGGTAATTGATTTACTTTAAAACTTGTTTAATTAAATTGTAGTTAGTTAGAAAATTATGATATTAACTGTAAGGCATATTTACTATTATTTTTTTGAATTTATATGTATATGTCTACAGTAAAACAATTTTTAAATTTAATAAATGTATATATAAGTAAATCAGAAATTATATATATGTATATATAAAAGGAAGGATTTATAAAGTTAAATTTTTTGGAGGTTATAAATTTGTTGTAAGGGATATGTAGTTCACAAGAAAAATAAATATACATACTTACATTTTAAATTTACCAATTTATTTTAAATAAGGTACTAATATAGTTAATCTGTTTAACTAGTCCATTTAATTATTTTAACCGCAAAAAAAAATTATTAAAGGAAAAATGGGTTTAAATCAAATGATAAGTTAAAATTAAATTAATAGATGATAATAGGCCGATCGATTGGTTCAAATATTAATAAATCATCTAATGATGTTACAAGGTCTGAAAATCGTGGAAAATCAAGTTGAGATGGGTTGGATTGCAAATGATGGCAAAGGTGAGTTAATCTCACTCAGTTTAAATTTAAATTTAAATGATTAAATTTAAATAATTGATCGTGGGTGAATTGATTGATGTGATGTAGTATAGTATAATTTGAACTTGGCATATTATGTGATGCTAACGTCTATGGATGCAGGAAAAACAGGTTGGAGGGATCCAACTGGACCCCTCAATTTTATTTAATTATTTAATATTCTCCGTTCTGAATAGTTGATATTCTGTAATGAATTATGTGGAAATATTGAATGCTATGGCTCGATTGTTATAATCGGGAAATAATGAATTACCCAAATATATAATTTGAGTTTGGGAATGGAAATAAAAGAAGTAAAATTGTAAGTAAAATAATTATAGAAAAGTTGAATAAAGTTATAAATGAACTGGAAAGGAAATAAAGTAACTTTAAAATTTTAATAAATAAATATTGAGTATGGGAAAGATAATTTAATTAAACGGAGAGTTCATGAAACTTAAATCTCAATGTTATTGTTTAAAAGAACAAAACATTTATTTTAAATTGAGGATTTAAATTTAATTAAGAAGAATAAAGAAGAAATTGGGAATAACCTGAGATTTGTATATTTCAGCTAAAGAAGCAAAAAATCAAACTAAAAATATTAATAAAGTCCATAGTTAATGAAGTTTGAAATGAACTGTTAAGTGAAGAAATTTATTTCAAATGGAATAAATTGGAAATCAACTTGGAAAATTTATTTAAGTGATTGGGATTGGAAATCTCTCTCTGAATAATCGAGTACGCTTTCAGAGTAAATTTTTAATTATAAATTGAATGTTAAAGTTGTTTTAGGAAGTATGTTTGGTAAAATTTATTATTTCTAATATTTAATTTCTAAAGCAAGTATTTACTTTTAATATATTATGGCAATAATTATTTAAAGAGTGATTTAGTATTTGTTTTAAAAAGTTTAAATCTGGTTTTATGTTTTATTAAGGAACCTTATTTTCAAATATTCCTATAGTATGTATTTTTAACAAATTATTGAAGTAATTTAACTTAAATGTGTAAAGTATATTTTCAAAGTAAAGTGTTTTAAATTATTTAAAAATCTATTTTTGTGTGCTTGGTGATTTCAGAGGAGATAGACAATATTTGGGAAAGTTGATTCTGAAAAGAATGATGGTTTTGAAACTGTTTTCAAAGGGTTGAAAATAGGAATATATCTTGTGAAGATATTTTTGGAGATTAATAAATAATTTGAAAAATTATTTATTGGTTGATGGTTGTTTTGTGAATATAATTGATAGTCAAATAATCGACTATCAATATTGGACAATGCGTTGATCATTTCGAAGAGACCGGGATCGAGATTTATTTTTCGAAAACCACTTCGATCCGGTTTGTACGTGTCGTGAATACGATTTTGGAATCGAAGATGGAGCAGTGAAGTGCAAGGGCTAGTCGCTACTAATCCTGAGGATATTTCCAAAATGGATGTAGTAGGAATAGTGCCTTCGGTTCCGCTCAAACCCGGGACGGACTTGTATGGACGAATGCTTGCGAAACATCGTCAGGTGGACGATGGACATTCTAAGTGAAAACGTTCTAAAGGTAACTCTTAGCCTCAAGCCTCATCAACCGGGAATGACTGAAAATCAAGGGATATGCAGCAAGGTTAGGTAGGTCATGCCCAAGCAGGACAAGATAATTCCCCTGTCTAGATGTCCCTTTTTATATATGTCGGCTTAGTGGGTGGTTGGTCGCGCCAACCACGGGGTTTATCTTGTTCGGGACTGTTCAGTAAGGAATGGTTCCGGCCTTGTGTTGCAGGGGATGAAGGGAGTAATCCTCGGTACGGTGATCTAGTCCCCGTACTGTGACAGGTGATACCCCAGTGCCTAGTCATTGTTGGAAATCCATTCTCCCTACGAGCCTTTTACGAGTTTTGTTTGTATTACCCACTCTGTGGCTAGTAGCTGGAATTTAATAATGTAACAATTTCGGCTATTTTATAAGTATTTGTATATAGACCCTATTATAATATCAGAGGATTTTTATAAAAATTGTTTTAGCTATCGTAAGGTAAAAACCCGACATGTTTATTTGTGGCGTGGTCTTACGAGATGCTTTTGTTTTCAAAGAATTTTTGAAACTTTAATAATCAATTGGGTGTGATTTTCTCACGCTGGTATTCCAGACTGACTCGGGTATTATTTAACTGTAATGCTCGAGTCAGACCGAGTATTATAGGATACAGGATATGATGCAGTGGAGCTCAGGAGAGGAGCTGGATGACGATACGTATTCTCGTACTTGTATATATATATTTCCGCTGTGTTGAGTTGTTGTGTACCCATTGTATGTTATTGATGTGAGCCGTGACTGATGTACTCTGATGATGTAATATATGTAAACTGATATATTTGATTTTGAGTAAAGATTATTAATTCTCTATTATATTTTATTCCGCTGCGATGGTTAGATTCAAATGTTGATTTTGTTTTCTCTTCTTCTACCCCTTCTTCTTAAACCCAAATGGTTCGTATTTCTGTGCAACTTGAGTTGATTGTTGTAGAATAGTGTTGACTCAAGGGGTACGGATTTGCGGGTTGTTACACTTTGCCATTTATTCAATTTAAGACAATGTTTGTGCTGGAATTACACATTTTTTCATAAAGAGGCGGTAGAGAAATAACTGACGATGTGTCATATATGATATAGCAGGACAGTATGTCTTCTAGCATAGACAAACAATGGATGAAAGAATCCGATCGAAGAACTGCATGATATGTGGAAGCAGTGCGGAAGTTTATTGAATTTGTTGTACATGTTGAATATGCGATTATATGATTTTTGTTTGATGATAATAAACATATATATATATAGTCGTGAAAATGTATTTGTTAATGTACTATTTTATTTTCCATAGACTAAATAAATATTTGCTGAATAAAAATAATTAACACAGAATTTGAATTCAAACAGAAATTTTATTCAGACAAATATTTATTACAATTTTGAATGGTACAAATTCAAGCTCTCACTATTCACTATACAACTTTGATACAAATTCAATTACATCACAATTTTACATATACAGTTGACCCGCTACATATCTCTCACACTCGTATTTATCTTCAACTTCATTCCAGATTGAATCCAGCATCTGAGCAATCTGCAAAAATGTACATTAACGAAGTAAAATTGAAAAGGAAATATTTTTGCAGTATAAAATAAAATGTGAACTTTGAAAATAATATTTGCCTCAGTTATTTGGGTTGTTCGTCATCATTTAACTTTGAATTCATCATACACGAACAACTTGTGACATACACAGTATATCACTGTATATGCCACAAGGCCGTGCACACCGATATATACACTTGATTGATTTACAGGGACAGTTGAGCACATGTCAAACCCAAATTATCGGATTCAACTCAAGTGCAATAAAATAATGTCACAACTTTCAGCACAAGGTCAAATCCGAGCCTCAAGCTGGATTCAACTCAGGTGCAATGTAAGTGTACAAGCTCAATAAAATGGTCAAAATCCAAAACCAACATAGACAATACCACTGACTTGAAGAACAGATCAAAAGACCACATGGTCAGTGCATAGTCGCATCAAGAAACCAAAACCAGAAAGTACACATGACTATCTCAACTTCAAACTCACAACAAGCATGGTACAAAGACTACAATTACAAAACTCAACTCAACATAGATGCATATGCACAAGTCAAGTGATGCATCAGTGATACCAGTGGAATGAACAAGAGCAGCCTCCACATATATGGTCTGAAACTCCACGACAATTAGTCAATTACAAATGAACATATAGGATGATCACACATGAATACAACTCACATGCAAGCACAGCCTCAAACCAGCATCAAGTCAAGTCAACAACCAAAACATATGAAACAAAGATATGCATCATGCAAGCTACAGATATCAGTGCACAGGATATGACAATCAAAATATACAAAGGGCAACAACAATGAATCAGAGACCAACAATATGCAAGCTGCCTAAAGAATACAAGAAGTGGCAATTATCATATCGAATCAAAGCAAGTGCTATCAGGTTGAAGATACATTACATGGACAATATAAAGACTACAAATTCATGCCCAGAAAATGTAAAGTCGAAGGCCACAGTGGAGGAATGAGTTCAACATTTATGCAACAATGACCAAGTAGCATGTGACAGTATCAAGTGAATTCACCAAAACAATTACATGAAGTCTCGAACCAAAAAATAAGGCCGCAGGTAGTTTCAAACCAAATCAGTGATGAAGACACGATACATATATGCAGCAGAATCGAGTACAGATAGTAAAGACACAAATGGCCGAAAATGAACAAGTGCCAGAAATCAAAACAATTTCAAGTTGAACAAATCAAGACCGAAGTCAAATGAATATTAAACCAAGGAAAATCAAACAGTTCAAAGTCAGAGCCTTGGCAATAAAGGAATCGAACCAAGTCAAGATCAACAACGTGACGACCAAAGGAGTCGAAATCAATGCCGTGGGATTCAAGCAACGAAAATATATTCGTATTGAACAAGTCATAAAACATCTCAAACGTACAAGCATCATCAAGCGGTGGAGAAAAGATTTTGACAAATTTAAAAAATCATCAGACGTATATATACGAACGAATATTCAAGGATTCAATCTCTATAAATTGCAATCAACATCATCGGCAATAATCATCGAGTTCGAATACGAAAATCATAAAAGCACAAAAAAGAAATTACATACCGAAGCAAACATTGAACTCGATCAAATAGAAGCAGCAGTGAGCAACTCAAAGAAATAGACGATCGACAAAGAGAGGACCAAAATCAATCATACGCTCGATCAACTATCGGCAGCTTCTGTTTCAAAACCCTAAATTGGATCGAAGGGACGAAGCCCTAATTTGCAAAGACAAAGCCGCCATTAACATAAAAACAAGGAAGCGGGCCGATATAGATAGAAGAATAAAGGGGCCGACTTTTCTCTTTTTCAATAAGGGATTTTGATTTTTTTAATTAGGGTTATTTTAATTTTAAATTTTTTTTTAATTTGTAATTTCTTTTAAACCGTTGAAATTTCTAGTTGTGTGACTAGGGGACAAACTACGTGGCGTAGTTTAAGAATTCACAACTCAGTGGCTTAGTTGTGGCAGGGTTTTGAGCGTAGAGTTATGTTTAGTCGATAGCGGGTGTCGTGAGTTTACGCGTGCAAGCGTCTGGCTAACTAATTTCTAGTAGAAATCTTGGGGGTAGCACATAGGCAGGGTTTTGCCGAAGCTGGGTAAATTCTGTGTTGTTCTGTTTCTGTTATTTATATTCTGCGATATCTGTGCTGCTATTACTCTGCTGTGAACTGTGTTGAAATCTGAATTGAATATTTCATAAGCTTCCGCAATAAATTTTTATAATTAATACTATCACCCTATTCACCCCCCCTCTAAGGTGAAATCGGTCCTACAAGTGGTATCAGAGCTAGGAATAGAAATCAACTTTTATTTTAAAAATTCGTTTTTCAAAAAATCAGTTTTTGTTTTAAAAAAATTGAATTTTTGAAATGGCTTCTTTTAATACTACTTTTGCTGAGGGTCAATCCATAGTTAGACCATCAATGTTTAATGGTGAATATGCTTACTGGAAAAATAGGATGGAAATTTTTCTGAAAACCATTGACGCTTGGAATATTGTTGAGACAGGTTATAAAATACCAACTATAACTGTAGATAATCAGGAAATAGAGAAACCAAAGGATCAATGGACAGAACTAGAAAACAAATTACAAAATGCTAATGCTAAAGCTATGAATTTTGTTATCTGTTCATTGGATCAATTTGAATTTAATCGTGTCTCACATTGTCTAACTGCACAGGAAATATGGCACACACTAGAAGTGACTCACGAAGGAACATCTCAAGTGAAAGAATCTCATATTGTCATGCTAAGCAGCGAATACGAGAACTTCACAATGGCGAAGGAAGAAAATGTCAAAGAGATGCATGTACGACTTTCCAATATCGTTTACAAATCAAAAGCTCTTGGAAAATCATACATAGAGTTGGAGATAGTCCGAAAAATCCTCAGTGTCCTTCCACGAAAATTTGAAGCAAAGGTGACTGCCATTCAACAATCGAAAGATTTAAAAAAATGAAAGTTGAAGAACTCATCGGAAATCTCACCACTTATGAG
Source organism: Allium cepa (assembly GCA_030765085.1). Classification (NCBI taxonomy): domain Eukaryota; kingdom Viridiplantae; phylum Streptophyta; class Magnoliopsida; order Asparagales; family Amaryllidaceae; genus Allium; species Allium cepa. Next base: position 131,302,219 of record CM060934.1, read on the forward strand.
CTAGAAATGAAATTCAAGGAAGAGAGTGAAGGAGGAGATACTCGAAAGAAATCAATAGCTCTCAAAAGAACAACTGAAAGTGATGACGATGACGACGATGATGCAGCAGCAGAATTGGAGCTATTAATAAAGAAATTCAAAAAGTGGAATTACAAATATGGAAATTCAGCTCGAATTCAAAAAGCGAAAAGCAGAATAGCCAAAGCACTAGACTATTCTAAAGAACAGAAGATCATCTGTCACAAGTGCAACCAACCCGGACACATAAAACCCAATTGTCCTCAAAATCAACGCGGCTTTAAAAAGAAATCAAAAAGGAAAAGTTTTGCAGCCACGTGGAATACAAGTGATGAAGATAATCAAAGTTCTAGCAGTGAGAGTGAGAAAGCAGATATGTGCCTTCATGAAAATATAACCGGTAGTGACGATGACGAGCCAAGCGAGGTATCAAAACTTACTCACTCTGAATTACTTATTTATTTCCACGAGTAAATGGCTGTTTTGAACGACTTAGGGAAAAATATGTTAAACTTGAATCACGAAAAGACACTTTGATAGAATTAAATGAACAACTTGACCAATTAGTTAAAACCTATCAAAGTAGGACCCCTAAGTGTGATAAGTGTCCAACATTTGATGAAGAAATTAAAAAATCAGAAATTAAAATGAAATCGCTTGAAAATGAAATTTTGATTTTAAAAGAGAATGAAAATACTAAAAGAGAGAATTCTATTAAAAAGTGCACACAATTGTTAAACGAAAATGAGTCTCTCAAAACACAAGTCCAACAATTGTCAACGACTTTAGATAAATTTTCAAAAAGTGAAAATCGTTGAATATGCTACTAGGAAAGCAAACTGTTAATATGGTAAGACAAGGACATGGATATAATCATTCTGAAAATGTTGAAAGAAATATTAATCAAGTTAAATCTATGTGCACGATTTGTAGAAAATATGGACACGCTCAAAGTAGTTGTTGATATAGACCCAAACATGTGAAAACTATACCGATTTGGGTTCCAAAAGGCACAAATATAAAATCTCTCAAAGTTAAACAAATTTTGGTACTGAAAGGAACATATAAAAATAGTTTTGGGTTTCCACATTATTATTTTTCAAAATATTCTGCTACTAACAAGCATGGACCTATAAAAACAAATAGGTCACAAAAATCTTTCATCGTGTAGGTGTGGTGGCAGGCTAAAGAACAATAATAGTGTTCTCTGGATTTTGGCTGTTTCAAGGACACAACGAGCATCAAAGCAAAGTTCCTTAGCCTAGTATAAAGGTGACAGAATCACAACAGACAACAACGAAAAATATCGTAAAGGTAAAACATGTAAAGGTATATTTATTTGAACGATATATTAAATGTGATAATCTGCACCATATTCTGAATTAAATCAGCCAATAATGAGATGATGAAAAAATGATGTTTCTGATTCTGACTTATTCAACATAGTTGGCCAAATTATATTCTTATGCCAAAAACACTACAAAATTCTCTAGATTCTTTGAATTACTTCATATATATTAGTTTGGATTAAAAATAGTGTTTTGTTTGATAATACATTTTGTTATAATACGGCTAACTCTATATTCATGGTTTTTGATTATTAACATGCTTCAATTCAAATTCAAGAGAATGTCATTTAAATTGCTGTTAAAATTGAGTTTGAAATTTTTGGTGCACGCTTTATGATTTGGTCGATCAAATTCAATCAATGATGATTTTGAGTGAAAGAGAAATTCAGATGCAGATTACACTGGTGATCTAGTTGATAAAAAAATTACTAGTTGAACGTAATTTTTGTTGAGACATTTAGTAACTGCATCATTTTTTAAAGAAAATATCCGCATATTTTTCTTTGAAATAATTTTCAAATAGCAGAAATTTTTCTCGTAAACCCCCTCAAGAAAATCATTTTTGACCATATTTTCAAATTAGTCATTTTGAAAAAATGATTTCAAAATTATTTTTGAATTTGATTTTAAATGACTATTTTGACTAATCGGACTCCCTAATAATTATCGAGAAGATAAATAGTGATTGAAAAAGTGATGAGTGTTGATATTTATCATATATCTCGATATTGTATAATTAGTAAATTTCTTTAGAAATTTAAACAAGATTTATAAAACTTTTGTTGGTAAAAATTTCATGACCATCTCTATTTCTATCATATTTCTAACGACCATCACTCATCAAAATTCAATATAGTTTGTCGATATGTGGTACTTTAAACAGGAATCATTCGTTTTTCATTTTATATTTTTAAAAAAAAATTAATAATAATAATAATAAATAAATACCAAAGTATTCACTCTCATTAAAAAGTCCTCACGGTTATGCATGGGTGAATTACTTGGAATTTGTTATGTGCTTTCATGCTCATTTAAAAGTCCCCACGGTTATGCATGTATGGAACGCATATCAAAAGTTGATTTTTAAAATAAACAAGTTGATTCTAATCTCATTTAGAAGTCCTCACGGTTATACGTGGTTAGAAGATATTTGAATTAATTTTAAAATAAAATAAAATTAGAATACTGCTAATCTAATTTATAAGTCCTAACGGTTATGCATGGTTAGTAGAAATTCAAATTCCTAATATAAATATACCACAAATAGACACAGCTGTATGGTTTTATATGATGACATCATTCCCATCATTCTAAAAGTGGAATATGCGCCTAACAAAATATTTATGATTTTTGTTTAATTTTTTATTGAAATTTAATATTTATATTCAATTGAGTTTTTTTTTGAATTAATATCGATCACTTTATCTCTATTTTGTCTAACACTATTATTCTTTTGCTGATAACAGAAGGGGGAGAGAACAGTTGAGATTTTGTCAAATAAAATCAAGCAAAGGTCAAATAATTTTCCATTTGCATCTAGGCTCTTTTTTTATGCATATATGTAGGGGGAGCTTTGTGTAGAGAGGAAGAATTTAAATAGGGGGAGCAATTAGGATATATCTATGATCAAATACATTTAACATATTCAAAATCTTAAATATATGTTTGTTATCATCAAAAGGGGGTGATTTTTGAATATGCGATTATATGATTTTTGTTTGATGATAATATATATATATATATATATATATATATATATATATATATATTCGTGTAAATGTATTTGTTAATGTACTATTTTATTTTTCATAGACTAAATAAATATTTGCTGAATAAAAATAATTAACACAGAATTTGAATTCAAACGGAAATTTTATTCAAACAAATATTTATTACAATTTTGAATGGTACAAATTCAAGCTCTCACTATTCACTATACAACTTTGATACAAATTCAATTACATCACAATTTTACGTATATAGTTGACCTCACTACATATCTCTCACACTCGTATTTATCTTCAACTTCATTCCAGATTGAATCCAGCATCTGAGCAATCTGCAAAAATATACACTAACGAAGTAAAATTGAAAAGGAAATATTTTTGCAGTAAAAATAAAATGTGAATTTTGAAAATAATATTTGCCTCAGTTATTTGGGTTGTTCGTCATCATTTAACTTTGAATTCATCATACACGAACAACTTGTGACATACACAGTGTATCACTGTATATGCCACAAGGTCGTGCACACCGATATATATACTTGATTGATTTACAGGGACGGGTGAGCACAGGTCAAACCCAAATTATCGGATTCAACCCAAGTGCAATAAAATAATGTCACAACTTTCAGCACAAGGTCAAATCTGAGCCTCAAGCTGGATTCAACTCAGGTGCAATGTAAGTGTACAAGCTCAATAAAATGGTCAAAATCCAAAACCAACATAGACAATACCACTGACTCGAAGAACAGATCAAAAGACCACATGGTCAGTGCATAGTCGCATCAAGAAACCAAAACCAGAAAGTACACATGGCTACCTCAACTTCAAACTCACAACAAGCATGGTACAAAGACTACAATTACAAAACTCAACTCAACATAGATGCATATGCACAAGTCAAGTGATGCACCAGTGATACCAGTGAAATGAACAAGAGCAGCCTCCACATATATGGTTTGAAACTCCACGACAATTAGTCAATTACAAATGAACATATAGGATGATCACACATGAATACAACTCACATGCAAGCACAGCCTCAAACCAGCATCAAGTCAAGTCAACAACCAAAACATATGAAACAAAGAAACGCATCATGCAAGCTATAGATATCAGTGCACAGGATATGGCAATCAAAATATACAAAGGGAAAAAACAATGAATCAGAGACCAACAATATGCAAGCTGCCTGAAGAATACAAGAAGTGACAATTATCATATCGAATCAAAGCAAGTGCTATCAGGTTGAAGATACATTACAGTGACAATATGAAGACTACAAATTCACGTCCAGAAAATGTAAATTCGAAGGCCACAGTGGAGGAATGAGTTCAACATTTATGCAACAGTGACCAAGTAGCATGTGACAGTATCAAGTGAATTCACCAAAACAATTACATGAAGTCTCGAACCAAAAAATAAGGCCGCAGGTAGTTTCAAACCAAATCAGCGATGAAGACATGATACATATATTCAGCAGAATCGAGTACAGATAGTAAAGACACAAATGGCCGAAAATGAACAAGTACCAAAAATCAAAACAATTTCAAGTTGAACAAATCAAGACCGAAGTTAGATGAATATTAAACCAAGGAAAATCAAACAGTTCAAAGTCAGAGCCTTGGCAATAAAGGAATCGAACCAAGTCAAGATCAACAACGTGATGACCAAGGGAGTCGAAATCAATGTCGTGGGATTCAAGCAACGAAAATATATTCGTATTGGACAAGTCATAAAACATCTCAAATGTACAAGCATCATCAAGCGGCAGAGAAAAGATTTTGACAAATTCAAAAAATCACCAGACGAATATATACGAACGAATTTTCAGGGATTCAATCTCTATAAATTGCAATCAACATCATCGGCAATAATCATCGAGTTTGAATATGAAAATCATAAAAGCACAAAAAGGAAAATTACATACTGAAGCAAACGTTGAACTCGATCAAATAGAAGCAGCAGTGAGCAACTCAAAGAGATAGACGATCGACTAAGAGAGGACCAAAATCAATCATCCGCTCGATCAACTATCGGCAGATTCTGTTTCAAAACCCTAAATTGGATCGAAGGGACGAAGCCCTAATTTGCAAAGACAAAGCCGCCATTAACATAAAACAAGGAAGCGGGCCGATATAGATAGAAGAATAAATGGGCCGGCTTTTCTCTTTTTTAATAAGGGCTTTCAATTTTTTTTAATTAAGGTTATTTTAATTTTAAAATTGTTTTTAATTTGTAATTTCTTTTTAAACCATTGAAATTTCTAGCCGTGTGACTAGGGGACAAACTATGTGGCGTAGTTTGAGAATTCACAACTCAGTGGCTGAGTTGTGGTAGGGTTTTGAGCGTAGAGTTAGGTTTAGTCGATAGCGGGTGTCGCGAGTTTACGTATGTAAGCGTCTGACTAACTAATTTCTAGTAGAAATCTTGGGGCAGCACGTAGGCAGGGTTTTGCTGAAGTTGGGTAAATTCTGTGTTGTTCTGTTTCTGTTATTTATATTCTACGATATCTGTGCTGTTATTATTCTGCTGTGAACTGTGTTGAAATCTGAATTGAATATTTCATAAGCTTCCCAATAAATTTTTATAATTAATAGTATCACCCTATTCACCCCCCACTAGGGTGAAACCGATCCTACAGTACAAAATGATGGCAATAAGAAAATCTATTCTTGTCCTTGGACATAATGCAAAAATATGAAAATTAAATTAGAGAAATTCGTTATCATCTTCTTAAATGGGGAATTGTCCAATCATATACTGTTTGGCATTTTCATGGGGAAGAGTTGGGGGTGAAGTAAAAACAATCCAATAGTCAAGCCATATGCACCAATGAGTCCGAACATCCTAGGATGGAAGATCTAGTCAATGATGCTGATAGATTTCATCGTTTTCAACCTACAATTATGTTGCACAATAATATTGTGGAGTCGTCTACAGTTGATGTCGATTGGCAGGCCAATCAAAATAAGATGTATATATCACTTTCTGATAGTGCAAAAGAGCCACCATATCCTTCATGTCCAAAAGGGATAACAAATTTATAACCTATTGTGAAGCTGTATAGCTTGAAAACTCAGTACTGCTTTTCTGAGAATGGTGTGACCGCACTCCTCGAATTTATAAAGAAGTTACTCCCTAAAGGTAACACGCTACCTACAAAGTGCCCTGACATGAAGAGATGATAAAACAAGTTAGGATTGATTACAAAACTTATGATGCATGCATCAATGATTATATTTTATACTGGAAAGATGATGCAAATAGGGTTTCTTGTACAATTTGCAACGAACCAATATATAAGACAACATTCGATGAGGAGAAAAGAGCTACCAAAGTACCTCAAAAGACGTTAAGACATTTCTCTTTAATTTCTAGATTGTGTAGACTATATACCATACCTTGGATTGCAGATGCTATGACTTGGCATGCTTTTTCCAAGTTTGATTCAATGGTAATGCGTCATCCACGTGACACTTCTTAATAGAGAGCTGTAGATTCTTTTGATCAAACATCTGCTGTTGAACCACGAAATGTGACACTTGGAATAACAATGGATGGTTTCAATCCACATGCATCTCTAGCTAATCGTTATAGTTTTTGGCCAGTAATTATAGTACATAAAATCTTCCTCCATCCATGTGTACTAAAAGGGAGTTCTCAATGTTGACATTGTTGATTTTCGGACCAAAACAACCAGGGAAGAATATCGATGTTTATTTACAACCGTTAGTGGACGATTTAAAGCAGTTATGGAAAGGAGTCATTATTCATTTAATAATTCCGAGTTCACAGTGAGAGCTAGGATGTTATGGGCAATTCATGATCATCCTACGCTTGAGTCTTTATCGGGGTGCACAACTCAAGGATATTTTGCATGTCCTATTTGTGGGTAAGATACTTGTTCTTATTATCTTTCTAAAAGTAAGAAGATGTGTTACATGGGACACCAAAGATTTCTTCCTTCCAAACACAAGTTTCAAGATGATAAAGCAAACTTCAATAACGAATAGGAATATCAACTTCCTCCATGGTCATTGAATGGTTATCAAGTCGAAGAAAAGGTAGCTAATATCAAGATGAAATTTGGTAAAAACAAAAAAGAAATTGGTCAAAACGAAAAAAGAAAAATGATGATGATGACCTTAACAATGTTCCTGAAAGAAATGCGGATTACGGATCTTAAGGCTAAGATTAACACTAGAGGGGGTGAATAGTGTTTATAAAGAATTACTAAATCTTTTTGAATTTATGTTGAATTGAACACGGATGTATGCAATATACAGACACATATATGATCACAGAAACAAACAAATGCAGAAATAAAGTAAAAGCAATAAAGGAAAGAACACACCGGATTTTATATTGGTTCGGAGTTACCCTACATCCAGTCCTGCAACACAAGTATGGATTTCCTTTTAAAAGAAATTGTACAATTATACCATCAATTTCAAGGCGACGAGGTACACCCTCCAGAATCACAATCCTCTGGGTAGAGATACTTGATTTCTGAGCCACAAGTTTACCCAATTGATTTACCAAGACTACAATCACACCTTATCTCCCTTGATTGATTTTCAAGGCCACAATCACACCTTTTCTCACTTAATAGATTACAAAGAAGGCTATAACTCTGAATAGCACTGAGAACCTTGTTGAGACAGTGATAAAGAATCAAACTAGAAAAGATCGAGTTCAATTCAATGTTGATTTTGGCAGAGTACTGGTAAGAACATGTATTAAGAAATGTGGAAGAAGAAGAAGAGGAGTGAAAAACCAGAAAATCTAATCTAAAATTCGTTGAAACAACCCCTATTTATAGAAGAACAACAACCATGTCCATTCGTGAAGAGTTATGACGAATAGACACTTCTTTTAAAATTTAAATTTTGAACTCAACTGATACCATGTCGACATGGTCACCATAGGCATGTCGACATCTCAAAGCAATTTTTGATGATTTGATTTTCTTTGAAAATAACATTTATCTTATATTAAAACTATTTTAAACTTTTCTAATATACTTGACTATAGTTAAAATACATAAGTAAATATAGAGAATAATATATATATATAATTTAACTATAATTTTATATTTAAATCTTAAGTACAAATATTTAAAAGTTAAATATGTTATTTTAAAAGATAGTTTAAAATCAGGAGTAATTTGACTTTGAAATTAAAGATAATTTTGAGGCTAAAATTATTCAAAACCAGGATAGAGGGTTTTGAATCTTTTAAAAGGAAAGTTTTGAAATCATTTTGAAAACAAGATAATTTTGTTAAATCATTTGAATTAAAATTAGTGGATACAAAACAATGTTCCACTAGATTTTTCGTAGGTTCCATCTTACTTAGGGTTCCATCCCTTTAACAGGCTCGAAGTGGATTCCATTCCACGAATAAATTAGATTTTAAGATGCCAGTGCTTTTCTACGAGTTTTAACAAAATTTCTAATTAAAGAATAAATTACTTCGATTCTTGAACTCTTGATAATCTTGATACTTATGAGTTTTCAATCTTGATATCTTGAATCTCTATACTGTACAGTCTTCATTCTTGGTACCTGCATGGTTAAATCCTGCATATACATATTTATCTAAACTTATAATGTTAGTATTTATATTTTAGAATCTATTCTAAGGTTGTTGTTATCAAAACCATCATCTCATGGACTAACAGTTCCTACATGTTATAGGAGGTCCTCCTCTTTGATTTGCCATATTGGAAAGCAAATTTGGTTCGACATAATGTTGATATTATGCATACGGAATGGAATGTTATTGAGCATCTCATTAGCATAATTATGGATCATAAAGATAAGTCAAAAGACGGTATCAATTCACGCAAGGATTTGAAAATCATGGGTATGAAAAAAATTATGGGTGAGGGAAGATCATGAAACAAATATAATAACTATACCAAAGGCAACTTTCACTTTGAGCAAAGAAGAAAATGTACGATTTTGCACCATTTTAGAAAACCTTGAAGTACCTAGCATATTCTCTTCTAACTTCCGCAACAAAGTGAACATCAATCCTCCTAAACTAAAAAATATGAAGTCGCATGATTATCATGTCATAATGTAACAATAACTTCCAGTATTGCTTCAACATTCTTATTCACAACAAAAGGATGTGTGTGATGCTATATGTGCTCAAAGGTGATCAATAGGGAACATCTTTTAAAAGCAAAGGCTAGTCTGGTAGAAGCAATGTGTGTGTTTGAAAAAATTTCCACCTGCATTTTTTTGACATCAGTATCCATCTTATGGTTCATTTAGCCGATGAAGCATTGATTTGCGGCCCTGTTAGATATAGGTGGATGTACCTTTTTGAATGGTAATATCAATTTTATTCATCATCATTAGATCTATGTAATTACTGGTTATTTATAATTGATTGCCTACATAGGTTGATGAAAACATATAAAGGATATGTGCACAACAAAAGACATATTCAAGGTTGTCTTGCAGAAGGATATATTATACAAGAAGCTAGTCATAACTGAATGGAGTATATGCCAAAAGGAGGTGATGGCAGCCATAAACATACTTGTGAAGCTTTTTAGATGAGGATGATGAGTTTGCTGGTGAGATGCCTCTAGATAGTGGTAAATATATAACCTTAACCCAAGTGCAGTTTGAACAAGTTCGTAGATGGGTCCTTAATAAGTACGATGGATTGGATGAATGGGAGAAGTAAGTTCACTAGTTTATCCCGAATTCTCATTATTGTAAATTAACTCACATATACGCTTTGAAACATCTTTATCGCAGGAGGTATAACGTCTATGTGAAAAATACTAAATCTCAATCTCGAAGGAGGGTTACATTCGTGGAAATTTGTCAAAATTTTACTCTTTGGTTACTTGATGAGGTATTACATTTTCTTATGTATTCATGTGTATTTAAATGGATCATACACTGTCATGATCATGCTTTTCGCTTATTATGTTTTTAGTTGGTGATGACCAATAAAGTTAATTCAACTCTTTGGCGGTTAGTGAACGGGCCGACTAAGACGCGTAGTTATATGAAGTGCCAAGTGAATGGATTTAAATTTTCCTCGAAAACTGATGAAGAACGGATGGTAACACAAGACAATGGTGTTTGTATGAGAGCGATTACAAAATTTAGAGCAAGCGGGAAGGATAAAAAGTACAAGGAAGCTGAAACAATGTATTATGGAACTATTCAACAGATAATTGAGTTGGATTACATTGGCTTCAAGCAAACTATTTATTATTGTGATTGGGTAAAGGCCAAAGATAAGGTCAATAGTTGGAACGTAGATTCTGTTTCAAACTTGATTACATTTATCTTAAAGAAATTAAAGACGAAAAATAGAGTGAATGATGAGCCATTTATTCTGCCATCAGAAGAGAATCAAGTGTTCTACTCAAAAGATTTTAAAAATAATGGATGGTTTGTGGTATTTCACACACCAAAATAGTTGACTATAAATGTGGATGACATTGAGTTTCCTATCGTCTATCAATCTACTTGAAGACAATAAAAATTAGAAGACTTTACCAAATGCGTATGTTAATATAAGATGTATTTCTTAGTTGAATTGTAACAACCCGCATATTTATCGATTTTATATTTAAATATTTTATCGTTCGTCGAATTTTGGTCCGAAAAGCTACTTTTTGCAAACAGCCGAATTAGGACTCGAGACCACCCCCATTGAGTTCAAAATGCCGTTTGCGACCTTTTTGAGTATAAGCTTCGATATGTTTGGAGAAAGTTGAATTTTGCTACTTTTCACTTAGGGTTTTGGTTTGGGCTGAGCCCACTTATGTATTCAGTCCCAACCCTTTCCAACTCTTCATTACTTCATTCTAACTCCTCAAACTCAAGCTCCAACTGAAAATGGTGGAGAGGAAAGGGAATTAGAAACTCCAAGCCCTAGTTTCCATTAGCAAATCCATCTTCTAGCTCCAAACTCAAGAGAACCCATTGGTAAGCAACTCCTTCTCCTTCTCCAACTCTTTCTCTCCTTGATTTCAGAAATTTTCTAAACCTAACTTTGGGAAATGTTTCTCTTTTTAGCTTAGATTCAAGCTTCTAGAGTTGGATTTGAAGAGTGGTTGATTCCCCTTTGCTTTAAAGCTTCATCTTCATAAAATTTTAGTTCAAATGTGAAATTTTTAATCTCACATCTATGCTTATGATTCTCTTCTATTGTTAGGTATGAATTCCTAATACTTATTCATGTGCATTTGATTTTGATTTGGATTGCTTTTATGAATATTCCAATTTTTAGTGTTTTGAGTTCAATTCGTTAAAAATCCCAACTTTGATGTTTGAACATGTTTTTGGTGATGCATCGAGGAGCATATAGGGCCGGGTAGTCGATTGGCATAAACCCTTAGCGCCATTGCTCGTACGAATGCAATTTGGTCAAGATTGAACCTCATTTGTAATAGGCAGGGAAGAGGCTGGAAACAGGTCCGGTCGACCGACCCCCCCGGCTCGGTCGACCGACCTGCTTCCAAATGTGCAGTCGCACTTCTGCTTCTGGTTCGGCCGACCGACCCTCCTGGTTCGGTCGACCGACCTGGTGGCCGAGAAGTTTCCAACCTATGGTTCGGTCGACCAACTCAGGGAGTCCGGTCGACCGACCTGCTTCTATTTGCCAGATTAGCCTATTTTGCTAATTCGTTTGAATATCCAACTTTAATCGATTCGTGTTGTCTCCCTTTTTGTTGTTGTCATTTATTATCGACTTTGATGACCTTTTCTTTGGGAATTTTAGATATATCCACTTTGATGGATTTTATATCAATTTCATTGGATTTTATTCACGTTTTCGAATGTGAATCTTAGTGATTGATTGTTCCTACAATCTTCTTTGTGATTTGTCACTTTAAAAATATAAAGGTTTTCTATACTAGTAGTAAATATCAAAACTCTTTCCTCAAATGATTTCAACACTATTTTATAACAAAGCTCGTTTTCTCAAACCGATTTCCAATCTATTAGTATATACAAACCTTTACCTCACTCGTATAAGAAATCTAATTAAACGACTTAGTAAAACGAGTGGTATGAAACGCTTGCGTTTACTTCGTCGGTTAATTCTTGGACTTGTTCGATTGAAACTCTTGTGACAATTTTTTAGTGGAGATCTACAATTTGTTCGTAAATATTTAAGTTAAGCTAGTGGTTATGGGACATGAAGCTAAGCTCATATATTTACTAGCTTATTGTAATTGACACTTCTCTTTGATCATGACGATCATTTTATGTTTTAGACTAGCATTGTGCAATGTCTTTGTGATTTGGTTCATCGGATGTCCCGCTGTACGACGTCGTTGTTCCCTTTGATTGTGTTTTGGTTCATCGGATGTCCCGCTGTACGACGTCGTTGTTCCCATTGATTGTGATTTCTGGATTTCGTGTGTTGAATTCTGGAATTTATGTTTCACCAACTTTTACGATTGGCATTGATATATATGTCATTTATTGTGGCTTGGTGAATGAAATTAGGAGTATGACATTCCTTTTTATCTTTGAGAAGATTTTGTGATATTGATTAATCTCTTGTTGATTTTCAATTACTTATATATCACAGCTTGGCATTGTGATTATTATACGTTTAGTCATATCTCTTATTCTATATCATTTCATCTGATATTTATAGTTAGACTGATCCGTTTATTATTTTCTTATTAAATAATACTCGAGTCAGACTGAGATATTATAGGTGCTCCCTCATGGCTTCCTATCTGGAACCATCTTCTGACTTTTGGCTAACTACTCTAGTTTAGTAGTTTTTGTTGTATACATTTGAGATACAGACTCTACGATGTATACTTATTCTTTTGTCTAGCACTTGCATCTATTCTTTTTGATATTGTGGATCATGATTGACCACTACTCTGATGTACACTTTCATGTGTAATATTCATATCTATTTCCGCCTTTGTGATATGAATTATCTGTGACCGATTTAATGTTATGTTTATTTCTGTATTTGTTTCCGAAGATATTATAGCCACTGTGTAGTAGCTTTGAGTTTGTGTCGGCATGTCGGATTTCCACTTGAAAAGATTTGCATGTTATACTATCTGGCATATCGGTGCTCACACAAAGCAATTACACGGATGGTCGCTCCTCATCAGCCTTATTCTCCGTGCTAGTCGACAGCATTCACCGTAATGTTCTTGGCTAGCATGGGTATAGAGGTGGGACGTCACAGCTTGGTATCAGAGCCAAACTTCGGAACAATATAGAATAATTTAGCAAGGATCATGTCCTAAGTCTTTCTTAGGAGTCGTGCTTTAGGATTTAATTCGGGTCTTCGTACCATCCTATCCTATTTTCTTTTATGATTCCTTGTTTTATCTATCAAGAATTGCTTGATATTTATCTTGAGAATAACTTTTTCCTCTTCTTTCTTTCTTTCTTAAAAGAAGAGAAATGGTTAGGCCTGGCCGTCCCAGCGCCGGTCAATCTAGTGCTACTCCCCTGGATGGAGTATTCATGTCTGCTCAACAACTTTTGGATCTTGTAAAGAATCAAGAGTTTATCTATGCTTTGAGTAGGAACCCCGAAATGGTTCTACCTTTGAAACTTGAAGTTTCTTCCAATCAGCTTGTGGATGTTACTCTTCTTCATGGAGAGGTTGGTAAAGGAAGTGTTTGTGCTATTGGGACTTCCAAGAAGAGGCATATTAAGTTCAAGAGCCTTAATCCCAATAAGAGAGTGAAGCAAACTACTTTTCTAGCAAAGACTCCAATCCCTGATCGTGGAGGATGCTACAATTGTAATTCTATGGAACACTATGCGAATATGTGTCCAAAACCCCATTCTTGTCGTTATTGCAAGAAACCGGGTCATCTTTTATCTTCATGTCCCTTTCTTCAAAGCAGGAGAGAGGAAGAGCTGAATATTGTGCAAGCTCCTGGAAACTCTTCTCTTGGTCAAGGTATTTTGCATTCAATCCTTAATGGCATTGTTTTATTTCGTGATCTTCTTATTTGAGTTCTTGTTGATATGGGTTTCATCTCACTATTTTATATCAAAAAGAACTTGTTGATTCTTTTTCTTTAAATATTTTGGGCTTGATGACTTCTTTGAGAGTTGCGAATCCGGATGGTTGATCCGCAACACTCAATTTGTCTTTATTGATGTCGAAATTATTTTATTTGGTTTTTCTTTCCGAGCCAATTTTTACTTAGGCTTCGGAATTGATTTTTGTAAGGATTGGCTTAATCGTTGTGAAGCCCATATCCTATTTTCCGTATGGACTATTCATTTTCGACATTTTCTATCTGTTAAGTACATTTCTATTTTTTTCTTGAGTTTCCGATTTCAAATTTTTGAAGGCATCATTTTATTCTTTAAGCCCTTATGGTGAGGAAAGTATTACTTCTCTCATCTAAATAATTTGTGAAACTTTTCCGGTATTTTTGAGTTTGTCTTAGGATTATCACCTAAGAAATCTTTTGTGTGGTGATAAGGTCTTTCTAGTTCGACCTTGCCACCGATTTTCATTTGGCTACGAGTTGCGTGAGTTAGCATTCCACTTACGCACTCCGCACTCGTTATGATTCCTATGAATGACTTATTATGTCATTCAAATTGTCCAGCTTATTTCATCCACTTTATAAATCGAATATTCTATGAATATTTCGATGAGACTATTCTTGTATTTACTGATTTTGGATGAAAATAGTAATTTAAAATTTTGCAAATCTTTTTCATAAGATTCATTTAGAAGTATAACTGGATTTTTGTTCTTAAAACGAACAAAGAATATTCTTAGAAGTTTTTGAGAAACTTACTTATCCTATAGAATACGATTTTGTGATTGTATTGCCCGTTGAGTGCTTTAAGAATTTTGGTCGATGCGCTTGATCAACGTTATCGATAAGAATCTCCTAAACGCTTTGATGAGACAATCAGACACGATATATTGACTTGTAAAAATGTAAATTTTCGTAGAAAGATTATTACATAAAAATAAAAATATAATTTTAAAAGTTTTAACTTTTCGGGAAAGGAGAATTATTTAAAAGAAGTTCTTTCTTTCGATACTCTTATTCTTGTGATTCCTGGAGGGGAACCAAGACTTTGCTATTTGTACCGATACTAGTCGTATTGGTTTGGATGCCATTCTCTTGCAAAGGAGAACGTGCTATCACTTGTGCTTCTAAATCATTATAGCCTATCGAGACTAGATATACCACTCATGATCTAGTGCTCGCGGTTATTGTTTCTACTTTTAGAGTTTTGCATCATCCTTTTTAGGGGAGGAATTTGTTCTCCATCTCGATCATAAATCCTTGGAATATTTATTTTCTCATAAGGAACTTCATGTTAACTCGAGTTCTTGGTATCTTATGATCTTGATATTCTTTTTATTCCCGGAAGGGAAATCGTGTTGCCAATACGTTTTGTCGTAGGCAACAAGGGTTGATTCTTTGATGATGTCTGAAGGGAATTATCTCTTTATCAAGTTCATCGAACGTTTTGATGTACTTCGTTTTATTGAGTTTTATCTCATTCCTTTTATGGACTAGCGTCCGATGTCCTTTTATTGTGTTTGATTCATTGGATGTACCGTTTGTACTACATCAATGACTTTACTGTTTGATTCATTGGATGTACCGTTGTACTACATCAATGTCTTCGCTTTTTGATTCATTGGATGTACCGTTGTACTACATCAATGTCTTTGCTTTTGGATTCATTGGATGTACCGTTGTACTACATCAATGTCTTCGCTTTTTGATTCATTGGATGTACCATTGTACTACATCAATGTCTTCGCTTTTTGATTCATTGGATGTACCGTTGTACTACATCAATGTCTTCGCTTTTTGATTCATTGGATGTACCGCTGTACTACATCAATGTCTTCGCTTTTTGATTCATTGGATGTACCGTTGTACTACATCGATGTCTTCGCTTTTTGATTCATTGGATGTACCGTTGTACTACATCGATGTCTTCGCTTTTTGATTCATTGGATGTACCGTTGTACTACATCGATGTCTTTGCTTTTGATACATTGGATGTACCGTTTGTACTACATCAGTGTCTTTGATTCATCGGATGTACCGTTTGTACTACATCGATGTCATTGCTTGTGATTCATTGGATGTACCGTTTGTACTACATCGATGTCTTTATTTTTGATTCATCGGATGTACCGTTTGTACTACATCGATGTCATTGCTTTTGATTCATCGGATGTACCGTTTGTACTACATCGATGTCTTTGCTTTTGATACATTGGATGTACCGTTTGTACTACATCAGTGTCTTTGATTCATTGGATGTACCGTTTGTACTACATCAATGACTTTACTGTTTGATTCATTGGATGTACCATTTGTACTACATCAATGTCTTCGTTTTTTGGTTCACTGGACGTACCGTCTTTGTACTATGTCGGTGTTCTAAATTATTCGAGTTTCTAGTTTCTCGGGAGTACCGTGATTGTACTACGCCGTTGCACCGGCTCAACTTTCTGCTATTCTTGACGTTTTCCATGTCTTTTAACTATGGAAATGCTTTTATGTTTCTGGTTTTTATTCTTGAGCTCGGTGATATTGTGGAAATTGAAGTTTCACCAGATTTGATTTATGAGCAACATTCCATTTGCATCATTGCTTAGGAGGTTGAGCGCCTTCGATATAAAGATATTCTTTTTGATAGAAGTTCAATGGTTCTCAAATCCTAAGGATTTCTCTTGTGAAATCTTGAGAATCCATCGAACGAAAACTTTCGGATTTATTCCTTCGTGCTCTTTATGGTGAACTTCTTGATTTCAATTTTCTTTTGTGTTGATATGCTTCTATGGTTGTTACTTCTTATTTTCTTCTTAAGTATTGCGAGGACGCAATTTCTTTAAGGAGGGGAGTCTGTAACAACCCGCATATTTATCGAATTTATATTTAAATATTTTATTTAAATATTTTATCGTTCGTCGGATTTTGGTCCGAAAAGCTACTTTTTGCAAACAGCCGAATTAGGACTCGAGACCACCCCCATTGAGTTCAAAATGTCGTTTGCGACCTTTTTGAGTATAAGCTTCGTTATGTTTGGAGAAAGTTGAATTTTGCTACTTTTCACTTAGGGTTTTGGTTTGGGCTGAGCCCACTTATGTATTCAGTCCCAACCCTTTCCAACTCTTCATTACTTCATTCTAACTCCTCAAACTCAAGCTCCAACTGAAAATGGTGGAGAGGAAAGGGAATTAGAAACTCCAAGCCCTAGTTTCCATTAGCAAATCCATCTTCTAGCTCCAAACTCAAGAGAACCCATTGGTAAGCAACTCCTTCTCCTTCTCCAACTCTTTCTCTCCTTGATTTCAGAAATTTTCTAAACCTAACTTTGGGAAATGTTTCTCTTTTTAGCTTAGATTCAAGCTTCTAGAGTTGGATTTGAAGAGTGGTTGATTCCCCTTTGCTTTCAAGCTTCATCTTCATAAAATTTTAGTTCAAAGGTGAGATTTTTAATCTCACATCTATGCTTATGATTCTCTTCTATTGTTAGGTATGAATTCCTAACACTTATTCATGTGCATTTGATTTTGATTTGGATTGCTTTTGTGAATATTTCAATTTTTAGTGTTTTGAGTTCAATTCTTAAAAATCCTAACTTTGATGTTTGAACATGTTTTTGGTGATGCATCGAGGAGCATATAGGGTCGGGTAGTCGATTGGCATAAACCCTTAGCGCCGTTGCTCGTGCGAATGCAATTTGGTCAAGATTGAACCTCATTTGTAATAGGCAGGGAAGAGGCTGGAAACAGGTCCGGCCGACCGACCCCCCTGGCTCGGTCGACCGACCTGCTTCCAAATGTGCAGTCGCACTTCTGCTTCTGGTTCGGCCGACCGACCCCCCTGGTTCGGTCGACCGACTTGGTGCCCGAGAAGTTTCCAACCTATGGTTCGGTCGACCGACTCAGGAAGTCCGGTCGACCGACCTTCTTCTATTTGCCAGATTAGCCTATTTTGTTAATTCGTTTGAATATTCAACTTTAATCGATTCGTGTTGTCTCCCTTTTTGTTGTTGTCATTTATTATCGACTTTGATGATCTTTTCTTTGGGAATTTTAGATATATCCACTTTGATGGATTTTATATCGATTTCATTGGATTTTATTCACGTTTTCGAATGTGAATCTTAGTGATTGATTGTTCCTACAATTTTCTTTGTGATTTGTCACTTTAAAAATATAAAGGTTTTCTATAATAGTAGTAAATATCAAAACTCTTTCCTCAAATGATTTCAACACTATTTTATAACAAAGCTCGTTTTCTCAAACCGATTTCCAATCTATTAGTATATACAAACCTTTACCTCACTCGTATGAGAAATCTAATTAAACGACTTAGTAAAACGAGTGGTATGAAACGCTTGCGTTTACTTCGTCGATTAATTCTTGGACTTGTTCGATTGAAACTCTTGTGACAATTTTTTAGTGGAGATCTACAATTTGTTCGTAAATATTTAAGTTAAGTAGTGGTTATAGGACATGAAGCTATGCTCATATATTTACTATCTTATTGTAATTGACACTTCTCTTTGATCATGACGATCATTTTATGTTTTAGAGTAGCATTGTGCAATGTCTTTGTGATTTGGTTCATCGGATGTCCCGCTGTACGACGTCGTTGTTCCCTTTGATTGTGTTTTGATTCATCGGATGTCCCGCTGTACGACGTCGTTGTTCCCATTGATTGTGATTTCTGGATTTCATGTGTTGAATTCTGGAATTTATGTTTCACCAACTTTTACGATTGGCATTGATATATATGTCATTTATTGTGGCTTGGTGAATGAAATTAGGAGTATGACATTCCTTTTTATCTTTGAGAAGATTTTGTGATATTGATTAATCTCTTGTTGATTTTCAATTACTTATATATCACAGCTTGGCATTGTGATTATTATACGTTTAGTCATATCTCTTATTCTATATCATTTCATCTGATATTTATAGTTAGACTGATCCGTTTATTATTTTCTTATTAAATAATACTCGGGTCAGACTGAGATATTACAGGTGCTTCCTCATGGCTTCCTATCTGGAACCATCTTCTGACTTTTGGCTAACTACTCTAGTTTAGTAGTTTTTGTTGTATACATTTGAGATACAGACTCTATGATGTATACTTATTCTTTTGTCTAGCACTTGCATCTATTCTTTTTGGTATTGTGGATCTTGATTGACCACTACTCTGATGTACACTTTCATGTGTAATATTCATATCTATTTCCGCCTTTGTGATATGAATTATATGTGACCATTTAATGTTTTGTTTATTTCTGTATTTGTTTCCGAAGATATTATAGCCACTGTGTAGTAGCTTTGAGTTTGTGTCGGCATGTCGGATTTCCACTTGAAAAGATTTGCATGTTATACTATCTGGCATATTGGTGCTCGCACAAAGCAATTACATGGATGGTCGCTCCTCATCAGCCTTATTCTCCGTGCTAGTCGACAGCATTCACCGTAATGTTTTTGGCTAGCGTGGGTAAATAGGTCGGGCGTCACATGAATTGAGTTGAATTTCAAATGTGACTAAATTTAGAATTTCTTCACTATAGGTATTCAACGTTTGTAATGTTTGTTGTGTATGGACATTATTTTTGCTAGTTTCAAGTATTTCTCGTTTTTTGTTTAATAGCTCTGTCATATGGATTTTTGTTTATACTTGGTCAAAAAATAAAATTATATGTTCCTATGGTGAAAAGTTTTCTGTATGCAGGTGATCTTGGTCGTTTTGGTTATAACCCAGAAGAAAGTAACAATGTCTGTTGAAGCATCAATCCATTCAATTACGCAGTTATCCTCTTCACAATCGAAAAAGTTGAGATAAACGCATTAGGTACTCTCATTCAAAAAATGCTAGAAAAGTAAGCAGTCGGATTGGTAAATTAATACGAATTCATATGCTGATCTCATATGAAAGTTGGGATAAAGTACCCTCAAATACAATACGTCATTTGGAAAGAATTGCTAGTAAGTTAAAATCGAATTGTTTTGGAACATTCATACACATCTTATACAAATAATTTTGACATTGTAAGTTGAGTTTTATAAACATACACATCAATGATTTATAGAGTTATTTTATGCATCATTTATTATTATCCTAGACTACCCGTATAAAAAAATTTTGATTTGAAAATGGTAGAACATGACATGGTATGTTTGTTTCATTTTTTTTTTTTATTAAATACAAATAACTTTCAGTTAATAATTAGCATATAGTCCTAAATCAGGAAGATGAATATAAGATCCACTCTTTATATATAAATTGCTGATTTCACACTTAACAAATTGCTTCTGTTTTCTATTTACGATATAATATTATACGTACGTTAGAATTAACGCTTGCAGTTTCTTGGATTCATTCATTACTTGCATGATACCTGCAGTATGAATTTGAAGAGCCCTGACTAGTTTCCTTGGCGTTATGTAAATAAATACACTTACTTGTTATATGCAGAAAGTCAGTCTATATGGACTCTTGCTTGTTATATGCAAAAACCAGGCAGTTTAACCAGTTTTAATTGAGCTTAGCCTTGGTTTTTAACCGAGTAAACCAGATGTTTTAATAATTATAAACATAGCATAATTGAGTTCCCACTAGTTGATAAATTAATAATTGAGTTACGGTGTAAAGAATTAAACAAATTAGTTTAAGCTTTCTGATACTTCTTGCTTATCATTCCTGCATCTTAATTTAGCAAAATGATTACAGAGGCAATCAATTTGAAACATTGACGAAACAAACAAGTATACAAATTTATTTAAATCATGTATCTATAGCTTAGTTGAACCAAAATTTTAGTCAATAAATATGCTTCATAGGCATTGGATCACCCAATGTGATAGAGATATAATTCATGTCTTGTACATACATTGTTGAACTTAATTGTGGTTTGCATTTGAATAGTGTTTGATGATTGTTATCTTCTTAGATTTTATCATTTAGTGGAATAAATGTTATTTATGATGTTACCAGACTGAATGTTTGTAGGATATATCTAAATAGGATTTTTTCACATCATTATCATTACTACCATCTTAGCCTATATACCAATAGATGTAATTGGCTAAATACTGAATAGACAATCATTCTGGGAGTTCTGTCAAATATTAGTTCTCCAGGCCTTATGGACTGAAACCGTTAATCATCATCCCATTCAGCCTTGTCATTTCGTCTATAATTTCTTTGGCTTCCCTCACTTTCTTTTGAATTGACATGCTAACATGAAATTTATGAAAAAAATAGCACTTTTGAACTAAACTAAAAAAAATTGTATAAATTATTAAATTTGATTAAACTGTCAGCTTAAGTGACTAAGTGAACGGCAAAAGCTTATGTGGCCTGAGTTGTAGAAATTGATCTGTATATAATTCTCAATTGATACTTAATTTGTTGAGGCGAAGAGTCTTATAAATAAGCTAGTATGATTGCTTTGGTTATTAAGCGGTTTAATTTGGAAATTAAAGCTTTAAATAAATCACTGGTTGGTAGGTATCATTTAGATAATTCAAAAACTACCAAGTTGCCCTCTTTGATTAAGTGTTACCAGGGTCCTTGTTAAAAATAATTGTCCGTCTGAGCAACCCATAAATGAGCTAGGATGAACGGATTTTTTTAAGTATTGTTTTAGGTTTTGTAATTCGAAAAATATACTTGATTGTTTTTAAATTGATAACCTAAACTATAGCACTTTTATTTTTTTCGATTATAGCCGATAATTGCTTATTGTTCATCCTTGATTTAGAATTTTTAAGATTCTTTTCGTTATCATTGTCGGTTATTTTCCTTTATCATTGAAGATTAATCATATCAACAGTGAGTGTTCTACTACTGCACTCGAATTGCTAATTGATTATGGTTTTGTTTTTTCTCATTTTATCAAACATTGTATCAATACATACTGACGCAGCGGATATTTCAAAACAGACTTCAATTGATGAAATGTAGCAATCGGTGATTTGAAAATACTGTAATGCCCAAATCCGTTGATCCAAAGATGCCGGATTCTAGCTATCTTCGTCTCGTTGATCGCGCACGATACCGAGAAACAAAGATCTACGATTCTTCGACGTTGATCAAGCGCACTTGATTCCGTGAATCGGCTTCACAAACGAAGATTCGAGCGCACTCGAATGACGTAGGTGGAGATAGGAGATTTCACTCAACTACCAATTAGAGAAGAAAGCACAAAGCAATCAACACGAAATTTTTATTCAATATTCAACTCCCTTTACAAATTACACAACGTGCCTATTTATAGGCTTACAACTCATTATACGACTTAACAAAAATTACAACACAAGCGGTTTACAAACAAACGACTTAGAAAAAACAACAAACAACGACTTAAAGTACTGGCTACGACTTACAAAACTTGGTAATGACTCAAGTTAACTCGGTTACGACTCATCAAACTCAGCTACGATTCGTCTTTTATCTCGGCAACGACTTAACAAGAAATAGCAGCGACTTAAGGAGGGGCACGCGACATAAGGTTTCGCGACTTACTGGAGGAAGTTCGCGACCTAGGGCTTCACGCGACATAAGGCTTCGACTCATGGGAGCTTTGATTACTTGGTGACGATTCATGGGAGGCCGCGATGACTCGGTGACGACTCAGGGGATGCCGCGAATAACTCGGTGACGACTCGTGGCTTAGGGCTTCGCCGCGACTTAAGGTGGAGGGGATGAGTCGGTCGCGACTCAAAGAGGAGGGGATGAGTCGGCTGCGACTCAATAATGAGCAATTCAGGCAATCAGGGCGATCCGAGGCAGGGCGACTCAAAAATGAGAATCGACGATCTCGAATTGAGGTATGCTCTTCATCATCCTCCCCTTGTTGGAAGAAATTCGTCTTCGAATTCACACTCTCGTCATCTTGGATAAGTTCTTCCTCATAATACGGGATTAAGTGTTTGACATTAAAAACATCAGAAGTATGGACCTCTCCTGGCAACCTTAATCGATACGCATTATCATTGATCCTCTTCAAGATTTCTACTGGTCCAATCTTTCGTGCTTTCAACTTATTGTAAGTTCCAACTGGAAAACGATCTTTCGTCAATACTGCGTAAACAAAATCACCCTCTTTGAAGACTACACTTCTTCGTTTCTTATCCGCCATTTGTTTATACCTCTCATTTGTCTTCTCCAATCGTTCCTGAACTATTCTATGGCATTCTGTCAATCCATCAACAAAATCAACAGCCCGCTTAACTGTTCCCTTTGGTTGTGGCACTATCGTTAAATCCAACGGCCCCTTTGGTAAACTTGAATATACAATCTGAAATGGACTGAAATCTGTACTTCGGTTATTTACATGATTGTGAGCAAATTCAGCTTGACACAACTTCACATCCCAACTCTTTAAATTGTCTTTCACAAGAGATCGTAACAAATTTCCCAACGATCTATTCACCACCTCTGTCTGTCCATCTGTTTGCGGATGATAAGCACTACTAAAATTCAGCTTTGTTCCGACCATCTTCCACAAACTAAGCCAAAAATGACTTAAAAATCTGGTATCCCTGTCGGAAACAATAGACTCTGGCAACCCATGTAAACGATAGATTTCTTTAAAGAACAACTGAGCCACTCGAACTGCATCCGCCGTTTTCTTACAGGCTATAAAATGTGCCATCTTCGAAAACCTGTCCACCACAACAAATATAGAATCATTCCCCCTCTGAGTTCTAGGCAAACCCAAAACGAAATCCATGCTGATATCAACCCATGGCTTAGACGGCACAGGTAACGGCATATACAACCCTGCATTCGTTGCTGTTCCCTTCGAAACCTGGCAAATATGGCATCTCTCCACAAATCTTTTAACCTCTTTCCTCATCGACGGCCAAAAGTAAGATTGAGAAATCAACTGCAATGTACGATCTCTACCTACATGGCCTTCTTCATGCAACTCCTTGATAATTTTCATTCTCAAACTGCCCTCTGGAATACATAACTGATTTCCTTTAAACAAGAATCCATCAACCAATACAAATTCATCAGTACTTCCTTCCTTGACTTTTTCAACAAATTTCTTAAAATAAGAATCTTCTTCAATTTGTTCTGGCAACAATTCAAACCCAGTCACCTCAACCTTTAATGTTGTTAATAAATGACTCCTCCTACTCAAAGCATCAGCCACACGATTCGTCACCTCGGATTGTGTTTAACAACAAAGGTAAACTGCTGTAAATATGCAATTCATGATGCATGTCTCGCTGAAATTTTATCCTGCCCCTGTAAATGCTTCAAAGCTTCATGATCAGTGTAAAGAACAAATTCCTTCTGAAACAGGTAGTGTCTCCAATGCTTAACAGCTTGCACAACAGCGTAAAATTCAACGTCATATGTACTGTATCTTATCTTTGCCCCTGATAACTTTTCACTGAAATATGCAATAGGTCTCCCCTGCTGACTCAACACTCCCCCAATTCCAACCTTTGATGCATCAGTGTGTAGCTCAAACAACAACTGAAAATTAGGTAAAACAAGAATTGGCGCTGTCATCAACAGTTCTTTGATTCGTTCAAAAACAATCTCGGCTTTTTCTGTCCACGAAAACTGTTTACCCTTCATGCAATCAGTAACTGGAGCCATTACGCTACTGAAGTGTGGAATGAATCTTCGGTAGAATGACGCTAGCCCATGAAAACTTCTCACTTCCGTAATTGTCTTTGGCTGTGGCCAATTCCTGACTGCCTCAACTTTACTCTGATCAACTTGAATACCTTCTCCTGAAACAACATAACTCAGAAATAAAACACTGTGTATCATAAACACACATTTCTTCTTAGCAGCATAAAATTGTTCCTCACGAAGAATAATCAACACTTCCCTCAAATGTTGAACATGCCCCTCCGTACTTCTGCTATATATCTGAATATCATCGAAATAAACCACCACGAATTTCCCAATGAATGGTCTAAAGATTTGATTCATCACCCGCATGAATGTACTAGGTGCATTTGACAAACCAAATGGCATAACCAACCATTCGTATAACCCCTCTCTTGTTTTGAAGGCTGTCTTCCATTCGTCTCCGGGTCTAATCCGAATTTGATGATAACCGCTTTTCAAATCAATTTTTGAAAAGATAGTAGCCCCACTCAACTGATCTAGCAAGTCATCCAACCTCGGTATTGGAAATCTATATCTCACAGTAATCTTATTCAATGCTCGACTGTCAGTGCACATCCTCCACGTCCCGTCCTTCTTCGGTACCAACAAAGCTGGCACTGCACAAGGACTCAAGCTTTCCTGAACACGTCCCTGTTCTAGCAACTCTTCCACCTGCCTTCGTAACTCTTCATGTTCCTTCGGACTCATTCGGTAATGTGGTCGATGTGGTAACACTGCTCCCGGAACAAGATCAATTTGATGTTGAATGTCTCTCAATGGTGGTAACTCCTTAGGCAACTCCTCTGGAAATACATCCTCAAATTCTTTCAAAACTGGTTTTGCTTCTTATGGAATTTTAATCTCTTCGTTACACTCTCGTCCAATCAACAAGTACACTTCAGGTTCTTCTTCGACTTCCTTGACAAACTCCTTCAAAGTTAACAGAGTTTTCAATTCTTCAATTTCCTCCAGCTTGCTTTCTTTCTGTTGCTGCTTCTTGGGAACTAAAGTAATTTTAGTGCCTTCAAACATGAAACTATAGCTATTAGCACGACCATCATGTTGAACTGCTCTATCAAACTGCCATGGTCTGCCCAACAACAGATGACATACGTCCATGTCTACAACATCGCACCAAATTTCATCCTTGTATTTCTTCCCAATTGAAAATTTAACACAAGCTCTCCTTCCAACTTTCACCTCACCTCCTTTCCTCAACCAAGCTAACTTGTATGGTTTAGGATGCTTCTCGGTTTTCAATTCCAGCTTCTTTACTGCCTCTGTAGAGATAATGTTATCATAACTCCCAGCATCAATAACGAATTTACAAACTCTTCCAAGGATAGTACAAGTAGACTGAAATATGTTATTCCTCAACCAACTGTCTTCCTCCTCTTGCTTTGGTGTCAAACAACTTCTCCTCATCATTAGTGAATATCCTTCGTCTCCCGATAACAAGTCTTCCTCCTCAACCTGTAAGGAATTAGAACACTCAGCCTCTTCATCCTCATCCTCAGCTTCAACTATCATAGTTCTCTTCATCGGCTTCGGACACTCATTGCTTTTATGACCCATTTCCTGGCAATTATAACATTTGAACCCACTATTAACCTTCGCCTTCTCACTCTCCTTCACAACTGGCTTACTGACAGGTTTAGGAACATTAGAACTTCCACTGACCCCCTTCACTTGATTGTTAGAATTAGTAAACACACCACCTCCACGCCTTCCCTGCTTTTCCCAAGCTAACGCTTTCTGATGTGCCTCTGCTACAGATCTTGGATCAAACATATTAACCATATCCTGGATCTGCATTCTCAATCCCCCAATGAATCTAGCAGTTAACTGTTCTTCAGTCTCCATAATATCGTTCCTGGCAATGAGTTGGTAAAATTCATCAGCATAATCACTAACAGACTTTGTCCCTTGCCTCAGATTCTGCAACCTCTGGTACATAAGTGATTGATAGTTGTAAGGTAAGAAAGTAGATCTCATCAACTTCTTCATCTTATCCCACTCAACAACCTTCGACTTCCCCATCCGTTCTCGTGTAAGTTTAGTTTGCTGCCACCATGCCAATGCTCTTCCCTTCAATCTAGTAGCAACCAACTTCACTCGACGATTCTCCGGCACTTCCTTGAAATCAAAGATTTCTTCAACATTAGATAACCAGTCTAAGAACTCCTCAGCAACCATCCCACCTTTAAACTCTGGAATCTCCATCTTCATTCCTGATTCCCATCGACGATCATCATCTACATCTCGATTCTGACGTCGTGTTTGTTCTCTATCTCGATGCATACTCCCTCTGTCACCAACAAATTCCTCATCAAAATCTGAAGTATATCGTTGTCGTTCACGTCCTCCAACATCTCTACCACCACTCCTACTACCAACATCTCTTCGATCCCGATCATCAACATTCCTCCTACTTCGATTATCAACACTTCTATGCTCTTGACTTTCTCTCCTCTCCCGTTCTGAATGTGATGAAACTCTACTACCCCCGCGGTTTGATTCAGGTGAAATTCTTCTTCTACTTTGATTCATTTCAAGCATCATTCTCTCTAATCGACCAATTCCTTCGTTCAAATTTTCAGTAAAGCTCTCGTGGATTCGTTGCTCCATTTCATCGGCCTCTTCTCTTCCATACAAGGCATTAATATTGCGATGACGTTGAGCTCGTCTCGGTGGCATGATTGAACTTCGCAAAATCTTTAAACAATAAACTTCAACAAATCAATCTTCAAAAATCTTCAACGAAACAACTCCAAAGTTACAATTCAAATCAACTAGTACGGCTTCAAGCTTGCTTCGAACTTCATTTTGGCGTGAAATCTCTCCCTCGCAAATTCAAACACCTTCAACAAACTCTAGATCCAAAATGAGATGGATCAAAAACTTCAACTTGTTGCAATATCAATATGAACACGACGAATATAAACTTCAAACTTCGAATACTTGGCTCCAAGACCCGATTTAGCTATGATTGGCTAAAACACACTCTGATACCAAACTGACGCAGCGGATATTTCAAAACAGACTTCAATTGATGAAATGTAGCAATCGGTGATTTGAAAATACTGCAATGCCCAAATCCGTTGATCCAAAGATGCCAGATTCTAGCTATCTTCGTCTCGTTGATCGCGCACGATACCGAGAAACAAAGATCTACGATTCTTCGACGTTGATCAAGCGCACTTGATTCCGTGAATCGGCTTCACAAACGAAGATTCGAGCGCACTCGAATGACGTAGGTGGAGATAGGAGATTTCACTCGACTACCAATTAGAGAAGAAAGCACAAAGCAATCAACACGAAATTTTTATTCAATATTCAACTCCCTTTACAAATGACACAACGTGCCTATTTATAGGCTTACAACTCATTACACGACTTAACAAAAATTACAACACAAGCGGTTTACAAACAAACGACTTAGAAAAAACAACAAACAGCGACTTAAAGTACTGGCTACGACTTACAAAACTCGGTAATGACTCAAGTTAACTCGGTTACGACTCATCAAACTCAGCTACGGTTCGTCTTTTATCTCGGCAATGACTTAACAAGAAATAGCAGCGACTTAAGGAGGGGCACGCGACATAAGGTTCCGCGACTTACTGGAGGAAGTTCGCGACCTAGGGCTTCATGCGACATAAGGCTTCGACTCATGGGATCTTTGATTACTTGGTGACGATTCATGGGAGGCCGCGATGACTCGGTGACGACTCAGGGGATGCCGCGAATAACTCGGTGACGACTCGTGGCTTAGGGCTTCGCCGCGACTTAAGGTGGAGGGGATGAGTCGGCTGCGACTCAATAATGAGCAATTTAGGCAATCAGGGCGATCCGAGGCAGGGCGACTCAAAAATGAGAATCGACGATCTCGAATTAAGGTATGCTCTTCATCACATACATAATTTGTAACTGCAATTCTAGTACCGGTTCCATTAACCCTTAAGTTATAAATAATAACCCCAACAATTTACAATTAGATGGTAATTTTTTTCTAGACTTGTGAGATTTGGATGTCTTCTAGCCTACATGTTGTGGTATTCATGATTTCGAATATTGTGAAAGTTGTATCAAAAGCTATCATGTGACATGTCATCTTTTTTGTTTCAGGTCAGTGCAAATCCAACCAAAAAAATCACATGTCGTGAAGTATGGGAGAAGACTCATACAAAAAAGGACGATGGCATGCAGATTCGGCTTCTGCATACTTTGTAAGTTAAACAAATAATAATTCAGCTATTCTACAATGTTTTTGTAATGATTAACATTTCAAGTATTATCGCAATTTTAGGATAAAATTGCAAAAGCAAAGGAATCAATCAATGATAGCGATGAAGAAGACTTGCCATTAGATGAAGATATCCTATCACAAGTGTTTGGTAAGGACAAAAGAGGTTGGACTCGAAGTATTGGAGCCAAAATATCAAGGATCCAAGTTAATGCTTCTAAGATTGGGCATAACAACTAAAAAAGGCTCAAGGAGGCTCGGATGATTGAAAACCTAGGATGGATAATATGGAGGGTACATTGAAGTTGTTGGTAGATTTATTGAAGGGACGATATGTGGGTCAAAGAAATCATATACCTGACATTACTTCAAGCGAAGGAGGAAGTGGTACACCTCAGGGAAGTGGTGGAAGATTGCCGAATAATGACTTTTCCAATTCATTGAATTTGCCCGATTTGCCACATCAAAAATGTGAAATCTTAAACATTGACATTGAGGTCATCGCAACAGGCTCTGTATGCAGAGATTCGACAATATCCATTATACACGGAAAACCTATGCCTCCAACACATGAGAAGTTGGTTGTGGACAATATACTGCTACCAGAAGAGAAAACAAACAAACAAAATCATCATCTAGTTATGACCTTTGGTGAAGTTGGAATTAGTGGTTATTTATGCCCTTCAAAGAGTAATATTCGATATCTGTAGATGCATAGGCAGGTATGTACGTAGTATTGTACTTTGGTAGTTTTAATGTTATGTTGTCTCTAAGTTATAATACAGTTGCTAAATGTTCTCCCTGAATTTAAAAACATTTCTACTTCCCATCTGCGAGGACAGATCTCTAGTTTGCAAGGATAATTTAAAATTAATATAATTTTGGTCAAAATATTTGAAATCAATTATACATGAACATTTTGATACTATATACTTGCCAAGCATGTTATATGCTTGAAGTTGACCCTGTAGAAAAAAATGAACAATATCCTGCATTCCTATTTATATTAACTGATAATCAAGTCATAACTGAAAACTGAAAAAACAAAACCAAGTCACAGTGGTTCTAGAAAACCAGATATGTAGGTGTAATCAAATCTAGAAAAATATAATACATAGGTCCATAATTTTTCATTTTATACTCGCTTCTCCGACGTTAAGAAGGTTAGACAAGCAAGTCAGCCTTCTTAAAGATGGATAAGACCAATATAGCGGATTTCTAAAGCAGCCCACTGCGTTACTTTGGTTGCTTCCTCGCAACGAATTGATACTTTGCTGGGTGGGTTGTTGAAAGAGCTCTAATGGTAGGTTGGATTTATTAATTTTACTTGTCTATATTTCAAAATTTTAAGCTCAGCTGAACTTTTTTTTACTTAGTTACAATATAGAAAATAGAAATATTCGATATCGTTTGGACAATAGTAGAAGTCAAATGAGCAAAGTTATCACTAAGTTACATCGATGATGCACGAATTTATTGTTAACCTTTATTCTATAAGCCAATATTGCCTGCACATAAAAGAATAATCACCCAATTGTACCTTTTCATTCGAAATGATTTATTAGGTGTGCAAAAAAAGAGAATCATTATAAGATATAGTCCACTATAAGAAAAACAAGAAAAAGCAGATTTTGTAAAGAAAAATCCATTTCAGATTTGTATGAAAACTATTTTTGCAACATAAAATAGTATTTTCTTTAACTGAAAATTACCATGCTAAAATAAACCAGATTTTCAATTAATTGACTGGTCAAGAAGCTATCTTCCTTGCAATCAACAAGTAGTACATGATTTTGTTCAATATGGCAATAGTCCAGCAGCTAGCTCGATAGTCAGTAAAAATGCCAGAATAAACTCGAGATAGGAAGAAAATAATAAAAGAGGTAATTCATACATATATTAATGGTGCTGGGAAAGTTTATTTCTTTGTAATGTTACTCACCAGACTATAAGAAAGGTAGTGAAACTTTAGCAAGGCTGAAATCAACGTTGAACATATATGGACATCCCGAAGGAGTACTTTTTTATGTAAGCTTAGAATTAGTTTTTTCTCCGTAGGTGATTATTTTCTTTTGTAAAAGGGAGAAAAAACAACGTTCTACATAAATTTTCGGATTTAAACTTTCTATACTTTCTATATTTATTAGGAAGCTTTTTGAATATTATTTCAAGATATTTTAAAAGAATAACATGATTCTTTTGCCTAATTCTGCTCCATTTTGTGCTAACAACTTGTTGTCTTACTAATTTCTTGTCTTACTTTTTTACAGGTGAACGAACTTTGCATAATACAGGATTGCAAACTTTCTAAACCCTTGGGCTGTAGGATTCTTTCAGACTTTGATATGAATCGATTAGTTAATGGGCTTCTTTTAATTATAATGTATCTTTCAGTTAAACACTATTGTTTGTGACTCTAATTTAAACAAATGTATTTGTGAGATATGCAGAATATGTTATGGTAGTAAATGTGCCTATAGTGTTTTAGTTGTACTATAATAATATTTGAAATGTAGCTTAGTGTTTCAGTTGACAAAAATATTTGAAAAATATGTTATGACATAAATTTGATTTTATTATGTAGGGGTATTTCAATTTTTTATCAAGAGTTTTAAGATGCATCTTTTTTATTTTATGGTAAACTTGTCATTGGAACTTTGATTATACTTGAAATTCTGGTAAAAAATATAATATTACTGTATCTATATTTCGCCATGTTTATGTACCTTGGTTAAACAAAAATCAGCAACGACCCAATGCCGTGGCTAAACAGATATTTGCCACAGCTCTAAGTCATGGCTGAACGCGTATTTGCCACGGCCCAAAGCTGTGGCAAATATGTAAATAGCCACGGCTTAGAGCCGTGGCTAAATGTTTGCCACTCCTATTTCGCCACGGCTCCGGACCATAGCTAAATCATTTTATCATGGCTCGGAGCCGTGACGAAATGGCTTTTTTTGTGTTGTGCCGGTAAGTTTAAAATTTTTGTTTGGACAAAATTGCCTTTAACACTATCACGGTATATTATAAATCACTTGAAACAAATCTATGCTCATGAATAAAGTGGATCCATAAAAAAATTAGTTTAGAACAAGTGAGAAAATATAAGAAATTAAGCTTCGAGCGGGTGAGAAAACATAATAAACAAAGCTTGGAACTGTGAGGAAACCTAACAAACCAAGTTCCTAGTGAGTGATGTAACCTAACTTACCACGCCCACCTAACGAATAATTAATATGAATTTTTCACCAGTAATATTATATTCATGGTTTTTTTCAAAACCTAGCTTAAATCAAGCATGGTTTCATACAAAACCTTGCCTATTCCTAGCAAGATTTCATACGGTAACTTGCCAGGCCTGAACAATGTTTTATAGAAAACTACGTTCAATTCAAATGTGATTTGTATTTAAATATTGATCGTTAGGAACTTTGAAAAATAGATTTATTTATGAAATAAAATGGGGGGTTAGAAGATAATAATGGGGTGTGCAATTTATTCACAAAAAAAGTGGTAAGGAAAATTTCGCTGTGCTAACAGGGCAAACCTACACATTTCTGCAACTAAGAAAGGCGCATACATGAAACCAAGGAATAAATACCGTTAATACAAATTGGTTAAGGTAATTTCAAAGCCATTTTTTAGTTAGGTGAAGTTGGCATCGTGTCAAAAGCGTCCATGATGGGGCCTAAAGAAATGTTCGGTTGGGGAAAACCATTGATCATCAACTGTTGGCGTCATACGTGTTTGACGCCAATGGTTAATTAAAAGTGGTTACCTTATAAACCACATTTTTCTACTCCATGACCTTCTCAATCCCAACTCTATTTTCACTTTTCTTATCCCCAAACAATATATCAATGGTCAAATCATATGATGAAAATAATCATTCAGATTCATATGTTGAAGATTTGGCCGGAGATTGTGGTTAAAATGTTAAATCATCACTTCATTCCATAGGTGCAAAATTCAAGATAAAAAACTTTAGAATCGGTACAAATTTCAATCATAATATGTGACTACAAGTAGCATCAATTTTTTAAATGCTTCCAAGACCATCGTCATGGAATATTTCACTTTCTTATAGTACCGAGCCATGTTCATGGACATTGAATCCGCTAACAAAAAAGCAGATAGCGAGAATCACGTCAGCTGAAATGTATACATCAATGGATTTATTATTTGCGTTTCAACTCTTGAAAAACTAGCATTTAGTCAGGATGTCTTAGTTACATTTGACTTATCTGAAATAAGTTGGACGTTATTTCTATTATAAACCCTGCCCAGAGCTGAACAGCATAACAAAGAATGAACATATCTTCAAATTTATCTTTTATTAAGCTTATAATGGCCTTTGCATCCTTATCCTCAAAGAAACCAACACCAGAATGATTTAATGGATAAACTGTCAACTTCGTTGATACCAGCTTTCTACTCCATTAGATCATGATCCACGGAAAGAAAGTTCAGTTTATGAATACTGTCCGCAGATATATGATTGGCTATTACTATTTGGAGTATACTCTCCTTGCCCTCGCTTGCAAAAGGGGCTACTACGTCAGACTGTTCATTCATTTTCAAAACCTAATGATGGTAGAATGGCTTAATGTAATGCAGATAGGGAAGTCATTACCAGAGATGCTAATTTCTAGTCCTGCGCTAAGGAATAAGGCATACTATTTTTCAAGAACACCAAAGTTTGTTCTCTTATTGACTGGGATATGTCCTATTATCTGCTATGGGACATATGGTCAGCCGGACATGTTCATTCGGTAATTGGATTCATTTCATCATCTCTTTATTTCTTTCTTTTAGCAAAGCAGAGCGCCTCATCAAATCGATGAGGAGTGATGGGAGCATCGAGGGGATTGACTAGGCTAGATAGTAAAAGTCTACATCAGTTTGATGCATATCTCTTACTCCATAGGAGTTCCATTCCCCTCCACCTTGGCCTATTGAACACCATAGACCTAGTCGAAAGGTCAGACATCATGCTGCCAGTTCTTTCACTACTGTTTCTGCTTCCCCTTCTACGCCTGCTTCTACTTGGTCCTCAAACCAATACAAGGATGTTGTGACATATCTTCATGGATTGGGCCAATTATCTTCCACTAGAGATAGTTGCATAATTTTGATGGATGCAGAAAAGCTGCACGTGGTTTCGACGATGAAGGAAGTCGATGGGCTAGAGACAATTGTTATGATCGTTTGCATTTCTATTGCGGAATATAGTAGTTTGTTGTCTTGTTTTAATTTTCTAGTGTTTGAAGTGGTTGTTTTAATTTGTATTTGAAACCTTTTATTGAATTTAAATTTATTTTGATTTAATATTAATTTTAACTGAATATTAAAGGTAATATTAATCATTAATAATTAACATAATTTAATTGATAAAGTTGTAAAAAAAATACATTACAAATTACTTCCGACCCAACCTTCAGTCAACTCTAATCAAATTTGTGTCCAAGAACGCCACAACTTCTAACCTATAACTTCCAAACTTTAACCTCTAATTAAAAATGTCCTTGAATGCATCCTAAGAAAAATTAGTTTTAACTCCAAAGGACAAGAAATCGCAAAGGTTAACTTTAAGAAACAATAAACAAATAATTTTAATTCTAATAAGCAAACACTAATATTAATATTAAGTAAAAGCCATCGATTTAAATTCCAAGAAGCCTAGATTTCGCAAAGTAATAGATTTATAAATTTCTTAATTTTGTAAGGGAATATATTAAATTCCATAGCTTTTGTATTTACATAACGCAGTGCAGTTAAACATCAAAATGAAAATAAAGAGCGATGAATCAAGAAACAAAAATGAATATTGAGTGTTTCCTAGATTAGCATCATGATTCCTTGCACAATTCTGTTAATTAAGGTGAAAATTAAGGTGGAGACAGTTGTATTAATATCCATAATTTTACGAAAGAACGTTTTCCTTTAATAGTAAAGGATTAAAAACATCCATTGCTAAAGAGTATATAATATAAAAGAGTACACTATTTCTAAATGTATACTATTGTGCATTTTAACCCCATATTATTCACTTCTTTAGCTAAGACATATATATTAATAAAATAATCGATGGTTTAATTTAACCTGCATCAACAAGATTTTTTATATTAACAAAAAGTATTTGAACTATATTCATTGTTTACCTATGGTCCCGGATGAACTGGGACTCATGTTATATTATTTAGTATCTATTTACCATAAAAATTATGGTAAGTCGATAATTTTCCTTTATAATATTATACCGTCAACATAAGGAAATTGCTCCTTGTATATATTTATTAGTAAAGAGAAATGAGTCTGTGATCCACCTCTCTATCTTTGAATAAAGGAATCTTCATATAAAAATGGTTAAAAGCACAACTACTAGTTAGTATGATAGGAGGAAAAACAACGTATGGTAATTAATTAACGGTAGAGTTAGATTTTTTTTTTCATTTCCTAATTCTGTCCCATCATCCAAAAGAATTGTTTAAACCGACATTAATGCTTTATCTAGAGAACAGTCATATTTTTTCATCAACAGTGTTACAATATGAATACAAATACATCCAAGTAACTGATTTTGTATACTCTATGTTACTTAATGTAAATATAAGCTCTGTTCTTCTACAAGGATATGTAGTTATTTGAACAATGCACTTTTCTTTTTATGAAGAAGGAAATCTGCATAATTAAGTATCTCTAATTGGTAGTTTAATTTCATAAGTATACTCATGTGTTACCCCCATATTACACTAAAGAAATACTATATGGGTAATATTACCTAGCATTTAGCTACCACAGCAGAATGATGGAGTGTGTGTGCAGATGCCTGTAAAGAGTATGAATCAAACAATCGAGTTATATATGTTTGTGTTTTGTAACGACCTGCTATTTCAAACAATTCAAATCGACTATCATCCACACATGTTAGATTTGAATCGCTCAAAACAACAGATTGTTAATTTATAATTGGCAAAACTTAGCACATACAGTAAATAAATCAATCGCGGAATTACAGACACGGAGAAATATAACAATGTTTGTGTCAAAATTGGGCACAACACTCGTCGGAAGTTTTTTGAAGAGATAATAAATGAAGAAAGTAAATTAAAACGTGGATTATCTAACAAATAATCCAAATAGCAGGAAGTAAATTGCACAAGAGACAACGATTTAGAGTGGTTCGGCGTTTTGCCTACGTCCACTATGAAGTTTTGTTACTTTATTGCTTGATATTCGGAGAATACAACTTTTTGATGTCAAAGTACAGCAAGTAGCAAGCCAAAATTAAAAATCAAAGGCAGTGGTGGTGCTCTGAAGCAATTCTGGCAGCGTCTAGTCGTGATTTTTCTTCACAATTCTCCGATCCCCTTTCTGAATGACCAGGGGCTCTATTTATAGGTGCTGGAGGCTGATATTTCTCCTAGAATTCGGGAAGACCACTTCTGGTATGTGTGGGGGGCCCACATGGCCGAATTCTGGAGATCCGGGCCCACATTTGGATCGATTCGACCCTTGCTTCGAATCGATCAAAAAAGTGTCCAATCGTGATGAAACTTGGCATGGACATTCTTCTATGTACGTGCAAGCTTCTGTGAAAATTTCATAGCATTTGGACTTGTAGATCTCAAGTTATGATTGATTCAAGATTGCATTTTTTAGTTGACATGCGTGCTTCGAATCCATGTTCTTCGAATCGATAGGGTCGAGTCCTTGGTTTCAGCTGCTACAACTTGATGGATTCGATGTGTTGGATTCGAGGGTTATCTTCTTTCGAATCGATGATGTTGGCACTTGTTTGGATCGATCGTTGTTAGCTACTGCAGATCGATTCGAAGTTGCTTCAGTACGTTGGATTCGAAGAACTCTCGCTTGAGGGATTCGAAGACAGGAGCACTCTGATGGATTCGAAACAAGGCGTGCCCTCGATGGATTCGAACCTACATTCTTTGGATGGAGTCGAACTGAGACATACATAGATGGATTCGAACGTAGATACGTGAGATGGGTTCGAGGCAAGGGCTCGCTCCTGGGTTCGAAGCTATGCGTGCCTTGATGGATTCGAACTCTGATCGATTCGAGCCTGGGTCTCTCGTATGGATTCGAAATAAGGCCTACCCTCCTTATTTTCTTTTTTGCGACATCTTGAGTATACGAACTCGGATTTCCCCGAAATTTGGAACGTTGGTTTCTACAGCTTTGCTTGACGTGTCTTATCAATTGTAGCCCGATCCGGACTCGGATAAAATTCGTCGATATTTGTAGTTGCCCAACGATCATTCAAAGCTGAAGATGTATGATCCTGTTTCTTTCTAGTCAGTTCCTTGGTATCTCGGCCTTGCCAAAAGATGGGATAACATTTGCCCCCCAAAGTACGTCTTGTGTAAACATGACGTGCTTTGAAAGGCTACAATCTAACGCTGAACAATTGGGACATGCTCTGCTGAAAGCTGTATCCTTTATTGCTGTTATCAACTGTCGTATGGTTGTGATCGGTTGTTCGTCGTTGAAACCATGACAAGATGGATGTCTGATCCCTTTGCTCAGCGTTTCATCGAATCGATGGTGCCTCGCATCGATTAAACTGGGATGGATTCGATTGTGTAAAAGATTGGAAGGTAATGGATTCGAAGTGGAGTATGGATTCGGCCATGTGATGGATTCGAAATAACGGCTTTACACTGTGATGGATTCGAGCGCAATGGGTTATCGAGCGTTTGTTCAAATCGATGGGTTTGGCTAGTGACCGGCGGTAGGAAGTAAACACAACCGGGAGTCGAAGAGCCACGCGTTTTTTGTGGAACCCATATAAATATCCAAGGCCGTCTTCTAACTTCTTACTTTTCACTTTTTACTGTAGTTATATCTCCGAATCGATCCTCCAACGCCAGATACAACTGCATTCTGCACGAATTGATCCAATTTTTACAAGTTTTTACTTGTAATCGAATCCAATCAGGTAAGTCAAGGGATCGATCCGAGTATAGAACGATGAAAACTGAAAATTTGACATCGATTTCAATCTTTTCTTTCGAAAACCATGAGTGATAGTGAGATCTGAAATGGGTTGATTCGATGGATCTGGGGATCGAAACCATTCAAGTCGTATTGATTCTGAGTGTTATCAGGGAGAAGTGTAGGCAATGTTGGATGTCATCTTCCTTCCTTGCTTCGCATCGATTAGGGCATAAGTAGTTCGAACCGATCAAGAAGGCGAGACTTCGAATCGATGTAGGAATTGGTAGTTCGAATCGATCAAGATTGCGAGATTTCGAACCGATGGATTCGAAGGACCGTGCCGATCGATTCGAGGTGATAATACCCTGATCGATTCGAAAGTGCTCAGTGGGGATCGATTCGAAGTTATGCATAGCTCATGGATTCGAAGTACTTCTCCACCCTAAAGCTGCATCGAGTCGACCTTCCTGGATTCGAGGTGCATGGATTCGAACGTCTTCGATTCGACTCGTATCGATTCGAGTCGATCGATTCGAACGTTCGAACATCTGAAACTTCTGATTCTATAATTGGCTCCAACTTCTGAGCTATGACCAATTTCAAGTTTAAACTTTTTGTCGAGCTTAATGAACTTTAGCATACTTGACCCCGACGAGCTTCGGCCTTGCATAATCGAATTTAACTTGACTTCTCCGTTGAAGCTCGTTGATGGCACCATGACTTAAACAAAATATAATGAATTTATTACTTGAATTGGCCAATAGCTTCTGGGTGGCGTGAAAGTGACGGTCAGCAATGACGGTCGTTTTCATTCTCAAATTCCAAAGTTTCGTTGTTCGGACACCTCGTTTCATCTTGTAAAATCTGCTTAATTTTTTTTTTGCTTAGCACTTGCATTGCACAACATACTCATACACTTTGCACCGCGGGAATGCATGGGTTTTTTACGTTTTTAACGCCGCTTTCTGGTGAGTTAGTTAATTATGGAGTCTTCGAGTTCTCAACAACAAGAAGCACAAAGCTCGCCCCTTCCAGTGCTTGAGATTCCAGACATCCCTCCTGAAGTCGTAGATCCGGCCCCGGATGAGTTGCCGGAGGCCATATTTATCGAAGATCCGGTTGATTCTGTTCAATCCAATATCTCAGAGTCTCTGTTGGGCCGGATATGTTCGAAACACAACATATCTCTGGACGATGTTTTATTACCCAGTGCTAGTGATAGACCACACAACCCTCCTGAAGGATATACTGCCTTCTACCGCCATGCCTGTGCGGCTGGATCTCTTCCTCCTTTTAACCAATATATCAGAGAGATGCTGTCGTATTTAGGAATCGCTCCTTCACAGCTTCATCCCAACGGGGATGCACTACTAAACAGTGTCTTCGTCATATTTATGGATTGCCTTTTTCGCCCGCCAAGACCTAACGAGATCAGGCACATCTTCAACTTTAAGAGTAGGGGTGATAGCCCGTCTTTCACTTTTCTGGAGGCGGTCAGGAACTGTCAGGTCGTGACTGGGGCCTGGACCAGGCTTAGTTATTTCAAGAACGAGTGGTTTTTTGTTCGATTCCCCCCAGGGTTTGCCAGGAGATGGTTATCCAGACGTAAGCATCATAATTCGTTATTGAATGGTCACTTTTAATACTTTACACTAATACTCTGCCACTCTTGCAGCCATCATTTTGAGACCTACTGGTGGGCATTATAGGGGTGTCGTTCAAAGCTTGCAAAGGGTTCCCCATGACTTAAGGCACATAGATTTGCTATTGACTGATGATAACTTAAGGACATTGGGTTTGATTGAGATGGGCCAGAGTATTGTGATTGAAGGTTTGGCGAAATCGGCCTCGAGGAAGAAGAAGAAAGTGGCAAAGAGAAAACCTGGCGTTGTAATAAGAGAAATGAGCGATGATGAAAGAACGACCACAGACACTGATATAGCAGCCGACCTTTCCCGAATAGAAGAGGGTCAGAAAGGCAAGGCCGCTGTACCTAAGTTTAAGAGATGGAAGTCTGTAGTCGTAACCCGTTCCCAACCTGGGGTTACTGTTTCTAGCGCCTCTCTTTGTCAGTCCGGAGACCTTTTCACAGGGTTGGACGATATTCCCATTCCGGACTACGTATCTCTCCACCACGGGTCCGGGTTGGAAGAGCTCCGGGGAGCGCTTGATATAAGCGAATCTTTACCCGTTAGTGTAATCAACGCTTCTGGTTGGTCGGGGGGTTTGCGCATTTATACACTTTTCACAACACTTTACGACTTCCACACGCATTGCAGTGTTTTTTCTTGGTACTTAATCGAATTGTTCCTTTTTTACAGGTGCCATGTCGAATCGTCCTTCTACACTTGATAAACTTCGGCGAGTACACCATTCTTCATCCTACTATGAGTCTCGCCGCAGGGATTCTGACCGAGATCGTGAGCGAAGGTATTATGAGCAGGAGCATCATGATAGGGACCATTCCCGACACTATTCTAGCTAGGAGCATTCTGATAGGGACCGAAAGTATCGCTCACCCTCTCGTTCTCCTCCGTCATCCAGGGGCCAAGCACCTGCAGTCGAAACTTCGCGGCAACAACCATCTCAACAAATTTCTAAACCTGGTCCACATCGTTCAAGGACCGATACGGCCACGACCGTAACCGTGGAGGAGGCACCTCTTGAACCGTCTGGTGAAGGGGATATTAGAATTGCTCAGTTGAAAAAAGACTTTC
Source organism: Allium cepa (assembly GCA_030765085.1). Classification (NCBI taxonomy): domain Eukaryota; kingdom Viridiplantae; phylum Streptophyta; class Magnoliopsida; order Asparagales; family Amaryllidaceae; genus Allium; species Allium cepa. The sequence continues at coordinate 131,342,883 of CM060934.1, forward strand.
CAGAAATATGCTTTGACGCCTATATCTTTCCACCCAATCTTAAAAGAATTCCCGAAGAGGCCGTGCACACCGCCCTCAGCTATACCCGGGATTTTTATGCTCAGTATAAAGAATGGTACAGGGCGGCTGTTAAAGCCTCGAAAGTAGCCTTCGAACGAGCCAAAGTTATTGAGAACTTGGAAGCAGACTTGGCTCAGAAGAACCGTATTGTCGACGTACTTCAATCCAAAACGGAATCTTCTCGCAAGGCTGAACTGGAGTCGCTACAGAAGGTCGACGAGACACTAGCCGAGATGGCGAAAATGCAGCAAGCGCATTGTACCTTAGTTGACGATTTAGGCCATCAGTACAAAAACGTTGAGGCCGAGCGAGATGCGGCGGTCAGGGAACTTGAGGAGTTAAAAGCTAAATTCGCCAGTTTAAACAAGGAAAAAGATGACGCTAATGCGGCCGCACAGGAAGCATGCGAGCAAGCTGTGTCTCTTCGAGCCGAGCGAGACGTGGCGGTTGCTAAAGTTGAAGCAGTGGAGGCAGAGGTAGAAGGGAGAGTTCAGGCAGAGATATTTAGAGTAGAAGCCGAGTTCGACGATCTTCTTGACACTTATAATGCTAATGTACTCGTGCACAGGAATCTCTCATGGCTCAGGGATTATTCTACGCTTCTACTCAGCGCTTGGAAAAAATTGGTGGTGAACAAAAGAGCATCTCTCCCTGATGGCGCCGTAGAAGAATTTGAACTTGAATCTCGCTTGTTAAGCGAAGAAGAAAAGAAACTTCTTCATGACGCGATGATCTCCGCTGAGAGAGAGAGACTTGGTTTTCACCATGTGGAGACTGGTGAGGGTTCTGGAGCCGCACATTACAGTGAGAATGTTTCAGTTGATGCCCCAACCTTATCTGGAGTCGTCACTACAGCTGGTCCACGGGTTATCCCTTCTTATAACCCGGATCGACCAGAGCTGTCTCTCGGTACATTTACCGTTTCTGAACCTGTTCTATCACCGAGCCGCAGCAAAGAAGGTACTATAAATGTTGCTTAAGTATTTCTGGAATTTCGAACTTGTAGCCGATCATTTGACTAATCATCTTCTTTTCTGTTTAATCAGTGACTGAAAGCGACGCGTCAGCACTTCCAATACCACAAGCTTCGCAGCCAATGCTAGGAGCTGTTGTTACTGAGGCCATCACGACCACTGTTTTTACCAGCGAGATGGGAGAAGGGAGCTCGATGTCGTTTGATGTCCAGATGATTGAGGAGCTTCTCAAGCAACCTTGTGAACCTTTTCCTGATCCTTCCTTTACAATGGGAGGAGTTGCCTCATCTTTTAGCTCGTTTACGCCGACCGCCAGTGTTTCCAGCGCTGCTCGATCTACCCGAGAAGAAGAAATTCTTGCTGAGATAAGCGCCGAAATGGCTACGGTGACGGCAGTTGGTGGTTCTGGAGGCGATGTTGCTCCACCAAGCTTAACTCCTTCAATTGTTACTTCCCTCTCCGGCACAACTGTAACTTCTAGCGTCGAAGCTTTGCCACCTGTTACTGCTTCCCCGCCTCCGGTTCGTCCTCACAAAAGGATCTCTATCCCTTCCGGCTCTGAGGAAGACGTGGATATCATGCCAGATCCTGAGGATGCTCCAAAGAAAGACAAGAAATCCCGCAAGAAGCCGGGCAGTGGATCCAGTGGCTCAACTCCGAAGAAGAAACACCGAAAGAAGAAAGAATGAACTTCTCGTCTTGTTATGCAGTTGCGAAGTGGAACTTCTTTTTACTTCTCTTTTTGTAGGTCGTGTATGAGTGTGGATTCGGCACCCACTTTATGAGTTGTTTTTGGTTTTATCATGTAATCAAACTCTTTTTTCGTTTGTTAATAAAATAGAAAACAACTCTTTTCTTATTTTCTTAAGTATTGCATTGATTAGCTTATGCCCACATATGCTATAAGCCTTGTATACATGTCCACACTTCGGGGACTTAACATAATCTTTAGTTAACAGTTCGGTGTGCTTGTGGTGTTTTCACCGTCAAGTAAAGTTTGTTTTTATTTTCCAAGTCTATGAATCTTAGTCGCAAATCGTAATCGATGAATAACCGGACTTCGGATATTGTATCACTTTGATTTGCGATTAACACTTATCCCCTTTTTTTTTTTGCTCCCTAGTCTCGGGGTATAACATTTGTGTTTTGGTGGTTGAGTGCATTTTTGCAAACTCTGAGCACATGTCCACATTCTAGGGACTTAGGATAATTTATAATCGATAACTTGGTTCGCACCACGGGAATTTGAAAGTTATCGACGTTTGTAGTATGGTTCGCGCTCCGGGAACCTGGAATTGATGTTTATACTAAAATTCGTGTTTTGGAAACTTGGAGTTAGCCGATAGATGGTCAGTCTAACCTATTTGGGCTTTTTAGGAATTCGTTCATACTCTGGGAACGATGGATTTGATGTTTATACTCCAACTAATACTTTGGGGTGTTGGAGTCCGTTCGCGCAGTGGGAACGAGTTATGGAATGTTTATACTCCAATTCGCGCTCCGGGAAGTTGGAGTCCGTTCGCACTCTGGGAACGAATTGTTTAATGTTTATACTCCAATTCACACTCTGGGAAGTTGGAGTCCGTTCACGCTCTGGGAACGAATTGTTGAATGTTTATACTCCAATTCACACTCTGGGAAGTTGGATTTCGTTCACACTCTGGGTGCGATGGATTTATACTCCGGTTCACACTCCGGGAACTGAAAGTTAAAGTTTATACCCCAATTCACACTCTGGGAATTTAGGGTAGGAGGAGGGATTGTCGTGTATCAATCCCTGTGAATGTTGATGTAGTGTTCTGCCCCCGAGCTCGGGTTTCACTTAGCGAGTGGCCGGTCGTATCACAGTCACTCCCTATTTGAATAAATCCCACCACGTGATGGAACTTTGCTCTCCGTGCATTGTGATATTATATGTCATATTCAGTAAATCACAGCTTTGGCTCGAAGAGATGGCATTTTATTGCTGAAACGAGAAAATATGGCAAAGTCAGTTGCCTTATTACAAACTTAAATCTCGAAATGTTAGAATAAAATGCAAAGGAATAAATTGACAGAAATAAACAAGTAAAGTTTTTTATATGTAGTAGCGACGAAGACTTTCGCTATTCCAAGCTCTCGGCAAAGTAAGACCATCGACTGTCGATAATTTGAATGTGCCATCTCCGAGCTTTTGTGAAATTACATACGACCCTTCCCAATTTGGCTTCATGTGTGAAGGGACCGGGTAAACCCTTTTGAGTACGAGATCGCCGAGTTCGAAGGTTCGCGGACGGACCTTGGCATTGTACAGACGGGCGACTCGATTTCGATATGCTGCTGCCCTCAAATCAGCCTCTTCGCGCTTCTCATCGAGTAAATCCAAAGATTCAGCAAGTAGTATGGCATTTGTTTTCGGATCATAATACGTTACACGATGAGAATGTACTTCCATTTCAACCGGAATAACGGCTTCAGAACCATAAGATAGAGAAAACGGGGTATGACCGGTTGCAGTTTTATGAGTCGTTCGATAGGCCCATAGTGCCATAGGAAGCTCGTCGACCCATTTGCCCCCGGCTTTTTCCAGTCGCTTCTTTAGAATGGACTTGATAACTTTATTAACAGCTTCAACCTGACCATTTGCTTGAGGGTGCGCTACTGCAGAGAATTTCTTATGGATGTGGAATCGTTGACAGAAATTCTTGAATTCAGCACTGTCGAATTGAGTTCCGTTATCGGTGATGATAGTATGTGGGAGACCAAAACGGCAGATGACGTTACGTACTACAAAGTTGATTACTTTCTTTGTTGTAATTGTTGCAAGGGGTTCAGCTTCAGCCCATTTGGTGAAATAATCAACTGCGACGATGGCGTACTTCGCGCCACCTTTGGCCAGAGGCAACGTGCCGATGATGTCTATTCCCCATATCGCGAATGGCCAAGGACTGACCATTTGGGTTATTTCAGTAGGAGGAGCTCTAGGAATCCGAGCGTGTTTCTGACATTTGTCACACTTCCTAGCATAGTCTACAGCATCGCGATTAACAGTAGGCCAATAATACCCATATCGAAGTATTTTCTTTGCGAGCGCTTGCCCCCCAGTGTGATCGCCACATTCTCCTTCGTGTACATCGTGTAACACTCGTTTGACTTCCTCGTGTGCGATACACCGGAAGAGAGGGATAGAGTATCCTCTCCGGTACATGATTCCATTTTGAATAACAAATCGTGAGGCCTTTCGTAGGACTTGTCTTTTTTCGCTTCGACGCTCAGGCAATACACCATGTTCAATATAATCTCGATAAGGGGTCATCCATGACTCCCTACTGGAGGTAGCTTCAAAGGTGAAATCAGTCTCCCTTTGATCAATGCTCGGAGAGGATAGGGTTTCCATCGGAACAGCCCCCAACTGTTGAGCCTCTCCCGTACTTGCTAACTTTGCCAATGAATCAGCCTTTTGATTGTGCTCTCGGGGTATGTAGAAAATGGCATAGTAATCGAATTGGTTAAGAATCTCCATAACCCGAGTCAGATAAGCAGCTAATCTTCGGTCTTTGGCCTGATATTCTCCTTGAACTTGGTATACTACCAACTGGGAATCACAGTAGATCTTTATAGCAATGATTTTCAGATCACGGGCAAGCTTTAGCCCGGTAAGTAGGGCTTCGTACTCAGCTTCGTTGTTGGTTGCTCGGAACTCGAACTTAAAGCATAACATATGGATCGTCCTTCGGGGGTTTCAAGCACTACCCCAGCTCCTGAGCACCGATCGTTTGACGCACCATCGGTGTACAACTTCCAGAGGTCTTTATGAGGTTTGCTGGTCTCGGGCAAGTCTTCAAGGATAGTGAATTCGGCTATAAAATCTGCTAGGACTTGGCCGTGAATGGCTCTCCTTGGAGTATAAGTGATGTCGAATTGACTCAGTTCGATGTTGCATTTTAACATACCTACCAGACGTCTCAGGCCGCGTAAGGACCTGTCGTAACGGCTGGTCGGTGTACACAGTAATAGGATGAGCCTGAAAATATGGACGGAGCTTCCTCGAGGCAATGACTAGGCAATATGCCAACTTTTCAAGATTTGGATAATTTCTTTCAGCTCCGGTTAATCGCTTACTCACGTAGTAGACCGGCTTTTGCACTTGGTCTTCCTCCCGAATTAATGCAGCACTGATTGCATTCTCCGATACTACCAGGTAAAGATATAACTGCTCATGATCTACAGGCTTTGATAAGATTGGTGGTACGGAAAGATGTTGAATTAGCGATTGAAATGCTCCCTCACATTCTGTAGTCCATTCGAAATTTCGTTTCCCCTTTCGAATCAAATCAAAAAAGGAAATGCATTTGTCGGTTGATTTTGAGATAAACCTGCTCAGTGCTGTGACTTTTCCATTAAGACTCTGAACTTGTTTTACGATTTTTGGAGTTTGGAGATTTCTGATAGCCCAGATCTTTTCGGGGTTGGCCTCTATTCCTCGGGCATTGACAATGAACCCAAGGAATTTTCCGGATGCGACTCCGAAATGACACTTTAGTGGATTAAGCTTCATTCCGTATTTTCGGAGGATGTCGAACATTGACTCCAAGTTCTTGACATGATCACCAGAGTACCGTGACTTCACCAACATGTCATCTACATAGACCTCCATAGTCTTTCCAATCTGATTAGCAAACATTCGGTTGACTAAGCGTTGATAGGTCGCGCCAGCATTCTTTAATCCAAAAGGCATGACTTTGTAGCAGTACAACCCCAAGTCGGTTACGAAGCTTGTGTGTTCTTGATCCGGTACATGCATGGGTATCTGGTTGTAACCTAAGTAAGCATCCATGAAGGATAACAATTCATGTCCGGCGGTTGAATCTACCAGATGATCGATCCGGGGGAGTGAAAAGCTGTCTTTCGGGCAGGCTTTATTCAGGTCAGAGTAATCGATACACGTTCTCCATTTTCCATTTGGTTTTCGGACAAGTACGGGATTGGACACCCATTCTGGGTATAAAGCGTCTCTAATGAACCCATTTGATTTCAACTTATCAACCTCTTCTTTCAGGGCAGCAGATCTCTCTAGATCCATACTACGCCTTTTCTGCTTGACCGGGATATACCGCGGGTCAATGTTCAAGGTGTGGCTCGCGATGTCAGGCGAGATTCCGCACATATCAGAGTGTGTCCAGGCGAACACGTCAAGATTCGCCCGGAGAAAATCAACCAATTCCTGTTGTGTCTTTTGGTCAAGTTGAGACCCAATCTTCAATATCCTCGAGTCATCGTGATCATCATCAATCGGGACATAAATGGTTAGCTCGGCTGGAGAAGCCTGAATTTCCATAGATTCTTCTTTATTATCATTATCCCTAGGATCAAGATCCTTTTGGAATTGGTTGTGGTGCCCGGGCCGAGGCCCAGGCGCTAATTGTCAATCGTCAGTAAGACGGACGCAGAGAGATTCCTCTACGCCCTTTCCTTTCTCTTTCCGCCGTGCCTCCCGCAGCTCGGCAACATAACAGGCTCTTCCAACAGCCTGATCCCCTTGTACAACTCCTATTTCATGGTCAGTAGAGAACTTTAAAGTTAAACACCATGGGGCAATAGCAGCCCTAAATTCGGCAAGGGCCGGTCGGCCCAAAAAGGCATTGTACGGGGAAGGAATATCTAAGACAACAAATTGCAACATCCGAACTCTTCGGCATTCTCCCGCTCCCAACTCTACTGGCAATTCAACTATTCCAGTTGGTATCGTTGCACTCCCATTGAAGCCGTGGACTCGTGATTGACAAGGCTTTAAGTCCTTAGCTTCCATTTTCATTAAATCATATGCTCTTTTAAATAATATATTTACGGAACTTCCGTTGTCTACCAAGATCCTCTTCATCCAAGCAGGACCAACTTGAGCGGATATAACCAATGGGTCAATTGTGGGAGCTTCGACTTTATCGGCATCTCGATTTCTAAACACGATTTCATCAGCCATTGTCTTTTGTTGTTTAGCCGGTGTTCCATCTTCCGAGTTGCTATATCATTCAAAGTCTACATGCCTGATTGAGCTAGCATATGACTCTATTTCTCTCCAACTTCTGTCTGCCGGATGAGGGCCACCACTTATTGTATTGATCACCAACCTTCCGCCCGGGCGAGCAGGTTCACCTTGTCTTTCCTGATTCTGCATTCGATTTTGACTAGATGGGCCTGTTCCACCAGACTGCGGCGCCCGAACAAACTGGTCCAACTTTCTTTCTCTGATCAACTTTTCAATGAGGTCTTGCAAATGTCTACACTCATTGGTATTATGCCCATAACTTTCATGAAACCTACAGAACTTCCCTGTCTGAATTTGCTTCTCCGACGAAGGCTTCGAAGCAGGCTTCTTGTATTGCATAGTATTACAAGTCTGTAAGTATATGTTTTCCAGTGACGTGTTAAGCGGTGTATAACTGTCAAACATTGCGGCCCTACGTCTCGGACCACGATTCTGATCTTGCTTTTTGCTTCGGTTATCACCGTTTCTTGATCGCTGTGCCTGTTTATTTTGGATATTTAATTCGACTTTTCCCGAATTTTCTCCGGATTGTCTAACCGCAACATTACTCTGAATCCCTTCACCGCTGGGCCTTGCATCGTCCTGCTTCCTAGACTGTTTCGCATCCTCTCGCCTCAAGAATTGAGCAGCTTTGGAATAGAAACAGTCCAACGATGCGGGAGGTTTTCCGGCTAACCAATTTCTGAACTCGGAATCAGGGTCGATTCCTTTGGTCAAAGCCATTAGAATGGAATTATCATTGGGGTTGGTGATCTCTGCGCATGCAGCATTGAATCTCTCCAAATATCATCTAAGTGTTTCTCCGGGAGCTTGAGTGACACTTGATAGAGTATTAACATCTTTAGGTCGGGCAATATGCATGCGAAATTGTTCAACAAATTTAGTAGCTAACTGGTCAAACGAAGAAATAGATCGTGGCGGTAATCGGGTGAACCACATCGTCGCAATTCCCCCTAAGGAAATAGGAAAACTGCGGCACTTTACTGCGTCATCAGCTCTTGCAGCAGTCATCGACCATTCATATTTTAGAATATGTTGATTTGGGTCGGAATTTCCTTCATACATGGGAAGGGTTGGCATTCTGAATCGCCGAGGAGGTTCAGCGTATAATATGTCATCGGTAAATGGGGTATGACTCCGGGAGATCCCCCAATCGTCATTTGTTAGGCCTTGGCTCTCGTGAATCATTCGTCGTACCATGGCTGAGAAATCTGGTATTGGAAAATTCTGTGGGTGGTGAGCCAAAGTATGGTCGGGTTCCATAGTGCGAGGTGGGATCGGGCGCTGTCGACGATCCTCATCTTGCCTCCTTGGCTCGATGTCTTCTGGGACGTAGGGCTCTGGAGCCTGTCCCTGCTGATGATAATTTTGATTGGAGTGATCTCGAGCATCAACTCCTATGTCGACTGCAGCGGCTGTAGCAACTCGATCATCTGCAGTGTTTCGTGGAATAGTGCCTCCTCGGGAGGAGGGTCCAGTATGGAAGCTGGTAGATGGTACAACCCTTATTTGTCCAACGGTTAATGCCTGATGATTGTCAGCAGCTTGCGCATGGTTTCCGTCTAACCTGGGACGGATAAATCTGTTACTGTAGTCAGATGAAGCGGAGCTTTCAGTGGAAGAACGAGGAGCATGATCCCTTTTGGATCTTCTTCGCTTTTGGCGATTCAGTTGATTGGTTAACTCAGCGTTAGCGCGCAACTGCTCAGTTAGCTGTTGTCGGCTTTGGGTTAGTTCCTGGAGCAGCGCCTGGAACTCTTGCCTTGTGATCGGACCTGACTGATCCGTATGCCCAGCAGCATCTTGATTAGTAGACTGTAGCTGTGCGGGATTTTGCCTATCCCGACCCTCTTGATCACCAATGTTAGAAGTGGTTCTTGTACTCACCATTTTGAAATGTTGAATTCTTTCCTAGACTTTTAACAAATCCGAGTAGAATGGAAGGAATTTGGATATGAGGTCTGGATCTCTCTCTTGGATTTATGCAATCCGGTATCGAAGATAGATCCAAGGAGCAGGAGAAAAAACTGGGTTTTCTCTCAGTGAAAGCACCAAAGTGTTTGTGTCAAAATTGGGCACAACACTCGTCGGAAGTTTTTTGAAGAGATAATAAATGAAGAAAGTAAATTAAAACGTGGATTATCTAACAAATAATCCAAATAGCAGGAAGTAAATTGCACAAGAGACAACGATTTAGAGTGGTTCGGCGTTTTGCCTACGTCCACTATGAAGTTTTGTTACTTTATTGCTTGATATTCGGAGAATACAACTTTTTGATGTCAAAGTACAGCAAGTAGCAAGCCAAAATTAAAAATCAAAGGCAGTGGTGGTGCTCTGAAGCAATTCTGGCAGCGTCTAGTCGTGATTTTTCTTCACAATTCTCCGATCCCCTTTCTGAATGACCAGGGGCTCTATTTATAGGTGCTGGAGGCTGATATTTCTCCTAGAATTCGGGAAGACCACTTCTGGTATGTGTGGGGGGCCCACATGGCCGAATTCTGGAGATCCGGGCCCACTTTTGGATCGATTCGACCCTTGCTTCGAATCGATCAAAAAAGTGTCCAATCGTGATGAAACTTGGCATGGACATTCTTCTATGTACGTGCAAGCTTCTGTGAAAATTTCATAGCATTTGGACTTGTAGATCTCAAGTTATGATCGATTCAAGATTGCATTTTTTAGTTGACATGCGTGCTTCGAATCCATGTTCTTCGAATCGATAGGGTCGAGTCCTTGGTTTCAGCTGCTACAACTTGATGGATTCGATGTGTTGGATTCGAGAGTTATCTTCTTTCGAATCGATGATGTTGGCACTTGTTCGGATCGATCGTTGTTAGCTACTGCAGATCGATTCGAAGTTGCTTCAGTATGTTGGATTCGAAGAACTCTCGCTTGAGGGATTCGAAGACAGGCGCACTCTGATGGATTCGAATCAAGGCGTGCCCTCGATGGATTCGAACCTACATTCTTTGGATGGAGTCGAACTGAGACATACATAGATGGATTCGAACGTAGATACGTGAGATGGGTTCGAGGCAAGGGCTCGCTCCTGGGTTCGAAGCTATGCGTGCCTTGATGGATTCGAACTCTGATCGATTCGAGCCTGGGTCTCTCGTATGGATTCGAAATAAGGCCTACCCTCCATATTTTCTTTTTTGCGACATCTTGAGTATACGAACTCGGATTTCCCCGAAATTTGGAACGTTGGTTTCTACAGCTTTGCTTGACGTGTCTTATCAATTGTAGCCCGATCCGGGCTCGGATAAAATTCGTCGATATTTGTAGTTGCCCAACGATCATTCAAAGCTGAAGATGTATGATCCTGTTTCTTTCTAGTCAGTTCCTTGGTATCTCGGCCTTGCCAAAAGGCGGGATAACAAACAATAAGCAGTGGAATGAATAAATAGTAGTTCATGAAGCTACTACAGAAATATCAGTGTCTGAAACAAAATACATCAAAAATCCAATATATAGAAGTCGCTAATACAAATGCAAATGACAAGTATGAAGATAACAACTAGAAAAAACTAAAAGCTGAATAGATAAAAGATAGGTCTTCAAGCAAACTCCAAGCTCTTCAAGCAAACTCCAAGATCCAAAGGTGGGTCTCAAATGTGGTGACACACAGTCTAACCCGAGCATAAAGAAAAACACAAAATATGCAAGTCAGGATTAGCAGTTTTATACTAGTAAATCAACTCAAGTGAAATACAAATAACTTAACAATGTTTGGGATTTCTATCCTTTAAGATCCATTAAACTATCTACATACATAGTACAATACGCTATATATGTAATGTCTACAGTAAAGTAAAATATCAAAATAGCGTCAAGTCGTTACCCATATCCCCCTTAAATATTTTATATATTCCCACAGTCTATACAGATACTGTAAGCTCCACCAAGTCGGTGGTTTACTCAAGGAGCACTTCATAGGTACGGTACAAATCAAATTCGTAGTGGGTGCGACAAGACATGTGAGAAGGCACGCGAGGCAATGCTTAGGGTAGGATTCTACCGTTTTGCAGGATTGGGCTGGTGGTAATGCATAGCAGCTACTACCTCCCACCTCGAGACACACTTCCAAATCAAAGATGCACCTAATCAAATCACAAAGTAATAGAATAGTATCGAAGAAACATGCTCGAAGGTGTGACCTCATTTGGCCCAGGTATAGCTCCTGTTTTAATCACATCAAGCTGACTCTTGGGAGCCAAAGATGCATTCATACCTCATATAGACATCGCCAAACCATCCTACTTCGTTCTGGATTCTCCACCATGTACACAGTTGTTAAAGTGGTTTTCGGTATTGGCAGAGAGTATGAGAATATCCAATCCTGGTCTCTTTAACAACCAAATGCTTATTTTACACTGTGATTATTTTCATTTCAAATAGTTTATACTTCATATCAAATATCATATTCACTTCAAAATCATATCACTTTCAAAATCATATTCACTTTCGAAATCATATCACTTAAAATCATATTCATTTCAAAAATCATAATCGCAAAATAGGTTAAACCATCATATTAAAGTATTCGCATTTAAGTCCATTAAATCTAAATAATAACAGTTCCAACTTAAGCAGTTTGAATATTGAAAATAGTTTATATATTGTAATAGTTATACGTTAAAATAGTTTATATTTAAAATAGGTTATAGATTAAAATAGTTTATATTTAAAATAGTTTGTAAATTAAAATAGTTTATATATTAGAAATAGTTTATAATAAAATAGGTTATAGACTAAAATAGTTTAAATATTAAAAATAGTTTATATTAAAATGTATATAATTAAAAAAAATTATAAATTTAAAATAATATGTATTAAAATAGTTTATATATTTAAAAGAGTTTATATCGAAAATATTTTCATATTACAATTGTTTTTTCCAATTTCACAAATCAATTCAAATCAGCTTTAGTCCCAAAATTGAATTTAAATAAATCTTAGTTCAAAAATTTCGATTAAAAGGTTAAAGGTTTAATTGAAATTCTCATTAAGCCATTTTTTATTTACATCGATTTCAAATCCAGCTTTGGACTACAAATTAAACCACTTCCAATTCAATAAGTTTCAAAGTTCAAATATTCGAACAATTTCAATATCTCAATTTGATAAATTTCATTTATATTTTCAAAAATTCAACATTAAATTTTATGTAATTTTAAAAATATTCACTTAATCATTTTTAGTAACATTTAAATAAAATCTCAAATTACAAATTTAAAACAATATTCAATTTTAATTTAATTTACATTTGAAAATACTCATTTTTTCACCTTTAATCAAAAATCCAGTTACCAAGTTATAAAAGCATATCTTTAAATCTCAAAATTAATAAGTTTCAAACCAATACTTATTAAATTCAATTCTTAAATCAATTAATTTATAAGTCAACCCAATTTATCTTTCCAACCTTAATTTTATTAAAGTTATTACAAAATCTATTTTTAAAATAATATCATAAATTCAAATAAATATTTAAACATGTTATATCTATCTAAAGTTATTTCAAAACCTATTTTAAAATATTAATATAATTTTTAAATAAGTATTTTAAACATATTATATATATTAATTAAATTAAATTATTATTAAATCAAATCTTATTTTTCTAAATATGTTATACAAAATCTTATTTTATATATATTTAAAAATAATAAAATTATAAGTAAAATCTAAAAATTTATATCTTTCAAACTTAACCTATAAATTTAAAATTTATGAACATATAATTTAAAAATCAATTATCCACATATATTAAAATAAATTTTTATGTTATCACCTTTTCACATTCCTCTCTCATGTTTGCTTCCCTCGTTCCTCATAATCCAACCCTTACCCTCAACTGTACCTCACTGTCTCCCTCGAAACTAGTGTCTATTAACCCTACCCCTACCATTACCCTGCCTTCTCCTTTACCGCCGCCTACCCCGCTAGACCCTCCGTCTACTTCCGGCCTTCTTCCAACTCCTTCAACGTCTAGCCTTCTTCCCACACCTTCGATTCCATTCCCGGCCTCTGGCTTTACCACTATGATCAACCGGGATGGACTACCTTATTTAAGCGTAAACCTCGGAACGCTGGGAAGTACGTCTAGGTTGATCTTCTTCCCACCTTTTGTAATGATGCCTTGGTGATTCCCGATGTGGTTGTACAAGCTGGTTCTTTAGTCTGGAGCGATTATCTTGTAGGGTTCTTTCTCGACAAACCCCTATCGTATACGGCGGTTGTCTAAAGGTTGAAGGCCATTTGGAGACTGAAGGGCTCTATCAGATTTAAATTTGACAGTATACTATTTTTTCTGCTTCTCTTGTGCTGAAGTATAAAGCCAATATCTTGCAAGGTGACCCTATAATTATGAATAACAAGTTGTTTATTATCAAATCCTATGATGCAACGGTTAGCAATGTTTGTGGTAGTGTGTCTTCAGTTCTAGTGTGGGTTCATCAACACAACATTCCTCTCTTTGCTTAGTCTCACTTGGGGATCAACTATGCAGTAGACTGGGAAAAATGTTGTGTATGGATGTAATGACCGAGCAGCTTGAAAGACTTCAATATGCCAAATGCCTGATCGAAGTAAAATCAAACAAGGAATTAGTCCATGAATTTTTGATCAAACTTCTTGACGGTGGGTTGCAAAAAATTTGTGTTGAATGTCTATGGAAACCAGACATTTGTAGTCAGCGTAGCTATTTTGGGCATGAGCTACAGAGCTGTGAAAAGACAAGCAGCTCCATTGATGTTCAAGTGGAAGTAAAGGCAGCGAACAAAGGAGAAACTAATAGTCAGAGAATGAAAACTACTAGCGCGAATGAGAATAAAGGCAAAAAATGGCAAACTTGATAGAGAGTAACTAACTACAAAAAGAAATACATTCTGAAAAGGAAAAATATTAATATGAAAGTGAACTCAAAAAAGTGTGGAATGGAGAAGGGTAAAGAAGGCAAGGAGAATGAATCTAAAGGAGAAAACAAAAGAACTTTCTCTAATATAGAGGAGGGAGAAATTGAATTAATAAAAACCAAAGAAGTGGGGTCTGATAAGGAATAATGTTTACATGCAGTAAATGATAAAGAGAATTCAATGAGCACATAGGAGTTTGATATAGTGCAAATGGTTGGGGAGGTAGGAGTTTTGAGGAAAGATAGTAATGTTCATAATGATACATGTACAGGAGCACCCGAAGAAAATAGTAAAAAATGAAGGGAGGACTCGAAGGGACTAAATGACACAGGAAGTGACAATAATTTATGCAACCTGTTTGCAAAAGTTAGTAACAAGTTTGAAGCCTTACAATCAATTGAAGTGGAAGAAAATGCAATAAGTAAAGAGGTGCAAGTAGTTGTGAATGAAGAAGTGGAGGCAGTTATCAATGAAATGAAGGAAGAGAACAGAGTATCAATAATAATAAAGCGGCTATTTCAGTCAAAACAAACAATAAATGTACCCTGATGCCTAATGCACCAAATCGAGTAAAAGAAAAAAAAAATGTCCGCGACGAGCAAGCCAACTGTATTGAAAGCATGCAAAATAAGGCAAGAAAAAAGGTAATAATAATTGCAATAATAAGCAACTGGAGTTAGATATAAGCGGTTCAATATAACATTGCAAAGCATGCATGTGCACATCACTGTGCACAACATGCACATGCAAAACCAACCTCCCCAACTTTCCATGCCACTTGTACCACGTCCAAAACTATACCACTTGTTAAATCCGTCTCTCCTCCAATTGTTTTTTGGTCTGCGGCTAAATCCAACCATTCTAAGACATTTGATCTATCTGTACTCTCAGCCTCTTCTTCCCAAGCTTCCTTCATCTCGTCCAAATCCTCATCTCTACCGTTAGTCTCTTCGAATGGTACTGTACCTTCGAGAATCCTTGATATTCCCCCTTTTGTTACCATTCCCCCCAAAAGCAATCCTTCCACCCTTGATCATTTCTTCACCTCTTCAATTTCCCTCATCGGCTTCCACACTCTCTCATCCATACATACACATTGCGCCACACCCCCCCCCCCCAAAAAAAAACATGCTTTTAAACCTCCTACAACATCTAACTTGAACTGCCACTCTGAGCCTGGTGATCTGAACTGCAAAGTATCCCAAACTTCACCATCCAAGCTAAACAAGCAAAACAATGTTTTAAAGGCCATTTCTTTCATTAACTCTCCTCTTTCTGCTGAAATTCCTAACTATATGTTGTCTAACCATGCAGTGACTAGGAGAATGAAAAATGATATGATTAATGCCACTAAGTTTATCCAATGATACAAACTATAGGCATATGGAACATAAGGGGTGCTCATCTCGACATCATGCTGGACCAATGCAAAATGATGAACTTTGAAAATAACCTTAGTTTACTTGCAATTCTAGAAACCACGTTAAATTTTAATCTTACTTTGCGAGCTGCTAAATTTATTAAGCCTTCTTGGTGTGTTATTCACAATCATAATGAGGCCACATATGATAGGATCATGATAATCTACGATCCCGATAAACTTCAACTTTCTACAATCACCTCTGCTCCTTAAATGATTCACCGCCATGCCATTTCCTGTCCTAAGTCCATTTCCTTCTACCGATCATTTGTCCACGTCGAAAGCTCTACTAATGCTAGAAACGACTTCATCCAAAATATTCCATTCCTCAGGCAATCGTCTCATCCCTGGATATTATTTGGAGACTTCAATTGTTGTTCAATTCTGTCACAAAGAATAGGTGGGAACACTTTTTCTCTCAATGAAATTAAGCCTCTTAAAACAGCCATAAACAATTCAGACTTAATTGAAATAAAGACTACGGTATGCAGTACTCATGGAGCAATAAAAGAAGGCAAGGCAGACGAAATTTCTCCAAAATTGACCATGCCTTTTGTAACCAATCTACCCTCAATGAATGGCCTACCATTTGTAACAACCTTCCTCCACCACATCTATCGGATCACTCACCCCAAATCCTTCACCTGAGAGGAGCTGACAAGAGTGGAAAAATTAGTTTCAAATTTTTTAACTCTTGGGTCAAGGAACCTGATTTCTTGGCTGTTGTTCAAGAAGTTTGGGGGAGACCAAAATATGGAAATCCTATGTTTATTTTTCAGTAAAAATTGAAGTCCACGAAGCATGTTCTAAGAGAATGGTCGAGAATGAATTTTGGAAGTGGTAGCAAACAATCCGAGTTCTGGAGAGTAAAGCAGAAGAGATTCAAAAACTAATGAAGCAAGAAGTTTACAATGCTGACACTCAAATATGGAATATTACATTATTCAACAATATAATGAAGCCCTAGTCAAAGAGAGTGCTATGATTGAGCTGAAGGCTAGAGTAAGATGGAATAAAGATTGGGATAGGAATAGTTCTTATTTTCATGCAGTATTGAAAGTCAAATAAACCAAGGAGAACATTGTTACTATCATCGAACAACATGGAGTTTTGAAAGAAACGATAGGGCATTGAAGAAGCTTTCTTACATCACTTCTCTAGATTGTTTAATAACACTGAAAACTTTGAACCTAATATTGACTTAATTGACCCTGACATTCTTCCTAGGCTAAGCAATCATAATCACAACCAGCTATGCAATGAGATAACACAAGATGAAGTCCACCATGCATCTCCTAACAAATACTCTAGTGGTGGACCAAACAGCCTTAACACTTTCTTTTACACTACTTGTTGGCCCATTGTTGGCAATGATGTCCTCTTTTCTGTCAAGATCTTGTTCAAAAAGGCTAAACTTTTCCGATCCTTCAATTATACTAACATTGCACTTATTCCTAAAACCAAGAATGCTAATGTGGTGAATGCTTTTCGACCTATCTCCTGCTGCAACACCATCTACAAGTGCATCAGGAAAATTATTGCCACTAGATTGAGGTACGTGTTGCCTTCACTTATTTCACTGAACCAGGCCACCTTAATCTCTGGTAGGAACATATTAGATAATGTCTTAATTTCGCAAGAGCTATTGCATGGTTACAAGAACAAGAATTCTTCTCCTAAAGCTATGATGAAACTAGACATTATGAAAGCTTTTGATTTCCTTCAATGGGATTCTATTGTTCGAATTATGAGGTACATGAAATTCCCCCTCACTTCATAGCTTGGATTTATAAATGACTTTCAACTGTAAAATACTATCAACATTAATGCTCTAGCATGGGATTCTTTGGTAGCAAGCAAGGCAAACACCAAGATGATCCAATTTCTGCATTCATTTTCATCCTTGTTATGGAGTTGCTAATGCAGTTGCTAAACAAACTTGTCCTTGAAAGTCAATTCAAGCTTCACCCGAAGTGTATTAATCCACAAATCACTTCTCTGATATTCGCCGATGACTTGGTATTTTTTGCAGTCCAGATGCTACCACCATCACTGCCATCCTACACACGCTAAATCAATTCCATGCAATGATGGGCTTGAAGATTAATTTGAACAAGTCTTAGATTAAGTTGGCGGGTGTTAATGAAGAAAAGACTAACGAAATTCAATTTGTTACAGGTCTGATAAACAATCTTAATACTATCTCCTATCTGGGACTCCCCTTTACTTCCTCTAGAATTAATGTGAATCAATGCCTTCCCCTATTTGATAGAATTACCGCCAAAATGGAGTGTGGGTCGACTCGTTTTTTTAGTCAGACTGGTAGGGTAACCTGAATAAGACAGTCATTTTTCCAATGCAAGTTTATTGGGCAAGGACATTGATTCTACCGTAGAAACTGATCAGTATGAATAGGTCAGCTTTCATGAAGTTTTTGTGGACAGGTTCAATGGTCAAAAAGTACATGGCTCCTACAAACTTCATCAAAATAGAAATTCCTATCAAAAAAGTGTTGAAATATTAAACTTGATTTGTTAATTTCTAGAAGTTTCTTATTACTGATGTTTCTAGAATCTTCTTGTATTTAATAGAATTTGGAGAGAGCTCTAGAATTTTATATTAGTTGCTAGAAATAAGAATTGTATAAAAGTCATGTTCCTAGAGTTGTCTAAAAGAAAGTTCTAGAGTTGTCAAATGAGTCATGTTTCTAGAATATTCTACGTCTAGAATGTTCTATTAAGTCATATAAATAGAGGAGCTCTCCCCTCATTTTGTAATTAAGCAATCAATCAAACAAGAAATAAATAATCAATAAAGAAAAGTTTTCTACAACAAAATAGAATAAAAACTTCTCTTTCTTATATTCTCTCCCTCTTTCTTCAAAATATTCAACAAAGTGGTATCAGAGCGACTATTTTTTTTATAAGATAGAGATGGCGAATAATGGCGTTCCCCTACAAGTTCCAATGCTTACCAAGAACAATTATGATAATTGGTGTTTAAGGATGATGGCTCTCCTTGGAGCACACGACGTATGAGAGATAGTTGAAAATAGCTATACTGAGCATGAAAATGAAGATGGTTTATCTCAAATTCAAAGAGATGGTTTGAGAAAATCAAGGACAAGGGACAAGAATGCTCTTTGTCTAATTTATCAAGCATTGGATGATGACACGTTTGAAAAAATTTCTGGATCAAAGTCGGCCAAAGAAGCATGGGAGAAGCTTCGAACGTCTTACAAGGGAGCTGATCAAGTCAAAAAACTACGTGTTCAAACTTTAAGAGGAGAGTTTGAAACTTTGCATATGAAAGAAGGTGAACTTGTTTCTGATTACTTCTCAAGAGTTCTAGTGGTTAGTAATAATCTTAAAAGAAACGGTGAGAAGTTAGATGATGTAAGAATTATGAAGAAGATTCTTAGATCATTAGATCCAAAGTTCGAACATATTGTCGCCATCATTGAAGAAACAAAAAACTTGGAGACCATGTCAATAGAGGAACTTCTAGGCTCATTGCAAGCTTATGAAGAAAAGAAAAGGAAGAAGGAAGAGACTGTGGAGCAAGTCCTTAAGACAAGAATTGATTCAAAAAAGGAAAAAAGTAATCGAAGCCAACAAAGATGGGGCGGTGGCCAAGAAAGAGGAAGAGTTCGTGCATATGAACATGGATGAGGTTGGAGGCCTACTATGAAAACAACAACAGCAACAACAATAAAAGAGGAGAAAGCTCAACAAGAGGTCGTGGGAGATGAAATTCAAGGCATGACAAGTCACGTGTTAAATGCTACAATTGTGAGAAATTTGGACATTATTCTTCTGAATGTAGCGCTTCAAAGCATAATAAAATTGAAGAGAAGACCAATTACGTTGAAAAAAAAAGCCAAGAGGATGGTACATTGTTACTAGCTTACAAAGAAAATGAAAAAAGAGAGGAAAACTAATGGTACCTAGATAGTGGTGCAAGCAACCATATGTGTGGAAGAAAAAATATGTTTGTGGAGCTTGATGAATCAGTGAAGGGCAATGTGGCATTTGGAGATGAATAAAAAATAGCAGTGAAAGGTAAAGGAAAGATTCTTATCCGATTGAAGAATGGAGAGCACCAATTCATTTCCAATGTTTACTATGTGCCAAACATGAAGAGAAACATTTTGAGCTTAGGACAACCCTTAGAGAAAGGTTATGATATTCGATTAAAAGATAATAATCTTTCTATAAGAGATGGTGCAAGTAACTTCATTCCAAAGGTACCAATGTCAAGAAATAGAATGTTTATGCTCAACATTCAAAATGATGTCGCACAATGCCTGAAGGTGTGCTATAAAGATATTGCTTGGCTTTGGCATCTTCGTTTTGGACATCTTAACGTCGGAGGACTAGAGTTGCTATCCAAGAAGGAAATAGTAAGAGGATTACCATGCATAAGCCATCCAAATCAAGTGTGCGAAGGATGTTTACTTGGAAAGCAATTTAAAATGGGTTTTCCAAAGGAGACATACTCAAGTGCTAAAAAGCCGTTGGAACTCATACATACGGATGTGTGTGGTCCGATCAAGCCAAGTTCACTTGGTAAGAGTAACTATTTTCTTCTTTTCATCGATGATTTTTCAAGAAAAACATGGGTATATTTTTAAAAGAGAAATCATAGGTTTTTGAGAACTTCAAAAAGTTCAAGGCCCATGTTGAGAAGGAAAGTGGCCTTATGATTAAAGCCATGAGATCTGACCGTGGAGGAGAGTTCACGTCAAAAGAATTTCAAA
Source organism: Allium cepa (assembly GCA_030765085.1). Lineage (NCBI taxonomy): Eukaryota > Viridiplantae > Streptophyta > Magnoliopsida > Asparagales > Amaryllidaceae > Allium > Allium cepa. The sequence goes on from CM060934.1 coordinate 131,363,038, forward strand.
AGTATTGTGAAAATAATGGAATCAGACGACAACTGACAGTGCCTAGATCCCCCCAGCAAAATGGAGTAGCAAAAAGGAAGAATAGGACAATTCTTGAAATGACAAGGAGCATGCTCAAAAGTAAGAGGTTGCCAAAGGAATTTTGGACGGAAGCTGTGGCATTTGCAGTTTATCTATCAAACCGATCTCCAACAAGAAGTGTGTGGGGAAAGACACCACAAGAAGCATGGAGTGGAAGGAAGCCTGGTATTTCCCATCTAAGAGTCTTTGGAAGCATAGCTCATGTATATGTACCAGACGAGAAGCGAAGCAAATTGGATGACAAAAGTGAGAAGTGTATTTTCATCGGTTATGACACCAACTCTAAAGGATATAAGCTCTACAATTCTGATACGAGGAAGATAATAATTAGTCAAGATGTAGTGTTTGATGAAGAAGGAGGATGGGATTGGAGATCACATAATGAAAATTACAACTTCTTTCCATACTTTGAACAAGATGAAATACCACAACCAAGGATCGAGCAATTAAGGGAGGAGCCTACTTCCCCACCAGTTCCTCCTACCACAAGTTGTCAAGAAGATGAGAGTTCAAGTGAAAGGGCACCACGTTTTAAAAGCCTTCAAGAAACTTATGAGGTAACAGAAAATCAAGACAATCTTACTCTCTTTTGTTTATTTGCGGATTGTGAGCCTATGAACTTCCAAGAAGCCTTGCAAAACAAGAATTGGAAAATTGCTATGGACGAAGAAATCAAGGCCATCATGAAGAATGACACATGGGAGTCAGCTTCACTTCCAAAAGGACACAAGGCGATTTGTGCGAAGTGGGTATAGCAAAGAAAAATGCCAAAGGAGAAGTTAAAAGATACAAAGCGAGATTGGTGGCAAAAGGCTATAGTCAAAGAGCCGCCATTGACTATGATGAGGTATTCGCTCCAGTCGCTCGATTAGAAACTGTTAGACTAATAATCTCTTTAGCAGCTCAAAATAGTTGGAAGATACATCAAATGGATGTGAAATCTGCTTTCTTAAATGGAGTTCTTGAAGAAGAAGTTTATATTGAGCAACCACAAGGCAATGAAGTCAAAGGAGAAGAAGACAAGGTTTTGAAGCTAAAGAAGGCACTTTACGGGTTGAAACAAGCTCCAAGAGCTTGGAATGCTCGAATTGATAAGTACCTCCAAGAGAGAAACTTTATCAAATGTCCATATGAGCATGCACTCTATATTAAAATCCATAATGGTGATGCATTGATTATATGTCTGTATGTAGATGACTTGATCTTCACAGGTAGCAATCCAAGCATGTTTTAAGAGTTTAAGAAAGAGATGACAAAAGAGTTTGAGATGACTGATATTGGGCTCATGTCTTATTACCTCGGCATTGAAGTAAAACAAGAAGATAAAGGCATTCTAATCACTCAAGAAGGCTATGCTAAGGAAGTATTGAGGAAGTTCAAGATGGATGACTCTAATCCAGTTTTCACACCAATGGAATGTGGAACTAGGTTGTCAAGGCATGAGGAAGGAGAAAAAATGGATTCAACACTCTACAAACGCTTGGTTAGAAGCTTGCGATATTTAACGTGTACAAGACCTGACATTGTATACGCGGTAGGAGTTGTGAGTCGATACATGGAAAACCCAACAATAACTCATTTGAAGGCAGCAAAGAGGATTCTTCGCTATATTAAAGGCACAACAAACTTTGGATTGTACTACTCTATTTTTGATAATTACGAGCTTGTTGGATATAGTGATAGTGATTGGAATGAAGATATGGATGACCGAAAAAGCACAAGTAGCTTCGTGTTCTACATGGAAGATACAGCCTTCACATGGATGTCGAAAAAACAGTCAATTGTCACTCTTTCCACATGCGAAGCAGAGTATGTAGCTGCTACTTCATGTGTTTGCCATGCAATTTGGTTACGAAATCTACTAAAGGAGTTGAAACTGCCATAAGAGAAGCCGACCAAGATTTTCGTGGACAACAAATCAGCAATTGCTTTGGCTAAGAATCCAGTTTTCCATGATCGAAGCAAGCATATTGATACACGCTATCACTATATTAGAGAGAGTGTCTCCAAAAAGGATGTGCAACTAGAATACATGAAGACACATGATCAAGTAGCTGATATCTTCACCAAGCCTCTCAAGTATGAAGATTTTGTCCGGTTGAGAAATCTGCTTGGAGTCACAAATCAAGTTTAAAAGGGGGTGTTGAAATATTAAACTTGATTTGTTAATTTCTAGAAGTTTCTTATTATTGAAGTTTCTAGAATCTTCTTGTATTTAATAGAATTTGGAGAGAGCTCTAGAATTTTATATTAGTTGCTAGAAATAAGAATTGTATAAAAGTCATGTTTCTAGAGTTGCCTAAAAGATAGTTCTATAGTTGTCAAATGAGTCATGTTTCTAGAATGTTCTATTGAGTCATATAAATAGAGGAGCTCTTCCCTCATTTTGTAATCAAGCAATCAATCAAGCAAGAAATAAATCATCAATAAAGAAAGTTTTCTACAACAAAATAAAACAAAAACTCCTCTTTCTTATATTCTCTCCTTCTTTCTTCAAAATATTCAACAAAAAGACGGTCTCAGAATTTTCAATATGAAACTCTGGAATAAATCTGCTTTCACTAAGCATTTAGATTTTTTTTTGAATGATAGGGATAGTGTTTGGGTCTCTTGGTCCAAAAGTTATGTGATACATGGTAGAAACTTTTGGTTGATGCATCCACCGTAGAATATCAGTTGGACTTAGAGATGTCTATTCAAGCTCAGAGAGATTGTTCTCCCTCTTATCAAATACTAAATCAGCCCCTTCGGGGGTGTTAGCTTATGGGATGACCCCTGTATAAAGCCAAATCTTATTCTTAGAAGATGTGTGACTCATCAAGAGATTAGACAATCTGGGGTTAATGAAAATGCAAAAGTCAAAGACTGATATGTGGTACATGCATTATCCTCCCGGTCAGCTCTAACCAAAGAATTCAAGCAGTTTGGAATCAAATTGAAAATCTTACTTTTGATATTGTATGTGAAGAAAATTTAAGTTTGGATGGAAAAGGCAAGAGGTTTACAAATGCTAAAATTTACAACTTTTTGGCGAATAATGAAGCTATCAAGAACTGTAGATGGCAGAAAAGAATTTGGAAGAGAGACAATTGTGCCAAGGACAGTTTCATGTTGTGGAAAGTTATTAATCATGCCTTATTAACCAAAGTTAAGCTTGTTTGTATAGGGATAGACGTGGACATCCTTCTGCCTTCTGCAGTTCTCTTCCAGAGACGGTCGGGCACCTATACTTTCAATGCGACGTGATAAAAGATTTATGGAAAAAAAATTGATGAAGCTTGGAAGAACTGATGTAACCTTTAAAAATATTAAAGAATGGGAGAGGATCTATGAAACAACTGGTAGAAAAGATCCCAAAAAAGGTTATGTTATGTGTGCTTAAGAGGTTTAATATGCTAGTGTGGAGTGAGAGAAACAACAGGATTTTAGGTGCTGAAAAATCCAATCTGGGTGAGCAATTGATGAAGAACACAATGCATGAGATTAGAGAAAGCGTGAAGTTGCTGAACTTCACATATGGTCACGGTGTACTATCCAGATTATACTGCTTTTATAATGTTGTTGTTTTCTTTTTTGTGGTTTTCCTTTATAATGTTGTTGTTTTCTTTTTTGTGGTTTTCCTTTCTATCTTTTAGTGATTGTTGCATCTTGTTACTAGGTACTCTTGCATGTTCAAGCTTGTTTGACGTGCACTTTGTTTTTCTCTATAATGCATCAATAAACGGTAGGTGTCCATTTAGTCCCGTCAGCCTTGCCAAAAAAAATCTTTATGTTATATTTAATAAACAATATTTATTTAAAACCTATATATTTCCTTTAAAAACTTTGGAAATCATTTTTTAAAATATACCAACGGTGTTCGTATATAATTTTCTATCATATGGTCAAGTGATACGAATATTTATCATTTCAATCCGCAATACTTTAATATTTTATGGGTATATATCATTTCAACCCACGATCCCAAAATTTTAAATTTAATAAAATCGCATGGGTTTATCACTTTAATCCATAATGATTTTCCCTAATCTATAATATCGTTCGGGTATGTATCATTTCTAGGTGAACAGTTTGAATAATAACATATCATATCCAACAATTTAATTACTAACAAAGTAAATTTTAACAACATATTTCAATCATCATTTAATGTGAATTAAATTTACTAAATATAAGAATGTTAATTGTGAGTGATCACTCACCTTTCGAGGCTATGGAGACAACGATGGGAAAGAAGTTGACACAGACACGCACATGGATATGCAACAAAGCTGGAAATTACCGCTATAACCTCCGGATAGCGTCGAACAAAGCAATATGAATATGAGAATATGATGAATCAAACAAGAGGAAAAGAAGAAGCAATTCAGAGTTAAGCCATTGGAAAACTAGTTAGATGGACAGCTGTGCTCGGCTATGAGGAATGATGGTCGAGCAAGCTTCTCAAGTAGGAAGAAAATGACAAGCTATAGAATATATATATATATATATATATATATATAAGCGCACACACACACACACACACTGTTCTTTTACATATAAAGAGGAAGTGCAGGGTAGCGGGTTGTGGAGGCGGATAGGTGGAGCATGGCACGAGTTGATGGTAGCGGAGGGGATGCCGTGACAGTGGAGACTAGCGACACAAGGATGCATGTGGGTGCTATGGTGGACGTGAGGTGGGCTGTTAGCACTCGGGCAACTGTCGTGAGCTGCTTGGGTTTGAAATGGCAAGGGTTCGAAGGGAAAGGCAAACTGGAGATTGTTGTGCTCGATCGAAGCTGTCAGGTGATGGAGATGTGGGGAGAGATGCAGCTGTTGGTCGCTGATAAGAGTGAAAAGGATGGGAAGTCAGGTGATTTGATGGATAATGGTTGTCTGAGTTAGGTGGGTTATTGCGTTTAGCAGTGGGCTCAGCCCGTGGAATGGGAGATGACCGCGTGAGAAGGTACTGGATGTGTAAAGAGGCAGACCACATGTAGGAGGTTGAAGGGCAAGGAGGATCGGTGGAAGGGAGGGAGTAGTCGGCTGTCATGGAGGGAAGGCATGGACTGACTGGTGGATGGTTGGAAGTTGGAGGCGAGGGAAGGTGGACCGGGTTTGGGTGGATTGTGGCTACGCATGTGAGGCGAGGGGAGAAGGTTGGTTACAGCAGGTTGTTTTGTGAAGGGGTCGAAAAGGTGGTTGTGTGCTATATTGTCTAGAGGGGCACTCTGCTATAGATGAACGGCGAAGGGTTGTTGGTGGAGAGGGAGGAGAGTACGGCGGTGTTGTGATGAAGGGCGGGCTTTGGCTATCAGTGGCTATGAGGAACGAAGATGAATAGTTCGGCGAAGGAAATAAACGAGCAGGTGGACGTCACAGCAACATATAACCATATATGCACACATATATATTTTAAGACATAGCAAAGAAGAGGAAAGGAGTTAACGAATGGGAGAGGATGAAAAAAAATTAGTAAATAAGGCTACTGGTGAGAATAATAAAGGGCACATATTAAGTTCTGGTAATTTCAATGGTTAGTGACTATTAGCTTCTCATGGTTGACCAGTGAAAGGAAACAGAAAGCCGAAAAGAAACAAAATGGGTACCGACATGGCTAACCATTTTGCAGATTTTGCCACGTATCGGACGCCGAAATGTACAAATAAATATACTACGGAGATTAACACGTCGAGACAAATAGAATTGTATATAGATATTAGCAATACAATCATTCTATCAAAGGTTGATATTTACTGCCAAAATTCTGCTAAAACGCCTAAAATAATATAATCAGAGCTAGAGCAGTCCAAATTTGGTGAAACGAAATATAACGTCTCACTTAAAAAAACGATTTACATTTTTATTATATAAAAATATTCAAATTTAAAAAATATTTTATCTCTATCAATTTAACTGATTTAAAATTTTTAAATTGAAATTTCACCCAACCAAACAAATTTTGATATTATCCAATGAAAATCCGACAATTGCAATGTTTAAATATACGCATACCAAATATCAAATTTTCATTGCAAAATTTTATTGTTTAATTTTCGTGAAAAATTTAGTTAATTACTTTATTTAAATCGCTAAAATTCTCGGGTCGTTACCTTCTCCCCCACTCAATACTTTTCGTCCTCGAAAAAGGACAAGATAGACGAATAGAAGCAACGAGAAGGAAAGATGGATTTGAAATACATAGTACCAGATACAACAATTAATTCAAAACCCTATAAATTTCATTTTTGAGTGTTAATATTATATATCTTTTAATATTTATTAACATCTATTTATTATTATTATTCTAAATATTTGTTGAATAAAATAAATTACACAGAATTTGAATTCAAACAGAAATTTTATTCAAACAAATATTTATTACAATTTTTAATAGTACAAATTCAAGCTCTCACTATACGTATACAATTTTTATTCTAATTAAATCACAATTCAATTTACATAAATTCCTCACTACATATCACTCACATTCGTAGTTTATCTTCAACTTCATTCCAGTTAGAATCCAGCATCTGAGCATTTGCAAAAATATTCACTAACGCAGTAAAATTGAAAAATAAATATTTGTGCAATATAAAATAAAATATGGATTTTCAAAGTATTATTTGCCTCAGTTATTTGGATTGTTCGTCATCATTCACATTTGAATTCATCACACACGAACAGTGTGACATGCACAGTGTATCACTGTACATGCCACAAAGTCGTGCACATAGATATATACACTTGATAACGCTACAGGGACAGGTGTGCATAAGGTCAAACCCGAGTTTTTAAAACTGGGTTCAACACAAGGCACAATAAAACTGAAGCATGGCAGATCATAAATTAAACAGCATAAAAGCTTATGTATGCAGACCAAATGAAAGACCAAGCTTCTACAAAGAAAATGTAAACATACACAGGTGAAGCAACTCTATCCAAACAGTGAATCAAGTCATGGCTCAAACTAGAGATCAATCCATGTCAACTCTACTGGACAATACAAGGCAATGAAAAGACTCAGCAATGCTCAAGATCAACACAAGCCAGTGAAACCAAAAGAATACATATATGACAAATCAGTTCAGTACAAAACTGAAAAAATTCATATGAATGCACAAACATGCAAACTGAAACAAGTCTCGACCAAAATCAGTGACTCAATGCAAACAACATGAATGTCACAAGCATGAACACAGGAAAACATGTATGCAACATGGCTGAGCATTGATACAAGGCAACAGTGAATGATCAAGGGTACAAGTCCAAATACAACAATGTGTAGCAGCAGTTACAAGTAACCAGAGGCAAATGGACAGAGGCAATAACAATACCAGCAAAACCAATGCAAAACTCAAGCCTGGCCAAGAACTGATACAAGTGACTCAGGCAAATGCAATATAATTGAACACAACAAACTGTCACATAACGAAAGTCAAACAGAGGCATATACATATATGCACAGGAACAAAGACAGTGAGCTATATGATAATCAAAGTCACTCAAGTCAACAATATCAAGTACAAGCCAGCATATCAAATATGAATCAATTCATATGAGGAATGGCCAGAGATGAAGCTCACAGGGGCCATAAAATCAAAGTCATAATTCACAGTGAAATCGAAAGAGATAAACAAGCCATAGTCAAAATTCATGAATGCAATGCTCAAGTGAAGTTCAGGTTAAACCAACCAGAGAAGATGAACCAAACAGTACAAGCTGGAGGCAATATGAGTGCAATGAAAATATGAAGTGAATCCAACAGAAGTATGATGAAATCCAGAAACTAAACAAAGCACACATGAAGCACAATATTGCCAGGTCGAACATTGTACAACATCAACATCTACAACATCAATGCATGCAACAGAGACCAGAGCTCAACATACATGAACCACAATAATATGCAAACTCGAGCTTACAGAGAACAGGTCAAATGAAAACTACCCAAGTTCATCGAGAAATACAAGACTGACAAGTACATAGCCGTGTAACCAAGTCAAAGCCAGTGGTAATCAAACGTCTCAAATTCAAGGCATCAAGGCAAGCAAGGAAGCATACTGGAGTCAAGTCAAAGAAATTCACAAAGCCATAGTCAAACATCACAAATTCAATGTCGAGAAACAATGTAACAAAGATCAAGAGACAAGTCCAAAGTCAAAGCATCAAAAAAATGAAGTTGAATTTACAAATCAATATCGAATTTCAATTAAGTCAGAAATCAACGCAGTATAAAAATGGAAAAAGTCAAAAGTCAAATCCAAATAAAACAGGAAAGTTTCTGCCGTATCGATCAAGGAAAGATCGAACGCTTCGAAATCAAAACCGTGTGAATCAAGTCAAAAATATACGTATTTGACTAAGTCGCAAATATCACAACCATCAATATATTATCAAGCAACCGAGAAAGGAAAGTGATGAAGTCAAGTAAATGAATACGAACGAATTCAAGGGTCTCAAAATCCATATATATATATATATATATATATATATATATATATATATATAGACACACACCCAAAAATCATCATCGGCTGGAGTGCAAAAGAACAATCGAAAATCCAAGTAATCGAATCCTGAAAAGAAAAAGGAACGAACAACGTACCAAAGTTGATTCGCAATCTCAAGGAAAGCAGCCGATCATCAGAGAAGCAAAGAGCAACACGCTCGATCGAGCAGAGCAACACGCAAACTAGAGAATCGATCAAAATAGGCAATTTGAGAAAGACCTAATTTTGTTTTCAGAGCAACAAAGAAAGAGCCGCCATTTTCAGAACCCTAAATTGCATCAGATAACAAAAGAGGGAAGTGGCCGTATTTTTTGGGTCGGGTTGTTTTGGTTAAGGGGCAAAAAAAAACTTGTACTCAAGTTTTTATTTATTCTTGCTCTTATTTTTATTTTTGAAGTATGTACTTTTCGAATCAAATCTTGGTAAATCACCACCTAGGATTTAGGTTGTGTCAGATTGTCTAGTTAGGATTAGTTCAGTAAGTAGGGTTTGCGAGTTTGCAAAACTCTATAGGCGGTAGCAGGGTTTGCGAGTCTGTTAGAGTGTTTGTAAGAAGGAGACTGTTTAATTCTAATAGAAATCTGGGAATGCAGTAGTAGGCAGAGGTTGCCGAAGCTGGGTAAATTTTGTGTGTGATTTACTTTTCAGCATATTTACTTTGCTGCAGTTTGTTTTTGTGTTTAATTCGAGAAAATTTGCTATAACCCTATTCACCCCCCTCTAGGGTTAATCTAGATCCTACAAGTGGTATCAGAGCATGGTATTTTTCTTTAACTCTAGAGTCATGAATCCACCAAATAATGCTTTTTCTGAGGGGCAATCTATTGCTAAGCCACCCATGTTTAATGGGAATGATTATGCTTATTGGAAAGTTAGGTTGGGTATTTATCTTAGTTCTGTTGATTATGATGTTTGGGACATTATTGAAACTGGCTATAAATCTCCCACTATAACTGTTGGTGATACTGAGATTCCTAAATCTAAGGATAGGTGGGATGCTAACGATAAGAAATTAAAAACTACAAATGCTAAAGCCATGAATGCTTTAATCTGTGCTCTTGATAAGACTGAATTTAATAGAATTTCTCATTGTAAAACTGCACAGGAAATTTGGCATACCTTGGAGGTGACACATGAAGGAACTTCTCAAGTCAAGGAGTCTCGTCTAGCTCTATTCAGCAATGAATACGAGAACTTTGTGTTGGACAAAGGCGAGAGCATAAAGGACATGTTTGGACGCTTTTCAACTTTGGTGTACAACACTAGAGCGCTTGGGAAGGTATTCACTGAGGTAGAGCTTGTGAGGAAGGTGCTACGAGTTTTACCGATGAGCTTTGAGGCAAAAGTCACGGCAATACAAGAATCGAAAGGTCTGAGTAAACTAAGCATGGAGGAGTTGATCGACAACTTGATAACATATGAGCTTGAGCTAAAAGCAAAGGAGGAATGCAACAACTCCGAATCAAAGAAGAAGACGATTGCCTTAAAGAGCAAAGAAGAGAGCGATGAAGAAGAAGAAGATCCAATTGAAGAGCTTGCAATGGCTGTCAATAATCTTAGAAAATGGTCAAGATTTAGGCCACGCAAGAAGAAAACAAGCGGTAATAGGTCAAAAGATTCTGACAATTTCGATAATGAATTGACGTGCTTTAACTGCAAAAAGCCTGGCCACTTCAAACAAAAACGCCCACTTCTCAAAAACAACAAAGGAAAGAAAAAGAAAAAGAAGGCCTTTGCAGCGACTTGGGATGATGAAGAAGGAGAGGAATTTCGAATAATAGCTCAGAGGAGGCTAACTTGTGTCTTATGGCAAAATCAAATTCAGAAGCAAGCTCAAAGTAATCTGGTGAGGTAGGTGACTATTCTTATAAAGAACTTGTTTTGATGTGTTGTGATCTTACCAAAATAGTTGATACTCTTGAATCTAAAATTGAAAAACTGAAATCTGATAGGAGAGAACTTGTCCATGAAAATTCTAGGTTAGAAACTGAACTTGAAAATATTCAAAACCTAGACTGTAAAAAATGTAAAATTGTAGATTCAGAATTATCGAGACTTAAGAATAGCTTTGAGAATCTTGAAAAAGAAAACTTGAGTCTTAAGGAAACCATTGACACTAGGAAAAAGGATTTTATAAATAGATGCACCTCACTTGTAACTGAAAACACAACACTAAAAACCCAGTCCAAAATCTTGAGAAATCTCTGAATAACTTTTCAAGAGGAGAAAAATCATTCAACATGTTATTGGAAAATCAAATTTTTTCTAACAACAGAAAAGGACTGGGCTTTGAGAAAACACAAGCTGATGATAATGCAAACGGTAAGAGTGTCTTTGCTAGATGTGAAATAATTAGACGTCGTGTTGAAAATTGTAGTCATAGGAACAAGAATACAAAATTTATACAAGTTTGGGCTCCTAAGAATTCTGCAAACAAATTTCATGTCTATTGGAACAAGAATAAAAGGACTAAACAAGTTTGGGTTCCAAAGGGATTGTTTATTCACAATGCTTCTGCCACTAACAATCATGGACCTATGAAAACAAATAGGTCACAAAAATCTTTCATCGTGTAGGTATGGTGGCAGGCTAAGGAACAACAACAGTGTTCTCTGGATTTTGGCTGTTCCAGAAACACAACGGGCAACAAAGCAAAGTTCCTTAGCCTAGTACAATGGTGACAGAACCACAATGGGCAACCACGAAAAATTATCGTAAAGGTAAAACAGGTGAAGATATATTTATTTGATCGATATATTAAATGTGATAATCTGCACCGTATTCTGAATTAAATCAGCCAATAATGTGATGATAAAGAGATGATGATTTTTTGATTCTGACTTGTTCAACATAGTTGGCCAATTATATTTATGCCAAAAACACTATTCTTTGAATTACTTCGTACATATACGTTTGGATTAAACATAGTGTTTTGTTAGATGATAATACATTAGGTTATAATACGGCTAACTCTATATTCACAGTTTCTGATTATTTACACGACTTCAATTCAAATTCAAGAATGCTGTTAAAAATTGAGTTTGAGTTTTTATGCATACTTCATGGTCTGGTCTATCAAATTTAATTAGTGATGTTTTGAAGTGAAAGAGAAATTCAGATGTAGATCATACTGGTAATTTAGTTGACAGAAAACTTACTAGTTGAACGTGATTTATGGTGAGACATTTAGTAACTGCATCGTTTTTCAAAGAAAATATCTGCATATTTTTCATTACAAATAATTTTCAAATAGAAATTTTTTTTTCTCATATAACCCCTTCGAGAAAATCATTTTTGACCATATTTTTAGATTAGTCATGTTGAAAAAATTATTTGATTTTAAATGACAAATTTTGACGAATCTGACTCCCTACTAATTATCAAAAAGATAAATAGTGATTGAAAAGGTGATAAGTGTTGGTATTTATAATACATTACTCAAGACAGTATATTTGGAAAAAATTTGTAGGAATTCAAACAAGAGTTATAAAAACTTTTTGTTGGGTAAAGATTCCATGACCATTTCTATATCTATCATATTTCTATCGACCATTGTTTATGAAAAATTCAATATAGTTTGTCGATATGTGGTACAATAATCAGGGATCATTTTTTTTTCATTTTACATTTTTTTGTAAAAATAAATAAATACCAAAGTATTCACTCTCATTTAAAAGTCCTCACGGTTATGCATGGGTGAATTACTTGGAATTTGTTATGTGCTTCCATGCTCATTTAAAAGTCCTTACGGTTATGCATGTATGGAACGCATATCAAAATTGATTTATTAAATAAACAAGTTGATTCTAATCCCATTTAAAAATCCTCATGGTCATGCGTGGTTAGAAGATACTTGAATTCATTTTTAAAATTAAATTGGAATACTACTAATCTCATTTAAAAGTCCTAACGATTATGCATGATTAGTAGATATTCAAATTCCTGATATAAATGTACCACAAGTAGATACAACTATATGGTTTTATATGATGACATCATTCTAAAAGTGGAATATGCGCTTAACAAGGGTAGTTATGATTTTTGTTTGATTTTTATTGAAGATTAATATTTATATTCAAATTGAGTTTTAATGTTGGATTAATATCGATCACTTTATCCCTATTTTCTCTAACACTATTATTCTTTTGCTGATAACAAAAGGGGAAGAGAAAAGTTAAGATTTTGTCAAATAAGATCAAGCAAAGGTCAAATAATTTTCCATTTGCATCTAGGCTCATTTGTATATTTCTATTTGTATGCATATATGTAGGGGGAGCATCGTGTAGAGAGGAAGCATTTAAATAGGGGGAGCAATTAGAGTATATCATTGATCAAATACATTTAACACAGTCAAAATCTTAAATATATGTTTGTTATCATCAAAAGGGGGAGATTGTTGAATATGCGCTTATATGATTTTTGTTTGATGATAATAAACATATATATATATATATTCATTTAACTGTATTTGTTAATGTACTATATTATTTTTCATAGATAAATAAATATTTGTTGAATAAAATAAATTACACAGAATTTGAATTCAAACAGAAATTTTATTCAAACAAATATTTGTTACAATTTTGAATAGTACAAATTCAAGCTATCACTATACATATACAATTTTGATTCTAATTACATCACAATTTAATTTACATAAATTCCTCACTACATATCACTCACACTCGTAGTTTATCTTCAACTTCATTCTAGTTAGAATCCAGCATCTGAGCATCAGCAAAAATATTCACTAACGCAGTAAAATTGAAAAAAAATATTTTTGCAATATAAAATAAAATATGGATTTTGAAAGTATTATTTGCCTCAGTTATTTGGGTTGTTCGTCATCATTCACATTTGAATTCATCACACACGAACAGTGTGACATGCACAGTGTATCACTGTACATGCCACAAAGTCGTGCACATAGATATATACACCTGATAACGCTACAGGGACAGGTGTGCATAAGGTCAAACCCGAGTTTTTAAAACTGGGTTCAACACAAGGCACAATAAAACTGAAGCATGGCAGATCATAAATGAAACAGCATAAAAGCTTATGTATGCAGACCAAATGACAGACCAAGCTTCTACAAAGAAAATGTAAACATACACAGGTGAAGCAACTCTATCCAAACAGTGAATCAAGTCATGGCTCAAACCAGAGATCAATCCATGTCAACTCTACTGGACAATACAAGGCAATGAAAAGACTCAACAATGCTCAAGATCAACACAAGCCAGTGAAACCACAAGAACACATATATGACAAATCAGTTCAGTACAAAACTGAACAAATTCATATGAATGCACAAACATGCAAACTGAAACAAGTCTCGACCAAAATCAGTGACTCAATGCAAACAACATGAATGTCACAAGCATGAACACAGGAAAACATGTATGCAACATGGCTGAGCATTGATACAAGGCAACAGTGAATGATCAAGGGTACAAGTCCAAATACAACAATGTGTAGAGGCAGTTACAAGTAACCAGAGGCAAATGGACTGAGGCAATAACAATGACCAGTGAAACCAATGCAAAACTCAAGCCTGGCCGAGAACTGATACAAGTGACTAAGGCAAATGCAATATAATTGAACACAGCAAACTGTCACATAACCAAAGTCAAACAGAGGCATATACATATATGCACAGGAACAAAGACAGTGAGCTACATGATAATCAAAGTCACTCAAGTCAACAATATCAAGTACAAGCCAGCATATCAAATATGAATCAATTCATATGAGGAATGGCCAGAGATGAAGCTCACAGGGGCCAGAAAATCAAAGTCATAATTCACAGTGAAATCGAAAGAGATAAACAAGATATAGTCAAAATCATGAATGCAATGCTCAAGTGAAGTTCAGGTTAAACCAACCAGAGAAGATGAACCAAACAGTACAAGCTGGAGGCAATATGAGTGCAATGAAAATATGAAGTGAATGCAACAGAAGTATGATGAAATCCAGAAACTAAACAAAGCACACATGAAGCACAATATTGCCAGGTCGAACATTGTACAACATCAACATCTACAACAGCAAATGCATGCAACAGAGAGCAGAGCTCAACATACATGAACCACAATAATATGCAAACTCGAGCTTATAGAGAACAGGTCAAATGAAAACTACCCAAGTTCATCGAGAAATACAAGACTGACAAGTACATAGCCGTGTAACCAAGTCAAAGCCAGTGGTAATCAAACGTCTCAAATTCAAGGCATCAAGGCAAGCAAGGAAGCATACTGGAGTCAAGTCAGAGAAATTCACGGAGCCATAGTCAAACATCACAAATTCAATGTCGAGAAACAATGTAACAAAGATCAGGAGACAAGTCCAAAGTCAAAGCATCAGAAAAATGAAGTTGAATTTACAAATCAATATCGAATTTTAATTCAGTCAGAAATCAACGTAGTATAAAAATGGAAAAAGTCAAAAGTCAAATCCAAATAAAACAGGAAAGTTTCTGTCGTATCGATCAAGGAAAGATCGAACGCTTCGAAATCAAAACCGTGTGAATCAAGTCAAAAATATACGTATTTGACTAAGTCGCAAATATCACAACCATCAATATATTATCAAGCAACCGAGAAAGGAAAGTGATGAAGCCGAGTAAATGAATACGGAAGAATTCAAGGGTCTCAAAATCCATATATATATACACCCAAAAATCATCATCGGCTGTAGTGCAAAAGAACAATTGAAAATCCAAGTAATCGAATCCTGAAAAGAAAAAGGAACGAACAACGTACCAAAGTTGATTCGCAATCTCGAGGCAAGCAGCCGATCATCAGAGAAGCAAAGAGCAACACACTCGATCGAGCAGAGCAACACGCAAACCAGAGAATCGATCAAAATAGGCAATTTGAGAAAGCCTTAATTTTGTTTTCAGAGCAACAAAGAAAGAGCCGCCATTTTCAGAACTCTAAATTGCATCAGATAACAAAAGAGGGAAGTGGCCGTATTTTTTGGGTCGGGTTGTTTTGGTTAAGGGGAAAAAAAAACTTGTACTCAAGTTTTTATTTATTCTTGCTCTTATTTTTATTTTTGAAGTATGTACTTTTCGAATCAAATCTTAGTAAATCACCACCTAGGATTTAGGTTGTGTCAGATTGCCTAGTTAGGATTAGTTCAGTAAGCAGAGTTTGCGAGTTTGCAAAACTCTATAGGCGGTAGCAGGGTTTGTGAGTCTGTTAGAGTGTTTGTAAGCGGGAGACTGTTTAATTCTAATAGAAATCTAGGAATGTAGTAGTAGGCAGGGGTTGCCGAAGCTGGGTAAATTTTGTGTGTGATTTACTTTTCAGCATATTTACTTCTTTGTAGTTTGTTTTTGTGTTTAATTCGAGAAAAATTGCTATAACCCTATTCACCCCCCCTCTAGGGTTAATCTAGATCCTACAAATATTATATATCTTTTAATATTTATTAACATCTATTTATTATTATTATTCTAATTAACTTACTTTCAATAATTTATGTTCATACCCAATTTATTTGCATTCACCTTATTTTATAACATAAGTTCATTTTCTTCAAAACAAATTTTATTTTAATTTAACTCATTTGTTTAATCTATTTGACTCCATTTAAGTAAATTCATAATTCAGTTTCAACTATTTTTTGAAATTTACCTTTCTTTTACAACATTTCTATTACAGAAAATTTAGTTTGGACATTTTTATTACTTAAATTTCTCTTGTATAACCTTCAAGTACATATTCACATTAACATTTTAACTTTCTGAATATCTCAGGTAAGTTATATATGTTTTAGAATGTAATTGAGTATTATACAAATAAATTTTATCCTAGTTCAACTGTTTCAAGTTGTTTCAATTCCATTTCTCATTTTAGACACTCCAATTATTCAAAAAATAAATTTGCTAGATTTTTATAATTGAAAACCATTACTTAACATAAAACTTAAGAGTTAAATTTCCGGTTTCACTTCAAACCATTTTGAAATATATATATATATATATATATATATATATATATATAAATCTTTTTGTACATCAAATCATACTCAAGAAATTCAAAATAAGTCCATTTTCCAAAAAAAGTGTAGCTTTGCTACTGAGTGGTTCCTCCACTTTGAGACGTAAAAATGAATGTCGATGATGCTGCAGTCATTACTGAAATTATTTTCCCGCGACAAAAGATAAGAGTACTGACTTACTTTTTTAAAATTCTTTCTAAACAATTTCATTCGAAAATACTTTCAAATAATATATATATATATATATATCTCAAACTTTGAAAAGCAAATTTTGAAAAGCACCAGAAATTTAATTCTCAGATCCTTAATTCAAATTTATTTCATTTGCAAATCAGATTTATAATCCATGTTAAAAAATTCATCTCCTTATAACATACAATAATAGTTAATGGTTTAGGAATATTGACAAAAAATAAATGATAATTTAGTATTATCATTTCTAACAACCAATTAATTTAACTATCCAATTTCATAAAATTATTCTTATATATAAAATACAATCATACCTAAAATTATTTCATCTACCAATTTTGAAAACAATATCATGTTAGTTTTCTCTGTTCAAGTGTTTTGAAATTCCTATCGATAGTGTTAGCCAGACGAGTCGATCGAAATCCAAAATTCAAACTTTACAACTTAAACAACACAGTATTAAACATTTTATATCAATTACAAATATGCTCCCTCATAGGATGATTCAAGAATGGATTTTAGAACAAGGATAGAGATTCAAATTTAGAGGAACCCTAATCAAAGAGGTAAGACAGATAGACTTATATTAATCGCGGCGACCTTAACCGGGTCAACCGAGACTTAGAAAGACGAGAATATTATCCAAGAAATTGGAAATAAACTTGTTGAGAACCTAGTGGAAAACACAATTCATGAGATCGACGAAGAAGGCAGGAGCATTGGTTAATCCAAAGGGCATGACTAACCATTCATTGAAACCATTCGTTTGGGTGGAAGGACAACAGATCGAGCTCTAGGAATAAGAGCGATGTGGAATTAAATTTCCTGCTTGGGAGGTAGAGAAGTGACTTCAATAAAACATCTGAAAAGAGTTGCACAACAGGGTGGAGTCAAGATCACCAGGCTGAGAATCAATAGGAAAGATGAAACTACTTGCATAGTTTTGAGGTAATCGACATTCAATCATAAGAGAATTACCCTGGTCACGTACTAGAGAATGACTTAGGATTTGCAAGAAATAATAGCATCCAAACTAGGGACATAGAGATCTCCGGTGAATTGACACCCGTTGTAAAGGAGTTTCACCCCTTTACAAATCTTATTAAGGTTGGCGGAACCGCTGATGGAATGAGTCACACACAAGGATGAAGTTGCCAAGTGAGGTTGAATTTGTTTCAGATATCAAAAGAAATAGAGCTATGGGATAATCCAGAATCAAGAAGAACACGAACAAGAAAAGACAAGAATAGATTTCAGAACAAAGAGAAAGTTCCAAAATTCAAAAGAAATCCAAATCAAAGAGGATCCTAACAAAGAATTTCAAGCTAGAATGAAGATGATTTGGTAATTAATTTTACTCATTCTAGGGTATTACTATCCAATCTCTAACGAGTTTTTACTCCATACGCTAATTTTTGCCTAAACTAGAGCTCTGATATCACTTGTAACGGCCTGCTATTTCAAATCATTAAAATTGACTATCATCCATATAAGTCAGACTTGAATCGCTCAAAACGACAGATTGATAATTTGTAATTGGAAAAACTTAGCATATACAGTAAATAAATCATCATGGAATCACAGACACAGAGAAATATAACAATAATTAGCGGAATAGATAAATAGTAGTTCATGAAGCTACTATAGAAATATCAGAGTCTGAAACAAAATACATCAAAAATCCAATACATAGAAGTCGCTAATACAAATGCAAATGACAAGTTTGAACATAATAACCAGAAACAACTGAAAGTTGAATAGATAGAAGATAGATCTTTAAGCAAAGCTCCAAAGGCAAGTATCAAATGCGGTGACACTCAGTCTAACCCGAGCATAAAGAAAAATACAAAACCCTCGAGTCAAGATTATCATTCTTATACTAGTAAATCAACTCAAGTGAAATGTCCAAGCGAAATACAAATAAAGTAAAGGATGTTTGGGATTCCAATCCTTTAAGGATCCATTAAACTACCTACATACATAGTACAATATGCTACATATATAATGTCTACAGTAAAGTAATTTATCAAAATAGCGTTAAGGCATTACCCATATCCCCCTTAAACATTTTATATATTCCCGCAGTCTATACAGATATTGTATGCTCCACCAAACCAGTGGTTTACTCTGGAAGCAATCCATAGGTAAGGTACAAACCAAACTCGTAGTGGCATGATAAGGCATGTGACAAGGCACGCGAGGCAATGCCTAGGGTAGAATTCTACCATTTTGCAGAACCGGGCATGTGATATTGCATGGTAGCTACTACCGCCCACCTCGAGACACACCCCTAAATCAAAGGTGCACCTAATCAAATCACAAAGTAATAGAATGGTATAGAAGAAGCAAGCTCGATCGAAGGTACGACCTCACTTGGCCCAGGTATAGCTCCTGTTTTAGCCACATCAAGCTGACTCGTGGGAGTCAGGGATCGTTCATACCTAATATAGACATCGCCAGACCATCCTACTTCATTTTGGATTCTCCACTATGTATACAGTTGTTAAAGTGGTTTTTGCTATTGGTAGAGAGTATGAGAATATCTGATCCTGGTCACTTTAATAACCAAATGCTTATTCTACACTGTGGTCATTTTCATTTCAAACAGTTTATACTTCATATCAAAATATCATATTCATTTCAAAATCATATCACTTTCAAAATCATATCACTTTCAAAATCATATTAGTTTAAATCATATTCATTTCAAAAGTCATAACCGCAAAATAGGTTAAACTATCATATTAAAGTATTCGCATTTAAATCCATTAAATTTAAAAGACAACAGTTCCTACTTAAACAGTTTTAATATTGAAAATTGTTTACATTTTGTAATAGTTAAACACTAAAATAATTTATATTTAAAATAGGTTATAGAATAAAATAGTTTATATTTAAAATAGGTTATAGATTAAAATAGTTTATATATTAAAAATGGTTTATATTAAAAGAGGTTATAGATTAAAATAGTTTACATATTAAAAATAATTTATATTAAAATATATAGAATTAAATTTTTTTATAAATTTAAAATAATATATATTAAAATAGTTTATATATTTGAAAGTGTTTGTATCGAAAATAGTTTCAAATTAGAATTGTTTCTTCTAATTTCACAAATCAATTCAAGTCAACTTTACTTTCAAAATTCAATTTAAATAAATCTTAGTTCAACAATTTCAATTAAAAGGTTAAAGGTTTAATTCAAATTCTCATTAAACCATTTTTAATTTATATTAATTTCAAATCCAGGTTTGAAATACAAATTAAACCACTTCCAATTCAATAGGTTTCAAATTTTAAATATTCGAACAATTTCAATAATTCAAATTGATAAATTTCATTTATATTTCCAAAAATTCAACTTTAAATTTATTTATATTTAAAAATATTTACTTAATCATTTTAATAACATTTAAATAAAATCTCAAATTACAAATTTAAAACAATATTAAATATTCAATTTTAATTTAATCTAAATTTGACAATATTCATTTATTCATCTTTTATCAAAAATCCAGTTATCAAGTTATAAAATCATATTTTAAATCTCAAAATTAATAAGTTTCAAATCAATACTTATTAAATTCAATTCTTACATCAATTAATTTACAAGTCAACTCAATTTATTTTTCCAACCTTAATTTTATTAAAGTTATTGCAAAATCTATTTTTAAAATAATAACATAAATTCAAATTAATATTTGAACATATCATATATATATATATGAAAGTAATTACAAAATCTATTTTAAATATATAATATATATATATTAGTTAAATTAAGTTCTTATTAAGTTTTATTATATTAAATATTATTAAATTAATCTTATTTTTTTAAATATATATTTTATAAAATCTTATTTTATATATATTTAAAAATAATAAACTTATAAGTAAAATTTAAAAATTTATATCTTTCAAACTTAACATATAAATTAAAAATTTCCAAACATATAATTAAAAAATCAAAATTTTACACATATATTAAAATCAAATCTTTATGTTATATTTAAAATCCATATTTATTTAAAACTCATATATTTCCTTCCAAAACTATGGAAATCATTTTTTTAAAATATACCAACGATGTCCGATATAATTTTCTATCCTATGGTCAAGTGATATGGATATGTATAATTTTAATCCGCAATAATTCAATATCTTACAGGTATATATATCATTTCAACCCGTAATCTTAAAATTTCAAATTCAATAAAATCGCTTGAGTTATCATTTCAACCCATAATGATTTTCCCTCATCTATAATATCATCGGTTATGTATCATTTAAACCAATAGGGAATTCCCAACTAATAGGGAACTTGCAGAGCGGGAACAATCGAATAAAATAACAAACATATCAATGATGAGCATATATCATAGTTATCTAAATTAAATATCATATATATACACATAATAATGTTATGGTGTCGTATATCCATCTTAGGTGAACAATTTAGATAATAACGTATCATATCCAACAATTTAATTACTAACAAATTAAATTTGAACAACACATTTCAATCGTCATTTCATGTAAATTAGATTTACTAAATATAAGAATATTAATCGTGAGTGGCCGCTCACCTTTCGATACTTTGGAGACAACGATGGCGAAGAAGTTGACTCGGACACGCACACGGATACCCAACAAAGTTCGAAATTGTTGATGTAACCTCCGGACAACATTGAACAAAGAAATATGAATATGAGAATACGATGAATCAAAAATGAGGAAAAGAAGAAGCTATGCAGAGTTCAGCCATTGGCAAACTGGCCGGATGGACAGATGTGCTCGGCTATAAGGAATGATAGTCGAGCAAGCTTCTCAGGTGGGAAGAAAATGACAAGCTACAAAATATATATAAACTATATATACTATTCTTTTATATATAAAGAGGAAGTGCAAGGTAGCGGGTTGCTGAGGCGGATAATTGGAGCATGGCGCGGGGTGATGGCCGTGGAGGGGATGCTGTAGTAGTGGAGATTAGCAACACACGGGTGTTGTGGTGGAGGTGAGGTGGGCTGCTAGCGCTCGGGGTACTAGCATGAGCTGCTTGGGTTCGAAATGGCATGGGTTCGAAGGGAAAGGAGAATCGGAGATTGTTGTGCTCGGTCGGAGCTGTTTGGTGATGGAGATGTAGGGTAAGAGGCGACTGTCAGTTACTCCTAAGGGGGAAAAGGATGGGAAGTCCGGTGGTTCGGTGGCTGATAGTTGTCGTAGTGATGTGAGTTATTGGGTCTGGAAGTGGGCTCGACCGGTGGAATGGGAGATGACCGCTTGAGAAGGTTTTGGATGTGTAAAGAGGCGGAGCACGTGTGGGAGGTAGAAGGGCAAGGAGGATAGGTGGAAGGAAGGGAGCAGCCGGCTGTCATGGAGGGAAGGCATGGGTTGACTGGTGGATGGTCGGAGGTTGGAGGCGAGGGAAAGCGGAGTGGATTTGGGTGGATTGTGGCTGCACGTGTAGGGTGAGGGGAGAGGGTTGGTCATGGCAGGCTGTTTTGTGAAGGGGTGGAAAATGCGGTTGCGTGCTCTATTGTATGGAGGGGCGCTTGGCTATAGATGAACGACGAAGGGTTGTTGGTGGGTAGGGAGGAGAGTACGACGGTGTTGTGATGAAGGGCGGGCTTTCGCTGTTGGTGGCTATGAGGAACGAAGATGAACAATATGGCGAAGGAAATGAACGAGGAGGTGGATGTCACGGTAATATATAAATATATATATTTATTATTTTTTTAGGACAGCAAAGAAGGGGAAAGGAAGTGAACAAATAGGAGAGGATGAAACCAAATTTGTAACTAAGGCAACCGGTGAGAATAATAAAAGGTCACGTACTAAATTCTTAGAATGTCAATGGTTAGTGACTATTAGCTTCTCATGGTTGACAGTGAAAGGACACCGAAAGCCCAAAAGAATCAAAATGGGTACCGATATGGCTAACCATTTGCAGATTTTTGCCATATATCGGATGCCAAAATGCACAAATGAATATACTGTGGAGATCAGCATGACGAGGTGAAATGAATGGTACACAGATATCAGCGATACAATCATCCTATCAAAAGTTGACGTGTGCTTCCAAAATGCTGCTAAAACATGAAAATAATATAAATAAAGCTGGAGCAGTCCAAATTTGGCGAAATGAAATATAATGTCTCACCTAGAAATGATTTACATTTTTATTTTATAAAATATTCATATTTCAAAAATATTTTTTCTCTATCAATTTAACTAATTTTAAATTTTTAAATTGAAATTTCACAACCAAGCAAACATTTATATTTTCCAATGAAAATCTGATACTTGCTACGTATACCAAATATTAAATTGTCATTACAAAATTTTATTGTTAAATTTTCATGAAAAATTTAGTTAATTACGTTATTTAAATCGCTAAAATTCTTGGGTCATTACATGTTTATATTGATATGTTTAAGGACCCATTATTTTAATTCAAGGACCCACTAGGTTTGTATAGAACGAGTTAATAAATGTCAAAAATATAAGTGTACAAATGTTTGAAGCATAATATAATAATTAAAAAATGCAAACTTCTTCACATTTTATAAAATTATATCTCGACTTAAAATAATAAAATTTGTTATTAATCAATTAGTTTATCAATCCTGTAACGACCTGGAAATTTCGATCCAGAAAATTCCAGATAGTTAGGAAGAGAAGAAAAGAGAAAGAAGAAGAAACAGAACAAAACACAGATTCTCACATTCGCGGCGGATAAAATATAATATCACATAAAATAATAGTTATGCAAAGAAAGTTGTAATTGTTATTTTACATCTTTAATATATCAGAGCTACAACATTTCACAATCACTGGACAGTTAAATAACTTGCCCCATAAATACAAACAATATATCACAGCGGAATACACTCCATACGTTCCTTCCATACGGCTCGCCTCCTGAGCTCCAGAACGTCCTTACCTGAAAATCTGTAATACTCGGTCTGACCCGAGCATTACATCAAAGTAACACCCAGGTTAGGCTGAAAACCAGCGTGAGTAAACTCATCTAACAAGGAATACCACAGCTTAAAACTTACATAACACCCGGGGTAGCTTGTATCAATTTACAAATTCACATTTTGTTATAGACATCACTTATCTCACACAGAAATTTCTATAAAGGATCGAAGTGGTTTCTTCGAGTCCAATGTCATCTTAACCCAAGTTATTCAAGTGAAACAGAATTCAATCTCCAAATACATTGTGTCACCCACATTAATTCATCATCGATAGATAATTAAATTATCTCAGTTTAAACCCAACATATCATATCACATAGCATCCAAATCACATATCCGAGATATCAATCTAAGGCATGCAATATTATTCAATCATTCATAAGGATGATTTATCACTTCTAAAAATTAAATTAATTTATCTGTAATTAAATTAATTACAAATCTTAATTACTTAGATTACCATTTACTTAATATTAATCAATTATAAACCAATTAATCACTTTTAAATATCCTCCTTAATTAATCACCCTTGACTAATTATTCTTTAATTATAATAAGTAATTAACTCTCAATTTATTACACAAAGTAATTATCCTTAACCATTTGCAGTAATTAATTACCTTAACTAATGATCCTTAATTAATCACTTTCATTAATCAGCTTTAATCAATCATAAACAGTAATTAATCATACTGTAATTACTTATATTAATTAATTAACACCTTAATTAATTATATTAATCCTTTAATAAATTACACCAAGTAATTTAATCCTTAATTACTTCTCCAAGGTAATTAACCTTTAATTAATTCCCATTAAGTAATTTCCGTTATATTAATTACAACTCGTAATTTATCCATCAATTACCAAAATCCTTTGATTAATTTCACAAAGTAATTAATCTTTGATTACTTCTACTGAGTAATTATTCTTTATCAATTTTATAATCACATAAATTAAAACATTTACCTTTAATTAATACTTAATTTTATTTAAAAATTAAGTTTTAAATTGTCTTAAAGTTTAACTTAACAACATAAGTTAAACAATCAATTTCTTTTCTTAATTAAAGGTTAAAGAAACATTTATAATAAGAAGAAATTATTTAAGAAAAGTTTTTAAACCATCATCATTTCATATTTTTTTATCTTTTCTTTCGAAACATTGTTTTTCTATAAAACCTTTTTTTAAAGCATGTTTAAAATCTTGATTACTTCCAACTTCAATACTGCGGATTAAACTCGAAACTGGCTTGAGTTCCTTCTTCTACATCTATATTTTTTAAAACTTGGTTATAGTTTAAGTTAAAACTGCCATACTTAAAATCCTGGAGTAGCACACGCCTGAATAACTCAACGTTCCTCTCATGCAAATCAACAGAACCCCGAGAATTTATCTCGAGCAAAACTTCCTCCAGACCCCGGTTCTTCTTCCCATTCCTGATTCATCTTCTACCTACACGTGTGACACGGTGCATATGCACACCTTCTTGTCGACGAACTTCCCTTCGACCATCCCTGCTCATCACCTCTAAGCCACCTAGGGTTTCTGACCACCCAGATCGGTAATATCACTAGTAAATCAAAATTTGACCCAAATGACCGAACCAAAAACCCATTCGATCAGAAAACCCTTCCCAATCTCTGACGATTCCGACCCCAAGCACACCTGTCGACCACATCGGAACATCGTCTCGATTCCAAGCACTCATTCCCCCACTTGCTGTTCACCTCGACATCTCTATGACGCCGAGATCCTCCAATGAACCACTCAGAAAAAAACAAAGACGCGAACCCTAAACGGCCTCGCCGCTCCCACCACGGCATAATAAAAAATCATTTGCTATTTTTTCGATGATCATCAGCCCCTCAGCTTTCCTCTGCAACAAGCACGGCCATCCTCTTGACGTCGATCGCCGGAATTTAGGTGAAACTTGCGTTTAACCCAAAAATTATCAATATTTACCAATTTAAAAATTCCCAATTTATTATTAAAATTCATTGATTTTATTAACAACTTCGATTATATAATCAAAATCTGGAAATTTGATAATCCAAATTCTGACATTAAATTTGTTCTTCACTGCCATATTTTGTTTCTGAGATATTTACAGAGTATTTCACTTGAATCGATTTTTTTAAATAAAAAGCTACACTCCTACAACAAATTGTATTCAGAGATTAGAGGCTAAAAATCACTTAAGTGGAAGATTCGAATTTTTAAAATCAGGTTTCCAAACCAGTAATGTTTTAAACAGAGATATGCTAGCCTGTTTCAAAACTGAACACAGATACTAACACATATATATACATCAATCACTTCTTAACTTCATGCACAGCATGATTCATATCATACTTTCAAAGATTCATCACAAACCAATTCAAGCTATTTCATATTTTAAGGGTTTTACTCACCTGTGATGATGGCAGAGAGTTTGAAACAATTTGAAACTGGAAACTTTGTAGTGATTGAGATGGTGTAAGCTTGAAACAGAGATGATTAAACTTTGATTTCAGGTTGGATAAGTTGGAAGCTGCTTTAAATCCTTAGAACTTGAACACAAATTGACCTGGGATGATATTGTTTTAGCTTCAGGCTTGAATTTGTTTTGAATTTCATCTTCCCTTGGTTTGTTTCCTTACAGGTTTGTTTGTTTCTCCTCTTTTTTTTCCAGGTTTCTTTGAAAGTGGAAAGAAGAAAATGAAAACCTGTTTCTTCTCAAGCCTATGTTACTTAAAATTTAAATTAAAGAAAGTACAAGTTTAGCCACTTGTTGATTCAAATGATACTTTAGTGACAAATGTATTTTACATGAGTCCATTTATTAACAAATGTCTAAATCTTGACTTATGTATTTACAAATGTTTAAAACCATTATTTTAAAATTAATTATACAAGTATTTATATTAATATGTTATGTTTATATTAATTTATATTTAAGGTTTAAACTTATATGCATATTTATAAACCTTATTCATGTGTTATTTAAAGAAAGAATTTTAAAAGCAAAGAAATGATCAAAAATTTAAATCTTGTTTTAACTCAAGCTAATATATATATTTTAGTTAATACATATATTGATTTTGAGAATATAGAATAAATTTTAACTAGTTTTGAAAATTATTAACTTGAATTTTTAAAACAAATTTTCCAATTACAATATATATATATATATATATATATATATTAAGATTAGACAACATATCTTTTATTAAATTTAAAACCAAAGACTTCCTTTCATTATCAAAGTTTCAAACTCATATAGATATCATAATTTGATCTATTCAACTGAATAAAACCAGTCAATTATTCAATTATCAGATATCAAAAATCTAGGTTATCACATTCCTCCCCCCGTTGAATCTTTTCGTCCTCGAAAAGGAACGAAGCCAGAATTATTAAAATGCTTAAAATTAGATAAATTTTCTTTGATCATTTTTAAAACACTTTAAAACCTATATAGTATTACAAAAATAGTTTTTATAAAAATACTTTTATAACTCGATGTTTCAACAAGTCCATCCTTGTTCTCACAGAAATTCGGTCATACGTTGATCAGACGTAGGACTGAAAATCTACAAGTACTTGGTAAACCCATTTTCAACACCCAGTGAAAATACTTGGAAAATAATTTATTGAAAATATAGAAATCATTTTTGAAAATAGAGAAGATATCTTTTGGTGAGAATGCTCTGGAAATCATCACTCCCATCCGTGGTCGCGGTTACATCCTGGGTTACGTTGTCATCGCAGCAAAAGTCCATGTAACTGTAGGCACTCCGCGCCCCTCGATTACGCCATGGAACCCACAACAGATCGCAGTTACATTCCAGGGTTACGTTGCCATCACAGCAAAAGTCCATGTAACTGTAGGCATCAGCGCCCTCGATTTTCGATGCTAAAAATAAAACTTCTCCACTCCCACATAGGTCGCAGTCTATCGATATAAAATCAAACACAGACTGTTGGCTCTCAACAATACACACGACTTTCGCTATGTTACCATAGGTCGCAGTCTACCGATATAAAATCACAAAAGTCATGCTCTGATCACAAATGATCAACCAATGATCATCAACACATAGCAGCACTCAGCATTTCACACTACCAAATTGGGAGTATATCACTGATAACCTTCAACTACATAATCTCTGAGCTCGTACGCCTCAGAGAAGGGTGTTAAGTTAAGAGAATAAATTCTACGCACCAACAAAAATGTATTTAAAAGAAATCTGCTTTATATCTCAAGGTGTAGTGTCAGACATACAACCATACAAGTCTGTTCCGGGTTCGAACAGAACCGAAGGCACTTCCGAAGAAGCTCTTGCAAATCCGGGTATTCACAATTCCGATCGGACTTCCCATCACTTAGGGAATCTCTATACCGGCGCGACTCAGTGCAGAGACAATCGATAGGTCATCCTATCACCCTTGCATATACCCGGTCTTCACTACCGGTCTTCAAATGCTATCCATAACGTCGATCACATATTCGGAATGGGTTATACGACACAAAGGTGATCTCCCGACTAAACCGAATAGTGAGCGCAACATTTAAAACATATGGATATGGGATTTCAATTAAGTCACAACTTAATAATTCAAAACTTTCTCTCAAATGGTTTAAACAAATTACCATTTTCAAATCTTTTAAACAAAAGATTTACTTCGCTAAGTTCACCCATTTTGACAAATATCCATTTACGGATTTCAAAACAATTTCCATTTCAATTGGATTAACTCGTTTAAAATCTTTAAATTAAAGATTTAACTTATAGGTTTCAAATCGTTTCCATAACTTGGAAAAAAAATCATTTTTTCATTTTTAACTTGAAATCCCTTTTAACACAATTTGGAAGTTTACTTCTTATATGAAAGCTTTTATTATTTGAAAATGAATAGTTTCAGAAAGATCCAATTTTATTTACACGAGTTAAAGCCTTTGAAAATAGTTTAACCCATATAAACTGGTATAACATCTTTAGTCCCTAGTTCCCAAATAATAGAATTCAATTTCAAATATTGAATTCGAATTTAAATCAATTTATTTAAATTCTAAAAATTAATCAAGTTATTCAAAATAAATTTCATCTTTGAAATTCCATTTCAAAAGCTTTTCACTTTAAAACCAATCCCTTTCCAAAACATTTGAATTTAAATATTCAAATTCAAAACTATTTTCAAAAATCTGTGACTTAATCGATTTCCTCGTGAAATCCATATTTGTGTGTGCATGGTGTGGTCAAGAGGTTCAACACAATAGTGCAACATCATTCAATCATCACAGATCAAACACAGAAATATAGTTGATAAGCGATACAAACTATAACGTGTACCGTCCATTCACAGATTCAAAGATAATATACAAATGTAAATAAATGAATAAATTATGCATAGCACAATCCACAGGACAAAATATCACAGATCAGATTGCACAATCAATTCAAGGCATTTCATTCGATACAATCATTCATAACTTAGGTTAAGTATTCAATAATCATTTATAAGTAGGATTAATTAATCGTTTAAACCTAATCAATTCAATTTATTTCCAACTAAATTAATTACTTATGAATTTATTATCAAATTCTGATTAATTAATTACAAATCATTGATATAAATTAATTAATCAATCGCCTTAATTAATTTAGATTATTCTTAAATAATCATATAAATCAAGTTAACCTTTAAACCAATTACCTATTAATTAACCCCTTAATTAATTATTTTAAGAAATTAAACCTTTAGTTATTATCCAATTAATAAACCTTGATTTACAAATTTATCATTCCTTACTTACTTGATTAACTTAACCCTCAATCAGTAAATTCAAATCATAAATTAATTACATAAATAAATTATCCGTTTGAATTAACTTAATAATTAATGAATTGCAAATCATCATTATATCTTAATTAACTTAAGTAGTTGATTACAAATTTATTAATCACCTAAGCAATAGCCTATCAATCTTTATTTACAGTTATAAAGTAATTATTCGTGATTATTTTCTAGAAATGATTAATTAAATTTTATTATTTGACCTAGTTAACATTTAAAAAAAATCTTCTTTAACTAAAATCAATCTATGACCACTTTGAAAACTTTATTTATTTTAAATAGACTTTAAACTTTTATTTTAAATAGATTGCTTAAGAAAAATTAATCAATTAAAATACTTTAAATGTTGTTCACGCTTATAATTTGAACCTGAAACCCACGCGAGCTATTTCGAATACGACCCCGAGCAACATCTTTCACCACGAGTCCCTGAAGAAACGCGAGCAACTCTCCTTCTCTCCCAAACACTTCACAATCCAGATTCAGGTGCACACGCGTGCACGTGTACCCACGACGCGGTCTCCTCCGAACATTCCTCTGGCCACTGACAAGTCGCCGATAACCTACCCATACCACCTGACCACCCCGGTCCTTGAATCAATGATGAAAATGAAATATAGTACGCCGAACCCAAAAAAAAATGGAACCAAACCAATCAGAAACCCACCATAGCCCTCGCCACTGACCACCGGTCTTCACGCGACTT
This sequence comes from Allium cepa, assembly GCA_030765085.1. Lineage (NCBI taxonomy): Eukaryota > Viridiplantae > Streptophyta > Magnoliopsida > Asparagales > Amaryllidaceae > Allium > Allium cepa. The sequence goes on from CM060934.1 coordinate 131,393,346, forward strand.
CGACCACGCGCTCCCAGACCATCGACGCTCCTTTCCGCCAAGTTTCGTACGACTCGGTCTAATAGAGGCGACAAAATCACCTCGTTTCTGACCACGACAAAATCCATTCACTAAACCCTAGTCTTGCCTCGATCGAACATCCCATGCAATAGAATTTTTTTTAAACATTTTTCCTGAATTCTACGAAGATTAAGCAAGCTTCAGACAAAATTTCAACATTTTAAAATTGTTCGATCACCGGGAATTGGTTAAAAAGCATTTTTAGTTCAACTAGGCACTGCTCTTAACATGCTTAACTAAAAATTCCCATTTTTGTTTTAAAAATCCCATTTTAAAGTAAGGTTTCAAGTTATATGATTGAATCCTCAAATTGTTATGGTCGAATTTATCCAAAGTTTGAATTTTCACAAAAAAAAAACAATTTCTTTGCACACTGCATATTCTTTTCTTCTCGAATCTATTTTTAAATTATAACTCATACTTAAACACTAATACTTTCTTTTGAAACCAAAGTCTAACAATGATTGGATAGTTAGGAATTGAATTTCTTATTGTTTCCTACCTTGAAATTCAAGAAAACAGAGGAGAAGGAAGGATTTCTCAACACAGTCAAAATAAACATTAATATATACACAAACAATACATATCTATGCAGAGTATTATAAAATTGTTTACTCACAGATGTTTTATAGAAATGAACATAGCAAAAAAAAAATTAACTTAAAGCTTAAAGGTGAAGTTGTTCACCTATATATATGTATACAGCATGCAAGTGCATTCAACAGCTAAGCATAATTTCATAACATTATCAATCACAAACATAAAACATAAAACAAAGATAAGTAAGTTTGCTCACAGATGGGTTATGAAACAGAGGCCTGGAAACTGCTTTGCATTTGAAATACTTCAGATATCAGGTTGTAGATTTTGTTTTAGTTTTTGAAATAATGTTCATTTCAGTTTTTCCTAGCTTTGAAGGAACGAAATGATGATGGGATGAAAAGGCTTGGTATATAGAAGAAGCTTACAGGGTACATATTTTCATTGTTCAACACAGGGTGATGTTATATTTTTGTACAAGTGACCATATTGTTTTGTACAATAGGATCAGAGACTTCTCTTTCTTTGTTGGCTGATGGTGTCGTGTGTAGTGGCTGATAGAAAATATGTTGTGCTTGCATTAATTGCATGTCCTCTATGTCTTCTATCCCAAACCTTTACTTACCTATATATATATATATATATATATTTGTTTGACTTTAAATATCATTTACTGCCTTGTTTTCAAAAGCTTATGCATGTTTTTTTTTCTTATTTTATACATAGTCTTATCTCAGATTGTTTTTGAAAATTTTCCTGTTATTTCGTATTGACTTTATACAAAATGTGTATGTAGATTTTTTTTTCATGGTGGCTGATGGAGATGTTGCATTAACTGCTAAATACTTTATGTCTTCCTACTTATATATTAACTTATCTTTATACACTTTTGTGGTCTTGTTCCACTTTCATATTTGTCCTTTTTAATTTGTTTATATGTTTGAATGTATAGTTGCCTGGTTTGTCTCGGCTGATATGATATTTTATTTCATATTTGAGTTTTACCTCTTAAAGGTATTTATTTCTATTTTTATTTCTTTTAAGGTTTAACCATCTGCATTTAATTACTTACTTTATGTGTTCGTGTTTGAATATATTGTTCCCATTTTTGTCTTAAATACTTATCTCTACTTCAATATTTATTTTATAAGTACATTTGTTTGTAATTTATTTTACTATGTATATTTTACTTCTATTTTACTTAAAGATTTATTTCTAGAAGTTTTATATGTTCCTTTCATATTTTACATAATTATAAATTTATTTGAAACAATTATTCGACATAAACACTTACTTGAATTCTTTTTAAAGTTTAATTATCTGACATCAAATTTTCATCACATATTATTATTTTTCTTTTCTACATATAAATATTTATTAATATTATTTTTGTTTGTATGTATACATATTATTTAAAAGACAATGGTTTAAAATTTAATACATATCAAAGGAATTTCATAGATGTATTTTCTAAATTTGATCAATTTATCAATTAATTTCGCAAAATTTTATTCAAAAATGAATTAATTATTCATTAAAAATAAATCAAAATCCGGGATCGTTACAGATTCCCCTCCTTAAGAAACTTCGTCCCCGAAATTTGTAGGCACGAAAATAACACAGAGATAGATAGATTCGATCTCCTATAATTCCTCAAACACAAGATACAGATTCCAAATTCAAGTCGGAATATCTCAAAGTATACATCAACTTGTCCCTCTTCAGACTTCAGTCTACACAAGAAATTACAATAGAATTTCAAATTCGGTTTTAAACAAAATCGTTTTATCGCTTCAATTCAATTTAGCCCCATAATCTGTTAATCAAGTTAACTCAATTTAAAATTTCCAATTTATTATTTTCAATTCCAAATTTCAAATTCATTAAAGTTTAAATCGAAAATTGATAAAAACCGATGAAGATACGAGGTAAAGATTTCCTACAACGATTCATAGGACCATCATCACACCGAAACTTCTTTCTGGAGCTGTCAAGAGGAAATCAAAAGAATTTGGAAACGAATCAAAGGAAGTTGATAGAGAAAGATTATTTCCGCTGTCGCAGGGTATTGACCATTTATAATCGTATTCCCCTGTCCCATATCTCGTTCTCTTCTTGCACTCATACTCACTATAAGTAGATAGTGAGAGAATTTACTAAGGCATACGAACGGATATCTTAGGGATATACTATCTAATGAGCTACTTAATGTGTTATACTCCTGAGCTAAAGTTTAACCTTAGCTCTGATATCAAATGAAACGATCCTGACTCGACCTTCGAAAATCGGCACCGAATATGTCACCTATATTCAAATGTCGTAGATCCAAACGTCGAATCCGAGTCGCCGGAGCTTATAACACAGTTAAGTAAACAACACAGCGGAAGAAAAGGAATAATATATTGATATAATATCCGATACAATAGATGATACAATAGATATCAATATACATCAGAGATATGATATAATAAAATAGCAGCGGAAAGGAAAAATAGATAACATCAGCAGCGGAACAAATAACTCTAAGATAGTCTTCAAGAAAGAACTCTAGCAGCAGCTCGAACCAACATCACGATTCACTAAGACAAGCAAGTCTCGTCCGCAACCAAAGATGGAACTAGCTTCAGATAATCTATTGAACCTGACTATTTGAAAAACCCAACTCTAAACTGCCCGTGTGGAAAATTATGGGCACCAGAGTTTAGGAAAGGAACAATAAACTCCGGATCAGTCATGGGACTAGTGTGAGTAACAAAAAAATAGTTTATCTTTAAAACCAAACAAAGAAATATTTTAAATTAGATTCGCAATGCTTTTGGAAAATGAAACTACCATAAGGCCTCCCCCGCACACACACAATGCAAACGCAGAATCGGGGGAGATTTCTCCTTATGATAGTCAAACATGCTTAATACGTAGAAAATTTCTTCATATTATTACTATAAATGCAAAGTGCAGAAAAGCATTTCGAAAGTAGAATAAATCTTAGCCAAAATACGACCATTATCGTATGCCTACTATAGCTACCATGTTCAATAGCAGGTTACCGTCACATTCCATGGCAGGTTAAACAACTAAAACCGTACAAGGCGCGTATTGTTTTGATTGGATTTCCAAAAAATGGTCAGGCTAAGGAACTTCGTACTGCCACATGGGATCGCCTCTGGCGGGACCTCCCAAGAACCTACTCGGATCTGTGCCAACACAAGGTCGGGTTACCTCTGTAACTAGGTAACTACTACTCGAGCAAGCCATCCCCTGGTCCTTTGGGACCTTTATCCGAGGTATCTCTTATCCAACAACATCACACAGTAATAAATGTATGGTGTCCACATGAGCAAGTATTTGAGCTCCATACCATGATACCACCCTTTTCCAGAAGGGAATGACATACCCTAAAGGGAGCGACCCTCATAACCTTGCCGCATCTTTCCTGTTTCGACCATTTCGGGGGAGTGAGGTCCTGATGCAGTCTCATCCACAAAGCTACGCTTTATACAAAAGCCATGCTCTGATCACAAATGATCAACCAATGATCATCAACACACAGCAGCACTCAGCATGTAACACTACCAAATTGGGAGTATATCACTGATAACCTTCAACTACATAACCTCTGAGCTCGTACGTCTCAGAGAAGGGTGTTAAGTTAAGAGAATAAATTCTATACACCAACAGAAATGTATTTAAAAGAAATCTGCTTTATATCTCAAGATGTAGTGTCAGACATACAACCATACACGTCTGTTCCGGGTTCGAACAGAACCGAAGGCACTTTCGAAGAAGCTCTTGCAAATCCGGGTATTCACAATCCCGATCGGACTTCCCATCACTTAGGGAATCTCTATACCGACGCGACTCAGTGCAGAGACAATCGATAGGTCATCCTATCGCTTTTGCAAATAGCCGGTCTTCACTACTGGTCTTCAAATGCTATCAATAACGTCGAATCACATATTCGGAATGGGTTATACGACACAAAGGTCCTCTCCCGGCTAAACCGAATAGTGAGCGCAACATTTAAAACATATGGATATGGGATTTCAATTAAGTCATAACTTAATAATTCAAAATTTTCTCTCAAATGGTTTAAACAAATTACCATTTTCAAATCTTTTGAACAAAAGATTTATTTCACTAAATTCACCCATTTTCACAAATATCCATTTACGGATTTCAAAACAATTTCCATTTCAATTGGATTAACTCGTTTAAAATCTTCAAATTAAAGATTTAAACTATAGCTTTCAAATCGTTTCCATAACTTGGAAAAAATCATTTTTTCATTTTTTAGTTGAAATCCCTTTTAACATAATTTGGAAGTTTACTTCTTATATGAAAGCTTTTATTATTTGAAAATGAATAGTTTCAGAAAGATCCAATTTTATTTACACGAGTTAAAGCCTTTGAATTTAAATTCAAATCCCCCAAATCAATACCTTTAAAATAGTTTAACCCATATAAACTGGTATAACATCTTTAGTCCCTAGTTCCCAAATCATAGAATTCAATTTCAAATATTGAATTCAAATTTAAATCAATTTATTTAAATTCCAAAACTTAATCAAGTTATTCAAAATAAATTTCATCTTTGAAATTCCATTTCAAAAGCTTTTCACTTTAAAACCAATCCCTTTCCAAAACATTTGAATTTAAATATTCAAATTCAAAACTATTTTCAAAAATCTGTGACTTAATCGATTTCCTCGTGAAATCCATATTTGTGTGTGTATGGTGTGGTCAAGGGGTTCAACACAATAGTGCAACATCATTCAATCATCACAGATCAAACACAGAAATATAGTTGATAAGCAATATAAACTATAACGCGTATCGTCCATTCACAGATTCACAGATAATATACAAATGTAAATAAATAAATAAATTATACATAGCACAATCCACAGGACAAAATATCACGGATTAGATAGGACAATCAATTCAAGGCATTTCATACGATACAATCATTCATAAGTAAGGTCAAGTATTCAATAATCATTTATAAGTAGGATTAATTAATCGTTTAATCCTAATCAATTCAATTTATTTCCAAGTAAATTAATTACTTATGAATTTATTATCAAATTCTGATTAATTAATTACAAATCATTGATATAAATTAATTAATCAATCACCTTAATTAATTTAGATTATTCTTAAATAATCATATAATTCCAGTTAACCTTTACACCAATTACCTAATTAATTAACCCCTTAATTAATTATTTTAAGAAATTAAACCTTTAGTTACTATCCAATTAATAAACCTTGATTTATAAATTTATCATTCCTTACTTACTTGATTAACTAACCCTTAATCAGTAAATTCAAATCATAAATTAATTACATAAATAAATTATCCGTTTGAATTAACTTAATAATTAATGAATTGCAAATCATCATTATATCTTAATTAACTTAAGTAGTTGATTACAAATTTATTAATCATCTAAGCATTAGCCTATCAATCTTTATTTACAGTTATAAAGTAATTATTCATGATTATTTTCTAGAAATGATTAATTTAAATTTTATTATTTGACCTAGTTAACATTTAAAAAAAAATTCTTTAACTAAAATTAATCTATGATCACTTTGAAAACTTTATTTATTTTAAATAGACTTTAAACTTTTATTTTAAATAGATTGCTTAAGAAAAATTAATCATTTAAAATACTTTAAATGTTGTTCACGCTTATAATTTGAACCTGGTAACAAATTTGAACCTGAAACCAACGCGAGCTATTTCGAATACGACCCCGAGCAACATCTTTCACCACAAGTCCCTGAAGAAACGCGAGCAACTCTCCTTATCTCCCAAACACTTCACAATCCAAATTCAGGTGCACACGCGTGCACGTGTACCCACGACGCGGTCTCCTCCGAACATTCCTCTGGCCACTGACAAGTCGCCGATAACCTACCCATACCACCTGACCACCCCGGTCCTTGAATCAATGATGAAAATGAAATATAGTACGCCGAACCCAAAAAAAATGGAACCAAACCAATCAGAAACCCACCATAGCCCTCGCCACTGACCACCGGTCTTCACGCGACTTCGACCACGCGCTCCCAGACCATCGACGCTCCTTTCCGCCAAGTTTCGTACGACTCGGTCTAATAGAGGCGACAAAATCACCTCGTTTCTGACCACGACAAAATCCATTCACTAAACCCTAGTCTTTCCTCGATCGAACATCCCATGCAATAGAATTTTTTTAAAAACATTTTTCCTGAATTCTACGAAGATTAAGCAAGCTTCAGACAAAATTTCAACATTTTAAAATTGTTCGATCACCGGGAATTGGTTAAAAAGCATTTTTAGTTCAACTAGGCACTGCTCTTAACATGCTTAACTAAAAATTCCCATTTTTGTTTTAAAAATCCCATTTTAAAGTAAGGTTTCAAGTTATATGATTGAATCCTCAAATTGTTATGGTCGAATTTATCCAAAGTTTGAATTTTCACAAAAAAAAAACAATTTCTTTGCACACTGCATATTCTTTTCTTCTCGAATCTATTTTTAAATTATAACTCATACTTAAACACTAATACTTTCTTTTGAAACCAAAGTCTAACAATGACTGGATAGTTAGGAATTGAATTTCTTATTGTTTCCTACCTTGAAATTCAAGAAAACAGAGGAGAAGGAAGGATTTCTCAACACAGTCAAAATAAACATTAATATATACACAAACAATACATATCTATGCAGAGTATTATAAAATTGTTTACTCACAGATGTTTTATAGAAATGAACATAGCAAAAAAAAAATTTAACTTAAAGCTTAAAGGTGAAGTTGTTCACCTATATATATGTATACAGCATGCAAGTGCATTCAACAGCTAAGCATAATTTCATAACATTATCAATCACAAACATAAAACATAAAACAAAGATAAGTAAGTTTGCTCACAGATGGGTTATGAAACAGAGGCCTGGAAACTGCTTTGCATTTGAAATACTTCAGATATCAGGTTGTAGATTTTGTTTTAGTTTTTGAAATAATGTTCATTTCAGTTTTTCCTAGCTTTGAAGGAACGAAATGATGATGGGATGAAAAGGCTTGGTATATAGAAGAAGCTTACAGGGTACATATTTTCATTGTTCAACACAGGGTGATGTTATATTTTTGTACAAGTGATCATATTGTTTTGTACAATAGGATCAGAGACTTTTCTTTCTTTGTTGGCTGATGGTGTCGTGTGTAGTGGCTGATAGAAAATATATTGTGCTTGCATTAATTGCATGTCCTCAATGTCTTCTGTTCCAAACCTCTACTTACCTATATATATGTATATTTGTTTAACTTTAAATATCATTTACTGTCTTGTTTTCAAAAGCTTATGCACATTTTTTTCTTATTTTGTACATAGAGTCTTATCTCAGATTGTTTGTGAAAATTTTCTTGTTATTTCGTATTCACTTTATACAAAATGTTTATGCAGATTTTTTTTTCTGGTGGCTGATGGAGATGTTGCATTAACTGCTAAATACTTTATGTCTTCCTGCTTATATATTTGTTCAACTTATCTTTATACACTTTTGTGGTCTTGTTCCACTTTCATATTTGTCCTTTTTAATTTGTTTGTATGTTTGAATGTATATTTGCCTGGTTTGTCTCGGCAGATATGATATTTTATTTCATATTTGAGTTTTACCCCTTAAAGGTATTTATTTCTATTTTTATTTCTTTTAAGGTTTAACCATCTACATTTAATTACTTACTTTATTTGTTCATGTTTGAATTAATTGTTCCCATTATTGTCTTAAATACTTATCTCTACTTCAATATTTATTTTATAAGTACATTTGTTTGTAATTTATTTTACTTTGTATATTTTACTTCTGTTTTACTTAAAGATTTATTTCTAGAAGTTTTAAATGTTCCTTTCATATTTTACATAATTATAAATTTATTTGAAACATTAGTTCGACATAAACACTTATTTGAATTCTTTTTAAAGTTTAATTATCTAACATCAAATTTTCATCACATATTATTATTTTTCTTTTCTACATATAAATATTTATTAATATTATTTTTGTTTGTATGTATACATATTATTTAAAAGACAATGGTTTAAAATTTAATACATATCAAAGGAATTTCATAGATGTATTTTCTAAATTTGATCAATTTATCAATTAATTTCGCAAAATTTTATTCAAAAATGAATTAATTATTCATTAAAAATAAATCAAAATCCGGGATCGTTACATTAATATTCAATATTTTAAAGTTAAATCTAACAGTTTCATATAGATCTTGATTTAGCTTCATCATTATTATTTAGTCAGGAAATATCCACTTAACAAGTTCAATATCATTTAAATAGCCTTAGATTTCATTTTACAGAATATTTCCTTAAATTTATTTAAACTTAACACATCCATTTAATCCCTTTTACCAAAACCAAGTTATAAAATCATATCTTAAATCCCGAATTCAATAATTTCAAATCGATTTAATTGAATATAGTTCTTAATTAAATACCATTTCCAATTAATTCAACTTTATCTTCTCAACTCTAGCTTATTCAAAATTTTACCAAATCTAATTTGAAATATAAATTTAAACGAATCCTTAAACATATTATATGTATTAAATCAATCTCAATTAGATTAAATATTATTATTAGGTCTATACATAAAATTTCATTTTTATACATATAATATTCTAAGAATCGGTCTTTACTAAAACTATATTTTTCTTTCCCAAACCATAGAAATTATTTTCAAAACATTTATATATATATATGAACCAACGATGTCTGTATATAATTTCCTATGCTATGGTCAAGGGATACAGATATTTATCATTTCAATCCGAAATTTAAATATACGGGCAGATATCACTTCGACCCGCAATCCCAAATTCAATTTAATTGAAAATCGCTTGGATTTATCATTTCAACCCATAATGAAATTCTCCTATCCAAAAGTCTGTTCGGGTATGTATCATTTCAACCCATAGTGAATTCTAAACTACAGGGAACTTGCAGAGTGATAACAGATAATACAATAAAATAACTGGCATATATCATCAATAAAAATATAATATAAACAACATGATATGGTGTCATATCCCACAGGTGAACAATTACATAAAATAGCATATGTATAACAATTTAAATGACTACATCATCATATTTCAATTGTCGTTTCAATTGAAATCAAATTTAATAAAATAAGAACGTTAATCGTGAGTGATTGATCACCTTTCGAGGCTAGAGAAGAACGATAATGAGGTCAGTTATGGATCCCAATACGAACTTTGAAGCAAAGCAAAATTAGCATGAATTTGATGACAAAGCTGATAGATAGAAATCGATGAAAAAAAATCAATCGGTATGATATAAACAGAGTATATATTATATATGTTATTTAAATTTCCTTAAAATCTCAATAAATTTAATTTAAGACGGATATTCAAATAAAATATTCACATTGTTTGAAACTGATATTAAATTTAAAATACATATTAAAACAAAACATCATCATATTATTGGAAAATCAATACTTAAATTTAAACACATAAACGTTTTTTCTCTTAAATCAATATTACATTTAAACACACACACAAAATAAAATATAGGCATAATATATATAAAAATCATCACTTATTTAAAACACGCATTTTAAAATAACATATTTATATATAATTTACTCATAATTCAAAGCATACACTGAGAAAATCAATCTATATATATAGACCATACATTATGAAAGCACTACAGAAAAGAGAAAAAAAACAAAACATACTTTATACATATACACTAGAATCGAGATGAAAATTATACATTTAAATTTTTAGTTTTACAACATAAATCACTAATGCTTTTACAACACTCAACTGCCACACTAATATATGTTATATTCGAACAGGAATAAAATCTAATTATATTTTCAAAATATGTATATTACTAATATTTTGTAATAACAAATAAGATATAAGACTTACGTATATATACGTCCCTGAAAAGCTTGGCTTAAAATTCACATAAGCATTAAACATAAAAAAATATGTAGATATAGTTTTATGCTAAAATATCAATTAAATGAAGAATTTTATAATGTGAAAATTTGTGAACGCAAGTTGAAATATAAAGATGGATTTGTCAAATATATTGGAAGCAGAGGACAGGGAGGAGAGAAGCAAAGCATGGAAAAAAAATATAATAAAAAGAAGAAAATGGAGGCCATACCTTCAAAGCTCACGCACGCAAGTAGAAATGAAGAAAATGTTGAGATGCAATTGGAAACTATTTGTGTACGAGGTTTATATTTATACAAGATTGCATTAACTGAGGTGAGAGAATATAGGCAAGAAAGATTTGAGCGAATATTTATAGTGGTATTGATTGCATGAATTTAGCAAAAGGAAACTGCAAGAAATCTTTGGCAAATATTTTGTACACATTTAAAATTTATTAGGAAGTAAATGCGTTGATTAAAACGCAAGAAATATTTATAAAATGGGAAGGTGGTGAAAATTATTTGCGTACAAGGTTGTGTATTTAAATGAAACTAGTATTGATTGCTTGGAGAAACGGCAGAAAATAATTCACTTTGAAACTGTTAGGAGGAATTTGCGCTTGATATTTAATTTAGGAGATAATTGCGTTGGATAGATTAAATAAAGAAACGTACTAATTAATGGCATAAGAACATTCAGGAAATAAAATAATTTCGTTTGAATGGTAAGGAAAATCAAAGATTTTGTTCCTATTAATTGCAAAGGAGTAAATGGAAAAGAAGAGACACTTATACACGTGAATTTCAAACAATCTTGAAACGGATTTTGAACTTCTAAAGAGAAATAAATTTTGCTTGAAACCGCTACGCAAATTTTTATTCCTATTATAAAAATGAGGAAAAAGGGAAGCGTAGAAATTTACACTTAACTTATCAAAACTAGATTTAAAAGAAATTGAACGTCTAGGGAAATGATTTCTTTCCCACTTGGAATGCAATGCTACAAATAATTTTATTATTTACCGTCAAAATAAATATTATTCCCAATTGAAACCATATTAACTTTTAAATCATTAAATTAACATATAAAATAATAACAACTATCTACTTCTTTATAGTAAAATAAAAAATTGTAAATTCACAGAATACAACCTGTTACTTTTATTTCAAAATATCTTTCTTATAATAATTATTATATTTGGAAAACATTTTGAAATAATTTTCTCTTTTAAAACTTATAAATAAAATATCATTGTGATAACTACCAAATTAAATGTTCATTTTAATACATTCTCTTTCCTTAATGGAAAGATTTCAACAAATACAAATATTAATTTCGTATTAAAATCAAATAAAAATCTAATTCAACCGCTTCTTTTTATTAACAATAAATCGAACAATATTTAATAATTTCACATAACTCAACATATCCATTAGTTACCAATTTTAGTTCATTTGTTAGAGGTTAACTTATTTGAATTACAACAATACAATTAAACTATTGTTTCCACTTTAATTTTATTCAGTAGATCAATATTTACAATTAACAATTATTATCAAATTCTTAACACTTGTTGTTTTAATTTAAACTGTAAATCTCATATAAACTATTATTATTCCCATCATTTTTATTTCCACCAAAATTTATTCAATATTTTAAAAAAATTAGAATTTTAAATTGGTCTAAAATTTCGGACCGTTACCCATTACTTTTTTTTTCAGATCTGAACTGCGTTGCAAAAATGAAGATGGGAAGAGATTTTGAAACGGTCAGGAAATCAAAGATTTTTTTATTCCTATTAAACACGGAGACGCAAATGAAAGTGGAAAGTTTTACATGTGAATTGGAGGCAGGGTTCTAATATTTTTTTTTTTTCAAAATGCATGTGCTGATTTGATTTTTCACAGCTAAGATATGAAATCAAAGAGTGCGTACAATATATGCAAAATTAAAACGAAAGTACGCCCAAATTAATTAACAAGTAACGTAATCTAAATTTATATGTTTTCTTATTTATGCACTACTTATATTTAATTATACTTAATCCAAACATTAAATTTTTATTTCGAAATATTATTATTTAAAATTTCTCAAAAATTCAATTAAATACGTTATTAAAACCGTTTAAAATTTATGGGTTGTTACACTCTCCCCCACTCAAAACTTTTCATCCCCAAAAAAGAAGGAGGTAGGGTAATATCAACAAATAGAAAGAAAAAATAGATTGAAGTACAAGATAAACAATTAATTTAAAAATATACAAATTTTACTTGAAATATTCATTTAAAAACTTCATTTGTAATTTAATTTTCTTTAATACTTTTAATACTTTTCAAAACTCCTTTGAAAACAATTATTTACATTATTACTTATATTTACAAAGAAGCTATTGAAAATATTAAATCCAAAATTTATAAAAAAAATTGTTTATCTCAAGATACTTCCAACATTATAGATAAATTAATAATCATTCTCTTTAAATATGTTATAATTAATTAATAACTTCTGAAACACTACAAATTTTCTATTATATCATGTAGTATATAAATAAATAATATTTAAAAAGGATATATCCAACAAGGAAAGAAGGTAGATTCGGAAAACAGAATCAAGGTAAATAACTAAAGCTGAGCAGATAAGGTAGATTCAAAAGAATAGTATCGGACACGAATAGTTAATTTCAAACCAAAAGAATTTCAATTTCAAAGATTAATACAAAATTTCTTGTTGGAAATACTTTTATAATAAAATACCTTTACAAAAAAAAATATTTTATGTCGAAACCAATTTTCCTTTCGAAAATACTTCTATAACTCGATGTTTCAACAAGTTTATCCTCGTTCTTGCAGACTCTGGCTATGCATTGATCAGGCGCAAAGCTAGAATTCTTCAAGTACTTAGTAGACCTGTTTCAACAACTAGTGAAAATACTTGAAAAACCTTTAAAAACAGATATAGAAAGTACAATCCAAATAAAATAACCAAACCAAAACCTTTGTCTAACCATGGTTCACAGATACACAATGGTTACGCGTGGATCCCCCAAGAAACAATCTGTATCCGTAAGCTTTCTCAGCCCTGCGAGTTACGCCATGATGACTAGTAGGGTGCATGATACACAATGGTTACGCATGTATCCCCCAGGAAACAATCCGTACCCCTAGGTCGTCTCAGCCAGGCAGTTTCGTTACTAATGCGACCTACATAGATTACAGGATACACAATGGTTACGCCTGGATCCCCCAGGAAACAATCTGTACCCCTAAGGCGTCTCAACCAAGCAGTTGCGCTATGTAGTCGCGAAAAAAAAACCATGGGTTACGCCACAGTGGGACACTCGAGCATCACATCCGGAAAACCAAAAATCAGAGAGAATAATATCGATAGAATGAATCCACAATGTGGGCACAAAGCGAATATCAAGCAGAAGACACTTTCCATATCTTTACTTCGAAATATGTATCATATAGTACCTTTTCAAATCACTTTCAAATATCATACTTATATAAAGTCCATTATATGTATAGGATTCCATTTTCAATCGAATACTTTCCAAATCAATAGTATATCAAATCACACTTATATAGACTTCGATTATATAAAATTTCTCTTTTCAAATTGAGTACCATTCAAATCAATAGGTTTCAAATCAATTTCGTACTATACAAATCAGTTTTATATAAGTTCGATAACTCCCAAATCAAGTATTTAGTAAATCAAGGTTCTCAAATTTTTTCTCGTTTCAATAACATTTTAGTTTCAAGATCATATATGATTTCACCAAATTTTCTTCAAATTAAATATATTCAGTTTCAAAGTTTCTTAAACAATAGGTTTAGAAAATAATCCAAATTTACAAATCAACAAAATTTAGGTCAAACAAATTCATTTCCAAAACACCATATAAGTACTGGTTTTAATTCCAATCTAATTTCAAAACCAATATTCTTCTCAAAATCAATTATACTCAAAATGGTTTCTAAATTTATAATTATCCCTTTAAAACCTTTGAACTATTTATTTCTATATGAAAAATCCAATTTTCCTTTTTCAAATTATTTATTTAACAAAAGTTTCAAATTTACTTAAGTCATACTCTTCATACTTTAAACATACAAAACTAAACTTATATTCTTTATCAAATATTTTATACTCTTCGAAATTTCTTAGTTTTAAAATTTTAAACCTTGATTTGGAAGTGCTCGAACCTTCAAAATAGTCGGTGAGATCAAATTTCAAATCCAAGAGTTGGAAATCAGCAACAAATCAGTAAATCAATTTTTTTTTATAAATAGAGTTATACTAAATCAAATCGAAAACTCGAGGATTGAACACCGGCTTACTTTAAATTATTTCAAATATATATACCTATATCTTTCGAATATCAAATCATACTTCGGAATTTGAAATCAAAATTGGTTTCACAAAGTCACTCGCATAGCAAAGCTATTAAAGTGGCCTCTCCCCACTCTGAAACTTGAAAATCGATGTCGATGATGCGTGCACTCATCACCGAAATTATTTTTCAACGACATAAGCGAGTTCCGGACTTTTATTTTCTTGAAAACTTCTTTGAATTTTTTCGAAATCCTTGGAACTCATTTGAAGTCATTTCAAACATTTCTTATTCAGAAAATACTTTCAAATCTTATTATTATATATTTCAAAATCTTAAACCACTTTTCAAAAATATCGGAGTCCAATCTCTCGAATTTCAAATTCAAAACCTTTAAGTTATAAATCATTTTATATAAATTTTTAAAATTTCAAATCCTTTCAAAACTTTGATATATAGAATAATATTTCTTATTTGTTTATATATAGGTATATAATCCATATCGAAAACATTTTCTCTTTTATATATAGAATAAAATCATAGTTATCAAAATAAAAATTTCGATATATAAAACAATTTCAAAAATACACATGAGCCCAATTTTCAAAGGAGGATTCAAGGACGGATTTCAAAACAAAGATAAAGATTCAAATTTCATATTATACGGAAACAGGAACATGAAAATCTTAGTTTGAGAATTCCATCTAAGCAAAAAAATACAATAGAGTTCACCGAATGCAACCTAACAACTGCTGAAAACAAACAGATCCACAGAATACCACCCTACATAAACAAAGCATCGGTATTAATTCTACCGGGTGGTACTTCAATGGGTCCAAAACACTCCCCCTCAATATGGCCCCAACTTCTGCATTTCTTGCATAAATGCACGACACTCCGATCCTCCCTAACGAACTGCGGAAACGCAGCCTTCCTTCCGTACTTCCTCACAGGACAATTCCTGGCTATATGCCCAGGCATCCTACAGTGATAGCAATTGGTTGATTGGTCGATTGATGCAGTGGGTGCGGATTTTACATTCTTCACCTTCTAGCAGCGACTGGGAAAGTGCCCCGTACTACGACATTTAAAACAGAAGATCTTGGATCGAAAACGCTTTCCCTCCTTCTTCTTTCCTTCATCTCTCTTCCTGCACATGGCTACATAATGCCCCATTTCCTGACATCGATAACAAATAACATGGTCATAAGGACCAGGTTCTGCCCTTTCTCTCCACAGCCTCTCTTGCTCCTCGATTGCTTCCTCCCGTTCCTTATGTGCTAGCGCTCTTCATGCTCGACAGGCTGCTTTCTGCTCTTTCAATTTTTCCATTTACAAAATAGTTTCCTATCATTCAAGGAGACCAAAATCAACCTTGATAGAGGTTCAAAATAAAGGAATTCTAGTCAAATAGAATTCTGATTCGAAGATAGGCTCTTCGTAGATGGGACAATTTAAATTTCAAAATAGAAGATGGATATACTTATATAAATCGCGGACGACCTAAACCGGGTCAACCGTGACTTCATGAATATAATCGATGCGGAACTCCAAAACAAATCGACATTCGATCGCTAGAGATAAAATTTGGCATACCAAGATATAGCGGCGTCGTAAACCGAGGATACAAAAATCTTCGGTGAATCAATGCCAATTGAAAATGAGTTTTCACCCCCTTTTACAAATCATTCAGTGGAGTTATGGGATACTCCAGAATCAAACGAATATAATTAGGGAGAGACAAGAATGAATTTCGGAACCACAGGGAATGTTCCAAAGTTCAAAGGAAATCGAGTCAAAAGGAAGAGATTCAACTCGAACGAAAGTGATTCTATAAATAAATTTACCATATATGCTAAGTATTGCCTAGAGCCAAAGCTCTGATACCAACTGTAACGACCCGCTATTTTGGACCATTCAAATCGACAATAAAACCATGCATGTCCAAATTGAATAATTCAAAATAACGAATTGTTAATTAAAATTTGGCAAAACTCAGCATATACAGTAAATAAATCAACCATAGAATCACAGACACAGAGTAACATAAAATAATGCAACGGAATAGATAAATAGTAGTTCATGAAGCTACTATATAAATATCAGAGTTAGAAATAAAAATACAACAGAATATCTCAAATACAGTGAAGTCTCCAGTACGAACATATGACCTCTCCGAACGAATCAACTGAAAGAGCTGAAAGCTGAATCAATAGTTGGATCCTCAAACGAAGCTCCAAACTCCAAATGCGAGTCTCAAATGCTGTATCGCTTAGTCTGACCCGAGCGTAAAGCAAAAACACAAAACACTCGAGTCAGGACTAACATTCTTATATCAATAAATCCAACTCAAGTGAAATATCAACTGAAATACAAATAACTTAAAGATGTTTGGGATAACCATCCTCTAAGGGTCCATGGAACTATCTACAAGGTAGAAATATACACTATAACACCGAGGTCGTTCAATTTTATTTATACTTCAAAATCAAAACATCATTTCCCTTTCAAATATATCTATTTTCCAAGATAGTATATATATTAAATAATTTATAAAGTAAAGTATTTGAAATTTCCTCAACTACACAAATCGATTCTAATCAACTCAAGTTCCAAATTCCCATTTATTCAAAGCTCAATTCATTAATTCAATTCAGCTCCCAATAACCATTTAAATTTTCGTTATATTCAAAGCTTTAATATTCAATATTTTAAAGTTAAATCTAACAGTTTCATATAGATCTTGATTTAGCTTCATTATTATTATTTAGTCAGGAAATATCCACTTAACAAGTTCAATATCATTTAAATAGCCTTAGATTTCATTTTACACATTTCCTTAAATTTATTTAAAGTTAAAATATCCATTTGATCCCTTTTACCAAAACCAAGTTATAAAATCATATCTTAAATCTCGAATTAAATAGTTTCAAATCGATTTAATTGAATATAATTCTTAATTAAATACCATTTCCAATTAATTCAACTTTATCTTCTCATCTCTAGCTTATTCAAAATTTTACCAAATCTAATTTGAAATATAAATTAAACGAATCCTTAAACATATTATATATATTAAATCAATCTCAACTAGATTAAATATTATTATTAGGTCTATACATAAAATTTTCATTTTTATACATATAATATTCTAAGAATCAGTCTTTATTAAGACTATATTTTTCTTTCCCAAACCATAGAAATTATTTTCAGAACATTTATATATATATATATATACGGACCAACGATGTCTGTATATAATTTCCTACGCTATGGTCAAGGGATACAAATATTTATCGTTTCAATACGAAATTTAAATATACGGGTAGATATCACATCGACCCGCAATCCCAAATTCAATTTAATTGAAAATTGCTTTTGTTTATCATTTCAACCCATAACGAAATTCTCATATCCAAAAGTCCGTTCGGGTATGCATCATTTCAACCCATAGTGAATTCTAAACTACAGGGAACTTGCGGAGTGATAACAAATAATACAATAAAATAACAGGCATATATCATCAATAAAAACATAATATAAACAACAGGATATGGTCTCATATCTCACAGGTGAACAATTACAGAAAATAGCATATATATAACAATTTAAATGACTACAGCATCATATTTCAATTGTCGTTTCAATTGAAATCAAATTTAATAAAATACAAGAACGTTAATCGTGAGTGATTGCTCACCTTTATAGGCTAGAGAAGAACGATAACGAGGTCAGTTATGGATCCCAATACAAACTTTGAAGCAAAGCAAAATTGGCACGAATTTGATGACAAAGCTGATAGATAGAAATCGATGAAAAAGAAATCAATCGGTTTGATATATACAGTATATATTATATGTGTTATTTAAATTTCCTTAAAATCTCAATAAATTAATTTAAGACGGATATTCAAATAAAATATTCACATTGTTTGAAATTGATATTAAATTTAAAATACATATTAAAACAAAACGTCATCATATTATTGAAAAATCAATACTTAAATTTAAACACATAAACGTTTTTTCTTTTAAATCAATATTACATTTAAACACACACACAAAATAAAATATAGGCATAATATATATATAAATCATCACTTATCTAAAACATGCATTTTAAAATAACATATTTATATATAGTTTACTCAAAATTCAAAGCATATACTGAGAAAATCAATCTATATATATATAGACCTACATTATGAAAGCACTACAGAAAAGAGAAAAAACCAAAACATACTTTATATATATACACTAGAATCGAGATGAAAATTATACATTTAAATTTTTAGTTTTACAACATAAATCACTAATGCTTTTACAACATTCAGCTGCCATACTAATATATGTTATATTCGAACAGGAATAAAATCTAATTATATTTTCGAAATATGTATATTCCTAATATTTTATAATAACAAATAAGTTATAAGACTAACGTATATATATACGTCTCCGAAAAGCTTGGCTTAAAATTCACATAAGCATTAAACATAAAAAATATGTAGATATAGTTTTATGCTAAAATATCAATTAAATGGAGACTGTTATAATGTGAAAATTTGTGAACGCGAGTTGAAAATATAAAGATGGATTTGTCAAATATATTGGAAGCAGAGGACAGGGAGGGGAGAAGCAAAGCATGAAAAAAAAATATAAAATAAAAAGAAGAAAATGGAGGCCATACCTTCAGAGCTCACGCACGCAAGAAGAAATGAAGAAAATGTTGAGATGCAATTGGAAACTATTTGTGTAGGAGGCTTATATTTATACACGATTGCATTGATTGAGGTGAGAGAATATAGGCAAGAAAGATTTGAGCAAATATTTATAGTGGTATTGATTGCGTGAATTTAGAAAAAGGAAACTGCAAGAAATCTTTGGAAAACATTTTGTACACGTTTAAAATTTATTAGGAAGTAAATGCGTTGATTAAAACACAAGAAAAATTTTAAAAATGGGAAGGTGGTAAAAATTATTTGCATACAAGGTTGAGTATTTAAATGAAACTAGTATTGATTGCTTGGAGAAACGACATGAAATAATTCTGATGCAGCGTACTATAACGATGATAAGTTCTGGCTTAAGTCGCCCACGACCTAGCGAGCTAGGCTTAAGTCGCCCACATCCTAGCGAACTATGGCATAGCGAGTTAACGGTCCAAGACATCAAGGCCAGCAAGATAACGACTCAAGAAAGCAAGCCCAGCGAGTTAAGTCGCTCAGCCAACCGGATAAGCGACCTAGCGAGTCGCGCCATACCACTACTACCACATTTCTTTAGGTCGTCAGCGAGCCACGACCTAACGAGCTACGACCTAAAGAGTTAGGTCGCATATGTCGCAAATCCTTAAGTCGTTAACTATGCCACAGTTCTCTTATGTCGCTCGTTCTTCTTAAGTAGCCCTGATTTCCTTATGTCGCTCAAGTTAATAGATCGCTCAAGCTTCCTGTTGCCGTGCTATTGTTATGTCGTAGTATGTTGTTGAGTCGCTTATGTCGTAGATCGTATGATGTTGAGTCGAATGATGTTATGTTGTAATTTTCTTAAGTCGTATGTCGCTTGTTGTAACTCGTTTATTATTGTAATTTTCATATGTCGTATGTCGTAAGTCGTGTGTTGTAACCTGTATCTATTAAGTCGTGTACTATTGTAACTCGTCTGGTGATAGGTCGTTTGTTGTGATGTAAGCCGTATGGGCTAAGTCGTGATTCGTGTGTATGTGTTGTGATACCTATAAATAGGGGCCTGTAGTCATTGAAAAGGTAGGTTGATTTTGGAATAAAATTTGTTTGTGTGCTTTTGCCACTTTTGTTGAAGTTGAGTGTGATCACCTTCTTCTTCCATCTTCGGATATTTGAATGTGCTCGAATCAACGAATTTGAAGTCGATTCACGGAATCTCGTGCACAAGATCAACATCGAAGAATCGTAGATCTTCTAACGCGGAATCATGCACGATTAACGTGTTGAAGATAGCTAGAATCCGGTATACCGAGAGATCAAAGGATTTGGGCATTTATCATCCTACCGGTTTACTTGACACGAAATTATTTCGTGAGGAAGAAAGTGTGCGTCACTTTTGTATCAAAGCAGTATTAGTACGTCGATTTGTTATATTTGCATCAGTTTGGTATCAGAGCTTGCAAAGCTAAGTCGAAGCTAAGTAAGATCAAGGCCGAGTAAAGGTTGGATCAAGGCCGAGTTAAAGCCGAGCTAGGTTAGGTCGAAACCGAGCTAGTGCAGAGCCGAATTAAAGCAAGATTGTGCTAAGTCGAAACTGAGTTAGACTGAGATGAGATTGTATCAATTTGTGAAGGAACCGAGATTGTTTGAAGATCATGCTTCTGAGACGTGCTAATCGCTATCATAATGTTGAAGATGTGTATAGAAGACAAGAAGCTGATCAGATGGAGCAGCGTATCAATGAGAAGTTCAATGAAGGTATTGAAAAGTTAGAGAAATTGATGAAAGACATGAATCACAATCAAAGGAGAACTTCACCAGTTTCGAGCCATAGTGGAAACTGGGTTTTGCCATCGGTATTGGGAGAAAGGAGAATGTCACCACAGTATCATCGAGATAGGAGAGAATCATCAGTTTCAGTGATGCGAGATCACCATGGGTACAGAAATGAAGAAAGAAGAACTCAACGGGGGTTTGACAATGAACCATATCGTGATGTTGAAAGCCATGTTAGAAGGGACATGCGTGGACATAGAGACGTGGATGGTCGAGATCGATATCGAAGTACATCTGATTTTGAGGAAGATGTTGGTGGAGGTAGTATTCATTATCGAAGTCGAGGCCAAGTGCGAAATCAATATCTGGATGTAGATAATGATCGTAAATGGGAATTAGGGATGAGGATGGAAATTCCAGAATTCAAGAGTGGTATGCAAGCTGAAGAATTCCTTGATTGGTTGTCAACTGTTGAAGAAATTTTGAAATTCAAGGATGTGCCGGAGAATTGCAGAGTCAAATTAGTTGCTACAAGGCTAAGGGGAAGAGCTATGGCGTGGTGGCAGGAAACTAAACTAACTCGAGAAAGGATGGGAAAATCGAAAGTTGTTACTTGGGAGAACATGGAAAAGATGATAAAAGCAACATTCTTGCCGTACAATTATCAATCTCTTATGTATTAACGTTTGCAGAATTTGAGACAAGGGACGAAGTCAGTGAATGATTATGCAGATGAATTTTATCAATTGATTGCAAGGAATGATATTATGGAGACCGAAGAACAGCTAACAGCTAGATATATTGGAGGATTACGAACGCAAATTCAAGACATGATTAACATGTTTAATCCAATGTCTGTCGCTGAAGCACATCAGAAAGCTCTTACTTGGGAGAAACAAGGGAGACGAGGAGGTGGTGTGTTTACAAATTCCAACAATCAGAATAAGGATGCTAGTAGCAGTGCTAATGTTTCCAAGGCAGTCAGTAAACCAGTTGTCAATGAAGCCGCTAAAGAAAAGGTCAACAACAGTATCAAGTTCTATAATTGTCAGGAGTTTGGCCATAAAAGTAATGAATGTACAAAGCCAAAGAAGAGAACATTAGTTGCAGAGGAATGTGAGTATGAAGACGTGGAAGCTGAAGTTGATTATTCTCAACCGTCGAAATTTGATGAAGATGAAGAAGTTATGTCAGGAGATGAAGGGTGTAATTTGAAGATAAGAAGGTCTTGTTTAGTGCCAAAGCATGAGAATGATTCTAGTTGGCTAAGAAGCAATATCTTTCAGTCTACACATACTATCTTGGGGAAGGTTTGTCGATTTGTTATTGATGCGGGAAGCTGTGATAACATTATTTCTGAAGAAGCCGTCACGAAGTTGGGGTTGAAGACTGAAATACATTCTAGATCTTATAAACTGCCATGTTTATAGAAAGGTGGAGAAGTGATAGTGGGAAGACGAGCTTTTGTTACATTTTCTATTGGGAAGAAGTGCAAAGATGATATATGGTGTGATGTGATTGATATGGATGTACGTCATTTGTTATTGGGAAGACCATGGCAATATGATAGAGATGTACAACATAATGGTCGTACCAACAGCTACAGTTTCATGTTCGAAGGAAATCAAATTACCATAGTTCCTAAGAAGCGTGAACAAAGTGAAAGAAAGTCAGAGAAGAAGGTGGAAACAACTAGTCTATTATCTACGAGAGAATTTGTTGAAGAAGTGAAAGATAGTGCTGAGTTGTTTATGTTGATTGGGTATGAAGTGAAGATTTTGAAACTCCTGCGGAGGTTAGACCGGTGTTGAATGAATTCGAAGATGTCTTCCTATGGAATTGCCCAAGGAATTACCGCCACTAAGGGACATACAACATCAAATTGATCTAGTGTCAGGTGTTGTTTTACCGCATAGGCCGCATTACCGTATGAGTCTGAAAGAGCATGAAGAGTTGAGGAGACAGGTTGAGGAGTTGCTTAATCAAGGGCGTGTTCGAGAGAGTCTTAGTCCTTGTGTTGCACTAGCTTTATTAGTGCCAAAGAAGGATGGTTCATGGAGAATGTGTACAGATAGCAGGGCACTAAACAAAATAACTGTCAGATACATATTTCCTATGCCTAGACTTGATGACCTATTGGATCAGCTTAGTGGGTCTGTAATCTTTTCAAAGATCGATCTTAAGAGTGGTTTTCATCAGATTCACATAAGACCAGGCGATAAATGGAAGACAACATTCAAGACTCGGGAAGGATTATATGAATGGCTGGTCATGCCGTTTGGTCTATCTAATGCACCAAGTACATTTATGAGGGTGATGAATCAAATTTTCAGACCTTACATCGGGAAGTTTGTTGTAGTTTACTTTGATGATATCTTGATCTATAGTGCGAGCACAAAGGAGCATATTCAACACTTGCGGAAGGTGTTAACTATTCTCCGTCGGGAACAGTTCTATGCAGCAACGAAGAAATGCGTGTTCATGACTCCAAGTGTATTATTTCTGGGTTATGTCGTGTCCAAGGAGGGGATTCAAGTGGACCGAAGTAAATAGCAGCAATCAGAGATTGGCCACAGCCCAAGACTATAACAGAAGTTAGAAGTTTCCATGGGTTAGCTTCATTCTATCGAAGATTGATACCGCACTTTAGTAGTGTGATGGCTCCTGTTACTGATTGTATGAAAGGAAAGCAGTTTTTATGGACGGAAGAGGCAGGATCTGCTTTTGAACAGATCAAGGAACTTGTAACCTCAGCACCAATTCTAGTGTTGCCGGATTTTCAGCTACTATTTGAATTACATACGGATACATCTAAAGTTGGAATTGGAAGAGTGTTGAGTCAGAAGGGTCGTCCAATTGCCTATTTCAGTGAAAAACTTTCCGGAGCAAAGATGAGATACAATACTTATGATGTGGAGTTTTATGCTATTGTGCAAGCTGTGAAGCATCGGAGACATTACTTGTTCCACAAAGAATTTGTTTTGTATACGGATCATGAAGCATTGAAACATTTACAAGGGCAGGATAAAATTGCAGCTAGGCATGCATCATGGATAGCTTATTTGTAGCAATTTACATTCGTCGTAAAGCACAAGTCTGGAGTGACTAATCGCATCGCGGATGCGTTGAGTCGGAGGAGTAATTTACTGACAACTATGCGAGTGGAGGTGATGGGTTTTGACTTACTTCCAGATTTGCTTAAATCAGATTCTTATTTTTCCAATATCCTAAACAAAGTCAAGCTAGAAAACATGGATGGATATATGCTGGTTGATGGTTTTCTATTTAAAGAAAATCAATTGTGTATTCCAGATTGCAGTCTGCGAATGAAGATTATCAAAGAATTGCATGAGGAAGGACATGTGGGTTGCGACCGTACTATGCAGTTGATTTCAAAGTCTTATTTTTGGCCGTCAATGAGAAAGGAAGTTGTAAAATTTGTTCAGAGGTGTCATATTTGTCAAGTTTCGAAGGGAACCGCTACAAATGCAGGTTTATATATGTCGTTGCCTATACCTACTAAGCCATGGGTGGATGTTAGTATGGACTTTGTATTGGTTTTGCCGAGGACGCAACGTGGCAATGATTCTATCTATGTGGTGGTTGATCTGCTTTCAAAAATGGTACATTTTATCGCATGCAAGAAGACGGCGGATGCAGTTAATGTCGCACAGTTATACTTAAGAGAAATCTATCGTCTTCATGGGTTGTCTGAATCTATTATATCGGATAGAGACACTCATTTTCTGAGTCATTTTTGGACGAGTCTATGGAGAATGGTCGGGACAAAGCTGAAATTTAGTAGTTCTTATCATCCACAGACGGATGGACAGACAGAAGTTGTGAATAGATCCCTTGGTAATCTATTGAGATGCCTCGTGGATGACAATTTAAAGAATTGGGATTCGAAGTTCTATCCGCTGCGTCAGTTTGGGATGTCAAGCTGAGTTCGCACACAACCATGCAGTTAATCAAAGCTCTGGGTTAAGTCCATTCCAGATAGTCTATTCAACAATCCCTAAAGGACCGTTAGATTTATCTACTGTACCACAGCAGAAAGGAGTGATCAAACGGGCTAGTGATTTTGTGAATGAGTTGCAAGAATGCCACAAGGTTGTGCAGGAACGATTGCTTAAGGCGAATGAGAAATATAAGCAATCTGCAAATATTAAACGACGAAATATTGAATTCAAAGAAGGAGATTTTGTGTATGCAGTATTGACTAAGGATCGATTTCCTGTTGGTTCTTATAACAAATTGGCTGCTAGAAAGATTGGTCCTTTGGAGATCGTGAAGAAGATTAATGAGAATGCATATCAGTTGAGATTGCTGGATCATATCCACACCGCTGACGTTTTCAACATCAAACACTTGATTCCATATCATGGGAATAAACCGGTCGAGGAAGAAGGAAGTGTGAATTCGAGGTCGAATTCTTTTCAACCAGGGAAGGATGATGCAGCGCACTATAACGATGTTAAGTCGTCTGGCTTAAGTCGCCCACGACCTAGCGAGCTAGGCTTAAGTCCCACACATCCTAGCGAACTATAGCATAGTGAGTTAACGGTCCAAGACATCAAGGCTAGCAAGTTAACGGCTCAAGAAAGCAAGCCCAGCGAGTTAAGTCGCTCAGCCAACCGGATAAGCGACCTAGCGAGTCGCGCCATACCACTACTACCACATTTCTTTAGATCGTCAGCGAGCCACGACCTAACGAGCTACGACCTAAAGAGCTAGGTCGCATATGTCGCAAATCCTTAATTCGTTAACTATGCCGCAGTTCTCTTATGTCGCTCGTTCTTCTTAAGTAGCCCTGATTTCCTTATGTCGCTCAAGTTAATAGACCACTCAAGCTTCCTGTTGTCGTGCTATTGTTATGTCGCAGTATGTTGTTGAGTCGCTTATGTTGTAGATCGTATGATGTTGAGTCGAATAATGTTATGTTGTAATTTTCTTAAGTCGTATGTCGCTTGTTGTAACTCGTTTGTTGTTGTAACTTTCATATGTCGTATGTCGTAAGTCGCGTGTTGTAACCTGTATCTATTAAGTCGTGTACTATTGTAACTCGTCTGGTGATAGGTCGTTTGTTGTGATGTAAGCCGTATGGGCTAAGTCGTGAGTCGTGTGTATGTGTTGTGATACCTATAAATAGGGGCCTGTAGTCATTGAAAAGGTAGGTTGATTTTGGAATAAAATTTGTTTGTGTGCTTTTGCCACTTTTGTTGAATTTGAGTGCGATCTCCTTCTTATTCCATCTTCGGATATTTGAGTGCGCTCGAATCAACGAATTTGAAGCCAATTCAAGGAATCTCGTGCGCGAGATCAACGTCGAAGAATCGTAGATCTTCTAACGCGATCAACGTGTTGAAGATAGCTAGAATCCGGTATCTCGAGAGATCAACGGATTTGGGCATTTATCGTCCTACCGGTTTACTTGGCACGAAATCATTTCGTGAGGAAGAAGGTGTGCGTCACTTTTGTATCAAAGCATTATTAGTACGTCGATTTGTTATATTCGCTGCGTCAAATTCACTTTGAAACTGTCAGGAGGAATTTGCGTGTGATATTTGATTTAGGAGATAATTGCGTTGGATAGATTAAATAAAGAAACGTACTAATTAATGGTATAGGAACATTAAGGAAATAAAAGAATTTCGTTTGAATGGTAAGGAAAATCAAAGATTTTGTTCCTATTAATTGCAAAGGAGTAAATGGAAAAGAAGAGACACTTATACACGTGAATTTCAAACAATCTTGAAACGGATTTTGAACTTCTAAAGAGAAATAAATTTTGCTTGAAACTGCTACGCGAATTTTTATTCCTATTACAAAAATGACGAAAAAGGGAAGCGTAGAAATTTACTATCAAAAATAGATTTAAAAGAAATTGAACGTATAGGGAAATGATTTCTTTCCCACTTGGAATGCAAGGCTACAGATAAATTTATTATTTAAACGTCAAAATAAATATTATTCCCAATTGAAACCATATTAACTTTTAAATCATTAAATTAACATATAAAATAATAACAACTATCTACTACTTTATAGTAAAAAAAAATTGTAAATTCACAAAATACAACCTGTTACTTTTATTTCAAAATATCTTTCTTATAATAATTATTATATTTGGAAAACATTTTGAAATAATTTTCTCTTTTAAAACTTATAAATAAAATATCATTATGTTAACTACCAAATTAAATATTCACTTTAATACATTCTCTTTCCTTAATGGAAAGATTTCAAAAAATACAAATATTAATTTGTATTAAAATCAAATAAAAATCTAATTCAACTGCTTTTTTTAACAATAAATCAAACATTATTCAATAATTTCACATAACTCAACATATCCATTAGTTACCAATTTTAGTTCATTTGTTAGAGGTTAACTTATTTGAATTACAACAATACAATTAAACTATTGTTTCCTCTTTAATTTTGTTCAATAGATCAATATTTACAATTAACAATTATTATTAAATTCTTAACATTTGTTGTTTTAATTCAAATTGTAAATCTCATATAAACTATTATTATTCCCATCATTTTTGTTTCTACAAAATTTTATTCAATATTTAAAAAAAATTAGAATTTTAAATTGGTCTAAAATTTTGGATCGTTACCCATTACCCTTTTTTTCTCCAGATCTGAACTGCGTTGCAAAAATGAAGATGAGAAGAGATTTTGAAACCGTCAGGAAATCAAAGATTTTTTTATTCCTATTAAATACGGAGACGCAAATGAAAGTGGAAAGTTTTACACGTGAATTGGAGGCAGGGTTTTAGTTCTTTTTTTAAAAAAATGCACGTGCTGATTTGATTTTTAACAGCTAAGATATGAAATCAAAGAGTGCGAACAATAGATGCAAAATTAAAATGAACGTACGCCCAAATTAATTAATAAGTAACGTAATCTAAATTTATATGTTTTCTAATTTATTCGCTACTTATATTTAATTATACGTAATCCAAACATTAAATTTTTATTTCAAAATATTTTTATTTGAAATTTCTTAAAAATCAATTAAATACGTTATTAAAACCGTTTAAAATTTATGGGTTGTTACAACTACTATAAATAATATAACATCCTACTGATAAATTACTATCAATTCATCCAATTAACCAATAAATAATTTTAACTATTTTAAATTAAAACCAGTAATCCAAATGAGTGAGATTTACTCACTTTTATTTTGGTTGTCACACCTGCGTTCAAAGTTAGCTTAAAATTTTAGAAGCTCCAACCTGCTTCAATCTAATTCCATAGCGTAGTATTTAATGCCATGAGCACAACTCAACTTGTTTCGTCTTGATAGGTTCTCGTACGGAGAAGATATTAATTTTATTAGCCATCAATTATTTAAATTATTAATTAAAACAAATCATTTTTAATCAATTATTAATCACCTTCATTTTGCTAACCACCCTCTGTTTACGTCTCTAGCATGCGCGACAAACAACCCAAGTTCGGCTACCCCATAAACGACCATCGCTTCTTCTTCTTCCCTCGACCTGGCCAAGAACGGAACCTCCTCCGCTCGCGCTCGAGTCTGAGCCGCCGCGACCCATCCAATCCTGCTGATGTGCACGTAATTGTGCATATATTTACATCCATATTTTATCTCTTTTTATTTAAATAATCATCATACTTGGGCATTTTAACATGTTTAAAACCAAAATTCAATTATTTCCAAACCATCATATTTTCATCATCATTCAGGGGCAAAACGGTCATTTTTGTGCATGTGTCAATGTAAGAATTTTTACTTGGACATTTTTTGATTATTTTTATAGGAATTTGGATGCATATGGAAGAGGATTATATGAAGATACATGCATGCACAAGGAAATACAAAAGAATGAAGAGGAAATAATTCAAGTTCAAGATCATGGAGGACCACACCCACTTACCTAACTTCCAATTAGAAGCGAAGCACATTCTAAAAGGACTTAAAGCTTCATGTACATATTAAGTGGGGGATTAGTGAATGTTAATGATTACTTGGAGGCTACACCACCTCAAGGGTATTTTGGGAAGCTCCCTAAAAAGAGAATTAGGGTTTTATGCATGTATAAATAGCCCTCTTATGTACATGAAGATCATCATCTACTCTTTCATTTTACTTAGGAAATTAAGAAATCAAAGTGTAAGCTCAATGTTCTATAAAATAAAAATGGCTTCCAAGCCTCTTTCTTCTCTCTTTTCTACATGTTTTTCTTTGTTTTATTTTTAATATTTATTTATATGCTCTCTTTCTCCTTATGTTCATAGCTTAGATTTACATTTATGCAAGTAGTTAGTAGCTAATCTCTTTTGCTTTCTTTGCTTATTTTCTATTTTCTTTTCTTTAATGTTGAAACTTACTTGTGATGCTTCAATGCCACAAATGAGTAGCTAAACTCCTTCAATTTAGGGGTGATGAAGCTCTCTAATTTTATGTAATTTCAACATTTTTTATGATTTATGATCTCTTTGTTTATGCTTCATGAATGTGAATTTTGATGTAAGTTTATACAAGTGGGTTTGCTAGCTTATATTGCTTATGCAAATGAGCTATTCTTACTCAATATAAACACAATTTACATCAACATTTGCTAATTAATTTTTGATTATGAAATGAAAGTAAAAATGAAATTTGATGATCTATGTTACTAGTTACAATAGTAAATAGATCATACTTAAAATAGTTTTTGCTTTGGCTTCTTTTTCATGAGAATTGTAAGTGGTATAATTGTTGTATTATAGTTTGATGGTTTGAGTTATGTTAACTAATAACATAAACAAACCATACTTATGATAAATGCAATGATTATTTCACTTAATATCAAAGTTAGAGATCATAAATTATGTGTTTGTTGATTTACAAAAATATGAGAGTGGACTTGCCTCTAAATTGTTCTCTAGTTCAATAGCTTACTAATCACATTTCAATTCTAGTTTAGCTTCATTTTAGTTCTATCCAACAATTTCACTCGACTTTGGTATAATTTGATTGAATAGAAATTTTTAAAATCATCAATTCTCTGCGGATCGACCCGTATTCTCCACGTGCTACATTCGTACACCGTGCGCTTGCGGTATAAATTTTATTTCTAAATTCGTTCGACGGTTTTCTAATCCGATAGAATTTCCGTCGACGAACACCTGCCCTGACCCAAACCTTAATCGCGACGAACGTGCAACCCAAGCCATACCGCTGCCAACCTCCATGACTCGACCTTGTGCCTTTGCCCAACGCGCTCACGCACACTCGCTTTCTAGGTCGTGACTTCGACCGTCCTTCCTTAGCTGATTCGATTTAACCTTTTTTTTAAACTGAATTCGATGGAAAATAAATCAAGAAGGATAAGAGGAGAGACTTGCGATTTAAACTGGGGATGGCGGCTTGATCAGAATATAGGGTGGTTGAGGTGAAGGGTTAGGTCGGCTAAATCCTTTTCGATTTGATTATTATTATTTTAATATTCAAAATATCTCGTTCCTGTAACTCGAAATCCTGAACTCCTATCGAGGCGTGCCGCATAGCGTTTTCAATATTATACCCCTATTCGGAACCCAACGGAATAAGTCTCGAGACCTAACTCTATTGTATGGAAAAGATAGCTTTTTGAACCGAATTATTAAATTAAATTTTCAATATTAATTTCAACGCCTTTCTATCTCGTACAGCCAAACAGTAACTCCAAACGCTACGAAATTTGAAATCCGATAACAATACACTATTATAGATCCAATGGAATTAGTTTCGTCGGATTTCGAGACTGTGTCACGGATTGCTATTTTAACGCGTCGATTTAATCGACGATTTCTTAAATTGACGAAATCGCTTGAAATTTCAGTTTTAAAAACTTACTAAATCAATTCTAATTCAAATAAAATTTATACACATAAGAAATCGTTTCGATTTATATTCAACACAAATTTTAGTTATTTGCACTATTTCTGTATTTGAAACTTAAACCAATTTCTTGAATTCAACCAATAATTCCATATTCAAAATCAACTTATATTTTAAATTCAATATTTAAAATCATATAAATATTCAAAACCAAACGACGGAAAAAATCCGAGTCGTTATAATACATGGAGATTCAGTCAACAAAGAAAATTTATGTAAACCAAGATTATCGTAATCTATTTGCATGAAATCAAATCATAGAATTTGAAAAGATTATCGAGCAATCAGGAATTAATTTGTTTAGATCCAAGTAAGCTTCACCCTTAGTTTATTTAAAGTAAGGAAATTCATTTTCATACTTGTGTGAGTGAACACCCATCATTCTCCTCTTCTTCAAAAAACCTTAATTTCCATAATCAAATCAAATTAGTGGTTTTGAGCGCAAACAAGTTTTTAGATAAATTGGTTATTCAATTTATTATTATAGGTCAGTCTTTCCAAATTTCCATCTATATTTTTTGTAATTTGTCTCTTGTACTTTTTTTCTTCAATAAAATTAAATGAAATTGGGTTCCTAGATGTAAGCAATTTGGTCGAATTACGTTACATCTCTATATTTACCGCTCTTTGGTTTTTCATTGCTTTGACGATTACCGTTCATTGTATTGATGTTGATGATTAATTGACAAGTTAGATTCTTGGGTATTCCACGTTTAGGTCTAACTTTTCCAGAATAGATTGGTAGTAGAGCAACTTAATTAAAGTTTTGCATAATAGATTTGTATGAACGCAGAAGATTTTGCAAAATACACAGAGAAATGTGTATGTGTCTTTTAGATATTATTATAATATATATGATATGATGATGTTCAATACACATGTTATATATAATTTAATTAATATAACTAAACCGAACTTATGCAAAATAAATCTCAGTATATCAAATCAAACCTTAAATATGATTTAATATAATCAATATTAATAACGATAACACATTAAAAAAATCTAGTACATACTGAATAAATGAAAATTTTCCCATTTAACATGCACATCTCTAAGCAACTGAAAATGTATTTTAGCAAAGTTTGTACATATTTTAATATTTAAAATGTTTGAATGTGGCCAAGGGTTGAGTTCACAGTTAAAAGTCACACAAAAAAATTAAAGCTTTATTGAATTCAATGAAGTAAAGCAGTGAATCTTTTGTTGCACCGAGTGGGTCATAGCAGAATGTGATGCAAGCTATAGTTGCATTGAATTTGTCGCATGCCACAAATGTGGCTGTTATCTACATTGAATAAATGTAGCAA
The DNA here is from genome assembly GCA_030765085.1 of Allium cepa. NCBI lineage: Eukaryota > Viridiplantae > Streptophyta > Magnoliopsida > Asparagales > Amaryllidaceae > Allium > Allium cepa. The sequence continues at coordinate 131,425,945 of CM060934.1, forward strand.
AAGCTGCATCTTGTAAGTGGCGCAATAACTACGTCTATTCTTTCTTAGTATAATTCACATGCTTCAGGGTTTTTTTCCTTGGACCACAATTTTGGTCTGGCCATCAAAAGATGCGTTAATTTTGTCCACAAAAGCTAAAATACCGATGGTACGTCCTTACACTTAAAAAACCCATAAATCTGGCCTCCACACTAATTTTTTTTGTATTATGTGCCTAACGTAAAAAAAAACAATTTATATTTGGATTAAATGCTAGAAAAAGGATATAATCTACCCATCAAAAAATTATAATCTTTTAATGGGAGGTGGTCCATGAACTTTAATTGCTAAAGTGAAGATGTCATAAAAGAGAAAAAGACGACTCTAGAAATCAAATAAGCTAAAATTGAAATAAGGATGTAAAATATGTTAAAAATTGAGAGGGATCTGTAAAACATATTTTCTATAAAATAAGGATGCTACACTAATTAGAACTTGATTTTACACACACATGTACATGTATGTGTGTTTGTGTGTATGCGTATATAGACACACATATATTAAATACTGTTAGAGAACCACATATAATGTGATGGAAAGTCTCTTAGTATTTATGCAGAATTCATTGAGGGTGACGTGTGACACAATTAAACTCGCTCTGATACCATATTAGAGAATCACATATTATCACAAAACCAATTGGTTAATGTGATGGAAAGTCTCTTAACATTTATGCAGAATTCATATTGTAAATTCTCTGATGTGGGACTAATCTCCACAAATACAAATAATATTTTATAAAACAATATAATGGCCGACAAAAAATTGTTTATATTAGCGTAAGGATAAATTTTATATGACTTTTGGCATCATCTTGACATTTTTTCATCACATAAACACACTACAAGACAAAATGATTAGCTTTTCATTGTTTTTCGTATGATAGTTTTTATGTTTATATTATTGTCATGCTCGTATTGAGAACACTAACATCAAAAAATATTAAAATGTAAATTAAATAATATTACTTAAATTATTACTATATATATTTTAAATGTTAACTAATAAATAAATATTTTAAATAAATTAAAGTATAATAGTAATACTTTTATCAAATGATTGATAAATTTGAGTTAGTATAATTAAAAAATTTATACATATAAATACAAACAAATCTTGTATGATATAACTTAATATAAAAAAAAAGTTATATTTTTAAATTCACCATTTTTACCATTGCACCCGAGCGAACAATAAATACGGGATAAATTTGTTATTGTCATGTGCATGGTTGGAGATTGGTCGGTGTTAGTGGATTGATGAGGTGGGGACAATTGAATCACGGATTGATAATAAGGCAAGCTGAGGCTGGTTAGTGTGCACTGACCTTTGTGTTCATTATCAGCAGCCAGCTGAGATAAACCATCGGCAATTACGTACCATCCGACAATGATATATGGTATCAGTTAAATCTTAATTTTATTACACTGTCTTCGTTATATTGTTGCAAGTACAGCATGACGTGTAAGATAAATTTTACCTTTGCACCATTTACTGAAAGCTGGAGCATGAGCTTCCGATGCTTAGCAAAAGGTGCCATTCAGAGAATTAAGCCATTGTTCGCAAAAAATAGTACCTTCTTGACAATAGGCACACAGCTATAATCATAGTATTGTTAGAATTTTACATAGAGGTGCAGGCAAGAGATTGAGACTAAACACAAAGAAAACGTATTGTTCACTTAATAATCTTGATTGCCTCGGATAAACTTTTAAATAAAGAAAGAAATAAGAAAATACTTCCTAAACCCTAGAAGACTTGGTAAAAACATATCCAAGTTGTTGCAGAATTAAACAAACACAAACATTATTCCTAACAAAATTTGTATAAGTCATTAATTTTTATAGAGTTATTAACCAATTGTTACTGCTATAAAATAGCATCACTAACTATACTAACTCCACTAGAATAAGTTAATTTCTATAGACTTGAATAACCGTATTAATTCATAAATATATTTTCTAACATTAATTCTGTCTCTTAAACTGATGTGTTTACAAACACTCAGTTACTCTCTTCTCTCAAACTTGATCATCCAAGGCACATTTTCCGAGCATCTTCCTTTGTTTTTGAAATGTAGGCAACTCGAGGGGTTTTGTGAATATATCGGCTACTTGTTCTTCACTTCTGCAATAGATGATATCGATGACTCCTTCCACGGCGCACTCCCTTAAGTTATGGTACTACACATCAATGTGTTTATTTCTACCGTGAAGAACATGATTTTTAGAAAGTTTAATTGCTAAGCTATTATCACAATAAATTACATTGGTTCTCTCTTGCTTGAAGTGTAACTCTTCAAGAATCTTCCCCAACCAAACAGCTTGACAGGCACTAGCTGTTGCAGCTACAAACTCTGCTTCGGTTGTTGATAAAGTGAAAATTGCTTGCTTCTTTGAAAACCATGAAACTACTCCCAAGCCCATCATAAAAACATAACAGAGGTGCTTCTCCTGTCATCCAAATCTTCTGCATAATCACTATCAATAAAACCAATTAAATCTACTTTTTCACCCTTTTTATAGAAAAGCCCGAAATCAGCTGTACTATGCAATTACCGAAAACGTCTCTTTGCAGCAAGAAGATGTACCTCCCTTGGACATTCCATATACCTATTGATAAGACTCACACCATGCACTATATCTGGCCTTGTGGCTGTCAAGTACATCATGCTTCCAACTATTTGCTTATATAGAGTGCTGTTAACCTTCTTTCCTTCGTGTGCTTTGATAAGCTTCAAACCAACACCAGTTGGAGCCCCCACGACATTGCAATTCTTCATTTGGAACCTATCTAAAATTCCGTGGACATATTTCTTTTGAGAAATAAAAATACCATCATCAGTTTGCAACACTTCTATGCCAAGAAACTAGTGCATTAGTCTTAGATTGGTCATTTCAAATTCAAGCATCATGGATTGCTTAAAATTTTCAAACATGGCACTATCATTTCCAGTATAAATCAAATTATTCAAATATAAGCAAACAATGAGCATTTTACCTCCATCTTCGAATTTAATAAAAAGTTTGTGCTCATATGGATATTTATGAAAACCTTTCCTTAAAAAATAAGCTTTAATGCGACTGTACCATGCCCATGGAACTTGTTTTAGTCAATAATGAGCTTTTTTTAATCTATACATTTTATACCCATTTCCAATCTTAACATAGCCAGGAGGTTGGTCAATAAATATATGTTCCTCCAAATCTCCATGTAAGAACGCTGATTTTACATCCAACTGGAAGATAGGCCATGAGTTGTGCAGCTACCACGATCACCAATCTGATTATATCATGCCTCACCACCAATTGCGCTTTGTACTTTTCAACTCCTCCATTTTTCTTCAGCTTCATCTTGTATACCCACTTTACACCAATAGTCTTTTGTCTTTTCGGAAGCTCTGTCGGTTCCCAGGTATAGTCTCATTCAATGGTTGTGATTTCCACACCCATCGCCTTTCTCCACTTTGGTTCTTTCACAACATTTTCATAAGCAACTGGATCACAATCTAAAATTAAGAAAAAAAAATGAGTGAGTGGGTCTTATTCAGAATTATTAGAATCAGATGCCGCATAATCCATCATCCATGTAGGTTTTTTCCTTTGTCGTTGAGGTCTTTGTTCAGTAGATTGCTCATTAGTAGGTGGATTTTGAGTAATTATTGTTGTTGGTTGTTGGACCGTCTCTATAGACTTCTGTTGTTACTGCCTTTCATCACCATCAAAGTCTATTGGAATTTGCTGCTGAGCACTGTTCTTGTTCCATGCCCGGGTTTTTTCTTTATCAAAAATTACATCGCGACTAATGATGATTTTCTTGGTGATAGGATTGTATAACTTATAGGCTTTTAATTGATCATTAACACCAAAAAAATGCATTTTTCTCCTTTGTCATCTAGCTTCTTCCTCTTCTCATTTGGAATGTGTCTAAAAATTCTAAAATGGTCTACCGCAGGTCTTCGTCCACTCCAAGCTTCTTCTAGTGTCATATTTTTAACAAGAAAAGTAGGACTTCTGTTCAAAATATGAATACTTCAATTGACCGCTTCTGGCCAAAAGCTTTTTGAAAGTCCACTCCTCAACAAAAAGCTTCGCACCATATTAATAATAGTGCGATATTTCCTCTCGCATACTCCATTTTATTGGGGTGTGTATGCTGTTGTGAGCTGCCTCCTGATTCCATGAGTCTCGCAAAAATTTGAAAATTCATGTGAGTTGTATTTTCCACCACGATTAGTGCGAAGAACTCTGATGGAGCTGCCAACTTCTTTCTTAACAAGTGTTTTGAATCTTTTAAAAGCTACAAAAGCTTCGAATTTTCGTGCAAAAAATAAGCCTATGTCTTCCGACTAAAATCATTAATGAAGTTAATTATGTATCTTTTACTGCTATTGGAAGATGAATTTGTTGGCCCACACAGGACTGAGTGAATTAGCTCCAATGGCTAGTTTGATATCCACGATTTTCCATGCGAGAATGGATTGTGATGTTGTTTGCTAACAACACACATTCTTCACATACTTCAGTAGGTGCTTTTACTGAAGGAAGGTCGGTCATCATATTTTTCTACTGCAGAGACTTCAATCCACCAAAATTCAAGTAGCCATAGCGAAAATGCCATAGTCATGATGCATCTTTCAATTTCGTTGATAGGCATGAATGAGTGATATTTTGGAGATAAAGTGAGAACATTAGATTCACCGTCATGTTAACTTGAGAAATTAAGCCCAGCTTTGCATCTTCAATCCGACATACTCCATTTTTGATAGAAATCTCATACCCCTTTACTTGTAGTTGATCCACACTAAGCAGATTGGTTTTTAAATTTTGAGCAAAAAGAACTTTAGAGATAGTGTGAGTAAAGTTTTCTTTGGTTTAGATAGCTACCCATCTGTTAACGCTAAAATTTGAACGCTAACACCCCGGTGTATGAAGTGTAGTTGTGAAAGCACCACCCGATGATTCGGGAGCAGAGTATAAGCAGAAAATCACAGAAAAAGCAGTGAATAACAACAATTTTATAGTGGTTCGGCTCAAGGCAAGCCTACATCCACTTTAATTCTCTTTATTGCTAAACCGATTACAACTTTACAACAATCCTCAATTACAATTATGACGAGACAAACAACTAGAACTTTGGTAGAGAAGAATTCTTCGAATCCATGTAGATTGCGTTAGATTTTCCCTTGAAGTTAGTTGAAATGTCTTTCGAACTTGAGGTGTCGGGTGAGTTGAGAATTCAGCAGAGTACTGGCGCTTGAAATGATTGGCCAAAAGGTCCCTTGTATGTTGGAGCGCATGCCATATTTATAGAGTTTCCTGGACTAAGCCGTGTGCGACTTATAGAACTTCATGGGTTAGCATAACTCGGCTGCGACTTAAGGTAAGTCTTCACGAGGTAGAGGATCTCACGGGTTAGCTTGACTCGTTTGCAACTTAGGGTAAGCATTTGCGAGTTAACGTGTTATAGGGACACGGGTTACGACTTAACAGGTCGTGAACGACTTAAAAACAGTAAGTCATTTGGTGATTGTTTCGGATTGATTTAAGCCGCTCGGACCTCTCATTAGTTAAGTCGTTCATTTCCTAACACGTGAGCCTGTTAACTCGCTAACCTGCCTGCTTGCTTACTAACTCGCTAACTCGTTAGCTTGCTTACTAACTCACTAACTCGTTAACTCGCTAACTCGTTAGCTTGCTCACTAACTCACTAAATCGTTAACTCGCTAACTCGTTAGCTTGCTTACTAACTCATTAACTCGTTAGCCAGCTGGCTTACTAACTCGCTAAGTGCCTTAACCCGTTAAGTCGTTGATCCACCAAGTTGTTACAAACCCCGAGTCATTGAGCCGTTCCATTCCTCTAAGTCGCCTCTAACCTTAACTCACGAGCTAATTGAGTCGTAACCAGTTGAGTCGGTCCATTCCTCAAGTCGCGAGGTTTCTTGAGTCGTTAGGAATTTTAAGTTGATGAGTCACTTGGTCTCTTGGCCCACTAAGTCGCATAACTCTTAAGTCGTGAATCACAACAGGGTTAACATTTGCCCCTCGAAGTACGCGCCTACGTCGTAGGTCGTGTGCTTCGACTCATCTTAACTCATGCTACCCTGAGTCGTTGAGTCGTTAGCGACTTATAAGAGGCTTGAGTCGTTCGTGTCGATTCGAGTCCCTCCGCTTGCGTATATAAGCTGGCGAGATGCATTCTTCTTCCCTTTTACTCACATTCATATCTCAACTCACTTAGCAGATTCCCAAGCTTCCTGAAGAAGAATTCGAATCAACTAGCTCCGATCCACCAATTATTCTCACAACGTAAGTGATCCCAATCATTATCGAACCACGATCTCGGTTGGACTGTGAATCTTCCAATTTCTGTTCCTATCTCGATTCCATTGAACCATGACTTTCACGACCTCCATTTACTCCGCCGCTTCCTTTCGCTGTGAATCATAACCTTTAATCATTGATAAATGCGTCGTTACTGCAATTCGCGAGATCGCACTAGGCTTATGATAGATTGGTGGTGACTTGATTTTTAGATGGTTTGGTGGCGTGGAGGAATGATGAATTTCATGGAGAGGATGGTGAATTTCCTTATGCAGCTGAAGAATATATTCAAGCCATGGAAGCCAACGTCAGTTCAAATCTATTCGACTTTTACTTGCACAGCGTCTTGGGGCGCGGCAGTCTCTCTTTTCTCGGTCCTAAATACGAAATCACCTTGGCTGAAGTGTGCAAAGCCGCTCTCGACATGTTCAGAGGCGCCGGGTATACCGAGGAAGAGCTTGAGGCACGCTATCTAGATGAGGAAACTCATGCTGCTCTTGCGAAGGGAAAAGAGCAACTTGCCAGAGTGCGGACTGGGATGGCGGAAGAGGAACGTTCTGGAAAAGAATTACCACCTACTTCCTCTGTTCGTCCTTTAGTTTCTCCTGGGGTTGACATCACAGGTTCCAGTGCTTATTCCCCGCCTCCTACAAGAACCGGGGTAATTACCCCTACTGATGATGAGGCTTTGGAGGATATTGGAGCTCAAAATTATGAGATTGAACTAGCGAAGCAAATATCTTCAGATAACTTTGACATTGGTCCGATTCAGGTGGATTGCCTGCTTGCTCCTCAAAAGTTTGATGAGCTTCTCGATTACTTCTTGAATCTTGACGAACCCATATCTCCCTATTTTTCGGGAGATACTAATATTTTTAACTTCTCTTCTTCTGCAGTTGAAACACCAAGTGCTGTGCAAACTTCGCCTCCTGCAGCTATTATTCCTCCGTCTTCTCAAGTTACTCCCCTTCCTACTTCTCAACCAGGATCACAGGAAGAAAAGATAGGAGCTCTTCAGGGTCTGGACGATCCTACTACTTCTCAAAAAGGAGAAGAACTCGAGACAGGCGAAGTCTCTCCGGATCGAACTATTTCTGACGATACAAAACTGTCCGCATTCATTACTCCGGAAAGTGAGTCTTCAAAGAGGAGAGCGAAGCGCACATCTTCGAAGAAGAAGAGGAAGAGTATTTTGATCACAGAAATAGATTTGGAAGTTACTCCGGAGGCTCCTCTTTCTCCTTCTTCCCCAACTCTTTTAAGCCGGCACGAGAAGCTACCAATTAAACCAGGCGAAGGCTCAAAAGGTGGTGGGAGAAAGAAGAAGTGATGAACCTTGCTTTTCCTTCCTTGTTTAGTTTTTGCCTTTTGCATGTATTAAAGCTTGTAATGACCGGATATTATGCGGGTACCGGCCCCCCTCGCTTTTCTTTTGTTGGAACCTGTACCTGTATATAGAATAGTGTTGAATAAAATGATTTTTTTTCTTTGTATAAATTTCTGTCTATATCTGAGAATGCATTTACTATTCATTTTTGCACAAGTTTCTTTGTATGATATTGCAGTGAGCTTGTGGTATATCTTGTTCGAGCGCAATTTTACCGATGTAGTTACGCCATGCTGCCCCTATACCATAAGCCCATTGTAATATTTTATTTTATGTGGAACTTGTGCTTTTATTTTTTAGAGAATAATTATTCCACATTTGGAGGAATATGATTTCATTAAAAAATAGAGCACAAATAAGTTTCTACGCTTCAACTTTCGAAGATATCACTCTTTATTTTGTGCATATACACATTTTATTGAATGAAATCTTCTATGTGGTAAAGCGGGTATTTGTAAAGCACTTCAACTTCTTTTTGAGGAAGAGAATTTTCTAGAACAAGTAATTCACTCTTCCTTTGAAGGTTAAAGTGTGCTCTTAATGAGGATTTTTTTTTTACTTGCCACAGTAAAGGGCTTCTTGATTTTTGTTTCTTTGAAAAGTTGCACCTCTGAGGAAGACTTTTCCATGTTTCAACACTTGGAAGTTTTACTTCAATCTTGGTGAAACGTGTGCCTCCAAAGAGGTCTTTTCTGCTTGATTGTGCCTCCGGGAGGAGGTCTTTTCATTTCTGCCTCTGGGAAGAGGTCTTTCTGTCTTATTGTGCCTCTGGGAAGAGGTCTTTCTGTTTCTGCCCCTTGGGAGAGGCTCTTTTTTTTTTTTTAGCATTTCATCTCCGGTGAAGTGAAACTCCGAAGAGCGGTTGTTACACTTCAACTCCTGGCGAAATGGGCCTCCGAAGAAGGCTTTTATTTTGTTTTACATTTCAACTCTGGTGAAGTGAAACTCCGAAGAGCGGTTGTAACACTTCAACTCTTGGTGAAATGGGCCTCCGAAGAGGGCTTTTATTTTGTTTTACATTTCAACTCTGGTGAAGTGAAATTCCGAAGAGCGGTTGTAACACTTCAACTCCTGGTGAAATGGGCCTCCGAAGAGGGCTTCTATTTTGTTTTACATTTCAACTCTGGTGAAGTGAAATTCCGAAGAGCGGTTGTAACACTTCAACTCCTGGTGAAATGGGCCTCCGAAGAGGGCTTTTATTTTGGTTTACATTTCAACTCTGGTGAAGTGAAATTCCGAAGAGCGGTTGTAACACTTCAACTCCTGGTGAAATGGGCCTCCGAAGATTGCCTGGAAGTTACTCTCTCATGGTTGGAGGGTCATGACTCCTCCAATCTTTTTTGGTTGAGTAGAGAACTTTCTTTTTTACGGCATATGCTTCGTTAGAGGTCTTTATCCTCCGAAGAGTTGTGCCTCCGAAGAGGACTTTAGTTGTTCCTTGTCCACTTGCTTATGCCTTTTCAGTGATCCTCTATTTTTTTTTTCTTCAAGCTTGCACTCCCTTCTCTTACAAGTAGCTTGTTTAATCCAAAGAAGTGTACTTCATTGCTAGGCCAGTTCACGAGAACGGACATAAGCTTCTTAATTGGATGTTTGTTTGTTCAAACTTCTCAATTTATTAGCTAAAGCCCGTTTTCGGCGAAATCATTGACCGTTCAATTGAAGCACCTCTTATCTAGGATTTAAGCTCGGGAATTTTGTGACTTGGAATTTGTTTGTTGAATGATAACAAGAATCACTTGGTCTTGTAATGTGCAAGTTTTGTTTTCGTTGCCTGCAAAAATTTAAATCGACATTTCAGTAATACATTTAATGTACTTTTCATATCGAAAATAAAACAAACATGTAATAATAATAAGGAACACAAGATTTATAGTGGTTCGGCCAAGAATTTGGGCCTACATCCACTTTATAGTCTTTCATTATTCACTTGCATCGGTTTTACAATCGCTTTCAATTACAGGAATCATACATTCATAATTCTTTTTACAATATTTCAACAAAGTTATCAAGTAAAGTATGGACGCAAGTGATTGCTGTTCCAAGCTCTTGGAATTTGATCTCCTTCGACAGAAGTGAGTTTGAATGTGCCGTCAAGAAGCTTCTGACCTATGACATATGGTCCTTCCCAATTTGGCCCAAACACACCTGTCGCTGTCATAATTCTCTTTAGGACTAGATCTCCAATTTCAAAGCTGCGTTGGCGAACTTTGGAATTGAAATGTCTGGCTATCTTTTGCTGATGAGATGCGATTCTGAGCTCAGCCTCTTCTCTTCTTTCATCAAGGAGATCTAGTGCCTCAAGCTGTAGTTTTTCATTCTCCGCTTGATTGAAATGGATTCTTCTATGTGAAGGGACTTCTGTTTCTACCGGAATCATCGCCTTTGATCCATATGCCAATGAAAACGGAGTATGCCCAGTCGCAGTTTTGTGGGTAATTCTGTATGCCCATAGTGCTAGCGGTAGCTTATCGACCCAACCACCTTTTGCTTTTCCAAGTTGCTTCTTGATGGTTGACTTGATAATTTTATTTACTGCTTCCACCTACCCGTTTGCCTGCGGATGAGCTACTGCTGAGAAGCTTTTTCGGATTTTGAATCGTTTGCAAAAATCTTGGAATTCTTCACTTTCGAACTGAGTACCATTGTCTGTAATTATTTTTTGAGGCACACCATATCTGCAAATGATACTTTTAGTCACAAAACTTATCATCTTTTTTGAAGTGATAGTAGCCAGTGGTTCAGCCTCTGCCCACTTAGTAAAATAATCTACAGCAACAATGGCATATTTAATTCCAGATTTGGCAGTTGGTAACGGTCCTACAAGGTCTATCCCCCATATTGCAAACGGCCATGGACTGACCATCTGTGTGAGTTCAGTGGAAGGAGCTCTAGGAATTTTGGCGAATCTTTGGCATCTGTCACATTTTCGGGAATAGTCTGCTGCATCTCGATTAATTTCTGGCCAAAAATATCCGTATCGGAGAATCTTTTTCGCTAAATTTGACCACCTAAATGATCACCACATTCTCCCCCATGCACCTCAGCTAGGATTGTTTTGGACTCTTCCCTGGATACACATCGAAGTAACGGCATTGAGAATCCCCGTCTGTATAACTGGCCATCCTGGACTATATAGCGAGAGGCTTTCCTCAGTAGCTTCTTTCGTTCTTTTGAGTTTTCCGGTAAAGAGCCATTGAGCAGATATTCTGTTATTGGAGTCATCCATGATTCTTGCTCTTGAGACACGCTCATGATCCAATCAATATCCATCTCATCAATGCTCGGAGTCGACAGGACCTCCACTGGAGTTAACCCCAGAAATTGAGCTTCGCCTGTGCTAGAATACTTTGCGAGAGAATCTGCTTTCATGTTTTCTTCTCGAGGAATGTGACTTATCATGTAATGATCGAAATCACCCAGGAGTTCCCAAGCCTTTGACAAGTAGGCGGGCAGATTTCCCCCTCTCGCTTGGAATTCCTTTTTGACTTGGCATACAATAAGCTGAGAATCACTGAAGATCTGTAACGCTCGGATGTTTAGTTCTTTAGCAATCCTTAAGCCAGCGATAAGGGCTTCGTATTCTGCTTCATTGTTTGTTGAAGGAAATTCCAATCTTAGTGCGTAGCATAATGATCGACCTTCAGGGGTCTCGAGTACAACTCCGGCTCCAGAACAGTAGTCGTTTCTCGCGCCATCGACATATAACTTCCATTGGATTGGGGAATCGTCGATCGTTTCCTCCTCACTGTTACCCTTATCTGTGAATTCTGCGATGAAATCCGCTAAAACTTGTCCATTGATTGCTTTTCGGGGATGATAAGTGATGTCATGTTGACTGAGTTCAATATTCCACTTTAGAAGACGACCCGAAGTCTCAGGGCGAAATAGGACTTGCTTTAAAGGTTGATCAGTGAGGACTCTGATAGGATGAGCTTGGAAATATTGCCTCAACTTCCTAGATGCAATTAGTAGGCAATAGACGAGTTTTTCCAACTTAGAGTAATTCATCTCTTCCCCAGTGAGTCTTTTGCTGATATAGTAAACTAGATGTTGAATCCTCTTGTCTTCTCGTATCAGCGCTGCACTTAAAGCATGAGATGATACTGCCAAGTATATAAGAAGATCCTCGCCATCGCCAGGCCTAAAAAGTATTGGAGGCGTTTCCATATGGCAAATCAATTCATCAAAGGCTTTTTGGCATTCGGGAGTCCAATCGAAGTTTTTCTTTCCTTTCTTTAGGGCGTCAAAGAATGGGATGCATTTATCTGAGGCTTTGGAAATGAACCGACTCAAGGCGGCGACTTTTGCATTGAGACTTTGCAATTCCTTCTTTGTTCTAGGAGCTTTAACTTCCTTTAAGGCGTAATTTGAGCTGGACTAGCCTCAATGCCCCTTGCGCTTACGATGAAACCTAAAAACTTGCCGGATTCCACTCCAAATGAACATTTTAAAGGATTGAGCTTCTAATGCAGCTCAGGGGATAAGTCGTATGCAATCTAAAGAGGAAGATCGGTCTCGAGTTAAGGAAGCTTCGTTTTTAAGTCTTAAGTCGTTCACGAGTCAAGCAACTATGAGTCGTGAACGACCTAACTGGTCGCGTGAAGGGGAGGTGCGACCTAACGAAGAAGAGGCACGAGATAACAAACACTTGAGTCGTATGCGGGTTAATGGAACAGGGCTGCGACTCAACGGGAAATTGGGGTGTTCGAGGCTAATGAGTCGTACACGACTCAACGACCCATACATAAGTCGCTTACGACTTAACACGAAGAAGGGGAAGGTTTCAGCAAGTAAGGTCCTTGAGTCGGAGGCGGAACACGACCTAGCTAAGTCATTTGAAGAGGCATGCCGCAAAGAAGTTGGAAGCTTGAGTCGTGTGGGTCTTGAGTCGGTCCTTAGTTGAGTCGTGAGTCGTTCACGACCTATGTTGAGTCGTATATGTTGTATTACGAGCTGGTATGTAAACACTGGTGTTGAGTCGGTTGAGTCATGGTGTAATGTAATTGTTTTGAGTCGTGTGTTGTTCTGTTGAGTCGTGGCAATTTTAAGTCGTTAGTGTTGTACTGTTTGTATTTTTCCTAGGTCATGTATTGAGTCGTATGTGGTTGGGTCGTCTACTGCTAATGAGTCGCTACCGACTCAAGATGAGTCGTGAGTCGTGGGGGAGGATGAGTCATATACGACTTAAGGCTCAGGTCGAGGAAACACTATAAATAGGGGTTGATTTTTGAATAAAATTCTCTTTTGTTAGCTTTGTGCTTTCATACAAATTGGTAGTTGAGTGTGATCTCCTATCTCCTCTTTCGGTTAATCGAGTGCGCTCGATTCAACGATCGTAGAAGCCGATTCACAGAATCTAGTGCGCTAGATCAACGTGCGAAGAATCGTAGATCTTTGTTTCTCGGTATCGTGCGCGATCAACGAGACGAAGATAGCTAGAATTCGGTATCTTTGGATCAACGGATTTGGGCCTTGCAGTATTCTCAACTCATCGATTGCTACATTCCATCGATTGAAGTTTGTTTCGAATTATCCGCTGCGTCATTATTGGTATCAGAGCCATACTTAGCCAATCATAGCTAAGTTGATTCTTGGAGCCAAGTATTTGAAGTTGAAGATTGAAGTTGTGTTCGTTGTGTTCATCTTGAAGTTGCAACGAGTTCGAAGATTTTGATCCATCTCATCTTGGATCTAGATTTGGGGAAGTGTTTGAATTTGAAGTAAGGCCGTGTATACTTGTGAAGTAGCCGAGCCTAGTGAAGGGTCTTGAAGATTGAGCCGTGACTTATTGTTGTTTGTGAAGTGTTGTGTTGATTCAATCATGCCACCAAGGAGAGCTAACCGCCATCAAAATGTTGAAGCCTTGTATCGGAGAGAAGAAGCCGATCAAATGGAACAACGTATGCATGAGAAGATTGAAGAAGGCATTGGTAGGTTGGAGAAGCTTATGATTGACATGAATCAAAGTAGAAGAAGAAATTCACCTGAGTCCATTCATGGAGGAAGTAGAGTTTCACATCATTCAGATCGGGAGAGGAGAGAGAGTCAGGATCATCGGAGTGTTAATAATCGAAGTAGGAGGAATGTTGATCATCATGATAGACGGGATGTTGGTAGTAGGAGTAGTGGTAGAGATGTTGGAGGGCGTGAAGGACAACGATATGCATCAGACTTTGATGAGGAGTTTGACGGTGATAGGGGAAGTGTTCATTTCAGAGACCGAGATCAGAGACAACGTCAGTATCGGGTTATTGATGATGATCGACGTTGGGAATCGGGGATGAAGATGGAGATTCCGGAGTTTAAAGGAGGGATGGTAGCTGAAGAATTTCTTGATTGGGTATCAAATGTTGAAGAGGTCTTTGATTTTAAGGAGGTTCCTAAGCATAGGAGAGTAAAGTTGGTTGCTACTAGGTTGAGGGGGAGAGCTTTGGCGTGGTGGCAGCAAACTAAACTTACCAGGGAGAGAATGGGGAAGTCAAAGATAGAATCTTGGGAGAAGATGAAGAAATTGATGCGAGCTACATTCTTACCATACAATTATCAATCACTTATGTACCAGAGGTTGCAGAATCTGAGGCAAGGGACGAAGTCTGTTAGTGATTATGCTGACGAATTTTACCAACTCATTGCCAGAAATGATATTATGGAAACGGAAGAACAGCTAACTGCTAGATTCATTGGGGGATTGAGAATGCAGATCCAGGATATGGTTAATATGTTCGATCCTAGATCAGTTGCGGAGGCACATCAGAAAGCGTTGGCTTGGGAGAAGCAAGGAAGGCGTGGAGGTGGTGTGTTTACTAATTCCAATAATCAAGCGATGGGTGTTAGTGGAAGTTCTAATGTTCCTAAACCTGTCAATAAGCCAGTGGTGAAGGAGGCTGAGAAGGCGAAGGTTAACAGTGGTTTCAAATGTTATAATTGTCAGGAGTTGGGTCATAAAAGCAATGAATGTCCGAAGCCGAAGAAGAGAGCAATGGTTGCAGAAGTTGAGGAGGATGATGGTGAGGAGGCAGAATGTTCAAATACACGTTATGTTGAGGAGGAAGAAGAATTGTCTGGAGATGAAGGTTGTAATCTTATGATGAGGAGGTCATGTCTTACACCAAAGCAGGAGGAGGATTGTAGTTGGTTGAGAAGCAATATTTTTCAGTCGACATGCACTATTCTGGGAAAAGTTTGCAAGTTCGTTATTGATGCTGGAAGTTGCGATAATATTATTTCTACCGAGGCTGTGAAGAAGTTGAACTTGAAAACTGAGAAACATGCTAAACCGTACAAGCTAGCATGGTTAAGGAAAGGTGGTGAAGTGAAGGTGTGTCGAAGGGCTTGTGTTAATTTTTCTATTGGAAAGAAGTACAAAGATGAAATTTGGTGTGACGTTGTAGACATGGACGTATGTCATCTGTTGTTGGGCAGACCATGGCAGTTTGATAGAGCAGTGCAACATGATGGTCGTGCTAATAGCTATAGTTTCATGTTCGAGGGTACTAAAATCACTTTGGTTCCCAAGAAGCAACAACAGAAGGAGAGCAAACTGGAAGAGATTGAAGAGCTGAAAACTTTATTATCTTTGAAGGAGTTTGTTAAAGAAGTTGAAGAGGAGCCTGAAGTCTATTTGTTAATTGGGCGAGAGTGCAGTGAAGGGGTTGAAATTCCTGAAGAAGCAAAGCCAGTTTTGAAAGAGTTTGAAGATGTATTTCCAGAGGAGCTGCCTAAGGAGTTACCACCATTGAGAGACATTCAACATCAAATTGATCTTGTTCCGGGAGCAGTGTTACCACATAGACCACATTACCGAATGAGTCCGAAGGAACATGAAGAGTTACGAAGGCAGGTGGAAGAGTTACTTGAGCAGGGACGTGTTCAGGAAAGCTTGAGTCCTTGTGCTGTGCCAGCTTTGTTGGTGCCGAAGAAGGATGGAACATGGAGAATGTGTACAGATAGTCGAGCTTTGAACAAGATTACTGTTCGTTATAGATTTCCTATGCCGAGGTTGGATGATTTGCTGGATCAGTTGAGTGGGGCAACTATATTTTCGAAGATTGATTTGAAGAGTGGTTATCACCAGATTCGAATTAGACCAGGTGACGAATGGAAGACAGCTTTCAAGACGAGAGAAGGGTTGTACGAATGGTTGGTTATGCCATTTGGTTTGTCAAATGCACCTAGTACATTCATGCGGGTGATGAATCAAATCTTTAGACCATTCATTGGGAAGTTCGTGGTGGTTTATTTCGATGATATTCTGATATATAGCAGGAGCACAGAGAAGCATGTAGAGCATTTGAGAAAGGTGTTAATTATTCTTCGTGAGGAACAATTTTATGCAGCTACGAAGAAATGTGTGTTCATGACGAGAAGTGTATTATTTTTGGGATATGTTGTATCTGAGAAGGGAATCCAAGTGGACCAGAGTAAAGTTGAAGCAGTCAGGAATTGGCCACAGCCAAAGACAATTACGGAAGTGAGAAGTTTTCATGGGCTAGCATCATTCTACCGGAGATTCATTCCACACTTCAGTAGTGTGATGGCTCCAGTTACTGATTGCATGAAAGGGAAACAGTTTGTATGGTCAGAAGAAGCGGGGATTGCTTTTGAACGAATCAAAGAACTGTTGACGACAGCGCCAATTCTTGTTTTACCTAATTTTCAGTTGTTGTTTGAACTACACACTGATGCATCAAAGGTTGGGATTGGAGGAGTGTTGAGTCAACAGGGGAGACCTATTGCATATTTCAGTGAAAAGTTATCAGGGGCAAAAATGAGATACAGTACATATGACGTTGAATTCTATGCTGTTGTGCAAGCTGTTAAGCATTGGAGACACTACCTATTTCAAAAGGAATTCGTTCTTTACACTGATCACGAAGCTTTGAAACATTTACAGGGGCAGGATAAAATTTCAGCGAGACATGCATCATGGATTGCATATTTACAGCAGTTTACCTTTGTTGTTAAACACAAATCCGGGGTGACGAATCGTGTGGCTGATGCTTTGAGTAGGCGGAGTCATTTGCTGACAACATTGAAAGTTGAAGTGACGGGGTTTGAATTACTACCAGAAATGATTGAAAAAGATCCTTACTTTGTGAAATATGTGGAGAAAGTGAAGGATGGGAGTACTGATGAATTTATGATAATTGATGGATTTTTGTTTAAAGGAAATCGGTTATGTATTCCTGAGAGCAGTTTGAGAATGAAAATTATCAAGGAGTTGCATGAAGAAGGCCATGTGGGTAGAGATCGTACATTGCAGTTGATTTCTCAATCTTACTTTTGGCCGTCAATGAGGAAAGAGGTAGAGAGATTTGTGGAGAGATGTCATATTTGCCAGGTTTCAAAGGGAACAGCGACGAATGCAGGGTTATATATGCCATTACCTGTACCGTCTAAGCCATGGGTTGATATCAGCATGGATTTCGTTTTGGGTTTGCCTAGAACTCAAAGGGGAAATGATTCGATATTTGTTGTAGTGGACAGGTTTTCGAAGATGGCACATTTTATTGCCTACAAGAAGACAGCAGATGCAGTTCGAGTGGCACAGTTATTTTTTAAGGAGGTGTATCGATTGCATGGTTTACCAGAATCTATTGTTTCTGATCGGGATACTCGTTTTCTGAGTCACTTTTGGTTAAGTTTGTGGAAGATGGTGGGAACGAAGCTGAAATTTAGTAGTGCTTATCATCCGCAAACTGATGGACAGACAGAAGTTGTAAACAGGTCATTGGAAAATTTGTTGCGATGTCTTGTACAAGATAATTTGAGAAGTTGGGACATGAAATTATGCCAAGCAGAATTTGCTCATAATCATGCCATGAATCGCAGTACGGGATTCAGTCCATTTCAGATTGTATATTCAAATTTACCTAGGGGACCGTTAGATTTGGCAGTAGTACCGCAGTCAAAGGGAACAGTTAAACGAGCTGCTGATTTTGTTGGTGAGCTGACTGAATGTCATAAAATCGTTCAGGAACGATTGGAGAAAGCGAATGAGAAGTATAAGAAGTCCGCAGATTTGAAACGACGAAATGTTGAATTTAACAAAGGCGATTTGGTGTATGCTGTGTTGACGAAGTATCGTTTTCCAGTGGGCTCTTATAATAAGCTGAAAGCCAGAAAAATTGGTCCAGTTGAAGTTTTGAAGAAAATCAATGAGAATGCTTATCGATTAAAGCTACCAGATGATGTTTATACTTCTGATGTTTTTAACGTCAAACATTTAATTCCATATCATGGAGGTGAGATTGTTGAGGAAGAATTTACAAATTCGAGGTCGAATTTTTCTCAACCAGGGGAGGATGATGCAGCTCAGGGGATAAGTCGTATGCAATCTAAAGAGGAAGATCGGTCTCGAGTTAAGGAAGCTTCGTTTTTAAGTCTTAAGTCGTTCACGAGTCAAGCAACTATGAGTCGTGAACGACCTAACTGGTCGCGTGAAGGGGAGGTGCGACCTAACGAAGAAGAGGCACGAGATAACAAACACTTGAGTCGTATACGGGTTAATGGAACAGGGCTGCGACTCAACGGGAAATTGGGGTGTTCAAGGCTAATGAGTCGTACATGACTCAACGACCCATACATAAGTCGCTTACGACTTAACACGAAGAAGGGGAAGGTTTCAGCAAGTAAGGTCCTTGAGTCGGAGGCGGAACACGACCTAGCTAAGTCGTTCGAAGAGGCATGCCGTAAAGAACTTGGAAGCTTGAGTCGTGTGGGTCTTGAGTCGGTCCTTAGTTGAGTCGTGAGTCGTTCACGACCTATGTTGAGTCGTATATGTTGTATTACGAGCTGGTATGTAAACACTGGTGTTGAGTCGGTTGAGTCATGGTGTAATGTAATTGTTTTGAGTCGTGTGTTGTTCTGTTGAGTCGTGGCAATTTTAAGTCGTTAGTGTTGTACTGTTTGTATTTTTCCTAGGTCATGTATTGAGTCGTATGTGGTTGGGTCGTCTACTGCTAATGAGTCGCTACCGACTCAAGATGAGTCGTGAGTCGTGGGGGAGGATGAGTCATATACGACTTAAGGCTCAGGTCGAGGAAACACTATAAATAGGGGTTGATTTTTGAATAAAATTCTCTTTTGTTAGCTTTGTGCTTTCATACAAATTGGTAGTTGAGTGTGATCTCCTATCTCCTCTTTCGGTTAATCGAGTGCGCTCGATTCAACGATCGTAGAAGCCGATTCACGGAATCTAGTGCGCTAGATCAACGTGCGAAGAATCGTAGATCTTTGTTTCTCGGTATCGTGCGCGATCAACGAGACGAAGATAGCTAGAATCCGGTATCTTTGGATCAACGGATTTGGGCCTTGCAGTATTCTCAACTCATCGATTGCTACATTCCATCGATTGAAGTTTGTTTCGAATTATCCGCTGCGTCATTATTGGTATCAGAGTCAACAGGTACTGGTATTGTCGTTTCCACTGGTACCACTCTATTCTCTTCTGCACTGACTTTTCTAGGATCCATCTCTTTCCGTGCTCCGCTATGCTCGCCAGTGCAGGGTCCGCCCTGTAATTGCTACAAGGCTGGTTCTTTGATGCGGACTGGGGCTGCCGCATCCTTTCCCATTTCTCTTTTCCTTGTTTCTCGTAGCTCTGTCAGATAACACTCCCGCCCAGCATTTTGATCCCCTTTTATAACTCCCACCCCATTATCTGTGGGAAATTTAATGGTGAGGCACCATGGGGCCAGAACAGCTCTGAATGCTGCGAGAGTTGGACGGCCAAGGAAAGCATTATAAGCAGAAAATTCGTCGACAATCACAAAAGTTTGCTTGCGGACCACTTTTCTTCCTCCTTCTCCAAGTTCCACAAACAAATCAACGGTTCCTATTGGCTGTTTTGGCTCCCCAGTGAAGCCAGCGATTTTCTGCGATGATGCTTGCACATCAGCCATAGGAATCTTCATTTGGTCGAATGTTTTCTTGAAGAGGATATTGCAGGATGCGCCACAATCAATGAGAACTCTTCTGACAATAGCTGGCCCGATACCAGCCGAGATGACTAAGGGATCCAAGGTAGGAGCTTCAATACCTGCGGAATCCCTGGCTCTGAACACAATATCATCATTGAAAGTTTTTTGTTGCTTCAGGGGCATAGCACCTTCCAAAACAAATACGTCTTCCTCGGTCGGTATATACTTCAAAGCTCGGGTATACCTTTCCATCTCACCCCAGCTCATGCCTGCTGGCTGAGGTCCTCCCGTAATGACATTGATGACAGGCCTTTCGGATTCATTCCCTGCAGTCTTTTCACCTGTCCTGGGTTGATGAGCAGGAGCTCGTTGCCCCTGACTAGTCGAAGCGGGATTGCTGCTATTCTTTTCCACAAATTGCTGCAGCTTGTTTTCCCTTATCAATTCTTCAATCAAAATTTTCAATTGGCGGCATTCATCGGTATCATGACCGGGTTGATTATGGAAGCGGCAAAACTTTCCGCTTTGTACAACTTTTTTCCCGGTTCTCAGAACGGGAGGTTTAGGATAATCAACAGAATCTTTAGTGGCAAGGTAAATACGCTCCGGCGTATCTGATAAAGGGGTATATTCCGATGGCTTGAAGGAACGAGGCTTCTTCAGATTTTTCTGTCTCTTCCCGTCATTATTTTCTCTTTTCTGTCCTACAGATTCATTCTTGCGTGGGGCAACAACATTATCTTCATCTTTTTCCAATGCTGCCTTTACCGGTATAGGACGGCTTTCCAGATGTATGAACTCATCTTCTTTCTTGTAGAATTTTTCAAGGGAATTTGGTTCCTTCATGTTAAGCCATTTTCCAAATTCACTCGACTTGTCGATGGCCCTCATCAGATAGGTCAAGATCATCCGTGGTTCTGCATTGTCTACCTCGGCCAGCGCTATATTAAAGCGATTCAAGAAAGATCTGATAGTCTCACCTGGATTCTGCTCTAAACTTGACAACGACATAATATCTTTGGCTTTTGAAGCGTATAGTCTGAACTGCTCCTTGAATTTCCGGGTTAAGTCAGAAAACTGATCTATAGACCAGATTGGCAACTTGGTGAACCAAAGCAGAGCTACACCTTCCAAATATACAGGAAAATATCGGCACTTTATTTCATCAGAAGCTCTGGCACCTGTCATGTGCCAATCATACTTATACAAAAATTCGTTCGGATCACTTGTTCCTTTGCAAGCTGGAATAGTTGGAGGGACGAACTTCCTTGGGAACTCAGCCTTTAAGATTCTTTCGGTAAACGGGGTTTTACTTGGAGCGAAACCCCATTCCTTCTCATCTTCATTCCTTTGCATGCTTTCCTTCATGATTTGTCGAACCATTTCAGAAAGATATCCCTCATCATTTCGAGCTTTAGATCCACCAATTTCAGGAAATGTCCGCTCAAAGGGGCTAGCAGCCCTCTCAGGAATGTTTCTTTCTTCATCCTCATGAATGTTGCCAGCAAAGTTCCTTTCATTACCCGTTGGTTGACGGTTTACCCCAAGCAAGTCATTCAACTTATTCAAAATTAGGGCATTTTGGGCGTTCTGAGCTTCCAATTGCGCACTTTGGGCATTTATCTGCTGGTTCAGCCCTAAGATTACAGCATCCAGCTCCGCTTTTGTAACTCCAACAGGTGGAGTGGCTTGATTAGATACTGGGGAAGAGGAGGTTCCCTCTTGAACATTTCCGGATCTAACAGATCTACTCCTTCTCCCCGGAGCCATGATTTCAGATAAACTTCTAGTCTTCAGAGAGGTTACTTCAACAAACTTCCGTGGAGCAATGATGACGATTTGCCTGAGTTCAGTTCTCAGTGAAAGCACCAAAAATGTTAACGCTAAAATTTGAACGCTAACACCCCGGTGTATGAAGTGTAGTTGTGAAAGCACCACCCGATGATTCGGGAGCAGAGTATAAGCAGAAAATCACAGAAAAAGCAGTGAATAACAACGATTTTATAGTGGTTCGGCTCAAGGCAAGCCTACATCCACTTTAATTCTCTTTATTGCTAAACCAATTACAACTTTACAACAATCCTCAATTACAATTATGACGAGACAAACAACTAGAACTTTGGTAGAGAAGAATTCTTCGAATCCATGTAGATTGCGTTAGATTTTCCCTTGAAGTTAGTTGAAATGTCTTTCGAACTTGAGGTGTCGGGTGAGTTGAGAATTCAGCAGAGTACTGGCGCTTGAAATGATTGGCCAAAAGGTCCCTTGTATGTTGGAGCGCATGCCATATTTATAGAGTTTCCTGGACTAAGCCGTGTGCGACTTATAGAACTTCACGGGTTAGCATAACTCGGCTGCGACTTAAGGTAAGTCTTCACGAGGTAGAGGATCTCACGGGTTAGCTTGACTCGTTTGCAACTTAGGGTAAGCATTCGCGAGTTAACGTGTTATAGGGACACGGGTTACGACTTAACAGGTCGTGAACGACTTAAAAACAGTAAGTCATTTGGTGATTGTTTCGGATTGATTTAAGCCGCTCGGACCTCTCATTAGTTAAGTCGTTCATTTCCTAACACGTGAGCCTGTTAACTCGCTAACCCGCCTGCTTGCTTACTAACTCGCTAACTCGTTAGCTTGCTTACTAACTCACCAACTCGTTAACTCGCTAACTCGTTAGCTTGCTCACTAACTCACTAACTCGTTAACTCGCTAACTCGTTAGCTTGCTTACTAACTCATTAACTCGTTAGCCAGCTGGCTTACTAACTCGCTAAGTGCCTTAACCCGTTAAGTCGTTGATCCACCAAGTTGTTACAAACCCCGAGTCGTTGAGCCGTTCCATTCCTCTAAGTCGCCTCTAACCTTAACTCACGAGCTAATTGAGTCGTAACCAGTTGAGTCGGTCCATTCCTCAAGTCGCGAGGTTTCTTGAGTCGTTAGGAATTTTAAGTTGATGAGTCGCTTGGTCTCTTGGCCCACTAAGTCGCATAACTCTTAAGTCGTGAATCACAACAGGGTTAACACCATCTTTTCCCATGATAGAAATTATGGAGTTGTCGCCAAACTTGACGTGGTGCGGGATGAATTATTCAACTTAGAAAATGCTTTCTTATCTCCACACATATAATTGCTGCAGCCAGTATCTAAATACCACTATTTTCTTGGGTTTCTTCATTGACATGACACGCCATAAAAAGAGACATGTCTTCTTCTTTTTCTGCAAAGTTAGTTCTTTCTCCACTTTGTCTATTCAAATTAGTATGACATTCATATTTATAATGTTCTGTACCTATGACATCTGTAGCATTCCACATTAGACTTGTCCGCCGACTTTGGTCTATTTGCTTGGTTGCGTCCTCGTCCTCTTCCATGTGAGTCATAAGAATAGTTATCTTGGTTTTGGTATTGCTGCTGAGTTCCACGATCATTGCTGCCTCTGCCTCGACCTCTGTTTCCATCTCGTCCTCTATTTGCTCTTCGCTTTGAATTATTGACTGCGGAGGCTTTTAAGGCTTGCTCCTCCTTCTCCATCTCCTCCTCCTACTGGTTGAGTTTGTGCTCATGAACTAATAAAAAACCTTGTAATTCATAAGCTGAAAGTTCATCAATATTATGAGCTTCTTCTATACAACAAACAACATAATTAAATTTTGGCGTCATGGTTCATAGTATTTGCTCAACTATAGTAACGTCCTCCATCTCGTCACCGTGGATCCGCATCTTTTTCACAATCTCCATTGTCCGAGTGAGATAATCCGATACCGATTCTCCTGTTTTCATTCAAAGTGTTTTGAACTCTGTATGAAGTGATTGAAGCGCTGCCTCTGTCTCTGTAGAACCTTAATCCTTCTTCTTCATAGAGTCCCAAATATGCCTGGAAGTGTCCTTGCAAAGAATGATCTCCAAGATTGTGCAATAAATAATTCGGAAGAAATAATTATTTGCCTTAAGATCTTTCAATCGCTGTGCTTCGACCTCCGCTCTTTGTCCATCTGTCACTGTTGTGTCGGCTGCAGGATTGGTAATTCCTTCAAAGACGACTTGCCAATACTCCTTGGATCTTAAAAAATTCAACATTAACATACTCCAATGATCATAGTGACCATCAAAGCGGGGAATCGCCAGTTGAACAAAGTTGTTTGCTGTCATTGTTGACTGCTGTCTATTTCTCTCTCTTTCTAACTCACCAGGCTTCGATATCACTCATAACTATTTGTGTCTATATATATATATATATATATATATATATGCTTATATATATATGTATGTATATAATGCATGTAGAAGAAGACAAAAGGGTAAAAAAAACTTTGATAGACTTCTACTACTTTCTAGACACTGAAATTTGTACAAACCCTTGCTCTTTATATAGAATTATTAAACAACTGTTACTGTTAGAAAATAGGATCACTAACTATACTAACTCTATTAGAATAGGATAATTCCTATAGACTAAGACAACCATATTAATTCATAAATATATTTTCTAACAAGTATAAAAGCATTTACAAATGTAGCATTCAAAATTAAATTTTGTAAATGTAGGTTGTCCAACAAAGTGTAGAAATCATAATCGGTTATAAATTCAGTAAGAACAGTTCAATATCTGTAATCTATTTTTTCGCTTTTTTAACGAACACTCGACCATCAGACGTTTGTTTAACAAACATCCACTTATCAAATATCTGAATATATATATATGTGTGTGTGTGTGTGTGTGTGTAATTTATAATTTATGGAACTCAGATTTTTATTCAACATGTGTTTAAGCACCAAACGCTTAAACACCAACCATTTGTTGAACAAGCACCTAATCCGATTTTTCTTGAGAAACCAACGGTGTTACATTTTGTTAACTTAAAAAATGTAATTTTGGAACAAAAAATTGTTGGAGATGCTCAAACAACACAGACGTCAGTAGGTGATCACATGTTTCCAGTTTCCTCTGTTCTTGTGTGTCAAACCAATCAAAACAAAGATCTTTATAAAAAATTCCATTCTATTTCTCAGTTAGGGGTTTTTTTTGAAAAGTTTACAGTCTCACGGAGATGGGTTAATGAGACCGAGTGATTTAGTGACAGAGACGCCAATAAGATATGCATTTTTCAAACTATTTCAAAATATTGGTCACATAAACTTTAAATAGTGAAAAGAACATGTTTCCAAATTATTGGAAATGAAAAAGTTGTGCAGCCACGGTGAAAAAGATTTCGATCAGGTCTTAAATTCAAATCACATAAGCTCCATAAATAAACTATTGGACTATACTTCAACTATAACACTTTTTTTGATCATTGTCAAACTCTGTTCATTTCGCTTTTGCACCATTATGCTTTTATCATCTTCATCTTTCACTGAATTTTCTGACTTTCCCTAAAGTACGATGTAAAGCCCGGTAACGATGATTACTGTCCCAACCAAGCTACACATGTAGAATACAGATATATAATTTTTAGTTCACGGTCTGCTGTCCAAATTTGGTTTTATCGCTATTAACCAAAAAAAATTATAACCAACCAATAAAGCTGTAATGGTGATCGATCCTATTTTTGTTTTTCTGTTTTTTTTTTAAAAAAGAATGATCGTGGTGGCATTTTTAGTCGTATCAAAAATCATATTTTGTTACCGCTATTATAATATTGGCAATCCGAAATGATATATCAATAAAACCGATAATCGTTAAGTGTAAATTAGCATTTTGTTTAGAAAAATCAAAATATTTGATATTTTATTTAATGTGGTGATGTTTTATCTTACATTTTACTTTGTCACCTGCTAAAATATATCGACAAAAAGTGAGGAAAATGCAATCGCCATCATTTAACTAATTTTATTTTGAGAAAAAGAGTGTCATTTTATTTGATCAGACCACTTACTTTGGTATCTTTAATGTTTAAATTCGTGACTTCT
Source organism: Allium cepa (assembly GCA_030765085.1). Lineage (NCBI taxonomy): Eukaryota > Viridiplantae > Streptophyta > Magnoliopsida > Asparagales > Amaryllidaceae > Allium > Allium cepa. The sequence continues at coordinate 131,451,529 of CM060934.1, forward strand.
AAAGTTCATTCAAGAGTGTATGACACTTAACAATTGAGCTAGTAGTTCTTAACATTATTTAAATTGAAATTTAAGACAACATCTAATCGTTTGCTTCTTTTGAATTTTAATGCAAAAAAGATAAGAAAGTAAATTTAAATAGGTCGATAAATTATTAGCTTTAAATAACAAGAAAAAAGTTACAGATCCCTATCTTTGATATCATTATAAGAAAAGCGAATATATAAATTTGGTCCATATTTTTGGAAAATAGAAAACGCAAGGTGTCTTGCACTTTTCTGATGGAAAATGCAAGTTACTTTTCACTTTTCTAATTTTGATTATTTTTTTTGAAAATTTTAATTTTTGTTTGGAAATCGCAAGTTAGATTGCGCTTTTCTAATAGAAAGCGCAAATTAATTGGTGTTTTTTATCAGAAAAGCGCAAGCTAGTTTGAGTTTTCTGATTTAGAAAAAACAATGTTATTGCTATAGGGACTTCTTTTGTAACAACATCAAAAACATGGACCTTCTGCGCAAATCCCCTTTAAATAATTATGACGATCTTAACATTAAAATGGTAAATCAGTCGCTAACATACCGAATCAACACTACTAGCATACCAACTTAGCAAAAAAATAATAGTAACTTATTAATTAGTTATTTTATATGCTAACGGGAAATTACCATAGTGATGTAAAAATGAAACTCTCTGGAGCTAAAAATAATTACATGCAATATTTTTTTATGTTTACCATATCTCTAATAATTTCTGCTAAACTATTTACATGATTCAGTCCGTTAATCTGAAATCAAAAATTTCATACTTCTTTTAATATGTAATCAATGTTGAATGCAATATATATACGCACATTCAGTTTAAATAGATGGTTCTTTTACAGATGATTCAAATATATTTTTCAAGCCAAATATATTCAAAAAATGTATGTTTTCTTTTAGAAAAGTTCAAACTTCCTTTGAAAATCGAACATTTTCAAGTGTAGTTTCATAAGAACCACAAATTTTCTTAAAATGTTCAATAACTTTTTTTTTTTTTTTTTTTTTGAAAATGTCATTAGTAAATATCGAATCATCCGGAAAATACACTGAAAAGCTTTTGAACCTTTTTTTGAAGATGTTCAATAAAATTAATAAAAAAATAAAATTCAATTTTATTTGTTGAAATTCACGAAAAAATATGAAATAATGTTAAAGAAAAAGTCTCCGTTTTCTAAAAAAGAAAAAACTAAAAGGTTAGTATAATTTATACTAAATGTTTATTCAAAAATCTAATTTAAAATAAACTCATTTTTTTTATGGATCTTTCAGAGTTATATTTCTTTGTTTTCCTAATATAATAAACTAAATAGCTAAAAAAAAAACATCTATCCAGCAAGGTACTACATGTATACCTGCCCAAATGGAGTTTTTCAGCGAAAAAGACAGCAGAGAACAAGGCGACCGTCATCAAAACCAATGGAAAGAACATGGCTGTAAACACAGGGCCTTTCTTGCTGATACAATAAGCTTGCAAGTAATATGAAATACCAGAAGAAATAATTCCCTACATAAGCACAAGTCAAAAATAAATAAACAAACAGGCAAATAAATGATCGAAGAGGAGACATCTTTTAACCTAAAACAAAGGATATATTATTTACAGTGTAAAGAAGTGCGACTAGCTGAATGTTCCAACCCAATTTCCATGGAGCCGCTTTCCTTTCAAAGAAGATTGCAAGCATGGATGATTGTAATGTTGCAAAGAAGCAAATCAATGCGTTTGTAGATAGCTTTGCTGGATATACATCATATACCAGTTTCTACAGTTAATTATAAAAAATAAAAAAAAGTTAATCGTTAATAATGGTATGAAAATGGGTAATGTAGTAAAAAAATATGGATTAAAAATTTTCTATAATGTACAGTAATCAGGTGCAAAAAGGTATACAACCTGCATGATAAACCATACAGCTAATGTTGCATAGCTCAAGACCAACAACATAATGCCTTTAAACCAATCTTTATCGTGCCCTGAACTATCAACACCTCGAATCTTAATCAAAGGTTTGTTCATGATTCCATCAAGGATTTCTCCTTTCCAAAAAGTAAACGTAAGAGCCCCACCAATGCAAATTAGAGTGCCTAAAACCTTCGCTATTCCGTTTGCTTCTCTTACATAACTTTTTCCATCCTTTCAGTAAAGCAGATTACTTCAGTTTGTATTGTAAACAGTTTAATTAAATTTGAAGCAATATACGTACGTGCTAACCTTAGGATCACAGCTAGAGTGAAGGTGAGAGCTGGAATCAAATTGTTTAAGGCACTGGTAATGGTGGCAGATGTGTAGTCAAGTCCAGCGTAGTATGCATTTAGATGAATCGTAGTCCCAAACATTGTAAGCAAAAATATCTTTAGGACTATTGATTTTGTAACCGGAGGCCTATTTTTCCTACGTTCATAACATAGTTGTTGTAAGACAGGTTTGTAGTTGGACGTACATATTATATATAATATATTCAGGTTCAGTCAAAGGACACTAGCAATTCTCAAAATAGTAGCAATAATAAGCAGTTTAGAAATGATAGAAATGAAAAGGAGGAGAGGGACACCTTTCAAATAGGAAAGCAAGAGGAACAAATATGGCTAAGGCAATGGCGTGTCGGTAAACGACGAGCACAAGGTAATTGAGTCCTTGCTCCAATGCAAGTTTGCATAAAATATTTGAACCTCCAAAACCCAATTGCACTAGAATTATACACAAGTATGGAGCTATGGTTTCCATGGTCATGACCATTTTATTCTATTTATGATAAAGAAATGTTTGAAGTTGATATGGCAATTTCAATAATTGGTTAAAGATAACTGCTTCTACAGATGTAATCGGAAGCAATGTAGTTTTTATTCTATTTAGGGAAGGAAGGTTTCATATAGGTCAAAAGTAAATGATGCATGGTGCATGGATGGATATGTGTCATCCGTGAGAGACAAAATTAGTTTATTAGCTTCGTCCAATACTAGCGAGTGTAGGTAGATATCCACTGTCCCATCCACATTCTTATGTCCCCAAATAATGATGGCAATTATTGGATCTGGCTTAGCAGGTCTTGGATCCACTAAAGCCTTTCAAATTATGCATTTAAAAATCCAAACTGGTTCAGCTTCAGTCTCAATTCGATTCAGTTCGGTTCACGCAATAACACCGACCTAGTTCGTTTGTCTAATTTTTTTGCTTTTTTGTACGATCTTTAGGTTCCAATTGTGTTTTTACTTTTGGGTTTGATCGGCTACCCATGGTTTTTTTATAATTCATATGAGTAAACAGTTTTCAAAGGAATTTGGATTTTTTTTTTTTTTTTTGGGTTACAGGTATAAGTGTTAATTTTGTACGAGTTTATGTTTCTGATTCAGTTCGAAGTCAAAAAACGTACGTCTGTGCTCGTCCGTTTTTCATTCAGGACACTAATTAGGACCGGAAAATTTGTACAATATTTCGTCGGTACGAATTGTTCGATTAATTTTCTATTGTTCGTACATTGTCCTTTCATTGTCCGACAAAAAAATGTCCGAGACGAAGTCTCGTCCAGTCCGTATCTGTCTAAAACTCTAATACGACAACACACGAACACATCTATGTCTGATCCGTCCGATTAACACTCCTAGGTACTGGTCCATGAGAGATGGAAGTTGGACTCTCCTTGCTCATGCTTGGACGTCTATGTTGATAGCGGACTTCATAAAGCGTGCACGACCTATATATGCATTGAACCGGTATGAATTGTAACTCGATGTGGCTAGCGATCCCTTGAGGGACATCAAACTGGTTGGTCGTTCAAGTATAAAGCTTGGAATAATTGTCTTTGACGACAACCACCAGAGCCAGACCATCCAAATTGGCGTAGAAATAGATCCACTGGTAACAAAGAGGTTTGCAGAATTCATCGGACTGAACATAGATGCGTTTGTCGCTTTACTGATATTGACAGAGTTAAAGGTGTGCACTGGAGATAATTATGTAATTTGATTATATAATCTTACTCTTAAACATAATCTTGTTTGAAATGATATATGTTTTTGATTTCACTTTTCTATTATATATATTGTTATATGGGATAAAGGTAATGTTTTATATACATGAAATATATATATGTGTGTGTGTATATGTGTGTGTAAGTGTACACACACACACACTATATACTTACATATACAAACACACACATATATATAGAAAATCCTTTGAAAAGTGTTGAACTAATTGCAGTTGTTAATAGTTCGCAACCATGAGTATTGAATCGTACTGTGACATCCTGGTTCACACCAAAAACAAATCAATTTACAGACGCCAAAAAGGCATGGCATAACATCGGTAAAGGTCTTACCGATGCCCCGCTGACCGATATCTGACGTCGATAGAAGTAGGTCAGAAAATGTATTCCGACACTTGGAAGGCGCCTTGCGTGGGGTGGTTACAGATGCTATACATACGCGTTTTTCCAACGATTCTCCAACGTCATTGCAACGTCCTACCGACTACGATTAAAATTGGGTTTTCCAACGCCATTTCGAGACTTTTCGACAAAACCCCAACCACGTCCAATTAAATTGTTAAAATCAGATTTTCCAACGTCATTCATATTTTCTGCCAACGTCATTGCTAACATATTTGCAGTATTTCTGCTACATTTATAACCTTACACATACAAAAATATGCAATATATATTCTCCTCAAAGTAACATATTGATATCATAAATTCATATACCATACTATCACATAACACCAAATTCATGTACCAAAACATATTACCCAATATAATAATATTATAAATATTGTTCAACATCGTAATATCCAAACAATATTATCACAATACACATTACAATCAGGCCCGACACAAGCCTAAGACAAGCAAGACAATCGTCTAGGGCATCAAGTCATGGGGAGCAACAAAATTCTACCGCAAAATCAAATAATTGCTGCTTCAGGCTCCCCTCCAACTCTAAACCCTCAGCAATCGTCCCGCAACTGACCACCAACGCCACTCTGCAACAATCTCCAGCTATTGCGACCTACGCTAATCCCGCACAACTGGACAACAATGGTCCTCTTAATCGATCTGTAATTGTCATTCACCACTATCTTGCTGTCTTTAGAGTTGCTTGTAATCATCATTGTATGTTGCTTCAAATTATTATAACCATTTTTTTATTTTTTACTTGCCAGTTGAGTTGCCGTAAATGCTAATTTTAATTTTAATTTTAGGATTGAACTGCCTTTGCGTTTGTAGGGTCGCTACCTCTGCCTGATCGAGTTCCTAAAAAACGAGGGTGAATTGTGCTGTTGTTCCACGATTAAAAATGTGGTTATTTTATTATTTGATATTGGTTTCATATTAGTTAATTTGTTGAATGAATCAAATAGTTAGACATTGGTTTCATCTTCATTCATTTCGTACATTGGTTTAATATTGGTTAAATGTTTGAATGAATCAATTAATTTATGTTGTTGCCATGCATTTTATAAATGAATCGGAAAATTCCTACATTGATAAACTAATCAAATGCGTTTTTGTTAAATTAAAGTTGAACAAAATTAACCTCAGTTGATTCTTGTACATTGAACAACTTACAAATTGAGTTGATAGACTAAACTTGTCAGATTATGCATAATAAAATTATTTGTTGTTTTTTAAAGTGTGTAAATTGCTAGTATTTTAGATCAATAATACTATGTTATGTATTTGAGATAGGATTCGAAAATAGAATCCTGGATATCAAAATAGAAACAGAAAAAAGCACATACGATGACGAAACAAGATGATAATAGAGGAATTTGCTTCAAAGAAATGCAAGAACTTGTTTCCGTTGGCATTTATTGATATGTTATGATATCATGTTAACGTTTAGATTTTTGGGCATGTAATATAAGTGATTTAGGTAACCAATATTTTGTGATTAACTTTAAATTTTATAATTAAATTTTGAATTTGATTTTGTGCACATAAAATTATTGCTATTTTTAAAAATAAGGCAACTAGAACTTTAAGAAAATTTGTTTGTCCTAGACACTAAATACCATCGGGTTAGCCCGGACTACAATAAAAACATATTTTTAAAAACCATTTTAGTGACTTCAATTTTTTGGATCTTTAACTAAAACCCAAACAAAGACAATATCATGTAGTCTTAACTAATTGTGAAAGAGACTTTTATCGACAAATGGGTTTTTAATAGGTCGATCAATGTAAACAACGTTTGATCCTCACCGTTCAATCTTTTAGCTACAAAGTCACAATCCACATCACCTAGTACTCCATACTAACCTAGCTCTCTCCTCAAATGACCCCTTCTTCACAATTACGTGTTTGTACATATAAAAGAAAAATAGAATTTCGAACAAATATATGGGACTTGTCAAGGGTGCTTGAGTGAAGAATAAAAGGGTTTGTTATCCCAAAATTTAGTGCATACCTAACTGATTTCCAGTTTTTAATTCATCTTCTCTTCGTTTTGCAAAATTATCGTAGATTGGATCTGAATTTAGATTGAAGAAATTTACTTGCATCTATTTTTCATTTCATGAATCGTTTTTTTTTTGGGTCACACTTTACACAAATTGCCAATTTTTTTAATTTTAACCTATAATAATTCACATTGAGCAGCACTATTTTTGTAATATTAATGATTGTAGCTGAGCATGCAATCATTAGTTAAAGGGATGTGATAGTGAAATTGTAAACTTTACGATTTTTCTCTTCTTCCTTGTATGCTTGCATAAGGATGTAATAATATTTTTTTTAAATTTATTTGTCTGCACACTTCATGTTTGTTTAAATGATTCAATCGTGTTTTCATGTTCTATGCTAGAGATATGGTTGGTATTTGTTTACTTTATAATAGTAGCTAAACCACAATGAAAGATATAACCAATTGAGGTTTTGTTTGTTCTTTTTTTTCTCTCCAAACATTTCTCTTTAGGTTGTTAGAAAATAACATGCCTGTTTCCTGGAGAAATTTCCGGGCAACTTAGTACTCGGCCTTCTCTATCGATCGGTCAAGTTGGAGCGTTCGACATTAAGAAGCATCCGGTATTGAATACCGTCCGGCCGAAGAGGAACGCTCGGCATAAGATCGTTCAGCCTCCAGAATATCGTTCGGTCAAAGGCATCGTTCGGCCTAAGATATCGTTCGGCTAAAAGCATCGTTCGGTCAAGCTATCGTTCGGTCAAAAGACATCGTTCGGCATGGTAGGGTCATCGAACATTCCGTATCGTTCGGCATCCGCACCTTGTTCGACATTGGGAAGTGTCCGGTACTCAGAGCATTCGGCCTCATCTCGTTCGGCCTAGCCATCGTTCGGCCAAGACACTGGTTCAGCTTCTAGTATCGTTCGGCACAAGTGCTCCCCACGGCATTCATAGTGTCCGGCTTCACTTCGTTCGACATAGCGGGGTACGTTCGGCATTTGGATGCTCGGCATTTGATCGTTCGGCCTCTCTGGTTCGACGCACAGAGACCACTCCACTTGGGCCAAGATATTCAACTACCAGGCCCACCAGGGAAGTCTAACCCACCTTCTCCTATAAACAGAGGGGCAGGGGCATAGAAAAAAAGGAGGATATTTTAGAGAACGCTGGGGAGACTCTACCATTTTCAAGACTCATTCCAGACTTATTTCTTTTACTTTACAATTGTATTCAAGTAACCAGAAACGGATTGTATGTGTAATCAACCATCAAAGAAATCAATGGAAATCAACTTCAAAGTGGACGTAGGCAGTTACGCCGAACCACTATAAATTTGGTGTTCTTGATCTCTGCATTTAAATTTACATTCTATTCTCTGTTTTCATTTACTTTCTTCATTAATCTCTCTACGCAATCTTTCTAAGGGTGTTGGTGACCAATTTTGGTGCTAACATTTTGGTGCTTTCACCGAGAATTGAATTCTCAGGCTGTTAGAATCTGCTTTGTAGCTACTGGATTGCATAGATCCCCCGAAGGAGATCCAAAATCATTCACAAGGTATCTATTGATTCTACTCAGAGTTACAGCCAACAAATCTATCATGGAAAGACCACGAACTAGATTAGCCTCTCAAAATGCAGATGCGCATGGAACCGCTAGTGTGCAACAACTGGGAACTAGCAATCAGCAAGCGATTCGAGGCGTAGGGCCCTCCAACCAAAACCAAGCGGAAATTGTTTCCCGAGCAGAGTTCAATGACTTGATAAGAGAACTTAAGGAAAGTAGAAGGCAACTAGCTGAGAAAATGCAAGCCAACACTAACCTCATAACTCAGCTTACTCAGCAGCAGCATCAGAATACTGGAGCTAGCCCTATCCCTTACTCTGAAGATGATAGTTAGACTTCAACTGATGAACCTCCAAGGCGTAGACGCCGTAAGGATGAAGATGCACAAGCAGGTGCCACTGATCGATCTACTAGAAATCAAGTCCGTGAAGAGACCGGACGCCCGAATCTCCAAGACCCAAATCGGACGAGACATCAACCTGCACGGTCCCGTGGAATGGAACCCAACCTCCAATCTTCCATACAAACCCCAGATTTGACGGCTATGTTCAGGCAGTTGATGAAAGAGAACCAAGGTCTAACTAATGAAAACCGGAGAGAGTCTAAGAGTCATACTCCCTTCACGAATACCATTCTACAGGTTGAATACCCAAGAAAGTTCAGCATGCCCACCATTCCAGCCTATGAAGGAAAGACCGATCCTAGGCAACATGTGATGAGGTATGGATGGATGATGGATTCTGCAAGAGACAATGACGCGACCAAGTGTAGGTGCTTTCCAATCACTTTGTCCGGAATTGCCACCATGTGGTTCAACCGACTCCCACCTCGATCTATATCCAGCTTTGACGAATTAGCAGTGAAATTTATAGAACAATTCAGGATACACACCACTCGCCCAAAGGACGTGATGTCCTTATCAAGCGTAATCCAAGCTCCGGGAGAGTCGTTAAAAGAATACTTGCAGAGGTTTCATGTTGCTGCTACCGAGGTGAGCAATCCTAACGACCACGCGATTTTGATGGTGGTAATGCGTGGAGTGGATCCAGATTCTGAATTTGGAGATTGGTTGGCGAGAAAGCCCCTAGCTCTGGAACGTTTTTATTCAAAAGCCCATCAGTTCATAAGGAGGGAGGAAGCTCGGTGAACAAGACGAGACAAGGCACCAGGGCCCGTTCAGGAGTCTGCGAAAAGCAACATCCCCATGAAGCAATTCGGCGATAATTTCGAAAAACCTCAAGTTAACGTCCAGAACAAGCCTGGGCAGTCTAAAGGATCCGGAGGTGGAAATCCCGAAAAGAAAAAAGAAATAGGGAGATGGAAATCGAGGATCCCAACCTACAATGAATACAACCCGTTGAACGCATCTCTTGAGAACATTTATTTATCAACTTGCAACACTTTCCACTATAGAAAGCCACGACCAAAGGAATCGACAGAAGAACAGAAGTGGACCAAGAAGTATTGCTGTTTTCACGAGTCTTATGGACACAACACAGAGGAGTGCAGACACCTCCATGACGCTATAGAAAAGCTGATTAGTCAGAAGAAGCTGCAGGAATTTGTCAAAGACCCACAGGACGGGAGGCAAGAAACATCGGACCCTGGACGTGGGCCAGCCCCACACCAACCAGAACTACCTACTCGAACTGTGGGTAGATTGGTTATTAACACGATTGCTGGCGGACCTCATCCTGCGGAAAAGAATTGGCACGAGATGGAGCGATATGCTAACTCTTTAAGACATGCGGAGTATGAGAGTTGTTCGAATGTGGAAGATGGGACTCCTGCAAAGCAGCAGCGCACGATGAATGATGATATCGTATTCAGGAGAAGAGATGCGGATAAGGTAGAGGCTCCTACCATCGACCCAATGGTCATATCTGCGACCATCGGGCTGGCATTCCTGAAGAGAATTCTAATTGATTGCGGAAGTTCCGTTAACATCATCTTCCGAAAGGCATATGACCAAATGAAGATGGGGACCAAGGATTTGAAACCATCCAAAGCCAAAAATTCACGGCTTTAATGGCGCAGCGACTGATGCAATGGGATATGTGGAGTTACCAGTTGATCTGGGACAAGGTGAGCGCAAGAGAGTGTGAATCCTACCATTCATAGTACTGGATGTTGATTCCGTGTACAATGTATTTCTAGGTCGTCCAGCCCTGGCGGAATTTTGGGCGGCCTTGGCCCCTTGGTGTTTGACGTTAAAATTTCCAACAGATAAAGGGGTTGGAGTGGTACATGGTGATCAGGCAACCGGTCGTGCATGCTATGTAGCTGAGCTCAGGAAGGCACAACGTAGGGAGAAAGGAAATGTTGCAGACAGCTCTGTCCGCATCTAGAATTCTGACAATTGACAACTAGCGCCCGAGCCCTGGCTCGGGCGACATTCTCGGATCCATAGGGACATAGATCCAAGAGATGATGATGGGGAACCCAGGGAAACAAATGCGGCAACGGCTGAACTAACCGTTGACATCTCAGTTAGCTGCAACGACCCATCACGAGTTCTTAAAATTGGATCACAACTCGGCCCCGTGATGGCCGAGAACCTCACTGACTTCCTCCGAGCAAATCTTGATGTTTTCGCTTGGACACATTCTGATATGCGCAGGATTTCTTCTGCAATTGCGAGTCATATGTTGAACATAGACCCGAAGCATGTACCTGTGAAACAAAAAAGGAGAGGCATGGACCCGGAGAGGTCTGCAGCTCTCAGAGAGGAGGTGGACAAACTCAAAGCCAACGGGTTCGTCCGCGACGCCCTCTACCCTGAATGGGTATCTAACCGGTGTTAGTGAAGGAAGAAAACAGGAAATGGAGAACTTGTGTTGATTACTTTGATTTAAACAAAGCATGCCCGAATGATAGTTTTCCGTTACCAAGAATTGACCAACTGGTCGATTCAACAGCCGGACACGAGTTATTGTCCTTTATGGATGCATACTCTGGATACAATCAAACTCCAATGCATGTTTCCGACCAAGAACACACAAGTTTCATCACGAACGTCGGGATGTATTGCAATGTAGTAATGCCCTTTGGATTGAAGAACGCAGGAGCAACTTATCAGCGTCTGGTGAGTCGTATGTTCAAAGATCAGATTGGTAAAACAATGGAAGTCTATGCGGATGACATGCTTGTGAAGTCACGACAGTCAAACGACCACATCCGAGACTTAATGGAGATGTTCGATGTACTCAGACACTACGGGATGAAGATCAATCCTCCGAAGTGTTCATTCGGCGTAACTTCAGGAAAGTTCTTGGGTTTCATTGTGAACGCACGGGGAATTGAAGCCAACCTGGAGAAGATCTAGGCTATCCAAGATATACAAGTACCCAGAACCACAAAGCAGGTGCAAAGCCTTAATGGAAAAGTGGCTGCGCTAAGTCGATTCATATCCAGAGCTATAGACAAGTGTATTCCTTTCTTTGACATTACAAAGAAAGGAAAGAGAAACTTCGAGTGGACATCCGACTGTGAGGAAGAATTTCGGGCTCTGGTAAGGCACTTAGAAAGTCCCCATGTACTGCCAAAGCCAACAGGCCATGAAATGTTGTATGTATACTTGACGGTATCCCAGCATGCTATTAGTACGGCCTTGGTTCTCGAGGAAGACCGGATTCAGAAGCAAGTTTACTATGTCAGTAAACGCTTGACAGGGGCGGAAGGAAATTATCCAAAGATCGAAAAGCTAGCCTATTGCTTGGTGATTGCATCACGCAAACTTCGTCCATACTTCTAGGCACACTCAATCGGTGTTTACACTGACCAACCCTTGCGACAGGTACACCAACAACCAGAAACTTCCAGAAGGATGTTAAAATGGAATATTGAGTTAAGTCAGTTCGATATTACCTCTCAACCGCGAAGGGCCATACAAGGACAAGAACTGGCTGACTTCATTGCTGAATTCACTGTGCTAGACGAACCTAGTAGTCATGGTGCCATACCTCTCGTTCAATGGAAGATGTACACCAATGGGGCATCTAACAACCGTTGCTCGGGGGCTGGCATAGTCCTTATGACTCCTGAAAACCGATCAATTTGCTACGCTTTGAAGCTTGAGTTTGCAGAAACAAATAACGAAGCCGAATATGAAGCATTGATCGCTGGCTTGAGACTTATTAACGAACTGGGAATAAAGTCAATTGAAATCTTCTGTGACTCGCTGCTGGTAGTATATCAGGTGCGGGGAGACTATCAAGCGAAGGGGCGGAGGCTTGCTCCTTACCTTTCTCGGGTTCAAGAGCTGCTGGCAAATCTGGAATATTACGACATCTCACATGTCTCACGCGAACAAAATAGAGAAGCCAATTCGTTGGCAAAATTCGCAAGCACTGGCGACGCACAGCAAATGGGATTGTTCCCTGTTGAGAACCTCCTAGCTCCAAGTATAGACATAATGGAAATAGGTTTCGTGTTAGGAACCGAACTTGAGAAGGAATCGTGGTCGACCCAGTCAAACAATACCTGCTACAAGGGGATTTTCCTGAAAAGAGAAGCGAAAGACGCCAAGTCCTCCTTAAGGCTTCGCGTTATGTAGTACATGATGGGATAATGTATCGGAGGGAATTATCGACCCCCTTACTCCGGTGCGTGACCCACGATGAGATAAAATGAGTGCTAAAGGAAGTCCATGAAGTAGAGTGTGGCGACCATACTGGAGGGAAAACATTGGCAAAGAAAATCCTCCGGTATGGATACTATTGGCCAACCGTGAATCGGGACGCTGCAGACTACGTGAGAAGATGTGACAAATGCGAGATATATGCAAAAATCCCAAGAGCTCTACCGACGGAACTCACACAAATGGCTAGTCCCTGGCCATTTGCAACGTGGGGGATTGACCTAATTGGTTCTTTACCCATAGCCAAAGAAGGCGCGAAATATGCAATAGTCGCGGTCGATTACTTTACCAAATGGGCAGAAGCAGAGCCTCTGGACACGATAACTACCAAGAAGGTTATTAATTTCGTCGTACGAAATATCATATGTCGTTTTGGCCTTCCACGGACCATCGTCACAGACGATGGAACTCAATTCAAGAGCAAGGAGTTTAAAGAATTTTACCAGAAATATGGCATTGAGAAGAAGTTTGCAGCGGTTGCTCACCCAAAGGCGAATGGACAGGTAGAAGCTGTGAACAAAATAATCAAGTCCATATTGAAGAAACGTTTGGAAAAGGCTAGAGGCAAGTGGGTGGATGAACTCCCGACGGTGCTTTGGGATTATAGAACTACCCAAAAAACCACGACTGGCCATACTCCCTTTGCATTAGCATATGGCACGGAAGCTGTCATACCTTTGGAACTTGAAGTTCCATCACATCGGGTAACTCATTATGACCCCGAGTCAAACCAGAACCTCTTGTTAGAATCATTGGACTTCGTTGACGAAAAGTGCGAGGAAGCCAATTTAAGAGCGGCCGCATACAGACATAGAGTCGCTAAGTATTATAACGAAAGGGTCCGACCGAGAATTTTTGGCGTGGGAGACCTTGTTTTGAAACGGGTTTTTCCAGTCCCATCTTATATGAATCCCGCATGGGAGGGTTCATACGTCATCGAACGGAAGCTTGGAGAAGGAACTTTCAAGCTATTGACCGTCGATGGTACGATGCTCCCCCGAGCATGGAACAACGAGCACTTGCGGCAGTATTATACTTAGTCTATTTCTCTCATGTATTAGCTGCATTTATTTCCAGTACGCTTTTATTTCTAGCCCCTGGCATGTAATAAGACAATTTAGCTTGCTCTCAGTAATAAAGGCTTGAAGCCATCTTTTCCATGAATTTCTAATGTCTCTACAAATGATGATTCCGTGACAAGCAAATAAAATTATGATTATCCCGGCTAACATGCAAGCGCTCACTGGACACTCAACATCTCCAAGTCCCCAGAATGCGGACTTGAGTACTTTATGTCCCCAGAGCGCGGACTCGAGTATAAACGATTAAAAACCTCCAAGTCCCCGGAGTGCGGACTGGAGTACTCTAAGTCCCCAAAGTGTGGACTCGAGTATAAACGATTAAAATAAGTCCCCGGAGCGCGGACTGGAGTACTCTAAGTACCCGCAGCACGGACTCGAGTATAAACGATTAAAAATCTCCAAGTACCCGGAGTGCGGACTGAAGTACTCTAAGTCCCCAGAGTGCGGACTCGGGTATAAACGATTAAAAATCTCTAAGTCCCCGGAGCGCGGACTGGAGTACTTCAAGTCCCCAGAGTGCGAACTCGAGTATAAACGATTGAAAATCTCCAAGTCCCCGGAGCGCGGACTGGAGTACTTCAAGTCCCCAGAGTGTGAACTCGAGTATAAACGATTGAAAATCTCCAAGTCCCCGGAGCGCAGACTGGAGTACTCTAAGTCCCTGGAGCGCGGACTCGGGTATAAACGATTGAAAATCTCCAAGTCCCCGGAGTGCAGACTGGAGTACTCTAAGTCCCCGGAGCGCGGACTCGAGTATAAACAATTAAAAATCTCCAAGTCCCCTGAGTGCGGACTGGAATACTCTAAGTCCCCAGAATGCGGACTCGAGTATAAACGATTAAAAATCTCCAAGTCCCCGGAGTGCGGGCTGGAGTACTCTAAGTCCCCGGAGTGCGGACTCGGGTATAAAACAACTAAAAACCTCCAAGTCCCCAGAGTACGGACTGGAGTACTTTAGGTCCCCAATATGTAAACTAAAAGATACTCTAAGCGCTTGAAGCGTGAAAAGGGGAAATGAACAACTCTCAAGGAATCTCCAAGCCATATGAAGGCAAATCAAGAAATCCATGTTATTCACAACAGCCCGGATTCAAATCACAATCACATAGAAAACTGAATAATAAGAATCTTTTGAAAAGACGAAAAAGGAAACTAAACTTTATTCAGGAAAAGTTTTCTGCTACAAGCACTCCAAAGTTCGGAGTCGACAATCTATCTACAAAAATCACAAAAAGAATTATTACATGACTTAGATTAAATCTCGTTGAACGAGGATAGTAATCACTACTTGTGCTTCTTCGACTTCTTCCCGGACGGCTCCTCCCCAGAACGTTTACCCTTGGAATCCTTCCTTGATGGAGGGGTAACAACTGAAGAAGTAGGGGGAACATCTACGGGCTTGGACCTGCCAGGGAGAATGATCTTTAACGGTTTGGTCAAGGGATCGTCTGGATCCACAGTTTGAGGCTCAACCTTGATCTTGGTCGCCTCCTCCTTCTCTTTCTCAAGCCTCTCCTTCATGATCAGCTCGGATGTGTGATCAGAGGCGCCTGTAATTTCAACTTCATAACTCCCATCGATGGGAGAAGAAGTCTCAGATTTGTCTTCATCGAGCGCTCCAATCACTTGAGCATCTGGCTTAGGAGCCTCACCAGCTTGAGCAGCCCCACTTGTCTTTTCCACCTCCTTGGCGACATCGCTCCTCGGAGTGGGATCGGGATCAGAATGTCCTGTACAAAATCAAAAAAGACGAGAATTAGAATGCAATAGTCCTTCATAAAGGATGACGACTTTTGAATTTTTAAAGTGAAAGGTTATCTACCAGGCTCTAGCAAACTCACTGCCGTCAAAGGGGTTTCGCCCTCTGGAATGGGAGACAGAATATGGATACCGAGGCCAGGGTCCTCCGGATTATAACCAATATGCTGCTCAAATGGATCAAGTATCGGCCGACCGGCCGGTTGAGTAGGCACTTGAGCTGAAGGCATGACCCCGGATGGACCGGCAATAACTTCTTTCCCTTTCTTTGAGGGGAAGCCTTTGCAATAGATAGCTTTGGCCGCCGACAAGTCCGATGGCTCATTTCCCTTGAGGTATTCTTTTATCAATGCCCCCTCATCAATCTCTTCGGTGCCGTTCTCGGCCTTCCTGATTTCCATCAGAGCCTCCCACGCCTCGGCTAGGGATTCAAGGTAGCCCTCGCCCAAAAAAGTCAAGTCTCGATGCATGAGAACGCGGGCGTTGAACTCGGCGATTAGCGGGTCAAACATGCTTTTGACCTCTTCCCTGCCTTCTTCTCTAGCCGCCTCCAAACGGGACTCGATATCCGCAGACGCCATCTTCTTGCCCTCTTCACGGGCCTCACTCTTTAACGCCTCGACCTTGGAAAGCTCGCCCTCAAGTTTTTCTTTTAAGAGTCGAGTGGCGACAATCTCGTCACAATACCATTGTGACTCTTCTTGGGCGTCCATTTTCTCTTCCCTCTCCCTGCGGAGCTGCTCCTCAAGCTCTTTGACTCGGAGGCTAAAAGCGTCCCTCTCCTTCTGAACTGATTCCTTCTCTAGAGCCAAAGCCCCACATCGTTGAACCGCCTCGTCAAGTTCTTTCTTATGAGTTGATTCCAGATGAGTAACGACCTCTGCAGTGTCCTTGGCGCTCTGATGGGCGACCTTGAGCTCGGACTTGTAAGTGGCAATTTCCTCGTCCTGAGCTTTAATGATATCCTTGTCGTGGATAGCCTCAAGCTTCAGGCGATCGATTTCGTGTTGGCGCTCCACGGAAACATCAGAAAGTTTTTCAGCTAGGTGAAAGAACACGTCATGTTGAACATAGACGTCGTTCGTACAGGCAAGGGCGCTCTGTTTAGCATGTCCAGGAATAGGATGAATAGCCAGGAGAAATTTCAGGCTATCGAAGCAGATTTTTGGAAATTTATCTTTAAGCTCGGCAAGCCTCTCCATCACTGATGGATCCGTTGCAGGAGCGGGAGGAGACGGCTTTGAAAATTCTCTCCTCCTATAGGAATCTCGGGACTGATGAGTGGAAGAAGAATCAGAGTGTTGGTCCCAGGGAGCATTAGGTTGCGACCTCTTATGGCCGCGCTTGTCTTCAGTTTGCTCCACGTGAGAAGATGTGTCCTGGCGATATTTCGGCTGGTAATAAGTTTTCCTCCGGGATGACGAGTCCCGAGAATGATAGTCTTTATCGCCACCACCATCCCTATCTCGACGTCTTCCGAAACCCGAGTCCCGTCCAGGTTGATGAAGGACAGACGAACCATGAAGGCAAGTGTGAACGCCCCATACCACCTATACAGAATTCAAAAAACAGCGAATCAGTAGAAGATAGTGAAAGGACAAAAAAACTAAGTGTGAATTGAAGTACGAGTGTCGGTATGTGTCCTAGTGCTTCCCCCCGATGGACCGGTCACTTTGCTAATGGGAGTTTTCTCTCCCCGGCTTTGGGCTAGAACGCCCGCATCGCCTCTGATGGGCGAATGAAACTTGAATGCCTCCGGATCGTCAAAGTCATAATTAAGCAGATCATCCGGGATGGAAAGGTTCGATAAGCCATTTAAAGAACTCTCTACGTGCTGCGAAGAAGCCCCTCTCTCCGTCGGAATAAGCGTAACTTTCGAAGTTCCACCGACCTTCTCCTTTCTGATCTTATACGTCAACGTCTTTTTCCCCTTCGAAGGGGAAGATGACGTTTCAATATCATGCACTTCGACCGGCGGATACTGAGTAACACTCACATTCTCACCTTGTGTTTCAAGAGCTTCGCTCTCTTTAATCTCCCTCTCTTCCTGTTCATCGGGGGTGTGGCATGATGACGATTCGGCTAATTTTTTCCCTTTACCGGATGCGGGCTTGGGAATGGATATGCCCTCAGAAAGGCTTACTCGACGACCTTCCGCTAACAATCCGAACCTTGACAGTGACTCATTAGAAATGAGAGTTTGGATGTCTCGTTCTTCGACGGGAAGGGCTCTAATAACATCAACAGCCTCAGAATAACCGCGGCCGTCAAGGCGTGGATTGATACCTGAAAAGAGGAAACAAGAATTAGAAAAAGCGTAGCCTCGGTCACAACATGAGCATCATTCCAAGAAAAAGACTTACTTCTTTCAACCCATCTCCTTGCGAAACCAGGGGGCAGCGCACATAGAACCATTCCTGTTTGTACGGGGCAAATTTACTCCACGCCCCGGTTAGAATTTGGCATTTGTGGTGCGGCTCGAGGAACACAAAGGAGGGGATATCTCTCCGCTTCTTGATCATATAAATATATCTGATGTCGCCAGGAGTTGGAGGCCTAGAAAAGACGGCCATGAAGAGGAGGTATGTTCCATAAATGAATGTGTGACCATTCGGGTGCAGCTGCGGGGGGCGATGTCCATGTATTGCAACACATCCCGAAGAAATAGATTGAATGGAGGCACACTGCCCACCGAGTACATAAACTTATTATAGGCAGTATATCCAACCGGGGCAGGTGTAGGCAATCGTGCCCCGACGGAACCAAC
Source organism: Allium cepa (assembly GCA_030765085.1). Taxonomy (NCBI): domain Eukaryota; kingdom Viridiplantae; phylum Streptophyta; class Magnoliopsida; order Asparagales; family Amaryllidaceae; genus Allium; species Allium cepa. Next base: position 131,469,777 of record CM060934.1, read on the forward strand.
ACGTCGGCGAAGGGAATTCCGTGGATAGAGCATATTCACCGAAGCGCGACTTCGTTAATCTTCGAAGCCTGTGAATCGATCGGATTATCCAAAAGAATCGATGCCTCCAGGGCATCAGGTGCTAAGTCATGAACGGGGGACGTCGATGGGTTTGAAACATCTGCATCCCCTTGTTTGGAAGACGGCCCGGGCCTATCTGATATAGTGGCGGAGCTAGATTTTTTAGACATCTCCGATAAATAGCGAATTTAGCAAAGCACCTATGAAAACTATACTAGAAAAATTTTCAACGTTAGAATTAACAACACGAATATACCCCCCCCCCACGTGGTGTGTGAACAAGTGCAATCAATCGTGTATAAGCGTTGATAATTTGGAAGTCACAAGGTCACTGGTATAAAACTGAGCTTCAAATCATCGCCTTCGGAGACCGTCATAGCTGACCGTCTCCAAAAGCCTGTCTCATGATGTTCACAATTTTGGACTCAGAAAGTATTAGAAGAAGTCATCCGGTTATGTCGATTTAAGTCCAAGTTTATGTCTACTGAAGCTGGGAAGTTATCAGTCCGGATCAGTTCGATATGCTGATATGCGGGAGTCCTTGTCCTTGTTTTGTTATATGATTAGGCAAGATAGTTTAAGTGTTCGGCCTAAGCTAGAAGATGGCTCGGCATTCAACATGGCTCGGCCTAAAGGTTGTTTGGACAAATTATCGTCCGACCAAAATATCGTTCGGCTTAACTGCCGTTCGGCCAAGCTATCATTCGGCGAAGCTACTGTTCGGCCTAAAACTTGTTCGGCCAAATTCTCGTTCGGTCTAACTATCGTTTGAACTAGTTAGCGCTCGGCAAAGTGTCAGTCGGCTAAAATTCCATTCGGCCAAGACAACACTCAGCATCCTCCCCCGCTAACTCGTGCTTCCTCCCAAACCTTCCATCCCACCGTTCGGCACGTGGTGAGTCACAACGAACCAGAATTATGCCGAGCCTTAACGTTTGGCACTCCACTCTTGACTACAGTTCCATTCCTCTCATCCTCCATCCACGCCGAACAACAAGAACATGTAACTCGGCGAGTCATCCCAGATCATGCCGGTCGTCATCCTAACCACCTCCAACACTTCCTCTATTCTTTCCCTTCTTCTAGTTTCGTTCGGCATGAAAAAGCTAAGCCTAACTACAACACATCACCCAACAACTCCAACGTGAGATCATCCTTAGTCATTTTTCCTCACCTCACATCACTCAGCCCCAAAGATATCCTAACCAAGGTTCGCTTCCTCCATCCACGTGACCCTCTCGGCTACGGTTCTAGTGTACAAACCTAAGCCTCTTATTGAAAATGTTTAATCATGGAAAGGATTTAGATAGAAGGGATAATACCTAGTCAGTAGATCGAAGCTGGGGTAGGATTGATTAGGTTTTTAGTGTCCGATTAACAAGCAAGGATTGCAAGTTCTTGAGGAATGACAGAAATAAAAGTGGAAAAGAGGGAAGAAGGAGGACGCCAGATTTTATAGGGAAGAAGAGGAAGGTGAAGAGGCTATAACCGGTAGAGCCGGTCAAGAAGCTACCGTTCGGCATGCACAGAACGTTCGGCTTTGACCACATCGTTCGGTTTTGGCTCACAAGGCCGCTTGGCACACAAGAAGTGTTCGGTCTCGGCTGCATCATTCTGCATACACATTACGTTCGGCATGTGCCATAATCCCGTCATGAGAAGTGAACTAAGGATCGAAGAGGAGCTCAAAGGACACGTAATTCAAAGCGCATCACGTTCGATCATGCGATACACTTTGGGAGGCAAGTGTTTCCTGGGGAATTGTCCGGGCAACTTAGTACTCGGCCTCCCCTATCGATCGGTCAAGTTGGAGCATTCGACATTAAGTAGCATCCGGTATTGAATACCGTCCGACCGAAGAGGAACGCTCGGCATAAGATCGTTCGGCCTCCAGAATATAGTTCGGTCAAAGACATCGTTCGGCCAAAGATATCATTCGGCCCAAGATATCGTTCGGCCAAAGGCATCGTTCGGTAAAAATTGTTCGACATGGTAGGGTCATCTGACATTCCGTATCGGTCGGCATCCGCACCTTGTTCGGCATTGGGAAGTGTCCGATACTCAGAGCATTCGGCCTCATCTCGTTCAGCCTAGCCATCGTTTGGCCAAGACCATGGTTTGGCTTCTAGTATCGTTCAGCACAAGTCCTCCCCACGGCATTCATAGTGTCCGCCTTCACTTCGTTCAGCATAGAGGGGTACGTTCGGCATTTGGATGCTCGACATTTGATCGTTCAGCCTCTCTGATTCGATGCACAGAGACCACTCCACTTGGGCCAAGATATTCAGCTACCTGGCCCACCAGTGAAGTCTAACCCACCTTCGCCTATAAATAGAGGGGAAGGGGCACAGAAAAAAGGGGAGGAGATTTTAGAGAACACTGTGGAGACTCTTCCATTTTCAAGACTCATTCCAGACTTATTTCTTTTACTTTGCAATTGTATTCAAGTAACTAGAAATGGATTGTATCTGTAATCAACCATCAAGGAAATCAATGGAAATCAACTTCAAAGTGGACGTAGGCAGTTACGCCGAACCACTACAAATTTGGTGTTCTTGTTCTCTACATTTAAATTTACATTCTATTCTCTGTTTTCATTTACTTTCTTCATTAATATCTCTACACAATCTTTCTAAGGGTGTTGGTGACCAATTTTGGTGCTAACAATGCCTTATGGTCAAATGTCTTTTTTTGTACAATGTAGGAAATTACATGCAATAGTAGTACATATGTTTGTTAGAAATCGATAACAACAATAAATAAGGTCATTTCCCTCTTGTGTCAGCTAGTTGTCCTTTTTTTTTAATTTTACTTTGTATACAACAAATCACTGTGACAACATATCATATATCAATAAACGTTCGAATCACGCTACGCAAGTTTCGAACTTGTGAACTCTCGCTCCAAAGCCAAATCACTTAACTATTTGAACAATGGTGCTTGTCTGCGTCAGCTAGTTGTCTTGGGTATGGAATATGTGAAATGATTTGACAAAATGATATTTCATTCAGTAAACCCGATTGCAAATTAAATATGCACTTCTCATTTTTTAAGAATATAGTAATGATTCTCAAGATACAATAAAAATATACTTTTGAGTAGATATCCATAATTCTTTTAGATTGAAATTCAATTCCAGCTTTCATTATAACCACTATTTTACTAATTAATGCACTTGAAAAATATTTCTTCAATGACTACATGCCTAATGAAAAATCTCCATTTACTTATATTTCGTTTATCTTCGTAATCTATTTCTACCTATATTTGGTTGATTTTTTTCATTCTTTTCTCCCAACATTTGATTTCATCGACAACGATTATAAAAGTTTTTGTCATTTTATTCCCATATAATGAAACATCACTATTGTTTTTCTTTGGAGTTTATTATCAATGAATGTTTTTTGAATAAAAATTTAATACTTAATTTACTCAATTCGTTTAATCCCTTGAGTTACAAAATATAATTCATGATGTTGCAATTCAAATGCTAAGGTTTAGGGAATTCTTTCCACTTTATAATTTTAAATAATAATATAGTACATAATATGATCATGTAAAATGTATTTTTTGTATTTTATTTTTCCTTGTTTTATGTACCATGATTTTTACGTATCACATATTTTAAAAATTTCTTTTATGATTTCCGACATCATTTAGACATGGATGCAAGATTCGTCCCAATTACCTTGAAGTAGCATAAGGTGTTAATATTTATTTATTTTTCTTTAAGAAAATTAGTACACTATTATTGAAGTTGATGCATCTCTCTTGTAACGACCCAGAATTTTAATTATTTAAAATTTGAATATTTAATTAATTTTAAATATTAATGAGTGAAATTTATAAGTCAAATAAATTTTATTTCGAATAATTGGATTTAATTGAATAATTAAATCGATAATTTAATATGTTAAATTATGGAAATAATTGAAAGTTTAGTTAAATATGATTGAAAATGATTTGTAAAATTTTATTATATCATATTGAAGTTAGAACGATATTTTAGAACTTTTAAAATCGAATTAAAAGTTAATTTGTGAAAATTGAATATTTTAATATTTAATTATCGACTGTAATATAGCCAAATTTTGAACAGTCTCAGAATTTGACGAAACTAGTTCCATTGGATCCGTAATAGTTAGTTATTACCGGATTTCAATTTTTGTAGCAATCGGAGTTATCGTTTGATCGTGGCAGCTCGAAACGCATTGAAATTGTTTTAATATTAATTTGGCGAGTTAAAATAGCCATTTTTCAAAAAGTCTCGGATTTCGACGAAACTAGTTTCATCGGATCCGTAATGTGATATTATTGTATGGTCTCAAATTTCGTGTCAATCGGATTTACCGTTTGTTCGGTGCAAGCTAAAACGCTTAGAAAATCGTTTAATCGGTTTAATTTTAAATCAAACGTTTATTGCCATAACTCGCACAGATGACCGAATTAGCTTCCGAAACCTGTTCCATTGTGTCCGGAACGCGGGATAAACCCTAGAAACGTCAGTTTCGACTCGTAAACCGGAGTTTTGAAAACCCGGATGAATAGTGTTCAATAATTTCCTATAAATAGGCTCATAATTCACAAAAAAATAAAAAAAATTTAAAACCCTAATTTCATCTTCAGGCCGCCACCTCCCTGAACTAATGGCCGAAATTTAAGCAACTTCCCCCTCGTTTATCTCCTCATCCATCGACATTTACCAAAAACTTCCAACTAGAGAGTTGTAGACGACGATGAGAGCTACATATCCAACGGCTACGATGTGATATGGAGTAGAGAATTGATGGAAATTGGCGTTCAAAGCAGTACGTTTGCGCACGACTTTCAAGAGAAATTAGGCGACCGAGTGGGGCCGCACTTGGGCCGTGGGTGGAGCATGGGGCGGCGCATCTCGTGGAGGTGCCTGATCGAAGCAAGCGGCATCGTGGGAGTCGCGATTCGGAGCCCTTGATGGCGTTTGAATGGGTTGTTTGTTCGTGCGTTTTCTGTAGATGGAAACGTGAGTTAGAGAAGAAAGCAAGGACGGTCTTGATGCTGCAGAAGGGATCCAACGGCTATGATAGCTTAGGTTTATAAAAAAAATTATTTATGTTGTAAATATTGAATATAAAATCGTGTAAAACTTTGAAAAATCATAACTTTTTCATACGAGGTCGAAAACGCGCGAAACCAGTTGCGTTGGAATCGTATGGACGAGCACTACGCGATGGAATTGGATTGGAGTCGTTTGGAGTTAGTGAGAATTTCGGGTAAAATTAAACGTCCGTTTAATTTTATTTGAAATAAATCGCTAAAGCAAAATTGAAATCAAGGTGAGAACTTCTCACTCAATCGAATCAGTTTCAATTTTATTTTAAATAGTTAGATTTAAAATATTTGAATGCATGTTTGAATGATGATTGTTATCTATTGATTGTTAAAATAGACATTATGCGCCGTTAGTAAGCGGATGTTATTTATTAAAAACATATACCGCGAATATTTCATAAACAGTGAAATTGGTATTATATATAATAGCAATATATATATATATATATTGGCATATGTATATATTGCAATTATTGATTTCCCGCATTTGTATAGCGGATGAGACCCTATTGCGCCGTCTATTAAGCGGATAATATTTTAAATCCCATATACCGCGATAATTCCGTACTGGAGCGGAATTGGTATTGTGCTAATGTTTGTGGATGCAGGAAAACAGGTTGGAGGGATCCAACTGGATTCCTCAACAGTATTTATTTGATTTCAGATATTTTGATATTTGATGGATTATCATATCGATATATGATATCGTTGTTGTCGTGATTGGCTATTTGGTATGTAGCATCATTGGACCAAATTTTGGAATTTTAAAAGGATTTCAAAGTGATTTTTGAAAGTATACGTTTATAAAATATTTTTGGAATTGATTTATTTCAAATAAATAAACGTTATAATTTTAATGTTATAAAAATTATGATTTTTGAGAAATACAGTTAAAAGTTGATTTTTGAAAATATGGGATTAATGATTTTATAAAATAGTTTAAACTAGGATTTCTAAATTTATTATAAAAAGTTTAAAAATAGGATTTATAAAATTTAATTATTTTATAAATCAAAAATGATGAAATTATAAAGGACTTTGAAGACGTTTTGAAATAATAATATAAATTGATTTATATAAAAGATTTATAAAATGGATATTTGTAAATTAAAATATTGGAATTATAAAACGAGATTTTATAATTGTTAGAATGAAGTGAGAATGAATTTCATAAATGAATTAAATTTATAGAATTATAAACGGTGAAGTTATAAATGGAATTTTATAAGCAGTAAGTTTATAAAATTTGTAAAGTTATTAAAAGACTAGATTTGGGTAAATAAAGGAATCTTATAAGTTATAAGATTTATAAATTGGGAAGTTTAAAAGAACGATTCTTGTAAACAAATAAATTATAAGTATTTGACTTATAATATGAATTTCTAGTATATCATTGAGATATGAATTGAGATAGGTCAATAAAGGAGATTTATAAAAGAAGTTTTTATAAGATAAATAGAAAAGGAATTTATAAACGTTGTTTTATAAATTCGCAACGACTTATTTTGATTAGTAAATGTTATAACTTATTTATGGAATTATATTCACGTTTTAGACAGTGAATAATCCTTTAAGATAAAATGTATAAAAGTGATGAAAATGGTTAACAAGTATATTCACGTTTTTGAATAGTGAATAATATGTTAAAGAAATTGTTTTGAATGTGATGTTTTAAATTGAATTAAAACGATCTAACGATGTTTTAAAATATGTTGACATTCGAAACCATAGATTTCAACATTCATTGTTGAAATAGATGTTTTCGAGAAATAAAAGGAAATGGTGGACTATAACACTGTTGTTATAGTAAATGATTTCCGAAAGGAAATGTTTTGTATAGTATTGGGATTTATATATCTATTTTAATTTCGAATCCCTATACTAGTGATTTTGGGACGTCGTAACGATGTTTTACGCAACATTCGTTTTGGACCAAATAAATATTTTTAAGAGAATGATTTCCTTAAAGAATGAAATATATACTTAATTTCGATTGAAGTATATTGAATATTTTCCAAGTGTTGAAAATAAATGGATTGAGAATTACTTAATAAGTAAGTATGGAAATGTTTTCCAATATTTCATTGAATATTATGAGAATTTATCCTTTTGAAGATAAATTGAAATGAATAATTGAAATCGTATATGCATGGATATTTTGGAATGAAAATTCACTATGGAATTTATAAAAGAATGGGGAAATTTGTTTAAAAATAAATATTGATTTATTTTTGAAGTGTGAAAATTATATATCTTGTAAAGATATCTTTGGGAAATAAATAATTTGGAAAATTATTTGGAATCTGGTGATGTTGTGCATATCCATTGATAGTTCAATAACCGACTATCAATATTTACCTTTGAAAGGTATTTGTTGTGATTTGTTGAATTTGAATGCTACACTTATTTTTAAATTATTGCGCTCGTTATTCGGATTACCCATTCCGAATAGTGATACGACGTAATGGATAGCATTGAAGATCGGTGTTGAAGACCCGGTATTTGCGAGAGCGATAGGATGACCTGTCGATTGACTCTGCACCGAGTTGCTCCGGTGTTGAGTTCTCCATATGTGATGGGAAATCCGATCAGGATTGTGGATATCCGGATTGCAAGGACTTCTTTGTAAGTGCCTTCGGTTCTGTTCGAGCCCGGAATAGACTTGTATGGATTGTATGTCTGACATTACAAATTGAGATATAAAGCAGATTTCTTTCAAATATATTTCTGTTGGTGGCGGAGAATTTATTCTTTTAGCTTAACACCCTTCTCTGAGACGTACGAGCTTAGAGGTTATATAGTTGAAGGTTATCAGCGATATATTCCCAATTTGGTAATGTGACATGCTGAGTGTTGCTGTGAAATGATCATTGTGTTGATTATTTATGATAGGATCATTTATTTGATCGTTTATCTTGGTGATCATTTCTATGATCATTTGTTGACCCAAAGCATGGCTTTTGTATAAAGTATGTTTTTGTGGACGTGACTTCGTCGAGCCTCACACCTCGGGAATGGTCAAAACAGGAAAGATGCGGCAAGGTTATGAGGGGTAGCGCCCTTTAGGGTATGTGCATTTCCTTCTGGAAAAGGGTGGTATCATGGTATGGAGCCCAGATACTTACTCATGTTGAAAACACTTTATGATTGTGTGAATTGATTACGAGCGCTCGGTAAAAGGTCCCAAAGGACCGGGGGATGGCATATTCGGTCAGTTGTTACTCAGTTAGGGGTAACCCGGCCTTGTGTTGGTAGAGATCCGGTTTGGTTCTCGGGGATGTCCTTCCAGAGGCATTCTCATGTGGCAATGGAAAGTTCCTTGGCCTGATCATTCGTTGGAAATCCAATTCCCAATACGAAACCTTGTACGGTATTAGTTGTAGAACCTGCCATTTACTTATGGTGGTCACCAATGTTTAGATGGTAGCTATAGTAGGCATAGTTCGAAATGTCTATGCTGGCTAAGATTTATATCTTTACTTTCGAAATGAATTTTTCCTACACTATGCACTAGTAATAATATCAAATGTTCTTTTAAATGCGTATCAAGCATCTTTGACTATCATAAGGAGAAATCTCCTCCGATTCTGCGTTTGCATTATATGTGTGTGCGGGAGGCCTTATGGTAGTCTCATTTTTAAAAGCATTGCGAATTGACTTTAAAAATATTCCTCTATTTTGATTTTTGAGATAAATAAACTGTTTTGAGTTCTCACACCAGTCACATGACTGACTCGGAGTTTATTGTTTTCCTTCCTAAACTCTGGGTGCCCACCAATTTCCACACGGGCAGTCAAGAGTTAGGTTTATCAGGATATTCTGGATATTCAGGAGTTGCTGGAGGCAAGCTGGATGGCATGGCGTATTACTAGTATATAGTATTTCTTTTCCGCTGTTTGTTGTACACTCTGATGTAATGAAATGTAATGTGATGTAATGTAATAACTGATATAGTTCTTTGTTTAAAGATTATTCATTTATTTATTATATGTTGTTCCGCTGCGAATTGTGAGATTCTGTTGTTGTTGTGCTGTTTTCTATTCCGTTCTATTTTCTATTTTCTATTTTCTTTCCTCTCTATTTTTCTATCTTCTTATCTCTTCTTTTGTTTCTCTTCTTCTTCTTAAACCCTCAGTGTTCGGTTTTCCGGCATCCGACTGATTGGCATTCGATACAGTGGACGTATTGATGTCGATATTTGAGAGTCGAAGAATCGGGTCCTGACAATGTGGTATCAGAGCTGTTGGTTAAGCGACAACCATGGTTCTGTTGGGTATTACTCATTAGAGATAAAGTCAGTAGTACTCTAGAATGAGTTTGAGTGTAATAATAGCTATGAGAGCGTATTTGTTAGTGAATATAAAAATTGTTTTATATTGTGATGATTGGTTTATTGAGTGGCATATGGACCTTCGTCAGCACGGTCTCGACAACTATGCCGAAGGGGTTTATAAACATTTGAATAGAACAATTCGACATAGTATTGTTTTAAAATTGGGTAAATGAAATAATTTTACCTTGAGTATATTTTATATATGAAGAAATAGTTTTTCAGAATTATTAAAGTATATAAGTTGATTGTTTAGTTGTTTGAATAATCTAAATAAAAGAATAATTGTATAAGTAAAAAGAATTATAAGAGTTGAATTATAATTAAAATAATTTACAATTGTAAAATAAACTTATATATATAAGAAGTGAAACTATATGAATATATTTATGAATATGAGTTGTAAATAAAAATGAATTTAAAGTTAAATAAAAATTTACTTAGAATTTGGAAGCTGAATTGATTTATAAGTGGGAATTTAAGTTAAGTAAAACAAAGTGATGTTTATAAAAATGGAATATAACGTAAGAGATGTTGAATGAAGTTGATAATTGGTATGGAAATAATGAATGTAAGTGTAATTCATTAAAATGTAATGTTATTGGAAGTTGAATAGTTGAATGAAAATCAATTTAATTAAACCAATTGAAAGCAAAGGAATTTGGTTGTGATTAATATACATTGGTTGTTATATGATTGTTAGTTGATTGTATATAATTCATTAAGTGTTAATGAAATTGAGTTAATGAAATTGAAAGCTAAAGTAATTGAAATTCAATTGGAAGTTAAGTGAATCTTAAATAGAATTGAATTTGATTTGGAAGTGAACCAACTTGAATATGAATTAGTGAATGTAAACTAATTGAAAATGAATGTTAGTAAAAACATCCACTGTTAATGAATCAAATGTGATTAAATTGAAAACCTATTTCATTGAATATCAATGAGAATATGAATGAATATTTATTGGTTATGGATGTTAGTTGGTTGATGGTTGAATTTATTGCTTTTACTACATTTGCTATATTGGCATGTATAGTTATTATGTTGCTATATGTTGTATATCGATACTATTGTCTATATACATGTTTCTCATGTTGTTTGTTGAGTGTTTAGTAGGTGCGGATCGCGTTTCCTTCGCATTTGGAGCTCGCTTTCGCGCTATATTAGCCGTATATGCTTGCTAATAAAATATAAGGTACATATCTCGGATTACATACCGTACTTTTATACTTTTTTCCCTGCGGGATGCCTCATTACTAGATGAGATGTATATTTGTGATATATATACTGTCATTTTTTTTCGGATCGATCCGCGCAAAGGAGACTATGGCGAATTTTTCCGAAAATTTAGGGCGTTAGAAAAAATTTGAGAAAATTGGAAAATTTTGAAAACTTTAACTTTGATTTGGAATTGAAAGTTAAACAATAGTAGTTGTTTTTGAAAAGATAACTAAGTATGATTTGAAAACTTAGTAAAGTATTGTAAGAAGTTTAACTATGGATTTATGGAAAGTTAATAGATTCTGTAACTTTTCTTACTTGTTAATTTCGAGGACGAAATTTTTTTAAGAGGGGAAGATTGTAACGACCCAGAATTTTAATTATTTAAAATTTGAATATTTAATTAATTTTAAATATTAATGAGTGAAATTTATAAGTCAAATAAATTTTATTTCGAATAATTGGATTTAATTGAATAATTAAATCAATAATTTAATATGTTAAATTATGGAAATAATTGAAAATTTAGTTAAATATGATTGAAAATGATTTGTAAAATTTTATTATATCATATTGAAGTTAGAACGATATTTTAGAACTTTTAAAATCGAATTAAAAGTTAATTTGTGAAAATTGAATATTTTAATATTTAATTATAGACTGTAATATAGCCAAATTTTGAACAGTCTCAGAATTTGACGAAACTAGGTCCATTGGATCCGTAATAGTTAGTTATTACCGGATTTCAATTTTTGTAGCAATCAGAGTTATCGTTTGATCATGGCAGCTCGAAACGCATCGAAATTGTTTTAATATTAATTTGGCGAGTTAAAATAGTCATTTTTCAAAAAGTCTCGGATTTTGACAAAACCAGTTTCATCGGATCCGTAATGTGATATTATTGTATGGTTTCAAATTTCGTGTCAATCGGATTTACCGTTTGTTCGGTGCAAGCTAAAACGCTTAGAAAATCGTTTAATCGGTTTAATTTTAAATCAAACGTTTATTGCCATAACTCGCACAGATGACCGAATTAGCTTCCGAAACCTATTCCATTGTGTATGGAACATGGGATAAACCCTAGGAACGTCAGTTTCGGCGCGTAAATCGGAGTTTTGAAAACCCGGATGAATAGTGTTCAATAATTTCCTATAAATAGGCTCATAATTCACAAAAAAATAAAAAAAATTAAAACCCTAATTTCATCTTCAGGCCGCCACCTCCCTGAACTAATGGCCGAAATTTAAGCAACTTCCCCCTCGTTTATCTCCTCATCCATCGACATTTACCAAAAACTTCCAACTAGAGAGTTGTAGACGACGATGAGAGCTACATATCCAACGGCTACGATGTGATATGGAGTAGATAATTGATGGAAATTGACGTTCGAAGCAGTGCGTTTGCGCACGACTTTCGAGAGAAATTAGGCGACCGAGTGGGGCCGCACTTGGGCCGTGGGTGGAGCATGGGGCGGCGCATCTCGTGGAGGTGCCTGATCGAAGCAAGCGGCATCGTGGGAGTCGCGATTCGGAGCCCTAGATGGCGTTTGAATGGGTTGTTTGTTCGTGCGTTTTCTGTAGATGGAAACGTGAGTTAGAGAAGAAAGCAAGGACGGTCTTGATGCTGCAGAAGGGATCCAACGGCTATGTGTAACGACCCAAAATTTTTAGAAATTAAAATTTGAATATTTAATTAATTTTAAATATTAATAAGTGAATTTATAAGTCAAATAAATTTTTATTTGAATTATTGAATTTAATTGAATAATTAAATCGATAATTTAATACGTTAAATTATGGAAATAATTGAAAATAGGGTTAAATATGATTGAAAATAATTTGTAAAATTTTATTTTATCATATGGGAGTTAGAACGATATTTTAGAACTTTTAAAATCGAATTAAAAGTTTATTTGTGAAAATTGAATATTTTAATAATTTAATCGACTAGTGAAAATAGTCAATTTTTGAACAGTCTCAGAATTGAATGAAACCAGTTTCATTGGATCCGTAATAGTTAGTTATTACCGGATTTCAAATTTCGTGTCAATCGGAGCTATCGTTTGATCGTGGCAGCTCGAAACGCATCGATTTATTTTTAATTTAAATTTGGCGAGTAAAAATAGCCATTTTTCAAAAAGTCTCGGATTTCGACGAAACCAGTTTCATCGGATCCGTAATGTGATATTATTGTAAGGTTTCAAATTTCAAGTCGATTGGATTTACGGTTTGTCCTGTACAAATTAAAACGCCTAGAAAATCGCTTAAATCGGTTTAATTCAAATTGAGCGTTTATAGCGATAACTTGTACATATGTCCGAATTAGCTTTCGAAACCTGTTCCATTGTGTCCGGAACGCGGGGTAAACCCTAGAAACGCTGGTTACGGCGCCTAAATCGAAGTTCGGAATTTCCAAATGAATAGTGTTCGTTCAAAATTCTATAAATAGCCCTCTCTCCCTCACAAATTAAAAAAAAATAAAAATAAAAACCTAACAAACCCTAGCCGCCAGCCCCCATGAACGGCTGAAGTGTTCCCAACTTCTTCTCCTCTTTTCTCTTCATCCATCAACATTTACAAGAATCTTTCAACTAGAAAGATGTAGAGCACATCAAGATCTACAAGATCAACGGTTATGATTTGAAACGGAGCTGTAGATCGATGGAAAATTGCGTTCAAAGACCATAGAGTCGGCCTCGAAATACGTGCACAGATGGGGGCCGAGTGTGCCGAGCTTCAGGCCGAGCATAGCTTGGGTCGAGAGCTTTCGCGTGGCGGTAGTTTGATCGAGTTTCGTCGAGTGAGGTGGATGCAAATTGAAACCCTAGTTGGATGTTGAATGGGTTGTGATGTCGGCCTTAAAACTGTGCATTCGCGTGAGAAGGAAGATGGTGGGGGGGCCGTTGGATCTGTGTTGGACGGTGGATGCATGAAGTAGGTTATAAAATTATAAATTATGTTGTAAATTATAGTTAAAATCGTGTTTAAACTTCAAATATGCATATCTTTTTCATACGAGGTCGAAAATGCGTGAAACCAGTTGCGTTGGAATCGTATGGACGAGCACTACGCGATGAAATTGGATTGGAGTCGTTTGGAGTTAGTGAGAATTTTGGGTAAAATTAAACGTCCGTTTAATTTTATTCGAAATAAATCGCTAAAACGGAAATAAAATCAAGGTGAGAACTTCTCACTCAATCGAATCAGTTTCGATTTTATTTTAAATAATTAGATTTAAAATATTTGAATGCATGTTTGAATGATGATTGATATCTACTGATTGTTAAAATAGACATTATACGCCGTTAGTAAGCGGATGTTATTTAATAAAAACATATACCGCGAATATTTCATAAACAGTGAAATTGGTATTATATATAATATCAATATATATATTGGCATATGTATATATTGCAGTTGATTGATTTCCCGCATTTATTTGTTTAGCGGATGAGACCCTGTTACGCCGTTATTAAGCGGATAATATTTAATAAGAACATATACCGCGATAATTTCGTACTGGAGCGAAATTGGTATTGTGCTAATGTTTTTGGATGCAGGAAAACAGGTTGGAGGGATCCAACAGGATTCCTCAACAGTTTTTATTTAATTTCAGATATTTTGATATTTGATGGATTTTCATATTGATATATGATATCGTTGTAGTCGTGATTGACTATTTGGTGTGTAGCATCATTGGACCCAGATTTTGGGATTTTAAAATGATTTTAAAGTGATTTTTGAAAATATGCTATATTTTTGGAATTGATTCATTTTAAATAAATAAACGTTATAATTTTTAAAGTTATAAAAATTATGATTTTTGAGAAATATAGTTAAAGACTAATTTTTGAGAATATGATGCTAATGATTTTATAAAATAGTTAAATCGGAATTTTTGAATTCATTATGAAAAGTTGAAATATAGGGTTTATAAAATTTAATTATTTTATGAATCAAAAGGAAGAAGTTTTTAAAGGAATTTAAAGACGTTTAAAAAGAATAATATAAATTGATTTATATTAAGAGATTTATAAATGGATATTTATAAATTGAAATATGGACATTATAAAACGAGTTTTTATAAGTGTTTGAAGGAAGTGAAAATGAATTTCATAATTGAATGGAATTTATAGAATTTTATACGGTGAAGTTATAAATGGAATTTTATAAGCAGTAGGTTTATAAAATTTATTAAGTTATTAAAATAATGATTTTGAATAAATGAATGAATCTTATAAGTTATAAGATTTATAATTTGGGAAGTTAAAAAGAACGATTTTGTAAAATAATCGTTTTATAAGTATTTAACTTATAATATGAACTTTTAGTTTATACTTGAGTTATAAACTGGAATAGGTTAATAAAAGGATTTATAAAAAGGAAGTTTTTATAAATAAATAGAAATGGAATTTATAAACGTTGTTTTATAAATTCACAAATGACTTATTTTGATAAGTAAATTGTTATGATTTATTTATGGAGTTATATTCACATTTTTGAATAGTGAATAATCCTTTGAATTAAAATGAATAAAAGGATGAAATTGTTAATGAAGTATATTCACGTTTTTGAATAGTGAATAAGAGGTTAAAGAAATGTTTTGAATGAGATGTTTAAATAGAATTAAAACGATCGGACAATGTTTTAAAACGTGTTGAGATTCGAAACCATAGATTTCAACATTTATTGTTGAAATAGACGTTTTCGAAAAATAAAAGGAAATGGTGGACTATAACACTGTTGTTATAGTAAATGATTTCCGAAAGGAAATGTTTTGTATAGTATTGGGATTTATATATCTATTTAATTTCGAATCCCTATACTAGTGATTTTTGAGTCGTCGTAACGATGTTTTACGCAACATTCGTTTTGGCCCAAATAAATATGTTTAAGAGAATGATTTTCTTAAAAGAATGAAATATATACTTAATTTCGATTGAAGTATATTGAATATTTTCTAAGTGTTGAAAATAAATAAAACTTGTGAATTACTTATGAATAAATAAGTATGGAAATGTTTTCCAATATAAAGTGAATATTTTGAGAATTTATCTTTTTGAAGATAAATTGAAAAGGAAAATTGAAATCGAATATTCATTGATATCTTGGAATTATAAATTCACTAAGGAATTTATAAAGGAAGTGGAATTTGTTTAAAAATAAATATTGATTTATTTTTGAAGTATGAAATAATATATCTTGTAATGATATTTTGAAAAATAAATAATTTGGAAATTTTTTTGGAAACTGGTGATGTGTGCATATCAATTGATAGTTCAATAACCGACTATCAATATTTCCCTTTGAATGGGTAATTGATGTGATTTGTTTGAATGTGAATGCTACACTTATTTTTAAATAAGCGCTCACTATTCGGGTTAACCGGGAAAGGACCATGGGGTCGTATAACCCATCCCGAATATGTGATACGTCGTTATGAATTGCATTTGAAGATCGGTGTTGAAGACCCGGTATTTGCGAGAGCGATAGGATGACCTATCGATTGTCTCTGCACTGAGTTGCAGCGGTATAGAGACTCCCTAAGTGATGGGAAATCCGATCAGGATTGTGAATATCCGGATTGCAAGGACTTCTTTGTAAGTGCCTTTGGTTTTGTTCGAGCCCGGAACAGACTTGTATGGATTGTGTGTCTGACATTACAAGTTGAGATATAAAGCCGATTTCTTTCAAATATATTTCTGTTGGTGGCGAAGAATTTATTCTTTTAGCTTAACACCCTTCTCTGAGACGTACGAGCTCAGAGGTTATATAGTTGAAGTTATCAGCGATATATTCCCAATTTGGTAATGTGATATGCTGAGTGATGCTGTAAATGATCATTGTGTTGATTATTGTGATAGGATCGTTTATTTGATCGTCTATCTTGGTGATCATTGTGTTGATCATTTGTTGACCCAAAGCATGGCTTTTGTATAAAGTATGTTTTTGTGGACGTGACTTCGTCGAACCTCACACCCCGGAAATGGTCAAAACAGGAAAGATGCGGCAAGGTTATGAGGGGTAGCACCCTTTAGGGTATGTACATTTCCTTCTGGATAGAGGTGGTATCATGGTATGGAGCCCAGATATTTAACCTATGTGGTTACTACGAATTTATTACTTTGTGGTTGTTGGTTTTCGGGATCCCGTGAGAAAGGTCGTTTACGATCAGGGAATGGCGTGCTCGTGTCAGTAGTTACCCAGTTAGGGGTAACCCGGCCTTGTGTTGACAGAGTTCCGGTTTGGTTCTCGGGGATGTCTTTCCAGAGGCATTCTCATGTGGCAATGGGAAGTTCCTTGGCCTGATCATTCGTTGGAAATCCAAAGAAACAATACGTGACTTGTACGGTTTTAGTTGTAGAACCTGCCATCTAATATGGTAGCTATTAGTAGGCATAATATAATGGTACCTATGCTGGCTAAGATTTATATTCTACTTTCGAAATGAATTTTCTACACTATGCACTAGTAATAATATCAAATGTTCTTTTTAAATGCGTATCAAGCATGTTTGACTATCATAAGGAGAAATCTTCTCCAAGTCTGCGTTTGCATTGTGTGTGTGGCAGGAGGCCTTATGGTAGTCTCATTTTTAAAAGCATTGCGAATTAACTTTAAAAATATTCCTCTATTTTGATTTTAAAGATAAATAAACTGTTTTGAGTTCTCACACCAGTCACATGACTGACTTGGAGTTTATTGTTTTCCTTCCTAAACTCTGGGTGCCCACCAAATTTCCACACGGGCAGTTAAGAGTTAGGTTTATCAGGATATTCTGGATATTCTGGAATTGCTGGAGGCAAGCTGGATGGCATGGCGTATTATTTATATAGTATTTCTTTTTCCGCTGCACTGTTTGTTGTTGTTGTACACTCTGATGATATGATGTAATGAAATAAAATGTATAAAATGTAATAACTGATATAGTTCTTTGTTTAAAGATTATTCATTTATTATTATATGTTGTTCCGCTGCGAATTGTGAGATTCTGATGTTGTTCTGTTGTTTTCTATTCCGTCCTATTTTCTTCTATTTTTCTTTTCCGTTCTATTCTCTTTTTCTTCTATTTTAAAAGTTTTCTATTATCTTTCCTCTCTCTCTTCTAAATTTTCTGTTCTCTTTTCTATTTTCTTTTCTCTCTATTTTCTATCTTCTCTCTTCTTCTCTTTTCTTTTCTTAAATTCTTTTTAAAAACCCATAACTATTCGGTTTTTCGGCAACGAAAAATTGAAACGTTACATCTGGTATCAGAGCTTATGGTCAAGCGACAACCATGGTTCTGTTGGGTATTATTCATTAGAGATAGAGTCAGTAGTACTCTAGAATGAGTTTGAGTGTAATAATAGCTATGAGAGCGTATTTGTTAGTGAATAAAAATTGTTTTATATTGTGTTGACTTATCGGTTGATTGTTTATAGATTCCCGTCGATCTAGTCTAGCTAACTATCGTAGATAGGGGTTTCTAAACTCTTAAACAAGATAAATCGACATAATATTGGTTTTAAATTGGGTAAATGAAATAATTTTACCTTGATTATATTTTATATATAAAGAAATAATTTTTCAAAATTATAAAAGTGTATATAAGTTGATTGTTTAGATGTTTGAATAATCTAAATAAAAGAATAATTGTATAAGCAAATGAATTATAAGAATTGAATTATAATTAAAGTGATTTACAATTGTGAAATAAACTTATATATATATATATAAGAAGTGAAATTATTTGAATATATTTATGAATATGAGTTGTAAATGAAAGTGAATTCAAAGATAAATGAAATTCAACTTTTTAAATTGAATTGAATTAATGAAATGAATGTTAATCAATTAAATGTGAATTAAATTGATATGGAATAATGAATGTAAGTGAAATTCATTAAATCTAATGTTATTAGAAAGTTGAATAATTGAATGAAAATCAATTAAATTAAACCAATTATAAGCAAAGGAATTTGGTTGAAATTAATATACATTGGTTGTTATATGATTGTTAGTTGATTGTATATAATTCATTAAGTATTAATGAAATTGAAAGCTAAAGTAAATTGAATTCAAATTGAAAGTAAATAAATTTGAATAGAATTGAATGTGAATTGGATTTAATTAGTGAATGCAAACTAATTTAAATTAAGAATGAATGTTGATAAAATCCAATGTAAATAAATCAAATATGATTAAATTGAAAACCCAATTCATTGAATATTAATGAGAATATAAATGAATATTGATTTGGTTATGGATGATAGTTGGTTGATGTTTGCATTTGTTGTTTTGTTTCATTTGCTATGTTGACATATATAGTTATTATGTTACTATATGTTGTATATTGATACTATTGTCATATATGCATGTTCTCATGTTGTTTGTTGAGTGATTAGTAGGTGCGGATCGCGTTTGCTTCGCATTTGGAGCTCGCTTTCGCGCTATATTAGCCGTATATGCTTGCTAATAAAATATAAGGTACATATCTCGGATTAAATATCGTACTTTTACACTTTTTTCCCTTCGGGATGCCTCATTACTTGATGAGATGTATATTTGTGATATATATACTGTCATTTTTTTTCCGGATCGAGCCGCGCAAAGGAGACTATGGCGAATTTTTCCGAAAATTTAAGGCGTTAGAAAAAATTTGAGAAAATTGGAAAATTTTTGAAAACTTAAACTTTGATTTTGGAATTGAAAGTTAAACAATAGTAGTTGTTTTTGAAAAGATAACTAAGAATGATTTTGAAAACTTAGTAAGTTATTGTAAGAAATTTAATTATAATTTGGGAAGTTAATAAATTCTATAACTTTCTTACTTAATAATTTCGAGGACGAAATTCTTTTAAGTGGGGAAGATTGTAACGACCCAGAATTTTTAGAAATTAAAATTTGAATATTTAATTAGTTTTAAATATTAATAAGTGAATTTATAAGTCAAATAAATTTTTATTTGAATTATTGAATTTAATTGAATAATTAAATCGATAATTTAATACGTTAAATTATGGAAATAATTGAAAATAGGGTTAAATATGATTGAAAATAATTTGTAAAATTTTATTTTATTATATGGGAGTTAGAACGATATTTTAGAACTTTTAAAATCGAATTAAAAGTTTATTTGTGAAAATTGAATATTTTAATAATTTAATCGACTAGTGAAAATAGTCAATTTTTGAACAGTCTCAGAATTGAATGAAACCAGTTTCATTGGATCCGTAATAGTTAGTTATTACCGGATTTCAAATTTCGTGTCAATCGGAGCTATCGTTTGATCGTGGCAGCTCGAAACGCATCGATTTATTTTTAATTTAAATTTGGCGAGTAAAAATAGCCATTTTTCAAAAAGTCTCGGATTTCGACGAAACCAGTTTCATCGGATCCGTAATGTGATATTATTGTAAGGTTTCAAATTTCAAGTCGATTGGATTTACGGTTTGTCCTGTACAAATTAAAACGCCTAGAAAATCGCTTAAATCGGTTTAATTCAAATTGAGCGTTTATAGCCATAACTCGCACATATGTCCGAATTAGCTTTCGAAACCTGTTCCATTGTGTCCGGAACGCGGGGTAAACCCTAGAAACGCTGGTTACGGCGCCTAAATCGAAGTTCGGAATTTCCGGATGAATAGTGTTCGTTCAAAATTCTATAAATAGCCCTCTCTCCCTCACAAATTAAAAAAAAATAAAAATAAAAACCTAACAAACCCTAGCCGCCAGCCCCCATGAACGGCTGAAGTGTTCCCAACTTCTTCTCCTCTTTTCTCTTCATCCATCAACATTTACAAGAATCTTTCAACTAGAAAGATGTAGAGCACATCAAGATCTACAAGATCAACGGTTATGATTTGAAACGGAGCTGTAGATCGATGGAAAATTGCGTTCAAAGACCATAGAGTCGGCCTCGAAATACGTGCACAGATGGGGGCCGAGTGTGCCGAGCTTCAGGCCGAGCATAGCTTGGGTCGAGAGCTTTCGCGTGGCGGTAGTTTGATCGAGTTTCGTCGAGTGAGGTGGATGCAAATTGAAACCCTAGTTGGATGTTGAATGGGTTGTGATGTCGGCCTTAAAACTGTGCATTCGCGTGAGAAGGAAGATGGTGGGGGGGCCGTTGGATCTGTGATGGACGGTGGATGCATGAAGTAGGTTATAAAATTATAAATTATGTTGTAAATTATAGTTAAAATCGTGTTTAAACTTCAAATATGCATATCTTTTTCATACGAGGTCGAAAATGCGCGAAACCAGTTGCGTTGGAATCGTATGGACGAGCACTACGCGATGAAATTGGATTGGAGTCGTTTGGAGTTAGTGAGAATTTTGGGTAAAATTAAACGTCCGTTTAATTTTATTCGAAATAAATCGCTAAAACGGAAATAAAATCAAGGTGAGAACTTCTCACTCAATCGAATCAGTTTCGATTTTATTTTAAATAATTAGATTTAAAATATTTGAATGCATGTTTGAATGATGATTGATATCTACTGATTGTTAAAATAGACATTATACGCCGTTAGTAAGCGGATGTTATTTAATAAAAACATATACCGCGAATATTTCATAAACAGTGAAATTGGTATTATATATAATATCAATATATATATTGGCATATGTATATATTGCAGTTGATTGATTTCCCGCATTTATTTGTTTAGCGGATGAGACCCTGTTACGCCGTTATTAAGCGGATGATATTTAATAAGAACATATACCGTGATAATTTCGTACTGGAGCGAAATTGGTATTGTGCTAATGTTTTTGGATGCAGGAAAACAGGTTGGAGGGATCCAACAGGATTCCTCAACAGTTTTTATTTAATTTCAGATATTTTGATATTTGATGGATTTTCATATTGATATATGATATCGTTGTGGTCGTGATTGACTATTTGGTGTGTAGCATCATTGGACCCAGATTTTGGGATTTTAAAATGATTTTAAAGTGATTTTTGAAAATATGCTATATTTTTGGAATTGATTCATTTTAAATAAATAAACGTTATAATTTTTAAAGTTATAAAAATTATGATTTTTGAGAAATATAGTTAAAAACTAATTTTTGAGAATATGATGCTAATGATTTTATAAAATAGTTAAATCGGAATTTTTGAATTTATTATGAAAAGTTGAAATATAGGGTTTATAAAATTTAATTATTTTATGAATCAAAAGGAAGAAGTTTTTAAAGGAATTTAAAGACGTTTAAAAAGAATAATATAAATTGATTTATATTAAGAGATTTATAAATGGATATTTATAAATTGAAATATGGACATTATAAAACGAGTTTTTATAAGTGTTTGAAGGAAGTGAAAATGAATTTCATAATTGAATGGAATTTATAGAATTTTATACGGTGCAGTTATAAATGGAATTTTATAAGCAGTAGGTTTATAAAATTTATTAAGTTATTAAAATAATGATTTTGAATAAATGAATGAATCTTATAAGTTATAAGATTTATAATTTGGGAAGTTAAAAAGAACGATTTTGTAAAATAATCGTTTTATAAGTATTTAACTTATAATATGAACTTTTAGTTTATAATTGAGTTATAAACTGGAATAGGTTAATAAAAGGATTTATAAAAAGGAAGTTTTTATAAATAAATAGAAATGGAATTTATAAACGTTGTTTTATAAATTCACAAACGACTTATTTTGATAAGTAAATTGTTATGATTTATTTATGGAGTTATATTCACATTTTTGAATAGTGAAAAATCCTTTGAATTAAAATGAATAAAAGGATGAAATTGTCAATTAAGTATATTCACGTTTTTGAATAGTGAATAAGAGGTTAAAGAAATGTTTTGAATGAGATGTTTAAATAGAATTAAAACGATCGGACAATGTTTTAAAATGTGTTGAGATTCGAAACCATAGATTTCAACATTTATTGTTGAAATAGACGTTTTCGAAAAATAAAAGGAAATGGTGGACTATAACACTGTTGTTATAGTAAATGATTTCCGAAAGGAAATGTTTTGTATAGTATTGGGATTTATATATCTATTTAATTTCGAATCCCTATACTAGTGATTTTTGAGTCGTCGTAACGATGTTTTACGCAACATTCGTTTTGGCCCAAATAAATATGTTTAAGAGAATGATTTTCTTAAAAGAATGAAATATATACTTAATTTCGATTGAAGTATATTGAATATTTTCTAAGTGTTGAAAATAAATAAAACTTGTGAATTACTTATGAATAAATAAGTATGGAAATGTTTTCCAATATAAAGTGAATATTTTGAGAATTTATCTTTTTGAAGATAAATTGAAAAGGAAAATTGAAATCGAATATTCATTGATATCTTGGAATTATAAATTCACTAAGGAATTTATAAAGGAAGTGGAATTTGTTTAAAAATAAATATTGATTTATTTTTGAAGTATGAAATAATATATCTTGTAAAGATATTTTGAAAAATAAATAATTTGGAAATTTTTTTGGAAACTGGTGATGTGTGCATATCAATTGATAGTTCAATAACCGACTATCAATATTTCCCTTTGAATGGGTAATTGATGTGATTTGTTTGAATGTGAATGCTACACTTATTTTTAAATAAGCGCTCACTATTCGGGTTAACCGGGAAAGGACCATGGGGTCGTATAACCCATCCCGAATATGTGATACGTCGTTATGAATTGCATTTGAAGATCGGTGTTGAAGACCCGGTATTTGCGAGAGCGATAGGATGACCTATCGATTGTCTCTGCACTGAGTTGCAGCGGTATAGAGACTCCCTAAGTGATGGGAAATCCGATCAGGATTTTGAATATCCGGATTGCAAGGACTTCTTTGTAAGTGCCTTTGGTTTTGTTCGAGCCCGGAACAGACTTGTATGGATTGTGTGTCTGACATTACAAGTTGAGATATAAAGCCGATTTCTTTCAAATATATTTCTGTTGGTGGCGAAGAATTTATTCTTTTAGCTTAACACCCTTCTCTGAGACGTACGAGCTCAGAGGTTATATAGTTGAAGTTATCAGCGATATATTCCCAATTTGGTAATGTGATATGCTGAGTGATGCTGTAAATGATCATTGTGTTGATTATTGTGATAGGATCGTTTATTTGATCGTCTATCTTGGTGATCATTGTGTTGATCATTTGTTGACCCAAAGCATGGCTTTTGTATAAAGTATGTTTTTGTGGACGTGACTTCGTCGAACCTCACACCCCGGAAATGGTCAAAACAGGAAAGATGCGGCAAGGTTATGAGGGGTAGCACCCTTTAGGGTATGTACATTTCCTTCTGGATAGAGGTGGTATCATGGTATGGAGCCCAGATATTTAACCTATGTGGTTACTACGAATTTATTACTTTGTGGTTGTTGGTTTTCGGGATCCCGTGAGAAAGGTCGTTTACGATCGGGGAATGGCGTGCTCATGTCAGTAGTTACCCAGTTAGGGGTAACCCGGCCTTGTGTTGGCAGAGTTCCGGTTTGGTTCTCGGGGATGTCTTTCCAGAGGCATTCTCATGTGGCAATGGGAAGTTCCTTGGCCTGATCATTCGTTGGAAATCCAAAGAAACAATACGTGACTTGTACGGTTTTAGTTGTAGAACCTGCCATCTAATATGGTAGCTATTAGTAGGCATAATATAATGGTACCTATGCTGGCTAAGATTTATATTCTACTTTCGAAATGAATTTTCTACACTATGCACTAGTAATAATATCAAATGTCCTTTTTAAATGCGTATCAAGCATGTTTGACTATCATAAGGAGAAATCTTCTCCAAGTCTGCGTTTGCATTGTGTGTGTGGCAGGAGGCCTTATGGTAAAGCATTGCGAATTAACTTTAAAAATATTCCTCTATTTTGATTTTAAAGATAAATAAACTGTTTTGAGTTCTCACACCAGTCACATGACTGACTTGGAGTTTATTGTTTTCCTTCCTAAACTCTGGGTGCCCACCAAATTTCCACACGGGCAGTTAAGAGTTAGGTTTATCAGGATATTCTGGATATTCTGGAATTGCTGGAGGCAAGCTGGATGGCATGGCGTATTATTTATATAGTATTTCTTTTTCCGCTGCACTGTTTGTTGTTGTTGTACACTCTGATGATATGATGTAATGAAATAAAATGTATAAAATGTAATAACTGATATAGTTCTTTGTTTAAAGATTATTCATTTATTATTATATGTTGTTCCGCTGCGAATTGTGAGATTCTGATGTTGTTCTGTTGTTTTCTATTCCGTCCTATTTTCTTCTATTTTTCTTTTCCGTTCTATTCTCTTTTTCTTCTATTTTAAAAGTTTTCTATTATCTTTCCTCTCTCTCTTCTAAATTTTCTGTTCTCTCTTCTATTTTCTTTTCTCTCTATTTTCTATCTTCTCTCTTCTTCTCTTTTCTTTTCTTAAATTCTTTTTAAAAACCCATAACTATTCGGTTTTTCGGCAACGAAAAATCGCGTACGTTACACTATGATAGCTTAGGTTTATAAAAAAAATTATTTACGTTGTAAATATTGAATATAAAATCGTGTAAAACTTTGAAAAATCATAACTTTTTCATACGAGGTCGAAAACGCGCGAAACCAGTTGCGTTGGAATCGTATGGACGAGCACTACGCGCTGGAATTGGATTGGAGTCGTTTGGAGTTAGTGAGAATTTCGGGTAAAATTAAACGTCCATTTAATTTTATTTGAAATAAATTGCTAAAGCAAAATTGAAATCAAGGTGAGAACTTCTCACTCAATCGAACCAGTTTCAATTTTATTTTAAATAGTTAGATTTAAAATATTTGAATGCATGTTTGAATGATGATTGTTATCTATTGATTGTTAAAATAGACATTATGCGCCGTTAGTAAGCGGATGTTATTTATTAAAAACATATACCGCGAATATTTCATAAACAGTGAAATTGGTATTATATATAATAGCAATATATATATATATTGGCATATGTATATATTGCAGTTATTGATTTCCCACATTTGTATAGCGGATGAGACCCTATTGCGCCATCTATTAAGCGGATAATATTTTAAATCCCATATACCGCGATAATTCCGTACTGGAGCGGAATTGGTATTGTGCTAATGTTTGTGGATGCAGGAAAACAGGTTGGAGGGATCCAACTGGATTCCTCAACAGTATTTATTTGATTTCAGATATTTTGATATTTGATGGATTATCATATCGATATATGATATCGTTGTTCTCGTGATTGGCTATTTGGTATGTAGCATCATTAGACCAAATTTTGGAATTTTAAAAGGATTTCAAAGTGATTTTTGAAATTATACGTTTATAAAATATTTTTGGAATTGATTTATTTTAAATAAATAAATGTTATAATTTTAATGTTATAAAAATTATGATTTTTGAGAAATACAGTTAAAAGTTGATTTTTGAAAATATGGGATTAATGATTTTATAAAATAGTTTAAACTGGGATTTCTGAATTTATTATAAAAAGTTTAAAAATAGGATTTATAAAATTTAATTATTTTATAAATCAAAAATGATGAAATTATAAAGGACTTTGAAGACGTTTTGAAATAATAATATAAATTGATTTATATAAAAGATTTATAAAATGGATATTTGTAAATTAAAATATTGGAATTATAAAACGAGATTTTATAATTGTTAGAATGAAGTGAGAATGGATTTCATAAATGAATGAAATTTATAGAATTATAAACGGTGAAGTTATAAATGGAATTTTATAAGCAGTAGGTTTATAAAATTTGTAATGTTATTAAAAGACTAGATTTGGGTAGATAAAGGAATCTTATAAGTTATAAGATTTATAAATTGGGAAGTTTAAAAGAACGATTCTTGTAAACAAATAAATTATAAGTATTTGACTTATAATATGAATTTCTAGTATATCATTGAGATATGAATTGAGATAGGTTAATAAAGGAGATTTATAAAAGAAGTTTTTATAAGATAAATAGAATAGGAATTTATAAACGTTGTTTTATAAATTCGCAACGACTTATTTTGTAAGTAAATGTTATAACTTATTTATGGAATCATATTCACGTTTTAGACAGTGAATAATCCTTTAAGATAAAATGTATAAAAGTGATGAAAATGGTTAACAAGTATATTCACGTTTTTGAATAGTGAATAATATGTTAAAGAAATTGTTTTGAATGTGATGTTTTAAATTGAATTAAAACGATCAAACGATGTTTTAAAATATATTGACATTCGAAACCATAGATTTCAACATTCATTGTTGAAATAGATGTTTTCGAGAAATAAAAGGAAATGGTGGACTATAATACTGTTGTTATAGTAAATGATTTCCAAAAGGAAATGTTTTGTATAGTATTGGGATTTATATATCTATTTTAATTTCGAATCCCTATACTAGTGATTTTGGGACGTCGTAACGATGTTTTACACGACATTCGTTTTGGCCCAAATAAATATGTTTAAGAGAATGATTTCCTTAAAGAATGAAATATATACTTAATTTCTATTGAAGTATATTGAATATTTTCCAAGTGTTGAAAATAAATGGATTGAGAATTACTTAATAAGTAAGTATGAAAATGTTTTCCAATATTTCATTGAATATTATGAGAATTTATCTTTTTGAAGATAAATTGAAATGAATAATTGAAATCGTATATGCATGGATATTTTGGAATGAAAATTCACTATGGAATTTATAAAAGAATGGGGAAATTTGTTTAAAAATAAATATTGATTTATTTTTGAAGTGTGAAAATTATATATCTTGTAAAGATATCTTTGGGAAATAAATAATTTGGAAAATTATTTGGAATCTGGTGATGTTGTGCATATCCATTGATAGTTCAATAACCGACTATCAATATTTACCTTTAAAAGGTATTTGTTGTGATTTGTTGAATTTGAATGCTACACTTATTTTTAAATTATTGCGCTCGTTATTCGGATTACCAATTCCAAATAGTGATATGACGTAATGGATAGCATTGAAGATTGGTGTTGAAGACCCGGTATTTGCGAGAGCGATAGGATGACCTGTCGATTGACTCTGCACCGAGTTGCTCCGGTATTGAGTTCTCCATATGTGATGGGAAATCCGATCAGGATTGTGGATATCCGGATTGCAAGGACTTCTTTGTAAGTGCCTTCGGTTCTGTTCGAGCCCGGAACAGACTTGTATGGATTGTATGTCTGACGTTACAAATTGAGATATAAAGTAGATTTCTTTCAAATATATTTCTGTTGGTGGCGGAGAATTTATTCTTTTAGCTTAACACCCTTCTTTGAGACGTACGAGCTTGAGGTTATATAGTTGAAGGTTATCAGCGATATATTCCCAATTTGGTAATGTGACATGCTGAGTGTTGCTGTGAAATGATCATTGTGTTGATTATTTATGATAGGATCATTTATTTGATCGTCTATCTTGGTGATCATTTCTATGATCATTTGTTGACCCAAAGCATGGCTTTTGTATAAAGTATGTTTTTGTGGACGTGACTTCGTCGAGCCTCACACCTCGGGAATGGTCAAAACAGGAAAGATGCGGCAAGGTTATGAGGGGTAGCGCCCTTTAGGGTATGTGCATTTCCTTCTGGAAAAGGGTGGTATCATGGTATGGAGCCCAGATACTTACTCATGTTGAAAACACTTTATGATTGTGTGAATTGATTACGAGCGCTCGGTAAAAGGTCCCAAAGGACCGGGGGATGGCATATTCGGTCAGTTCTTACTCAGTTAGGGGTAACCCGGCCTTGTGTTGGTAAAGATCCGGTTTGGTTCTCAGGGATGTCCTTCCAGAGGCATTCTCATGTGGCAATGGGAAGTTCCTTGGCCTGATCATTCGTTGGAAATCCAATTCCCAGTACGAAACCATGTACGGTATTAGTTGTGGAACCTGCCATTTACTTATGGTGGTCACCATTGTTTAGATGGTAGCTATAGTAGGCATAGTTCGAAATGTCTATGCTGGCTAATATTTATATCTTTACTTTCGAAATGAATTTTTCCTACACTATGCACTAGTAATAATATCAAATGTTCTTTTAAATGCGTATCAAGCATCTTTGACTATCATAAGGAGAAATCTCCTCCGATTCTGCGTTTGCATTGTGTGTGTGTGCGGGAGGCCTTATGGTAGTCTCATTTTTAAAAGCATTGCGAATTGACTTTAAAAATATTTCTCTATTTTCATTTTTAAGATAAATAAACTGTTTTGAGTTCTCACACCAGTCACATGACTGACTCGGAGTTTATTGTTTTCCTTCCTAAACTCTGGGTGCCTACCAATTTCCACACGGGCAGTCAAGAGTTAGGTTTATCAGGATATTCTGGATATTCAGGAGTTGCTGGAGGCAAGCTGGATGGCATGGCGTATTACTAGTATATAGTATTTCTTTTCCGCTGTTTGTTGTTGTTGTTGTACACTCTGATGTAATGAAATGTAATGTGATGTAATGTAATAACTGATATAGTTCTTTGTTTAAAGATTATTCATTTATTTATTATATGTTGTTCCGCTGCGAATTGTGAGATTCTGTTGTTGTTGTGCTGTTTTCTATTCCGTTCTATTTTCTATTTTCTTTCCTCTCTATTTTTCTATCTTCTCATCTCTTCTTCTGTTTCTCTTCTTCTTCTTAAACCCTCAGTGTTCGGTTTTCCGGCATCCGACTGATTGGCATTCGATACAGTGGACGTATTGATGTCGATATTTGGGAGTCGAAGAATCGGGTCCTGACATCTCTCTTTCTCTCTCTATCTCTCTCTATATGTGTGTGTGTAAATGTGTATATGTATATATAGTATTATGCATCATGTCAAACTTATTATGGTTCAATTTTAAATTTTCTGAAAATATTTTAACTTGTGATTTGCGGAGGAACAAAAATTGTTTGAAAAGTCGAATGATGCTTAAAAATAGATTAACTACATAAATTATGAGTAGAAAAAACCAAGACTAAAATTGGTTTTGTATAATTAGATTTGTACATGCATGCTTCTTCGATTTATTAATTACTAAATCATTTGAATTAACATAAAACATAGTAATTAATTATGAACACATGTCGTAGTATATTGTTGTTATGTCATAGGATATTTGACAATGACATTGAATTCCGTCTTGATAAGATTTTGTTGTTTGATTTTGCTTGCTTTTAACCAAATTTTCAATATGTACAGCCTTGTAAGTATGCATTTGTGTTTATATATGTGTGTTTGTCGTGTGTAGACCATAAGTTGTGGATAGTCAATGTAGTTAAAATGTTTTACGCTAAATTTGCATAACTGGTCATAGTTAGAAATTTTTTATGTATTATAATTTTGTTTATTTTTAAACTTCTATAATGATAAAAAAATTAATTAAATTGTATCATGTTCATAGGATAGATACCAAAATGATTGATCGATCATGGATGTACCATAGTCTTAGAGATGGATATATAAATCTAGAATTTATTGATGGTATCAACAAATTTGTTGAATTTGCGTTTCTACAAGCAGAACATGGAGAAACTATTAGATGTCCATGTTTTACGTGCAAAAATAAAAAATTTCAAATAAAGGAAAAAGTCTCTAAACATTTATTACGAAATGGTTTTGTTCCACTTTATTCTAGTTGGATTTTCATGGAGAGATAGAAGTTGGTGAGTCAACAATGTTTGCATCACAAGCTAGCAATTTTAATGGTGGAAACCCAAATTGGGATATGGTTTTAGATGCGTTGGGTCTTGATCATGATATGGAGAGCAACTACCCAATCTCGAAGCGTAGAAGTTCTTAGGTATACTTTAAGCGAATAACGAACCTTTTTGGGATGGATGCAAACAAGAGACCAGACTATGGCAAAGATGATAGCCCTTAAATCTTGAAGTAGTTGGCCGAGGCAAGTTTGAAAGATATGAGTATATTGATTGGTAATATGTTACCAGATGGGAATAAGGTAGTTCAAAATTTCTATGACGTTAAAAAATATTGGAACCCTTTGGGCTTGGTAAAAAAAAATTGACGTTTGACCTAACTTTTGTATGTTGTATTACAAAGAAAATATTGCAAAGATATTTTGTGAAATTTGTTAAAGTTCACGTTATAAACCTAGAGATGCATAGAATAATATCAAAAATATTCCTAAGTAACAAGTTCATTACTTCCCTATTATTCTAAGATTGAAAAGGTTATTCATGTCAACAAATCATGCTAAAGACATGACATGGCATTATTATAATTGATCCAGTGATGGTACAATGGCTCATCCAGTTGATGGTGAGGCATGGAAGGGGTTTGATCGTCGATACCCAAAATTTGCTTCTTCTGAGTGAAATGTCTGATTGGGCTTATGTATTGATGTTTTTGTAAAGACTTGCTTTTTCAACCCCGAATGTCGATACTAATACATCCATGGTATTCACGTGTCAAACACTCAAGTGCTGAAAAGACGAAAAGTTAGGGTAAAAAGAAAAAGAAAAGGAAACAAAAATGAAAGAAGGGAACACAACATTAGAATCTCACTCACGGAGGGTTATATAATATGAAAAGAATAATACAAAGGCTTACTCCGATACAGAAATCTTAGAGCTACAAAACCTAAGTAATATCATCAGCCTGAATAATTATAACCACCTGTCCTCACAATGCTGATATATACAATAGTAATGCAGCGGAAATAAGAATACTAGGGTATGTGAAACATTTAGCTCGTGTTCTCGAGCTCTAAAGAAACTCAATGAAAATCCGCATTTCTCAAACTACTCGAAAGAGCACACGAGAAATTTAAGAAAAACAAAAGCCATATGACAAATATAAGTCTGGTACGAGAAACTCAAAAAATATGCGATCAACATATAATGGTGCTTTTGAGACTGCATGGAATGCCATAACAGTTTTCCCCATAAAAGAACCACTATCTAAAAAGTACATAAGGTGATATAATAGATAATGCATAGGGTGTAGAATATAAATATTATAACATAGCTGGAATGGTTACATTCATTACATTCAACGGCATATTAGAGGATACAATCAAAACCGATAAGGAACGTTCGCATAATGGATTTTCCACAAAGATCTCTTCGGAGAAGCCGAATTCAAATTCCATGCACAACGATCAGAAGTTACCTTTCAAGTGCCATATATCTCTAGATAAAATTAGGAAAACACAAAGGCCTATGCTCGAACATAAACATAAACCACATGGTACCAAATACCATCAACTCCGGTGTGCAACATCAATAGCATACTCTAGATAAGGAGTTGATAATACCCAATCGTGGGTTAGCTAAACCCCAAATTGTGTAGCTTACTCTGCCTTTAGCCATTTTCGATGTCGATGTCACCTTCAACATTTTTCACACGAGTTTTAATCACTCGAACAAAACACGAATATCCAATTGGATTCTCACATCTCGAACAGATCTCGTAACCACACATGGATTCTAACATCTCGAACACACTTCCAAGAGATAGAACATATATCCTAGTATTCAAGTGGTTTTTGATAAGTAAAACATTTAACAATCTAGGTCTCTTTAAGACTGAATCAATTAATTTAGTCATTCAATGATAATGAAAGCGGGCGCATATGGAAACCAAGTCTTATACACTTTTCACGTTTTTGATATTTTCATACTGCACTATCGCTCGATCAAGAGTCAAGCCAGTAGGTTAGAGCTCTATTTCTCATATCCCTACATGAACATCAACCTTAATTCCCATAGATAAACAATCCTACTTCATTGGCTTTTTGTGCTATGTATACGATTAAATGTTTTCCATAAACGAGTAAACGCACAACGCACGATCAAGTCACACAAAGCATGATTAAGTCACAAAAATGACTTTTAATTCATTTTGTTTAATTAATCCTATATTTAAAACCTCTTTTATTACTAAAACTTATTTTATTTATTAAAACATTGTTTATCAATTTCTACTGTTCATTTATACTCTTTCAATACTTCAAAAAGTATTCATATACTTATCTCAAATGGTATATGTATATTCATAAGTCATTAACAAGATTGCTTAATTTGAACCTTTTCTTTTTCTATGTTTTTTCAAAAGGTTTCATACTTATTTCCTTTGAAATATCCATTTTAAAGATCTAAGTGCTTCACAAATCTATTCAAAAGGTTTAAGACTAATGTTACTCAATAATTGTCACTACAAACACAAAACCATTTCACTTATGCTTATCTTTAAAACATTCTTTTAAAGATCTATTTACATTCATAAGTTTAATCAAAAAGGGTTAAAAATGAATGTTATTAAAAAATTATCACAACTAACCCAAGGCCATTCCATACTTATATCATCTTTAAAATATTCTTTTTACAGATCTTAGTTAATAATAGATTAAGTTCAAAAGTCCACTAATTGATTATCTAGTTAAACTAATTGCTAATACAAATTAACGTTCATATACTTAACTCGTTTTTGACATTTCAACTTAACTATTCCACGTCTAAGAGTGAAGCTAGGTAAGTTTGACACTGGTTGCATCAAAGCCTTGTCTAGACACTTCATTCTTGAATCTCATAAATAATCAAGCATAATAGTCGACTTTTAGTGATAAGAATATTATTAATGATTTCCATAAACAAGTAACAACACTATGATTTACCCATTTTCGACATTTCCGACTTAACTATTCCCTGTTCAAGAGGGAATCCCAGTAGATTAGAGCTCTATTCCTCTGTCCCTATTCAACATCAATCTTACCTCCTAGAAATAGATAAGCCTACTTTGTCGGCTTTTAGCATTATAAAAAGCTAATTACCATTTAAACAAATAAGTGAACAACAATATTAATACGTTTATGACATTTTTCCAACTTAATTATTCCTTGTTCAAGCGGGAAGCCCTGTAGATTAGGGCTCTATTTCTCCACCCCACTCGACATCAATCTTAACTCATAGAAAATAGAGAAGTCTACCTCGTCGGCTTTTAGTGTTAATCCTAGTCAATTACCTTTTTCCAAACATATATATACTTTAAAAATAATTGTAAATAGCTTTTAGATTTATATGTATATTATCACTTGAAAATAACTAATTTATAATTTGATGAAAAATCAATAGAAATATATTTACATTTTGTAGCACTTTACTTCCAAAATTCGTAAAATATCATTATTAAACTTCTAGTCTTTTTCCATGTTGAAATACATTTTATTTGAACTTCCCTATAAATATTTTACAATAAAAGGAATTTAGAAACCATTTAATAAAAAAAACAAGTCAAAAAATCAGATTTTAAATGTTTAAAACAATAGACGACTTACTATAGCATTTATAAATGTTGTGAAAAGTCCTTGTTAAAACAACATTGAAAAGCACCCTCTTTGCGACTAGTTTTAATCGCTTAAACAAATAATTTAAAACTTTAAATTTTCATATTAAGCACTACCTCTAGGGTACTTAAAACCATATAAAGAAACCCGTAAGGATATCTTTCAATTTATTTATAAAAATTCCCGAAAACCAGAGATACAAAAGTGCACGTATAACAACTGTTCTCGCTCCAAAAGCTGTTGAACTTACTTCAATTTAACACATAAATTCATAAAGGTATGCCCCTTCTTATATAGGATCATAATGGTATTGCATAGGCTTGCATTCACCCCCTCCCCTAGCCATGCCATGGAAGCCTTACCTCCCATCACTTATCCCTTAAGTCACTTCTCATTTATGCAAATTACACTTATACCCTTACCATGGTAATATATCTTATCCTAAAGGAAGATTCTAGGATGTTCCATGCTTTATGACGATGAGTATGTGTTAGTTAGTTGCTTATATATTCAATTGCACAAGAGTTTGAACAACTTATATTGATCGAAATGTTTTTTTACCGATATATCGATTTTTAGTCACATTATTGATTTTTTTTCAAAGTATTTATTTTTGTAAACATTTTCCCAAAACAAGTTCATCATAATTAATTATGATTTAAAAGGGGTTAAAAAAGTCTATTAAATAATTTTAATAATACTAAATCAAAGATTCAAATATTTAAATAATTCAGATATTTAAACATGAAGTGTCCGAAATTCTGAATCTTTACATACTCCCCCGCTTAGAATATTTCATCCTTTAAATTCCAACATGACAACCAAAGAAATAGTCACATAACATTACTCAAAATTACTTAGAAAACATAGCTCATGGGCAAATTCAAATCCTCTCATCGCGCAAGGATGATAAACGGTCTACTAAGCATACCTTACACTTAACGGCCTCAAGTTATTACTTAGTCGATGATTCATAATACCTTGCAACAAATCAAATAGTCACCACCTAAACTCTCCATTAGCCAACAAAACATATTATGCATATACTAAAACTCGAATAAGGCACATGGACCATCCGTATGCACTATCAATTCCGAGCACTTGCTGGATCACATAAATTTCACTTTCCAATTAGTATAGATCACTTGACCTCTCTAGTAAAGACTCCGATCAGGTTTCTCTACTAGAAACCTTTGTTTTCATTACATACCCATATACTTTGATAGAAAACTTCAGTATCATATCAAGAATCTATATCAAGTGTTTGCCATCAAGAATGTAGTGAAGAATCCTTGTTAGGACTGATGTAAATCACCTCGAAATCATGTACTCGAATACTAGATCAAGAACAGTTATGCGAATAAAATGATCAACATACGACTTACGTACATATCCTCTTAGTTTCTTAACTACAATTACTTTATATCATATTCTTTTATACAAACAGTATGCCTCCTTCAATACTAAAATCATTTATAAATCATTTCATAAAACATAACTTCAAGTTTGTAAACAGTTATAACTTAAGTTCATATTTTTATAATACTCCAAGACATCTTAAGAGTATATACAAAACATCAGATTTTGTTTTACTTAACGAGCATGTTTAACCAATTCAAAACATGTTTTAACTTACTACTACCTTCTCAATTCTAGTGTTATATAAACTCAACTTTCGTATTTTCACAAAACACTTTTATTTTAAGTTCTATAATGATATGGAAGTTTCTGACTATCCAAAATCATCGAAAATTTCGTTACATTATAAATGAAAATGAAAATTACCAAACAACATACCATAACATGACGCACATACCATATAATCCTACTGCATAGGTTACACATGTCCATGAAATATCTAAAAAAATTGATAATTTATTAAACATACTTTACCCAAAAGGGGAAAACATGAAAAGTTCAAACATTTATTCCTGGTTAGGCCACCGCTACTCAGGCACCCTACATAGTATACATATAAAAAATTTATACACAAATAGTTCATACCAAATTTCTTTCTTTCTAAAGAAAAATTTATAACTAAATATCGGATTTTATTTCAAATCATTTTGAAATAATAATACATGCATATGTCTTTTGTATTAATAAATCATGCTTTCCAAATCAAATAGAAATCCGTTTTACTAAAACAACCCTGTAGCATCCTTAACTTATAAACTCGAAAATCAACGTCGATGATGCTAAAGATATCACTAGAATTATTTTCAAGCGATAGGAGTGGGTTTAGTACATCCAATTCATGCCTTTAGGATTTAATTATTGAAATAGTATCATGTACTTCGTAAATATTACTAAGTATCATGATCCTGATTTCATAAACCATTTTCCTAAATACATACTTTCAAATAATACTACTATTATTTTCTAAAATCTTGAAAACGTTTTCAAAGAAATCAGGGTTTATATTCTTAAAATATCTATTAAATCCTTCTTGTTTATAAATCATGTTTTACCAACCATACTTATATAAACCCACTTTCTTATATAAAATCTTTTCACAGATGTTTATTTAACAAAATATCTCATCTTTCTCAAAGTTAAATAAACATCTTTTTGCTAAATCAACTTTTCACAAAAGTTAACCCAACATTATTACCAAATGTCTTATAGTTAAATTGAGAAACTTAATTTACGAGGTTGTCCTTTCATTGCATCTACAAATACTGTATACCCAACCCATGTCGTAAAAAAGTAAAAGTTCCAATAAACTAGTTGAACAAATTCAACATTCAAAAAATGATGGTTAATGCTCATATACTGGTCGAACATGACCAAACTAATTAAGGAGGGATTGTAGATCAATGTCACTAACCCCTACATTAATTGAACTATACTTTAATAATTCACACTTATATAAGTTACTTTATATAAGATCTTTAAGTTCTTCGGTTATAATCACCTTTAAGGTATGCATTTATAGCAATTTCAAATATGCTCTCATAAGTATAAAACAGTTGACTCATGCTAGGGCATTTCATTACCTTATCCCTTAATGAGTGATACCCACCAAAGCCAAGGTTCTCACTTAACCTTCAACTCTAATACTAGCTGTAACGATCCACTTTTTTGACCCTCGAATGTTGATACTGATACATCCACAATTTCACGTGCCGAGCACCCAAGTGTTGGAAAGACGAAAGGTTAGGGTTAAAAAAAGCAAAGGAAATAAACAAGAAAGAAGAACACATAACATCAGAATCTCACTAGCGGAACGGTAATATATAAGATCAAAAAACAGTACAAAGGGTTACTCCAATACAGAATCTCAGAGTTACAAAACCTAAGTACCATCATCAGACTGGACAGTTTTAACTACCTATCCTCACAAATGCTACAATTGTAATGCTGTAGAAATAAGAATACTACAATAGGTGAAACACTAGCTTATGTTCTCGAGCTTCAAAGAACATTAATGAAAACCTTCCTTTCTCAAACTACTCGAAAGAGCACACGATGAATTTTGGAAAAACAAAAACCACGTGTCAGACATAAGTTTGGTTTGAGAAACTCAAGAGGTATGCGATCAACATATATCAGGACTTTTGAGACTGCATGGAATACCATTACGGTTATTCCCTGAAAAGAATCACTGTCTAATAAGTATGTAAGGGGATATTAGAGATGATGTCTAGGATGTAGAATATAAATATTATAACATTGCTAGAATGGTTACATTCATTACGTTTAACAACATATTAGAAGGTACAATCAAAACTAATAATGAATGTTCATATAATGAATTTTCCATGGAGATCTCTGGGGAGAAGCCGAACTCCATGCACATGCATCAGAAGTTACATTCTGAGTGCTATATATCTCTAGATAAAATATACCATAAGAAAAACACAAAGGCCCGTGCTCAAACATAAACATGAACCATGTGGTACTAAATACCATCAACTCCCGCTAGCAACATTTAAAAGCATACTCTAGATATGGAGTTGACAATACCCTACAATGGGTTAGCTAAACCTTAGATTATGCAGCCAACTCTATCTTTAACCATTTCGATGTCAAAGTTACGTTCAACATCTTTCAAATAAGTCTTCATCATTCGAACAAAACAAGAATCCCTATTTGGGTTCCCACATAGATTAGATTTTGAAACTACACATGGATTCCAACATCTCAAACATATCGAATTCTAAGAGATAGAACACATATCTCAGTCTTGAAGTGGTTTTTGATAAGTAAAACACTTACGATCTCGGTCTATTTAAAATTGAATCGACGAATTTGGTCGTTCAATGATAATGAGAGAGATCGCATATGGAAGCCAAGTCTCATACACTTATCACCTGTTTGATATTTTCATCTCACACTATACATCGATCAAGAGTGAAGCTAGTAGACTAGAGCTCTATTGCTCATATCCCTACTTGAACACCAGTCTTAATTTCCATAGATAGACAAACCCCACTTCAACAGCTTTTACTATTAAGTATACGACTAATGTTTTCTATAAACGAGTAAACATACAAAGTACGATCAAGTCACATAAGCGACTCCTAATCCCCTTCTTGTTTAATTAATCTTTTACTAATCAAAACCTCTTTCATGAGTTAAACTTCTATTATCTACTAAAACATTGTTTATCAATTTCTACTATTCATTTGTACTCTTTGAGTACTTTAAAAAGTATACATATACTTATCTCAAACGGTATAAGTATATTCACAGGTCACTAACAAGATTTCTAACTATAAACCTTTTCTTTTTCTTTTTTCCAAAAGATTCCATACTAATAATTTGCTTTAAAATATCCATTTTAAAGATCTTAGCGCTTTCGCAAATCTATTCAAGTGGTTTAAAACTAATGTTACTTGAATATTGTCACTACAAACCCAAAACCATTTCACTTATACTTATCTTTAAAACATTCTTTTAAAGATCTGTTTACATTCATAAGTTTAATCAAAAAGGGTTAAAGATGAATGATATTAAAACATTGTCACAAAGATTCAAAATCGTTCTATACTTATATCATCTTTAAAACATTCTTTTTAATGATCATAGTTAATAATAAGTTAAGTTCGATAGTTGACTAATCGATTATCTAGTTACAACAATTACTTATACAATCAATGTTCATATATTTAACTCATTTTCGACATTTCTACTTCCCTATTCCTCATCCAACAGTGCAGCCATGTAAGATAAAACATTGGTTGCATTAAACCTTTGCATATACACTTCATTCTTGAATCTCACAAATAGACAAGCATACTTGTCGGCTTTTAGTGTTCATTATAGTGTTAATGATTTCCATAAAAAAGTAACAACAGTGGTATTAACCTTTTTTCGAAAATTCCAACTTAACTATTCCTCATTAGAGAGGGAATCCCGATAAGTTAGAGCTCTTTTGCTCCATCTTTACTCGACATCAATCTTAACTCCCAGAAATAGATAAGCCAACTTGTCGGCTTTTAGCTTTAAGAAAACCTGATTACCTTTTATAGAAGTAAGTGAACAGTAGAATTAACACGTTATCGACATTCCAACTTAACTATTTCTCGTTTAAGGGGGAATCCCAATAGGTTAGAGCTCTATTGCTCTGCCCCACTCGACATCAATCTTAACTCCCAAAAAATAGAGAAGTCTACCTCGTCGACTTTTAATGTTAAGCCCAGTCAATTATCTTTTTCCAAATTTATATATACTTTGAAAATACCTGTAAATAGGTTTTAAATATCTATGTAAAATATTATTTGAAAATAACCAATTTATAATTTGCAACAAGAACATATTTTACATTTTGTAGCACTTTACTTTCAAATTTGTAAACAATCATTAAAATTATATTTAAACTTCTAATATTTTTTCATATGCAAATACATTTTATTAGAACTTCCATAAAAAGATTTTGTAACTAAAATAATTTAGAAACCATTTAAATCACGCAAAAATAATCAAAATGTTGCATTTTAAACACTTAAAACCATAAGTGACTTAATATAACATTTATAAATGCTGTTAAAAGTCCTTGTTAAATCAACATTGAAAAGCACCCTCTTTGCGACTAGTTTTAACCACTTAAACGAATGATTTAAGATCTTAAAATTTTATAGTAAGTACTACCAACAGGGTACTTAAAAACTATAGAAAGAAACCATTAAGAATATTTGTCATTTATTTATGAAAATTCCCGAAAACATGATATTTTAGAAGTGTGCTAATAACAACTATTCTCGCTCCAAACGCTTACAAACTTACTTCAGTTTACACAAGACAAAAAACCATTTAAATATCAAGTCAATGCTATGCCACATGTTTAAGAGGATAATAGAAGTGATGTTATACAATATAAAATTGTCATTTTCTTTCAAAAACAAAAGGTGTCCAAAGTTTATAACTTTACTTAGTTAATGTCATTTTAATTTTATACTTTACACACAACTTATATATACATAATATGTGATAGTGAGATAACTCACTTAGATCCAAGTTAAAAATTAAACCAAAGCACAAGAATGAAGAAAATTCTTCCTACCATTACCTTATCACCAAAGCAACCACTTTTTCCTCCAAAATCTCAAAACCATGCCTTCCTACCCCATCATTGCTCATGACCAAGATTGTAATAACCCATAATTTAATTATCTTAATAATGAATATTTAAATATATTTTTATTAACTAATTAATGGATTTTATAACTCAAATAAAATCCATTTAAATAATAACTAAAGATGGTGAAATAGCTTTTGTAACGACACAGAATCTCACTGCTTTGATTTGCGAATATTTAATTAATTTTAAATATTCAAATAATAGATATTACAATGAGAATAAAAATCTTTTAAATAATAATTAATGTTGTTGAAATCATTTTCAAATTTTGTTTATAAAAATAACTAGTTCAGAGAAAAGTAGAAAATGTGTCCGAAAATCGTTTTTCGAATTTCGACTTTTAGGTGTTGGAAAGTTGTCGGAAAACGCTATGCACATTTGTATAACAAATATACACACTTTTATAAATGAGTTGAAATTTTTAGTACATATTAACCTCGAAACATATAGTATATGATATGACTTTTTATGCAAATGTTTAAAAACAAAATATAAATGTAAATAAAAGCATATAAATTGTCATCTCTTTAGAAACATGAAGTACTTAGGTAATAAATGCATGTTGGCTTGGAAAAATGAAGCGGAGACAAGGTAAAAACGTTGGCTAAAGGGGGGGGGAGATATGCATGGTGATGCGGCAAAAATCTAGGAGTGGTTACGTACTTAGAGGGTGATTTGGTAATTTTCCAATTCTACTTAGTATATAAAGCATTTTCCTAACATTTCCACCATTTTCATTCATCTCCATTTCATAAAATTTCCTCTTAAAAGCATTCATGTATATTTCCATGGTTTTAAAATTAGATTCTCAAGTTTAAAATCTAGTTTTCATTCACTTTTATAAATCTAAAACCTTGTTTTAAGCTTACTTCTTCGAATTCATCACTTCTCCTTATAAGACAAGTCCACATCCTCCTTAATCAATCAAGGTCGACGAGCACGATGCCCCTTAGGCTGAATTATTTTGCATCCAAAAGCCCACAGTAGCTCTACTTTTCCAAGTTAGATGCAAATAACTAGACCATGCTTGAGTTATAGATAAAGTTAGCTTAGTTTCGTGAAATTTCGATGAGTAAAGTTTCACTCTTTAACTAAATTTTCTAAACATACATACATACATACATACATACATACATACATACATACATACAACTAACTTGTTGTAAAATTAGTGTTGCGTTTGGATAAAATAATGTTGAGTTTTATGTATGTATTGTGCTTGGACTAAAATGAAGGTTGGATGTGATCATATGTGCTTGGTTATGTGGATATATAGTTTGGAATATGGTAGTCTAAATAGTCAAGCTAATTTGCATATTATTATCTAGCTTGTGTATGTTGATTATGGAAATTTTTACAAGTTGTTATGTGGTGGTTATGTAATCATGTATGTTGTGAACATGAATTCTGGATGTTATGCTAGGAAAGTTAGCATCTTAGTAGGTTAAAGCAACATGTTATCCCTTGTATAAACTACAAAAATCTTTGTTTTTAAAATTCGCAAAATATTTTCAAGTTTTAAATTATTGTTATCCTTCCAAAGTATTCTTTTATGTTTTGATAAAGTTTCTTCCCTAGAGTTAAAGTTTTAAAAGAATTAGACAACAAATTTCATGTTTGGAAAATTACGGGTCGTATAACGATAGTCGCTATAGGTGTAGTTCAAGGAATCAAACTCTTTTTAGAATCTAAATTTGTTTTCACTTAAATATATTTTTGAAAAGAGTTTCAAACATACACTGAGTAAGAAAAGTAATTATTTAGTTAATTATTTATTTACTTAATGATTATTTAATTAATTAAGTAAGTAATTACTACTTAATCATTAATTAATAAAAGTAATTAATATCTAAGTGTTAATTAGTGAAGTTAATTTTAATTAGTTATTTAATTAAAGTTAATTATTATTTAAATAATAATTAAGGGTTAATTATTTATTAAAGATTAATTATTTATAAAAAAGGATTTAATTAATTACTAATTAAATAGGTATTAATAATATGTAATTAAGAGTTAACTAAGATTTAATTATTATTTAATAAGGGTTTAATTTATTATTTAAATAATAAATAGGGGTTTAAAATCGCTTTATTTTTAAATATTGGTTTTTTTAAAACTATCTTTTTTTTTCAAATATGTTTTAAATCAAGGGATTTCTTCGTCGATTACCCTTAAGTAACCTCAAATAAATATGAACTAAAGTTAATGTGGTGGCACATATATATGAAGTAATCATCCTATATAGTTAGCACTAAAAGCTGATGAGTAGGCTGATCCTTTATTTGTGAGATATAGTATTTCTAGTTAAGGGATAGAGTAAGGTCGAACTATAAAAAACATCAAAGATATGGGAAGGTTAATTCCTATCGGTGGGTCATGTTTAAATAAAGTATATAGTTATTCATATGTAAACTCTATGTAATTACCCTAAGTAGTGGATTGTTCGCTATTTATGACTTGCCCTTAACTCAGGAAGTATGTTATGCATATTAGAGTTCCCCGGTGAGGACTCGAACGCTGGTTACATACTTCCAAAAGAACCGGAATTGAGTTAGCCGGGAATTATTGCTTCCA
This sequence comes from Allium cepa, assembly GCA_030765085.1. Lineage (NCBI taxonomy): Eukaryota > Viridiplantae > Streptophyta > Magnoliopsida > Asparagales > Amaryllidaceae > Allium > Allium cepa. The sequence goes on from CM060934.1 coordinate 131,512,876, forward strand.
AGTAAGTTTAATTTATCTTAACCACTCCAAACTAATAATGTTCGTGATGGATTGTTATGAAGTATGTTATAGAGATATACTATTCTTCCAATGGGTGATTCCAAAATGGAAGATAGTAAATGTTGAAGGTTTGTTTGGTTCTAGAACAACTTGCATGGATGAATGCTATCATTGCATTGGAACTTGGAGGGTAATGTTAGCATTCCAAGATGATCTGCTAGAAGAAAGGTAAATGTGTAGCATCAAGCCTCATAACCCAAAGGTGTCTAAAACAGGTTAGATGCAATTTGGTTATGTGGGTCGCCCTCACTAGAGTATGATCATCGCCAAATCTAGAGCGATATCTATGGTTTATGTATGCTTTAGGATCCCTTTATGATTGTTGATCGTTGCTAAGGGGTGATCATATCTGGTACTATCCAAGTTTAGGGGTAGGCCGGCTCTAAGTTAGCAGGGCTAGGCCAAGTTCAGGGTCTGATCCCAGGTACATTTTATGTAGAGGTGTATTATATGGAAGTTAGTCCCTTACCTTGTCACTATTGAAATCGTTTTTCCAATATGAGCCTTCGTACTTGGTTGTATACCTATTATTCTAGAATTTAATAATGTAACAATTTCGGCTATGATTCCATATTTATTTCAAATCTAGACATTATGGCAATACCAGAGGGTTTTATATATAATTGTTTTGGTTATCGTAAGGTAAAAATCCATCCGCTTTTATATGCGATGTGGTCTTACGAGATACCTTTAATTTGAAGGTTTTTATAAAGTTAAACTTATGCTTTACTCACACCCGATGCATGTGACTCAGAATATTATTTCTTTCCCTTAAACTCTTAGGTATTCAAATTTTAAAAGTAGCCAAGTTGTCAGGTTTCTTTAGGGTATTTTGGGAAGCAGTACGGAGTAGAAGCTTTCTTCATCATCTCGTAGTTGTCTATATTTATGTATGACTATATATTATGTGTTAGAAGTACTTGTTGTAGCCTTGATGTAACAATTTTGAGTAACCATATGTCCTATTATGTGATGATGTATATGTAGCTCTGTCATTGCGAGAAAAATCTATGTTTGTTCCTTGTCTTTTATTTTCTTTACCCCATGACCTATCTTCCAGACACTTAGATGATCAACACATGAATGCCGAAGATGTATTAAGTGTCGTCTTTGGTTGTAAGAAAGGCAGATTGTCGCACATGGCATCAGAGCTTAGGTTGAGCGAACACTTAGGATTTGGTTGGGGGTCAACTCGTTAGAGATAGGGTTAGCAGTACCCTAGAATGAGTTCAGTCTTAGAGAGTGTGTTTCCTTGTGGTTTTGATCAGCATCTGTATTTTTGGTTTTATGCTCTTCTTCCTAAGATAATCTCGTTCCTTGTATTCTAAAGATATCCTTTTATTCGAGTAGTGAGAATTAGTACGAGGAGGGGACGAGAAAGGGGAAACAATAGCATAAAAATGGAAGAACACCGAATGTTAGGAGGGTGGAATAGTTGTTGAGGTAGTAGCTCCAGTGCGGCCTCGAGTTAACTTCGCAACTCTATGTAAGGACTACACAAACCTAAGAGGAAAACCTTTTAAGGGTACCAAATCCATCATTGAAGTACAAGCTTGGCTACGGTCTTGTGAGAAAATTTTCAAAGGTTTGGACATTTCTAATGATTAGAAATGGTTCTTAGCATCATGGAAATTGCAAAAAGGATGCAACTACATGGTGGGATTCGTCACCGCAAATATTGTAGAAAATGAGTTCTCATAGGCTAGATTCAAAGAAGTATTCGCAGATCAATTCATGCTAGCTACTAGCAGAACTCGATGATATAGAATTTTCATGGATCTCAAGCAAGAAGACATGCCAGTAGCTGAATATGAGTCAAAGTTTTAGGAATTATCTCATTTTGGCCCTGGACTTATTGATACACCATTAAATAAAAACAAGATGTTGGTATTAGGTATGAGAGAAGAGTTCCATGAAAAGATGACAACTCATGTGAAGGAATCGTTTGTGGATTTAGTTGATATGGCCTTAAGGTATGAAGTGCTTTTGAAGATAAAGCCCCAGCAGCAGCAACCAGTGGGGGTAAATTAACCCACATAAAAGGAAGTTTAATCCAAACCGCAAGAAGAAAAAGGGAAAGGGAAAACCAATAGGAGGAGATCAAATAAACCGCTTCAAAGAATTGAATGTTTTAACTAACAAAAGGGTCATACTTATAAAGTTTGTCGGCAGGTAGGACCTATCTCTTTGATGGTTCAGAAGACGCTTTGTTATAATTGTCAATAGTCGAGGCACATGGTTAAGGACTACCCACTTTTAAAGAAAGGATAACAAGCCAAGTTTATGCAATCAAGGAAGAACTCTCGAATTTGGGAGCAGTGAAAGGAAAGGGAGTCTTGGAAGGTACTTTAATTATTAATGGAGTTTTTGTTAGAGTTTTGTTTGATATTAGGGCTTCCGATAGTTTTATTTCTCTTAATCTAGTTATAAAATTTCAACTTTCCCCTTAAATCATAGAAAACCCTCTCTATGTGTCAAACTTCACAGGAGGCGTAACTAATCTATGTATGGTTTGTAATGATGTGCGAGCTTCATACCTTACCCACTACTTCTCATGCAACTTGTTTGTTCTAGATTTTAAGGGATTTGATATTTTACTTGGTATCGATTGGCTAGCAGTGAACAAAGCCATTGTGGATTGTGTTAGAAGAACAATATCTTTGGTAACCAAACTAGGAAGTTTGGTGGTGGTGCCTTGTGGTAAGCATAGAAAATTATTTCGTAGTTTCTTGTATGCTTTAGAATCATCCCAGGATGATTTAGGATCGATAGAAGCTGTTAAAGAATTCCCTGATATTTTTTAGCCGATTAGCAGTTTGCCTCCCCATCGGGAAATTGAATTTCATGCTGATCAAGTTACTGATGCGATACCTGTTATTCAACCCCTACTTAAAATGGCCCCGAGAGAGAAATACGAGTTAAAGGAACAAATCGATGATTTGTCGAGAAGATGTTGGATTAGGCGGAGCCGTTAAAGTTAGGGATAATCGTTAGTTTTTGTGGCTAAGTTCGATAGTTTGTTAAAATTGTGTGTGGATTATAGGAAACTAAATAAGTAGGCCATTCAAAATACGTACCTATTACGTCTAATAGATGATATGTTTGTCCAACTTCATGGGGCTAGAGTATTTTCCCAAACGGACCTTGATATGAGTTTCCATCAGTTAAGGGTAGCAGAAGATAGTATACTCTTAACTGGTTTTAGAGGACCAGACTTGTTCTATGATTGGTTGGTTATGTCTTTTGGGCTGACTAATGCACCTACATTTTTTTTTGATCTTATGAATAGTGTTTTTAGGGATGTGTTGAATAAGTTTATTTTGGTTTTCATCGACGACATTCTTATCTATTCAAAGACCGAGGAAGAGCACAAACACCATTTCGAAGTGGTATTGGAAATGTTAAGGAAAACGTTCTTAAAGATAATTTTTCTAAGTGCCACTTTTGCCTATCAGAAGTGAGACACCTAAGACATATTGTATCAAGTGATGGAATCTCAATTGATCCGGATAAGGTAGCTGTTGTGCAGGATTTCAAATGACCAAAAACTCCCACAACAGTGAGAAGCTTTTTAGGGATGGCCAGCTATTATAGAAAGTACATAAAGGATTACTCCAAAATCACCTATCGTCTAAGCAAGCTAACTAAGAAGGATGTTAAATTCGATTGGACTCAGAAGTGTGAGATTGCATTTCTTGAGTTGAAATAGTGATTGATCAGTGCCTTTGTTTTGGCTATTTTTGATGGAGGAGAAGGCTTAACTGTTTATATGGATGCATGTAGAGTTGGTTTGGGTTCAGGGTTGATGTAACATGGTAAAGTTAGAGCCTATGCAAGTAGACAATTAAAGCCTTATGAGAAGAATTATGCAACACATGGATTGGAGATATTAGCTGTAGTATTTGCATCAAAGATGTGAAGGCATTACTTATTGGGTAAGAATCCTTCTTTCCCTCTTTTGTTTATTTCTAATCCTCATGGATCCTAGTTCGTAATTTCCTTTTTTAAATAGGTGAAAAGTTCGAGCTCTTCACGGATCACAAGTCCCTAATGTGAAGACCCGTCCTTCTCGACCGTCGAAAGTCGACAAAATATGCCACTGTATAATCTGCCGATGATCGAGTGCCAGAAAGACAGATTGCTGAGGGAAAGAAGGAGGTAGAAGAAGAAAAAGAAAACAAAATTGGAATCTCACAATCGCAGTGGAACAATATATAATAGATAAATGACTGATATTTAAACAAAAAGAACTATATCTATTATATACATTACATCATCAGAGTACAACAAAATTCATAGCACATAACTAGACAGTTATCATAACCTATCCTCACAAAAACTGACTATGCAGTTAATCATACACATAGCGAAATATACATCAAATACATGTGATACGTCTCGCCATCCAACTCATCTCCTTAGCTCCACAGCATCATTTCCTGTATCTATAATACTCGGTCTGACCCGATCATTATAGTTAAATAAGACACGAGTCAGTCTGGAAAACCAGAGTGAGAAAACACAATCAATTGGATTATTAAAGTTTCAAAATCCTTTGAAAATAAAAGGTATCTCGTAAGACCATGCCACAAATAAACATGTCGGGTTTTGAGCTTATGATAACCAAAACATTTCTTATCAAATCCCCTGATATTATAGTAGTGTCTATATACAAATACTTATTCAAATAGCCGAAATTGTTACATTCATTAAATTCCAGCATAATAGTTATACAAAAAAGTCCGAAGGCACTTATTGGAGAATGGGTTTCCATCAATGGCAGGGCTACTGGGGTACCGCCCGTCACAGTACGTGGTCTAGATCACCGTACCGACGATCCACCCTGATCCCCTGCTACACAAGAACAGAGCATCCCTTACTAGATAGTCCCAATAAGACCACCCTACGGTTGGAATCAGCAACCGCCCACACAGCCGAATAGAAGGGACATCTAGACAAGGGTGACCGTACCCTAATTGGTTGCTAGCCACTTAGCCTTGCTGCACCTCCCTGTTTTATCCATTCCTGGTTGATGAGGCTTGAGGCTATGCATTACCTTTTAAGCACACATTCACTTAGAATGCTCATCGTCCTCTTGACAATGTTCTGATAGCATTCATCCATACAAGTCCGTTCTCGGTCCGAACGGAACCGAAGGCACTACTCCTACTACATCCATTTTGGAATCACCCTCAGGATTAGTAGCGATTAGCCCTTGCACTTCACTACTCCATCTTCGAATCTAAGCTCTTGTCTTCCTCACGAAAACGGTCAAACCGGATCGAAGTGGTTTTCGAGAAATTAATTCCGATCCCGGTCTCTTCGAAACGATCAGCGCATTGGCCAATATTGATAGCCGGTTATTTAACTATCAAATAGCATTCACAATCAACCATTAGGCATTAATAATTTCCCAAATTATTTATTTCAAAATGCCTTCACAAGATATTTTCTACACTTTAATTCCTTTGAAAATAGTTTGCAAATCACTTTCTATCTCGTGGAAATAAATTTCCACCCAATTGTTTTATTTCCACTGAAAACCATCATGTCTTAATACTTTAGATTTTAAAATAATTTAATTACTTTATCCAAAAATATATACACTTTAAAAACATTTAAAATAAAAATTACTTAAAACACTTTATTTAAAATACTAGTTATGAAGTTTTATAATAATTTCTCATGTAAAACTTAAGCTAAAACCGATTTAAAATAAAAGTTACTCTATAAAGTATAAATATTAAATAATTATCTTTTAAATCATAATACTAATTTAACCTTTAAAATAATTACTACTATGATTAATTTAAATAAATATTTACTTTAAAATTCTAAAACAATTTAAAATAATAGAATTTCTCTAAAACATTCTTTAAAATAATCTTTTAAAACCTTGAAGTTATACTTACAAATCTCTTTTGAAAAATATACTTAGCTTTTCAGGAAATACACCTTCCCTTCCACATAACCCGTCTAATCATTCCTAAATCCTTTTCGGTATATCCCAATTTTAATTTACGTCCCAATTCCGTAAATTTCTTTTCCAGTCTTTTTAAAAAAAATAGATTACCATTTATTTTTAAACAAATCAATCTTTCTTATAAATTCCCATCCTGAATTTATACTTCCAAATTATCCTCGGATAAATATTTAACTTAATTTATAAACCCCGTTTATAAATTCCAAAATCTCATTCTCCTTTAATCCCAGTTTCGAACACTTAATCAGTTTTCAAATCGATTTTCAAAACTAATTCCATTTTAAAATGAATTCCTTTACTTATCCAAATTTATTTTAAAACCCATTAATTCCATATTTACTTCTATATTTATGATTTAAAGTATTATTTTGAACTGAAATATCCACTTCATTCTTCATTCAAAATCCTACCCTTTTATTTTTTCTTAAACATTTTAAATCTTAAATTTTGAAACTAAAATCCTTTAAGTTTTTAGACAATATCACTTAAGTCTCCAAAACTCTTTTATTTTTATTTATTTAAAATCTCTATCTTCATTTCCATACTCAGTATTTATTTAATAGAATTTAAAATCAAACGTTTATACTTTTCCAAATTCAATTTACCCAAATTCACTATAATTATTTTACTTAAAAATTTCCATTTTTATTTCCTTCAAAAATCCAAATTTAATTTTAAATTGACTCATATATGTGTATTAAAATAACACACATTAAATTTGTTTAAAAAAAATAATTTTGCAAATTTCAAATAATTATACTAGGAGGATTATTAAACAATTGCTTATCCCAATATATATATATATATATATATATATATATATATATATATATTATTACCAAAATTATTTATTTAACTTAGAGATCAATATTTCTATAAATTAAATCCAGTTATTTTATCAATTACAGATGTCCAAAAATCCGGGTTATCACATTCCTCCCCCTTTGAATCTTTTCGCCCTCGAAAAGGAACGAAGGCAGAATTTATTAAATACTTATTATCAGATAATTTACCTGTTGAACATTTTAAACTATAAACCCTTTATTTAAGAATTTTAAAAACACTTTAAAATCTATATAATATTACCAAAACAGTTTCATAAAAATACTTTTTATAACTCGATGTTTCCACAAGTCCATCCTTGTTCTTAAAGAAATTCAGTCATACTTTGATCAGGCGTAGGACTGAAAATCTATAAGTACTTGCTGAACTCATTTTCAACACCGAGTGAAAATACTTAGGGAAAACATTTTTGAAAACTTTTTGAAAATATAGAAAACACTTTTGAAAATAGAGGAAACATCTTCTGTGAGAATGCTCTGGAAATCATCACCCCCTCCATGGTCGCAGTTAACCCGATGGTTACGTTGACATCCTGGAAAAATCCATAGATAACTGTAGGCACTCCGTGCCCCTCGATTATGCCATGGAACCCGCCATGGATCACAATTACATCTTGGGTTATGTTGCCATCATGGAAAAATTTCATGTAACTGTAGGCATCAGCGCCCGTGATTTTCGCTGCCAAATGAAACTTCACCACTCCCACATAGGTCACAGACAACATTAGTCAAGTCCCAATGTAGCCTTAGGCTCTCACGGCCTCTCGACATTTGCTATGTCACCATAGGTCTCAGTCTACGTATGTTTCGTTGCCATCGCGGCAAAATCAAATGTAGATTGATGGCTCTCGCAGCGCACACGACTTCCGCTATGGACCACAATAGATCGCAGTGACATCGAGTTACATTGTCGTATAGCATAACCCAAATGTCTCTGTAGGCATCAGCGCCCTCGACTTTTGCTACCCACTACACATAATCCTCAGGAACTTCAGTTTGTCCGGACTTCCTCACAGGATCAACTTTAGAGCCTCCCCCTTAGGGCTCAAGGCAGACCCACCCTGTGGATCTCCTAATGAAGTTCATTTCAATTGGAGCGCCTTTTTCCCTAGAGCGAAGTCTCAAGTTATACTATATACTTATAGTATCTTTCAAATCATACCCTTTATGATTTTCATCAAAATATCCTTTACACAAAATCGATGTCTCAAATAGATAGTTCTAAACTTGGCTTTTCAAATTTCCAAAATTGATTTTCCTAAAAATCAAAAGCCTTTCCAAAATTCATAGGTTCCAAAACCTTTTTCCAAAATCATCCTCATAAAACCATCTATATACACACACATATATATATATATATAATCTTGAAAAATCTTTGGATCACTCCATACTTGTATAAATTTCCTCTTTATACTTCAAATACTTTCAAAAACCTTTCTTCTTGCTATAGATTCAACAAGGGGAGATTTATCTTACATAACAGATATATATAACTTTACTATGCACCAAATCAAATATTCAAGTTTGATTTTCTCTTATAAAGTTACTTATCATATCACTTACTTTTCAAAAGTGAATTTCAAAAAATATCAATCTTCCACCTTTATTCATAAACATATTCCTCAAAACATGCTTTTCCTTTAAAAAACCATTTTTCATTTCTTCAAGATTTCCAATATCAATTTCACTTAAGCACGTATGATGTACATATACTATCCGTGCGCAATTTCAAATTCAATCGCTCACTCGATCACACAATTTCACTTCCAAGCTAGTATCGTCCACCCGACCTTCTAGTGCAGACTCAGATCTGGTTTCTTGATCAGAAATCGTCATTCTCCTTGCATAGCCTAACTATGATAGAGAATATCCAGAATAAACCAAAAATCCATATCCAGGGTTTGCCATCGAAAATCGAGTGAAAGATCCAAACTCGGACGATTAACTATCTCAAAATTCTATGCTCGAATCTGGATCAAATCACTTGCGAATAGAAAAATATACATACACCCTACGTATTTATCTTCATTGAATATTAGCTAAATCAATTATCTTTTATATTAACCTTCATTTTGATTCTATTCACTTATCTACAATTCTTCAAATTCCATTTGGATTATCACTTCAACTCTTATCTCAATTGGTATTTACTCATAAACAGTTTGCACTCTGACCAGCTTGAATTTAGAAAATAGATGGAAAAGTTAAAGATAGATTAGTAGTTGTAAAAATAGTTATTAATCATAAAATAGCTGTAGAATAGTTAAATACTTGTAAAATAGTTGGATGTTACAAAATAGTTGTAAAATAGTAATTAGTTTGTAAGTAGTTGTAAAATAGTGATTAGTTTGTAAAACAGATGTAAAGTAGTAATTAGTTTTCAAAATAATTATAAAATAAGTATAAGATAGTTTGGGGTTTAAAATGAAAGGTTGTATAGTAAATAGCTAGGAAAATAGATTCAAACAGTTTATATTAAAATAATTTATTTGAAAAATAGTTCAGAGCCAAATTGTTCAATTCCCAATCTCCATTTCCAATCAATTTCCAATTCCCACTTCCATTAAATTAATTCAATTTCAACTCAATTTAAATTAACTTTAATTTCTATCCCAAATTCAAATCAACTCCCATTTGAAATTCAAACTTATTCAACTTCAATTTCACTTCAAATTAATTCAATTCAAATTTTGCATTTGAATTTAATGCTTATTCATCTTCAATCACAATTCCAATTAATTCAAATCAAATTCAATTTGAATGAATACAATTCAAACCTCAACTTTAAACCATCTCGAATTATACAGATTCGAGTTAAATTTCAATGTTGATTTAATCCCTTAAATCAAATTAACCTTTACTTTTAAATCAACAACTTAAAATTTTAAATCATTTAATTCTATGTCCAATTTTAAATTTTCATTTTTAAATTACCTTTACTTAACTTATTTCAAAGTTCAAATAAGAGTTCAAAAAATATTTTATCTTCAGATTCTAATTTATTATCAATTTTTTACTTCGAAACCAATTCTTATCAAATTTTCAGCAAGCTCATTTCCAACATTTGAATCTTAAGTTCATATGATCCCATTCTATCATTACAGTTTCATTTCAAGAATCAAGCCTTTTAAATAGTTTCAAGAACAGGTTTCCTTTTCATTTAATTTCAGTAATGGATATATAGACTATTTCAATTCACTTTTTAATTTATTTTAAACCAATCCAATTCACAGTTTTGAAGATTATTAATATCAATAGGATGATACCAAGATAAGTAAACATCCATATTTATTCAAAGCATTCATCAATGGCATCTAATTCCAATTTCCAAATCTCAAACCCATTTTGAGATCACACATATTCCTAATTCAAATCAACCATTTAAATTTCCAAGTTAAATTCCAATTTCATCTTGAAATTTCCAATTCAGGTTGTTTATTCTAAACTTATTTAACTAAATTCAATTTAATTTACTTAAACAATCCTGTCAACTTACCCAATTTGAATTTCCTTTTCAAATTTTAAACTTAAAAATCTTCCCACTTATAAGTTCAAAAACTTATCCCTTTTGATTTTCATATCACCAAGGAAAATTTTAAAACTCTACGCTTCTTTGATATTATGTATATCCCTCATATATACATATTTCTTACCTTTGCACACCAAGTATACCTTAAATTTTAAACCACCTTTGGTTTTAATTCAAAACAAATTTATTTTAGTACTTTGAAACAAATTCCAAATTTTCGGACTTAGATTTACGACTTCACACTTTAAATTATCTTTAATTCCAATTAATAAGTCATACTTACTTAAATTGTTACTTCCTTAAAACATTTCATTATTATCTTATTCTGAAAACACTTCTACAAATTCAAGATTTTAATTTTAGTTTAGATCCATTTCAAACTTATCTTCATTCAATTTAAATTTGGTTGCACTACTATTACCACTTAATTCTCATTATTTTATTTTATTCCAATAATCAACAATCATGTTCTTTAATATATTTAATAATTAGAAAAATTATTTCTTTATATATCAAAAGATAAACTTATATGAAAATCATTTTTAAAATAACTTTATAAGAAAATAACAAATACGCCCTCATATATACTACACTCAACTCATTCTAGGGTACTACTGACCCTATCCTTAACGAGTAATCCCACCAGAGCCAAGATTCTCGCTTAACCTTCAGCTCTGGCACCAAAATGTAACAACCCAAAATTTCGACCTCGAAATTCCAGATTGTTAAAGAAAAGAAAAAAGAAGGAGAACAGAGAAAACAACAGCATCTCACATTCGCAGTGGATTAAATATAATAACAAATAATAGCAATTACAAAGAAATCAATAATTGTTACTTTACATTCATTTCATCAGAGTTACAACCATTACAAAATAGACTAGACAGTGTACAACTTGTCCCAGACTATCATCAATACAATCTCTATACACAGCGGTATACTCCATACGTTCCTGCCATCCTGCTTGCTTCCTGAGCTCCATAATGTCCTAACCTGAAAAGCTGTAATACTCGGTCTGACCCGAGTATTACATCAAAATAACATCCGCGTCAGGCTGGAAACCAGTGTGAGTAAACCCATCTAACATGAAATACTAATGCATAAAACTTATTTAAAACCCGGGGTAACTCGTACCTTACTACGAGTTCTCAACTTCTTATAGTCTAGTACACATTTCGAAAATCATATCTAAGTATCGCTACTCAGATTTAATGGCCAAGTGCATAAAATTATTTTGTTCCAGCCTATTATATTCTAAATCAAAACTATAAAGAATCACTGTAGATTACTAATCGAAGTGGTTTCGGGTATATGCTGATTACCCGACCTCGGTCTCTTCGAATCCAATGTCATCTTGACCTAAATTATTCAAGTGAATACAATTCAAATTAAATATAGGATGTCACTTTACACAACAATTCATCATCGATAGATAACCACATTATCACTGTATAACCCAAACATATCATATCACAAAACATTTAATATCAGAGATATCAACCAATCATTCATAAGCAAGATTAATTAGTCACACTATTTCTAATTAAATAAATAAATTAAATTAATTACTTTAATCACTTTTAATCCTGCTTACTTAGCATTAATTAATTACGAACTATTAATTAATCATCCCTTAATTATCGTCTTTAATTACATTAAGTAATTATTCTTTAATTAATTACACAAATTAATTAACCTTCACTCATTCATATTAATTACATTTATCCTTTAATTACTCTCATAAAGTAATTAACAATAATTTATTTCATTGATCCTTAGTTAATTACTCTAAATAATTATTCTATAATCACTTATATTAATTATCCTTTAATTAATCACATTAATTAACTAACTCTTTTATTAATTTACTTAATTAATCAATCCTTTAAATTAATTACACTAAATAATTAATTCTCAATTACTTCACGTAAGGAATTATTATTACTTAAATTACACTTAGTAATTACCCATTAATTACCTTCCTTAATTAATGACATTAAGCAATTATACTTTAATTACTTTCATTAAGTAATTATCATTAATTAATTTCATTAAGTGATTAAACCTTAATAAATTAATCATCTTTTAATTAATAACACCTTAATAAATCAATCCTTTAAATTGATTACACAAACTAATTACTGATTACCTTAATAATTAAATTAATTAATTTTTTTCCTTAACTGATTGCATTATTCAATTAACCACCCTTAATACATTAAATAAATTATACTTTATTTAATAACATCATTTAAATCACCTTTAAAAACATATAGGAATTAACCTAGTATAAAATTACTTTAAACAAACAATTTAAAAAAAGAACATTTTAACATTGGAAAACTTGTTTAAAACTTATCAATACTTTGTTTAGAACTTGGTTTATATTTCTTTTGAAAACTTATTCCTTTTGATAATCTTTTTTTTTTAAACTTGATTTATTATCAACTAAGCATAATACCTATTACAGACTCGAGCCCAAACTATCATTTACCCGAGTCTAACCCCACACAACACACGCACGATCTACTACTTCGAGACAGTCCACGGTTTCCATGAGCCAGACCCAAGAAGTCATCTTCTTTTGCCTATCTATTCTATAGCAATTCAAAAAAAACACCCCTCTAACACGCTAGTGCACCGTGCACGTGCACGTGGTGGCGAAGCTACATCGTCCAGTTCCAACGACCTCCCCAAGTCGTCGCTGATCTTCCCGACCCACCCAGCTACTAGAAACCTAAACTGAACTCCTAAGTAGAAAACGAGATCTTCGAGCACCCCCTGAAACATAGCCATACACCAAAAAACACTTGCAATTGCCTAGCTCCGGTCATCGAAGACCACGAGCTCGCACCGATAGCTGCGCCAGACCTCCCTCTTCATTTTCCCCACCTTCGAGCCCACTCAAAATCATCAGGGCGTCGCACTACTCTCCAAATCAATGTCAACTGGAAACTTACCTTAAACCCTAAATTCCTTTCGCCCCACCACTATGTCACTAGAAAAATCAAGCGATTATTTTTCCTATAGCCGCCGACCTTCGACCCTTCTACAATCATAACCCTCTAGTCAACAGGACCACGCAACCACCAGAAATCGACCAAAACCCCAATTCCGATCAACCACTAATTACACATTCGAAACTAAACTAAAAATTGTAATTCAACCTTTAAATTTCATGATTTTTAATGGAAAATCATATTATATAAATAAAACAAAGAATTGTCATGATTTAATTTTCAACATGTTTTATGTTTTCACTGTTCTTCTTGAATTTCAGATAATATACAAACTTTTTTCACTTAAATACATTTTTACATCCTAATTTATGTTCAAACAAACATATTTTGTCTGATTTCCAAGGCCTTTCAGTGAATAGATAAAGAGAATTTTAGTTTTGAAGGGTTTTTAAATCCTGTAAAAATAAGAACAGAGTAATTTACTTGCTTTCAGATATGCACAAAGATATCACCTATATTTATCAACATGCAAGGCAGATTTCTACTCATGCAAACCATTATCACATCATTACTTCATATTCCTTTATCTTGCAACAGGTTTAAACAAAAATATAAGTTTGTTTACTCACCTATTAGAAAACGAACAGAGACTTAAACTGAGACGGTTGATTTTTTTTGAACTGGAAGTTAATTTTCTTTGTTTTTAATTAATCTTGAATCTTCTTACTTTGATCTGAACTTCATTGTTATGAGCTGAAGCTTGTGTTTGATTACCAGGTTTTGATTGTTATTGAGTTTTCTTCTTTGATCTGGTTTTGAATTTGTTTTACAGGCTTTTGTTTTGAAATGTGAAGGTGAAAGAAAATGATAGTGAAGAGAGTAAAGATATTATATAATCTCTTTTTTTTTTTATTATTTTAGAAATAATTGAAATAGATGACACTTGTTCAAATTTATATTACAATTGTTACACTTGTATATTTATATGTTAAATGATTTACATTTGTTAATTTGTGTGTTAAAATCTTAACACTTGTCTTTTTATATGAGAATTGTTATTATACAATGTATATATCCCTTTTTTTATTACATTACTTTATATTATTATCTTTTGCTTATATTTATATATATATATATATAACTTTATATCTTTATTAATACATTTCTTTATATAAATATTGATACAATTTTAAAGAAAATAATTTGGAACTAATTAATGAAAATTATACATATTATTTTAAGTCCAAATTATTTTTAAGACATTTTTTTTGAATTCCAAACTCAAATTCATATTACAATCTATTCATATATATAAAATCAAACACTAGTCTTATTTGCTTTGAAAAAATCAAATTTAATTTGAAATTGACTCATATATATGTATAAAATCACACACATTAAATTTGCTTAAAAAAAATAATTTTTCCAATTTTAAATAATTATACCAGGAGGATTATTAAACCAATACTTATCCCGATATATATATATATATATATATATATATATATATATTACTAGAATTATTTATTTAACTTATAAATCAATATTTCTACAAATTAAATCCAATTATTTTATCGATTACAGATGTCCAAAAATCCGAGTTATCACATAATTGGTTTTGGGTTTATAGTAAACAATATTTTTGTGTTATTTATTTTTTATTGTTCTTTTTAATACATTTGTAAATATAATTATTCCTTTTAAAAGTATATTTTAAAGAGTGTTTTTAAAGTGTTTAACAAATATTTATGATTTGATAATCAAGCACAAGTGTGAGTCTAATTTTTTAAAAGTTTGATTATTGAAAATATTTAGTCTTACACTTAGCACTAAACATTGAAGGTACTCTTACTATTCTTACAGATAAGAATGTTGTCGTGAAAAGATAAGAAGCAACACTGGCCTTACTTGTCCCACTTCATTATTTCCGTAGGGGTGGTGCTAGTTTGGGATCGACGGGTTGTGATAAGTATAAGATATTTAATTTTCGTATACGATCATTTTGTTATACCTTATAGTTGATTTATTGACTATCGATTCTGTTACCTTCTTTAGGTTTCATCAATTTAAGATTATTTATTACTCATTTGAGCATTAATACCCTTTACTGGAAATGAATAAAACCAGAAAGCAAGTGTACATCAAGCTATGTGCGGTTTCTCCCATTAGGGTATCTTTACATCTACTCTAGATTGGATTCGGTTGTATGCGTGCAAAGATTTTAAATACTCGAATACTCGGCAAGATTGGTGGGGTTTGGCTTGTACATTTCCAAGAAAGTCATAGAGTAAAAGACTCTCTCAAGCATATTTTCTAGAGTTATACCTCGGTAAGGGAGGCGCACCCTCCTAGTCATTGTTGGAACATATACTTTTCCTTATTTGGTTTAAATCTTTAAATCACTTTTCTTAATTGCATCGAGAAGTGACTGGAGCTCTTTTCGATGTTTAATTATTTATGTCCATTCTTTCAAGTATGATTTTGTTTCGACTTGTTTCCATTCTTTCGTCTTTGATCATTGTTATGTTGAGGTAAAACCTATTCCATGATTAGCGCATAGTCTTAAAGAATTATTATACGTTTACTATATTTCTTTAGTTTTCTCACGCTGGTTTTCCAGACTTATCCGGGTGTTATTTAATGCTCGGGTCAAAACGCATTTTTCCAAGTTATTGTTAGTAGGACGTGAGCTCATGGAGTAGATCTGGATGTTCACCTACTGTAGTATTTTTATTTCCACCGTACTATTATATATACCCATCAACAACTGTAAGGTCGGGAAGTTATAACTCTCCAGGCTAATGGGATTTGTTTTTAACTCTGATATACCATGTATTTTAAAATGATAGTTTACTGTCTTTGTAATAATATATGTTATTGTTCCGATTTGAGATTCTTTTTCTCTTATTCTTTTACTTCTTTTTAACCTAACAATTTTCCATTTCAACACTTGAATGCCCGACATTCAAATACCATGGATATATTAAGTGCCAATTTTCAACTGTCAGAAAGACAGGTCGTAGCTATATAGAAAGAGAGCTGGTCAAAGCTGTCAACTTCCTACAGCCTTAAGAGAGTTCAACTTTCAACTGTCAGAGCTGGTCAAAGCACCCATCCAAGAGAAATGAACGAGAAGCCTTCGGCCCCGCCGCAAGGCCTGATCGAAGCACCCATCTAAAGATTGATGGTTAATTTATCCTTTGGTCCCCCTGCTAGGTGTGGCCAAAGCACTCATTCAAGAGAGGAGGTCATTTGAAATTATGACAATCAAATATGGACTTTGAAGGCAATCATGCAAGGAAGGATAATCAACCGAACTCTTAATTCAACGAATAATCAAACTTAGAACATACAAGAATAAAGTGAACTCTCTTAAGGCTGTAGGACATTTCCACCATGTGGTAACGTCAATCGGTTCTGATAGAATTATTTTCAAAAGTTTTCAAGAGAACTTCCATACTTTCAAAATACATGTTTCAAAAATCACACTTTTATAGGTACATTTTCAGTCTTTGCATAAAATAATTTCAAAATGCAGTTATGAAAATCTTTCTAAGATATCATGGAATAAGTTTATGGAATTTTTTTACCAAAAGGAATATTTTCAATGAAAGTAACCACTATAAATATAGATACATTCAAAAGAGCGCACAATCTCGATGCTTTAGAAGACATTTTCAACAACAAAAATTAAACAAAAATCAAGATTTTTTAAGACCAAAAGTTATCATTAGCCAAGAAGCACAAGTGATCAATGATGGAAAAGCACAACAATAAAGAATGACCGCTAGGAAAGAAAAGAGGCGAGAAAAAGAATAGAACTTTACTTAAGCAAAGCATAAGAAAACATATTTTGAGAGGGGGGCAAGTGTTGCACCCAAATTTCCAAGGATAAAATAGTATGGTGCGATCGAAGGTTGCACCCAAAAATTCTAAGAATGGATAAGGTATGAAGTTATCAAACGATGGCAATGTAGGGTATCGGACTTGGAAGCCATCGCATTTTGAAGATGTTACTTAATTGAGGAATAAAGAGCTAACGAATTGAGATGCTTGAGCTATCATATGTTGATTTCAAGAGCTATCACATGTTGACTTCAATAGCTATCGAAGGTTGAGATGTTTGAGGTATCACATGTTGACTTAAAGAGCTACCAAAAGTTGAGAGCTTGAGCTATCACATGTTGGCTTCAAGAGCTATCGAAAGTTGAGAGCTTGAGCTATCACATGTTGACTTCAAGAGGTTCAAAGTTTGATTGCTTGAGCTATCGCATGTTGACTCCAAGAGAAATTGAAGGTTGAGATGTTTGACTTATCACATATTGACTTCAAGAGCTATTGAAGGTTGAAATACACTTAAGATATCCCATATTGAGTTTATGAAGCTGCCGCATGATGGAAGTAGGATGCTATCGCAAGTTAAGTTTACAAAGCCATTGCATTTTAAAGTCAAGGGGTTATCAGAAGTTGATAAGTTATACCATTGAAAGTCGATATTTTTGAAGTCATCACATGTTGGTTGATCAAGCTATCAACCTAATAAGAACTATCTCCTATTAAAGAACTAAAGAACTATCACATGATGACAATTAAAGCTGTCGAATGTTGAGAAATACATCTAAAATTGAAATTTCCAACTGCCACATGGAGTCCTTAATATCACATGTTGATCACCAAATCTGTTATACCTAAATATCTTAAGTCATTGTAGGATAATGAAGAAGGAAAATTGCAAAGGACATAGCCATCGTAATACATTTTAAGGAAGCCAATATGTGATGGCATCAAAGGCACTTGTGATATTAAGATGAAGGCTTTCATATGGAAACTTACAAGGGCTTTTGTGTGATGTCTTTAAACATGAAAACTAAAGTCATAGTGATGTGTTATAAAGCTGTTATAGTAAAAAAGTCACAGTCATCATGGAGTTTCCCATGTTGCCATCATGTGTAAATTGACAAATGCATGCTATCCTGATGAAACTCGTAAAGCGGTCATGAGAAAAGGTTGCTAAGCCATCGTCAGAAGTTTTATTGAGCCTTTATGTTCCATATCAAAGTGGTAAACCAAGGCATCATATAGACGCTTCATAAGGCCTTCGTATGCTATTTCAAAAGTGATAAACCAAGCCTTTTATGGAAGTTTTGTGGGGCCGTTATAAACCACCTAGAAGCAACAAGTTAATGCTTTTGTGGAGAAATATGTCATGCTATCGTGAGCAATCTTCAAACGACAAACCAAAGTTATCGAGAATAGTTCAAATAGGCCATCGCATGCAATCTTTATATGATGAATCAAGGCCATTGTGTAAAGTTTGTCGAAACCATCATGTACCATCGTTTAAGTGATGAATTGAAGCTTTCATGAGAAGATCCAAATAGCAACCATGGGCTATTGTGAACAACTTTGAAGCAATGAATTAATGCCGCCGTGAGGAATTTTATACAACTAGTTGTTATTTTGGAATAACAAATTCAGGCTATTGTAAATAATTTTCACAAGAGCCATCGTGCAAAATCAAGAGCTATCACGAAGTATTCTAAATAAGTATGCCGCATATTAGGGGTGGGCATAAACCACACCGCTATATGGAAACCACCGGACCGCAAAAGCGGCACGGGAATATTCTAATCAAAGCTGATACCCCAAACCGGACCGACCTGCATCGATATGGTTCGGTTGCGGTTTGGACGATTAAACCAACCATATTAAATCGGACCGAGCCAAAAATTTATATTAGTAATCTTATGATAAAAATATAAGCAACTCTTATCTTATTTTAGATTCTATCGATGTACATTCTATTTTTAACGTATGTTGTTATTATATTAATAATAATCGCTGACATAAAGGAAGAAGTTATAGTTTGGTATAATACTTTTCATCTCATTTTGTTTGTGGATAAATGCTAATTATAATCCTATTCTAGTCATTTTTCTTAATGATTATATATTGATTAATGTTGATGTTTGGTTAATCTACCAAAAATAATCTCACTTGTAGGTAAATGTCAAATTGAAATATTCATACAATTAAGAACTAATCTTTCATTTCAGTATAATATTGTGTGTTCTAACCTTTAAATGTAAAAGTTTCACATAGCTGCCTTTGTAAATTGATTGCTGATGGAAATAATTCTTTTATTTCATATTTAATACGGGTTCAAACCGGACCGAACCGAAACCGAACCGTTTTACATTCAAACCGGACCGAAACCGAACCGTTTAAAGGATTAGTATAATGGTTTGTATTTTTGATTAAACGTTTGATGCGGTGCGGAAGCGGTTTGAACTCCAAACCGCACCAAACCGACCCACGCCCACCCCTACCACATATCATTCGACTATGTGCCACGTGGACTGATTATGATCGTCTACTTCAGATGGAGTGCCACTTATCAAAATCCAACAGCTCAGTTTCTTTATAAATAGACTAACACCCTCACCTAAAATGAATCAAAATTTCAAGATCTCTTTCTCCTCCATTTTTATTTTTCCCTCCAACTTTGTTAAAGAAAGTTTTGATCAGGGATTCTTGGTCGTTATGGAAAATTTTAATTGATGATTTTGTAATAAAGGACCTGTATTTGACGTAATTTATGTCATCACCTCATTGGATATTTTACTTGGACTTTGTTAACTTCCATTGCATGCCATATATGTTGTAAAACTTTACATCACAATAAACCTTTATGGATCCCATTATGATCATGACCTTAGTTCATATTCACTTGTTTTGATTTGATGTCTAGGTTAACTTTTACCCTAACAGGTTTTGTGCTTTCATTAAGTGCTAAATTCAATGACTTCTCTTTTTCGTAAGCTAGTCTATCCTGCTTGAATTTTCACCATGATAATTGGATCCCAACAAGGGTCCAATGAACCATGAGAGAACCCTTTGCTTTATCAATCAACTGATCGGCCAATTAGGAGGGAGCAAGAGTTAATCTTGAGAAGTCTAGCCATGAATACTTAAAAGGAAAGAAGAGAGTGGCTTAGTATAGTCACTAAATGGAGCCTAAATCCTTTTCATATAGGAAGAGAGCCAATCTATGTCATGGCTAATAGATTATAATCGAAAAAATCAAACCCAACCTACAAAAAGGAATAATATGAGATTTGAAAAAATTCCATCCTCATAGGCCAAGCAAAGCATTCAGTCATAAGCATGGGGAAGTATTTTTGAAATCGAATTGAACTATGATTTCGATATTTTTGCCCAAGAATGGAGATAGTTGGTCTATTTAGCCTTTATAAGAGGACATTTTCGGTAAAGAAAGTGGAAATCAAAGAGGACATAAGGGTCAGAATACCTTAAAAAGTATAAACATGACTTAGGAAATCTTACTACAAAAGGCCAAAAGCCAAAATCGTAATTCCCTTTCTCGTCTCTTAAGAAGACGTGTGTTTTCAAACCAAGGGAATGTTAAACTATTGGTCTCCAACAACGCTAGAATAAAAGAGGAAAAACATAAGGGAGTATTACCACTATCATAAAGCTAATGGGCACCACACTAATGATTGTCGAGCTATATCTTGGGTCATTCAGTATCATGTAAGAAATGGAGAACTGCATGAGTTTGTATAACCTCGATGTTTATGGAATTAGAGAAAAAGCAAACATGGTCATGTGTAAAAGACAATAGTAATCGAAAATTCTACATTGAAAACCAAAAGATGCATTAATATATCTCTAAAAAGCCTTCAGTCTCACCATAAGACCTGGCTTGAGCACTCGTCCAAAGAGTGATGTTCAATTAAGCTTTTGGTCACATCGTCGGGCCTTGCCAAAGCACCCATCGAATGGAGATGGACGAAAAGACTTTAGTCCTACCCAAGGCCTGGATGGAGTATCCAACCAGAGAGATATGGTCAATTAAGCCTTTGCCGCCCAACCCGAGCGATAATGAGTATGTTGAACAAGTGGTTCGGCGTATGTACGTCGACCGATCCGCATCAAAGATGATAGCGCAATGGAGAAACGGATTTCACCCGTTAGGTGGAGAAGAGTGGGTTTGGTAAACCCAATGTGGTTCAACCTTAAGGAAATCGTATGCATTCAATTTATGAGAAGTCGGAGCAAGATTTTAAAAGCATGGATTGCTCATGGTACAAAGCGCTTCATGTTGAATCACACGATGCGCTTTAAGTGGCAAATGTTACCTGGATGCTTGACCCGGCTACAAGATGCTAGTTATAGAGTTTTTGATTCAATTTGAATGCTTTGGCCTATACACACGGGTCGGCCTGTAAACATGGTTCGAACGAGGTAGGAAGGTCGTGTGCCGCTCGACCATGGTGGAAGGCCGCATGTCGTTCGGTTTAATGCTTCAGCATATATGGATCGACCAAAGTAAAGGGGTTGTATGTCGCTCGGCCAAAGAAGGATGTTGGTAGGAACTCCAAATGTAACGACCTAGAATTTTTGTCATTTGAAATTCGTATATTTAATTGATTTTAAATATTGGCAAGTAAATTTTATAATTCGAATAAATAATATTTTGAATATAGTGATTTAATTGGATAATTAGATTGTTAATTTAATATTTGAAATGGTGTAAATAATTGGAATTTGAATTTAATGTGAATGAAAATGATTTATAAAGAATAATTAAATTCTATTTGAGTTTGAATGATGTTAGTAAACTTTTAAAATCGAATTAAAAGTTGATTTGTAGAAATTGAACATTTTAATATTTAATCGACAAGTGAAAATGGTCATTTTTCAAACAGTCTCGGATTGCGACGAAACAAGTTTCATCTAATCCATAATGTTATATTATTGTAGGATTTCAAATTTTGTGTCAAACGGATTTACGTTTTGTCCGAGGAAAGCTAAAACGCGTAGAAATCTGTTTAAGTGAATTTTAAATTTGAATAGTCGATTTGAAAACCTATTTTTCAAATACAATCGAATTGGCTCCCGATATATATTCAATTGCGTTTGGAATATGGGTAAAACATTATAAACGCCAAGCGGCATGCTTCGTTTGGAGTTCGAAAAAAAATCGGATGAATGGCGTCGCGCAATTTTCTATATAAGGCCAAACTATTCCACTTTTTTCATTAAAATCCTAGCTAATTAGGGCTGGCCGCCATAGTTATTTCTATGGCCAGAATTTCATTTCAATCTTCGTCAATTATCTTCCAATCCACAAATCGATTCGAGAAACTTCCGACCGCAACTTCGTAGAGCGCGACAAGATCTATCTTTTCAACGGCTACGATCGTAAATAGCGTCACGGATTGACGGCAAATCGTACTTGTATGAACAATGTTTACACACGTTTTTCATGATGCAAGGAAAGCCGAGCTCGACGTATTCGAGGCCGAGGGTGGTGCTTGCATAGGCAAGTCGAACGGTGGCTTTGGGTTGGCGTAAAGATCGACATTGATGGAGCGAAATTCAAGGAACGAAGGCGGCCGATTGGGTTTTCTTGCATTCCAAACCAGCCTAGAAAGAAGAAGAAATCACGCGACCAGATATCCTCAAGCAAAAATGTAGGGCTGTGATTCGATCTAGGTTAAAAAAATTAAAAAGGAAATTGTAAATTATATATACTTTAATTCGTATAATCTTTAAAATGCTATAAATTTTTCATACGAGGTCTGTTTCATACGAAATAAATTGCGTTGGGTTCATATTAACAAAAACTACGCAATGAAGCTGGTTTGGAGTTGATTGGAGCTAGTGTGAATTTTGGATAAAATTAAACGCCCGTTTAATTTTATTCGAAATAAAGCACTACAATTGTTATTGGAGACAATGTGAGTACAACTCACTCTTTCTGACTCACTGATATTTTTTATATAAGTGAGAATAAATATTATTTATGATGATTGTTTAGATGATATATGATATATTGATTGATATTTGGATATATATCTGCCTAGTGGTGCAGATGACCCTATACGTTCCCGTGTATGAGCGGATGGCCCTTTGTACGCGCGTCTTCCTTGAAGCGGACATTGTACATATATTCTAATATGTATATTTGTTGTAGATGACATGTTGGAGGGATCCAACTGGATTCCTCACCCATATTGGTTGATTTACAGATATTGATATATATATATATGCTGTTATCATATTGATATATGATGTTTGGATGCCGTGGCTGATGTATTTTGTGCTGTTGCAGCATTGGGCCTATATTTTGGAATTTAAAAACGTTAAAGTGATGATTTCCAAATTTAAAAGGATTTAAAGTGATTTTGAAAGTATACGTTTTATTGAATTTTGGAATTGATTCATTTTAAATAAATAAACGTTATAATTTTTATGTTATAAAATTATGGCTTTTATGAAATAAAACCAAAATATGATTTTTGGAATCTGAAGTTAACTATTTTGTAAATGGTTTAAAAATTGAGATTTTGATGTATTATAAATGGTTTAATAAATAAGATTTATAAAAATTGAATTTTTATAAATCAAAATATTGGAATTATAAAGGAGTTTTTTTTATAAGTGTTAGGATTTTATAAGTCCATAAGATTTACAAATTGGTGAAGTTATAAAAGAACGAATTTTGTAAATAAATGAACTATAAGTATCAATCTTATAATTTGGATTTTTGGTATATAATTGAGTTATAAATGGAATTGGTTAATAAAGAAATTTTGTATATTTAAGTTTTTATAAAATAAAAATGTGAACTTATAAACATTGTTTTATAAATCCGTAATCAATTGAATTTGTTAAGTTAAATATAGACGTTTATTAAAGGAGATATATTCACGATTTTGGATAGTGGATTATCCTTTGATAAATGTGTAGAAATATTGAATTTGGCTAAAGAATTATATTCACAATTTTGGATAGTAAATAATATATTGAATAAAATGGATAGCTTTCGGAAGTGAATAACCTTTTGAATTAAATAAAAGTGATATTTTAAATGGATTTAAACGATTTGAAATTGTTTTAAAATGTATTATGGATCGAAACCATAGATTTCAACATTTATTGTTGAAATAGACGTTTTCGAGAAGTAAGGAAATGATGGACTATAACACTGTTGTTATAGTAGATGATTTCCGAAAGGAAATGTTTTTATATAGTATTGGGATTTATATATCTATCTTATTTACGAATCCCTATACTAGTGATTTTGGGTTGTCGTAACGATGTTTTACGCAACATTCGTTTTAACCCAAATAAAAATGTTTAAAGAGAATGCTTTCCTTAAAGAATAAAATATATACTTAATTATGATTTAAGTATATGTAATATTTTCTAAGTGTTGAAAATAAATTGATTTGTGAATTACTTATTATCAAATAAGTATTTGGAAATGTTTTCCAATATAGAAGTTGAAATGGTTTGGAAATATATCCTTTTTAAAGATGATTTGAAGTGAATATTTGGCAAGTAATTTAATTAATAAAAGATTAATTAAAAGGGCCCATTGATTATTATGGTGCTGAATATTTGTATGTTTGTTTTGATAGTTAAATAACCGACTATCAAAATTTGCCAAATTTTAGTTCCTCGACTTGATGTGGGAACTATTTAGTCGTACACTTAGTATGTAGCCTTCTGTGTAGGCTTGATTATCGTTTGTGTTGAGGATGTTGATTCGTATAGTGCGGACTGTTACTCCAATCTATCGAGCTTCCTTCTTGGCATGAAGGATAGCAAGTTGAAAGTTAGAGACGTGATAAGTCTACGAGACTTAGTTTCTGTGTGAGGTTAAGAAACTCTTATGCGTTGTTGGTGCGAAGAGACTGGGATCGGTTTATCCGAAAACCACTTCGGACCAACGTATATGCGACAATTGTGTAAGTTGCTTTGCGATGATATTGATATACCGGATTTTCATAGTAGGGGACTGCTTGTTGATCGTTTGGGGTTAAAATCCCAATATACATCCAGTAGTAGTGGTCTCTTCATTTTGAAATATCTAATGCAAGGACTATTCGCTACTAATCCTAGGGATTTCCTAACAGGATGTGGTAGGAAAGTACCTTCGGTTTGTCCTGTTTCTGGACAACTTGTATGGATTTTTTTCTGATATTTCATTTCTACAGATTACGTATATTGGTTTTTACAAACGTACATTAGTGGTGGCGGAGTAGGCAACTTCTCTTAGCTTAACACCCTCCTTGAGACGTATGAGCTTAAGGGTTGTATTTTTGTGGAAGGCAATTAGTAGTCAATGGAAATGGCCATGTGGCATTCAAAGTGATGTGATATGTGATTGTGAAAGGTAATCGTTAGCATGTCAGGCCTCATCAACCGGAAATGACCAAAACAGGGTCAGATGCAGCAAGTCTAAGTGGGTCATTCCTAAATAGGATATGATCATTCTCTTCTAGATATATCTTTACACGCTATGACGTCGTGTATCTGATTATTGTGGTTTGTATGCTATGAAGGCCCTCGGTAAAGGTCGGTAATGACCGGAGGATGATATATTCGGTACCATCTAGTTATAGAGGTGGGCCGGTCTTGTGTTGGTAGAGAAACTTTGTGATAGTTTCTCGGTACATTCTTCTAGAGATGTACTACCGGAAGGTAGTCCCTTCACCTGATCATTTGTATGGAAATCCAAACTCCACTACGTGTTTGCCATTTTGATTGTATTACCCAATTAGGCTATATGCTGGAATTTAATCAATGTAACAATTTCGGCTATGATTAATATTATTTGTATATAGTAGACACAACTTTAATATAAGAGGATTTGATATGATATGTTTTAGTTATCGTATGGTAAAAACATGTACGTGTTTATGTGTGGACTTGTCTTACGAGATATTTTGTTTTGAAAATAAAGGAAAAGTTTGGTAGTTTAATAAATTCAGTCGAGTGTGTTTCTCACGCTGCTTTACTAGACTGATCCGGGCGTTCTTGCATTTCAATGCTCGGGTCAGACTGAGTATATTTACAGGTTCATATTTGATGCTTTTGTAGCTTCAGTAGGCAAGCTGGAGATCTTCACTTCGTATACGCGTATCCGTTTTGATTATTAATTATCTACTGTATTGCTTTGTTTGTTTGTTGTATATTATCAGCTTTTGTGAGGACGGGTAATTATAACCGTTCAGGCTGATAACTATCGATTGATTGTTGAACTCTGATTGATGTATGTATATATACAGTTTCTGTTTTGTAAAGATCATTGATATGATATTATATATTTATCCGTTGCGATGTGAGATTCTGTATTGATCTGTTTCGTTCTTTCTTCTCTTCTCTTCTTCTCTCTTCTTTTCTTTCTCTTGACTTTCCGCCAGTTTGTGCTTTTTGGGTCGGACATGTGTGGATTATTGTCGATTCAAAGGGTATGGATTTGCGGGTCGTCACACCACATGTATCGCTCGACTTAGGGTAGAAGTTCATCGTTCGGCCAATTGTCATTTGATGTAGAATTATTCCAGCCTTAAAAGCGCGAAGTCATTCGTCGCTCGATTGAGGGAGGTATTGTGTTGTTCGGTCTGGATTGTACACTATGTGCCGCTCGGTTTAAATGCTTCAGCACTCACCGCTTGATCAACAAAGTGAAGCCATACAGGGGTTGGCTAAGGAGATTTGTTTGGTCTTATTTCAGTGCTCGTGGTCCGATCATGACAGTTTAACGTAACTCGTTCGGTGCAGGCAAGCGTATTTGGTGGTCGTCGTTTCCACTTTAAAGTAGGGCAGGTTGCATCGTCGCTTACTTCGAGTCCCCAAGAGGATCGCTTCGGGCAATCACCAAGACACTCTGGTTCGGTAGTTGCGGCTTGGCCGATACGCTCGGCAAATGTATCTCGGTTTGGCATGTAGGAGTTGTCGGTAATGGGCCGAGGTACTCTGCTCCTAGGCCTGAGAAGGAAGTCTGGCCTATTTTCGCCTATAAATAGAGGGGCAGGGGTGCGGTGGAAAGGGACTTTTTTGAAGAACTCCAAGGATGCTCTATCATTTTCTACACTAGCTTTCTTCAGTAAAAACTTGTATTTGGGCTATTTGTTTACGGATTGTATCTATATTCAAGTTTTTGAGGAAAGCAATAAAGATTATACTTACAATGGATGTAGAAAGTTACGCCGAACCACTATAATTATGGTGTTCTTGCTTTTTACTATTTTACTGCATTCTATTGTGATATTCCTCTGTCTTAATTTATTTTCTTCATTAATCTCTCTACACAATCCTATTCAAGGGTGTTAGTGACCAATTTTGATGCTAACAATATGGTAAGATATATGGATCCATGAAACATATGCATGTGTCATTGTGTCCATATGGTAGTCAAAATTTATTGAC
The DNA here is from genome assembly GCA_030765085.1 of Allium cepa. Taxonomy (NCBI): domain Eukaryota; kingdom Viridiplantae; phylum Streptophyta; class Magnoliopsida; order Asparagales; family Amaryllidaceae; genus Allium; species Allium cepa. The sequence goes on from CM060934.1 coordinate 131,540,500, forward strand.
TAATCTATGAAAACGTTAAAAGATGGGTAAATTGAAAGGCTAATTCCTAAGGAAAGGAGTGACATATGAAAAATAGTGCATGAGTGTTGGCCATTAAACAAGTAAGTTATGTATAATGAGTTACATAGCTTTCGAGTGATGAAACATCATAATTAAAAAGCCAACAATCGAGTGATCGATTACTGTATGATAGAATTAACACATGGTTACTTAAATCATTATGTGGTAAGGTATAAAAAGGGTTAAGAAAGAAGTAATTGCATGATAATTCGAAGCCAGTGTCCCAATTGGAACTTATATATATATATATATATATATATATATATATATATATGCATACAAATGGGGCTTTCGTGAGTCAAAATGAAAATGTGTAGTGGCTATCATGAGCTAAGCTTATGTTGTCCTTGTGAAAATAATTTAAAGTAAAACTTCTCATGCCAAACTTGGATATTGCCATCATGAGTAGTACAGAAATCTTCTGTGTGCCAAACTGAAGGCATGGCTTTCATGTAAAGAATGCTCATGTGATAAATCTAAATATAATCCTAACGAAAAGGACTAAAAAGCTATTGCATATTAAACCAAAAGGCCTAGTTTTTATACAAAGAGGGAACGACCCATGTGTATTAAGTTCAAACATAATCATCATAAATTAAAGTCAACAAGCTTACATGAGTCAACTTGGAAACATATAAGGCTTTCGTGAGTATAAAGCCTACGTAGTCCTCACATCTAAAACTTTTTAAGACAACTAAGGTGAAATCATTATGACTAAAAATAGGAAAGAGATTTTTTGTGAATCATAGCAAAAGCTTAGTTATTGCAAAAGGAAGAAGAAAGAAAGAGTTTTTCATGTGCTAAATAAATGTAGCCTTCGTAAGTAAAATATCAAGACGGCCTTAACGACAATAATCTGGGTTCATCAAGAAGTGTACACATAAACCATCAAAAAACTATAAACAAAAAAGTAGTAACATAGGCAAATAAATCTGGATTAAAGTGACGATGATAGAAGGAAGTAGAAGAAACTATAAAGACCAAAAACACGCCACTAGGATTAATTATACTATCATTAAGTTAAGATCAACCAAATTGAATTAGAAATCACAACAAAGAAATAAACAATAAACAAACTAATAAAATAATGATTTACTGGTTGAGAATCGTGAAAAAGTGAGAGTTTGATTTTGAGAAAATGACAGTAAACTAAGATTTCAATAAAGCAAGTAAGAAAGAAAAGAGAAGAGGAAGAAGAACGTTATTTATAGAAAGGGAGAAGAAAGTCCGGTAATCGCTAGATTAAAAAAGGGAACATCAATGACTATGATATATAACTATGAGAACATGAAGCAATATTAAGTATAAAGCAACATAATAATGAGGTGGTAGATGTTATACCCAAATATGTTAAGTCATTACAGGACAATGAAGAAGGAAAATTTTTAAGGACAAAGCCATCGTAATACAATTTAAGGAAGCTATAGTTTGATGATAATCAAAGGATCTTGTGGTATTAAGATGAAAGTTTTCATAGGTAAACTGAAAAGGGCCTCTGTGTGATGTCTTTGAACATGAAGGCTAAAGCCTTTGTGATGTGATATGGAGCTGTTATAAAAAAAATACAGTAATCATGGAGTTTCACATGTTGCCATCATGTCTAAATTGAAAAAAGCATGTTATCGCAATGAAACTCCTAAAGTGGTCTTGAGAAAAGTTGCTTGGCCGTGCTAGGAAGTTATATGGAGCCTTCATATTCCATCCCAAAGTGATCGACTAAAGGCGTCATGAGAAGATTCACGAGGCCTTCATGTGCTATATAAAAAGTGAAAAACCTAGCCCTTGTGGAAGTTTTGTGCAGCCATCATAAACCACCTACAAGCAACAAGTAATTTCTTTCATGAGGAGTTTTTTCACACTACCGTCGACAATCTTTAGATGACAAACCAAGGCCATTGATCCATTAGCCATCACATACAATCTTTATACGAAGAATCAAGGAAATCATGTGAAGTAGGATGAAACCATCGTGTACCATCTTTAAAGTAATGAATCAAAGATTTTGTAAGAAGGTCCAAAGAGCAACCTTAGGCTATTGTAAACCAATTTAAAGTAATAAATTTATGTCGTCATGGGGGACTTCATAAAACCACTTATTATTTTATAATAACAAATTAAGGCCATAGTGAAGTATTTTCACAAGAGCTATCTTCTAGAATTAAGTGGTAGAGTATCATAAACAAGTATGCCACATGTCATTTCGACCGTGTGCCATGTGGACATCTTATGACTGTTTACTTCAGATGAAGTGCCACCTGTCACTTTTACTTGTTTTGATTTGATAATGTAGCCCAACTTTAACTTTAACATAATATTTTGCACATCAGGAAATCTAGGTCATCTGCTTATTTCAAGTGACACATGTCATGAATCCATGGTCTAGTTCTATATAAATAGGCATGTACCCTGTAACATCCTCCACTTGGAGATCCAAAATTAATGACTAGGATGTTGTAGTCATTCATGGTTATTAGTTCTCGGTGACCAAATGTGGTAATATTAGATACATTGATATAACAGAAACACATGGATATGAAAAAAACAATTAAACAAATTTCTCATTCCATTTCAAATCATATACTTCATTACATAATCCCTAATTTAAGAATCGTGTTCAGAGAAAACATAATTATTACAACATATGCTAAGAGCGACATATGAAGATGCCCCCTTAGATGATCAAAGCCTGTACATCAAAACTCATCGGAATCAAATAGAAAGGAACTCCTATTAGCTAGCTTGCTTTCTGCACGTCTCCGAAAGCTTATTCGTCTAAAGGAGAACTTGGAAACCTCAATTATCAAACTACTCAAGATTAATTGAGAAACTGAGACTTTAAAGGGAAAACGTAAACTTTGAGTCACACAAAAAGTCTGGAACGAATAATAACCTACCATCTTGAACCATTTAGATATCTAGTAAGACCACCTTGTTAGGCAGAATGGGTTTTCTCTCACTATTATCTTACCCAAAAATTTATATTAACCGTTTACTGTGCACCTACATCCATAATGGTTGGAAGCATAACAATTGAAAATATCATGATGATATGCAAACATGCAAAATATTCTGGATTTTTCCATCCCCATTCATTTGACTATCCGTCTCAGTTATATTTTCTAGGGTCACCATTAACCTATTAGTTTTCATGGCTGATGTAACACACCTATTAGTGACATTATTCAAGAAATTTAATTAGAATAAATTAAATAGAATAATGTAGATAAATAGATTGAGGTTGATTAATAAACTAGGTGGCCGAGCTAAATTAAATCAAATGAACTTATAAAAATGATAAAATAATAGAACGCAAGGGCATTAGGGTAATTAGCCGCCCATATTTCCCACCCTTATACTATCCCCTTTATCATACATGTTCAATTTTCTCAAACAAAATTTCAAACGTAAGAAGAAAGCAAGGTCGGCCATTAGAAAGAAGAGAAATGAAAATCAACCTAAAGCTTAGGATTCAAGTTAGAAGGAATCGTTCTCAATCAAACTTCAATTTTCTTATCCAATCTAAGGCGAATATAATTTCTATATCTTTATTTCGATTTTAACATCATATAGTTTCGGATTTAAGGATAAATCTATTTTATGATATATTGAATGATGATATGCTCAATTTTGACTTATATATGTTTGAACAGGGTTGTTTAAATGGGAGATATACGTAATTTTAGGGTAAACCCAAGATAAAATGATTTTTAAATGCCATGGGAAAATTTTATGTCATATAAAATATTATTTTTTCAATTTTCATAATTTTTGGAATTAAAGTGGATTTTATATTAATTTTCTAGTGAAGAAAATGATTTATTGGGCTATAAGTTATTTACGACCAAAATAATGGTTATTTGGGTTTGAAATTTTTATATGTTGGAAAACATATTAAAATAGATTTTCTAGAATTTTTATAGATTTTTCCGAAGTGTTTGATGAGTATATAGAATTAATTAAAGTATGAGACTTGAATGTTTTACATATTTAATTAAGGAGAATGGGCATTTTATAAAATTAAAATTATTATTTAAATACTGAAATTAGTGGCAGCACTTTTTTGAAAAGTATTTGTTAACCAATAAGAATTTGAAAAATAAAGGCAGGTTAGTTGAAAAGTTATCTTTTTCAGTTAAAAACAAAGAAATCATACTTTAACATGTTTCAGCCAATTTTAGCATTTAACCTTCCGGCCCAGACCTTTCGACTTAGTCGAACGGTTACCTCTCGATAAGGTCAAAGTTCAATGCATATGGTATTAGGTTACTTGGTACTTAATGAATTGAACAATGTCGAAGGGTACTTAGTCGAAAGGTTAATAGCCAAAGAGGTTGGAGTATGTTTGTTTTGTAAACCAAAGATTGCCTTTTTTGCTTTTGAATAAGAGCTTTCGACTTGGTTGCTTTCTACCAGGTCAATTATTTAAAATAAAGGTTTCAAACCTTTTAACAAGGTCAAAAGGTTACTGTCACTTATCATTGTTTTTCTTTGAACCTTCCGACATAGTCGAAAGGTTATTGCCGTATTTTCTAACCTTTCGAAGTCGTTGCATTAGACAAAGATGAAAGGGTTATCTGTTTTAAAAACCATCCGCTTCTCCCATTGCTTTCAAAAGGTATCAAAGCCTTCGACTTAGATGATTTACCCGTGTTTTATAATTGAAGTATAAGGAGTTGTTTTAAAGGCAGAGGCCTATTGTTTTAAAGGAAATGTTTTAAAGCTTTCGAAGCAGACCTTCCGACAAAGTCAAAAGGTTGCTTCCAATGTAGTCGAAAGGTTTTAAGAGAAGAATGATTTCAAAAGGTTTGTATTTTAAGAGTTGAATGGTTTTGAAAGGTTTGGATTCAAAAGGTTGTTTTGAAGACCTTTCGATAAGGTTGAAAGGTTTGGTTTTGAAAGGTTTTAGGAGGCCCATCGATAAAGTCAAAAGGTTGGGTTTTAAAAGGTTTTTAATGTTGTTTAAGCTTTTGAAAGGTTTTCTTTCCAATGGTTTCGAAAGGTCTTAAAAACCTATATTCTATATTTTCAAGGAAAACTCACGGCTTATATAAAAGAGTTTTGTAAAGACTTTAAGTATTAAACTTTGAGAAGTATTGCCTTAATATAAGTTAAAAGATGATGACCATGTTTTATGAAATGTGTTTAAATGAATTGAACCCACAGGAGTGGTATTTCTAAATTTTTGTTTTGCTTCTTAGAATATGAATATATTCACATGACAACCCAAAACTGTATTTTGAGGAAAAAAGGGGTAGAAGGACCATTTAGGTTAACTCAATAGTGAATATAAAATTACTTAAACTCCTGAATGAGTAGAATTGCATCCAAGGAGTCATGGTGACCAAAATTATAGGATGCCTAAACTTTGTAGTTATTGAAGGTAACCAAAAGGTTCATAGTAAACCCATGAAAACTATAATAAAGTAGTCATTGGCATAAACCAAAAGGTTCATGGTAAACCCATGAAAACTATGATAAAGTATTAAACCCATTAAAATTATGATAAAGTAGTTATTGTCATAAACCAAAAGGTTCATAGTAAACCCATGAAAACTATGATAAAGTAGTTATTGGCGTAAACCAAAAGGTTCATAGTAAACCCATGAAGATTATGGTTAAGTAGTCATTGGAGGAAACCAACAGGTTCATAGTTAACCTATGAAAACTATGTGGTTTGTAGTAAACCCATAAAAACTATATATGGACTAAGAATTGATATGAGTCAATAAGTTCCTAGTGAACCTAGGAAAGCTAGGATAAGCAAGTGGCTAACGGAAGTATCAATAGGTTCCTAGTCAACCAATGAAAACTAGGATGTGAAATGAGTTATTAGATAAGTCCATAGGTTCCTAGTCAACCCATGAAAACTAGGATAAGGTAATTAGTTGTTGGAATGACTAATAGGTTTAGGGGGACCCATGAATTAATTAAGTTAATCGGTAGGAGCTTATAGGTTCTTAGTGGTCCCATGAAAACTACGAATAGGACGGGTGTGAAAGTGTACGTGTGTACTAAGGATCGTGTAATATGGTATATAAATGCGGAAACTGATAATAGCAGTAAAATAAAAATTAAAGTAAGCACACCGGGAATTTTTATACTGGTTCGAACTTCCCGTTCTACGTCCAGTCCCAGAATACCCTCTGGATTTAAACTAAACCCCTCACTTCACCCGGAGGAATAGGTATACAACACCTGAGCAGCCGAACAGGAATTTTTCCGCCTCAACAGCCGAAGAGGACTTTAACTTCAATACAAATAGTTTGTTGACGAATGTGTTCTGAATAACACTGATTGTCTTTTGATAGTACAACTTTCCTATAATCAAATCCTCAAGAATATGTAGTGTATGTGAAGATTTAGAAGGAAGATAATCTCGTAGAATCGAAGTATATAAATTAATTCAGAGATTCTAGAGATATTGAATTAGAATGAATGCTTTTATTTGCAGAAATAAATAGAGAATAGATTGCAGAATTATAAACAAGAATCGGTGATTGTAGAAGTGATTTGAACATGTTTATATAGTTGTAGAATAGTTACAATCTTTCATGAAGAGTTTCAATCAAAAGTTGTGTCTGTATCTCTTGAATTGAGGGACGTATCTCTTCATGAAATAATCGCAACTCTTCAGAAAACTAGCCGTTATATGCAGGTCGGTCGACCGGAAAAACTGGCCGGTCAGCTGAGTTTGAAATCATGTACAAAAACAGAGAGTACCTATGCACTGACTACAGGGTCGGTCGACTAAATTTTCTGGTCGGTCAGCCGACCTGTAGTTATATGCACAGTGTACACTTATTTGTGTATAAATTATTTCATGTGTGCATGTGACTACTTAAGGAATGATTTTAACAATATTCTAAGACTAAATACATTAAAATATTCATAATAAACTCTGGATTGTAGTCTTGTCTCCTTTGTAGTGCATAATATACACTTATTCTCTTTTTGTCGCTTTCGTCGTATGATATATGAAGCTTATGTCATGAATCAAAACTCTTGAATCAACATTCTCCCCCTTTTTATTGATGACAATACCTATGTGACGAAGTAGTATATATTGTAATTCTCCCCCTGAATATATGGCGACATTTCTGCAAAAATTCGTTAGCTTGCATATATTTCTCCCCCTTTGTCATCGACAAAAAGGAATACTTAGTGGATGTTTAAACAATATGTAATATGTGACACAACATAAGAAAAAACATCTAGTTTTAAATAATAAATAGTCAAAGCAAATAGGAATATTGATGTTTTACTGTAGTACACAACATCTAACAACAAAATACTAAGAACTATGGGATAGCAAATTGTAAAGCAATATGATCACTCCTCATCATCATTGGAATCCCCAAATTTTGGACGGATATTTTCTTCCGGAGGAGCATGTTCCTTACCGCGTCTTTGAGTGTTAGAAGTGTGAGTACCTGATGTACCGGAGCTTGTATTCTCTGAAGTGGAAAACGAGAAGTTTGGTGCTGGCCTTTTTTCGGGAGCAACAAAAGAGGCACCGGCTTCGGTAGTACATGATAATGCATCCCATAGATTGACTAAGAAGCCCTTGATTTTCTTAAAACGACCGTCAATTTTTCGAAGGCGAGCATCTAAGGCTATTTGATTTTGAGCCAAAATATCAATAGCTGCCTCTGTACTCATTCCGGGAGTTGGTCTTTGAACAGAGTGTTGACGTGTTAGACGCTCCGGAGCATGAGTTGATGGATGAGGTGTAGATTGACTACGGCATAGTTGTTCTCGAGGAGTACTCTGCCATTGGTTAAAGGTTAAAAATCTAGGTGGTGCATCGGGAAGCTTCATTAGTTTTATGGTCCTTGAATCAAAAGAACAAACTTTGGAAATTTCGGATTCCGGAGCATGTTGGATGAAGCTATTAATCAATCTCATTATGTATTCTCCATAATAGATATGAAGCATCTTTCCTTGATTGAATGTAAGAAACTCATCCATGAGTAATTGTGCCCAATTTACTTGTGTATTTGAACACAAAGCATATAAAGCTTTAAAATTCTCAGGATACACTAAGTGGTAGGAGCCACCTCTTGGTATAATTGATTTCATCATGAAACGATGAAAGAGTCTAGCTTTGGGTCTAAGTGACGATGTCTGTCTAAAATCCTTAGCATCATCTTTGAAAAATAAATGACTTATGTGGTCACGACTTGATATATTACAGTCTACGTCGTGTAATGAAATTCCACCCGGTCTTGCATCTAATATATGGTTAATTCGATCAATGGAGAGAAAGATTGAGGTGCCACAAACCGACGTCCAAACACAATTTTCAGTGTTTCTAGGTGGATTGACAAGATTTAGATTAGCAAAAAACAATTTTACCATAATGTGGTTAATTTTCAAATTGTTTTTGCGGTAGTCTAGAAAAGCATCTAACCCACTTCTAATTGCGGCATCTTCAATTCGATAGGTAACAAAATAAGGATAACTTACGAATGATTCTTCAAAGATTTTGGCATCTTGAAGTCGTATCCATCTTTGAAGTGCTACGTCGTTGACTAGCCATGAAGCAATTTGAGTATCAACGGGAGGTGTCGAAGATGAACCTCCGGCAGTCTTTGATTTCTTCTTTGGAGCCATTTGATTTTTGTTAAAGAAAATAATAATAATTTGAGAGAATTTTAATGGGGGCTAGGGTAAAAACCGAAATTGGGAAAGTAGAAGTGAAGAGGTAGGTTGAAAAGGTGAAGGGGTGGGTTAATAATATGAAGTAAACAGAAAAAGTCAACAGCTGGAAACACGGTCGGTCGACCGAACTCTCTGGGTCGGTCGGCCGAAATAGGAAACAGAGGTTAGCTGAAAGTTTCGGGAAAGGGCTCGGCCGAGCGACTCAGAGTTTCGGTCGACCGACCCTGTTAAATGTGCATATCTGATGCTTGCGGCCTGGTGTCGGCTGACCGACTCAGGTTATTCGGTCGGCCGAAATATTAGAAATGCACATTTTATTTAAAATATAAATTATATATATATATATATGTAGAGTCATATAAATTTTATTATTATATTATATTTATACATTTTGCTTAAAGCAATATACATACATACATACATATATATATATATATATATATATATATATAATTTTAGCCACCATTTTAAAACTTACGCTCCCAGGAGTTTGGAGATGGAACATCTTCTACAGGTGACCATTTTGGAGCTATTGGAGTTTGAACAGGTTTTGAAGGGGATGGATTTCTATAGGAAGGTTCAGCAACTTCATCCTTTTTTGATGAACAAACTTTCATGGCAATTTTTTCTAGAAAGCTTAGACGTCTTGCCGTTACTTTCTGTTCATAGTAGAGCTCCCGTTGCATATTCATTTGCTGTTGTTGGTAATGGTGTATTTCATCAATCTTTTGCTTTGTTGATGGAGATATAAGCATTGTATGCTTCCCCTTTTTATTGTTAGGTGTATAGCCTATATGGGAATCTTCCCATGGTTTCCATCCGTGTCTGGGATCTTTATCCGGAGAGGAAAAATTAAGGACACAATTAGGCAATGGAAAAGTAGGATAGGGACCATTCTCCGGAATATGATCGGAACAATCATCATCTGGAGATGAGAATGATAGATGGGAATTGTCGGAATTGTAAACTTCATTGTTTGAAGACATTATAACTTTTGTAAGGTTTTGTTTTTAGAATATCATTGGTAAAGAAATAAACATTGTATTTATAATCGTATATTTTCTGAAAAATATGTGGATAAGGATTGTTTTCAAATATTATCACAGAGATTTAAAAAAAAAACAGTTATTAATGTTTGATTCATAAGTTATAGGTCTAAGAATAGTATTTCTGAAGACAACAGTAGTATAATAAAATTTAAGGCAAGCTAGGACAAGAATCACCCATAGCTCAAGTGGCTATAATGTGACATCTATCAAACTAGTCAGAAATCATGAGTTCGAATCCCTCTTTGGTCAGAAATAGAACAAATTTTTGTTTTTCAATGTTTTTGCATATTTTCTATTTATAAATCTTTTAAAGACATTACACCTAAGTCACGTCTTAATTTTATAAAGTTATTTTCATTTAACGATTTAGTAAAAATGTCTGCAATTTGATTTTCAGTATTAATAAATTCTAAATTTATTAAACTTTTTTCCAAACAATCACGAAGGAAGTGATGACGAATATCAATGTGTTTTGTCCGTGAGTGATTTACTGGATTTTTAGAAAGATTTATTGCACTAGTATTATCACAATAAATAATAGATTTTTCAAGATAACAGTTGAAATCTTGTAGTGTCTGTTGCATATATACGACTTGTGCACATGCCAAAGCAGCAGATATATATTATGATTCACATGTTGATAAAGAAACACAGTTTTGTTTTTTACTAAACCAAGAGACTAATGATCGTCCAATGAAATGACATGTTCCACTTGTACTTTTTCGATCCGTCCGACTTCCTCCAAAATCAGCATCGCTATATGAGACTAATTCGAAAGGACATTCTTTTGGATAGAATAGTCCAAAATCTTTGGTTTTAGTTAGATAACGAATAATACGTTTAACTGCTCGCATATGTGATTCTTTGGGATTTGCTTGAAATCGTGCACATAAACAAACACTCATCATAATGTCGGGTCGACTCGCTGTTAAATATAATAACGATCCAATCATACTACGATATAGTTTTTTGATCAACACTTTTGCCTTCTTCGTCTCTGTCGAGATACATTGTTGTGCTCATCGGAGTAGGTTTGGCAGAAGTGTTTTCTAGACCAAATCGTTTAATTAAATTATAACAATATTTTTCTTGATTAATAAAAATTCCATTTTCTATTTGTTTTATTTGTAAACCAAGAAAATAATTTAACTCACCCATATGAGACATTTCAAATTCATTTGTCATTATTTTAGAAAATTCTTGACATAGTTTTTCATTTGTAGATCCAAAAATTATATCATCAACATAAATTTGGATAATTAAAATATCATGCTTGTCTCTTTTAATAAAAAGAGTTTGATCAACCTTTCCAATTTCAAAACCAGAATTTAGTAAATATTTTTTAAGACGATCATACCAAGCACGAGATGCTTGTTTTAAACCGTATAAAGCCTTTTTAAGTTTATAGACATGACCAGGAAATTGTTCATGTATAAATAATGGAGGTTGTTCAACATAAACATTTTCTTTTATAAAACCATTTAAAAAAGCACTTTTAACATCCATTTGATAAAGTTTAAAATTATGGAAACACGCGAAAGCTAATAGATTCGTATTGCTTCAAGTCGGGCGACTGGAGCAAATGTTTCTTCATAGTCTATTCTCTCTTCTTGATTATATCCTTGTGCAACTAACCTAGCTTTATTCCTAGTTATATTTCCTAGTTCATCTGCTTTATTTTTAAAAACCCATTTAGTACCAATGACTGTTTGATTACTAGGTCTAGGAACGAGTTCCCAAACTTCGTTTCGTTCGAATTGATTTAGTTCTTCTTGCATGGCAAGAATCCAGTAGTCATCAGTTGGAGGTTCTTTTATATTTTTAGGTTCTATGTTAGAGAGAAACGCTACATGACCAACTTGATTTAATTGATGTCTAGTTTTAACGTTCGTATTTACTTCTCCAATTATATTTAGCACAGGATGATGTCGTAAAATTTTAGGTGGAGATTTTATTATATTAGTAGTAATATTCTCATTTTCAGTAATATCATAATCATTATCGAAGGTTTGTTCAATATTAATATTTTCATTCTGAGTAGTTTCATCATCAGAGTCAATAGTGACATTTGGATTTATATTTTTAAAATTTTCGTCAAAAGAAACATGTAAACTTTCTTCAATATTTTAGTTCTTTTATTGTAAATTCGATAAGCCTTGCTTCGTTCCGAATATCCAATGAATATTCCTTCATCGTATTTTGGATCGAATTTACCTAGTTGATCTTTAGTATTTAAAATAAAACATTTAGAGCCAAAAACTTTAAAATATGAAATATTTGGTTTTCTTCCATTTAGTAATTCATATGGAGTATTCTTAGTTAATGGTCGAATAGAAACACGATTTAACACATAACAAGCAGTAGCTACAGCTTCTGCCCAAAAATGTTTTGATAAAGTGGTTCTGTTTAATAAAGCTCTTGCACATTCTTGTAACGTTCTATTTTTTCTTTCTACAACTCCATTTTGTTGTGGTGTTCTAGGAAACGAAAAATTATGGTTAATACCTTTTTTGTTACAAAATTGTTCAAAAGCTTCATTTTCAAATTCTCCTCCATGATCACTTCTTATATTTTTAATTTTGAAACTTTTAATATTTTGAATTCTTTTAACAAATATTTTAAAATTGTCAAACGTATCACTTTTATTTTTCAAAAAGAAAATCCAAGTATATCTAGAAAAATCATCTACAATAACAAATACATATCTATTATGATTAATAGATTGCACTTGAGTTGGACCAAAAAGATCCATGTGTAAAAGTTCAAGTGGTTGTTCTGTAGATATTACTTTCTTTGACTTAAAGGACGATTTTGTTAATTTTCCTAATTTACATGCATCGCAAAATATATTAGTTTTAAATTTTATGTCAGGTAATCCTTTAACTAATTTATTTTTAGCTATCTTATTAATGGTTTTAAAATTGATGTGACAAAATCTTTTGTGCCAAAGACATGAATCATTTTCCTTAGCTATTAGACATAAATTTGAATCATTGTTAAAATTCATATTTAAAATATAAATATTTTTATCTCTTATTCCTTCAAAGATAATGGTATGATTTTTATCGAGAATATTACATTTATTTTCAGAGAAATTTATATTAAAACCTTTATCACATAGTTGACTAATACTTAATAAATTATGTTTTAAATTTTTAACTAATAAAACATCAGTAATGAGAGGTAAATTAGAGATGCCGTTGCTACTGACATCGCCTTTGCCGATGATATATCCTTTTGAGTTATCTCCGAAGGTGACTGCTCCTCCATTTGAGTATACAATGTTTGACAACATTTCTTTGTTTCCAGTCATGTGTTTTGAGCAACCGCTATCCAAAATCCATTTTCCTCTCTTCTTATGTGGTACCTGCAAAAACATTTATAAAAAGTTGGTACCCATTTCTTTTTAGGGTCCTAAGAGTTATATCTTAGGAAGCCAAACCCATACGGGTTCAGAATTCCCTTTATAAATATAGTTTTTGTTATTATGAACAGTTTCCATGAACATTTTGATATGTTTATTCCTTATCAAAACACTATTTGTTTTTGGAATCCATATTATTATGGTTTTAGTATTTGGGTAAATTGTTTTCTTAATATTATTAATCCTACTTTTAGTAAAATTATTTTGTTTCTTAAATCCTATTCCAGATTTATTGTTAGAGGATTGAGAATTTTCTAGTATATTAGAAAGATTCTCTCTTCCTTTATTGAAATTAGATACATTTTTAGACATATCATCAAATTTTATTTTAAGACTAGATTTTTCTAACTCTAAATCCTTAATCTTAGAGTTTAAAATATTATTTTTGAAAAGTAAATCATCATTTTTATACTTTTGTATTTTTAGTTCTTCAGATATTGATGAAATTTGAGAGAATAAGTTAGAATTTGATTGTTGAGAACTTTCAAGTTCTTCTTCTAATATTTTCTTCTCATCTTTCAGCATATCTACTTCTAAGACTGTTCTATCTAATTTTCTTTGCAACTCCTTATTTTTCTTTTTAAGTTGCTTTGTTACATTTATTAATTCAGAATTTATTTCAATTAAATCTTCAAAGGTAAAATTACTTACATCGTCTGATGAAGCCATGAAGCACACATTTGCTTGTTCATTATCACTTTCACTCTCTGAAGAGGATGATGAGTCAGTGTCGTCCCAAGTGACAGAAAAAGATCTTCATTTGGTTTTGTCCTTCTTAAAATTGCTCTTTTTGCTTTCTGGACAATCTTTCTTCATGTGACCTTTCTTGTGACATTCATAACATTCCATTGCTGAAGATGATGGTTTGCTGCTATTAGAATTGTTGTTGGAGTTATTTTTGTTTCCCTTGAATTTGTTTCTGTTGAATTTCAAAAACTTTTTGAAATTTTTAGCGATCATCGCCATATCTTCATTATCTGAGTCGGAATCGTCTTTTTCTGCTTGAAAAGCCACATTTTTCTTTTCTTGTGCTCCATTTCTTTTTGCCTGCAAATTTACTTCGTAGGACATTAGATTACCTATCAATTCTTCTGGTTTTAATGTTGACAAACCGCTTGCTTCTTCAATGGCTAAGACTTTTCTTTTCCATTCGTCCGTTAAAGAATTCAAGATTTTTGTAACAACATCAAAATCAGTAAACTTTTGTTCTAGTGATAATAAAGCATGATAAATATCCTGAAATCTAGAGTACATGTCATTTATAGATTCATTTGGCCTCATTTTGAAATTTTCAAATTGATTTTTCAACATAGAGATTTTGCTTAATTTAACTTTGTTTGTACCTTCGTGTATTATCTTAAGTGTTCTCCAAATTTCATAACCTGAAGTGCACATGCTAACTCTATTGAATTCATTTCTATCTAATGCACAAAATAAAATATTCATAGCCTTTGCATTTGATGTAGCATCTATTTTTTGTGTGTTACTCCAAGTTGAGTATTTTCCAGTAGGAGTTATGTACTCTCTTTGTATAATATTCCAGATATCAAATCCACTAGATTGTATATAGATTCTCATTCTAGTTGACCAATAATTATAATTTATACCATTAAAAAATGGAGGTCGTGAAGTTGATTGACCCTCTGTGAAATTAGTATTAGTGTTAGTGCCAAAATCGTTAGTTTGTGTCGTTGCCATATTAATAGAAATAAATATCAAATAACTTTGTGACGGTTATAGGATGACCTTGCTCTGATACCAAATGAAAGTGTACGTGTAGTGCTAAGGATCGTGTAATATGGTATATAAATGCGGAAACTGATAATAGCAGTAAAATAAAAATTAAAGTAAGCACACCAGGAATTTTTATACTGGTTCGAACTTCCCGTTCTACGTCCAGTCCCAGAATACCCTCTGGATTTAAGCTAAACCCCTCACTTCACCCGGAGGAATAGGTATACAACACCTGAGCAGCCGAACATGAATTTTTCCGTCTCAACAGCCGAAGAGGACTTTAACTTCAATAAAAATAGTTTGTTGACGAATGTGTTCTGAATAACACTGATTGTCTTTTGATAGTACAACTTTCCTATAATCAAATCCTCAAGAATATGTAGTGTATGTGAAGATTTAGAAGGAAGATAATCTCGTAGAATCGAAGTATATAAATTAATTCAGAGATTCTAGAGATATTGAATTAGAATGAATGCTTTTATTTGCAGAAATAAATAGAGAATAGATTGCAGAATTATAAACAAGAATCGGTGATTGTAGAAGTGATTTGAACATGTTTATATAGTTGTAGAATAGTTACAATCTTTCATGAAGAGTTTCAATCAAAAGTTGTGTCTGTATCTCTTGAATTGAGGGACGTATCTCTTCATGAAATAATCGCAACTCTTCAGAAAACTAGCCGTTATATGCAGGTCGGTCGACCAGAAAAACTGGCCGGTCGGCTGAGTTTGAAATCGTTTACAAAAACAGAGAGTACCTGTTCACTGACTACAGGGTCAGTCGACCGAATTTTCTGGTCGGTCAGCCGACCTGTAGTTATATGCACAGTGTACACTTATTTGTGTATAAATTATTTCATGTGTGCATGTGACTACTTGAGGAATGATTTTAACAATATTCTAAGACTAAATACATTAAAATATTCATAATAAACTCTGGATTGTAGTCTTGTCTCCTTTGTAGTACATAATATACACTTATTCTCTTTTTGTCGCTTTCGTCTTATGATATATGAAGCTTGTGTCATGAATCAAAACTCTTGAATCAACAGGGTGTTCTTTAATTATTTAAAGGTTATTAGTAAACCCATGAAAACTAAAAGGATATCTTACTTATTTTCAAGTATGCATATCATCATAATATTTGAAAATGTATGTTTTAACCATTGTGGATGCAGGAGTATACTATATGGTTTTATAAAGGCTTTATGATATTATTTAGGGGAAAACCCGTTCCGCTAAGCTACGTGGTCTCACTAGATATCTAAAAAGGATTGAGATGTTAGATTATTATTTTTACCAGGCTTTATTTTTGACTCGAAGTTTTTGTTTTCCCCTTAAACTCTTGGGTACTCAATTGATTTTGAGTAGTTTGAGATTTAAGGTTTTCAGTTTCTCTTCTTAGATGAATGAAGCTTCCGTAGGCACGCAGGAGGCAGATAGTTTACTAGAGTTTTTCTTTCTGCTCTGTGTTTTATTTGTAAAGGCGGATTTATTAGCTTTACTGTATACTCTGATCAACCAAGGGGGCATCTTCTTATGTCACTCTTGGCGTATTTGTAACAATTATATTTTGCTGAATGTGTTTAATGCAAATTGGGATAATGTAATGAACATGAAATGATTTGTTTTGAATGTGGAACTATGTTTTGAATTGTTAAATTTTCTACATATTTCTGTGATCTGTGTATCAATGTATCTAACACCGACGTATTTGGTCGTCGAAAATTAATAACTATGGATGACTGTAGCATCCATAATCGTTAGTTTTTGGCCTTCCAATAGGGGGATGTTATAGCTGACTAATAATATTTCTAAACTCTTATGGACAATTAGTCTGGTTTCATAGTTTTCATGAGATCACTAAGAACCTATTAGCCCTGCGAATAACTTCATCCAATTATTTCATGGTTTCTCCCTGAACCTATCGGTATCTCCAATAACTTCTTTCATATCATAGCTTTTATAGGTTGACTATGGACCTATTGATCTATGTCAATAACTTTATGCGGATATAGTTTTCACAGGATCGCTACGAACCTGTCTAATCTAAGAACTTCTTTGATCAGTCTTTAGACATCCTATATTCCGGTCTACCTGACCTCCTGGATGTAACTCTATTCATTTAGGAGTTAACTCAATTTATATTCACTACTGGGCCAGCCTGGCTGGTTATTCTGCCCTTTCTCACCAAAATACAGTTATGGGCCCACTATACATTGAATATAGAAGACATATAATAACTGATCATAAAATAATAATACCAACATTTAGGGCTTAATATCCTTTACACCATTTCCACTTAAAATATGGTTAATCCCTTTAACGCATTAGTTTTATCAAGGGAAGCTTCCTCAGAAATTCCAAAACTAAAAGCCATTTCAAAGCTCTTTTTTAGTGCCATGGGTTTTCCTTTAAAATGATTTTGGGTTCTTTGTTTTGAAAACTAAGGCTTTTGAAACTTATACCTTTACTTTCGAAACCAGTAGAATATATCTTTCAAAAGCATTCAAATCTTCTATTCAAAACACTTAAACATATGCCTTTCAAAACACTCAAAATATCTCTTTCAATAGCATCAAAACCTTCCTTTCAAAACCGTCAAAACATTCCTTTCGAAAGTATTAAAGCATATATTTCCAACTTATAGAAGCATAGCTTAAAAACCATTTGAAAGTACCTCTTTCAAAATCATTAGGTTTAACCTTAAATATAACTTTTGGGTTAAAGTGAACATAAGCAAAAGTAAAAGTAAACCTTTCGAAACCATTAATCTTCAGACAAAAGAATTTCGAAAAAATAGATGGCTTTTGAACCATCCTTTCGAAAGCATTAGTCTTCAAGTAAAACAATTAGAAGGATACTTCGAAACAACCTTTTGAAGCCATTGCCTTCGAAACCTATAGTATAAAGGGCTACTGGAGCCTTTTCGAAAGCATTAGGAAGTTGCTTGTTATTTTTATAAAACAAAAGCTTGCTTTTCGAACTCATTGAAAACTTCATCTTATTTAAAAGGTATGAAGACGACAGCATGGTTTCGACTAGGTACAGAATTAACCTTTTGAAAGTTCCATTTTAAAACATAATATGTGGTAACTCGTTCAAAAGCTACCCTTTAAAACAAAAAGGCAGCAACCCCTTCGGAAGCTATAAAAAAGTACCTTAACCCTTTTGAAAGCATCTTTTAAAACATAGCAAGCGACATCTCTTTCAAAAGCAAAATAAAGGTCAGTGGTTGATATGAAGGCTATTTAAAACGGCCTCGACCCTTTCGAAAGCTTGGCTTCGACTCTATACCTTTCGCCTTTCTCCAATCCACTACGTACAAAAGCATCGATACCTTGTGTATTGGTTCGACTTGGTTAGAGTCAAAAGGAGGCAAATTGAAGTGGCGAAGTGGTAAATTAAAGCAAAACTGTTTATTGCCTTTTAAAGTAAATGATTTTCAACTAACTTGCCTTATTTGTGAAAAAAATAATTGGTTTCCATAACCATTACAAAAATCCTTTCTAATGGCTGCCAAATTCTTTCAGTCGTAATTAAAAATAATTAGCAAAGGAGCATTTTCCCTTAACAAAATAATTAAGATATTTAAGTCCCCTAACTTAATTAATTTAATTTCTATAGTAAATTAGTTAAGAAAAATCACCAGAACCATCATAATTCACTTTTAATATGTTATCTAACGTATAAAAATTTCAGACTCAAAATCCTTTATATAATAGCCAAAATAAACTTTAAACCCAATTATTTATTTCTTCCTTTAAAAATTCATACTAAATTATCCATAGCTTGGATAATCATGAAAATTTAAACCCATGTACAAAATAATATTTTACATAACATATTAAATCCTCATGGCATTCGAATCCCAATATATACCATTTTAAATCTCTTTTTCCCCTAGTTTTTGGTTTTGGTTATTATTCACCTTGCTTTGGATTAGGAACTTGAGACTTGATCTTGTTTAATCCTCCTTTGCTTGAATCATAAGCTTTAGTAAATTTTAAATCTCTTTTTCCCCTAGGTTGTGGCCGTCTTTGAGCTCCCATTTTCTTATGTTTTTGAATTATGAACATATGGAATGGAAAATGGGAATAAGGTTTAAGGGTTAAGGGTTATGGTGGACGACTCTTTCCCATAATACCCTTGGCTTATTCTCCTATTAGTTAATTTGTAAAACCATTTCCATAAACCCCTTCTTTTAATTTTATTTAGTTAAGCACGACTTATATTTAATTTCCAAATCTTAATTCTCTTATCACTCTAATCTTTACATTATTCTATTTAATTTATTTAATTATATCTCCTGAATAATGTTATTTGAAATTAGTGGTGTTACACGCTCCCCTCCTTAAAGAATTTCATCCTCGAAATTTAGTAAAGACTAATACTAAGCATATAAATCATCTGTAACATCTCATAACTTCCATACTAGCCCACCTGACTAGCAACAATCTATGTAAAGAAAATATAGAACATACCCTCATAGCAGACCAAGATAAGTATTTATAATCTTATCTTCTGTCTCCTAAGTATAGTCCTTCTCGTTGTCGCACCATTGAACTTTAACCAACTTGACTATCTTGTTTCTTAACTAGTTCTCATCTCTGGCTACAATTCGAATAGGTTGCCCGACAAAAGTCAAATTCAGTTCTACTATCAAATCTTCCAACTCTGTTGGAGGAATAGTAGTCTCTAGGTCATGCACATACTTATGAAGATGAGACACATGAAACACATTATGGACACCTTCCATTCTGCTTGAAAACTCTACTCGGTGTGCGAGCTTTCCGATCCTCTCTATAACTAGGAATGGACCAACATATCTCGATGCCAGTTTCTGGATTTTCTAAATCGTACTACACCCTTCGTCGGGGATATTTTAATGAAAACTCTAAATCCAACCGAGAACTCTAGGTCTTTATGCCTCTTATCTGCGTAACTCTTCTATCTAGACCGAGCTTCCTTATTCCTTTCTTAGATCAACTCAATCATCTACGTTGCCTCTCTGTTCAGAACTAGACCTAAAACTAATCTGTCATCGTTGTCTAACCAACATCTAGTGATTTGCATGGTCTTTCATACAAAGCATCAAAAGGCGTCATTCCTATACTAGTCTGATAGCTGTTATTATAGGAAAACTCAACTAAGTGCAGGTGATCTTCCCAAGATCCACCAAAGTCCAACACACAGCTCTTAACAAATCCTCAAGTACCTAGTTAGCTCTCTCTTTGTACCCATCCGTCTGAGGGTAATATGTAGTACTCAACTTGAGCTTAGTACCTAATACCTCCTATAGACTTTTTTAGAATTCACTAGTAAACAAAGTATCTCCATCGCTGACTATACTACTAAAAATTCCATGCAGTCTAACTATGTTCTTCATGAATAACTTAGCTAAAACAAGTTCCATCTTGGTTGACTTAACTGGAAAGAAATGGGCACCCTTGGTCAACCTGTCTACTATGACCCATATACTTTTTGTAACGACCCGTAAATTCTATAAATATTTTAAATGAAATTTATTTGAAACTTGGTTTTAAATTATTTTAAAATGGATAAATTTGGAATTTTAAAATATATATTTGGGATTTGATGTGAAATGTTCTTCCAAATTTAATAAAATAAAGATTCTTTTGAAAATTTAAATTTTGATCAACTTTGATCAAAGTTTGTCTTCCTATGGAAAATTTTAAATTTGAAACTTTATTCTTTTTTAATGAAGCTGGATTTGATTCTAACCTTTTCTCTGTTTTCATTTCATAAAATTCGGATTTCACCCCTTCTCCTCCCTCCATAGCCCTGACCAAATCCCTTGATTTTTACCTAGCTGTGGCTTTCCCCAAACCCTAGTCGTACCATCCTCTTCTAAAACCCTAGCCGAACCACTTCATCCACATTTCAAAACCCTTCCACCTTCCCTTGCCATAGGCTGAACCCACACAAACCAAGGCCGAACCTTCTCACAAACCCTAGGCTGAACCATCACTTCCCCCTTCCAATTGCCTAGCCGTGACCACTAATTGCCTTCCCAAACCTTTTGCCTTCCTTGCCGTGAGCCTAACCATGACCAAACCCTCGATCTAGCCTAGACTAGCCTTGCCTTGACCTAAAATACATTATGGTCGAACTTAACCTTTTGCCTCGCCTTTGTTTTGCCTTAGGCCGAGATTTGTCTTGACCCAAACCAAGCCATGGCTGAACCTAACCCAAACCCTTATGTAGCCGAATCCCTAAGCTAGTACCCGAGCCTATTTGCCTTTTGGCCACCCCTTTTCATGTGTTTTAATAAATAATTTTTCTACTTTTATTTTTTTCTATGTAAATTTATTTATTTACGTATGTATTTAATTATTTTATAAGCCTTGGATTTGGATTTGGATTCTCCTCCCACTCAAGCTTATTCGTGATTGTCGCGGTTATTCGTAGTTGTTATGTTTGTTTGGAGTCATTTTCTCTAGCTAAATAAGGTAAGTAATCATTTTTGACTACATACTTATATTTTGGTGAATTGATGTCATTTGAATTGTGTTGAGATGTATACGCATGTTAGTAATTTCACATATGATTATATTATGTTATTCCACATGATGTATACCTGTTATGATCATATGTCATGATATGTTATTTATTTTCCTGTTTATTTCATATTCTGTTCTTACATTGCAAGTTCCTTCACTATGGGTTGAAATGATACAACCCAAACAATCTTTAGATTAAGAAAAAATTGTTGTGGGCTAAAATGATAGGCCTGAACGATTTTCATTTGACTTGGTATTGTGGGTTTGAAATGATATAAACCCAAAAATTTAATACTTTCGGATTGAAATGGTATATATCCGTATTTACTTGACCATGGGTTAGAAAATTTTATAAAGACTCCATGGTTGGTTTTAAAATAATTTTCTAAAAATTATTAAATATTTTGGACTTTAATTGTATGAATTTCAACTAAAAATTTAATTTAATGATTGTTATAAAAAAATTATATATTTATTTACATGTGTTAAAAATTTTATAAGTAAAAAAATGGTTGAAAATGTAATTTTTGGAATTTAATTTATAATATAAAAGTTAACTGAAATTTAATAATCCAATTTGACTTAATAATGGTACTTTAATCTAGCCTAGTAATATAAGTTTTAATTAATGTAATGATGTATTTTAAATAATTAAAATAATAAATGTTAGTTATTGTAATAATAAAATGTAAGTTAATAATGTACTTTTAACATAATATAAGAAATTTCAACTTTAAATTGTATATTATAGTAGTAAATTTTGTTTAACTAAAATCATAGTTAATTTAATGTCCAAATGAATAATTTAGTGTAATAAAATAGATATTATAAAATAACCATGTTAAAAAAATTGCAAGTATATATAATATTTTGATTATATAAAAATGTTATAGTGGAAAGAAGTACATTTCCAAAATGCTATGATTCCCTATGGTTACATTTCTAAAATGCTATGATTTCTTAAGTATTAATTTTCGAAAATGCTATGATGTCTTAAGGTTATGTTTTCGAAATGCTTTTTTTTCTAAAATTTAATGTTTTCGAATTACTATGACCTTAAAGGTTACATTTTTAAAGTGTTATGGTTTCTAAAATATTATGATTTCAAAGTGTTATATTTAAATGTATAAATCTTGAAAGTCTTACAACTTTGGAAATGAATATTATTTTAAAAGAATAATGATATTGGATTTATATAGTTTTGAAAAGAATATGTTTGATATGAAATATAAACCATTTGAAAATGAAATGATCACGAGATATAATAACGTTTGATTGTTAAAGAGATCGGGATCGGTAATTGTCGTACTCTCCGCTAATACCGAAAACCATTTTAACAATTGTGTACGCGGTGGAGATTCCAGAATGAAGTAGGTGGTTGGCGATGTTCTATTTGAGGTATATATGTGGACCTAACTCCCGTGAGTTAGCTTGAGGTGGCTAAAATAGGAGCAATTGATAGGCCAAGTGAGGTAGCTCCTCCGATCGAACACACTTCTTTAATTGTCATTCTATTACTTTGTGATTGATTTGATGCGCACTTTTGATTTGGGAGTGTGGCTCAAGTTGGGCGATTATTGCGACTCTACGTTACCAACAGTCCAGATGTGTAATTGATATATCTACCCTGGCATTGCCTAGTTGTGCCGTGTCACCTACCATATCGAGACCACTATGAGTTTGTTTTGTGTCGTACTTATGGAGTATCCTCTGGTAGCTCCAGTTTATGGGGTATTACGTACTATATAGACTATTGGCACTATAAAATGTGTTAAGGAGGGTATGAATAATGCTTTAACGCTATTTTAATAGTTTATCTTACTTTAGACATTATTATAATAGCGTATATTACTACATAGTAGATAGTTTAACGGATCCTTAAAGGATAGGCGATTCTAAGCATCCTTTAAGTTACTGATGCATTTCTATTACAGTTCACTTTAGGTTATTTACATTTTATAAGTATGTACGTCCTCACTCGAGTGTTTTGTGTTTTGCTTTACGCTCGGGTCAGCGTGAGTATCACAGCTTTGGGTTGATGTTTTGGAGCTAGGGATCTGCTGGAGATTTTTCCATCTATCTGTTATTTCTATTTTAGTTATTTCCATTTTGGTTTGTTTATGTATTAGTGGACCTATGTATTTGAATTTCCTATTGTATTTACTTTCAGACTCTAGTATTATGTATTTGTTTTGAGACTATGTATCTAGTAGCTTCACGAACTACAATCTATATTTTATTCCGCTATGAGTTATTCTGATATTATGTGTCTGTGATTCTATGATTGATTTTATTTTCCCCAAAATTTGTTAACAATATGTTGTTTTGAATTATTCAAGTCCGACATGTTTGGTTTTATTGTCGATTTAAATGGTCCAAAGTAGTAGGATGTTATAGTTGGTATCGGAGCTAGGTTTGAAGCAAACTTTAGCCTGCGTGGCAAAATAACTCATTAAGAGATAGAGTAGAAATATCGTAGAATGAATGAAATCAGTCTTAGAATCATTCTTTATAGGAGAACGTATTTTAAGTATAAAATGATTTTAAAATTATTTTAAATGATTTTAAAGGTTTTTTTTAGATATAAATTTTTTTGTTTTAAAATCTAATTTTTCTTCGAATTTCCTTCTTTTCAAATCCACCTTGCTTAATAGAAATATTTAATTAGGATTTCCATTCTAGCCGAATCTTGTCTTTTATCTTTTCCTATATTTTGTCCTAAAATTTACTTTCGAATTTCCAGGATGAATCGTAGGAATGCCAAAGGTCGAGGTTGTGGTATTGCCCCAGTTCTAGAACCAGTTGCACCCATTAGTTTCACCACTCTCTGTAAGGAGTTCACTCGCCTTGGTGGTACCGAGTTTACTAGAGCAGAGAGCATCATAGAGGTCAGCGGTGGATGAAAAGTTTAAAGAGGATTTTCTCTGGTTTGGAGATCACTGACACTCAAAAGCATCAGTTAGCAGCTTGGCAGTTGCAGGAGGCAGCCCAGGATTAGTGGGAGTCTATTACAGCCCACACTATTGAGGCAGATATTTCTTAAGAGCAGTTTAGGTATTATCTTGAGTTGGTTTTTGAGTTTGGTTTAATATCTTTTGGAATCTTTCTTAAGTTTGGATATCTTGTTTTAGGGAGGCTTTTATGACTAAGTGGATGTCAGAAGCTAGGAAGTCTCAGCTATACAGGGAGTTTATGGATCTTAAGCAGGGGAATATGTCATTTCTGGGTATGAGCAGAAGTTTAATGAACTTTTTAGTTTTGGACCTAGTTTGATTGATACCCCTCTTAAGAAGAATGAGAAGTTTATAGCTGGAGCTCACCTAGAGTTTTATGATCGTCTAATTTCTCATGTGCATAGCCCTTTTGGTGGATTGATGGATATGGCCATTAGATTTGAGAACCCCACTTCTAAGGATTCTTCTGTTGCTCGTGCACCTTCATCTCAGCCATCCTCTGGTAACTCTAAGAAAAGGAAGCCTAATTTCCATCAGCAGAAGAAGAATTGGCTCAAGACTCCAGGTTTGGGATCTTCTTCTCAGAGGCAGCCTATTGATCTTTCTTACATCACTGGCTTCAAGTGTGACCAAAATGGACATAATGCCGATAGTTTTCCTTCTTTAGTTGGAGCTTCTGTTCCTCCAGTTCAGATGACTAGGCGTGATCTTTTTCATATTTGCTTGCAGCCTGACCACTTCAAAAAGGATTGTCCTACTCAGCAGAAGGGCAAGCTATCTGAAATCTTTGCAGTTACTTCATCCACTCCACCTACTCCTAGTAATACCCAAGGTACTCTTCAAGGCACCTTTACTTTTTTTAATTTTCTTGTTCGTGTTTTATTTGACACTGGAGCTTCTCATAATTTAATTTCTGTGGATCTTTATGATAAGTTTGAGCATACCCTTTCACCTAAGTTTATAACTGTACCTTTGTGTGTTACTAATCCTATTGGTGGTCCCGCGAACCTTAGTAGGATTTGTAACGGAGTTAAACTCTTCTCTTTCGACCATCGCTTTTGTGGTGATTTCTATGTTCTGGGTTTCAATGCTTTTGACATGTTGCGTAGAGGAGATTGGCTGAAGAAACATGAAGCTGTTATCTCTTGCAAAGCCCGAACTATTTCTCTTGTTGATGACAGGGTAATCCTTTGGTGATTCAATGCCATATGCCTCAGTTCTATGCTGGCAGTTTTATTTATTCTCTTAATTCTTCTCCTGGTGACCTTAATTCAACTCCTGCGGTAAAACTATATCCCGATGTATTTGGTGAAGTCACTTCTTTACCTCCTAAGAGGAAAACCGAATTCCGTATTGATCTTATTCTTAGAGCTTGACTTGTAGTTCTTCCTCCCAAAAGAATGGCACCCCGAGAGAAGGTTGTGTTAACGAAGCAAATTGAGGACTTGTTCTCCAAGGGTCTGATCAGACCAAGTTATTTCGAATGGCGAGCAGTTGTGGTTTTCGTCACTAAGTCCGATGGTTATTTGAGGATGTGTGTCGATTATAGGGAGCTGAACAAGCTCACTATGAAAAACAAATATCCTATGCCTCGTATTAATGATATGTTCGATCAGCTCTATAGAGCTAGGGTGTTCTCTCAGTTTGATCTTGCCACCGGTTTCCACCAGCTCAAAGTTGTCGAGGATAGTATTCCCAAGACTGCTTTCCATACTGAGAATGGTTTCTATGAATGGTTAGTTATGCCTTTTGGTTTGACTAATGCCCCAGCTTTCTTTGTGGATCTTATAAATCATGTTTTCCGCGATGTTCTTAACAAATTTGTTCTAGTCTTCATCGATGATATTTTTGTCTTTTCTAAGTCAGAGGCGGAGCATGTGCCGCATTTGAATTTTTCTCTGAAGACTCTTAGGAGTCATCAGTTGAATGCTAAATTCTTGAAATGCCACTTTTGGAAAGATGAAGTCTGATTTCTTGGACATATTATTTTTGGTAATGGAGTTTCTATTGATCCAGTTAATATCGCTGCGATCAATGTAAGTCTATCTTCTCTCTTCCTTCTTTTATATATTAATTATTCTGTCTCTTTATCTGTAGATCTTATTTTTCCCTATTCTGTTTTAGGATTGGGAAATTCCGAGGACTCCATCTGATATCTGTAGCTTTTTGGGCCTTACCGGTTATTATCGTAGATTTATTGAGAATTTTGCTCGGATTTCTACACCTCTCACTGCTTTGACTCGTAAGAATGCTAAGTTTATATGGAATGACAGGCAGGAAGCTGCATTCAATGAGTTAAAGCACAATCTTACTTCTGCACTAGTTCTTACCGTTCCAAATGGAAATGAGGGATTAACTGTATACACTGATGCTAGTCATGATGGTTTGGGGGCTGTTCTAATGTAGGATGTGAAGGTTATTGCTTATGCCAGTCGTTAGTTGAAGACCCATGAAGCCAATTGTGCAACCCATGATTTGGAATTGCTTACCGCGGTTTTTTCTTTGAAGCTTTGGAGACATCATCTTTTGGGTACTAAGTTTGAGCTCTTTACATATCAGTAGTCTTTGAAGTATATTTTTACCTAGAAGGATTTGAACTAGAGGCAAGTTAGATGGCTTGAGCTTCTCGCTTCTTATGACCTCGACGTCAACTATACCCCAGGGAAAGCTAATGTTGTGGCCGATGATTTGAGTCGGAAGAAGGCGATGTTGTGTCAGCTTGTTGTTTCTTCTCCACTTATGGTTCGTATTGTTGCAAAGCAAGATGCGGATGGGATGCTTAGGCTTATTAAGGAGGATGTTTGTAGCAGGGTTGACGGTAATAGCCAAGATGGAAGTGGAGCTTAGATCGATGATAGAGGGATTTTGAGGATTAATAATCAGATTTGTGTCCCGAATGTCGATGGATTGAGGCAAATGTTACTTCGAAAAAATCATTGGTCAGACTTTCTATTCATCCAGGTGTGACGAAGATATATCAAGATATGAAGAAGCTGTATTGGTGGAGTGGTATGAAGAGGTATATCTCCCTTTTTGTTAGTAGATGTGCACTTTTCAGCAAGGCAAGGCCGATCATCAGAAGACCGCTGGATTATTGCAACCCCTTGAGATTCCCAATTGGAAATTGGAACAGGTTTCTATGGATTTTATTGATGGATTACCAAGGACTAGGAGGGGTAATGAGAGTATTTGGGTAGTTGTGGATAGATTGACTAAGTCAGCTCATTTCATTCCGGTTAGGTCCAACTGTTCTGCTTCGAGTTTATCTGAGATTTTTATGAGAGAGATTATTAGCCTTCATGGTGTTCCGGTCAGTATTTTTTGTGATAGAGATCTCATCTTTACCAACCAGTTTTGGAGATCTTCTCAGGAAGCTTTAGGTACTCACCTGAATCTGAGCACTGCTTACCATCCACAGATCGACGATCAAACAGAAAGGGTGAATCAGATTCTGGAAGATCTTCTTCGTGCCTGTGTCCTTGACTATGGAGGATCTTGGGAAGATCATCTCCATCTCGTTGAATTCACCTATAACAACAGTTATCAAGTATGATATCAAATTTTCTGTTTAAGGTTGTCTTAAATATTTATCTATCTTATTCCATCTTTTGAATTCAGGCTAGTATCGAAATGGCTTTGTTTGCTGCTCTTTTCGGACGACCTTGCAAATCTCCATCTTGATGGATTGAATCCGGTAATCATTTGGTTCTCGGTCCTAATATGATTCTGAAGGCATCTGAAAGGTTGAGGAGATTAGGAAGAAGATGAGGATTGCTCGGGATAGGCAGAAGAAGTACACTGATAGGCATAGGAGGAGTCTAGAGTTTTCTGTCGGTGATCAGGTTTTCCTTAAGGTCTCTCCATTAAGGAGCGTGATTCGGTTTGGTCTGAGAGGGAAGCTTGTTCCTAGGTTCATTGTTCCTTTCCTCATTTTAGAGAGAGTTGGTTCTTTAGCTTACTGTTTGGATTTGCCTGAGAAGCTTTCTGGAGTGCATAATGTATTCCATGTTTCGCACCTTCGTCGGTGTCTTAATGATCCATCTTTGATTATTCAGCCTTCTGCTCTCGAGAGTTTGGATGTTGAGCCAAACCTTACTGTCGAGAGGAAGCCACTTCGTATTATCGATAGTGGTACGAAGCAGTTGAGAAGGAAATCCGTCAACCTAGTTAAAGTGTAGTGGAGTACTGATGATCGGGATTGTACTTGGATGACGGAGGAGAGCATGCATGCTTCGAATTTGGAGTTGTTTATTCCAGGTACTATTCGTTATTCTATCTTTTCTTTCTTTGATTCCCTGTGTCTCGTTCCTTTTCGAGGACAAAAAGTTATGAGAAGGGTAGAGTGTAACGACCCGTAAATTCTGTAAATATTTTAAATGAAATTTATTTGAAACTTTGGTTTTAAATTATTTTAACATTGATAAATTTGGAATTTTAAAATATATTTTTGGAATTTGATGTGAAATGTTCTTCCAAATTTAATAAAATAAAGATTTTTATGAAAATTTAAATTTTGGTCAACTTTGGTCAAAGTTTGACTTCCTGTGGAAAAATTTAAATTGAAGTTTGAAATTTTATTCTTTTTTATGAAGCTGGATTTGATTCTAACATTTTCTCTTCTTTCCTTTTCGTAAAATTCTGATTTGTACTTCTCAAAATTTGTTGTTTTCAGCGTATTACATGTAGTTATTTTCATATTTTACTCTTCTATTTGTTATTGGGCTTAGGCTAATGGGTTAGGAGGTAAATGGTCACCTGAATAGTCAGCGCAATTGAAAAGTCATTAGTTGAGAAACAAAGTACGCACTAGATTTGTTTCTGCATTCTCATTTCTCATTCTCTTTTCTTCCTGCTTAGAAATATATAGTAAGTTTCTCTTCTCCTTCTAAAAATTTATTTTTTTCTCCAAAATTTTTCTCCTTCCTCCTTCCAATTTTTGGCCATCACCTTCGCCCCTTCTCCTCTTTCCATAGCCATGAACAAATCCCTTGATTTTTGCCTAGCCGTGACTTTCCCAAAACCCTAGCCACACCAGCCCCTTCTAAAACCCTAGCCGAACCACTTCACCTACATCTCAAAACCCTTCCACCATCCCTTTCCAAACCCTAGCCTTACCATAGGCCGAACCCACACAAGCCAAGGCCGAACCTTCTCACAAACCCTAGACCAAACCATCACTTTCCCTTCCAATTACCTAACTGTGACCACTACTTGCCTTTCCAAACCTTTTTCCTTCCTTGCCATGAGCCTAACCATGACCAAACCCTTGATCTAGCCTAGACTAGCCTTGCCTTGACCCAAACTACATCATGGTCGAACCTAACCTTTTGCCTCCCTTTTGTTTTTGCCTTAGGCCGAGACTTGTTTTGACCCAAACCAAGCCATGGCCGAACCTAACCCAAATCCTTGTGTGACCGACCCCCTAAGCCATGTAGCCGAGCCTATTTGCCTTTAGGATAGCCCATTTTCATGTGTTTTAATAAATAAATTATCTACTTTTATTTTTTTCTATATATATCATATGTATGTATTTATTTTATAAGCTTTGGATTTGGATTCTCCTCCCACTCAAGCTTGTTCGTGATTGTCGTGCTCATTCGTAGTTGATGTGTTTGTTTGGAATCATTTTCTCTAGCTAAAGAAGGTGAGTAATCACTCTTGACTACATACTTATATTTTGGTGAATCGATGTCATTTGAATTGTGTTGAGATGTATATGCATGTTAGTAATTTCATATATAATTATATTATGTTATTCCACATGATGTAAACCTGTTATGATCATATGCCATGATATGTTATTTATTGTTCTGTTTATTTCCTATTCTGTTCTCACATTGCAAGTTCCTTCACTATGGGTTGAAATGATACATACCCGAACGATCTTTAGATTAAGAAAAATTGTTATAGGCTGAAATGATAGGCCTGAGCTATATTTACTTGACTTGGGATTGTGGATTTGATATGATATAAACTCGAAAATTTAATTATTTCGGATTGAAATGATATATATCCGTATTTACTTTACCATAGGTTAGAAAATTTTATACAGACTCCATGGTTGGTTTTAAAATAATTTTCTAAAAATTATTAAGTATTTTGGACTTTAAATGTATGAATTTCAACTAAAAATTTAATTTATTGATTGTTTTAAAAAATTTATATATTTATTTACATGTACTAAAAATTTTATAAGTAAATAAATGGTTGAAAATGTAATTTTTGGAATTTAATTTATAATATAAAAGTTAACTGAAATTTAATAATCCAATTTGACTTAATAATGGTATTTTAATCTAACCTAGTAATATAAGTTCTGATTAATCTAATGGTATAGATTAAAATAATAAATGTTCTTTACTATAACAACAAAATGTAAGTTAATAATGTACTTTTAACTTAATATAATAAATTTCAGCTTTAACTTGGATGTTATAGTAGTATATTTTGTTTAACTAAAATCATAGTTTATTTAATATCCAAATGAATAATTTAGTGTAATAAAATAGAAATTATAAAATAACCATGTTAAAAAAATTGCAAGTATATATAGTATTTTGATTATATAAAAATGTTACAGTGGAAAGTATTACAATTCCAAAATGCCATGATTCCCAAAGGTTACATTTCTAAAATGCTATGGTTTCTTAAGTATTACTTTTCCGAAGTGCTATGATGTCTTATGATTAGGTATTCGAAATGCTATTATTTCTAAAATGTAATGTTTTCGAATTGCTATGATCTTAAAGGTTACATTTTTAAAGTGTTATGGTCTCTAAAATATTATGATTTCAAAGTGTTATATTTAAATGTATAAATCTTGAAAGTGTTACAACTTTGGAAATGAATATTATTTTAAAAGAATAATGATATTAGATTTATATGGTTTTGAAAAGAATATGTTTGATATGAAATATAAACCATTTGAAAAAAATAACCATGGGTTATAATAACGTTTGGTTGTTAAAGAGACGGGGATCGATAATTGGCATACTCTCTACCAATACCGAGAACCACTTTAACAACTTTGTACGTGGTAGAGATTCCAGAATGAAGTAGGTGGTTGGCGACGTTCTATTTAAGGTATATATGTGGACCTAACTCCCGTGAGTTAGCTTAAGGTGGCTAAAACATGAGCAGTTGACGGGCCAAGTGAGGCAGCTCCTCCGATCGGACACACTTCTTCAATTGCTATTCTATTACTTTGTGATTGATTTAGTGCACACCTTTTGTGACGACCCGCCCTCCTACGCCCAGAAAGACATTTCGTCATTAAGAAAGAAAGGGATGAGAAATAGAAAAGATAGAGAAGAAAGAACAACAACATCAGAATCTCACAGCGGAACGAATAAAATATAATAATCACATAAATATTTATTATTATACAACATCAATCAGAGTTATACAGATAATACATCATATACTAGACAGTTATAAACACCTGTCTAGTTAACACCACTCAATACAATACACAATACATCACAGAGATACCACACAACGGAACCATACAAATATCTACAGCGCTGAAGCCACCTGCTCCATTGCTCCTTCAGAATTCGTCAAAGCTAAACCTGAATCCCTTGGCTACCCGTAAAAATTTGGGTACCCGAGAGTTTATGAAAAACAAAAATAAACTTCGGGTCAGACATGGGTCTAGTATGAGTAACAGGTTAAAGTTGCTTAACTTTGAAAATCTTTTGAAATCAAAAAGGTATCACGTAAGACTTCCCACACATAAACATGGAAAAGTTTTTACCTTACGCTAACCAAAACATTTGATAGGAAATTCTGTGATATTATAATAGGTCTAGGGTTTTCAAGTAAATAGAAAATAGCCGAAATTGTTACATTCATTAAATTCCAGCTACTAGCCACAAAAGTGGGTAATACAATCAAAACCGTTGGCACTTATTGGATTGTGGATTCCATACAATGGCAGGGCTACTGGGGTACCGCCCGTCACAGTACGGGGCCTAGATCACCGTACCGAGGATTACTCCCTTCATCCCCTGCAACACAAGGCCGGAACCATTCCTTACTGAACAGTCCCGAACAAGATACACCCCGCAGTTGTTTGCAACCAACTGCCCACAAAGCCGAATAAAAAGGGACATCTAGACAGGGGAATATCCTTGTCCTGCTTGGGCATGACCCACCTAGCCTTGCTGCACCTCTCCTGTTTTAGCCATTCCCGGTTGATGAGGCTTGAGGTTACGATTACCTTTAGAGAACATAATTCTTAGAATGCTCATCGCCCGCCTGACGATGTGTTAAAAGCATTCAATCCATACAAGTTCGTTCCGGGTTCGAACGAAACCGAAGGCATTATCTCGTTACACTCATTTTGGAATCACCCTCAGAGTTAACGACGATAACCCTTGCATTCTGAATCTCCGTCTTCACTTCAGATTAACGACCTATCATTAATTTGGAATCGATGTGGTTTTCGGATGTTCCTAATGCGGAAAACCGATCCCGGTCTCATCGAAATCCAAAACGTGTCTTTTAAGGCCAAGTTGTCTATTTAGTCTTAACAGTTTAATTCAATATAATCAACATACACACAAAAGGATAGTTCATAATATCACAGCAAATAATCACAGATAATCTCATAAACAGATAATCAATATTATCATCCAAACAGATGATTAAAATATTATCATACTTAAACCAGGCATCCATGACACATAGATATATTGTATGCCAGATCACATCATCAAATGAAATATCAATATCATTCATCCATAAGCAATGATTTATAATCATACAATCTATAATTAATTTTAAAATGAATTAAATTAACTACTTCAATCTCTAATTAATTAAATTAATTATTTCATCTATAAATCCTGCTTATACGACCATTTAATTAATTATAAATCAAATTAATTAACCATCTTCTAAATAATTATCTTGATTAAACATCTTGGTTAATCATTCACTGATTACAATTGGTTATTAGTCTTTAATTAATTCACAAATTAATTCTCCTAAATCATTTATAGTAATTAACATTAAATTACTATATTTAGAATTGATTACATTTATTCTTAATTAATTACATCAATTAATCACCACATTATTAAGTATTTCTTAATTAACCAATTCTTAATTTACATCATTAATTATATTAATTAATTAATGATCTCTAATTTAGATTTAAATAAATTACTTTATTTAAATTAATTACATAAAGTGATTAATCTTTAATGAAACACAATTATTAATCACCATTGATTAATAACAATCCAGTAATTAACTACCCTTAATTACCATAATTAATTATCTCCATAATTAATCCCCTGATTAATTACAAAAGTAATTACCCAAATTACTTTACTTACAAATCATACTGTATTAATTACATTCAGTAATTCTCATCTAATTACTTCCCTAAGTAATCCTGCTCCATTAATTACATCAGGTAATTTCATATCTCAAACCATCAAATGATTTGCTTAAATTAATTAAAATAAATTAATTAACTTAATTCAATCATATCATCAAAATTAATTACAATAAGTAATTAATTTCTTAATTACTTTTATTAAGTAATTACTCTTAACAATTTACAATAGATTTATCTAAATTAATTAATCTAATTAATTAATAAAATTAATCACATTAATTAATTAAATGATAATCCTTAGTTAATTTTCTTCATTTACTAATAACATTTCTTAATTTATTCCCTAATTAATTTCTAATTATAAATTTATCTAAATTATTAATTAGAGAAATTTAATACATAAGTCATTCCCTAATTATCTTATCTATTTAATCATCTAAATACCTTAATTGTTTCTAAGATAATTTATCTCTTTATTACTGACTTTATTAATATTAAAATGTATTAGAACATTTTAAGTTCAAATTCAAATTCCATTTTGAATTCAAGATTCAAAGTGGTTATTGTTTAAACATTTACC
Organism: Allium cepa; assembly: GCA_030765085.1. Taxonomy (NCBI): domain Eukaryota; kingdom Viridiplantae; phylum Streptophyta; class Magnoliopsida; order Asparagales; family Amaryllidaceae; genus Allium; species Allium cepa. The sequence continues at coordinate 131,574,834 of CM060934.1, forward strand.
CAATTTAAGTTCAATTTATAAATATAAATAACCTTTATTTCTTACATATGAACTTATATAAGAAAAGCTTTTAAACCCAATCACTTAAATCTTTATTTAAATATAAAACTTCCAATTACATTAATTTTTAACTTGCGAATTCAAATTAAAACAATTTGTTTAACCTTGATTTTAACTTACTTTTTCCACCTTGATTTTAAATTCTTGATTTAAAATCCAAATTCATTTTAAAACCTTAGATTCGAAATCAATTGAACCTATACTCTACTTTATATTTAAAACATAGTTTAAATCCTGTTTTGAATTTCAGTTTTCAAATTTAAATTGAAATTTAAAAAAAAACTGAACTGTCAAGTTGAAAACTGGAATTCCCATTTAAATATTTAGAAACCTATATCTTATTTCAGATTTGAATTCAATAAAAATAGTTTGAATTCACACTTCAACTGATTTAAACTTTGTTTAAATCTTGAATACAAATTTAAGTTTCCTGTGAGCTTGTTTAAAAAATATCTCAAACACTTGCTATCAGGTTACACAAACTGGAACAAGAAAGTTCCATTCATTTGCTACCAGGTTTTACAAAAACTGGAAACAACACTGACTCGAGAGAAAATTAGATTTGCTTCGAGTTTCCTCCTCCTCTGCTTCGAGTCAACACTCGATTAAACTCGAGTCTTCCCTAACAAAAAACTGCACACAGAAAACGGTAATCCCCAACTTCAATGGCACGGTGCACGTGCACCGAGGCCTGAGCCATCTCCGGTCACCCACCACAACTGCTAACCATCGGCAACCATCCCCAGATAACATCACAACCACCAGAACTCATCACCACAACTCGAATCAAAATCGAGTTCTCATGTCCCAAACCTGGAACCACACACGCGCCCATACACGGAACCTGTCAACGTTTTCCCCACGACGCTCCGACCACCAGAAAGTCGACAGCTCCGGCTACTGCTTCGTCTACATCCTCTCCAGCGATCCCCAAACCCCCATTTAACTCGATGCCCCACGGAGTTCAAACGAGACCAAAATACGAACATAACAAAAAACTAGGTTTAGGAAAAGAAACCCACCACCGCAACTTCTCTGATGATCTTTATCATCATCCACTATTTTTCTCGGCCTCTCCGGTCACATCTCCACCTCCATGAAGAACTACAACCACTCAAATCCACTGTGTTGCCAGTGGCAACCCAAAATCTCCAATTCAAAGAAATCAGAAATGCCAAAACAAAACTCAACTAAAAATTGTGAATTTACTCTTAAAAATCCTTATTTCTGATAAGTATTCAAGTTATGAACCTGAATTGATATTTCAAGATGTTTGAAATTATCACTTAATTTAACCCTTAACTGTTTTTAATGTTTTCAGAATTAACTCTACTTTGTTTAACTTAAATTTTAATTTTAAAATTTACTTTATAAACAAACAAACACATTTTGTTCAGATACTAAGTTCTATCAACCAATAGATTTAGCTCTAATGATTTTTGAAGGTAAAACAGGAGCTTAAATTCTAAATACAGAGATGTTTTTCAAGTCATCATCACACATACATGCAGAACACATATACTCAGAAATGCAATAAGATATATACATATCTTAGACAATAATTAAGCAACATATATATTTAAGTATTGTAAAAATCTAAGTTACTCACAGATAAGTATTCAACAGATTCAACTTTTAAGTTATAAAACAAAAGTTACTCACAGTGTTTTGAAAATGAAGAACATGGCCTTTTATTTGAAAACAGGCTTTGCAAGATGCTAACTGGGAACTCCTTTTTATTTTGATCTCCATATTTGTTTTAAGTTGAAAATAAGCTTCAGAGATGAACAGAGGCCAGTGAATAAGCTTTGAATTTTAAAAACTGAGAAGTAGTTGCTTGATTCCCCTTTGATTTATATTGCCTTTGTTGTTGCAAAGTTTCAGTTTATAAAAGTGGAAATGTTTGCTATTGTTTCAGGTTGGATATGTTATGTTGAACGAACTAAAGAAGAAGGTATGCACATATAGAAGTTACAGGGGTAGGTACTAACTGGGTTATGCATATGCTAGTACAATTAGACTCTTGTTTGTATTAGGCAAGATATTTTAATTAGGAGGCTGAAATGATTTTTAAGCAAATTTGAATTGACTTAAGTTGTGCAGGCATTTAATGTGTAAGTACTTGTGTTCCCTACTTAGCTAGCTTTATCATTTCTTAACTTTGCTTTAGCTTGCTCTACAAACTATCTTATATGTTTAGCATGCACAAAGATTTTATTTTTTTTTTAGCTTTGCTTTGTAGGTTTTCTTTACAGGCTGTAATTAAATTTATACAAAGCCTGGTACAAATCTCTATTATTTTGTTTCTTAACTTGATGTTGTGTACTTCTCTGAATCTTAATGCACAAGCTATTAACATTTTGTTTATGTTTTCATACTTGTCTTCCTTTCTACTCTTCATACTTACTGTACTTTACATTTTATTTCTTTATCCTGCATATTTTTGTTGTTGTTTTACTTTGTAAATTTACTTGCTTTGCATTTGTTTTATTACAGCCTGCATATTTCATTTTATTACCTATATGCTTTTGAGTACTTTATGCTTTTATTTATTTTGCTTTACTTATTTGTTTTATTACTTTATTTACTTATTGTTTATTTCATACTTATGTTAATACTTATAAGATTTATTTTATTTTATTTTTAATTTACAAATCATAGCTTCTTCCAAAACATATGTAACAATTTCTATTTAAAAACCATTTGTAAAACATTACATTGTTAATATTGTTAAATATAACATATTATTAAATTAAAATAATTTATAAAAGAAATTATCACTATATAAATAAATTACTTACTTTATCAATCTATATTTAAAACAAGAACAAAACAACCTTTGTTAAATTCAAAATTAAGTTAAAATTGTTTTAAACAAATCCTAACTTTATCTTGAGTATATTTTAAAGCCAAATTGTTATTTAGTATCAAATTTCCAAATTATAATTTCCCAAAAAGATTAAAATAAGAAAATATGTTTTACTTGTTAAATTAAAACAAAGCTTACTATTTACAATATATATACAAATATATATATATATATATACATTATAAATAGAGAACAAATTAAATTAGCTTTTAAAAGATAAATTGTCAGTTAAATATTTGTTTAAAAGAAGATTATCAATATTATTAACAAATATTATCAAATCAATTTAATTTTAATGCAGATAATTAAATTGATATTGCCCCAAATTTCCGGGATGTCACATTCCTCCCCCCTTAAAAGAATTTCGTCCCCGAAATTTAATACAAAGGTAATTTAATAATCAAATTAAAATTAATTTTATTTTAAAAACACCAGCATATGTCAATTGTATGCTATCAAACAAAGCAACCAATTCATCCAAACAACCAAATCTAATTATCCAGACAAAATCAGGATAGATCTATCTAGAGTTTCCCAGGTATAATACTGGAATACTCGCTCTATAGAATCCAAACAAACAATACTACAAAGCTACAAAGCTCCCACTCATCTAGATCTTCAAAACAAGACGAGATATCAGACTACAGACAAGTCTGAAACAACAACCAAAACTCCCTGAACTGCTGGTTCTACAACCAGAGATAGATCTTACACGTACTCCCTCATAGATACGTGAAACACAACGAATCTCAGTTATCCAAACTGACAATTCACTCCTGAAAACCAAACACTTATCCGAAATCAAATCTCCGACTCTGGAATCCAAATTCCTCTGTCTAAACCATAAAACTCTTCTGGCGATCCTGGACTGCCTACATCCTTACTGATCAGCTCAACCCTTGCTGATGCCTCTCGAATCAAACTGGACCCAAAAACAATCCAACAAAATGATCTTTCCAAGATCGACCAAAACTCAGAACACAACTCTAATCCAAAATCAGAAGACAGATCTCACTCGTCTCGTCCAGAAGAGATAAAGCAGATGCACTCCAATCTGGCCTCAGATTCTGAAAAAAAATTCTGTAGAACTCTCCAATCCAAATATTGCAACATCCAATTGCTTCCAAACTTAAACAGCTGCCACCATGCTTCCACTGCGCAACTCTGACTAAACAGATGAAAATGCTGATGATGAACTCAAGCACAGACTGGACAACACATCCCAGAACTATGGTTCAACAGATCCAAAAATAAAACTCAGAAGTTTTCTCCAAAACCCGAGTTGCTTCACCAAACTCAAAAATGATCTTATTACTAAGCTGGACCAACGGTATCACTCCTAGAATCCAGTCGATACCAAACTCAGTCTCCAGATGCTGACCAAATTCTGACTTCTAGAAAACATCCAGAAAATGTCTCTGAAACACAAGAGAACACTCAAACTATCGCAAGTCACTTTTGCGATCAATCCAGCCTAATTCCAAAATACTGCTCTCTCATTTCCAAACATAACAGCTTACGCTTATATGGCCAATCCATCGAAGAAATGGAACTACTCTACTACTTCTGAAATTACCTCAAGAAAAACTGCTAAGCCAGATGACCTCCTAATCCAAAGCTCTTCGAGAAACTCGGACTCTAAAGCAAACAGGAACACCCAATTGAACACAACGACAACATCGAACAGATACACTTCATTAACTTGTCTCAAAGAAACATCTTCGAAGACGTCTATAGTCACTGTGTCTCATCACACAGTTACTACATCTTGATGTATCAAAATATCATGACTTGCTTCTGCCCAACTGACAGATCCAAATTTTAGCTCATCCAAACTACACCTCAAAGATGAACTTCGAACCTTAACAGGTTTCCTTCAGAGATCGATGAAATCCTTACACCATCCAAAGTTTACTCGAGACGGTATTAGGTCTACAGTCTCGACAATTACACTTCCAACCTCAAACATATAAACTTCAACCATTGGTAGTTGTGTTACACACACCACTACCCTATCTACCGTTATAGCTTATATTGGAAAACCCGAACAGGTAATCCAACAATAGGTAGAAACAAATATATAAATAAATATATATATATATATCAAAATTACAAATACGCTCTCTCAAGAAAGAAACCACTCAAGAGCCTAGGTATTCGCTCAACCTAGCGCTCTGATACTAACTGTGACGACCCGCCCTCCTACGCCCAGAAAGACGTTTCGTCATTAAGAAAGAAAGGGATGAGAAATAGAAAAGATAGAGAAGAAAGAACAACAACATCAGAATCTCACAGCGGAACGAATAAAATATAATAATCACATAAATATTTATTATTATACAACATCAATCAGAGTTATACAGATAATACATCATATACTAGACAGTTATAAACACCTGTCTAGTTAACACCACTCAATACAATACACAATACATCACAGAGATACCACACAACGGAACCATACAAATATCTACAGCGTTGAAGCCTCCTGCTCCATTGCTCCTTCAGAATTCGTCAAAGCTAAACCTGAATCCCTTGGCTACCCGTAAAAATTTGGGTACCCGAGAGTTTATGAAAAACAAAAATAAACTTCGGGTCAGACATGGGTCTGGTATGAGTAACAGGTTAAAGTTGCTTAACTTTGAAAATCTTTTGAAATCAAAAAGGTATCACGTAAGACTTCCCACACATAAACATGGAAAAGTTTTTACCTTACGCTAACCAAAACATTTGATAGGAAATTCTGTGATATTATAATAGGTCTAGGGTTTTCAAGTAAATAGAAAATAGCCGAAATTGTTACATTCATTAAATTCCAGCTACTAGCCACAAAAGTGGGTAATACAATCAAAACCGTTGGCACTTATTGGATTGTGGATTCCATACAATGGCAGGGCTACTGGGGTACCGCCCGTCACAGTACGGGGCCTAGATCACCGTACCGAGGATTACTCCCTTCATCCCCTGCAACACAAGGCCGGAACCATTCCTTACTGAACAGTCCCGAACAAGATACACCCCGCAGTTGTTTGCAACCAACTGCCCACAAAGCCGAATAAAAAGGGACATCTAGACAGGGGAATATCCTTGTCCTGCTTGGGCATGACCCACCTAGCCTTGCTGCACCTCTCCTGTTTTAGCCATTCCCGGTTGATGAGGCTTGAGGTTACGATTACCTTTAGAGAACATAATTCTTAGAATGCTCATCGCCCGCCTGACGATGTGTTGAAAGCATTCAATCCATACAAGTTCGTTCCGGGTTCGAACGAAACCGAAGGCATTATCTCGTTACACTCATTTTGGAATCACCCTCAGAGTTAACGACGATAACCCTTGCATTCTGAATCTCCGTCTTCACTTCAGATTAACGACCTATCGTTAATTTGGAATCGATGTGGTTTTCGGATGTTCCTAATGCGGAAAACCGATCCCGGTCTCATCGAAATCCAAAACGTGTCTTTTAAGGCCAAGTTGTCTATTTAGTCTTAACAGTTTAATTCAATATAATCAACATACACACAAAAGGATAGTTCATAATATCACAGCAAATAATCACAGATAATCTCATAAACAGATAATCAATATTATCATCCAAACAGATGATTAAAATATTATCATACTTAAACCAGGCATCCATGACACATAGATATATTGTATGCCAGATCACATCATCAAATGAAATATCAATATCATTCATCCATAAGCAATGATTTATAATCATACAATCTATAATTAATTTTAAAATGAATTAAATTAACTACTTCAATCTCTAATTAATTAAATTAATTATTTCATCTATAAATCCTGCTTATACGACCATTTAATTAATTATAAATCAAATTAATTAACCATCTTCTAAATAATTATCTTGATTAAACATCTTGGTTAATCATTCACTGATTACAATTGGTTATTAGTCTTTAATTAATTCACAAATTAATTCTCCTAAATCATTTATAGTAATTAACATTAAATTACTATATTTAGAATTGATTACATTTATTCTTAATTAATTACATCAATTAATCACCACATTATTAAGTATTTCTTAATTAACCAATTCTTAATTTACATCATTAATTATATTAATTAATTAATGATCTCTAATTTAGATTTAAATAAATTACTTTATTTAAATTAATTACATAATGTGATTAATCTTTAATGAAACACAATTATTAATCACCATTGATTAATAACAATCCAGTAATTAACTACCCTTAATTACCATAATTAATTATCTCCATAATTAATCCCCTGATTAATTACAAAAGTAATTACCCAAATTACTTTACTTACAAATCATACTGTATTAATTACATTCAGTAATTCTCATCTAATTACTTCCCTAAGTAATCCTGCTCCATTAATTACATCAGGTAATTTCATATCTCAAACCATCAAATGATTTGCTTAAATTAATTAAAATAAATTAATTAACTTAATTCAATCATATCATCAAAATTAATTACAATAAGTAATTAATTTCTTAATTACTTTTATTAAGTAATTACTCTTAACAATTTACAATAGATTTATCTAAATTAATTAATCTAATTAATTAATAAAATTAATCACATTAATTAATTAAATGATAATCCTTAGTTAATTTTCTTCATTTACTAATAACATTTCTTAATTTATTCCCTAATTAATTTCTAATTATAAATTTATCTAAATTATTAATTAGAGAAATTTAATACATAAGTCATTCCCTAATTATCTTATCTATTTAATCATCTAAATACCTTAATTGTTTCTAAGATAATTTATCTCTTTATTACTGACTTTATTAATATTAAAATGTATTAGAACATTTTAAGTTCAAATTCAAATTCCATTTTGATTTCAAGATTCAAAGTGGTTATTGTTTAAACATTTACCCAATTTAAATTCAATTTATAAATATAAATAACCTTTATTTCTTACATATGAACTTATATAAGAAAAGCTTTTAAACCCAATCACTTAAATCTTTATTTAAATATAAAACTTCCAATTACATTAATATTTTAACTTGCGAATTCAAATTAAAACAATTTGTTTAACCTTGATTTTAACTTACTTTTTCCACCTTGATTTTAAATTCTTGATTTAAAATCCAAATTCATTTTAAAACCTTAGATTCGAAATCAATTGAACCTATACTTTACTTTATATTTAAAACATAGTTTAAATCCTGTTTTGAATTTCAGTTTTCAAATTTAAATTGAAATTTAAAAAAAAAACTGAACTGTCAAGTTGAAAACTGGAATTCCCATTTAAATATTTAGAAACCTATATCTTATTTCAGATTTGAATTCAATAAAAATAGTTTGAATTCACACTTCAACTGATTTAAACTTTGTTTAAATCTTGAATACAAATTTAAGTTTCCTGTGAGCTTGTTTAAAAAATATCTCAAACACTTGCTATCAGGTTACACAAACTGGAACAAGAAAGTTCCATTCATTTGCTACCAGGTTTTACAAAAACTGGAAACAACACTGACTCGAGAGAAAATTAGATTTGCTTCGAGTTTCCTCCTCCTCTGCTTCGAGTCAACACTCGATTAAACTCGAGTCTTCCCTAACAAAAAACTGCACACAGAAAACGGTAATCCCCAACTTCAATGGCACGGTGCACGTGCACCGAGGCCTGAGCCATCTCCGGTCACCCACCACAACTGCTAACCATCGGCAACCATCCCCAGATAACATCACAACCACCAGAACTCATCACCACAACTCGAATCAAAATCGAGTTCTCATGTCCCAAACCTGGAACCACACACGCGCCCATACACGGAACCTGTCAACGTTTTCCCCACGACGCTCCGACCACCAGAAAGTCGACAGCTCCGGCTACTGCTTCGTCTACATCCTCTCCAGCGATCCCCAAACCCCCATTTAACTCGATGCCCCACGGAGTTCAAACGAGACCAAAATACGAACATAACAAAAAACTAGGTTTAGGAAAAGAAACCCACCACCGCAACTTCTCTGATGATCTTTATCATCATCCACTATTTTTCTCGGCCTCTCCGGTCACATCTCCACCTCCATGAAGAACTACAACCACTCAAATCCACTGTGTTGCCAGTGGCAACCCAAAATCTCCAATTCAAAGAAATCAGAAATGCCAAAACAAAACTCAACTAAAAATTGTGAATTTACTCTTAAAAATCCTTATTTCTGATAAGTATTCAAGTTATGAACCTGAATTGATATTTCAAGATGTTTGAAATTATCACTTAATTTAACCCTTAACTGTTTTTAATGTTTTCAGAATTAACTCTACTTTGTTTAACTTAAATTTTAATTTTAAAATTTACTTTATAAACAAACAAACACATTTTGTTCAGATACTAAGTTCTATCAACCAATAGATTTAGCTCTAATGATTTTTGAAGGTAAAACAGGAGCTTAAATTCTAAATACAGAGATGTTTTTCAAGTCATCATCACACATACATGCAGAACACATATACTCAGAAATGCAATAAGATATATACATATCTTAGACAATAATTAAGCAACATATATATTTAAGTATTGTAAAAATCTAAGTTACTCACAGATAAGTATTCAACAGATTCAACTTTTAAGTTATAAAACAAAAGTTACTCACAGTGTTTTTAAAATGAAGAACATGGCCTTTTATTTGAAAACAGGCTTTGCAAGATGCTAACTGGGAACTCCTTTTTATTTTGATCTCCATATTTGTTTTAAGTTGAAAATAAGCTTCAGAGATGAACAGAGGCCAGTGAATAAGCTTTGAATTTTAAAAACTGAGAAGTAGTTGCTTGATTCCCCTTTGATTTATATTGCCTTTGTTGTTGCAAAGTTTCAGTTTATAAAAGTGGAAATGTTTGCTATTGTTTCAGGTTGGATATGTTATGTTGAACGAACTAAAGAAGAAGGTATGCACATATAGAAGTTACAGGGGTAGGTACTAACTGGGTTATGCATATGCTAGTACAATTAGACTCTTGTTTGTATTAGGCAAGATATTTTAATTAGGAGGCTGAAATGATTTTTAAGCAAATTTGAATTGACTTAAGTTGTGCAGGCATTTAATGTGTAAGTACTTGTGTTCCCTACTTAGCTAGCTTTATCATTTCTTAACTTTGCTTTAGCTTGCTCTACAAACTATCTTATATGTTTAGCATGCACAAAGATTTTTTTTTTTTTTTAGCTTTGCTTTGTAGGTTTTCTTTACAGGCTGTAATTAAATTTATACAAAGCCTGGTACAAATCTCTATTATTTTGTTTCTTAACTTGATGTTGTGTACTTCTCTGAATCTTAATGCACAAGCTATTAACATTTTGTTTATGTTTTCATACTTGTCTTCCTTTCTACTCTTCATACTTACTGTACTTTACATTTTATTTCTTTATCCTGCATATTTTTGTTGTTGTTTTACTTTGTAAATTTACTTGCTTTGCATTTGTTTTATTACAGCCTGCATATTTCATTTTATTACCTATATGCTTTTGAGTACTTTATGCTTTTATTTATTTTGCTTTACTTATTTGTTTTATTACTTTATTTACTTATTGTTTATTTCATACTTATGTTAATACTTATAAGATTTATTTTATTTTATTTTTAATTTACAAATCATAGCTTCTTCCAAAACATATGTAACAATTTCTATTTAAAAACCATTTGTAAAACATTACATTGTTAATATTGTTAAATATAACATATTATTAAATTAAAATAATTTATAAAAGAAATTATCACTATATAAATAAATTACTTACTTTATCAATCTATATTTAAAACAAGAACAAAACAACCTTTGTTAAATTCAAAATTAAGTTAAAATTGTTTTAAACAAATCCTAACTTTATCTTGAGTATATTTTAAAGCCAAATTGTTATTTAGTATCAAATTTCCAAATTATAATTTCCCAAAAAGATTAAAATAAGAAAATATGTTTTACTTGTTAAATTAAAACAAAGCTTACTATTTACAATATATATACAAATATATATATATATATACATTATAAATAGAGAACAAATTAAATTAGCTTTTAAAAGATAAATTGTCAGTTAAATATTTGTTTAAAAGAAGATTATCAATATTATTAACAAATATTATCAAATCAATTTAATTTTAATGCAGATTATTAAATTGATATTGCCCCAAATTTCCGGGATGTCACACCTTTGATTTGGGAGCGTGGCTCGAGTTGGGTGATTGCTGCGGCTTTGTGTTACGAACAACCCGAATGTGTAATTGGTATATCTACCATGGCATTGCTTAGTTGTGCCGTGTCACCTACCATATCGAGACCACTACGAGTTTGTTTTGTGTCATACCTATGGAGTATCCTCTGGTAGCTCCAGTTTACAGGGTATTATGGTACTGCATAGACTATTGGCACTATAAAATGTGTTACGGGGGATATGGGTAATGCCTTAATGCTATTTTAATAGTTTATCTTACTTTGAACATTATTATAATATGTATTTTACTACATAGTGGATAGTTTAACGGACCCTTTAAAGATGGGCGATCCCAAGCATCCTTTATGTTACTGATGCATTTCTATTACAGTTCACTTGAGTTGATTTACATTTCATAAGTAGTTATGTCCCGACTCGAGTGTTTTGTGTTTTTCTTTACGCTCGAGTCAGCCTGAATATCACAGCGTTGGATTCATCTTTTAGAGCTAGAGATCTGTTGGAGATTTAGCTATTTATCTGTTATTTCTATTTCAGTTATTTCCATTCAACTTTGTTTATGTATTAGTGGACTTATGTATTTGGATTTCCTATTGTATTTACCATCAAACTCCGGTATTATGTATTTGTTTTGAGACTATGTATCTAGTAGCTTCATGAACTACTATGTTTATTTTATTTCTCTGCGAGTTATTCTGATACTCTATGTCCGTAATCCTGTGATTGATTCTATTTGCCTCAAAATTTATTAACAATATGTTGTTTTGAATTATTCAAGTTCGACATGTGTGGTTTTATTGTCGATTTGAATGGTCCAAAATAGTGGGATGTTACACTTTCATTTTCTCTATTCAACCTTCGCAACCCATCTATAAAAGCCATGGATATTGAACCCATTTCCAAACTGGTATCTCCAAAGGTTAAAGCAATCCAATTGACTTCTGATGTTTGGCCTTCACTAGTTAATAGTTCACAAACTGCCTAACCCATATGCCAACATCGTTCTTCATACCTTCCCAGTAGAAACTCCTCTTCATATCTTGATACATCTTGGTTCCCTCAGGATGAATCGTAAATTTGGATCAATGACATTCCCTAAAACTTCTTTCCTTATGTCCTCAACATTCGGTACACACAGTTGTCTCTTCTTTCTCAACCATCCCCTCTAGTCAAGATTATAATCTTTTAGATCATCCACCTTCGACCCAACCTCAAGCCTTCTGATCTTCTCAGCTTGGATCTTCTTTCTACTTAGAAGCAATCATTTCGATCAATACTGGTCAAACTTCCAAGCAAAACAACATGCCGGTGCTCTGACTAGAGCTAGCAGTCGATCCAACTGCACACTACAAGTAGTCAAATACTGAATTTTTCTACTAAGAGCATCCACTACTTTATTTCCTTTTCTAGGTGTATATTTTATACCAAAATCATAAGATACTAAAAACCATAAATATAATTCTGGGTTAAAGTGAACATAAGCGAAAGTAACCCTTTCAAAACCATTAGTCTTCAAACAAAAGGATTTGGAAAAAAACAGATGGCTTCGGAACCATACTTTCAAAAGCATTAGTCTTCAAGTAAAACAATTAGAAGGATATCTTCGAAACAACCTTTCGAAGCCATTGCCTTCGAAACCTATAGTATAAAGGGTTACCGGAGCCCATTCGAAAGCATTGGGAAGTGGCTTGTTATTTTTATAAAACAAAAGCTTGCCTTTCAAACTCATTGAAAACTTCAGCTTATTCCAAAGGTATGAAGATGACAGCAAGGTTTCGACTAGGTTCAGAACTACCCTTTCGAAAGTTCCATTTTAAAACATAATATGTGGTAACTCATTCAAAAGCTACCTTTTAAAACAAAAAGGTGGCAACCCCTTCGGAAGCAATATAAAAGTACTTTAACCCTTTCGAAAGCATCTTTTAAGCAAAGCAAGCGGCATCTCTTTCAAAAGTAAAACAAAGGAAAATGGTTGATTCGAAGGTTATTTAAAATGGACTCGACCCCTTTGAAAGCTTGGTTTCGACTCTATACCTTCCACCTTTGTCCAATCCATTACGTACCAAAGCATTCATACCTTGTGTATCGGTTTCCACTTGGTTAAGGGGGGAGTATGGGGTCGAAAGGTGGCAAATGGAAGTGGCGAAGCAGTAAATTTAATCAAAACTATTTTGTTTCCTTTTAAAGTAAATGTTTTTCAACTAACTTTCCTTATTTGTAAAATTTATTTGGTTGCCATAACATTTACAAAAATCTTTTCTAATGGCTGCCGAATTCTTTCAATAGTAATTAAAAATAATTTGCAAAGAAACCTTTCCCCTTACAAAACGATTAAGATATTTAAGTCCTCCGACCTAATTAATTTAATTTCCAAAGTAAATTACTTAGGAAAAATCCCCAAAAATCAACATATATCACTTTTAATATGTTATCAAATATACAAATAATTTAGACCCGAAATCCATTATATAATAGCCGAATATTTTTTAAACCCAATTATTTATTTCTTCCTTCAAAAATTCATAATTAATCATCTTTAGCTTGGATAATTATGAAGATTTAAACCCATCTCCAAAATATGTTTTACATAACATATTAAATCGTTATGGCATTCGAAACCCAATATATATGATTTAACCTTAAAATCGAATCAAACATTTATCAAACATTCTTGTTTAAATCAAACATGGTATATAACCCAAGCATATCATCATTAAAATCATCAAAATGGATTAGACCCGAAATCAAATGTTCATGAAAATAAAAATGAAATGGTTTTGATTATTATTAACCTTGCTTTGGATAGGGAACTTGTGATTTATTCTTGCTTAATCCTCCTTTGCTTTAATCTGAACTTTAGTAAATTTTTAATCTCCTTTTCCGTTAGGTTGTGGCCGGCTTTGAGCTCCCATTTTCTTATGTTTTTGAGTTATGAACATACGGAATGAAAAATGGGAATAAGAGTTTAGTGGTTAAGGGTTTATGTTGGACGGCTATGTCCCATAATAACCTGATTTATTCTCTTAAGTTATAAAAGCATTTCCATAAACCCGTTCTTTTAATTTTATTTAGTTAAGCACGACCCCTATTTAAAATTTCAAATATAAATCCCCTAATCATTCTAATCTTTACATTATTCTATTTAATTTATCTAATTAAATCTCCTAAATATGTTATTTAAAATTAGGGGTGTTACGCCCCCCTGCTAAAAAGGGTTGAATTCTAAATTGATCTACTTCTTCGTTTTGATTTTAATTTTTGCATAATAAGGGAAGCTTAGTTTATGACATCAATGGTCGATTTGACTTTATGGACTTTGTGATTTTTCAACTTAGGATTTTAATAAAGAACTAATTGCATAATGATCCTCATGAAATCGATAATATATTCTTGACTAAGAATCTTATATTACTCATTTATCCTCCACTCCTCGACACCGAAGGAGCATTAAATTGACCCAAATTCTGACCTAACAAAATTATTCTATACATATACATATATATATATATATGTATATATATTGATTTTAAAAATATATTTATTTAAAAATGCATTTTAAACTAATTTTTTTTCAACTAGGCCGAAAGTAAATATACGTATATACATAAAAATTAGTACAACAATTTTACATATATACACGTAGGTTTACAACAAATGCATATACAGATTCGTGATATGAATCTAGCCATTTATATATAGATGATAAAACTGATTATATGCATATAGATGTAACTGAAATAGATAGAACATCACATTGGCTGTAGCCTAGTCATAATACTTTGAATGATGAATTAGTGGAACTCCTAGAATAGAATCCAGTCTCTTCCAGTAAGCGCTACAAATCGAAGATATACACATCTTTTGATATTATTTAATTTGATCTTATTTTTAGGATGATGCTAGGAGTATGCTGTTAACAATAAATTTTTCCAATATCCCTAAAGCTAAATGGTTAACAAGGAACGTTGTTAACACTTTAAAAGAAGTTTTAGAAGTGACCACTCTCTTTGAAACCCCTTTCGAATGAGTAGGTTTGGACAAATTGCTTGCAGAGGATGATCTCATGAAAATATTAATTTTAGTTAATTGGTCGAATCAACCAAATTGAAATGAAGGTTAGGGAGAAAGCATCATCTTTGAAGCCACTTTTTGTATGAGTCAAAAGAAGTTATTCATATCGAACATTTGCCTCTTTCGACTGTGTCAAAAGGACCATTCTTCCCTTAAGGAATATTTACTTTCGATGATATTAATTATGTTTTTTAGAGGGAACTCTTTTGAAAGGTTTATATGTATTGTAATGTGTGTACACCTTTCGAAGCAATTTGTCTAGCTGGCATAGTTCAGTATTTACACATCAAATTCCTTTCGAAACATCCCTATCGATCAGGTCGAAAGGATATTTGTTATTACGAAGTGGATTTGATGTACCATATATAAACTTTATGTTCTATATGCAATTGAATAACAACTTGGACAATATAACTTCCATGAATTTATTAATATCGAAACACTATCATCATCTTTGTTTAATATTTGATATCATTAAACTCGATGATAACGTGACTTGCGGACATATAATCCAAGTTGATCCCATTTCATTGCATAAGACAAATAGGAATTAAGAAGACAAGCATGCATCATGGGCAATTGACCATTAATCAAGCTAATAATCAAAATGATCTCCCTCATAATCAAAATCTTTATTTAATCCATGCGCTTCCACTTTTAGCATTGATCCAATTTAAGTTACAAGTAAGAGAGCTTTTCCAAAATTGATTTAGGGTTACAAAGATTTGATTTGCTAAGAAATAGAAGAAAGAATTTATGATTCCAAATCCAATCCCCAAACTCGGACCCCTAGAGTTGTATTTATAGATGCAGATTAGCCCCCTTCTGCGCCTATCCTTTATCTTCAATCAAAGGCCTTTCTTTAAACTTCCGTGCGCATCCTTTCAACATGGTCGAAAGGCCTTCCTTCATCCTTCCACACGCCTCCTTCCGGTGCGGTCAAAAGGATTATCTTTTTACCTTTGTCATTCATTCTTGCGCATTCACCTTTTCATTTTAGATCTTTCAACCCAGTCAAAAGGGCCACCTTGATAACATGTCATTGCCCTTAAGGTTTGAGTGCTTCTTTTACTTTGCTTCGACTATGCTGCTTTCGACTTCGTCGAAAGGGAGGTAGGAGCGGTCTTTACCTTGCGTTGTTACACTATTTCTAGTGAGAGTTGAGTTGAGCTTTCACATAGCTTCGTCAAGGAATGGTGAGGGACGATTGGGTCTTAAAGAATGTACTCTAGACCTTCATATGCCTTCAGACGATTCCAACCGTTTCGAAGGGCCTGTTCTTGCTTTCGAAAGGTGTGTATTGGAAACATTTCTTCAAGTAATAAATTGACAGCGGTAATACCTACTACTTTAAAGAAATTGGTTCTTGTATGTGAGTTTATCATAACACCTTCGAAAGGCGTTTCGAACCCATAATAGCCTTGCTTAATATATGAATCCATCTGAGTCGAAAGGTCTAGATGAGATGGAAGGGTAACTCTACTTTCTTTTCTACCCTTTGAAAGCTTTTGTTCTGCTTATCATTTGTAACAGAACCTAGCGCTTGCGACTTCTTCAAAAGCCCTTTTAAAACACTCTTCTTTGAACTTTGACGAAACCTATGTCTTCAATTCTCATAGAGCCTATAACTTTTACAAGTCTTCTTTCACACCTTTATTCTTAATTGAATTTTTAAGGTTAACATTTTGCCCATCTCCCTTGTATAAAAAGTGCTTTTGTTCTTTAGGACAAAATTTTAACAATATTTTCGTTCTTAATGACGTCATTTCCCTGCAAAAGTCAAAGTAAAGAACATTTTCTATTATTATATCATGACTTGTATTAAAAATATGCTTAGCGATTTGAAAATCATGTCAACATAGTGGAGCTCTTGAACCCTAAGTTCAGAAGTAATAAAAATTAGTTGGTCATCATCTAGAGCTAAAGAATGAAAAGAAATCTGCAGTTGTAAATGATTGAGAACCAAGGACTTTTGTTTGGTATTAGAAGGTCCACCATCCAAATTTTGTAGTTTTAAGTGAAGTTCATAAATTGAACTCTCATGGTATTAATAGAATACTAGGCGTATAATAATTAAAATCCATAATTTTCCGCTAGTGATAACAAATGTTTGGTAATAAAAGGCCATAAGATATCATCTGGAAACAAGTCATTGAAACCATGGATACTTATTTGAGGACAAGTAAATGGTATTTAGAAACTCTTATTGGAAATAATAATGGTCCATGGACCAAGATTCGTACGTTGATGAAATTTGTTCAAAAGTTAGTAGTAGTAGACCAATGACCCTAATTCGGATATTAAGAAGACAAACTCAAAGTATTACTGAAGACTAGAAGTCTATTCTGATCTCAATATTAACTGCCACAGAACCTAGATTCAGGAATTAACAAATGAAATCCAAAAATTGAATGTACTAGGAAGCCTTGAAATTTGGAACCTAGATTCAGGCATCAATAAGTAAAGATATGAAGTCAATAGTAAGAGATCTAAAACCCAGATTCAGGTTTTAGTAGATGATAACCAAAAGTAACCTTTATAATAGAAACCTTAAGCCTGGATTCGGGTACTAGTGGACGATAACCAGAAGTCCAAAGTAATAATCTTCATAATAGAAATCTTAAGCCCAGATTCGAGCGTTAATGATTGAAGTCCAGTAATCAATAGTAATAGCCTCGAGACCCAAATTCAGGTATCAATAAGTCATCCAAACTTAATAATGAAAGACCCGAATCCTAGATTCGGGGTATTAATAAGTGAAGCTTAGAAATCCTACTTCGATAATTAGTTGGAGATTATTGCATTACAACAAAAAGACCCTATTACAATTGTAACAGATAGTCGGTTGTAATAAAGGTTTTTTACAGCTCTTTTTATCAGAAAGTTATGATAAACTTACTTGTAACAACTCTTTTATTTTATTAGTTGTAATATATGCCTATTCCAACCATTCTTTTTTGCCAGTTGTAATAAATTCCTATTTTTAACAACTATATTCTTTTGCCATTTTTAATTGATGCCTATTACAATATTTTTTGGCCAGTTGTAATAGATACCTATTTTTAACAACTTATCTTTTTTGTCTGTTGTAATAGATGCCTATTACAACATTTTTTTGTTAATTGTAATAGATGTATATTACAACCATTTTTTGCTAGTTGTAGTAGATCATATTTTTAACAACTCTTCTTTTTTGCAGTTGTAATAGGGCTTACTACAACTTTTTTATTTGTTGTTGTAATAATTTGTCAATAATTATAATTAAATAACATTACTTAATAATTAATAACTATAAGAAAATTATTAATAAATAATAATTACTATTAAATAATAATAATTAATTTGAAATATGAAATAGTTAATTTTAGCAATTACTTTTCAATATAATTAATAATTAATATAATTAATAATTAATATAATTGATATAATAAATAATTATGATTAAATAGTTAATAATTAATAAATGAGAGTTAATTTTCTATAATTAATAATCAAGACTAATAATTAATAATTAAGAAATAATAATTAATATTAATAATCAGTATTTAATATTTGATATTAAAAATATAATAATCAATAATAAATAAATACACAATAAAA
Source organism: Allium cepa (assembly GCA_030765085.1). Lineage (NCBI taxonomy): Eukaryota > Viridiplantae > Streptophyta > Magnoliopsida > Asparagales > Amaryllidaceae > Allium > Allium cepa. Next base: position 131,593,610 of record CM060934.1, read on the forward strand.
ATTTAATGAATAATTAAAAATTTATAAATTAATCATCGTCAAATAATATTAACTAACAATTAACAATCAATGTTTTATAATAAATAGTAATTACTTAAATAATAATTAAAAGTTAAAAATCAATATTAAATAATAATAATAATTAAATTAAATAATAATAATTAATAATTAAATTGAAATAATATTAATTTATAATTTATATTTAAACAATAAATGAATAATATAAATAATAATTAAATAAATAATAGTAAAAAATAATAATTAACAAGTAATCTTTAATAATTTAGAAGAAATATTTATTTTCTGGTACTTAATATTCATAAATTTTAAAAATAAAATTTTGAAACTTTCATGAAATTCAAAAATAAAAAAATACTGAAATAAATATAAAAATATTTATAAAATAAAAAATTGAAATTTTCATAAAAAAATTTAAAACAAAAAATTAAATTTTAAATAAATTTAACTTGTTATAAAATATTCAAAATTTTAGAAAATTCTAATGCCATTATTTTAATAGTTAGATAAATAGAATATTTATAATTTAATTTTTTAAAACATAATATTACATAATTTAGAGTATTTCATTTTTGAAATAGAGATTTCGTTTGCATGTCATAGCAATGTTCCTTGTAAAATCACGCATATTACGTAGGAAACATTCCAAAGCAACATATAAAAGCTAATCTAATCAGTAAACCTCCATCCAACCATCCTAATAATTTAACCATAGATCCCTATTTTCAGTCAAACTTAACAATTCACGTGAATAAAGAAGAAAAGGGAGCTGAAATGAGGAGGGAATTTGGGGTTAAATGTTTTGGCAGGAAAATGAAAAGTTGGGGCAAATTTTTGGGGCTAAAGTTTAAGGAAACATTAAACGCTACACAAAATTTTCGTCTTGACTGGAAATAGACTCTCCCATCTCCTCAAACATTATTCTTGTCTTCCCCTTTTCTTCTTTATAACGTTCAGATCCCCAAAAAATAGATTGCCTCCTATTCTATTCCCTATCAAAACATATTCTACCTTAACTTGAAACTCACCATCTAAGTTTGCAATGCTAAAAACCAAAACTTTCAATATTAAAATTATTATAGTGACCAGATCTGAAGTTGACACTGTAAGGAGAAACAGAGGTTAACATTGCACCGCCTGGTGCTGTTTGATATGTAGTTCTTGCATAAATTGAATTGTGTGTAATGGGATCAGGAAGTGTCTCATTTTCGCCTGTATCTCAGGCCATAAATTTCGAAAGTGGAGCTTGTTATCGAAGTCACTGCCTTAGTTGATGTCGAGGTCCTGACTGCTGCGCCTTGAAGCTTGAAATTCTCTTATCTAGACTTGTTTATTCATTTCAAGTGCTTATGTCTACAGACTTCAGTAAAGTTTACAACCAAGGAAAGGGAAAAAACTTGTCTAAAGACAAATGATAATTGTCTAGCTATATAAAACCGTCCGGTAGTCCGTTGTTGGGTGAAATGGGTAAAATAAATTATCGCTCTCTGTTTTTTTCTTTTTGGTAAAAAGACTCTAACATGGTGCATTTAGCACCGGTCAATATATATGTAGTACTTTAGATATTAAAATGAAAATGCAGCAAGAATGATTAGGGACGAAGTTCCCCATTTCTTTTAAATAGTTGAAGTTTGGTATGTCTATTCAAATAGAACAACAGACATGTGTTTATGCTATATAGATCACCATCTAGATCGGACTTGGATGCTAAAAATTTCCACTAACCTAGTAGGTACACTTAGTTCAAAAGAGTGATACTGCATATAAGAATAGTGTTCTAGGTTGCCATAAAGCAGTGTAATGCATCGAGAAAGAAAAGCACTACTGAGAAAGAGATAGTAGAAACCAGAGTCTGGAACATTGAATAGTACATAAAGTCATATCGATAGGCAGAGCTATGCTCATGAAAGCGGTAGTGCTATCACTCTAAGTACACGGACACAAGATTTGTTGCAAGTATAAACAAAATGCAAAAAATTTATAGACATAGAGAGTGTAGTATTTGAAAACATTCAGGTCTTGCAGTAAACAAATTCATCCAAGTATTAGTTTGCATATGAAGAGTGTTAGATTTAGTAACTTTCTGGTCAATTTTTTTTACTTAAATTGCAGTAGTAGTATTCAAGATGCATTAGACTAATCCAAGTATTAGTCTGTAGACGATGTTGAGTTTATATTGATTGCTAGCTATACCTGACCAATATCTTGTTATAACATTGAAGAAGAATGGTATGCATGCTTTTGCCAGTTTGATTGATCAGCTACTATCAATATTATATTATTATCATTTTCTTTGCAAAAAGTTTGTATCAGACTAGATTCTCTTCTCCTAGCAAAAAAAAGATGAATTTGTACACCACACTTCTCATGTAAACATGTTAAAGTTATTTGGCAGTCACACATCATTGCATTATCAAGTCGATGACGATGTCTTCCCTCGTGTAGATTGGTCTTGCTTGAGAAAAGAGATGCCGATGACTTGTATCTGAAGTCGATGCGAGGCAATTCTGTTGAACTGTTTCAAAAAGCTATAAAATCATGAGATGGTTGTTTTTGGTATGAGATGTTTGGTTTGGTGTGAGTGTTATATAGATGATGATGCACTTCCTGCTGCTAGCTAATCTGAGATGAAATAAACCAAGCGTACCTGCGATGTTTCCCGTAATCTTTGTTATACGTCTAGTATACCAAAACAAAGAATAAACAATTATAAATTCATATCACAAGTTTATAAATCAAATTTTCACTACTCTGAAATTCGGATGTCATCTGAGGCTTGTCGTAACAATTTTCCTAAGAATTTTATTTCAAAATTCTCCCAAGATAAAGCAGATGTAATCTGCTCGAGATTGTGATGTGTATGATCTTCTGTGTGATATGCAAAAGCGCACGGATTGTAGAGATTAAGAAATGAAGAGGAAGAAGAACAAATTCGGAGCTAAAATTTGAGCGAGGAAAGTGATCAGGTTTCCTTCTTATTTATAGCCGAATTTCCAATGGCTATACCCGTTGAGAAAATTAGCACCACTTCATTTGCAACACCAAAAAGTGTTACTGTTCGTAACAGCCGCGCCTCTTCGTTTGCAATGGCCGAAAAATGTTGTGATTCGCAACAGTCGCGCCTCTTCGTTTGCAACGGTCGAAAACTGTTGTGGCTCGCAACAGTCGCGTCTCTTCGTTTGTAGTGGCAAAAAACTATTGCAGTATGCAACAGTCACGTCCAATCCACTGGTCGCTTCTATTTGAATTTAAACAGTAGAAAACCGTTTCACTTCCGTACAGCAAAAATATAACATGGTGCACTCTTATTGGACCCGCACCCGCATCCAATCCGGCCCGGTTCGGTCGGACGAGAGGGCGGCGGCGCGCGTGTTAGTCCATGGCCATATAGGTCCTCCCCCTCGCATAAAATTACCTGACCCTAAGGGTCAATATAGGGATTGAGAATACACTATATAAACAAGAAAATGGACTTACTTTTGGCGATGTGGGATATATCTCATTCACTATTTTGAGAACTCTAACAATCTCCCACATGAATGACGATATATGTCTCCCCCACACAAAGTGTAATATCACACAGTTCATATGAAAATAATGTTATATCGATGATAAGTAGATATTTCACTTTGAACTTTGTTTAGTTAGAACTTATCAGATATACTTGGCTAATCGGTGAATTATTTCATCTTGAACCATCAACCATTATTGTATAACTAGACAATAAACTTTACAAAGCATTATTTCCCTTCACATCCAATCTTTTGGTTGTGTTCATTTTGGTCCTGAAAATTTTATGGTTCTACGAGTGTTTTTAGAGAATAAAAGCCTTTAATATTTTCATAGGGCCGATCCATCTTACACTAACATAGATGATCACAACCATTAAGAGTATCCTACATATACCCCACTTGTTATTTTCAAGATATGGTCATCATTAAAAACATAGTTTTATCCTTTTAATACTTCTGTAGGCGTGCATTTATATTGTGCACCATAGAAACAGAGTAGGACTAAGTCCAAACAAATGCATTACGTCTTGAGTTATTCAGAATTGGTTTGCCTATTGGTCCTAATCAGTGGGATCTCCAGTTGTTATGATAGATTTCCGTATAAGATAAATCTTGTTGGTTTAGGCTTGTAAATCCATTCCCCTTGATGCGCAGTTAATTTTCTCTCTTGATAAACCTTTAGTAAATGGATCCGCTAGGTTATCATTTGTTCTCACATAATCTATAGAAATAGTTCCATTTTAGAGTGATTGCCTAACTGTATTATGGCGTCGGTGAATGTGTCGTGACTTTCCATTATACATAAAGTTGTACGCTCTGCTTAGTGCATCTTGGATATCATAGTGTATGCATATGGCCAGTACTGGTTTAGGCCAAAATATAATATCTTCTAAAAAATGATGAAGCTATTCTGCTTCTTTGCCTGCTTTATCTAAAGCGATGAACTCTGATTCCATGGTGGACTGAGCCATGCATGTTTGTTTAGTTGATTTCCATGACACTACTGCCCCTGCTAAGGTAAAGACATAACCACTCGTTGATTTTGATTCCTCTGAATCAGCAATCCAGTTTGCATCACTATATCCTTCTAAGGCGTCAGGATATTTTCCATAATGTAAGGGATATTTTGTGGTATTTTTTAAATATCCAAGCACTCTCATTAGTGCTTTCTAGTGTTCTTTTCCTGGATTGCTTGTATACCTGCTCAGTCGACTTACTGCATAAGCTATATCTGGTCTTGTGCAATTCATGAGATACATGAGACATCCTATTACACGAGAGTATTCCAGTTGTATTATACTCTCATTAGTGTTTTTATGCAGTACTTCTGATGGATTAAAAGGTGTTCTTACTCCTTTAATTCCAAAATTTTGAAATTTTTCAATCACTTTATCTACGTAGTGTGACTGAGATAATTCAATTCCATTAGGTGTTCTTATTATTTTGATTCCCAAAATAACGTCTGCAACTCCTAAGTCTTTCATATCGAAATTGTTAATTAACATCTTCTTTATGGTCTCTATCACCTGAGTATTTGGACCAAATATTAACATATCGTCTACATATAAACAAATCATCACATATGACTGTCCAATTTGTTTATAATAAACACACTTATCACATTCATTTATACGAAAACCATTTCTCATCATGACACTATCAAATTCTGCGTTCCATTATTTTGGAGCTTGTTTTAGTCCATATAATGATTTTACTAATCTACAAACTTTGTTTTCATTTCCTTTGGAAATAAAACCTTCAGGTTACTCCATGTAGATCTCCCCATTGAGATCTCCATTTAAGAATACCGTCTTTACATCCATTTGATGAATTTCTAGACTGTAGATCGATGCAATTGCTATTAGCATTCTTGTAGAGGTTATTCGTGTTACTGGCGAATATGTATCAAAGAAGTCTACTCCTTTTTGACGATATCCTTTGGCTACTATTCTAGCTTTATACTTGTTGATAGAGCCATCTGCTTTCATTTTCTTCTTGAAAATCCATTTACAGCCAATAGGTTTTATTCCAGGTGGAATATCAACAATTTTCCAAGATTTATTACTTAGAATTAAATCAATCTCACTTTGGATTTCTTCTTTCCAACATGAAGATTCAGAAGATGATATTGCTTCCTTGTACGTATGAGGTTCATGTTCTAACACATTTGTGAATAAATCCAAACCAAATATCTTGGAAGTCCTAGCCATTACACTTCTTTTTGGTTCAACTTCCCCGATCTCATGATGATTTTCATCTTCATGTGAATTGCTTGATTCTTCTCTTGTCCTTTTAGGGACATTATTCCCTTCATTCCTTTTGTGCGGAAACACATCTTCAAAGAATGAGGCATCTCTAGATTCCATGATTGTATTTACATGAATATCAGCTATATCAGACTTGAATACCAAAAATCTGTAGGCACTACTATTTTGTGCTGGCCCTAGATAGTAACAATCTACTGTTTTTGATCCATATTTGACTCTCTTGGAAGGCGGAACTGAAACTTTTGCCAAGCACCACCACACTTTGATGTATTTAAAGCTTGGGTTTGTGTCTTTTCAAATCTCATATGGAATTGTTCCTGTTTTATTGTGCGGGACTTTGTTTAATATGTGATTAGACATATTTAAGGCTTCCCTCCACAAGTTCTTCGGTAGACCAGAGGTTAAAGACATGACATTAATCATGTCTTTTAATGTTCTGTTCTTCCTCTCGGCTACACCATTTTGTTGTGGTGAATATGGAGCTGTTGTTTGATGAATTATATCATATTCGGCACAAAATTATTCAAATGGTGATTCATACTCTTCACCTCGATCAGATCTCAATATCTTGATCTTTTTATTTAACTGATTTTCTACCTCAGCCTTGTACTTTATAACTGATGTAATTGCTTCATCTTTACTATTCAAAAGGTATACATAGCAATATCGCGTATAATCGTCAATAAATGTGATAAAGTACTTTTTCCCACCTCTTGTAGGTAATGATTTAAAATCATATAAATCTGTATAAACCAAACCTAGTGGTCCGGTGCTTCTATCAATAGATTGAAATGGTTTTTTAACCATTTTTGCTTCTACACATGTCTCACATTGTCTTATCTACTTGGAATTACGAAATTAATACCAAGTTTGATAATCTTTTCATTTTTTCAAAAATTTATGTGTCCCAATCTATCATGCCATAGTAAAATTTCATGCTCAAGCAAGTAAGAAACTTCAATTTTACTAACAGCACAATCAGAATACATCGTTTTATTGCCGATAGCGGCTACATTTTCCTTAAATAAAACATCACATAAATATCCCCTTCCGATATACATTCCAGCTTTGGACAGAACCATCTTGTCTGACTTGAACATCATTTTGAATCCTTTCTTCGATTGTACTGCACCAGAGATGAGATTCTTACGTATGTCTGGAACGTGCAGCATGTTATTCAACTTGATAGTTTTTTCAGAAGTAAACTTGAGGGTTACTGTGACGCTCCACCTCTATACCCACGCTAGCCAAGAACATTACAGAGAATGCTGTCAACTAGCACGGAGAATAAGGCTGTTGAGGAGCGACCATCCGTGTAATTGCTTTGCGCGAGCATCGATATGTCAGATAGTATAACATGCATTTCTTTATCAAGAGGGAAATCCGACATACCGACACAAACTCAAAGTTACTACACAGTGGCTATAATATCTTCGGAAACAAATATAGAAATAAACATAACATAAATCAGTCACAGACAATTCATATCACAAAGGCGGAAATAGATATGAATATTACACTAGGAAGTGTACATCAGAGTAGTGGTCTAAAAAGATCCACAATATCACAAAAGAATAGTTACATGAACTACACAAAAGAATAAGTATACATTATGGAGTCTATATCTCAAATGTATACAACAAAAACTACTAATCTAAGTAGTTAACCAAAAGTCAGAGAAATCAATCCCAAGAGAGAAGTCAAGCAGAAGCACCTGTAACATCTCGGTCTGACCCGAGTATTATTTAATAAGAAAATAATAAACGGATCGGTCTAACTATAGATATCAGATGAAACGATATAGAATAAGAGATATGACTAAACACATAATAATCACAATTCCAAGCTGTGATATATATAAGTAATTGAAAATCAACGAGAGATTAATCTATATCACCAAATCTACACAAGAATCAAAGAAATGCCATACTCCTTATTTCGTTCATCAAACCACAAATATTGACGATTATATCAATGTCAATCACAAAAGTCAATGACACACAAATTCACCAATGCACAAATATTGATAAAACTTATCAATGGAAATCACGAAAATTGATGAAACACAAATTCTAGAAATCATCTCAAGAAATCCAGAAATCACAAAGGGGGGGAGGCCTATCACAAACGGGAGCATAAAGCCCACCAACACGTGTATCACAAACGGAACGCTAATTCCATGGTTGCTAACCATCACAAATTGAGCCAAAGCTCCACAAACGACCCGAAGACCATGGGTTGCTACCCCACCAAATTGAGTCGAAACTCCACAAAACGGGGTTTAGTCTCCCTCGCAGACAAAGAGACATCGCACATTGCTAGTCTAAATCACAAAGATGATCATCATGATCAACGAGAAGTGTCAATTACACTAAGCTAGTAAATATATGAGTTTAGCTTCATGTCCCATAACCACTTGCTTAACTTAAATATTTACGAACAAACTGTAGATCTCCACTATAAAATTGTCATAAGAGATTCAATCGAACAAGTCCAAGAATTAACCGACAAAGTGAACGCAAGCGTTTCATACCACTTGTTTTACTAAGTCGTTTAATTAGATTTCTCATACGAGTGAGGTAAAGGTTTATATATACTAATAGATTGGAAAACGGTTTTATAAACGAATTTGGTATTAAAATAGTATTGAAATCGTTTGAGGAAAGAGTTTTAATATTTACTATTAGTATAGAAAACCTTTATATTTTTAAAGTGACAAAACACAAAGAAGATTGTAGGAACAATCAATCACTAAAATTCACATACGAAGATGTGAATAAAAATCCAACGAAACCGATAAAGAATCCATCAAAATGGATATTCAAAAATCTCTAAAAAGGAGTCATCAAAGTCATAACAAATGATAACAAGACATAGGAAACAACACGAATCGATTAAAGTTGGAAACCACACAAAATAGGCGAAATAGGCAAAATAACATCAGGTCGGTCGGCCGGCCTCAGGGCTCGGTCGGCCGGACCCTATACCCACAAAATAGTTCGGGAAGCAGGTCGGTCGACTGAGCTCTGTAGTCGGTCGACCAGACCCAAACAGAGAAGTGCATAGCACATTTGGAAGCAGGTCGGTCGGCCGGCTATAGAGCTCGGTCGGCCGGACCTGTTTCCAGCCTCTTCCCTGCCTATTACAAATGAGGTTCAATCTTGACCAAATTGCATTCTCTCGAGCAACGGCGCTAAGGGATTATGCCAATCGACTACCCGGCCCTATAAGCTCTTCGATGCATCTCCAAAAACATGATCAAAGATCAAAGCTATGATTTTTAAGGAATTGAACCCAAAACACTAAAAATTGGAATATTCACCAAATCAATCCAAACCAAAAGCAAATGCACACGAATAAGTGTTAGGAATTCATACCTAACAATCAAAGATAAATATAAGCATAGATGTGAGATAAAAATCTCACCTTTTCACAAAATCAAACAAGAAGAAGCTTGAAAGCAAATGGAGAATCAACCTCTCTTCAACACAACCCAAATGAGCTTGAATCTATGCTCAAAACAAGGGCATTTCCAAAATTAGGTTTAGGAATTTCTGAAATTGGTAAGAGAATAAGTTGGAGAAGAAGAAGAGAATGCTTACCAATGGGTTCTCTTGAATTTGGAGCTAGGGATTTGAAGTTGCAAAAGGAACTAGGGTTTTGGAGTTTTAATTTCCAATCTCTCCCACCATTAATACTTTAAAAACTGAAAAGAGAAGGGAATGAGGGTGAATGGGGAAGAGTGGCTCAGATTTGAGCATAAGTTAAACATAGGGCTGAGCCCAAACCCAAACCCAAAGTGAAAAGTAGCAAAAATCAACTTTCTCCAAACATATCGAAGCTTATACTCAAAAAGGTCGCAAACGGCATTTTAAACTCAATGGGAGTGGTCCCGAGTCCTAATTCGACCGTATGCAAAAAGTAGCTTTTCGGACTAAAATCCGACTAACGATGAAATATTTAAACAAAATATTTAAATATAAAATCGATAAATATGCGGGTTGTTACAGACTCCCCTCCTTAAAGAAATTGCGTCCTCGCAATATTTTAAGAAGAAGATATATAGTAACAACCATAAAAGCATATTCAACACAAAAGAAGTTTGAAATAAGAAGTTCACCTCAAAGAGCACGAGAAAGTAAGTCCGGATGTGTTCACTCGATGTACTCTCTAGATTCCCAAGAACAATCCTTAGGATTTTAAGACCATTGAACTTTAACAAGCGGAACATCTTTATTTCGAAGTCGTTTGACCTCCGAAGCAATGATACGAATAGGATGTTGCTCATAAGTTAAATTAGGCGAAACTTCAATCTCTTCCACAACACCGGGCTCAAGAACAGAATCGGAATCTCGAAGGCACATCCGTAATTGAGAAACATGAAACACGTCATGAATAGCAGAAAATTGAGCCGGTAATAAAAGGCGATAAGCCATGGAACCAATATGTTCGGTGATAGGAAATGGCGCAATATATCGAGGCGCTAGTTTTCCCGATCGACTGAAACGTACAACACCTTTCATAGGTGAAACACGAATGAACACAAGATCTCCCACAGAAAATTCTAACTTCCTTCTTCGGTTATCGGCATAGGATTTTTGTCTACTCTGGGCTTCTTTCATCCTATGACGAATAAGATCAATCTTTTCTGTGGAATCACGAATAAAATCTGGACCTAAAACCAGCTTCTCACTGGCCTCAAGCCAACAAGAAGGAGATCGGCATGGCCTTCCATAGAGTGCCTCGAAAGGTGCCATACCAATACTAGATTGGAAGCTATTATTATAGGAAAATTCAACAAGTGAAATATGATCTTCCCAACTTCCACCAAAATCAAGCACACAAGAACGAAGAAGATCTTCAAGAGTTTGATTCACACGCTCAGTTTGTCCATCGGACTGGGGATGATAAGCGGTGCTAAAATTAAGCTTCGTTCCCAAAGCTTTTTGAAGACTCTTCCAAAATCCACTAGTAAACAATGGATCACGATCGCTAACAATAGAAGTAGGAACCCCATGCAATTTAACAATCTCTTTGATAAAGAGCTTGGCCAAAAGAGGAACGGTTCGGTTAGACCGAACGGGAATAAAATGGGCAGATTTAGTAAGCCTATCAACAATCACCCATAAGCTATCATGACCCGAACGAGAACGGGGAAGGCCATCTATAAAATCCATGGAAATTTGGTCCCACTTCCAAATTGGAATTTCTAAAGGTTGCAATAACCCACCGGGCCTTTGATGTTTGGCCTTAACGAGTTGGCAAGTCATGCAATGCTTAACGAAGTTAGGGATGTCAAGTTTCATTCCCTCCCAATAATAAAGCCGCTTCATATCCGCGTACATTTTACTACTACCGGGATGAATGGTAAATTTAGAACGATGGGAATCTTCTAAAATATCCTTACGAAGATCAACAATATTTGGTACGATAAGTCTACCAAATTTTTGAATGCCGCCACGAGAATCGATATCAAATTCTTTCAAACTTTCAATATCAATTTTACCCTTAATATTTTGGCCAAGAAGCGCCAATCCGGGATCTAGCCTTTGAGCTTCAAGAATGCGGTCTAAAAGAGAAGGATGAGCCTCAAGGCTACATAAAACAAATGATGAGCATAAATCGGATACGCGGTCTCGAATCTCACAAGTGGATAAGATCTCGAGATCGTTCCATTCGGATATCATCATAGAAACAACAGCTTGTTATTTACGGCTAAGAGCATCGGCGACACGATTACCCTTACCGGGAGTATAAAGAATATCAAGATCATATGGTGCAAGAAATTCGAGCCAACGCTGTTGACGCAAATTAAGTTCCTTTTGAGAGAATAAATACTTCAAGGACTTATGATCGGTATAAAGAACAAATTTCTCTCCTAAAAGATAATGACGCCAAATACGAAGGGCGAAAACAATAGCTGCGAGCTCTAAATCATGGGTGGCATATCTAGTCTCAGCAGGCTTCAATTGCCTAGAAGCATAAGCAATAACACGTTCTCCTTGCATAAGAACGGCACCCAAACCAACGCGACTAGCATCGGTATAAACAACGAAATCTTGATTCCCCTCGGGAATAACAAGAATAGGAGCATCAGAAAGGAGTTCTTTTAATTTCTGAAAAGAAGCTTCACATTTGTCCGACCAAATGTATTTAACACCTTTCTTAGTCAAGCTAGTGAGAGGCACGACAATCTAGAAAAGTCTTTGATAAAACGCCGGTAATAACCCGCCAATCCAAGAAAACTACGAATCTCTGTCACACTCTCCGGTCTCTTCCAATCTTGAATCGCCTCAATCTTTGAAGGATCCACGGAAATTCCGGATTCGGAAATAATATGACCGAGAAACTTCACACGAGATTGCCAAAAATGGCATTTAGAAAAATTTTCTTTCAAACGATTACTCCTAAGAGTTTCCAACACAATCCGAAGATGCTTCTCATGCTCCTCCTCGGTTTTAGAATACACAAGAATATCATCGATAAAGATGAGAACAAACCGGTCGAGGAAGTCTTTGAAAACTCTAATCATAAGGTCAACGAAATACGCCGGAGCATTCGCTAGACCAAATGGCATAACAAGCCATTCATAAGATCCATAACGAGTACGGAACGATGTCAAAGGAATACTATCCTCTGCAATACGAAGCTGATGAAATCCAGTAGCTAAGTCTAATTGTGAAAAGGCTCTAGCACCACTAAGTTGATCGAATAGATCATCAATCCGAGGTAAAGGATATTTATTTTTGATAGTAAGATCATTAAGCTTGCGGTAGTCAACGCAAAGCCTAAGTGTTCCATCGGATTTCTTCACGAAAATAGCCGAAGCTCCCCAAGGCGAGGAACTAGAGCGAATAAATTGCTTCGTCTCCAATTCAGATAATTGTTTACGCATCTCCTCGTTTTCTTTATTGGACATACGATACGGAGGACGAGTGATAGGTTGGGCTCCAGGAATAAGATTAATTCTGAACTCAATTGCTCGCTTAGGTGGTAATCCTAAAACGGGCTCGAATATGTCGGAAAATTCACAAACGACGTGAATAAGAGAAATAATATCACCCTCGTCATCATCATCGTCATCACGAGGATTTAAAGAATACAAAGATGCAACCAAGCTGGAATCTGAATCTTTAAGATTAATAGAAATCTGCTTAACAGATTGAGGATGTCGAAGATGAATAGTCTGCTCAGGACATGGGATATGGGCTTCATAACGGTTAAGCCAATCCATTCCCAAAATCATTCCAAAGCCTAAATAACGCATGACATGCAAATCGGCTCGGAAAGAAAAATCACACAAAATAATCTCGACATCTTTACACAATAAACTGATTGTTGCGGATCCACCAACCGGATTCACAATTCTCAAAGAAGTCATTAAACACAAAACATCCAAAGAAAAAGTATCAACAAGTTCTTTTGATATAAAAGAATGGGACGCACCCGTATCAAAAAGAACTCGAATAGGATGATCACGAAATAAAATAATTCCATCCAGAATAGAATGAGAAATACCTTGGCCACGAGATGTGTTGCCAGGGGCTTGAGCAACATTAAGTTTTCCCTCCTTCTTGCCCTGAAGCTTGGGGCATGAAGATATAACATGACCGGGAACTTTGCAGTAGCGACAAGAGAGAGACTTTGGACACTTGTTCGCGTAATGGTCCTTCGAACCACAATTATAGCATTCCCCACGACCAAAGGAAGAACTCTTTGCCACGGAGGTTGCTTGCTTCCCTTTCTTATTAGGATAAGGGCCTTTGAATTTGTTTGGCCTTTTCTTGTTATTGAAGTTTGGTTTGGAACCCACCACTTCAACATCATTCTCCTTATCCGCCTCTTCAAGATGAAGAGCAATATCAACGAGTTGGTCGAAAGAAACTTCTAATTTTAGAAGTAATGGCTTCTTGAGATTTTTGTTTAAGCCATAGACGAATCTCTGGTTCTTCTTTAAAGGGGTGTTGATGTATTCAACCCTATATTTGGAAAGCGACTCGAAGGAGACGACGTAATCAGTCACGGAGGACTCACCTTGAACAAGGTCTATAAATCGTCGAGCCAATGTCACTTTCTCTGCTTCCGGTACAAATTTCAACTCGAAGCGTTCCCGGAATTTCTCCCAGGTGAGATCCGCTTCATTAATCTCAGAAATAAGAAGCTCGTACCAGTCCAATGCTCTTTCTCGGAGCATACTAGAGGCCACCTGAACTCGGTGAAGGTCAATAAGATTCATGCGAGAAAAGATTCGATCGCATGACCTTAGCCAAGCCTGTACTTCAATAATAGTTTCGGAACCTTTGAATGGCTCCCCACCCAAATTAGTGTAATCGCTACACAAGCGTGCAAATCCCGACTTTGGGTGAGTAGGTTCCGGGTTAGCTCCAGCTGCTTGAGCATTCGTCACTAAATCAAGAAGCTGTTGAGCAGTCATAAAAACTCCATCTTGGGGTGGAACACTAGATGGTCCAGCTCTGGGACGGCCTGGTCTAGACATTCCTCTTCCTTAGAAAGAAAGAAGAGCAAGAAGAAGATTATTCACCAAATTGAATATCAAGCAATCTTGATAGATAAACAAGGAATCATAAGGAAAATAGGATGAATCGGTACGAAGACTCGAATTAAATCCTAAAGCACGAATCCTAAATGGACTTAGGACGATGATCCTTGTTATAATATTCCATATTGTTCCAAAGTTTGGCTCTGATACCAAGCTGTGACGCCTCACCTCTATACCCACGCTAGCCAAGAACATTACGGAGAATGCTCTCAACTAGCACAGAGAATAAGGCTGTTGAGGAGCGACCATCCGTGTAATTGCTTTGCGCGAGCATCGATATGTCAGATAGTATAACATGCATTTCTTTATCAAGAGGGAAATCCGGCATACCGACACAAACTCAAAGCTACTACACAGTGGCTATAATATCTTCGGAAACAAATATAGAAATAAACATAACATAAATCAGTCACAGACAATTCATATCACAAAGGCGGAAATAGATATGAATATTACACTAGGAAGTGTACATCAGAGTAGTGGTCTAAAAAGATCCACAATATCACAAAAGAATAGTTACATGAACTACACAAAAGAATAAGTATACATTATGGAGTCTATATCTCAAATGTATACAACAAAAACTACTAATCTAAGTAGTTAACCAAAAGTCAGAGAAATCAATCCCAAGAGAGAAGTCAAGCAGAAGCACCTGTAACATCTCGGTCTGACCCGAGTATTATTTAATAAGAAAATAATAAACGAATAAGTCTAACTATAGATATCAGATGAAACGATATAGAATAAGAGATATGACTAAACACATAATAATCACAATTCCAAGCTGTGATATATATAAGTAATTGAAAATCAACGAGAGATTAATCAATATCACCAAATCTACACAAGAATCAAAGAAATGCCATACTCCTTATTTCGTTCATCAAACCACAAATATTGACGATTATATCAATGTCAATCACAAAAGTCAATGACACACAAATTCACCAATGCACAAATATTGATAAAACTTATCAATGGAAATCACGAAAATTGGTGAAACACAAATTCTAGAAATCATCTCAAGAAATCCAGAAATCACAAAGGGGGGAGGCCTATCACAAACGGGAGCATAAAGCCCACCAACACGTGTATCACAAACGGAACGCTAATTCCATGGTTGCTAACCATCACAAATTGAGCCGAAGCTCCACAAATGGCCCGAAGACCATGAGTTGCTACCCCACCAAATTGAGTCGAAACTCCACAAAACGGGGTTTAGTCTCCCTCGCAGACAAAGAGACATCGCACATTGCTAGTCTAAATCACAAAGATGATCATCATGATCAACGAGAAGTGTCAATTACACTAAGCTAGTAAATATATGAGTTTAGCTTCATGTCCCATAACCACTTGCTTAACTTAAATATTTACGAACAAACTGTAGATCTCCACTATAAAATTGTCACAAGAGATTCAATCGAACAAGTCCAAGAATTAACCGACAAAGTGAACGCAAGCGTTTCATACCACTTGTTTTACTAAGTCGTTTAATTAGATTTCTCATACGAGTGAGGTAAAGGTTTATATATATTAATAGATTGGAAAACGGTTTTATAAACGAATTTGGTATTAAAATAGTATTGAAATCGTTTGAGGAAAGAGTTTTAATATTTACTATTAGTATAGAAAACCTTTAGATTTTTAAAGTGACAAAACACAAAGAAGATTGTAGGAACAATCAATCACTAAAATTCACATACGAAGATGTGAATAAAAATCCAACGAAATCGATAAAGAATCCATCAAAATGGATACTCAAAAATCCATAAAAAGGAGTCATCAAAGTCATAACAAATGATAACAAGACATAGGAAACAACACGAATCGATTAAAGTTGGAAACCATACAAAATAGGCAAAATAACATCAGGTCGGTCGGCCGGCCTCAGGGCTCGGTCGACCGGACCCTATACCCACAAAATAGTTCGGGAAGAAGTTCGGTTGACTGAGCTCTGTAGTCGGTCGACCAAACCCAAACAGAGAAGTGCATAGCACATTTGGAAGCAGGTCAGTCGGCCGGCTATAGAGCTCGGTCGACCGGACCTGTTTCCAGCCTCTTCCCTGCCTATTACAAATGAGGTTCAATCTTGACCAAATTGCATTCTCTCGAGCAACGGCGCTAAGGGATTATGCCAATCGACTACCCGGCCCAATAAGCTCTTCGATGCATCTCCAAAAACATGATCAAAGATCAAAGCTATGATTTTTAAGGAATTGAACCCAAAACACTAAAAATTGGAATATTCACCAAATCAATCCAAACCAAAAGCAAATGCACACGAATAAGTGTTAGGAATTCATACCTAACAATCGAAGATAAATATAAGCATAGATGTGAGATAAAAATCTCACCTTTTCACAAAATCAAACAAGAAGAAGCTTGAAAGCAAATGGAGAATCAACCTCTCTTCAACACAACCCAAATGAGCTTGAATCTATGCTCAAAACAAGGACATTCCCAAAATTAGGTTTAGGAATTTCTGAAATTGGTAAGAGAATAAGTTGGAGATGAAGAAGAGAATGCTTACCAATGGGTTCTCTTGAATTTGGAGCTAGGGATTTGAAGTTGCAAAAGGAACTAGGGTTTTGGAGTTTTAATTTCCAATCTCTCCCACCATTAATACTTTAAAAACTGAAAAGAGAAGAGAATGAGGGTGAATGGGGAAGAGTGGCTCAAATTTGAGCATAAGTTAAACATAGGGCTGAGCCCAAACCCAAACCCAAAGTGAAAAGTAGAAAAAATCAACTTTCTCCAAACATATCGAAGCTTATACTCAAAAAGGTCGCAAACGACATTTTAAACTCAATGGGAGTGGTCCCGAGTCCTAATTCTACCGTATGCAAAAAGTAGCTTTTTGGACTAAAATCCGACTAACGATGAAATATTTAAATAAAATATTTAAATATAAAATCGATAAATATGCGGGTTGTTACAGATACTGTACCACTGCCTTCGATCATGGATGCTGTAGAATTACTCATATAGAGTTTTTCTTCGTGATCGAATTTCTGGTATATAGAAAACATGGATTTGTCAGCGCAAATATGACGAGTAGCGCCTATGTCAACCCACCATTTGTTAGGATTCTAAAACAAATTGCATTCAGATATAACTGCCGAGAAGTTGGACTTGTCTACTTCCATGTTGTCTACTATATTTGCCTCTTTATTGTGTTCCTTTTGTGTCTACAATCTCTAGCGGCATGTCCAACCTTTCCACAAATCCAACACTCGCCGTTAAACTTTTTGGTTCGTCTGTTGTCTGGAGCTTTCATTTTCTTCTAGAAATTCTTCTTTTTGTTTTTGGTCTTTGACCCTTCAGCTACAAATGCCTCCTCGCTTGGTTTTGTAACTCCACAGTTATCGGCCTTAATTTTTAGTTGGACTATGAGATCCTGCAAAAAGATTTTCTTCTTCTTATGATTTAGATAGTTGCGCTAATCTCTCCATGACGGCGGTAGTTTCCCGTGATGGCTTCAACCAAAAACGATTCTCCAACCTTAGGACTTTCCGCTTCGAGTTCATGAATGATGATTTACAGTTCATGCAGTTGAGCAGTCACCGGTTTGGAGTCAACCATCTTGTAGTCCATGAATTTGTCTACAATGAATTTCTTAGGACTGATATTTTGTGTCTTGTATTTCGTGGCAAGTGCATTCCAGAGTGCTTTTGTTGTCTTTAGAGGCTGATATACTTTGTATAGCACCTTGTCGGGATAATTCAGAATATAGTTTTTGCATAGAAAATCAAAATGCTTCCACGTATCAACATCTGATTCCTTTCTTGGTGCAGGAATCGATTCCTTCTTCTCAAGATACCGTTGCAGACCGAGTGTGGTGAGATAAAATAACTTTTGATTCTGCCATGTTAGAAAGTCGTCACCATCTCCTTTAAAAGGATCGGGCCTGTTGTGTGTAGTAGCCTTTATTACCATCTCTGTTTTAGCAAAAGAATTAAAAAATTTAAGATGTTATACATCTAGTATACCAAAACAGAGAATAAACAATTATAAACTCGTCTCACAAGTTTATAAATCAGATTTCCACTACTCTGGAATTCGGATATCGTCTGAGGCTTGTCGTAACATTTTCCTTAAGAATTTTATTTCAAAATTCTCCCAAGATACAACAAACGTAATCTGCTCGAGATTGTGATGTGTATGATCTTCTGTGTGATATGTAAAAGCGCACAGATTGCGGAGATTAAGAAATGAAGAGGAAGAAGAGCAAATTCGAAGTTAAAAATTAAGCAAGGAAAGTGATCAGGTTTCCTCCTTATTTATAGCCGAATTCTCAATGGCTACACCCATTGAGAAAAGTAGCATCCCTTCATTTTCAATGTCAAAAGGTGTTATTGTTTGCAACAGTCGCGCCTTTCGTTTGCAACGGTCAAAAACTATTGCGGCTTGCAAAGTCGTGCTTCTTGGTTTGCAATGACCAAAAACTATTGTGATTCGCAACAGTCACGCCTCTTCATTTACAACGACCGAAAACCATTGCGGTTTGCAACAGTCGCACTTCGTTTGTAACGGTCAAAAATTATTGCGGTTTGCAACAAATACGTCCAATCCACTAGTCGCTTCTATTTGAATTTAAATAGTAGAAAACCGTTCACTTCTGTATAACAAAAATATTACACAGACCACTCTTATTGGACCCACACCCGACCCGGCCCGGTTCGGTCGGTCGGTCGGACAGACAGGCGGTGGTGCGTGCGTGTTAGTCCATGGCCATATAGGTCCTCCTCCTCGCACAAAATTACCTGACCCTAAAGGCCAATATAGGGATTGAGAATACACTATATAAACAAGAAAATTGACTTATTTTTGAGGATGTGGGATATATCTCATTCACTATTTTGAGAACTCTAGCAACCTTGATTGAGAGGAGTATACTTCGGCAATTTATTTTTTTGGGTTGAAGTTTTGTAGTAGAGAATTTTGTTTTGAGATTGAATTTTAGTACTTATTTTTTTCTGTAGATGGAATATGTAATCTATAGAGTGTAATGGTTTGAGATTGTATTTTATCATAGAGCAATGTTTGATTTTCTTGTTATTTTTAGTGTATCGTTTACCCTTATCTATGGTTTGCTTTGATTGAAAAATGCGTTTAATTTTTTTTTAAATTTTGCACCTTATTTAACAATGGCCAAAAACAGTTGCAGTAGACCTTAACACAATAGTCAAAACAGTTGCAAAAAAGTCTTCTACAACTGTGAGTTTTTTGCAACTATCAAACGCAGTTGTAAAATAATCTTTAACAACTGCCAAAAGTAGTTGTAGAAAATTCCGATTCTATTACAACTGTAGATATAACGACTGTCGATTGTCGGTTATAATAGCTCTATTACAACTATTTTTATCAGTTGTGAAAGGGTATTTTTGTTTTTTATTCAAACCTTCTGTTCTATACCGCTCCTTCTGTGACGACCCGGAAATTTTTAACATTTGAAATGGAATATTTAATTGATTTTAAATATTGGGAAGTTATTTTAACTTGAATTTCAATTATAGCTATGAATTTAGCAATTAAAATATTGAATTTAATTTATTTAAGTTGGGTAAAATACTGAATCTTGATTTTTAAGCTGATTTAAAATGTTCCAAAGGCTTGAAAAATCTATATTGATAATACTGAAGATAATGGAAGATTCAGAATTGAATTTGGAAATACTTTGATCAGTTTTGAATTTATATCGTTTAAATCGATATTTAAAAATAGCCTTCCGAGGCGCGTTCTCGGATTTCGACGAAACCAGTTCCATTGGATCCGTAATATTGTATTATTATCGAATTTCAATTTTCATAATGTTTGGAGTTGTCGTTTGGCCGTACGATAAGAAAATGCATTGAAAATTAAACCGAAATTTAATTTAATAGCTGGGTTCAAAAAGCTATCTTCTCCATATGATCGAATTAGGACTCGAAACCATTTCCAATGCGTTCGGAATAAGGGTATAACACTATAACACCTAGCGGCACGCCTCGATAGGAATTCAGAATTGTAAGTTGCATTCATCGAGACGATTTGACTTTAATTTAAAAATATATTTATGTCCTAGTTACCGTCAGCTGAAATTATTTCACTTCACAACTTTTTCCTTTCGTTTCAAGACCACTGTAGATAGTTAAAGCTTCTTACGCAAGGTATCTTCCTCCTTTTATATTATCTGCCGATCATCTTCGTTCCTCAAATAAAAAAACCCTTTCGTTCAAACGAAAATAGAATGAAGCTTCAAACACAAAATCTAATGGCCGAAGCCCCTTTTCTCCTTTGATAAAAAATATGGTGGCCGCTCCCTTTTCTATTTTAGATTGAATTTCCTCGAAAAAAATCAAATCATTTCGAAAATGAAGTGCGCAATTTATAGTAGCTTCAAATCGTAAGCTCGTACGAGCTCGGCGGCGAGGCAATTGCACGGCTATCACGCTTGTATGGGGGGTAGCTTTCCCTTCAAGTTGTGTCTTGCATTCGATAATTGGTGGTGGGGTCGGCAACACCTATGCACACGATGGAACCTCTCAGGCGAGCAAGCCGCGAAGGCGATTTCATGGCAGTGATAAGGGGTCGCGATAGCAGTTTTCGAGTCGAGTCTTAGCAGTAGATCGGCACTTGCGGGAAGTCAGAGAATCGAGTAGTGAGGTAACTAAAATAGTAAGGTGATTAAGATTATATGTCGACTTAATTATAAGTTAGGAAATTTGTTTAAATTTATTTTTAGTTGGAATCAGTAACAGAAAGCAAAAAAAAATTACAGTAAGGAATTTATAGTTCCGGTTTAATTTAATGTTAGTGAAAACTTTAGTTTAATTTGTGTTAATTTTGTGAATTATCAGAAATTTATAGTAAAATAAATTTGGTTATTTTAAAAGGAAATTGATTTGAAATCAAATTATTAAGTAAAATAAAATTTATGATGTGGAAATAAATATGCATGCATATATTTTGATTTATTTAGTTATATTAAAATTAAATAATTATTTGAATTTAAATTATAAATGCTAGTAGATTGTTCGATTTATTTCGAATAGTAACAAATTATATAATTATTTGATACAAGGTCTAAAAAATTGAGAATCAAGTCAAATTGGAAATGGACTGCGAAACGAAGGCGCAAAGGTGAGATCTTCTCACTCCAATTTGAAATTTCCAGTTTAATTTTAAATAGTTAAATTTAAAATTGATTAACTGTGTGCTTGGATGATTGCTTTATTACTAGTTATATTAGTGTAGACCATATGCGCCGCATAATAGCGGATGATATTATATTAAACCTACATACCGCGATATTCCACCTTGAAGTGGAATTGGTATTATATATATGTATTTGGAATGATTGATTTCCCGCATTATATAGCGGATGAGACCCTATGCGCCATATAATAGCGGATGATATTTTATAAATCCCATATACCGCGATATTCCACCTCGAAGTGGAATTGGTATTTAATTGTTGTACTAACATCTATGGATGCAGGGAAACAGGTTGGAGGGATCCAACTGGATTCCTCAAATAAATGAATTTATTTCAATATTGTGTGTTGATCATTTATAATCTGTGTGTGACTATTTGTGATTGAAACTGTTGAAGGCTATAATTTAGCCAAATATATTTTTGTTATCGTAGGATACCAGAAATAAATAAAATTTGATTTTTCAAATTTAGCAGAAAATTTGTAGTAAATTAATTTTAGAAAATTGAATAAATTTAAAAGAAGGAATTTGTTTCAAAAGATAATAAATTTGGTGTTGAAATAAATTTAGAAATCAATTTTGGAAATTGATTTGGTATTTGAAAATAAATTTGGAAATCAATTTAGAATTTAATTCGGTGCTGAAAATGAATATTTGGAAATCGATTTGAAAGTCGTATATCAATGGATATTTAGAAGTTTAAATTCACAATGGGAATTTATAAAGGAAAGGGAAATTTGTTTTAAAAATAAACAGTTGGTTATTTTTAAAAGTGTGAAAAGGAATTTACGAATTTGGAATGTAAATTTAAAATAAATCCAGAAGGATTTATTAATTGATTAAAAATGATCCATTTTGAAAAGGAATGTGTATTTTCCCTGAAAACCGAGTATGTTTGTAAAATAGCTTTTGAAATATAAATTAAAAGTTCTAGAGTTGGTTTTAAAAGAATATTTTGGAGAAATTAGTTTCTTAAGTTATTTTGTAAATCTTTAAAGTAAAGATTTATTTAATTAATTATGGAAGTAATGAGTAAAGATTTAATTGATATTGGTTTTAGAAATTGAATATTTAAATAGTTATATCCTATCTACTATTTTTTTAAAAAATTAGTTTTGAACTTGAATTTTTATATGAGATATTAGTATAATATTTTCATAACTAATATTTGAGCAAGTATTTCAAAATAGTTTTATTTTAAATATTTCCAAGTATATTTTGGATAAGCATTTTAAATTATTTTAAAATATTTTGAACTCGACAGATTTTTAGTGGAAATGAATAAATATTTGGAAATGTTTTCCACGTAAGGAAAAAAAAATGATTTGAATTTTTTTTCCAAGGTATTGAAAGCTGAAAAGTGATTTGAAATTTGTTTTCAAATAGTTGAAGTGTTAAAATTTATCTTGCGAAGATATTTTTGAAAATAAATAATTGGGAAAAATTATTTAAATCTTGGTGATTGTTGTGAATATTTTTTGATAGTGGTTGTTGTAAATGTTGATTGATAGTTAAATAACCGACTATCAATATTTATTTTTTTAATGTCATTTGAATTTCGATGCGACTGGGGTCGGATTCCAAATGGATATTCGAAAACCACATCGAACCTTGTGATTGTGATGGATCTTTTATTTAAAAGATCAAAATGAAATTGTTGTGATTTGTTTGAAATTTGAATGTAACACTTATTTTTAAAAATAAGCGCTCTTTATTCAGATTAGCCAGGAGAGGACCTTGTGTCATAAAACTCATTTCGAATAATGATACGACGAAATGGGATTGCATTTGAAGATGGTGTTGAAGACCGGGTATTTTTGAAAACGAAAGGATTACCTGTCGAATGTATCTGCACTGGCTCGCTCCGGTATAGAGATTTTTGTCACACTTTGTGATGGGGATTCTGGACGTGATTAGTGAATACCCGGATTTGCAAGGGCTTCTTTTGAAGTGCCTTCGGTTCCGTTCGATCCAGGAATGGACTTGTATGGATGTGTGTCTGACATTACACTTTGAGATGTAAAGATGGTTTCTATCAAATACATTTCAGTTGGTGGCGGAGAATTTATTCTCTTAGCTTAACACCCTTCTCTGAGACATACGAGCTCAGAGGTTATGTAGTTGATGGTTATTAATGATATATTCCTAAAACTGGTAATGTGGCATACGAAATGCTGCTTACCATTTGTTGATCAAAGCATGACATTGTGAAAAGTGTAGCTTTATGGACGAGACTTCGTCGGACTTCACACCCCAAAAATGGTCAAAACAAGAATAATGCGGCAAGGTTATGAGGGTCGCGCCCTTTAGGGTATGTCATTTCCTTCTGGAAAAGGGTGGTATCATGGTATGGAGCCCAGATACTTAACCCATATGGTTGCTGCAAATCTATTACACTTCGTGGTTGTTGCTTTGTGGTTGAGGATCCTCGGATAAAGGTCGCAAACGACCGGGGGATGGCATACTCGAGTAGTAGTTACCTAGATACAGAGGTAACCCGGCCTTGTGTTAGCAGAGATCCGGGTAGGTTCTCGGGACGTCCCTTTAGAGGCACACCCATGTGGCAGTAGGAAGTTCCTTAGCATGACCATTTGTTGGAAATCCAAACTCCAATACGCGCCTTGTACGGTTTTAGTTGTATAACCTGCCATTTACTTATGGTAGTCACCATTGTTTAGATGTAGCTATAGTAGGCATAGTTTGGAATGTTTATGCTAGCTAAGATTAATATTATACCTTCGAAATGTTTTCTGCACTATGAACTAATAATGATATCTAGAGGATTTTTCGTTTTAAGCATGTTTGACTATCATAAGGAGAAATCTCCTCCAATTCTGCGTTTGCATTGTGTATGTGGCCGGAGGCCTTATGGTAGTTTCATTTTACAAAAGCATAGCGGATTTCTTTTTATTCTCTTTGTGAAAATAACCAATTTTAAGATCTGACACTAGTCCCACGACTGACCTGGAGTTTATTGTTCCCTTTCTAAACTCTAGATGCCCATAATTTTCCACACGGGCAGCCTAGTGTTAGGTTATCAGTTATTCGGGAGCGAAGTCAAGAAGTTGCTATGGAGATCTGGAGGCAAGCTGGATGGCGAGACGTACCACTTATACTATGTAGTGTCCGTTGCGTCTGGGTTAGTGCAAGTCAAATTTCATTGTACACAAGTTACTATAACTGCCAGTATTTGTATTGTGTCATTGTAAACTCTGATAATGTGATGTATAAACTGATATAATGCTTTTGTTTTAAAGATATTCATTTATCTATTATATGTTGTTCCGCTGCGAATTGTGAGATTCTGTTATTTTTTCTTTTTCTTCTTCTATCTTCTTCTTCTTCTTTAAACCCTAATGGTTCGGTTTTTCGGCATTCGACTGTTCGGCATTCGATACAATGGACGTATTGAGTCGACTTTCGAGCGTCGAAAAAATGGGTCGTTACAAAGTGGTATCAGAGCATTTGGTTAAGCGACAACCCTGGCCCTGGTGGGTGTTACTCATTAGAGATAGAGTCAGCAGTACTCTAGAATGAGTGTGAGTGTCATAATAGATATGAGCGTGTATTTGTTAGTGAACATAAAAAATTGTTTATATTGTGTTGACTTATCGGTTGATTGTTTATAGATTCTGGTCGGTGCAGTTTAGCCAACTGTATCGATAGGGGTTTCTAAACTCTTGAACAAGATAAACCGACACTGTATTGTTTTAAAATAGGGTGAATGAAATAATTTTACCCAAATCTATTTTCGTAGATAAAGGAAATAATATTTGTAAATTATTATAGTATATGGTTGCTTGGATGTTAGGAATTGATAATATTAAATTATTATCATTGATTATTGAATATGAAATTGAAATCGTAACTCCAAAGTTAAGAAATAAAATCACATACAATTGAAATTTGAAAATGTAAATTGTAAATGTGATTTGTAATTTGAAATGGAATTCCAAAGAAATGTTTTGAAAAGAATTAAAAGGGTTTGAAAAGTTTTGAAATTTCGAGTTTAGAAATGATTTTCAAAGGTTTTGGAAAAAATGTTTTTGAAGGGATAAAAGCTCTAAACTTTTTTCGGTCGCTGGAAAATAATTCCGATGATGATCGCGACATCATCGGTGTTCATTTTCGAGTTTTCAGGAGAAGAATTGCCGCTAAATTATTTAAAAGAAAAGTTGTTTGGAAAACTGGATTTGGGTTTTGGGATTCAAAAGATAATTTGAATTTATTTTCAAAGATGATTTTGAAATATTGGAAAAACTCTGGAATCTGATAAAGATAGTTATGGAATAAAAAATTTATTAAGGTGAAAATATAAATTGTGAATGAATAAATAAATTGCAATTTCAAGTTAATGAAGGTGAATTGAATGTTGAAATTCATTTTGAATTTGTAAGTAACTAGAACTGGAATTGGAATTGAATTTGGTTTGTATTAAACAAAGTGGAATATTGAAATAAAATTAGTAAATGAAACTAAGTAAAGGAATGACGAAATTGAATATGATTTGAAATGAATCGAATTCAATAATTATAAACGAAAGGTAAATTAAATTCATATGGAATTTGAAATCCAATTTAAATATAAGTGGGCATAAACCAAAATGGTGAATTGAAAATAAATTTTTGAATGAATAAAAGAATAAAACTGGAATTGAAACTGAATATTGAAAACAAATTTGAATTGCGTGAAATGAAATGAAGTTGTAAAATTAGTTCGAAGTGAACTAAAGATAATAAAGATAGAAATATAAAAAATGGTTTGAGATGAAATGAATTAGAACTTGTAATGAATTGGTAAAAGAAACAAATTTAAAATAATGGTATGAATCAGTTGTGAATAAAAGATAGTTGATAAAATTCAATATTCAGAAGGTAAACTGAATCCAAATAGAATTGAAATTGAAAATTGAATTCAAATGAAATTGAAAATGTAAGATTGAAATAAGATGGATATATAACTTCAATAGTGAAGTAAAAATGGTATAAGAAGTATATATTGAAAATTTTGTAAAGAAATATGCAAAATGATTTTTGAATGTAGAAACTGGATATGGTTGTTAAATAGCATACAGGTGTATTGAAGGAAAAGGAAATTGGGATTTGATTTCGAAGATAAAATTGAATTGCTCGAAAAGGTATGTATTTAAATTTCAGTATGAAATTTGATGATCTTCTTGTCTAGCCGCTTGGCTTTTCATTTTCTTTTTTGAATCTGGGGGCCGTGGTGCCATTTTTGTAGCCGTACCGAGCTAGCCGCGCAAAGGAGACGCTGGCGAAATTTTCCGAAAATTTAGGGAGTTAGAAAAATTTTGAGAAAATTTTGAAAGTTTAAAATTTGAATTTAGATTTAAATTTGAATTGTTAAGAAAATAATATTGTTGGAAGATATGGAAGATTTTGGAAAGCTAATTGAAGTGATAATGGGTCCTTAATAAAAGATTTGTTTTGGCAAGTTGATAAAACTGTTTGGTTTTGGAAAAACGGGTTAACAGGTTAAGGATCATTTTTCTTAACTAGTAATTTCGGGACGAAATTCTTTTAAGCGGGGAAGGAGGTGACGACTCGGAAATTTTTAACATTTGAAATGGAATATTTAATTGATTTTAAATATTGGGAAGTTATTTTAACTTGAATTTCAATTATAGCTATGAATTTAGCAATTAAAATATTGAATTTAATTTATTTAAGTTGGGTAAAATATTGAATCTTGATTTTTAAGCTGATTTAAAATGTTCCAAAGGCTTGAAAAATCTATATTGATAATAATAAAGATAATGGAAGCTTCAGAATTGAATTTAAAAATGCTTTGATTAGTTTTGAATTTATATCGTTTAAATCGATATTTAAAAATAGCCTTCCGAGGCATGGTCTCGGATTTCGACGAAACTAGTTCCATTGGATCCATAATATTGTATTATTATTGGATTTCAATTTTCGTAATGTTTGGAGTTGTCGTTTTGCCGTACGACAAGCAAACGCGTTGAAAATTAAATCGAAATTTAATTTAATAGTTGGGTTCAAAAAGCTATCTTCTCCATATGATTGAATTAGGACTCGAAACCTTTTCCAATGCGTTCGGAATAAGGGTATAACACTATAAACGCCTAGCGGCACGCCTCAATAGGAATTCGGAATTGTAAGTTGCATTTATCGAGACAATTTGAATTTAATTTAAAAATATATTTATGTCCTGGTTACCTTCAGCTAAAATTATTTCACTTCACAACTTTTTCCTTTCGCTTCAAGACCACTGTATCTAGGCAAAGATTCTCACGCAAAAATAAAATAAAATCATTTCAAAAATGAAGCGCGTGATTTACAATATCTTCACATCATAAGCTCGTACGAGCTCGACGGTGAGGCAATTGCACTGCTATCACGCTCGTAGGGGGCAGCTTTCCTTTCAAGTTGTGTCTTGCGTTCGATAATTGGGAGTGGGGTCGGCAATACCAATGCACACGATGGAAGCTCTCAGGCGAGCAAGCCGCGAAGGCGATTTCATCGCAGCGATAAGGGGTCGCGATAGCAATTTTCGAGTCAAGTCTTAGCAGTAGATCGGCACTGGGGGAAGTCAGAGAATAGAGCAGTGAGGTAATTAAAATAGTAAGGTGATTAAGATTATATGTCGACTTAATTATAAGTTAGGAAATTTGTTTAAATTTATTTTTAGTTGGAATCAGTAAAAGAAAGTAAAAAAAATTACAGTAAGGAATTTATAGTTTTAGTTTAATTTAATGTTAGTGAAAACTTTAGTTTAATTTAATGTTAGTGAAAACTTTAGTTTAATTTGTGTTAATTTTGTGAATTATCAGAAATTTACAGTAAAATAAATTTGGTTATTTTAAAAGGAAATTGATTTGAAATCAAATTTTTAAGTAAAATAAAATTTATGAAGTGGAAATAAATATGCATGCATATATTTTGATTAATTAAGTTATATTAAAATTAAATTATTAGTTGAATTCAAATTATAAAATGCTAGTAGATTGCTCAATATATTTCGAATATTAATAAATTATATAATTGTTTGATACAAGGTCCAAAAAATTGAGAAACAAGTCAAAATGGAAATGGATTGCGAAATGAAGGCGCAAAGGTGAGATCTTCTCACTCAAATTTGAAATTTCCAGTTTAATTTTAAATAGGTAAATTTTGAATTGATTGACTGTGTGCTTGGATGATTGCTTTATTATTAGTTATATTAGTTTAGACCCTATGCGCCGCATAATAGCGGATGATATTATATTAAACTCATATACCGCGATATTCCACCTTGAATTGGAATTGGTATTATATATATGTATTTGGAGTGATTGATTTCCCGCATTATATAGCGGATGAGACCCTATGCGCCACATAATAGCGGATGATATTTTATAAATCCCATATACCACGATAATCCACCTCGAAGTGGAATTGGTATTTAATTATTGTGCTAACATCTGTGGATGCAGGGAAACATGTTAGAGGGATCCAACTGGATTCCTCAAATAATCGAATTTATTTCAATATTGTGTGTTGATCATTTATAATCTGTGTGTGACTATTTGTGATTGAAACTGTTGAAAGCTATAATTTAGCCAAATATATTTTTGGTATCGTAGGATACCAGAAATAAATGAAATTTGGTTTTTGAAATTTAGTAGAAAATTTATAGTAAATTAATTTTAGAAAATTGAATAAATTTAAAGGAAGGAATTTATTTCAAAAGAAAATAAATTTGGTGTTGAAATAAGTTTAGAAATCAATTTTGGAAATTAATTTGGTATTTGAAAATAAATTTGGAAATCAATTTAGAATTTAATTCGGTGCTAAAAATGAATATTTGGAAATCGATTTGAAAATCGTATATCAATGGATATTTAGAAATTTAAATTCACAATGGGAATTTATAAAGGAAAGGGAAATTTGTTTTAAAAATAAACATTTGGTTATTTTTAAAAGTGTGGAAAGGAATTTATGGATTTGGAATGTAAATTTAAAATAAATCCAGAAGGATTTATTAATTGATTAGAAATGATCCATTTTGAAAAGGAAGGTGTATTTACCCTGAAAAGCCGAGTATGTTTGTAAAATAGCTTTTGAAATATAAATTAAAAGTTCTAGAGTTGGTTTTAAAAGAATATTTTGGAGAAATTAGCTTCTTAAGTTATTTTGTAATTTTTAAAGTAAAGATTTAATTAATTAATTATGGAAGTAATGAGTAAAGATTTAATTTATATTGGTTTCAGAAATTGAATATTTGAATAGTTATATCCTATCTACTAATTTTATTTTTAAATTAGTTTTGGACTTGAACTTTTATATGAGATATTAGTATAATATTTTCATAACTAATATTTAAGCAAGTGTTTCAAAATAGTTTTATTTTAAATATTTCCAAGTATATTTTGGATAAGCATTTTAAATTATTTTAATATTTTTTGAACTCAACAGATTTTCAGTGGAAATGAATAAATATTTGAAAATGTTTTCAACGTAAGGAAAAAATATGTTTTGAAATTTGTTTCCAAAGTATTGAAAGCTAAAAAGTGATTTGAAATTTGTTTTCAAATAGTTGAAGTGCTAAAATTTATCTTGCAAAGATATTTTTGAAAATAAATAATTGGAAAAAATTATTTAAATCTTTGTGATTGCTGTGAATATTGTTTGATAGTGGTTGTTGTGAATGTTGATTGATATTTAAATAACCGACTATCAATATTGGCTTTTTTAATGTCATTTGAATTTCAATGCGACCGGGGGTCGGATTCCAAATGGATATTCGAAAACCATATTGAACCTTTGTGATTGTGATGGATCTTTTAATTAAAAGATCAAAGTGAAATTGTTGTGATTCGTTTGAAATCTGAATGTAACACTTATTTTTAAAAATAAGCACTCGTTACTCGGATTAGCCGGGAGAGGACCTTGTGTCATAAAACCCATTCCGAATAATAATACGATGAAATGGGATTGCATTTGAAGATGGTGTTGAAGACCGGAAATTTTCGAAAACGAAAGGATTACATGTCGAATGTCTCTGCACCTTGTCGCTCCGGTATAGAGATTTTTGTCACACTTTGTGATGGGGATTCCAGACGTGATTAGTGAATACCCAGATTTGCAAGGGCTTCTTTTGAAGTGCCTTCGGTTCCGTTCGATCCCGGAACGGACTTGTATGGATGTGTGTCTGACATTACACTTTGAGATGTAAAGCTGGTTTCTATTAAATACATTTATGTTGGTGGCGGAGAATTTATTCTCTTAGGTTAACACCCTTCTTTGAGACATTCGAGCTCAAAGATTATGTAGTTGATGGTTATTAGTGATATGTTCCCAAAACTAGTAATGTGGCATACGAAGTGCTGCTGATCATGTGTTGATCAGAGCATGAATTTGTGAAAAGTATAGCTTTGTGGATGAGACTTCGTCGGACCTCACTCCCCGAAAATTGTCAAAACAGGAATAATGCGGCAAGGTTATGAGGGTCGCGCCCTTTAGGGTATGTCATTTCCTTTTGGAAAAGAGTGGTATCATGGTATGGAGCCCAGATACTTAACCCATTTGGTTGCTGCAAATCTATTGCACTTTGTGGTTGTTGCTTTGTGGTTGAGGATCCTCGGATAAAGGTCGCAAACGACCAGGGGATGACATACTCGAGTAGCAGTTACCTAGTTACAGAGGTTACCCGGTGTGTTGGCAGAGATCTGGGTAGGTTCTCGGGACGTCCCTCCAGAGGCGTACCCATGTGGCAGTAGGAAGTTCCTTAGCCTGACCATTTGTTGGAAATACAAACTTCAACATGCGCCTTGTACGGTTTTAGTTGTATAACCTGCAATTTACTTATGGTGGTTACCACTGTTTAGATGGTAGCTATAGTAGGCATAGTTCGTAATGTCTATGCTAACTAAGATTAATATTATACTTTCGAAATGTTTTCTGCACTATGCACTAATAATGATATCTAAAGGATTTTGCGTATTAAGCATGTTTGACTATCATAAGGAGAAATCTCCTCCAATTCTGCGTTTGCATTGTGTTTGTGGCGGGAGGCCTTATGGTAGTTTCATTTTCCAAAAGCATAGCGGATTTCCTTTTATTTTCTTTGTGAAAATAACCCTTTTTAAGATCTCACACCAGTCCCACGACTGACCTGGAGTTTATTGTTCCCTTTCTAAACTCTAGGTGCCCACAATTTTCCACACGGGCACCCTAGAGTCAGGTTATCAGTTATTCAGGAGCGAAGTCAAGAAGTTGCTATGGAGATCTGGAGGCAAGCTGGATGGCGAGACGTACCACTTATACTATGTAATGTCTGTTGCGTCTGGGTTAGTGCATGTCAAATTTTATTGTACACAAGTTACTATAACTGCCAGTGTTTGTATTGTGTCGTTGTAAACTCTGATAATGTGATGTATAAATTGATATGGTGCTTTTGTTTTAAAGATATTTATTTATCTATTATATGTTGCTCCGCTACGAATTTTGATATTCTGTTATTATTTCTGTTTCTTCTTCTATCTTCTTCTTCTTTAAACCTTAACGGTTCGGTTTTTCGGCATTCGACTATTTGGCATTCAATACAGTGGACGTATTGATGTCGACTTTCGGGCGTCGAAAAAACGGGTCCTTACACCTTGGATTTTGACTTTTTTGACATGTGTTCCCCTTTAGGCTTTGTATGTTGTTGCTATTTAATTTGCCACTTCTCGAGCTTGGACGTCTTAGTCCATTGTTTCATGTGCCACTTCTTGGGCATGGACATCTTAGTACGTTATTTGATCTGCCACTTCTTAGGCCCAAACGTCTTAGTTCGTTGTTTGATGCGCCGCTTCTCGGGCTTGGACGTCTTAGTCCATTGTTGTCTGGTATGCTTTGTCAGCTTATCCACAAGCAGGACCTAAGGACTTACCCAGTCTCCCTCTAGGAGGTGCCTTTACCAGGCCATAGCATGACGCGATCAAGGACTTATTCGGTGCCTTGGTAAGGCCATAGCATAGCGAAACTAAGGGCTTACTCCGTCCTCCCTCTAGGGGTGCCTTGACCTGGCTATAACGTGGCGCGGTCAAAGGCTTGTTCAGTGCCTTGGCTAGACCATATCGTGGCAGGACCAAGGGACTGCTTCATCCTTCCTCCATGAGGTGCCTTGACATGGACATAGCGTGGCGCGGTCAAAGGCTTGTTGGTGCTTTAACCTGTCCATAAAATGGTGCGGATAAAGGCTTACTCTAACCTCCCTCCAGGAGGTGCTTTAACCTGGAAAACTCAACGCGGACAACGGCTTTGACAGTTATAGCTTGTAAGCTCTAGGTGGAATTACTTTGCATATAATTATGGGACCTTCCCAATTTGGTCCTAGTGGTCCATCTATAAGATTTCTTATGTTTTCCATCACCCTTCAGAGTACTAAGTCTTCCTCTTGAAATGATTTTGTTTTACATTCGAATTGTAGTGTTTTGAAATTCTTCTCTGATATTCTGCAGTTTGGGTAGTTACTTCATCTATTAATTCATGTGCTATATCTAACGATTTTTCTTCAATTTTTGATTTGGGTCAAAAGCATATATGATGCTTCGATGTGAGGGTATCTCAATTTCAATTGGCGAAATTGCTTCACACCCATACGTTAGAGAGTAGGGGTATGTCCCGTTGTAGTTCTAGTAGATGTTCGATAGTCCTAAAGTACAAGTGGCAATTCTTCTACCCGATTCCCTTTAGCTTTATTTAATCTCGCTTTCAAGTTAGTCTTAATAGTCTTATTTGTAGCTTCAACGGCCCCATTGGCCTTTGGATGTGCCATAGAAGAGAAGCTTTATGATCCCATTCCTGTGGAAAAATCGAGAAAACTCCTCACTTTCAAATTGTGTTTCGTTATCTGATATAATCTCATATGGGATTACAAATCTGGTAATAATGTTTTTAATGAAAAATCTAAGTACTTTCCTAGAAGTGATTTTGGGGAGTGGTTCTACTTCTACCTATTTAGTAAAGTAATCTATGGCAACTATAACATACTTTGCACCTCCTTTGGAAATTGGCAATGGCCTGATTAAGTCGATTCTCCATATATCGAAGGGCCATGGACTTGAAAACGAAGTTTACTTGACTTGGTGGAAATCAAGGGATCTTTGAGTATTTTTGGCATCTTTCGCGTCTCTTCACATGTTCAATAGCTTGACTTGCCATTCGAGGCCAATAAAAACCTTGTCTTGTTATTTTCTTTGCCAACTTTGCCTCCTTGGAGTAGTCTCCACAAAATCCTTCATGCACTTCCACCAACAATTTCATCACATCTTTAAGACTCACACGTCTTAAGGTAATGCATATCTTTTCTTGTAAAGATTTCCATCCACTATTATGAAAATCGAAATATGTCATCTGACTTTCTTAGCTTCTATTTTGTCAGATGGGAATATCCCTTTAGAAAGATATTTGACAATATGTGACA
This sequence comes from Allium cepa, assembly GCA_030765085.1. NCBI lineage: Eukaryota > Viridiplantae > Streptophyta > Magnoliopsida > Asparagales > Amaryllidaceae > Allium > Allium cepa. The sequence goes on from CM060934.1 coordinate 131,627,596, forward strand.
TCCAAGTGTCACTATAACAGTCATCTATCCTTGGATGATTAATCTTCTCATTTGGGATTTCTTCATTAATTTCCCTTTCATCTTACTCTTGTGCCATGGCTTGGGATAGTTAGCTAACAACTCCTTTCCTTGTTCAGATGTTCCCTCCGCAATATTCGGTTTTGCTTGGTACCCTATTAGCATGATTTAAGTTTCTGGGACTCCCCTTGAACTAGCCAACTTTGCTAACGAATCTACTTGAGAGTTTTATCCCCTTGGAACTTAATGTATAGAAAAGTCTTCAAATATAGCAAGCATGTTCAATATCTTCTTTACATATAAAGATAGTTTGGCCTCTTTAGTTTGATACACTTTCTTTACCTGGTTTACCATTAGTTGCGATCACTAAAGATTTAGATTCGTGGGATTTTGAGCTCTAAATCCAGAGTCAATCTTGCCACCATTGATTCATATTCGGCTATATTGTTTGTTGCGGAAACCCTAAATAGTGAAGGGGGTGTCCGTCTGGTGTTATTATGACATATCCTGCTCCTGTCCCTTGCTCATTCGATGCGCCATCCACAAATAACTTCCACATAGGTTTCTCATCCTTTTCCTTTTCTGATTGTTCTTTAATGAAGTTTGTACGTTCATTAATAAAATCTGCCAATGCTTGTCCTTTGATAGCTTACCGTGGTTGAAACTCAATGTCATACTGGCTAAGTTCAATTCCTCATTTTACTAGCCTACCTAAAGTTTCAGGTTTACTGAAGACTTATTTGAGCGGAAAGTTAGTTAATATACTCTGGTTGGATATGCTCAGAAGTATGTCCCAAGTTTTCATGCGGTATATATTAAGCAATAAGTTAGTTTTCTATTACCGGGTACCAAACCTCTGCATCCTTAAACCACCTGCTCATAAAATAAACTAGAAGTTGAGTCCTGCTTTCCCCACTGATCAAAACTAAACTAACTGCATGTTCCGAGACTGCCATGTATAAGTACAAGACATCACAGTTCAAAGTTTTTCTTCTTCTTGATGACATTGAAAAAGGAAATGCATCTATTAGTCGCCTTGGAAATGAACCTGCTTAGGGAGGCTACCCTACCATTTAAACTCATTACATCTTTGCTAGTTTTAGGCTCGACCATGTCCTTGATAGCTTGAATATGGTCTAGGCTAGCCTCAATTCATTAAGCACTAATAATGTAGCCTAAAAACATTCTGAAATGAACCCCGAAAGAGCACTTTTGGGGATTCGATTTCATCAGATATTTCCATAATACTTCGAACATTCCTTTTAGGTCTTCGAGGTGACTTTTAGCCTCATAAGATTTTACTAGTATATCGTCAGCATAAACTTCCATATTTCGACTGATCTGTTCTTTAAACATTCTGTTGACTAATCTTTGATAATAGCCCATGCATTCTTTAATCCAGAAGGCATTGCTATGTAGTAAAGAATTCCCCAATCAGTAATGAAACTTGTATGCTCCTTATCTAGTTTAAACATGGGTATCTGATTATATCTTGAGTAAGATCCCATAAGAGACAACAACTTGTGTCCACCAGTTGCATCAACCAACTGATCTATCCAAGGCAATGGGCAACAGTCTTTTGGACAGGCCTTGTTTAAGTCAGTATAGTCGATGCAAGTCCTCCATTTACTTTCGACTTCTTTACCAATACTGGGTTCGCCAGCTATTTTGGATAGTAGATCTCTCGAATGAATCCATTTTCAAGGAGCCTTTTAACTTCCTCTTTTAGGACATCATACCGTACGTTGTAAAATTGTCTCTTTTTTGTCTAATGGTGTTTGCTTCTAGATTGATGTTTAGCAGATGGCACATAACCGATGGATCAATCCCCACCATATCTGAATGAGACCTTGCAAACACGTCTTTATAGGATTTAAGAAACTGAATCAAGTCCATCTTCAAGCTGCTTTCCAACTCCTTTCCTACTTTGACTACCTTGGTTGAATCATCTAGTTCTATACATGTCTCCTCAAGGTCTTCTATAGGTTTACCCTTTCCACTTCTCCACGACAATCAAATTATGATATGATTTTGCCTTCTTCCACGGAATTAGCATCGATCCTCTTTCTCTTGCTTTTCGGGTAAATGTACCTTTATACATACGTTTGTTAGTCTTATTAGATCTTACTTTTGCTTCAACTATTGGATGTAAAAATCCATCACCCGAAGGTTGAAAAACAATCGAGGAATCAAAGTAAGCATAATACTCCCTTTTGTATTGATCAAGCATTGCAAAATACATTTTGCGGGAGCTAAATTGTTCTCTACGGACAGTGCCCCAACCCCTTTTGGTTAAGAATTTTACCATCAGATATTTTGGGGAGACAAAAGCATCTACCTCATCAAGTGCAGGTCTGCCAAAGAATGTATTGTAGTATAATGGTTGGTTGATGATTACGAAGAGAGTTTCAAAAGTTCAGTAGCATGGCGGTACTCCCATCTGTACTAGCAATTTCACTTGTCCTAAGGTCAATCCCTTGTTGTCGAACCCAAAGAATGGCTCCAGGCTGGGCACTAGCTTGTCTTTTAGGATGCCCATTTGATCAAAGGCATGTTTGCAATAACATTGACTGCACTATCAGTGTCCACAAGAATCTTGGACACTATAGACAATCCAATTTGAGTTGTGATCATAAGGGGGGTCATTATGTGGATGATGAACTCCCTTTTTCAGCTCTTGGGGAGTAATAACAAGATTTGCATTGGAATTTTGAGTCTTTGATTTTTAAATGGGTGCTCTTCTTGAATGGAGAACACTCCTACTCTAGCCTCTTTGATGTATATTTCCTAGCCCCCTTGCTAGTCCCTGCTGGATATGGCCGCCCATGGATAATATAAATCATATTCAATGTCGAACTCAGCTCAATGGGTCTTCTTCTTCCAAGATGTTGATAGAATTACTAGGAAACTTTTACAGACCATCACCCACCGTGGCGCCTTTTGTTTGTCTTGGATAAACTCCTTTAAATGCCCCTCACGAATAAACTTCTAAATGATTCCAGCCAACACCCTACATATATCGGTTTTGTGGTCGTTTGCTTTGTGGTAAGCGCAATAGTCATCCCCTTTCCTCTGTTCGGTGTAATCTTTGGCCTTAAATGAAGTTGGAAATTTAACACTCTCCTTTGATGCAATATAGATATAAGACAATGGCTTGCATAAAGCGATCGAATTAGTATTAGACTCTTCCCATCTTGTTCTCTTATGTCCCCGATCTAATCCAAACCTTCCACTTTTATTTTTAGGATTAGCTTTATTTTTTGCATGATATAATTCATCTATTTGAATAAATTTACCAGCCTGAAAATGGAAGTCACGCAGATCCTTACATTCATGAATAAAGAGTTGCTTAGTGTATTCTCTATTAACCCGAAGTTTACTACAATGAGCTTATCCCATTCATTCCTGTCTTTATCTTTTAATGCTTATTGTTGAACCTTTTGAGGTAATCTCCCACTGACTCTCCCTTTCTTTGCTTAATGTTGGCTAGACAGTGTAATTGACGATTGGGTCCTTACATATACAGAATTGGGCAGAGAACTCATAAGAGAACTATTTCCATGAATAGATCGTCTTTTCATGATATTGTCGATACCATTTAGCGGCAGCCCTTTAAAGAGTTACCAAAAACAGTCTAATCAAACGGCTCCAGAAGCATTATACAGATCCATTTGGCTATCGAAAGCCATCAAGTGATCATCAGGATCTGTAGTACCATGATACTTCAAAGTTAGGATCTTTACATAGGATGGGATAACCATTAACATGATTTTGTCTATGAAAGGTGCCACTCACTCATTATCATTTACTTTCTCATCCGAAGTACTCTTCTCCTTAGCAATTAGCATGTCCTTGATTTCTTTTTCTTCTGTGTCTTCCAGATAATCCTCGGTGTCGTAACAAGTTTTTCGGTTTGGGTTGTACTCCTTTGATGTTGAGCTTCCAGACTGCTCTAGTGATTTTTCCAGTTCCTTTCCTTGATGATCGATTTTAGTCGGATGACACTCTTTCTTCTTTGAAGATTCAAGTCGATTTTTGCTCTTATCCTCATTTGTATAAGCTTGAAGTTTCTTCTCGAAGAGATTACCTCATCTCCAATCGTTGGTTTTGCTATCTTGGAAGACTTTTGAGACAGTGCTGCTTTGAGAAACTCCTGCATATCCATCAACTGTTGTTCCAAGTGCTTTATTTTGGTTACATTATCGCTTTGTTGAGCTAAGGTTGATGGTTGCCTTGCACAACTCCTTCTATGTTCAAAGTTGGAGTTATGTTTTCTTCTAAAGTCATGGTGTGTACCGCCTCTTCATCCATTCAACTAAGCCTTTTAGATTTCATTTTCCTACACCAAGTTAAACAATCCATAATTAGTCTATGAGGTAACCATAAGGCTGAAGGTTTGAGCCCTCCGTCTAGCGCCAAAAATGTTAACAATAAATTTTTTCAACATCCTCAAAGCTAAATGGTTAAGAAGGAACGTTGTTAACGCTTCAAAAGAAGATTTGTAGAAGTGACCACTCTCTTTGAAGCCTCTTTCGAACGAGTTGGTTTGGAAAAGTTTCTTGTGGAGTACGGTCTCGTGAAACTATCAATTATAGTTAATAGGTCCAATCAACCTTATTTAAATGAAGGTTAAGGAGAAAGTACCTTCTTTGAAGCCTCTTTTGAGTGAGTCAAAAGAGGTTATTCATATCGAACATTTTCCTCTTCCGATTGTGTCAAAAGGACCATTCTTCCCTTAAAAAGGAGTATTTACTTTTGAGGACATTATTTATGCTCTTTTAGAAGAAACCCTTTCGAAAGGGTTGTACATATTGTAATGTATGTACATGTTTTGAAGGAATTTGTCTAACTAGAATAGTTCAGTATTTACACATCAAATCCCTTTTGAAACATCCCTTTCGATCGGGTCAAAAGGGTATTTGTTCTTTCAAAGTGGATTCGATGTACTATATATAAAACTTTATATTCTATATGCAATGGAATAACATCTTGGACAATATAACTTCCATGAATTTATTAATATCGAACCACCATCATCATCTTTGTTTAATATTTGATATCATTAAACTTGATGATAACGTGACTCATAGACATATTACCCAAGTTGATCCTATTGCATAGACTAAGATAAATATGAATTAAAAAGATAAGCAAGCATCATGTGCAATTGATTATTAGTCAAGCTAATGATCAAAATAATCTCCCTCATAATCAAAATCTTTACTAAATCCATGCGCTTCCACTTTTAGCATTGATCCAAATTGAGTTACAAGTAAGAGAACTTTTCCAAAATTTATTTAGGCTTACAAAAAATTTATTTCCTACGAAGTAGGAGAAAGAATTTAGGATTCCAGAATCTAGTCCCCAAACTTGGACCCCTATGGCAGTATTTATAGATGCAGGTTGGTCCTATTCCACGCCTATCCTTTCGCTTCAGTCGGAAGGTCTTCCTCCAATCATTCGTGTGCATCCAACGTGTCGAAATGCCTCTCTTCATCCTTCCAGGTGCCTCCTTTCGATGCGTTTGAAAGGCTTTCCTTTTGACCTTTTTCATCCATTTCTACGCCTTCACCTTTTCATTTTAGACCTTTCGACATAGTCGAAAGGGCCACCTTGATAACTTGTCACTGCCATTAAAGTTGAATGCCTCTTTTGCTTTTCTTTTTTACTGTGCTTCTTTCAACTTCGTCGAAAGGGAGGTAGGAGCGCTCTTAACCTTGCGTTGCTACACTATTGCTAGTGAGAGATGGGTAGAGCTTTCGCATGCTTTGTCGAATGTAATGGCGAGTGACGATTGGGTCTTAGAGAAAGTACTCTGGTCATATATCTTAGAAAGGTTCCAACTATTTCGAAGGGCTTGTTCCTGCTTTCGAAATGTGTGTATTGGAATCATTTCTTCAAGTAATAAATCGACAATGATGAAACATACTACTTTGAAGGAATTAATTCTTGTGTGCGAGTTTATCGTTCAATACCTTCGAAAGATGTTTCAAACCTGCACCAGCCTTTCTTATATATTTGAATCCATCTGAGTCGAAAGGTCTAGATGAGGCGGAAGGGAAACCTTGCCTTCTTTCCTACCCCTTCGAAAGCTTTTATTCTTCTTGTCATTTGTAATAGCACCTAGCACTTGCGACTCTTTTGATAGCCCTTTCAAAACACTCTTCTTTGAACTTTGACGAAACCTATGTCTTCAATTCTTGTAGAGCTTGACACTTTTATAAGTCTTCTTTCATACCGTTTTTCTTAAGTAAATTTTTAGTTTTAACACTTGCAGCCTATAATGGTAGAGGAGGAGTGGAGAGATCAAACTCAAAATTGAAGTTGGTAATAGGTTTAAATAAGGTAGGAGAGAGAGAAAGAGAGAAAAGGACGATTCTAGTCCTTTCTTTTCTACGCTAATTCGAACACAAAATATTAACATATATCACACTCGGAGCCCCCATCCTATACCGGCCATACCCTAGGTCTCATGAGCTTGCATGCTACTTCAAACTATATCAGTTAATTTATATTTAAATCAAATGCAAATGTACATCCATATGGTATGGGAAGTTTATTTTGTTTGGGCTTGTAGATGAGATGCTGAAGAAAGAGGATGTCGACCTTGATGAGTAGAATGGGTTCGTACTTATAAAAAGCAAGAAGGGTGTCTTGCTGGCTGAAGTGCAGCTAGAAGTGCAATTGGTATAAAAAGCAAGAAGGGTGTCTTGCTGGCTGAAGTGCAGCTAGCAGTGCAATTGGACCAATGGATGAGTGGTAGTTCCACAGCCCAATTTCCCTTGGTTTTTGTGAGGCGGTTCTTTAGTGTTGACTTGATAGTTTTGTTAACGGTCTTCGTAGGCCCATTTTCTTAGAGATGGGCAACGAAAAAGAAACACTTCTCGATCAAATTTCATTCACAAAAGTCTTGGACAAGGCCACTGTTAGAAATGTGGATTATGGATCTTAAGGCTAAGATTAACACTAGAGGGGGGGTGAATAGTGTTAATAAAGAATTACTAAATCCTTTTGAGTTTATGTTAATTTAGACACAAATGTATGCAATAAACTTAAACAGGAATGATCACAGAAACAAACACAGATGCAGAAATAAAATAAAAGCAGTAAAGGAAAGAACACACCGGATTTTATACTGGTTCGGAGTTACCCTACATCCAGTCCCGCAACACAAGTACGGATTTCCTTTCAAAACCAATTATACAATTACACCCTCGATTTCAAGGCTACGAGGTACACCCTCCAGAATTTCGATCCTCTGGGTAGGGATACTTGATTTCCGGGCCACAAGTTTACCCATTGATTTAACCGGGCTACAATCACACCGTTTCCCTTTTGATTGATTTCCAAGGCTACAATCATACTTTTCTCACTAATATATTACAAAGAAGTTTATAACTCTGAATAGCACTGAGAATCTTGTAGAGATAGTGATGGAGAATCAAACTAGAAGTAATCGAGTATGATTTGATGTTGATTTCGGCAGAGTAATGGTATGAATTTGTATAAAGAAAGGAGGACGAAGAGGAGAAGTAAAAAACCAGAAAAATATGAATAAAATTCGTTGAAACTGACCCCTATTTATAGAAGAACAACAGCCATGACCATTCATGAAGAGTTATGGCGAATAGACACTTCTTTTGAAATTTGAATTTTGAATCAAACTGTAACCATGTCGACATGGGTCCTATGGGCATGTCGACATCCCTCAGCTAATTTTGATGATTTGAATTTCTATAAACATAGCATTTATCTTATATAAAAACTATTTAAAACTTTATAAATATACTTGAATATAGTTGAAATTCATAAGTAAATATAAAGAACAATATATATATATTATTTTTAACTATAATTTAAATCAAAGTATAATAAATTATTTGAAAAGATAGTTTAAAATCAGGAGTAATTTTGACTCTGAAAATAAAGATGTTCTGAGGCTAAAATTATTTAAAATCGGAGTCGAGTGTTTTGAATCTTTTTTAAAAGGAAAGTTTTGAAATCATTTTGAAAATAAGATGATTTTGAAAAATCATTTGAATTAAGATTAGTGGATACAAAACAATGTCCCACTAGATTTTCATAGGTTCCATCCTACTTAGGGTTACATCCTTTTAACGGGCTCGAAGTGGATTCCATTCCACGAATAAATTGGATATTTAAGATGCCAGTGCTTTTCTACGAGTTTTAACAAATATTCCTAATAAAACAAACTTAACCTTGAAATCTTGAACTCTTGGTAATCTTGATACTCATGGGTCTTCTATTTCTATATCTTGAATCTCTATACTGTACAGTCTTCATTCTTGATAACAGCATGGTTAGATCCTGCACATACATATATATCTAAACTTGAAATGTTAGTATTTATATTTTATAATCTATTCTAAGGTTGTTGTCATCAAAACCATCATCTCACAAACTAACAATCTCCCCCTTTTTGATGATGACAACCTTTGTTTATAAAATATTAGTTCTATCCTAATAACTCCCCCTAAAACTAACAACTCCCCCTTAATCTATGCCTAACTACCATATTTTATATTTCTCCCCCTTAGTCATCAACAAAAACTTACTCCCCCACGCTCTTGGACTTCAGTACCTGCATTGATAAAATAATGAAATATATAATATATAGATTCAAGAAATAAAGATACTTATGAGCATGATAACTTAATTAAAGACTATATACATTTCAGTGTGTGTGTGTGTGTGTGTGTGTGTATGTTTTACACACCAAAATTTAAACAAAATAAAAAATCAATCCACACAAAGTATCAATTCAAACCAAATCAATCCAAACAAACAAATCAAACAAAGAAAAATTAAACGTTACGTGAAACTTCCACCCATCCTTCTCCAAATATAGGGTCTGCTTTAATTGCATCCTAATTCTCATTGTCATTGGTGAGAGAGACAGGAGGATGTGCTTCATTATCATCCTTGTGTAGAGAGGAGATCATCCATCGTATCGCATCGAAGTGCCTCTCTTGTTCCTTGATCATCTGCATTTGACTAAATTCTAAGTGACGCTGGTTTCTTAGAATAAAAGAGAGAAGATTATTGAATGAATTGAGTGTTTCTTCAAGATTTTCGGATAGATTGTGAATAGGATTGGCCATAATTGAATTAGTGGAAGAAATGGAGGATATAGATAATGAGAAATAAATTTTAGTGAAGAAATCTGGAAGAAACAGGTATTTATAGGTGTAGAAATTCGTTTGAAATGAATAGACATGTGGTAGTTATTCAAATTTCAAATTTAAAATCAATTGCCATTTCTGACCAGTACATGTCGACATGGTCAAGTAGGGGATGTCGACATGGGTTAGTGAAATTTTATGACAAATTTGATTTTATGAATAATTGTGTATATATATAAATTTATATAATATACTAACATTTATTTCAGAGATAAGATAAGATAGATAACAGAAAGAAAACATCATTTTATTGCATACCATGATAATACAATGATTAAGCACACTACAAGCTACATGAACATTCGAAAATAAAGCAAACTAAGACAAATACAACAAGATACTAAACGATAAAACTAGTTAGAGGATGAAGATGATGAAGATAATCCAAGTTTCTTGCTGACTTTCGAAAAGAACTTGTTCATCTTCGAAGAGATGTTATCCAACTTCTTACTAACAGATCGTTTTAGAATCCGTTTATTCTCCACAATTATCTTTTGGTTTTTGAGGAGGGTTGTGTTTGATGGATTGGAAGGATATTCGATGCTTTCCAAAGAAGTTTCACCTACTTCTTCTTCAATTTCCATTTCATCCCCTTCTTCTCTTTCTTCCTCTTCCTCTTCTTCCATATCTTCATGAGCTAAACGCTCTTCCTTTTCGGTAAGGGTCTCATAAGGTTGAAATACAAACGGAATTTTCATAAGTGAAATGTTGGAATGATTGAAAACTTTTCTAGATACAAATTCTTCACCTTTGAAATCCACTCCAAAATAGTTTTAAATTCGAGTAAGATAAATTCCATGATATAAAGTGTTCTCACCCATTTCAAGGTTTTTAGGACGAAGTTCATCCAAAATAACTTGCGCCCAATTTATGTCATAATTTCTGAAAATAGCAAAAAGAGCTTTGCAAACTTTTGAGGTGGGATTATTAACATTTCACGATCTCGGGGTCAAAGTATGTTGCAAAAGAAGGTTAACAATTCTTGCTTTTGGTAGAAAATTTTTATTTTTAAAATCAAAATCATCATCTCCTTCGAAAATGTGATGAAATGTCTCACGGTCATGTTCATCGATTTTAAAGTTAGAAATATCCATTCCCGAACTCTTACAATTGAGAATGGTACCCAAAAGATCACAATTCAAAACAATTTGAGTGCCTTTGACACTACTCCAAATTTCATCTTCATTTCCAACATAAAATCCGCGATTTAAATTCGCATAGAAAATTTTGACAAGATTAGGATAACAAACAAAATCATTTTGAGAGGAATCAATAAGACTCAAAACACCATTGTTTGCAAAAGGAGAATCATTTCACAAGTACAAAAATCTTGAAAAATAACAAATTTTCCGGGATGGACTTTGGCATAATTAGCATAATTGATGTATGCTTTAATTGCATCCGGATCATTCAATAATTGCTCTTTGATTTTTTTGGAAATTCTCATGGTTGAGGGGTTGCTTGAAAAAGCCATTAGAGTAGAGAGTAGAGAGCTTGAAGTTATGAAGAGAGAGTTTAAATTTGAAAATGAGAGTGAAAAGATATGATAAAAGATAGTGAATAAATAGATTCTCAAAGGACATGTTCTCTGGTCAAAAAGTGGCTTTTCAGAGAATAGAATGAAGTGAAAAGATGGAGGGAAATTCAAACATTTGAATTCAAATTTTGAAATTCAAATTCAGGTAGGCATGTCGACATCATGGTAGGGGCCATGTCGACATGTCCTTTTGAATTTTCATGATATGATTTTTCCTAAGATTTAATATATATATATATATGTATGTATGTATGTATGTATATGTATGTATTATTATTAATGTCTATTATATATTTCTGAAATATTATTATGCTTATAATAATTTTCAGAAAGAATTAAAAATGGTAAAAATAATAAAAAAATAAAAAAAAATAAAAAAAATAATAGTAAAATAGAGAATAAATTTTTAAAAATCAAACAACATACCAATTCAAAATCAATCGAACAATCAAGCAACTAATTCTAAGCAAGCAATTTCAACCAATTATATTGTAAACGTGTACCTTTTTTTTGAGTCCGTTTCTCTGAATTCGTCGGAGTCGTGAACTGCTGCGAAACACAAAGTCGAATTATCCGTCTTCTGATCATCATCACTTGAGGACGAGTCTGAGTCATCTAGAGTAGCAGTAAATGCACGCTTCCGTTTCATTGCTGATTCATTGTTTATAGGAGGATTCTGCCTATCTGGATATGGACAGTCTCTTTTGAAGTGGCCTGGTTTATCACAGTTGTAACACTTGTCATTATTCGGCACTATATTCTGATTTCCAGAATTCTTAAAGTTGTTTTTCTTGAGATTATTCATCTTTCTGTATTTTAGGAATTTCCTAAAATTTATGGTCATAAAAGCTATCTCTTCATCATTATCGTTGTTTGAGTCTGATCCATCGGTCAATGCATTGAATGCCATCGATTTCTTTTCAGATTCTTTATTTTCTCTTCTCCTGATCATTTGAACTTCATATGACATTAAATTCCCAATCAATTCTTCGATCTTCAAAATACTGATGTCATTTGCCTCTTCAATCGTAAGTGTCTTTTGATCCCATTCTGGAGTTAGAGAATTTAAAATCTTTCTGACTTGATCTTCTTCAGAAAATTCTTTTTCCAAGGATATTAGAGAATGCACAATATCCTGAAATCTACTGTACATATCTGAAATAGACTCGTCGGGATTCATTTTAAATAATTGAAACTGATTTGTGAGCATGGAAATTTTGGTCTGTTTAACTTTGCTTGTTCCTTCGTGTATAACTTGCAAAGTTTTCCAGATTTCATATGCAGACTTACAAACTGACATTCTATTGAATTCATTTCTATCTAGTGAACAAAACATAATATTCATTACCTTAGAATTATTTTGTGCAACAGTCTTTTGCTCAGCAGTCCACTGTACAAAATCAGTTGTGGGTTCAGAATATTCAATTTGTGTGATATTCCAAGTATCTAATCCTATAGATTGTAAATATATTTTCATCCTACATGCCCAATATGCATAATTACTGCCATTAAAAAGTGGTGGTCTGACAGTAGACTGACCCTCTACAAATGAACTAGTGACAGGAATACTAATGTTAGTAACAATACCAGTGTTGGTAGCCATTTTGAAAACTTTTCAAAAAACAGATTATGAAACTTTGAAAACCTTGCTCCGATACCAATTGTTAGAAATGCGAATTATGGATCTTAAGGCTAAGATTAACAATAGAGGGGGGTGAATAGTGTTAACAAAGAATTACTAAATCTTTTTGAGTTTATGTTAATTTAGACACAAATGTATGCAATATACTAAAACAGGAATGATCACAGAAACAAACACAGATGTAGAAATAAAATAAAAGCAGTAAAGGAAAGAACACACCAGATTTTATACTGGTTAGGAGTTACCCTACATCCAGTCCCGCAACACAAGTACGGATTTCCTTTCAACAGCAATTGTACAATTACACCCTCGGTTTCAAGGCTACGAGGTACACCCTCCAGAATTTCGATCCTCTGGGTAGGGATACTTGATTTCCGGGCCACAAATTTACCCAATTGATTTAACCGGGCTACAATCACGCCGTTTCCCTTTTGATTGATTTCCAAGGCTACAATCACACCTTTTCTCACTAATATATTACAAAGAAGTCAATAACTCTGAATAGCACCGAGAACCTTTTAGAGATAGTGATGGAGAATCAAACTAGAAGTAATCGAGTATGATTTGATGTTGATTTCGGCAGAGTAATGGTATGAATTTTTATAAAGAAAGGAGGAAGAAGAAGAGAAGTAAAAACCAAAAAAATATGAATAAAAATTCGTTGAAACTGACCCCTATTTATAGAAAAACAACAGCCATGACCATTCATGAAGAGTTATGGAGAATAGACACTTCTTTTGAAATTTGAATTTTGAATCAAACTGTAACCATGTCGACATGGGTCCTATGGGCATGTCGACATCCCTCAGCTAATTTTGATGATTTGAATTTCTATAAACATAGCATTTATCTTATATAAAAACTATTTAAAACTTTATAAATATACTTGAATATAGTTGAAATTCATAAGTAAATATAAAGAACAATATATATATTATTTTTAACTATAATTTAAATCAAAGTACAATAAGTTATTTGAAAAGATAGTTTAAAATCAGGAGTAATTTTGACTCTGAAAATAAAGATGTTTTGAGGCTAAAATTATTTAAAATCGGAATTAAGGATTTTGAATCTTTTTTAAAAGGAAAGTTTTGAAATCATTTTGAAAACAAGATAATTTTTGAAAATCATTTGAATTAAGATTAGTGGATACAAAACAATGTCCCACTAGATTTTCGTAGGTTCTATCCTACTTAGGGTTCCATCCCTTTAACTGGCTCGAAGTGGATTCCATTCCACGAATAAATTGGAAATTTAAGATGCCAGTGCTTTTCTACGAGTTTTAACAAATATTCCTAATAAAACAAACTTAACCTTGAAATCTTGAACTCTTGATAATCTTGATACTCATGAGTCTTCTATTTCTATATCTTGAATCTCTATACTGTACAGTCTTTATTCTTGATACATGCAAGGTTAGATCCTGCATATACATATACACCTAAACTTGAAATGTTAGTGTTTATATTTTATAATCTATTCTAAGGTTGTTATCATCAAAACCATCATCTCACAGACTAACAGCCACTCTCAAATTGAGTGCCATTATCAGCGGTGAATTTCTTTTGGGCTGAATTGAAAAACAATATCCTTGATGACAAAGTTCAGTATCCTAGGGATAGTGACTCCGGTAAAGGGCTCTATCTCAACAAATTTTGTGAAATAGTCAACGGCGGCTTGGGCATGGTTGTACCATTCCTTAGTGTTGGGTAGCTTTCCTATCAAGTTGACTCCCTACGTATCGAATGGCCAGGAATAAGTAGTGGGTCGAGAAGTGTAAGAGAGGCTTAGGGGACCTTCACAAACTACTAGTTCAACATCCTTGATTATAGTAGGCTAGTAATCACCTTGCTACATGGCTTTCTTTGTAGGGCTTTGACCCCCTGCGTGATCCTACAAAATCCTTTATTCAATTCTTCTCAAATCCCGTCGGCTTTGCTTCGGACTTGTACCACTAAAGTGGTTGGAGTATCCTAATCTATAAAGCTTCATGTCTATAATTTTGCCATAAGGATCATGGTAAAGGACCTTTCGAGCATCATCGCATTCAATCGAAAGCTCTTTTCTTACCAAAAACTTAACTAGGGGAGTCATTTAGTTGCCCATGGATGTTGTGTCAATATCCTTAGATGTTGCCATTGGCTTATAACAAGGGATACTCGGAATCTCCAAGGGAACCCATGGACTAGTTTCTTATGGATCGCTTGTCATCTTAGCCAACTAGTCCGCCTAAGCATTTTGCTTCTTGGGCATCAACTCCAGTTTGAACTTCGAGAAAGTGCTGATGATTTTCCTAGCCTCGGCAACATAAAGAGCCAATGTCTTGCCTTCAACGTGGTAGTGGTCACCAATCTGATTGATGACCAGTGAGGCGTTGCTGAACATATGGATAGAATTCATGCATAACTCATTTTCCAGTCTTATACTAGCCAGAATAGCTTCATTGTTGTTCACCTTAAAAGCAAGGCAGATAGTAAAACAAAGCTCTCTGATTTCTAGCTGACAAGGACCATATGATCCCTTTACCCATCTCCTTTCTTGTTTGATGTGATGCTTATAGATGCCAAGTTTGTTGACCGGTGATGGTCCATTCTTCGCTGATGTCAGGGATTGAGCACTGAATAATCGTATCCACCATGGCCTGGCCTTTGATATAAGTATGATACTAGAAGGATATGTGATGTTTCCCAAGTTCAATGGAACACTTTAGGAGTCGGTCGTTGTGTTAGGTCGGCTAAGGATCTATTACAATGGTTGGTTGGTCAGGATATTGATGGGATGAGCTTGGAAGTATGGCCAGAATTTCCAGGCCATTATTAATTGGTAGTAAGCTAGCTTCTCCAACCTTCTACATCTCATTTCTGGGCCAGATAACCTTTTGTTGATGTAGTAGATCAACTGTTGAACCTTCTCGTCTTCTTTGATCAACGTAGCACTGATTGCATGGTAGTCACCATATGGTATTATAATTATAAGTCCTCCTAGACAGTATTCGAGGAGTAGCCAAGTGTAATTTTTATTCTTCGAACACCTTTTTGCACTTGTCAGTCCAATAACACGACTTCACCATCTTAATGAGATCGAAGATGGGAGACAAAGGTTAGTCACCTTGGACATGAACCAACTAAATGCAGCCACCATCCCATAAAAGCTTTATAATTGGTTAACGGTTCTATGGATTTTCATGTCTTGGATGGCTTGAATTTTATCAAGGTTAGCTTTAATCCTGTTGCACTTACTATTTAACTAAGGAATTCGTCAGACCCAATGATTAACCAGCACTTCTTCGAATTTACCTAATTTTGTATTGGCTTAGAATATTAAAGTCTCGGAAAGTTTCTATGTACGCCTCCTAGCCTAGTCAGACTTCACCAACATATCGTCCACGTAACTTTCATGGATCAGCCAATCTACTCAGAGAATATATGGTTAGCGAATCATTGGTAGGTTGCGCTTGCATTTCAAAGCCCAAATAGCTTGGGTTAATAGTTATATATGCTGACATTGTTGATGAATGACGTGTGCTCTTGGTCCAAGCCATGCAAGGCAATTGATTATACCCAGAGTAAGCGTTCATGAAATTAAGGAACTCATGTCCATTGGTCGATTCTACTAACAGATCGATGTGAGGCAATGGAAAAATATCATTTGGGCAAGCCTTGTTGAGGTTGGAGAATTCAATGTAAGTTCTCCAAGACCCATTTGGATTTATGTCCAACATCAGGTTAGCTACCCGTAAAGTTATTCTACATTCTGGATGAAATTAACAGCTTCTCCACCTCTTATTTGAGAAGTTAATATTCCTATGTTAGGGGTCTACATTTAGGATAGAAAAAGCTTGCCTTTAGATCAATGTTCAAACCATGGAAAATGATTATTATATTAATGATGGTCATATTGACACATGCCCTTAAGTGAAGATGTCTTGCTTGTATTCAAGAATCTGACTAACTCATTTCTAGTCCTTGAGCTACTCAGTCTTGAACTGAACTTTAACACACCATATTTTGGAGGGTTCATAATATGAGAGATTAAATTAGAATAATAATAAGAAGATATTATCAAATAAATAAATAAGATAAGATAACTCAATTGCAAGAATTGTGTAAGGAATGTTTGATTAATTAAGTGTGAGACACTTTATAAAGTGTGGTTGGATGAAACAAGGGTAAATAGAGTAGTTAAGGTCAGCCGTGTTAATGAAA
Source organism: Allium cepa (assembly GCA_030765085.1). Lineage (NCBI taxonomy): Eukaryota > Viridiplantae > Streptophyta > Magnoliopsida > Asparagales > Amaryllidaceae > Allium > Allium cepa. The sequence goes on from CM060934.1 coordinate 131,644,201, forward strand.
ATAGATGATTTTCAAACTTTAGATGGGAAGGTTTGTGTTAATAGAAATGTAATAGTGTGATTAGGCTAGAATGATATATTAGCCCAAGCCTAGAAGTAGTAGCCCACTTTCTATAGTCTAATTGTTTATTTGATCTTCATTCTCTTCTTTCACAAAACAAATCCTAAAACCCAAAAACAAGACCAGCTATTATGAAGAAGAAGATTTCAAAGCTAGAAGATTAAAATTTTCAAATTCAAGGAAAAGGGAAGATTAAAACAAGTTTTCTTAAATCAAGGTGAGTAAAAAAATTCTCTAGAACCCTCGCTGGCATGTATGAATTCGAATTTTGTGGTAAATGAATGCTTGAATAAAGTCTAACGTGTTTGGATGTTTGACTATTGTTTTAATTATGGTTTAAAATTTAATTAACATGAATTAATTCGTATACTGTGGTAACATGAATAAATCACATCAAATGCCATGAAAATTGAATGTGATGTGCTTAATAATGAATATAGATGGGATTTTGATTTCATAATTTTTGGAATTTATCTAAATATTCCATGAATTTCCTAAATCAGGAAAAATGGTTAATTTTGAATTATTTATTTTTTTAAAAATAAAAAAACTAATTATTTTGACTTGAAATTTTCGTATAAGGTAAAATATGATAAAAGAGGTTTTTGGTGAATTTGTTGGATTTTTCCCATTAATTTTCTATTTTTTATTAGTTGTTTAGTGAAGGAAAGCACTAATTAATTTTTAATTAGTTAATGTGGTTAGCAATTTCTAAAAAGAAGCTGAAAAGATAAGTGAATTAACTAGTATGAAGTTGGCATTAAACAAGGCTTGGTAAAAAGAAGTTGCTTAAGAAGGTAATAAGTTTTTAATTTAATTATAAGATTGTCATTAAATCTTGTTGATCAAGTAAGACATGACTCACAAGGCTAAACTTCAAGCTGGGCCAAGATGAATTGTGCATGAAAGTTAGGAAAGAAAAGCGGATACTTCGTGAGGTCACCAATATTTTAACACAAGAGGGCATATGGCAATATGTATGTGTGTGTGTATGTGAGTGTGTATGTATGTATCTAAGTATGTCTGTATGTATTTATGTTACCCACAAAGGTAAGCATCATATGAAAACCAATAAAAGAAAATAGTTTATGATAGAGTAAAAAGCAGAAATAAACAAACTATACACGATGGTATGACTCATAAAGGCAAGAATAAAAGGAACTATTCACGAAGGCATGGGTACTTGGGTACTCAGGCAAGTAACAGCTTACAAAGGCAAAAAGGGGGAAAAAAGGACAGCTCACCATGCATGCAAGTTGAAAACACATGAAACAAAATGAAATGACTGCACACAAAAGCATGTTCACGAAGCATTAAAAAATGTAAAACACACAAGGGAGGGAATCTGATAGCTCATGAAAGCTTATACGCCCAGAAACTTTTAACAAAAGTAAAGCATGTGATAACTCTGTAGGGAGATGACTGGCTTGGATTAAAACATGATAACAGTATGCATCAACTTGGGGTTTGTATGTAACCATTAGTGACACGTTTGTTAAATTAAACACGACGTCTATGGGATAGCAAACGCACGTGATAATGAGGCATAGGCCACAATGGCTATGGAATAGCCAATATACATCAATTAAATGCAACTTACAATAGCATTGGAAGCTACATTTTTCTAAGTAAAATAATGGACACTTTGGAAGACAGTTTCCAAGTATTATTGAACTATTTCATATGAATGAAATAAAGGAAAGGTTTTATAAGTTAAAATTGTGTTAAATTATTTTGAAAATTGAAGAGAGCTTAAAGAAGCTGACAAATGATAAAGTATCAAAGCTAAAAATGTTTTTATTTAAAGAATGTGTAGGATACAAAATTCATTAATGAATGAAAAATGTTAAACCATGATTTTAAACGTATATCTACTCATAGTGTTATTAGATGGTAGGGTGCCATGACTATTAGTCTAAAATTCAATGGAATATGGCATGTTTCCATGATAGGGTTCAATACCAGATAATTTAAACACTGTAAAGGTAGTTATGGCATGGTACCATGGTAAGGTGCCAAAAACATCAGGACGGTGTTGTAACTGAAATAAATCAGCAACGTGACCGATAGTGGTTCAAGGACCAAGAGGGGCTAGTAATGCTTGGTAAGGACATTTACTAGAATATATTCAAGGTGCTTGCATCTAGCCTTTTAGGAGAGTCAGGGTAACTCTAGTTAAGGTGGCTCCTTGGGAAAACGAGTCGACATTTTCATCAGGTGACGTTATTTGAGAAAAAGACAAACTAGTGATAAACTACTAGGGAGGAAATCACTAATAAATTATTGATAACTTAAAGAGGAAAGCCTAAAACAAAAGATTAGGTAAATGGATGAATAAATGAGTTGGTTCATTCTTCATAATTGAATGATAATTGTAGGGTACACTCTTTGGTTGAATACGTGCTCATGGTTGCTTTCTGTGACATATTATTATCACACATTATGTCATATGTAAATGATGATAAAGCGAGAGGAAAAACTTATTTTGCATTTGCGGTGAGGTCTCGCTATGGATGCTTAGGGTAAAAGTTTTGCTCATACCAGACTTATTGTCGGACTGGTGTTTTCATTATTTCCTATAAACTTATGAGTCCTCATTTAAGTGGGCTAAGTTTATGGTTTAGACAAGTATCTATTTTTGAAGGACAAATAAAGATTTCGATGACGAAGTTGGTGGCTTACTATTTAATAAGGATATTTTGGATTTCCATTGTGTAAAACCAGGATTTATAGCTGGTTTTGTGTGGTGTTGGCATCTTCATACGTCGGACCTATACTACTCTGCTTTCTATTACATTTACCCTTGTGCGAAAACGATTTGGGTCTAAAGATGTAATAGATTATGTAAAATAATTTGATGTAATGAAAAGGATATTTAGTTGTTTAGTTTACTTAAGTCATAGAAAAAAATTATATTAATCTCACTTTGTCACTTGAAAATAATTTTTGTGATGACTGCAGCACCATCGACGTTTATTTTTTGGTCTCGAAGTAGGGGACGTTACAACTAAACAACCTTGCCATAGTTATCACCATTTATAAATATTGATTCGAGTGGAGTAGCTGGCCTACATAATTGTTCGAATCTATTATGCAAGGGTCGAGTAAGATGTCGAGATCAGAGTTGGTTTCTAAATCGCATTAGTCCAACGTGTAATCATGCGCTCTAAGACATCTTTGGAAAGAACGAATATTTTTGCTTGAGTCGAGGAGCTTAGGTTACCCCTGCTCTCACAGATGAGCAGGTGTTGAAAGGGTAAGAGTCATCGTTATGGAAGTCCCCACTTGCCAACAGGGTATGACTTTCTCATTCTATGCTACGATGAGCTCTTTTGTTCTTTAGGAAGTGGTTAAGGAAATAAGATCCTTGCCATTCCATTTTTTAGAGTTGTGGATGGTCCCAACATGAATTGGAGTATTGGTCGGCTCGAGGGTTCTCTCCGGTGAAACTCAACTAGTTGATGCAGCTTCACTGCTTGGGGTAGTGCTGACATAAACTAGAGCATTGATGGGCTCGAGGTTTTTCCTAGGTAGCACGCCATCAGTAGAGGTTTCTTTAAAGCTATGATGGTCCCAGCATGAGTGGGAGCGCTAACCATCTCGATCACACTCCTGGATGACATGTCGTAGATAGTTGTATGTTCACAAGGTAGGTTGTCTTGGTCTATGGCTTAAACAAGAGTGTCGGGTGACTCATATGTCTTTACGAGAGAAGCAATTAATATAGATAACTCTCCTTCAAAGTTAGGGGTGGTCTCGGCATAAATAGGAGTGCTACCAAGCTCGAAGGTTCTCCTGAGCGACTCATCCTCGAGCACTGAGAGCACTTATTAAAGCACGCTGACACCCTTCTTTTCTTGTCTGTGGGCGGTCCCATAACACTCCATAGTATTTTGTCAGTCACCCGACTCTCCTCGATACTGCCTCTTATGGGGAATATCATGACGAGCTGATTGTATAAGACAATTGCTTCTAGTTCTAGTAGGGACGATTGTTCTGTCGGTAGATTATAAGTAGATAGGAAATCAACCGCTACAAAGTTAACCTATATATTTTCAACAATGGGATCTTTGATAAAAGTGGAAATGAGGGTAGTAGTCCCCATTAGAACAATACCTACATTGAACATGATGTTCACTGAGCTAGCTCCTTCCATAAAAGCACTATATATATTGAAGTTTGTCAGTACAATGATGATGACCATAGGGTCATGATGGCTGTAAGAGATGGCTTTCCTATTCATGACAGTGAAAATGATAGGCTAATCCACCTCTATCCTATGTGCTTTAGCCGCTTGATGTTCTAGCAAATAAACTTGGCCAACCTTCCCCACTTCTCTTGATACGAAAATTGTTCCCTCTAGTTGTTTCCAGCTACATGTGGGTCTCTACAAATAGTCAGAATGTAGGTTATAATTGTGAAATTGTTAGTGGGTTGCTGGGGTTGAGCTAACCTATAACAATGTATCCCTTAACAAGGCCTAAATTCCAAAAAAATCGAAACCAAGTCCATCAAAGCACAGATCGTGGGATTTGGTGATTACAAATAAGCATGAGCATTATCATAGATTGATAAGAATCTAAACTCATAACGGGAACAATAATAAGATAGTAATACTGATTATAACTAATGCCATGGAATTAATGATATTCTTTGGAAAGCAGATTGTCACATTAGCATCGAGCATGAGAGAAAAAGAAACTTCACTTCAAATAAACATATCTAGCTTCCGTGACTTGTTCATGTAAGTCTATCCTATGGTTGTAACGAGAAAGGGGTCAGAACAACGTTCTAGTAACTGAAAAATCTATAAACTGTCAATAACATAAGTTTATACCAATTAGTTTGTTAGAATCTTGTATTTTGATGTTTTATTGTGACAACTCTATAAGTAAATATTATATGAACTAACAATATTTGCAGGAGAAGATACTATTCTACTCAACAATAGATTGCAGACCTGCTTCCGATTAAAAGCTTCAATATTGTCTATGGTTTGTCTATGGCCTTAGTCTGGTGGTTAATTTTTGTTAAAATCTCTCCAAAGTGGTATATGCATGCACACATACTTAAAAATCATTTCAAATCATAGTTCATATATCAAAGATTTTAGTAAACTTGTTCATGTATAAAATAATTTTCGAAAACACTTCAATATGACAGAAAACATGTATTTCAGTCGACTGAAATATATAATCCAGTCGACTGAATATCTATGCATATGCACAATTTGATATGAATGTTCAGTCGACTGAACTACCCATTTCAATCGACTGAATAAGGTGTTTTTTTTACTGATTCTTCTCTGATTTGAATTTTAAATATTTAAATTGGCTGAATTCTTTTGTTCGGTCGATTGAAATTGCATAACGACAATATTTCTGAAAAGCCACTTCACTTCATCAAACAGAAACAACTCTTGATTCAAGAGTTGTTTCTGTATCTTTTGACCACTACTTTTCACGAATAATTACAACTCTTAAACACTATATATATATATATATATATATATATATATATCTTTCAAATCATTTGTTTTAATCACCTAATTTCCTGATTCCATCTCGTATTCTTATTGTCTAAACTTTTTCCATTTCATTCAAACTCTCGTTCTAATCACTTGCACATTCAAGAGAAATTTCGCCTATGATTAGATTAACTTCTTATCTTCATGAACTACACTATATACCACGAAGGAGAAGATTATAGAAAGAGTGTACGTTATTGACTTATCAGTGCTATTCAAGAGCATAATCAGTCAGAAGAAATTTTTACTGTTTCTATTAGAAGTCCTGTTCGGTTGCTCAGGTGGTTGAAGTTCTATTCTGTTTCTTAGGTGGTTGAAGTCTTGTTCGGTGGCTCAAGCGGTGTAATACCTGTTCCTTCAGGTTAAGTGAAGGCTGATAGTTAAATTCCAATAAGAGTCTGTGATTGGACGTAGAATGAAAAGTTCGAACTAGTATAAAAATCCCTGGTGTCATTTACTTTACTTTATATTTATGTTAACACCTTTTTTATTCACGACTTAGCGACTCAACGACCTAAAAGAATAAGCGACTTAGCTGTCCAAGGGATAAGCGACTTAACTACCTAAAGGCATAAATGACCTAACGACCTAAAGCACAAAGCGGCTCAACATGGCACGACCGAGCGACCTAAAGTGTAAAGCAACTCAACGACTTAAGGATCTCCAGTGACCTAAAGACTCCTATGACTCAACAGGATAATGAACTAGCAACTTAATAAAGGCAACGACCTAACGAGTTAAGGAAGGAGCGACCTAACGACCTAACAAGCTTCAGAGTTAAGTCGCATATTGCCTCTTCTATTAGGTCGCTCACGACCTAAGCAAGCCGAGATAACTCTTGTGCAACACATGCTAAGTCACTCACAGCAAGTATCTCGTCCAAGGTGGCTCCATTAAGTTGCTAACGACTTATGATACCTCAGGATCACTCTTAGGTCGCAACTCCCTAGGTTGCCCACGGCCTATGCCACACGACCTAACTCTGACACTCTCCTATAAATACCATGCCTACTCCACATGGAACGGGGGATTTTTTTGGATTCTTTTTGGGACTTTTGGATAATTTCAGGAAGGCCGAGACTTTGCTGTTTCCACTTCTTCTTCAGCACTTCAAATGCCAAAGACACTTAAAAGATCATTTCTACATCAAAGTTCTAACTAATTGCCTTCATAGTGTTGTAATTGAAGAATGATTGTAAAACTTGTAATCAAGTCGATAATAGAAGAGATTAAGTGGACGTAGGCTTGACTTTGAGCCGAACCACTATAAAAATTGTTGTCTCTTTACTATTTTCTATTACTCTCTGCTATTTACTGCTTGCTTTTACTTCCCATACCAACGGATGGTGCTTTTGCTATATCACAACTCACACCGGGGTGTTAGCGTACATTTTTTGCGTTAACAATTTATATTCTGCACTAGTAGATAACTTAGTTAATATTCCATATTACGATCCTTGGTCATTTTCACTTGGTATCAGAGCAGGTCATCATATAACCATAACACGTTTTTTAGTATTCAGTTAACATGGAAAATAACACAGGTTTTATTGAAGGTCAATCCACTGCACGACCACCACTACTTAACGGTTTGAATTACAACTATTGGTCAACTCGGATGAGTATTTATATGCAAGAAAACGGATATGATACTTAGAATATCACTCCAAATGAATACACTATGCCTACCACACCATATGCACAATGGTCAAACACAAAAAATAGACGCTAATTCAAATACAAAAGCCATGAATATGTTATTTTGTGCTTTAGATAATAATGAATTTAATAGGGTTAGTATGTGTAACTACTTATGAAATCTGGCGAACTCTTAAAGATACATATGAAGAACAAACAAAGTGAATATACAATTTCTATGCTTAAAGATCAGTTCCAAAATTTCAAAATGAAACTAGATGAAACTATAAATGACATGTATTCTAGACTCCAAGACATATATCATTCATTATTAGCACTATGAGAAAAATATTCAAATTTTGATATTGTCTCAAAAATTCTAAACTCTTAAACAAATGAATGGGAAAGAAAAGTCTTAGCCATTGAAGAAGCTAATGACATTTCTACCATCAAACCTGAAGAGTTGATAGGAAATCTCATGTCATATGAAGTAATTTTGCTGGGAAAACACAATCAAGCCTAAGATAGGAAGAATATTGCATTCTAAGCTAAACAGAAGATTCAGATTCAGATAAAGATGGCATGGCATTTATATCAAAGAATTTCAAAAGGTTTCTAAAATTTATCAAGAATAAGAAATTCGAAAACAATAAGATAGACAATACCAATGAACCACCATCTTCAACTCTCGAGTGTTATGAATGTCATAAGAAGGGTCACATAAAGAAAGACTGTCCCGATCGAAAGAAAGGCAGATACAATAATTAAAAGGACAACAAAATGAAGCAAGCATTCTCTGCTACATGGGATGACTCAGAATCATCTTCCTCATCAAACAGTGTCACCGGCAGTGATTCTGAACAAGACAATGTCTGCTTTATGGTTTCCACTAACGATGTAAGTGATCTTACTTTTGATGATTTAATAGAAATAAACTTCGTGCAATCGTATAAACTAAAAGAAGTTAAAAGAAAGTATAAAGATGCTCTAGAAAAATCTAAATAGAAATGAAATAGAGGTTGATATGCTAAGAGATGAAAAGAAATTTTTAGAAAAAGAATTTGTTAAAACACAAGAATTTTTGTCAAACGTTCTTCTCAACTCACTATGCTATCGAATGAAATAAAGGTGAAAAAAGAAAGGAATATGACATTAGCTTTAGAAAATAATGATTTAAAATCAAATGTCAAAATTCTTGAATTAAACAATACTAGTCTTAAAACTGAGTCAGAAAATATCACTAAAAATGTAACTATTTAATAAAGGAAGAGAAAATCTTTCTAAGATTATTAGTAATTCTAAAACTACTTTTAATAAGAAAGGGTTAGAATATACAAATTCTTCAAAGACATGTTCAAAGAAGAATAAACCACCATATTAAAATTTCATTTTACATAAAAATTTTGTAAAAGCAAAACCAAAACCAAAGGTTTTCACTCAAAAGAAAGAAGTTTGCAACACAAATACTATAAAGATTTGGGCACCAAAAACTAATAATAATTCAATCAGAAATAAGTATGTTAAGTCTTTTATGAATACAGTTCATAAAAATGAAAATTTTACTTATAAAGGAGTTCTAAACCCTCTTGGGTTTGGTTTCCTAAAATCTAACTCTTAGGACCATAATAAAAAGTGGGTATCAACTTCATTCCTATATTTCTAGCAGATACCAACTAAGAAAAGAGGAAACTGGATACTAGACAGTGGTTGCTCAAAACATATGATAGGAAGCAAAGATATGCTGAGTAACATTATCTATTCAAATGGAGGATCTGTCACATTTGGAGATAATTCCAAAGGCTATATCATCGGCAAAGGCGATGTGAGCAATGACGGTACATCTAACTTACCTCTTGATACAAATGTTTTACTAGTTAAAATTTTAAAACATAATTTGCTTAATAAGTCAATTATCGATGAAGGTTTTGATATAACTTTTTTGGAAAACAAATGCAACATATTTGATCAAAATAATAATCTCATATTTGAAGGAACTAGAGAACGATATATTTATATATTAAATACGAAAGTTAATCATAAATCAAATATGTGTCTAATATCCCAAGAAAATGATCCTTGGTTATGGAAAAAAAGATTTTGTCACATTATTTTTAAATCAATAAGCAAATTATCTAAGAATAATTTAGTAGAAGGTTCACCTAAAATGAATTTTAAAGTAAAGAGTATTTGTAATGCTTATCAGTTAGGAAAATTAAAAAAAATCATTTCTAAATCGAAGAAAATAATTTCTACATTACAACCACTTGAATAATTGCATTTAGATCTTTTTGAACCAACTCAAGTTCAGTCTATGAACCATAATAGATATGATTTTTTAATTATAGATGATTTCTCAAGATTCACTTGGACAATATTTTTTAAAAATGAAAGTGATACTTTTGAAAATTTTAAAATATTTGCTAAAAGAATTCGAAATGATAAAAATTTATAAATTAAAAATATTCGGAGCGATCATGCTGGTGAATTCGAAAATGAATCTTGAAAAATGTTGTAATAAGAAAAGAATTATTCACATTTTTTCATTTCCAAGAACTCCGCAACAAAATAGAGTTGTAAAAAGGAAAAATAGAACACTTTAGGAATGTGCTAGTACTTTATTGAATGGAAGTACTCTATTGAAACACTTATGGGTAGAAGCTTTAGCAACTGCTTATTATGTTTTAAATAGAGTTTCCATTAGACCATTTAAAAAACATTCCCTATACGAATTTTAGAATGGAAGAAAACCCAACATATCATCATAATATAAAGTATTTGGTTCAAAATGTTTTCTATTAAATACAAAAGATAAACTTGATAAATTTGATCCAAAATCCGATGAAGGAATATTCATTGGATATTCAGAACGAAGCAAAGCCTATATAATTTATAATAAAAGAACTAAAGTAATCGAAGAAACACTTTATGTGTCATTCGATGAAAATTTCAAACTTAATCATAAAAATGAAGATGATGAAATTGTCTCAAAATCAAATAACATAGAAGATGATTTTGAAAACATTGAAAATAATGTAAACAATAATTTACCAGATAATAATGAAATTCGAACTCCACCAAGACTTCTAAGAAATCATCCTGTTGAAAATATCATTGGAGAAGTAAATACTAACATAAGAACTCGAAATCAACTAAATCAAATGAGTCATGTAGCTTTTCTTTCAAACATTGAACCCAAAAATGCTAAAGAAGCCTCAATTGATGATTAAAGGATTATAGCTATGCAAGAAGAACTAAATCAATTTGAACATAATGACGTTTGGGACTTAGTTCCTAGACCAAGTAATGCTTGTTGTTATCGATACGAAATGGGTTTACAAAAATAAAGCTGATGAGCAAGGAAATATTATTTGAAACAAAGCTAGGTTAGTTGCTCAAGGTTATAATCAAGAAGAAGAAATAGACTATGATGAAATATTTGCTCATGTAGCTCGTCTAGAAGCTATACGTATTTTATTAGCTTATGCATGTTTCAATGGCTTTAAACTATATCAAATGGATGTAAAATGTGCATTTTAAAATGGTTTAAAAGGAAAATGTATATGTAGAAGAACAACCTTTATTTGCACATGAAAAATATCTGAATCATGTTTATAAATTAAAAAAGGCTTTATACGGTTTAAAACAGGCACCTCATGCTTGGTATGACTGTCTTAAAGATTATTTAATCAATTTAGGTTTTAAAATTGGAAAAGTAAATCAAACTTTGTATATAAAACATGATAAATGATATTTTAATAATACAGATCTATGTAGATGACATTATTTTTTGTTCCACAAACAAAAAATTATGTCAAGAATTTTCAAATATTATGACAAGAGAATTTGAAATGTCTCACATGGGAGAACTTTCGTATTTTCTTGGTTTACAAATTAAACAATTAAGTAATGAGATTTTTATTAGTCAAGAAAAACATTGTAATAATCTTATAAAACGATTTGTTATGGAAAAACCTTCTGCTAAACCGATTCCTAAGAGCACTACAGTATATCTTGATCGAGATGAAAATGCAAAAATGTTGACAAAAACTATATCGTAGCATGATTGGATCATTACTTTATTTAACTGCTAATCGACCAGATTTAATTATGAGTGTATGTTTGTGTGCACGATTTCAAGCAAATCCCAAAGAATTGTATTTGCGAGCAGTGAAACAAATTTTGCATTACTTAAGCAAGACTAAAGACTACGGTCTCTTTCATCAAAAAGAATGTCCTTTTGAGTTAGTATATAGCGATATTGATTTTTGAGGATGTCGAACGGATTGAAAGAGTACAAGTGGTACTTGTCATTTCATTGGACGATCTTTAGTATCTTGGTTTAGTAAAAAACAAAATTGTGTTTCGCTTTTAACGTGTGAAACAACATATATTTCTTCTGCTTTGGCATGTGCTCAAGTAATATACATGCAGCAAACATACAAGATTTTGGAATAAACATTTCTAATTCAACGATTTACTATGATAATACAAGTGCTATAAATTTATCAAAAATCTTATAAATCACTCTAGAACTAAACACATAAACATTAGACATCATTTCTTCACTATAATGTAGAAACAGGAAATAAATCACTAGATTTTGTACCATCAGAAAATCAAATAGCTGATATATTTACTAAACACTTAAATGAAAATAATTTTATTAAATTATGATGTGAACTAGGTATCTTCCGTTAGATGAGTAATAATTCGATATTATTTTATAAAAAAATTTAAAAAATATATATATAAATTTTCTTAAAGCAAAAAATTGGAGCCGATGGTACTCGAACTGTGTTTCCTTGGGAGGAAGTTGCATGATGTTCCAATATTCTAATTTGATTCTTGAATTCAAACATTACATCTCTTTAATTTAACTTATGACCATTATTTCTTATTTTCTCTAATCTCACATTTTACTTGGCTGAGATTTTCCAAACGTTTTTCACCTCAAACATAAAAACTAGTAATAATGTATAGCTCAATATATATATATTCAACCAACTTTCGTATTTTTCTTAAGAATTACAAAGTGTTCAAACAACTTAATCTACAAATAATATACAAACAATACAACATCATTGCAACAAAGCTCAAACCAATCCTCAATCGTATTTAGCACTCCAACCTCCGATTCCTCAAACAATTCAACTTCGGTATATATTCCAGTTAAGATTACGCCTTTACCAAATCATCACATTGGGTATATGCCAAAATGAAAGAGAGCTAAAATAAACTTGGGTGTTGGCTCTCCGTCAACAAAAGAAAAGATTAATGATATCCACCACTATCAATGGGAAACATTAGAACTTCAGCGCGAAATGTACTACAAACAAAATGTCAATGCAAAACGATTAAGCTTCTCGGAACAATTTGCTTTGAAGTTTTGCGGATCATCTTCCAAACAATGTATGCACCAACCATCTCTGCAACATCCTCAAATATCTCCAAACTCTTGCGAACGTGGTGCTTAAAGTAATGCATGGTCTCCTTTTCATCCATTACAAGAAATCACCAAGGTTGAACCGCACTCAAATGATTCGAAAAATTCCAAAAATTTAGTCTTTTTGTTTATGTATTATAATTTGAATAAGTTGTTTGTTTTCTGGAATAATAATTATATATTTTTGAATAACATTAAATTAAAATTATAAAACACATAAATATATATTGTATAACTAAATGAAGGAAAAGCTAGATGAAAGGGTTACTGTAGAAAAAACAACAGATTCAGTCGACTCGGAGAAGACATTCAGTCGACTAAATATTCAAACTAATTTAAATTTTTGACATAAGAACATTGACTGAATCACTCCAACCAATCAATTAAATCTCCCCAAAAACGAACTATATACATGTGGGTTACTTTTTCCTGTAAACCAGTCAACTGACCTCCCCAATACAGTCATCTGAATCTTCAACCTTTTTGAATTTCCACTCAGCAACCAATCGACTGCCACCCTACATACAGTCGACTGAATTTCGATATTTCACACTATAAACTTGCAGCATGAAAAACCCTACATACCAGTCGACTAATCAATTCATTTAGTCGAATGTCCCATATATTTTCAATTTTTTAAAATACTAATACACTCTCTCCAATGCAATATTTCACCCTAACACTACTTAACTCACCCCTCTTCTTTATATTCCACTCACCAAAACCATTTTTACTCCAAAAGAAACCCTACCCTCCACTTCAAAAATCAATTTTTTTACAAAAATCTATTCAAATCAATGGCACCCCAATTCAAACGTGCTCATGAATCTACTGCTTGCCCATTTGAGAGCCAAATCAGTTCCTGGCTTCACAATGAGGCAGCGGTAACTTGGTTCAATTCAATGAAAAATTCTAGGATTTTTGTAGGAGCTTTCATCAAATTTGCTGATATTAATGGCTATGCTATACGAGAGCTTGTCGAAGCTAGTGGTATCAACCATCTCATTGGGTATGACTCAAATAACGTCAAACTTTATCCTCTATTGATTAAGTTATTTTTCGCTAACATGAATCTAGACCACCAAGATCAACGAAATAAGGATGATTGTATTTGGACCTTGGTTACGGAGTTAAAATTTATCTCCCTCTACAACGACTTGGCGACATACTACGATGTCCATTCGAAGTATTGGATATTGATAATGTGTTGGTTGATATGTATAATAGGGATGAAGTTTCTCATCGTTTTCTATCGGATGATTTGACAATCTTGAAATCAAGTGCCTTACGTTTGAAGGCACGTATTCTTCACCGAGCTCTTATTCGATCACTGCAATCTCGTACCGGTAGCTATGAGAAAGTCTACAAGATGGATTTCCAATCCCTTTATGCTATTTACTATCTTAAAGGGTAAATTAGGCAAATATTATTTTGGAAGAGTTTCTCACTGTTAACTACAAAAGAAACTACAAAACCATCCACTACGGAGCCTATATCATGTGTATTCTTCAAAACTTCGGAGTTCCTTTACCCGATGCGGATTACACGACCATTAGAGAGCTTAACTCGAAGACTCTAAGTCTTATGGGTCTTCCAAAATGCCAGGAATCTCAACAGATAATAAGCTTCCAACAATGGGCCGCAAATCGCGATCAAGGGATTCCTCAACCAAGGGATACAAATGTCGCATTTTCATCCTCACAACCTCCCCGCCAAAAAGAAGAAGAAGATAACGATGAGTCATGAGCCCCATGGTGACATTACTCTAAAGCAAGCATTCAATACTCTCTTTCTCAATCAAAGTAAGCTTGAAAGACGTTTGGCTACCGTCGAGACAAATATGACCAAAAAATAAAATGGTTAATTCAATAAAAGGTATTTTAAACAAAATCTAGGAAAAAGTGTCGTGTACCGGCTCTACCTCTACTGGTGTTGTTGAAAATTCCGCATCTTTTACTTGGTCAACCTCCGAAAAAGAAGAGGATGAAGAAGCTTCAGCTGAGGAACTCTAGTTTTTATATTTTACTTCCGCATATCTTATGGTATTTTTTAAGACATTCGCATATCTGTTTATTGTGTGTTGATATTGTTATGTAACAATGTTCTTTATTTCTATTATTTTTATGTTAATGTTTATCCGTTCGCTATTTATGATGCTAAGTGTATTTTCTTTCCCAATGTCATATGTTGATTATTGTGCTTATATGTCTACATTACTCTTATTAGCTATTTATTTCTTTTTGTCGATGACAAAGGGGGAGAAATAGTTTGCTGAAGGGAATATTCATTCAGGAGGAGTAAATTGGTTTTATAAATTTGCAAACTTACATAGTTGTCATCATCAAAATGGTAGAGATGTTAGAACCTTGTATTTTGATGTTTTGATTGTGGCAACTATATAAGTAAATATTATGTGAACTAACAATATTTGTAGGAGAAGATACTATTCAACCCAACAATAGATTGCAGACCAAATTCTGAATAAAAGCTTCAATATTGTCTATGGTCTAAGTCTGGTAGTTAATTTTTGTTAAAATCTCTCTAAAGTGGTATATGCATGCACGCACACATACTTAAAAACCTTTTCAAATCATAGTATCAAAGATTTTAGTAAACTTGTTCACATACAAAGAATTCTTGAAAACGCTACAATATGATAGAAAACATGTATTTCAGTCAACTGAAATACATAGTCCATTCAACTGAATTGTGCACATACACAATCTGATATGAATGTTCAGTCAACTGAACTATCCATTTCAGTCGATTGAATAAAGTGTTTTTTTGTACTGATTCTTCTCCGATTCAAATTTTAAATATTTCAGCTGGCCGAATTATTTCGTTCGTTCGACTGAAATTGTATAACGGCTATATTTCTGAATGTCACTTCACATCATCAAACAGAAACAACCTTTGATTCAAGAGTTTTCCATATCTTTTGATCGCTACTTGTCACGAATAATTACAACTCTTAAACACTATATATAGCCTTCAAATCATTTGTTTTAATCGTCTAATTCTCTGATTCTATCTCATATACTTATTGTCTAAACTCTTGCCATTTGCATTCAGACTCTCATTCTAATCACTTGCACATTCAAGGGCAATTTCGTTTGTGATTACATTGACTTCCTATCTTCAAAAACTACACTATATACCATAAAAGAGAAGATTATAGGAAGGGTGTACGTTATTGACTTATCAGTGCTATTCAAGAGCATACTCAGTTAGAAGCAATTTTTATTGTTTGTATTAGAAGTCCTGTTCAGTTACTCAGGCGGTTGAAGTCCTATTATGCTGCTTAGGCCGTTGAAGTCCTGTTTGGTTGCTCAAGCAGTGAAATACCCGTTCCTCCTGGTTAAGTAAGGATTGATAGAAAAATCCCAAAAGGAGTCTGATATTGGACGTAGAAAGAGAAGTTTGAACTAGTATACAAATCCCTATGTCATTTACTTTGCTTTGTATTTATATTCCGCACTAGTAGATATGTTAGTTAATATTGCATATTATGATCCTTAGTCATTTTCATGATTTCCGTTTAGTTGTTATGTCTATTAAGGTTAGAAATTCTAATCTAACCTTGCATTCCACACATGGTTACTTACATACCCATTACTAAGGTAAGAAATACTGACGAAGCCTTATCACCTACCCAATATTTTCAATTCCATTTAGCCACTTGATACTTCTATATATGAAGCGGGCTTTTACTATTGCCACATAATACTTTTAAAAGAGAAATATGTAGACTCTGCCATTTATGACCTCAATCGAGTAGACTCCGTCATTTAAGACCTATTTCCAAGGTCAACTTCTAGCATCGTCATTATTGGTCTATTGGTCCTAGCTACAGAGACCTTTGACCACTATGAATGGCCTTATAATTTGTAACATTCATACCACTAGCACGTCTATTGTTATTAATGTCTTAGTAATGTGAGAGAGTATACCCAAGCCACTTAATACCTCATTAACAAGGACTAAGTAGGCCTCTGACCATTTAGCACCTATTTTATAGGTAGGCCTTTTCCATTTAATACCTAATCCTAAAGGGGATTCCTCACTGGTATCACCCAACTGACATTGCTTGAAAATCTCGTTGTGCTACCTAATACTTCTTTTATAGGAAAGAAGGCGTCACTACAGCCACTTAATACCTTAAGCCTGAGGCAAACCCTTTCCCGAGATATCCATCTTCACTCTTAATTATAAATGTGGAATCTCATTAGTAGGTTGCTCCATTCGGTAGGGAGGTGGGTCATACAATATCCACTTCATACATCAATGCCAAAGTAAACCATTTTAGAGAGATCCTTATTTATTCGGAACCACACTATGTTATTTAATACTTTCTTTTTTGAGAGAGTTAGACCCAACGGCAGCTTAATACCTCAAACCTGAAGCGAACCCTTATGGAGATATTCCTCACCTATCCTAATTCAAAATTTGGATCATTTAATACTTTCCAATCAAGAAAGCAGGCCCATGCGTTACCAGTCGACCGCTGGGTGTCGAATGGCCCCAATAACGGGTCGGCTTATGGACTTGGACAATTAATATAAAAATGTTAATTTTTCTAATCGAATCATTTTCCTTCTAAATTCGTTTTTCATCTTTAACTTCATTGTTTGGACTCCGATCGCAAAACTCCAGATATGAAAGTTGCTCAAAATTTCAATGCAATGGTGCACATTTCATGGTCAAATTCCATCGTTTGCAGAAATTCGATTTTTGTAACCTAAATAATTAACTAACTAACTAATTAAATAATTAACACCAAATTACGGGTGTTACAGTCTTCCTCCCTTGAAAAGAATTTCGTCTTCGAAATTTCATCAGTGACTTAGTTATTTTTTTGGCTCATAATTATCCTAAACTACACAACCAATAAGTGGATGACCAATTTTGCAATCAAGCATGGACAAATGCAAAGTGTATTACTGTACCACCACTATAGAAAATTTGTATGCAAAAAAATTCTAAATCGGACCCCAAATATGAGTGCAATGCTTTGAAAATATTTTTGAAAAATACGATGCAAGCAACCTATATGTAGGCAGCTTTTGAAAAATCTTTTCAACCAAAACCCTGTATATTGATTTTCTTCCATAACAATGGCCTCAATCTTACGAATAGAAGTATGAAGCGACAAATTTTTGCATCCATTTCCTACCATCCAATAATCTATTGCATCAAAAAGAGCTTCCTAAAAATTTAGTCCTATGCCCAAAAAAGAATTTAGGTGGCTAATTTATCATTCTTACCACTCTATAATCTTCATATTTCCGTAATGTAGTGGAAATTTCCTCGCTGGCTCGGATTTACTCCCAATTTTCCATACACAAAACAAATAAGGAGGCTTATTTTCAAGCTCTAAAACAGAATTGATTCTAAAAATAGACTCGTGCATGTCGTTGACAAGGTATGGAAATAAAAATTCCAAGTTAAAACAGTTTTTACCTTGTTATCGCTTGCATTTATCACATAGATGATCCTAATGCATTGCTAAATCCGCAAATTCTAATCCTATTTGTCTTGCCTATGCTTAACATGTGGCCTTCAAAGTAAAAAAATTCACAAAAACCTTTCCCACTTTTCAAAGTTGCATGTCATTTGAAGAATAAAATCCCAAAATATTTAGATGCACATTTTCCCTTAAAATAAAGTTTTTGGATAAAAATTCTAAAAACAATTTAAGGGCCAAAAATAGCTAAAATTTAACAACCCTTTTTTTCAAAAGAGAAGCTTTTCAAAATATTTATTTTTCAAAATTTCTAATAAATTAAACCACAAACTCAACGTAGTCGGGAGTCGATTATGCGCTAAACGCATAAAACAAATTCTAAAATTCTACAGCTAACATTAACATATAAAACTTGACATTTTATTGAAGATCTTATCATGCGT
The DNA here is from genome assembly GCA_030765085.1 of Allium cepa. Taxonomy (NCBI): domain Eukaryota; kingdom Viridiplantae; phylum Streptophyta; class Magnoliopsida; order Asparagales; family Amaryllidaceae; genus Allium; species Allium cepa. Next base: position 131,662,776 of record CM060934.1, read on the forward strand.
AGTTAAAAAAAAATTAGCTTTTTAAGGAACTGAAGCAGTGAACCATGATCCCAAAACAACTTTATTACGTCTTTTGTTAAAACTTTCTAACTACTCTAAACTTCCAGCCTTATATTGCATTTACTATTAGTTAAGTGTCATCATCGAATTCACATATTTGTACTACCTCTTCACTATGCAAATATAAGAGCGATTTGCATGTTCAAAAACAGTAACATAGTAAATAAATAGGAACTCATAATATTGTGCGTGCCTTTTAAAAGAGAAAACTAACAATTACAACCCAAAAAGAAAAGAACAAATGCTGGAAGGGAAAAGACAAAAACACCATAAATCCTAAAATAATGCCTACAGACTATGAAATGCGTTGCCCAATGGCTAGAGCTCGATCAATTGTTGTGACCCTTGAATGGTCATAGTATAACGGCTATACATGCAATCTCGTGCCACTGGCCTGCAGGTGTTGCTGACGGCTTTGGAATTGTCATCTTCTTGGGGAAGGATCTAATGATAGTAGAAGAAACCTTCTACTAAATTGCCTCTCCATGGAGGTTTATCTTTATTACCTACTGATGAGAGTGGATAGGTGAAAATACGAAACGTGATTCCATGGAGTGTTAATCCTTGATCAAAAAATTGCCTTATATGGGTGTGGGTCCAATTAAGGGAGATGCCACCAATACTCTCTTACGCGGTCTTTCGCACTGTGACATAAATCCTGTCGTAATTTCCCATCTTAGCGATGACATTGTGTCGAATGATGCACTTGATCAGATGGGCAGTCAGACATAGATTATCCATATTCTAAACATCGACATCTTGTAAAAAAAGATCTACTATAAATCTTTGAGTCGGTCACTTCAAAATCATCCAAGTCCGCGTCCTTCACGAAAGTATCCAAAATCTCAACAAGATTATCAACTCAATCTAGACACCCTTTACTTCTGAATGAATCGAACTGTTGCCTTCATTGAAATTCTACGCCAAGAAGACATCAAAAGAAAAATGCAGCATGGGTAACATTCCCGCTCAAAGGTATTGAAGCATAGGATCGGCGCAAATCCTACTGCGATGATAGATCTTCCAGCCCAAAAGTGACGAAACCTTCTGCTCATTTTGGTCCAGCCTAGTGGGCTCTTGAGGGTTGAGACCATAACGGTGCGAGGAGAAACCGATAGTGTGGAAAGGTATCTTGATCTAAGAAGTGGTCGGAGAGAGGAGATTGGTTTTAGATTTAAAGTGGTGGTGGGGAAAAATCTAACGTGCGAAACCATCACATGGGGGGAGGCGAGGCTGCTGTTCCTAAGAAAAAACGGCGTCGTCTAGTAAGGGAACGGAGTAGAGAGGTCGATACTTGGATGAGGGTGGTGGATATTGAGTTCGTATGATTAAGGAAAAAGGAAAGAAAAAGGCTACTTGAAGGAATTCGAACGACGCTTTTATGGTCCAATTCTAGGTTCAAGTTGTGCCAAAACTCGTTAACTAATAGATCACTCTAGGTTTACCGATATATGGTCAACAGCTAGACTTGCCTTGGGCATCAATTGTTCCTAGACTCAATTAGGGTCGGATTAAATACTAATGATTGTTTCATGTCGTCATCTTTGGTTCTATATTATCTGAAAAATTCCTATCCTTGTCGGTGTCAAGGCCTACCACCTAGTCTCGAACCTAGCTCTAGCAATTCATGGTAGTCCCAACAAAACTGTCCAACAGCAATTCCAAAAACCCCAAAATATTCTAGCTGTTATTTCCTACCCACATCGCATGGAAATATTTCTTCCAATAGCCGATAGGAAAAATAACACTTCAAACTACATACCCTAATAAAATTAGTGGCATTCCTATTTTGTCTACACCTTAAAGAGAGAAAATCTAAAAATCTCGATTTTATGAATCGAAAAATCACTAAGCTACATATATGCTTCTTTATGCTTGTTTCTAAATAATAGAAACTTCTTCATACCGAAACTTCCCTTAGAAATCAAACTTATATATATATTCTTGGTTTCCAAAAACCTTTTTAAAACTCAAATTTCCCAAATTGGAAAATTATATCTTTGCCAAAAATCAAAATCAAGCTTTTACTAATATATACATATAATTATTTAAGTATTTCAAAAATTAATCCTTTAGTAAAAAAAATTTCTTAACATGACCAACTTAATGGCATACGTGTTCCTTGAAAATTAAAATTTCAAAACTTTCCCAGAACAAAATTTCGAAAATAAATCCTCGGGAAAAGAAATCCTTTGAAAACCTTTTTTCTAAGATCTAAGGAATTTCCAAAATATACTTTATAAAAATTATCTCACAGGTTTTAGACTAAAGAATTGACATTAATTATCCAAATAAAAATCTAATTTGCCATCAAACAGGTGATTAATGGAGGCGCCCTAGTAAAAACTTATTTTCGAACAATTGTGACATACAAACTCTAATTTCCTACTCATTTGGAATAAATGTGTCTCCAATTGGAACTCATCATCAAAATCCAAAATCACAAGGTGCTAGAATCTCAACCATCAAGTCAAACAATTTCAGTCTCCAGGATTTTTCTATTTGTCCTACTTATGCTCTTTATCAATCGCGCCTTACGCATCGCCAACGCTCCATAAGGTACTTTGGAGTTGACGTGAAAATACTAACTCTAAGAAATTTCCAACCCATAGTATTTATGCCCATTCCTTTGGAGTGGATCTACAACTACTTCTATATTCAAAATTCTTGGAATCCAACATAAAAATATAAGAATACTAGATATGAAAGTATGAATAAGTTCTCTCAATTTATCTTAATTCCTCTGATTTGCTAGCCTAGGCTCTGATACCAAATGTAACAACCCATACCTTAATGGTTCTAAATTTCAGCAGCAATCGACATCTAAGTCCATTAAATCACAAATCATGGGATTTGTTACCAGAAAATAAGCATGAGCATTATTAAAGATTGATAGAAATCTAAACTCACAACAAAAACAATAATAAGATAATATTACTGATTAAGACTGCTATCTTGGAATTGATGGTATTCCTAAGATAGCAAATTTTCATATCAGCATTGGGCATGAGAGAAAAGGAGACTTCTTAACAAATAAACACATCCCGCTCTAGCGAGTTGTTCCTCTAAATCTATCCTGTGGGTAGTAATGAGGAGGGGGTCAGAACAAAGATTTGGTAATAGGAAAAATCTATAAACTATCAATAATATAAATTCACACCGATTGGTTTTCTTTTAATTGTTATATCTATTAAGGTTAGCAGTACTAATATATTCTTGCATTGCACACACGATTATTACCTACCCATTCCTAAGGTAAGAAATACCGACGAAGCCTTATCATACATCCAAGTTCATTAGCCACTTGATCATGGTTTTAAATCTCCTATATCTCGCCCGAGATCTCGCTCGAGATCTCATTTTCACTTTAAATGAGACGAGACATCAAATCTCCTCCATATCTCCCTCGACACTCATCTCGTCCGAGATATTCAAATCTCACCCGATATACGGATCAAAATCACAATCCGAGATCTCACCCGAAATCCATAATAATTTTTATTTTCATATTGATTCAAAAGAAACTACTCAATCCAATTATAATTTACCAACTTCTTGAACATATTCTTTACTTTTTATCTTAATAAGTCATAGCAAAAGGTTTCACTTCTTTATTACGTTCAAATAAAAGGATATTATTCAATCATTACCAAATCAATTAAGCTAATCAAGCTACTACTCTTCTAAAAATATTTCTTTTTCCATGTAAATCAAACATGTTACCATTTTTATTTTTACTAAGAAAGTTATAATCGTTAAATAAATTTTTGACACATCAATTTTAAACACATAAGTACATCCAAGATGTTCCCGAGATGCATTATAAGACCCGAGATGTCAATCCGAGATGTACACCCGATACGTACTCATCTCGTTCGAGATCTCTCCCGATACGAGATAGCTTGTGTAAAAATTCCGAGATGAAACGTGACCGAAATCTGGTATTTAAAACCTTGCACTTGATACTTCTGTATATGAAGTGGGTCAACTATAGCTAAATAATACTTCTAAAAGAGAAATAAGCAAATTCTACCATTTAAGACCTCAATCGAGGTAGACTTCCTCATTTAATACATATTTCCAAGGTGGATTTCTATCGTCATAATTATTGGTCTATTGGTCCTTGCTACAAAGACCTTTGACGACTATCTATGGCCTTATAATTTATAATAGCCATACCATTAGAACATCTATTGTTATTAATGTCTTAACAATGTGAGAGACTATGCCCAAGCCACTTAATACCTTATTAAGAAGGACTAGGCAGGCCTCTGACCATTTAGCACCTATTTTATAGGTAGGCCTTTGCCATTTAATATGCAACCCCATGGCGAACTCCTCATTGATATTACCTAGCTGACATTGCTTGGAAATTTCATTAGGCTACTTAATACTTCTTTCATAAGAAAGAAGCGGACACTACAACCACTTAATACCTTAAGCCTGAGGCGAACCCTTTATCGAGATATTAATCATCACTCGTAATTATAATTATGAATATCATTAGGTTACTCCTTACGGTTTAGAGGTGGGCCATATATTAACCAATTAACACATCAACACCTAAGTAACCTTTTTAGAGATATCCTTATTTGTTTGGAACCTCATTATATTAGTTAATACTTATCTTTAGTAGAGAGGCAGACCCTACAGCTGCTTAATACCTCAAGCTTGAAGCGAACACCTATGGAGATATCTCTCACTGCTCCTAATTCCAAATTTGGACCATTTAATATTTTCAGTTAAGAATGCAGGTCTAAACTCTTATGACGTCATGGGACCAAGAATAAGAGATGTCTCACATCCGTAGTAAGTGCACCCGACTTCTGATAGCCTCAAAGTAAAGATTAGTCTTACATCAAGTGACTCTACTGACCTTGCATTATTAACCTACTAAGTCCAATTAACCATCCTTTTCCTTTGCATGTATTATCTTAGGTAGATATTGGACTTAGTTTGCTAATTCTCTTTCTATTTAAGGTAATAAGATTTTCCTTAAATATTTATCTCCCCATAAATCAACTTTTTATGCTCATAACTGTCAATTTGTCCACAAAATCCTAACAAATATTTTCTATGACATTTATGTATGACTTCTAATTTAAAATAGTAATCTTTTATATCTATTCCATTATTATCAGTCGCATTAATCCACATGTCCCTTTTAATAGTAATTCCTTACTCATTTCCACTAATTTCCCATTAATTTGGGTTACAATATTTAACTAACCAATTGTAACTTCTAATCTAATCCTGTCCATTATTCCTTATAAAATGGGGTTATAATCTTTTATTTCCTATTAATTATTGATAATTCACAATTTATTGCCAATTAATAAAAATTACTGCATTTCCTAATTCTACCTATTCGCTACCCAAAATATAATAATAACTAACGAACGTATGCATAAATAATGCACAAATAAACGTTGTTCTTCTTTATTAACAAAAAAAATATGTATAAACTGCTTAATAAAACTACCTTTTCATAACCGAGTATATTCTAGTCATAAATATATAACTACAATATGCTTTTAATATTTAATATGTTGGAACTAAATTTCTTAGGATGATTTTCTGCTATGATTTCCATTAATTAGTTTAACACAAAAAGGAAAGATTTATATGCTTGAAATTACAAGAAATGGATAATTTCTTTTTATTTGGAAAAAATAGTGTAAATATGGAGAATAAATCTGTACTTTACGCATGTCTTTCCTCTTTATTGGTGGCATTCCTTGTTAAATCAAACATTGTCTTTTTAATCAAAAGTGGAAAAAGTAAACAAATTTATATAAAAAATCAAATGAATGTTCTTCCCAAAAATTAAATTATGGAAAATCTACAACATAGCACAAACTGGGCAATAATCCAAAAATCTTATTTTACACTTGAGTACAGATCTAGAATAAAAATATATAATATTCAAATTCCAAAATCTTCCGGACTGATTTCCATATCTAGGTGTAAACATATCTCAAATTAGATCTAAAATAAGAATATGTAGGCAATAGTTTTTTACCCTAATTTAAGCATACAATTCACAAATAAAACTAATTTAGGCATAAAAGTCAAACGTATGCCAATGGAATAGATTTAGAATCATAAACAATATATAAAAAATTTCCACTCACCTTTTAAAAGCGACCTAAATCTCCAGATCTAAAGTAGAACCTTAAATTCATTTCCAAATATTTTTTAATCCAAGAAAAATGTATAAAACGATATATATACACACACACATTAGAATTACATATCTATGAAGATATTTAGGATTGAAGGGAAGTATAAATGTATAATTACAATTATATATATATATATACATACATGTATGTATGTATGTATGTATGTATGTATGTATATGTATATGTATATGTATAGGTATATGTATGTATATATGTATTACCTCGTTATCGCGTAGGGTTGATTCGCTTTTATTCTTCTCTTATTTCATTTCTACTCTTCTCCAATTTGCATATATACAAATATAAATATTTATTTTATAATTAAGAAAATTATGGAGAAGAGAAAATGGCTAAGCTTCTCTGTTGCTTTTAGAAAAATATGAGAACAAAAGAGAGGGTTAGGCCTGAATTTATGGACGCTGGAATCAACCACGGCCATTTGATTTAAAATATTAAATCTAGGCCATCGCGGCCTAATTTTATTGCAGCTGTCAGGTCGCTACCGGTTGACCACTTATGGGTTACTGATCGACAGTTTGGGGTCGACCGGCCCCAACAACAGGTTTGTCTATATGTTCGGACAATTAATATAAAAATTTTAATCTATCTAATCGAATTGTTTTCATTCAAAATTCATTTTTCATCTATAACTTGTTCGTTTGGACTCCGATCACAAAACTCCAGATATGAAAGTTGCTTAGAATTTCACCACAAATGCAATGTGCAATTTTCATAACCAAGTTCCATCATTTTCACAAATTCCATTTTAGTATCCTATTTAATTAACTAACTAACTAATTGGACAACTAACGCCAAATTACAGATGTTACACAACTAGTTATTACGAGCCTTTCTTTGGTCAAATTGGTGTCAAACATGTACCAAAAATACCCCTTAAATTTGTCATTCGATTTTGTCCTTCAACATATAACATTTATTGGTGGAGTGATAGTTAATCTGGTGGAACTTGAAATACTTGTCATTGCCATGAGGTTCTTCCTTTCTCCTACCTCTCTTGATGGGTGCTATTTGGTACAATACTCGATCCCTAGTTGTGAGATATATAAATACCATATCTCGATTCAAAGAGGCTTAGCTTGGATACTTGGGCAAGTATCTGGTGCCATCTTATGTGCGCCTTTTTTGTTATTCATCAACCATTACCTCGGAGGTCAGCATTTTCATAAGGTTTGGCTTTGTGAGAATGTTAGGCCTTATCTTTGCTGTTTGAGAGAATAGAATCCTCCATTCGTATAATGTTATTCGTCCATTGATAAAAATCAATTAGGGACATGGTCGGCTGCTTTGAAGTTCCTTTCATATCCTCTTGTACCATAACCCCAAGCAAATGGCGACAACCAGGCTATTTTTGCCGACACTCCTAGCTCATGTGGACTCCTTGTTAAAATGATTCACATACAACCGAAGATTCTCGGTCGGCCCTTACCTGATGATACCAAGCTCACTAGAAACCATGACATGGGTCTTTAAAGAAAATAATTTGGTTTTGAAATTTGCACAAAACTAGGCCCAAGAACGAATGCTTCCAAGTTGTAGGTGTAGGAACCAGCGAGAAGCCGATCCCGTGAGAGTGGAGAGTAGACGCTTTAGGGGGGCTGGAAAGCTGGTTGAGCCATATGATTAAATAAGCGGTGATGTGATTTGATGGGTCATCACTCCCATCATATTTGTCGATGGGAAAAAAAGCATACTATCTATGGATGTGTGTAAATGGGATTTTTTTAGAGAATGACACTCCAGTCTCGTCATTAGACAATGCTTCGCCACCCATATTCTAGGTTTGCATTCGATTGAGTTATTGTTGAAGACAGACCATATCCTCCCTCAAGCCAGTCTTCATCGGTTGCAGATGTGTTTAAGCCCAAACTTGTGATGAACTTAGTCAGCATCTCTATGGAGTGGGATATCAGTGTTGATGATGCGTTGGAGAGCGCTAACGCCAACGATGGATTAGAAAGGGGAACACCCTCACTCTATACATAGAAAGCAACCGGGATTTCCTGGCATGCATGTCCTTTTATCTAGGCATGCCTACCACCTTATAGGAATGGAAATGTACTGAGGTGTCCATGTGTTCTTTGCTGGTGGCATGAGCACCACCACTAAGACTGTCGAATTTCATGTTTCGAGCTCCATATTATGCCCGAAGCATTCAAAAGAAGATGACCACTCGTTTGAAGAGGGACCATCGATTCCTTTGTTCTCCATACATGACTGATTCTATGTCCATAAATCAACAGCATAACGTGGCTCGCATATGGCATGCATCCCTTATTGTGAAGAGAATCTACCATTAGTATCACGATCATTAGATTTGATACCTTCATTGTCACCGCTAGTATTTATGGTGATAACTAGAGGAGATTTTTAGTACAGAAGAAAAAGTGAAGAAATTAGGAAGTTTTAGGGAAGGCCCTCCTTCTGGCACCGAAACGTTGACAAAAATTTCAGCTGACCTTGGAATTATGATATTGCATTTGTACTAACAAAGGTTGATTGCTAAACCAGGCTTAAAATTTGAAAACAAGGAGTATGTAAGTAATTAAGTTAGGTGGCATGAAATGTATAGTGGTTCGGTTTAATTTATCTACGTCCATTATGAAGATTTTTTTTATTATATTGATCTCTTACAATTACTTAGAATAATAAGAAATTAAAAGTACTTAAGATTACAATGTTACTAAACTCAAGAGCCCTTCTATTTTTATGTGCTAGAAATAAGTTTACGAACCTTTATGAAGTTGTTGGAAATAAGGTTCTAAACACTTAAGATTTCAATGATTTGAATGGTTAAGATGGAGGGCACGAATCGTTTTAGGCCACTGATCGGTCAATGGAGGGAGGTCAGAAAGTCGGTATGATTGTAACAACCCACTCTGAAACAGACCTAAATCCCAACCCAGAAAAGGCACATCGGAACTTGGAACCATTCCAAGACTGGCTGCTGGTTGATAAATTTTAAATAATACACGGTATGCAGAACTATCTATCTATACTTTTAGAATCACACAGCGGATTGGAACTAAATATAATATTTGAAACAAGTACCCATTTCATAAAAGAAAATCATTTTAGGAACATAACTTGTTATTACCAAATCTCACAACGCGTCTGAGTAAAACCTCTGTGGTACAATATTTCAAAATAACATAACTGTTTGAGCTAGGTACATTAAAATATTTAAAAAGCATAAATAGATAGATAACTACCACAAGTCTTCATCTCCACCTTCGTACCTAAAGTCAACATTGTCTCATCTAACCTATGTATTGCAATGATGAGTGGGTCAAAACAACATATATCTAGTGAATGAAAATCTCAAGTTTTACCATAATTGTATTTGGGTGATATCATTTAGATAAGAAAATATGTCTTACGCATTTAAAACTATACCATACTAATAACTTTAACTGTATGACCATAGGCCTTTCCATTTAGATTCCAAAACTCCAACGCAACTAAAATCAACAATGCAAAAGAAAGAATCCAAACCATTAAACACCTTTTATTGGAAATTAGGCAGACTCTAACTAATTAATACCTATGAAAATAGGTAAGTCCCCACCATTTAATACCAAACCCATTATAGTCAATTTCCAAATTCCAATGCATCTATCGTTAATAATGCACGAGAGAGAGCCTCTAAACCACTTAATACCTTTTATTAGGAATTAGGAAGATTCTGACCATTTAATACTGTAAAAATAGGCAAGCTCCTGTCATTTAATCCCTAACCCAAGGTGGTTCCCTACGTGGTTCTCGCTAACTGACATTGTAAGAAATCCCACCAGGTCACTTTATACTTCTCCTAAAGGAAACAGTGACCTATACAGTAGTCACTTAATACCTCTAAACCCAAAGCGGATTCCTCTAAAGATTCCTCCTACAGTATTAATAGCGTTATTATGACCCATAACCCAAACTGTGACATCTCATATTAATTCGACTATTTATAGGAACTGGAAGCTAGATTGACTAGGCAGATTTACCCTATTAAATCAGGACCAACCACACGTCCACTGGGGTAATTTATTACAGATGATGTCCTACATCTGTCCCTAAAGTTACAGCTCTTATAATTTTGATCTTTTATATTCTATTCAGCTTTTACACAAAGCAGCTTGAAGTGAAAAATGGACCGTACATGTTTAATTTACTGAAATAGGTGGTGCAAGCTAAACTATAATCAATTTCATTCTTTCCACACCATTTCTAACTTTATTTTCTTTTAGGACCCTTTTACTACTACAAGTGAAATCAAAAGAAATAAAGGGGAATAGATTATAAATTCTCAAAGTATCAATTACAGGTCTGATCCTTCTATGTTAATACAAACAATTGAAAACATATTCAAAGATTGACATTTATTTAGGGAAATTTTGGGGGTTTTAGATATATTTTTTTTGTTTGCCAAGATTTCTCAAGACATACATCAAATCCAAATAAATATTATTCAATTACAAAAATGTGAAAAACTTAATATTTCGATGCATAGGGAATTGTTTGCTTCCTAATAGGATTTGATTCCACCATGCCTAATTCCCTTTCAGATCACCTTTTTGTTAGTCCGTGAGATGATGGTTTTGATGACAACAACCTTAGAATAGATTATAAAATATAAATACTAACATTATAAGTTTAGATATATATATATATATATGCAGGATTTAACCATGCAGGTACTAAGAATGAAGATGGTACAGTTTAGAGATTCAAGATATCAAGATAGAAGACTCATGAGTATCAAGATTATCAAGAGTTCATGATTTCAAGGATAAGAATTTTTAATTAGAAATTTTTTGTTAAAACTCGTAGAAAAGCACTGGCACCTTAAAATCCGATTTATTCGTGGAATGGAATCCACTTCGAGCCCGTTAAAGGGATGGAACCCTAAGTAGGATCGAACCTACGAAAATCTAGTGGGACATTGTTTTGTATCCACTAATTTTAATTCAAATGATTTTTCAAAATTATCTTGTTTTCAAAATGATTTCAAAAAACTTTCCTTTTAAAAGATTCAAAACCCTCGATTCCGATTTTAAATAATTCTAGCCTCAAAAACATCTTTATTTTCAAAATCAAATTACTCATGATTTTAAACTATCTTTTCAAATAATATATTTAAATTTTAAATATTTATACTTTGATTTAAATATAAATTATACTTAAATTATGTATATGTTGTTCTTTATATTTACTTATGAATTTCAACTATATTTAAGTATATTTGTAAAGTTTAAAATAGTTTTAATATAATATAAAGGTTATTTTCAAAAGAAAAACAAGACATCAAAATTTGCTTTGGGATGTCGACATGCCTAGGGGTACCATGTCGACATGGTGGCAGTTTTAATTCAAAATTCAAAATTAAAACGAAGTGTCTATTCGCCATAACTTTTCATGAATGTTCATGGCTGTTGTTCTTCTATAAATAGGGGTCAGTTTCAATGAATTTTCATTCATATTTTTCTTCTTTTTACTCCTCTTCTTCTTCCACATTTCTTAATACAAATTCATACTCTTACTCTGCCGAAATCAACATCGAATCATACTCGATTACTTCTAGTTTGATTCTCCATCACTATCTCTACAAGATTCTCAGTGTTATTCAAAGTTATAGACTTCTTTGTAATCTATTAGCGAGAAAAGGTGTGATTGTAGCCTTGGAAATCAATCAAAAGGGAAAAGGTGTGATTGTAGCCTTGGTAAATCAATTGGGTAAACTTGTGGCCCGGAAATCAAGTATCTCTACCCAGAGGATCGAAATTCTTGAGGGTGTATCTCGTAGCCTTGAAACCGAGGGTGTAATTGTACGATTGCTGTTGAAAGGAAATCTGCACTTGTGTTGCGGGACTGGATGTAGGATAACTCTGAAACCAGTATAAAATTCGATGTGTTCTTTCCTTTACTGATTTTATTTTATTTCTGCATCTATGTTTGTTTCTGTGATTATTCCTGTTTCTGTATATTGCATACTTTTGTGTCTAAATTAACATAAATTCAAACAGATTTAATAATTCTTTATTGACACTATTCACACCCCCCCTCTAGTGTTAATCTTAGCCTTAAGATCCGTATTCCGCATTTTCTCACACTTTTAAAAACCCTAATTGATTCTGAAATATAAAGAAGAAGAAGAAGAAAATGGGATCTTATTTACACCGCTTCAGTTTTTTGTTAGATCTTCCCCTTTTTGAATATACAATAAATACATTATATATATGATTTTAGAAACTAAAAAGTAGAGAAGAGAAGGATTGGGAATTTAGTTTAAATTAGAGATTAGAATTATGTACTTGAAATCTACTGTTTCTAAAAACCAAAGGGGAAAGAATTTGTTAGGCTTCGCTTTTGCTTTTAGAATTTTATGAAAAAAGCTAGGGGATGAAGGGTCTATTTATAGACCAGAACCGTTGAATTAAAAGTAAGAAAATGCAGGTTGTTCAAGCCTCAAAACCCTAGCTGCCGTCACCGCTTACCAGTAGACTGCTATCTACAAGCAGTCGACCGGACTCTATTTATGACGGTGAATTTATTTACTTATTTATTATTTTATTTTTTACTTAATTATCACATCATTTAATTCTCAATTTACATACGTTACTTTAACGTGCTACTTAACATTAAGTGTCCCTCAACATTAAATATTCAATTCAAATATTTAAATTTTCAAATTTAATCTTGTTTGAATTATTTTAATTATAGAAACCTCACACGCCCATAACTTCCCTATTTGAACTTCGATTTCAACATATATTATATAAGGAAATTGTTCAGAAAATTGGCATAAAAGCAAAGGTGCAACTTATATGACCAAATTTTGATATTTACAAAACTTCTATTTTTAAGCTTATTTTATTTATCAAATTTCTAATTAAATTTTATGAGTTGTTATATTTTCCTCCTTTAAAACTATTTCGCCCTAGAAATCACTAAGGGTAGATAGTGTAATGCACACTCAACAACCATGTTATACAATCAAGTTATTTTCAATAATCTACATAACTATCTACTCCACCAAAAATATAGTGGAATTATGGATGCAATATACTATAAGTGAGCTCAATCCTAGCATGAATGCAAGATCGTGACATATAGGCATATATGCGAGCATCCTAAATATACATCAAATTCTATATAGGTGTAAACATAATAGTAAAAAGTGTGGAAACCATATCCTATCATCAAATATAGTAACCACGATGCAACCTAATATTAAATTTTTGGGGAGAAAAGAAAACCAGAGAAAAGCTTGGGATGAGAAACCTTCATCTTTCATTTAGTTTCCCACGTGTTTTACGCTAGGTTATCTTCCCATTGAACTTGAACCAATCTTGTTTCCTTTGTTATTAAGCTTCTCGATACCATGCTCCACTGTGCATGTGGTGGAACAAGGGAGGGGTGGGTGGGGTGCTATCGACTCTGTCTCATCATTTGTTAACTATTCGGGCTCTACTATAGAGGCAATGTCATGCAGACATTTCCTTAAGTATAGAACATGAAAGATATCATGGACTCCGGCCAACTAGTCTGGAATCTCCACCAAATAAGCAAGTTTCCCCGTTCTCTATAAAATTGGAAAAGGCCCAATGAACCTTGGTGCCAACTTGCCAGCTGTACCAAACCTCATATCCTTTCTAAGAGGGAAACCTTGATGAATTCTTTGTCCCTAACTAAAAAAATCTAATTCTTTTCTTCTCCTGTTAGCATACGACTCCCTATGATCATGTGCGGCCTTCATATGTCACCTAAACACTTCTACATTCTCTAAGGTCCTATAAAATCCATAATGCAAGCTCTCAACAAATCTTATAATATTCAAAGTCATCCCTAGAGCCAATTGCGAACTCTTCCAAATTCGCTAGTGAACAAGGGTCTCCTTTATAAAATGCTAATTGGATCTCCATGTAGTCGCACCGCTTCTTGACATAAATCTATACTAGAGATGTTGTAGTACTACTACTTCCAACGGAAGTAAAATGAGTCAATCTACTATGACCTAAATTGCATCATTGCTTCTAGGCAAGCCATCTATAACGTCTGTTGATACATGCTCTCATTTCCAAGTTGGAATCTCCAATGGTAATAACAATCCTCCGGGCTTAGATTGCTTAGCCTTAATCCTTGGGCACATCAAACATCTGAAAACTGATTCAGCGACTCTCTCTTCACCCTTGACCAATTAGAAAATTTTCTTCATATCCTTATACATTAAACTCATTCGAGGTGAATAGTGACAGTCTGCAAACTTTGGGTTTGAAGCATTCTAACCTAACTTTCTCGCTTACCTCCAGTCTTGTCTTCGTTTTATCACCAATTAAGTGTCCATATGAAATTTCTTTACTTACGATGTTCCTCAATATGTATATATTTATTTAGCGGTCGAATCCCATCCATTAAACCAACATAGTGATAAAATAGGAACATGTCTTATACCGTATCAAACACTTTTCCTCAAAGAGACATCTATTGATTACAACCCAAAAATACTAAAAGAAAATTTCATTGGAAACTGCCCTTAATCATCAATTGGTGTTAATGATGTCGGGGTCTTAAGGCTCCTTACCAATTTAAGATGTACATTCATAAAATGTGATTCCACCATTACCCGCCTTCCTTATTTTTTATTCTTAGTCCTCATAAATATCCATTACTCATAATAACTAGTCATTAATGTCAAAATTGACCGTCTCTAATCAATCCCTATTTAATCTCTTTCAATTTATTACCAATTTCAAATTCATTTATGAGTATTCTATTCCTCTTATAAGATTCCATAATCGTTCCTTTGTTCAATTTGTTTTACTCCATATTAATGCATAATCAGTCCATAATCGGTCCCTATCTAATTTTTCATTAATGTAGATTTACCTTATAGAATCGAGACCAACCACACGTTCACTGGGGTAATTTATTATAGATGATGTCCTACATCAGTCCCCAAAGTTACACTGTTGGTAGCTAGATTTAATTAGGTAGAATTCTATGTAATTTTAGACAGCCCTTGCATATCTATAACTTAGTCGTGCTTCATATGTATATCAATTGCATGCATACGTTGTCATACACAATTAACAATTAAGGTCATATAAGTTGATCCCTTATTATGCCTTTAGTTATGGATCAATTCCCATATTTATCATTAATTTCATTTCTAAGAAATTAGCACTATTTACTACCATATTAATTCTAATCAATACTTAATGCGCTTTAATCATTACATTATTATCTTTGATAATCAATATGTTAATATTATAAGATTTGAATAAAATATCTCTCATTTCATGTAAAGAAACCACTAATTAATTAAAATGTCAAACTCATACAAGTCCTAAATTTCAAAAAAAGAAGCTAATATCCTTAATGAATAACTGACGTGTATACAAAAAGGAATAATACCAAACTCGCCTCATATTAACATAGCAGAATTTACCTCCACTAATTCAAGGAAAGGAACTCTTATAATTTTGATTCAACTTTAACACATAGCAGCTTGAAGTGAAAATTGGTCCGTACATGTTTAATTTACTGAAATAGGTGGTGCAAACTAAAATATAATCAATTTCATACTTGGCACACCATTTCTAACTTTATTTGCTTTTAGGACCCTGTAATACTGCAAGTGAAATCAAAAGAAATAAAGTGGAATATATTGTAAATTATCAAAATCTAAATTACAGGTCTGATCCTTCTATGTTAATACAAACAATTGAAATTACAACATATTCAAAGGTCGACATTTATTTCGAGAAATTTTAGGGGTTTTAGATGTTTTGTTTTTGTTTACCAAGATTTCTTAAGACATACATCAAATCCAAATAAATATTATTCAATTACAAAAATTTGAAAAACTTAATATTTCCATGCATAGATAATTGTTTGCTTCCTAATAGGATTTGATTCCACCATGTCTAATTCCCTTTCAGGTCACCTTATGAAAACCCTAATTGATTCTGAAATATAAAGAAAAAGAAGTTGGGATCTGATTTACACTGCTTCATTTTTTTGTTAGATCTTCCCCTTTTGAATATATAATAAATTGATTATATATATATATAATAGATTTTAGAAATTAGGAAGTAAAGAGGAGAAGGACTGGGAATTTAATGTAAATTAGAGATTAGAATTATGTACTTGAAATCTACTGTTTCTAAAAACCAAAGGGGAAAGAATTTGATAGAGCTTCGCTTTTGCTTTTAGAATTTATGAAGAAAAGTATGGGGCGAAGGGCCTATTTATAGAGGTGGGTAGAAACCAGAACCGTTGAATTAAAAGTAAGAAAATCCAGGTTGTTCAAGCCTCAAAACCCTAGCTGCCATCACCGTTTACTGGTAGACCGCTGTCCACAAGCGATCGACCAGACTCTGTTTATGGCTGTGAATTTATTTATTTCTTTTTTATTTTATTTATTACTTAATTATCACTTACTTTAATTCTTAATCTACATACAATGCTTTATCGTGGTACTTAACGTTAAGTACCCCTCGACATTACATATTTTATTCAAATATTTAAATTTTCAAATTTAAACTTGTTTGAATTATTTTAAATATGTAAACTTCAAACATCTATAACTTCCCTGTTTGAACTTCGATTTCAACATATATTATATGACCAAATTTCGATATTTACAAAACTTTCCTCTCTAAGCTTATTTTAATTATTAAATTTCTAATTAAATTTTGTGTGTTGTTACATTTTCCTCCTTTAAAAAAATTTTGCCCTCGCACTAAGGCCGGATAGTGTAACGTGCACTCAACAACATGTTATACAATCAATTTATTTACAATAATCTGCACGACCATCCACTCAACCAAAAATACAGTGTTGTTATGGGTGCAATATACTTTAGGTGAGCTCAATCCTAGCGTGAATGCAAGATTGTGACATATAGGCATGTATGCGAGCATACTAAATATACATCAAATTCTATGTGGGTGCAAACATGATAGTAAAAAATGTGGAAACCATCTCCTATCGTCAAATCTAGCAACCACAATGCAACCTAATATTAAATTTTTGGAGAGAAAAGCTTAGGATGAGAAACCTTCATCTTTCCTTCAGTTTCCTATGTGTTTTTCACTGGGTTATCTTCCCATTGAACTTGAACCAATCTTGATTCCTTTGTTATTAAGCTTCTTGATACCATGCTCCACTCTGCATGCGGTGGCACGAGGGAGGGGTAGGTGGGGTGCTATCGACTCTGTCTCAACATTTGTTTACTATTCGGGCTCTACTATAGAGGCAGTGTCATGCAGACATTTCCTTAACTATAGAGCATGAAAGACATCATAGGCTCCCGCTAACTAGTCCAAAAGCTCCACCTAATAAATAAGTTTTCCCTTTCTCTATAAAATTGCAAAAGTCCCAACGAACTTTGGCACCAACTTCCCAGCTGTACCAAACCTCATATCCTTTTTAAGAGGGGAAACCTTGATGAATTCTTTGTCCCCAAATAAAACTCTAATTCTTTTCTTCGCCTATTAGCATACGACTCTCGATGATCATATGCGGCCTTCATATGCCATCTAAACACTTCTACACTCTCTAAGGTCCTCTAAAATCCATGATGTAAGCTCTCAACAAATCTTCTAATATCCAAAGTCATTCCTACAGTTAATTGCAAACTCTTCCAAGTTCGCTAGTGAACAAGGCTCTCTATCACAAAATGGTAATTGGATCTCCATGCAGTCATACCACTTCTTGACATAAATCTATATTAGAGATGTTATTGTCCTATTACTTCCAACGGAAGTAAAATGAGTCAATCTACTATGACCTAAATAGTATCATTGCCTCTAGGCAAGCAATCTATAAAGTCTTTCGATACATGCTCTCATTTCCTAGTTGGAATCTCCAATGGTAATAACAATCATCCGGGCTTAGCAGCCTTAATCCTTTGGCACATCAAACATCTGAAAACTGATTCAGCGACTCTCTCTTCACCCTTGACCAATTAGAAAATTCTCTTCATATCCTTATACATCTTAACTCATTCAAGGTGAATGGTAACAGTCTATAAGCTTTGGGTTTGAAGCATTTTAACCTAACTTTCTTGCTTATTTCCAGTCTTATCTTCGGTTTATCGCTAGTTAAGTGTCCTTATGAAATTTCTTTACTTACGATGTTCCTCAATATGTATATATTTATTTGGCGGTCTAATCTCATCCATTAAACCAACTTGGTGATAAACAGAAACATGTCTTATACAGTATCAAACACTTTTCCTCAAAGAGATAACTATTTATTACAACCCAAAAACTCTAGAAGAAAATTTCGTTGGAAACTGCCCTTAATCATCAATTGGTGTTAATGATGTCGGGGTCTTAAGGCTCCTTACCAAATTAAGATGTACATTCATGGAATGTGATTCCACCATCACCCACCTTCCTTAGTTTTTATTCTTAGTTCTCATAAATATCCATTACTCATAATAACTAGTCATTATTATCAAAATTGACCATCTCTAATCAATCCCTATTTAATCTCTTTCAATCTATTACCAGTTTCAAAATCACTTATTATGAGTATTCTATTCCTCATAAAAGATTCTTTAATCGGTCCCTTATTTAAATTTTTTTACTCTCTACTAATTGCAAAATTATTTTCCATTAAATCGATAATTAATGTCCACGAATCCTACCTATAATTACTATGCTGTTTATAATTAATACAAATAATGCTGCTGTTATGTTATTTATATATTCCTTATTTCTAATTATTAATTTATAAACTAGAATATTCCTTTTCATAATTTATTTAATCAGATCCATCCTTCCAAAAAGGGTTACGTTAGAATTTTCCATAAATTAACCACAAGTGATACTTTTGTATTGTTTGGAATTATAAGTAATTATTTCTCTTTCTTTTGTTGAAATAGACAGTGTAAACTACGGAAAAGAATATCCATATCTTGCACATCTCTTTCTATTTTTGGCATCCCTTATCAATTCAAATGACATATTTTTATACATATTTTGGGATTGGGTTACACGGAACATGCTCCAAATAAATAAAACATAGAGATTCATATTCCAAGTTAGCTAGGGCAATCTATCTTTCAACGCAATTACAGAATTGGAGTATCTTAACTAATTTACCAACATTACACAAATAAATGCTTGGGAGCAATTGCAAATTTCTAGATCGAGTTGTGCATACTATTCTTAATTTGTTCATATCCTAAAACCTTTAACCCTTCCATACCAAGATAATAATCCACATCTACTTGATAAAATATAAACTTAGAAATCCACATTATGCTAGTATGTGTGAGATTTGAAATTCAAGCTTGCGAAAAAAATTCCACATCCCAAAAGAAAACCTTTAAGCGTACTTTCCAAAAGAATTTCTTGCAGAATAGTTTGAAGAACTGAATTCCCAAAAGCACTTAAACACCATGTTTATTCTATATAATTTTTCTACTCCATTTTTATTAAACTATTAAACAAAACCTTCCAAAAATATTCGACTCAACTTTTCAAAAATTTCAAAACATTTACTGCTTATTCTTAACCCCAAATTCGAAGGTTCTAAGATTGCTTGGTAAAAAAATTTCCTTTCTCAAATAATTTTACCTCAAAGACTTACTTGTTTAAAATTAGGGGCTCTTACCCAAAACATTCAAAAAATAAATTATCAAACATATCAAAATTTCAAAAGGACTGCTTTGTCCCAAATAGAAGTAAAATAATTTTCCTTTTACAAAAACTTTACATCAAAGATTTATTCCTATAGAAATTGGTCTTTTAATTCAAAACGTTTAAAAATATCTTCTATAATTTTAAACACAAAAAGTGGAGTAGACAAAGAAAACTCCTATTCCATCATTTTTTGTCTCATTCTCATCACTCATCTCCTACTTTATCTCTACACGATTACAAATCATATTTTACAAGTTTCTAACGCTATTCCTATCCAAACCTTGCAATATGGCTTCTGTTTATATTTCTCCTACTTAAATGGCTTCTCCATCATTTTAATAAAGTTCCAATTTAAAGAAGAAGAATTTTAAAGAACTTCCAAATTTATGAAATAGAGATAAATCATCAAGTCCAACCAACACTCTATTTTACATTTATTTCAAAAATAAAAATCTCCTAATCGGAAATCTTAAAACCAAAAACTTTTCGACCCAACAAATTTTTCTAAGAGTTTCAAAAATGAAAAACCATTTTGACCAAGAACCTTTCTATCAGAAGTTTTGACTCCACAACTTCTTTTTAAGTTATGATTTTTCAAATTTCCTTACCTTTTCCAAAAAAAATCTTAATAATCTATTGAAAAATTCATTCAAAACATTTCAAGAAGTTTCCAAAGTAAATATTTTTATCAAATTCTTTCATATGGTTTTGGATTTTAGGAATTTAATTTAATTTCCCTCTCCGTTGAAGTTTCTTCTTCTATCATCCCTTACTTTCGAATATTTACAACTATACCACCTTGTAGTATTTAATTAATACCTAACATGCTTTTTTGATACTCCTATAAATGTCGATTGTCTATAATAAATAATTATTATTCTAACCGTACAATTTCTAAAGACATTTATCTATTGATCCAACTTTTCCTATTAAAACCTCTTTGCCCTCCATAATTACCCTAATAATATTTTTAATAAGTCCATGTATATCCTTATTAAATTCTTGTAGCTCCCTATTATTTCATATTTATTGTCCTATCAATTTTAGGGCTACAATCTTATCCATCTACATTCCTTACGATATGACCTTCATCATCCATTCCTTACTCTATATATTTTTCGAACCCATAGCCGCCGATCCATCTTTTCGGAATATGATCATGACTACTTCTATAGTCAAAATAACAAGTATGCCACTCCTACGTATACTTATTCTCATTGATCGGCTAACCTAATCTCTTATACCAAGTGTAACAACCCACCCTGAATTAGACCAAAATCCTGACCCAAAAAAGCCCTATTGGAACTTAGAACTCTTCTAAGATTAGCTGTTGGTTGAAAAATTTTAAACAATTCGTAGAGCATAAAACTATCTATTTATACTTTCAAAACCACATAATTGAATGGAAATAAATATAATGTCTAAATAAGTGCTTATGTCATAAAAGAAAACTATTTCAAAAACAAAATATGTTATTACCAAATCTCATAACATGTCTGCATAAACCAGATGGATACATCATTTCTATATCTATGTAATAAACTAGATGTACACATCATTTCAAACAAGATTCTTTTATAAGAGTTAATTTATGTATGAATTTCTTAATTATCCCTAGGACATCCCCTTAACTCTATCAATAAGTTATAAGTAATCCTAACCAATTTAAGTTAAGATGAACTAACCATACACTACAAACAAATAAACTCAATGTTAAAGTGACCTTACCCTAAATAAACCAAGTAACTGGCCCTACACAAATAAACAAATGAATTCAATGATGAAGCGACCATGTCCTACAAAGTAGCGATACTGACTTTACAGTGCGTGAAAAACAAAATAAATTAATAGTGGGATGATCATACCCTGCATAAAACATTGAGTTGACATTTCAATAAAAAAAACAAAGTATAATTATGTTAAAGTGACTATACTCTGCACAAAACATTGATATTTCAATGCAAGAAAACAAAATATTACAGATAAAAAGACCATGCATACTAATAAAAATAGCCAATATTTACGTTTTGGTGCGATAAAAAAAAGAAAATTACGTTGATGTGACCTAACCTCTGAACATAATAGTGATATTAACATTACAATACAAAAAATAGAATAAATTTATGTAGAAATAAATTTACCCTACGCAAAATAGTAGATTTACATTGCACTGTAAAGAAAAAATAATAATTTAATGTCGAATTGACAACTCTTTAGCTTTGGTAAAAACATGTATGTATATAGGAATGTTTACAAAACTCTGTATAAATGTTGAACAATGTATCACATATATTCTTTATCCTATAAAACATATCTTCCTCTTCCAATCAAACCTACAAATCAATGCAAAGCTAAGTGATAACAATATCCCACAAATGAAGCTGTACTATGAAAGCCTAATAAACTTCATTGAACCATTATCCTAGAATGATGCTCCACGGGTTCTACAATCTCAACTCAACAAAGTCATTTAATGGATTAATTGAACTTTGCCCGATAATTTGGTTATATACCTTGTCAAATGCCAATGAACTAAAATATTTTTGGTGCATAACTATTGATCCTCCTGCTTTAACAAATCAAGACGAGCCTATCAAGGGTGCTACCGGTGAGAAGAGTAAACATGATAAGATCATAGTTTATAACAAAAGAAACCGCAAGGATCCTCAAGCTAAAGAGTCTATTTATATAAGCAATGACGCCGGTAAGACATGGAGATGACTACAAGGTATTGATTATGCATGGATTGCGATTTTGGAAGTCCCTATAGGTCATTATGGTGGGAGGTTCTTCTATACAAGAGTGAATAGGAACTACAACCAAGGCCTGAAATGTCAAACAAAGCATTAAATTAAAGGTTAGGCAATTTATTATGCCTTCAATTATATGTGCACCAAAAAAAGGTGTTGTAACACAAAGAGGTCAAATGTTGAGAAGCCAATAGTCATTTAGAGACTTGAAAGATAACAATGATAAAATATATCGAAAAATTTATAATGCTAGCTCATAGATTGTTTTAAGTTCTAGGTATGAAGCCGTGTGGATCAAATCTCAAAGAGGACAGTCTCAATCATAGAGCCAAAGAAGAATTAAATTTAAAAGATGTATATTAAAGAATCTTAGTCGATTCATCGCCAAGCCAAACAGATATTTATAGTGTTATTAGAGACTGAGGAGAATAATACTACTCCAATAGCTCATACATCAAGAATATTGTATAGTGGCATTGCAAGCTGTAGTGAAGGAAAAAAATCAAGTAAGAGAAGTTTGTTGGGGAACAAAATGACTGGTGACATAGTCTAGTTTAGGCCGATTAGGTCTAGGTCATCTCACAAGCTAGCCATAACTGTAGGCAAGTCGATTAGGATTCTTATATACGATGATAACTCAAATCCAACCAAGGCCCGCATCGGCTCCTCTGCTCAATTGCACATCAAGACTTTTGATGTCTGAGCCTTCTTGCGTAGCAACTCTAGCAAATGAGCTCGCTTGTCAAGACAAGGCATGTAATAACTCGTATTTTACATAACAAAGGATCGTAAAATATGATTTTTAAATTCATATGAGGATGTGTGACTCTGAAATTTTGGGAAATGACTCTTAGGCTAGTTTCCATATCCATATTTTTTTTCGAATTTCAATGTAAACATTTCACCATAATAATATCATATGGCCTATAACTTTTGATAGGAGCCAAATTAAAGTCTTAAATTACTTCCATCGCATCGGGATGATGTTTTCCCATTCCTTAAAGTGATTATGATAGCAATTTGCACTTTTTGGCTAGGAGATATGGCTGTTTGAAGTTTGATGGGTTTTAGAGCAGCTTATTGGTTATTAATCAATTTAGAGAGAGGCCCAACAATCCATTTCTAATCAAGAGGCTATATTGGCTAGAACAAACATCTTCAATTTAATTCTACTATCTTTCAAATAGATCTAAGCCTCCATTTACTCATTTTACACCCAAAACCTTCTCTTTTCTTCTTCAAATCTAGTCTATATCACAGATTACGAGTAGATTAACGAGGTGATTCGTTAGAGATCTTAAAATCTATATTTTTGGAGAAGAAAATTAGGTCTTTGCTATTCATTTTTGTATTTGCCTCAATTTGCATGCAAATCTCCAATTTTTGAGTGTTTGGTGAGTGATTTATCATCTCTTACCTTATTATATTACTATCTGTAGGATTAACACGTTTTGGATCCATTTTTGAAGTCAAAATTATGTTTATTTCTATTTTAAAACCCCATCTTGTAAACACGCGAATAAATTGATTTTTGGTTTTCTAGGCATGTTATTTGGGTATGTGATTGTCTTGGTATATGTTAGGCTATGTTGTAGGCACCTTGTATGATGATTTCTATGACTGATTGTATGATTTGCATGTTTTAACGTTGTCTGGTGCATATTTAGTATTTTATACATGTTTGAAAATGCTCAACGGAGTAAACTAGAGGTAGGTATCGTGAAACTGACCTTCATTTGTGCTTTAGAGTGGTTGGATCATAGTGCTGTATAGGTGATGCATAAGAGTTGAAGTGTTAAATTAGAAATGGAATCGGTGCGGAGATGGGGTGCTAAAGGATCTCTAGTATTTAGTTTGACAAAGGGTTTTTCAATAATAATTTTGGTTCGGTGGTGGTATGGTCCAGCGGTTGGTTTCAGGAAGGGAAAGTAGTTCTATGAATCTATGTTGGCTCGGTAGCGGAAGACTGAACAAGATATCATGTTCGGTAGTGTTTGTGCTCAGCGATGGAATGATCAAATAGGAAATCCAATCCAATAACTACTTGGTTCGTAGAGGAAGACTCGACCCGGTAGTTACTTTTGTTCAGTGACCAAACATGAGATGTTGTTCAGTGAACTTGGGTTCGACTAAGGGAGCAAGACTGGATAAAGCATGGAATAAATCTTTAAGGTGTTGACTTCGAGCTTGGTATGGAGGGGCTTTGGGGTAAGACTTAAGGTTGCTTAGTGGTTGTAGGAGTTGGCTTGGAGTAACGATGGATGATCCATTATGACTCAAGATGACTTTAGGATTGAAACCAATGAAGTGCAATGACTTCAACGACTCGATGTGGCAAGTAATTTTAACATCGATGATGGACCGAGAGAATGAGTTCTATATGATAGCTCATAGAGTCGAATATGAATTAGTGATGCTCGTTAATGTGATAGGGTAGTCTATGGGCACCTAGGGTAGTCTACGTGTACCTATATTGTTGGATGTCTGCATATGTCCAATCCTTAGCCATCTATGTAGGTTGCATGTACCCATATTATTAGGGGTTTACCTATGTCCTGGCCCTAGCCATTAATGTGGGCATGAGTTGAGCATTTGTGAGGTAGTTCTACTATCGGTATGTTTGCTAAGAGATTAATGGATAACTTTGGGGTTGTGATGCTCATAGTTGGGACAGGGTAGTCTATGTGTACCTTGGCTAGCCTTCATATACATATGATTTTTGGATGTCTGCGTGTATCCAGTCCATAAACATCTGCGTAGGCAATGAGTTTAGTATATATAAGAGCTCCCTTAAGTGAGATATACAAGACTGTGTGATAGATGTATGTTTGTTATATGCTTGATATGTCATGTGATACCACTATACCCTATATTTTTCACTTATGACAGTAGTTATCATATACCATGTTTATGTGCTAACTCTTTGGATGCATGGACATGTTAGGTATGCTTCTTCATATGATATGCCTCTACGTACCATATACAATTTCTATAAAAAAAATTGAGATGATATCGCTCATACCATACGGTTATGCTTGCTTTTCATTATCTTGGATACTCTTAAATGAGTAGATTAGGTATAACAGGTCTGGATAATGCATAGAGCTGTATAGAGTACGAATAAGAGGCTACACTTTCATATATCTACACTTGGAGCTTACTATCGTTTATATCCATTATGCAGTACTGTGAAGCTGTACCAGTACTTATATTAATTTAGAGATAGGATTGGAGTGTTTTAGGGGATTTGATATGTATAAGTTTTACTATTTCAGTTTCTCTATAATCTGAGCAAATATTGCACTTTGATGTTCTTACTTACGGTATATTTGATTATACCAGTATCTTTCATGTATTACATCTATGTTGTTATATTACATTTTATCCATGCGGTGTGAGATGTTCTATAGGTTCCATGCTTGGATTTTTATTTCTTTTCACCCTTAGCTATTGTATTACATCGGTCGGGTACCTCCACTGATCATTATATATATACATTTGGTATCGAAGGTAGGGTAGTCCATACATTTGTTATCAAGGCTTAGGTTAGTTGACAACCTAAGTTGATACTTAGATCCATAAGAGACGAGGAAGAAGCTATCACCTTAGTGGATCAAGTGAAATATGAGAGATCATACTTTTTATATTTTGGTTTTCAAAATTATATTGTAGTGTACATTTTGTTGCATTGCAGTCATGGATACCATTTATTTCTTTTAAACAAACTGGTCATTCTTATTACAGCGTGTAGAATGAGCCAACTAATGAGGAATACTACTAGGAACTCCATTTTTACAGTTAAGGAGGGGGCAACATCAAGGATTAATGGCCCATACTAATAGAACATGTTTGCTGAGATGATGCGAAACATAGTAAAAAATGCCTAAGTTACTCCTGTCGTGGCTATTTCTAGTCATGCTCTAGTGCAATCGTCGAGGGCTGACTTTATTAAACTAAATAAGGATTACTCTACTCTAAGAGGCAAATCATTCCTTGGAATGTAATAAGCCATAGAAGTGTAGGATTGGTTAGACACTTACGAATGCATCTATGAGGATATGGAGTTAGAGGATGTGATGGTGAGAAAGCTAGCTCTAGACAGCTTCAAGGACGAGCTATAGGATGGTGGAATGCCATCAGGGTTACTACTTTTGAGGATCAGGTTACTTGGGAGCACATTAAGGCGAGTTTTGAGAGAAGTGTATATCGACTACTCAGAAGTCGGTGCTCTTCTAGAAGTTTGCAGATTTGGTACAATGGGAGATGTCTGTGTTGAAGTATGTGGTCAAGTTTGACATGTTATCAAAGTATGATCTATCTTTCATGAATACTCTGCTTAAGAAAAATGAGAAGTTTATTATGTACTTGGATGACTATTTAGGAGAGAAGTTGGTGGGACACATTAATGAGTCATGTGAGAGGCTAGTGGAGAAGGCTCTTCGACATGAGAGTCTATATCCTACGTGAGAGTCTATATCCTAAGTGAGAGTCTGTATCCTAAGCCCAAGTTGGTTGTTGCTCCCAAGGATGGGCCAAATCCACAAGATGGCAAGGGAGGCAAGAGGAAGTAAGATAATAATAATAATAAACTTTAAAAGGGTATCCAAAAGAAAGGCAAGTGGAAGCCTAAGTGCTATAACTTTGTATGGAGGGAAATCTTAGAAAACATTGTAAAAATGAGAAAAATGATATTTCAACTGCAACAAGGGGGCATATGAAGAAGGATTGCCTAAAGCTATTAAGGAACTAGTAGTTTTGTTTGCTTACGCTTTAAACACTGTTCCAGCTTCGCTGAGTGCTCCATGGGAAAAGGAGAAGGAGAAGAGCATAATTATACAGGGTATGCTCTCTATTTTTGGTATACCTGTACATGTTTTATTCAATATTGAGCTTTACAGTCCTTCATATATAGTGATTTGATAGATTGATTGGAATTGAAACCTAAGATAGTTGACCGACCTTTGGCTGTTACAAACCCTATTAGAGGATCGATTACACTTTGCATGGTTTGTCAAGATTTGGCCTTATCAAGTCATGTGTGTTTGTTTATTTGTAATTCCTTTATTTTGGGTTTGTGGGGTTTGGTATTATCTTAGGGACGGACTAGTTGAGGAAGTATGCAATAATGGTGGATTATGAGATGTTAATGATGACCGTTAGGGTTGTGTAGGGGTGAACAATAGTGATTAGCTGCCTGTTGAAGGATGGAGTTATGGTTAGCTTTCTATATTCGCTCGAGGTTCCATAGGATGAGTTTTCATTTATGCCTATCATGAGAGAGTATCTGGTTGTGTTCAAAGAAATGATCGGATTACCTCCAAACTGAGAGATTGAGTTCTAAGAAGAGCCAGTGAAGGATGTTAGGCTGATGGTTATGAATTTGGGTCGTATGGCACCCAAAGAGCAGAAGGTGTTGAACGTGCAAGTGAATGACCTAATGAGGCAAGGGTTCATTCATAGGAGCATATCTGAATGAGGTGCACTTGTAGTATTCACCACTAAGGTGGATGACTCTCTAAGGTTATGTGTAGATTAACTTGAGTTGAATATGGTGATGAAGAAGAATAAGCATCCACTCTAGCATATTGATGACATACTCGATCAGCTCTACAGTGTGAAGGTGTTCTCTCAATTGAACCTTGCGACAAGGTTTCATCAACTGAGAGTGCCAAAGGAGAGTGTGTCTATCACATCATTTAGTATTTCGTATGGATTCTACGAGTGGTTGGTTATGCCATTCAGGAAAACCAATGCACCGGCATACTTTGTTTATCTTATGAACTATGTTTTTAGGGACCACCAAAACAAGTTTGTACTTGTGTTCGTAGGAAATATCCTTGTTGAGGATGGAGGAGGGAAGTGTGATTTTAGATCATATTGTTTCTGACTAGGGCATTGTTGTAGATCCTATAAGGTGGCAGCAGTACAAGACTGGGATCGACTTAAGACCACTACAGACATGAGAAGTTTTCTTGGATTAGTAGGATACTATAGATATTTTATCAAGGACTTCTCACATCGCTTTTAACAAACTTAACAAAGAAGAATTAGACTTTTATACGAGATGCAAGGTTCGATTAGGCTTTTATGAGTCTAAAGGAGAGGTTGAAGATCGCACTAGTATTAGTCATTCCTATGGTTATGGACTAGATGCGGTGTTGATAATGCAGAGAAGAAAGGTTGTCGCCTATGGTGGTCGACAACTAAAACTGCACAAGAGAAAGTAGCCGACTCACGATTTGGAGTTGGCGGCGATAGTATTCACTTTGAAGACAAGGAAGCACTTTTTGCTTAGGTAGAGGTTCAAGTTGTATATGGACCATAAATCATTGAAGTACCTCTTCTCCTGGAAGGAAATTAAGCTTCGTTAACGGTGATAGTTAGAGTTCTTATCCTCCTACGACTTTAGCATTTCCTATACGCCTAGTAAGAGAAATGCAGTCGCTTATGATTTGAGTAGGAGACAGCCAACTTGAGAGATAGTTGGAGTTGATTACTGGATATGATCTTAGACCTCAATGTGAGCTAGAGCTGGAAGTGTTCACTAGCCTCACGATCAGAACTACCTTGATTGAGAAAATCGGTACTTGTTAGAAGCAAGATGCTAGACTAGTGGAGATTATGGAGAAGATATAGGAAAGAGTAGGGTTTGAGGAGATGATGCGGTACAGGCTCGATCGTGATGGCTGGATCCGTAAAGAAGGGAGATTGTTTGTTCCTAATGTCGATAGGTTGAGGGATGAGGTGGTACGCGAGTGCCATCATTCGAGATTGATTATACTTTCTAGTGGCAACAAAATGTACCATGATATGAGGCAGACATTTTATTAGGAAGGGATGAAAAAGGATGTTTGGGCGTTCATCTTGAAGTGCACGAATCGTCGGTTAGTAAAGGTAGAGCAGAAGAAGTCAAGAAGTTTGCTATAATCGCTCGAGATTCCTGAGTGGAAATGGTAACAATTTCGATGAACTTCATTGACGTGTTGTCGAGGAATAGAGAAGGGTATGATAGCATCTGGGTCATAGTCGATAGATCGAGAAAAGTACTCGATTCATACCCGTCAAGTCTAATAGAACGACATCCAAATTGGTCGAATTGTATATGAAGTGGATTTATGTAATTCCATGGAGTGCCAAAGAGCATTATGAGTGACTGAGACCCTTTTTTCACTAACGGGTTTTGAAAGAGATTACAAAGGCATTGGGATAGAGCTGCATCTCAGTACATCTTTTCACTTACAAACTGTTGTCAGATCGAGAGGGTGAATCATATATTGGAGGATCACTTATGAGCTTGCATAATTAATTTCATAGGCTTATGGGATGATCATTTGCACTTAGTAAATTTCATTTACAACAACAACTATCAATTTAGCATCGTTATGGCACCATTTGAGGCGTTATATAACCAACCGTGCAACATGTTGGTGGGAAGTGGGCAAGAAACTAATATTTGGGCTAGATATGATTAGAGAGACTTTGAAGAAGATCGAGATCATTTGGCCATGAATGAAAGTTTCTTAGGATAAACAGAAGAGCTATGTTGATTGAAGAAGACGTGATGTAGAGTTTTCCATTGGCGATATAGTATTTGTCAAGATCTCTCCATTAAAGAGAGTAGTTCAATTCGGTATTAAGGGGATGTTGGCATCGAGATTCATTGGTTCTTTTCCAATACTCGAAAAGATTGGTAACCTAGCTTACACAGTCGACTTACCTCTGAAGATGGCGGGCATGCACAATGTGTTTCACGTATCTTACTTGCAGAAGTTTGTGCATGGCTCAAGCGTGATAGTTGTACCGAATCAACTTGATGATATCGAGATTGAACCAAAAGCTTTGAGACCTCGTAGGCTTATTTGTATCAACGGACATAATATGAAGCAAGTTAGGAGGAAGTTGGCAGAAATGATGAAGGTTCAATGGAGTGAGAGCAAACACGATTATACTTGGGAGACCGATGAGAACACGAGGACTGCTTATTCGGAGCTTTTTGCTTGGTGAGACTTTCCGTTTATCGCATTTACTTTCACTTTCAAAATCATATAGAGTAGTTTAGTATCATACATGCAATGGTAGGCATGTATGTTATTTCTTACTTCTGTATGCATGTCTGATGTTTGATATCTTTGCTTATGGATGTTAGGCATGCGACATAACGTTGCTTGATTTTACCTTGTTTGTGGGGTGAAACTCCTAAAGGGGAGAGAATGTAACGACTTGTATTTTACATATTGGAGAATCATAAAATATTGTTTGTAATTCATATGAGGTCGTATGACTATGAAAGTTTAGAAAACGACTCTAGGACATTTTTCACATTTATTCTTTTTTTAAATTTCTTGCGACCATTTTGACCCTGAAAATCTTATATGACTTGTAAATTTAAATAAGAGCTAGATTAGGGTCTGAAATAACCTCCATTGCATTGGGATGATGGTTCCTTAGTATAGTCATAATAGTAATTTTGTCATAATAGTGCTTTGGATAGGAGATATAGCTTTTTGAGGTTTAACAGTTTTTGGAGCAACCTAGTAGGTAATTAGTGAATTTGGGGAGAGGCCCGATAACTGATATCCAATTTAGAAGCTATATGCAACGATCTAGAATTTTACCGCTTTGATTTGAGGATATTTAATTAATTTTAAATATTCAATTAATTGTTTTTATTGGGTCAGAGAACCTTCATTTATTAATAAGTAACGATAGTAAACTTGTTTTGAAAGTTTGTTTATAAAAATAAACAGTTCGATGAAAAATTGAAAATGTGACCGAAAATCTTTTTTGGATTTTTGACTTTTCATCAAAAGAAAGTCGTCACAACGTTCTTGCACAAATGTGTACACTTTTGTAGCATACATTTATACATATAATAAGTTATTTAATAAAGTAAGAAGGATTGCTAAAATTAAGTTAGTTAAAGAGGTAATTAAGTAAGTTAATAAAGTAAGAAAAGACACTTTCTTCTTATTTTAAGTGTAAAGGCATTGAAAAAGGAGATGTGATAGCTTAGTACCATGGCATGATGAAAGAATATGTGTTATCGAATTTCTAAGGAGGGTATTAACATATTTTAAGGAGTATTTTAATAGATTACCAAGTTTTAATTTCTCTAAAAAGAACACCCTCTCTCTCTTCTCATTTTCATTTCATTCCTCTTTTCTTACTTTCTTCATAACATCCTCTCCTCCATTTTCCTAAGTAAAGTTTAAAATGCATACATCTTTTATTCTCTAAATTTATAAAAATGTTCAAAAAAATATAACTAAGCCTATCTATCATCTCAAAAGTCCAAAATATAACGCCTAAACCCAAAGTTGGTCATGGATGGGCTTAGATGATTGCATAAGCATTAGGAAGTTTAGGGAGGTTTTTTTCAAGCACTAAGTAAGATGTTGTGTTGGTTGTTGGATTTTAGGAAGGAGTTATGGCTTTTTTCCGAAGTTTAATTTAAATTAATGTGAGATATCTCACTTTGAGTTAGTTTTAAAATTGACAAAACGTTGTAAAAATTCAGTGCTTATAATTTTGTATGTGTGTGTGTGAAATACTTATATTGTTGTTTGATTTTGACTTCCACTTGAAAGTAGATGGCATAAATAACCATTGTGTTGTAGGGGACTAAAGTAGAAAAAGGGAAGTCAAAGTATCTTGGTAGCGAATAGGTCGCCATGGAAGTATTTCGAATAATATAAATGTGTAGAGGGTTTCAAAAGGATTTGTTGCCCATTGTTTCACAATTCGTTTATATATGTGTATATGAAATGATTATATGCTATGGTTTGGAAATATTGAATATAACTTGAAAAGTTGAACTCTTTTGAGAATATAAATAAATGGTTACTTGCTTAAGTACTATAGCGGTCGTGAAGCATCTTTTCGAACATGAAAAGTTTACAGATTTTAAATTGACTTCAACTTTATAGTATTTTGAAGTAAAATGTATCCTATATTTATAATGGTTTAAACATTGAAAGAAATGTGTTTAAAAAGTTGTTTGATTTGCAAATAAAAGTTTAAAATTATGGTCTATATAACAATAGTCACTATGGATGTACTATAAAAATTCGAGATTCTAGTAAAGTAAAAGAGGCTATCTACTTCAATATTTTTGAAAATTCTTTTCAAATATATTTATAAAGGTTATATAAGTATTCTAAAAGGAATTTGAAGTTTTAAAAATAATTTTGAGCAAGTGGTTTTTTAAAGAATTCCTTTACATTTTCAAAATCGGATTCTTTTTAAAAGTGATGGTTTTAATTATAAGTTTGACGGAGGTTTTTATTTTGTTTTAAGTGTTTAAAAGATGTTTGGAATTTATATAAATGATTTTTAAGTTATGTTTGAAAGAGGTTTATTTAAAGCAAAACCATTTGTTTTCTAAAAGATGAATCCTCTTTTAAGGTGATAGCTTCTAAGTCATGGTTCGAATCGAAGTTTAAACTTGTTTAAAGTGTTTTAATAGGGCTTGAAATTTATGTAAGCATTTAAGGGATTATTTGATATGATAAATAAGTAGTATTTTTACTTTTCTTTAACAATGATTTCAAGTAAGATTTATACGAAGACTTTAAATTTTGTTTAAACAAGTTTTTTTAGTAACTTAAAAAGAGGAAGAAGTCATAGATTACAACACTCTTGTTGTAATAAATGGTTTTGAGAAAAAGGAAGTGCTTATGGACTATAACAATTTTTATAGTAAATAATTTCGAGAAGGATTAAAGGAAGTCTTATTTTATAATAATTTGTCTATTATAAATAGTATACGGAATTTATGAATCTTATACTTGATATCAAACTTCAAGGTAGGTAGGCCTCTAGCTATCCTAAAAGTTAAGAATGTTTTTGAGTTAAGGTGTGAGTGGTAGAAGTACCCAAACTTGAACGGCTTCATTATTAACCAAAGGATAGTTTAAGTTTGAAATTGAAGATAGATGCTAAGTATATGAAATATTTTTTTATGTATTCGCTTATGGAAATTAAGTAGTCCTATATTTGGCACTAAAAGCCGATGAGTAGATTGATCATTATCCATGAGATCTTGAATCGGGGTGTCGAAGCAAGGCTAGGAGAAACCTATGTCCTAATTTACTGGCTTTGTTTTTGGACCTGGGTAGAGTAAGCCGAAATAACAAAAACATGGTAAGTGTAGGAGAATCGATTTCCATAATTAATCTTTTGAACTTATGATGGTATGGAAAATATTTTTTTCATACTTAACACCAAATTCGAGGTATTGAAACTCGTTTCTACTTGAGAATTAAGAATGTATGTCGAGGCAAGGATAATTTTCTAATTGGTCTAATTTCATTGTTATTCGAGGTATAGTACTGTATGAAATCGAAAAGTGGTGGTAAGTACGTTTGGTCTAATTTTTGTATGGTCTTTTTTACTTACACCTGAAAGAATTGGTTAATTAATTGAAAGATAAGTTAAGGAGGCTTTATGGTTGCTTATGTGCTTTATCATGTAGGGCTTCCATGTGAAGTTAAATCTCTGATTGTATTGTGTGCTTATTTAATAATTAAATAACCGACTATCAAATCTGAGCCAATTTTAAATTATCGGTCGTCAGTTTAGAGAGACCAGGATCGGATAAGCATGAGTAATCTGAAAACCACTTCGAAGCAGCTTAAGCATTTGAATTGAAGACATCTTGAAGATGATGAAAAGTAAAAGGGCTACTTGCTATTAATCCTAAGGGTGATTCCAAAAGGGATGTAGTAGAAATGGTGTC
Source organism: Allium cepa (assembly GCA_030765085.1). NCBI lineage: Eukaryota > Viridiplantae > Streptophyta > Magnoliopsida > Asparagales > Amaryllidaceae > Allium > Allium cepa. Next base: position 131,697,172 of record CM060934.1, read on the forward strand.
TTTGGTTTGTTCATATCCTGAACAACTTGTATGGGTCAATGCTGGCATTTCATTGTTTCCTAAAGGGTGGTTTTAGCATTCCAAGAGGGATTTGCTAAAAGGAAAAGGTAGTCGTGGCCTTACGAGACTCACACCCTGGAATAACTAAAACAGAGGAATATGTCGCAAGTCTATATGGGTCAAACCCATTAGGATATAGACATCACCTGATCTAGATCGATATTTATGGAATTATGTATGCTCGGGGCCCATTATGGTTGTTGGTCGCAAATGGGTTTATGACATAATCGGTATTATCCAGGAAGAGATAAGCTGTTCATGCCATGCAAGGGGTCCATTTGAGGCCCTCGGAACATTTTTATCTAAAGGTGTACTGTAATAGGCGGTACCCCTGTAGCCTTGTCATTGATGGAATCCATTTTCCAATATGTAACTTATGGACTTAGTAGTGCCTAAATATGTTGGAATGTGAGATGCAAGTATTTAAGCTATGTTATATATTAATTTTAAACTCTAGACTTGTTATATATCACTAAAAAAAATTATTTGAAATAGTTCGGTTACCGTAAGGTAAAAACCCATTCATGTTTAAGTGTGGCGTGGTCTTACGAGAAGCCTTAATATTAAAAAGGATTTTATAAATATAACAATCCATATAATTTGAGTCTCTCAAGCTGGTTTACTAGACTGGTCCGAGTGTTATTTTTTTATAATACTTAGGTCAGAATGGAGTATTTTCCAAAATTAGCTTTGGACACTTTGGAGCTTCAGAAGGACAAGATGGATGCCTCTAAGATGCATTCCTATATTTTATTTTTTCACTGCGCTACTTGTTTGAATTTATCAGCATTTGTAAAGACGGGTTGTTATAACTGTCTAGGCCGTTGATTGATTAGACTCTGATTGTTGTTTGAATATTGGTTTTCTTTCATACATATCATTTGGATATTATATATTTCTCATCACGTTGTGAGATTCTATTCTGTCCTTTCTTTTCTTTCACCCCAACAATTTATCATTCTAGCACTCGGACACTCGACACGTGAATAACATAGATGTATTCGTGTCGAGTTTTGAGGGTCTAAATGATGGGTCGTCGTATTTGCTACTAGGGTTGATGGTTAAGCAAGAACCTTAGCCCTTGTAGGGTAAACTCACTAGAGATAGGTAGGTGACACCCTAGAATGAGTTTGAGTGTATTATATATATGAGCGCAGATTTGTTAGTGACATAAAAATGTTTTATATTATTTTTGAAATTAGTAAATGAAATAACTTTACCTTGGATTATGTTTGATATATAGAGAATAATTTTTCAAAACTAGATATAATTATTTTTGTTTTGATTGTTTATTAAAAAATGATAATATTTATTTATCATCATTTGTTGGTTGATTATTTATGCTCTACCAGTTTATGAGCATTTGTTGTTTGGTAAATTAAATTCGAACACCTTGTGAATTTAGTTTCAAAATTTGACTATAAGGCTTTCGTAAATAATTAGGTTTAACAAGAATTTTTCTTAAAAGGTTTATTATTGTAAAGGAATGATTTATATAAAGATATGATTTATAAATTGTTTTTTGTGGATAAAAAGGATTTTTTAGAATGTAAATCCTGGTATCTTTGAAAAAGATTTTAAATGAGTTTTGAAAAAGTAATAATAGTATTGCTTGGAGGATAAGTATATACATTTTTAAAGAGAATTTTTGAGTAAGATACATTTTCTTTGGATGGTTCAGGTAGAACTTCTCATTTAGTTTTGTGGTGATCTGAATAATCTTCTAAGTGATGATCAGATGTTTGCGGAGATGAATGTTGTAGTGCACTTAGTAAATAATTCTTTTGTCATTGTACGATCGAAACAAGTTCAAATTCGAGCGGACCGAAAGAAAGTTTTAGCAATTAAAGTGTTAAGGCTATTCTATATACATGTGAGAAATATATATGGCATCATTTCAAAATGGGATTTGAACAGGGAAAAGTATTTTTATGTTAATTAGTTCCAGTGGCCCGAAAATGAATAAAAATGGGCAAGAGATGTGTTCGGATATAAGCACTTCTCTTAAATATTTCCCTTCTTGGTAAGGGAATGGATGATACTATTTGGTATGACCCAATTCCTTAGTATCATTTTGGTATTACTTAGTGTATATGTATATTTTCTATTGATTGAAATATATAGTATTATTTTCAAAAGGGTTTTGAAATAAAAATTGGATATCTATTTCTTAAGTTTCCTCAAAGATGATTGATTCAAATGAAAAAAGTATAAGGAGTGTGCTTATCAATGAAATTGTTAATATGGGGTTATATCACTCTTCGTTCGAGAGGAAATAATTTAACAAAAAAATTTAAATGGGTTAATTTAATAAGAAGATTTTAATAAACTTTGTTTTATTAAAACTATGTCCTGTGTTTTAACATCTAATTTATATAAATTATTTGATGTTATTGGTTCGACTAATAAATATCTTTACCTTGGAGGTGTCTAAGGAAAACTAGACTCTAAGACTCAGTATGGATACAACATTCTACTCTTCTTATCTACTTACCAAACTGAAAAGGTAAAAATGTTGAAAAGGTCGACTCAATTTTAAGCCCATGTATCTGAATTCAAATCAGATAGTTGTATATACTCTCAAGATTTAGTATGGATTATGCAAGTATAAACTTAAGTTGTATTTTATGTAATGTTTTCATAAATAATTTTAGAAGAAAAGGAAATTGGTGTAAGTGAGAACCAATAAGAACAATTATGTAAGTTGTATATTGATCATTTCTATACCCAAGATTCAAGTACATAACTTTAAGGTGATTCATACGGTCTGAATTAGGATTTATCACTTGATTCTTGACGACGTACACTTGGTGAGGGTTCTTGATAAGGTACCGAGGTTTTCTACCATACTATATGACTATGTAAGGAGAATAAGAGTTCCTAATCAAGGAGCCTGATTGGAGTCCGCAACTCGGGAAATTGGGTGAGCGATACTAGTTTGGAAGAGAAGCTTATGTATTCATATGATCAAATCTAATATTACGTGTGAATAATTTATGTACATCGTATGGGCTTAAGTGTATTTGCCTTTAATGTTTTATGGTTTAGGAGGAGTTGTATCGATGACTCTTCAATTTGTCATGAGGTAGTGTGAATAAGAGATTAAGTAATATCCTAGGGCTATTGAGCATAAGGCATGCTCAGTATATTGTTTATCATACTTGTGTGATGAGAAAGATAGGGTTTATTGGTCATTTAACATTTTGGTGAATGTTAAGAATTGGTAGGCTTGTTCTTGGTTATTTGTTTGTAATAAATTTCGGGGTTGAAATTCTTTTAAGGGGATAAAAATGTAACGACCTGGAATTTTATCATGTTGATTTGAGAATATTTTATTAATTTTAAATATTCAATTGAAGGTTTTAATTGGCTAAATAACCCTACTTAATTAATAAATGATGATAGCAAACTTATATTGAAAGTTTATTTAAAAAAATAAATAGTTTGATGATAAATTGAAAATGTGACCAAAAATCATTTTTTGGATTTTCTACTTTTTATTAAATGGAAGTTATCACAACATTGTTGCAAACATATGTACACTTTTGTAACATGCACTTATACATATAATAAGTGATTTAATAAAGTAAGAAGGATTACTAAAAGTAGGTGTAATTAAATAGATTATTAATTAAGTTAATAAAGTAAAAAAAGACACTTTCTTCTTATCTTAAGTGTAAAGGACATTGGAGAAAGGAGATGTGATGGATTAGTACCATGACATGATGAAAGGAAGATGTGTTGTCAAATTTCCAAGGAGGGCCGTTTCAATTTCTATATGAAGAACACCCTCTTTTTTTTTCTTATTTTCCATTTCATTCCTCTATTCTTACTTTCTTCCGCACTTCCTCTCCTCCATTTTCTTGAGTGAAGTTTAAAAAGAATACTCCTTTACTTCGCTAAATTTATAAAAACAAGTTCATAAAATATAAGAAAATTTGTCTACCATCTCAAAAGTCCAAACTTTAGCACCCAAACATAAAGTAGGCCATAATCGTAAGCATTATAGGCTTGGGGAACAACATGAGCATGAGGAAGATTATGGAGGCGTTTTCAAGTGCTAAGCAAGGTGTTATTTTGGTAGTTGGATTATAGGAAGGAGTTATGGCTTTCAACCGAAGCTTGATTTGAAATAATGTGAGATATCTCACTTTGTTTTAGTTTTAAATTTGACAAAATATTGTAACAGTTTAGTGCTTATAATGTTGGATGTGTGCATGTGAAGTGCTTATGTTATCCTTTGATTTTTGTTCCCGGTTGAAAGAAGAAGACATAAATAATCATTGTGTTGTAGGGGACTAAAGCAAAGAAAATGGAAGTCGAAGTGTCTACATAGCGAATAGGTCGTTATGGAAGCAATTCAAAGAATAGAAAAGTGTAGTGGGATCCAAAAGGATTTGTTGCCTATTATTTTGCATTTCACTTATCTATGTGCATAAGAAATGATTATGTGATATGGTTTGGAAATGTTGAATGTAACTTGAAAAGTTGAATTCTTTTGAGAATAGAAACAAATGGTAGCTTTTTTAAGTACCATAGCGCTCACGAAGCCTCTTTCCAAATTTGAAAAGTTATGGATTTTAAATTGACTTCAACTTTATAGTATTTTGAAGGGAAATGTTTCCAATATTTATGATGATTTTAAACATAGACAGAAATGTGGTTTAAAATTTATTTGATTTACAAATAAAAATTAAAAATTACGGCCCATATAGCGAGTCTCTGTGGATGCACTTTAAAAATCCGACATTTTAGTAAATTAAAAGAGGTTATCTACTTCGATATTTTTGAAAAGTCTTTTCAAATGTGTTTATAAAGGTTATATAAGTATTTTAAAAGGAATCTAAAATTTTAAAAATAATTTTGAACAAATGGTTTGTTTTAAAGAAATTTCTTTACTTTTTCATACTCGAATTCTTTTTAAAAGTGATGTTTTTAAGGATAAGTTGGACAGAGGTTTGTATTTTGTTTAAAGTGTTTAAAAGAGGACTGGAATTATATAAGTGATTTTTAAGTTATGTTTAAAAGAGGTTTAATTAAAGGAAATCCATTTGTTTTCAAGTGAAAGCTTTTAAGTTATGCTTCGAGAAGTTTAAACTTTGTTTAAATTTTTTTAAAGGGGACCTGAAATTTAGGTAAGTATTTTAAGGGATTATTTGGTATGATAAACAAATAATATTTTTATAAAAGAAATCTTGGATTCAAAACCAACTTTGGCTTAAATAAAGATTTATATGGAGATTTTAAGCTTTGTTTAAAGAAGTTTTTTAAAAATAATAATTTTAAAATAGGAATAAGTCAAAGATTACAACGCTCTTGTTGTAATAAATGGTTTTAAGAAAATGGATGTGATTATGGACTATAACATTTTTTGTAGTTAATGATTTTAGGAAAGATGAAAGGAAGTCTTATTTTGTAATAATTTGTTTATTATAAATAGTATATGGAGATTATGAATCTTGAACTTGATATTAAACATCGAGGTTGGTAGCCTCTGCCTATCTTGAAAATTAAGAATGACGTCGAGTCAAGTTTTGAGAGGTATTAGTACCCCAACTTGAACGACTTCATTCGTAACCAAAGGATAGTTTAAATTTTAAATTGAAGATTGATGCTGAATATACAAATTATTATTTTTGTATTCGAATTTGATTGCTTACGAAAATTAAGTAGTCCTATGTTTGGCACTAAAAGGTGATGAGTAGATTGATCCTCTATCTCTGAGATCTAGAGTCGAAGCGTCTAGGTAAGGAGAGGAGCAACCTATGTCCTAACTTACTTGGCTTCGCTTTTGGATGAGGGATAGAGTAAGTCGAAATATCGAAAACATGACAAGTATAGGAGATTCAATTTCCATAATTGATTTTTTAAACTTATGGTGGTATAGAAAATATTCTTTTCATACTTAACCCCAAATTCCGAGATATGAAACTCCATCTCTATCTTGAGAATTAAGAATGTATGTTGAGGTAATGATAGCTTTCTAACTTGTCCGATTTCATTGTTAATCGAATGATAGTGTTGTTTAAAATCGAAAAGCAGTGGTAAGTATAATTGGTCTAATTTCCATACGATCTTTTTTTACCTACACCTGAGAAAAAGTGGTTCAATGAATGAAAGGTTTAATTAAGGAGGCTTTGTGGTTGCTTATCTACTTAATCATGTGAGGTTTCCATGTGAAATTAAATCTTTCATTGTGTTGTGTATTTATTTGATAGTTAAATAACCGACTATCAAATCTGGGCCAGTTTTCAAATATTAATTGTCGGTTCGAAGAGACCGGGATCGGATAAGCAGGAGTTATCCGAAAACCACATCGATAGGCATTCAAATTAGAGATGGCTTAAAGATGATGGAAATCGAAGATAGAGTTCTTTGAAGTGCAAGGGCTACTTGATACTAATCCTGAGGCAAGCTCCTGTCATTTAATACCTAACCCAAGGTGGTTCCCTATGTGGTTCTCGCTAACTGACATCACAAGAAATCCCACCAGGCCACTTAATACTTCTCCTAAAGAAAAGAGGTGGCCTATACAATAGTCACTTAATACTTCTAAACCCAAAGCGGACCCCTCCAAAGATTCCTTCTACAGTATCAATAGCGTGATTATGATCCATAACCCAAACCGTGACATTAAAAATATTAATCCGACAATTTATAGGAATTGGAAGCCAGATTGACTATGCAGATTTACCTTATAGAATCGAGACCAACCACACATTCACTGGGGTGGTTTATTACAGACGATGTCCTACATCAGTCCCCAAAATTACACTGTAGGTAGCCAAATTTAATTAGGTAGAATTCTATGTAATTTTAGACAGCCCTCGCATATCTATAACTTAGTCATACTTCATATGTATACCAATTGCATGCATACGTTGTCATACACAATTAACAATTAAGGTCATATAAGTTGACCCCTTATTATGCCTTTAGTTATGGATCAATTCCTATATTTATCATTAACTTCATTTCTAAGAAATTAGCACTATTTACTACCATATTAATTCTAATCAATACATTTAATGCGCTTAAAATCATTACATTATTATCTTTGATAATCAATATGTTAATATTATAAGATTTGAATAAAATATCTCCCATCACAAGTAAAGAAACCACTAATTAATTAAAATGTCAAACTCATACAAGTCCTAAACTTCAACAAAAGAAGCTAATATCCTTAATGAATAACTGACTCGTATACAAAAAGGAATAATACCAAACTCCCTCATATTAACATAGCAGAATTTACCTCCTCTAATTCAAGGAAAAGAAATCTTATAATTTTGATCTTTTATATTCTATTCAACTTTAACACATAGCAGCTTGAAGTGAAAAATGGTCCGTACATGTTTAATTTACTGAAATAGGTGGTGCAAACTAAAATATAATCAATTTCATACTTTGCCCACCATTTCTAACTTTATTTGCTTTTAGGATCCTTTTACTACTGCAAGTGAAATCAAAAGAAATAAAGTGGAATATATTGTAAATTATCAAAATCTAAATTACAGGTCTGATCCTTCTATGTTAATACAAACAATTGAAATTCAAACATATTCAAAGATCGACATTTATTTTGGGAAATTTTAGGGGTTTTAGATGTTTTGTTTTTGTTTACCAAGATTTCTTAAGACATACATCAAATGCAAATAAATATTATTCAATTATAAAAATGTGAAAAGCTTATATTTCCATGCATAGAGAATTGTTTGCTTCCTAACAGGATTTGATTCCACCATGTCTAATTCCCTTTCAGGTCACCTTTTGAAAACCCTAATTGATTCTGAAATATAAAGAAAAAGAAGAAAATGGGATCTGATTTACACTGCTTTAGTTTTTTGTTAGATCTTCCCCTTTTGAATATATAATAAATAGATCATATATAAAATAGATTTTAGAAATTAGGAAGTAGAGAGGAGAAGGATTGGGAATTTAATTTAAATTAGAGATTAGAATTATGCACTTGAAATCTACTGTTTCTAAAAACCAAAGGGGAAAGAATTTGACAGAGCTTCTCTTTTGCTTTTAGAATTTATGAAGAAAAGTATGGGGCGAAGGGTCTATTTATAGAGGTGGGTAGAAACCAGAACCGTCGAATTAAAAGTAAGAAAATCCAGGTTGTTCAAGCCTCAAAACCCTAACTGCCATCACCACTTACCGGTAGACCACTGTCCACAAGCGATCGACTAGACTCTATTTATGACTGTGAATTTATTTATTTCTTTTTTATTTTATTTATTACTTAATTATCACTTACTTTAATTCTTAATCTACATACATTGCTTTATCGTGGTACTTAACGTTAAGTATCCCTCGACATTACATATTTAATTCAAATATTTAAATTTTCAAATTTAAACTTGTCTGAATTATTTTAAATATGTAAACTTCAACATCCATAACTTCCCTGTTTGAACTTCGATTTCAACATATATTATATGACCAAATTTCGATATTTACAAAGCTTTCCTTTATAAGCTTATTTTAATTATTAAATTTCTAATTAAATTTTGTGAGTTGTTACATTTTCCTCCTATAAAAATATTTCTCCCTCGCACTAAGGGCAGATAGTGTAACGCATACTCAATAACATGTTATACAATCAAGTTATTTACAATAATCTACACAACCATCCACTCAACCAAAAATACAGTGTTGTTATGGGTGCAATATACTATAGGTGTGCTCAATCCTAGCGTGAATGTAAGATTGTGACATATAGGCATGTATGCGAGCATCCTAAACATACATCAAATTCTATGTGGGTGCAAGCATGATAGTAAAAAGTGTGGAAACCATCTCCTATCATCAAATCTAGCAACCACGATGCAACCTAATAATAAATTTTTGGAGAGAAAAGCTTAGGATGAGAAACCTTCATCTTTCCTTCAGTTTCCTATGTGTTTTTCGCTGGGTTACCTTCCTAATGAACTTGAACCAATTTTAATTCCTTTGTTATTAAGATTCTCGATACCATGCTCCACTCTGCATGTGGTGGTACGAGGGAGGGGTGAGTGGGGTGCTATCGACCCTGTCTCATCATTTGTTAACTATTCGGGCTCTACTACAGAGGCAGTGTCATGCAGACATCTCCTTAAATATGGAGCATGAAAGACATCATAGGCTTCTGCTAACTAGTCCGAAAGCTCCACCTAATATATAAGTTTTCCCTTTCTCTATAAAATTGCAAAAGTCCCAACGAACTTTGGCACCAACTTCCCAGCTGTACCAATCCTCATGTCCATTTTAAGAGGGGAAACCTTGATGAATTCTTTGTCCCCAAGTAAAAACTCTAATTATTTTCTTCGCATACTAGCATACGACTCCCGATGATCATATGCGGCCTTCATATGCCATCTAAACACTTCTAGATTCTCTAAGGTCCTCTAAAATCCATGATGCAAGCTCTCAACAAATCTTCTAATATTCAAAGTCATTCCTACAGTCAATTGCAAACTCTTCCAAATTCACTAGTGAACAAGGGTCTCTATCACAAAATGCTAATTGAATCTCCATGCAGTCAGGCCGCTTCTTGACATAACTCTATATTAGAGATGTTATTGTCCTATTACTTCCAAGGGAAGTAAAATGAGTCAATCTACTATGACCTAAATAGCATCATTGCCTCTAGGCAAGCCATCTATAAAGTCTGTCGATACATGCTCTCATTTCCAAGTTGGAATCTCCAATGGTAATAACAATCATCTGGGCTTAGCAGCCTTAATCCTTTGGCACATCAAACATCTGAAAACTGATTCAGCGACTCTCTCTTCACCCTTGACTAATTAGAAAATTCTCTTCATATCCTTATACATCTTAACTCATTCGAGGTGAATGGTAACAGTCTACAAGCTTTGGGTTTGAAGCATTTTAACCTAACTTCTTGCTTATTTCCAGTCTTATCTTCGGTTTATCGCTAGTTAAGTGTCCTTATGAAATTTCTTTCCTTACGATGTTCCTCAATATGTATATATTTATTTAGCGGTCTAGTCCCATCCATTAAACCAACATTGTGATAAAATAGGAACATGTCTTATACCGTATCAAACACTTTTCCTCAAAGAGACATCTATTGATTACAACCCAAAAACACTAAAAGAAAATTTCATTGGAAACTGCTCTTAATCATCAATTGGCGTTAATGATGCCGGGGTCTTAAGGCTCCTTACCAATTTAAGATGTACATTCATAAAATGTGATTCCACCATCACCCACCTTCCTTAGTTTTATTCTTAGTCCTCATAAATATCCATTACTCATAATAACTAGTCATTAATGTCAAAATTGATCATCTCTACTCAATCCCTATTTAATCTCTTTCAATCTATTACCAATTTCAAATTCATTTATGAGTATTCTATTCCTCTTATAATATTCCATAATCGGTCCTTTATTTAATTTGTTTTACTCTATATTAATTGCGATATTATTGCTCATTAAATCGACAATTAATTTCCATGAGTACTAGTCCTATAATTGCCATGCTATTTATAATTAATACAAATAATGTTATTGTTATGCTATTTATATATTCCTTATTTCTATTTTTTAATATATAAACTAGAATATTCCTTTTCGTATTTTATTTAATCAGACCCATCCTTCCAAAAAAAGGTTAGAATTTTCCATAAATTAACCACAAGTGATGCTTCTTTTTGTTTGAAATTATAAGTAATTATTTCTCTTTCTTTTGTTGAAATAGATAGTGTAAACTGGGAAAAAGAATATCCATATCTTACACATCTCTTTCGATTTTTGCTATCCCTTATCAATTCAACTGACATATTTTTATACATATTTTGGGATTGGGTTACATGGAACACGCTCCAAATAAATAGAACATAGAGATTCATAATACAAGTTAGTTAGGGCAATCTATCTTACAATGCAATTACAGATCTGGAGTATCTTAACAACTTTACCAAAATTACACAAATAAATGCTTGGGAGCGATTGCAAATTTCTAGATCAAGTTGTGCATACTATTCTTAATTTATTCATATCTTGAAACCTTTAATCCTTTCATACTTAGATAATGATCCCTATCTACTTGATAAATTATAAACTTAGAAATCCACATTACGCTAGTATGTATGACATTTGAAATTCAAGCTTGCGAAAAAAATTCCACATCTCGAAAGAAAACTTTTAAGCGTACTTTCCAAAAGAATTTTTAACTTGAAGAATAGTTTGAAGAATTGAATTCCCAAAAGCACTTAAACACCATGTTTATTCTATATAATTTGTCTACCCCATTTTTATCAAACTATTAAACAAAACCTTCCAAAATATTTGACCTCAACTTTTCACAAATTTCAATACATTTACTGCTTATTCTTAACCCCAAATTCGAAGGTTCTAAGATTGCTGAGTAAAACGGTTTCCTTTCTCAAATACTTTTACCTCAAAGACTTACTTCTTTAAAACTAGTTTCTCTAACTCAAAACATTCAAAAAATAAATTATCAAACCAAATTATCAAAATTTCAAAAGGACTGCTTAATCACGAAAAGAAGTAAAATAATTTTTCCTTTTACAAAAACTTTCTACAAAGATTTATTCCTATAAAAATTGGTCTTTTAATTCAAAACATTCAAAAACATCTTCTATAATTTTAAACATAAAAAGCGAAGTAGACAAAGTAAACTCATATTCCATCATTTTCCTATCTCATCACTCATCTCTTACTTTCTCTCTACAAGATTACAAATCATATTTTATAAGTTCTTAACGCTATTCCTATCCAAATCTCCCAATATGGCTTTTGTTTGTATGTATCCTACTTAAATGGCTTCTCTATCATTTTAATAAGTTCCAATTTAAAAAAGAAGAATTTTAAAGAACTTCCAAAATTATGAAATAGGGATAAATCATCAAGTCCAACCAACACTCTATTTTATATTTATTTCAAAAGGAAAATCCCTAATCGAAAGTCTTTAAACCAAAAAATTTTCGACCCAACAAATTTTTCTAAGAGTTTCAAAAATGAAAAACCATTTTGACCCTTTTCATCAAAATTTTTGACTCCATAACTTCTTTTTAATTTGTGATTTTTCAAATTTCCTTATTTTTCAAAGCAATTTCCGAATAATCTTTTGAAAAATCCATTCAAAACATTTCAAGGAATTTTCCAAAGAAAATATTTTATCAAATTCATTCACATGGGTTTGGATTTAGAAATCTAATTTAATTTCCCTTTCCATTGAATTTTCTTCTTCTATCATCCCTTACTTTCGGATATTTGCAACCATACCACCTTGTAGTATTTAATTACTACCTAACATGCTTATTTGCTATTCCTATAAATGTCAATTGTCCATAACAAATAATTATTATTCTAATTAGACAATTTATAAAGACCTTTATCTATTGATCCAACTTTTCCTATTGCCCTCCATAATTACCCTAATAATCTTTTTAATAAGTCCATTTATATCATTATTAAATTCTTGTAACTCCCTCTTATTTCACATTTATTGTCCTATTAATTTTAGGCCTACAATCATATCCATCTACATTCCTTATGATACAACCTTCGTCATCCATTCCTTACTCTATATATTTTTCAAACCTACAACCGCCTCATCCATCTTTTCGGAATATGATCATGACTATTTCTATAGTCAAAAATAACAAGTATGCCACTCCTACGTATACTTATCATCATTGATCGGGTAACCTTGGCTTTGATACCAAGTGTAACAACCCACCCTGAAATAGACCAAAACCCTGACCCAAAAAAGGCCCATTAGAACTTAGAACTATTCCAAGATTGGCCGTTGGTTGATAAATTTTAATCCATTCACAGTACATAAAACTAACTATTTATAATTTCAGAATCACAAAGTGGAATGGAAATAAATTCAGTATTTGAATAAGTACATATGTCATAAAAGAAAACTATTTCAAAAACATAACATATTATCACCAAATCTCATAACATGTCTGCATAAACCAGATGCATACATCATTCCTATATCTATGTAAAAACATATATAGAAGAAAAATAAACCAAATGTACACATCATTTCAGATAAGATTCTTTTATAAGAGTTAAGTTATGTAATGAATTTCTTAATTATCCCTAGGACACCCCCTTAATTCTATCAATAAGTTACAAGTAATCCTAACCGATTTAAGTTCAGACAAACTGACCGTACATTACAAACAAATAAACTCAATATTAAAGTTACCTTACTCTAAATAAATCAATTAACTTGCCCTACACAAACAAATAAATGAATTCAATGGTGAAGCGACCATATCCTACACAAAGTAGCGATACTGACTTTTCAGTGCGAGAAAAACAAAATAAATTAAAAGTGGGAAGATCGTACCTTGCATAAAACAGTGAGTTGACATTTTAATAAAAAAAAAGTATAATTATGTTAAAGTAACCATACTCTACACAAAACAGTGATATTTCAATGCAAGAAAACAAAATATTACAGATAAAAAGACCATGCATACCAATAAAAAATAGTGAATTTTTACGTTTTGGTGCGATAAAACAAATGATAATTACGTTGATGTGACCTAAACCCCGAATATAATAGCGATATTAACATTACAATACAAAGAAACAGAATAAATTTATATAGAAATAAATTTACCCTACGCAAAATAGTAGATTGACATTGCACCGTAAAGAAAAAATAATAATTTTATTTCGAATTAACAACACTTTAGCTTTGGTAAAAACATGTATGTATATAGGAATGTTTATAAAACTCTATATAAATGTTGAGCAATGTATCACATATATTCTTTATCCTATAAAACATATCTTCCTCTTCCAATCAAACTTTCAAAACAATGCAAAGCTAAATAATAATAATATCCCACAAATGAACCTGTACTATGAAAGCCTAATAAACTTCAGTGAACCATTATCCTAGAATGATGCTTCATAGGTTCTGCAATCTCAACTCAACAAAGTCATTTAATGGATTAATTCAACTTTGCTCGACAATTTGGTTATATACCTTATCACATGCCAATGAACTAAAACATTTTTGGTGCATAACTATCAATCCTCCTCCTTTAACTAATCAAGACAAGCCTATCTAGGATGCTACTGGAGAGAAGAGTAAATATGAGAAAATCATAGTTTATAACAAAAGAAACCCCAAGGATCCTTAAGCTAAAGAATCTGTTTATACAAGCAATGATGCCGGTAAGACATGGAGATGACAACAAAGTGTTGACTTATGCATGGATTGTGATTTTGGAGATCCTTAGAGGACATTATGGTGGGAGGTTCTTCTACACAAGAGTGAATAAGAACTGCAACCAAGGCCTGAAATGTCAAACAAAGCATTCAATTGAAGGTTAAAAGGCATTTTGGTATGCCTTTAATTGTATATGCACCATAAATAAAGGTGTTTTAACACAAAGAGGTCAAATGTTAAGAAGCCAATAGTCGTTTAAAGACTTAAAAGATAACAATGATAAAATGTATTGAAACATTTACAATGCTAGCTCATAGGGTGTTTTTAAGTTCTAGGCATAAAGCCATGTGGATCAAATCTCAAAGAGGACAGTCTCAATCATAAAGCCAAAGAAGAACTAAATTTAAAAGATGTATATTAAAGAATCTTAGTCGATTCATCGCTAGCCCAAACAGATGATTTATATTGTTATTAGAGACCAAGGAGAATAATACTACTCCAATAGCTCATACATCAAAAATATTATATAGTGGCATTGCAAGTTGTAGTGAAGGAATAAAATCAAGTATGAGAATTTTGTTGGGGAACAAAAAGACCGACGACTTAGTCTGGTTTAGGACGATTGGGTCCAGATCAGCTCGTAGCTAGCCATAACTGTAAGCTGGTCGATTAGGATTCTTATGTACGATGATAACTCAAATCCAACCTAGGCCCACATCGGCTCCTCTACTCAATTGCACATCAAGACTTTTGATGGCTAAGCCTTATTGCGTAGCAGCCCCAGCAAATGAGCTAACTTGTCAAGACAAGGCATGTAATAGCCCTTATTTTACGTACCAAAGGATCTTAAAATATTATTAATAATTTCATATAAGGATGTGTGACTCTGAAATTTTAGGAAATGACTCTTAGGAATAGTTTCCATATCTATAATTTTTTTCGAATTTCAATGTGAAAATTTTCACCACAAAAATATCGTATGGCCTATAACTTTTGATAGTAGCAAAATTAGACTCTTAAATTACTTCCATTGCATCGGGATGATGGTTTTCCATTCCGTAGAGTGGTCATAATAATGATTTGGACTTTCTGTCTAGGAGATATGGTTGTTTGAAGTTTGATGTGTTTTGGAGTAGCTTATTGGTTCTTAATCAATTTAAAAAGAGGCGTAACAATCCATTTCTGATCTAGAGACTATATTGGCTAAAATAAACATCTTCGAATTATTTCTACCATCTTTCAAACAGATCTAAGCCTCCATTTACTCATTCTTCACCGAAAATCTTCTCTTTTCTTCTCCAAATCAAGTCTATATCATAGATTAGGAGTAGATTAGCAAGATGATTTGTTAGAGATCTTAAAATATATATTTTTGGTGAAGAAAATTAGGTCTTTGCTATTCATTTTTGGATTTGCTTCGATTTGCATGCAAATCTCCTGTTTTTGAGTGTTTGGTGAGTGATTTATCATCTCTTATCTTATTATATATGTATCTATAGGTTTAACACGTTTTGGATCCATTTTTGAAGTCAAAATTATGTCTATTGCTATTTTAAAACTCTATCTTGTAAACACGCGAATAAATCAATTTTTGGTTTTCTAGACATGTTATTTGGATATATGATTGTCGTGATGTATGTTAGGCTATGTTGTAGGCACCTTGTATGATGATTTCTATGACTGATTGTATGATTTGCATGTTTGAACGTTGTTTGGTGCTTATATTGTATTTTATGTATGGATGGAGTAAACTAGAGGTAGGTATCATGAAACTAACCTTCATTTGGGCTTTAGAGTGGTTGGATCATAGTGTTGTATAGGTGATGCATAAGAGTTGAAGTGTTAAGTTTAGCAATGGAATCGGTGCGGAGATGGGGTGCTAAAGGATCTCTAGGTATTAAGTTTGACAAAGGGTTTTTCAATAATAATTTTGGTTCGGTGGTGGTATGGTCCAATGGTTGGTTTCAGGAAGGGAAGTGGTGGTATGACTCTATGTTGGCTCGATAGCAAAAGACCGAACATGAGATCATGTTCGGTAGTGTTTGTGCTCGGTGATGAAATGACCAAATAGGAAATCCAATCCAAAACTACTTGGTTCGTAGAGGAAGACTCAGTCCGTAGTTACTTTTGTTCAGTGACCAAACATGAGTTGTTGTTCGGTGAACTTGGGTTCGTCTAAGGGAGCAAGACTAGATAAAGCATGGAATAAAGCTTTAAGGTGTTGGCTTCGAGCTTGGTATAGAGGGGCTTCGAGGTAAGACTTAAGGTTGCTTAGTGGTTTTAGGAGACTGCTTGGAGTAAAGATGGATGATACATTATGACTCAAGATGACTTTAGGTTTGCAACCAATGAAGTGCAATGACTTCAATGACTCAATGTGGCAATTTAGGTTATATATAAATATATATTAACTAAGAAATGAAAATGTTACCGGAAATCGAAATCATGATTTGTAACGATTCAGCGTGTAGGAGTTGTTCAACATTGCAGATCAAATGTAACATACGTATGCACATATACATGTACACATTAATGGACATATGTACACATGCACATGAACACACACATACATATAGACATATATACTAATTACATACAAATCAAAAATATATATAAGAGATATTTTAATAACTCCTTAACACTTAAGCAACCTTAAGTCAACACTACACATCAAAGTAGCTAATAGAGTAGAATATGAGTTTGTGATGCTCATTAATGTGATAGGGTAGTCTATAGGTACCCAGGGTAGTCTACGTGTACCCATATGGTTGGATGTCTACATGTGTCCAATCCTAGCCATCAATGTAGGCTGCACGTACCCATATGTTAGATGTCTACCTATGTCCAGTCCTTAGCCATCTATATGGGCATGAGTTGAGCATTTATGAGGTAGTTCTACTATCGGTATGTGTGCTAAGGGATTAATGGATAACTTTGAGGTTCCGATGCTCATAGTTGGGACAGGGTAGTCTATGTGTACCTTGGATAGCCTTCATGTACCCAGGATTTTTAGCTGTCTGCATGTATTCAGTCCCTAAACATCTGCATAGACAATGGTTTTAGTATATATAAGAGCTATCATATATTTAAGCCCTTAAGTGAGATATACAAGACTGTGTGATAAATGTATGTTTGTTATATGCTTGATATGTCATGTGATACCACCATACCCTATTTTTTCACTTATGATAGTAGTTAGCATATACCATGTTTATGTGCTAACTCTTTGGATGCACGGACATGTTAGGTATGCTTCTTCATACGCTATGCCTTTACATACCATATACAATTTCTATACATCGCTCATACCAAACTGTTATACTTTCTTTTCATTATCTTGGATACTCTTAAATGAGTATATTATGGATAATCGATCTAGATAACGCATAGAGCTGTGCGGAGTACGAATAAGAGGCTACACTTTCATATATCTATGCTTGGAGCTTACTATCGTTTATATCGATTGTGTAATACGGTGAAGCTATACCAGCACTAGTATTAATTTAGAGATAGTTTTGGAGTGTATTTTGGAGATTTGATATGTATAAGCTTTACTATTTCACGCATCTATAAGAATATGGAGTTAGAGAATGTAATAATGAGGAAACCGGCTCTAGACGGCTTTAAGAACGAGCTATGGGATGGTGGAATGCCACCAGGGTAACTACTCTTGCGGATCAGGTTACTTTGGAGTGGTTTAAGGCAAGTTTTATGGAGAAGTATATATCGACCACTCAGAAGTCGGTGCTCTTCTAGAAGTTTGCAGACTTGTTACAAGGGGAGATGTCTGTATTGGAGTATGTGGTCGAGTTTGACATGTTATTAAAGTATGAGTTGTCTTTCATGAATACCCCGCTTAAGAAGAATGAGAAGTTTATTATGGGCTTTGTTTACTATTTAGGGGAGAAGCTACTGGGACACATTAATGAGTCATGTGAGAGGCTAGTGGATAAGGCTCTTCGACATGAGAGTCTGTATCTAAACGAGAGTCTGTATCCTAAGCCCAAGTTAGCTGTTGCTCCCAAGGATGAGCCAATGGCATGGGAGGCAAGAGGAAGTAAGATAATAATAATAAGAAGAAGAAACTTTAAAAGGGTAGTCAAAACAAAGGCTAGTGGGAGTCTATGTGCTATTACTGTGTATGGAGGGCAATCTTAGAAAAAGTTGCAAAAAATGAGCAAAAATGATGTTTAAACAACAACAAGGGGGCATATAAAGAAGGATTTCCTAGAGCTATTAAGGAACCAGTGTTTTGTTTGCTTATGCTTTGAACACTATTCTAGCTTCGTCGAGTGCTTCATCGGCAAAGGAGAAGGGGAAGAGCATAATTATACAGGGTATACTTTCTATTTTTTGGTATACCTGTACATGTTTTATTCAATATCGAGCTTTACATTCCTTCATATATAGTGATTTGATAGATTGATTGGATTTGAAACCCGAGATAGTTGATTGACCTTTGGCTGTTACAAACCCTATTAGAGGGTCGAGTGCACTTTGTAAGGTTTGTCAAATTTGGCCTTATCGAGTCATGTATGTTTGTTATTTGTAATTCCATTATTTTTTATTTCGTGGGGTTTGATATTATCTTTGGGACGGACTAGTTGAGGAAGTATTCAATAATGGTGGAATGTGAGATGCTATTGATGACCGTTAGGGTTGTGCAGGGGAGAACAGTAGTGATTAGCTGCCTGTTGAAGGATGAAGTTATGGTTAGCTTTCTATATTCGCTCAAGGTTCCATAGGATGATTTGTCATTTATGCCTATCATGAGAGAGTATCTGATTGTGTTCGAGGAAGCGATCGGATCACTGCACACAGAGAGATTGAGTTCTACGAAGAGCTAGTGAAGGATGTCAGGCTAATGGTTATGCATTTGAGTCGTATGGCACCCAAAGAGAAAAGGAGATGAAGGTGCAAGTGAATGACCTAATGAGGCAAGGGTTCATTCGTAGAAGCATATATGAATGAGGTGCACTTGTAGTATTCACCACTAAGGTGGATGGCTCTCTAAGGTTATGTGTACATTAACTTAAGCTGAATATGGCGATGAAGAAGAATAAGCATCCACTTCGACGTATTGATGACATGCTCGATCAGCTCTACAGTGTGAACGCGTTCTCTCAATTGAACCTTGCATCAAGGTTTCATCAACTAAGAGTGGCAAAGGAGAGTGTGTTTATCACAACATTTAGTATGTCGTATGGATTCTACGATTGGTTGGTTATGCCACTCAGGAAAACCAATGCACTGGCATACTTTGTTTATCCTATGAACCATGTTTTCAAGGACCAGCTAAATAAGTTTGTACTTGTGTTCGTAGGCGATATCCTTGTTCGAGGATGGAGGAGGGAAGTGTGATTTTAGGTCATGTTGTTTTTGAGCAGGGCTTTGTTGTAGATCCTATGAAGGTGGCAGCAGTACAGGACTGGGATCGACCTAAGACCGCTACGGACGTGAGAAAATTACTTGGATTAGTAGGATACTATAGATATTTTATCAAGGACTTCTCTAAGGTTGCATCGTCGTTAACCAACTTGACGAAGAAGAATCAAACTTTTATATGAGATGCGAGGTGCGAGCACGCTTTCGTGAGTCTAAAGGAGAGGTTAAAGAGCGCACCAGTATTAGTCATTCTGAGCAAGTATGGGGTGTTAATAGTAGATTCCTATGGTTATGGACTAGATGTAGTGTTGATGCAGAGGAGAAAGGTTTTCACCTACGGTAGTCGACCACTAAAACTGCACAAGTGAAAGTAGTAAATTTGGAGTTGGCGGTGATAGTATTCAAATTGAAGACATGGATGCATTATTTTCTTAGGGAGAGGTTCAAGTTGTATATGGACCACAAATCATTGAAATATCTCTTCTCGTAGAAGGATATTAACCTTCGTCAATGGTAATGGTTAGATTTCCTATCCTCCTACGACTTTGGCATTTCCTATACGCCTAGTAAGGGAAATGCAATCGCTTATTATTTGAGTAGGAAACATGCTAGCTTGAGAGACACGTGGAGTTTATTACTGGCTATGATCTTAGACCTTAATGTGAGCTAGAGCCGAAAGTGTTCACTAGCCTCACGTTCAGAACTACCTTGATTGAGCAAATCGGTACTTGTCGGAGGCAAGATGCCAGACTAGTGGAGATTATGGAAAAGATATAGGAAAGAGTAGGTATTGAGGAGATGATGTAGTACGGGCTCGATCGTGATGGTTGGCTCCATAAAGAAGGGAGATTATTTGTTCCTAATGTTGATAGGCTGAGGGATGAGGTGCTATGCGAGTACGATCATTCCAGATTGATTTTACTTCCCGACGGCAATAAAATGTACCATAATATAAGGCAAACATTTTATTCGGAAGGGATGAAAAAGGATGTTGGGGCATTCATCTTGAAGTTCATGAATCGTCGGTTGGTAAAGGTAGAGCAAAAGAAGCCAAGAGGTTTTCTATAATCGCTCAAGATTCCTGAGTGGAAATGGTAACAATTTCGACGAACTTCATTAATGTGTTGCCTAGGAATAGAGGAGGGTACGATAGCATCTGGGTCATAATCGATAGACTGAGAAAAGTGCTCAATTCATACCCGTCATGTCTAATAGAACGACATCCAAATTGGTCGAATTATATGTGAAGTTGATTTGTGCGATTCCATGGAGCGCAAAAGAGCATTATGAATGACTACGACCCTTTTTTCACTAAAGGGTTTTGGAAAACCTTACAGAGGCATTGGGGATAGAGCTACATCTCAGTACAGCTTTTCACTTACAAACTGTTGGGCAGATCGAGAGGGTGAATCATATATTGGAGGATCTCTTACGAGCTTGCATGCTTGATTTCATAGGCTCATAGGATGATCATTTGCACTTAGTAAAGTTCAATTACAACAACAGCTATCAGTCTAGCATCAGTATGGCACCATTTGAGGCGATATATGACCAACCATGCAACGCTCCGTCATGTTGGTGGGAAGTGGGCAAGAAACTGATATTTGGGCCAGATATGATTAGAGAGACTTTGAAGATGATCGAGCTCATTTGGCCATGAATGAAAGTTTCTTAGGATAAACATACGAGCTTTGTTGATAGAAGAAGACGTGAGCCATTGGCGATATAGTGTTTGTCAAAATCTCTCCATTAAAGCGAGTAGTTCAATTCGGTATTAAGGAGATGTTGGCACCAAGATTCATTGGTTCTTTTCTAACACTTGAAAAGATTAGGAACCTGGCTTACAGAGTCGACTTACCTCGGAAGATGCGGGCGTGCACAACGTGTTTCACGTATCTCACTTGCAGAAGTTTGTGCATGGCTCAAGCATGATAGTTGCACCGAATCAACTTGATGATATCGACATTGAACCAAAAGATTTGAGACCTCGTAGGCCTATTTGTATCAACGGACGTAATACGAAGCAACTTAGGAGGAAGATGGTAGAAATGGTGAAGGTTCAGTGGAGTGAGAGAAAAGACAATTATACTTGGGAGACCGATGAGAGCACGAGGACTGCTTATCTGGAGCTCTTTGCTTAATGAGACTTCCTGGTTACCGCATTTACTTCCACTTTTGATATCACATAGAGTAGTTTAGTATCATACAAGCTAGAGTAGGAATGCATATTATTTCTTACTTCTATATGCATATCTAATGTTTGATATCTTTGATTATGGATGTTAGGCATGTGACATTGTGACGCTTGATTTTACCTTGTTTGTGCTGAGGAGTTCAGGGGTGAAATTCCTAAAGGGAGGAGAGTGTAACGACTCGTATTTTACATATTGGAGAATCATAAAATATTATTTATAATCCATATGAGGTCGTATAACTATGAAAGTTTAAATGACTCTTAGGACATTTTTCACATTTGTATAAAAAAAATGAATACAAAGAAAAATATAAGAATGCTTTTTTTTAATTTCTTTGTGACCATTTTGACCCTGGAAAACTTGTATGACTTTTAAATTTTAATAGGAGCAAGATTAGGGTCTGAAATGACCTCCATTGCATTGGAAAATGGTTCCTTAGTATGGTCATAATAGTGATTTGGTCATAATTGTGCTTTGGATTTTCTAGATAGGAATATAGCATTTTGAGGTTTAACAGTTTTTGGAGCAAATTAGTGGGTAATTAGTGAATTTGGGCAGAGGCCCAATGACTGATATCTGGTTTAGAGGCTATATTTAATGATCTATAATTTTACTGCTTGTATTTGTGAATGTTTAATTAATTTTAAATTTTAATTAGTTGTTTTTTTTGGTCAGAGAACCTTCTTTTAATTAATAAGTAATGATAGTAAACTTGTTTTGGAAGTTTGTTTATAAAAATAAACAGTTCGATGAAAAATTGAAAATGTGACCGAAAATCATTTTTTGAATTTTCGACTTTTCATCAAAAGAAAGTCGTTACAATGTTTTTGCACAAATGTGTACACTTTTGTAGCATACATTTATACATATAATGAGTGATTTAATAAAGTAAGAAGGATTGCTAAACGTAAATTAGTTAAAGAGGTAATTAAGTAAATTAATAAAGTAAGAAAAGATACTTTCTTCTTATTTTAATTGTAAGTGATATTGAAAAAGGAATTGTGATAGCTTAGTACCATGGCATGATGAAAGGAAGATGTGTTATCGAATTTCTAAGGAGGGTATTAACATATTTAAGAAGGAGTCATTTAGTAGATTACCAAGTTTTAATTTCTCTAAAAAGAACACCTTCTCTATCTTCTCATTTTCATTTCATTCCTCTTTTCTTACTTTCTTCCTAACATCCTCTCCTCTATTTTCCTAAGTAAATTTTAAAAAGCATACATCTTTTATTCTCTAAATTTATAAAACAGGTCAAAAAATATAAGTAAGCCTATCTACCATCTTAAATGTCCAAAATTTAATGCCTAAACCAAAAGTAGGTCATGGCTGTGAGCACTATGGGCTTAGGGGATTGCATGAGCATGAGGAAGTTTAGGGAGGTGTTTTCAAGTGCTAAGTAAGATGTTGTGTTAGTTGTTGGATTTTAGGAAGGTGTTATGGCTTTTTTCCGAAGTTTAATTTAAATTAATGTGAGATATCTCACTTTGGGTTAGTTTTAAAATTGACAAAATGTTGTAATAATTTGGTGCTCATAATCTTGTATGTATGTGTGTGAAATACTTATATTGTTGTTTGATTTTGATTTCCACTTGAAAGTAGATGGCATAAATAACCTTTTGAAGTTTTAAAAATCGAATTCCTATTTTGATTTCCACTTGAAAGTAGATGGCATAAATAACCTTTTGAAGTTTTAAAAATCGAATTCCTTTACATCTTCAAAATCGAATTCTTTTTAAAAGTGATGATTTTAATTATATGTTGGATGGAGGTTTTTATTTTGTTTTAAGTGTTTAAATGATGTTTGGAATTTATATAAATGATTTTCAAGTTATGTTTGAAAAAGGTTTATTTAAAGCAAAACCATTTGTTTTCTAAAAGTTGAATCCTCTTTTAAGGTGATAGCTTCTAAGTTATGGTTCAAATGGAAGTTTAAACTTTGTTTACAGTGTTTTAATTGGGGCTTGAAATTTATGTAAGCATTTTAAGGGGTTATTTAATATGATAAATAAGTAGTATTTTTACTTTGGATTAAACAACGATCAAATAAGATTTATACGAAGATTTTAAATTTTGTTTAAAGAAGTTTTTTTAATAATTTAAAAAGAGGAAGAAGACATAAACTACGACACTCTTGTTGTAATAAATGATTTTGAGAAAAGGATGTGCTTATGAACTATAACATTTTTCATAGTAAATAATTTCGAGAAGGATTAAAGGAAGTCTTGTTTTATTATAATTTGTTTATTATAAATAGTATACGGAATTTATGAATCTTATACTTGATTTCAAACTTCGAGGTAGGTAGGCATCTAGCTATCCTAAAAGTTAAGAATGTTGCCGAGTTAAGGTTTGAGAGGTAGTAGTACTTGAACTTGAATGACTTCATTATTAACCAAAGGATAGTTTAAGTTTGAAGTCGGAGATTGATGCTAAGTACATGAAATATTATTTATGTATTCAAATTTGATTGCTTGTGGAAATTAAGTAGTCCTATATTTGGCACTTAAAGTCGATGAGTAGATTGATCATTATCTATGAGATCTAGAATCAGGGTGTCGAAGCAAGGCTAGGAGCAACCTATGTCCTGATTTACTGGCTTCGTTTTTGGATGAGGGATAGAGCAAGCCGAAATATTGAAAACATGGTAAGTGTGGGAGACTCGATTTCCGTAATCAATCTTTTGAACTTATTGTGGTATGAAAATAAATTCTTTTCATACTTAACACCAAATCCGAGGTATTGAAACTCGTCACTACTTGAGAATTAAGAATGTATGTCGAGGAAAGGATAATTTTCTAACTTGTCTAATTTCATTGTTAATCGAGGGATAGTACTGTATGAAATCGAAAAGTGGTGGTAAGTACGTTTGGTCTAATTTCCATATGGTCTTTTTTACATACACATGAAAGAAGATGGTTAATTAATGAAAAGATAAATTAAGGAGGCTTTATGGTTGCTTATGTGCTTGATCATGCAGGGTTTCCATGTGAAGTTAAATCTTTGATTGTATTATGTGCTTATTTAATAGTTAGATAACCGACTATCATTGTTTCCTAAAGGGCAGTTTTAGCATTCCAAGAGGGATTTGCTAGGAGGAAAACGTAATTGTGGCCTCACAAGACTCACACCCAGGAATGGCTAAAACAGAGGAATATGCCGCAAGTCTATATGGGTCGAACTCATTAGGATATGGACGTCACCTGATCAAGATCGATATTTATGGAATTATGTATGCCCGGGGCCCATTATGGTTATTGGTCGCAACTGGGGTAGTGACATATTCAATACTATCCAAGAAGGGATAAGCTGCTCTTGCCATGTAGGGGGTCTATGTGAGGCCCTTGGTACATTTTTATCTAAAGGTGTACTGTGATAGGCGGTACCCCAGTAGCCTTGTCATTGATGGAATCGATTTTCCAATATGTGACTTGTGGACTTAGTTTGCCCAAATATGTTGGAATGTGAGATGTAAGTATTTAAGCTATGTTATATATTTATTTTAAACCCTAAACATTATTATAATATCACTGATTTTTATATTTGAAATAGTCTAGTTATCGTAAGGTAAAAACCCATTCAGTTTAAGTGTGGTGTGGTCTTATGAGACACCTTAATTTTTAGAAGGATTTTATAAATATAACAATCCATATAATTCGAGTTTCTCAAGCTGGTTTACTAGAATGATCTAGGTGTTGTTTTCTTATAATACTTAGGTTAGACCGAAGTATTTTATCCAAAATTAGCTTTGGACGCTTTGGAGCTTAAGAAGACGAGATGGATGCCTTTAAGATGTAATCCCGTATTTTATTTTTTCGCTGCACTACTTGTTTGAATTTATCAGCATTTGTAAAGACGGGTTGTTATAACTGTCTAGGTCGATGATAGATTAGACTCTGATTGATGTATGAATGTTGGTTTTCTTTCATAAAGATCATTTGGATATTATATATTACTCATCACGTTGTGAGATTCTACTCTGTCCTTTCTTTTCTTTCACCCCAATGGTTTATAATTCTAGCACTCGAATGCTTGACACATGAATACCATAGATGTATTCATGTTAACTTTTGAGGGTCTAAATGATGGGACATCATATTTGGAACCAAAGCTGAAGGTTAAGCAAGAATCTTAGCCCTGGTGGGGTAAACTCACTAGAGATAAGTAAGTACAACCTAGAATGAGTTTGAGTGTATTATATATGTGAGCGCATATTTGTTAGTGCCATAAAAATGTTTTATATTATTTTGAAATTAGTAAAGGAAATAAATATACCTTAGATTATATTTTATATATGGAGAATAATTTTTCAAAACTATATATAATTATTTTCTTTGTGATTTTTATTAGGAAATGATAATATTTAATTATCATCATTTGTTGATTAATTATTTATGCTCGACCAGTTTATAAGCATTTGTTGTTTGGTAAATTAAATACGAACACCGTGTGAATTCAGTTTCACAATTTGACTATAAGGCGTTCATAGATAATTAGATTTAACAAGAATTTTTTCTTAAAAGGTTTATTATTGTAAACAGATGATTTATATAAAGATATGGTTTATAAAATGTGTTTTGTGGACAAAGAGGACTTTTTAGAATTTAAATCCCGGTGTCTTTGAAAAAGATTTAAATGATTTTTGAAAAAGTAATAATAGTATTGCTTAGAGTATTTTATAAATATAGATATTTTTAAGAAGAATTTTTGAGTAAGATACATTTTCTTTAGATAGTTCAGGTAGAACGTCTCATTTAGTTTTGTGATGATTTGAATAATCTTCTAAGTGATGATTAGATGTTTGCTTAGGCGAATGTTGTAGTGCACTTAGTAAATAATTATTTTATCATTGTATGATCAAAACAAGTTCGAATACGAACGAACCAAAAGCAAGTTTTAGTAATTAAAGTGTTAAAGTTATTCTGTATATATGTGAGAATTATATACGAAATCATTTCAAAATTGGATTTGAACAGGGAAAAGTATTTTTATGTTAATTAGTGGGAGTAGCTCGAAAATGAATAAAAATGGGCAAGAGACGTGTTCGGATGGTAAGCACTTCTCCTAAATATAGCCCTTCTTGGTAAGGGAATGGATGGTAGTATTTGGTATGACCCAATTCCTTAGTATCATGTTGGTATTACTCAGTGTATATGTATATTTTCTATTGATTGAAATATATAGTATTATTTTTGACAAGGATTTGAAATTAAAACCAGATATTTATTTCTTAAGTTTCCTCAAAGAAAATTGATTCAAAAAAAAAGGTATTTTGATAAAGGAGTGTGTTAATCAATGAAATTGTTAATATGGGTTTATATCACTGTTCGTTAGAGAGGAAATAATTTGACAAAAGCTTTTAAGTCGGTTAAATTTAATAAGAAGATTTTAATAAACTTTGTTTTATTAAAACCATGTCTTTTGTTTTAACATGTAAGTTAAATAAATTATTTGATGTTATTGGGTCGGCTAATAAATATCTTTACCTTAGGGGTGTCTAAGGAAAACTAGACTCTAGGACTAAGTATGGATACCAACATCCTACTCTTCTTAGCTACTTACCAAACTGGAAAGATAAAAAGGTTGAAAAGGTCGACTCAATTTTAAGCCCAGATATATTTTGGGCATGTATCTGAATTTAAATCAGATAGTTGTATATACTCTTAGGATTAGTATGGTATTATACAAGTTTAAACTTAAGTTATATTTTATATAATGTTTTCATAAATAATTTTAGAAGAAAAGGAAACTGGTATAAGTGAGAATCAATAAGAACAATTACGTAAGTTGTATGTAGATCATTTCTTCGCAAGGTTCATTACCCAAGATTCAAGTACATGACTTTAAGGTGAATCATACGGTCTGAATCAGGATTTATCACTTGATTCTTGATGGCGAACACTTGGTGAGGGTTATTGATACGGTACTGAGGTTTTCTATCATACTATATGATTATGCCAGGAGAATGAGAGTTCCTTATCAAGGAGCCTGATTGGAGTCCGCACTAGGGAAATTGGGTGAGCGATACTAGTTTGGAAGAGAAGCTTATGTAATCATATGATCAAATCTAATATTACATGCGAATGATTTATGCACGTCATATGGGCTTAAGTGTATTTTCCTTTAATGTTTTATGGTTTAGGAGGAGTTGTGTAAATGAATCTTCGATGTGTCATGAAGTAGTGTGAATAAGCAATTGAGTAATAACCTATGGCTGTTGAGCATGAGGTATGCTCAGTATATTGTTTATCATACTTGTGTGATGAGAAGGGTAGATTTGTTGGTCATTTAACATTTTGGTAAATGATAAGGATTGGTATGGCTTGTTCTTGGTAGTTTGTTTGTAATAAAATTTCGAGGTTGAAATTCTTTTATAGGGATAAGAACGTAACGACCTGGAATTTTATCACTTTAATTTTAAAATATTTAATTAATTTTAAATATCCAATTAACGGTTTTTATTGGTCAAATAACCCTTCTTAATTAATAAATAATGATAGTAAACTTATATTGAAAGTTTATTTAAAACAATAAATAGTTTGATGATAAATTGAAAATGTGACCGAAAATCGTTTTTTGGATTTTCAACTTTTTATTAAATGGAAGTTATCGCAACATTGTTGCAAACATATGTACACTTTTGTAACATACACTTATACATAAAATAAGTGATTTAACAAAGTAAGAAGGATTACTAAAAGTAGGTATAATTAAATAGATTATTAATTACGTTAATTAAGTAAAAAAGACACTTTTTTCTTATCTTAAGTGTAAAGGACATTGGAAAAAGAAGATGTGATGGCTTAGTGCCATGACATGATGAAAGGAAGATGTGTTGTCAAATTTCCAAGGAGGGCATTAATATATTTTAAGAAGGGGTAGTTTAGTAATTTACCATTTCAATTTCTATAAAAAGAACACCATTTTTCTTCTTCTTATTTTCCATTTCATCCCTCTATTCTTAATTTCTTCCTCATTTCCTCTCCTCCGTTTTCCCGGGTAAAGTTTAAAAATACTTCTTTACTTCTCCAAATTTATAAAACAAGTTCATAAAATATAAGAAAATTTGTCTACCATCTCAAAATTCCAAACTTTAGTACCCAAACCCAAAGTAGGCCACAGTCATGAGCATTATAGGCTTGGGGGGGTTGCCTGAGCATGAGGAAGATTGGGGAGGTGTTTTCAAGTGTTAAGCAAGGTGTTATTTTGGTTGTTGTATTATAGGAAGGATTTATGGTTTTCAGCCGAAGTTTGATTTGAATTAATGTGAGATATCTCACTTTGTTTTAGTTTTAAAATTGACAAAATGTTGTAATAGTTTAGTGCTTATTGTTAACCCGCCTTTGGCAAGGCCATGGAGAGGCGGATTTAACTAAATCGACTTCTCGTTTATCGAGGCTGGAATATGATGGATTCGGTTTAAAAAGGATGAAGTTCCCTTAGATATGTCGTTCGGTCCATGGCTCGGTCTGGAAGTTGTGCATCATTCGGCATGGACCGCTCGGTCTAGATGCTCTGGGTCGCTCGGCATTGAGGTGAGAGCAGGGTGGCTCGGCATTGGTGGGATGGTTTGGCATTGGATGTCGCTAAGCAAAGGACGTCGCTTGGCATAGGACCTCGCTCGGCATCGGTGGCAAAAGACATCGCACGACAGCCTCATGTCCAAGAAGTTGTTATTTCGGGTCAACTTCGTGGGATGTGGCTCGGTGTAGTTGGTTCGGCAAGCGCCGCTCCGTGACTTGGTGGTGTGGACCGGCATACTAGAGTATGGAGTGGATCGGCATAGGATAGTCAACACAGCAGTGTGGGTCAATCATAATGAAGGATATTGGCTCGGCTATGGACCTGATGGGCCCAGACTACTCGGGAAGCCCGCTAACTCGGGATTTGCCTATAAATACAACATGTGGGGTTCAGAAAAGGGATATTCTTTCTACTCTCTGGCTTTCTATTTTCTAAGGCTAGGACTACTCTGTCGTTTTGTAACTGTAATCGATTATTACAGCAATAAAAAAGAAAGTTCTGGAGTGGACGTAGACCGGAGTTAGCTGAACCACTATAAAATCTGTTGTTCTTTACTGCTTTCATTTTAATTTTAACTGTTCTTCACATTATTACTCTCTACATATATTCTATCTATGAGCTGTGACTGGTATTTGGTGCTTTGGCTTGGATTTGGGTGTTGGTGACTAATTTCGGCGCAAACATTTTGGTGCTTCCACTGAGAAAGCTAGTACTCGGGGATTTTGGAGCTTGGATTTTGGATTCATAAGCTTGGGAGCTTGGATTGCAATGGCTAGACCACCAACAAGGAAGAAAGCAGAGGAAAGGAGCAATCAGGAAGGAAGTCAAGTGGCCACTTCTAGAGCTGGAGAGGATCTTGCATCCATCTACATAACTCGGGAGGAGATGCAAGTTATGTTGAATTCTATGCAGGAGCAGATGATGAAACGGTAAGAGGAGATGATGCAGGCTCTTCTTAGGCAATTTGGACGACCAAGAACTACAGGTGCTCAAGTTCTTGGAACTTGATCAGAGGAACTCAACCAGCAGGCAGATGGAGTGATTCAGCAGGGGGCAGCTCCCAATCAACAAGCAACTAACAATCTGGATGGACCTAGATTCGAGGGTACACCACCAGGTAATGTTGGACCAGTCCATGGAGGGATACCGGATGACGCTACGTGGTCTAACGGCAATAGGAATACAGGAGTACGTAATGAGGAATATGTGTCAGAATTTCCTCATGGACTTAGAGGACGGTTAGGAAACATAGACAGGGGGAAACCCTTAGTAGGTAACCCTAGATTAGCTGATATCATCAGACAAACCATTGGTGGAGGTCTGGCAAATAGAGATTTGGAGGGAGTCAACATAAGTCCGTTTACTTGAAACATCAGGATAGATAGGAATTCGCCCGATTTCAAGTTGCCCACTCTGGAAGTATACAACAGAAAGACGGACCCCACTGACCACTTGATGAGGTACATGAGGCATATGGAAGTGCTGGGGGCAACAGAGGAGGTCATGGCTCGGTATTTCCACCTGTACTTGACCGATATAGCTGTTATATGGTTCAGACAACTAGAGGATGGATCTATTGGGATGTGGACAGAACTAGTGGATAAGTTCTTGAAATAGTTTCGAGTTCACATAAAAAGGCCAAAGAATGTGATGGCAATAACTTCAGTGAAGCAGAGGGCGGATGAATCGCTCAGGACTTTCTTAACCCGGTTTAATGCAATAGTCAGTTCGGTGGATCGGCCGGATCCATCAATGGTTTTGATGGCTGCAGTATTAGGAGTCGGGGATAATTCGGATTTCAAAGTGTCATTGATATGGGATCCACCACTGGATCTTGGGGAATTCTTTCATGAAGCTGAAAGATTTCTTCGACAAGAGGATGCATGTCTGGATATGAAATCAAAGGAAGTAAACATGGTTAAGGATGGAGGACCGCCCGGTGAAAGCTCGGATAAAGACAAGGATAAAGGGAAAAGGAAGCGCTAGGGAGAACCAAAGTTCTTTACCTACACAGGATTGAATGCAACACCAGAACGAATATTCTTGGATACTCGGGATTGCCTTCCTTATCGAAGGCCGGCAAGGAGGGAACCCTCAGAACGCGAAAGGGCATCTAGAAGGCACTGTCTCTTTCATGACCTGAATGGGCATGATACTAACAGCCGCCGACATCTAAATGATATAATCGAGGAGCATGTAAGGAATGGTCAGTTGCGACGATATGTCGAAACTCGGAATGCGACGGTGGAACAAGAGCAGCCATTGCCTACCCTGAACGACGATGGCATGAGGACCCGGAATGGTGGTCGGTTGGTCATCAACTGATCGCGATGGTTTGGAATATGTAGCAAACTTCGGACAGATGGCTAAGTCGCTTACTCATGTACATGGTCGGAAATAACCCTTAGGCATGCTCTGAGACGATGATAAACCATGATGCCCTGGTTTGTGAAATCTTTTTTTCCTTTTGACTCGGATATTTGCCTTTTCTGCTTTGGTTTTGGAGTTTGGTTTGAACTTCCAGTTTTGTTGGTTTTTTGGTTTGAATTTTGGTTTGGATGTCTAATTTCTGATTTGGATTTTTGATATGGATTTGTGGTTTTCTGGTTAGATTTGGATTTCGGATTGGATTTCGATTGGATTTTTTTGGATTTTGGCTAAAAGGTTGTTGAGCATGGGCTACGCTCGGTAAGGGTCCAAAGTGACCAAAATTCGGCCTAGGACTTAAGCCCTATATTATTTCAGGTCGTCGAGTATGGACTATGCTCGGAAAGGGTCCACAGCGACCAGGATGTGGCTTAGCAAGCCACGGCATTATTCGGTGTTCAGGGACACTAAACCAGGAACACCATAGAATTACTTAACACGGCTCTTCAAGTGTGGATTGTGCTTGGCAAGAATTCGAAGAGGTTATAGATTTGGATATTGGCTATGAACAGCTAAGGATTTGGGGCATGGACCCGGAACGGTCCCGGATTTGGACGTTGATCCGAAGAGGTCATGGACATGCTTATTGGTAGTTGGATATGGATGTAATAGAACTTGATTATCGAGTTCAGATGGATATGGATTTGGCTAAGGATTTGGCTACTGGATTCGGAATTGGATATCGACTCAGAGTAGTCGTAGATTCGGATAAGGGTACGGCGATGGCACTTGGATAAAATGGTTTGGATTATGAATCGAAAAGTATGGACGTGGATAACATACATACTTAGGATATCAGACTTGAGGCTATTCAAAACACACCTTCGAGTAGCAAGGAATGTTTTTGGAGGCATATGCTAGCCTGTCTTTGGCAAGGCCATGGAGAGGCGGATTGAACTAAATCGACTTCTCATTTGTCGAGGTGCAATATTATGGATTCGGTTTAAAAGGATGAAGTTCACTTGGATATGTCGTTCGGTCGACAAATGGAGAAGTTATACGGCTCGGTCTAGAGGTTGTGGGTCATTCAGCATGGATGGCATGGTCTAGATGCTCTGGGTCGCTTGGCATTGAGGTAAGAGCAGGGTGGCTCGACATTGGTAGGATGATTCGGTATAGGATGTCGCTCGACATATGACGTCGGTCGGCATAGGACGCCGCTCGGCATAAGACATCGCTCGGCATAGGACGTCACTCGGCATAGGACGTCGCTCAGCATGTGACGTCGCTCGGCATAGGAGGTCGCTCTGCATAGGACGTCGCTCGGCATAGGACGTCGCTCGGCATAGGACGTCGCTCGGCATAGGACATCGCTCGGCATATGACATCGCTCGGCAGCCTCATGTCCAAGAAGTTATTGCTTTGGGTCAATTTCATGGGATATGGCTCGGTGTAGTTGGTTTGGCGTAGTTGGTTCGGCAAGCGCCGCTCGGTGACTTGGTGGTGTGGATCGACATACTAGAGTATGGAGTGGATCGACATAGGTCGGTCGGTTGGCACGGCAGTGTGGGTCGGTCATAATGAAGGATATTGGCTCGACTATGGACCTGATGGGACCAGACTACTCAGGAAGCCCAGTAACTCGAGATTTTCCTATAAATACAGCATGTGGGGGTTCAGAAAAGGGATCTTCTTTCTACTCTCTGGCTTTATATTTTCTAAGGCTAGGACTACTCTACCGTTTTGTAACTGTAATCGATTATTACAGCAATAAAAAGGAAACTTCTGAAGTGGACGTAGGCCGGATTAGCCGAACCACTATAAAATCTGTTGTTCTTTACTGCTTTCATTTTAATTTTGACTATTCTTGACATTATTACTCTCAATATTCTATCTACGAGCTGTGATTGGTATTTGGTGCTTTCGCTTGGATTTGGGTGTTAGTGACCAATTTCGACGCTAACACTTATAATTTTGTATGTATGCATGTAATGTGCTTATGTTATCCTTTGGTTTTTGTTCCCACTTGAAAGAAGACAAAATAATTATTGTGACGTAGGGGACTAAAGAAAATAAAATGAAAGTTGAAGTGCCTCTATAGAGAATAGGTCGCTATGGAAGCACTTCGAAGAATAGAAAAGTGTATAAGGATCCAAAAGGATTACTTGCTTATTGTTTTGCATTTCACTTTTCTATGTGTATAAGAAATGATTATACACTATGGTTTGAAAATGTTGAATATAACTTGAAAACTTGAACTCTTTTGAGAATAGAAAAAAATGGTAGCTTTTTTAAATGCCATAGCGCTCACGAAGCCTTTTTTCAAATTTGAAAAGTTATGGCTTTTAAATTGACTTCAACTTTATAATGTTTTTAAGTGAAATGTTTCATAAATTTATGATGATTCTAAACATAGAAAGAAATGTGGTTTAAAATTTATTTGATTTACAAATCAAAGTTAAAAAGTTACGGCCTATATAACAATAGTCGCTATGGATGCACTTTGAAAATCCGACATTTTAGTATGGTAAAAGAGGTTATCTACTTCGGTATTTTTGAAAAGTCTTTTCAAATGTGTTTATAAAGGTTATATAAGTATTTTAAAAGGATTATGAAATTTTAAAAATAATTTCGAACAAATGGTTTATTTTAAAGAAATTCCTTTACTTTTTCATAATCGGATCCTTTATAAAAGTGATGATTTTAATGATAAGTTGGATGAAGGTTTGTATTTTATTTAAAGTGTTTAAAAGAGGTTTGGAACTATGTAAATGATTTTTAAGTTATGTTTAAAAAAGGTTTAATTAAAGGAAATCTATTTGTTTTCAAGTGATAGCTTTTAAGTTATGCTTCGAGAAGTTTATGTGCGACATGGTCTTATAAGATACCGTTATATTTGAAAGGGTTTATAAATATTACAATTCATATGATTTGAGTTTCTCACGCAGGTTTTTCATAATGATCGGAATATTATTTTCTTATAATAATCGTGTCAGATCTGAGTATTTTTCCAGAGTTAGCTTTAGATATTTTGAAGCTTCAAAAGACGAGCTAGATAACTTCAAGACATATTCCCGTATTTTATTTTTCCGCTGCATCACTTATTTGTATTTATCAGCATTTGTAAGGATAGGCTACTATAATTATCCTGGCTCATGATGGTTAGACTCTGATTGTTTATGAATATTAGTTTTCTTTTATAAAGCTTGTTCGGATATTATATATTACTCGTCACATTGTGAGATTCTATTTTGTCTATTTTCTTCGACCCCAACAATCTCTTTTTTCGACACTCGGATGCTTGGCACATGAGTATCCTGGATGTGTTGATATCAAATTTTAATGGTCAAAAAGGTAGGTTGTCATATTATATTGGCTGAAGCGAATATACATAAATCATTTATACCATCTCCCAAATAGATCTAGTCTCATCAACCCATTCTTCACCATAAACCTTTTCTTTTCTCCTCCAAATCGAGTCTAAATCATAGATTATGGCTACATTAGCAAAAGGATTCATTATAGATCTTCAAATCTACATTTTTGAGGAAGAAAAATCAAATATTTACTTTCTTTTTTCGGATTTGCCTCAATATGCGTGCAAATCTCCACTCTTGCGTGTTTGGTAAGTGATTTGTCATCTTTCACCTTATTATATATGTATCTGTAGGTCTTAACATGTTTTGGAATCAATTTTTAAGTAAAATTTATGTTTTATTACCTTTTTAAAACCCAATATATAGTAAAAACGCGAATGAATGGAATTTTTATGCTCTAGACATGTTATTTGGATATGTGATTACCTTTATATATGCTAGGCTATATTGTAGGAACCATGTATGATTTTTATGATTGATTGTACGATTTTCATGTTTTAATTTTGTTTACTGCATGTATAACATTTTTTGCATGCATATATGGTTGAAAACGCTCATTGATGTGAACTAGAGGTTGTAATAGTGAAACCGGACGTCGACGGATTGGCTCTAGAGAGTTTGGAGTCGTATTGTTACATAGGCCAGGCAAAAGTGTCAAAAGTGTAGAGCGTAGCAATGGAATTGATACAGAGATTGTGTGTTGAAAGAGCTATATTTTTTTGGTTTGGCAAAGGGTTTTTCGATAGTAGTTTTGGTCCGATTGAGGCATGGTCAGGTGGTTGGCTTCAGGAAGGGGAAGTGGTGGTATGAATCTATGTTACCTCAGTGGCGAAAGGTCAGATAGAAAATCCTATCCGGTAGTGTTTTCGCTTGGTGATGGAAGATTAGATATGAACTATCCGGTAACTACTTGGTTCAGCAATGGAAGACCGGATAAGAAATCATGTCCGGCTATTACTTCTGTTCAATTGTCGGATAAGAGATATTATCCGTTGGCTTAGGTTTGGCTAAAGGAACAAGACCGGACAAAGCATGAAGTAGGGCTTGGGATGCTTCCTTCGAGCTTGGTATGATGGACTTTTGGGTAAGACTTGGGGTTGCTTGGTTATTTTGGGAGTAAGCTTGGAGTAAGGATGGATGACTTCATGATGACTTCAGAAAAGCAATTAAGGAAGTGTGCTAACTTTAACGACTCGATATGGTGAGCGATTATAACATCCAATGATGGACCGAGGGATAAGTTATGCATAAGAGCTCGTAGAGTAGAACATGAGGTTATGATGCTTGTTAGTGTGATATGGTTGTCTGCCTGTACCTAAGGTAGTCTACATGTACCTATATTGTTGGACGTCTACGTGTGTACAGTCCCTAGCCATTTGCATGGACGTGAGTTAAGCATTTGTGAGGAAGTTCTACTATCGATACGCATGCTAAGGGATTAATAAATAACTCTAAGGTTGTGGTGCTCATGGTTGGGACA
Organism: Allium cepa; assembly: GCA_030765085.1. Classification (NCBI taxonomy): domain Eukaryota; kingdom Viridiplantae; phylum Streptophyta; class Magnoliopsida; order Asparagales; family Amaryllidaceae; genus Allium; species Allium cepa. The sequence goes on from CM060934.1 coordinate 131,733,739, forward strand.
AGGTAGTCTATGTGTACTCATATTTTTAGATGTTTGCATGTGTCCAATCCATAGTCATTTGCATAGGCAATGAGTTGAGCATATGTAAGAGTTATCATATATCTAAAGCACTTGAGTGAGATACGCAAGGTTGTGTGATGGATGCTATATTTGATGTGTACTTAATATGATATGTGATACCATTGTACCCCATATTTTCCACTTGTGATAGTATTTAGCATATACTGTGTTTATATGCTAACTCTTTGGATGTAGAGACAGATCAAGTATGGTTCTTCATACCCTATTCCTTTGCTTACTATATACGATTTTTACAATTTTTTTGAGATGATGCATTGCTCACACCAGACTATTATCTGACCCAAAGTTTCATGCTTTTCTTTTTATTAACTTGGGTACTCTTAAATGAGTAGATTAGAGATAAAATGTCTAGGTAGCACATAAAGTTGTACGTAGCATGAGCAAGAGGCTACGCTTTCATATATCTATACTTGGAGCTTACTATCGCTTATACGTCGTTGTGTAATACTATTGAGCTATACCAGTACTTGTATTACTTTAAAGATAGTTTAGGAGTTTATTTTAGAGATTTGAGATGTATAAACTTCACTATTTTAGTTTTTGTATAATCTATGAACCTGTTGCATTCTAATGTACATATTTATGGTTCATTTGATTATATCACCCTCTCGCCTCTTTTACATCTACGTTATTATATTACATTTTATCTACGCACTATGAGATGTTCTATAGGTCTTATGTTTGGATTTTTATTTCTTTTCATCCTTATCTATCATCCTACATCACTCAGGTACCACCATAGTGCATTATATAGGTATACTGGGTAAGAGGTATAGGGCGGTCGTCACAAGCGCAATCCCAGCTTACCCATCTCTCATTAGCCAACCAACTCTCTTTTAGGCCTGCTTACAACCCAACACCAGGCTACCCGCTTGCTTAAGCATCTCTCCCTCAGCTATATCCCAGCCGACATAGCTTTAAACTGTCTTAAATATAGCCTGTCATTGTTCTGCTTTGATACTACCACCTACAACCTATAGTCCATCTAGTATCATCCGACTTGGCATGCCCTCGGATCTTATCATTTCTCCATCCTCCTCATGGTTTCGCCAAACATCTCGGCCCGTCCTACCACCTAAGCATGCGAGAGCAAAATGATAAGAGGTACAGCTAGGCGTACCTACTTTTGACAAGAAGCATGTTCCATTTTTCCACAAGCATACTGCAAATACAAACGCATTTAATACAAAGCATGGCATAGCAGGCCCTTGGTATTATTCTTCTGTTGACTTCACCTCAACCATGCATTCCTTTTTCTTCTTCAACCATCTCTCATTAAGTCCATTCAGCCTGATCAATGGCTAGATGCACTTCATGCCTGTTTTTAACTCGATCTTAGCCATCCATGCATTAGTTGAACTATTGTAAGAACCCCATGCATAGCCACTTCAAAGGGGTTGAGACTCAGTAGGTTGGGACCCGATAGGTTGGAACGTATAATCCACAATTTAAATCTCCTAATATAGTAGCTCTCTGAGATTGTTGGCTCTATTCATCTTAAGCGCACCATCTTTTCTTACTATTCTCTTGTAATTGTAAAATAGTCATATAGCAAGAAAACTTCACAATGGATGTAGGCAACTTCACCAAACCACTTTACATATTGTTTCATTTACCTTTAAATGGTCTTTTCCCCTTACTTTTCTATCATTAATCAAAGTAATTAGCAAGTAACATTTGCTCTTCACAATGCATTATCATAACTCAAAGATTAACAAAAAATATTGTCAACTGGCATTAGAAAGAGGGTGAATCTCTAATCCTGGGGTGAACAACTTCTTATGCAAGCTTTTCCATGCTTAGTACCTCACATCCAGCATCAACAGTGGCAACGAGACATGTTCAATCATCTCCTCCAATCAAAAAAAAGATTCCCTAAATGTCTCAGTTTGGCTTCGTGTCATGCGCAGTTGTTATGCATGCCCGCCCATTTCCTCACGTTGGTGCTAATGTTAATGAAATCATGATAACCATGCATGCATTCTATGTGAGGGTCATACCCAACCATTCAGATATCTACCTTTAGAAAGGCGTCCTGGTCAGACCGCTTTGTGGCAAAACCCAGGGGCAGGGGTAACCCTCTAGTAGAGCACCCCTGTCATTTCCTTTTCTAGGACTGCCAGGCTATCCAACAAGATTTAATCACCGTGCATGTAATTCCTTGCTTGGGGAATGCATACTTCCCCATGAGTTTGGGTGAGACATCTCTCTGTGTCATGTCTAGGCCCATTGATGATCGGATGCATTGTCGTAATAGTTCGTGCCCCTCGTCTATGATGTCGCTCATCCTTCATACAAGATGGGACACTGTTGTTAGGACCGACTCTATAACCCTAAGGGAAGCCGAAGTCCGGCAACGTAGCATACCCGCATAGAAATAAGCCAGGCCCATCTCCTTATTGCAATGTGTCTCTCTGGAGAACCTTCACGCCCCTCAGCACTTAGGTTCAAACCGATATCGCATGTCATTTCTAATTGCAATGTGTCACCCTAGAGAAACTTTAGTTCCCTTGGCGTTTAGATTCGAACCGGAGCTCCTGTAGTGCCATATTATAATATGTCACCGTAGAGAACCTTAAATCCTATTAGCGCTTAGGTTTGATTCAGGTCCACCTAACACTTCATATTGCAGCATGTCACCCTTGAGAAATAAGCCACTCAATGCTTAGGTTTATGCTAGGACCGACCAACATTAGAGTGACGCACAGATGAGTTTACTTTTTACAATTTTAACATGCTAAATTCTTATGAAGATGGCACATGTCGCTCATCTCACTATTGTATCACACCCTTATACATGAGTGTTCGAGCAAGCTACTTGCCTGCGTTTGAGCAGGAATCTGCAGTCATCTAACGATAAACAATATATCACCCAAGAGAATCCTCGAGCCCCTATGCGCTAGGGTTTGAGTCGAGCCCGTCCGCACTCTACACATGACTGCCTATCACCGAGGAGAATCCATGGGGCAATATGCGCTCCCACTCAAATTCTTGGCTTATAGGATATTATTACTGCTTAGCATGTCTTAAATATAAATTTTTTTCCAAAAATAATGCAAGAATTCCTCTTGACTGTATATCACCTAGGAGAACCTCAAGCCACTTAGTACCGAGGCTTGTGCTGGGACCACCCATCAATATAGCAACACAGTGAAGCTTGACTATCATTTTCCAACCTCAACACCTGAAGAATGACTGGTCTGCTCGGTAATGCTGAACCTGCCTGACCTATCGGCTAAAATAGATTGGTCAACCTATGCAAGAGACTTTGCTAGCTATCCAAGATACACTACCTTACCGGTTGTAGGTAAACAATCAAAGACGATAACTAGTATCAAAGACAACAAGTTTACAACAAAGAATCATCCTTATTCAGCTAAAAAGAATGTAGAGGAACAATGTCCTCCCTACCACGCTTATAAATATTTTCAATCGCTAGTTATTTAAAGAAAAGAAAAAAAGAAAGAGAAATATGCTAATATCACACTTCAAAGGTAGGACAGCCCGTGCTCTTATCACCTCCTAAATCATGCTTGGATGCATCGATGGAACTCCTCTATCACTTCGAATGATCAAGAACTTGTTGAAGAAAAGGGTGCACGCTACCATCTTCAAAGCCTCCCACACAGCATTCCATAAGTGACCCTGAAAAGCTTCCAGAAAACCACACCAAGAAGCAGACCAAGACTTTGGCTATTGCAGAAGAGGAAGAGGTGACAACCACTACTCTTTCTAGCAAAACATTAAAGCATCCAAACTGACCTAAGGTTTGGAATGTTAGAGCATCAAAGCAAGAAAGACCCTAGCTTCACCTGGATCATTAGTTCGTCCGTGCTCAAGAGCGATGAGAGAGGAAGAAGAAGGCAAAGGTAACTGTTTTTACCAATAAACCATGCAAAGTTTAAGCTTACTAAAGAAATTACAAGGCAATAGCCCCATAAGTTCAAAGGGGAAGAAGTGGGGGTATTTATATACCTTTAACTTCAATTGTAGCTATTATGATCAACACAATAATAATGACCTCAACCATTCAAGAGTGATAAGTGCTATGTTACACCACATGTGTGGGAAAAATGACAAATCCTTACCATGTCTTGAGAAGCATAATCATCGCTACCAATGGTGTAATTCTATGTGAGTAGTGTATTAATTGCATGGTAGAATCGTCAATCAATGAAGTTTCATGATTTTACAAGTCTGCGCCCGCTTACTAATATAGACTTGGGGGAAAACGTTACTCAATTTTTCATAAACAAAACGTTAGACTAATCAAGTTATCTTAGCCTAGCCTGGTCCAATCCAAGTCGTTTGGTTCCATGTCAGCTTGCAAGCCAGCCACGATTGGAGGAAGATTGACTAGGTTTCTTATGTATGATGATATCCCAAACTGAGCCTAGACCAAAATCTGTTTCTCTTCTCAATAGCACGTCAAGCTTTCTGCTACCCAAGCCTCCCCGCATAATAGCCCTAGTGATTACCACAACCGTCAAGTCATGGGACAATCCCAGCTTGACCAATCTCGCGTTGGCTAATCGATACTCTTTTTGGTTAGCTCATAAAACAACTCTAGACCAGCTCGCTTGCTCAAGCATCTCTCCCTCAACTATCTCCTGAACGACTTAGCTTTAGACTGTCTTAAGGGTGACCCGTTATTGATTCAGCTTCGATACCATCACCTATGACCTGCATCCACCTCGTCTCACCCGGCTTGGTGTACCCTCGGCTCTTTCCATTTCCGTATCTGCCCCATAGTCTTAGTAAACCAGCTTGGCCAGTCCTGCCACCTAGGCATGTAGGAGCAAAGCGACAAGAAGCACATCTAGATGTACCTATTTCTGACAAGAAACATGTTCCATTTTCCATAAGCTGCTGCAAGTATAAGCACATTTAATGCAAAGCATGACAGAGCATGCTCCTGGTACAGTTCTTCCGTTGACCTTCATCTCAGCCACGCATTCCTGTTTATATCAGTTGTCTCTTATCAAATCCATTCAACCAGATCAATGGCCATACACGCTTTATGCTTATTTTGCATCATGATCTTAGCCGTCCAAGCATCAGTTCAACTACTCTAAGAATCCCATGTATTTCCACTTCAAAGAGGTTGTGACTCGGTAGGTTGAGACTTATTATCCATTATTCAAATCTCTTAATATAGTAGCTCCCTGAGATTGGTAGCTTCATTAGTCTTAGGCACGTCATTTTTTTTATTCTCTTGCAATTCATTTTGGTTGTAAGAGAGTCAAATAGTAAGAGAACTTCACAGTTGATGTACGTAGCTTTTTCCAACCACTTCACCACTTGTGTCATTTATCTTTAAATGCTCCTTTTCTCTTATTTTTCCATCATTTAGCCGAGTTATTAGTAAGAAACCTTTGCACTTCATAATGCATTATTACAACTTTGAGGTTGATGAAAAATATCGTCTATAGAAGTGCAGTTTCAACAAAATGCAAACCGAACAAGAGTTCATAGAGGTAACTGAACTTAAGAATGGTTGTAGAAGACATATATGAATAAGGAGAAGAGTATATATTAAAAGTCGTTTCTCTTTTATGTGGGAAACTTTTAGAGTACAATTTAGCTAAAATATACAACACTTTAAGGGCTCAATGTCAAAGACAAATTTGTAGATGTGATGTAACATCGTGGTGTGTTGTTTAATTATTTTTGTATTTTCAATCGCATATTAACAAGTTTTAAAGTTTTAATTGTTGCGAGTACTTTGTGTTGTATCGAATGACATTATGTATTTTGATATTCAATTATAAAATTTTGTGATTTTACTTTGCTGAAAAATTGAGAAAATCAATTAAAATCTATAGTTTTTGGATATATTATATTATCACAATGTAAATGACAAAATGGTTATCTTTTATATACCTAAATGTGTTTTAAAATAGGATTTTGTTAAAGAGACTCCATTTTTGAACAAAATTATACGTACAGACCCCATCAAGAAAAAAAAAAGACACTACGACCCTACACCAAAAAACACAGATGATCCCCTTCGAGAAACCATCACTTAGGGAAGTCCCTTTATCAAAGCCTTGTCTAGTTTTTCTCGTTCACCAAGTGTGAGAGGAGGAAAATAAGTAAGAATTACACTTATTTATTCATCCCTTAACGTACCCCAACGCTGTAACAAACACAGTCTTTAGGCACTGTTCACAGCAATAAAATACCACGTTACCGTTGATGAAGCGTCTGACGTGTTGGAAGCCGCAATGGCCATACCCCACTTCTTAATACTGTTGGGGGAAAGTGGGGTGGAGATAGTTTGGCATCCGACACGTCAAACACCAATGTATTTTCCAACTAATTCTACATATACGTTCTCCTCCCTCCTTCCTCTCGTTCACCCATCTCTTCTCTTCTTTTCTTCTCTACTCCTCTACTAATAATGGTTGATTTGAAACCAAATTCTTACTATGAAGATGTGCAGGATTTAGCCATTGTATCAGTGTATCTACATAAAAGAAGGAAGGATATTAGCTGTATTCATACGTTAAACTATATTTGTTTAAAGTAGATGGGTGATATATTAAATCAGTATCAAGAACATTATAAACATAAATTCGAGTGAAAAGGTTATGTTTTCTCCCGTTGTGTGATAGGCTGGAAAATTATGGTATCGCTTCAGCCAATTACATATTTGTACTAGAGAAGCGGTTTTCATATTCGTATACATTATAGCTACGTCATTCTCAAATCGACAAATGAGCGAACGATTTCAAAGGTCAAATAGCACAATTTTAATTTATTTGCATGATGTTTTAGAAGCTGTACAATTACTTATTAAAGATATTATTAAGCCAGATGATCCTTAATATAATACTATTTCAAAACATGTTAGAACTTTAAACCGGTACTATCATTATTTTAGAAACTACGTTGATGCTATAGACGATACACACATAATGGCATAATTATATACAGATCGAGTTATTTCATATATTGGATGAAAAGATATTGCTACACACTATCTTCGAAGCATGCCCATTTTATTTACAGTCCACTTATGTTATTTTAACATCCCATAATTTTATCGTTTTGATTTTGAATATTTAATTAGTTTTAAATATTCAAATAATTGGTGTATAAAAATCTAAATAACTTATATTCAAATATAGAGATTATTTAGATAATTGGATTGTGAAGTAAGTATTGATTAGATGGATTTTAATAGCCTTATTTAACTCCTTTTAATTAATAAATAATAATGGTGGATTCATTTTGTAAATTTATTTACAATATAATATAGTTCGAATAAATAACAAGAAAATCAATTGTTAATAAAACTACTAGTTTTTATTGACGTATTTATATTTTAATTGATTTTATTTTTCCATATTTTTGATTTGAAAAATATTTAAATTATGTTGACGTATTATACGGCAAACAATGGTATTTTAGAAATTTCACAGATTAAATAGTATGTGTACTTTTATTGTTCTTTTAAGATTGTGTTGTTTTTTGGTGCACGACCATATTTTTATTTCCGTAGTTTCTGATCCACATGAACAGAATATTATGCAGCGAAGTACCGCAAATAATTCTTTTAAAAATTTATTAAATCAAAATTCAGATTTTTAAAATAACCCTTTGGATATGTGACATGTTGCTTGTAAATGTTGGGTTACTTAAAAAACATAGTTTGACAAGAATTGAAGCTGAAGAATATTGTTCGCTTATAAATTAGAAAGAAAATGACTTGGACTTGCTAGCTTCACATTTTAAATTTCCCCTCTTTTATTTGCCTTTTCCCTTCGCTCATGTTCTTCATTCATCAATAACAGTAAGAAAATTAGTGGCCGTATGTTTAAAAAAATCAATACTCAACGAAAAATTACAAGGATAGATGCTTTGAACTCATTTGGTCATTGACTTCGATTCTATATCCATATAGCAGCTTACAGTTGTGTATAGGGTTACTCGACAGTTTTAAGGCTCACTTAGGGCTTGGGTTTGGAGGCAATACAAATGGAGATAGGGGAAGGCGTCGAAAGCATCGTGTTTGTCATGGGTAGTAAGACGCATGGTGATAGTCTTTGGATGATGCACTCTTTGGGGTCATGAAATCTTGTACAACTATAAAACATGTCTATGCCCTGAGGGCGAGGAAGTAATCGAACTTCATCTATGGAGACATTGGCTTGTGAATCGTCAAGTAGATTGGGTGAAATCTTTTGTAGAAGGATCGGGTTTTGTTATGTCTTTATGCACGAGCGTATTAGTTTCTAATGGAATATTATAATTGGGGAAGATGATATTATTTGGGGTAATTAGCCTAATTAAAGCGGTCAATATAATTAATTACATTTTATAATCATAATCTTATATTTAATATCTTGCTCATACGAGGTCCAATCGAGACATGGTCAATGACGTTGGACTCATAGGATCGTTACCTATGCGATGGAATTGGTTTATTCGAGTTTGAAGCTAGTGGAAATTTGAGCTAAAATCAAACATTAGTTCAAACCGGAACTCTTCGACGTCAACTGGAATTTTGGTGAGTTAACTCGCCTTCAAATACACTATTTGATTCCTTTATTATTATAGATCGTTGCTAAATACGTTGATGATAGCTAATATTTTTAATGAAGTATAAATTAGTGATAAAAGTATTGAGATTAAATTTAACAATGCTTAACGTAGGTAAATTAGTAATACATTGTTTCGGACATCTATTTAGCTGAATAAAACCACGTTCTACTATCATAAAATTAAATAGATTATTTGAACATCTATCGAGCAGAATAAATCATCGTTTTGTAGGTTTGAGTGTCTTCATAGTGAATAGGTTGCTAAGAGATATTTTGAAGTGTGTATATACATTTGAGATTTACATGGGACTTTTGTAGGGAGAACCTAAGGGGTTTCTGTTTATTATTTATTTACTATTATTTGAATCTTATTTATACGCCTTTATTGCTTATATTAATGTTTGATTGAAATATTTATGAAATACCGTTTGAATTGCATAAGTGTCATTATAGCAATTTTCGATATACCGTCACTTAGAAATATCATCTCCGTAAGCCATTGTGTGTGTTGAACTAGTGCTTGTATTTTTATGAAATAAATGTTCGGTCATGTTGTTGCATATTGAAAATAGTTTAAACTATATTTTCAAATATTTAATAATTTTGGAAATAAAGGTTAAGTATTGATTAAAATTTATAAGCGATTATAAATTTGATTTATCATCTTTCGGGATAATCAATGCTATTTAAATACATAAAAAGATTATAACTTGATTCATTATCTTAATAAATATGGGTTTTAAATTTATGAAAAATAGTTTATAAATGTGAAATTTTTAGAAAGGAATGTTTAAAAATAATAATAAGTGCAAGTATTTTGGGTTTAGACAAAAACAGTGTTTTAATAATAGTTGATTTTGGCCCTTCCTTTTAATGCACTTAGAAATATAATTTTCCATTTAAAAATATATTTTCAAAGAGTGTTTCTAAAGTGTTTTACAAATATTTGTGATGTGAAAATCAAATTCAAGTAAAAATCAAATGTTTTAAACCTTGATTCGATTTATGGTGACAAGTGTATGCGATCTAATTCCCATATACAATCATTTGTTTACTTCTGGTAGTTGATTTCTCGACTGTCGATTTTGATATCATTCTTTATGCTTGAGCAATCTATGATGATTTTTGCTCACTTGTGCGTTGACATCCAACACCCTAGATAACTAAAACCAAAGAGCAAGTGGGAGCCAAGCCATGTGTGCCGCACCTACTAGGATATATTCACATTTATCTAGAAATTTATTGGTAGCATGCATGCATTGATGTGAGTATATTTGGATGCTCGTGCAAGGCGAGGTCTAGCTTGGAAGTTCCCGAAAGTGATGTGTGTTTGGCATGGACTCTCAGGTATATTTTATCTAGAGGTATGCTTTCGGTACAAGGGGTGCACCCTCCTAATCGTGTTGGATGAATTCATTTTCCTTGTTTTTGTTTGAACTTTGGAATCAATCTTTTCTTCTTTTGTATTTCGTCAACCAAAGATGATTTTTTTACTCATTTGAGTATTGGTATCCTTTGTTAGAAATGATTAAAACCAAAGAGCGAGTGGACATCAAGCTATGTGGGATTACTCCCATTAGGGTATCTTACTTTAGATCGAATTCGGCTGTATGCGCGGAGATGTGAAATACTTGGATTCTCAGTAAGATAGATAGATTCTGACTTGTACATTTTCAAGTGAGCCATTGAGAAAATGACTCTCTCAAGTATATTGTCTAGATGTATACTTTCGGTAAGGAGGCACACCCTTCTATTCATTTATTGGAAAATTTTCCTTTCCTTATTTGGTTTAAATCTTTGAATTATTTCTTTAATTACATCAAAAAGCATTTGGATCCCTTCTCGATGTTTAATTATTTATGTCCGATTATGTTTATCACTTCTTATTTCGATTGGTGCTTTGATTTGTTTTCCATTTCTTCATGTATGGATGTTGTCCTTGTGGGGTAAAACTCATTCCTCGTTTTAGTGGCATGGTCTTACAGAATTAATCTATGTTCATCATATTACTTGAGTTTTCTCAAGTTGGTTTTTCAGACTGATCTAGATGTTATTTTATAATAATGCTTGGGCCAGACCGAGTATTTTTTCAGGTTATTGTTGGTGGGACATGGAGCTCGTGGAGTAGAGCTGGATGTTCTTATGTCGTAATATTTTTATTTTCAACTATATTATGTATACTTATCAGCAATGTAAGGTCAGAAATTTATAACTGTCCGGTAGGGTTTGTTTTAACTTTGATGTACTTTGTATCTTGAAGTGATGGCTTATATTGTCTTTATTATATTATATGTTATCGTTTTCGCTATGAAATTCTATTTTCCTCTGTTTGTTCTTTTTATTTTACCTAATAATCTATCTTTCCAATGATTGAATATTCGGCGATGAAATACCATGGATGTATTTGATGCGACTTTCGATGGTCAAAAAAGTGGATCATTATACTTGGTTTCAGAGCTGAAGATTAAGCGAGAACATTGGCTTTAGTATGGTCTGGCATATAGAGATAAGGTAAGTGACACTAGAGTGAGTTGAGAGTATTATATACACGAGAGTGTATTTTTTGATTACTATAAAAACATATTATGTTAATTTTTCTATTGAGTTGTTTATAAATTCTGGTCGAGATATGAGATGCTACGATGTCGATAGCGATTTCTAAATACTCAAATAAGGCAAACTAGCACGATATTGATTTTTGAAAAATTGGGTAATGAAATATTTTACATAGAATTATATATTTTTTATATATAAAGAATAATTTTCAAAATGATATAGTTATTTATGATGTTTGTTTGTTTGAAAATGATAATATTTATTTATTATCATTATTGTTTGATTTGTCATGCTTGAATAGTTTAGGAGCATTGACTGATTTTTGTTGATTGTTAATTTATGCTCGATTTTTTTATGGGCATTTATTGTTTAGATAATTATAATTACATTAAATGAACACCTTGTGAATTAAGATTCACAATTTGACTATAAGGTATTCGAAGAAAATGTTAAGTTAAAAGTCATCTTTCAATAAAAGTTATTTAATATGATTTAAATGGAAAGATAAGACATATAGAAGTTTATTCTAATAAAAGAAAGCTATTATAATGTAAGATGATTTTCAAAAGGTACATTTTATATAAATATGGCATATAAAATGGTTTGTATGATTTATAAAAGGTGTTTTATAAGTGAAAAGAGTTTTTGAGAATTTAAATCCTAGTATTGCTCAAATTAATTTCAAAATGATTTTGAGAAAAGTAATAGTGGTATTACTTGGAAATATTTGTAAGTATAAATATTTAAAAGAGAAATATTTTTTAAGAAAGATAAATTTTCTTTGGATAGTTCGGGGATAACATCTTGATTAGTATTATGGTAATCTGAATAATCTTCTAAGTAACGATCGAATATTTGCGTAGGTGAACATTGTTGTGTACTTAGTAAATTATTCTCTTTATCATTGTGCGATTGAAATGAGTTCAAATCCGAACGAACCCAAAGTGAGTGTTAGTAAATAAAATTATTGAAGTTATTTTATGTATTAAAATATATGTAGTATGATTTCAAAAAGGGTTTTGAAATGAAAACCGAGTTTCTAGCTCTTAAGTTTCCTTAAAGCAAACTGATTTAAACTAAAAAGTATTCTGAGTAAAGAATAATTTGATAAATGAAAATTTTCAACACTTGGATAGAAAAGAGATAATTTAACTCAAGTTTTAAGTGGGTTAAACTAGATAGGAAGTTTTAATAAGCATTGTTCTATTAAAATCATTGTTTTGTTTAAACATCTGAGTCTTATAAATAATTTAATGTTATTGGGCCAGCTAGTAAACATTTGTCGTTAAAATACTCTAAGGTAAAGAGGTTAAAAGGTTGACTTAGTTTTAAAAACTCATACTACCATTGGGCCTTCATTTGAATTTTGAAAATTAAACTAATCTTGACATTCTGTATGTACTGTTAGGATATAAAAGAGTATTATACAAGTATATAATAGTGGAGTAATTTTTTAAATTTAAGGTTTAATAAAGTTGTGTCTTTATACAATATTCATCAACTTTAGTGAAAAAATTATGAAGTAATTCATAAATAAGTTTAGTGTTGCATGAAATACTATACGAGAAAATGAAATTGATTTAGAAAGAGATCGATGTAGTTAAGAAACCAATATAATTAAGTACATAAGTTATACGTAGATCATTTTATTTGCACAGTTATTAATCTAGGTTGAATACATGACTTCGGGGTGATTCACAATAGTTCGTAAAAGGATTTCTCACTTGATTCTTATCAGTGACCACTTGATCTGGATTCTTGATATGATAGTATAGTTTTCTATTATATTATATGGCTATGCATGGAGAACAGAAGTTTTTAATCAAGGATCCTGATCAGTTTTCACACTAGGGAGATCGAGTGAGCGATACTAGTTTGAAAGTAAAAGTCTATGTATCCAAGAAAATGATCAGATTACTTAAGTAAATTTTTATACTTGTTGTGTGACTTAAGAAAGTTATGAAACAAAATATAATTCTAAATCTTGTTTCTTAGTCAATTAATATTTTAAATAATGTTAAGTGTTTGTTTATTCCCTTATGGGATTTGATTTGATTGATCTTGCAATCTTATAGACTATGATTTATAAAGTCATTGTTCGTTAGGACTTAAATCTTGATGCTTTGAAAAAAAGTGATTTCGAAAGAAGTTGCAATGAAATAATAATATTATTATTTTTAAACTTTGGTGGAATATTATTATTTCAGGGCCTTTAAAAAGAGTTTGTGAAGTGATTTTTCAAATATTTTTGGTTATGACTAAAATTGAACAATTGGGAGTTTTTCAATTTGGAAGACTTGCAAGGTATATTTGTTTTCTCTAGTTATTTTTTTAGGAGGAACCATAATACCACTAGATGCACCGTGTTGTTTTGATTCTAGAGTTATACCATGTTTCGGTAGGAGGAGCCCCTTCTTTGTCATAATTGATTTTGGTTTTGGTTTATTTATTTTTGAGGAATTTGAAAAATATATTTTGGATATAAAATCTTGGGAATTTAGTTCTAAATTTATTCTTTGAAAAGATTGGATGCGTAGTATTTATTATAGAGTATTCTCTATACCTCCGTTGAATATGGATGTTATATTTGTTTATGTTGCGATCGCCAACGATAGAAATAGCTTGTGTATTGCTTTTGTCACATAGTTCTCTTTTGGATTATGAGTACAAAATAGGTACTGGGAAGAAAGGGATTGCTATTTGATTTTTTGCGCACCTACATTTGTATTGAGATAATAAATTACTTGCAAAAAAAATCAAACGCAAAACAGGTACATGGTAGATTTAAATTGGTGATTTATTGATATTTTTATGCCCCAGATATGGAAGACCACTTGGTTTTTGTTTTCTTTTGATAATTTGGGCTAGTTGTGGCAAGTTGTAGCTGTTCGGATCCAGCGCATGAAGGAGGTGCTGTCAAAATTTTCCATGATATAAAGGACTTTAAAATTTTAATGAGTCATTTTAACTAATAGTTTTTAAGCTCAAGGGTTTGGAAACATTTTCTTCCTTTGAGAATTTTGAAGACGAAATTCTTCTAGAGGGTAGAATGTAGCATCCCGTAATTTTATCATTTTGATTTTGAATATTTAAGTAATTTTATTATTTAAATAATTGGTGAATCAAAATCTAAATAACTTGTATTCAAATATAGTAATTATTCAGATAATGAATTAAATATTGATTAAATGGATTTTAATAGCATTATTTAACTCCTTTTAATTAATAAATAATAATAGTGAATTCATTTACAAATTTATTTACAATATAGTATATTTCGTGTGAATAATAGGAAAATCAATTGTTAATAAAATGAATTGGTTTTATTGACATTAAGTTTTAATTTATTTGATTTTTCCATAACTTTTAATTTAGAAAATATTTAAATACCATTTGACGAATTTTACGACAAACGATGGTAGTTTTGAAATTTCACCAGAATAAAATGATCTGTGTATTTTATTGTTTTGAGAACGTGTCGTTATTTGGTGTACGATCATATTTTTATTTCTATCGTTCATGGTCCATACGCGAACAAAATATTATATAGCGGAGTACCTCTAATAACTCTTTTCAAAACTTTCTTAAATCAAAATTCAAATTTTCAAAATAATTTTTTGGAGATGTGACATGTTGCTTGAAATGTTGGGTTACTTGAAAACTTGGTTTGACTTGAATCCGAAGTAAAGAATATTGTTTGCTTATAAAATTAGAAAAAATGACTTGGACTTGTGGCTTCACATTTTAAACTTTCCACTCTTTTATTTTCCTTTTCCCTTCACTCTTATATTCCATTCATCAATAACAGTAAGAAAATTAATGGTTGTATGTTTAAAAAATCAAAACAAAAATCAATACTCAACGAAAAATTACAAGGAAGGATTCTTTGAACTCATATGATCCTTAGCTATGATTCTATACCTATACGGTAGCTTGCGATTGTGTGTAGGGTTGCTAGGGCTGACCGATAGGCGAGGACGTCTAAAGCATCGTGTTTGTCATGAGTTGGAGTACGTGTGTTGATGGTATTGGAGGGTGTGATGCACTCTTTAAGGTTGCAACATCTTTGTACAGCTGTGAGATGCGTCCACGTCACGACGGTAAGGAAGCGACCGGGCTTCGTCCAAGGGCATCCGGGGTGGATAGTCTCGGAAGAGGAAGTCGATGGAGGCGTCGACTTGTCGAATCGTCGAGTAGATAGGGTGAAATCATTGGTGGAAGGATTGGGTTTTGTTGTGTTTTTATGCACGAGGGTATCAGTTTCTAGCGGGATATTACAGTTGGGAAAGATGAGATTATTTGGGGTAATTAGCCTAATTAAATTAATTAATATAATTGATTAAATTTTATAATCCAAATCTTATAAATTTAATATATTTTGCTCGTACGAGGTCCAATCGAGACGCGGTTAGTTGCAATGGACTTGTAAGGTTGTTGCTATGCGATGGAATTTGTTTGATCGAGTTTGAAGCAAGTTGAATTTTGAGCTAAAATCGAACGTTATTCAATTTTAGTTCAAATCAGAATGCTCGGCATCAATTGGAATTTCGACGAGTTAACTCATCTTTAAATAAACTATTTGATTCCTGTTGTTATAAATTGTTGTTGAATGCCTAGAGATAATTGATAATTCAAATGAAGTATAAATTAACGATAGAAGTATAGTGATTAAATTTAATAATGCTTAACATAAATAAATTAGTGATACTTCGTTTGGGACATATATTTAGTAGAATAAAACACTGTTCTACTATAATAAAATTTAACATATAGTTTGAACATCTATTGAGCAAAGTAAATCAACATTATGTGCTTACAAGGTAGAAAAGGATTATTATTTTTTAATTGTTTGTTTGGATTTGAATTTCTATTGGATAACGGATGACATAAACAACTATTGTGTTGCAGGGGACAAAAAGGAAGAAGTTGGAGTGTCTTCATAGCAAATAGGTCACTACAGGACATTTCGAACTGCATATATACGTTTGAGATTTATAGAGGACATTTGTAGGTAGATCCTAAGGGGTTTCTCGCCATTATTTATTTACTGTTACACACATCTTATTTATATTCTTTTATTGTTTATATTGATGTTTGGTTGAAATATTTGCGACATACTATTTGATTGTGTAAGTGTCATTAGAGTAATTTTCGTTATACCATCACTTATAAAATATCATCTCCAGAAACCCTTGTGTGTGTTGAATTTTTGGCTGTATTTTTACGAAATAAATGTTTAGTCGTGTATTTGCACTGTGAAAATTATTTAAACTATATTTTCAACTATTTTGAGAATTTTGGAAATGAAGGTTAAGTTCCGATTAAAATTTATAATTGATCTTTCGGGATAAATAATGTTGTTTAAATACATAAAAAGATTATAACTTGATTTATTGGTTTCAAATTTATGAACTATAGTTTATAAATATGAAATCTTTAAAAGGGAATGTTTAAAATAATACCAAGTATATGTGTTTTTGGGTTTAGAGAAAAACAGTGTTTTAATGACAATTGATTTTGGTCCTTTTTTTAATATACTTAGAAGTATAATATGCCCCTTAAAAGAATATTTCTGAGTGTTTTTAAATTTTTTTTATAAATATTTATGATATGAAAATCAAGCACAAGTAAGAATCAAATGTTTTAAATCTTGATTCGCTTTTTAGTGACAAGTGTATACGATCTAATTTCCATGTACGATCATTCGTTTACTTTCGATAGTTGATTTTCAACTGTCGATTTTGATTTCATTCTTTGTGCTTCATTGATCTAAAATGGTTTGTCACTCAACTAAGCATTGACATCGAACACTGTTGATAACTAAAATCAAAAGAGCGAGTGGGAGCCAAGCCATGTGGATCGCACCCATAGGATATATTCACATTTATCTAGAAAGTTGTTGGTAACATGCATGCGCTAATGTGAATATATTCGGATGCTCGTGTGAGGCGCAGTCTATCGTGGAGGTTACTAAGAGTGATGCGTGCTTAGCATGGACTCTCAAATAAATTTTATCTAGAGGTATACTTTCCTGTAGGGGAACGCACCCTCATAGTCATATTGGATAAATTTGTTTTTCTTGTTTCTATTCGAACCTTGGAATCAATCTTTTCTTCTTTTATGTTTCGTCAACCCAAGACGATTTGTTGCTCGTTTGAGCATTGGAATCTTTTATCGGAAATGACTAAAACTAAAGAGTAGGTGAATATTAAGCTATGTGGGCTTACTTCCATTAAGTTGTCTTCACATTTACTCTAGATCGGATTCGGTTATATGCATGGAAGTGTGAAAAACTCGGATTCTCAGTAAAGTTAGCAATGTCCGGCTTGTACATTTCCGAGAGAGTCACCAAAAAAACAACCCTCCAAGTATATTATATAGAGTTGCACGCCCTTATAGTCATTTATTGAAAAAAATTCCTTTTTTTATTTGATTCAAATCTTTGAATTGTTTTCTTAATTTCGTCGAGCAGTGGCTAGAAGAGCTCTTCTTGATGTTTAATTATTTGTATATATTCTTTAAGTTTGAATTTTTCTCTTGACTGTGTTTATCCTTTCCTGTTGGGACTGGTAATCTGATTTATTTTCCATTTCTTCATGCATGGATGTCTTTCTTATGAAGTAAAACCCATTTCGCATTTTAGCGGCTTTTGGTCTCACATAATTAGTATTTGTTTATCATATTATTTGAGTTTTCTCATGATGGTTTCGAGATATTTTTTCAGGTTGTCGTTGGTGGGACATGAAGCTCATGCTTGGATGTTCATCTGTCGTAATATTTTTATTTTTCACTGTGTTATATATATTTATCAATAATTGTAAGGTCAGAAATTTATAACTGTCCAGTTGACGAGATTTGTTTTTAACCGTAATGTACTTTGTATCTTGCAGTGACAGTTTACACCTTCTTTATTATATTATATGTTGTTGTTGCCATTGTAAAATTCTGTTTTCCCCTGTTTGTTTTTTTTGTTTTGCCCTAACAATATGCCTTTTTGATGATTGGATGTTCGGCATTGAAATACCGCAGATGTATTTGGTGTCAAATTTCAATGGTCGGAAAGGTAGATCGTTACATTAAGGCTGGTGGGAAGGTACTGCGTATGATGGTATAATTTTTAATGTAGTTATAAATGATAGAAACTCAAACTACCATCACCCTCCCCTCGGACAATATTATTTAGTTAATTCAGAATATCCACTTCAACCTGGATATTTACCACCTTATCGAAGTAGTAGATATTATATTCCCCATTTCTGTAAAACCACAAATCAAGCAAAATCAGTCAATGGAAATTTTAATTCTATCCTTCAAGTTTATGCATGCAAATGTAGAGAACGTTTGAAATATGGAAGAAAAAGTTTTCCATTTTAAAGAATATGCCAAAATACTCATTTAAAACTCAAATAAAAGTTGTCATAGCTACAAATGGTTGTACACAATTTTATACGAAATTTAATAATGGTGATCCAGATTTTATGGTTTATGATGATGATTCTGACTTATTGTAGATGAATAGCAGGAGGAATATTATAGTATGAGTCCGAGGCCTTGGTGCAGTGGTAAAACGCCAGGCTGTTGACGACAAGGTCGGCAGTTCGATCCCTGCCTCTGGCATATTAAACTGTGCGCCATGATGATTCTTGCAGACTTGTGTGCTGCCTACTTTGTAAATATAAGTACCCAGTTTCAAAAAAAAAAAAAATATTATAGTATGAGAGCTACTGCAAACAGCGCAATTGAACATGTACAATGACACGTAGACAATGTAATGATAATACTTCGGAATACCATAAGTGATGAAATTATTGCAGTAGTGCTGCACCGAAACATTGCAATTGTATCATTTTATTTGTATCTTTGAAATATTGTATAATTAATTTGAATATATTTTGATTTTTGTACTTTTATTTCATTTTGAAAATAAATAATTAATTAACTATTAATCAATTAAATTAAAAATACATTTTAAATACCCCGCTCAAATACTCCATCCAAATACCCATTTCATATCGCAAAACGTATTATCTGTTCAACCAACTTCCCCGCTTAAGTGTCTTCGTTACGATTGCCCAAGAATAGACCCTTAATTGTGACTGACGAATTGATAATTCAACACATTTTGCTGATCTGGGGAAAAATGGTGTTACTACATACCCCCTTAATACACTCCCTAATGTCACTTAAAGAGATATAAAAATATATTAAAAAACACTTCAAACACCCACATTTGCTGTTAATACAAAAAATATTAATTTCTACAAACTCTACAGAGAATCGCACTTTGATTTATTTATCGATTTACAGCGAACACTTCTTTGTAGATCATTCTTGTCATGTATTCGATTTTTATCATCTGAAAAGAGATTTCAAATAAAATCATCTGATATTTTCATGTATTAAGGTTAAAAATTTATTAAATCAACTATTATTTTTTGATGAAATCCTGAGTCGTAAGAAATTTGTAGAAAATAGACTGAAGTCAATGAAATTTGAATTCATGATTGCTGTTTAGGGTTGTAATTTAAAAAAAGATAAAACAACGAATATTTCTTTCCTTTAAAATATTAAGAAAACGAGGTGGATGTAGAAGGTGGGTGTACAAAGGTGAAAGAGTTATTTTATAAAACTACCGGTGCGTGAGAAAGAAGGGTACAACAAGGGGAAAAGCAGATGCAATAGCTCCCCCAAAAAAGCCTCCAACTACTACTTCCTCACCTTTTTCTTTCTGAAACTTCCACCAACCGTAAAATTCCTTAAATTCTAGAACCCTAGAGGTACTTAATATCGCCAATACAGAGGGCTATCGGTATTCTTCTGTGCTCTCCTTCTCCAATGTTGTGTCATCACCGAATAACAAGTAAAAGTATCCAAAGAATGCTGAACGGGAAGGTGCTTAGGAAACCGAACTTATAAGGACCGGAGCTATACAAACGAGACTCCAGAAAGAAGAAGACCGCAGATGGCATTGTTCTGGATGCGGTGGAGAATGTTGGAGGGGCGACATTTGCGACGGCAGCAATTGCATTTAGAGCGGTCGCCTTTGCGCTGATGCGTGAGAAATTGAATGATTCGGGTTTGTGATGGGTATTTTCGAATAGGGGTTGGAAGATGTCAATACGGTGGTTGCGTACCTTGGTTAGGAACAGGACCATCCATATCTATATTGGTACGTCATCTTGTTGAATTATTAAGTCCATAAGCAAGTTGGTAGACTATTAATACAAGTATAAAACTATGCTGCTGTTAAAATATACTTTTCAGTTATTTTTGCATCATTTGCTTGTTTCATATTTCAAAGACTGTAATATGGCAATCACATGTCTGGTTTATTTTGAACTGTAAGTTTCATTACAGACATTAGATATGCTGAAGACATACATGTGTTTAATATGGACCATGATAGTTTTAGGTTCACCAAGAATTTTATTTCCCATCCTTGTTTAATATAAACACAGCCAGTGATAAATGAAAACTATCTTAAAAGCCAATAATAAGCATATCATGTTCAGAATATATTTGTACCACCGTTAAGGCATGCGTTTCGCGCATGACGATGGCATGTCGCATATGACGGCAACATGTGCTTCACGCATGAATTATTTTTCTACATATTATATGCTTAACACCTTTAAGTGAAAATGATTTGCACAAATATTTAGCCACGTTTTTACGTTGAGATCATGTACAGATAATTATAAAATTTACAACATCTAATTTTTTGTTAGTTTGAATTATATTTATATTATTAATTAATAAGCAATGAATTTGTAAATGACGTTTATCTGTTAGATCATATTT
Organism: Allium cepa; assembly: GCA_030765085.1. NCBI lineage: Eukaryota > Viridiplantae > Streptophyta > Magnoliopsida > Asparagales > Amaryllidaceae > Allium > Allium cepa. The sequence goes on from CM060934.1 coordinate 131,754,726, forward strand.
TCAAGTGTAGACGGACATTTTGAATTTCTAAAGAAATTTAACTGTTCTATTTTTAAGTGATATTAAGATTTGTTAATATCCGTAGAGGGTTATTTTTTAGCTTATGCTGGCATCAAAAATGTATGACACCAAAGGTATTACAACTATCATTAAAGAAATCACGTGTAGTTATTATTTTTAAGTTGCAACATCCAATTTTTTTAGTTTGAATTTTATTTATATTATTAATTGATAAACAACAAATTTGTAAATGATGTTTATTTATTAGATCCTACTTTTAAGTGTAAAAAGCTATTTTAAATTTGTAAAGTTCTATTTGTAAGGGATAGTAAGATTGTTAATATCTATAGAGTGGCACACTAAAAAGTGTGACACCAAAGATATTACAACTATTATTAAAGATAAAGATATTTAGAAGGTAACCATGTTTTACTCATTGTTGAAATTAGTCCCACATCGGACAATTTACAATATAAGTCATGCATAAATACTAAGAGACCTCCCTTCATATCACCAATTGGGATTGTGATAATACATGGTTCTCTAACACTCATGTTCATAACAAATATGATTTATTTTTACAGAACATCCATGTTTGATCACGGGATGCTCTGTATAGATAAACAATACGTGAAAAACCATAAATCAATGAATGTCCACGTGTTTGGATGATCATACTCAACACGTGCGGGGGCGTGTTCAGATTAGTCTCACATCGGGCAATTCACAATATGAATTCTGCATGTATACTAAGATACCTTCCTTCACATTACCAATTGGTTTTGTGATAACATGTGGTTCTCTAACATGGTATCGGAGCGGGTTTAATTGTGTAAAACGTCACCCTCAATGAATGTCCACGTGTTTGGCTGATGATATGCCACACGTGCGGGGGCGTGTTGAAATTAGTCCCACATCGGACAATTTACAATATAAGTAATGCATAAATACTAAAAGACCTCCCTTCATATCACCAATTGGGTTTGTGATAATACATGGTTCTCTAACACTCATGTTCATAACAAATATGATTTATTTTTACAGAACATCCATGTTTGATCACGGGATGCTCTGTATAGATAAACAATACGTGAAAAACCATAAATCAATAGTACTATGTTTTTTTAACCTTACAATGCGTATTCTTGATCGTTGGTCTAGTTTTACATTTAAAAAGTTATCGAACATTGATATCGAACAAGATTCATATTTTTTTGTTTCATGTGGAAACCAAGGTTCAAGAACTCGGTTTTGATCATTTAGACTTTTATAGGTTTCGGTCAATTTCGAAATTTCAGAAGTTTCGGTTTTCGTTTCGGTTTAGGTCTAATACAAGCCCAAGTCCAACAATTGAAAATACATTGATTTAATCTCTGCCCATTTACCAATTTACTAATAGTTTGGAATTGTTACCCTACTGACTTGAAAATACATTGAATTAATCTCAGCATTTACTAATTTACTCATAATCCAACAATTGTAACATTTGAAATAAAAGTCCAACAATTTAAAATACAATTCCAACACTTTAATTAATCTCAGCCCATTTACTAATTTCAGCCCACCCCCAAACTTAATTAATGACATACGCAAGCCTAGCGCTATGTAATCCAATCTCCTCAATTCGATATTAGATCAATTCGACATCAGATTAAAAAAAGTGAAAAAGCGAAAAGCCAAAAAAGAAAAAGAAAAAGAAAAAAACTATCTGCGATGTTTGAACATGTATCAATTCTTATCTGCTTTGTTCGTTCTTCTGCTGAGTGCTGGGCTCCTCAATTCTCCTCAACGATACTGGACCAGGCCTTTTTTTCCACTTTCCTGTCGTCAATTATGTCTTCTTTCTACTGCAGCTATTCCATTTTTTTAATATATATATATATATATATATATATATATATATATATATATATATAACGGGACATGATTTTGACATAATCCCTTTCCGCAGCCGGCCGGAACTGATCCAAGAAGGTCGGAATCTCGTGGTTCCGGCCGGAACCTTATTCCATGGTGGAAACCGCTCAGTGGCAAGATTTTGAAATTTATAAACTTGTCTATAGTAAGTTAATTTATGTCTGAGGGTATGTTGGGACATTCACGGGCATGACCTTTTCAGTCTACATGTTTTTTCTGACAATGGAAGATCGAAACAATTGAGCTTTACAAGCACATGCATCATGCATATTAACTCTAATTGACGTGTGAATATATTATTACCACGTGCCCAAAGATGGGTTCTCAAATTATGAGGGAACTGTTTGCTTTGGACTGTAGAAGCACCATCCTACAAGTGGAATTCCACCAACGGTAATGAACAAAATGGAGAATTTCCATGAGCAAAATAATGCCAGCTTACAACGATGAGACTGCTTTGAAAACTCACGTAACGTCCAATATAACATCGATGAAAGCACATAAAGAGTTTTGAAATGAAAGTCACTCATTAATGAATGGCATGATTCATGATATATGATCTAAAGTTAGCAAATCAAATCGATATAAAGACTCATTAATTTGTATTTCTTGTGCGGATTTTGTAGTATTTTTGTTGTTTCACTGAAATGCATTTCATTAAATTTTTTGTCAGGGACAACAATGCAATTTCTGCAAACTAGCATTAAAATCAAATGAAGATGAAATGGTAGAAGTGGCAAACATTCCATTGGATGAAGTCATTCCAAAGAATACTATTAGCTATATTTGATACCAAGGATGGGAATCTCATGTGCTAAAAGGTGCTTCAAAAAATATATAAATAAAAGCAGATGAAGCTCAGTATTTTATTTATTAGGAGGAAAAGCAGTTACTGAAGGCAATTAATAACAGTGCTAAAGAGAAAAGGAGGATTCTTGTTCTAAATACATAGAATGCTTTATGGAATCCTTCCTGTAAATGCATAAAATGCTTACTTGTTATCCAAACCTTTTATGGTTGTTGAGCTGTATATCAGAATCAAACTGAATGGCATAGTTTTCTTCAAAGTTGTCTGTGAGAGTAAGGCAATTCTGGCTAATGATTGTTAACTACCAGGTTTGTACTTGTGCACTGGCATCAGTGGTTTGATGTTGATCTTATTTTGCGGTTGGAGATTTTCACTGTTATTTTGGTGTACACACAATACATTCACCAATTGGTCCTACATAGTAGGAAGTTAAGCGTTACATGTATTGTTTTTCAAATTTTTTGATGTTGTTTGAAGAGTAAACTAGGCTAATTGTGGATTTTTATTCCTGGAAATGCCTTTGTTATTTGAAGGCAACAATTAATATGGTTATGTCATCTTCGTGTTCATCTGACTGTGTGGGATTACTATATTTGTTGCGGATGTTATAATATTCTATCTCATGCCAGTCAGAGAAGTAGCGACTCCTATAAGAAGAACTAAATGGAGGATTCAATCTATTCATATTAATCTCTATATGATAGAGCATGGTTTCAGAATTCTATTTGCCGTATCATTATCTTGGTAATATTTTGCAAATTTGTTGATTAATGAGATGTCGAATGCTCTACTGATTCAGAACTTTCAGCTGCAATACATACAACTATAACATATTTCTGTATGTTCGCTGTGGATTAGATGGTTTGAGAATTGAAAAGGGGCCTTTGGTTAAAAGAAGACGATGTGCTAAAGAATGTGGTTTTACTTCACATGCACTATTACTTAAAATATTTCTTCTTCTTTCATTTGGTTAAATAATTTATTCATCAGCACTAGATCTTACTCTTTTAATAATGGGTCACAGAAGCTGATTTGTTAAATGCTTGGTCAATCTGAATATATTCTTGGTGTGTTAACTTGCACCTAGTTATTTTTTTATGTACAGAGAACTTTTAGTTTCACTATACTATCACATTCTTGTTGTTTAAATTTTGTTGATTGATAATGTTGAGATCTGATCAGTAATTTCCAAGACATTTTTGTTAACACGGCTCCTTATCTTAAAATTAATGTGATTTTAATTTGAGATGCACTCTTGTTCTACAATGTTAGATATCATAACCAGGACAACCATCCTTTTCAAATTATGCAACCTTTTTTATTTCATTTTTGGTTGCCCTTTTCATTGAATTAGACACGAATACAAGATAATAGGACATACATATAATAAGCTCTCTCATTACCGTCATGAAGAAAGTGATAGTCGACCTAGTATCACATTAAATAGAAACTTGATTTATGTATCATATGATCATTTGATTAGTTCCATCAGTTGATAAGTAGTATCAGTTAATTAGTACAATCAGCCAATCATTTCAGGTAGTTCCTTCATTTGAACAAAACCATACTAGTTGCTAAGTCAAAATTCTGAAGGTTGCGCAGTTAGAGAGAAATGGCTGGTGCTGGGTGAGGATACTATTTAAGTTGTGTTGAAGAACTTTAAGACACATACTGTAGTGCAGAAGTGGTATTAGTAGGGTAAGAAATATGCATCTATCAAGTTTAAATGTTATAAATTATACTCCGTGGAAAAAATAATATGTAAAAGCAATATGTTAATGAATCAGAGAGAAAGACCCCATATTTATAGTAGTTCTCAAGAAACAAATCCATCTTTGACAGTGAAAAAATTCTTTACAACAAGTAAATGGGCTTGGAAAGAGTAATTTATACTTAACCATAAGGTAAAAAAAGGGTTAATTTGCAACCACTCATTATTTCTCCACTGTTCAATATTTATTTATTTCAACAATACAAAATTTGTTGATATCTTGTGAATATTTATTCTTTTTAACTATACAAAAATTAATGATATCTTGTCCTAGTATTTGGTCCTTAAACTGCTCAGTATTATGTTACGAGTTTATAAAGCTATCTATTTTTTATAGGCTATCCTCCCCACACCTAGTTTCGTGTAAGCCAGAGATGAACCATTCAACAAAATTCTTTGTTTTATGCAACATGTTAACATGTCACAGTCATAATTCTGATAGCTCGTTTACTTTTTTACTTTGTTCATTCTATCATCTGAATTCATGAATAGTTAATGTGACATTGTATATGAAGTCTTTTTTTATTGGAAGAATAATGATACGAAGTCTTCTCTTTGGTAGTTTGCATTAGAAAACACCAAGTTGCCATACGTGTGCTCTATTTAATTATATTTTTTGTTTTTTAGAGTTGCTAGCATCTCTATATAAACACCTTTCTCTTATGTACTTTAATTATCCACTTTCTCTTATGTTTTGTCTCTTTTTGTTAAGGGTGATGGATGACCAAAGTTGGGATCAAATGCAGACAGACTGAGCAAGCACTTCTTCCCGTTGTATACAGCTGGGTATTCAACACATTTTTTTCTTTCCATTTGTGAATATAGGGTAAGGTCTCTCTATGATTGTTATTATATATTGAATTTTTATCATTTGCCTAGATAAATCCAAACACTGTGTTAGCAATTAGGTGAATGTGGTTGTTTATAATTGATCTGCTTAGATGGTGACTACCTTTTTGACTTGTTTATCAATAGCATATTTTATCCCTTAGTAATGTCTTTCTCTATCGAAATTCTAATAGCCATATTATCATATGTTATAGCGTGGAGTATTATTTTAATGAATTTAAATACAACCACCAAAGATATTCTGGAACGAATTAATACCACCAAATATTGATAATATAATTATGAGTGTACATACTGGGTATAAGGACCCTTTTGTTTGCGATGGATTGTGACTTACTCATTTACCCAATGCATCATCACTGGATAGATCCAGACTTAGGTATCGTTTGTTTAAAATGCTGAATGCTGAATACTTAAGGCTGAACACTGAATGCTGAATAACAATTGCTGAATGCTGATAGCTGAATACTAAAAATATTGTTTGTTTAGAAATTTGTTTTGTGAACATAACTTAATACTTTGACAATATTACCCCTCAAAAATAAAATTAGTTATTATTTCATGTAACCGCCATACAAAGCACACTAAATCATTTTATTTTATACCTTATATTTTATATAAAAACAAATGCTCACATGTATAGGTACTATCAAATCTACAGAACATATCGAAAATAGTAAATTTGATGACGTAGATATATTTTATAAAAGTTTGGTGGAGAAGAAAATATTGTATTATAATAAATTTGAAGCTTGTGGTGTGTTTGGATTATTAATTAATGTTTTCAGCTTTTTTTATATATATATATATGTGTGTGTGTATGTATGTGTATATACGTGTATATATATATATGTATATATATGTGCGTGTGTATATGTGTGCGTGTATATGTTAAACGTATCGAAATAAATTATTATAAAAACATCAGACGATTTTGTCCAACTTTTCATAATTATTTAAAATGTTGAGTTTCCATATATGTATTGCATATTTTATTTAACTTTTCATATATCTTAATATAAATCGTTAATGTTCAGCTTGTCGAAATTATTTATTTATATTTTTTCACACTTGTATTACATATTTCATTTTTTTTCTTTTTCATTCTTATGAAACAATTTATAAATTATCATATTTTAACTTCCAATTATATGCAAACGTTGCTAAGATGTCATCAGTTTTTTTTATCACTGGTTTTTAGTACATTTCTACTGATTGAAAACTATATTATAAAATTAAAATCAAAACAAAATGAAAAAAAATTGCCTCACCATAGAAGGGGATAGAACTAAAAACAAAATTGATGTTATATGTGAACTTTTCTAACTGTTTGATATAATTAGAAAAAACTTTATAAAATAGTTACATGTTATGTCGCATGTGGGTATAATTGAAAATTACAGTGCAATAAGTGATCAGCACTTACAATAAGCATTAAAATTTTGCTTATTTAATTAAGTGAATAAAAGAGCTTAATGAAATCACTTATTTAAAACAAACAATCTAACATCCTCTTATCACTTATTTAGTTAAGCATTAAGCCCTTTTTTTCTGAAAACAAACACAGCCTTAATTAATCTGAAATGATAACAGCTGGTTATTTAAAGAAAACCTTCAAATGATTTAGAAGTACTATGATCCTTAGCATCCCAAAAAAAAAAAACCAATGGAATAATGAATTTGAAAAGAACCTATTTTTCAAGCTCAAATCTTGTTCGAATTCGAAAGATGTATGAAAATAATTATTGTCGTATTGAATTGATGTAATAGTTATAAAGTTTATCAACAATTTAATTGGTACCGTAGGTACAAAATTTATTTACAGTAAATCGATGTGATGATTGTATACTAAACATATCCCAAATAAACGAACATGATCATCGAAGATATTAAGTTGATTATTTTATTCACTTTTTAATAGTTTTGTTGATAACTCATCACTTGCAATACAATATAATATTTCGAGCTCTGAGTTTACTGACTAAACATAATTACATTAGGTATTGTATTAATTAAGTATACGTATCATTACATATTTTATTCCAGCTAATGGGTTACATGCTATAATCCTTATCCTTATTAGCTATTACAAGTTTAATCAAACGAAGAAACAATTTTTTCCTAAAATTGTTAAGTTTAATTTTATGTTAGTTGTGAACTTATATAGAGTACAAGTGACCCTTTTGATGAAGTGTAAAGGGTTCTAATTTTATGCTAGTTGTCAACTTATATAGAGTACAAGTGACCCTTTTGATGAAGCGTAAAGGGTCCAAATTTTAAGATGATCAAATTAGTGTGTAACATGGGCATTGCACCTAGATGATGTTAGAAATATCCTAATATTAGAGCTATAATTGTATAATGATGAATAATGATACATTTAATTTGTAAATTTGCAAATCTATTTTTGTTCTTTCAATTTTAATTACGTTCTACAAATGAAATTTTGTATTATCCATGGATTTTTCTTGTTTATTTTCTGCTTCACGTAATAGATATTCAGCTTTATCTTTACCTTTATGATTAAGTATGGACATGTTATTTGTGTGTTAATACATACATCTTTTTATTTACACCACTTTTTTGTTTGATTGAAAAATACTATTTTTTTTATAAAGAAAAATATTAAATTTTCAAATTCAGTTTAAGCAATTTGGATTATTTTTATTTTATTTATGTTGAATTACAGTATTGCTTTATTAATTTTTAATTTAATTTTGTTTTTGTTAAAATTGTAGATCCACTTGAAAGGGTAACTACGGTGGAATTTGTGGTTTCAACATTTTTATGATTCTCATGAACAATTTTTATGATTATAATGTACAATTTTTTTTTAAATCTATTTGTTGTGAATAAAGCTCTCAATTTGAAAATTGTTTAGAGAATTAATATATGTGGTATGTTGATAACAGATAAACAGAGATGAAATATAAGAAAATAATTTAAGTTTGATATGCCCACGGTGGCATAGAGTGGTTACGCGTTTGATAGGATCAACATTGTGGTTTTTGGCTGATGAAGAGAAAAAAAATATTTGAGCAAAATTAAGTGTCAAACACTTGTGAATGAGTTATTATTATTATTATTACATATATATACACACACACACACACATACACACATATATACACATACACACATGCATGTACAGACATACGATAGTTTGCGAAATAAATCATTTATTACTTCAGTCTTTTGTTCAAAAATAGCATACTTGAAATTTTGTAATATTGTCTAACTTTCTAGTGATCAAAAATTAGTTTTGATACAATTAGTGTTTAAAATTAACTAAAGGTGGAACCCAGTGCACGAGGCTCCCGCATGATAGCGGGCTCTGGATAGGTCGATAATGTACACAGTCTTTCCCTTGTATTGCGAAGAGGCTGTTTTCGGACTCAAACATGAACGTCCAGATCACCATGCGGGTGACTTAACCGTTGCGCCTAGGCTCCGCCTATTTTTTTAAAATCAACTATTTATAAGCATTTGATTATGAGAATTTTTATTATCTTGAATACAAAAAATTAAATTTAAATTTGTTTAGAGATTAATATTGAAACATGCATAACTTTTAGACTCTGAAAATTTATAGGTTATTTTGGTACAATTAATTGAGGATAAATTTAATCAGTGGTGTTGCCCTATTAGCATTAAATTACTGTGCACTTGTCCTTACTACAATTAGTTATTTTTTGGTTCTATGTTACACTATCAAATTGTGAGATATTCAAATTATTTGAGTGTGGGTGTTTTTATACATGCATCTCTTTTTTTCATCTATTTCTGATTTGATATCAAAATACTATATTTTCAAATTCACTTTTAATTAGTTTATAATTCATCTTTTATTTATAGTTTATTTAATTAGAATTACAATGTTGGTTAATTACTTATGAATTTGAGCTTATTTCTATAAAATTGTAAATCCAAATAAAAGGTTAGCCCTGGCAACATGAGTGCTCCCTGAGAGACTCTCAGGCAATCACTTTTGGCAGTGATCATGCATCCCAAAGGTTCTATAACATAACACACATTAGTATGTGCACGAATTACTGCATTGAACATACGAATCTGCATTAAGTCTATATTCAATGACTTACATATAACATCATTTTCCATAAGATTTGCACTCTGCTTGTTATTAACATAGGTTAATAAACAACTCTTATTACGCATCATATGATCTTTCGATGGTGTCATCGTCAATATACTACTACTAATGTCATACTTAATTGCAGTTGATAAAATCACGGTTACCGCATACTCCTCCAAACACTCATTTTTGATATGGTTTCTTGTAATAATAGTATGACGTATCTCTCAATATTTGTCCATCCACCAATAAAATTCAGACTTAGAACACCCCTTATCACTACATTTTTCACTTTCACCTCTCTTAATTGTAGTTTTGAAAGATACACCATGCCGCAAAGCGTGACGATGCATGATGGTTTTGTTTTTTTGTCCCATGGCGAGACACTAAATAGCACACACTGCAAAAGCACACACCTTTTTATTTTTCTTTTCTATATTTTAATTTTTTTTACAAGCTAAAAATGAATATAATTAGTATTCATTGTATAATTGTGTTTACAGAGTAATTTGCTTTTATTTAAGTTCTAAATGATGGTTTTCCTTTCCAAACTTCTTTTTGTTTGAAGTTGAACACATTTATTTATTGATATAGGTAACTAATTCTTTGACACAATATTCTCAAATAGGTTGTAACATAACATCGATCATGTATGCACAAACTAATATTGATGTTTGAATGTACTATGTATATTTATTTGGACAATGTGATAAAAATCTACTATATAGTAAATAACTGGAAAAATAATAATGAAATGAAATTGCAATCTAAAACAAATATATCAAAATATCAAAAAACAAAACAAAATAATAATAATCAAAATAACAACCCAAAATGAAATATAATAAAATATAATATCGCGTCACTTTTCTCATGCAAGACATGCGAAATCAACTATAAACCCTTACTTGAAAATTAATTGCTAAACAATACTTATGAGACTTAACTCGAAAGGTAACTTCTAAACAAATGATTAAGCAGTAAACAATGTAACACGGTTAAATGACATTTTATGTTTATTAAACTATATTCCCATATACTTGTGACTTTTTTTGTATATATCAGTTAGCATGGTTTTAAAATGTGAAAGCATGCACAAAGCATTCTTTTGCTTGTGAGGCGAGATGTAAGCCTTAAAACATCGATGTGTATTATTATTACTTTGTCATTATTAGTTGTTGGTTAACAAATGAAAGTTGATGATTAATCATGTAAGATTATAAATAAATAACAATATAAGCACTTAACTTTAAAGAGTTCAATCCTAATCATTCTTTATTGTTCGGTCGTATAAATAATTAAGTAAAAAAAAATTAAGCACTTAGATGTAAATTATTTAATCTTTATTAACATGAATGAAGAATTCATATTTATCTTCGATTTCTTTCTCGATTTTTGAAAATGATATTTGATTGATTCTAGCGGAATCGATCTCTATTACCAGCAATATGGAACATTATTATTTTATTTATTTTCCTTCTGGCAATTTAAACGATCCTTGTAATTTATTCGAAGGTTCAGAGATGACAATTTAGAAATTTTTTGAAACATTAGAGAAATCCATTATGTAGATCTCCATCAGATATTGAAATTGAAAAATTACACCAACTTGCATTTTCTTTAAATCTTGTTCTTTTTTTTGCTTTGTATTAGATAATTGAAGTTTTATGACTTCTATTAGTGCCAATATTTACACTTGGAGGTGAAAATAAAAAATTCTTGAGTCTCATGTCTCATCAGTTTGAGACGTGCAAGACGTATTTTTTGTATGCTTCGTGCTTTTCAAGCTGTTGAAGTAAGCCTCAGAGGTAACAACCATTTTTGAGAAAGCCTTAAGGTATTTTATTTCTCCTTACTTGAGGCAAGTAACCTGTCGAGCTTTTCTAAAACATTGTCAGTTAGTTAAAAAAACGATTTGCACTAATTTTGTTTAATTATATGCGACTTATAATCAATATGTGATTGTTATTAGATCCATGGTGAATCAGAATCGTGCCATTTTCTGCACCGTGCACCAAGACTTTAGTTTTTTTTCCCTCTTTTTTGTGTTGTGTATCGTCAATAACTATGCTCACAACAAATAGTCTCCGACTATTACTTGCTTCTATACCAACAATCAACTCCTTTATCTCCTTTATCTGATAGTGCAACTTCTTGCTAAGAAGACTCATCTTTGCATGTGACAAAGTATCATGACAATTGATCAAACTATTGGCAAACCCCGTACATTGTTTCACTAAAGACACGAAAGATCATTGCATTTTGTTCATTAACCTTTAACGGAGACCATTAAAGGGACTCCAGTTTTGAAGGGCGGGGGGTGTGGGGGAGGGGGGTGGAGGGGGCGTATTTTTTCAATATTCTTAAAATTGTTATGAGGATTATCAAAAAATTTAGCCCTCCTAACAAAATCGAACGTAATTCGGTTCTTATCCCATTCTATTGGCTAAAATGACATGCATGTGCCTTTTTAATGCAACTTTTTTTGGTCAACCCCTTCGAATTTGGTTTTTAGTGGATCAACCATCATTTTTCTTTTAAAGTTTCAATAGTGTGTTGTAGAATTTGATTTGAACGAGGGTAAAACAATAAATCGTTTAATTCGATATTATTTATCATGTCTCTTCCTTAACAATTTTACTTTAGAATGAAATCACACTGAAATTATATCCCTTATCCATAATTGGAGTCTTTTCAACAATCTCCTTTTTAAGTCTTCATCTTCATTAACAAACGATCAGTATGTTCAAGTGTGAAAATATCCGCAACGTGATCAACTGATTTGTGAGTGATTATTCATATATAAATCCTTCAATTTATCTCAAATACCCTTTGCATTTCTACCACTATTTTTTGAGATAACAATCTCTCCCATAATAAGTTGAAATATAGTAAAGCACATTTTTCCATTTTCTCTCTCTCTCTACATGTAAGATAACATCCTCCGTCAACAAATGTGTTTAAATCACGACCATAGGATTAGAACATCAGAAAATCACACCCGTCAAGATTAAATAGCCTGTGATGCCTAGATATCTGAACCAGCTTTGGAATTTGTGTTTCATGGTGCTAGATGGTCCTTGTGTTTTGCCTTCAAATGGAGTCTTCATCGATTGATGTAAAATCTGATGGGAGACTTGTGGCTTCCTTCTGTAGGTTTCTGGAGCAATACCTGATCACTATAAATTTCAATGCGTCCGATCTTTTCTACCATCCTTGTTTAGTGCATTTCCTCGCACTACGTTGACCGTTTTTATTTCATACGATCTTCGTTTTGCAAGCTATCTTCATCGTTGCAAAATAACACAATATCCTCTTTGATTTGACATATCGTGTTACACATTTTCAAAATGTGTTAGTGATTTTTTTTTTTAATATCAATAGTAAATCATGATCGTCGATCTCATTACAAGTAAACTGTGGTCGCATTCCACTGGGATTAATTGCTAAAAAAGTGAAATGTCTACATATTCTTATCTTCTTAAATAAAAGGAAATGCTAGTGAAACATCATCTCACCATTACTGGTGTTCTTATTACATTCGATAGAAGCAGCTTTAATTGTCCCTTTTGGCACACTTTATGACCTCATTCATAGTAAAAAGTTATCACACGATATCCTAAGATTAGTAAAAACTAATTTATTTTAATTTTTCTTTCTGCACAGGTCAATAAATCAATTGAAGAAGTTAATTTTCATGTAATCGGAAGTTTTTAAATAATTGAGGTTGGAATGGCTAGTGCTGAATGGGCAATAGAATATGCCGCAGAGAAACTAGGTCAGTTAGTAATTGATGAAATTAATTTCTTAACTGAAGTACGTGCTGATGTTTACTGGATGCAATCTGAGTTGCGTTGGATGAGTTGCTTCCTAGAAGATGCTGACACAAAGGGGAAAAATGGAGATAGAAGAACAAGGACTTGGATTAGAGAATTAACAAAAGTTGCAAATGAAGCTGAAGATGTTGTGGATACCTTCATGTTACAAATAGATACTAAGAATAGAAAAAGAAACGGATTCTTTCAAAGGTATGCTTGCTTTCCCGCTAAACTTGTGGATCTTCACTATATTGGCAATGAGATTCTAGTAATAAAGTCTAAGATCCATACCATCAGTGAGAGAAAAGACAGATATGGCATAAGTAATCTCGGTGAATTGAGTGATGCTAGTGAAGGGAATCTTCGGGCACAAAGAGACATAAGTCCTCATCTAGCCAACAACAAATATTATGTTGGATTTGGGGGTCATAAAAAGTTGATATTAGAACGCCTAATAGATCCCCAAGTCAAAAAATATGTTGTGGTGCCTATTGTTGGTATGGGTGGATTGGGAAAGACTACTCTTGCTACAATGATATATAACAGTGATGCTGTTAAAGATTGGTTCCCTTATCATGCATGGGTCACTGTATCAGAAGAGTTCAACGTACTTGAACTTTTTCGTAATCTCATTAAACAAGTTGGGGGGGAATTGGAAAAATATACCAATATGAACACAACAGAGCTAAAAGTCCAGGTGCATGATTGTTTGAAAAAGCAAAGATACTTAATAGTTTTGGATGATATTTGGGAACAGAATCCAGATGTATGGAACCAATTGAAAGATGTATTTCCCGATGTGGAAAATGGAAGTAGAGTTCTAATCACCACCCGCTTCATTGGTGTAGCGAAATCTGTTGATCCAACTAATGAGCCAAAAGAGCTTCCATTTCTCAATGATACAGAGAGTTGGGAACTGTTTTTAAATGTGGTTTTTCCATCTGAAGATGGCTCGGAACCAAAATGTCCAGAGGAATTGGAAACTTTGGGTCAAGATCTTGTTGGGAAATGTGGTGGCTTGCCTCTCGGTGTGAACATGTTAGGAGGACTTCTATCAGTGAAAGAGCCCACGATGAATGCATGGAATAAAGTGGCTGCTAAATGGGAATGCCAAAATAAAAGCTTAGAATATTTACAGATATTAGCGCTAAGCTATAATAATTTACCTAATATCAATATGAAGTCATGCTTCCTCTACGTGGGAAGTTATCCTGAGGATTGCATAATCAGAGCATCTGAATTGACTAAATTTTGGATTGCTGAAGGTTTTATTTTGAAAGAAGAGAATCAAACATTTGAGGAGACAGCAAATGATTACTTGGATGAGTTTGTTCTGAGGTGTATGGTTCAAGTTGTTGATAGGACTAAGACTTCTAAAAGAGTGAAACATTTCCGAATTCATGATCTCTATCGTAAATGGTGCATCTCAGAGGCTCAAGAAGATGGTTTTTTCCGCATATGCACGTCTAATCGTGACACCTCAGGTCCTGAAGTTGTTGATGCACGTCGTTTGATAGTCTATAAGAGAACTTTAGATGACAAGTTTTACGATTTACCATATAAAGCACGTGCAATACTAGGCTTTGATTATCTATCTGCAAGCAACTTTTTTTTAAGCAATATTGCACAAAACTTCAAGTTACTGAGAGTAATCTATTTGAATTTTTCGGAAAATGTGAAAATTCACAGGTCAAAATCACTAAAGAAGATCTCAAGATTGATCCATCTAAGAAATATAACTTTGATAAGCAAAGCTCTTACATATCTTCCTTCTTCAATCGGAAAACTACATAATTTGCAAACCTTAAACGTAAAAAATACTAGTATCTTGAAGCTGCCGGCAACATTATATCAAATTCATAGTTTGAGGCATTTATACACTAAAGGGGTTATTTTCAAATCATCAGTTAATTGGAACCTTAGAAACTTACAGACCTTAGATTCAATCAAAGCAGGAAGTTGGATGCTAAAAGATTTAACAAAACTGTTGAATCTTCGTAAACTTTCTATATTTGGAATTACAAGAGATGGAGTAAGAATGCTTCATGATTCACTTTGCAAGCTTAACCATCTAAAGTCTTTGTGCCTTGAATCATACGACCAACCTGCCACATCTCTCTTCACATCATTCGGAAGCCATAACCCCCTTTCAAAGTTAGTCCTCGTAAATTGGAGTAATGTCAGTTCCGAGTTTCCACAAAATCTTACCAGTATCAAATTGACTGGATGCACCTTTGAAAAAGGAGTGATAGCTTCGCTTGAAAAGTTGCCAGGCCTTGCAAATCTTAGTTTGAAAGACTGCGGTATTCATTCAGAGGATGAGTTTGTCTTCTCAGCCGTTGGTTTCCATCAACTGGAGAACCTGGACATTGATGAAATGCGTTCCTTGCTAGATTGGAGAATTGAAAATGGAGCGTTGCCTAAAATATTTTTTTTGATGATTAGAGCATCAGATTGGCTATTGAAACTTCCAGATGGTTTAGTGGGACTGAGATCTCTCAAGAAGTTGGAGCTTTCGTTTCCAAAAGGAAATCTTTTACACAGGCTTGTTGAGACACAGGAGGACCGACACAAGGTTCCACAAATTACTTATGTTTCTCTGAACGGTATTCAGTTGGATCAATATAAAAGGTAAGTTAATTGTCACTAATACATATATGTATCCTCTTATGATATTATTGTGTGTCTTCACTGGCTAGCAGTGATTAATTAACAGTTAATCTATTCACGTTCAGGTCATCTAGTATAATATCTTCTGACGACATGATGAGTTTCGACGATGATGAGCCAATTCTTTCCACAGAAGATTTATCAGGTTTACGTTTATTCCATTTACCCATTTTGATTTCAAGGGTTTGTTCATGTAATGATGTAAGCTTAAGAATCATCTTTTTTGTTCCTTTGCATTTATACATTTATGATTGTTGCTTAGTCCTAGTTTGCTCTTCTCCCTGCCTACTAGCAATTGTATAGTTCTTTGCATAATATAATATACCATTGCACAGTCGCTTATGATAGTTAATTTCAGAGGGAGAACATGGGTTTGTGGTAAAAGGAAGAACAGTGGGGAAACTCCTCGTGGATATGATGGCACCATTGGGAGGAAACGATTACATGGAGAGGCTGGAGGCCATGGGAACAAACCCTGGTGGCGATAGACCTGGAGTGGATTTTGTTACAATATTAGATGTCAGTTCGAAAAATTTAGAACTTTCAAAATCAGCCATGAAATTCTTAATAGGAAAACTCAGCTCCATTGATCGTTTGTCCATAGTCATATTATCTAGCAAGCCTACGAAGCTCTGTTCACTGAGGCAGATCACTGAAAGTTCTCTAGACGATTTTGAAACATTGGTTAATAATTCAGCATTTGGCCCCGATAGGAACATAACTGCTGGTATTCAACTGGGCTTAAAAGTAATCATTAGCCGCCGTTTTACCACAGGTCGTTTGGCTGCAGTCATGCTTATGTCGGATGCTACCCCGAATAAAGATGATTATAGCACTACTAAAGTTCAGCTCGGTAATATTCCTGTCTATGCATTTGCTTTAGGCAAACACTATGATCCGAAGGTATGTGCTGCACTGATGGAATACATTGCGTATAATACACAAATAATATTTACTTTCTTTAAGCTTCTTCTCATTCAACAAACAGGCGCTGAATGAATTTGCAGAAGAAAGTAAGGGAGTAACGTTCTTTTCTGTTAGGAACACGTATGAACTACGATTGGCATTTTCCCAGTGTTTTATCCTGCTTTTCATACTAGCTACTTCAGACCTGAAATCCACAATCCAGACTGTGTTAACGGGTAACTATCGACAGTACATGGACACTGCTGATGGGTCTATCACTTCAAAGGGAATAGACTCGATAATCTGTGATGTGATTGCTGGTAAATATAGACCACCCAACCACAATGCTTCCAGCTCCGTGAATATTCGGAGACCTGTAAGTCAATATGCTGCATATGGTCACAGTCGGAGACTTCTAGGTCAACGAGCTTCAACATACGGTCGTAGTGGACATTCATCTCACAGGTGGAAAGAATTCGATCCCCAATATTTAATTTCTATATAAGATTATGTGCTGCGTATTTTACCATATTGATTCTATCTGACACAAATATACTCGATATGCGTTATAAATACGCAGGCCTTATGATAAAGTAATAGACAAACCTCCTAATACTTGTTGAGTCTATCTGCCGCGAGGGATCTGTGAAAAATAATTATGGATGGCACTGACTGAGAAGAACAATATACTTCATTTTAGGTATTATTTTATTTCAGTTTTTATGAACGTTAGGTGGCACATTTCTGGTTTGATAAACGAAGAGGTGCACCACATGTACTTTATTGGGAAAAATATTACTCTGTACTTCTTTAATCGTATAGTTACTACAAAGGCTTTGTTGACTTAATACGGTAATTTCAAATGGTTCATCAGTCTTCATGTCATAATTAACTGAGCTTAATCATAGTTGTTCAAACCGTTAGTAACTTAATTGCAACTGTTATTTAGTTGCTATGATAGCATCTTTTAATAAATTACAAACAAAAACTAAATATTATGCTTACATAGGCATATAGTGAAAAAAAGTATGTTGCATGTGGTTTTACTTCACATGTTGGTTCGAGATTAATAGCATATCATTGGAACATAGGTGCTGATTGAATTATTTAATTCTTATGTTTTTTTTCCAGTTTCTAGAACTCCACTCTTTCTTTACAAACATATTCTTCTACATGAAATAGTGCCTATGCACCGTTTTGGATCATATCTACTGGCTTTGGAAGTTGAAATCTTCATTATTAGGGAGAGTATTTTTGTCACATAGGAGTATGAATCCCTGTACGTTGTATTTTTATGCATCAGTTTTCTATTCTATTTCAGCATGGTCAATTTTTACAAACTATGGTATAAGAAAGTCTTTTATGATAAAATTGCAAAAAACTGTACTTAAACTATCGTACTCGGAACTGAGCTGTGAGCGTAGTTTAGAGTATACATACTTATGAATTGATTAAGCTTATAGTCGCTGCTTAGAGACAAGGTAGCTAAGGCGCTATGACGTAATTAAATTGGGTCGGGTCTTGGGGTTTTCCTGGAAAAAAACTAAACCAACCAAAGGCGCGCCTTCCTAGTTCCACTGCACGCCTTTGGTACTTTTCGTGCGCCTCCAATAGAGGATGCGCCTTGAAGGCCAGAAAGGCACAGAAACTGCACCTGTGCCTTTCTGGCATCTAAGCGCGCGCTTGTTAATACTTGGTAGAGATGTTTTCCTGTCTGGATATTACATGTCATAGACTCATCTTCGGTAATTTAGGAGTTTTCCATGTTTCAACATTAGATAAAGAATTTATCGCCATTTTGTAGATGCAATGTTACAGACAGGAATATTAGCCTTTCAGTGATTTGTGTTGTAAACATATCTGCAAATTGTGAATAATTAGCCTTTTTTTTTTTTTTTTGCAGCACCAGCATCCCTGATTCATCGGACGCCATTTCCAGTATGCAGACTCTTGCGTACTCTTCTCCGCATCACATAGCAAGCGCACTTCATTGATTCACTTTGGAGTTTTTATCGTTGGTATGAAAAATAAATAAATAAAAGCATGTAGTAAGAGACTTGGTTAATTCTGTTGGAAATCACGCTAATTTCAAAGGCACGGAGGAAAACACTTGTACGTAAATGGAGTTACAAATGTAAGCCGAGTCTTTCTCCTCCTCTGAATTGTAGTTGGCTGCCCGGTTTGCCATTGGCTTGTTTTTCTTATTTGTTGGTTTGCATGATTGTTTGTGTGATATTTAAGTTATTATTTTTGTTTGTTGAATTCTCCATCTTGTTGGCTACTTTGTTAAATAGCCTTTATCTTGTTGGCATCATAAAAAGCTAAAATTCTACGTCATGCATGTACTTCTGATACACACGCTACTCGGCCTGTTTTACAAAAGACTATTTAAATCCGTTTTAGAGATACATGTATACTTTATTTTACACGTAGATATATCTGACATGTTACAAAGTTACAAACATTTTATATATGCATGTACAAGCATATATTTTCAGATAAAAGAATGGGTATATAAATAAACAGATGTATTCAATCGCATGACTAAAATTCACACTTGAAAAGTTGAAATCAATAAGCAATCTAATGGCTGACTTCCATTTTGTGTTCTAATATATTTTCTAATATACATGTATAGATTATGTGTGCGCGAGCGCGCTCTTTGTAAAACAAAATAAAAGGATTGTTGTTGTTATTTTGTTTTTATAAATTATTTCACAATGCATATAAACAAACATGTAAAACAATTATTATTTTTCTTGTGAATTAGTTATCATACAAAGCACGCGCAATAACAGGCTTTGATTGTCTATCTGGAAACAACATTTTTCAAACAATATCGCACAAAACTCCAAGCTATCGAGATAATCTACTTGTATTTTCAAGAAATGTGAAACTTCAAAATCGCTAAAGACACTCCTAGAAAACTAATATTTACCTAGTAATTGCCAACGCCATGAGGTGGATATGTCAACTCATTAGCTACACAAAATTGCCGATATCCTACTGGTGCTAAATGTTTGACGTCGGTGGGTGATGGCGCGTCGCCTCCATCCATACTTACTCCAACCGACGTCCCCTCCTCCATCACTATTCCAATAAAATAAAATAAAAGAAAGCATGCCGCCTCCTCCTCCCCATTCCATCGCAAGCCAAAGCTCAGCTACCACCTCCACAAGCTTAATGCCGCCTCCCTAAGCCATCATCTCCCAAGCCCAGCTGACATCTTGTCCCCGCAAGCACTTTCCAAGTCCAGCCGCTGCCTCGTTGACGCAAGCCCAAGTCGTCACCTCCCAAGCTCAAAGCCTTCTCCAAGTCATTGCACAATGTTCTAAACCACCTCCAGTAAGCCAGCCACCATTGTGAGGTCAAACCACTAAGTCGTCCCAAGCACCGCCATTCGTTGGTATGATTTAAGCATTGTTACAGCTTAAGTATGTAAGAATTCTAATTTTCATAGACCATGTGTTTTTTTTTTTTTAAAATATACAATAATTTTTTTATAGATTGTAAATTTCTTAAAATTTTACGAGAATTATAATTTGATCTCTGATGTAAGAAAATGAAATTCCAATAATTTAAACTAACTATAAAAAGTTTCTATATTTATTAATTGTTTCTAAGCAACATAGGATGTTTAGAAAATATTTATGGATGTTTTAATACTTATTCAATCTAAAAGTTATCTAGGGCTATGGAACGTTTAGAGTACTACGTTTATACACTTAATTTTTTGAATTGTTCAATATTTTTCATAATATCAACCAATTTTATAACTTGATAAATAATGATATTTTTTTAGATAATGAATAATATCTTCAATGAATATTTCTTAAGGAAATAAAAGGGTAACTTGAAATTCCAGCTTTTGGGTGCTAAGATATTTTTTTCATAATATCAACACTTAATCATTTAATCTATTAGTAATGTTTGAAGTGCTTCATTATTAAATATTTCACATACGATGCTTAAAATTTCGTTTGTACAAAATTAGCTATTTTCAAATATAAGTAACTTTAGTCTATAACATTCATCAAATAAACGGTTGTGGGTACTACCAAATTAATACATTAATGTTTATATTCATATGGAAGTGTTATTTACGATAGTATGTCTATATTCATCTTCCGTATATTCAAGCACTTCACCTTAAGCCTACCACTTGTAACATTGTTGAACACATACATGAATTTGTGAATAATTTAATTAATACATGAATGATCAGTTATCTGTAGTTGTAAGAAGTTGATTAAGTTGTCAGTTTTGGTGTTTATCTCTAAAATAACTGATACATTTCTTATTAGTTTTAGATGAATGGATGTACACGATATGTTCTAGATAATTGAAGTATCAGTGATGCATGCATTTTGTTTTCATACTGAAAGTATTTAATTTGAATTAATAATACTATCATGTGAAAGATAATATAAATTTTGTTTAGATGTACGAACGATTCAATAAATTATATATTAGTAGGTTAAAATTATAAATTTTATTTCAATAAATTATACAACAGTATATTCGAGTTAAATTATAGATTTTTCAAATCAAACAATAAAGCAAACAAGTATATAAGTTAAATCACTCAATAAGTTAAACTCATGTATATATAATTGAGTTAAATAAAAAAAATTATTTCAATAAAATAAACTGGAGGATGTCTGTATATGTTAAATCACTCAATAAATTTTATATATATATATATATATATATATATATATATATATAATCAAGTTAAATTATAAATTTTGTTTCAATAAGTTGTATGGTTTATTCGAGTTAAGTTATAGATTTTTTAAATCAGACAATAAATTAAACAAATATATAAGTTAAAGAGAAATTTTGGCATACATCCTTATGATTACAAAAAATTAGTATTAGATCCCTTTCAATTTTCTTTTATAAATTATATCTCTATTTTCAAAAAATAAGATGAAATTGATGAGGTATTTGGGTAATTTTATTAATCTTAACATGCACTCTTAGGGTATACGTCTATAACTCATAACCGTCGTAATACACGCTGGAATGACCACTTTTAAATTTGAACACGAGAGAAGTAAAAATGAAAGAAATTCTAAAAAAAAAGGATGTAAAAAATAGTTCTCAAAAGAGAAGGATATAAAATAAATAAGTTTAGAAAAGAGCGATGTACCCTAATTTCCACTAAGCTAAACTACTCAATAAATAAAAAAAACGTATATATGATTGAGTTATATTATAGGTTTTGTTCTAATAAATTAAACAAGTGCATATCTATATAAGTTAAATCACTCAATAAATTATACATACATATATATATATATATATATATAATTAGGTTAAATTATAAAAAAAAATTTAATAAATTATTCAATACTTTATTTGAGTTAAATTATAGGTACTTTAAATGAAACAATAGATTAAACAAATATATAAGTTAAATCACTCGGTAAATTCAACAAAATGAATAAATAATTGAGTTAAATTATAAGTTTTGTTTCAAGAAATTAAACAAGAGTATGCTATATGCATTAAATCACTCAATAAATTGTCTATATATATATGTATGTATGTATGTATGTATGTATATGTGTGTATATACAGTGGAAAATATGCACAAGGACAAACTTTGAAAAAAAAATTAGGTTGAAGGACAACAAGTTTCATTTTTTGGCTGAAGGACAAACTTTGAAAAAAATTAGGCCAAAGGACAATGCTATTTATAGTTAGCATTTTGTACAGTGTAAAACTGAATATAATACTAGTCATAACTAGCATTTTGTATAGTGTAAAAACTTAATATAATGCTAGTTATAACTGGCATTGTCCTTCAACCTAATTTTTCTTCTTCAAAGTTTGTCTTTCAACCCAAAAATGAAACTTGTGGTCCTTCAGTCTAATTTTTTCCAACGTTTGTCATTCTCCCTAATTCTATATAATTAAGTAAATTATAAATTTTGTTTCGATAAATTATACGTTAGTTTGTTCGAGTTAAATTATATGTTTTTAAAATCTAACGATAAATTAAACAAATATATAAGTTAAATCACCCAACAAATTAAACAAATGCATATATAATTGAGTTAAATTATAAATTTTATATCAATAAACTAAACAAGAGTATGTCTGTATAAGTTAAATCACTTAATAAATTGCACACACATATATAATTAGGTTGAATTGTAAATTTTGTTTCAATAAATTATACAACGGTTTTATTCGAGTTAAATTATAGATATTTTCAATCAAACAATAAATTAAAGTATATAAGTTAAATCACTCAATAAATTAAACAAACGTATATATGATCAAGTTAAATTATAAATTTTGTTTCAATAAATTAAACAAACTCATTCGAGTTAAATTATGTTTTCTCTAAATCACCAAAAGAATTAAACAAATATATAAGGTAAATCAGTTAACTAATTAAACAAACATATGGTTAACGCAAATTTAAAATTTTATTTTCAATAAATACAATAGTTGAAACACAAAATTACTCGTTATTAACAGACAAAATTTGTTAAAATACATAGATCATCATTAGACAGAGCTACTATAGTTAGCGATGTTGTAGAAGAAGAAAACCGATGGTTGAAATCACATATCGCTAAGCTAGAGAAAAAACTTGGATTACTTATGGATGCATTTTTGCGACGCTTACTAAAAAGGGATATTTCTGGTGAGGTAATGGAGATGGTGTGCATGGTTCGGAGGAGTAGGAAGTAATTGTGTTGTTGTATGTTTGGTTTATATATATTATGATGATACTACTTGATATTTAGTCTGTATTATAATGGTATTGCTTGGATATTTGGTTGTATCGTAATGGTACTGTTTGGACATCTTGAAGTAAGACAATATTTATGATATTATTATGTTGAGTAATATGTTTTGGGATATGAATTCGATGGTACGTGATAGTGTGATATATGAATCTGTGATATCAATATGTTATGTTGAGAGTGAATACTTTTTTTAGCAAGGCTAGCCAACTTTAGAGTAGGCCGTCCACTTTTATCGAAGAAAAATTAAAATAGGTGTCCGGCACAGACGTCTGAACAATCAATGAAGAACTAAAAACAGTAGTTAGGTGGAAGCACCTAAACTACTGACAATATGTTATGTTGAGGTGAATATATATTGTATATATTTTAATATGTGATTGAGGTTAAAAATGTAGCAGAAATGATGCAAATATGTTGTGGAAAAGGCGTCGACAAGACGTTCGAAAATCGTTAGAAAATCCAATTTTAACAATTTAATCTTGCATTGCTAGGGCGTCAGAAGGTCGTTGAAAAGGTGTTGGATAAACTGATTTTAGCAATTTAATTAGGCATCGCTTGGGCATCGAAAAGCCATCGAAAAATGGAAGTTATTCAATTTTAACAGTTGTCGACATGGCATTACAAAAGCATCGCAAAATGGGTGTTGGAAAGTCGTCGGAAATAGATGTCTATATGGCGTCGGTAAAAACCCCACACAAGACGTCTTTAAGACATCAGAATACATTTTCTATCGATGTCCGTTAGCACGACGTCGATAAGACCTTTGCAGACGCCTCGCCAATGCCTTATTGGCATTGGTAAAAGTGGTTGTTTTTGTAGTGAGAAGATCTCAAGATAGATCCATTTAAGAAATATAACTTGGATAAGTAAAGCCTTTACACGTCTTATCTTCTTCAATTGTAAAACTACAGAATTTGCAAAGCTTAAATGTAAAAGTACTAATCTCTTGAAACCATCAACAACATTATATCAAATTCATAGTTTGAGGCATCTATACACTAAAGGGATTATGTTATGCTCCAAACCCATCACCAGTTTCCATCAAGGCCAGAGAACCTGCAGTATTTGATTCCAGTCAGAGATAATTGGAGAATGCTCTAGAAATGCTCAGTGAGGAGACCATGGCAACTCAAGTGGAAGGAAGTGGAAATAATATACAAACCGGCTTTGGGGAAAATAAATGAATATAAGTTGTGCACATTGTGCAGGTGTACACATGCATGGACTCATTCAAACGCAATTTGCAATGACATAAGAGTTGAGTTGATTAAGTCAATATAGCCGTTGTATTGCTGTTGTATAAATAGTCCAGATGTTATTTATGATGTATGAGAATTGATTATATGAATAAAATTTTCATTTTTAAATTTCTATGCCTATTTATTTTTCTTCATTCTTCCTTTTCTTGTTAACTGCTTATTTCTTTACTTACCTTTCTTCATAAGCAAAATGACATTATTCAGGCTGTGTTTATTTGGTTTCATATTATTTTCTTTCAATCAACCATTCAACTACAACCCTCCTAGTCATCAAAACTGCATCTTTTCTCCCTGTAAACAACAATGACCACCACCAAAAAGCAAGAAAAGGATCTTGGGCCTATCAAATTGGTATTGGAGCAGGATCAAGACTCTGGTTCATCTACAAACCCTGCAAATCATAATGTTAGTAACCCAGATGGCAGCAACCTTTCTTTACCTACGTGAGATGGTGAAACCGATCTATGGCCAAGGAACGAGCATATAAATGAGAGAACAAATCATGCCTTGGAGCAACTTCAAGAAGCTCAACATGAACTGCACCAAACTTTTCAAGAAAGCTTCCATGATATGAATCACAAGTTTGATCTTCTTTCAGCTACTCTAGAATCTTTATTGCAAGAAATAAAGAACAACAAAACCAATTAAACCAAACACAAATCCTCACCCAAGACAACAAGCAAGCATTTGGCCTCCCCCCTCGTTGCAACACCCCCCCATTAAATTAGAATTTCCTGACTACAAGGGAGATGAGACTGTTATTGAATGGATAGACGAAGTTGAGCGGCTATTCAAGTACCATCACACACCAGAATTTGAGTGGGTGTCAACCTGCTCATTCCACCTCAAAGATGATGCACATAAATGGTTCAAGTGGCTGTCTAACAATGTCAAGAACTATGAAATATGGAAGATTCTTAAGGAAGAGATCATAGTGAGGTTTGCTCCACCTGAATTAAGAAAGCCATTTGGTGCCTTTGCTAATTTAAAGCAATTATCTACAGTTCAATCTTATCTCACAAGATTTGACAGCCACAAGGTCTTCTACCACATATCAACCCTTACAATGTCTTTGACAAATTTTTGGACGGTTTAAAGGAGGATATTAGGATAGATGTTGAGGCAGCTAGACCTAATAACTTCAAGGAAGTCATAACATTAACAAAATTTTATGAAAATATATGGCCTAGGAAGCCCTTTAAACCATTTGTTACCTCTCAGCCACTGACATCAAGAAACTTACCTCCCCAAAACACTAAAGCAGTAAGGTATGGTCTTAACACCAACGAGAATAGTACATTGGCAGAATTTGCAAAAGGAAAGGGGATGACATTAGAGGAAATTATTGACAAAAAGAAAAGGGACTTTGTTACATCTGCAATGAAAGATGGCAGCCAGGCCATTAATGCAAGAACAAACAGGTATATACATTAGAAGGAATCACAAATTTAGATAATGTGCATGAGATAGAAGATCAAGAAGACCAAAAAATTGAGGAGATTGCATAGCCCAATGAAGAAATTAGTCGAGCTATCACTTTCCATGCTATGTGTGGAATACCGGCCCTCACACATTAAAATTTATGGGGAAATACATGGGAAACCAGCACATATCCTTATTGATTCGGGATCCACACATAATTTCATAGATCGCCACTTAGTTGAAAGGATCCAGTTGGAGGTAGATGATACAAAAAGATTCGAAGTGCAAGTAGCTAATGGTGAAAGGCTTCAAGGTAAGGGACTATGCAGTCAGGCACCTTTAAAATGTCAAGGTTGTTGCATGTTCATAGATCTGCTTTTGTTACCTCTAGATGGCTGTCAAATTGTGTTAGGAGTGAAACGGATGAAAACATTAGGTGAAGTGACATTAAAAATTTTAAGTTGCAAGTTAAATATAAATATAATGGTAAAATTCATATTTGGCAAGGAATGCACCCAGAAAGTCTAAGAATGGATAAGAAAACAATAAAAAAAAGACTGTACACAAGGACAAGTAGCCATGATGCTATGTTCTCAACTTGTCATTGAGACAAGCGCTGCTATTCTTGAATTAATTAAAGGTATATTGGATGAATTTCCAAAGGTACTTGCTTCCTTGAACACATTGCCTCCTAATAGGTCCCATGATCATAGGATACCACTTTTATAGTGGTCTAAGCCTGTATGTTTAAAACCCTATAGGCACTCACATCAAATTAAAAATGAGTTGGAAAAATCATTCAAAAAATGTACTGGAGTCATAAGGCCCAGTTGTAGTGCCTATTCTTCACCAGTTGTAATGGTTAGAAAAAAAGATGGGACATAGAGGTTGTGTATAGATTACCGAGCACTTAATAGTATTACTATCAAAGGTAAATATCCCATACCTCTAGTTGATGATTTTTTGATGAGCTACATGGTGCAAAATATTTTTCTAAATTAGGTTTACGATTAGGATATCTTTAAATCAGGGTAAATGAAGAGGGCATTCATAAGACTGCTTTTAAAACCCATGATGGGCATTATGAGTTCATGGTTATGCCTTTCGGTCTTGTAAATGCTTCTTCTACCTTCCAGCCTTTGATGAACACTATTTTCAGACCCTATTTAAGGAAATTCATTTTAGTTTTCTTTGATGATATAGTAATTTTTGGCTAAGCTATGCTTGAGCATTTGGGGCATATGAGGATTGCTTTGTAGGTACTTCAAGTAAATCAGTTAGTCATTAACTCTTTAAATTCTCTTTTGCCAAAGAAAACATAGAGTACCTTGGCCATGTAATCTTTTCAAAGGGGGTAGTTGTGGAAAATGGTAAGGTACAAGCTATTAAAGAATGGCCTACACCAACTACCCTGAAGGCATTAAGAGGGTTCCTAGGCCTCACTAGATATTATCGATAATTTATCAAATACTATGGAATTATTGCAAACCACTTACTGACCTCTTAAAGAAAGATTCTTTCTGATGGAGAGAAAGGGCAACCCAAGCATTTGAAAAGTTAAAGCAATGCCTTATGTCTGCACTAGTCTCTCTATGCCAGATTTTAGTAAGCCTTTTGTGGTTGAATGTGATGCTAGTGATATTGGCATAGGGGCAGTACTTTTACAAGATAATAAACCTATTGCATTTCTGAGCAAGGCAGGAATCTCAAGCTCTCAACCTATGAAAAGGAATTACTTGCATTGATACTAGAAACTAAGAAGTGGTCACGGTATCTGCTAAGAAGATAATTTATTATAAGGACTGACCATCAAAGTCTTAAGTACTTGTTGACATAAAGGCTACACACTAGAATTCAAGGAAAGTGCTTGCCAAATTACATGGCTATGATTATGTGGTTGAATATAAGCGTGGCATAGAAAATACAGTGGCAGATTCCTTGTCAAGAAGGGATGAAGAGAAGGGTCAATGCATGGCTCTCTCTCAAGTACATGCCACACGGTTGCAAGAGCTAAAAAATACTTTGGTTAACTTCCCTATGTATGCAGAAATCAAAGATAAAATAAAGGGTAAGTTTGGCTCACATTCCTAATAAGTTTCAAAATAGAGAAAACATCCTTTCCAAACTAAACTTACATTTCCGGTCCTTATTTTCAAATTCACGCACGCAAAAAGACCCAAATACCCTTTATGTTTTTAACATTTCAAACGCGTATAACTTTATGTAGAAAAATCGGATCAACATACCGTTTTCATTAAAAATCACAAATTTTATGATCTTTAAAATGAGATCCATTGTTGATACCAAAAATTTATATTTTTGGTAAAAGTGCAATTATTTCATATATTTGCAGACAATTCAGCAAATTTTGAACACTTTTGATTTTTTTTTGAAATTTACAACATTTGCAAATAATTGCAGACATTTCTACAACTATATGGTATAGTTGCAGAAATGTCTGCAACTATATGGTATAGTTGTAGACATTTCTGCAACTATTGCATATTTGCAGAAATGCAACTATTGCATATAATTGCAGAAATGTCTGCAACTATTGCATATAGTTGCAGACATTTATGCAACTATTGCATATAGTTGCAGAAATGCAACTATTGCATATACTTGCAAAAATGTCTGCAACTGTTGCATATAGTTGCAGAAATATCTGCAACTATATGGTATAGTTGCAGAAATGTCTGCAACTATTGCATATAGTTGCTGAATTGTCTGCAACTATTGCATATAGTTGCTGTTTTCCATTGAAATTGAGAAAGCTGAGCTCGCCATTGAGGAAGAAGATAAAATCATGAAACATAAGTTCACCAATGAAGAAGAAGATGAAATCAAGAAAGATAAACTCGTTATTAAAAACAATCATGCAAGAAGTGGAGGGGTATTTTAGGGAAAAAACAACCGAAATGAAAAACAGCGACCTGCAAATTATGTTTTCTTGCGGGAAGAGTTTTAGTGAATTAAGTTTGCTTTTAGGGATGCGTGCCTAATATTCACTAAAATAAATCAGGGAGATTCCTGTAAATACAAGTTAGTTGATGGGTTGCTCTTTTATAAAGGAAAAATAATCATTGATCATTACAAGTTAGACTTACTCAAAATTCTTATCATTGAATTCCATTCCACCCCACTTGGGGGGCACTCTGGCATTAAAGGAACCGTGAAAAGAATCAGAGTTGTATTCTGCTGGAAAAAGATGAAAAGATATATGGATCAATATGTAAAGGAATGTGATGTGTGCCAAAGAAACAAAGGAGAGAACATACATATACCAGGATTGCTTCAACCTCTACCAATTCCAGAGAAAATATGGACTAACATTACAATGGATTTCATAACTTGCCTCCTAAGAAGTCAGAAATACACTGTTGTATATGTAGTGGTTGATAGGCTATCAAAATATGCTCATTTCTTCCCTTTGTCACATCCTACACTGCAAGAGATGTAGCACAAGTCTATTTTGATAGCGTATTTAAATTTCATGGAATGCCAAAATCCATCAATAGTGACAGGGATTCACTATTTATCAGCATTTTCTGGAGAGAACTCTTCAAATTGCAAGGCAGCACCCTGAAATTAAGCACATCCTACCATCCCCAAACTGATGGCCAATCAGATGTTACAAATAGAATATTGGAGGGCTACTTGCGGTGCTTTGTATGCCATAAACCTTCTGAGTGGTCTAAGTGGCCAACACTTGCAGAGTTTTGGTATAACACTACATGAAAAACTGCCGCAAAGATGACACCTTTCCAAGCAGTATATGGGGTTACTCCTCCAACCCTATTAACTTATATCCCGAACACAACAAAGGTTCCTTAAGTAGAAGAAATATTATTCTCCAAAGACATTATTTTGTAATTTTTAAAGGATAGTTTGACAACGGCCAAAGAGTGAATGAAAAAATATGTAGATCTTAAAAGGAAAAAAAAGGAGTTTTAAGGTTGGAGATTGGGTTTTCTTGAGGTTATAACCATATAGGCAGTTAACTGCTAGAACATTGAAGACACACAAACTCTCCCCTAAGTTCTATGTCCTTATGAAGTAAAGAAGAAGATTGGAAATGTTGCTTATCAATTGAAGCTACCGCCTGAAGTTAAAATCCATCCTGTATTTCATGTGTCGTAGTTGAAAAAGAAGCTAGGATCTGGAATTATAATTCAAGAAGACGTGCCTAGTTATGAAGAAGAGATGGTCAAGGTGCCTGAAAGGATTCTAGATAGAAGAATTGTCCCCATTAATAATAGGCCAGCAGTTCAAATCTTAGTAAAATGGAAGGAGTTTCCTGATGAGGAAGCTACATGGGAAGAGTATTGGGAGGTGATCAAGAAATTTCCCACTTTGGACCTTGAGACAAGGTCCATTTTTCATGGAGAGGGGAATTGTATGCTCCAAAGCCATCAACAATTTCCATCGAGGCCAGAGAACCTATAGTGTTTGATTTCGGTCAGACATCATCGAAGAATGCTCTGGAATTGCTCAATGAGGAGACCATGGCAACTCAAGTGGAAGGAAGTGGAAATATTATACAAACTGGATTTGGGGAAGAAAAATGAATATGGGTCGTGCACGTTGTGCACGTGCACACATGCACAGACTCATTCAAATGCAATTTTCAATGGCATAAAAGATGAGTTGACTAAGTCAATATAGTCGTTGTATTGCTATTGTATAAATAGTCTAGATGTCATTTATGGTGTATGAGAATTGATTATATGAATAAAGTTTTCATTTTTGAATTTCTGTGCATATTTCTTCATCTTCATTCTTCCCTTTCTTGTTAACTGCTTATTTCTTTACTCACCTTTCTTCTAAGCAAACTGACATTATTCAGACCGTGTTCATTTGGTTTCATATTATTTTCTTTCAATCAACCATTCAACTACAACCCTCCCAGTCATCAAAACTGCATCTTTTCTCCCTGTAAACAACAATGACCACTACCAGTCATGGGCCTATCAGTTTATTATCATACCATCAGTTATTTAGAACCTTAGAAACTTACAGACCTTAGATTCAATCAAAAAAGGAAGTTGGATGCTAAAATGTTTAACGAAAGTTTTGAATCTTTGTAAACTTTCTATATTTAGAATTACAAAAGATGGAGTAAAAATGTTTCATTATTCACTTTACAAGTTGAACCATAAAAGTTTTATTCCTTGAGCCATACAATCAACCCATTACATCTTTCTTCACATCATTCGGAAGCTATAACCCCTTTTCAAAGGTATTCCCAGTAAATTGGAGTAGTTTCAGTTCCGAGTTTCCATAAAATCTTACTAGAATGAAATTGAGTGGATGTACCTTTGAAAAATAAGTGATAGCTTCACTTGAAGAAATATTGCGGTTGTCATTCAAAGGACGAGTTTGGCTTCTCAGGTTGTGGTTTCCATCAATTGGAGAAGCTGCGCATTAATCAGATGTGTTCCTTGCAAAATTAGAGAATTAAAAATGGAGCGTTGTCTAAAATAATTTGATTGATGATTAGAGCATCAAATTGGGTATTGAAACTTCGAGATGGTTTGGTGGGACTTAGATCTCTCAAGAATTTGGGGTTTTCGTTTCCAAAAAGGAAATATTTTAAGCAAGCTTGCTGAGATGTAGGAGGACCGACAAAAGGTTTCGCAGATTACTTATGTTTCTCTAAATGGTACTCAGTTCGATCAATATAAAAGGTATGTTGATCATCGCTAATATATATATTTATCCTCTATTATATTATTAGGTATATTCGCTAGCTAGTGTAAGATAGATATTCTATAAAGATTAGGTAAAAGAGCGTGTGTTATGGACAAACCACTGCCTTGAAAGCGAATTTCAGCATGAGAAAAATGTAATCGTTTTACCGTTCGCTCTCCAAGGTTCACACAAAAGACTTCAAACTTGTGCATTTAAGGTTGAAGAATTTGTGGGAAAGATAATTACTCAGGAATTTTGATGTATTTTTGGGAAGATGAATTAGATTCCTTTTCTATCTCTTGTCTCCAAAGAGGAATGGTTATAAATAGGCGTTAATGTAGAAACTGCATCTCAAAAATCAAAAGATGAGAAATTTGGACAATCAGGGCAATGAAGGGACAATTTTTTCAATACATTCATAAATTCTGTTAATCACAATTATAACTGATAAGCAGATAAAATGATCTGAATTTTTAGTTTGAGAGTTGAAATAAAAAGGGAAAAGAGAGAAGAAAGTGTAATGGACGACCAAACTCATTTCATTATAGTGCAGTACGAAATGCTAAATGCCAATTGCAACGTCAAAGCACCACATTCACCCATTAACCCACGCGTGTGTGCGAGCTTGCCTGGTAGTCCATAGCACACACGTCTAATTAATAAGTAATAGAAATAAGGATATATAAAGAAGAAGATAACAAAATAAAAGACGATGTGAGACTAAAATTTTATTGTAGTTATCCAACAATCCTCCACTTACTACAAGAAATCTCCAAACAGAAGAAAGATAAACAACCCGAGCAAAAGAAAACTTTCGTACATATGCACCAACATCTTTTAATTTGAATTAATGCACAAGAAGCGAAGCTACAACTTTTTCTGTGTAGTGAATTTCTCTTGAACTACAAGATTTGATTGAAACTTCACAACTCGTACGACACTTATCCACGATATGCATGTGCCTTTTATGGCCATGCGTTTACCTTGAGAACTCATGAGTGCTCTAGAGAGATCAACTAAAATCTCTTGTAGAAGCCAGCCCCACCTTTACACTCAAGTACGTGAGTCCATCAAATGCCTCTCCCTAGAACCACCAAATCTGACTACGAACTCACTAAGAGCATGAAGCTCAACGTTACGTCGGATGATAGAATCCATTGAGTGCACTTCAAATGCACCACTAATTTTAATCATAGATTCTATTAGTCAAGATTAGAGAAAAGTAAGTATGTCCATCAAGTGCATCTCAAAAGCACCATCAAGACTGGTTATGGTATTAATAGAAAAATATTGATAAAATCTATCAAGTTGATCTCAAAACCATCACCAAAGCCGGTTATAGATTTAACAGAAAAAAAGTTTATATAATGCATCAAGTGCGTCTCAAAGCACCACCAAAACTTGCTATGAATTTAACAGGAACATACATTTGTAAAATCCATCTAGTGTGTCTCAAAAGCACCACCAAAATTGATTATGGATTCAGGAAGAGTAATAAACTTAATCATAGAAAAAATCCATCAAGTGCATAATATAAGCATCACCAAAACTGGCTATGGATTAGTGATGGACATTTGGTTCAAAATCAAGGCTTTCACAATGAATCCATCAAGTGCATCACAAGAGCACCACGAAAATTGGTTATGGATTCAAAAGGAAATCAATCACAAAAATAGGAAGGGAATGAGTAATCATGCGATCTTATTTAACTGCCAATGGGTACTTATCAAATTTTCCTCTACTCTAGGCCTGAGGTCCATTCCTCTTGGAACATTCAAGGGCATATTTCTTGATAATCCTTTCATGAGTGGATCTGTCCAGTTCCTTTCTAATCTTACATATTCTAATGAAATCACTCATCCTTTCAAAAGCTTCTTGGCTGCTTTGTGTCCGACATGAACGTGCCTTCGTTTTTCGTTGTATACACTATTCTTTCCAATACCAATAGCAGCATGTGAATCACAGTACAAAGAAACTGGATAGTTAGTTTTTTTCTTCCTTTAATGGAATTTCTATCAAAAAGTCTTTCAATTATTCTACTTCTTGACCCACCAACTCAAGAGAAATAAACTCAGATTCCATAGTAGTTCATGCTATGCATGTCTGTTTACATAACTTCCATGATACATCACCTCCTCCCAAAGTGAATACATAGCCACTAATGGGCCAACTTCATCATTATCAGTAACCAAGTTTGCATCAAAAAATCCCTTCAAGACAGCAGGATGATTGTTAAAATGCAAGCACCAATCAATTATTCTCTTAAGATATCTCAAAAGATGACGAAGGATGTCCTAATGTTTGTTGTTGGGGTCGTGAGTGTACCTACTTAAAGGACTCATGGAGTAAGCTACATTAGCTCTAATATAATTCATAAGAAATGTTACGCTTCCAATGATTTTAACACATTCATCTTGTGACACATTATGTCCTTTGTTCCTTTTAAGATGTTTACTAGGATCATGTAGAGATCGAACAAGAGTCACATCAAAATAATTAAACCATTAAAAAACTTCTCTATGTAGTGAGACTGATTTAGTGAGAAACCCGCTGCAGTTTTTCTCATTTTAATTCTTAAAATCACACCAGCCTCTCCCAAATCATTCATCTCAAATTGAAAGGACAAGAAATTTTTCGCATAATTTACTACGATCACATTTGTACCAAATATCAACATGTCATCAACATAAGGGAAAATAATCACACAATGAGGACTGAACACTTTTGAATATACACATGAATAAGAGGCATTCACTATATAACTATATCTACAAGGGTCCTATCAAAATTTTCGTATCATTGTTTAGGAGCCTATTTGAGGCCATAGAGAGATTTTCTTAATTTACAAACCTTATTCTCTTGACCAGGTACCACGTAACCAATTACTGTTCCACATAATTTTTTTCTAAGTCATCATTAAGAAAGAAATTTTTACATCCATTTGGTGCACCATTAGATTATGAATAGTAGCCAAGGCAACTAAAGTTTTAATAATACCCACGTTGGTGACATGGGAATAACTGTCGAAATAATCAATGTCTTTTTTTTGAGCGAAACCATCGGCTACTAATCTATCTTTGAATTTATCTACAGAACCGTCGACTTTCAGTTTCTTCCCAAAGATTCACGTAGTCCTAATTAGTTTGCATCCTTTGGGTAGGTCAACTAAGTCTCAGGTATGGTTAGATGTTATAGAGTCAAGTTCACTTTTAATAACATCTTTCCAAGAATTACTATCTCTAGAGTTAATCACCTCTTCATATGTTTTAGGATCTTTCTCAATTAAAAGTACAGAAACAATGGTATCATCAATCCTTTCAAAATTGGTGTTTTCCACCAAAAAAGTGGTAATGAAGTCTGGTCCAAAATTAGTCTCTGTATGTTACCTTTTTCTTCTTCTAGATTCATTATTAGAATCACTGACAATAGGTGGTAGAGTGGGAAAAGACAATGGCACATCAGTGATAACAGAAGAGCCAAAAGAGCTTCTACTATTACAGTTAATTAACTAAAAAACATTTTTAGAAAATATAACTTATTTAGCCTCACAAATAGTCCGATCACTTAAAGACATGACTATATATGCATCACTATTAGAAGCATAGCCAATGAATACACAACAAATGTTTTAGGTCCTATATTAAATTTCCAAAAGTCCGCTAAACCCACCTTAGTAAGACACCCCACACTTTCAAAAAATTTAGGATTGGAGGAAAACCTTTCTATAATTCAAAAGGGGTTTTGCCCAACCTTTTATGAGGCACTATATTAAGTATATAACATGTAGATAAAATAGATTCTCCTATATATTATGAGTCATACCAGAACTTAAAGCATTGTATTCATCATATTCTTAAAAGTCTTATTTTTTCTTTCAGCTACTCCATTTTGCTAAGGGTTATAAGGAGCAATAGTTTCATGGATAATTCCATTTTTTATCAAAGAAACCTTTTAGAAAGTCAGTACAATACTCTCCACCCCTATTAGGCCTAAGTCTTTTGATTTTTCGATCCAATTGGTTTTTAGCTTCAGCCCTAAATTTTAAGAATATTTCTATAGTCTCATCTTTAGATCTAAGTAGATAGATTTTGGTATATCTAGAAGAGCCATCAATGAAGGTTACATAATAGTATTTACCTCCTATACTGATTGTGTTTAAAAATCTATCAAGTCTAAGTATATTGAATCTAGCAATTCAATACTTCTTTTAATGAATGATCGAAAGGTTTTTTAATAGGGACAGTTTGACTGAAGTCCCTATTAAGTTTCAAAATAAACCAAATATCCCTGCCAAAAAAAGTATGTAAATTAGGTCATTGGAATTAAGTTACTGAATAATTGCATATATTTATGCAATTATTCAATGAATAATTGCAGACATTTATGCAATTATATTCAAAAATTGCAGACATTTCTGCAATTATTCACTGAAAAATTACGGAAATTTCCGCAATTATTCACCAAAAAATTGCAGAAATTTCCACAATTATTAACCAAAAAAATTTGCAGAAATTTCTATAATTATTCATTAAGTAATCGCGTAAATGTCTACAATTATTCTGTAACTTAATTCTAGGGACCTAATTTACAATCTTTTTGGGGAGGAGTTTTCGTGTATTAAGTATGATTTTAAGGACCTGAGCCTAATATTCACTTTTTAATATGTTTGGCATAAACACATATGGGACTATTGAAAGACAAAGTGTCATTTTCTATATTTAGCATATTCAATTTTCTTAGTCTATTGATTGGGCTTGCATTAACTTGTCCCAATCTGGTATGCCACAAGTCAAAGGATTCAGTCACATAAACAAAAGCAGAAGAACTTTCATTACTAGAAACAACATAATTTGATACAAACAGACCATCAGCTAGATATCCCTTTTGCATAAGTATCCTATTCCGAGTTGTTACAACTTTATCATATTCAAAAACAAGCTTCATCCTAGCCTTATTCAATAACCCACCAGATACTGAATTCCAACGAAGTGAGGGTACATACAATACATCATTTAAATCTAATTTTTTTGCAGAAGTAAGTTAAGAAGAACGTTTCCTTTGCCAAGTACTCCACAACAGCATAGTTTCCTAAGAGGAAACACTCACAATCTTTTGCATCCAGGAATTGACGGAAAAGCACTTGATTTGCACAAAAATGTCAAGAATCTCCCGTGTCTATCATCCATTCGATCTTGTTTTCCAACAAATTAGCCTCGATAATGACTGTAGATATGATATCTTCATCCTTAGCAAGATTTTATGCTTTGACATTAGTAGCTTGCTTCTAATTGCATTGTCCTTTCTATTGGAAGAATTGATGTGCCTTATGACTTGGTTTTTGTACAAACATAACATATGCTCTATTTCTTCTAAATTTTATTATTTTTGTTTGTAACACTCTACATTTTTCGATTAGAAAAATTCTATGTCTTTTTTCTATTGTTTGAATCTACTCGCATTGGATTGATTTCCAATTTCCACAAGATTGGTGTTATCTGAGTCAATGGTCATAGCAATGAACTTATCCTTCAAATGATTTGCATTCTCGGTCTGCATGTGACTGATTAGTTCTTGAAGAGAAAGATCATTTCTTTATGCTCGAGATAATTTCTGTAATTGCTCTAAGATGGTTAGAATTTTTCCAGCAATATATTGACTTGCAATGTCTCATACATATTCATTCCTTCATTGAGCATGTCAAATACCAAATTTTCATATTCATGAATCCGCTCCATAATTGTTTTTTTGTCAACCATTTGAAATCGCAACCATTTACCTACTACATACTTTTTTCTTCCAGCATCATCTACTGCATACTTCTTTTCTAGCATTTCCCAAATGATCTTTACTGATTTTTGATTTCTGATTAATAAATAGATCAAACCGTTTGTTTGACATGTATGTCAACATGTGTCCCCTGACTCATTTATTGTCCTTTTCAAATTTCTTTTCGACTTCATCATCGTTCTCCTTTAGTACGACACTTTGTTGTGCAGTTTCGGTTGTGACTGGAGTAGTAGTTTTTGAAACTTCGATGAAGGGTTCAGTATATAGGACACAATCAACTTCCAATTGCTTGGATAAGACAAGTTGTTTTTGGGACTAGTGTTTGTAGTTGGTTCCATCCAATGCTTCAAATCTAGAAGGATCAAGAAGATTGGAGTTAATTGGAAGGTTCATTACTCTTTACTGTGAGAATTGGCTTTCAAATTGTAAAAAAGATAGTCGGTAAATAGCAGGTAAGAGAGGTTGCACCATGGACAGGCCACGGCCTTGAAAGCGAATTCTGACAAGACAAAGGTGTAATCTTTGATTTTGGTTCTCTGCCTAAGGTTCACACAACAGACATGAAATATGTGCACTCAAGGTTGAAGAATTTGGAGGAGTGTAGAAGGAAATTGATTAGGAGTTTTGAAGAATTTTTCAAAAGATGAATTGGATTCTTTTTATATCTCTTCTCTCCAAAAAGGAATGGTTATAAATAGGCATAGATGTAGAACTATAGTTCAGAAATCAAAAGGTGAGGAATTATAATAGTTGGGGAAATAAAGGAACAAAACTTTTAATACATTCATAAATTCTATTAATCACAATTGTGACTAATAAATAGATAAAAAGAATTATCTTTTAAGTTTTGAGAGCTGAATAAAAAGGGAAAAGAGAGAAGAAAGTGTGATGGACAACCAAGCTAATTTTATTGTAGCGTAGTGCCAAGTGTGTCATGTAAATGCTATATGCGCCCATTCACCCACGCATGCGAACTTGCTTGGTAGTCCATGATAGAGTTAAGGGTATGCCTATGGGCAATTATATAATTTGTTACATATACATTTAACTCGTTGACCAATCTTCTTCGAAATAAAAGGTATTTTCTTTCTATAATATACTTGATATAATGTGGCTACATTAATTAATTTAATTAAAATTATATCTAATAGAAAATCAATAAATGGTATGTTTTGTGATAATAGTTACAAAGTGTTGTAACCTTGAGTAATTTATCACAATAAAAATAAATATACCATTTTAAATGTTCCCAGTCAAGATACATCGAGATTGGTTATCGATGTATTCGTTGAGACTAGAGTATGTAACGCTCTCCAAATGTTGGATAGTATATTACTCATGACTTTAGAGGCCACTAGGGGTTACTTACTGATAGTTATTGATAACTATAGAATGGCTCACTTGATACTTTTCTGTTAGTTAATATAACTAAGGTCAAGCATAAAATATCAGTGTGACTGAGTTACACAGTTCTCTCGACTTGAGAACACTATTGATCTTCAATATGAAGGCTCCACTTTGATTATAGTTAAATCATGGGATGACGTCCATTGAGTAATTATAGTTGAGTTGAGTAGAAGTATTGAAAGTGAAGCACTGTTCAAGAGAGAATTCATCTCCTCAGTTATATGGGTTAGTATCGTGGTCAACTCAAACTCAAAGTCTTTGACCAGAGCATTTCGATTAATAATAATTGTTATTATTGAATCATAGACTTTGTGTTTGGACTATAGACTTGAATTTGGACGAAAGACCATTACTAAATTCCACAAGTCCAAAGTGATATGGTTTTGACGAAGAGAATTGGTGTAAATAAATTTCACAACTGGGTAATGCTTATTAAACTAAACTTAGATTTTACCGAAACTAAGTAAGCTATAAATCTGGCCATAATGTCACACCACCTATCAAGTGACATGTGAACGTTAACATTCAAATAGTTCGATGTTAATTGCTGCCGAATTTACACCAAAGAGTTACACAACCGAAATGATGAATATTTTTTAGACCATATGATTAATTAGTTTATAATTGTTATAAATTAATTAGAATAAAATTTGAATATTATTAGAAAAATAAATATTGTTATATATATATTTATAATATTTATGAATATATTGATCAATATGAGATATCAATAACAAATTAAATTGGATTTAACTGAACATATTTAACTAGGGTAAAATTGGGCATTGGCCCATGTTGTTTGAGGCATGATTCGGTTGAAGTGACATAGCATAGGGGCAGTAGAAATGTGGCAAGTTGGATTTTTAAATGCATGGTTGAGATTAGGTGAGGAAAAGTATAAGATACTATCCTCTTTTCTCTCTCATTTAACTAATATAAACTATCTCTAAACTTAACTACAAAATACTTTTTGCTGCCTCTTCCAGCCTATTGGAGGCCGTAATATACCTGCAAAATTTCAATTAGATCTCAAATCAAATTACTTCAAATAGATAGCTATTTGATAGCAAATGGTCTGCGGTTTAAAGGACTAGGGAATTTCCAAAGGAAGTGGATTCATCTTTTCAACGTGCACTTGAGGATATCTATTTTAGGTAACCATTTATTTGCATAATAGATAGATAATTATGGTATAATAATTTATTGCTCATGTACACCTATGTATGTATATATTATTATTGCTTAGTTAGTTATGTGAGATTTTTATATGTAATGCTGTTGTCACAATAATAATTGGCTATGTGCATAAATTTAATGTACTCATACACACCCATATTCTATTAATAATCTAATGACCTATGCTAAATAAAGTATTTTATTTTAATATTATATTAATTAACACACACATATATTAATATGTAAATCAATACACTTATATAATTTCTACCAAAGTGCGCGCACACACATATATAATTGATCTAATAATTTTTTAATATATTTTTATATCAATTATGAATTTAACAGCCGAAAATTAGTTATTTTTGTTATTATTATATTTTTTTCATTATTTAATCACTGTAAGATTTAATAAATCCATATAAAATAAATAACGTTTGGAAATTCAATTTTATATTTTTAAATTAATTCATCATCTCAAAAGCTCTTGAATTTTTTTCCAGATGTTTTGTATTTGTTTATATATTTTTAAAAATTAAATTAAAAATCGGCTGTTAGTATTTAATTAACTAAAAATATAATTTTTATTTAGAAAATTTGGAAATTTTCCCAAATAATAAAATATCATTCTTGATTTTTGAAAAATTTAAAATTTGATGTCTTATTATATAATTATTTTATATTATTTAATTAATGAATTATTGATTAGTTCATAATAAATATATATTAATATATTAAAAATATAACAAATTAAGATCTATAATGATTTCAAACTGGAAAATTAAAAAAATTAATTTTTTATATATGCTTATTTATATTTATATATAATTTATTATAATCTAAACTTAAGTTTAATTATTAAGTTTATATTTATATATGTTTGTATTTATATAATTGTATTATTTTAATTCGTATGTGTATATATATAAATGAGTAAAATATTTTATTTCCATAAATATATAATTTTACATATACATAAATATGTTTAATTGTTATTTGTAATATATATATATATATATATATACACACACAATATTTTATATAATAAATTTATTTATACACACACACACATATATATATATATATATATATATATGTATATATGTATATATAATTACTTAGACATTTATAACTAGAAGTATATGCACATATTCGAACAACATACAATACATATAAAACGAGCTAATATGTCTGTTGTGATGTAAATCTAACATCTATATACGGTCATGTTATACCTTGTGACGCAGCGGATTAACAGAAAATCGATATAACGATGAAAGTAGCACTCGGTGGATTGATGAATACCAAAATGCCCAAATTCGTTGATCCGAAGATACCGAATTCTAGCTATCTCAAACACGTTGATAGCGCACTATACCGTGTTCAAAGATCTACGATTCTTCGTACGTTGATCTAGCGCACTAGATACCGTGAATCGGCTTCTACGATCGTTGAATCGAGCGCACTCGATTAACCGAAAGAGAAGATAGGAGATTACACTCAACTACCAATTTAAGATGAAAGCACACAGCAATCAACAAGAAATTTTATTCCAAAATCAACTACTTTCAAAGGTACAACTCACGCGTATTTATAGTGTTTCACAACCCTGGTCCTTGAGTCGTTTGCGACTTACGACTCATTGAGTCGGCACCGACTCATCTCCAAGCACGACTCAACTCCTAAAGGCGCGACCTGGTCAGCAGCGACTTACCAAACATATGGCTTAAACGACTCAACTTCAACGCTTTACGACTTAAGAAAAATGCAACAGACAACGACTCACGACTTATATTACAACACACACATACACAACCCCACAATGATACGACTTAAGAAATAAACGACTCAAGACTCAAACGACTCAAAGAAAACAAGCAAATTACAAGACTTAGGTCGTAGACGACCTAACGATACAACACAGTACACGAAATAAGAAACACGCGACATACGACTCATCATACAATACGACTCATAGAAGATGGCGACTCAACACTTCAACGAATCATCATTAGTTGTAACTCGTGGTAGTTTTAAGGCTTTCAACTAATGGACTTCCCTTTGCTTCTTGATGAGTCGTGAACGACTTATAGCTGTTCAACCCTGAACGACTTAACTTCCTCCTGAGTCGCGTACGACTTATCACTTGCCTTCCTATCTCTGGCCTGAGCTGCATTATTCTTTAACTCGTTTTCCTTCATCTCATTAAGTCGCAAGCGACTTACGATCTTTTCCTTAGGTCGTGAGCAATATTTCTTAAGTCGGCAACGACTTAAAATTTCCGAACGACCTAACTCCGAAGTTTCCTCCACACGACCTAAAGACTTTGAACACTTCAACCTTACTAGTTTCGTAGATCGTTCTGCATCATCCTCCGTGGGTTGAGAAAAATTCGCCCTCGAATTTGTAGGCTCTTCCACAACAATCTCACCTCCATGATATGGAATTAAATGTTTGACGTTAAAAACATCAGAAGTATAAACATCATCTGGTAACTTCAATCGATATGCATTCTCATTGATTTTCTTCAAAACTTCAACTGGACCAATTTTTCGCGCTTTTAATTTATTGTACGTTCCCACCGGAAAACGATCTTTTGTCAATATTGCATAAACCAAATCGCCTTCGTTAAATTCAACATTTCGTCGCTTTAAATCTGCAGCTTGCTTATACTTCTCATTTGCTTTCACCAATCGTTCCTGAACGATTTTATGACATTCAGTCAACTCATCAACAAAATCAGCAGCTCGTTTAACTGTCCCCTTCAGTTGTGGCACTACTGCTAAGTCCAATGGTCCCCTG
Organism: Allium cepa; assembly: GCA_030765085.1. NCBI lineage: Eukaryota > Viridiplantae > Streptophyta > Magnoliopsida > Asparagales > Amaryllidaceae > Allium > Allium cepa. The sequence goes on from CM060934.1 coordinate 131,797,872, forward strand.
GGTAGATTTGAATATACAATCTGGAATGGACTGAATCCCGTACTACGATTCACTGCATGATTATGTGCAAATTCTGCCTGGCATAACTTCATGTCCCAACTTCTCAGATTGTCTTTCACCAAACATCGTAACAAATTTCCCAATGATCTGTTAACAACTTCGGTCTGTCCATCTGTTTGCGGATGATATGCGCTACTAAAGTTTAACTTCGTTCCCACCATCTTCCACAAACTTAACCAAAAGTGACTCAGAAAACGAGTATCTCTATCCGACACAATAGACTCTGGCAATCCATGTAGTCGATAGATCTCCTTGAAAAATAACTGAGCAACATGAACAGCATCCGCCGTCTTCTTACAAGCAACAAAATGTGCCATCTTCGAAAATCTGTCCACCACAACAAATATAGAATCATTTCCCCTTTGAGTTCTAGGCAAACCCAAAACGAAATCCATGCTGATATCAACCCATGGTTTAGACAGTACTGGTAATGGTATATACAATCCCGCATTTGTCGCTGTTCCTTTCGAAACCTGACAAATGTGACACCTCTCCACAAACCTTTCAACTTCTTTCCTCATTGACGGCCAAAAGTAAGATTGAGAAATCAAATGCAATGTACGATCACGGGCCACATGTCCTTCCTCGTGCAACTCTTTGATAATCTTCAATCTCAAACTGCTCTCTGGAATACATAATCGATTTCCTTTAAACAAGAATCCATCAACCAACATAAATTCATCAGTACTCCCATCCTTAACTTTCTCAACAAACTTTGCAAAGTAAGGATCCTCCTCAAACAATTCTGGTAATAATTCAAACCCTGTCACTTCAACTTTCATTGTAATCAACAAATGGTTCCTTCTACTCAAAGCATCAGCCACACGATTCGTCACCCCCAGATTTGTGCTTAACAACAAAGGTAAATTGCTGTAAATAAGCAATCCATGATGCATGCCTCGCTGAAATCTTATCCTGTCCTTGTAAATGCTTCAACGCTTCATGATCAGTGTAAAGAACAAACTCTTTCTGGAATAGATAATGCCTCCAATGTTTAACAGCTTGCACCACAGCATAAAACTCAACATCGTATGTACTGTATCTCATCTTTGCTCCTGTTAACTTCTCACTGAAATAAGCAACTGGCCTCCCACTCTGACTCAACACTCCTCCAATCCCAACCTTTGATGCATCAGTATGTAGCTCAAACAACAACTAAAAATCTGGTAATACAAGAATTGGCGCTGTCGTCAAAAGTTCTTTGATTCGTTCGAAAGCAACCCCCACTTTCTCCGACCAAGAAAACTGCTTCCCTTTCATACAATCATTAACTGGCGCCATCACGCTACTGAAGTGTGGAATAAACCTTCGGTAGAATGATGCCAATCCATGAAAACTTCTAACTTCAGTGATAGTTCTCGGCTGTGGCCAATTTCTAATAGCTTCAACTTTACTCTGGTCCACCTGGATTCCCTTCTCAGATACAACATATCCCAAAAATAATACACTTCTCGTCATGAACACACATTTCTTCGTAGCTGCATAAAATTGTTCTTCACGAAGAATAATTAACACCTTTCTCAAATGCTCTACATGCTCCTCCGTACTCCTGCTATATATCAGAATATCATTGAAATAAACCACCACGAACTTCCCAATGAATGGTCTAAAGATTTGATTCATCACCCGCATGAATGTACTCGGTGCATTTGACAAACCAAATGGCATAACCAACCATTCGTATAACCCCTCTCTCGTCTTGAATGCGGTCTTCCATTCATCTCCCGGTCTAATTCGAATCTGATGATATCCACTCTTCAAATCAATCTTCGAAAAGATAGTAGCCCCACTCAACTGATCTAGCAAGTCATCCAACCTCGGCATAGGAAATCTGTAGCGAACAGTAATCTTGTTCAAAGCTCTACTATCGGTACACATTCTCCATGTTCCATCCTTCTTCGGCACCAACAAAGCTGGTACTGCACAAGGACTCAAGCTTTCCTGAACACGTCCCTGCTCTAACAGTTCTTCCACTTGCCTTCGCAACTCCTCATGTTCCTTCGGACTCATTCGGTAATGTGGTCTATGCGGTAATACTGCTCCCGGAACAAGATCAATTTGATGTTGAATGTCTCTTAATGGCGGTAACTCCTTAGGCAACTCTTCTGGAAATACGTCTTCAAATTCTTTCAAAACTTGCTTCGCTTCTTATGGAGTTTCAACCCCTTCACTACACTCTCGTCCAATCAACAAAAAGATTTCAGACTCTTCTTCTACTTCTTTCACAAACTCCTTCAAAGATAGCAAAGTTTTCAGTTCTTCGATCTCCTCCAACTTGTTCTCCTTCTGTTGTTGCTTCTTGGGAACCAAAGTGATTTTAGTACCCTCGAACATGAAACTATAGCTATTAGCACGACCATTATGTTGCACTGCTCTATCAAACTGCCATGGTCTGCCCAACAACAGATGACACACATCCATGTCTACCACGTCACACCAAATTTCGTCTTTGTACTTCTTCCCAATATAAAAATTCACACAAGCCCTTCGACACACCTTCACTTCACCACCCTTCCTTAACCATGCTAACTTGTACGGTTTAGGATGCTTCTCAGTTTTCAAGTTCAACTTCCTTACTGCTTCAGTAGAGATAATATTGTCACAGCTTCCAGCATCAATAACGAACTTGCAAACTTTCCCTAGAATAGTGCATGTCGACTGAAAAATATTGCTCCTCAACCAACTAGAATCCTCTTCTTGCTTTGGTGTAAGACATGACCTCCTCATCATAAGATTACAACCTTCATCCCCAGACAATTCTTCTTCCTCCTCAACATAAGGTGCATTTGAACATTCTGCCTCCTCACCATCATCCTCAATCTCAGCAACCATTGCTCTCTTCTTCGGCTTCGGACATTCATTGCTTTTGTGACCCAACTCCTGACAATTATAACATTTGAAACCACTGCTAACCTTCGCCTTCTCAGCCTCCTTCACCACAGGTTTTGTAACAGGTTTAGGAACATTAGAACTTCCACTAACACCCTTTGCTTGATTATTGGAATTAGTAAACACACCACCTCCACGCCTTCCTTGCTTCTCCCAAGCCAACGCTTTCTGATGTGCCTCTGCAACAGATCTCGGATCGAACATATTAACCATATCCTGGATCTGCATTCTCAATCCCCCAATGAATCTAGCAGTTAGTTGTTCTTCCGTTTCCATAATATCATTCCTAGCAATGAGTTGGTAAAATTCATCAGCATAATCACTAACAGACTTCGTCCCTTGCCTCAGATTCTGCAACCTCTGGTACATAAGTGATTGATAATTGTAAGGTAAAAATGTAGCTCGCATCAACTTCTTCATCTTCTCCCATGATTCAATCTTTGACTTTCCCATTCTCTCCCTTGTAAGTTTAGTTTGCTGCCACCACGCCAAAGCCCTCCCCCTCAACCTAGTAGCAACCAACTTCACTCTTCTATTCTCCGGAACCTCCTTGAAATCAAAGATTTCCTCCACATTTGACAACCAATCAAGAAATTCTTCAGCTACCATTCCACCCTTGAACTCTGGAATTTCCATCTTCATACCCGACTTCCATCGACGATCATCCTCTACATCCCGATAAGAATTTCGAACTTGGTCTCGATCTCGGTAATGAATGCTAGTTCTATCACCCTCTTCATCAAAATCAAAAGTACGCCTACATCGATCTCGACCATTATCATCCCTTCGTTCATGCATGCTTCTTCGACTATGTCTCTCTTCATCTCTATACGCCTCATTGTCAAATTCACGTTGACTTCTTCTCTCTTCATGTCCATAGTCATGATGATCTCTTCGTGATGAAAATGATGTTTCTCTTCTATCTCTAAAAGAATGCGGTGATACCCTCCTCGCTTCCGTAACCGATGGCGAAACTCGGTTTCCTCCATGGTTCGAGTTTGGTGATCTCCTCCTTTGAGTTTGATTCAAATCATTCATCAATTTCTCTAACTTTCCAATGCCTTCATCAAATTTCTCATTAATACGTTGTTCCATAAGCTCGGCTTCTTCTCTTCTATACAAAGCTTCAACGTTTTGATGACGGTTAGCTCTCCTAGGCGGCATGATTGAAAACTTCTCAAAAACTTCAAACTTCACAAGTTTCACAAATTTCAACTCACGGCTCAAACACTTGTCTCGGCTTGAACTCATGGCTTAACTCCTTAACTCGGCAACAAGTTGACTCGGCCTCCACCTCAACAAAATGTGCTTCAACACAACTATGCTTGGCCTTCAAACGCTTCACGGCTTAACTTGGCTCGGCTCACTTGCAACTTGACTCGGCTTCACTTGCAACTTCAATTCAAACACTTCTCTAACTCTAGATCCAAAATGAAATGGATTAAAATCTTCAAACTCGTTGCAACTTCAAGATGAACACGATGAACTCCAACTTCAAATCTTGGCTCCAAGAATCAACTTAGCTATGATTGGCTAAGTATGGCTCTGATACCAAACTGACGCAGCGGATTAACAGAAAATCGATATAACGATGAAAGTAGCACTCGGTGGATTGATGAATACCAAAATGCCCAAATTCGTTGATCCGAAGATACTGAATTCTAGCTATCTCAAACACGTTGATAGCGCAATATACCGTGTTCAAAGATCTACGATTCTTCGTACGTTGATCTAGCGCACTAGATACCGTGAATCGACTTCTACGATCGTTGAATCGAGCGCACTCGATTAACGGAAAGAGGAGATAGGAGATTACACTCAACTACCAATTTAAGATGAAAGCACACAGTAATCAACAAGAAATTTTATTCCAAAATCAACTACTTTCAAAGGTACAACTCACGCGTATTTATAGTGTTTCACAACCCTGGTCCTTGAGTCGTTTGCGACTTACGACTCATTGAGTCGGCACCGACTCATCTCCAAGCACGACTCAACTCCTAAAGGCGCGACCTGGTCAGCAGCGACTTACCAAACATACGGCTTAAACGACTCAACTTCAACGCTTTATGACTTAAGAAAAATGCAACAGACAACGACTCACGACTTATATTACAACACACACATACACAACCCCACAATGATACGACTTAAGAAATAAACGACTCAAGACTCGAACGACTCAAAGAAAACAAGCAAATTACAAGACTTAGGTCGTAGACGACCTAACAATACAACACAGTACACGAAATAAGAAACACGCGACATACGACTCATCATACAATACGACTCATAGAAGATGGCGACTCAACACTTCAACGAATCATCATCAGTTGTAACTCGTGGCAGTTTTAAGGCTTTCAACTAATGGACTTCCCTTTGCTTCTTGATGAGTCGTGAACGACTTGTAGCTGTTCAACCCTGAACGACTTAACTTCCTCCTGAGTCGCGTACGACTTATCACTTGCCTTCCTATCTCTGGCCTGAGCTGCATTATTCTTTAACTCGTTTTCCTTCATCTCATTAAGTCGCAAGTGACTTACGGTCTTTTCCTTAGGTCGTGAGCAATATTTCTTAAGTCGGCAACGACTTAAAATTTCGTTTTTAAGTCGGCAACGACTTAAAATTTCCGAACGACCTAACTCCGAAGTTTCCTCCACACGACCTAAAGACTTTGAACACTTCAACCTTACTAGTTTCGTAGATCGTTCTGCATCACCTTGTATGGAATGTCATGTTACACATCCACACACACATACATACGTATATTAAACATACGTTTACTTATATATTAAGTAAAAATAAATTAAATAAACTTCATACAACAATTTTTAAATTTAAATTAAATACATGATTTTATTTAAGCTAGATTTAGAATTGTTCTAATTATAAATTAGACTTCATAGGCCCATTAATGATCCAATGGAGTAATTTTTTTTGAAATTCACCTACATCTTTTGTTGCAGGCTGACCTAGTTCGAACAATAGCATCGAAATCCAATAGCCTATGTAGTCTAAATTAGCTGTATTAGACTTAACTATCAAGCTTGTATCCCAAAGGTTGTTCCTAATAGAAAATGCATAAATTTGAGTTAGGCCTTTGGTAATTTTCAAAATTGTTTGAAAATAAAAATTACTAGATTTTAAATTTTAAATTTAAATTTAAAACAAGATATAAATATATTGTGAAGGTTATAATATAATAAAATTTCAGAATGTTTGTAGTTTTGAAAATTTTAAAATTTTTTAATTGGATTATTAAAATAAATTAATAAGTTAATATATATATATATGTATATATATGCATGTATTATATATTATGATATCTGTAATGATAATTTAAAATGTTTAAAATAACATAAATATACATGTACGTATTTGAGTCATATTTCTGAATTAATATAATTTAATTAAATTTTTTATTTAAATTAATTAACTAAAGGTCAGTTAATTAAATAAATTAATCAAAGGTTAATTAATTGAATAAATTAATTAGAAGTTAATTAATTAAATAATACACACACATGTATGATATATGTATTATACTATAAAGGTTATAATATATATGATAAATATTTAATACAAATGTTGTACTAAAATCATATAAAATTAATTAAAATGTTAATTAATTAAAATTAATTAAATAAGATTTCATTAATATAATATTGCATATAAGACTATTATGCTGTGTAGTTAAAGCCCCGCTAAATCCATGCTATAGCGCGTTGTGCTCTTCGACCGCTATGCTATTTCAATTCAATGCTATGATATAGTAGATCCGCTTTAATTCTTGCTATTTTCCGCTACACCCAGTAAATCAAGGCCTTTTAGCATCTACTTTAGCAACATTAATGTACAAAGATTGATTTGACTAGTTTTCCTTTAAATCAAATCAAGAATATTATGATAAAGACCTAATTTTAAGGCACAAGTGCTCAGTATAAATTAAAAATTTATTATAGTCACCAAATCTTACCTCCATAAGTCAAAATATTCTTTAGCTTTGTTATACAAGATTAAAAAATATTTCCTTTTCCTACACAAATGATGTGATAATGATAATAAATTAACTTTAAATATTTGGTTTTATATATAATAAAGCTATTTGCACCTCCATTGTTTTCTGCTATATCCCTTCTTTATCCACGCTAAAACTTTTTGCACATTCACCGTTTTGGAACAGCTATGGCTTTAACCGCACAACTTTTATGTTAGTAATATAAAATATAAAAGTTATATGATAATAAAACTTACATAATATGAATGTATAAATTAAAGGTGGAACATTAAAGAAACCCAATATAGACTCAAGGAATAAATACATACGTAAACGTACGTATATCATGATTTCCGATGTGTCAAACACTTGAATCATGAGGGTAATTCATAAGAATTACATTGTTTCTTGAGTTGATATCACTCTATGTAATATAGTGAAGATTATGGATCTTCAATATAATATTGTCCTTTATCATTTATATATTAATAGATTACTTGCATATTCTTTAGTTGTTGAGCATTCCTCAAACTAGGGATGTTATGTGTAGTACTGTTAATATACTGAATAGACGAGGTAAGACAACCGTATATATTTGTTGAGCTTTCCTCAAGGTATGTACATTGTACTCACGCCATCGCGAAATGATAGGTCTGAGTGAATAATCCCACTTTACTTATTGAGCTTTCCTCAAGGTAAAGACAAGATTAGGACAAGGTACCATGGGTTAGGAGTTGTATATTATACAACTGATAAGGAATTATCTATCTTATGTGAAAGTATGATTTGTTGAGCTTTCCTCAAGGTCAGAATTGCAAGACATACGAGTCCTAACACGTATTAGTGAAGTCAAAAGACTTCTATGTTTTGACTTAAGGTTTGGCGAAACATAAAAGACTAATGGGAGCCTTATTAAAAAAATAAAATGATAACATTTAACCTTTCTAATTTTATAAAAACATATGCTATATAATGTTAATAATATACAATGATAAATTTGTGCATTTAAAATGATTGGTAAAAGTTTATCAATTAAGATATACAATTAAATCGAATAGAAAATTGACAAATAGTAATATAAAATATAATTACTAATAAATGCTTATTGCATGTGAATATTACTACACCCATGAAAGTGCCCAATTTTACAATTACTTATTGCGTTAGTAATTTGATCGCTTATGTTTTTATTTGGTCGAGGCCGTTATTGCATTCTATGAATTTCAAAATTTTAAAGCAATACAAGACTATGAATATTTAATCCATATACAATCGCATATAAATGATGTATGGTGAATGGTAAAAGTTTGTAATGTACAATATTTCGATGAAATTAGTTCATCCGAAAAACCAAATAAACCTAAGTGTGAGATCGAGTATTCAATTTAATTAATTACAAAAGAATGGTATCGTGTTAAATGTAATACTAGACTAAAATAACAATATAAATCTAAAAACTCGATCATTGAAATGTCAGTTTGATTAGTTTACGTAAAATACAACATATTTGATGTCCTTAACTGTTAGGATAATAGAATGCGCTTTTGTATGGAGTTCTTTATGATATTGTAGTAAGGGTTTTCTTTTGAATGGTTTGACCATTAGAAAGAGAAACGAATATACAAGAGTAGGTGTGATTTAAGGTACAGTTGGAATGAAGAGAATGAATGGTCACTTCTGCTTCATAAAGAAACATCGAAAATGAGAACTGTAATAATAATTGATACTCAATGTTGTAATACGAAATATAATTTCTATTCCATATGTACTTTCATATAGAAAATAGTTTCCTATAAGATTTGTTTCTTTAAGTTCAAGATGCTTGATCAAAGCACACTTCACTGTAAACAAGTTACGGTATATGAAATAAATAGTCTATATTAAGTGGAAAATGGTCCTTCGAATTCAGTATGCTATTATATAATAATAGTGGAAATAGTGGGAGTACACCATATAACACTTATTGATTGCATCAAGTTACGAAAATTGTTTTTTTAAATCATACCGAACATTATTATGTCTATTTTTGGTATCGACTAAAAAATAGAAGTAATTATATTTTAATACGAATATTATGAATATTCGTTATAATATAAAACTTAATGTGGTATTTGTTTCCATAACAAAAGTGATGCATTAGAGAATACATAAGTATCTAAAATTATTTACAATTATTTGGGATTATAAACTAGGCCATAATTTTAAGAAATAATTTTTATTAATAATTATGAATCATATAATACTAGTTAATTATATCTCAAACAATTAAGGCTATGCACTCATTTAGTGGGAGCGTCATAAGTGTTAATGAACTCTTTTGATTGATACATACATACATACATACATACATACATACATACATACATACATACATACATACATACATACATACATATATATATATATATCTGTGTGTGTGTGTGCGCGCAATCTCAAGTTTATTAATATCAAGATAGTTCCACATACTTCATTATATTCACCGATGAGTTGTAACCGAAATGAACATGTGTATTTGATAGACATGTAATATGTCTATGGTAAACTCATAGAGTATAAAATGAAAGAAAGAAAAAATTACATGCGACGGAAAAGATTCGGTTCGATCAAATGAATGGGTATATAGGAAATAGTTCTGAACATAATTAAAAATGAATAAGGAGTTAATCTCAAAAGTCATTCCTCTATTTGGTGTATAATGATGTATCGATAAGGGGTAATCGAACTTTGTTGGAAAAGTACGATTAACTGTGAGTAAAGTTGAGTTAATTTCTTTCTATAAGGTCATGTGCTTAAGAGTTTAAGAAATTAACTATCTCCTATATACTTGAGTTTTGTGGACCGATTTGATTTTGCCTTTGAAATTAACTGCCCCTGTTAACCCTAACCCTGACTTTCATTCCCTATTCAAACCCCTAATCTCTCTATATCTAGGATTTTTACAGCCGCCTCTCTCATTTTTTCTTTATCTATCCTCCTTCATTTTCTTTCTCCTTTTCATCTTTCATTTTTCTATTTTTAAGCCCATATGTATCTCAAATTCTGCCTGCCACCTCATTTTCGTTCGTTGCCAAGCTTTTATATAAAACATGAGCTACCAGTCTTTTTCTTTTACTTTTTCCTCATTCCTAAACATCTCAAACATTTCACCACTCCCCATTTATTATGTCTTGTTAACTCTTCCATCCAATTCCATCCAACTTAAAGCGTGTAACAACCACAAAATTGCTTCTTCATCTTGTGCCAAGCGATACATCCCCATATCATCACCTAGTGCTTTGGATCTTCAGCCTATGCCAACCTCATGTCACCACTAACATCGCCTAAAAAATGAAGATGAATTATATCCATAGCCCTGCTTGGTCTTAACCCGCATAGCTCTCTGATGATCTGAATCAGTTTGACATGAATTAAGACGACCTACTATCCGATGATGAACTCATCACGTAAATGTAGGGTGCAATCGTGCTCTTCGTCCATCCAAGTTGTATATGGTGACTTCGATGACCTTGCTGGGAAAACCATAGTTGATGCACCACCGACTTCCTCCCAGATTAATGGCAAATAACATGCTAGTTCCTATGTTGATCGTCGTCGTGTTGTTGCGCTCTTGTCTTACTTGCTCTTATTTTGGAATTCTTGTGCACTAAATCAAAGAGGAGTTTTTAAATTCATGATTTATATTTTCTTATGTAATTAAATTAAAATCTTATTTAATTGAATTGAATCTGAATTCAATTATATGTCATACCATTAAGAGTAAATTGAATTTGAATTATGTGTTGACATTATAGTATTGGATTAAATTGAATTTTATAGAAATAACTTAAAAACCTATTTGTTAGGAATAAAGAGTTAAATTTATTATTATTATATTATGAAATTAAAAGTGGGAATGAAATTAATATGAAAATAAGATGAAATTTTCATTGTCTCGAGTTTAGATATGAAATTTACATTGCTTGTTTATAGATGTTATGTTGATTAACCATATTGTTAAGTAGTTTATATGGTTGTATTGTGATGATTGTACTATTCTATGTCATTCCAATTAATTGGTTATTATGACACCCTATTAACACTTTATCACACCCTATCATCATTGATTGTTTATGGATGTTATGTTGATTACTGTATTGTTAAATAATATAATTTAAATACCATTGATATTTGGTATTGAAATAAAAATATTGGAAACTGAAAATTTACCGTTTTGGCCTTAGAACAGAAAATTTAAATATAAATGTTGTGTTGTCCTTATTTGAAATTCTTTTCAAAAATAAATATGTATAATTCTAAATTTTTGATATTGTAAAATAAATGATTTTTGAATAGGACAGACTATAATTGGGTAAAATGTTTACATGTAGATTTATTAGAATAAAATATTTAACTAAATACAAATAAATAGGCAATTTGTATAAATGTGTCATTTGAACATGATTTTTTTTTCTGTTACTCGATTTTGGCACAAAAAATATTCTGCAAAGAAACCTATACCAAATTATGAATTTTATAATTTCTATATTTTATTCTTTGAAAATAAGATTTATTGGAATTATGAAATTTTGTAAAAACATTAAAATAACTTGAAACTTTTTTGTAACGACTACATATTATTTGGAGAATATTTAATAAAGGGGCTTATATTTAATTCAACCATCTAATAATTTTAACAATTTAATCTTGAAAATTAGCCGTACAGAAATTAGGGAAATTATTAAAATGATTTGAAAAAAATCTATGATTTTATTATAAATTATAAAAAGGTATTTTAAGAACTTTGAAATTTAAACCGGATTTTTTCTGTAAATTTATAGGCCTTTAGTAATTTATTTGGTGTATAAATTAAAGTATTTTGACAATGAAAAATATTAAATTCTTATGGAAATTTCTAAAAAAATTTCCATCGATTTTTACAGCAAAATGGAGAACTTTTCATGTTCATTACATTTTGAAATTCTTAACCGTCTTTGTAGTAAAAATTTATATTGGACAAAGTAGCACTCTTTATAAACAGATCGATTGGCTGTTAAAGATAAATGACATACTCACTGCCATTTTACTGAAACAAAATTAATAACCGTGCATATAGAGGATATTTCCATAACGTAGAGGTTGAATTGGCAAACATTTACTGGAATGAAGTAAGAGAACGTGATGGATGACCTCGACACTTGTGTCAATTTGAAATTACTAGAATAGGAGCTATATAAACCGGCCAGTGAGGTTAGCTATCTCAAGCGGACATCTTTTCCTTGTATTTCTATCTTAATTTTTAAATTGATTGGTGGGCCTTAATTTTGGAATGGTGGACGCAGTCGGCTGTTAGGGGTTTCGACTAGCCAGGATGGGCAAATTGATAGTAGCTTACCTCGGGCATTGCCTCATGTGCCTTATCATACGTTCATTTCTACGCGAGACCAGCACCACATTGTTTTAGTGTTGTACCTATAGGAGACTCACTGGCTACCGATGTTATTGGTTATGTTATAGGACCTGCATAGACTACATGCTTAAAAATGTGTTAAGGGGGATTAATGTAAAGCCTTAACGCTATTTTAATTTTTACATTACCGATAGACATTACATATATGGTGTATCTTACTACATACAGATAGTTAAGCAGATCCTTAGAAGATGGAAATCCTGTACAATCTCTTAAGTTATTGTGCACTTATTTCTTGATTTGAATTAACTTATATTAGAATGTATAGTCCTAACTCGAGCGTATTGTTTTCTTTATGCTCGGGTCAGCCTGAGTTATTTCAGTGTTTCAAAGACGTGTTTCCCAAAGATGAAGATGAAGTTTTGTAGACCATATTTACTAGTATTATTCTACTGCATTATTTTTTATGTTTGTTAAATGTATAAGTATGATTATATTATAAAAGGAAATCAAATGTATATTGTAAAACGGTTGCATGAACTGTTATGTAATTATTATATTTTATCATTCCGCTGTGAGATTTTATGTATGATTCTCTTCTCTTCTTGATTCATATTACAAACCCCATTGGTAATATTTCTTTTGGAATATTTAAGTTAGACATGTGTGGTTTATTATCGACTTAAGTTGTCCAAAATGGCGGTTCATCATGCATGGTATCATAGCCAGGTTGAGCGGATACCTAAGCCTATTGGGGAAAACTCGTTAGAGGTAACCAAGCAAAACTCTAGAATGAGTTGAGTGTATTATATATATGAGAGTGTACTTGTTATTTCTTATATACCGGTTTTAAAAGTTATAAACAACTTTTAAAATGATTTTTATATATGAGATTTATAAATGTTTTGAAATATAAAAAATAAATGTTTCTTTTGAAAATAGTTAAAGGAAAATTAGTTAGCTTTTATAGATTTATTTAATATCTACAAATAAAAAGTGTGAACTTGAAAATAAAATTAGAAGTGTAAACTTTGAATTTTAAAAGTATAAATTTAAAAGAATGAAATTTTAGTGTAACGTATGTAAGATTCAAGTATTTATTAAGAAAACCCTACAAAACCTATATTTGGTTGACATTATTTTGTATGATTTCTTATAGTATTTTAAGTTAATTCTATTTCGAATAAAAGGTAGGAAATATAAAAATATCTAAAAAATGGTATTTCTATATGAAATGTATTATATAAAAGGTGATTTTATATAGGTAGGATTTATAAAATAAACTTTTTATTTATATAAAGAATTTAAAAAAGTACACACATATGTATATATAGATATAGTAGTATTGCTTATAAATATTTATGAGTAAAAATATTTTTAAAGGAAATTTTGATTTGGACAGTTCGAGGAAAATGTTTCGATTGGTTTTGTAGTAATATGAATAATCTTTTAAGTGACAATTAGATGATTGCCTAGGCAAATGTTGGAGTGCAATTAGTAAATTATTCTCATTTTCATTGTACAATTGAAACGAGTTCGAATTTCCAAGAATCTAAAGCATACGATAGTAGATAATTATTAAAATTGTTATATATCACTATATATATTTCGAATGACTTAAAATAAAACTTGGGTATTTAATTCTAAAAGTTCTAAAAAAAGGAATTGAAAAAAAAGTATTTTGATGTAATGTGTTTAGTTATACAAAATTTTGATATAATTTGTGCAGACTGTCTAATTTAAAAAGAATGATTTAAACCAGATTTAAAATATATTAAATTGAAGGAGAAGATTTTAATAAACGTTGTCTTATTAAAACCGTGTCTTTATTTTGCATCTAAATTGTATAAAGTATTAGATGCTATTGGGACTTCATCTGAATTTAAAAGAAATTTTTTTAAAAACTAATATTTGATATATACTCTCAGGATATAGTAGAGTACTTTATGAGTCTAAATTTAAGTTATATTTAGGAAATGTTTTCATAAATGATTTTAGTTATAAAAGAGATACATTTTGTATAAGTAAATGTGAAGAGAAAAAAAATTTAGGGAATAGCTTTCAATTTTGTTCCGCGATAGCTTAAGTAATCTACTAAGTAATAACCAAAGGCTGATGAGCGTAACGATACGCTTAGGAAGTTATCTCTACTTTTGAACAATCCAGAAGGTTATGAACCTGGATAAACATTTGGTTTTGATTCTCATTAAATATCATGAATAATATTAAGTGTTGGTTTACTTCTTTGTTGACAGTTTGTGATGAAATTCCGGGTCGCTGTATCCTTTCTCTCTTAAAGGAATTTTGCCCAAATTTTCAAATAATGGATTTAATAACATAAATACACCTTTCTAAACACAAGAAATGATGTTAATAATTATTTTCAAATATTTCACATATATTTACAATGATGTCTATTTGACGGTGAGTTTTCTATCGGCTAGAAAATCACTGAAAAATATTGTAATAAAATAACCGTAAGCGCGCGGCGTACAATTTTAGTATGTGGCGAGTACGGATCAATCCGCAAGGAATTGAATTGATTATAAATAGCACTCAATCAAATTAACCCAAATTTGTAAGTTTGTTTTAAACTAAGAAAAATTGCAAAAGTTAAGCTAGAACAAAAATGAAATAAACTATGATACTAATTGACAATTTAGAGGCAAATCGGCGGTGGCGATCGCGTTTGGTGAATGAAGAGCTCGTTGAGCTCGTTGAGCGATCATGTTTGGTGAAGCGGATTGGTGGGAATTTCATCGTATAGGTGCGGCGTTCAAAGTGAAATTCTAGATGATGGAGGTGGCTGAGTTGTTCGAAGCTTTTGCCGTGGAGGGGTTGGTGAAGGCGCATATATCGGTGGTTGTATATCGATCTCCGATAGTTTATGTGAGGTGTGGCAAGATTTAGACAAACTACAGCTATAGGTTCCAAATACTGGATGAACGTGGAGGGAAGAAGAGAAGCACGACCTGGATTCTCAGATGCATATTGAACGGCCATGATTTTTTAGAGTAAAATAAAAAAAATTTATTCATATTCAAAACTTTAAAAATCCATATCTTTGTCATACGAGGTCGGAATCGGACGAAACAAGTGGTGATGGAATCATGGCAACGAGCATTATGCTCTAGAAAATATCTAGAGACATTTGGAGAAAGTTAAATTTTTAGGTTAAATCGAATGTGTTCGACTTAATTTAAAATTGGAACGTTTGGGAAATTTTAAACTCAAGGTGAGAATTTCTCACTCATTTGTATTGCCATATTTAAATTTAAATTATTTGTTGCTTGATTAAATTGATAAATTATAACTATCTATTGGATGATTACACATATATAGTAGTATATATATTGGAGTGATTGATATTCCCACACACACACACGCACACACACACACACATATATATATAGCAGATGAGACCCTATGCGCCCCGTATAATGGCCGATGTATGTTTTGTTGGAGTAATCTGTGATATATTATTGTGTGATTTGAATTGATTGGATGCTAAGGCAGTTTTAGCCTAGATTTTGGTATTTTTAAATACCAACAATATATGGCTTGAATTGGAAAAGAATCTTGAAGGGGATTTTTGAAGTAAAATATTTACATAAAATTTTGGGTTAATTAATTGGATAAAATAATTAGTTTTGAAATTTGTGCTTAACTATTTCGGGATATTGTAAAAAGTGATTCTGGGATAAAAGCATATAAAAGGATTTTTAGATAATAAATTCCCAAGTGGTACTTGTTTAAATATAAAAGATTTAAAAGTCGAGATATTTAATAGATTGGAATAATAGAAGTGAATTTGGGAATAAATATAAAATTGGTTATACTGGAGCTCAAGCAAGATTTCCAAATTTATGAAATAAAATTAGAATCGAGAAATTTGGCTTGTTTTAAAAGAGGATTTTTTAATTATTAACTAGGTAAATTTAAAAGTGTTAAAAATATTCCACAAACTATTTATTTAATTATTTAAAATTGTTTAAAGTATGTTTGATTATTAATTAGTTACCTTATTAATTATTAGTCAGTTACCTTATAATGATTGTTAAAGATTTAATATTATTTAAGAACTAGTCAACATTATTATTTTAAAAGATAAATTATTAAATATGAGTATAGTTCTATATAATAGCTCTTACCTAAGAGTATTTTTTCCTATATTAAACTTCGAAATTTATTTTAGAAACTTATAACCATTATTTTAAGATAATTATTAAATAAAGTTTTTGGAGGTAATGGTATGCTTTCATGGCATAATCGGAGGCAGTGAGTGCTTGCAGTTAAGTTTTGGACTTCTCTGAGATAGAGACATAACCATTGAGCTATGACTCTATGGTTGATACTGCAGTGGTACTTCCTTATTATTTAAAAAGGAGTTTTCAAATATTTAAAAAAAGGAGAGCTTGAGAATATACTAAATTTGGCAAGATAAGTATATATTTTTAGTAAAGAGAATTAAAATCAAATAGAGATAAGACTTAGTATTTTCAGTGGAAATGAGATATTTGGTTGGACGATTGTTTATTTGATTGTTAAATAAACGACCATCAAATCTGGACTCAAAATATAACTTTGGAAATATCTAGAAGAACCGTAGGAATTATATGGTACAGTTACCGTTCGAGGTGCTATTCTATACATATAAACTCGTTTCATTCTTTAAGGACGATGATAAGGAAATCCGTCCACTAACAGTTAGGAGGTGATCTTCGATCTTATCTTCGTCTTTTTATTTCCTAAAGAACTGGGGTTGAGTTTACTGAAAAATATCGAACATTGTTTCGAAGAGACCGAGATCGGATAAGATATCTGAAAACCACTTCGATCCAATGAGTACGTTTTCGAAAGGAAAATAAGAGCATGGAGTTGAAGATGGAGCAGTGAAGTGCAACGTATAATCGGTACTAATCTTGAGTATTTTTCCAAAACGGATGTAGTAGGAATAGTGCCTCGGTTTCGTTCGGGCCAGAACGGACTTGTATGGGTGAATGCTATTAGTACATCATTATTGGAGGACAATGAACATTCTAAGTGAAATTCCTTAGAAGGTAATCGTAGCCTCTAGCCTCATCAACCGGGAATGATTGAAAAGCAGGGGAGATGCAGTAAGGCTAAGTTAGTCGCACCCAATTAGGGTATGTTTATCACCTTTCTAGATACCCTCGGATATTATATATTATGGATACGGTTGCATGCGAAAGAGCTCTTGGAAAGGGTGGGAATACCCCGGGTGATAGCATATTCGGTCTATCTAGATAAGGGATAGTCCGGTCTTGTATTGCGGGGGATCTCGATGTGGTCCTCAGTGCATTGTTTCTAGACATGTACTGTGACAGGTGATACCCCAGAACCTAGTCATTTGCACGGAATCCATTCTCCAATACATACCTTTACGGTTTTGGTTGTAGAGCCTATTATGCTTGAATTTAACAAATGTAATAATTTCTGCTATTTGAATAAGTATTTGTACTTAGACACTATTATAATATCAAAGGATATGATATGAAAGGTTTTGGTTATCGTAAGGTAAAAACCCGTAGTTTTTATGTGTAGCGTGGTCTTACGAGATACCTTTGATTTTCAAAGGATTTCGAAAACTTTAATAATTCAAATTGATTATGTTTTCTCACGCTAGTTTTCCAGACTGATTCAGGTGTTATTTTATTATAATTCCGGGTCAGACCGAGTATTACAGGTTCAGGTTAGGATGCCATGGAGCTCAAGAGACGAGCTGTAGACCAAGACGTATTCTCGTACTTGTTTATTCCGTTGTAGTGTTTGTTGAAATTACCAGCAATTGTAAGGGCATGTTGTTATAACTGCCCAGACTGGTAATTATTGATTTCTGTACTCCGATATGAATATGTATATTATAGTTTTTATTTGTGCAGATATACTTATATTACATGTTATTCAATCCGCTGTGAGATTCTGTTTTGTTTAGTTTCTTCTTTCTTCTACCTACTTTCTTTCCCCTCAACAATCAGTCTTTCTGACACTTGATCGTTCGGCATGTTATACAATGTGCGTATTTATGTTGATTAGCAAGGGTAGAAAAGGTAGGCCGTGACAAGTTTCCTTAGTGACTAAATAGTTCACTATGTCGGCATACCATGAATCGATAGAAACAGAAAGGAGTTGTTCGTCCGGAAAGTTCTCATTGGTTAGTAAAGAAGATGGTGCATTTGGAAGACGTGACAAATGATCAGCAATAACATTGTCGGATCCTTTTTTATCTTTGATAGTAAGATGAAATTCTTGGAGTAAAAGGATCCAACGGATCAAATGAGACTTGGTATCTTTTTAACGAAAAGTTACATAAGAGCGGAATGGTCAGTGTAAACTGTAATGTGTGAGCCAACCAAATACTGTCAGAATTTTTCGAGCGCAAAAACTACCACTAGAAGCTTTTTTCCAGTGGTCGTGTAATTGGGTTAAGCATCTTTTAGAGTCATACTTGCATAGCAGATAACATGAAGAATTTTGTTGATGCGTTGTCCTAAGACAGCACCGACTACAAAGTTGGACGCATCGCACATTATTTCGAGGGAAGATCCCAATTGGGTAAACAAATGATGGGAGCAGAAATGAGTTCGTTTTTGAGACATTTGAAAGCAGGAACACAATCAGAATTGAAATCAAATGGAACGTCTTTTCCAAGAAGAGTAGTCAGATCAAGCAATTTTACTGAAGTTCTTCATAAAACATCGATAGAAGCCAACATGTCTGAGAAATGAACAAATGTCTTTGACGGATTTGGGAATGGGTAGATTCTCAATTACGTTAACTTTTTCTTTATCTACCTCAATGCCTTTATTTGAAATGACATGCCTAAGGACAATGCCATGTTTGACCATAGAATATCATTTTTTCCAATTTAACGTTAAGTGTTCAACCTTGCATCATTTAAGAACCAACTCAAGATCATGTAAGCACTTAGAAAAAGAGTTTCTAGAGATGGAAAAATTGTCCATAAACACATCAAGAAAGCGTTCGATCATATCGGAAAAGATGCTGACCATGCATCTTAAAACGTAGTAGGAGCTTTGCAAAGGCCAAATGGCATACGTCATATGCAAGTGCCAAAAGGACACGTGAAAGTTGTTTTCTCTTGATCTTCGAGAGCGATTAGAATTTGGTTACATCCGAAATAACCATCAAGAAAGCAGTAGAGTTCTTGGCTAGCTAAACATTAAATCATTTGGTCGATGAAAGGAAGAGGAAAGTGATCCTTACGTGTTGCAGTATTTAATTTTCGATAATCAATGCAATCACACCAACCTGTTTGAGTACGAGTTCGAATGAGTTTTCTTGAGTTGTTCTTGATAATGGTAAGTCCAGACTTTTTGGGCACGACATGAATTGGGCTAACCCACGAACTATCAGAGATTGGGTATATGATTCCATTATTAAGAAGTTTAAGAATTTCATCTCGAACCGCATCCTTTATTTTTGGGTTAAGCCTTCATTGCGTGTTATGAATAGGCTTGGTACGTCAATTAAATGGATGCGAAGTTGAACAAGAGCGAGACTAATTCCCTTTATATTGATGATCGACCATCCAATTGCTTCTTTGTTTTTTGAAAGAATTGAAAGTAAGAAAATTTCTTGATCAAGATAGAGAGTTGAAGAGATATGATGGGAAACGTTTCGTTGTCACCTAAGTATACGTATGATGTGCACGTAAATGTGCATATCTTTACCACTATATTTAATCTACTTAAATTAAATAATGGATCATATCGGGTATTTTAACTTGTTTAAACCAAATTCAAATTATTTTTAAATTGTCACATATTATCTCCATATATGGGCAAAATGATTATTTTTGTACATATATTACTTTGAGAAAATTTAATTGGAAATTTCTATGTTATTTTGTAGGAATTTGGCTTCATATACAAGTGGTTTCATGAAGATATATGTATACACAAAGAAGATACAAATGAATGGAGATGGAAATAATTCAAAGTGATGATCATGGAGGACCCCACCTGCCCACTTACCTTAATGTACACTTATAAGCTAATGCATATGCTAAAAGACCATTAAATCTTCATGCACACTTAATGGATGATTATATGATGCTAATGATTATTTGGCCTCCACACTTCCTAAGAGGGTATTTTGGGCTTTCCCCAAAAAAATGAATTAGGGTTTCTAACTTGTATAAATACCCCATATCTTCATGTAACCCTCTTCCTCTTAGTTAGTTTTTAGCTTAGAAATAATATGAAATATCTCTTTCTTTTCATGGCTACTTAGTCATTTCTTCTTTTATGTAATTCTTTTTTTGTGCAATTTCAATACATGTTCTTCTCTTTTCATGTTTATTTCCTTTCATGTTAGTAGTGTAGTTTCAATTATTCATGCAAGTAGATTAGTGTTTACTTATTTTTACTTAGCTTTTCTTTTCATTTTGCTCTCCTTTTCCTCTTGTTTTATTTCATGTTGCAAGCTACAAGTATTGATATGATAACACAAATGAGAGGCTGATCCCTTCAATTTAGAGGTAATGAAGCCTCTAATCATGTAGCTTCAACATTTTGATAATTATAGCTCTTTTTTTATGCTTAATGACAATGCTTGAAGTCGTTTAATTTGTTGTTTTTGTTTTTAATTTGATAGTCTATATTGATGACACCAAACAGGCTATGCTTAAACAATCACAAACAATAATTACCTCTTCATCTACATATGATGATGGTAATATAGTGAATGTTGAAATTAAAATTTGATGGTCTATATTTCTAAGTAATAGTTAATAGGTCATACTTAAAATAGATTTCATTTTCAACTTTGTTGTCATTTTCATGAGAGTTAGTAAGTGGTTTAAAGGTTGTGCTATAGTTTGATGGCTTATGTTGAGCTAATTAATAGCACAAATGAGCCATACTTATGATAAACACATCATTTAAATTCATTTATGACCAAAAAAGAGAGATCATAATTTCATAATTTGTTGAACTATATGATTTAGAGAGTGGAATTATCTCTAAATTGTCATTTAACTCTCATATTTCTATCACTTTCTTCCTGTCATTTTTCTCATTTTCTAGCTTAAACACACTTTCAACTTTGGTTAATTTGATTGAATAAAGATTTAAAATCAATAATTCCCTACGGATCGACCCGTACTCACTACATACTACGATAATACGCCATGCACTTGCGATTTAAATTTAACTCAAAATTTATCGGCGGTTTTCTAAATTTATAGAAAATTGACCATTAAACAACGTACTTAAGGTGACCGGGAAGGAGTTTAAGGTCCAACCTCTGGGATTGCTTAATCAAAGAATTAGGTGGAGTTATGACTCAATGGTAAGGGGTTCAAACGAAAGCATATTTTTAATTTCATTAGGCTCATCTTGAAACAGTTGTTCGTATTCGGTCTCACGTTCGTGGTTTGGGTCAACTGTTTCATTATCGAAATTTTCTTGAATGGAGCTAACTTCCAATGTTTGGTCATGTGGTTCGTTCGATTGATTTTCAAGATCGAAAATGTTATGATCCAAAGTCAAGTTCCCAAAAGAAACTTTCATCAAATCATTTCGACAATTGATTAGAGCATTTGAAGTAGCCAAGAATGGTCGGCCTAAAATCAATGGAATTTGACTCATTGGATTATTCACGGGTTGAGTCCCGAAAACGATGAAATCAATGGGGAGTTTGAATTGACCAATTTTGATCAGTATGTCTTCGCTTTCTCCCATGGGTTTCTTTATCGAACGATCAATAAATTAAAGAGTTACTTTCGTTCGTTTTAGTTCACCCAAGCCAAGCTGCTGGTAAACTGAATAAGGAAACAAATTGACACTCGCACCAAAATCGAGTAAGCATTTGTTAATCATTTTATCTCTTATCGTGCATGAGATCATCGGACATCTAGGATTTTTGTATTTGACAGGAATTGATTGGGACGAGACTTCCCTAAGTCCGAAAACTAAGAAGACTTTCTTGGTACACGAGTGTGTTGTTTTTGTGTACACAAGTCCTTGAGAAATTAGCGTAAGTTAGGACTTGTTGAAAGATATCAAAATGCAAGATGTTAACTTTGACACGTTTAAAAGTTTCCAGCATCTTTTCCATTTGATCAGAGTGTTTTGATCGAAGACAGTATGGAAATGGAACACGATACTCAATAGGTGGGTCTACTTGAGTAGAAGAAGAATTTGGATTGGAGTTTGATTTGATGTTTGGATCAACATTTTGTTCAGAATTGTTTATTGTTTTAGAAGTATCGATACGAGTTTTCGATAAATCGTTTGGATTAACAACTTGATTATTGATTTGTTTACCGAAACGCAAAGCCGTGATAGAATTTATTTGGTTTACGTTGCTGTCTTGAACGTCATGGGCTTGATTCAAATTTGTGTTTTGATTTCTAGGATTCAGAACTGGCTAACTTAGGAATGTGCCTCATTCACGTTCACTTACAGATATGGCTAATTGACTTGTGCATTTCAAGTGTCGCAATCGATTGACTCATATTCTAAACGTACGAGGGTAACAAATTTTGCAAATTGCTATTAGATTGGAGATTTTGAGTCGTTGCTTTAGCCAAATTTTCAAGACTTTTTTCAAGTGAAGATAATCGTTTATTGTCTTGGAGAGCGAAAGATTATTACAGTTGATTTTGAGACGGACCTGCAAAATTTTGTTGAAAAAGGATTGGGTTGAAAGGGAGGATTCAAGCATTGTTCGAAAATGCTTTAGGATGAACCAAATTTGTGTTGGGATTATTTTGGTTTCATGCAAAGTTCGAATGATTTCTCCAACCAGGATTGAATGTTGGAGAAAACAGATCATTCTTAACCTTATTGAAAGCATTGAGTTGTTCTGTCGAATTAGGGCATTGACCGACAATGTGATTCAGATCGTTACATTTATAAAACATTGGTTGGGAAGCTTGGTTCATTTGGTTGGATGAGTAAATATTGTCGAATTTATTGATTATTGCATCGATTTTAGCTTCCAAATCCAAAGATGATTCTATCGAGTGTGCGCTCGATCGTGAATAAATTATTTTTTCGTTAGAACGTTCCCATTGTGATGATTTTTCGGCTAGGTTTTCAAGAAATTGGCAAGCATCGTTGTTATGTTAGGCGAGAAAATTGCCTTAGCATATCGATTCAAGCATGGTTCGTGAGCTGTTTTCAAGTCTATTGTATAAGATTTGACAAAGAGTCCATTTTTCGAAACTATGGTGAGAAATTTTTATCAAAAGCTCTTTAAATCTTTCAAAATAATTTTCAAATGTCTCACCCCTGAATTGATGAAAATTTACGATTTCGTTTCAGATTTTAGTTGTTATTTCTCCAAGGGGTAGAACTTTTTTAAGAAAACTTTAACGAATTCTTCCCAAGTTTTAATCGAGTTTGTTGGTAAGCTATACAGCCATTTTTCAGCATAATAGGTAAAAGAAAATGAAATTAATCGAAGTTTGATTCCGTCATCACAAAGTTGTTGGAGTTTAATAGTTGTGCAACATTGTTCGAATTTCGTTAAGAAAATTTAATGGTCATCGTGTTTAAAATTGCCAAATTTCAAAAGCATGGAAATGTGGTTGGAATGAATTTCAAAGTGATAACCTGTAGAGGCGAGTAATGTGATACAAGAAGGAATAAAAACTCTATTTGGAAAGATTCTATCCGTAAGAGTTCGAGAGACATTTTCGTTTGCCATTGTTGAAGGATCATTTGTTTGAGTTAAACGATTTGTAGAAGGGTCACGAGTCCAAGTATTTGATGTTGTGTCACGAGTCCAAGTACTCATGCACAAGAAAATGTCGAGAAGAGAAAGAAGCGAGAATTGAATTTAGGAGAAAGAAACCGAGTCTAGAGAATGAAATCAAGTGAATTTTTTTTTCTTACTATTTTTGTAAGGAAAAGTATTTACCAAAAGAAATTTATTTTTCTAAAGTAAGATTTGATTTTTTTTTTGGATTTTCATATTTTTTTCTTTTTTTTGTATGTCTTGGTTTTTTAGTTTTATTTTTAGTTTTGAAAAGATTATATATATTTTATTGGGTTTTTATTTTTCTAGAAAAAACTAAATCAAACTTTTTTTTTGATTTTGATTGAAAAATTTCAAAGGAAAAAGTTTAAAAAGACTTTTTTTGGATTTGGGTCAAACAATAACTAAGTCAAATAAAATGTATTATTCTTTTTTTAGTTTTGGATTTTTTTTAAATACGCATGAACTAACGTAACTAAATGCATGCAAGGACTTGATTACAAATTTTGCTGTCCTTAATAGCTCCTAACCCTAAATTGTAAAATCATACTTTGTCTTAATCCAATAAAATATTTCTTAGCCAGGTAACGGACATGAGTTATCGGTGCACTACAAATCACCTTAGCAATGCAACCGAAGGTTTAAGTACCTTCAGAGAAACAATCACTATAATATTTATTTATGAATCACCGTAATATTTATAAATGATTATTTCTCTACCGTAGCCTAGACACCAAGAAATTAAATTATTCAAAGAAGACAATTTGTCAAGATAAAATTAAGCCCTAGGTGAGCTCGTGACACCCTTATGTCTGAAGTCTAACAGTTATTATTAGCAAATTCTAAGATGAAATTCAATTTTTGGGTCAAGGAATGGGTGATGAAATCCCACACCTTATATGGATTTTGGAATTGCCCTTAGAAAATAAAAATAAGATGAGATGAATGCGAAGCAGAAATTAAATGTATATTAACAATACAACTACGAATGAGATTTTGATTTTGTTTTTGGTTTAGAAATTATTTTTTAAAAAAAAAACAAGAAACCAACAATGCAAAAAAACAAAAATAATAGATAAGAGCACGATACCAGAGCGTGCATAATTATTGGAAATTTATTTTAAAGAGGCATTTTTTAATATAAGCTAGCAATGCAAGACAGTTTTTAGCAAGCACTTCTTCTCCTTATCTGCTTTTGCAACCTGAAAATTTGAACAATATATATATATATATATATTTATGTATATATGTATATATATTTATGTATATATGTATGTATGTATTTGTTTGTTTTTTAAAACCTTTTCCAAAGGAAAATAAAACAAATGAATTTACTCTTATACAAAGAAGCTCAAACACAACATCAAACCCAAGCCCACAAGTCAAATATCTTAAGGCCCAAACCCGCGAGTCAAATACGAAAGCCCCAATTCTTTCTCTTCTGTTAAAACCAATTAAAACAAAACGAAACAAGAAAAAGAATGAATTTCCCAATTAAAAGAAACGCAAACTCAAAAAGGAAAATCACGAATTAGATCTGGTTGCAAATGGAATTGGCGATTGTGTTTGTGGTAGTTGTGATTATGGTGCTTAATTCAGGCAATTCTAAGGAAGTTTTGCAAATGGAATAGAACAAAGTTGTGGAGGCAGATGAGGCAGAGGAAATTGCTGTGATTTCTGATGTATGTGTGGTTTGTATGTGCAAGTAGAGGAGGGTCAGAGATGGTGGTGTAATTGGCAGTTGATGGTGTGCACAGCAGTGTGAGAGGGGGTGATGTAGGTTGTAGGAGTTTTGGACACTGTGTGTGCGCATAGAGGAGTTTATGGTACAGAGATGGGTGGTGGTTGAAGTTGATGACAGAAGTGGATGAGTTGACAGACTGATGGATGTTGGTGGATGGATGGTTGTAATGGGTGGTTTGATATTGTAGTGGAAGTAAAAGTATGGAAATGGTTGTATGTGTCACGATATATGCACAAAACTACCATTTTGCCCCTAAATGAAGATGATTTGATGACATTTGGATTTTGGTAAAAACATGTAAAAACACCCAATTATGACATTTATTTAAATAAAAGTAGATTAAATATGAAAGTAAAAATATGCACTCTTACGTGCACATCAATGTCTAAGGTGAATATTTAAATGGTATTTATAAATGGGATTTACCTTCCATGAAGTAAGGAATTTTACAAATGGTTTTTGTAAAGTATTCAAAATTTGATGATTATTAATTTTAGCATAAATGAGGTTTATATAAGTGTTCTTCAAGTATAAATTTTTGAGACATTATATAAAACAGTTATAAATATAAAGTTTAAATTTTATGGTACGGAAGAAATGATTTGGAAAGTTATTATTAATAGTATGATATGTTTGGAAAATTTTGAATATATGTTTTTTAAAAGAAAAGTTTTCGAAGCATTCCACTTGGTGTTAAACTAGTTTACCACGTAATTGGTGATTTTAGCCATGCGTGCCCAGCGTATGGATAAAATTCAATTAGAACAAGGATATATATAGTATCTCTCTAGGGACAGTTAATATTAACAAATTTTACTCTTGTCGCTTGAAATAATTCTAGTGATGACTGCCGCATATCGACGTTCATTTTTAAGTCTCGAAAGTGAGAAATGTATAACAAACCTGTTAAGACATTAAGCATATATAAAAGTATTTCAAAAGATATTTTGAAAAAAAAGTTTTGATTATTTTCAAATTTATAATAAAACTAAGTAGGCAAGTTTAAATGCTTTAAAAGTTGATTATTTTGGTAAGATATATCAAAGTGCTAGATTGTTTGCTTTATTCCTTTTCGAGGATGAAAAGTTTTGAGTAGGGAAAATTGATTCGTATTTTTAATCATTTAAAAATATTGAATTAAATAATGATTTTGAATAAAATTACAAGAAAATTAAAATTGTATGATTAAAAATGTATTTTAATAAGTTTAATATGAATTAAAAAACAAGAAAAGAAAAAGAATTTATTTTGCTTATTTTAGAAATCTATTTTGTTTTCAATTTTAGCTTAAAACCGGTTAATATTTAAGTGGAAAAAAATATTATTTTCGAAATGTAAAGTTTTTAACATAAAAATATTCTAGAGATTTTTTCGAGTAAAATGTCAAAGTTCGTTTTGTCAAGTTTTGATGTTTCTAGTTTCTTTTATTGCGATTTGAAGATTGTTTGTACGTTTTGAGCTAATGTATTTGGCGGCAATGGTGAAATTTTAACGTGATTGTTGAAGCACAGATCTAAGCCTGTCATATTTCTCGTCTCCTCTTACCGATCGCCATGATATTTTTATATCCATGTTTGGACGTCCGGTGATTGAAAAGTTGAGGTCTAAATCGGAATACAAATCGAGTGAGATATAAAATCATTTTTCTTTGGTCCATTTTGTTATTTATTTCACCTAATTGATCATGCACATGTATTTGGTGTCCTCCGCATATAATTTTGATTTTAATATTAACCGCCCCTTTTAACACTAACCCTATGCTTTCATTCCCTATTCAAACCCCTAATCTCTCTACGTCTGGGATCTTTTGCAGCCGCCTCTCTCATTTTTCTTTATCTCTCCTCCTTCGTTTTCGTTCTCCTTTTCATCTTTCATTTTTTTTGTTTTGTGGCCTGTACATATTTCGAATTCTGCCTGCCATCTCATTTTCTTTTGTTGCCAAGCTTTTATACAAAACATGAGCTTCCATTCTTTTTCTTTTACTGTCCTCATGCCCAAACATCTCAAACGTTTCGCCACTCCCTACTTCTTATGTCCTGTCAACTCCTCTACCCAACTCCATCTAACTTAAAGCCTGTAACAACCACAACATTGCTTCTTCATCTTGTGCCAAAACGATACTTCCCCAGATGATCACCTAGTGCTTTGGATCTTCAACCCAATGCCAACCTCATGTCGCCACTAACATCGCCTCAGAAATGAAGATGAGTTATACCCATAGCCATGCTTGATCTTAGCCCGCATGGCTCTCTGAGGATCTGCATCAGTTTGACCAAAATTAAGATGACTTGCTATACGATGATGAACTTATCACATCTATACAGGGTGCAATTGAGCTCTTCATCTATCCAAGTCATATATGGTGACTTTGATGACCTTCTCGGGCAAACTGCGGTTGATGCATCACTGAATTCCTCTCGGATTGATGGAAAATAACACGCTAGTGCCTAAGTTGATCATCGTCGTGTTGTTGCGCTCTTGTATCACTTGCTCCTATTTTGGAATTCTTGCGCGCTAAATCAAAGATGAGTTTTAAATTCACGATCTATATTTTGTTATGTTATTAAATTGAAATCTTGCTCTGTTGGATTGAATCAGCATTCAATATTGTGTCATACTATTGAAATTAAATTTAAATTGAATTTGAATTTAAAGTTGATAGTATAGTATTGAGTTGAATTGAAATTTAATAGACATAACTTGAAATCTATTTGTTTGAAATAAAGAGTTAAATTTATTATTATTATAAAATTAAAAGTGGGAATGAAATAATATGAAAATAAGATGAAATTTTCATTGTCTCGTGTTTAGATATGAAATTTATATTGATTGTCTGTAGATGTTATGTTGATTAACCATGTTATTAAATAGTTAATATGGTTGTATTGTGGTGATTGTACTATTCTATATCATTCCAATTAATTGATTACTATGACACCCTGTTGACACTATATCATGCTCTATCATCATTGATTGTTTATGAATGCTATGTTGATTATCCCTTTTGTTAAATAATATAATTTAAACAACATCGACATTTGAAATTGGAATAGAAGGATTGAAAACTAAAAATTTACTGTTTTGGCTTTGGAATAGAAAATCTAAATTTAAACGCTTTTTTGTCCTTATTTGAAATTTTTTCACAAATGAATATGTTAATTCCTATATTTTGGTATGTTAAAATAAATGATATTTTGAATAGAATAGTCTAAAATTGGGTAGGAAGTTTACGTGTAAATTTATCGGAATAAAATATTTAATTAAATATGAATAAATAGGCAATTTATTAAAAAAAGTGTCATTTAAACTTGAAATTTTTTTCATAACTCTATTTTTGTAAAATGGAAATATTTTTAAAGAAACCCATACTAAATTCTGCAATTTAATAATTTCAATATTTTATTCTTTGAAAATATGATTTATTGGAATTTTGAAATTTTGTAAAAGCATTAAAATGGCTTGAAATTTTTTCCGCAACATCTACATATTAATTGGAGAATATTCAATAATGGGACTTGTATGTAATTTAGTGTGTAGGATCGATTTCACCCTAGAGGGGGGGGGGTTGAAAAGGGCGATACTATTAATTATAAAAATTTATTGCGAAAGTTTATATAATATAATTTCAACGCAGATTATAGAATAATAGCAGCACAGATAATAGCAGAATAATAAATGCAGAAATAGAACGACACAGAATTTACCCTGCTTCGGCAAAACCCTGCCTACGTGCTGCCCCCAAGGTTTCTACTAGAAATTAAGCAGTCAGACGCTTCCACACGTAAACTCGCGACACCCGCTATCGACTAGCCTTAACTCTACGCTCAAAACCCTGCCAAAACTCAGCCACTAAGTTGCGAATTCTCGAACTACACCACTGTAGTTCGTCCCCTAGTCACACAACTAGAATTTACAAGATTTTAAAAATAAAATATAAATTTAAAGCAAATAAAAAATCAAAACCCTAATCTTTAAATAAATTAAAGCCCAATAATGATAAAAGGAATGACCCAAAATAAATTAAAGTGTAGCCCCTTTCTTTTTTCTTTTGTATTGTAGGTCGGTATCGTTTTCTTGACAATGGCTGCTCGTTCTCATTCTTCTTTGCTCTGAAATGAGGGCTTTGGAAATTTTGAAGATGCCGACTTTGTTCGATCGAATAGATGTTTCTCGTTCCTTGCTTTTGTCGATCGTTTCTCTTGATATGCTTTGGGCTTCTTCCAAATGTCGAGCTTGAATACTGGCTGAAAAATTTGTAAATGATAATCCCTTTTTAATTGCAATTGTGCTCGACTTTGATTCGAGTTGAATGGTAATTCTTTGTATCTTGAACTCGAATGATTTCTTAGGCCGATGATGATTTGGATTTTATAGGATTCGAATTCCTATATTTTCGTTCGTATAAAATCATTTGAATTTGTCAATAATTTATCTCGACCATTTGATTATTCTTGAACGATGGTGATTTCTTTGACTTCTTCAATTCGTATAATTTCGTTATTTGATTTACACGGCTTGCTCCTTGGTCATCATGGATCTAACTTTGGTTTGAACTTGCTACAGTTTTGATTTTTATAACTGTAAATTGACGTCGTGAATTTCTAGCTTGACTCTGATTTGTTCATTGTCACCTAACTTCGACTTTAGTAAAACTGTTAATCGCTCAGTTGTATTTTCAACTTGATGACGAACTTGCTTGATCATTGACACTGCTTCATCGATTTGTTACTGCATTTGTTGTCATATTGTGTTTGACTTGTTTTGGTTGAACTTGCTACTCTTTACTCCATTTGTTATTGCTGTTGGTCTGCACTATGATTCTCGAATCACTTGTAGTTGGTCTGCACGGTGTCTGGTCTTTGTTTAGCATCTGTGGTGTTGAAGTGTTATTTCATTGAGCCGTGTAGTTCATGTGTATTTGAATATGTACTTATTTATTTGTTTTTCATTTGCTTGTATACTTCATGTAAAGGCTGCACTTGTTCTGTCTACTGTTTCTATTTGAGCTTGCACTGTCCATTGTTGCATTGACTTTGTATATGTCATGCTTGTATTTGCAGTGTGTAATTTGTATATTCATGGTGCACTGCATGCATACATACATACATACATACATATATACATATACATATATATATATATATATATATATATATATATATATCCATTCATGTGTTTGGGCTTTGCCTCCATCTGTTTGGTATTTTTGTTTCACTAGTCTGTGCATTCTTCTCTGGCTTGATGTCTGTTTGCAGCCTTGCTCATCTACTTGATGTTTGGCATTTTGTTCCATCCCTAATGATGTTGATTTAGTTGAACATCATATATTGTTTGCGTATTTTCTGGTTTCACTATTTCATTCGAGTCTGTGCATTGAGTTCTCATTTGCTTCGACAGTTTGCATTTCACTGATGCATCACTTCGACCAGATTTGAAGTTTAAACAGTATTCTTGAATCTGGTATTTAATTCTTGATGCAGTCGTGGTCGACACTTTATTTTGATGTTGTTGCCATTCATTTGTGTACTTGTATTTTCGGACTGCACCTGTGTTGAATCAAGCTTAAAGATCGGGTTTGACCTTGTACCCGTGACGTGACTTTATTTATTTCACTTGAGTTGAACCTGACTTTTGATTTGGGTTTGACCTTGTGCTCACATGTCCCTGTATTTTTATCAAGTGTATATTGGTGTGCACGACCTTATGGCATGTACAGTGATATATTGTGCATGTCACAAGTTGTTCGTGTATAATGAATTCAAATTTAAATGATGACGAACAACCCAAATAACCGAGACAAATATTATTTTCAAAATCCATATTTTATTTTATACTGCAAAAATATTTCCTTTTCAATTTTACTGCGTCAGTGAATATTTTTGCAGATTGCTCAAATGCTGAATTCAAGTTGAAGATTAAATACGAGTGAATGAGCGATATGTAGTGAGGACAATTATGTAAATTGAAATATGATGTAATCAAAATTCTGTATATATAGTGAGAGCTTAAATTTGTACTATTCAAAATTGTAATAAATATTTGTTTGAATAAAATATCCGGTTGAATTTAAATTCTGTGTTATTTATTTTATTCAGCAAATATTTATTTAATTATGTGAAAAATAAAATAGTACAATAACAAATACATTTAAATGAATGTATATATATGTTTATTATCATCAAACAAAAATCATATACTCGCATATCCAACAATCTCCCCCGTTTGATGTTAACAAACATATATTTAAGATTTTGAATTTGTTAAATTTATTTGATCATTCAATTTGCTCCCCCTATTTGAATGCTCCCTCTTTACACAAAGCTCCCCCTTCATATATACATGGAAATAAAAATATGCGAATGAGCCTAGATGCAAATAGAAAATATTTGACCTTCATTTATCAAAATCTTAACTCCCCCTTTTGTTATCAACAAAAGAGTAATAGTGTTAGAAAAATAGAGATAAAGTGATAAACATTAATACAACATTAAAAATCAATCGAATATAAATATTAAATTTCAATAAAAAATCAAACAAAAATCATAAATACTCTGTTTGATGTATATTCTACTTTAGAATGATAGGGATGATTTCATCATATAAAACCATATAGTTGTGTCTATTTGTGGTATATTTATACCAGGAATTTGAATATCTACTAACCATGCATAACCGTTAGGACTTTTAAATGAGATTAGTAGTATTCCAATTTTTTTTAAATGAATTCAAGTATCTTCTAACCACGCATAACCGTGAGGAGTTTTAAATGGGATTATAATCAACTTGTCTATATAATTAATCAATTTTAATATGTGTTCCATACATGCATAACTGTGAGGACTTTTAAATGAGCATGGAAGCACATAAAAAATTCAAAGTAATTCACCCATGCATAACCATGAGGACTTTTAAATGAGAGTGAACACTTTGGATGTTTTTATTTGTTAAAAAAATGAAATGAAAAATGAATGATTCCTGTTTAAAGCACCACATATTGACATACTATATTGGATTTTGATGAGTGATGGTCGATAGAAATATGATAGAAATAGAAATGATCATGGAATTTTTACCAACAAAAAGTTTTTATAACTCTTGTTTAAATTTCTAAAGAAATTTACTAGTTATACTGTCACAAGTTATAATACACGATCAATATCAAGACTCGTCACTTTTTCAATCACCATTTATCTTTTCGATAATCAGTAGGGAGTCAGATTAGTTAATGTAGTCATTTAAGATCAAATTATAAAATAATTATAAAATCAAATTTTCAAAAATAATCAATCTGTAACAAGGTCAAAAATGATTTTCTAGATGGGGTTTTATAAGAAAAATTTCTGCTATTTGAAATGAAAAATATGCAGATATTTTCTTTGAAAAATGATACAATTACTGAATGTCTCAACATAAATCACGTTCCACCGGAATTTTTTCTATCAACAAGATTACCAGTGTAATTTGCATCTGAAATTTTCTTTCACTCGAGATTATCATTAATTGAATGTTACAGACCAGACTTTATATAGCAACAAAATATCTCAAAATCATTTTTAACAGCTTTTTGAATTGAAGCCATGCAAATACACAAATCAGTCAACATAATGACCAAATATATCCACGTGTAACATGAGCATTTATATGAATTAGTTCAAAGTTATATGAATTATTTCAAAGTTGAAAAGTGATTGGTCAACATTTTTTCTCAATATCAGAAAAAAAAGAACAAGTCAAATAAGAATAAGTCAGAATCAAATCATCATTTATTTTGTTGGCTAATTCAAATCAGATTATGGTGCAAATTATCACATTAATATATCGTTCAAGATGAATATACCATTACCTTTTTTACCTTTACGATATTTTTTCGTTATTGTCCATTGTGATTCTGTCACCTTTGTACTAGGCTAAGGAACTTTGCTTTGTCACCCGTTGTGTCTTTGGAACAGCCAAAATCCAAGTAACACTGTTGTTGTTCCATAGCCTGCCACCACACCTACATGTTAAAAGATTTTTGTGACATATTTGTTTTTATAGGTCCATGATTGTTAGTGGCAATAGATTTTGAAAAATAAGTTTGTGGAGACCCAAAACTATTTATATATGTTCCTTTCGGCACCCATATTTGTTTAACTTTGAGGGATTTTATATTTGCGCCTTTTGGAATCCAAATTGGAATAGTTTTCATGTGTTTGGGTCTATACCAACAACTATTGTGACTGTGTCCAAATTTTCTACAAATTGTGCACATGGAATTGACTTGATTAATTTCATTTCTAGCACGTTCAGATTGATTATACCCAAGTCCTTGTCTAACAGTATTAACAGCTTGTTTTCCTAATTGCATATTCAACGATTTTTCACTTTTGAAAAATTTATCTAAAGTAGTAGACAATTGTTGGACTTGTGTTTTGAGAGATTCATTTTCATTCAATAATTTTGTGCACTTTTTAATAGAATTTTCTCTCCTCGTGTTTTCGTTTTCTTTCAAAATCAAAATTTCATTTTCAAGTGATTTTATTTTAATTCCTGATTTTTTAATCTCCTCTTCAAATGTTGGACACTTTTCACACTTAGGGCTCCTACTTTGATAGTTTTTAACTAATTGATCAAGCTGTTTGTTTAAATCTATCAAAGTATCTCTTTGTGCTTCAATTTTAGCGTATCTTTCCTTAAATCGTTCAAAACAGCCATTTACTTCGTGGAAATATATAAGTAATTCCGAGTGAGTAAGTTTTGATACCTCACTTGGCTCGTCATCATCGCTATCGGTTATATCACCTCGAAGGCACAGATCTGCTTTCTCACTCTCACTGCTGTTGCTTTTATTCCACGTGGCTGCAAAACTTCTCATTTTTGAACTCTTTTCTTCGCCGTGTCGATTTTAAGGACAAATGGGCTTAATGTGTTCAGGTTTGCTGCACTTAAGATAGATGATTTTCCGTTCTTCTGGGTTGTCTAGTGCTTTGACTATTCTGCTTTTCAATTTTTGATTTAGATCTGGATTTCTGTATTTGCGGTTCCACTTTTTGAATCTCTTCATTAGTAGTGCCAGCTCAGCTGCTCCATCATCATCATCCTCATCATTACTGCTTTTTACCATTCCTATTAAGCTCGTCTCTTTAACTGGGTTGATTGAGGAGGATTTCTCATTGCTGTTGACTTTTGCACCATATATTGCAACAAAGGTATTCCAAATTTCCTATGCATTTTGACAATGAGAGATAAATTTAAAATTATATTGATTGATATGAGAATATAATATATGCATAGCAAGAGCATTAACCGAAGAATTTTTCTCGTTTATTCTATCACACCCATTTTCAATAATATCCTAACATTTAACATTAATAGATTTTAAATAAAATTCCATTTTCAATTTCCAAGTCAAAAAATCTGTTCCATCAAAAACAGGAACAATATTGAACTGACCATCATTAAAGAAGCCATTTTAAAAATTCAAATTTGTAAAAACAAAAATTAGTCGTTGGAAACTCAAATTTTTAAAACAAAAATGGCTTTTGTTCCTTGCTTTGATACCACTTGTAGGATAGATTTCACCCTAGAGGGTGGGTGAATAGGGTGATACTATTAATTATAAAAATTTATTGCATAAGTTTATATAATATAATTTCAACGCAGATTACAGAATAATAACAGCACAGATAATAGCAGAGTAAAAAATGCAGAAATAGAACGACACAGAATTTACCTAGCTTTGGCAAAACCCTGCCTATGTGCTGCCCCCAAGGTTTCTACTAGAAATTCAGCAATCAGACGCTTACACAGGTAAACTCGCGACACCCGCTATCGACTAGCCTTAACTCTACGCTCCAAACCCTATCACAACTCAGCCACTAAGTTTCGAATTCTCGAACTACACCACCGTAGCTCGTCCCCTAGTCACACGACTAGAATTTACAAGATTTTAAAAAGAAAATACAAATTTAAAGCAATTAAAAAATCAAAACCCTAATCTTTAAATAAATTAAAGCCCAATAATAATAAAAGGAACGACCCAAAATAAATTAAAGTGTAGCCCCTTTCTTTTTTCTTTTGTATTATAGGCCGATATACTTTTCTTGACAATGGCTGCTCGTTCTCGTTCTTCTTTGCTTTGAAATTAGGGCTTTGGAAATTTTGAAGATGCCAACTTTGTTCAATCGAATAGATGTTTCTCATTCCTTGCTTTTGTCGATCGTTTCTCTTGATATGCTTTCGGCTTCTTCAAAATTGTCGATCTTGAATATTGGCTGAAAAATTTATAAGTGATAATCCCTTTTTAATTTCGATTATGCTCGATTTTGATTCCAGTTGAATGATAATTCTTTGTAGCTTGAACTCGAATGATTTCTTAGGCCGATGATGATTTGGATTTTATAGGATTCGAATTCCTATATTTTCGTTCGTATAAAATCATTTGAATTTGTCAATTATTTATCTCGGCCACTTGATTATTCTTGAACGATGGTGATTTCTTTGACTTCTTCAATTCGTATAATTTCGTTACTTGATTTACACAGCTTGACTCTTATTTGTTCATTGTCACCTGACTTCGACTTTGGTAAAACTGTTAATTGCTCTGTTGTATTTTCAACTTGATGCCGAACTTGCTTGATCATTGACACTGCTTCATCGATTTGTTACTGCATTTGTTGTCATATTGTATTTGACTTGTTTTGGTTGAACTTGCCACTCTTTACTCCATTTGTTATTGCTGTTGGTCTGCACTATGATTCTCGAATTACTTGTAGTTGGTCTGCACGGTGTGGTCTTTGTTTAGCATCTGTAGTGTTGAAATGTTGTTTCATTGAGCCGTGTAGTTCATGTGTACTTGAATATGTACTTGTTTATTTGGTTTTTCATTTGCTTGTATACTTTATGTAGAGGCTGCACTTGTTCTGTCCACTGTTTCTATTTGAGCTTGCACTGTCCATTGTTGCATTGACTTTGTATATGTTGTGCTTATATATATATATCCATTCATGTGTTTGGGCTTTGCCTCCATGTGTTTGATATTTTTGTTACACTAGTCTGTGCATTCTTCTCTGGCTTGATGTCTGTTTGCAGCCTTGCTCATCTACTTGATGTCTGGCATTTTGTTCCATCCCTGATGATGTTGATTTAGTTGAACAGCATATATTGTTTGCATATTTTCTGGTTTCACTATTTCATTCGAGTCTGTGCATTGAGTTCTCATTTGCCTCAATAGTTTGCATTTCACTGATGCATCACTTCGACCAGATTTGAAGTTTAAACAGTATTCTTGAATCTGGTATTTAATTCTTGACGCAGTCTTGGTCGACACTGAATTTTAATGTTGTTGCCATTCATTTGTGTACTTGTATTTTTGGACTGCACCTGTGTTGAATCCAGCTTAAAGCTCGGGTTTGGCCTTGTGTTCGTGACGTGACTTTATTTATTTCACTTGAGTTGAACCCGATTTTTGATTGGGGTTTGACCTTGTGCTCACCTGTCCCTGTAGTTTTATCAAGTGTATATTGGTGTGCACGGCCTTATGGCATGTACAGTGGTACACTATGCATGTCACAAGCTGTTCGTGTATGATGAATTCAAATTTAAATGATGACGAACAACACAAATAACTGAGGAAAATATTATTTTCAAAATCCACATTTTATTTTATACTGCAAAAATATTTTCTTTTCAATTTTACCGCGTCAGTGAATATTTTTGCAGATTGCTCAAATGCTGGATTCAAGTTGAAGATTAAATACGAGTGAATGAGCGATATGTAGTGAGGATAATTATGTAAATTGAAATGTGATGTAATCAAAATTGTGTATATATAGCGAGAGCTTAAATTTGTACTATTCAAAATTGTAATAAATATTTGTTTGAATAAAGTATCCGTTTGAATTTAATTTCTGTGTTATTTATTTTATTCAGCAAATATTTATTCAATTATGTGAAAAATAAAATAGTACAATAACAAATACATTTAAATGAATATATATATATATATATATATATATATGTTTATTATCATAAAAAAAAATCATATACTCGCATATTCAACACAGTGATCTAATAATTTTAATGATTTAGACTCGAAAATTTACTATTTTGAAATTAGGGAAATAATTAAATTGATTTGAAAAAATCTATGAATTTACTGTAAATTATAATAAAATGTTTTAAGATCTTTGAAATTTATACTAGAATTTTTCTATAAATTTGTATGTCTTTAGTAATTTATTTAATCTATAAAATAAAGTATTTTGACTATGAAAAATATTTAATATTTCTGTAAACTTCTAAAACTTTTTTTGTAGATTCGTAAGTAAAATGTAGAATTTTCATGTTCATTGTTTCAAAATTTCTTACTAACTTCACTGTAAAAATTTATATTGGACAAAGCCGCACACTTTATAAAACGAGCGACTGGTTGTTAAGAGACCGGTGCTGGATAAATGACATACTCTTTATCATTTTACCGGAACCGCATTAATAACCGTATACACGAAGGATGTTTTCAGAATATAGAGGTTGAATTGGTAAACATTTGCTAGAATGTAGTAAGAGAATGATAATAGAAGACTCCGAGACTTGTGTCAATTTGAAATGACTAAATAGAAGCTCTATGAACTGGCCAATGAGGTTAGCTACCTCTAGTGGACACCTTTTCCTCATATTACTATCTTGATTTTGAATTTGATTGGTGCACCTTGATTTTGGATTAATGAACACGATCAGCCATTAGACGTTACGACCAGCCAGGATGGATAAACCGGTGGTATCCTACCTTGGGCATTGTCTCGCATGCCTTGTCATACGTTTATCCGTAGACCACCACCAGTTTGTTTTAGTATTGTACTTATAGGGGACACATTAGCTACAGACGTTACTGGTTGTGTTACAACACCTACATAGACTACATGCTTAAAAATGTGTTAAAAGTGATTAATATAAAGCTTTAATGCTATTTTAATATTTACATTACTGATAGACATTACTGATAGACATTACATATACAGTGTATCTTACTGCATATAGATAGTTCAACAGATCCTTAGGAGATGGAAATCCCATAACAACTTTTAAGTTATTGCACTCTTATTTATTGATTTGAATTAAATTATATAAGAATGTATAGTCCCGACTCAAGTGTACTGTTTTTTTAATGCTTGGGTCAGTCTGAGTTGTTTCAGCGTTTCGAAGATGTATTTCTCAAACATGAAGATGGAGTATTGTAGACCATATTTACTAGTATTATTCTGCTGCATTATGTTTATTAAATGTATAACTCTGATTATATTGTAAAAAAAACTCAAATGTATATTGTAAAACAGCTTCATGAACTATTTATGTAATTATTATATTTTATCATTCCACTGTGAGATTCTACGTATGGTTCTCTTCTCTTCTTGATTCTTATTACAAACCCCATCGATAATCTATCTTTTGGACTGTTTGAGTAAGACATGTGTGCTCTATTTTCGACTTAGATTGTTCAAAATGATGGATCGTCATAGATGACTCTGTGATATGGTATGATGTGTAGATCCGAAATAGATTTCAAGTACATTATCAAGATATTATTTTGGTAGATATATTCGAAAGGGATACAATCAATCAGCCACGAATGTATCTTCAAGAGAAAGACTAATCCATTTGGAATATAATGAGAAACATTGATAAGAATAACATCACAAACTTCAATTATTAAAATTAGCATAATAGGTTCGATATTCAACGTGCTCAAGTTAATCCAGATTTACTCACAAAATTATCACTTAGTATGACTTAATGTTTGTGTAATGAAACAATTTTTTTTTAAAATAATGATTTAGAGTAAGCTGTTTACACATAAAAACAAAAATGTCCCGAAGTCAGTGGGAGCGATATTGAGTTTGTGAAACTTTGGACATGATCCAAGAAATGATAGAAAATATCATTTTATAAGAATCAAAATTGAACATATCATTGATAGAAATAGAAAATAGTTTGATTATCAATCAAAATGCAGATGAAGCGTGCGTTCATAAGAAAGAACACTAAAAGGTGCATTGATATTTCTAAACCATACGAACACAACACATTGTTGATTTTAACGATGTACTTGTGTTAAAATCAACCTTAGTTGTTTTAATACTTAACTTTAGATTGTAATGATCTCTTTTGTAGTGAGTATAAACGATATTGGGAATGTCCTAAATCGATATGCAAGGATGTCTTATTAAATTGTTTTATGCGGAACATGTGAGATGAGTTCCTTATGCATTGGAAATAGGAATTATCACACATGTTATGTTGTCTACAATATCATGATTTGTTTATATATTTGATATATGAAAACAAATATAAAATCCAAATTGAAATCACTAATTGTAGTTTAGAGTGTCCTCATGTATTTGCGACAAACTATAGTATTGTTTACAGAAACAATGAACTTCTTACAAAGGAGTGTTCGAACTAAAAATTCATAAGTGATGTTGAGTATAATTATCAATAATAAATCCAAGATAAGAATCTTTAAGTTGGAAATGTTCCAAATAGAAGAGATTGTAGCTGATTCATTGACTTGAATAGGACCATAATAAAAACAATGTGTGTATATATAAAATAAATGCACAAACTTATAACCCCCTAATGGTGATTCCAAATGTTGAGAATCCACAACATTTGTGACATCCCAGAATTTTGGTTATTTAATTTTAAATATTTAATTAATTTTAGATAATTAAATAATTGGATTTTTTTGGAATTCAATAACTTGAATTCAAATATAGGGATTGATCAAATATTTGAATTGCAAAATTGAGTGTTAATTAAATGAATTTAATAATTTTACTCAACTTCATTGAAAAATAATAAATATTAATAGAGAATTCAATTCTTCTTCAATTCATAAATTTATTTATAGTGGTAAATAGTTTGAATAATGTAGTCAAAAAATTAATTTTTAGTTTTACGATTCGATTTCCATTGACGATTTATCGGCATACGATGATATTGGGAAAATTTCACAAAATAAAACAATTGTGTAAATTACTGTGGATTTATGATCGTGCCGCATATTAGTGCACAATTATATTTTTATATCGGTCACCCGGGGTTATTATTTCGGTCACCCGGGGTTCTTACTTGAGCTTGTGTTTTCGCTAAAAAGAATATTGAAAAATTTATTAATCATTTTTATTAATGATAATTTAAATTAATTAATCATTTTAATTATTTAATTTGGGATTAATTAACCAATTTGATAAATGATGTTTAAGATTAGTTTATCTTTAGATTTAATTAATCATTTTTGCTAATGATGTTTATACTTAATTAATTGTTTTAACTAATGATAATTTGAGTTTAATTAATTATTTTAGTTAATAGTAATGGACTTTAATTAATTTATTGAACTTAATTAATTATTTCAATTATGGATAATTGAAATTAATAATTATTTTAGTTAATGATATTTAAAAGTAATAAGTCATTTTAAATAATGGTCTTAAATTTTAGTTAACCATTTTAATTAATGATTGTTGTAAATTTAATTAATTGTCTTGACTAATGATATTTGGAATTTAGTTAAATTATTTTAATTGATGATGTTTTATAAGAAAATAAATCATTTTATCAAATGATGTTTTTAATTAATCATTTTTACAAATGAAGTTTGAATTTAATTAATCTAATTAATTTATGATTATTAAAATTTAGTTAGTTGTTCTAGTTAATGGAATTTAAAATTATTTATCATTTTAATTAATGATGTTTAAGATTAATTATTCATTTAATTAATGATTATTTGAATTTAATAAATCTTAATTAATGATATTTAAGTCAATTAATTGATTTAATAAAAGTGATTTAAGTAAATTAACTAATATGATAAATTTGCTTTAATCGACGGATTAAAGTTAATTTACAATGTTATTAAAGTGTTTAGAAATAATTATCTATTTTATTATAGATAATGAATTGTTTATTTAAAAGGGATTTTAAATGTGATTAATTATTTTTTGGGATAATTAATATTGTTTTTAAAGTTATAAAAAGGAATTGGAACTCGATTACTAGGATGTTAAGTTGGATAACATACTGGGTGTTCGGTCTGATGTTGGTTTAGGCCTCCGGGTCATGCACTTGGAAAAATTATCCTCTTAATGTTTTAACAATCGGAACTAATTCAAAAAGTGATTTACCAATATGGAAATCAAGCACAAGTTCAGTTCGTTTTTAAAAGTAAAAGTTTGATTCATTTATGGAAATAAATTATTTTTGTAAAGCGAATCACTTATATGGAAATGATTTATTTTTATAATTAACACTAAACATCGAAGAAGTAAACTTATCGCGATTTCAAAAGTTAAGAATAATCATTGGACATGACTTTGAGGTAACACAATCTTGACTTGCCTGGTATTATTATTAACCAAGAAAAAGCACAAGTTTGAAATTCAATGAGTGGTGATAGGTATACAAGAATTAATTTCCATACACGATCGTTTTATATCCTCGATAGTTGGTATCTCAGCTATCGCTTACTTCAGCTACTTTATTATCGTCATTCTAAGACGATTTATTGCTTCATTGAGCGTTGCAATCCTTTGTCAAAAATGACTAAACCAAAAGCGTGAGAGGAAGCCAAGCTGTGTGGGGTTGCTCCCATTAGGGTATTTTCACATCTCATCTAGTTTGGATTCAGTTGTGCACTTAAATGTGGAAATATTCGGATACTCAGTAAGGTCTGACGTGGTCCGTCTTGGTATTGTCCGAGAAGTGTCACAGAGTAAATGAGCTTCTCGGAAGTACATTGCTAGAGGTATAATTCAAGGGGTGTGCGCCTTCCTAATCATTTGATGGAAAATTTCCTTTCCTTATTTGATTCAAAAACCCTGAATCTGTTTTAGCTTTAATTTTCCACGAGTAAAGCCAACTCCTTATCATGGCATTTAAGTGTTTATTTAGTCCATTCTATCAAGTTGTGTTATTACCTTATTTAGTCCACTCTATCAAGTTGGACCGTTACCTTATTTAGCCCATCTATCGAGTTTGGACTGTTACGTTATTTAGTCTATTCTATAAAGTTGGACTGTTGTCCTTATTCTATCCATTATGTCCAGTTTGTATTTTACTCCATTTATTTCCATTCATTCAAGTTTGGTTTAATGCTATTTACACTCATACATAATTGGATTTGTTCTTGATATTTATTTCTGCTCTTGTCTGTTTGGA
Organism: Allium cepa; assembly: GCA_030765085.1. NCBI lineage: Eukaryota > Viridiplantae > Streptophyta > Magnoliopsida > Asparagales > Amaryllidaceae > Allium > Allium cepa. Next base: position 131,840,898 of record CM060934.1, read on the forward strand.
TGTTATTCTTGTGAGGTAAAAACCCATTCCGCGTTTGCGGCGTGGTCTCACAGAACTTTTATATATTTCCCCATTATTCAAGTTATCTCACGCTGGTATTTTCCAGACTTATTTGGGTGTTATTTATTCATAATGCTTGGATCAGACCGAGTATTATCCCAAGTTATCTTTGGTGTTATGGAATTCATGGAGGAGAGACGAAGTTTCGCCTGTCGTAGTATTTTATTTTCCGCTGTATTATATAGTATACCTATCGACATGTGTAAGGTCGGGATTTTATAACTGTCCACGTGATAAGGTTTGTTTTTAACTCTGATATACTCTGCATGTTTAGAGTGATAGTTTCTACTATCCTTGTTATATTATATGTTGTCGTTTCCGTTGTGAGATTCTGTTTTTCTCTGTTCTTCGTTCTTTTCTTTTTCTTTACCCTAACAATATGCCCTTTTGTCGATTGGATGTGCGACATTTGAACACAATGGTAGTGTTTGGTATCGACTTTCGATAGTCAAAAAGGTGGGTCGTTACATTTGGTATCAGAGCGTGAGGTTAAGCGATAACCTTGGTTTTGGTAGGGTTTGGCTCATTATAGATAGGGTAAGTGATACCCTAGGATGAGTTTGAGAGTATTATATATTCGAGAGCGTATTTGTTAATGTTACAAAAACATATTATGTTAATTGGTCTATTGAGTTTTTATGAATTCTGGTCGAGACGTGGGATGACACGGTATTGATGGGTGTATCTAAACACTTAAACAAGGCCGACGGACATGGTATTGAAATTTTTGAAATTTTTGGCAAATGTAATAGTTTGCCTTTGATTATATTCTTTATATATGAAGGAATAATTTTCAAAACTTTATATAGTTATAAAGTGAGTTGGTTTAAATATTATAATATTTATTTATTATCACTATTGTTTGTTCGGTTTTGCTTAATTTAAATGTAAGCATAGACCGTTGTGTGTTGATTGTTAAATTATGCTCAATTTATTTGGGAGCATTCATCGCTTTATTTAAAATGAACCCTTTGTGAATTAATTTTCACAACTATAAAGGTGTTCGAAGAAAATGTTAGCTTGAAAATTCACCTTTTAAATAATGGTGGGTTAAGAATTAAACTTTATAAAAAGTTGTTAATATAATCTAAATAGTTGGATAAGATATTTAGAGAATAAGCATTGGATATAATTCTATTATAATAAAGAAGGAATATTAAAATATGAAATGATATTTATATAAAAGAAATTTTATATAAATTTAGTTTGAGAGATATGTTTAAAAAGAATTTTTGAATCTAAATCCCAGAATTTTTGAAAATAATTTCAAAGGAATTTTTGAGAAATAAAATAGCTATATTTTTGAAGATATTTATAAATAGAAAAAAGATTGGGTAGTAGAATTTGAAATGGAATGCATTTTCTTTGGGATAATTAGGAGGAAATTGTTTCGATTAGTTTTGTGATAATCTGAATAATCTTCTAAGTGACGATCAGATGTTTGCTTAAGAAAACCTGTGGGATACTTAGTAAATTATTCTCGTTATCATTGTGCAATTAAAAGAGTTCAAATCCGAATAAACCCAAAGTGAGTTTTAATAGATAAATTATTTGAAGTTATTGTATATAAAAATATATGAAGTATGCTTTCAAAGGTTAGTTTCAAAATTAAAGGGGAATTGTTTTCAAAATAAAAAAAAGTAATTCTAATAAGAGATTGTCTGGAAAAGTAAGATTTTCCCCTAGGAAGATATGGGATAATTTAGCACAAGTTTAAATCTGATTAAATTTAATAGGAAGGTTTTGATAAATATTTTTTTTGTTAAAACCATAGCTTTTTTTTAAAACATCTAAGTAGTGTAAAACTATTTGTTGATTAGGTCAACCTATAAATATTATTTGTTCCAACACTTCAAGTTAAAAAGGTTAATAGGTTAATTCAGTTTTAAGAAACCTAAAATTTGATTTGATTTCCATTTAGATCTTTGAAAAAGGTAAAAATAAAATTTATATGTACTCTCAGGATATAAAAGAATATTATATAAGTAAATAAAGGGAATAAGTTATGATTTGATGTTTTATAAAGAAATAACATTATCAAATATTTTTTAAACTTGGGTGACAATTTATGAAATAATTCATAATTTTTTTTTGTATTGAATAAAATACTAAGTGAAAATATAAGTGAATTAGAAATTAATATAATTAAGAAACTAACAAAATATAGAGTATAAATTTCCATTTTGTTCATGTGAGTTTGGATAATCTTGTAAGCAATAACCAAAGGCTAATGAGCAAAACGGTACGCTTAGAAAATTATTTATATTTTGGGACAATTAAGAAAGTTTTGAACCTAAGTTAAAATTTATTTGTTAGTCAATTGACAGTTTTAAACAATGTTAAGTGATAAATTTTCCCTTATTGAATTCGATTTACTATTAGTGTTAGTTTATTCCTTCACGGAATTTGATCGATTGAATTTGAATGAATTGAATTGTCACGATCCAAATTCCAGCGTTCGAAAATCGACATCCGTACTCCACTGTACTTAAATGTCGCAGATCCCAACGTTGAAATTCAAGTCGTGCCGGAGCTTATAACACAAATAAGTATAACAACACAGCGGAAGAAAAGAATGAATATCATTGATATACAACATTCGATACAACAATGATACAATATGAATAAATATCAGAGATACAAGATAACAATGCTACAACGGAAACAGTATGATATAGCAGCAGAACCAAAAACTCCAAACATCAACAGCAACTCTAACTCCAAAGCACCAATCCAGAAATAGCTAGAACCACCATCAATTGCACCAAGACGGCTAACTAACCCCATAAAGAGGACGTGTGGGGGTCAGAGTCTCCCGTTCGCCACCAAGCGCAAAGCGAGAACCCCCATCACATTTCACCTAGACAAGCAAGGTCAGTCATGGGACTGGTATGAGCAAACAGAAACAATTTATCTTAAAAACAAACAAAAGAATTTAAATTTGAAATCGCAATGCTTTTTGGAAAATGAAACTACCATAAGGCCTCTCGCCACACACACAATGCAAACGCAGACTTGGAGGAGATTTCTCCTTATGATAGTTAAATATGATTGATACGTGAAAAACCATTTGATATTATTATTAGTGCATAGTGGAAAACATTTTGAAAGTATAATATTAATCTTATCCAGCATAGGTACCATTATATTATGCCTACTATAGCTAACATGTTAGATGGCAGGTTCTATAACTAAAAACGTACAAGGCGCGTATTGGTGATTGGATTTCCAACAAATGGTCAGTCCGGATAATCCCTAATTACGTCCAGACTCCCCATCACAAAGGGTGATCAAATCTCTATAACGGGGACCAGTCGGTGCAGAGACATTCGACGGGTTATCCTTTCATTTTCGAAAAATATCCGGTCTTCACCACTGGTCTTCAAATGCTATCCATATCATCGTATTATTATTCGGAATGGGTTATATGACACAAAGGTCCTCTCCCGGCTAAACCGAATAATGAGCGAAATATTTAAAATCATATGGATAATGGGATTTCAGTTAAGTCACAACTTTAAAACCCAAAACTTTTCTTTCAAATGGTTTAACAAATTACCATTCCCAAATCTTTTTAAACAAAATGATTTGCTTCCAGAAACCTTCAGTGGTTTAAACAATTTCCACACTTTAATCTTTTAAACAAAAGATTCACTTTTAAATCCCTTTTTAATTTTAAACAAGGTTTACCAATCTTTGACAAAGATTCATTTATAACCTTTCAAAACGATTCCATTTTTAAGTTGGATTAACTCATCCGGTCTTTAAATTAAAGACTCATTTCATAGCTTTCAAAACCATTCAATTTCAAATTTTGAAATCTTTTCATCATATTTTTGGAAATTCTTATATAAAAGCTATTATTATTTAAAACCACTTATTTCCGTTTCGGAAAACCCGATTTTTATTTGCACGAGTTATGGCCTTTCAAATATAAACTTGGTTTAAATTTAAATTCTCAAAAACATACCTTTAAATGGTTTAAAAACACATTTATAGTTTGTATAACCTTTTTACGTCATAAATACCAAATATAGAATTTAAATTTCAGATATTGAATTCCAACTTAAATCAAACTATTCAAATTTCAAATCTTAATTAAGTTATTCAAAATAACTTTCATTTTTAAAACACCCTTTTCAAAAGTTTTTCATTTTAAACCCAATCCATTTCCAAAATCATTTGAATTTAAAATTCAATTTTAAAACTATTTAAAAATCTGTGACTTAACCGATTTCCACGTGCAATCCATATTTGTGTGTGTATAGTGTGGTCTAGGGGTTTTACACAATAGTGCAACAGCAACCATCACATCACAGATTAAAACACATAAATATCGATAAGAGGTATAAACTATAACGCTTATCTTCATTCACAGAGTTATGGATAAAGTATATTTATTAATAACAAAGATTCATCGTTTCAATTCGATGTGGGTTTCGGATAACCAACTGGAATCCGACTCCCTATCGCATCGAATTTGAAATGCCGTTTTACGGCCAAGGGGTTTTCATATCTACACAGAAACAATCACAAATATTACAATTCAGTACCAAGCAATTCATATCTCATAGCATTACAATTTCATATCAATTATATCAATCCATTTCATAGCATTACATAGTAGAGATACCAAACAATTCACAATAGCTTAATATAGTACAGTCTTCCATAAGGAAGATAAATTAGCTATCTGATAATTTCAAATCAGATTGATTACTAATCCTGGTTAATTAATATAAATTAATTACAATCATCTTAATTAATTATCCTTAAATCATTTATTAACTAATCATTAAAAATAAATTGATTAGCTTGATTAACTAAATATTTAAGTAATTAATCTGAAATTTAAAAATACAATTACTAATCACCCTTGATTAATACCAATCCAGTAATTAATTACCCTTAATTACTCATTAACAAATTAATTATTCCATAATTAATTATCTTCCTTAATTAATCCCTTGATTAATTACAAAAGTAATTACCCAAATTACTTCATTATAAATCATCTTCCACTAATTATATTCCAGTAATTATCATTTATTACTTCCTTAAGTAATAATGCTCCATTAATTACATTAAGTAATTACTCTTATTAAATCATCAAATGATTATCTTAAATTAATTAAACTAAATTAACTAACTTAAACAAATCACATTATCATAATTAATTACAATAAGTAATTAATCCCTTAATTACTTTTCTCAAGTAATTATACTTAACAATTTACAATTGATTATATTCAATTAATTAATCCAATTAATTATCAAAATTAATCACATTAATTAATTACTTAATAATCCTTAGATAATTATCTTTATTAATTAACAACATTTTCTTTAATTACTTTCTTAATAAATTTATCTTAGATTAATCATTATTAATCATCTCTAATTATAAATTAATCTAAATCATTAATTTAAAATCAAATAAATAAGTTATTCCTTGATTCTCTTATAAATTAAATTCTTTTATTATCTTAATTATTTCTAAAATAATTCATTTATTTTATTAATGACTTCATTAACATTCAAGTGTATTTAAAACATTACATTTCTAAATTTAAATTCAAATTCCATTTTGAATTTAAGATTCAAAATGTTTAACCATTTTAAACATTTATCCAAATTTAAATAAATTTATAAACCTTAAAATAAAAGTGAAGAACAATCATTACTTATATAAGATACTTATATAAGAAAGTTCAAAACTAAATTACTTAATTTTATTAAAGAAATCAAGCTTAAAAACAAATTGATTATTTTAACTTTTCAAATTTAAGTTAAACACTTCATAATTTTTATTCAAATATTAAAGAAAACCTTTATAAAGAATTTTATCAAGTTTAAAACTTATTTGAAAACAAACTCATTTTAAATCTACTTTAAAACATTTAAACTTGTTTAACACTTTAAAATTTACAGAACTGATCTAAATTCAAATTTTGAATCCATAGTAAACTTGAACTCATATTTAGACTTGATTTTAAAAACTTGATTTAAATCTTGCTTTAAATTTAAAATTTTTATTTTAAAAACTTAGGATTCAAAAGTTCATTTGAATTCAAATTTAAACTTTGCATTTAAAAACCCTGTTTAAATCCCTGCCTTAGAATTTAAATTTCATTCAAATTTTAAAAACTGCACACTGCCAGGTTATAAAAACCTGAAACCCAACAATACCCAAGACCACCTATTTCTGCTTCGAGACAAAACCCTAACTCCTTCAAGACAAAAACACGAACTACCCGAGTAAAACATCAAGCTACATCTCTCTGCACAAACCCAAAGTTCATCAGAGCTTAAAAAATATGCATGGTGCATATGCACCGACGCTCTGGCAACCTCCAGCCATCATAACCCCCTTCATTACGTCGCCGACCATCTCCACACCTGATCACAACCACCAGAAATCCTACCGTAGCTCGAAATCAAAATTTAGTTAACCAAGCAAACCTGGAACATTACACTGCACACTGCCCCAAACCTGTCAACACCTCGCAATCTCATCTCCGACCATCAGAATCACTGCGACTCCGACCAACTCTTCATCTACATCCCCTCTTCCAATCCCCAAAGCCTTGCAACACTCGGTGCACCAGAGAACACATGAAGCAACAAAACTTCGACCACCCAAAAATTAGGTTTAGAAACTGGAATAGGCAACCACCGTCGCTACCAAACTCTGACCATCCACCTGACAATTTTCCCCCACTCACCTATCAGCCTCCACCTCCTGGAAGAACTGCAACATCCCAAAACCACTAGATCACCAGATAAACCCCAAAACCCCTATTCTGTTCAACCCGGAAATACTCATTCCATAGTCAATTAAAAATTGTGATTTTTGTTTTAAAAATCATGATTTCGTATGTGCATTCAAGTTATAAACCTGTTTTAATAATTTAAGATGTTTGATATTTGTGCTTATTTAAAATAATGACTGTTATTATTGTTTTCAGAGACAACAGATTTTTAATTTAACTTAATTATAATTTATAAGCTTAAAACTATACTAAACAAACAATTTTTTTTACATATCAATTTCTAACCGAAATCAAATCAAGTGATAAAGGATTTCTATAAAAAATCTTTGTTTAAAAAAAACCAGAACAGGTATACAGATACCTGGCAACAACATATATGTATATTTATATATACACACACACCTAGAATATCATCATAATACAATCATACAAACATGCTTATATCTATTAATCCACATGTAACGGATATAATTAAGCCCTTTTTAAATTGTGAAGTTACTCATTTTTTTTAAAATGAAGACAGAACAGCTATTTACAGCAGTTTGATATTTTTTTTAAAGCAGTTTGGAACTTGAAACTTGAGTACTGGAAATTTGTTTTAGCATTGATTTAAAAAAGAAAGAACTGTTTTTCAAAAATAGAAATTTACTCACCAGGTTTTGTTAAACAGAGAAGAACAGGGGCAGGATTTTTGATTTGAAAATTGGACTTTGCTTTGAGTTGCTCTACCTTTTTATCTTTGCATTGAATCAAGTATGAATTTGGTTTGATTAGGCATATTGCATGTTTTTTTCTGGTTTCCAGTTTGAATCAAAATTTTTGATTCCCAGGCTTGATTTATTTCCTTTTGCTTCCAGATTTTATAGAATTGCTTTGAGATGATCTTGGAATTTGCTCCTAGCTTTGATTTCAGGTTTTAGAATTTGTTCATGTTTTAATCAGCTTGCTTTCTGATCTGCTTTCAGGTTTTGAATATTGTTGTTTTGTTTTTGAACCTGATCTGGTTTTGAACTTTTAGATTTGGTTTCCTTTGTTTCCTGGTTTGAAGAGAAATGTTTGTAGGCTTTGGTTTATTGAAAATAAAGAAAATTAAAATTTTAAAATGACACTTGTTAATACTTCAACATTTGTCATATACTCTAGTTTATTAATTAACACTTGTTAGAATTATTACTTATTTTACAATTGTCATATGCAATTAAAATTGTGTTTAAATTATGTTTAAACCCCTTTGTTAAACTTTTATTTGTTTACATTTTAAATCCTTATGTTAATTTATTTATATATCATTTTTTTTATTAATTCTTATAATTAGAAAAATAATCTCTATTAATTCTAAATCAAATTCTATTTATAATCCATTTTGATTTCAATCAATTAATTTTATTTACAATCTTTTGAAATATTTATTCAAATCTCCAAATAAATTCATAATTAAATTTGTAATTAAAATATTATTCAAAATACTTATTTCAGAATTTCTAATTAAAAATTCTATTTAAAAATCATATTTACATTCATTTACATTAATAAACAAACAAATATCTATTAAATTTTGAAAAACACCAGATTAAACCATAATCAAATTCCAAAAATTAAATTTATTTCCAATTTCAATTTTATTTAAAAACGGGAATGTTACATGAATTGATTGGCTGTGTGATTGCATATACCGTTGTCTATAAATGTTTAAATTTATAGACAAAGGATTTTAAGTTGTTGTTATTAGGACCTAAATCCTGGTGATTTTAAAGAAGGTGAATTTTGAAGATTTTGAGAAAGGAATGATACTTATTCACTCTATTTGATGTTTTGGGAGGAAGCGGAATATCTTTAGATGCTCCATATTAATTTGATTCTAGAGTTTCACCATAATTTATTTGGAGGAATCCCCTCCTTGTCATTTTTGTTTTGATCTTTGATTTTTCTTGTCTGAGAAATTTGAAAATAATTTTTTTAATTGAAAAACCCAAGTATTTAGATCTAAATTTATCATTGGAAAATTATTGATTGCATATCATCTATTACATGATATTCTCTGTATTTTCTTGCATATGATTGAGATATGGTTGTTGGTTGCATGTAGATTTATATCAGATTAGTTTTTCATGTAGAGTTACATCATATTACTTTCGTCAGCCTGATTTTCTTTTAGATTTCATAAGAATAGGTATGCAAGAGATTGCTATTTGATTCTTGTGCACCTGCATTTGCATAGAAGATAATAAATTGTTTGCCAAAATATAAATCAAAATGCGAAAAAGATACGTAATAAACTTAGAAAATTGAAATTGGCTGATGATTTTATGCCCCAGATATGGGAGGTCACTTGGCTTTTGTTTTCTTTGATTGATTTGGGGTCCGTTGAGGCGATTTGCAGTTGTACCGATTGAGCCACGCAAAGGAGACGTTGACGGAATTTTCTGAAAATTTAAGAGTTAAATTTTTTTGAAAAATTTTGGAAAATTTTGATAACTAAAATTTGACTTTCTATGTTATATCTTGAAAAGAATGAATATAAGAGAACTAGTTGGTATAGGTGAATGAATTTAGAAGGCTAAAAAACTTTTGAATCTATTCCAGCTAATGTGTTTTGAAAATAAGTTTAATAATTCATTTTAATTAATAGTTTTAAAACCTAAGGCTTTAGAAACATTTTTTCCCATAGGAATTTTGTGTACGAAATTCATTTAAGAGGAGGAGGGAATGTAGCATCACGGAATTTTGGTTATTTTATTTTAAATATTTAACTAATTTTAGATATTTAAATAATTTGTTTTTTTGGAATTTAATAAATTGAATTCAAATATAGGTATCGATTAAAATATTTGAATTGCGAAATTGATTGTTAATTAAATGGATTTAACAATTTTACTCAACTTCATTTAAAATTAATAAATATTAATGAAAGAATTCAATTCTTCATCAATTTTTAAATTTATTTACAGGAGTAAATAGTTCGAATAATTAATTTGAAAATTTATTTTTAGTTTTATGATTTGATTTCCATTGACGATTTATCGGCATACGACGATATTTGAAAAATTTCACAAAATAAAACAATCTACGTAATTTATTGTTGATTTATGATCGTGCCGCATATTAGTGCACAATTATATTTTTATTTTGGTCACCGAGGTTCTTACTCAAAGAAATACTGCATAACCGGGTATTGTAAATATTTCATTTTAAAGTCATTGTAAAATCAAATCAGAATTCATATTTTAAATAACGATTTGATGTCCTTTACATTTTGGATGGCTCGAGAAGTCCTTTTTTTATGATAAAAGAAAACATAATCATAGTGTTTTTTTGTACTTTATTTGGTTATATAATCAAGCATATCCAAAGCAAAACCATTTTTATTTCTCCTATGCTTTATTCTCGTTTACAGTTAGCTGTACATTGTTTATATCTTTGAAAATCAATATCAATTCACAAACTCAACTAAAAATTGTGAAACAGGGTTCTATGCGTCTGTATCAACTAGACCTTCAATCCTATATAGGTTTATCAGAGTTCGATTTTGTTTTGGGGATGGTCGAATGTACGACCGATCTAGGGTTTGGAAGTCGACGATTATAAGAGGAGATAGGGTATGGCATTGACTTCTTTGGGTTTGTCGATCGAAGGTGCATCATCGGTGCAAATTTCGAGGGGAACGACGTCTGTTTGTGGGTCCCGACATTCGTGTACGACCTGAGTGAGTGCCGATGCTCGGTGTAACGACCCAGAATTTTTGTCAATTAAAAATTATATATGTAATTAATTTTAAATATTAATAAGTCAAATTTATAAGTCGAATAATTTATTTTTCGAATATCTAGATTTAATTGGGTAATTTAATTGATAATTTAATAATTGAAATTCCAGAAATAATTGAATATTTGATTTAATGTGATTAAAAATGATTTATAAAGTTATTTTAAATCATATTGGAGTTAGAACAACGTTTGTGAACTTTTAAAATTGAATTAAAAGTTAATTTGTGAAAATTGAATATTTCAATACTTAATCGACTAGTGAAAATAGCCATTTTTCAAACAGTCTCGGATTTCGACGATACTAGTTTCATTGGATCCGTAATGTTATATTATTTTATGATTTCAAATTTCGTGTTAATCGGATTTACCGTTTGTCCGGAGCAAGCCAAAACGCATAGAAATTTGGTTAATCGATTTAATTTAAATTTGATCGTTTATTTCCGTAACTCGCACAGATGATCGAATTGGCTCCCGAAACCTATTCCATTGTGTCGGGAACGCGGGTTAAACCCTAGAAACGCCGGTTACCGTCTGAGATTTGGAGTTCGGAAATTTGGAGTGAATAGTGTTTTACGTTGAAATTCTATAAAAGGAACCCTTCACCATTCACAATTGCAAAACCCTCTCTCTTCTTCCTTCAGCCGGCCCTAATTTTCAATGGCCACGATCATTCGAAACTTCTCTTCTAAATCTCTCTTCATCTATCAACAATCATCAGATGCTATTAACTACAAAGTTGAAGATCTAAACGAGACCTTACGATCCATACGGTGATGATCGAGTATGGAGCGACATGGAGGGAGCTTGTGGGCCGCGTTCATCAGGCAGTTCGGCATGTTTTTCGAGCTCCACACTCGACCGAGCTCCACCATACTCGGGCCGTGGGTGGAGTGGACGCATGCGCACGAAATGGAGGCTTCTGATCGTGGTAGAAGTCGTCGAGTTGGTCGTACGATTTAGGGCAAAAAGGTCGGCTATGGGTTCACGAACGCGATGTTTTTCTAGGAGATGGAAGAAGCATTCGTGTGCGGCCGAGATTTTCTAGGGCTTGTGATTTACGGCCCTGATGTTTTGGGTATAAAAAAAAATTTATTTGTTAATTAATGTGTATAATAATTCGTGTAATATTAAAAACGTCATAACATTTTGTTACGAGGTCGGAATTGCGCGAAACAAATTGCGTCGGGTTAGTGTGGACGAACACTACGCAATGGAGCTGGTTTGGAGTCGTTTGGAGCTAGTGAAAATTTCGGGTAAAATTAAACGCACATTTAATTTTATTCGAAATAAAATGCTACAACTATTATCGGAAACTCAAGGTGAGAACTTCTCACTCAATCGAATTGTTTCGATTTAAATTTTAAATATTAGATTTAAAATTGCTTGATTGTGTGATTGGAAGATAATTATTATCTGTTGTATTGAAATAGACCCTATACGCCGTATATTAAGCGTATGTTATTTATTAAAAAAATATACCGCGATAATTCCAACTTGTATGGAATTGGTATTATATATGTATTTGGAGTTGATTTTCCCGCATTATATAACGGATGAGACCCTATTGCGCCGCATAATAGCTCATAATATTTTATAAATCCCATATACCGCAATATTCCGTCTTGAAGCGGAATTGGTATTGTGCTAACATCTTTGGATGCAGGTGTGATATCCCGGAAATTTTGACAATAACAATTTATTAATTTGTGTCAAAATTTAATTGATTTGACCCTATTGTTAATAATAAATTTGAATTAAATTTAATAATCTTCTTTAAAATAAATATTTAAACTGATAATCTATCTTTAAAGCTAATAAATTGTTTTATATTTGTAAAGTATACAAATCTGTATATATTATAACTAGATAAATCTTTGTTTTAAATTTAATATATATAGGCATGTTTTCTTATTCTAATATTTTGATAAATTAAAAGTTGGATTTAATTTGATATTAAGCTATTGAATAAATAACCAGATGATTTTAATACCCAAGCTTAAAACTTAATTATTTAAAATTGATTTTAGTTTAAGTTTAAATATAGATAGCAAGGTTTGTTTTGTTTTTATGTAGCTAATAAAATAAGTAATTTATTAAATAAGAAGACAAATTCTTTTGTGAATTATTTTAATTTAATAATGAGTTATATTTAACTATATTGATGATGTAATATTTTTTTTTACAAATGGATTTTTAATATGGATAGAAATTGCTATTTTAAATTTTATTTAAATACATAAACATGAGAAGCTATGATATTAACATAAGCATAAAAATAGATAATAAGTAAATTAAGGGTTTGATAAGTTTAAAGTTTTAAAATAGAAGAGTGATAAAAATAAGATATGTTGCCTGTAAAGTTAGAATGCAAGGCAAGAAATATCTTTAAGTAAAAAGGAATCCAAGAGTATAAACAAGGTAAAGATATATGTATAGTCCTGTAAAGTTTAATATGTTAGGCAAGTACAATATGTATGTTACCTATAAAATAGTTTAGGAAAGAACAAAGTTTAAAAGAAAATATTATGTAACCTGTAGATTAGATTCAAGGCAGAAATAGACAAAGTAAGGAAAACATACAAACCAGGCAAGCAAAAGAAAATATCTTAATACATACACTAAAATAGGATAAGTATGAAACATAAAGTACTATTTCAATTAATATTAGCACACCATTTGGTCTACTAGAGATATATACTTATCATTTCTGCCGAAATGTAAAAAAATATCTCTGACTTAAAAAAATATATATAACCTGAACAAACTACATCTTCCTATACAAGCTTGTCTGGCTTATATCTATATGCAATACTCTCTGTCCAAAACTTGGCAAACCAGAAAACATAAGTAAGTTTTCATTTTTACAAACTTAAAAAGCATCATACTACAACAAAAGAAAGAAGATTTACAGAAAGATCAAAGCAAGATAAAGTTTTCAAGTTAATCTGTAGCAAGCACTCATGTTTTCAAAATACAAGTTTCTGGAATCAAAACAAAAGCATGTTTTTCCAGTTTTAAAGAACAGTGTTCTGTTCATCCTCTCTAAAGCAGGTGAGTAACAATACAAATTTATATAAATTAAGTTATAAATTATGTTGCATACTCATTTATGAAATAATATGTTTGTAAATATATAAGTCTGTTTCTGTGCATATATGTGTGGGTATGCTGTGCTTATGTTTTGAGCTCTGTCATGATTCCCAAGTTCATGCTTTTATTCAAAATCCCTTCCACATTATCCAGATTCTTGTTAGAACCTGCTTTGCAAAACTAATATGGTTTGATTAACTTAAATTTATGTTTAAAAATCTAAGTAAGTTAAATAATGTCTGTTTGTCTTTGGAAACATTAAGAACATCTTAGTATACTAAATATAATTAAAACTCAAACTATATAAATTATAATTCTAATATTACTAATCGAAATCTTTATACAAAATATGATTTTTAACATAGGAATCAGGATTTATAGTTTAGAATAGAACGTGGAGTTTGGGTTTTAACTGGAAGTTTATTTTTGAGTTCCCCTTGTGATCAAATGGATTGGAGAGTTCGGGAACATGCATGGAGATGGAGGAATGATCAATGGTGTTGGGAAAATTATGGATGATGATGAAACTCAATAGGGAAGTTGCGGTTGTGGGTTTTGTTTTAGAACCCTAGTTTTGGCTTCGTGTAATTAATCGATCATTACAGAGGGTATAGTGGATCGAGTGTGTCGAAACTTCGGGGGATGTTAGGTTGGACGTGGAAGCAAACATAGCCGGAGCTGTAGAACTTCAGGTGGTCAGAATTTTTAGGCAAGGCGGTGACAGGTTTTCAGGTGCGATGCTCTGTGTGTTTGCAGGTTTTGGGGTCGAAGTCTCAATTTTGATTTCGAGTTGGAATGGTCATGTTGATGGTTGCGAGGGGGTGTTGGGGGTGATGGATGGTGTGGAGGGATCGTCAACGATGGTCTGCGTCGACCATCGGCACCGTGCATATGCACGGTGCATTGTGTTGTGCCTGGAGCAGTTGTTGAAGCAGGGGGTGCTCGAGTTTGTAAGGGTTTGACTCGGGGAAAGTAACACGCGACTCGAAGCATGTTCGTTGTTGACTCGGAGTAGTGTAGGGGAAACAGGGTAAGTTGTAACAGATTATTAAAACCTGTAAAGTTTAATATTCTTTAAACTGGGGTTTTTAAAAATGAGATATAAATGTTTAAAATAGGTATTTAGTCAAGGATAAGTTTGGATTAAAATGAAGTTTGAATCTCAGTTTAAAATAAAATAAAGTTTTAAAATTTTAAATTATTTATAACCACTTTAATAAGGGGAATTGTTGCTCGAGTTTCACTCGAGTTATTCAAGTGTCGGACTCGAAGAAATGTGGGTTTGCTCGAAGAAATGTTTGTTTATCTCGGGTATTTTGGTTACAGGATTTAAAACCTGTAAGTTTTATAATTTTTTCTAAAAACTGAGTTTTTAAATGAAAAGGTTAGGTATTTAAACAAAGTTTTAAACCAAGATAAGTTTGGATTCAAAACGTAGTTTGAATCTCAGTCTTTAAATAAATAAAGATTTTTAAATTTAAAATTGTTTTAAAAAAATTTGAATGATAAAGAGAATTTTTAAATTTGATTTGAATTCAAAATGAAACCGTGTTTCAATTCTTTTAACCTTTTATTTTAAGATAAATTATTCTTTTAGTTGTAAAATAAAAGGAGGTTGGAATTGATAAGATTAATTTGATTTCATTTTAGATCTTAAGTTTAAAATGAATTTAAAAGTAAATTTAAATTAAATTGATTAAATAGCTTATAAATGATAAATTGGTCATTAAATAGGAAAAGAGTTTTAAAAACTTAAGGCTTGTAATTATCAAGTTAACTAAATGGATAATGAATGACTAGAATTAATTAACTCGGAAATTAAGAGTTAAATTTATTTAAATAAGATATAAGTTAAAGGTAAATTAATTGGTAATTAAGAAATCATTGGTTTAATTTTAAATTAATGATTAGCAATCAATTAATGAATTAAGTGAGGGATTAATTAATGAGTCATTAATATTAATAAAAATGTAATTGATAATAAATTTTAGTTAATTACTTTAGGAAAGTAATTAAAGGATTATAATTAGTTAATAAAGGACATTAACTAAAAATTATGAAATAAACAATTAATAGGATTTTTTTAATAATTAATTAAATTATTTATTTAAGATAAGCAATTGTGGATTGTTAAGTATAATTACTTAACAGAAGTAATTAAGGAATTAATTACTCATTGTAATTAATTCTATGAATTGTTTAAGTTAATCAATTAAGTTTAATTAATTTAGACAACCATTTGATGATGAGATAAGTATTATCATTTAGGGAAGTAATTGAAGATAATTGTTGGATGTAATTAACTGAGGGTGATTTAATAATGGTAGTAACTGGAATATAATTACTTGTATAATTAATCAGGGGATTAATTAGAGAAAATTAATTAAGGAGTAATTAATTTATTTGATGAGTAATTAAAGATAGTTAATTACTAATGGTATTAATCAGAGGTGATTAATAAATGTGGTTTAATTGAAGATTAATTACTTAAGGTAATCAATTTAAAACAGGGAATTAATTAAAATGTAATTAGAAATCATTAATTGATATAATTAATAATGGGATGATAAATTTAGATTAGTTAATCAATAATAAGTATTTAAAGAGTAATTAATTAGTGTAATTAAGAAGTAATGTAATGTTTGTAATTTAAGGATAATTTCTATATTTGGATAAGATAATTAATTTGTGAAAATAATTTAAGAATGATTATTTGTATATAATTAAATGTTAATTAATCAAGTATGATTAATTGAAACGAATAATTAGTGAATGATCTATTAACTGATCGACAACTGATTAATAATTATATAAGCAAGATTTTAAATAATGAAGTAATTAATTTAATTTACTTTAAATTAATTAGAGATGATATAATTAATTTAATTCATTTTAAATTAATTATAGCTTATATGATTGCTTATATATGGATGGATGAAATTGTTTACCTTGAATAATTTAAGATCTCAGATATGAGAAACTGATGCTATATGATATGGATGCTTCGATTTAAATATGATGATAATATGAATTATCTGTTACGATGATAATATGCATTATCTGTTTGTAGTGATAATATTGATTATCTGTTATGTTGATGTTGACTATCTATTATGATATTGTGAATTATCTATCTGTGTGTGTATTGAATTATTTTGAATTAAACTGTTAAGACTAAATAGAGAACTTGGCCCTAAAAGACACGTTTTGGATTTCGATGAGACCGGGATCGGGTTTTTCACATTTGGGACATCCGAAAACCACATCGATTCCAAAGTAACGATAGGTCGTGAATCTGAAGTGAAGATGAAGATTCAGAATGCAAGGGTTATCGTCGTTAACTTTGAGGGTGATTCCAAAATGAGTGTAACGAGATAATGCCTTCGGTTTCGTTCGAACCCGGAACGAACTTTTATGGATTGAATGCTTTCAACACATCGTCAGGTGGACGATGAGCATTCTAAGAAATGTGTTCTTTAAAGGTAATCGTAGCCTCAAGCCTCATCAACCGGGAATGGCTAAAACAGGGGAGGTGCAGCAAGGTTTGGTGGGTCATGCCCAAGCAGGACAAGATTTTCCCCTGTCTAGATGTCCCTTTTTATTCGGCTGTGTGGACAGTTGTAAGCTCCAACTGTCGGGGTTGTCTTGTTCGGGACTGTTCAGTAAGGAATGGTTCCGGCCTTGTGTTGCAGGGGGTCGGGAGTGATCCTCGGTACGTTGATCTAGGCCACGTACTGTGACGGGAGGTACCCTAGTAGCCCTGCCATTGTATGGAATCCAAAATCCAATAAGTGCCAACGGTTTTGATTGTATTACCCACTTTTGTGGCTAGTAGCTGGAATTTAATGAATGTAACAATTTCGGCTATTTTCTATTTACTTGAAAACCCTAGACCTATTATAATATCACAGAATTTCCTATAAAATGATTTGGTTAGCGTAAGGTAAAAACTTACCATATTTATTCGTGGGAAGTCTTACGTGATACCTTTTATTTTCAAATGTTTTCAAAGTTAAGCAAATTTAACCTGTTACTCATACCAGACCCATGTCTGACCCGGAGTTTATTTTTGTTTTTCATAAACTCTCGGGTACCCAAATTTTTACGGGTAGCCAAGGGATTCAGGTTAGGTTTGACGAATTCTGGAGGAGCAATGGAGCAGGAGGCTTCAGCGTTGTAGACTACATATAGTTCCGCTGTGTTGGTATCTTTTTTTGTTATTTGTTGAGTTGTGTTGTATTAACTAGACAAGTGTTTATAACTGTCTAGTATGTGTTGTATGATCTGTATAGCTCTGATATATGTAAAATTATGTAATAGTTATGTGATCTATTATATTTTGTTCCATTCCGCTGTGAGACTCTGATGTTGTTGTTCTTTCTTTCTATTCTTTTCTATTTCTATCCCTTTCTTTCTTCAAGATGAACCGGATTTCTGGGGTTAGGAACCCGGGTCGTCACAGTTGGTATCAGAGCGCTAGGTTGAGTGAATACCTAGGCTCTTGAGTGAATTCTTTCCTGAGAGAGCGTATTTGTAATTTTGATATATATTCATTTCTACCTATTTGTTGGGTTGCCTGTCCGGGTTATCCAATATAAGTTATAAAGGTAGATAGGGTAGTGGTGTGTGTAACACGACTACCAATGGTTGGAGTATGAATATTTGAGGTTGGAAGTGTATGTGTCGAGACTGTAGACCTATTACCGTCTCGAGTGAGCTTTGAATGGAGTAAGGATTTCATTGATCTCTGAAAGGAAACCTGTTAAGATTCGGAGTTTATTTTTGAAGCGTAAGTTTGGATGAGCTAGAGTTTGGACCTATCGGTTTGGTATGAGCAAGTCCGGATATCTTACCTCTAGATGTAGTAGCTGTGTGATGAGACACAGTGACTATGGAAGTCTTTGAAGATGTTTCTTTGGAATTAGTTAAGGAAGAGTAGCTGTTTCGGTGTTGTGACTGAGTTCAGTAGAATGTTTCTGTTTGGTTCGAGGTCCGAGTTTCTCGAAGAGCACTGGATTAGGAATTTCTTGGCAATTGGTGTGTTGGCAAGGAAGTTTTGACTTCTGCATCAGCAGTGGAGTTCAGAAGCAGCAGTGTGGTTCCGTCTCTTTGATGAATTGGCTAATTAAGCATAGGCTGTTCTGTTTGGTAAAGAGAGAACAATTTTTCTTTGGTATTGGGCTAGATTGATCGCAAAAGTGACTTGCGATTGCTGAGTATTCTCTTGGGTTTAGAATTTTTTCGGATGTGAATTTTGTCCGTATCTAGAGATTGAGTTTGGTATCGACTGGATTCCAGGAGTGGTATCGATGGTTCAGCTTAGTAGTAAGATGATTTTTGGAAAATGAGTTTGGTGAAGCAGCTAGAATTTTAGAGGAACTTCTGAGTTTCTTTTAAGGATCTGTTACACCATAGTTCTTAGATGTGTTGTCCAGTTTGTCTTCGTGATCATCATCAGCATTTTCATCTGCTTAGTCCGAGTTGCACAGTGGAAGCATGGTGGCAGCTGTTTGGTGTGGGAACAACTAGAATTTGCAGTATTTTGGATTAGAGAGTTTCTACTGGAAATTTTTCAGGATCTTAAGACCAGATTGAAATGCATCTGTACTATTTTTCCATATGAGAAGAAGTAAGATCAGTCTACTGATTTTGGAATTGAGTTGTGATCTGATTTTTGAAGATAACCTTGGAAAGATCATTTTGTTGGATTGTTTCTGGATCAATTTGTTTCTAAGGAGAATCAGCAAGGGTTGAGCTGATCAGGAAGGATGTAGGAAGCACAGGATCGTCCGAATAGTTTTGTGGATAAGAGACGGAGGAATTTGGATTCCGAAGTCGGAAATTCGATTTTGGATAAGTGTTTAGTTTCGGGATTGAATTGTCAGTTTGGATAACTGGAATTCGGTGTGTTTCACGTATCTCTGAGAGAGTACGTGTATGAGCTATCTTTGATTGTAAAGTCAGCAGTTCAAAGAGTTTTGGTTGTTGAGTCAGACTCATCTGTAGTCTGATATCCTGTTTTGTTTTGTAGATCCAGATAAGTAGAAAACTCAATAGCTTAGTAATATTGATTGTTTGGATTCTGCAGAGCGAGTATCCCAGTATTTATACTTGGGGAAACTCGAGAAAATTCTATTTAGAATTCTATCTGGATAATTAGATTTGTAGATTGGATGAATTAGTGGCTATGATTATTAGCATATGATTGATATATGCTTGTGTTTTAAAATTAAATCTTTAATTAAATTATTAAATTACCTTTGTTTTAAATTTCGGGGACGAAATTCTTTTAAGGGGGGAGGAATGTGATATCCCGGAAATTTTGACAATAACAATTTAATAATTTATGTCAAAATTTAATTGATTTGACCCTATTGTTAATAATAAATTTGAATTAAATTTAATAATCTTCTTTAAAATAAATATTTAAACTGATAATCTATCTTTAAAGGCTAATAAATTGTTTTATATTTGTAAAGTATACATATCTGTATATATTATAACTAGATAAATCTTTGTTTTAAATTTAATATATATAGGCATGTTTTCTTATTCTAATATTTTGATAAATTAAAAGTTGGATTTAATTTGATATTAAGCTATTGAATAAATAACCAGATGATTTTAATACCCAAGCTTAAAACTTAATTATTTAAAATTGATTTTAGTTTAAGTTTAAATTTAGATAGAAAGGTTTGTTTTGTTTTTATGTAGCTAATAAAATAAGTAATTTATTAAATAAGAAGACAAATTCTTTTGTGAATTATTTTAATTTAATAATGAGTTATATTTAACTATATTGATGATGTAATATTTTTTTTATAAATGGATTTTTAATATGGATAGAAATTGCTATTTTGAATTTTATTTAAATACATAAACATGAGAAGCTATGATATTAACATAAGCATAAAAATAGATAATAAGTAAATTAAGGGGTTTGATAAGTTTAAAGTTTTAAAATAGAAGAGTGATAAAAATAAGATATGTTGCCTGTAAAGTTAGAATGCAAGGCAAGAAATATCTTTAAGTAAAAAGGAATCCAAGAGTATAAACAAGGTAAAGATATATGTATAGTCCTGTAAAGTATAATATGCTAGGCAAGTACAATATGTATGTTACCTATAAAATAGTTTAGGCAAGAACAAAGTTTAAAAGAAAATATTATGTAACCTGTAGATTAGATTCAAGGCAGAAATAGACAAAGTAAGGAAAACATACAAACCAGGCAAGCAAAAGAAAATATCTTAATACATACACTAAAATAGGATAAATATGAAACATAAAGTACTATTTCAATTAATATTAGCACACCATTTGGTCTACTAGAGATATATACTTATCATTTCTGCCGAAATGTAAAAAAATATCTCTGACTCAAAAATAATAATAATATAACCTGAACAAACTACATCTTCCTATACAAGCTTGTCTGGCTTATATCTATATGCACTACTCTCTGTTCAAAACTTGGCAAACCAGAAAACATAAGTAAGTTTTCATTTTTACAAACTTAAACAGCATCATACTACAACAAAGGAAAGAAGATTTACAGAAAGATCAAAGCAAGATAAAGTTTTCAAGTTAATCTGTAGCAAGCACTCATGTTTTCAAAATACAAGTTTCTGGAATCAAAACAAAAGCATGTTTTTCCAGTTTTAAAGAACAGTGTTCTGTTCATCCTCTCTAAAGCAGGTGAGTAACAATACAAATTTATATAAATTATAAATTATGTTGCATACTCATTTCTAAAATAATATGTTTGTAAATATATAAGTCTGTTTCTGTGCATATATGTGTGGGTATGCTGTGCTTATGTTTTGAGATCTGTCATGATTCCCAAGTTCATGCTTTTATTCAAAATCCCTTCCACATTATCCAGATTCTTGTTAGAACCTGCTTTGCAAAACTAATATTGTTTGATTAACTTAAATTTATGTTTAAAAATCTAAGTAAGTTAAATAATGTCTGTTTTTCTTTGGAAACATTAAGAACATCTGAGTATACTAAATATAATTAAAACTCAAACTATATAAATTATAATTCCAGTATTACTAATCGAAATCTTTATACAAAATATGATTTTTAACATAGGAATCAGGATTTATAGTTTAGAATTGAAGGTGGAGTTTGGGTTTTAACTAGAAGTTTATTTTTGAGTTCCCCTTGTGATCAAATGGATTGGAGAGTTCGGGAACATGCATGGAGATGGAGGAATGATCAATGGTGTTGGGAAAAATTATGGATGATGATGAAACTCAATAGGGAAGTTGCGGTTGTGGGTTTTGTTTTAGAACCCTAGTTTTGGCTTCGTGTAATTAATCGATCATTACAGAGGGTATAGTGGATCGAGTGTGTCGAAACTTCGGGGGATGTTAGCTTGGACGTGGAAGCAAACATAGCCGGAGCGGTAGAACTTCAGGTGGTCAGAATTTTTTAGGCAAGGAGGTGACAGGTTTTCAGGTGCGATGCTCTGTGTGTTTGTAGGTTTTGGGGTCGAAGTCTCAATTTTGATTTCGAGTTGGAATGGTTATGTTGATGGTTGCGAGGGGGTGTTGGGGTGATGGATGGTGTGGAGAGATCGTCAACGATGGTCTGCGTCGACCATCGGCACCGTGCATATGCACGGTGCATTGTGTTGTGCCTGGAGCAGTTGTTGAAGCAGGGGGTACTCGAGTTTCTAAGGGTTTGACTCGGGGAAAGTAACACGCGACTCGAAGCATGTTCGTTGTTGACTCGGAGTAGTGTAGGGGAAACAGGGTAAGTTGTAACAGGTTATTAAAACTTGTAAAGTTTAATATTCTTTAAACTGGGGTTTTTAAAAATGAGATATAAATGTTTAAAATAGGTATTTAGTCAAGGATAAGTTTGGATTAAAATGAAGTTTGAATCTCAGTTTAAAATAAAATAAAGTTCTAAAATTTTAAATTATTTATAACCATTTTAATAAGGGGAATTGTTGCTCGAGTTTCACTCGAGTGATTCGAGTGTTGGAGTCGAAGAAATGTTTGTTTATCTTGGGTATTTTGGTTACAGGGTTTAAAACCTGTAAGTTTTATAATTTTTTTTAAAAACTGAGTTTTTAAATGAAAAGGTTAGGTATTTAAACAAAGTTTTAAACCAAGATAAGTTTGGATTCAAAACGTAGTTTGAATCTCAGTCTTTAAATAAATAAAGATTTTTAAATTTAAAATTTGTTTAAAACAAATTTGAATGATAAAGAGAATTTTTAAATTTGATTTGAATTCAAAATGAAACCGTTTTTAAATTCTTTTAACCTTTTATTTTAAGATAAATTATTCTTTTAGTTGTAAAATAAAAGGAGTTTGGAATTGATAAGATTAATTTGATTTCATTTTAAATCTTAAATTTAAAATGAATTTAAAAGTAAATTTAAATTAAATTGATTAAATAGCTTATAAATGATAAATTGGTCATTAAATAGGAAAAGAGTTTTAAAAACTTAAGGCTTGTAATTATCAAGTTAACTAAATGGATAATGAATGACTAGAATTAATTAACTCAGAAATTAAGAGTTAAATTTATTTAAATAAGATATAAGTTAAAGGTAAATTAATTGGTAATTAAGAAATCATTGGTTGAATTTTAAATTAATGATTAGCAATCAATTAATGAATTAAGTGAGGGATTAATTAATGAGTCATTAATATTAATAAAAATGTAATTGATAATAAATTTTAGTTAATTACTTTAGGAAAGTAATTAAAGGATTATAATTAGTTAATAAAGGACATTAACTAAAAATTATGAAATAATCAATTAATAGGATTTTTTTTAATAATTAATTAAATTATCTATTTAAGATAAGCAATTGTGGATTGTTAAGTATAATTACTTAACGGAAGTAATTAAGGAATTAATTACTCATTGTAATTAATTCTATGAATTGTTTAAGTTAATTAATTAAGTTTAATTAATTTAGACAACCATTTGATGATGAGATAAGTATTATCATTTAGGGAAGTAATTGAAGATAACTACTGGACGTAATTAACTGAGGGTGATTTAATAATGGTAGTAATTGGAATATAATTACTTGTATAATTAATCAAGGGATTAATTAGAGAAAATTAATTAAGGAGTAATTAATTTATTTGATGAGTAATTAAAGATAGTTAATTACTAATGGTATTAATCAGAGGTGATTAATAAATGTGGTTTAATTGAAGATTAATTACTTAAGGTAATCAATTTAAAACAGGGAATTAATTAAAATGTAATTAGAAATCATTAGTTGATATAATTAATAATGGGATGATAAATTTAGATTAATTAATCAATAATAAGTATTTAAAGAGTAATTAATTAGTGTAATTAAGAAGTAATGTAATGTTTGTAATTTAAGGATAATTTCTATATTTGGATAAGATAATTAATTTTTGAAAATAATTTAAGAATGATTATTTGTATATAATTAAATGTTAATTAATCAAGTATGATTAATTGAAACGAATAATTAGTGAATGATCTATTAACTGATCGACAACTGATTAATAATTATATAAGCAAGATTTTAAATAATGAAGTAATTAATTTAATTTACTTTAAATTAATTAGAGATGATATAATTAATTTAATTCATTTTAAATTAATTATAGCTTATATGATTGCTTATATATGGATGGATGAAATTGTTTACCTTGAATAATTTAAGATCTCATATATGAGAAATTGATGCTATATGATATGGATGCTTCAATTTAAATATGATGATAATATGAATTATCTGTTATGATGATAATATGCATTATCTGTTTGTAGTGATAATGTTGATTATCTGTTATGTTGATGTTGACTATCTATTATGATATTGTGAATTATCTATCTGTGTGTGTATTGAATTATTTTGAATTAAACTGTTAAGACTAAACAGACAACTTGGCCCTAAAAGACACATTTTGGATTTCGATGAGACCGGGATCGGGTTTTCCACATTTGGGACATCCGAAAACCACATCGATTCCAAAGTAACGATAGGTCGTGAATCTGAAGTGAAGATGAAGATTCAGAATGCAAGGGTTATCGTCGTTAACTCTGAGGGTGATTCCAAAATGAGTGTAACGAGATAATGCCTTCGGTTTCGTTCGAACCCGGAACGAACTTGTATGGATTGAATGCTTTCAACACATCGTCAGGTGGACGATGAGCATTCTAAGAAATGTGTTCTCTAAAGGTAATCGTAGCCTCAAGCCTCATCAACCGGGAATGGCTAAAACAGGGGAGGTGCAGCAGGTTAGGTGGGTCATGCCCAAGCAGGACAAGATTTTCCCCTGTCTAGATGTCCCTTTTTATTCGGCTGTGTGGACAGTTGTAAGCTCCAACTGTCGGGGTTGTCTTGTTCGGGACTGTTCAGTAAGGAATGGTTACGGCCTTGTGTTGCAGGGGGTCGGGAGTGATCCTCGGTACGTTGATCTAGGCCACGTACTGTGACGGGCGGTACCCCCAGTAGCCCTGCCATTGTATGGAATCCAAAATCCAATAAGTGCCAACGGTTTTGATCGTATTACCCACTTTTTTGGCTAGTAGCTGGAATTTAATGAATGTAACAATTTCGGCTATTTTTTATTTACTTGAAAACCCTAGACCTATTATAATATCACAGAATTTCCTATAAAATGACTTGGTTAGCATAAGGTAAAAACTTACCATATTTATTCGTGGGAAGTCTTACGTGATACCTTTTATTTTCAAATGTTTTCAAAGTTAAGCAACTTTAACCTGTTACTCATACCAGACCCATGTCTGACCCGGAGTTTATTTTTGTTTTTCATAAACTCTCGGGTACCCAAATTTTTACGGGTAGCCAAGGGATTCAGGTTAGGTTTGACGAATTCTGGAGGAGCAATGGAGCAGGAGGCTTCAGCGTTGTGGACTACATATAGTTCCGCTATGTTGGTATCTTTTTTTGTTATTTGTTGAGTTGTGTTGTATTAACTAGACAAGTGTTTATAACTGTCTAGTATGTGTTGTATGATCTGTATAGCTCTGATTTATGTAAAATTATGTAATAGTTATGTGATCTATTATATTTTGTTCCATTCCGCTGTGAGACTCTGATGTTGTTGTTCTTTCTTTCTATTCTTTTCTATTTCTATCCCTTTCTTTCTTCAAGATGAACCGGATTTCTGGGGTTAGGAACCCGGGTTGTCACAGCAGGGAAACAGGTTGGAGGGATCCAACTGGATTCCTCAAATGATTGAACTGGTTTCAATGTTGTATGTTGATCTATTTATAATCTACATGATTATCTTTATGATTGAAATAGTTAAAGGCTAAATTTTTAGCCGAATATATTTTTGGTATCGTTAGATGCCGAAAATGAATAAAAAAATTTGATTTCTGAAAATTTAAGTTGAGAATTCATAATAAAAATTTAATTTTGGAATTGAGTCATTTTAAATGAATAAACGTTGTAATTTTTATGTTATAAAAATTATGATTTTTTGTGAAATATAACCGAAATGTGATTTTTGAAATAAGTAGTTGATTTATTTATAAAATGGTTTAAATTGGGATTTTTGAATTATTATAAATGATTTATATAAAAGACATATAAATTGATATTTATAAATTAAAATATTGGAATTATAAAACGAGTTTTTATAAGTGTTAAAATAAATGTAAATGGGTTTCATAAGTGGATGAAATCTATAGATTTATAATTTGTGAAGTTATAAAATGAATAGATTTTGTACAATAAAAGATTTATAAGTAATTAACTTATAAACTGGATTTTGACGTGTAAATGGAATATGGATAGAATTTGTTAATAAAGTGATTTTATAAGTTGAAGTTGTTATAAAGTATAAATGGAATTTATAAACGTTGTTTTATAAATCCGAAATCGACTTATTTTGATAAGTTTAATTATTATAGCTTATTAAAGGAAATATATCCATGATTTTGGACGGTGAATAATATATTAAAGAAATATTTTGGGAAAGTAATATTTTAAATAGAATTTAAAAGGATTTAAAGATGTTTTAAAATGCGTAAAGTATCGAAACCGTAGATTTCAACATTCATTGTTGAAATAGACATTTTCGAGAAATAGAAGGAAATAGTGGACTATAACACTGTTGTTATAGTAAATGATTTCCGAAAGGAAAAGTTTTGTATAGTATTGGGGTTTATATATCAATCTTAATTTCAAATCCCTATACTAGTGATTTTGGGTTGTCGTAACGATGTTTTACGCAACATTCGTTTTGACCCAAATAAATGTGTTAAGAGAATGTTTTCCTTAAAGAATAAAATATATACTTAATTTTGAATTAAGTATATTGAATATTTTCTAAATGTTGAAAATAAATAGATTTGTGAATTACTTATTGTTAAATAAGTATGGAAATGTTTTCCAATATGAAGTGAAATGTTTTGAGATTTTATCTTTTAAAGATAAATTGAAAATGAATATTAGAAATCGATTTGGAAATCATATATTCATAGATATTTTGGAAAGGTAAATTCACTATGGAATTTATAAAAGAAAGGGAAATTTGTTTAAAAATAAACATTGATTTATTTTTAAAAAGTGTGGAAATAAATTTACGGATTTGGAACGTAAATTTAATAAATCGGTAAGGATTTATTTAATTGTTTTAAATGAACCATTTTGAAATGAAAGTTGTAAGGGTGTAAATTTATTTGAAATTGGTTTTCAAATGGTTGAAGTGTGGAATATATATCTTGTAAAGATATTTTTGGAAAATAAATAATTTGGGAAATTATTTGAAATCGGGTTATGTTGTGAATATTGATGATAGTTAAATAATCGACTATCAATATTGACCCTTAAATGACTATTTGTTGTGAATTGGTTGAAATTGAATGCTACACTTATTTTTAAATTATTGCGTTCATTATTCGGATAACCCATTCCGAATAGTGATACGACGTAATGGATAGCACTAAAGACCGGTGGTGAAGACCGGGTATTTTTGAAAACGATAGGATGACCTATCGATTGTCTCTGCACCGTTAGCTACGGTATGGAGATTTCCTTTGTGATGGGAAATTCGATCGGGATTGTGAATACCCGGATTGCAAGGGCTTCTTTTGAAGTGCCTTCAGTTCTGTTCGAACCCGGAACAGACTTGTATGGTTACGTGTCTGACATTACATTTTGAGATATAAAGAAGATTTCTTTCAAATACCTCTCTGTTGGTGGCGGAGAATTTATTCTCTTAGCTTAACACCCTTCTCTGAGACGTACGAGCTCAGAGGTTTTGTAGTTGAAGGTTATCGGCGATATATTCCCAATTTGGTAATGTGACATGTTGAGTGTTGCTGTGTGATGATTATTTATTGATCATTTGTTGATCAAAGCGTGGCTTTGTAAAAAAGCGTAGCTTTGTGGACGAGACTTCGTCAGACCTCACACCCCAGAAATGGTCAAAACAGGAATATGCGGCAAGGTTATGAAGGTCGCGCCTTTAGGGTATGTCATTCCGTTCTGGAAAAGGGTGGTGTCAGGTATGGAGCCCTGATGCTTAACCTATGTGGTTGCTTCAATCTCATTTTTCAATGTGGTTGTTGCTTGGTGATCGAGGGCCCTCGGATAAAGGTCCCAAAGGACCGGGGGGGGGGGGGGTGGCATATTCGTGTAGTAGTTACCTAGTTACAGAGGTAACCCGGCCTTGTGTTGGCAGAGATCTAACCGTAACGTTAGGTTCTCGGGACATCCTGCCAGAGGCGATCCCATATGGCAGTAGGAAGTTCCTTAGCCTGACCATTTGTTGGAAATCCAAAGAAACAATACGAGCCTTGTACGGTTTTAGTTCTAGAACCTGCCATTTAATATGGTAGCTATAGCAGGCATAATATAATTGTACTTATGCTGGCTAAGATTTATATTCTATTTTCAAAATGTTTTCATCACTATGCACTAATAATAATATCAAAAATGATTTGTTTGCATAGTAAGCATCTTTGACTATCATAAGGAGAAATCTACTCCAATTCTGCTTTTGCATTGTGTGTGCGCGGGGGTGGGGGGGGGGGGGAGGGGGCCTTATGGTAATTTTATTTTCTAAAAGCATTACGGATATTTTTCCACTTCCCTTGTTGTTGTTGTTTTAAAAGATAAATAACTGTTTTAGTTCTCAAACCAGTCCCATGACTGACCTGGAGTTTATTGTTCTCTTCCTAAACTCTGGTTGCCCATAATTTTCCACACGGGCAGTTTAGAGTCAAGTTATCAGGTCATTCTCGATTCAGAAGTGCTGCTGTAAATTCACTTGTAAGGACGAATTCATATGATTGTCCAGCTGTATTGTATATTGTTGTTGTACACTCTGATGTGATGTAATGTAATAACTGATATAGTTCTTTTTGATTTAAAGATTATTCATTTATTTATTACATGTTGTTCCGCTGCGATATGTGAGATTCTGATATCGTTTCTGTTCTGTTTCCTTACTTCTTTTATCTTTTTCTTCTACCTCTTCTTTTTAACCCTAACAATTCGGTTTTCCGGCATTCGATTATGCGGCATTTGATACAGTGGACGTAAGAATGCCGACCTTCGGATCCCGACAAAATAGTAATGTTACAATGTGGTATCGGAGCATTTGGTTAAGTGACAACCTTGGCTCTGTTGGGTGTTACTCATTAAGATAGAGTCAGTAGTACTCTAGAATGAGTTTGAGTGTAATAATAGATATGAGCGCGTATTTGTTAGTGAATATAAAATTGTTTTATATTGTGATGATTGGTTTGTGGAGCGGTATATGTGTTCTGGTCGGTATAGTCTGTACAACTCTATCGATAGGGATCTCTAAATACTTGTTCAGAACAATTCGACACGATATTGTTTTAAAATAGGGTAAATGAAATAATTTTACCCAAAACTATTTTCGTAGATAAAGGAAATAATTTTTGTAAATTATTACAGTATATGGCTGCTTGTTTGTTAGGAATTGATAATATTAAAATTATTACCATTGATTATTAAATAGGAAATTGAAATCGTAACTCCAAAGTTAAGAAATAAATTCACACACAAGTGGAATTTATGAATATGAATTGTAAATGTGATTTGTAATTTGAAGTAAAAATTCCAGAGAAGTGTTTGGAAATGTTTTGAAAAGAATTTGAAAATTTTGGAGATTTGGAAGCTTTGTATCCTTTTTGGTTTGAAAATGATTTTCAAAGATTTTGGAGAAATATTTTCGAAGGTATAAAAGCTCTAAACTCTTTCAGGTCCTTGGAAAATAATTCCGATGATGACCACGACATCATCGGTGTTCATTTTCGGGTTTCCAAAAGAGGAAATTGCTGCCAGATTGTTTTAAATTAAAGTTGTTTGGAAAATTTGGGTTTGGTTTTGAAAATTCAAAAGATAATTTGAATTGATTTCAAACTTGGTTTTGAAAGGTTGAAAAGACTCTGGAATCCTATTTAAAATAATTTATGGCAATAATAAAGGAGTTGATAACTTATACAACCTGAATTTTGATAGAATAAAAATTAACTTAAAGGATGGAGTTAAATTAAAGTAAGTATAAGTGAATCAATTAAATAAAGTGAATTTAAAGAAAGGTCTAAGGAGGCTAAGTGAAATGATTACTTAAAGAAAATTTATTAAGTTAAAAATAAATTTCGGTTAGTAACAAATGAATTGGAAGTGAGTTTGAATTATGAAAATAAAATTGTGAATGGATAAATAAATTTACAGCTGCAAGTAATGAAATTGAAATTGAATGTTGAACGAAGTTGATTTTGGTACCAAAGTAAAATGAGTAAAGTGATAAATATAAACTTGAGTTATATAAATGAAATTCAATTTGAAATGTTAAGTGAATTAGCAATTGAATAAATGAAGGAATGAAGTGAATGTAAATCAATTGAATGTAAATAAATTAATATGAAATAGTGGATGTAAGTGTTAATTCACTAAAGCTAATTAAATGTGTTAAACCAAATTGAAGGTAAACAAAGTGAACATGAATGTTGAATGTAAAATGAACGAATTCGGTTGTGTTGAATGTACATTGGTTGTTATTTGATTATAAATTGGTTGTATATAAATTCATTAAGTGTTGATGAAATTGAATTAGTGAAATTGAAAGCTAAAGTAATTGGATTTGTAAATAAAACTAATTTAAAATATTGATATGAATCAATTGTGAATGAAAGATAATTGATAAATTCAATATTCAAAAGGTAAATTGAATCCAAACAGAATTGGAAGTTGGAATTGGATATTATGGCTAGCAGGATATACAGGTGTATTAAAGGTAATGGAATTGGGATTTTGATTTTGAAGAAAAAAAATTGAATTGCTCTACGAAAAGGTATGTATTTGAATTTCAGTATGAAATTTGATGATCATCTTGTCTAACCGCTTGGCTTTTCGTTTTCTTTTCGAAATTGGGGGCCTATTATGGCATTTTGTAGTCGTACCGAGCTAGCCGCGCAAAGGAGGTTATGGTGAAATTTTTGAAAATTTAAGGCGTTAGAATATTTTTGAGAAAATTGGAAAATTTTGAAACTATAACTTTGATTTGAGTTGAAAAGTTAAACGATATAGTTGATTTTGGAAAAAAAAGATAACTATATATGGATTTGAAAATATTAGTGAAGTTCTGTAAGAATTTTAACTATGGATTTTGGGAAAGTTAAACACCTAAGTGAATTTGAAATCTGAATTGAATTGTTTTGAAAAGTTAATGGATTTCAAAACTCTTTCTTACTTGGCAATTTCAAGGACGAAATTCTTTTAGGGGGGAAGTTTGTAACGACCCATAATTTCTGTCAATTAAAAATTATATATTTAATTAATTTTAAATATTAATAAATCAAATTTATAAGTCGAATAATTTATTTTTCGAATATCTGGATTTAATTGAGTAATTTAATTAATAATCTAATAATTGAAATTCCAGAAATAATTGAATATTTGATTTAATGTGATTAAAAATGATTTGTAAAGTTATATTAAATCATATTGGAGTTAGAATAATGTTTGTGAACTTTTAAAATTGAATTAAAAGTTAATTTGTGAAAATTGAATATTTTAATATTTAATCGACTAGCGAAAATAGCCATTTTTCAAACAGTCTCAGATTTCGACGAAACTAGTTTCATCGGATCCGTAATGTTATATTATTATATGGTTTCAAATTTCGTGTCAATCGGATTTACCGTTTGTCCGGGGCAAGCCAAAACGCATAGAAATTTGGTTAATCGATTTAATTTAAATTTGATCATTTATTTTCGTAACTCGCACGGATGATCGAATTGGCTCCCGAAACCTAATCCATTGTGTCCGGAACACGGGTTAAACCCTAGAAATGCTGGTCACCGCGCGAGATTTGGAGTTCGGAAATTTGGAGTGAATAGTGTTTTTCGTTGAAATTCTATAAAAGGAACCCTTCACCATTCACAATTGCAAAACCCTCTCTCTTCTTCCTTCAGCCGGCCCTAATTTTCAATGGCCACCATCATTCGAAACTTCTCTTCTCAATCTCTCTTCATCTATCAACAATCATCAGATGCTATTAACTACAAAGTTGAAGATCTAAACGAGACCTTGCGATCCATACGGTGATGATCGAGTATGGAGCGACGTGGAGGGAGCTTGTGGGCCGCGTTCATCTGGGAGTTCGACACGTTTTTCGAGCTCAATACTCGACCGAGCTCCACCATACTTGGGCCGTGGGTGGAGTGGAGGCGTGCGCACGAAATGGAGGCTTCCGATCGTGGTAGAAGTACTCGAGTTGGTCGTATGATTTAGGGCAAAAAGGTCGGC
The DNA here is from genome assembly GCA_030765085.1 of Allium cepa. Lineage (NCBI taxonomy): Eukaryota > Viridiplantae > Streptophyta > Magnoliopsida > Asparagales > Amaryllidaceae > Allium > Allium cepa. The sequence goes on from CM060934.1 coordinate 131,873,360, forward strand.
TATGGGTTCACGAACGCGATGTTTTTCTGGGAGATGGAAGAAGCATTCGTGTGCGATCGACATTTACTAGGGCTTGTGATCTACGGCCCTGATGTTTTGGGTATAAAAAAAGAAATTATTTGTGAATTAATGTGTATAATAATTCGTGTAATATTAAAAACGTTATAACTTTTTGTTACGAGGTCGGAATTGCGCGAAACAAATTGCGTCGGGTTAGTATGGACGAACACTACGCAATGGAGCTAGTTTGGAGTCGTTTGGAGCTAGTGAAAATTTTGGGTAAAATTAAACGCACGCTTAATTTTATTCGAAATAAAACGCTACAACTATTATCGAAAACTCAAGGTGAGAACTTCTCACTCAATCGAATTGTTTCGATTTAAATTTTAAATAGTTAGATTTAAAATTGCTTGATTGTGTGATTGGATGATAATTATTATCTGTTGTACTGAAATAGACCCTATACACCGTATATTAAGCGGATGTTATTTATTAAAAACATATACCGCGATAATTCCAACTTGTATGGAATTGGTATTATATATGTATTTGGAATTTGGAGTTGATTTTCCCGCATTATATAGCGGATGAGACCCTACTGCATCGCATAATAGCGGATAATATTTTATAAATCCCATATACCGCGATATTCCGTCTTGAAGCGGAATTGGTATTGTGCTAACATCTTTGGATGCAGGGAAACAGGTTGGAGGGATCCAACTGGATTCCTCAAATGATTGAATTGGTTTCAATATTGTATGTTGATCTATTTATAATCTACATGATTATCTTTGTGATTGAAATCGTTAAAGGCTATATTTTTAGCCGAATATATTTTTGGTATCGTTAGATGCCGAAAATAAATAAAAAATTTGATTTCTGAAAATTTAAGTTGAGAATTCATAATAAAAATTTAATTTTGGAATTGATTCATTTTAAATGAATAAACGTTGTAATTTTTATAAAAATTATGATTTTTTGTGAAATATAACCAAAATGTGATTTTTGAAATAAGTAGTTGATTTATTTATAAAATGGTTTAAATTGGGATTTTTGAATTATTATAAATGATTTATATAGAAGATTTATAAATTGATATTTATAAATTAAAATATTGGAGTTATAAAACGAGTTTTTATAAGTGTTAAAATAAATATAAATGGATTTCATAAGTGGATGAAATCTATAGATTTATAATTTGTGAAGTTATAAAATGAATAGATTTTGTAGAATAAAAGATTTATAAGTAATTAACTTATAAACTGGATTTTGACGTGTAAATGGAATATGGATAGAATTTGTTAATAAAGTGATTTTATAAGTTGAAGTTGTTATAAAGTATAAATGGAATTTATAAACGTTGTTTTATAAATCCGAAATCGACTTATTCTGATAAGTTTAATTATTATAGCTTATTAAGGGAAATATATCTACGATTTTGGACGGTGAATAATATATTAAAGAAATATTTTGGGAAAGTAATATTTTAAATAGAATTTAAAATGATTTAAAGATGTTTTAAAATGCATAAAGTATCGAAACCATAGATTTCAACATTCATTGTTGAAATAGACGTTTTCGAGAAATAAAAGGAAATAGTGGACTATAACACTGTTGTTATAGTAAATGATTTCCTAAAGGAAAAGTTTTGTATAGTATTGGGGTTTATATATCTATTTTAATTTCGAATCCCTATACTAGTGATTTTGGGTTGTCGTAACGATGTTTTACGCAACATTCGTTTGACCCAAATAAATGTGTTAAGAGAATGTTTTCCTTAAAGAATAAAATATATACTTAATTGTGATTTAAGTATATTGAATATTTTCTAAATGTTGAAAATAAATAGATTTGTGAATTACTTATTGTTAAATAAGTATGGAAATGTTTTCCAATATGAAGTGAAATGTTTTGAGATTTTATCTTTTAAAGATAAATTGAAAATGAATATTAGAAATCGATTTGGAAATCATATATTCATAGATATTTTGGAAAGGTAAATTCACTATGGAATTTATAAAAGAAAGGGATTTTTTTTAAAAATAAACATTGATTTATTTTTAAAAAGTGTGGAAATAAATTTACGGATTTGGAACGTAAATTTAATAAATCGGTAAGGATTTATTTAATTGTTTTAAATGAACCATTTTGAAATGAAAGTTGTAAGGGTGTAAATTTATTTGAAATTGGTTTTCAAATGGTTGAAGTGTGGAATATATATCTTGTAAAGATATTTTTGGAAAATAAATAATTTGGTAAATTATTTGAAATCGGGTTATGTTGTGAATATTGATTTATAGTTAATTAACCGACTATCAATATTGACCCTTAAATGACTATTTGTTGTGAATTGGTTGAAATTGAATGCTACACTTATTTTTAAATTGTTGCGTTCATTATTCAGATTACCCATTCCGAATAGTGATACGACGTAATGGATAGCATTAAAGACCGGTGGTGAAGACCGGGTATTTTTGAAAACGATAGGATGACCTATCGATTGTCTCTGCACCGTTAGCTACGGTATGGAGATTTCCTTTGTGATGGGAAATTCGATCGGGATTGTGAATACCCGGATTGCAAGGGCTTCTTTTGAAGTGCCTTCAGTTCTGTTCGAACCCGGAACAGACTTGTATGGTTACGTGTCTGACATTACATTTTGAGATATAAAGCAGATTTCTTTCAAATACATCTCTGTTGGTAGCGGAGAATTTATTCTCTTAGCTTAACACCCTTCTCTGAGACGTACGAGCTTAGAGGTTTTGTAGTTGAAGGTTATCGGCGATATATTCCCAATTTGGTAATGTGACATGTTGAGTGTTGCTGTGTGATGATTATTTATTGATCATTTGTTGATCAAAGCGTGGCTTTGTGAAAAAGCGTAGCTTTGTGGACGAGACTTCGTCAGACCTCACACCCCGGAAATGGTCAAAACAGGAATATGCGGCAAGGTTATGAGGGTCGCGCCCTTTAGGGTATGTCATTCCCTTCTGGAAAAGGGTGGTGTCAGGTATGGAGCCCTGATGCTTAACCTATGTGGTTGCTTCAATCTCATTTTTCTGTGTGGTTGTTGCTTGGTGATCGAGGGCCCTCGGATAAAGGTCCCAAAGGACCGGGGGGGGGGGGGGTGGCATATTCGTGTAGTAGTTACCTAGTTACAGAGGTAACCCGGTCTTGTGTTGGCAGAGATCTAACCGTAACGTTAGGTTCTCGGGACGTCCCGCCAGAGGCGATCCCATATGGCAGTAGGAAGTTCCTTAGCCTGACCATTTGTTGGAAATCCAAAGAAACAATACGAGCCTTGTACGGTTTTAGTTGTAGAACCTGCCATTTAATATGGTAGCTATAGCAGTCATAATATAATGGGACCTATGCTGGCTAAGATTTATATTCTATTTTCAAAATGTTTTCATCACTATGCACTAATAATAATATCAAAAATGATTTGTTACATAGTAAGCATCTTTGACTATCATAAGGAGAAATCTACTCCAATTCTGCGTTTGCAGTGTGTGCGCGCAGGGGTGGGCCTTATAGTAGTTTCATTTTCCAAAAGCATTACGGATATTTTTCCACTTCTCTTGTTGTTGTTGTTTTAAAAGATAAATAACTGTTTTAGTTCTCAAACCAGTCCCATGACAGACCTGGAGTTTATTGTTCTCTTCCTAAACTCTGGTTGCCCATAATTTTCCACACGGGCAGTCTAGAGTCAGGTTATCAGGTCATTCTGGATTCAGAAGTGCTATGGAGCTTAAGTGGCGAGCTAGATGGCGAGACGTATTACTTGTATATGATATTATCCTTTCCGCTGTAAATTCACTTGTAAGGACGAATTCATATGATTGTCAAGCTATATTGTATATTGTTGTTGTACACTCTGATGTGATTTGATGTAATGTAATAACTAATATAGTTCTTTTTGATTTAAAGATTATTCATTTATCTATTATATGTTGTTCCGCTGCGATATGTGAGATTCTGATATTGTTTCTGTTCTGTTTCCTTACTTCTTCTATCTTTTTCTTCTACCTCTTCTTTTTAACCCTAACAATTCGGTTTTTCGGTATTCGATTATGCGGCATTTGATACAGTGGACGTAAGAATGCCGACCTTCGGATCCCGACAAAATCGTAATGTTACAATGTGGTATCAGAGCATTTGGTTAAGTGACAACCTTGGCTCTGTTGGGTGTTACTCATTAAGATAGAGTCAGTAGTACTCTAGAATGAGTTTGAGTGTAATAATAGATATGAGCACGTATTTTTTAGTGAATATAAAATTGTTTTATATTGTGATGATTGGTTTGTGGAGTGGTATATGTGTTCTGGTCGGTATAGTCTGTACAACTCTATCGATAGGGATCTCTAAACACTTGTTCAGAACAATTCGACACGATATTGTTTTAAAATAGGGTAAATGAAATAATTTTACCCAAAACTATTTTCGTAGATAAAGGAAATAATTTTTGTAAATTACTATAGTATATGGCCGCTTGTTTTTAGGAATTGATAATATTAAAATTATTACCATTGATTATTAAATAGGAAATTGAAATCGTAACTCCAAAGTTAAGAAATAAATTCACACACAAATGGAATTTATGAATATGAATTGTAAATGTGATTTGTAATTTGAAGTAAAAATTCCAGAGAAGTGTTTGGAAATGTTTTGAAAAGAATTTGAAAATTTTGGAGATTTGGAAGGTTTGTATCCTTTTTGGTTTGAAAATGATTTTCAAAGATTTTGGAGAAATATTTTCGAAGGGATAAAAGCTCTAAACTCTTTCAGGTCGCTGGAAAATAATTCCGATGATGACCGCAACATCATCGGTGTTCATTTTCGGGTTTCCAAAAGAGGAAATTGCTGCTAGATTGTTTTAAATTAAAGTTGTTTGGAAAATTTGGGTTTGGTTTTGAAAATTTTAAATTAAAGTTGTTTGGAAAATTTGGGTTTGGTTTTGAAAATTCAAAAGATAATTTGATTTTATTTCAAACTTGGTTTTGAAAGGTTGAAAAGACTCTGGAATCCTATTTAAAATAATTTATGGCAATAATAAAGGAGTTGATAATTTATACAACCTGAATTTTGATAGAATAAAAATTAACTTAAAGGATGGAGTTAAATTAAAGTAAGTATAAGTGAATCAATTAAATAAAGTGAATTTAAAGAAAGGTCTAAGGAGGCTAAGTGAAATGAAGGTCGCGCCCTTTAGGGTATGTCATTCCGTTCTGGAAAAGGGTGGTGTCAGGTATAGAGCCTTGATGCTTAACCTATGTGGTTTCTCCAATCTTATTTTTCTGTGTGGTTGTTGCTTGGTGATCGAGGGCCCTCGGATAAAGGTCCCAAAGGATCGGGGGGTGGCATATTCGTGTAGTAGTTACCTAGTTACAGAGGTAAGCCGACCTTGTATTGGCAGAGATGTAACCATAACGTTAGTTTCTCGGGACGTCCCGCCAGAGGCGATCCCATGTGGCAGTAGGAAGTTCCTTAGCCGTTCCTTAGCCTGACCATTTGTTGGAAATCCAAAGAAACAATACGAGCCTTGTATGGTTTTAGTTATAGAACCTGCCATTTAATATGGTAGCTATAGCAGGCATAATATAATGGTACCTATGCTGGCTAAGATTTAATTTCTATTTTCAAAATGTTTTCATCACTATGCACTAATAATAATATCAAAAATGATTTGTTTGCGTAGTAAGCATCTTTGACTATCATAAGGAGAAATCTCCTCCAATTCTGCATTTGCATTGTGTGTGTGCGGGGAGGCCTTATGGTAGTTTCATTTTCCAAAAGCATTGCGGATATTTTTCCACTTCCCTTGTTGTTGTTGTTTTAAAAGATAAATAACTGTTTTAGTTCTCACACCAGTCTCATGACTGACCTGGAGTTTATTGTTCTCTTCCTAAACTCTAAGTGCCCATAATTTTCCACACGGGCAGTCTAGAGTCAGGTTATCAGGCCATTCTGGATTCAGAAGTGCTATGGAGCTCAAGTGGCGAGCTGGATGGCGAGACGTATTACTTGTATATGATATTATCCTTTCCGCTGTAAATTCACTTGTAAGGATGAATTCATATGATTGTCTAGTTGTATTGTATATTGTTGTTTACACTCTGATGCGATGTAATGTAATAACTGAGATAGTTCTTTTTGATTTAAAGATTATTCATTTATCTATTATATGTTGTTCCGCTGCGATATGTAAGACTCTGATATTGTTTCTGTTCTGTTTCCTTACTTCTTCTATCATTTTCTTCTACCTCTTCTTTTTAAACCTAACAATTCGGTTTTCCGGATTCGATTATGTGGCATTTGATACAGTGGACGTAAGAATGCCGACCTTCGGATCCCGACAAAATCGTAATGTTACACTCGGGGAGCAACCAAGCTCTGAGAAGTAGTGTCGGGGAGGTAGTGTTTGCGAAGGGGAAGACATCAGTGGAGTCAGTTGTCATTTTAATCGTGTATGGAAGTGGTTTTGGTGGAGAGAAGATCTCGAGTTTGTCGTGAGAGTGTCAACTGTGCACGACCATTTTTGTTTGTGAAGAAGGATTTGTTTGTGGGATTAAGGGTAATTGAGATTAATTAAGTAATTGGAGTATTTAATTGTTTAATTAATTTGAAAATCTTATAAAATCAATTTCTAACTCATATGAGGTCGAATTGGAACGTAGGAAATTGCATTGTACTCATGGAAGCAATATCTTCATTATGGAGTTGGTTTGGTCAAATTTGGAGCAAGTGAAAATTTGGGTTACAATCGAATGCCCGTTCGATTTCAGTCCAAATCGGAATGCTTCGGCGAAAACTGGAATCAATGTGAGTTTAACTCACATTAAATTTTATGATATCAATGAGTTATAAACGTTTATTGATTGTTTGGATGCTAGTTAAATTGTTTGATAACCTATTTGGTTGAATTTCCGATTGAAAAATGGATGACATATTAATATGATCATTATAATCCCATATGATTATATGTATATTATTCATAACCATTGTTTTGCAGGAAAAATATATAGAGTGACCCAAAGGTGATTCCTTGCCCATAAATTATTTATTTACATCCATATGATGGTATTGATAGTTAATTTAAATTAATTTCTAATATTCCATTTAATAGTTTGAATGTCGTTATAACAATTTTACGCTATACCGTTGTTTGATAAATTACTTTCCCAAAACCTGATCATATGAACATGAGCTTGTGTTTCCGCTAGAAAGAATATTGAAAAAATTATTAATCATTTTGATTAATGATAATTTAAATTAATTAATCATTTTAATTAATTAATTTGAGACTAATTAACCAATTTGATAATGATATTTAAAATTGGTTTATCTTTAGATTCAATTAATCATTTTTGCTAATTATGTTTTGTACTTAATTAATTATTTTAACTAATGATTATTTGTGTTTAATTAATTATTTTGGTTAATGATAATGGAATTTAATTCAATTATTAAACTTAATTAATTATTTCAATTAATGATAATTGAAATTAATAATCATTTTACTTAATGATATTAAAAAGTAATAAATCATTTCAAATAATGATATTAAAATTTAGTTAATCATTTTAATTAATGATTGTTTTAAATTTAATTAATTCTTTTAACTAATGATATTTGGAATTTAGTTAAATCATTTTAATTGATGACGTTTTATAACTAAATAAATCATTTTAACAAATGATGTTTTTAATTAATTATTTTGACTACTAATGTTTGAATTTAATTAATCCAATTAATTTATGCTTATTTAAATTTAATTAATTGTTTTAATTAATGGAATTTAAATTATTCATCAGTTTAATTAATGATGTTTGAGATTAACTGTTCATTTAATTACGATTATTTGAATTTAATAAATCTTCTTAATTAATGATATTTAAGTCAACTAATTGATTTAATATAATTGATTTAAGTAAATTAACTAATATGATAAATTTGCTTTAATCAACCGATTAAAGTTAATTTGCCAATGTTATAAAAGTATTTGGAAATAATTATCTATTTTATTATAGATAATGAATTGTTTATTTAAAAGAGATTTAAACGTGATTAATTATTTTTCAGAATAATTAATATTGTTTTTAAAGTTATAAAAAGGAATTGGAAATCGATTATTGGGATGTTAAGTTGGATAACATACTAGGTATTTGGTCTGATGTTGGATTAGGCCTTCGTGGTCACACACATAGGAAAATTATCCTCTTAACTTTTTAATAATTAGGAATTAATTCTAAAAGTGTTTTACTAGTATGGAAATCAAGCACAAGTCCAGTTCGTTTTCAAAAGTAAAAGTTTGATTCGTTTATGGAAATAAATTATTTTCGTAAAGCGAATCACTTATATGGAAACAATTTATTTGTATAATTAGCACTAAACATCAAAGAAGTAAACTTGTCGCTTTTTCAAAAGTTAAAAATAATCGTTGGACATGCCTTTAAGGTAACACTGCCTTGACTGCCCGATATTATTGTTAATCAATAAAAAGCACATGTTTGAAATTCAATGAGTGGTGATAAGTATACAAGACTTAATTTCCATATATGATCGTTTTATATCCTCGATAGTTATATATCAGCTATCAGTTACTTCAGCTATTTTATTATCGTCATTTTAAGACGAATTATTGCTCCATTGAGCATTGCTATCCTTTATCAGAAATGACTAACCTAAAAGCACGAGTGGAAGCCAAGCTATGTGGGGTTACTCCCATTGGGGTATTTTCACATCTCATCTAGTTTGGATTCGACTGTGCATTTTGATGTGAAAATATCGGATCCTCGGTAAGGTTTAGAGGGAATCGGCTTGGTATTATTCGAGAAGTGTCACAGAGTAAATGAACTTCTCAGAATTATATTACCAAAGGTATACTTCAAGGGGGTGCACCTTCCTAATCATTTGTTGGAAAACTTTCTTTCCTTATTTGATTCGAAAACCCTAAATCTGTTTTAGCTTCAATTTGCCACGAGTAGAGCCAACTCCTCATCACGGCATTTATGTGTTTATTTAGTCCATTCTATGAAGTTGAACTGTTACCTTATTTAGTCCACTCTATCAAGTTGGACTGTTACCTTATACAGCCCATCCTATCGAGTTTGGACTGTTACATTATTTAGTCCATTCTATCAAGTTGGACTGTTTTCCTTGTTCTATCCATTCTGTCCAGTTTGGATTTTACTTGGTTTATTTCCATTCTTTTAAGTATGGTTTAATGTTATCTACACTCTTACATAATTGGAATTGTTCTTGATATTTATTTCTGCTCTTGTCTGTTTGGATGTTATTCCGGTGAGGTAAAAACCCGTTCCGCGTTAGCGGCATTGTCTCACAGAACTTTTATATGTTTCTCCATCATTTGAGTTATCTCACGCTGGTATTTTCCAGACTGATTCGGATGTTATTTATTTACAATGCTCGGGTCAGACCGAGTATTTTCCCACGTTGTCCTCGGTGTTATGGCATTCATGGAGGCGAGCTGAAATTTCGCCTGTCGTGGTATTTTATTTTCCGCTGTATTATATAGTATACCTATCAGCATGTGTAAGGTCGGGATTTTATAACTATCAGTTGATAAGGTTTGTTTTTAACAATGATATACTCTGTATGTTTGGAGTGACAGTTTCTACAGTCCTTGTTATATTATATGTTATCGTTTTCGTTGTGAGATTCTATTTTTCTCTGTTCTCTGTTCTTTTCTTTTTATTTACCCTAACAATCTACCATTTTGTCGATTGGATGCGTGATATTTGAACATAGTGGTTGTGTTTGGTGTCGACTTTCGATGGTCAAAAAGGCGGGTCTTTACAACATTGTTATATGATAACAATGTCACTATATAGTTTATAATAGAACTAAGAGCTCAGTGGAAGTCGAGAGAGATACTCTGAATCGTTCCACTGATAAAGGAGTTTATCAACATCAGAGAGAGTTGATTGATAGAGTAGATAATTAAAACATAATAGCATACTCATTCACTAAGGGACTAACCCGATCGGTTTACAGGAAACCTATTGGAGAAGTTGGAATGAGATACCATAATTGACCCTACGTGGAACTGGGAGATTGATAGAGTTTAGGGTATGCCCTAGTGACATTTATGTAATTTATAACATATATCAAACTCGTTGACCAATCATGTTCGAAACAAAAAGTATATTCTTTCCATAATATACTTGATATAGTATGGTTATATTAATTAAATAATTTAGTTAAAAGTATATTTAATTGAAAATCCTTAAATGGTATGTTTTGTGATAATAGTTACAAAGTGTTGTAACCGTGAGTAATTTATCATAATAAAAATGAATATACTATTTTAAACGATCCTAGTCTAGATGCATCGAGATTGAATATCCATTTATCCATTGAGATTAGAGTACGTAACGCTCTCCAAATTTTGGGTAGTGCCTTACTCATGGCTGCTAGAGGCACCTAGTGGTTATATACTGATAGTAACAGGATGAATGACTCACTCAATAATTTTCTATTGGTTAATATAAATAAAGTCAAAAAGAAAATATCGATGTGATTGATCTACATAGTTCTCTCAACTTGATAATACCATGGATCTTCAATATGAAAGCTCTGCTTTGGTTATAGTCAAATCATGGTATGATGTCTATCGAGTGACTATAGTTGGATCAAGTGGAAGTATGGGAAGTAAAGCATAATTCAAGAAAGAATTCATCTCCTTTGTTATATAGGGTTAGTATCACGGTCAACTCAAGTCAACTCAAAGTCAAGGTCTCTGGCCAGAGCATTTCGGTTAATAATAATTGCTATTATTGAATCAAGAACTTTGTCTTTCGGCTATATAGTTGAATATGGATGATTTCGAAATTTTGACGATTACCAAATTTCATAAGTCCAAAATGATAGTTCAGACGAAGATAATTGGGGTAAATAAATGCCACAACCGGGTAACGTTTATTAAACTAAAATTGAATTTTATCGAAACTAAGTAAGCGATAAATTTGGCCATAATGTCACACTACCTGCTAAGTGACATGTGAATGTGAACATTTAAATAGTTCGATGTTGATTGCTGACCGGATTTACACCCAGGATTTACACAACCGAAATGATAAATTCTCTTTAGACCAAACTATTTAATTAGTTTATAGTTGTTATAAATTAATTAAACAAATTAATATTTATAAAATATTGATTATAAAAATTTGAATATGATTTGAGAAATAAATATTGTTATATGTATATATATAATAGTTATAAGTACATCGATCGATATGAGATATCAATAACAAATTAAATTGAATCCAATTTGACATATCTAATTTGGGTTAAATGGGCCAATGGACTATGTTTGAGTCATGGTTCGGCTATAATGACGTAGCATAGGGGCTGCAAAAATGTAGCAAGTTAGGTTTTGAAATGCATGGTTGAGATTAGGTGAGAAAAAGTATAAGACACTATAATCTTTTCTCTCTCATTCAACTATTATAAAACTATTTCAAAACCTAAATTCAAAATACTTTTTGCTACCTCCTCCATCCTAATAGAGGCCGAACCTTACCTGCAAAACTTTAATTATATCTCAAAGAAAATCACTTCAAATGGATAGTTATTTGATAGCAAAGGGTTTCAGGTTTAAAGGACTGGCACTCTGATGAATTGAGGGAATTTCCGAAGGAAGAGGATTTATCTTTTCAATGTGGAGTTGAAGACATCTGTTGTCGGTAACTATTTATTTACATAATATATAGATAATTATGGTATAATAATATATAGTATTACCGCTTAGTTAGTTAGGTGAGATTTCTATACATAATGTTGTTGTCACAATAATGATTGGCTATATGAATAAATTTAATGTACTCATATATACTCAAATTTTATTAATAATCTAATGATCTGTGCTAAATAAAAGTATTTTATTTTAATATTATATTAATTAATAAATATATATTACATTTACAATTTATATCAAAGCACATATATATACTTTATAAAATTGATTTAGTAATTTTCTAATATATTTTTATATCAATTATGAATTTTATTAGCCGATTTTTTTTTGTTATTATTAGATTTTTTTCATTATTTAATCACTGTAAGGTTTAATAAATTCATATAAAATAAATAACATTTGGAAATTCAATTTTATATATTTTTAAATTAATTCATCATCTCAAAAGTTCTTAGCAAAAATTTTATATTTTTTGCATTTGTTTTTATATTTTTAAAAGTTAAACAAAAAATCGACCGTTTAGTATTTAATTTATTAAAAATATAATTGTTATTTAGAAAAACTTGGAAATTTTTTAAAACCCTTAAAATATTATTTTTGATTTTTTGAAAATTTAAAATTTGATATTATATTATATAATTATTTTATATGATTTAATTAATGAAAAATTGATAAACTAATTCATATAAATATATATTAATCTAATAAAATTATAAAAAATAGATCTATGATGATTTCGAACTAGAAAATTAAATATATATATATATATACATATTTACATAATTTATTATAATATTGATTATATATGTATTCATATAATTATTTTTTAATTCATATGTATATATATATATATATCTATATATATATAAATAAGTAAAATATTTTATTTCCATAACTATATAATTTTGTATGTGCATATATATGTTTAATTGTTATTTATAACATAATATATGTATATACTATTTTATATAATAAATACACACACACACACACACACACAAACACACACACACACACATATATAGACACACACACATAATTACTTAGAAATTTATAACTAAAAGTATATGCCCATATTTGGAAAACATACAATACATATAGACCGAACTAATATGTCCATTGCCATGTAAATTGTAGCATCTATATACATACATGTTATATCTTGCATGGAATATAATGTTACACAGGCACACACATATACATATGTATATGATACATATGTATACTTATATATTAAGTAAAACTAAATCAAATAAACTTCATACAAGAATTTATAAATTTAAATAAAATACATGATTTCATTTAAACAAGATTTAGAAATGCTTTAAGTAAATTAGACTTCATAGGCCTAATACTGACCCAATAGGGTAATGTTTTTTTTGGAATCCACTCATACCTTCCACTACGAGCCCATAGTGTGAGTGGAAGTTCATTAACCCAATTTCCTTTATCTTTAGTTAGATGCTTTTTGATGGTGGACTTGATGATTTTATTTACTGCCTCCACTTGCCCATTTGCCTGTGAGTGTGCAACAGTGGAAAAGCTTTTCTCGATTCAAAAGCGTTTGCAAAAGTCTTTGAACTCGGCGCTTTAGAACTAAGTCCCGTTGTCAGCAACGATCTATTGTGGCACTCCAAACCTGCAAATAATGTTTTAGTAACAAAATTAATAACTTTTTTCTGTTAATAGTGGTCAGCGGTTCCGCTTTGGCCCATTTGGTGAAATAATCAACATCGACCATAGCATATTTGGCTTCTCCTTTCACCAATGGTAATACGCCAATCAAATCAATTCCCCGGATCGTGGATGGCCACGAGATGACCATCTATTTTAGCTCAGTCGAAGGAGTTCTTTTGAACTTGTCGAATCTTTGGCATTGGTCGCACCATCTAACGTAATCTGCTACATCGTGTTTTACTGTTGGCCAAAAATACCTATATCGGAGGACTTTCTTTGCAAGGGTTTGCCCTCCTGTGTGATCTCCATAGACGCCTTCATGAACTTCCCTAATGATTCTTCGGGCTTCATCGTTGATCACACACCTTAGCAAAGGGGTAGAGAATCCCCTTCGGTAAAGCATCCCATCCCGTACTACAAACCGTGACACTTTTTGAAGGAGCTTTTTCCATTGTTTCTTGTCTGTAGAGAGTGTTCCTTTAAGCAGGTAGTCCATGATCGGAATCATCCATGATTCTGGATCTTCGGCTGTCTCAAGAATCCAATCTATATCCATCTCAGTTATGCTTGGAGCGGTCAGGGTTTCGACTGGGACTAGCCCCATGGTTTGAGCTTCTCTGAAATTGGCCAGTTTGGCTAGACAGTCTGCCTTCATGTTTTGTTCTCTTAGGATATAAGTTATGTTGTAGTGTTCGATGTCAATCGGTAATTCCTACACTTTAGACAAATACGGGGCGTGGTTCTCTCCTCGAGCTTGGTACTTGCCTTTCACCTGGCAGATGACTAGCTGAGAGTCGCTATAGATGTATACGGACTTTATCCCTTGTTCCTTCACAACATTAAGCCCAGCTATTAGTGCTTCATACTCCGCTTCATTATTTTGTTGTAGGGAATTCCAAGCATAAAGCACAGCTAACAAATTAGCCTTCGAGAGTTTTGAGAACTACTCCAGCCCCCAAGAAGGAGCTATTAGATGCACCATCAAAAAAATATTTCCAACATGTCTCCTCTTCCAGGTTTATTTTTTCTTCATTATCTCTATCGTAAACTTGGCAACAAAGTATGCCAGCGCCTTCCCGTTGATCGCCCTTCATGGATGGTAAGTAATTTCATATTGACTCAACTCGATGTTCCATTTGAATAGCCGTCTAGAGGTCTTGAGGCTGTATAACACTTGCTTCAAGGGTTGATCGGTCAACACTTTAATCGGGTGTGCTTGGAAGTATGGTCGTAACATTCTAGACGCGATCAAGAGTCACTATGCCAGTTTTTCCAATTTCGAATAGTTCTTCTCTTCTCCAGTGAGCCATTTACTAATGTAATATATGGGTTGCTAGATCTTGGCTTCTTCTTGTATGGGCACGACACTTAATGCATGGTACAAGACTACTAAGTAGATGTACAGATTTTCTCCATCTACTGACATGAACAGGACTGGCGGGGTTTCCATATGTCGCAGCAGCCCTTAAAATGCAGTTTGACAAGCTTGATTCCATTCAAAGTTCTTCTTTCCCTTCTTTATCACGTCAAAGAACGGTATACATTTGTTGGTTGCCTTTGAGATGAACCGGTTTAGCGCTGCAACATTTCCATTCAAGCTTTGAACTATTTCTTGTTCCTTGGGACCTCAACTTCCCATAAAGTGGTAATTTGTTCAGGATTTTCTTCAATGCCTCTGGCGCTTACAATGAATCCCAAGAATTTCTGAAGTGACATTTAAGTGGATTGAGTTTCATTCCATATTTGCTGAGTATTTCAAACATTTCGGTGAGGCTGTCTAAGTGATTTGCCGCTATGCATGATTTAACCAACATATTGTCTACATAAATCTCCATAGTCTTCTCGATTTGAAGTTTAAACATGGAGTTCACTAGTCGTTGGTAGGTTGACCCAACATTTTTTAAGCTAAATGGCATCACTTTGTAGCAGTACAGTCCTAGATCAGTAATGAAACTGGTATACTCCTGGTCAGCTTCATGCATCATGATCTGGTTGTACCCCAGATAGGCATCCATAAGTGATAGTAGTTCATGTCTAGCTATCCCATCCATAAGTTAGTCGATTCTAGGTAGAGGGAAGCAGTCTTTTGGGCAAGCTTTGTTCAGGTCCGAGTAGTTGATACAAGTTCGCCATTTTCCATTGGACATCTTGACTAAAATCAGGTTGGATACCCATTTAGGGTAAATTGCATCTTGGATAAAATCATTCGCCATCAGCTTATCCACTTCTTCTCTCAGTGCTTTTGATCATTCGGGTCCTAGGCTACGTCTCTTCTACTTCACTGGTGTATACTTGGGATCAATATTAAGTGCATGACATATAATCTCTGATGAAACTCCACACATAACGGAATGTATCCAAGAGGATAAATCTAGGTTGGAGTGGAGGAATTTGATAAGTTCCAGTCGCAACTCATCTCCAAGATATGATCCAATCATCAGGATCTACGTTGGGTCATCCATATCGACTAGCATAGACACCATCAATTCTGCTAGTGTTGTCTGTTCCTCCCTAAACTCTTCTTTTAAGGGTCCAAAGCCTAATCGAATCGACTATGGTCCCCAAGCCAAGGCTGCTCTGTAGTTGCTATTCGGTAGTTTCATGAATATGGAGAGTTCTCCCCACATTCTTCCCTTTTTTTCTTCTAGACTCGCGTAGTTCTATGACATAACACTCTGTAGCAGCACTTTGGTCTCTTTTGATCACCCCCACTCCATTCTCTGTCGAAAATTTCATGGTTAGACACCACTGAGCTAAAGTAATTCTAAAATCTGCCAAGGTTAGTGACCCAAGAAAGCATTGTAGGCAGACATTTCATCTACAATCACAAAGGTTTGGAAGTTGATGAATCTCGGGTCACCTTCTTCGAGTTCTATGGTTAAATCGATTGTTCCGATGAGCTACTTAGATTTGCTGGTGAATCCCTAGATCTTTGTTCGACAAACTGATACATTTTTCATACTAATCTTCATCTTGTCGAACGTGTGCTTGAAAAGCATATTCATAGAACTGCCACTGTCTACCAATACTTGTCGGACCATGGCAGGTCCGATTCCTACTATTGTGACCATATGGTCAAGGGTCGGAGTTTCTATTCCTTCAGTATCTCGATTCTGAAACACTATGCTGTCATTCAGGTTCCTCTGCTGCTTGGCAGGAGTTCTTTCTTCGAGCACAAAACATGAACCTTTTGAAGCGTGTCTTGGTGAGCTCGCATATCATTCCATTTCACCCCAACTCTTCCATGCGGGGTGAAGTCATCTAGATATTGTTCCGATAATAAGTCTCTGGTCGGTCCATCTAGATCCCTCTTCGCTGGTTCTAGCTTGGTTTCTATGATCCCTGGGAGCTTGGGGTGCTGCAGGCTGGTCAAAATTTTACGGCTTCCTCATATACCACTGAAGCTTATTTTCCCGAATCAATTCTTCAATAATGTTCTTCAAGTGACAACACTCATTCGTGTTATAACCATGTGTTTTATGGAAACGACAGTACTTTTCGGAGTACTTTTGCTGTTCAGATGCTTCCTTTTTAGGCGGCTTCTTATACTCCTTCATCCCCTTTGTCGCAAGGTAGATGTTTTCTGGAGTATCATTGAGCGGGGTGTAGTCTTTGCGCCTGAAGCCTTTAAGCTGCTTTCTACTTCCGTTTTCTTGTTGGAATTCTGATTCTTCCTTTTCTGATTCCCGCCCTTCCCTGCGTTACTAATGGTGGTCCCGGAGGTATTTGCATCTTGGTTTGCCACCATACCATTTTGCCTAATGTTGATTAGTTGCAGGTTAGTAGGTCTTTAATCTAGCGCTTCTTCTTCTTCTTCTTCCAATCTTAATTATTGGCTCGTCTTTCGATTAAAGTCCTTACTGCTGGTTGGTTGCTTCATTTTGATCCATTTCTCGAATTTAGTGTTGGGATGGATGACGTTGACTAGACCATGAAGACTATATCTTTATTTGGATTACTTACTTCGGTGACCGTAGTGTTAAACCGACTCATGAAGGATTTCAAAGATTCATTCATCCCAGCAATAGGCCCGATAAGGACATCACATCTTTTAGATGCGCTGTGTGAAGCCTAAACTGATCAAGGAACCTCATTGCTAATTCACTGAAAGTGGAGACGGATTTGGTGGGAGCTGGGTAAACCACATGGAAGTGATTCCTTCGACAAAGATTGGAAAAAACCTAGACCGAACAACATTCGAGGCATTTGCTCCATCCATGTACCAACTGTACTTGTACAAGTGCGACTTCGGGTTCCTCGTTCGATCGTAGGATGGGATAGTTGGCATAGTGATCTTTTTAGGACATCGTTCACGTAGAATGTCATCAATAAAGGGAGTCCAACGTCTAGCAGATCCCATTCATCATCTCTCCTATGCTTGCTTTTGTCCATTAGGCGCTTCACCATGTTCGCAATATATGCCTCGGATGTCTAATAATCCGCGGGTTGGCTGTTGTTACTAACCATATATTTGATTTGACAAACGGTCTTGGTTAGTAGGCTGATGCCTAGGCTCTCCTATCTTTGGGAGAGCTACTCCCTTAGAGTTCTGTTGGCTTTCGGTTGGTCATATGGGGAAGTTTGGACCTCTCTACTGTTCAGCACATTAATGTTCTCTTTCAGCTCATCGTCATCAAGTGTTCTCCATCTTTAGAGTCAGAGAGATCCAATGGTATATCTTCTTATAGAGTTTTTGTCCCTAGATTCAAGTTTACGGCGGGCTGCTTTGTAGCTGGTAGAGTGCTTGCATTTTCTTCTATGGTGATTTCTACAGCTCCACCCACTACTCCCTTTTTCTAGTGCTTTCTGTTACTCCTTTTTAGGCTAGAAACGAAAGAATTTTCTTATTCTATGACGGCCGCGGACTCTGGAATGGTTCTTGGAGCAATAAGGGATTGTAAGGTCAAGAGGGCATTCAATTTGTCTATAAGAGCTTTATGGCTGTTTTCCATCTTTTGATTAATTTCATTAATCATCCTATTTAATCCATCTCTAATGACAACTTCATGCTGAATAGAAATCCCCGCACCTTATCTCCTGCGTTTGTGCTAGAATTTGGTCTGGCTAATGGGTTGTTGGTGCCATTGACTTCAACTTGATGAGGATTGGTCTCCTCTCCGTCTATTACAACTCCTATGGATCTTTCAGATGCAGTTCTCTTTCTTCTTGGTACCATTGCTTCCCAACAGCTAATTTTCTAACCAACGGATTGGTGATCTAACTTCTGAACCTGTTTGATCCAAAGCAGATAGCTAGATCTAAACCCAAGTTGGATTCTCAGTGAAAGCACCAAAACGTTAACCAAAAAAGTGGATCAACACCCTGGATTGAGTGTGAAAGCACCAGCCCTATTTATCAAGGCAAATAAAATAGGAAAAACAATAGAAAATTGTAGAAAAATTAAAGAGATAAGAGATTTTTATAGTGGTTTAGCTTTTAACGAAGCCTACGTCCATATTATATATTTTATTTGATCAAATGCTATTATAATAGAGTCTGAATTACAATATCATTTCTCTTCTTCATGTTAGATTAATCCACCATTGTTAGAAACAAAAAGAGGATCTCAATTGTCTCTTAATGGCTGTTGTATGGGAGAAGAGAAGTAAAGAAAGAATAGTAGAACTTCATTAGAGATCCAGTAAGAAACCCTTTTTTTGTTAGAGATAGGATAGTATTTATAGGACTTAGGGAGCACCTGGGCTAGAACTATTGCACCGGAAGCCTATAGCCGAAAATAGGAAGCAACATAGAAAGTTAGGAGCAATTTTGAGCTAAATATTTGGATCGGTACCGATCCAGTTGGATTAGATCGATATCGATCCAAATAGTTGTGCAATTTTTGCACAACTTCCATCCAGTTGACTTCCTTGCTTGATTGTGATAAGCTTGTTGACTTGTTTTGATGATGATTCACATATGAACTTGACTAAATTATAATCTGAATTAGATAAGTTCATTTCTTGAACTCGGATGCTTGGAATACCACCAAACTTTGTAGATAGGCTCAGAAGAGATATAAGATCATGATGCAAGTGGCTAGGAGAAATCACAAGCCAACCTTTTGGATTGGTCCGATCCAACTGGATTAGATCGGTACCGATCCAAAGAGTTGGTTTATTTTTCACTTAAACTTCTTGTGTTCCTTTGTCTTGTCCTTTTAGGTCTTCCGGTTAAGTTTTGAGTCGTTCTGGCTTAATCTAAATGCTCTAATTCCTTTTGAATTTTGCTTGGTTAAAAGCCTGGTTAGCAGTTTATACTAGTAAATGATCAAGCTTGGATTTTTGATTATAAAAGGACATTGAGCTTAGACGTCTGGGTGTAGACGATATTTTGGATTAGATTGGTACCAAGATTTTATAAGGATAACCATTGTAATGTGATTGACTAGTGTGTAGGAAGCACTATGATGTAGATGGATACAAAGATGATATGAGTTTGCATTATCGATCAATGGAACGAAGTATTTGGAGTTGTGTGGATAAACATGATTTAGAGAATCAAGAAATGGTTGGAGTTTTGACTTTCGTTTATAAAGGAAATCCTGGATTGAGTTAGGGGTGAATGATATAGGAAGTATTTTGAACAAAAAATTAGAAAAAAGGATCGCAAGATTTTTGGATAAACCTGATTTGAAGACTAAAAAATGAATATTTAATTTGTGCGCATGGAGATTGCGGAGGCGATTTTATGGAAGTGAAATTTCGGGATTAAAATATGTTTTAAAGAGGGAAGTAATTAGATTTTTTTCAATCGTCCCTCGGATCGAAGATTGACTAACTATTAAAAAAGTCTTTTGGAAATATTGACTTGAATGTACGTGTTTGTGTTGCATATAAGGTGCACATGAACAATGTACTTCATAGTCGATCACTTAACACTATCACTATTTATGTTAGGATTTCACCTTAGAATAGTTCTCCACTTATGTTTAGGGTTTTAGTTGCTTTGTTTTAATGGGTAAATAGGGTACGATCTCTTTTGTTTGAATGCATGAATGTTTGTTTATTGATATTCCATAGGACTTAGGATAATTTTTTGTATAATTGAGAAAATGATATTTTCATATCAAATTTATCGGATGATTGGGGAAGTGATATCATGAGTGAAGTGACATTGCTTAAGTTGGGTTTGAATTTGTAATAAGAGATATGCTATGTTCACCAAGTTAAGACATTGACCGTTTTGATGTTCATTGGTAAAAAAGGAATCTTCTGGTGATTCAAGGTTTTTTGTTCATTTGGATAAGACACCATTTACTTTTGAGTTACCTTATGCTAGCAATCCAAATGATGCCTTTAAGACTTGTATGAGAGACTGCATTTCAGTGTGGGGCACTTTATGCTAAGGCTAACGGTTGTTGTGCATTTTAGCATCAGTTATCTGAGTTGGTAGAGTGGATTCTAAAAGTTGTAGACGTGCATGTGCATTTGAGTTGATATTTTGGAATGGGTTTATGCCAATTGTAGAGTTTGTTAGTTTGACATGGGAAGAACAATCTGGTCAGGAGTACTTGGAAAGTGGAGGAGAATGTCCAATGTTTTCATTTTGGCTCTCTTCTGAAGCATTTTCTCATTTGCTTGTTTATTAGTATAGGTATTATCTAGGTTTGGTTGAAATGCTACTATAGATTATGTTGCTTTGTTTAAGATACAACTGCTTGATTTTGTTAACTTGGATGTTTGTTTTATTTATGGTATGGATTGTGTTGTTTAGTTTTGATGCGTTTTATATACTTTGGTTTTGGTGGTTTACTGATATATAAGTTCACCCTATGATATGCTGAAGTGAATGTTTGTTGCATATAAATAGAATTTATATGTTCATTCTATGACGCTTGGATACATTTCTGATAAGTCATATCATCTCTATATGTGATATCTCGTATCATCTCATCATATATAGGAGGGCTCATTTTATAGATAGACGAATTTATTTCATATTTCATGTATATAGATATCATGATGTCATGTTATTTTTCATGTTTCATAGTACATAGGTACCACTATAGCTATTTTGATTGATAGTAGGACACACACTTATTAAGGAATTTGATTAGTGGATGTTTTTTATGGTTGGCATCTTATTTGCGTGGGTGATTGCTTTATTTGAGTGGATGGTAACTTGATTATTTATTAGATATGTTATGAATAACTGTATGTGATGTAGATGAGAGTGCATGTGAATTGCATTATCTATCCTTTAAGAATCAAGGATGAAATTCTTATAAAGGGGATGTAATACAGCAATATTTTAATAATAAATAATATGGGACTTTTAAATGATAATTCTATTCAGTCAGATATTGTAGGTGTGAAATGATCATTTTTCCAATTTTAGAGGTTGATGATGGGACTTGCACCATTGCGACCGACTTTTTTTTTCTGATCTGCGCGGTATATAAATTTGTTTAATTCGAAGGACATACGGAGAAGATACATGTTTTGGAGCTAAATGAGGGATTGAAATTTAAAATTTTGAATAGAAGAGCGTTTGAGTTTTTCCATTTAACTATAAAAGAAGGAATACGTAGCAACCAATTTCAAAATTTCCATTTTCTTAACTTTTCCATTTCTTTTCCATCTTCTCCTTCTTTGCCAAACTTTAAAAATTTATAACTTCTCTGTTTCTTAATAGATTTTGATAATACCAATGGCGAATCGAAGGGTACGAAGAATAATAAAATCTCACATCACTTACGAGGTAGAATTTGGAAGATTAAAGGCATAACAATCTCGAACAACGAAGAATAATGTTGGAATCCTATACACCATTTTGCACCTTCACTACACTATTTCAAAATGACACAATTCTCTCAAGGTTTATGGACTTCGACGATCTATCCATCGAAACGATCGTGGAAATGAGTAATAAAATTTGGTATAGGAGTCGAGGTGAATTCGGAGGTAACTAGGTGCAAAAGTATTAGTACAATGGAAACATTGTTGGATCCTTATTCATTCGGGAGTTTTTGTGAATGGACCCTCTCGACGATTGTATAATGCAACTAGACTGATTTGATATTATTAGGGTCCTACTTAGGGTTAAATAACAAGATTTATTTAAAGACTAAACGATTAAATTGAATGATTATGGATTAACTATGTTAAGATGAATTTTATTTAATTAAAATAAAGATTACCTAATTTATATTGAATTTCATGAATTTGATGAAGAAATAATAGGTATATGATTGTATAATGGGTAGAATTGAGCAAGAAATAGACTAAATAAGAAGTATAAATCAAATTCAGTGAAATAAATGAACTAGAATGAAAATATGTGCAACAAGAGGATAAAAGTATGAAAATGTGTGAAAACGATTGATCAGTCTTCCTATCATTGTAGGCCGGTCATGCATTATTGATTGATCGATCATGTTAGACTGGTAGACCGGTCAGAAACCGATTGGGTCAGGTTGAACCTAGATCCAACCAGGCCAGTATGGTAAGGAAGCATTTGCGAAAGCAAGACTTCATATGGCACTTCGAGCTACTTCAAAGGAGACAATGCAGTACGATCTTGAAGTGGTCAGACTTACAAATGTTGGATATAAAGTATATGAGGGTATGGAATTGGATGTTTGCTTGGTTTATTGGTGTTTAGATATCATATAGGGTTCTTATAATCGGATAGTGGATATTAGGCATGTCTAATGTGCTATTAATCTGTTGAGTAGTTATTTGTGTGGCATGTGTAGGTGACGCAGCGGATATACCAAAAATGGATGAAACGGTGAAAAGTTGAATTGATGGATTGAAAATACGCAAATGCCCAAATCCGTTGATCTCGCGAGATACCGGATTCTAGCTATCTCCAACACGTTGATCGCGCATGATACCGTGTTAAAAGATCTACGATTCTTCTACGTTGATCTCGCACACGAGATTGCATGAATCTGCTTCAAATCCGTTGATTCGAGCGCACTCGAATAACCGAAAATGGAGAAAGAAGATAACACTCAACTTCCAATTTTAAAAGAGGCACAAAGCACTCACACAAAGTTTATTCAAAATCAACCAAGTTTACAAGTGACACAACCCCTCTATTTATAGCAATTTACAACTCACACAACCCCAGCTTCAACAACCTAACACAGGTCGTTAACGACCTAACTTATGCGACTCAGCAATACACGACTCAACAACAACATGCGACCTACCATCAGGCGACTTACAACACACGAGTTACACGACATTTGACCTAAGACAATTACAATATCTTGCGACATAACAAATACGACTTACGACATAAGGAAATCAAGTCACAACAACACAACAATACAACTTAACAACAAAGCACAATGCAAATGACTTAAGAAAATAACATACATCGACTTATCCAACCCTGCGACCTAAGCAAGTAGCGACCTAGGCAAGCTTCGCGACATACAGATCCTAGAACGGCATAAGAAACAGCGATCTATGGAAGTTCGCGACCTAAGGAACCCGCCTTTGGAAATCTGGAGCGACTTAAGAAAGGTCGTTCACGACCTACTGGAGATGCATAAGTTTGACATAACTCGTTAGGCCATTGGTAGCATAGGTCGTTAGGTCGCTCAGGTGTCTTAATGCATAACTCGCTTCCACTGCATAACTCTGATACCTCGCTAGGTCGCTCAACATAGCTCGCTTGCGACCTAAAATGGCACAACTTAAGGATTAACACGCTAGGTCGCTTGAACGACTTAAAACATACCCCGTTAGGTCGCTGGAGCACTCTCCCGCTCGAGTTAGGTCGCGACTCTAGGTGAATCTTGTGATGCGCTGCATCATCCTCCCCTGGTTGACAAGAATTCGACCCCGAATTCACACCTTCCTCTTCTTCAACAAACTTCTCCCCATAATACGGAATTAAGTGTTTGACATTGAAAACATCAGAAGTATGAACATTTTCCGACAACCTTAACTGATACGCATTATCATTGATCTTCTTCAAAATTTCTACTGGACCAATCTTTCGAGCTTTCAATTTGTTGTAAGTTCCACTGGAAAACGATCTTTCGTCAATACTGCATAAACAAAATCTCCCTCTTTGAAGTCCACGCTCCTTCGCTTCTTATCTACCAGTTGCTTATACTTCTCATTTGACTTAAGCAATCATTCATGCACAATCTTGTGGCACTCCTGCAACTCATTCACGAAATCACAAGCTCGTTTAAAAACTCCTTTCTGAAGTGGCACTGTCATCAAATCCAACGGTCCCTTTCGAATTGCTGAATATACTACTTGAAATGGACCAAATCCAGTACTTCGATTAACAGCATGATTATGTACGAATTCCGCCTGACACAATTTCACATCCCAGCTCTTCAAATTATCTTTCACAAGACATCTCAATAAGTTTCCCAAAGATCTGTTCACCACTTCCTTTGCCCATCTGTTTGCGGATGATAGGCGCTACTAAAATTGAGCTTAGTTCCAACTATCTTCCACAAACTCAACCAAAAATGACTTAGAAAACGAGTATCCCGGTAAGAAACTATGGTTTCAGGTAGCCCATGTAGTCGATGAACCTCTTTGAAAAATAATTGAGCAACACGGACTGCATCAGTTGTCTTCTTACAAGCTATAAAGTGTGCCATCTTCGAAAATCTATCCACCACAACATATATAGAATCATTCCCTCGTTGAGTTCTTGGCAAACCCAAAACAAAGTCCATACTAATATCAACCCATGGTCTAGTAGGCACGGGCAATGGCATATACAATCCTGCATTCGTAGCTGTCCCTTTGGAAACTTGACATATGTGACATCTCTCCACAAATATTTCAACTTCTTTCCTTATGGAAGGCCAAAAATATGATTGAGAAATCAACTGCAAAGTACGATCTCTTCCCATATGACCTTCTTCATGCAGTTCTTTCACAATCTTCATTCGCAAACTGCCCTCTGGTATACATAACCGATCTCCCTTGAATAGAAAACCATCTACCAACACATATTCATCCGTCTTCCCTTTCTTGACTTCATCTACAATCTTAGAAAAGTAAGGATCCTCAACAAACAATTCTGGCAAAACATCAAACCCCGTCACTTCAACTCTCATTGTAGTCAACAAATGACTTCTTCTACTCAATGCATCTGCCACACGGTTTGTAACTCCCGACTTATGCTTTACAACAAATGTAAACTGTTGCAAGTATGTGATCCATGAAGCATGTCTGGCTGCAACCTTATCCTGCCCTTGCAAATGTTTCAAGGCTTCATGATCAGTATACAACACAAACTCTTTATGAAACAAATAGTGTCACCAATGCTTTATGGCTTGAACAATAACATAGAATTCCACGTCATAAGTATTATATCTCATCTTTGCTCCCGAAAGCTTCTCACTGAAAAAAGAAATTGGACGGCCCCTCTGACTTAACACTCCTGCCATTCCAACTTTAGATGCATCAGTATGTAATTAAAATTGCAACTGAAAATCCGGCAAAACGAGAATTGGTGCTGTCGTCAAAAGTTCCTTGATTCGTTCAAAAGCAAATCCTGCTTCCTCTGACCATGAAAACTGCTTGCCCTTCATAAAATCAGTAACAGGTGCCATCAAGCTACTGAAATGTGGAATAAACCTTCGGTAGAATGTTGCTAAACCATGAAAACTTCTCACTTCAGTTATAGTCCCGGGCTGTGGCCAATTTCTGATTACTTCAACTTTACTTTGATCCACCTGGATACCTTCCTTGGACAATACATACCCCAAAAACAAAACACTATGCGTCATGAACATGCATTTCTTTGTTGCCACATAAAATTGCTCCCGACGAAGTATCATCAACACTTCCCGCAAATGTAGTAGATGTTCTTCGGTGCTCCCACTGTATATCAATATATCATCAAATTATACCACCACGAACTTTCAATGAACGGTCGAAAGATCTGATTCACATAACTCGCATAAAAGTACTAGGTGCATTCGAAAGACCAAATGGCATGACCAGCCATTCATACAACCCTTCCCGTGTCTTGAATGCTATCTTCCATTCATCACCTGGTCGAATTCGAATCTGGTGATACCCACTCTTCAGATCAATCTTTGAAAAGATAGCAGCTTCGCTCAACTGATCTAACAAATCATCCAATCTAGGCATCAGAAATCTGTACCTCACTGTAATCTTGTTTAGTGCTCGACTAACTGTACACATTCTCCAAGTTCCATCCTTCTTCGGCACTAACAATGCTGGTACTGCACAAGGACTTAAGCTTTCTTGTACGCGCCCTTGTTCAAGTAACTCCTCCACCTGTCTTCTCAACTCTTCATGCTCCTTTGGACTCATTCTATAATGTGGTCTATGTGGTAACACTGCTCCCGGAACAAGATCAATTTGATGTTGTATGTCTCTCAACGGTGGTAACTCTGTTGGCAATTCTTCAGGAAATACATCTTCAAACTCCTTCAACACTGGCTTAACTTCTTCAGGAATTTCAACCGCTTCACTACTTTCACGTCCAATTAACAGGAATACTTCAGGCTCATCCTCCACTTCCTTGACAAATTCCTTCAAAGATAACAGAGTCTTTAGTTCTTCAATCTCCTCCAACTTGCTTTCACTCTGTTGTCGCTGTTTAGGAACTAAAGTGATTTTAGTGCCCTCGAACATGAAACTATAATAGTTGGTCCTTCCATCGTGTTGCACGGCTCTATCGTATTGCCATGGTCTCTCCAACAACAAATGACATACATCCATATCTACCACATCATACCAAATTTCATCTTTATACTTCTTTCCGATGGAAAAAGTTACACAAGCTCTTCGATTAACCTTCACTTCACCACCTTTTCTCAACCAAGTTAACTTGTAAGGTTTGGGATGCTTCTCTGTCTTTAACACCAACTTCTTCACAGCTTCTGTAGAAATGATGTTACCACAGCTTCCCGCATTGATGACAAACTTGCAAACCCTTCCCAAGATAGTGCACGTTGACTGGAAAATATTACTCCTCAACCAACTAGTCTCCTCTTCCTGCTTTGGTGTCAAGCAAGATCTCCTCATCATTAAAGAATATCCTTCATCTCCCAACAATTCTTCTTCCTCCTCAACTTGTGGTGAATTTGAACATTCTACTTCTGCATCCTCATCCTCAACCTCAGCAACCATCACTCGCTTCTTAGGCTTCGGACATTCATTGCTCTTGTGACCAAACTCCTGAAAATTATAACACTTGAAATTGTTGTTGACCTTGGTCTTGGCAACTTCATTGACAACTGGTTTTCCAACAGCCTTGGAAACATTCGTATTGCTACTAGCCCCTTTCACTTGATTGTTAGAATTTGTAAACACACCACCTCCTCTTCTACCTTGCCTCTCCCAAGCTAGAGCCTTCTGGTGTGCTTCAGCAACGGATCTTGGATCAAACATATTCACCATATCCTGA
Source organism: Allium cepa (assembly GCA_030765085.1). Taxonomy (NCBI): domain Eukaryota; kingdom Viridiplantae; phylum Streptophyta; class Magnoliopsida; order Asparagales; family Amaryllidaceae; genus Allium; species Allium cepa. The sequence continues at coordinate 131,901,135 of CM060934.1, forward strand.
ATTTGCATTCTCAACCCTCCAACAAATCTAGCTATCAATTGTTCCTCTGTCTCCATGATATCATTTCTGGCAATCAGTTGATAAAACTCATCTGTAGAATCATTTACTGACTTTGTCCCTTGTCTCAAATTCTGTAAGCGCTGATACATAAGAGACTGATAATTATATGGTAAGAAAGTAGCTTTCATCAACTTCTTCATCTTCTCCCATGAAACAATCTTCGACTTTCCCATTCTTTCCCGTGTAAGTTTAGTTTGTTGCCACCATGCCATAGCTCTTCCCCTCAATCGTGTAGCAACCAACTTAACTCTATGATGCTCGGGTACTTCCTTGAAGTCAAAAATTTCCACAACATTCGATAACCAATCCAAAAACTCTTCCGATATCGTTCCTCCTTTGAATTCTGGAATCTCTATTTTCATCCCCAACTCCCATTTACGACCATCTTCTACATCCCGATAGTGACATCGTACTTGGTCTCGATCTCGATAATGAACACTGCCTCTATTACCATCTTCATCATAATCAAATGTACTTCGATATCGATCTCGATCATCAACATCTCTACGATCATGCATATCTCTTCTAGCATCATGATATGGCTCATCTCCAAACTCATGTGGAGTTCTTCTCTCTTCATTTCGATATTCATGGTATTCTCTTCTCATTGAAACTGATGATTCTCTTCTATCTCCACAAGATTATGGTGACACCCTCCTCGCTTCCGTAACCGATGGCGAAATTCTGTTTCCTCCATGGTTCGAGATTGGTGACCTACTCCTTTGACTTTGATTCATATCATTCATCAATTTCTCTAACTTTCCAATACCTTCATCAAACTTTTCGTTGATACGTTGTTCCATTTGTTCAGCTTCTTGCCTTCGATACACATCTTCAACATTTTGAAATCGATTAGCTCTTCGTGGAGGCATTGTCGAATCTTCAATAATTCCAAACACTTTAACTCTCGGCTTGATCAACTTAACTCCAAACAAGCTCGGCTTAGCACTTAGCTCGGATCTAACTTCAATAACTTCTATATCTCTCGACCTTGATCAACAACTCTTCAACACTTCAAATCTTCACTCAAGAGGCTCGGCTTAGCTATGATTGGCTAAGTCTAGCTCTGATACTAAACTGACACAGCGGATATACCAAAAATGGATGAAACGGTGAAAAGTTGAATCGATGGATTGAAAATACCCAAATGCACAAATCCGTTGATCTCGTTGGATACCGGATTCTAGCTATCTCCAACACGTTGATCGCGCACGATACCGTGTTAAAAGATCCACGATTCTTCTACGTTGATCTCGCGCGCGAGATTCCATGAATCGGCTTCAAATCCATTGATTTGAGCGCACTCGAATAACCGAAAATGGAGAAAGGAGATAACACTCAACTTCCAATTTTAAAAGAGGCACAAAGCACTCAAACAAAGTTTATTCAAAATCAACCAAGTTTACAAGTGACACAACCCCGCTATTTATAGCAATTTACAACTCACACAGCCCCATCTTCAACAACCTAACACAGGTCGTTAACGACCTAACTTATGCGACTCAGCAATACACGACTCAACAACAGCATGCGACCTACCATCAGGCGACTTACAACACACGAGTTACACGACATTTGACCTAAGACAATTACAATATCTCGCGACACAAAAAATACGACTTACGACATAAGGAAATCAAGTCACAACAACTCAACAATACAAACGACTTAAGAAAATAACATACAGCGACTTATCCAACCCTACGACCTAAGCAAGTAGCGACCTAGGCAAGCCTCACGACATACGGATCCTGGAACGGCATAAGAAACAACGATCTATGGATGTTTGCGACCTAAGGAACCCGCCTTTGGAAATCTGAAGCGACTTAAGAAAGGTCGTTCGCGACCTACTGGAGAAGCATAAGTTTGACATAACTCGTTAGGCCGTTGGTAGCATAGGTCGTTTGGTCGCTCAGGCGTCTCAATGCATAACTCGCTTCCACTGCATAACTCTGATACCTCGCTTGGTCGTTCAACATAGCTCGCCTGCGACCTAAAATGGCGCGACTTGAGGATTAACACGCTAGGTCGCTTGAACACTTAAAACATACCCCGTTAGGTCGCTGGAGCACTCTCCCGCTCGAGTTAGGTCACGACTCTAGGTGAATCTTATGATGCGCTACATCAGTAGGGTAGGAAATAATTATCCCTTGGAAATTTCTCAATGTTTAAAGAAACAGTTATTCGGTGGAAATGGTTATTGTAACACTCCGTAATATTTAATAAGAAATTAAATAACTAAAATAAGGTTAAAAATGGAAATTTTGTAAATATCATAATTTGATCATGAAATTTGCACCATTGCATCCGTGGCGATTTTTTGATCAATTTCCCTATACAATATGTTGGATTCGGAGTTCAAACGAAGAAGTTAGGACATTTGAAGTTGTCGAATTTAAAAATAAATTTGAAAATTTGAATTTGACTTTAAAAATTTAACAATAAGGGTACTTAACATTTAAGCAAATGTTTAAGTTAACATCAAAATTATGGGTAGTGATAAAGTAAATTAAATATTAAATAAATCAACGGAAATGAAATAAAACATCCAAAAATGAAAAGGAGCAGTCGACCCCTTGATCACGATCGGTCGATCGCTAGTGATCGACGGGTGGATGATGGTGGTCGACTGCTACCTGCATGTCACAGCTAGGGTTTCAGCTATTTTGATGGTCCAGATTTAATTATTTAAATCCGACAGTTCTGGTTACTTCTTACCTCTATAAATAGACCCTTAGACCCTATAAATTTTGTAGCAATGGTGAAGCTCTGTCAAATTCTTTCTCCTTAGGTTTTCAGAAATAATAAACTCTTTGGTAAGTAATTCTATTCTCTAACTTCTATTTTTAATTAAATTCCTAATCTTTCTCCTCTCTATCTTTTTATTTCAGAAATTTAACACACACACAAAATCTATTTGTTTTATATTCAAAAAAGGGAAGATCTAATGGAGAATTAGGAAGGGTATAAACTAGATCCCTTCTTCTTCTTCTTTAGATTTTAGAATCAGTTAGGATTTTCAAGTAAGAGGTTTAGATGTTTGATTCTTTTAATTTTTGATGCTATTCCTCTCTTCTTTTTGATTCTAAATATAATTTCTATGTATAATTCACTTGTTGTACATTCCAAAAGAGGGATATATGAGATGGAATTAGGCGTGGTGGTATCAAATAAGCAGGCAATTATTTATGAGTGGAAATATCAAGTTTTTCACATTTTTTAATTGAATATTATTTATATGGATTTGATGTATGCCTCGGGAAATTTTGGTAAACAAAAACATAACATCTAAAACCCTTAGGAATTCCCTAGATAAATGTGAATCTTTGAATATGTCGGATGTAACGCCCCACCCCAAGACCCACATTAACTGACATAATTACCCAGTAATTCTCTGTTAATGTGGGTCTCGGGGAGGGGTTTGTTATAATTTAATATCATCGGTAATCACCAATACCAGGGTTCTTACATTGGAATTTCAATTAAGCATGTCAATGGATACTTTCGGATGCAGATACTGCCATATTTGTATCCACATGCAAAATCATTTTGGGATATCGGACATCCGCATCCGTGGATATGGATGGATATTGGATAATTATCCTTTCTACTAATGACCAATAAATCAAGAACATAAATGGAAAATTTTAGTTTAACATGAATTTTTTTCCAATCCCATTGATTATTAAAGTGTTAAAAAAAATATGATGATAATAATAGTTTGGAGCAGTTAATATGCATTTAGTGCATGTAATATAAATGTCCAACTTAATAAAACAATAAATAAATATCTTTTATTGAACAAAAATGTATATAATTTAATCTATAATCTTGAAAAAAAGTGGATGAATAATTTTCGAACGTGGATGCCTTTGTATCCGCATCCACATCCGCTATTTCAAACATCAGTGTAACGACCCAGAGTTTTCGATCCCGAAAATTCCAGATAGTTAGGGAAAAGAAGAGAGAGATAGAAGAAAAAGAAGAACAGAAACACCAACATCTCAGAATCGCAGCGGATAAAATATAATAACAAATAATAACAGTTATACAAAGGAAAACTGTACTTATCAAATTTTACTTTAGCACATCAGAGTTACAACATATATACAAACACTAGACAGATACAATCAACATGTCTTATACATACAACGTTATATCACAGCGGAAACACTCCATACGTTCCTGCCATCCAGCTCGTCTCCTAAGCTCAGAACGTCCTAACCTGAAAATCTATAATACTCGGTCTGACCCGAGCATTACATCAAAGTAACACCCAGGTCAGGCTGGAAACCAGCGTGAGTGCACCCATTCTAACATGGAACACAAAGCATACAACTTATATAAACCCGCGGTAACTTGTATTAATTATAAGATTCAAAAAATATTATAGATATCACTTATTTCACATATCAATTTCTATGTACCAAAACGTAGATTAAATGGTCCAATTCACTTAAATCTTTTCATCCTAGCTTATTGATTTCTCATACAAATTTATATAGAATTATTTCATATTACAAATCGAAGTGGTTTCGGGTATTTACTAATACCCGACTCCGGTATCTTCGAATTCAATACCATATTAACCCATGTTATTCAAGTGAATACAATTCAATCTTAAATATATAATGTCACTTTCACATAGCAATTCATCGTAGATAATCACATTATCACTGTACAACCCAACATTTCATATTACAAAACATTTTCATAGCATCACAGTCACATACCAGGGATAACAAATAATTCAAGCATTAAATATTATTCAATCATCTAAAAACAAGGTTAATTAGTCATACCGTTTCTAATGGATTTAATTAATTACCTCCATCACTACACATCCTGCTTACTTAACCATAAATTAATTTCAATTCAATAAATTAATTATTCCTTAACTATCCACTTTAATCAACCTTCTTTAATTAATTATTCTTAATTAATCATCTTTGGTTAATTGTTTCTTAATTACATTTAAGTAATTACACAAATTAATTAACCTTACCATTCACAGTATTATCCTCAGTTAATTACTCAAATTTATTTATCTTATAACCACTTATATTAATGAACTATCCTTAATTAATCACACTCATTTATTTTCTAATCCTTAATTAATTTCCTTAATAAATCAATCAATCAATCCTTTAATTAAGTAATCCTCAATTAATAAATTCCTTGATTTATCAATCCTATAATAAATTACACCAAGTAATTAGTCCTCAATTACTCCCATTAAGTAAACTTCCTTTAATTATTTCCATCTAGAAATTTATTCTTTTGGTTAATTATCCTCAATTAACTAACCTCTAATCATTAATTAATTTAACCTTTAATTCATAATTAAATTAATTAACTCCTAACAATTTATCCTTTAATTACTTACATTAAGTAATTAAATGTTTAAGTAATTAATCTCTAGTTACTTACATTAACAGATTTCTAATTTCCAATTAATTAATCTTAATTTAATTAATTCATCACCCTTAATTATTAATTTATCAATCCTTAATCAAAATAAATTAATTTCCCTTTAATTCCTTAATTTTTATTAATCATTAATCACCAAAGTCCTTGACTTACTTAAAGATAACCCGTTTATTCTTAATTATCACTTAATCTTTGTTAACACATAAATTAACTTCTTAATTACATACTTTAAGTAAGTTTAAATAAACTTCAAGAAACAATTTAATTTAAGTAAAACTTATTATACAACTTCTTAAACTAAAATTAATAACATTATTATACAAAGAAAATAAATTTTAAAAGAAAAACAGTTAACTTGATTACTCAAAGTTTAACACAACCCTTATTTATTCATTAAAACTGTTAAACCCACTTCGGGTTCAACCCGTAATCATCCCGAGTTCCCCCCTAGAAACCTTCCCTTCCTCTTCTTCTTCTTTTTTCTATTAAAACTTAGTTCATGTCAAAACTGTTAACAACCGCATACACGAACCCGAAGCCCAACTCGAGCCACCACGATACAACCCCGATATTGACTTCGAGATGAAGACTCTCCCCCCAAACCAAGCTCTGACACATACAAAACCTTCATGCACATGCACAAGCCTCCAATGGCGTTTCGATCAACTACGCCGGTCCCTTTCGGTCGTCGACAACCCACTTAACCTCCTTAACCAGCCAGCTCCTCCATAAATGACGGAAATCAACGATCGAACAAAATCGATACCATAGGAACCCAACCTAGAACACGCCATCAACTAAATCAGCTTCGCACCACCGTCGTAGTCCACCGGACACCATGCCATCCACCCAAAACTTTGCCAGAACCCTACACTACCATTTCCCCTAACCCCAATCAATTCTAATGCATCATCGGGGCCGCAATGGCCTTGGGAACAACCATGACAAATTCCGAGCTTAAACCCTATATCCGCCTTGATCAGTAAATCCATTCATAAAAAAAAATTGAACCCAATTTTCCTGGATTCGCAACCCTTCTAGCTATCATTAGGTCAAAAATCGCTCCTCATCTACGATTGGATCATCGGAATTTGGTGAAAAACCAATTTCCATTCAACCTTAAAAATCTCGGCAATCACAAGCTTCAAAATCTTGTATTTTACTTTAAAAATCATGAATTTCCAGACCAAACCCGATGATATAGGTAATTCGAATGATTACGATATTCAAATTTAAGACCTATTTTGAAATCTTGCTGCACATCTTCTCCCCTGGCCAGATTTGTCCTTGTTTTTATCTTAAAACATTTTTAGAAGTTAAAACTTGATTTTACAAACGTAATTTGTTTAGACCCTAAAGCCTAACATGAATTCTAGGAGAAGAAACTTGATTTTTAAACAAGTTTTGAATCCTGGAACTAAGAACAGTGAGCTATACAGACATGCTCAACTTAATACTTTTCACACATATACATAAATTTTACTTAAATCGTCACACAGGCATATTTCAACTTATTCTTCACAAATTTTCCACATACTATACAAGATATAGCAAGTTACAGAATATACTAACCTGTAAACAAGTGGTGAAGAACATAACACCTTTGTAAAAGCTTTTGAAAACTTTAAAACCTGAATTGCTTTTGCTTCTTTGATTCTTTTTTTATTTTGTTTAATGGCAGATCTATATTTGCTTTCAACTTAAGCTTGTTCGAATGGATGAAATAAGAAGACATGGTGGAGATATATATATATATATATATATATATATATATATATATATATATATGTGTGTGTGTGTATATATATATATATAAGTGAGTATAGGTTATAGCTCTGTACACAGTGAGTTGTTTTCACGTTTTCTTTTAATTTTTTTTCATGCGTGAATATGAACTATAGAACCATCTATATAAGAGATGGTAAAGAGTATACTATAAGCTATAGGGGCTGAAACATTTTGTACAGGCTTTGCATCTCCTCCCTTTCATTTTGATTTGATTTCACATGAAAAAGTATTGATTTTATAAAGTGATTTGATGACTTGATTTAATTTTTTTCTATGACTTGATTTTTACTTTGACATTGATAAGATATTTTGTATGCTTGGATTTGATGTTGTCACCTTTTTGTTTACACATATCTTTATATGAATTTTGTATTGTATATATCTTTTGTATGTATGTATGTATGTATGGTTATGTATTTTATCCTATTATACTTGCACTATCCTTATTTAATATATATATATTGCTATTATTATGTATATTCACATTCATCCAAACTTCCTTGTATTTTATTTAACATGGGCATATATATACATATATACACATTTCTATACTTATATATTCAAATGCCATAAAGCTTGTATAGATCAATTTATATATTTACGGATGTTTTTATATTAGTTTAAATAATGGAGTGTATATATACATAATTTGTTTCTTAAAAGATTCATCATATTTTTCTTCGAAATTCTATAATTCAGTATTTAATATAGCCTTTGAACTACTATACATCTAGATATCGGACATTTATCTGCTTGACTCATAAAAAATCAGTATTTTAGTAATAAAGCCAGTTAACTACCCAATTAACACACGTAAAAATCCGGGTCGTCACATTCCTCCCCCTTTAGAACTTTTCGTCCTCGAAAATCTACATAATATTACCAAAATAGTTTTATAACTTTATGTTTCAACAAGTCCATCCTTGTTCTCATAGAAATTCGGTCATACGTTGATCAGGCATAGGACTGAAAATCTATAAGTACTTGGTAAACCCGTTTCCAACACCCAGTGAAAATACCTGGAAAATAATTTTATTGAAAATATAGAAAACATTTTTTGAAAATAGAGGAAATATCTTTGGTGAGAATGCACTGGAAATCATCACCCCCATCCATGGTCGCAGTTACATCCTGGGTTACGTTGCCATCGCAACAAAAGTCCATGTAACTGTAGGCACCGCGCGCCCCTCGATTACGCCATAGAACCCGCAACAGATCGCAGTTACATTACAGGGTTACGTTGCCATCACAACAAAAGTCCATGTAACAGTAGGCATCAACGCCCTCGATTTTCTCTGCCAAAATTAAACTTCTCCACTCCCACATAGGTCGCAGTCTACCGATGTAAAATCAAACGTAGACCGTTGGCTCTCAGCAGCACACACGACTTTCGCTATATTACCATAGGTCGCAGTCTACCGATATAAAATCAAACGCAGACTGTTGGCTCTCAGCAGCACACATGACTTTCGCTATGGTCTGTAGTAGATCGCAGTGACATCGAGTTACACTTCGTCACAACATAACCCAAATGCCTCTGTAGGCATCAGCGCCCTCGACTTCCGCTACACACTACACAAAATTCTCAGGAACTAGTTTTGTCTGGACTCCTCACAGGATCAACTTTAGAACCCCCCTTTAGGGTTCAAGGCAGTACCACCTCGAGGCACTCCCAAGAAGTTCATTCCAAGGGTGCGCCTTTTTCTCCAGATCCATTTTCAAAACATTTTATACTATACACATATAGTATCTTCCAAATCATACACTTAGCATGAATCTCAAATAAATCTCCTTTCTCAAAATTGATTATCCCAAAATCGATAATTCTCAAATTAGGCGTTTTCAAATTCCAATATTGATTTTACCCAAAAATCAAAAGCCTTTCCAAATCCAAAGGTTCCAAAAACCTTTCCAAAATCATCCTCATGAAATTCTTTATATATATATACATAGATATATATAATTTTGAAAATCTTTGGATTACTTCAAATTTGTATAAATTCCCTTTTTATACTTCAAATATTTTTTCCAAAACCCTTTTCTTCTGACAATAGATTCAACAATGGGAGATTTATCTTATATAACAAAGATATATAACTTTATTTATTCCAAATCAAATATTCAAATTTGATTACTCTTTTTATAAAGTTGTTTCCATCTTACTTATCATCATAAAAATATCCAACTTTCAATTTTATCCATTGTATGTTTCACAAAATATACTTTCATTTCAAAAGAAATCATTTCACATTTCTTATTCACAAATTTTCAATATCAATTTCATTCAAATCCGTACGATGTACACATATCATCCGTACACTATACCAATCTAATCGCTCACTCGATCACACAATTTCACTTCCGAACTAGTATCGTCCACCCGACTTTCTAGTGCAGACTTAGATCTGGTTTCTTGATCAGAAACCGTCATTCTCCTTGCATAGGCATAACTATTATAGAGAATATCCAGAAAAATAAACAATCCATATCCAGGTTCGCCGTCGAAAATCGAGTGAAAGATCCCAACTCGGATCGATATACTATCTCTAAATTCTGTGCTCGAATCTATATCAAATCACTATGCGAATAGAATAATATACGTACATCCTACGTATTTATCTCCATTGATTATTAGCCAAATCAATTTTTCCTATCTATTCACATTTCTTTTTAATTCGATTCACTTATCGACAATTTCTTCAATCCTAAATGGATTATTACTTTAATTATAAACAGTTTGTGCTCTGACCAGCTTAAATTTTGAAAATAGCTTGAAGAATTTAAAAATAGATAAGAAGTTGAAAAATAATTATTAATTTGTAAAATAGCTGTAAAACAGTCATGTAATTGTAAAATAGTTGGTAAATAGTCAAATAGTTACAGAAATTTTAGTTGTAATATAGTAATTAGTTATAAAGTAGTTGAAAAACAGTAATTGGTTTATAAAACAGTTGTAAAATAGTTAAATAGTTCCAAAAGTAGTTGTTAAATAAATATAAGATTGTTTTGGAATTTAAAAAGAAAAGTTGCACAGTAAATAGATAGGAAAATAGATTTAAAACAGTTTATATTAAAATATTTTATTTGGAAAAATAGTTCAGAGCCAAACTGTTCAATACCCAATCTCCATTTCCAATCAATTCAACTTAAATTTCCACTTCCATTTAAATTGACTCAACTCTAATTTAAATAACTTCAATTTCCATTGAAAATGATTTAACCCCAATTCAAATTGAATTAACCTCAATTCAAATTGAATTAACCTCAATTTCTATCCACAATCAAATCAAATTCCATTTGCATTTGAAACTATAAGACTTTAATCAAAATTTCAATCAATTCAAATAAATTTCAAATTGAACCAATTTCAATTCATATCAATTTAAATTTTGAATTAATCCCAATTCCCATTTGAATTCGAACTTGTCCATTTTCAATTTCCAGATCTCAAACCCAATTTGAGATCACACAAACTCCCAATTCAAATTAACCATTTATCTTCCAAAGTTAAATCCCAATTTCATTTTAAAATCTCCAATTCAGGTTGCTTGTTAACTTATTTAATTTTCCCAAATTTAAATTTAGTTTGCTTAATTCAGCCAACCTTAACCAATTTGAACTCCTATTTCAAATTTTAAACTTCACATTAATAATCTTATAAGTTCAAAGACTTATCACCTTGGGTATCACATCTCATTCCAAATTTAAAACTCAACATTTAGAGTTTATTTCTAACCATCTTTGATATTGTGTATATATATACATATTATTTCCTGTACACACCAAGTTATACTTAAATTTTAAACCACTTTTGTTTTTTTTAATTCAAAACAAATTTTCAAACAACCCTTGTTTGCAATAAGTCCCCTTTTATTCAAATAATACTTATTTATTATTTCTTTTAGCACTTTGAAACAAATTCCAAATTTTCTGGCTTAGATTTAAAACTTCACAATCTAGATCATCTTCAGTTCCAATTTATAAGCCATACCTATCTAAACATTTCATTTTGCTTACTCATTAATACACACCTCATTATTAAACACAACAATCATTTATGATAATAACCAAGATTATCATATCTGGAAACCAATTCATTATTATCTTATTCTGAAACTTTTCCCCAAATTCAAGATTTAATTTCAGTTTGAATCCATTTCAAACTTAACTTTATTTAATTCCAATTTGGTTGTATTACCATTACCACTTAATTCTCATTATTTAACTACCAATGACCATAACATTTATTAGTAAGAAATATTGCTATATAAATATCAAAATAAAACCTTATATAAAATTATTTAAAATCTTTATATAAGAAAATAACAAATACGCTCTCATATATATATATATATATGTATATGTATATATATAGACACTCAACTCATTCTAGGGTACCATTGACCCTATCCTAAATGAGTACACCCATCAGAGTCAAGGTTCTCACTTAACCTTTGCTCTGATACCAAATGTAACGACCTGGAGTTTTCGATCCCGAAAATTCCAGATAGTTAGGGAAAAGAAGAGAGAGATAAAAGAAAAAGAAGAACAGATACACCACCATCTCACAATCGCAGCGGATAAAATATAATAAGAAATAATAATAGTTATACAAAGGAAAACTGTACTTGTCAAATTTTACTTTAATACATCAGAGTTACAACATAGATACAAACACTGGACAGATACAATCAACATGTCTTAGATATACAACGTTATATCACAGCGGAAACACTCCATACGTTCCTGCCATCTAGCTCGTCTCCTGAGCTCCAGAACGTCCTTACCTGAAAATCTGTAATACACGGTCTGACCCGAGCATTACATCAAAGTAACACCCGGGTCAGGCTGGAAACCAACGTGAGTAAACCCATTCTAACATGGAACACAAAAGCATACAACTTATATAAACCCGGGGTAACTTGTAACAATTACAACATTCACAAATTGTTATAGATATCACTTATTTCACATATCAATTTCTAAGTACCAAAACTTAGATTAAATGGTCCAATTCACTTAAATCTTTCCATCCTAGCTTATTGATTTCTCATATCAAATTTATATAGAATTATTTCATATTACAAATCGAAGTGGTTTCGGGCATTAACTAATACCCGACTCCGGTCTCTTCGAATTCAATACCATCTTAACCCATGTTATTCAAGTAAATACAATGCAATCTTAAATATATAATGTCACTTTCACACAACAATTCATCGTAGATAATCACATTATCACTGTACAACCCAACATTTCATATTACAAAGCATTTCGTATTTCATAGCATTATAATCACATACTTGGGATAACAAATAATCCAAGCATTCAATATTATTCAATCATCTAAAAGCAAGGTTAATTAGTCATACCATTTCTAATGGATTTAATTAATTACCACCATCACTACACATCCTGCTTACTTAACCATAAATAAATTTCAATTCAATAAATTAATTATTCTTTAACTATCCACTTTAATCAACCTTCTTTAATTAATTATTATTAATTAATCATCTTTTGTTAATTGCTTCTTAATTACATTTAAGTAATTACACAAATTAATTAACCTTACCATTCACAGTATTATCCTCAGTTAATTACTCAAATTTATTTATCTTATAACCACTTATATTGATGAACTATCCTTAATTAATCACACTCATTTATTTGCTAATCCTTAATTAATTTCCTTAACCAATCAATCTATCCTTTAATTAAGTAATCCTCAATTAATAAATTCCTTGATTTATCAATCCTATAATAAATTACACCAAGTAATTAGTCCTCAATTACTCCCATTAAGTAAACTTCCTTCAATTATTTCCATCCAAAAATTTATTCTTTTGGTTAATTATCCTCAATTAACTAATCTTTGATCATTAATTAATTTAACCTTTAATTCATAATTAAATTAATTAACTCCTAACAATTTATCCTTTAATTACTTACATTAAGTAATTAAATGTTTAAGTAATTAATCTCTAATTACTTACATTAATAGATTTCTAATTTCCAATTAATTAATCTTAATTTAATTAATTCATCACCCTTAATTATTAATTTATTAATCCTTAATCAAAATAAATTAATTTCCCTTTAATTCCTTAAATTTTATTAATCTTTAATCACCAAAGTCCTTGACTCACTTAAAGATAACCCATTTATTCTTAATTATCACTTAATCTTTGTTAACACATAAATTAACTTCTTAATTACATACTTTAAGTAAGTTTAAATAAACTTCAAGAATCAATTTAATTTAGGTAAAACTTATAATACAACTTCTTAAACTAAAATTAATAACATTATTATACAAAGAAAATAAATTTTAAAAGAAAAACAGTTAAACTTGATTACTCAAAGTTTAACACAACCCTTATTTATTCATTAAAACTGTTAAACCCCACTTCGTGTTCAACCCGTAATCATCCCGAGTTACCCCTAGAAAACTTCCCTTCCTTTTTTTTTTTTTTTTATTAAAACTTAGTTCAAGTCAAAAATATTAACAACCACATACACGAACCCGATGCCCAACCCGAGCCACCATGATACAACCCCGATATTGACTTCGAGATGAAGACTCTCCCCCCAAACCAAGCTCTAACACATACAAAACCTTCATGCACGTGCACACACCACCGATGGCGTTTCAATCAACTGCACCGGTCCCTTCCGGTCGTCGACAACCCACTTAACCTCCTTGACCACCCAGCTCCTCCATAAACGACCGAAATCAACGATTGAACAAAATCGATACCATAGGAACCCAACCCAGAAAACGCCATCAACTAAATCAGCTTCGCACTCCCGTCGTAGTCCACCGGACACCATGCTATCCACCCAAATCTTTGCCAGAACCCTACACTACCATTTCCCCTAACCCTGATCGATTCTAATGCATCATCGAAGCCGCAATGGCCTTGGGAACAACCACGACAAATTCCAAGCTTAAACCCTATATCCGCCTTGATCAGTAAATCCATTCATAAAAAAAATCGAACCTAATTTTCCTGGATTCGCAACCCATTTAGCTATCATTTGGTCAAAAATCACTCCTCATCTACGATTGGATCATCGGAATTTGGTGAAAAACCAATTTTCGTTCAACCCCCAAAATCTCGGCAATCACAAGCTTAAAAATCTTGAATTTTACTTTAAAAATCATAAATTTCCAGACCGAACCCGATGATATAGGTAATTCGAATGATTACGATATTCGAATTTAAGACCTAGTTTGAAATCTTGCTGCAAATCTTCTCCCCTAGCCAGATTTGTCTTCGCCTTTATCTTAAAACATTTTTAGAAGTTAAAACTTGATTTTACAAACGTAATTTGTTTAGATCCTAAAGCCTAACATGGATTCTAGGAGGAGAAACTTGATTTTTAAACAAGTTTTTAATGCTGGAACTAAGAACAGTGAGCTATACAGACATGCTCAACTTAATACTTCACACACATATACATAAATTTTACTTAAATCATCACACATGCATATTTCGATTTATTCTTCATAAATTTTCCACATACTATACAAGATATAGAAAGTTACATAATTTACTCACCTGTAAACAAATGATAAAGAACAGAGCACCTTTATAAAAGCTTTTGAAAACTTTAAAACCTGAATTGCTTTTACTTCTTTGATTTTTTGTTCTTTTGTTTAATGGAAGATCTATATTTGCTTTCAACTTAAGCTTGTTCGAATGGATGAAATAAGATGACAGGGTGGAGATATATATATAAGATGGTATATGTAACGACCCAGAAATTCTGTCATTTGAAATTCGTATTTTAATTGATTTTAAATATTAACGAGTAAAATTTGTAAGCCGAATAAATTTTATTTCGAATATCTAGATTTAATTGGATAATTAAATCGATAATTTAATATTTGAAATTACAGAAATAATTCGAAATTGGGTTTAATGTGATTAAAATTTATTTTTAAAGTTGTATTAAATCATATTGGAGTTAGAATGATGTTATAGAACTTTTAAAATTGAATTAAAAGTTAATTTGTGGAAATTGAATATTTTAATATTTAATTGATGAGTAAAAATAGTCATTTTTCTAACAATCTTGGATTTCAACGAAACTAGTTTCATTGGATCCGTAATGTTAAATTATTGTAAGTTTTCAAATTTCGTGTCAATCGGATTTACGGTTTGTCCGGGGAAAGCTAAAACGCGTTGAAATCAGTTTAAGTGAATTTTAAATTTAAATAGTCGATTCGGAAGCCTATCTTCCAAATACGATCGAATTGGCTCCCGATATATATTCCATTGCATTCGGAATGGAGGTAAACCATATAAACGCCAAGCGGCATGCTTCGATCGGAGTTCGAAAATTTTCGAGATGAATAGTGTTTTGCAATTTTCTATATAAGGCCCCCTATTTTCACATTTTCAACCAAACCCTAGTTTCTAAGCCCTAGCCGCCACAAACAGCCAATGACCAAAATCTACTGTTGATCATTCTTCTAATCCTTCTAATCCAAGCAGAATTAGACGAAGGCCTCAACTAGAAAGTTGTAGAGGGCGACGAGATCGAAAAATCCAACGGTCGTGATTGTTTATAGACGCGTGGATCATTGGCAATCTGCTCGTAAAGGTCACGTGTTCGATCACGTTTTTCGAGCTCAATACTCAACCGAGCTTAGCCAAATCACGGCCGATGGTGGTGCTCGAGTAGCCTTCGATATGGCGGTGTTCGATCGTCTTCAAACGGCAAGATGTGGGTGCGAAAATTCGTTCAAAATTGGCGGCCATATGGGTTTGCTTGCATAAGAAACGAAGGGGAGGAGAAGAAGAAGCGGTCGGCCCTGATGTGTTGCAGCTATTTCGTGCGGCCGAGATGAATCTGGGTTTGAAAATAAAATAATTTTGTAAATTATATATTTATAAAATTCTTATAAACTTTGAAACGCGATATCTTGGTCGTACGAGGTCCGTTTTGCACGAAACGAATTGCGTTGGAATCGTATTCGCGAATACTACGCGATGGAGCTGGATTGGAGTTGATTGAAGCTAGTGGAATTTTGGGTAAAATTAAACGCGCTTTTAATTTTATTCGGAATAAAACGCTGAAACCGCTATTGGAAGCAAGGTGAGAACTTCTCACTCAATCGAATTTGTTTTGATTTAAAATTTTAAATAGTTAAATTTAAAGTTGCTTGATTGTGTGATTAAATGATGGTTGCTATTTGTTGTATTGGAATAGACCCTATGCGCCGCATATTAAGCGGAGGTTATTTTATTAAACACATATACCGCGATATTGCACCTTGAAGTGGAATTGGTATTATATATATGTACTTGGAGTTGATTTCCCACATTATATAGCGGATGAGACCCTATTGCGCCGCATAATAGCAGATGATATTTTATATAAACCCATGTACCACGATATCCCGTCTTGAAACGGGATTGGTTTTGTGCTAACATCTTTGGATGCAGGAAAGCAGGTTGGAGGGATCCAACTGGATTCCTCAAATAATTGAATTTGTTTCAATGTTATGTGTTGATTATTTATAATCTCTGTGTGATTATCTTTGTGATTGAAATCGTTGAAGGCTAAAATTTAGCCGAATATAATTTTGGTATCGTTCGATACTGGAAATAAATAATTTTATTTTGATTTTTGAAAATTCAGGTTGGAAGTTTATATTAAAATTTATTTTTGAGAATTGGATAAATTTAAAAGAAGGAATTCTAAAATAATAAAGTTTTATTTTTAATCTTATTGATTAAAATTTCAAAATACGGGAAAAGCTTAAATAAATGGATTTCGGGTAATATTATTCAAAGGTTGAAGAACTTATTCAAAATACAGATTTTAAAGAGTTTGAAAAATAAAAGAATTTGTTTTCTTTAAAAGGAATTTTTTTTTAAAAGGAAATAAAATTTGAAACCCATTTGGGAATTGATTTTTGTTGATTGAATTTAAATCTTTTGAAAATCCATTTTGAAATTTATTTGGTGTTTTGAAAAGAATTTGGAATCAATTTAAAAATTGATTTGGGGTTAGTAGAAATTGATTTCAATTTGAGATTTGAATGAAATTCACTTGGTATTTAATTTCTTGGGAAATCAATATGGAATTTGATTTGGTTGTTTTTGAAATCAACTGAAAAATTAAATTGTTGTTGAAAGTGAATATTTGAAATCAATTTGAAAATCGTATATCAATGGATATTTGGAAATTTAATTTCACCATGGAATTTATAAAAGGGAAGGGAAATTTGTTTAAAATATACATTGATTTATTTTTGAAGTGTGGAAATAAATTTACGGATTGGGAACGTAAATTTAAAATAAATTGGTAAGGATTTATTTAATTGGTTTAAATGAACCATTTTGAAATGAAAGTGTATTCTCCCTGGAAAGCCGAATAAAATTTCTGAATAGCTTTGAAAGATATATACATATACATATACATACATACATACATACATACATACATACATAGATATATATATATATATATATATATATATATATATATATATATATATATATAATTCTAGAATTGGTTTTGAAAAGGATACATCGGAGAAATTAACTTCTTAAATTGTTTTAAATCCTTTAAGTAAAGATTTATTAAGCCGATATAGAAATGATTATTTCTAAGATTTAATCAATAATTGTTTTAGAAAATAGTTATTTAAATAGTTATACTCTATCTACTAATTTTATTTTGAAAATTAGTTTGGACTTAAGTTATATGTAATATTGGTATAATATTTTTATAACTAATATTTTAAGTAAAGTGTTTAAAGAAAAATAGTTTTATTTCAAAGTGTTTTCCCAATATATTTTGGATGAGTGTTATAAATTAGTTTAAAGTATTTGAACTTGGCAGATTTTCAGTGAAAATGAATAAATATTGGAAGTGTTTCTGTGTAAGGAAAATGATTTGCAATTTGTTTTCAAAAGTTGTAAAGGTGAAAAGTGATTTGAAATTTGTTTTTAAATGGTGAAGTGTGTAAAAATATATCTTGTAAAGATATTTTTTTGGAAAATAAATAATTTGGGAAATTATTTGGAATCTGGTGATGTTGTGCATATCTATTGATAGTTAAATAACCGACTATCAATATTTACCTCTAAATGGGTATTTGTTGTGATTTGCTTGAATTTGAATGCTACACTTATTTTAAAATAAGCGCTTGTTATTCGGTTTAGCCGGGAGAGGACTTTTGGGTCATAAATCCCATTCCGAATAGTGGTACGTCGTAATGGATATCATTTGAAGATAGGTGTTGAAGACCGGATATTTTCGAAAACGGAAGGATTACCGTCGAATGTCTCTGCATCGGCTGATCCCCGATATAGAGATTTTATCACCCTTTGTGATGGGGATTCCGGACGTGATTAGTGAATATCTGGATTGCAAGGACTTCTATGGAAGTGCCTTCGTTTCCGTTCGACCCCGGAACGGACTTGTATGGATGTGTGTCTAATGTTACAATTTGAGATGTAAAGCTGGTTTCTATCAAATACATTTCTGTTGGCGGCGGAGAATTTATTCTCTTAGCTTAACACCCTTCTCTAAGACGTATGAGCTCAGAGGTTATGTAGTTGATGGTTACTAGTAATATATTTCCAAATTGGTAATGTGGCATACGAAGTGCTGCTAATCATTTGTTGATCGAAGCATGGCTTTTGTGAAAAGCGTAGCTTTGTGGACGAGACTTGCTTGTCTTAGTGAAATGTGATGGGGGGGGGGTTCTCTCTTCGCGTTAGGTGACGAACGGGAGACTCTTACCGCCATATGTCCTCTTTATGGGGTTGGTTAGGCGTAACCCATGACAGTCGAAAGGCTGGCCGTAAAAGCAAGTTTCGGGTACCAGTTTAAGCCACGGTGGGTCTGGGATGGTTGCAAAGCCTACCTTCGCCGCTGCCTCGGGTCCTTACATTTGGTATCAGAGCATTTGGTTAAGCGACAACCTTGGCTCTGTTGGGAATTACTCATTAGAGATAGAGTCAGTAGTACTCTAGAATTAGTGTGAGTGTAATCATAGATACGAGCGCGTATTTGTTAGTGAATATAAAAATGTTTTATATTGTGTTTGCTTATCCGTTGAGATGTTTGTGAATTCTGGTCGGTATGTGGGACACCATATTATCGATAGGGATTTCTAAACACTTAAACGAGGCAAGTCGACATAGTATCATTTTAAATTGGGCAAATGAAATAATTTTTACCTCGATTATATTTTACGTATAAGGGAAATAATTTTTCAAAAATTATTAAAGTGTATATAAATTGATTGTTTGGTTGTTGAAAATGTAAGAATATATATATAAGTTAATTAAAAGAATAATTGTATAAGCAAATGAACATATTGTGATTTACAATTGTGAAATAATCTTATATACATATATATAAGAAGTGAAACTATATGAATATATTTATAAATATGAGTTGTAAATAAAAATGAATTTGGACTATGAATTTGTAAGTTTTGAATCCCGTCTATTTTGAAAGTTGTTTTTCAAAGTTAAAGATGTTATTAAGTAAGATAAATAAATTTGGAATAATCTTATGTAAGTGAAGTGGAATAGTGAAATTCTATAAGAAAAAGACTTATAAATGTGAGTTATAAGTAAAAGGAAATTTTTTGAAAGAATTTATAGCACTGGATTCGTTACTGTTGCTGGGAAATAATAAGGGTGATGACTGCAGCATCATTAGTATCATTTTCGAGTTTCTGTATGATGGATTTGCTACCATAGTAAATTGGAAATTGAAGTTTTGTTGTGATAAACAAATTTGAAAATTTAAAATCCAAGTTGTAATTGTTGAATATAAGTAATCAAGTTTTGGACTTATAATATGAAATAATAAAGAATTTACTTTTGTAAAGTTGAAATAAATTTGAGTTGGCATAATAAAACATATGATTTGAAATTTAACTAAACGAAGGTTAAATAAATTGATTTGGATTAGGTAAGCTATCGAAATGGAAATTAAACTGAAGTGATTATATAAAATAACTTTGAAGTTTAAATAAGTTGTATAACTTGTAAAGTGAGAAAATGTAAGTGAAACCAAATGATAAAATGGTTAAACAATTCTGTTAAGCAAAACGAGATATAAATTTGAATAAGTGATGAAATTTGACTTTGGTAAAAGTTAAATAGAATTGGAATCTGAATTGGATTTATAAGGGGAAATTTAAGTTAAGTTAAACAAATGATGTTTGAAATGGAATATAACTTACGTAATGTTGAATGAAGTTGATTTTGGTATCGAAGTAAATTAATAAAGTGAAGTGATGAATATGAACTTGAGTTATGTAATGAAATTCAACTTTTGTGGTTAAATGAATTAGCAATTGAATTGAACTAATGAATTGAATATTAATCAATCGAATGTAAAAGAATTAATATAGAATAATGAATGTAAGTGTTAATTCATTAGAAGCTAATGAAGTTGAAAAATTGAATAATTGAAAGAAAAGTCAATTAGATATTAAACCAATTGGAAATTAAAAGTGTTAAACCAAATTGAAGTTAGACAAAGTGAATATGAATTGTTGAATGTAAATTTAATAAATTTGGTTATATTGAATATACATTGATTGTTAGATTGTTGTTAGTTGATTGTATAGAAATTCATATGAAGTTGAATTGATAAAATTGAAAGCTGTGTAATTTGATTTGAATGTGGAAGTGAACTAACTTGAATGTAAATTAGTGAATATAAACTAATTGAAAATGAATAAATGTATGTTAGTAAAGTCCAATGTTAATGAATCAAATGTGATTAAATGAAAAACCAATTCATTGGATACTAATGAGAAGTGAATGTATATTGATTTGATATGGATTTGTTGGATCTTGGTTGGATGACAGTTGGTTGATGATGGGATTTGTTGTTTTTGTTGCATTTGCTATAGTGGCATATATAGTTGTTGTAGTGGTATATGTTGTATATTGATATTACTTTCATATATGCATGTTTCTCATTATTGTTGAGTGTTTAGTAGGTGCGGATTGCGCTTGCTTCGCATTTGGAGCTCGCTTTCGCGCTATATTAGCCGTATATGCTCGCTAATAATATATAAGGTACATACCTCAGATTACATATCGTACTTTTACACTTTTTCCCCTCGGGATGCCTCATTACTTTGATGAGATGTATATTTGTCATATATATATTGCCATTTTTTTCGGATCGAGCCGCACAAAGGAGGTTATGGCGAAATTTTTTGAAAATTTAAGGCGTTAGAATATTTTTGAGAAAATTGGAAAATTTTGAAAACTATAACTTTGATTTTGGAGTGAAAAGTTAAACGATATAGTTGGTTTTGAAAAGATAACTAAGAATGATTTGAAAATTTAGTAATGTTATTGTAAGAAGTTTAACTATGTATTTTGGAAAAAGTTAAAATGTTTAAATGAATTTGAAATTTAATTTGAACAAATGGTTTTGAAAAGTTAATGGATTTCAAGACTTTTTCTTACTTGGCAATTTCGAGGACGAAATTCTTTTAAGGGGGGAAGTTTTTAACGATCCAGAATTTCTGTCATTTGAAATTCGTATATTTAATTGATTTTAAATATTAACGAGTAAAATTTGTAAGTCGAATAAATTTTATTTCGAATATCTAGATTTAATTGGATAATAAAATCGATAATTCAATATTTGAAATTACAGAAATAATTGGAAATTGGGTTTAATGTGATTAAAATTTATTTGTAAAGTTGTATTAAATCATATTGGAGTTAGAATGATGTTATAGAACTTTTAAAATTGAATTAAAAGTTAATTTGTGGAAATTGAATATTTTAATATTTAATTGATGAGTAAAAATAGTCATTTTTCAAACAGTCTCGGATTTCAATGAAACTAGTTTCATTGGATCCGTAATATTAAATTATTGTAAGATTTCAAATTTCGTGTCAATCGGATTTAGGGTTTGTCCGAGGCAAGCTAAAACGCGTAGAAATCGGTTTAAGCGAATTTTAAATTTAAATAGTCGATGCGGAAACCTATCTTCCAAATACGATCGAATTGGCTCCCGATATATATTCCATTGCGTTCGGAATGGGGGTAAAACCTTATAAACGCCAGGCGACACGCTTCGATCGGAGTTCGAAAATTTTCGAGATGAATAGTGTTTTGCAATTTTCTATATAGGGCCCCTTATTTTCACATTTTCAACCAAACCCTAGTTTCTAAGCACTAGCCGCCACAAACAGCCAATGGCCGAAATCTACTGTTGATCATTCTTTAAATCCTTCTAATCCAAGCAGAATTAGACGAAGGCCTCAACTAGAAAGTTGTAGAGGGCGACGAGATCGACAAATCCAATGGTCGTGATCGTTTATAGACACGTGGATCATCGACAATCTGCTGGTAAAGGTCACGTGTTCGATCATGTTTTTCAAGCTCAATACTCGACCGAGCTTAGCCAAATCACGACCGATGGTGGTGCTCGAGTAGCGCTTCGATATGGTGGTGTTCGATCGTCTTCAAACGACGAGATGTGGGTGCGAAAATTCGTTCAAAATTTGCGGTCGTATGGGTTAGCTTGCTTAAGAAACGAAAGGGGGGGAGAAGAAGAAGCGGTCTGCCCTGATGTGTTGCAGCTATTTCGTGCGGCCGAGATGAATCTGGGTTTGAAAATAAAATAATTTTGTAAATTATATGTAACGATAGCGATTTTTCGTTGCCGAAAAACCAAAATGTTAGGGTTTAAGAAGAAGAAAAAGAGAGAAGAAGAAGATAGTAGAAAATAGAGAGGAAAGAACATAAGAGAATAGAGCGAAAAGAAAATAGACAATAGAACGGGACAGAAAACAACAACTGAACAACATCAGAATCTCACAATCGCAGCGGAACAACATATAATAGATAAATGAATAATCTTTAAACAAAGAACTATATCAGTTATTACATTACATTACATCATATCATCAGAGTGTACAACATCAAGAACAACAAACAACGGAAAAGAAATACTATATACTAGTAATACGCCATGCCATCCATCTTGCCTCCAGCAACTCCAGAATATCCTGATAAACCTAACTTTTGACTGCCCGTGTGGAAATTGGTGGGCACCCAGAGTTTAGGAAGGAAAACAATAAACTCCGAGTCAGTCATGTGACTGGCGTGGGAACTCAAAACAGTTTATTTACTTTAAAATCAAAATAGAGGAATATTTTTAAAGTCAATTCGCAATGTTTTTAAAAAAAATGAGACTACCATAAGGCCTCCCGCACATACACACACACAATGCAAACGCAGAATCGGAGGAGATTTCTCCTTATGATAGTCAAAGATGCTTGATACGCATTAAAAAGAACATTTGATATTATTACTAGTGCATAGTGTAGGAAAAATTATTTCGAAAGTAGAATATAAATCTTAGCCAACATACGACCATTATCGTATGCCTACTATAGCTACCATCTAAACAGTGGTGACCAACATAAGTAAATGGCAGGTTCTACAACTAAAACCGTACAGGGTTTCGTATCGGGAATTGGATTTCCAACAAATGGTTAGGCCAAGGAACTTCCCATTGCCACATGAGAATGCCTCTGGAAGGACATCCCCGAGAACCAAACCGGATCTCTGCCAACACAAGGCCGGATTACCCCTAACTGAGTAACAACTGACCGAATATGCCATCCCCCGGTCCTTTGGGACCTTTAACCGAGCGCTCGCAATCAATTCACACAATCATAAAGTGTTTCAACATGAGTAAGTATCTGGGCTCCATACCATGATACCACCCTTTTCCAGAAGGAAATGCACATACCTTAAAGGGCGCTACCTGTAACATCCCGCCTTTTCGCACACTTTAAACGACACACGTGCCGATTCAAAGCATACGCAAGGGAGGAGTGTTATGGGGTAAATAAGAAAAATAGAGAAGAAATAAAACGAAAATAGAATCTCACAGCGGAAGGATAAAATATAGTAACAAGTATACAGTTCATAAACAGTTTACAAAAGCTTGATTTTTCTTATACAATGAATATCAGAGTTACACATACCAAATACAACAATGCAGCGGAATAGAAAGAGTGTGTAGTGCAATACTATATATAAAATAATACTGAATCTTCGTCTTCGTCCTCCAAAGCTAAAACCTGCTATCCTGAAACGCTCGGACTGACCCGAGCGAATTTGAAAAGACAAAAACACCCGAGTCAGACTAGAATATCTTATGTGAGTTAAATAAACAGAAATAAATATGAGTACAGTAACTCAAGAGATGTTCGGGATTTACATCTCCTAAGGATCCGTTAAACTATTTACTATGTAGTATATTGCGCTATTATAATAGTGTCTATTTATAAAATAAACTTACTTTTTAATAGCGTTAAGGGGTTACCCATATAGCCCTTAACACGTAATAGTCCCAGTAGTCCATCCAATATCATAGTCCCTCCTGATCGGGAAGCCACTAGAGGATACCACACGGGCTACGGGAGAAAACCAAACTCGTACAAGGCGCGATAGGGTAGGTGACACGGCACAACTAGGCAATGCCAGGGTAGATATACCAATTACGCTTCCGGGCCGATGGTAACGCGAAGCCGCAGCAACCGCCCACCTCGAAACAACTCCCCAAATCAAAAAAATAGAAGTGGCCACTGAATCAATCCAAAGTCATAGTATAATATCGAAGAGGAGTGTCCGATCAGAGGAATGACCTCATTAACCCGTCGATCGCTCCTGTTTTAGCCACCTTATGCCAACTCACGGGAGTCGGGTCCACGTATTTACCTTACAGGAATCGTCGCCACCAACCTACTTCATTCTGGAATCTCCACCGCGTACACGGTTAGTCAAAGTGGTTTTCGGTATCGACAGAGAGTATGTCCATATCCGATCCCGGTCTCTTTGCCAACCCATCGTTATTATAACACCGCGGTTATTTAAAAATAGTTTATACTTTTAAACCAGAATATAATCCATTTCAAAACCATAATATTACGATATCATTCCAAAACCCAAAACCATATTTTACCACTTATCCCAAATATAATTCCTTTCCAATAATAAAAGGCTTTAACTTCATAATATCTGAAAATCGAATATTTTCAAAGCATAATATTTTTGGAAATCCATAATTTCAAACCCTAACTTTTAAAACTCAAATGGTTTGGATATTCAACGGTATATGAATTTCAAAGGCTTAACTTTACTGTCACTTTGTAAAGAAATAAGTTATATGGCTTTATGGAAATATTTCTTTATCTAAAGTTAAAACCATAATTTAGATATCACTCTTAAGTTCCAAAACCATTTCAATTTCCATATATATAAATCCATTGGAGTATTAATATTCAAAAACTAAAATTGGAATATATTCTTTCAACAAATTAAATGTTTTATTATTTAGTTTGAATATTCACATAAATCCTTAAACAACTCCAATTTCTAGTAATAAAACATATGTATTTTTCGATTCCAATTATATTAGAATATTTTTCCAATTCAAATTCATATTAGAATATTCATTTCAATTTTTCTTGGGAAAAATCCAATTATAAATATCATATCTTAAATTTCCAAACTTAACATTTAAACATATGATATAAATTTATCCAACTCCATTTTCTAAATTTTCTTCCATTTTACTAAGGGAATTTATACACCTTTTTATTTCAAAATTTCCAACTTTTCATGTACATAAATACGGAAGAAAAATATTTATACAGTATAAAATTTAAGATTATTATAAACCGTATTCCATCCAAACCATAGAAATCACATAAAATAGTTATATATAGACCGCGGTGCCTGTATATAATTTTCTATCCTATGGTCAAGTGATACGGATATTTATCATTTCAATCCGCAATTTAAAAATAAAACTTTGCGGTTTTATCATTTCAAACCACAATCCCGAAAAATGAAATATGTATGATAAATTTGCAAATTTAATGATATGCAATAAACATTCATTCATCAACAACATCCATCATCCAATCGCAACCATCAACCAATTTCAATCAATAACAGTATATATCTATGAACATATACAACAGGTAATAACTGTCAGTTTTTTTTTCCCAAATTAAATTTATCAACTATTTATCTAACAGTTTACTCAATAATAATTTACATAACTGTTAACTAGCAGTTCTTATGCAAACAATAATTTCTAACAGCCAATTAATATGCAATCAATCAATTTAAATTAACAGCTAAATTCAAAAAAATGCAATTCAACAGATATGGATGAAATAACACGCCCAAAAGCTCATAAATAAATTTCTATTCATTTCTAAAATTTATTTAACAAACATAAAAGCTTCTAGTA
Source organism: Allium cepa (assembly GCA_030765085.1). NCBI lineage: Eukaryota > Viridiplantae > Streptophyta > Magnoliopsida > Asparagales > Amaryllidaceae > Allium > Allium cepa. The sequence continues at coordinate 131,927,710 of CM060934.1, forward strand.
ATTGTGAGTGTGTTAAAACACTCACCTTTTGAATTTAAATCGAATTCAAATCCGATTTAAACCCAAAAATTCGCCCGTCTCAGAATTCGTCCAAACCAGCGTCATCGAGTCCGGAATTAAATTACGATCCTAACAAAAGAAATTTCGTGTGAATTGGATGTCGTATGAGAAAGTTACTCGATTAAACGCTTGGAAAATTTTTAATTTAATTTAAAACAAGAAAACAAAACTCTACTCACCCCTTTACACGTCACCCCATTCTCTTTCTCCCACTCGTTCGGCTACAGTAGTGCCGAAACCCCCCCTGCAACGCACGAAGCCCAGCCGCCACTACCGAACCCTACTCGAAATTTTCGCCGCCTCCTCCCTCATCGCCGTCCAGATCGAGCAACGCCGGCCCCGTGCCCACGTCAAGCCGAGCCTATGGGCTCCACGCGCACGCCCAAAGGCTCCCCAATCGAACCGCCTCCGTCACGCCTTCATCGCCAATTCCAACAAATCCAAGCACCTCTGACATGGAGTAGCCGTATGGATTGAAAGCACTCGGCCTCCTCTACGCGATGGTGCCCCCCGATCGTCACCAAAACGAAGATCCGCCGTTGAAATCAACGTCTACTAACGGATGGCCGAAACTGTTTTGAATTTTACTGGGCAAACGATAGCTCCAAACGAAAAACGGATCACACCAGTAGATTACGAACACTGAGAACTATGACATATATTTTTTTTGAGAATTTTCTGAGGTGTTTGAATTTTCACTGAATTTTAGATTGAAGCAGATCCAGATTTGCAACCATTGAAGAGAAAGAGGAGATGAAGAAATATGTACGTATATCCAACTGACAATAGGAAGGAGGCTAGGGTTTATCATGGTATATTTATAGTTAGGTTTAGGTTAGAGCGTATAGGCTAGAAGCGTGAACGTACGCAACAAACTATGGCCCAAAAGCCCGCTATGCCTCCGGAACCGAATCTATTAAATCTATATATCCAGATAGGTATTTAAAAATATTCTGAACGCGATGGAAAAAGTCTCACGTCCAAATTTGATCGTATGAAGAAGTTATGCTAAAAACAAGATTTCCAAATTGATTTCAAATTGATTTTAATAAAATTGATTTCAAGGCGTTTCGCGTCCGTACGATCAAATGACAAGTCCGATCGATACGAAATTTGAAATCCTATAATAATTCACCGATACGGATCCGATGAAACTGGTTTCGTCGAAATCCGAGTCCGTGACAAAAATGGCTATTTTTAATATTTATTGAATAAATTAAATAAATTATAAATCCAGTTTTTATGTTTCAACTTCTAATATTGGCCAAATTTTGTGACTTATATAATTCAGACAATCCCAAATGGTTTACCAAGCCTGGATGTGAATTAAAATCTATCGGTATATAAATTTGCAGCTAAATATCTGCACTTCCTTATTATTTAGAGATTATAAATTTTATTCTAAACCCAATTATTAAATCTTATACCTTTATACTCACATCTTAAACCAAATTAAATAAATAACTTGATTTCCATCTCAACTTACTTTTAATTGCAGTTAACCCTTTTCACCGTAATTAAAATTCCAAATTATAAATAAATTTTTATTCCCATTCCCTTAATTTTCTTAACTATTTATTTATTCAAATTTTCAATATTCAACATAAATAGTTTGGTTAAGTTCATTTATTTACCTTCTTTGTAACGACCCGCCTTTTTGGACAGTTTAAACCGACGATCAAATACCCCTGTCGATTCCAAACCATTAAAAGGCAGATAGTTATTGGGGTAATTAAGAAAAGAAAAGGAAGGGAAAAAAGGAAATGAAACAACACAGAATCTCACAGCGGAAGGCTAAAGTATAATAATAAAATAACAGTTCATGAAGCTGTTAATTAAATGAATACATTTGAAATGAATACATTTGATTATTATTATACAACATTTATCAGAGTTACATACACAGCAAATATCATACAACAATGCAGCGGAATGGAATGAATATAATAGTAGTAGATAATATACCAAATCTTTGTCTCCGTCCTCCAAGGAAATGATCTTCAACCTAAACTGAAAACTCAGGACTGACCCGAGCGTAATGAAAAGACAAAACACTCGAGTCAGGACTAAAATATCCTTATGAGAGTTAAATCAATCGTAAATAAATATGAGTGTAACGGCGTCAGAGATGTTTACGGGGTTTGACATCTCATATCCAGTGTCAACGTGCGTGCAATAACTCAAGAGATGTTACGGGATTTTCCATCTCTCAAGGATCCGTGAAACTATCTACTATGTAGTAATATACGCTAAGTAGATAATGTCTATCAGTAATATAAAGTATCAAAATAGCGTTAAGGCGTTACCATAATCCCCCTTAACACATTTTATATTCCCAAAAGCATATACAAGACCGTAGTTTCCCCAAAACCGGAAGTCACCAGAGGGCAATCCATATACTCAAGGTACAAATCAAAACGTAGTGGTCGCGAATAGGATAATCAGTATGACAAGGTACATGAGGCGATACCAACTAGGATACTAGTAGTTGCGTGATCCGGACTGATGTTGGGCATAGCCAGCAGCTACCCCAACACCGCGAAACAACACTCCCAAATCAAGGGGTGCACCCAAATCGAATCACAAATGTAATAGAAATGGTATCGAAGAAGTGTGTCCGCTAGAGGTGGCGAACCTCAATGGCCCGGCGCGGCTCCTGTTTTAGTCATGTCAGGGGTCATCCAATAATCGTTCTCTTTCTTCAGTCAACGCGTTCACCAAACCATCCACTTCATTCTGGATCATCACTCCGCGTATAATAGTTATTAAAGTGGTTTTCGGTATCGACAGAGAGTATGTCCATATCCGATCCCGGTCTCTTTAATAACTACGTATTATTACACCGTTGGCTCTTTTACATTTCAAATCGATTCATAATTGATATCAAAATATCATATTCGCTTCAAAAATCAAATCCATTCAAATATCATCGTATCTTTCAAAATATCAGATTTCATATTTAAATTCAAGATTTAAATATAAACATTTCACCTTATTGTCCAGCTTAGGATTTTAGAAAATAGTTTTAAGTAATTTAAAAGTAGTTTTAAATAATTAAAATAGTTAAAAACACTTAAAATCTTTAAAATGGATTTAAAATAGAGAAATTAGTTTAAAATGATTTAAATTGGGTTAAGTAGATTTAAAATAGATTAAAATAGTTTAAGTATTCAAAATGGTTTATATAACAGAGTAATTTGGAAAACAAATTAAAACAGCTTCAAATCAATCCATTTCAATTATAACTTCCCAATTCAAATCAATTTCAATTTCCATTCTACCGATTCAATTTCGATTTCAATTCAAAACAATGTCAACTTTTACTTCAAATCAATTCAATTCTACATTCACCTTTAATTAATTCAATTTCAATTTATATCGATTTGGAGCTTTATTTCTCAAAATATTAATTTATAACACTTAACAAAATTTCCAACAATATTCAAGTTTAAATCCAAATTCCAAATATGATTCAATTCCAAACTCGATTTCAAAATATCATTTTCATATCACTTTTACTTAGTAATATTCAAAGCTCGTAATAATGTTCAATCTTTAAAATAAATAGATTTTTGAAATTCAATCATATCCAAATTTTTTTTTTTTTTTTTTTTTTTTTTTTTTTTTTTTAAGTCACAACTTAAATTATTTACCAATTTCTTTTAACCAAAATTTATTTCAACCTTCCAACTCAATTTTTCGACAAATTCGATTTCTATAAATTTATTTCTATTTATAACTTTTAAATCAAAACATTTAAATAAATTTTAAATCGACGATTTCAAAAATCATTTATTTAGCCAATTCGGTGTCCGTATATAATTTTCTATCCTATGGCCAAGTAATTTTTTTTTTCAATTAAATGTCAGGAATGAGTATACATTACTTAAATTAATCTCAGTATCATACGTATGCATAACAGGATCTATATAAGCAAATAAACATCCAAACATTCAATTATCAACCAATAGCATCCATCAAAATACATCATCCAATAAACAATACAATTCATGGCAGTTTCATAGTTATCAATGTCAGGTAATTTAATCGCAATTCAATTTTAATTTCAATTTAACTGTCAATTTAATTTTTCAACGGTTAATGCGAATGACAAGCTATATGACAATTAAATTTTTACCAAACAACGACAAATAAAATCATAACACTTCATAATATCAAATTTAACTAGCATAAAAATATTTAGTACGTGTGAGCGTTATAAAACACTCACCTTGATTTTACGATTTCAAATCAAATCGAACGACGTTCGATTTAACCCAAAATTTTCTCTAGCTCCAAACGATTCCAATTCAGTTCCATTGCGTAGTGCTCGACAAAACGATTGCAACGCAATTCGTTTCGTCACCATCCGACCTCGTACCAAAAAGATATCACATTTTAAACTTTAACGAATTTTATATAATTTAATTACAATTTTTATTTTACAATTTCAAACCTACTATCATCATAGCCGCGAGATCTAAGCCTAAGCAGATCAGGCCGTGCACGATATCTCTTCTCCCTAGCTTTCACGCGTTCGTGCCCAGGTATGAAACCCACGGCCGAACCCAAAACCCTAATACACGCCATCAATACAAGCACCTCCACCTCGATCAAGAAGCACCACCGCGAAGAGCATCTTCCACTCCACCACCGCCCCGAGTATTGCAGAGCTCGGCCCTATATTGGCTTCGAGATTCGTGCTCGAACTGCAGGCCGACTCGGTCGCGTTTCTCTCCCATCATCGCTCGAAACTCGATCTCTACCGTTGAGATCATAGATCTCATCGTCCTCTACCACTCTTTAGTTGAAAGTTTTTGTTGATCGTCAATGGATCGGCCAGAAATCGAGGAAGATGATGGTGAGTTTCTGGTCGTGGGTTGAGGGGTGGCGGCTGCAGTTTTTAACCTAGGTTTATTTTTTTTTTATTTTTTTGTGAAGAGGATGGTCTATTTATAGAAGTTTGAACTACACTATTCATTCTGGAATTTCCAAACTCCGATTTACGCGCCGTAACCAGCGTTTCTAGGGTTTACCCCGCGTTTCGGACACAATGGAATAGGTTTCGGAAGCTAATTCGATCATATGTGAGAGTTACGGAAATAAACGACCAATTTTAAATTAAACCGATTAAACGATTTTCTATGCGTTTTGGCTTGCCCCGGACAAACGGTAAATCCGTTTGACTTGAAATTTGAAAACTTACAATAATATCACATTACGGATCCAATGAAACTAGTTTCATCGAAATCCGAGACCGTTTGAAAAATGACTATTTTTAACTCGCAAAATTAATATTAAACAATTTCAACGCGTTTCGAGCTGCCACGGTCAAACGACAACTCCGATTGCTACGAAAATTGAAATCCGATAATAACTAACTATTACGGATCCAATGGAACTAGTTTTGTCCAATTCTGAGACTGTTCAAAAATTGGCTATTTTCCAGTCGATAATTAAATATTAAAATATTCAATTTTCACAAACAAATTTTAAATTCAGTTTTAAAAGTTCTACAACATCATTCTAACTTTCATATGATAAAATAAAATTTTACAAATCATTTTTAATCATAGTAAACCCATTATTCAATTTATCCAATAAATTCCAATTTTAAAATCTTATTAACTCTATTAAAATCCAAATATAACTTACATTCACTTTGTAAACCAATTTGAATCATATTAAATCAAATTTCAATTATTCACTCTATTTTCGTATATTAAATTTCAATATCAAATTAATCATATCAAATTCGGAATTTAATTTATTCAAACATTCGTAATATTAAATTTAACAAATTTGATTATTCTTAAATCACTATCTTTTGAAATATTCAAAATGAACTTATAAAATTTAACTTTTGAAACGAATTAAAATTATAGAACAACTATTTCCATTATACGGTTATTTAATTCCCATTATTAAATTATTGAATAATTTCCAAATATTTAATTTAAAATATTTTACCGGTTCAATAGTCAATATTTGATTTTAAATAGATTTTACTTATCAATCAATTACTCTATTATACCCAATGAATTGCAACATTTATTATCCTATTCAACTATTGATTTCAAAGGCATTCACTAAGTAGCATTTATTTTTCATTACTTGGATAATTGTTGTCGAAATTCATTCCATTTATTATTATTCCAAACGACTTATAAAATTTTCTCTAACACTAAAATCACGAAAACTTATTAAATTAGCTATTTTAATTATCGGAAATTTACGGGTCGTTACATTCTCCCCCACTCAAAACTTTTCGTCCCCGAAAAGGAAAAAAGAAGGGAAAAAGAACTAAGTATAGAATTCAACATTAGATACATTTTATCCAAAGTTACCTACTTATAAAACAATGAAATTCCATCTATAAAGTCATTACTACACTTTTACTAAGTTATTCCAATTGCCTTTTTAACTTTAAAAGTTAGTTATCAAAACAAGTTATAAAATTTTTTAAAACTTGAAAATTTTTCTAACACCCGGATTTTACGGAAAATTTCGGCAGAGTCTCCTTTGCGCGGCTCGATCGGAAAAAATATAATAGCATATATATCACAAATATACATCTCATCTCAATGATGAGGCATCCCATATGTGGGGAAACAACATATAAATATCACCAATATCATATAAAACCGTAAACGTACCTTTTATTTAGCATTTATTAGCATTTTACTTACATTATGCGTTTAGCGTAGAAGCGAGCCCCACAACGAAGCGCATCCCCTTTGCTACCTACTAAAATGCTCAATAACTAAGTTAGAACCATGCATATAAAGATAGATCACTATACTTAGCCTACACAACATATATATAACATATTTAGCTTCAAAACTGAGATTTCAATTTCTGGACAGCAAACAAATTTTAGCTTTAGGTCATCTAAACGGTAAAATTTGACAACAGAATCTAAACAAAAGTTGTTGCATTCATTTCAGGCTTTCCGGAATGTCCAAAATCATCGAATTCGGATCATCCGTTCAAAAGTTATGGCTGTTTTACTTAGAGTATACGCCTCAGCCTGGGCAGTGTTTGCGCAGGTCCGCGACGTTCACCTATATTTCCGACCTTCTAAACGACATGAAAACACAAAACACTTAAAACAAAAGTTTTAACTTAAGTTCTTAGCTTTCCAGAAAGGGCAAGATCATCAAAATCCGATAAACCAGTCAAAAGATATGGCGAAAATACTAAAGATGTATACTACAGATTTTTACCTATTTTACACAGGCCAGCGAGTAACATTCAAGTTTTTAACCTAGTAGACGAAGGAATTTCTCAAGACACTCTAAATAAAAGTTGTGCTATAGTTTCTAAGCTTTCCGAAAAGTCCAAAATCGCCAAATTCCATTTAGCCATTTAAAAGTTATGGTTGTTTTCGTTTCAGCATATATTGGACCATTTTGGATTTTTCTCAAAATTTGCTTTTATTATTTCAAAGTGCAAACCATCAAAACTTCAAATTTTCTAAAGAACAATCATAACACAAAGTCATTTATTTTCTTATTCATCCATGCAATAGGTTTACATTCAATTTGTTTCCGATTTATTCAAGTTTGTTTCATTCACATTTTAAATTCAAGTCAATTTGCTTCAATTTAAATTGAATTCAATAATATTTAATTTCACTTTGCTTCAAATATGAATTTAATTATTTTAAAATTTTATTCCGTTTATTCAATTCCATTAACACTAATGAATTCTACTTAATCAATTATCATCCATCTAACAACCAATGCATATCAAACATTAACATCCATCCAAAATCCACTAAATCAATTATACATTCCCAAGTAAATTTTAATTTCATACACTTCCAAGCTTATAGACATTTAGTTATATTCAAATTTAATTAGTTTCCATTTACCAATTCTATATTTCATTAAGTTTAAATTTTATTCATTCATTTATATATATCATTCATTTTACAGCTTAAATTTCTTTTATATTTACAACTATCAATAGATCTTCACATTTTATTATTTACTCTCACACTGGTATATTATTCCTCTACTTATCCTTATTAGCACTTTAAACTTTTAAAATATTTGGTAAGTTATAGTTATGCAAATAGAATGTAGTTAAACAACATACAACTTTTTTTTTTTTTTTCAGAGTTGAATTTTCAATTAATTAATTCTTTAGTCATTACCTAAATTTCACTATAATTTAATTTTACATTTACATTCACATATAGTATTTCCATTTTATATTCATCATAATTTTGAATCACCTTTAATGTCATTTAAATTCCAATTATTTACTAACAATTTTATTTATATCCGCAAACCATTAATTAAATGCATATTTCATTATTCAAACTTATTCGTGTATATTATCCAATTAACAATTCATATAACATTTTTGAACTTCTTAAATATTTTGGTAAGTTATATCTATGCTATAGAATGAAATTTAATACTATGTGAGTTTTACAGTTTCAATTTTATTTTAACTTCATAGTTTCCTAATTCTGAGGATTTCTACTTCAATTGATATTTCACTTAGCTCTTAGGTTTATTTCTCATTTCACAATTCAGAAGTTCCTTAATGATTTAAGTATTAATTCATTACAATTATAAAAAAATCATTAATTATTAAAGAACTTAAGAATTCCAATCCCGGTTTCATTTCAAATCAAGTTTTGAAATAATATATATTTATATAATTTATATATCAAATCATACTATAGAGAACACAAAAAAAAATTCAATTTGAATCAAACAAGGTTTAGACAAGCTAGTAAGTGGTCTCCCCCACTCGGACTCTCGAAAATAAACGCCGATGATGCGTGCACTCATCACCGAAATCATTTTCTAGCGTCAAGAGAAGGGAATATAACACTTATCATAAAAAAAAAAAAAAAATCCTTCGAAAACAATTTCAACTCAAATATACTATCATATAATACTCATATTATATTTTCAAGTTCTTGTAAGTCAATTTCAAACACCGGAATTTAAATTCCCAAATCCAAGTTAAAATTCATTTATATTCATTATCAATTGTATTTACAAGATTTCATTTTCCTAAATCCATTGTTATTTAATCAATTGTTGTAAATATTGACTGATCAAACAATAACGATAATAATCTAATATTATCATCTCCTAACAATCAATTCAATCAAAATGAATAAATATTCAAATAGTTCTTTTATATAAAATATATTCCAAAATGATATTGTGTTGGTTTGTCCTATTCGAGTGTTTAGAAATTCCTATCGACGCCTTGGCGTCCCAAGTATCAACCAGAATTCATAAATACTCAACGGAACAAATTAACACAATATAAAACCATTTTATATCAAATAACAAGTACGCTCTCTCATATACACTCAACTCATTCATATAGTTTACCTCTATTTCAATGAGTTATTCCCCACTAGAGCCAAGGTTTATCGCTAAACCAAAGCTCTGATACCAACTGTAACGACCCGCCTTTTTGGACAGTTTAAACCGACGATCAAATACCCCTGTCGATTCCAAACCATTAAAAGGCAGATAGTTATTGGGGTAATTAAGAAAAGAAAAGGAAGGGAAAAAAGGAAATGAAACAACACAGAATCTCACAGCGGAAGGCTAAAGTATAATAATAAAATAACAGTTCATGAAGCTGTTAATTAAATGAATACATTTGAAATGAATACATTTGATTATTATTATACAACATTTATCAGAGTTACATACACAGCAAATATCATACAACAATGCAGCGGAATGGAATGAATATAATAGTAGTAGATAATATACCAAATCTTTGTCTCCGTCCTCCAAGGAAATGATCTTCAACCTAAACTGAAAACTCAGGACTGACCCGAGCGTAATGAAAAGACAAAACACTCGAGTCAGGACTAAAATATCCTTATGAGAGTTAAATCAATCGTAAATAAATATGAGTGTAACGGCGTCAGAGATGTTTACGGGGTTTGACATCTCATATCCAGTGTCAACGTGCGTGCAATAACTCAAGAGATGTTACGGGATTTTCCATCTCTCAAGGATCCGTGAAACTATCTACTATGTAGTAATATACGCTAAGTAGATAATGTCTATCAGTAATATAAAGTATCAAAATAGCGTTAAGGCGTTACCATAATCCCCCTTAACACATTTTATATTCCCAAAAGCATATACAAGACCGTAGTTTCCCCAAAACCGGAAGTCACCAGAGGGCAATCCATATACTCAAGGTACAAATCAAAACGTAGTGGTCGCGAATAGGATAATCAGTATGACAAGGTACATGAGGCGATACCAACTAGGATACTAGTAGTTGCGTGATCCGGACTGATGTTGGGCATAGCCAGCAGCTACCCCAACACCGCGAAACAACACTCCCAAATCAAGGGGTGCACCCAAATCGAATCACAAATGTAATAGAAATGGTATCGAAGAAGTGTGTCCGCTAGAGGTGGCGAACCTCAATGGCCCGGCGCGGCTCCTGTTTTAGTCATGTCAGGGGTCATCCAATAATCGTTCTCTTTCTTCAGTCAACGCGTTCACCAAACCATCCACTTCATTCTGGATCATCACTCCGCGTATAATAGTTATTAAAGTGGTTTTCGGTATCGACAGAGAGTATGTCCATATCCGATCCCGGTCTCTTTAATAACTACGTATTATTACACCGTTGGCTCTTTTACATTTCAAATCGATTCATAATTGATATCAAAATATCATATTCGCTTCAAAAATCAAATCCATTCAAATATCATCGTATCTTTCAAAATATCAGATTTCATATTTAAATTCAAGATTTAAATATAAACATTTCACCTTATTGTCCAGCTTAGGATTTTAGAAAATAGTTTTAAGTAATTTAAAAGTAGTTTTAAATAATTAAAATAGTTAAAAACACTTAAAATCTTTAAAATGGATTTAAAATAGAGAAATTAGTTTAAAATGATTTAAATTGGGTTAAGTAGATTTAAAATAGATTAAAATAGTTTAAGTATTCAAAATGGTTTATATAACAGAGTAATTTGGAAAACAAATTAAAACAGCTTCAAATCAATCCATTTCAATTATAACTTCCCAATTCAAATCAATTTCAATTTCCATTCTACCGATTCAATTTCGATTTCAATTCAAAACAATGTCAACTTTTACTTCAAATCAATTCAATTCTACATTCACCTTTAATTAATTCAATTTCAATTTATATCGATTTGGAGCTTTATTTCTCAAAATATTAATTTATAACACTTAACAAAATTTCCAACAATATTCAAGTTTAAATCCAAATTCCAAATATGATTCAATTCCAAACTCGATTTCAAAATATCATTTTCATATCACTTTTACTTAGTAATATTCAAAGCTCGTAATAATGTTCAATCTTTAAAATAAATAGATTTTTGAAATTCAATCATATCCAAATTTTTTTTTTTTTTTTTTTTTTTTTTTTTTTTTTTTTAAGTCACAACTTAAATTATTTACCAATTTCTTTTAACCAAAATTTATTTCAACCTTCCAACTCAATTTTTCGACAAATTCGATTTCTATAAATTTATTTCTATTTATAACTTTTAAATCAAAACATTTAAATAAATTTTAAATCGACGATTTCAAAAATCATTTATTTAGCCAATTCGGTGTCCGTATATAATTTTCTATCCTATGGCCAAGTAATTTTTTTTTTCAATTAAATGTCAGGAATGAGTATACATTACTTAAATTAATCTCAGTATCATACGTATGCATAACAGGATCTATATAAGCAAATAAACATCCAAACATTCAATTATCAACCAATAGCATCCATCAAAATACATCATCCAATAAACAATACAATTCATGGCAGTTTCATAGTTATCAATGTCAGGTAATTTAATCGCAATTCAATTTTAATTTCAATTTAACTGTCAATTTAATTTTTCAACGGTTAATGCGAATGACAAGCTATATGACAATTAAATTTTTACCAAACAACGACAAATAAAATCATAACACTTCATAATATCAAATTTAACTAGCATAAAAATATTTAGTACGTGTGAGCGTTATAAAACACTCACCTTGATTTTACGATTTCAAATCAAATCGAACGACGTTCGATTTAACCCAAAATTTTCTCTAGCTCCAAACGATTCCAATTCAGTTCCATTGCGTAGTGCTCGACAAAACGATTGCAACGCAATTCGTTTCGTCACCATCCGACCTCGTACCAAAAAGATATCACATTTTAAACTTTAACGAATTTTATATAATTTAATTACAATTTTTATTTTACAATTTCAAACCTACTATCATCATAGCCGCGAGATCTAAGCCTAAGCAGATCAGGCCGTGCACGATATCTCTTCTCCCTAGCTTTCACGCGTTCGTGCCCAGGTATGAAACCCACGGCCGAACCCAAAACCCTAATACACGCCATCAATACAAGCACCTCCACCTCGATCAAGAAGCACCACCGCGAAGAGCATCTTCCACTCCACCACCGCCCCGAGTATTGCAGAGCTCGGCCCTATATTGGCTTCGAGATTCGTGCTCGAACTGCAGGCCGACTCGGTCGCGTTTCTCTCCCATCATCGCTCGAAACTCGATCTCTACCGTTGAGATCATAGATCTCATCGTCCTCTACCACTCTTTAGTTGAAAGTTTTTGTTGATCGTCAATGGATCGGCCAGAAATCGAGGAAGATGATGGTGAGTTTCTGGTCGTGGGTTGAGGGGTGGCGGCTGCAGTTTTTAACCTAGGTTTATTTTTTTTTTATTTTTTTGTGAAGAGGATGGTCTATTTATAGAAGTTTGAACTACACTATTCATTCTGGAATTTCCAAACTCCGATTTACGCGCCGTAACCAGCGTTTCTAGGGTTTACCCCGCGTTTCGGACACAATGGAATAGGTTTCGGAAGCTAATTCGATCATATGTGAGAGTTACGGAAATAAACGACCAATTTTAAATTAAACCGATTAAACGATTTTCTATGCGTTTTGGCTTGCCCCGGACAAACGGTAAATCCGTTTGACTTGAAATTTGAAAACTTACAATAATATCACATTACGGATCCAATGAAACTAGTTTCATCGAAATCCGAGACCGTTTGAAAAATGACTATTTTTAACTCGCAAAATTAATATTAAACAATTTCAACGCGTTTCGAGCTGCCACGGTCAAACGACAACTCCGATTGCTACGAAAATTGAAATCCGATAATAACTAACTATTACGGATCCAATGGAACTAGTTTTGTCCAATTCTGAGACTGTTCAAAAATTGGCTATTTTCCAGTCGATAATTAAATATTAAAATATTCAATTTTCACAAACAAATTTTAAATTCAGTTTTAAAAGTTCTACAACATCATTCTAACTTTCATATGATAAAATAAAATTTTACAAATCATTTTTAATCATAGTAAACCCATTATTCAATTTATCCAATAAATTCCAATTTTAAAATCTTATTAACTCTATTAAAATCCAAATATAACTTACATTCACTTTGTAAACCAATTTGAATCATATTAAATCAAATTTCAATTATTCACTCTATTTTCGTATATTAAATTTCAATATCAAATTAATCATATCAAATTCGGAATTTAATTTATTCAAACATTCGTAATATTAAATTTAACAAATTTGATTATTCTTAAATCACTATCTTTTGAAATATTCAAAATGAACTTATAAAATTTAACTTTTGAAACGAATTAAAATTATAGAACAACTATTTCCATTATACGGTTATTTAATTCCCATTATTAAATTATTGAATAATTTCCAAATATTTAATTTAAAATATTTTACCGGTTCAATAGTCAATATTTGATTTTAAATAGATTTTACTTATCAATCAATTACTCTATTATACCCAATGAATTGCAACATTTATTATCCTATTCAACTATTGATTTCAAAGGCATTCACTAAGTAGCATTTATTTTTCATTACTTGGATAATTGTTGTCGAAATTCATTCCATTTATTATTATTCCAAACGACTTATAAAATTTTCTCTAACACTAAAATCACGAAAACTTATTAAATTAGCTATTTTAATTATCGGAAATTTACGGGTCGTTACATTCTTCCTATGATTCACAGTTATGGATGTCAATATGATGAAGTTTACATTAGTTAAGATTTCACTCAATTGTTCTCTAAGTCAAATGTTTACAGCTTTCATTTAACTTTAATAACGTACAAATTTACGTTAAATTCCATTTTTAAATGAAGTAATTACCATTCGTTGAATCAAATACTCAATTCATAAATAAAGTCTTGTTTTCAAAAAGTTATATCACAAATGGTCAACTAAAATTTGAATAAGCTTTACTAAATTCTATGGTATTAAATGTTGCAATAAATCCAAATTGCCATGTCTTAAATCCAAATTACTAATTAAGTCTTGATTCCTTTATTATTCCTTTGGTTTTCAACTAAGTTTTTATGATGAATGTGAATTCAAATGAACAATGGAAACCCATTCCCATTTGATTTCACTATTCCATTAAATATCTTCATATTCCAGCTAAATCAACTAACGTATGAATTAGCTATTTCAATCTTCATTAAATTGCGGTTTTTATACAATAGAAATTAAATCCCATTAATCACATACATAATGTAGATGAATTACATTCCCAATTCACCAAATTCAATTAGTTATACTTTACAACGTGTTTCCAATATATAGGTATTTTATACTAATTGTTATCATACCCATAATTACACGCTTATACCTAATCCCACATTTGCATAAATTTATTCAATGGTCACTTTTAATTAGTAACTATCCATTTTCCAATCCAAATGTAAATCTTCCACCTTTGAATTCTTATATTAAATGGAATTTATTCTAGGTAATATTTTGACTAATATTCACTGATTCAACATTTATATGTTTTCTTAAAACCAACTCCAACCAAATGTGACAATTTACATTTTATTTCTATGCAATATATACTCATTTTATTCCATTCACTTGGTTACTGTATTGAAATCTATTTATTAACCAATACTAACGTTATTATCATTAATTAAATTTTGATTCCCAATTTTTATTCAATACCTTGAACAATAATTTACATATTAAATCAAATCCTTCTTCTACTTAATTCAAGTTGGGTTATATTCCAATTCTTAAAACTAGGTCGTCAGTCACCATTTACATAGTTAAATTTAGCGTTTATTTACATCTTCGTTTATAAATTTAGAGTTTCTACTAAATTGAATTATACAACTTATGAACTTTAACAAATTTAGTCCACCTAATAAATTTTCTAATGTTTATACATTTGCAATCCAATTCAGCTACCATTTCATTAATACCTTTTAAATCAACTAATTATAACTAATAACTACCCACCAATTTACGTTAATCCAATCTATGCCACATAAATATTTAATTGTTAACATTAAATTATAATCACCATATCAATTCCTATATTTACTCAAATAAAAATCTTAAGACTTATATTTCCTTCTAAATTAGATTAGCAATTCTATTAAATTCAATTCATTAAATATTATTAATTTAACGGGTCGCTACAATCTCCCCCACTCAAAACTTTTCGTCCCCGAAAAGGAAAAAGAAGGGAGAAGGAAGAATAAACAGTACATCTTATTTCAAATATTAACTTATAAACAATATTTTACTGAATTAATTTCCTTTAATGAAATACCCTTATTTTATAATCATTATATCCTTTAATACTTGAATTATTAAAGTTGGAAAAATATTTTCAACAAAATTCTAAGTCCAAAATTTACGGAAAATTTTGGCAGAGTCTCCTTTGTACGGAGGGACTCTGGAGAAAATATACTATCCAAATATACAAATATATTACATATATATCAAAAATAAAATATCCCGCACGGGAAAATATATAAAACCGCGCTTTAAACGTAATCCGAAAACGTACCTATTTGTCGGGCAATACGCTTATATTTTTTTTGGAACCAAAAGCAGTAGCATTTGCTTCCAACACCTGTATTCACTTATATACTCTAAAAAGTTAGATGTTTATAATACAGCGAAATGTTTGGGTAGATTCAATCATTCATATCCAATCAAATGCAACAACCATACATTTTAACAAACAGCACACACCACAAACAACAATCATTCAATCAAACAAACAATCAGTTGTTCGGGTTCAAATTTTGAAGTTGTACGGACGAAGAATAACTATCAAGTACATCCGTTGCTCAACAGCCTTCGATGGAACAAAGGTAGATTGTTTGTAAATCTAACAACTCCATAATTCCTTACCCAACAACATACATCAACCAACAATTCAAATCAACACCAAAATATCTCATTATACATTTATTTCATAATTCAGTGTTTTGATTTTTCTTTCCTTCATTTATGAGGGATTTCTTTGTTTCTTACAAGTTTATTTTTCAATTATCCCAAATTTATTTCAATTGTATTTCCTTTTTATTACTTAAGTTTATAAAATAAATTCCCATTAGTAACAACAAGTATTTTGAATATCTTCATTTCCTTACTCTTCACTGGTAAGATTTCCCTTAAATTCTAAATCTACTAACATTCATTCTTATAAGTGGAAGTTTTTATTTATTCATCAACTATTAATTTCAGTCATTTCAATTTTCCTACTTTCCACTATATTGGAATAGGGGAGATTAAAACATACTTAAGTGAATAATCATAAAATAAATTCTTATTTTGAATTTCATGTTATATACTCAGGTTCATATCATCTATTAATAATCCTTAACTTTAATTTCAATAGAATTTTAATTATCACTTAAGTTTATACCATTTAGTTCTTATTTGTACGGTAATTTATTGAATACTTCATTATTTCTAAAATTCCTACTTGTAAAATATTCAATTCTAGTTCCTTATTTAACATTTCAACTTTTATATATATGGGTAAGTTATTTATGTTAAAGAAAATTGCAATTGAACTTATACAAGTTAAGTCTCCATTCTTTAATTAAATTTAATGTTTATCCATATTACTCTTTGTCTCATATGTATGCAAATTCCTCTTTATAGCTTTGCAATTATTTTCTTATTTAAATTAGAGGTTTCAATTCATTTATTACTTAACTTTTATTTCACTAACAATTTATTAATGGGAGATTTAGAATTAAATTCCGGGTTAAATCTCAATTTATTTCAAAATAATAAATAAATAAGTTCTTACACTCAATATCTCTAATTATATTTAGAACAATAAAAGAAAAATTTTAGAAATTTCAAAATAAATCTGCAGTAGAATTTACTACAGTGGCCTTTCCCCTTCGAAACTCGAAAATGAAAGTCGATGATGCGGCCGTCATCACCGAATTTATTTTCCAGCGACGGAGAGAAAAGTACATAATTTATTTCCCCAAAATCTTCTTTTAAAACAAATTTCCCGAATTTAAAACGGAATATTCATATCGGAAAACATATATATGACAATATTATTATACTTCCAAATTATACTTTTTATATAAGAAATTTCTTATAAACCAAATCATTATTTTTCATAAATTCTTTGAAAGCACATTTCAAAAATCCCGGACTTAAGTTCTAAAATCTCCCATTTGATTTATCATAATTTCAACTTAGCTTCAGTTATTATAAATATTTTTATTGCCTAACATCCAATCTATAGCAACCAAATATATATATCTTTATAAAATATTTTTATATATAGAAAATATGATAGGCAAAATTATTTCATTCACCTATATTAAAAACTAATATTATGTCGGCCTGTCCTATTAAGTGTTTAGAAATCCCTATTGATGGCATAGCGTCCCATGCATCAACCAGAATTTATAAATACAAAGCGGAACAGATTAACACAATATCAAAAATTTTTATTAATACTAACAAGTACGCTCTCTCATATATACACTCAGCGACTCCCATAGGATATTTCTACCCTATTAACAAAGAGTCAAACCCCACAAAGCCAAGGTTTATCGCTAAACCAAAGCTCTGATACCAACTGTAACATCCCGCCTTTTCGCACACTTTAAACGACACACGTGCCGATTCAAAGCATACGCAAGGGAGGAGTGTTATGGGGTAAATAAGAAAAATAGAGAAGAAATAAAACGAAAATAGAATCTCACAGCGGAAGGATAAGATATAGTAACAAGTATACAGTTCATAAACAGTTTACAAAAGCTTGATTTTTCTTATACAATGAATATCAGAGTTACACATACCAAATACAACAATGCAGCGGAATAGAAAGAGTGTGTAGTGCAATACTATATATAAAATAATACTGAATCTTCGTCTTCGTCCTCCAAAGCTAAAACCTGCTATCCTGAAACGCTCGGACTGACCCGAGCGAATTTGAAAAGACAAAAACACCCGAGTCAGACTAGAATATCTTATGTGAGTTAAATAAACAGAAATAAATATGAGTACAGTAACTCAAGAGATGTTCGGGATTTACATCTCCTAAGGATCCGTTAAACTATTTACTATGTAGTATATTGCGCTATTATAATAGTGTCTATTTATAAAATAAACTTACTTTTTAATAGCGTTAAGGGGTTACCCATATAGCCCTTAACACGTAATAGTCCCAGTAGTCCATCCAATATCATAGTCCCTCCTGATCGGGAAGCCACTAGAGGATACCACACGGGCTACGGGAGAAAACCAAACTCGTACAAGGCGCGATAGGGTAGGTGACACGGCACAACTAGGCAATGCCAGGGTAGATATACCAATTACGCTTCCGGGCCGATGGTAACGCGAAGCCGCAGCAACCGCCCACCTCGAAACAACTCCCCAAATCAAAAAAATAGAAGTGGCCACTGAATCAATCCAAAGTCATAGTATAATATCGAAGAGGAGTGTCCGATCAGAGGAATGACCTCATTAACCCGTCGATCGCTCCTGTTTTAGCCACCTTATGCCAACTCACGGGAGTCGGGTCCACGTATTTACCTTACAGGAATCGTCGCCACCAACCTACTTCATTCTGGAATCTCCACCGCGTACACGGTTAGTCAAAGTGGTTTTCGGTATCGACAGAGAGTATGTCCATATCCGATCCCGGTCTCTTTGCCAACCCATCGTTATTATAACACCGCGGTTATTTAAAAATAGTTTATACTTTTAAACCAGAATATAATCCATTTCAAAACCATAATATTACGATATCATTCCAAAACCCAAAACCATATTTTACCACTTATCCCAAATATAATTCCTTTCCAATAATAAAAGGCTTTAACTTCATAATATCTGAAAATCGAATATTTTCAAAGCATAATATTTTTGGAAATCCATAATTTCAAACCCTAACTTTTAAAACTCAAATGGTTTGGATATTCAACGGTATATGAATTTCAAAGGCTTAACTTTACTGTCACTTTGTAAAGAAATAAGTTATATGGCTTTATGGAAATATTTCTTTATCTAAAGTTAAAACCATAATTTAGATATCACTCTTAAGTTCCAAAACCATTTCAATTTCCATATATATAAATCCATTGGAGTATTAATATTCAAAAACTAAAATTGGAATATATTCTTTCAACAAATTAAATGTTTTATTATTTAGTTTGAATATTCACATAAATCCTTAAACAACTCCAATTTCTAGTAATAAAACATATGTATTTTTCGATTCCAATTATATTAGAATATTTTTCCAATTCAAATTCATATTAGAATATTCATTTCAATTTTTCTTGGGAAAAATCCAATTATAAATATCATATCTTAAATTTCCAAACTTAACATTTAAACATATGATATAAATTTATCCAACTCCATTTTCTAAATTTTCTTCCATTTTACTAAGGGAATTTATACACCTTTTTATTTCAAAATTTCCAACTTTTCATGTACATAAATACGGAAGAAAAATATTTATACAGTATAAAATTTAAGATTATTATAAACCGTATTCCATCCAAACCATAGAAATCACATAAAATAGTTATATATAGACCGCGGTGCCTGTATATAATTTTCTATCCTATGGTCAAGTGATACGGATATTTATCATTTCAATCCGCAATTTAAAAATAAAACTTTGCGGTTTTATCATTTCAAACCACAATCCCGAAAAATGAAATATGTATGATAAATTTGCAAATTTAATGATATGCAATAAACATTCATTCATCAACAACATCCATCATCCAATCGCAACCATCAACCAATTTCAATCAATAACAGTATATATCTATGAACATATACAACAGGTAATAACTGTCAGTTTTTTTTTCCCAAATTAAATTTATCAACTATTTATCTAACAGTTTACTCAATAATAATTTACATAACTGTTAACTAGCAGTTCTTATGCAAACAATAATTTCTAACAGCCAATTAATATGCAATCAATCAATTTAAATTAACAGCTAAATTCAAAAAAATGCAATTCAACAGATATGGATGAAATAACACGCCCAAAAGCTCATAAATAAATTTCTATTCATTTCTAAAATTTATTTAACAAACATAAAAGCTTCTAGTAATTGTGAGTGGGTTAAAACACTCACCTTTTGAATTTAAATCGAATTCAAATCCGATTTAAACCCAAAAATTCGCCCGTCTCAGAATTCGTCCAAACCAGCGTCATCGAGTCCGGAATTAAATTACGATCCTAACAAAAGAAATTTCGTGTGAATTGGATGTCGTATGAGAAAGTTACTCGATTAAACGCTTGGAAAATTTTTAATTTAATTTAAAACAAGAAAACAAAACTCTACTCACCCCTTTACACGTCACCCCATTCTCTTTCTCCCACTCGTTCGGCTACAGTAGTGCCGAAACCCCCCCTGCAACGCACGAAGCCCAGCCGCCACTACCGAACCCTACTCGAAATTTTCGCCGCCTCCTCCCTCATCGCCGTCCAGATCGAGCAACGCCGGCCCCGTGCCCACGTCAAGCCGAGCCTATGGGCTCCACGCGCACGCCCAAAGGCTCCCCAATCGAACCGCCTCCGTCACGCCTTCATCGCCAATTCCAACAAATCCAAGCACCTCTGACATGGAGTAGCCGTATGGATTGAAAGCACTCGGCCTCCTCTACGCGATGGTGCCCCCCGATCGTCACCAAAACGAAGATCCGCCGTTGAAATCAACGTCTACTAACGGATGGCCGAAACTGTTTTGAATTTTACTGGGCAAACGATAGCTCCAAACGAAAAACGGATCACACCAGTAGATTACGAACACTGAGAACTATGACATATATTTTTTTTGAGAATTTTCTGAGGTGTTTGAATTTTCACTGAATTTTAGATTGAAGCAGATCCAGATTTGCAACCATTGAAGAGAAAGAGGAGATGAAGAAATATGTACGTATATCCAACTGACAATAGGAAGGAGGCTAGGGTTTATCATGGTATATTTATAGTTAGGTTTAGGTTAGAGCGTATAGGCTAGAAGCGTGAACGTACGCAACAAACTATGGCCCAAAAGCCCGCTATGCCTCCGGAACCGAATCTATTAAATCTATATATCCAGATAGGTATTTAAAAATATTCTGAACGCGATGGAAAAAGTCTCACGTCCAAATTTGATCGTATGAAGAAGTTATGCTAAAAACAAGATTTCCAAATTGATTTCAAATTGATTTTAATAAAATTGATTTCAAGGCGTTTCGCGTCCGTACGATCAAATGACAAGTCCGATCGATACGAAATTTGAAATCCTATAATAATTCACCGATACGGATCCGATGAAACTGGTTTCGTCGAAATCCGAGTCCGTGACAAAAATGGCTATTTTTAATATTTATTGAATAAATTAAATAAATTATAAATCCAGTTTTTATGTTTCAACTTCTAATATTGGCCAAATTTTGTGACTTATATAATTCAGACAATCCCAAATGGTTTACCAAGCCTGGATGTGAATTAAAATCTATCGGTATATAAATTTGCAGCTAAATATCTGCACTTCCTTATTATTTAGAGATTATAAATTTTATTCTAAACCCAATTATTAAATCTTATACCTTTATACTCACATCTTAAACCAAATTAAATAAATAACTTGATTTCCATCTCAACTTACTTTTAATTGCAGTTAACCCTTTTCACCGTAATTAAAATTCCAAATTATAAATAAATTTTTATTCCCATTCCCTTAATTTTCTTAACTATTTATTTATTCAAATTTTCAATATTCAACATAAATAGTTTGGTTAAGTTCATTTATTTACCTTCTTCCTATGATTCACAGTTATGGATGTCAATATGATGAAGTTTACATTAGTTAAGATTTCACTCAATTGTTCTCTAAGTCAAATGTTTACAGCTTTCATTTAACTTTAATAACGTACAAATTTACGTTAAATTCCATTTTTAAATGAAGTAATTACCATTCGTTGAATCAAATACTCAATTCATAAATAAAGTCTTGTTTTCAAAAAGTTATATCACAAATGGTCAACTAAAATTTGAATAAGCTTTACTAAATTCTATGGTATTAAATGTTGCAATAAATCCAAATTGCCATGTCTTAAATCCAAATTACTAATTAAGTCTTGATTCCTTTATTATTCCTTTGGTTTTCAACTAAGTTTTTATGATGAATGTGAATTCAAATGAACAATGGAAACCCATTCCCATTTGATTTCACTATTCCATTAAATATCTTCATATTCCAGCTAAATCAACTAACGTATGAATTAGCTATTTCAATCTTCATTAAATTGCGGTTTTTATACAATAGAAATTAAATCCCATTAATCACATACATAATGTAGATGAATTACATTCCCAATTCACCAAATTCAATTAGTTATACTTTACAACGTGTTTCCAATATATAGGTATTTTATACTAATTGTTATCATACCCATAATTACACGCTTATACCTAATCCCACATTTGCATAAATTTATTCAATGGTCACTTTTAATTAGTAACTATCCATTTTCCAATCCAAATGTAAATCTTCCACCTTTGAATTCTTATATTAAATGGAATTTATTCTAGGTAATATTTTGACTAATATTCACTGATTCAACATTTATATGTTTTCTTAAAACCAACTCCAACCAAATGTGACAATTTACATTTTATTTCTATGCAATATATACTCATTTTATTCCATTCACTTGGTTACTGTATTGAAATCTATTTATTAACCAATACTAACGTTATTATCATTAATTAAATTTTGATTCCCAATTTTTATTCAATACCTTGAACAATAATTTACATATTAAATCAAATCCTTCTTCTACTTAATTCAAGTTGGGTTATATTCCAATTCTTAAAACTAGGTCGTCAGTCACCATTTACATAGTTAAATTTAGCGTTTATTTACATCTTCGTTTATAAATTTAGAGTTTCTACTAAATTGAATTATACAACTTATGAACTTTAACAAATTTAGTCCACCTAATAAATTTTCTAATGTTTATACATTTGCAATCCAATTCAGCTACCATTTCATTAATACCTTTTAAATCAACTAATTATAACTAATAACTACCCACCAATTTACGTTAATCCAATCTATGCCACATAAATATTTAATTGTTAACATTAAATTATAATCACCATATCAATTCCTATATTTACTCAAATAAAAATCTTAAGACTTATATTTCCTTCTAAATTAGATTAGCAATTCTATTAAATTCAATTCATTAAATATTATTAATTTAACGGGTCGCTACACTACCCCTCATAACCTTGCCGCATCTTTCCTGTTTTGACCATTTCCGGGGTGTGTGGCTCGACGAAGTCTCGTCCACAAAAACACACTGTATACAAAAGCCGTGCTTTGGGTCAACAAATGATCATAGAAATGATCACCAAGATAGAAGATCAAATAAATGATCCTATCACAAATGATCAACACAATGATCATTTCACAGCAACACTCAGCATGTCACATTACCAAATTGGGAATATATCGCTGATAACCATCAACTACATAACCTCTGAGCTCGTACGTCTCAGAGAAGGGTGTTAAGCTAAGAGAATAAATTCTCCGCCACCAACAGAAATGTATTTGAAAGAAATCGGCTTTATATCTCAATTTGTAATGTCAGACATACAATCCATACAAGTCTGTTCCGGGCTCGAACAGAACCGAAGGCACTTACAAAGAAGTCCTTGCAATCCGGATATTCACTAATCACGACCGGACTTCCCATCACATATGGAGTCTCTATACCGGGGACCATTCGATGCAAAGACATTCGACGAGTTGTCCTTTCGCTTTCAAAATTATCCGGTCTTCAACACCGGTCATCAATGCTATCCATTACGTCGTATCACTATTCGGAATGGGTAATCCGAATAACGAGCGCAATAATTTAAAAATAAGTGTAGCATTCAAATTCAGCAAATCACAACAAATACCTATTCAAAGGTAAATATTGATAGTCGGTTATTGAACTATCAATGGATATGCACACATCACCAGATTCCAAATAATTTTCCAAATTATTTATTTTCCAAAAATATCTTTACAAGATATATAATTTTCACACTTCAAAAATAAATCAATATTTATTTTTAAACAGATTCCCCCTTTCTTTTATAAATTCCATAGCGAATTTATATCCCAAAATATTTTATGAATAAACGATTTCAATTATTCATTTTCAATTTATCTTCAAAAAGATAAATTCTCAAAATATTCACTTTATATTGGAAAACATTTCCATACTTATTTAATAAGTAATTCACAAATCCATTTATTTTCAACACTTGGAAAATATTCTATATACTCACATCGAAATTAAGTATATATTTCATTCTTTTAAGGAAATCATTCTCTTAAACATATTTATTTGAGCCAAAACGAATGTTGCATAAAACATCGCTACGACGTCCTAAAATCACTAGTATAGGGATTCGAAATTAAAATAGATATATAAATCCCAATATTATACAACACATTTCCTTTCGGAAATCATTTACTATAACAACAGTGTTATAGTCCACCATTTCCTCCTATTTCTCGAAAACGTCTATTTCAACAATGAATGTTGAAATCTATGATTTCGAATCTTAACACATTTTGAAAACATCATTAGGTCGTTTTAACTCTATTTAAAACATCACATTCAAAACATTTTCTTTAACATATTATTCACTATTCAAAACGTGAATATACTAGGTTAACCAATTTCATCACTTCTATACATTTTATCTTAAAGGAATATTCACTGTCTAAAACGTGAATATAACTCCTTTAATATGCTATAGCAATTTACTTATCAAAATAAGTCGTTTGCGGATTTATAAAACAATGTTTATAAATTCCATTATTACCCTATATTCAATTCATAACTCAATTATATACCAAAGGTTCATATTATAAGTTAAATACTTATAATTTATTTGTTTGCAAAATCGTTCCTTTGAACTTCATAATTATAAATCTTATAACTTATAAGATTCAATTATTTATCCAAAACCATTCTTTTAACAACTTTATAAATTTTATAAACCTACTGCTTATAAAATTCCATTTATAACTTCACCGTTTATAATTCTATAAATTTCATTCATTTATGAAATTCATTCACAATTCATTCTAACACTTATAAAAAACTCGTTTTATAATTCAAATATTATAATTTACAAATATCAATTTATAAATCTCTTATATAAATCAATTTATATTATTATTTCAAAACGTCTTTAAAGTTCTTTATAATTTCACCATTTTGATTTATAAAATAATTAAATTTTATAAATCCTAATTTAAACTATTTTTCAATAAATTCAAAAATCCCGTTTTAACTATTTTATAAAATCATTCACCCCCTATTTTCAAAAATCAGTTTTTTTTACTATATTTCTCAAAAAAAAATTTTTTTATAACATTAAAAATTATATCGTTTATTCATTTAAAATGAATCAATTTCCAAACATATAGTATATTTTCAAAAATCACTTTAAAAATCATTTTAAAGTTCCAAATTTGGTCCAATGATGCTACATACCAAATAGTCAATCACGACAACAACGATATCATATATCGATATGATAATCCATCAAATATCAAAATATCTGAAATCAAATAAATACTGTTGAGGAATCCAGTTGGATCCCTCCAACCTGTTTTCCTGCATCCACAAACATTAGCACAATACCAATTCCGCTCCAGTACGAAATTATCGCGGTATATGGGATTTAAAATATTATCCGCTTAATAACGGCGCAATTAGGGTCTCATCCGCTAAAAAATGCGGGAAATCAACAACTGCAATATATACATATGCCAATATATATACATTGCTATTATATATAATACCAATTTCACTGTTTATGAAATATTCGCGGTATATGTTTTTAATAAATAACATCCGCTTACTAACGGCGCATAATGTCTATTTTAACAATCAATAGATACAATCATCATTCAAACATGCATTCAAGAATTTTAAATATAACTATTTAAAATAAAATCGAAACCGATTCGATTGAGTGAGAAGTTCTCACCTTGATTTCAATTTCGTTTTAGCGATTTATTTCGAATAAAATTAAACGGACGTTTAATTTTACCCGAAATTCTCACTAACTCCAAACGACTCCAATCAAATTCCATCGCATAGTGCTCGTCCATACGATTCCAACGCAACTAGTTTCGCGCGTTTTCGACCTCGTATGAAAAAGTTATGATTTTACAAAGTTTTACACGAATTTTTAATAAAATAAATTTACAACTTTATAACCTAAATCTATTCTGGCCATAGGATCTCACCCCCCCCCCCCCACATCATGACCGTGCTTCCCTCCTTCCATCTCATGTTGCTACAGGCCGAACCCTCTCCAGATAAAAGAAACACGCACGCAAGCCATACAAACACCATCTAGGGCTAAAATTTACGACCACCTCCATCATCTTGAAGACGATCAGACACCCTCATTTCATTGCCCATTGCAAGAGCCATCTTCGACTGGAATATCTTGGAGCTCGGCCCTCTATGTTGTTCGAAAAATGTGCTAGAACGCACAACTTTTGAGCTTGATTTACCATCAATTTACTTCGCCTACAACGATCTTGACCGTTGATCTCGTAGCTCTCGCTACGATCTACAATGTTGTAGTTAACAACTTTTGCAAATAACTGATGGATTGAAAGGAATTTGAGGGAGAAAGAAATGAATTTCTGGCCATTCATAATATAGGAGGCGGCGGCTGCATATTAGGTTTAGGGTTTAGTTTATTTTTATTTTATTTTTAATTTGTGAATGGTTGGTCTATTTATAAGAAAACGAACGAAACACTATTCATTCCGGAAATTCCAAACTCCGATTTACGCGCAGCGACCAGCATTTCTAGGGTTTACCCCACGTTCCGGACACAATGGAACAGGTTTCGGAAGCTAATTCGGACATCTGTGTGAGATATGGCAACAAACGATCGATTTAAATTAAACCGATTTAAACGATTTTCTAGGCGTTTTAGTTTGTACCGGACAAACGGTAAATCCGATTGACACGAAATTTGAAATCTTACAATAATATCACATTATGGATCCGATGAAACTAGTTTCATCGAAATCCGAGACTTTTTGAAAAATGGCTATTTTAACTCGCCAAATTAATATTAAAACGATTTCGATGCGTTTAGAGCTGCCACGATCAAACGATAACTCCGATTGCTACGAAAATTGAAATCCGGTAATAACTAACTATTACGGATCCAATGGAACTAGTTTCGTCCAATTCTGAGACTGTTCAAAAATTGACTATTTTCAGTAGTCGATTAAATATTAAATATTCAACTTTCACAAATAAACTTTTAATTCGATTTTAAAAGTTCTAAAATATCATTCTAACTCCAATATGATATAATAAAATTTTACAAATCATTTTCAATCATATTTAACCAAATTTTCAATTATTTCTGTAATTTCACATATTAATTTATTGATTTAATTATTCAATTAAATCCAATTATTCGAAATAAAATTCATTCACTTGTAAATTTCACTTATTAATATTTAAAATTAATTAAATATTCAAATTTTAATTAATTAAAATTCTGGGTCGTTACAATCTTCCCCCCTTAAAAGAATTTCGTCCTCGAAATTACCAAGTAAGAAAAATTACAGAATCTTTCAACTTTCCAAAATCCATAGTTAAATTTCTTACAATAACTTTACTAAGTTTTCAAATCATACTTAGTTATCTTTTCAAAAACAACTACTATTGTTTAACTTTCAATTCCAAATCAAAGTTATAGTTTTCAAAATTTTCCAATTTTCTCAATTTTTTTTGTAACGCCTTAAATTTTCGGAAAAATTCGCCATAGTCTCCTTTGCGCGGCTCGATCCGAAAAAAAAATGACAGTATATATATCACAAATATACATCTCATCAAGTAATGAGGCATCCCGCAGGGAAAAAGTGTAAAAGTACGATATGTAATCCGAGATATGTACCTTATATTTTGTTAGCGAGCATATACGGCTAATATAGCGCGAAAGCGAGCTCCAAATGCGAAGCAAACGCGATCCGCACCTTCTAAACACTCAACAAACAACATGAGAGCATGCATATATGAAAATAGTATCGATATACAACATATAGCAACTTAATAACTATATATGCCAACATAGCAAATGCAGTACAAGCAATATATATTCAACCATCAACCATCATCCATAACCAATAAATATTCATATTCTCATTCATATCCAATGAATTGGTTTTCAATTTAATCATATTTGATTCATATGCAGTGGATGTTTTTACTAACATTCATTTTCAATTAGTTTATATTCACTAATTCATATTCAAGTTGGTTCACTCCCAAATCAAATTCAATTCTATTTAAGATTCATTTAACTTCCAATTGAATTTCAATTACTTTAGCTTTCAATTTCATTAACTCAATTTCATTAACACTTAATGAATTATATACAATCAACTAACAATCATATAACAACCAATGTATATCTATTACAACCAATTTCCTTTGCTTATATTCATTCATTTTGGTTTAACACCATCACTTTCAATTGGTTAAATTAAATTGATCTTCATTCAATTTTTCAACTTCTAATAACATTAGATTTTAATGAATTAACACTTATATCCATTATTTCATACCAATTTTATTTATATTCAATTGATTTACATTTAATCCATTCATTCAATTCAATTACTAAAGTTGAATTTCATTACATAACTCAAGTTCATATCTATCACTTAACTTTAATAATTTACTTTGACACCAATATCAACTTCATTCAACATCTCTTAAGTTATACTTCATTTTAATAAACATCACTTGGTTTTACATAACTTAAATTCCAACTTATAAATCAATTCAGCTTCTAAATTCTAAAGTAAATTTCCATTTAACTTTGAATTTCATTTTTATTTCAACTCATATTTATAAATATATTCATATAGTTTCACTTCTCATATATATAAGTTTATTTCACAATTGTAAATCACTTTAATTATAATTCAATTCTTATAATTATTTTGCTTATACAATTATTCTTTTACTTAGATTATTCAAACATCTAAACAATCCACTTATATACACTTTAATAATTCTGAAAATTATTCCTTTATATACAAAATATAATCAAGGCAAAATTATTTCATTTACCCAATTTTAAAACAATACTGTGTCGAATTGTTCTATTCAAGTGTTTAGAAACCCCTTCGGCATAGTTGTCGAGACCGTGCTGACGAAGGTTCATATGCCACTCAACAAACCAATCATCACAATATAAAACAATTTTATATTCACTAACAAATACGCTCTCATAGCTATTATTACACTCAAACTCATTCTAGAGTACTACTGACTCTATCTCTAATGAGTAATACCCAACAGAACCATGGTTGTCGCTTAACCATATGCTCTGATACCAAATGTAACGATAGCGATTTTTCGTTGCCGAAAAACCGAAATGTTAGGGTTTAAGAAGAAGAAAAAGAGAGAAGAAGAAGATAGTAGAAAATAGAGAGGAAAGAACATAAGAGAATAGAGGGAAAAGAAAATAGACAATAGAACGGGACAGAAAACAACAACTGAACAACATCAGAATCTCACAATCGCAGCGGAACAACATATAATAGATAAATGAATAATCTTTAAACAAAGAACTATATCAGTTATTACATTACATTACATCATATCATCAGAGTGTACAACATCAACAACAACAAACAGCGGAAAAGAAATACTATATACTAGTAATACGCCATGCCATCCATCTTGCCTCCATCAACTCTAGAATATCCTGATAAACCTAACTCTTGACTGCCCGTGTGGAAATTGGTGGGCACCCAGAGTTTAGGAAGGAAAACAATAAACTCCGAGTCAGTCATGTGACTGGTGTGGGAACTCAAAACAGTTTATTTACTTTAAAATCAAAATAGAGGAATATTTTTAAAGTCAATTTGCAATGTTTTTAAAAAAATAAGACTACCATAAGGCCTCCCGCACACACACACAATGCAAACGCAGAATCGGAGGAGATTTCTCCTTATGATAGTCAAAGATGCTTGATACGCATTAAAAAGAACATTTGATATTATTACTAGTGCATAGCGTAGGAAAAATTATTTCGAAAGTAGAATATAAATCTTAGCCAACATACGACCATTATCGTATGCCTACTATAGCTACCATCTAAACAGTGGTGACCACCATAAGTAAATGGCAGGTTCTACAACTAAAACCGTACAGGGTTTCGTATTGGGAATTGGATTTCCAACAAATGGTCAGGCCAAGGAACTTCCCATTGCCACATGAGAATGCCTTTGGAAGGACATCCCCGAGAACCAAACCGGATCTCTGCCAACACAAGGACGGGTTACCCCTAACTGAGTAACAACTGACCGAATATGCCATCCCCCGGTCCTTTGGGACCTTTAACCGAGCGCTCGCAATCAATTCACACAATCATAAAGTGTTTCAACATGAGTAAGTATCTAGGCTCCATACCATGATACCACCCTTTTCCAGAAGGAAATGCACATACCCTAAAGGGCGCTACCCCTCATAACCTTGCCGCATCTTTCCTGTTTTGACCATTTTCGGGGTGTGAGGCTCGACGAAGTCTCGTCCACAAAAACACACTTTATACAAAAGCCGTGCTTTGGGTCAACAAATGATCATAGAAATGATCACCAAGATAGACGCTCAAATAAATGATCCTATCACAAATGATCAACACAATGATCATTTCACAGCAACACTCAGCATGTCACATTACCAAATTGGGAATATATCGCTGATAACCATCAACTACATAACCTCTGAGCTCGTACGTCTCAGAGAAGGGTGTTAAGCTAAGAGAATAAATTCTCCGCCACCAACAGAAATGTATTTGAAAGAAATCGGCTTTATATCTCAATTTGTAATGTCAGACATACAATCCATACAAGTCTGTTCCGGGCTCGAACAGAACCGAAGGCACTTACAAAGAAGTCCTTGCAATCCGGATATTCACTAATCACGACCGGACTTCCCATCACATATGGAGTCTCTATACCGGGGACCATTCGATGCAAAGACATTCGACGAGTTGTCCTTTCGCTTTCAAAATTATCCGGTCTTCAACACCGGTCATCAATGCTATCCACTACGTCGTATCACTATTCGGAATGGGTAATCCGAATAACGAGCGCAATAATTTAAAAATAAGTGTAGCATTCAAATTCAGCAAATCACAACAAATACCTATTCAAAGGTAAATATTGATAGTCGGTTATTGAACTATCAATGGATATGCACACATCACCAGATTCCAAATAATTTTCCAAATTATTTATTTTCCAAAAATATCTTTACAAGATATATAATTTTCACACTTCAAAAATAAATCAATATTTATTTTTAAACAGATTCCCCCTTTCTTTTATAAATTCCATAGTGAATTTATATCCCAAAATATTTTATGAATAAATGATTTCAATTATTCATTTTCAATTTCTCTTCAAAAAGATGAATTCTCAAAATATTCACTTTATATTGGAAAACATTTCCATACTTATTTAATAAGTAATTCACAAATCCATTTATTTTCAACACTTGGAAAATATTCTATATACTCACATCGAAATTAAGTATATATTTCATTCTTTTAAGGAAATCATTCTCTTAAACATATTTATTTGAGCCAAAACGAATGTTGCGTAAAACATCGCTACGACGTCCCAAAGTCACTAGTATAGGGATTCGAAATTAAAATAGATATATAAATCCCAATACTATACAACACATTTCCTTTCGGAAATCATTTACTATAACAACAGTGTTATAGTCCACCATTTTCTTCTATTTCTCGAAAACGTCTATTTCAACAATGAATGTTGAAATCCATGATTTCGAATCTTAACACATTTTGAAAACATCATTAGGTCGTTTTAACTCTATTTAAAACATCACATTCAAAACATTTTCTTTAACATATTATTCACTATTCAAAACGTGAATATAGTAGGTTAACCAATTTCATCACTTCTATACATTTTATCTTAAAGGAATATTCACTGTCTAAAACGTGAATATAACTCCTTTAATATGCTATAGCAATTTACTTATCAAAATAAGTCGTTTGCGGATTTATAAAACAATGTTTATAAATTCCTTTATTACCCTATATTCAATTCATAACTCAATTATATACCAAAGGTTCATATTATAAGTTAAATACTTATAATTTATTTGTTTGCAAAATCGTTCCTTTGAACTTCATAATTATAAATCTTATAACTTATAAGATTCAATTATTTATCCAAAACCATTCTTTTAACAACTTTATAAATTTTATAAACCTACTGCTTATAAAATTCCATTTATAACTTCACCGTTTATAATTCTATAAATTTCATTCATTTATGAAATTCATTCACAATTCATTCTAACACTTATAAAAAACTCGTTTTATAATTCAAATATTATAATTTATAAATATCAATTTATAAATCTCTTATATAAACCAAATTATTATTATTATTTCAAAACGTCTTTAAAGTCCTTTATAATTTCACCATTTTGATTTATAAAATAATTAAATTTTATAAATCCTAATTTAAACTATTTTTCAATAAATTCAAAAATCCCGTTTTAACTATTTTATAAAATCATTAACCCCATATTTTCAAAAATCAGTTTTTTTTTACTATATTTCTCAAAAATAATTTTTTTATAATATTAAAAATTATATCGTTTATTCATTTAAAATGAATCAATTTCCAAACATATAGTATATTTTCAAAAATCACTTTAAAAATCATTTTAAAGTTCCAAATTTGGTCCAATGATGCTACATACCAAATAGTCAATCACGACAACAACGATATCATATATCGATATAATAATCCATCAAATATCAAAATATCTGAAACCAAATAAATACTGTTGAGGAATCCAGTTGGATCCCTCCAACCCGTTTTCCTGCATCCACAAACATTAGCACAAAACCAATTCCGCTCCAGTACGAAATTATCGCGGTATATGGGATTTAAAATATTATCCGCTTAATAACGGCGCAATTAGGGTCTCATCCGCTAAAAAATGCGGGAAATCAACAACTGCAATATATACATATGCCAATATATATATATATTGCTATTATATATAATACCAATTTCACCGTTTATGAAATATTCGCGGTATATGTTTTTAATAAATAACATCCGCTTACTAACGGCGCATAATGTCTATTTTAACAATCAATAGATACAATCATCATTCAAACATGCATTCAAGAATTTTAAATATAACTATTTAAATTAAAATCGAAACCGATTCGATTGAGAAGTTCTCACCTTGATTTCAATTTCGTTTTAGCGATTTATTTCGAATAAAATTAAACGAACGTTTAATTTTACCCGAAATTCTCACTAACTCCAAACGACTCCAATCCATTTCCATCGCGTAGTGCTCGTCCATACGATTCCAAAGTAACTGGTATCGCGCGTTTTCGACCTCGTATGAAAAAGTTATGATTTTACAAAGTTTTACACGAATTTTTGATAAAATAAATTTACAACTTTATAACCTAAATCTATTCTGGCCATAGGATCTCACCCCCCCACATCATGACCGTGCTTCCCTCCTTCCATCTCACGTTGCTACAGGCCGAACCCTCTCCAGATAAAAGAAACACGCACGCAACCCATACAAACACCATCTAGGGCTAAAATTTACGACCACCTCCATCATCTTGAAGACGATCAGACACCCTCATTTCATTGCCCATTGCAAGAGCCATCTTCGACTGGAATATCTTGGAGCTCGGCCCTCTATGTTGTTCGGAAAACGTGCTAGAACGCACAGCCTTTGAGCTTGATTTACCATCAATTTACTTCACCTACAACGATCTTGACCGTTGATCTCGTAGCTCTCGTTACGATCTACAATGTTGTAGTTAACAACTTTGCAAATAACTGATGGATTGAAAGGAATTTGAGGGAGAAATTCAGGTTGGAGGATCCAACTGGATTCCTCAAATAATTGAATTTGTTTCAATGTTGTGTGTTGATTATTTATAATCTCTGTGTGATTATATTTGTGATTGAAATCATTGAAGACTAAAATTTAGCCGAATATATTTTTGGTATCGTTGGATACCGGAAATAAATAAATAAAATTTGATTTTTGAAAATTCAAGTTGAAAGTTTATATTAAAATTTATTTTTGAGAATTGGATAAATTTAAAAGAAGGAATTCTAAAATAATAAAGTTTTATTTTTAATCTTATTGAATAAAATTTCAAAATATGGGAAAAGCTTAAATAAATGGATTTCGCGTAATATTATTCAAAGGTTGAAGAATTTATCCAAAATACGGATTTTAAAGAGTTTGAAAAATAAAAGAATTTGTTTTCTTTAAAAGGAATTTATTTTTTTAAAAGGAAATAAAATTTGAAACCCATTTGGGAATTGATTTTTTGTGATTGAATTTAAATCTTTTGAAAATTCATTTTGAAATTTATTTGGTGTTTTGAAAAGAATTTGGAATCAATTTGAAAACTGATTTGGGGTTTTGGTAGAAATTGATTTCAATTTGAGATTTGAATGAAATTCACTTTGTGTTTAATTTCTTGGGAAATCAATATGGAATTTGATTTGGTTGTTTTTGAAATCAATTGAAAATTTTAATTATTGTTGAAAGTGAATATTTGAAATCAATTTGAAAATCGTATATTAGTGGATATTTGAAAATTTAATTTCACCATGGAATTTATTGATGGGAAGGGAAATTTCTTTAAAAATAAACATTGATTTATTTTTGAAGTGTGGAAATAAATTTACGGATTTGGAACGTAAACTTAAAATAAATCGGTAAGGATTTATTTAATTGGTTTAAATGAACCATTTTGAAATGAACGTGTATTCTCCCTGGAAATCCGAATAAAATTTCTGAATAGCTTTGAAAGATATGTACGTATATATATATATATATATATATAATTATAGAATTGGTTTTGAAAAGGATACATTGGAGAAATTAACTTCTTAAATTGTTTTAAATCCTTTAAGTAAAGATTTATTAAGCCGATATAGAAATGATTATTTCTAAGATTTAATCAATAATTGTTTTAGAAAATAGTTATTTAAATAGTTATACTCTATCTACTAATTTTATTTTGAAAATTAGTTTGGACTTAAGTTATATGTAATATTGGTATAATATTTTTATAACTAATATTTTAAGTAAAGTGTTTAAAGAAAAATAGTTTTATTTCAAAGTGTTTTCCCAATATATTTTGGATGAGTGTTATAAATTAGTTTAAAGTATTTGAACTTGGCAGATTTCCAGTGAAAATGAATAAATATTGGAAGTGTTTCTGTGTAAGGAAAATGATTTGCAATTTGTTTTCAAAAGTTGTAAAGGTGAAAAGTGATTTGAAATTTGTTTTTAAATGGTTGAAGTGTGTAAAAATATATCTTGTAAAGATATTTTTTTGGAAAATAAATAATTTGGGAAATTATTTGGAATCTGGTGATGTTGTGCATATCTATTGATAGTTAAATAACCGACTATCAATATTTACCTCTAAATGGGTATTTGTTGTGATTTGCTTGAATTTGAATGCTACATTTATTTTAAAATAAGCGCTTGTTATTCGGTTTAGCTGGGAGAGGACCTTTGGGTCATAAATCCCATTCCAAATAGTGATACGTCGTAATGGATATCATTTGAAGATCGGTGTTGAAGACCGGATATTTTCGAAAACGGAAGGATTACCGTCGAATGTCTCTGCATCGGCTGATCCCCGATATAGAGATTTTATCACCCTTTGTGATGGGGATTCCGGACGTGATTAGTGAATATCTGGATTGCAAGGGCTTCTATGGTAGTGCCTTCGTTTCCGTTCGATCCCGGAACGGACTTGTATGGATGTGTGTCTAACGTTACAATTTGAGATGTAAAGCTGGTTTCTATCAAATACATTTCTGTTGGTGACGGAGAATTTATTCTCTTAGCTTAACACCCTTCTCTAAGACGTATGAGCTCAGAGGTTATGTAGTTGATGGTTACTAGTAATATATTTCCAAATTGGTAATGTGGCATACGAAGTGCTGCTGATCATTTGTTGATCTAAGCATGGCTTTTGTGAAAAGCGTAGTTTTGTGGACGGGACTTCGTCGGACCTCACGCCTCGGAATGGTTGAAACAGGAAGAATGCAGCAAGGTTTTAGGGTGTGGCGCCCCTTATGGGTATGTTCATTTCCTTTTGGATAGAGGTGGTATCATGGTATGGGGCCCAGATACTTGACCTATGTGGTTGCTGCAAATTTATTATTTGTGGTTGTTGGTATTGAGGATCCTCGGATAAAGGTTGTTTACAACCGGAGGATGACATACTCGTGTCATTAGTTACCTATTTTTGTAGAGGTAACCCGGCCTTGTGTTGGCAGAGATCCGGTTAGGTTCTTGGGGTGTCCCTCCAGAGGCGTACCCATGTGGCCCAGGAAGTTCCTTAGACTGACCATTTGTTGGAAAATCCAAAGAAACAATACGAGCCCTGTACGGTTTTAGTTGTAGAACCTGCCATCTACTTATGGTGGCACCCCAATGTTTAGATGGTAGCTATAGTAGGCATACGATAATGGTCGTATGTTAGCTAAGATTTATATTATACTTTCGAAAGGTTTTCCACTGTGCACTTATAATAATAATATCAAAGAAATTTGCGTATCAAGTATGTTTGACTATCATAAGGAGAAATCTCCTCCAATTCTGCGTTTGCATGGTGTGTGTGGCAGGAGGCTTTATGGTAGTTACATTTTCTAAAAGCATTGCGGATCTAACTTAAAATATTTCTTTGTTTTTTTTAAAAGAATAACTATTTTAAGATCTCACACCAGTCTCATGATTTCGATTGCTCAGTAGTTGATACAGTGGACGTATTAATGTCGATTTTCGGAAGTCGAAAATCTCAAAGACGTTACAGTATAGGTTGCAGCTCTGTACACAGTGAGCTGTTTTCACGTTTTCTCTTAATTTTTTTTCATGCGTGAATATGAACTATAGAACCATCTATATAAGAGATGGTAAAGAGTATACTGTAAGCTATAGGGGCTGAAACATTTTGTACAGGCTTTGCATCTCCTCCCTTTCATTTTGATTTGATTTCATATGAAAAAGTATTGATTTTATAAAGTGATTTGATGACTTGATTTAATTTTTTTCTATGACTTGATTTTTACTTTGACATCGATAAGATATTTTGTATGCTTGGATTTGATGTTGTCTCCTCTTTTGTTTACACATATCTTTATATGAATTTTATATTCTATATATCTTTTGTATGTATGTATATATGTATGGTTATGTATTTTATCCTATTATACTTGCACTATCCTTATTATATATATATATATATATTTTCCTATTATTATATATATTCATATTCATCCAAACTTCCCTGTATTTTATTTCACATAGGCATATATATACATATATACACATTTCTATACTTATATATATTATGAAATGCCATAAAACTTGTATAGATCAATTTATATATTTATGGATGTTTTATCTTAGTTTAAATAGTGGAGTGTGTATATACATAATTTGTTTCCTAAAAGATTCATCATATTTTTCTTCAAAATTCTATAATTCAGTATTTAATATAGCCTTTGAACTACTATACATCTAGATATCGGACATTTATCTGCTCGACTCATAAAAAAATCAATATTTTCAGTAATAAAGCCAGTTAACTACCTAATTAACACACGTAAAAATCCGGGTCATCACAATCAGATATTTATCTGGTTTACGAATGCAGTGTGGACAGATTTCAGATTTTCAGGTATCCATTGTTAACCCTAATTTCAATTTTTTTATATCGATATAGTAGAATTAAATCTATGTTGGGATTTAAGCAATTTATAATCTATTCCACTTCATCTCTTTTGATTTCCCTTTAAGTGTTAAAGGAATTTAAAAATAAACAAAGCTAAAAATGGTGTGCAAAGTATGATTTTTGATTATTTGTAGTATTTTTGTAAATTGAAATAAATATGAATCCCTTTTTTCCTTTAAGGTGGTAATTGTAAAAGTTGGATATAGTATAAAAGGTTTAAATTATAAAGTTTGTTCCTTGGATAGAGGAGTTAATTCTATTATATTAATATGGGATAAGTTTGGTATTATTTCTTTTTCATTTACAAGTCAAGTTGTTGTCTAAGGATATTACCTATTCTTTTGTTTGGAGTTTGGGACTTGTGTGA
Organism: Allium cepa; assembly: GCA_030765085.1. Lineage (NCBI taxonomy): Eukaryota > Viridiplantae > Streptophyta > Magnoliopsida > Asparagales > Amaryllidaceae > Allium > Allium cepa. Next base: position 131,966,385 of record CM060934.1, read on the forward strand.
GTTTGACATATAAATTAATAAGCGTTTTCTTTGTGCGTGATTGAAAATATTTTATTTGAATCTCGAGCGCATATATATATAATATTAACATATTGATTATTAAAGTTAATAATAACATAATAATTATAGTGTATCGAACGTATTGATTAGAATTAATATGGTAGTAAATAACATTAATTTCCTGGGAAGGTAGTTAATGATAATTATGGGAATTAATCCATAATTAAAGGCATAATAAAGGGGATACCTTATATGGCCTTAATTATCAATTTTGTTGGATGGTGTAGGTATAAAATTTGCGTACATATGAAGTATGACTAAGTTATAGGGATGCGATGTCAGTCCAAAGTTACACGGAATTCTACCCAGTTAAATCTGGTTACCATTAGTGTTTCTTTGCGGACTGATGTGGGACATCGCTTATAATAAATAACCCTAGTGGACGCGAGGTTAGTCCAAATTCTATAGGGTAAATTTTCCCAGTCAATCTGCCTACCGGTACATACTAATAGTCGGATTAATCTGAGATGTCATGGTTGGGTTATGGGTCATAAGTTATGTTATTGGTACGGTAGGTTAAATCTTTAAAAGGTGTCCACTTTGGGTTAGAGGTATTAAGTAGTCATGGTAGGGTCCGCCTCTTTTTTAGGAGAAGTATTAAGTGACCTGATGGGATTTCTTATGATGTCAGTTAAGGAGAACCATGTAAGGACCCGCTTTGAGTTAGATCATAAATGACAGGGACCTTCCTATTTTATAGGTATTAAATGGTCAGAGTATGCCTAATTCATAATAAAAAGGTATTAAGTGGTTTGGAGTTTCTCTATCTCGCATCGTTAAAGAAAGTTGCATTAAGTTTTGCAAACGGGGTAGGTATTAAGTGACGGCGACCTTCCTATTAGGTATTAAATGGTTAGAGTCTGCTTAATCCCCAATAAAAGGTATTTATTACTTAGGTTGCTTTCTCTTGCATCATTGATGTTAGTTGCGTTGGAGTTTTAGAATTGGACTGGAAAGGCCTTTGGGCTTATAGTTAAAGTTATTAGTATAGTATTGTTTTAAATACGTAAGACATATTTCTTATCTAAATAATATTTCCCAATTACAATTATGGTAAAGCTTGAGATTTTCATTTCACCAGTTATTTATTGTTCTGACCCACTCCTCATTACAACATCTGGTTAGAGGAGACAATGCTGATTTAGAAGATGAAGATGGAGATGCAGACTTATGGTGGTTATTTTTCTGCTTGTGCTTTTTAATATTTTTATTGTATCCAATTCAGACAATTATGTTATTTTGGAATATGTACTATGGAGTCTTTATGTAAATATGTTATAATATTTAACATGTTATGTTTCTAAAATAGTTTTCTTTTTGAAATGGGTACTTGTTTCTGATATTACATTTTATCCATTCTGGTGGGAGTTTTTGAAAGTATAGATAGATAGCTCTGTGTACCATGTATTGTTTAAAAATTTATTAACCTAACAACTCACCTTGAGATGGAACTAAAGTCTGATGGGCTTTTGTTTAGTCGAAAATAGGTCCGTTTCTAGGCGGGTTGTGATAGTTGTTCCTTCTACGACTCAAGAAATGGATGTTCTAGGGAAGTTGGTATTCCCTCGGTAACATGGATGTTGTTGACCTTTTTGTTTGGATAAACGATCGGGTATAGTGCATGATTAGATGTCACAGACTTTAATCGAGTAATCAACTTAGTACAGTATTTATGTTACTCCTTGGGGTGTAATAATAGGTAGATTAAGGTAGGTGTACATGGGTTAAGAGACACCAATGATGTTTATTAATCGTTTGTAATATATATGAGATAGACATGTTTCACACACTCAAACTTATATACACCCCTCTCCCATTTTACTTCCATTACGAGATCAGAAATTCATAGTTAGAATCATTTTTTTTTTCTTGTTACCATATCCTAACAACCTTTCTTTTTCAACTTTCGAGGTATTAATGTTGATTAGGGTGCTAAACCTAAGGATCAAAAAAGGCGAGTTGTTACAATCTTAAAATCTAAGGAATTAAATTCTAAAATTATATAATTATGTTTAGTTAAGTGGTGAAAAGACAATGAATATGGAGATAAAAAAGAGACAAAAATCTTGATTAAAGAAAGGACCATTTAGTCATTTTAATTTGTGTATACAAAGCCAGAATCAAATGTATGTATTATAAAGGAGACTCCGGTTTTGGATAATTGGGGTCATATTTTGAATATTTTTAAAGTTAGTATGAGCGGCAACAAAAAATATATCGACCTTGTAACAAAATCAAATATAATTTCGTTATTAACCCATTATTCAACTTTTTCAATGGAGTTCCACTATTATTAACCCATTATTCCTTTTCAATCCACCACTTGATTTGGTTCAATTTATCAGTTTTTTCATTTCTTTTATCTAAGTTTAAATAAAGCCAACAAGTGATTAATAAAATTTTGTGTATTTAGCTACTTTTGAAAACTTACTACATGAATAGTCCACTCAATAAACTTATTATAAATATAGCGTAGTTTTGGCTACGTCTTTGCTAAGTTGGCTTTTGTAAGCTGGCGACATTTCTATGTACCTAGCATTTTATTTAAAATGACAAAATGTTAGCATCTTTAGAAAGGAAGCCAGTATATTATATTTTATTGGCACCATCTGAAACGTCGCAACATCAAAATTATTAGTAAAACAACAACAACCTTCGTTTTCTCCCCTTATGCCAATTTTACCAAACATTGGGCAAAAAACCCAGAAATCTACCTCTCTTCTCTTTCAAACTGCTCGTTGTTTTTGCATCAAAATTAGAGTTTTACTAGATATAGTTTAAGGACATCAATATCTCTTTACTTTGCATATATAAGTTATGATTTTCAAACCCAAAGTTCTTTTTCTATATTATTTTTTTCTGTAATTTTTATGGTGTGTAATGTTGGTATTCATTATTTTACTAGTACAATTCTCATCATACATGTTCAATATGCCACGACTTCGTACGCCATCACTATTATCGAAGTTACAACACCAATATTAGTAATTGCTTCTTAGTCACATCACATGCCATATCTATTTCATAGACATGAAATCATTAAGACACTTATGGATCGACGTCGAAGAGATGGGATATTGCGCTGCATCAATAAATGAGTATATACTATATCATATATGACCATGTAGGTAAAGGGATCAATTGCAACCTAACTTATAAGCCATCAATGAATGCCGATGTAATGGCCCGTATTTTTGACAATTTAAATTATTAAATCAAATAAGGCTTTAGAATTTAATATTGTCAGAAATATAAAATTTATGATTTATTAACGTGAATTTTATTAGATTATAAATTTTGACCTTAAGATAAAATCTTAAAGATGAAATGGAAGGTGGTAACGCGTATTATAATATAATTTAATAATGTTGACTGAAGGTAATTGACAACTGTTTCAATGTAGTTTCAATCAATTATAATTGTAAAGTTTAATAAGGAATAAAATAAATGATGTATTAATGGTGAAATCATATGTCATTTTATTTAAATTGGTTCTAATATAGAATATAAATCAGTTTTTGGTAAGTAATTTATAACCCTTGTTTGAAAACAATAAGTTAATAGATATGAATTATTAATGTATAACGATTGTTTTATTTCTCACTTATTATTTAAATCTGTTGAAATTAATTTGGAAATCAGTTGTTAGAATTTAATGTGATTGAAATATTGCAGTTAATAAAAGATTTAAACTATAGAGTAATGGGTGTAATAAATGGAAATTCATGATTGATAAGTACATATGGTATTTGTTGATTTAATAATTAGAATTTAAATCAAAATAAAAGAATTTGTTTAGAATATAAATATAATGAATTATGGTTTTGTTAATATTATAAGTTAATGTTGAAATCGATTTAATATTTAAATATTGGATTTAACATGGAAAATTTAATTTTAAAAGACTATTAATTCCTGTTTAATCAAGGATGATGATAGAAACTTTTAATTTAGAATTTAATGGTGATTAAATCAATTTAATAATAATTCGGTTATTTAACGTACAAAAATAAATATAATTTGATTTTAAAGCTAACTTTTATATACAATAGAATGTTTGAAATTAGTTTCTTTGAGTTTAAGAATATTGAAAACCTATATTTCGACATATAGGATGACCTATTTTCGTTTCGGGAACGAAACGGGCTTTTCGGGCCTTTGTTATCGCTTTGGCCCAATCAATCTGTTTCATCCATTCCTATTCCATTTTTCTTTATATATATGCTTTTATGAAACATAGAAACCTTTTATTCTATTTTCTATACGTACATTTTAGTTCTATTCTGCTCCTCCCCGATGGTCAATATCACAAAACCTTAAATTTTGATTTCAAATCAAATCAAAAAATTCAAACTGCTCAAACCCTACCATACGACGATCGGAAGGTACCACTTCTTAGAGCTTGGCGAATGGAGTTGATCCATGGTGGCCGATCACCGTAGATCGCCACGATTTCACTAGAAATTGGTGATGAACGGCGGCGTGGTGGGGCCACGTGGGGCGACCAGAGGTGATGGCACGGCAGGCGATGGTGCGGGTCGACCTGGGGATCGCCGCGATGCGGTTAGATCTAGGGATAGTGACCTGGATCGTCGACGATGGGGCTTGAATGCGACGACCTAAAGGGTTGTTCGATGCGGCTAGGGTTTGGTAGGTGAGATGAAAATTGCCATTGCTTTATTTTAATCTAAAATTTAAATGTTCTAACCTTCATAACTTTTTCATACGAACTCAGATTCGCACATGGTTTCTTCCATTGGACTCATATCGAAATTTCGAACAACAAGAAACTAATTTGATTGAATTTGGAGACTGTTGAGATTTTAGACTTTTATTGGATTTTAATGGGGCTTTAAATCGAAGGTGAGTAATTTAACCCACTCACGCAATACTAAAGTTTCTGATGCTAGTTAAATTGAAATTATGAAGTGATAAAATTTATTGAGCGCTGTTTGGTAGTTTAAATTGACATTTAAATTGAATTTGAAATTTTGTTCAATTAAATTGACATTTAGATTAATATTGAATTTAATTGCTTGTTAAACACTAACAATCGATAATTAGTTACTGTTATGATATATTGGTTAATTTGGATGTTGATTGTAATTGGATGTCTACTGATTAATATACTGGATGAATGGTTGTTTATTCATTTGGACATATCTTTGTCATTATCCTATTTGTTATTTGTCATCTTATAAATTATCACTTGTAATAAATTGAAATGATCTAAGAAATAGGTTGAAATGATATATACCTACGTCATTTAAATATGGGTTGAAATGATATATATCCATCTATGTATTTAAAGTGAAATAAATGATCACTTGCCATAGGGTAGACAATTATATACGGACATTGAATTTGGTTAAATTAAATGGTTTTAATATATTGAATTTGGGTTTGTTTAAATTATATTGTTTTAAAGAAAATAAAAATTGTATTCATATGAATTAAATTATTTTCTAAATTTGAGTTTTGAAATGTGGAAATTTTAATTGTTTAAAGGATTTAATTTGAAATCTTAAGTTGAATTTGAGAAATGACTTAAATATATTGAAAGAGAATATTTTAAAGGTTTAAACTTTAATTTAACTTTTAATTACTATAACTAAAGTGGTTTAAAGTGGTATTTCAAAGTTTTGGATGTGAAATGGATTTAAACTAGATTGTTCAAAAATGAGAATTTGAGTGGAAACTTTCAGCCTTTGAATAAATCGTTTAAATTGAACTTGAAGTAAAGTTGGAAATCGTTTGAATTGAGATTGATTTAGATTGAATTTTAATATGAAGTTTACTTGAATTGGAAGTCCAAGAATTGAATTCGTTGTGATTTGGAATTGAAACATGAGTTCAAATTGTTGTGAAAGAGGAAACAGTTTTAATATAAACTATTTTAATATATAAATTATTTAATAATCAATTTTTTTAATATATATCTATTTTAATTATCTAAACTATTTTTAATATTAAAACTATTTATATTCAAAACCATATCCAATCTTTAGAACTATTTAAATTATCCAAATTATTTTTCAATATTAAAACTATTTCAATTGTTCAAAACCATTTCTAATATTTAAACTATTTTGAAGGGGGAACTATTTAGATTTAAATCATTGATTTAAAAACGAATGTTTTGATATGAAGGTATAACCTGTTGTGAATTCGAAACGATTTTGAAGCGAATCTGATATTTTGATATGGAATATGACTTGTTCTTGAAAATTTAAATGAACCAATCAGTGTGTAAAATGATGTTTGGTTGTTAAAGAGTCTGGGGCCGAATATTGGCATACTATTTGTCAATACCGGAACCACTATAACAACCATGTACACGGTGGATGTTGTAACAACTTTGATTTTGGTGATTACCTATAATATTGAATTATAACGGTGGTTATAATTTAATAATGGAGAAATAAAATAATTTCGAGATGTGGATTTGTTAAAATTGTGTATTTTAAATAAACAACGGATTTTAAATAGTTGAAAATAAGGTTTTAAAAACTTTATTTTGGCTGTTTGTGATAAAAATGTACGTTATTTGGTTTTAATTTGATATAATGCAATAATTTTGCAAATTATTTCCAAATATGATTTTTATTAATTCTAAATGAAGTACTTGAATTTAATAAGATATGTTTTGTAAATAAAAGGTAGAATTTTGATCTAGAATAATTTTTGGACGTAAAAATGATGTTAAGATAGTTTGCTATATTTAATTTGACAAGAGAATGATTTTTTTATGTATTGTTGTTAAAAATAGTGTTTTTTTGTAATTATAGTCTAAATTGAGCATTTATGTAAGAATAAGAGTTTAATGGTGGAAAATAATTTTTATGGCTAAATTATCTTTTATTGTTGATAAAATATTTTTGTTAAACATAAAACACGTTTGTATGATTTTTACGAAGTTGAAAACATGAAAATGTAAGTTATAATTATGTAGTACAAGTGTTTAGTGTTTTAGTGTTAATTAGAGTATTAATCCATTTGTTTTCTTATTGGGTTAAGCCCAAATACATCTTTAGCTAAGAAGGAAAATCATCTTCTTCTCACCCGTACGTTCAAAGTACAGTGTGGTAAAAAAAGAAAGAAAATTGGGAAACTCTTTTCCTTTTTAAAACCTAATTATCAATTTCTCCAAATCTTTGGTAAATTAAAAAATTGAAGCCATTAAACTCAGGTTCTTACAACTAGTTCAAGGAAAAAGCTCTAACCTTCTTCAAGTTTGCTCGGATTTGCTCAAGTTTGTTCAATATTTTGCTAAGGTGAGTTGCAAGCTCACAAAATCTAGCTTGAAATCAAGGTTTGCAAGCTGAAAGTGACAATATATGTTTACTGTAAACAAGATATTTGTTGTTTGACAGTTAACAGTAAAATGTGTGCTTAAGCCCATCTTCTTGTGTTTACATATTTCTATTGCCTTGAATTCATGATAGAATTTTTCCGAATTGTTGTCTAGGCATTGTAGTTTATGTCTGTCAATTTTCATCATCTGAATCAACCTAGAACTGCCTGAAACAATCGCTCAAAAACCGAATCGTAGAAGGAAAAATTGCCTGTAGGAAATGCGACCTACAGGTCAACCAAGGAAGTGCATAGGTCGACCTAAAGGTCGACCTGAGCAAGTTATTTTGCCAGGTCGATTCCTCTCTTCTCTTTTGCATTGTTTTGTTTATTTCACTTCTTCCAGCGACTATTGTAACTTGTTTTTGTGATATTTTTGACTGTTTTGATGGGCTGTAACCTATCAATAGGTAAGCCAACATTTTGGTTGATCCATACTCCGGATTGATGTGTTTTTGGAGATGATTTCATATGCTGACTTTTAGCATTTTTGGTGGTTTTTGATGTTTTCGGACATGGGATTTCTAAAACGATTTTGAAATGATTTTTATAATAGAATAGCTTTCTAAATAAATATCAATATTCATAATTTTTTAAAGCTATTAAAATTATGTATTCTCTATAATAAAGAGAATTTCAAAGCCAAAATTTCCAAATGGTTTCAGAAAATTATTTTAAAACTAGTTTTCTCGGAACAAATTATTTTCTATATAAAATACACATTTTTGCACTCTTCGAGCATACGAGAAAGAGAATTAAATGATTTAGTAAAACATGTGGTACGGGACACATGCATTTATTTTTTCCATTATTTCGGACTCGTTCGTTTGAAGCTAATTTTGCACCCTTTGAGAGGGTGATTTGTGATTTTGTTTTCTAGTATGACATTGACTTATAGTTAGTAAACCGTTAAGTGAGAACGTACGGTATGGGACGCACAGTTACTACTACTCGGGTTACTCTCTGAGAGTTTGTGACACATTCATGAGTTATTGCCAGTACTTGGACCGTTGGATCCTATATAAAGCTGATGGGCTAGTCATGGACTGATGGGTCCTATTTGAGACTGTTAGGTCTCCTATATGCATAGTACTTGGCAGGCTATTGGGCCACCTATTGGACTATTGGGTCCTTTCTACATTTGTAGCTGTTGGGCTAATTTCTGGACTGTTGGGTCCTATTCTTTTCATTATTGCTTTTCTAGAGTTCTTTGTGTCGATTTCTAGAATTTTGATGTTTCATAAATGTTTTCACCATGGTTGCCTCTGTTGGCTTATTATATAGCCCTAGTGCTATCGCGCTGTTTATGTATATATGGTAATTACATTTTGAATTTTTGAACACTTAGTCGAGTTTTATATATACTGTGATTTATATTTGCCATGCTTTGGCATTTTGAGCTTTGCAATCTCCTATTTAGGAGTTATAGTTGATGAAAGCCATTATTTTAGCTGTTATACATGCCAATGATATGAGGCGAACATTTGTGATTATTTGATATTGTTGTTGAACTTGTCTCTTTCGAGAAATCCTTATGACATTTAATAGTTGACCTATATTTAATGTTGCTTCTTCTCTTTCGAGAAGAATTGTTATCGTTTATCCTTGCTCCTTACCTATTATATGCTAATTAGTTTATTTTAAGCTAGACTGACACGTGTATTTTATGTACTCGGGTCAGACCGTGTTATTTCAAGTTAGTCACCCATCGTAGACTAACACCATGTTGCTTCCGCTCAGATTATCTGCTAGTTACCCTTTTGTTTAGTCTTGTTGATTTTTTTGTAAACTCTTATATGTACTTATTCATTTTGACTTGATGTATATATTGTGACCGATGCACCACTTCTTTTGTATCACTATATAGTGTACTATTATGTATTAGTGTATATGTATATATATGTTTGACTTGCTGTTCTGTGATCTGTTTATACTTGCTGTTATATTTTGTTCTGATAGGTCCGTTAGCCACCATAGTTTTGTATTAAACATTTATTGAGTATGTCGATCCACTTGAGAAAGATAAAGAGAAAAAAATTAGAACACTCAATCGACGTATTCATTACTTGTTTAAGACAAGACTTATGGATGGTCGCTCCTAACTAGCCCTATTCTCCGCATTAACAAATAGTATTACTCTGTAATGCTCTTTGTTAATGTAGGACTCAGGGTGTGGCATCATAGCTTGGTATCAGAGCTGAGTTCAGAACAAAATATGATAAACACAGAACTGAATATATACTACGGTACATCTAAGTATAGTATTAGTGTTACATATTTCTTAATCATCGTGTCCTTAACCTTTTTGTGTCCTTAACCTTTTCGTGTCCTTAACCTTTTTGTGTCCTTTGGGGTAGATATAAATTGGGAATACGTCTAGGAATGCATTTTGATTCCATAGTATTCCATAATCGAGTTAATGATATCTACCCTATGAATAATCCTTATCTTATACTTTCAGCTGATGTTTGAAAGAGGTAGAGGTCGCCGTTCTGATGTTGAGCCGTCCAGTGGCTCACATCCAAACGGTGTATATATGTCAGCTAATCAGTTCATAGAGCTATTTCGGAGCACTCAGCCTCCATCTCTAGTTCATTCTTCTCCTCTGTGCAAGTCTGCTTTTGCACGTATGTGTAGTGATTTCTCTCATTTAGTAGGCAAGCCTTTCAAAGCTCTTAGTTTGTTGTTGAGGTCCGGGCTTGGCTTCGGACATGCGAGCTCATCTTTTCTCGCATGGAATTATCTGATCATCACCGCGTCCTTGTAGCATCGAGCATGCTACAGAAGCGTGTGTTGGATTGGTATGAAACTCCTTATTGCTAAGACATAAGAGTCTACTCTTACTTGGCAGCAGTTTAGAGAGTGGTTTGAGCTCAAGTTTGTGCCCGAGTCTGAGAAAGCATTTCTCGCCCGTCGCTTCCTTGAGTTGGAGCAAGGGAATTCATCAGTTTTAGAGTATGTATCTTCTTTCGAGTCCTTATCTAAATACGGGCTCGAGTTTATCAGCACCTTCTATAATAAGAATCTTGAGTTTGTTTCTGGCCTGAAGAATTATCTAAAGAAGTCTCTTATGCTCTAGCTTAAGTTATCATTTGAGGAGCTTGTTGACTAGGCGCTTCACCTTGAAGCCATCGAGAAGGAAAAGGATAGTAGTGATGAGGTCGAGGTTCATAAGAACCCAAACAAGAAGAAGTTTCCTTTTTAGAGATCCAAGTCATTTCCCGAGAAGAAGAAGAAGCCACTTGTCTCCTGCTCACATTTGGGTGCAGCCCCTCCTCCTCACAAGTCATGTTTCAATTGTGGTTCGTATGATCATTTCATTTGGGAGTGTCCTAAGCCTATAATTTTCCACTATTGCAAACAAGAGGGATACTAGTCTTCCAAGTGCTCTAATTCTTCTAAGGGTCCTCGTTCAGGAAGGCTTAATGTAGTGGATACTTCAAGTGGTTCTTCTTAGCCCATAGGTACTTCTCCTTCTATTCGAGTTCTCTTCGATACGGGTGCTTCGCATTCATTCGTATTGAAGGAGCTTGTTGATGCTATACAATTGGATGTTTCTTTCCTTGTTACTTCTTTAAGGATTGCGAATCCTATATGGGGATCCACAACCCTTAGCATGTTTTATAGTGATGTTGAGATTATTCTTTGTGGTTTTTATTTCCATACGAATCTTCACATTATTCACTATCCTGGATTTGATATGATTTTGGGAATGGATTGGCTTGCATTCTATCAAGCTTGAATCCTTTGTTCAGAAAGGATCCTATATGTTAGGCATCTTAATTTGGTTGGTCTGTTCTCTCTTGTTCTTTGGAATGTTAATGATGATACCGAAGCATCTATATTTGCTCTTGAGTCTCGAGATGATGATGTATTTCGAATTCTAGTTGTTTGTAATTTCGCTGATGTATTTGAGCCTGTTTCGGGTTTGCCACCCAAGCGGGCCATTGATTTCTGCATTGATCTCATTCTAGGTGCGCAGCAAGTTAGCCGTCCTCCCACAAGGATGTCTACAAAGGAAAATGAGGAACTCAAAAGGCAGTTGTTGGAGCTTGAAGCGAAGTAGTTTATCCAGTCCAGTTCTTCACTGTGGGGTGGCACGGTCGTCTTCGTTAAGAAATCTGATGGTACTCTTAGGATTTGCATCGATTACCGCAAGCTTAACGAGTTAACCATTAAGTACAAGTATCCATTTCTCAGGATCGGTGACATGTTCGATCAATTAAATGGTGCTAAGGTCTTTTCTCAGCTAGACCTTTCCATCGTTTGTCATCAGCTATGGGTTGTGAAGAATAGCATTCCTCCTACCGCATTCCACACTCATTATGGTTCTTGTTTGTGGCTCGTTATGCCGTTCGGTTTGACGATTGCTCCATCTTATTTCATTGATCTTATGAATCGAGTATTCTAGGAATATCTCGATAAGTTCGTCCTTGTATTCAATGATGCAATCCTTGTCTATTCTAAATCCAAAGCCGATCATGCTCATCATTTGAAGATTGTTTAGAATACTTTGTCGGCATCAACTTAAAGCCAATTTCTCCATGTGCCACTTTTGGGAGAATAAGGTGAACTTCCTTGGCCATGTTATATCTTCTGGTGGCATTTCTGTCGATCCATCGAAGATAGAAGTCATTTAGAACTGGAAAAGGGCAGAGAACATTTCTGAGATTTGCAATTTCCTTGGATTGGCGGTTTATTATCGTCAATTCATCAAGGACTTTTCTCGCATTGTTCTTCCACTCAGTAGCCTTACCAGAAAAGGCATTCGGTCTATTTGGTCTAATAAGTGTGAAGATTCTTTTCATAAATTGAAAGAACTTCTCACTAATGCTCATATCCTTGTGGTTCCCGAAGGGAATCGAGATCCTTTTGTCTATACCGATGCTAGTAGATGTGTCCCCGGTGCCATGCTTATGCAGAGTGATCAGGTAGTTGCCTATGCTTCCAAGCAATTACGTCCGAATGAAGTTTGCTATGCCACCCAAGACTTATAGTTAGCCACCATAATCTTTGCCTTGAAGGTTTGGCATCATTATCTTTTAGGTGAGAGCTTCATTCTTTATACCGATCACAAATCATTGAAATATCTATTCACCCAGAAAGAGCTTAATATGCGACAACAGCGTTGGCTCGAGTTCCTAATCTCTTATGAATTTGATATCTAGTACACTCCTGAAAAGGGGAACCGATTTGTAGATGTGCTAAGTCACAAGCACTCAGCTGTTGCTTCTATGATGATAGCTTAGTGGGATATGTTGGAGACCTTATCTCTTTGTGATATTCGTGATTGTGCTTCAGCTTCAGATTCTCCTATCTTGTTTTACAGTTTGGAAGCTCGTCCTAGCTTATTGTATTGTATTGCAGAGGCTTAGCGGCAAGATCTAGATCTTGTACATCTTATTCAGCTATGTAAGTATGAATACCGTGATGATGAGTTGAGGGATTTCAACATTGATACTCATGGTTGCCTTCGCAAGAAGAATCGAATGGTTGTGCCTTGTGTTTCTGATCTTAGGCGGGGCAATCTTAATGATTGTCACCATTCTAAGTATACTATTCATCTCGGCAGTAGCAAGATGTATGCCGATATGAGACGCTATATTATTAGGAAGGCATGAAGCATGATGTGGCAAGTTATGTGAGTAATTGCATGACTTATCAACTCATCAAAGCCAAACATCAGCGTCCTAATGGTCTTCTTCGGCCTCTTGAGGTCCTGTTGTGGAAATGGGATCAATTCTCTATGGATTTTATTGATGGCCTACCTCATTCAAGATCGGGCCATAACATTGTATGGGTTATCGTGGATCTCTTGGCTAAATCTGCTCATTTCATTCCTATTAAATCTAATAGGATAGCTTCTCATCTATCTAAGCTTTATATTAAGGAGATTGTGAGACTTCACGGTGTTCCTTGTTCGATCGTTTGTGATAGAGATCCACTTTTCACCAGTAATTTCTAGTAGAGTCTTTAAAAAGCTTTGGGTACAAAGCTTAACTTCAGTACAGCTTATCATTCGCAGTTTGGCGGACAGACTGAACGAGTGAATAATATCCTTGAGGATCTACTTTGTTCATGCATTCTTGATTTTAAGGGTAGTTGGGAGGACCACCTACCTCTTGTTGAATTCTCTTATAACAACAGTTTTCAGTACAGTATTGGTATGGCTCCTTTCGAAGCCTTATACGAAAGGCCATGTCGATCACCTTCTTGCTGGTTGAAATATGAGGAGAAGTTGATTTTAGGCCCCGATTCTATTCGTGAAGCTTCAGAGAAGATAGATCTTATTCATCAGAGAATGAAAGAGGCACAGAGTCATCATAAATCCTATGTAGATAACCGTAGGAAGCCTCTTGAGTTCTCCATTGGTGATCTTGTTTATATTCTGGTATCTCCATCGAAGGGGGTAATGCTTTTCAGTAGGACTGGGAAATTGGCTCCTCGCTTTATAGAACCATTTCCTATTACCGAGCATATTGGCCCAGTTGCTTATAGAGTATCGCTTCTGGCTCATTTATCTCGTATTCATGACATGTTTCACGTCTCTCAGCTTCGGAAGTGTCTTCATGATTCAGATTCTGACGTTGATTCTCCAAATTTGCAAGAGCTTGAGAACTCACCTAATTTATCTGTTATGCAACATCATGTTCGTGTTCTTGCTTCGGAGGTGAGCGCCTTCGAAATAAGAATGTATCGCTCATGAAGATTAAATGGTCCGCTAATCCCAATGACTACACTTGGAAAACCAGAGAATTTATCGAGCGATCTTATCCTACTTTTCTATCTTCTCATGTTGAGGGTGAGAATTTTTAAACTCAAGCTTATCTATTTTCTTTTGCTTGATGAAATAAATCATGTTGAATACAGCTCTTCTCTAGAAATTACAAGGATGCAATTTTTATAAGGGGGAGTCTGTAACAAACCTCGTTTTGGTGATTACCTGTAATATTAAATTATAACGGTGGTTATAATTTGATGATCGAGAAATAAAATAATTTGGAGTTATGGATTTGTTAAAATTGTTTATTTTAAATAAACAGTGGATTTTAAATATAAAATCTTGAAATTAGGTTTTAATAACTTTATTTTGGTCGTTTGTGATAAAAATGTATATTATTTGGTCTTAATTTGATATAATGCAATAATTTTGCAAATTATTGCCAAATGTGATTTTTATTAATTCTAAATAAAGTATTTAAATTTAATATGATATGTTTTGTATATAAAAGTTAGGATTTTGATCTAAAATAATTTTTGGATGTAAAAATGATGTTAAGATGGTTTGCTATATTTAATTTGATAAGAAAATAATTTTTATGCAATTTTTTTTGTTAAAAATAGTTTTTTTTGTAATTATAGTGTAAATTGAGCATTTATGTAGGAATAAGAGTTTTAATGATGGAAAATAATTTTTATGGCTAAATTATCTTTTATTTGTTGATAAAATATTTTTGTTAAACATAAAATATGTTTGTATGATTTTTATGAAATTCAAAACATGAAAATGTAAGTTATAATTATGTAAATATAAGTGTTTAGTGTTTGTGTTAATTAGAGTATTAATCCATTTGGTTTCTTATTGGGTTAAGCCCAAATACATCTTTAGCTAAGAAGAAAAACATCTTCTTCTCACCTGTATGTTCAAAGTACAGTGCAGTGAACAAAAAGAAAGAAAATTGGGAAACTCTCTTCCTCTTTAAAACCTAATTACCAATTTCCCTAAATCTTTGCTAAATTAAAAAATTGAAGCCATTAAACTCGGGTTCTTACAACTAATTCAAGGCAAAAGCTCTCACCTTCTTCAAGTTTGCCCGGATTTGCTCAAGTTTGTTCAATGTTTTGCTAAGGTGAGTTGCAAGCTCACAAAATCTAGCTTAAAATCAAGGTTTGCAAGCTGAAAGTGATAATATCTATTTACTGTAAACAAGAAATTTGTTGGTTGATAGTTTACAGTAAAATTTGTGCTTAAGTCCATCTTCTTATGTTTATAGATTTCTGTTTTTTCCCTGAATCCATGCCGGAATTTTTTCGGATTGTTGTCTAGGTGTTGTAGTTTATGCATGTCAATTTTCATCATCTGAATCAACCTAGAAGCCTGAAATAATCGCTCAAATATCGAATCGTAGAAGGCAGAATTGCCTGTAAAAAATGCGACCTACATGTCGACCAAGGAAGTGCACAGGTTGACCCTAGGGTCGACCGATGCCTCATATAGGTCCACCTATAGGTCGACCTATGGGTCGATCTGAGTATGTTATTTTGCCTAGGTCGATTTCTCTCTTCTCTTTTGCATTGTTTTATTTAGTTCACTTCTTCCAGTGACTATTGTAACTTGTTTTTGTGATATTTTTGACTGCTTTAAAGGGCTCTAACCTATTACTAGGTAAGCCAACATTTTGGTTGATCCGTACTCTGAATTGACGTATTTTTGGATATGATTTCATATGTTGACTTTCAGCGTTTTCGGTGGTTTTCGATGTATTCGAACACGAGATTTGTAAAACAATTTTGAAATAATTTTGATAATAGAATAGCTTTTGAAATAAATATTTGACGATATTCATAATATTTTTAAAGCTATTAAAATTATGTATTCTCTATAATAAAGAGAATTTCAGAGCCAAAATTTTCAAACGATTTCAGAAAATTATTTTAAAACTAGTTTTCTCAAAAAAAATTATTTTCTATATAAAATACACATTTTTGCTCTCTTCGAGCGCATGAGAAAGAGAATTAATCGATTTAGTAAAAAATGTGCTATGGGACACATGCGTTTACTTTTTCGATCAATTCTAGACTTGTTCGTTTGAAGCTAATTTTGCACCCTTTGAGAGGATGATTTATAATTTTGTTTTCTAGTGTGGCATTGACTTACAGTTAGTAAACCAGTAAGTGAGAACGTGCGGTATGGGACGCACAGTTACCACTACTTGGGTTACTCTATGAGTTTATGACACATTCACGAGTTATTGCCAGTACTTGGACTGTTGGTCCTATATAAAGCTGTTGGGCTAATCACGGACTATTGGGTCCTATTTGAAACTGTTGGGTCTCCTATATATATAGTACTTGGTAGGCTGTTGGGCCACTTATTGGACTGTTGAGTCCTTTCTACATTTGTAGCCATTGGGCTAATTTCTGGACTGTTGGGTCCTATTCTTTTCATTGTTGCTTTTCTAGATTTCTTTGTGTTGATTTCTAGAATTTTGATGTTTTATAAATGTTTTCGCAATGGTTGCTTCTGTTGGATTATTTACATAGCCTGAGTACTATCGTGTTGTTTATATATATGTATGTATGTATATTTATATGGTGATTACATTTTGGAGTTTTGAACTCTTAGTCGAGTTTTATATATATTGTGGTTTATAGTTGCCATCCTTTGGCATTTTGAGATTTGTAACCTCCTATTTAGGAGTTATAGTTGATGAAAGCCATTATATTGGCTATTGTACATGCCGATGATCTGAGGCAAACATTTGTGATTGTTTGATATTGTTGTTGAACCTGTCTCTTTTGAGAAACCCTTATGACATTTAATAGTTGACCTATATTTGATGTTGCTTCTTCTCTTTCGAGAAGAATTGTTATCGTTTATCCTTACTCCTTATCTATCAAATGCTAGTCAGTTTATTTTAAGCTAGACTGACCTGTGTATTTTATGTACTTGGGCCAGACCGAGTCATTTTAGGTTAGTCACCCATCGTAGACTACCACCATGTTGCTTCCGCTTGGATTATCAGCTAGTTACCCTTTTGTTTAGTCTTATTGATGTTTTGTAAATTTGATATGTACCTATTCATTTTGACTCGATGTATATATTATGGTCCATGCACCACTTCTTTTGTATCACTATGTATTGCACTATCATGTATCTGTGTATATGTGTATATATGTTTGGCTGCAGCTGTATGATCTGATTACATTTGTTGTTATATTTTATTCTGATAGATCTGTTAGCCACTGTAGTTTTGTATTAAATATTTAATGAGTATGTCGATCCACTTGCGAAAGATAAAAGAGAAAAAAAATTAGAGCACCCAATCGACGTATTCAATACTTGTTTAAAACAAGATTTACGGATGGTCGCTCCGAACCAGTCCTATTCTCCACATTAACAGACAGTATTACTCTGTAATGCTCTTTGTTAATGTGGGACTCAGGGTGGGGCGTCGCAAATGTTGTCCTGAATGTAGAAGTTGAATTGGCAGCGTTTCCTGGATTTGAAGAAAGAGAACGATGATGGATAGACCCCGACACTTGTGTCAATTTGAAATGACTAAAACAGGAGCCATTCTTGACCACTGAGGCTAGCTATCTCTAGCAACATCTGTTCTTTGATTTACTATATTGATTTTGACTCAATTGGCGCAACTTGATTTGAGTATGGGATGGATGTTGGTGGTGGGTAGTTAGGGGTTACCACCAGTCAGGAAACGAAAAATGGTAGTATCCTACCTTAGGCATCGCCTCATATGCCTTGTCATACTTTTATCCTTTTATGCACCCACTATGATTTTGTTTTAGTATGGTATTTATAGGGGGCTAACTTGCTGCCATCGTTACTGGTTGTGTTACAGGACCTGCATGGACTACCTGGTTAAAAATGTGTTAAGGGGGGTTAATGTAAAGTCTTAATGCTAGGAAAAATATTTATTTTATCAATAAACACTACATTTATAGCGTACTTTACAACATATAGATTGTTTAACGGATCCGTAGGAGATGGAAAATCCCGTAACATCTCTTAAGTTATTGCACTTACGTTGTATACTTGATAGGAGATGAAAAATCCCGTAATATCTCTCAAACTATTAGACTCCTACTTACTTGTTATTGATTTAACTTACATATGAACTTTTAGTTCTGACTCGAGTATTTTGCCTTTTCATTATGCTAGGGTCAGCCTGAGTATTTCTGTGTTTGAAGACGATATTCCTTCATGATGAAGATGGAGTTTGCTAGACCGTATTTACCATTATTATTCTACTGCCTTATTTGGGTATGTTATTGATTGTACTCTTTTTATGTTGTGAAAATTGTGTAATCAAATGTATATTGTAAAACTGCTTCATGAACTGTTTATATGATTATTAAATTTTGTCATTTCACTACGAGATTCTGTATATTCCTTTCCTTCTTTTCTCTTATTTTCTTATTGAACCTCATTGATAATCTACCTTTTGAATGGTTTGAGTTAGATACACGCGGCTTATTGTGGACTTAAACCGTCCAAAAAGGTGGGTCGTCATAATTGGCTTCAGAGCTTTGGACTAGAGATACCTTATCCTGTTGAGGTTAACTTATTGGAGATAGGGTTATTAATACCCTAGAATGAGTCTGAGTATATATATACAAGAGAGAGTATTTGTTAGTGCCATAAAAGTGTTTTGTATTGTGTTAATTTGTTCTGTTGAGTATTTATGAATTAGTCGGTACATAGGCGCTATGGCATTGATAGGGATTTCTAAACACTTGAACATGGTAAACCGACACAATATTATTTTTAAAAATAGATAAATGGAATAATTTTGCCTAGTATTATATTTTGTATTTAAAAGAATAATTTTTCATAAATTGATTTTGTTATTTTTGTTGTGTTGGATGTTAGGAAATGATAATGCTTGGTTATTGTCATTTAGTGTTGGTTAGTCAAGGTTCATAAAACTATTAATTTTTGTATGTTATAAGGAAATTTAATTTTATAAATATGGTTTATAAATCATGTTTTAAAAATAAAATGAATTTAAAATTGAAAAATTGAGAACTAATGTTCCAGTGTTTTGAAATTGGTTTTCAAAGAGTTTGAAAAAATAATATCAGTATTATTTGGAAGTATTTTCAAATAAAAATATTTTTAATGAGATTCGAAAGAAATGTTTTAAAAGAATTTTAAAAGGCAATAAGTTATGTATTCCCCTCTTCCGTCGCTGAAAAATAATTTCATTGATGACCGCGACATCATCGATGTTCATTTTCAAGTTTCAAAGTGGGAAGACCACTATAGTAGATTTGCTACACATTTGTCTTCATAAACAAATTTTGATTTAAGCCCATTAGGTATGAGTTAATATATATAACAATATAAGTATATATTATTTCTAGATGATTTGAAATGCAACCCAGTATTTAGTTTTTAAGTTTTTCTATTAATCAATGATTTTCAATTATTGTAATAAAATGGAATTTTCGACTATTTTAATGGTCAGAACATTCCAAATTGAAGTGTGAAATTTAAGCTAGCTGTTAATGAAACTATAAAGAAAAAAGGAAAAAAAATGAAGTTATAACTTGTAAATTAAAAGATAATGGAATACATACAAGTAAAAACTTAAGTAATGAAAAAAAATTTCAAAAATGAAATTATGTCTAAAAATAAGAATTAAGATGTACAAGACATATTATAAACTTAAAGTTAATGTTTTGAAAGGCTTTATAATTAAATTGAATGGTAAAAATTGAATACTATTTGAGTAAATGATTATAAACTTAAGAAAATATTGAAATGATTCATTGATGTATATTAATATTGAATGGAAATCAAGTTATATAATAATAATTGTAATTTAAACTACAAAGAAACATATGTAATAACTTAAGAATTGATTCGTTGATGTTTTCAAATATTGAATGAAACAAAAATTTATGAAAGTAAATGAATATGAATTAATAAAAGATGATCTTGTATGAATGGATGAGAATTTAAAATAAATGAAAAATAAATAATTTGTAAAAAGAAACCAATAAAATAAAATATGTAAGTTGTGCGTAGATCATTTTATTTGCATAAGAGTTCTGATCAGATTCGAATAAATGATTTGTAGTAACTGACACCAGTCCGAATTAGGATTTTCGCTTGATTTTTGACGGCGAACATTTGATACGAATTTCTGATATGATTTTGAAGTCTTCTACAATAGTTTATGGCTATGCAAGAATAATGGAAATTTCAAATCAAGAAATCGGATCAACATCCGCACTAGAGTGGTCGAATTATCAATACTAGCTCGAAAGTGAAATTTGTGTATTCAAGCAAGCGATCAGAATTGATATTGTGTACAAATTATATATGTACATCGTACAAACTCAAATAATATTTAAATTCTATGTTGTTTGGCTTATGGGAAGTTTGGAAAATGACATTTCAAATTGTTCGAGGTTGTATGAATAATATATTGAGTAATTACCTAAGGCTGTTGAGTGTAAAGTACACTTGGTAGTTTATTTATCACCCTTGTGCAATGAAATATTTCTAAACATGGACAAACCATTAGTTTTTGGTTGCTATGGATGCGTAATGGATTCTTTTGTTGTATATAATGGTTGTACTGCTTTTCGTTGCATATGATTATTATATATGTTATGTTTTTGTGCTATTGGTTGATACAACTAAAATATTGTTCTTTTTATATAATTTTAACTCTTTTGGATCATATAAGTGAAATCCAAGTTTATGGAAGCAATAGCAGTTGCTTTTAGTTTTATAAATAAAGTTGTTTGTCCGACAAATAGGTACATTTTCGAGTTATGGTTTTGTAGCGGTATTTTATTGTTTTCCCATGGTTTGCGGCGCATTATTATTGAAATATGATATATACAATGTAATTATTGATATCGTTATTTTTCCGGACCTAGCTGCGCAAAGGAGATGTCGTCGAACTTTTTCATAAATTTGTGACTTAGAAAGTTTTTCGTAGAAGTTGAGTTATTTTCATATTTATATTAAACTTAAATATGTAAGTTTCATTGTTTAAAAATTGACTATTTTGAATAAAATATATCAAATCTCTTGATTCTTTCTTGTTCCTTTTCGGGGATGAAAAGTTTTAAGTGTGGGAGATTATAACGACCCGTATTTTTAACAATTAAAAACATTAAATTAAGTAAGGTGTTGGAATTTAATATTGTTAGAAATATAAAATTTATGATTTGCTAACGTGAATTTGACTAGATTATAAATTTTAACCTTAAGATAAAATCTAAAAAACGAAATGGAAGGTGGTAAAGCGTATTAAAATATAATTTAATAATGTTGATTGAAGGTAAGAGTAATTAGCACTTAAAAATTAATTAAGTAAGATTATTACTACTATCACCGTCGTCGAAGATGTTCAAAGAAATAGTGACGAAGAATAGCGTTGTCACATAAAATTAGCCTCGATAGAGCCCAGAACAATGAAGTGTGAACGTCGTCTTCCATGAATCATGACGACTGTCGATTAATATCGTGATTGACATCGAAAGTCATGATTTTGGAGGCAATATTGTATAAATCCATCTCTTATCAACATCGATATTGCCAACATCGTTCATTCTTAACACTGTATATGTTCAAGCAACTAAAAGTTTCCATCCCAGTGTCGTCCATAGAATCACTTTATACGAAAACTATAAGTCATGAATGTCATTGAGGAACAATATTGCCTTGCTGTCGACTCTCTTAGAAGACTCCACACATCTACATGCACGATGTTGATGACTATCATTGTCAATATCCATAGGCAATATCATTGCCACATTTCATCAGTTACTGAGTACTGACATCGAGGATCATCTATATCGCCGCTATTCTGTATCTATGACAATTTTGAATAATGGGTAATGCCGCCAACCATAAATCAAGAAGATCTCAAGATATGGAGTCACCGTCATCAATAGTCATTAACCATGCCGAGAATCATCAATATACTTCAAAAGGGTTATTGCAACACTATAAATTTTAGTGACGTCATTCAAGAGATTTAATTGGAGTAAATTACATAAAATAATGTAGATAAGGAGATTGAGGTTGATTAATAAACTAGGTGGCCGTGCTTATTTAAAATCTAACGAACTTATATAAATGGTTAGAAAATTAACACAAGATCATTAGGGTAAATAGACGTCCTATACTTCCCATCCTTATACCATTCCCATTAGTTTTACACATTCATTTTATCTCAAAAATATATATTTATAACCGTGAGAAACAAAGCCGAGCATTAGGAAGGAAGAAGAGAAAATCAACTAAAAGCTTAGGATTCAGGTTAGAAGGAATACATCTCAATCATACTTCAACTTCCTTATCCAATCTATGGTGAATACTAATTTCTACATCTCTATTTTAATTTTAAAATCATATTTTTCAGATTTTAGGATAAATCTGTTTTATGATATATTGAATGATGATATGCTTGATTTTGATTTATATATGTATCGAACAAGGTTGTTTAAAAAGTAGATATAAAGGTTTTAGGGTAAAACTGAGATGAAATGATTTTTAAATGCCATGGGAAAATTTTATGTTATACAAAACACGATTTTTGAGATGGGTTTCAATTTTCATAATTTGTAGAGTTTATATAGATTTCATATAATTTTCTAGTGAAGAAAATGATTTATTGGGTTATAAATTAATTACGGCTAAAATATAGATTATTTGGGTTTGACATTTTCATATGTTGGAAAAAATAATAAATATATTTTTTGGGATTTTTCCAGATTTTTCCTGAGTGTTTTGATAAATATATAAAATTATTTAAAGTATGGGACTTAAATGTTTTACATATTTAATTAAGGACAAGGGGCAATTTATAAAATAAAATTATTATTTATTTTGAAAATTAGTTGTACCATTTTTCTGAAAAGAAATTATTGACCAATGAGAATCTAATAAACAAAGGCAGGTTAGTTGAAAAGTTATCCATTTAAGTTGTAAACAAAAAAAAAAATCATATTTTTAGCATGTTTCAGCCTTTTATGGTAGTAAACCTTCCTCCCCAGACCTTTCAACTAAGTTGAAGGGTTATAGCTTTCGACAAGGTCAAACCAATGCATATGGTATCAATTTACTTGGTACGTAATGAATTGGACAGAGTCGAAGGGTTCTTAGTCGAAAGTTTGATGGCCAAAGAGATTGAGGTATGTTTGTTTTATAAACCAAAAGCTTTCACCTGCTTTTCTTTCGAATTAGAGCTTTCGACTTGGTTGCTTTCAATCGGGTCAAATGTTTAAAAAGAAAGGTTTTAAACCTTTCGACAAAGTCGAAGGGTTACTGCTATTTACCACTATTTTATTTTGGAACCTTTTGGCACAGTCGAAATGTTACTGCCACTTATCATTGTTTTGTTTTGAACCTTCCGACACAGTCAAATGGTATTTGCCGCTTTTCCAACCTTTCGAAGTCATTGCTTTCGACAAAGACAAAAGGTGTACTTGTTTTATAAAAAAACTAACCGCTTCTCCCATTGCTTTCGAAAGGTATCAAAGCCTTCGACTTAGATGATTTAACCATATTTTAAATTTGGAGTATAACCTAAGTTTTCGAAGGAGTTGTCTTAGAAGTGGAGGCCTATTCTTTTAAATGAAGTGTTTTAAAGCTTTCGAAGCAGACCTTCCAAAAAATTAGAAAGGTTACTTCCAATGCAGCCGAAAGGTTTTAACAAAGGATTTTCCACATATTTTAAATTGAACTCAGTAAATTTTTGGAAGGTTTATATTTAGAGAGTTGAATGCTTTTAAAAGGTTGTTTTGAAGACCTTTCGACAAGGTCGAAAGGTTTGGTTTTGAAAGGATTTAGGAGACCCTTTGACAAGGTCGAAGGGTTGGGTTTTAAAAGGTTTTTAATGTTGTTTAAGCTTTCAAAAGGTTTGCTTTCCAATGGTTTCAAAAGGTTTTAAGACCCATGCTCTAAATTTTTAAGGAAAACCCACGGCTTATATAAAGGAGTTTTGTAAAGACATTAAGTATAAAACTTTTAAGAAGTGATTGCCTTGGAAAATAAATGTAAGTTAAAAGATATTACTATGTTTTATGACAATGTGTTTCAAGGACCTTAAACCCATAGGAGTGGTATGGTTAAATTGCTGTTTTGCTTCTTCAAATATGAATATATTCACATGACAACCCATAACTATACTCTGGGGGGAAAAAAGGTAGAAGAATAATTTAGGTTAACTTACTAGTGAATATAAAATTACTTAAACTCTTGAATAAGTAGAATTGCATCCATGGATTCAGGGTGACCAATACTATAGGACGCCCAAACTTAGTAGTTATTCGTGTATACCAAAAGGTTCATAGTAAACCCATGAAAACTATGATAAGTTAGTTATTGGTGTATACCAAAAGGTTTATAGTAAACCCATGAAAACAATGATTAAGTAGTTATTGGAGAAAACCAACAAGTTCATAGTTTACCTATGAAAACTATTTATTAAGGACTAGTATGAGTAAATGGTCTGTAGTTAACCCATGAAAATTATATGTGAATTAAGAATTGACCTCAGTCAATAAGTTCCTAGTAAACCCATGAAAACTAGGATAAGAGAGTGGCTAATGGAAGTATCAGTTGGTTCCTAGTCAACACACGAAAACTAGGATATGAATTGAGTTACTGGATACGTCCATAGGTTCCTAGTCAACCAATGAAAACTAGGGTAAGGTGATTAGTTATTGGAATGACTAATAGGTTCAGGGGGACACATGATTTAATAATGTTAACTGGCAAGAGCCTAAAGGTTCTTAGTGATCCCATGAAAACTACGAATAGGACGTGGTGTTCATTAATTATTTGAAGGTTAGTAGTAAACCCATGAAAAGTAAAAGGAAATCTTAGTTATTTTCAAGTATGCATATCATCATAATATTTTGAAAATGTATGTTTTAACCATTGTGGATGTAGGAGTACAGTATATGGTTTTATAAAGACTTTAGGATACTAGTGAGGGGAAAACCTGTCCCGTGAAGCGGCGTGGTCTCACTAGATATCTAAAAGGATTGAGATGTTAGATTATTATTTATACCAGGCTTTATGTCTGACTCGAAGTTTATGTTTTCTCCTTAAACTCTCGGGTATTCAATTGATTTTGTGTAGTTTGAGGTTTAGGGTTTTCAGGTTTTCTTCTTAGACAAACGAAGCTTTTGGAGACATGCAGGAGGCAGATAGTTATTTAGTGTTTTTATTTCTGCTGGGATTGTTTGTAAAGGCAAATTTATGAGCCTTACTGTATACTTTGATCAACCAAGGGGGCATCTTCATATGTCGCTTTTGGCATATTTGTAATAATTATATTTTGTTCAACATGGTTAACGTTATTTGGGTTTTTGTAATGAACGTGAAATGTTTTGATTTGAAGTGGAAATATGTCTTTGAATTGTTTACTTTTTTCCATATTTATGTGATATGTGTATCAATATATCTAGCACCGCCGTATTTGGTTACCGAAGATTAATAACTATGGATGGCTGCAGCATCCGTAGCCATAAGTTTTGGGTTTCCAAGTAAGGGGATGTTACAAGTTGGTATCAGGGCATATGTTTATGAAAATTTAAAAGAAAAGTTAAACCTAAAAGCTTTTTCAAACATAATCCAATGAATTTAAAATTACGATAAGGGTTTGGGTTAATGCTATAGTAACGTACTTGTATTTGATATATAGGTATATATCTAAGCACGTATCCCTCTCTCTCCTAGACCATTCTTCTGTATCTTACTAAGGCTCGTATGTAGATATATGAGAAAGAGGATATGAAGGTAGGAAATGGAAGTGGAAATCTGGGTGGAGGAAGCACCACAACCAGTGGAAATGCTCGACCTAATACTTGGAGAAAACAAGGTCGACAGGCTAATGCTAATCAAAATGCTGAGGCCAATGTAGGTGTTGGAAATCTGCCAATAGATGAGGGGATGGTGTATCAGTTGTTGACTAATCTTTTACAATCTGGAGCTGCTTGATTTTATGATATATTGAATGATGATATGCTTGATTTTGATTTATATATGTGTTTAAAAAGTAGTTATACACGGTTTTAGTGTAAAAATGAGATGAAATGATTTTTAAATGCCATAGGAAAATTTTATATTATAGAAAATATGGTTTTGGAGATGGGTTTCAATTTTCATAATTTTTGGAGTTTATATGGATTTTATATAAATTTTCTAGTGAAAAAAATGATTTATTGGGTTATAAATTAATTACGGCTAAGATAAAGATTATTTGGATTTAAATTTTTTATATATTGGAAAACATATTAAAATAGATTTTCCAGATTTTTCCTAAATGTTTTGATAAATATACAAAATTATTTAAGCGACGGGACTTAAATGTTTTATATATTTAATTAAGGAGAAGGGGCACTTTATAAAATAAAATTAAAATTTATTTCTTACAATTAGTGGCAGCATTTTTCTGAAAATAAATTGTTAACCGATGAGAATTTGACAAACAAAGGCATGTTAGTTGAAAAGTTATCCTTTTAAGTTAAAAACAAAGAACATACTTTTAGCATGTTTCAGCGTTTTACGGTGGTAAACCTTCCGACCCAGGCCTTTCGACTAAGTCGAAGGGTTATAACTTTCGACAAGGTCAAAGCAATGCATATGGTATCAAGTTACTTGGTACGTAATGAATTGGATAGATTCGAAGGGTTCTTAGTCGAAAGGTTGATGGCCAAAGAGGTTAAGGTACGCTTGTTTTATAAACCAAAAGCTTTCACTTGCTTTGCTTTTGAATTAGAGCTTTCGACTTGGTTGCTTTCAACCAGGTCAAACGTTCAAAAGGAAAGGCTTTAAACATTTCGACAAAGTCGAAAGGTTACCGCTGCTTTACCACTATTTTGTTTTTGAACCTTTCGATTACCACTATTTTGTTTTGGAACCTTTCCACTACCACTATTTTGTTTTGGAACCTTTCGACACAGTCGAAAGGTTACTGCCACTTATCATTGTTTTGTTTTGAACCTTCCAACTCAGTCGAAAGTTATTTGCCGCCTTTTCCAACCTTTCGAAGTTGTTGCTTTCGACAAAGATGAAAGGTTTACTTGTTTTAAAAAAACCAGCTGCTTCTCCCATTGCTTTCGAAAAGATCGAAGCCTTCAACTTAGATGATTTACCCCTGTTTTATAACTTAAGTATAACCCAAGCTTTCAAAGGAGTTGTCTTAGGAGCGGATGCCTGTTGTTTTAAATGAAGTGTTTTAAAGCTTTCAAAGTAAACCTTCCGAAAAAGTCGAAAGGTTGTTTCCAATGTAGCCGAAAGGTTTTAACAGAGGATTTTCCGCATATTTTTTGAATTGAACTCATTAAGTTTACAAAAGGTTTATACTTAGAGAGTTAAATGCTTTCGAAAAGTTTGAATTCAAAAGGTTGTTTTGAAGACCTTTCGAAAAGGTCGAATTCGAAAGGTTTGGTTTTGAAAGGATTTAAGAGACCCTTCGACAAGGTCGAAGGGTTGGGTTTTAAAAGGTTTTTAATGTTGTTTAAGCTTTCAAAAGGTTTTAAGAACCATACTCTAATTTGTTTTTAAAAACCTACGGCTTATGTAAAGGAATTTTATAAAGACTTTAAGTATAAAACTTTGAAGAAGTAATTTCCCTTGAAAAAAAGTAAGTTAAAAGTTGTTAACTATGTCTTATGACAATGTATTTCAAGTACCTTAAACCCATAGGAGTGGTATGGTTAAATTGCTATTTTGCTTCTTCAAATATGAATATATTCACATGACGACTCATAATTGTACTTTGGGGGAAAAAGGGGTAGAAGAACCATTTAGGTTGACTTACTAGTGAATATAAAATTACTTAAAATCTTGAATGAGTGGAATTGCATCCATGGAGTCAGGGTGACCAAAAATATAGGATGCCTAAACTTAGTAGTTATTGGTGTATACCAAACGGTTCATAGTAAACCCATGAAAACTATGATAAGTTAGTTATTGCTATATACCAAAAGGTTCATAATAAACCCATGAAAACTATGATTAAGTAGTTGTTGGAGGAAACCAACAGGTTCATAGTTAACCCAAGAAAACTATGTATTAAGGACTAGTATGAGCTAAGTGGTTTGTAGGGAATCCATGAAAACTATATCCGGATTAAGAATTGACATCAGTCAATAGGTTTCTAATAAAACCATGAATACTAGGATAAGAGAGCGGATAATGGAAGTATTTGTAGGTTCCTAGTCAACCAATGAAAACTAGGATATGAAGTGAGTTACTTGATACGCCCATAGGTTCCTAGTCAACTCATGATAACTAGGATAAGGTGATTAATTATTGGAATGACAATAGGCTCAGGGGGACCCATGATTTAATTAAGTTAACTGGATGGAGCCTATAGGTTCTTAGTGATCCTATGAAAACTATAGGACAGGCTGTTCATTAATTATTTGAAGGTTTTTAGTAAACCCATGAAAACTAAAAGGAAATCTTAGTTATTTTCAAGTATGCATATCCTCATAATATTTTGAAAATGTATGTTTTAACCATTGTGGATGCACAAGTACAATATATGGTTTTACAAAGACTTTAGGATACCAGTAAGGGGAAAACCCGTTCCTCTAAGCGACGTGGTCTCACCAGATATCTAAAAGGATTGAGACGTTAGATTATTATTCATACCGGACTTTATGTCCGACTCGAAGTTTTTTTTTCTCCTTAAACTCTTGAGTACTTAATTGATTTTGAGTAGTTTGGAGTTTAGGGTTTTCAGGTTTTCTTCTTAAACAAATGAAGCTTCCGGAGACGTGCAGGAGGCAAATAGTTATTTAGTGTTTTTCTTTCCGTGTGTTTGTTTGTAAAGGTAGATTTATGGGCTTTAGTATATACTCTAATCAACTAAAGGGGCATCTTCATATGTCGCTCTTGGCATATTTGTAATAATTATATTTTACTGAACGTGGTTAACATAATTTGGGTTTATGTAATGAACGTGAAATGTTTTAATTTGAATGTGGAAATACATTTTTGAATTGTTAAATTTTTTCCATATTTCTTTGATCTGTGTATCAATATATCCATCACCGCCGTATTTGGTCGTAGAAGATTAATAACTATGGATGACTGCAGCATCCATAGCCGGTAGCTTTGGGCCTCCAATTAGGGGGTTGTTACAGTTATGAAAGCCGCATCTTGCTAATGTCGCTCTACATCAATGTTAATATATAACTATGACAAGAGTCGATCAACGAAGAGGAACCTTGCCAATGTCGAGTTTAATGACACCAAATATTGGCCCTATTGAACCCGTGCCAAAGCCTAGATATGTGTACATGACAATGTCAACATCGATGCTCAGCAATGTTATTAATGCCGAAGACAAGGTTGCTTACGCCCATCACTATGCCGTCTGTCAACCCCTATAAATAAGGACCCAGGGGCTTCATGGAAGGGGCCGAATTCTCTTTTCTCATTTCTAACCTTTTAAACTTTGTAAACCATAGATTAAATTCGAGATTTTGCCTACTGTAACACTTGAACAATTGTACATATAAGGATTTTTGATATTAAACAGGGAAATATCCTTTTGGCTCGATTTGGACTATGACTTACATATTCGTTTGATTTTGAACATTGATTGACATGGATTGTAACTTGCACAACATATTGAATTTCGTTGAACTTATGATTTACTACTCTCATGCATATTGACTTGTACATCGACCTTCATACTGACTTATATTTAGATGTGCATACTGCCTCGAACTCCCAATGACGTCGATGACTAAACCAAAGGCTGATATGATTACATACTTCTCCTTGATGCTTTCAACTTGCCTTGACAAGGCCTCTCTTTGAATTTTTTCTGCTTTCCACATAATTTTAGGAATAGCAAATTTATTTGCTAACATAATGGCACTAGAAAGAAAGCCTAAACCTCTATTTTTGTTGAAACCAAGAGTAGAACTTCCCTAGCCTGCATATTTAGGATACAGAGAACTTTCGTAACTATGTATATCCCATTTCAAGATAACCAACCTTAATATCATGCCATTTAATCATGCTAACATATCTGAACAAGGGTCTTCAGAACCTCGGATGATTAGGCCCACTTGTCATGTTACTAGCGACCTTCAACTTCATGAAGAACAAGTGTTGCAATTAGCACCCTTGCAAATTATAAATGAGAAGAAGTAGGCAACTCTTTATGATCTAGGAAATTGGATCATAAATCCATTTCATATAGCTTTTACCCCAATTTTTGCACCAGGAAGAGAGATCCTGAAGAAGGATAACTTGTTTTTAAATATAAGGAGAGCCATTCAATTTCAAGCTAAGAGAACTATATTTGAGAAAGAGTTAACAAGTGATTTTGACACGTTCACTCAGAAATGGCATAAAGTCATAAGTCATTCATTGACTCTGAGTGAAGTTCAAAGAACAACAAAGAGGAAACTAATCATAGAAGATGAGATACCTATAGCAAGCCAAAAAAGGGTTAACCATCAGCCAAGAGTGTTAGCCTCCAATTCATGACTTCTGAAAGATTGCACTCTCACCACTTCTCTTGAGAACATCTATTTCCTAACTAAGGATGAACTTGACTATCGGCTTTCGCAAAAAAGGAGACCTAAGTTCAGAAGAAATCATGGAAAAGCATATATCACTATCATCTTGCAAATGAACACGACACGAATCAATGCCGGAGCTTAGAAGGAATGATCATCAATTTTCTAAGGCAAGACAAACTCAAAGAATTTGTACAAAGATGTTAAGTTAATCATCAGTAAAGGTTTTTGGATAAAATAAGTGTATTTAATTTCGAGGATAAAATTATTTTAAAGGGGAAGCATGTAATGACTCGCAAATTCATTACTTAAGAAATTTAAAAAATATATTCAAATATAATATTTTTTTAACATAAATGATAATCTTTTGAATAATCTTATTTGGAATAAATATTTACAAAAAAATATACTTTGGAAGATATATCGATAAAATGATCGAAAACCGTATTATCAAAAAACAACTCTTAAACCGTCTGACATCATGCACGGAGCTAGATATATACACTCATATATATATAAGTGATAATATGAAATAAAATTATTCATATTACTTTTGAAATTTAAATCTCTTTATGACATCATCAATGATATCACTATTTTGGAATAAATGATTGTTGAATTTAAATCGAGTTTAAATGATTTAATAATTATTTTAATTAATAAATAAGTCCTTTTAATTGTTACATATGGATATAAATATTATTATCAAACTTTGTTTGCATATATATATATATATATATATATATATATATATATATATATATATTAAATAAGAAGTGAAAATATTACCGGAAATCGAAATCAAAATTCGTAACGACTCAACGTAGAAATTTATGCAACGTTGTGAACCATTTGAGATATACATATGCACGCATACATGTATATATACATGAAAATATTCACATGCACATGAACACATATACACGTACAAATGTACTTATACTGTGTATATATAAAAATTATAAATATCTAAGATATTTTCCTATAACGTAACCCTTTAGTGAATCCAAAGTCAAATTCTTACACCCTAAGTACAAGCATATGGCTACACATGTAGTGGGGGAGTTCGGCCAAGAATGATGAGGGGAGAAGGGGGGTGGTGGTGAAATGGTGATATGTTTGTGATAAAATAACATGATATTTTCATAATTACATTTGCCTATAAATAACACCCACCTCTCTTCATTTCATTCACACTTCTTCTTCATAAAATTACTAAGCTATTTATCCTCTTTTTCTCTGCATTAATGGCTTCTTGCCACAAGAAAGTTATGTCAAAAATTATGGCAGAAAGAAATTAAATTTATATAGTAAGTATATATTATCAAAAATCTTCAAAATAAAAGCAAATCCACTCCTTTCCACCTCTACAACTCATGGCCACACCATCCACCACCACTTTCCAAGTAAGGCCAAGTTCTTCTAAGCTTCCATGACCAAGGTCGAATCCACTAGAAGCATCTGTGCTAGTAGTCATAAGCTTCGATTTTGAGATAACGAAGTTGTAGCCATCTTAAAGTTAGTTCGGTTGAAAATCAGGTGAGAAACTATATATATATATATTGATGATGTGACATTATTGAAATGGATGTTTACTATGCTTTGATCATGAAGTTTGGATGTCGATTATATGTTTATTTTGTTGTGTAAACAATTCACTTTTAATACACATTATATATCACAAAGGAACTCACTTCCTTTTAATAAATGAAATGACGCATATGAGACTGTTAAACCTCTTAAAAATGGTTTATAAATGTTTTATAAACACTAAAGCCTAGTTTGGTGAAGTGTAACGACCCGCTATTTTGGACTATCCGCATCCGCACATGTCGGACTTGAATAATTCAAAATACCGAATTGTTAATTTAAATTTGGCAAAACTGAACATATACAGTAAATAGATAAATAATCACAGGATCACGGACACAGAGTAATAATTTGCAGCGGAAGTAAAAGAGATAGTAGTTCATGAAGCTACTATATAGATATATAAGATACATCAGAGTTTACAACAAAAGAGAAATACGATACATCAAGTACAAATTAGAATACATCACTGGAATCATCGAATACTGAAAGCAGAATAGATGGCTGGATCTTCAAGCAAAGCTCCAACTCCAAAGGTGAGCCTCGAATACTGGTACACTCAGTCTGACCCGAGCGTAAAGCAAAACACAAAACACTCGAGTCAGGATTAATATTCTCATATCAATAAATACAACTCAAGTGAAAAAAACAATCGAAATACAAGTAACTCAAAGGATGTTGGAATCACCATCCTCTAAGGATCCGTTAAACTATCTACTATGTAGTAGTGTACGCTAAATAGATAATGTCTATCAGTAATATAAAGTATCAAAATAGTGTTAAGGCGTTACCATTATCCCCCTTAACACATTTTATATAGATGTCATAGTCTATACAGCACTGTAAACTCCACCGTAAACTAGTGGGCTATCAGGGAGTGCTCCATAGGTATAATACAAAACAAATTCGTAGTGGTCGCGTATATAGGGATACAAGTATGACAAGGCACATGAGGCAACACCCAAGGTAGTGAAAACTACCGTTCGCTTGATCCGGACTGGTGAGAACGCATCGCCGCAGCGATCGCAACACCGCGAAACAACACTCCTAAAATTCCGAGGGTGCACCAATCAATCACAAGTAATGAGAAGTAGTTACGAAGAAGTGTGTTTGCTCGAGGTGGGTAACCCCATTTGGCCCGGCACGGCTCCTGATTTTAGTCATTTCCAATTTGACACAAGTGTCAAGGCTATCCATTATCGTTCTCTTTCTTCAGTCATCACGTACATCATTCCAACCACTTCATTCTGGATCATCACTCCACGTATAGTTATTAAAATGGTTTTCGGTTTAGATAGAGAGTATATCCATAACCGATTCCGGTCTCTTTAATAACTTTCGTAATTATTACACCGATTGGTCGTTTAGTAAATTTCAAAATCAAATGAATTTCAATTTCAATTCGTAAACCAACATTTCATCATCTTACTAAATGAATTTTCAAAATTTACGTTTCAAAACTTCCAAATAACCATTTCAAAGTCTTACAATTCAATTTCAATTTTTATTTAAAACAATTCAAATATTGATTCAAGTTCGAATATAGGTTTCATTCCGAAATCATCGAAATTGTTTAATTTTTATTCAATCAATTTTAAATTCATTTATCGATTTCATTCAATATTCGTTCAGTTAATTTATCATTCAAAACAACTTCTATTTGATTTCCAAATTCATTAAATCAATTACTTAAGTTCAAATTCATTTTATCAAACTTCAAATTCAATTTGATTAAATTTGTCAAATCAAATTCTTATATTCAAGTCTTATATTTATTTCAATAAAACGCATTTTATTTCTTGTTAAAGAAATTTAGTCCCAATTATTCATTTACTTACGTATTTCAAAACTTAAATAAATAAAGAAACTCAATTTCACTTTTTCAAGAAGTTCAATTTCACTTATTAACTTACTTAAATTTTCCAAAGCTTAATTAAATGAGAAACCCAATTTTATTTATTAACGAAGTTCGAATCCACTTATTCAAAAGTTCTATTTCTCTTATCAATGAATTCAATTTTTATTCAATTATCAAATAATTCAATCTTTTTCAATTATTAAATAATTTCAATCTTAATTATTAATAATTACAAAACTTAATAATTACAACTTGATTATAAATTCAAACTTAATTATGAAATCATTTCCACTTAATTATGAATTCAAACTTAATCATCAAATCATTCCAACTAATTATAAATTCAGCTTAATAATTTCGAGCTTAATTATAATTTCAAACTTAATTATAATTTCAAATTTAATTATTAAATGATTTCAAACTTAATAATTTCAAAACTCAATTATTACCCATTTCAAATTATTTATTAATAATTCCAAATTTAATTATTAGATAATCAAATTTCAAACAACGTTCTTTCATCAATTACTACGTTAATATTTGTTTCAGATTTCAATCTTTACATTTTCCTTTCAAAAATTCAAATTCCTACTTCATTTCAAAACTTATTCTTCGCTCGAATAAAATCATTATTTTATTTTTAAATCAAATTATTAACCAATCGGATTTTATTTAATTCTCTATCCTAAGTCAAGTTCATTTGGGTATTTATCATTTCAACCCGATTCCAATTCAATACAAAAATCAAAGCATAGCAAAGAGAACTTGCAGTGTGATAACTGGGATGGTGCCAAAGTAAATAAACAAGCAATATCAATAACAATAACAATCCAATAATCAATTCAAATAATCCCAAAACAATCGTATTAATTTACATTGTTGTTTGTGCAAATTAATATAATTATTTCTAGAATCTACACTATCATTTCATGTAGATTAAAGATTATTTACTTAATATTATATGCGGTTCTACACTTTACATCAATTATTCAATATCATACTTAACATAAATTCAAATGGTTCAAGGGTAATTAACCATTTTCTACGTTTCAAATAATTAAACATTTAAGGGGTGCTATTATGCAAATTTAACAAATCAAATTCAACACATATATCGATTCATTTTTAACTATCCTACGTCAAATTCAATTTCATAATATTTATCACTTTATAAATTTCAATTTAACATCCAATATAAACAACACAATCAATCAATTATCAATCAAACTGTATTATCATCGCATGAATAATTAACAGATAGTGATGTCAGATGTCATGGATGAACAGATACAGGTAATAACAGTGTACATAACTAACAACAGCATATTTCAATTGTCGTTTCAATTGAAATCAAATTTAATAAATAAAAGAATATTAATCGTGAGTGATTACTCACCTTCCGAGGCTAGAGAAGTAGGTGATGAAATTGAGTTACGAAATCCAGACACGAATCCAAAACAACGCTAGATGGACACTATTCGATGATCAAAGCTGATAACAAGGAGTCGATGAAAATTTATCAGAATCGGCTTGATAAAGAATGAAACGAAATTACTCTATTATATTATTTTCTTAACAAAATTTAAATGTGGAACTCATAAAATAGTATACATATATATATTTCCAAATAAATACTAAATCTAAATACTTATAAAAATCTTTATATATTTATTAAAAGTCAAGCTCTGATATACTCATCTATAAATAAATAAATATATAACCACTTATAAAATATAACACTTTAAACAACCAATAACTATATCACAGTAGGCATATATATATATATAGACCACACAACTTATGTTTAAACTTACTTATTACCAAACCATAACACAATTAATATATATACATACGACATATATAGACAGTTGTAGAATTTAAACAAATATAAGGTTATATAGTCTAAACAACTACCTGATTTTGAAAGCTATGGTATAAACACATACACAAGCACTATATATATATGAAATAAATTAACACATATATAAAATCGATGTATATCCTTCCTGAACACATGGCGTCCATATATATAACTTTTATATTATATTAAAAAAATCGAAACACAAAGATTCAAAAATATACATATACATTTATCTCTAAATTCGACAAACTTGCATACCTGCACACATATTGTGTTTTGAAACGTTAATATATACGACTGAAAATAAACTAACATATAATATAATAGACATATGATACAACTAACACACTGTACCCATTACTTGAATCTATATTATTACGTAGTAATAGGTTATATAGCTAGCAAAAATAATACAAATAAACAAACTGTGGACTTATAACAGCTGAAACCAATATATATGTTATATTGTAACTACAATACCCAAACATATAAATGATTCACATAAATACATATATAGATTAATGTATACATAGTAGAGTATAGAGTAGTAACAAGTTTATATAAATTCATTTACATAATACCTTTATAAAGAATGGTGGCCGAGAGTGGAAGCAAGGTTAGAAGACAGCAGCGCGATGAATGGTGAGACCTTGGCAGAGACCGTGCTGTGCTGTTGGGTAGTCGAGCATAGGCAGAAGTAAAAATGAAGGTGCTGTGATTGAGGGATGCAGCAGTGGAGTGGAAAACAAGGTGAGACTTGACGCATGGTGGCGGTTTGGGTGGTCGCCTCTTGGAGGCTAAACATGCATGTGGCTGCAGCGTTGAGGCGCTGGCCGGCGTGAAGGTCTTTGGGTCATTGTTTGGAGGTGGCACACTTGCATGAAGGGGATAAGATTGATTGAGGAGGGCTGCCGATTTGGTCGGAGCTGTGTGCTTGGACGTTGGCCGAAGAGGGTGAGTTTTGGATGGTGGTCGGCTGCTGGTTGCAGGTCAGGGAAGCGAAGCGGGTCGGTTGGAGGTTCGACGAAGACGTGAGGCGAGATGACGTGATGGTGGCCGGCTAATGGGCGGAGGCGGGTGGAGATGGGTGGTCGCAAGGTGTAAGGCACAGGCCGATTACGTGGGGAGGTGGTGCCAATTACACGGTGAAAAGAAAGAAGAAACGCGAAGGAAGCATGCACAGGTTGGGAAGTAGGAAAATGAACAGGTGAGAGGAAAAATGCAATCAACGTTAAGCTTAATTCATTTTGAATGGATGTACCGGAACCCAAGAAAAGAAAATGAAACGTCTCAACCCAAAATATAAAGCATATAGGGAATGATAAAGCCATGAACGTGCATTTAGGAATTATAAAACAATAGGCTGCTGACATTCAACGGCAAGCAGGTAAAAGGTGCTAGGCAAACTAAAAGATTAGAATAGGATACCGATATGATTAATCATTTTATCGTCTTCGCCTTGTATAGGACTCTAAAGCACAGTAATGAATGTACCATAGAGATCTGCACAACGAAACGATCGAAACGGTATTCAGATATCAGTGGTTCGATTGAATTTATAAAAATTTAAAATTTTATACTA
Source organism: Allium cepa (assembly GCA_030765085.1). Classification (NCBI taxonomy): domain Eukaryota; kingdom Viridiplantae; phylum Streptophyta; class Magnoliopsida; order Asparagales; family Amaryllidaceae; genus Allium; species Allium cepa. Next base: position 132,003,957 of record CM060934.1, read on the forward strand.
GCGGAAAATGCATGAAAAACACAGAAAAATAAAATCGACGGAGCTAAAAATGTCCGAATTTAGAAAAACGACCAACTGACATCTTGCTCAGAAGATGGTTTAGAATTTTTCTATGTAAAAATATTTTGGGTTTGAAAACGTTTTATTTTCATCGCTTTTTAATTGATTAAATTGAAGTAAATTTACCTACGGAATAAACTTTCGTATTTTTGGACGAAAATTAACCAGTTGTTATGTTTAACTAGACGCATTCCAAATATCAAATTTATATTTTAAAATTTTATCGTTTAAAATTTCAAAAATTCAAATAAACACGTTATTAAAACCGGTTAAATTTACGGGTCGTTACATTCTCCCCCACTCAAAACTTTTCGTCCCCGAAAAGGAAGGAAATGAGAGAATAGAAACAATCAAAAGAGAATAAACTTGAATTACATTATAACAATTAATTTAAACCATATGAATTTCAATTTAACTAAATTTTTATTCAACAATTTGTTTTAAAATTTAATATCTCATTAAATAGTTTTGATTTGACGTTTATTAATGTTAAGTACAGAAGGTCCTTTCAAATGAAGTTCAAAATTAATTCAAGATACTCCTTTAAGTTGATTTAATTCAATTTATTTACTTTCAAATCAAATTTTTCTACTATTAATCATACCGATTATTTATTTAACTTATTATTCTATTAATCTTCATAAACATTTTATAATTAAAATTTAAGTGAATAACATTTGTTATACGCACTCACATTTATCATGAAGACAATTTTATATTGTATATTATCAATTTTTCTTAAATTAACAATTTCAAAGATCATAAATTTGAATAGTCATTTATTATAATCATATTTTATTCGACAAATGTGATAACCCGGTTTTTGAATAACAGTTAATAGAATAATTAGCTGGTTTTTAACTATTGAGATACCAATTTTATTTGAATTAAACAAATAAAATTTGATAATTTAGAATATCTGGATATATATAGGTGAATTTGAAAATTATATTAATTGAGTTAAAATGATGAATCTAATAATAAGTCATTAAAAATATAAATAGATAGGTGAAAAATCTATTATCTTTGAAACTTTAAGTGTGTCCATATACATGTATATAAGTATGTGTGTATATATATATATATGGTAGGTAAGAAGCTATTGTTCGAGTTCAACATGATATTTTGCAAAGGCTATATAAAGTAAAACTCTATATTTTTGAAATATAAGATGAATATTTATTTAATTATATGATAAGCTTAAAAAGGGATTTAATAAAAAGATTTACTTTGCTTTCTTTTAATTTTATATGGAATAAGTATGGTTTGAAATTTTATTCTTTCTTTTTAAAATACACTTGAATTTTAGTGTACATATATATATAGAAAGAAAACATGTACCATATTAATATAAAAGCATCTTATAAAATAAAGAATTAAAACATATGTTAAACTTGAGAAATAAACAAGTGTTAAATGATGAATAAAGGCAAGTGACAAGTGTTAAAGATTTTTAACAAGTGTCACCTTTTATTTCTATTTTCTTTATTTATTCATTTTTAAAAGAAAAAAAAACCAAAATTTCTCTATAAAACATGTATCTTCCCTTTTGTTATTCCTTTTCTATTTTTCAGCTCAAAATTTTCCCTTCATATTTCAAAATATAAGAAGGCCATAAAACTGAAACCAAGTATAAGAAAATTTAAAATAATAAACTACAATATCAGTTACAAGATTCAAATTTCAGCAATGCAAATCAACTTCATTTTCAACCTAGGAGGCTTCGAATTCAGCTCAACCTAAAAACAAATCCAAGAATTCAAGAAAATTAAAAGCAATCTTTTAATTAAATCAGTTTCATAGCAGTCCAGCAACTCAAGCACTAAAGCAAACAGAATAGTTCGGGAAGGAAAAAGAAAATAGGAAGGATCAGAAAATATCCATGTTCAATTACTTTCCAGATCTTTGTTCAACCTCTCTGCCTTTTTCTTATAGAGGTGAGTAACACCTGTTTCTTTTTCACTTAAGTATAAAACTGCTGCTTGATTGATGATTAAAAAAAAAGATATGTTTTGTTTACCTGGTTGCATATTGATTAGTATGTTTTGTGAGTAACATTACAGGATAAAATCTAAGTAAATACTTTTGTTGCCAAATCATCTATGAAAAACAAGTATTTTGTAAGTAACCTCATAAATTTGAAAACTTGAGTATGGTTATGAAATGCATGCTTATTTCCTGTGCTAAAAATTGTATTGTGTATCTTCTGTATGTAAATTGATTTGAGCGTAGATACTGTTTTATGTTATTACTTTTTTTTCTAAAGTTCCAGTTCAAAATTTTAGTACAACTCAGGTGCTCTTGAATCATTCTTTAATAGTATATGAATCTTTAATAAAGTATATTTAATTTATCACAAAATTTAGTTTAAAATTTTGTTAAGTTAAAAGAACCTATAGTTTACTGTAAAATAAGGAAACAACAGAGTAAACTAAAAACAGGAGAAATTCAATTTAATAGATTCTTAGTTTCAGGTGCATGAATCAAATACTAAAGTTTAAATTTGATTTTTGAAACAAAAATTTCAATTATTAGTATTGGAATTTGAGGGCATTGATGTTTTTACTGGAAATTGTAAACGAAGAGAATTCTGATGATCCCGAGTATTTGGAAGGTTGGGTATTTTTCTGGTGATGGATGGGTGATCAGTGGTGATGAGAAAAATGGTGGTTGTGGTGGGAGTTCACCGTGGTGATGGTGATTGTTCGAATTGATTTCTTAACCTAGTTTTAGGGTAGTGCAGTATTTTGATTGTCTCGACCTCTCTGAGTGATCGAGTGCTTTGGAATTCCAGGGGATAGTAGATGGAGCATTGTCGTTCTCATGACCGAGTTGTAGTCGTCATGGTGATCAGAATTGGGTTGCGGCGTAGATTCCAGGTTTTGGATTTTGAGGTGATACTTGTTCCAGTATATTCCAGGTTTTGGGTTTGGGAACTCGAATTTGATTTCGAGTAGAAGTGGAGTTTAGGATGATCGTGGATGGCTCTATTGGCATGCGACGGCATGTTCGTCGACTTGGGGGTGACTGGAGGCGGCCGGAACCACCGTTCATATGCACGGTGAAGAAGAGTGTCAGGTGATGATTGGGTTTTTGAAGAATATATTTGACTCGAGTCATACTCGAGTAATCAGAGTTTTTACTCGAAGTTGATCGGGGTTTTACTCGAAGTCAAGTAGGAGAGGACTCGGGTTTTTTTTCCTTTCTATGGTTACAGGTTTTCCAGAGAAACCTGTTTTTCTCTATTCAAAGTTGGTTTTAGAATCTGGGACAGGGTTTTAAACAGAATTTAAACTTAAATTTAAATTATGGTTTTCAAACTGAGTTTGAATTCAAGTTTTAAAATCTAATTTAAAATTTTATTAATTAAAATGTTTAAACAACTTCAAAAGAGCGTAAATATTTGAATTTAAGATAAAGCTCTAAATTTAAGTAGAAAATTTAAACATAAGTTTAAATCTGGAATCAAATTCCAATTTGAAACAATGTTTTGAAATAAAGGAAGTTTTAAAAAGGAAATTTAAATGTTTAAACAAATTTGGATGTTGAAACATATTTAAATATGATTTGTATCTTGAAATGAATTTGGGTTATAAATTTCTTTTAACTTCTTTTATAAAATAAGAAAATCTTTAGTATAAGTTCCAAAAGGGTTTTAAAATGTTTTTAAAATTTTGTTTAAGTTGAGTTTGACTTTATTTTCAATTAAAAATTTAAAATGTAATTTGAAACCAAATTTAAGCAAGTTGTTTAAATTAATTTGTTAATGATGATGTGATCATTAATAAGAAATGTTTTATTTTAAAGTAAATAAAAGATTTAATGATTTTTTTTAAAATTAATAAGGTAATTTAAATAAGATAATTAATTTATTTATTTAATTAATTAAGGGTTTAAATAAATTTAGGATAATTAAATTTGTAATTAATATTAATTAATTTAAGTTAATTACTTAAGAGAGGTAATTAAAGAGATTGTTGATATGTTAATGAAGGTTCTTAACTTGGGATTATTTATTTATTAATTAATGTAATTAATTTAACAATTAATTAGATTAATTAATTTAGATTATCAAGTATGGTATTTAGTTATGTATGATTACTTTTTAAAGGTAATTAAAGGTATTAATTACTCATTGTAATTAATTGATTAATTTGATTAGCTAAAATTAATTAATTAAGTTTAATTAATTTAGATTAATCATTGGATGGGTTGATAAGTAATCAATGAGGAATAATTACTAGAAAAGTAATTAAGATAAGTAAATTAATAGAGGTAATTAATTGGAGTATGGAAGAGTTTTGAGATTAATTACTTGTGTATGGATGTTAGAATGATATTGGAAGTCTTGGATTAATTGTTATCCTCAATAATGTGATTTGTGATGCTATGTGATAAGATATGTTTGATTTAAACTGTGATGATGTGGTTATCTTTTGATGATGAATTACTGTAATACCCACTATTTAAAGTCGAATTGTATTTCTCTTGAATAACTTGGGTTAAGATGATATTGGTTTCGAAGAGACCGGAGTCGGGTATTAATAAATACCCGAAATCACTTCGATTCTTTATGGATTGATATGTGAAATCAATAGGCTGGTTTAGAATGATTTAAGTGAATTGGACCATTAAATCTAAGTTTTTGACACTTAGAAATTTATGTGTAAAATAGGTGATGTCTATAACATCTTGTGAAGTTGTAAGTTGATATAAGATACCCGGGGTCATATAAGTTGTATGCTTTTGTATTACATGTTAGTTGGGTTTACTCACGTTGGTTTCCAGCCTGACCCGGGTGTTACTTTGATGTAATGCTCGGGTCAGACCGAGTATTACAGATTTTCAGGTAAGGACGTTCTGGACCTCAGGAGGCGAGCTGGAGAGCAGGAACGTATGGAGTGCTTATGATGTTAATATATTATAGTATCTGAAACAGATAGATTTATCTGTTCTGTGATTGTAAATTCTGTTGTAACTCTGATATAATAAAGTGTAATTTGACATATACAGTTTCCTTGGTATAACTATTATTTATGTGATATTATATTTTATCCGCTGCGTATGTGAGATTTTGGGTTTGGTTTTCTATTCTTCTTCTTCTATCTCTTTTCTTTTCACTAACTATCTGGAATTTCGGGATCGAAAACTTTCGGGTCGTTACATTTGGTATCAGAGCGAGGTTAAGCGAGAACCTTGGCTCTGGTGAGATTACTCATTAAGGATAGGGTAAGTAGTATCCTATAATGAGTTGAGTGTATAAATATGAGAGAGCGTACTTGTTATTTTCTTATATAAAGGTTTTTAAATGATTTCAAAAGTAAATGAATCTTATATAAGAAATAGATTATCTATTATATTAAGGAAATTAGTTGTAGTATTAATTAAACTAAAAGTGATAGTAAAAATTAAGTGGTAATAGAATTACAACCAAATTGAAATTAAATTAATGTCTAGTTTGAAATGGATTCGAACTGAAATTAAATCTTGAAATTGGGAAAGATTTCAGGATAAGAATAATCAATTAATTTATGAGATTAATTAGTGGATAATAATTAGAAATGATAAATAAAGAGGGAGTTACTTAATGAAGTAACTAGAGATAAGTAATTTAAAGGACAAATACTTAACAAAAGTAATTAAGAAATAAGTTAATTACCGAATGTGATTAATTGGAATTAATTAATGATGTAACTAATTTAAAGAAATAATAAATAATATTATTTAAGGAAATTGAATGAAATGGTCCTATTTCAAACAAGAGTTGTTTGAAAATTTAAAAGAAATTTGTTTTGAAAACCAAAGGTGGTTTAAAATTTTAAAGTATAACTTGGTATGTAAAAGAAATTAATATGTATATATGTGGATATACATAATATCAAAGTTGGTTTGAAATAAACTCTAAATATTGAGTTTTGAATTTGGAATAAGATTTGATATCCAAGTGATAAGTTTTGAACTTATAAATGATAAAAATTATTAATGTGAAGTTTAGAATTTTGAAATTTGAAATGGAGAATTCAAGTTGGAGTGAGGTTAATCGGGATTGATTGAATTTAACTCGGAGGAAGTTAAATAAGTTTGAATGAACAATCTGATTTAGAAATTTCAAAATGAAATTGAGATTTAATTTGGAAAGTTAAAAGGTTAATCTGAATTGGGAGTTTGTGAGATCTCAAAATGGGTTTGAGATCTGGAAATTGTAAATTGATGGATGTTTTAAGATGAATTGAATGATATCATCCTATTGTTGTTAAAAATATTTAAGTTGTGAATTAGATTTGTTTAAATGAATAAGAAATGGAGTATGGTAATCGATTGTTGGGATAAAAAGGTAAATTGATTTAAAAGAATTAAATCAACCTTTGAAGTATTAACTCGAATTTATATAATTCGAGATGGTTTAAAATTTGAAATTTAGTTCAAATTGAATTTGATTTGAATTGATTGAAATTGTGATTGAAGATGTATGAGTATAAGATTCAAATGGAAATTTGAATTGGATTAATTTGAATGATTTGAAATTGAAGTGGGTTCAATTTGAAGTTAGTCAAAAATAATTTGAATAATTTGGAATTGTAATTAAAGTTGAATAGTTTTAAATTCAAATGGAATTTGAATTGAATTTGGGAGAAAGTTAAGAATAATTCAACTTGATTTGGAAATAGAGTTTGAAATTGGGATTAATTCAAACTGGAGTTGAAATGAATTGAAATTTATTTGAATTAGTAGAATTTGAGATCAAGGTTGAATAAAATTAAATTTGGAAAGAACTGAGGTTAATTCAACTTGAATTTGGATTGAATCAATTTCAATGGAAATTGAAGTTATTTAAAATTGGAATTGGGTCAATTTAAATGAAAGTGGAAATTTAAATTGAATTGTTGAGAATGGAGATTGGGAATTTAACAGTATGACTCTGGACTATTTTTAATATAAATTGTTTTAATATAAACCTATTTTTCCAAGCTATTTATTATGTATACAACTTTTCTTTTAAAAGCCAAACTATCATATATTTGTTTACAATTATTTTTGAAACTAATTAACAATTTTCCAACTGTTTTATAAGCTAATTACTATATTTCAAACGTTTTACAAAACTAATTACTATCATAATATTGTTTTGCAATTATCTAAAATTTATGTAATTATTTTAACTATTTTCTAACTATTTTACACCTATTTTACAAACTAGTAATTATTTTCCAACTACTTATTTATTTTTAACTTTTCAAGTTATTTTCTAAATTTAAACCGGACAGAGTTTAAACTGTTATTGGTTAAATACCCAATCGAGATAAGAATAGAGGTGATAATCCAAATGGATTGAACCAATTGTGAGTAAGTGAATGAAAATCAAAGTAAATGTGAATAGAAAGAGATTAATTTGGCTAATAACCAATAAAGATAAATAAGTAAGGTATACGTATGTTATTCTATTCGCATAGTAATGTGATCCATATTCGAGCACAGAATTTCGAGATAGTTATATCGATCCGAGTTGGAATTTTCCACTCGATTTTTGAAGGCGAACCTGGATATGGGTTGTTGATTGGATCTAGATGTTCTCTAGCATAGTTATGACTATGCAAGGAGAATGACGATTTCTGATCAAGAAACCAGATCTGTGTCCGCACTAGGAAGTCGGGTGGACGATACTAGTTCGGAAGTGAAATTGTGTGATCGAGTGAGCGATCAGATTGGTATAGCGTACGAATGATATGTGTACATCGTACGGATTTGAATGAAAATGATATAGAAAGGAGTAATCAAATTTGAATATTGATTTTGAGTAAACAAAGTTAAATATCTTTGTTATATAAGATAAAATTCCCCTTGATGAATCCTTTGCCGGAAGAAATGGTTTTTGAAAATGTTTGAAGTATAAAAAGGAGTTTATACAAATTTGGAATGATCCAAAGTTTTGAAAGATTTTATGTATCTGAATATATATATATATATAAAGGATCATATGAGGATTTTGGAAAAGGTTTTGAGAACCTATGGATTTTGAAAGGCTTTTGATTTTTGTGTAAAATCAATATTATATTTGGAAAGCCAAGTTGAGAATTATCGATTTTGGGATAATCGATTTTGTATAAAGGAGTTTTGAATGAGATCATACTAGGTGTATGATTTAAAGATACTATATATGTATAGTATAAAATGTTCTGATGATGCTTTGGGAAAAAAGGCGCTCCCTTGGAATGGACTTCTCAGGAGTACCACCGAGTGGTGCTGCCTTGAACCCCAATGGGGGGTTCTAAAGTTGATCCTTTGAGGAGTCCGGACTAAACTAGTTCCTGAGGATTGTTGGGTAGCGAAAGTCGATGGCGCTGATGCTTACAGGGGCATTTGGATTATGCTGTGACGACAGTGTAACTCGATGTCGCTGCGATCTACTGTGGGGACCATAGCGAAAATCGTGTGGAGGATGAGTGTCAAAGGTCTACACTTAATTTTGCCGGGAAGGCAACGCAACATCGGTAGACTGCGATCTATGGTCAAGTGGAGTGGAGAAGTTTCATTCTTTTGGCAGCGAAATTCGAGGGCGCTGATGCCTACAGTTATATGGGTTTTTGCTGTGATACCTACGTAACCCCAGTTGTAATTGCGATCTGTAGCGGGTTCCATGGTGTAATTGAGGGGCGCGGAGGCCTACAATTATCTGTGGATTTTGTCGAGACGACAACGTAATCATCGGGTTAACCGCGACCATGGATGGGGGTGATGATTTCCAGAGCATTCTCACCAAAGATATATCCTCTACTTTCAAAAACTGTTTTCTACATTTTAAGTAAAATTATTTTTCCAAGTATTTTCACTAGATGTTGAAAATGAGTCTGCTAAGTTATAGATTTTCAGTCTTACGCCCGATCAACGTATGACCGAATTTCTGTGAGAACAAGGACGGACTTATTGAAACATCTAGTTATAAAAAGTATTTTCATAAAAACTATTTTATAATATTATATAGATTTTCAAAGTGTTTTAAAAATGATCAAAGAAAAATTTATCTGATTTTAAGCAATTTAATAAATTCTTCTTTCATTTCTTTTCGAGGACGAAAAGATTCAAAAGGGGGAGGAATGTGATAACCCGGTTTTTGAATAACAGTTAATAGAATAATTAGCTGGTTTTTAGCTATTGAGTTACCAATTTTATTTGAATTAAACAAATAAAATTTGATAATTTAGAATATCAGGATATATATAGGTGAATTTGAAAATTATAATAATTGAGTTAAAATGATGAATCTAATAATAAGACATTAAAAATATAAATAGATAGGTGAAAAATCTATTATCTTTGAAACTTTAAGTGTGTCCATATACATGTATATAAGTATGTGTATATATACATATATATGGTAGGTAAGAAGCTATTGTTCGAGTTCAACATGATATTTTGCGAAGGCTATATAAAGTAAAACTCTATATTTATGAAATATAAGATGAATATTTATTTAATTATATGATAAGCTTAAAAAGGGATTTAATAAAAAGATTTACTTTGCTTTCTTTTAATTTTATATGGAATAAGTATGGTTTGAAATTTTATTCTTTCTTTTTAAAATACACTTGAATTTTAGTGTACATATATATATATATATATATATATATATATATATATATAGAAAGAAAACATGTACCATATTAATATAAAAGCATCTTATAAAATAAAGAATTAAAACATATGTTAAACTTGAGAAATAAACAAGTGTTAAATGATGAATAAAGGCAAGTGACAAGTGTTAAAGATTTTTAATAAGTGTCACCTTTTATTTCTATTTTCTTTATTTATTCAATTTTTAAAGAAAAAAAATCAAAATTTCTCTATAAAACATGTATCTTCCCTTTTGTTATTCCTTTTCTATTTTTCAGCTCAAAATTTTCCCTTCATCTTTCAAAATATAAGAAGGCCATAAAACTGAAACCAAGTATAAGAAAATTTAAAATAATAAACTACAATATCAGTTACAAGATTCAAATTTCAGCAATGCAAATCAACTTCATTTTCAACCTGGGAGGCTTCGAATTCAGCTCAACCTAAAAACAAATCCAAGAATTCAAGCAAATTAAAAGCAATCTTTTAATTAAATCAGTTTCATAGCAGTCCAGCAACTCAAGCACTAAAGCAAACAGAATAGTTCAAGAAGGAAAAAGAAAATAGGAAGGATCAGAAAATATCCATGTTCAATTACTTTCCAGATCTTTGTTCAACCTCTCTGCCTTTTTCTTATAGAGGTGAGTAACACCTGTTTTTTTTTCACTTAAGTATAAAACTGCTGCTTGATTGATGATTAAAAAAAAAAGATATGTTTTGCTTACCTGGTTGCATATTGATTAGTATGTTTTGTGAGTAACATTACAGGATAAAATCTAAGTAAATACTTTTGTTGCCAAATCATCTATGAAAAACAAGTATTTTGTAAGTAACGTCATAAATTTGAAAACTTGAGTATGGTTATGAAATGCATGCTTATTTCCTGTGCTAAAAATTGTATTGTGTATCTTCTGTATGTAAATTGATTTGAGCATAGATACTGTTTTATGTTATTACTTTTTCTAAAGTTCTAGCTCAAAATTTTAGTAAAACTCAGGTGCTCTTGAATCATTCTTTAATAGTATATGAATCTTGAATAAAGTATATTTAGTTTATCACAAAATTTAGTTTAAAATTTTGTTAAGTTAAAAGAACCTGTAGTTTACTGTAAAATAAGGAAACAACAGAGTAAACTAAAAACAGGAGAAATTCAATTTAATAGATTCTTAGTTTCAGGTGCATGAATCAAATACTAAAGTTTAAATTTGATTTTTGAAACAAAAATTTCAATTATTAGTATTGGAATTTGAGGGCATTGATGTTTTTACTGGAAATTGTAAATGGAGAGAATTCTGATGATCCCGAGTATTTGGAAGGTTGGGTATTCTTCTGGTGATGGATGGGTGATCAGTGGTGATGAGAAAAATGGTGGTTGTGGTGGGAGTTCACCATGGTGATGGTGATTGTTTGAATTGATTTCTTAACCTAGTTTTAGGGTAGTGCAGTATTTTGATTGTCTCGACCTCTCTGAGTGATCGAGTGCTTTGGAATTCCAGGGGATAGTAGATGGAGCATCGACGTTCTCGTGATCGAGTTGTAGTCGTCATGGTGATCGGAATTGGGTTTTGGCGTAGATTCCAAGTTTTGGATTTTGAGGTGATACTTGTTCCAGTATATTCCAGGTTTTGGGTTTGGGAACTCGAATTCGATTTCGAGTAGAAGTGGAGTTTAGGATGATCGTGGATGGCTCTATGGGCATGCGACGGCATGTTCATCGTCTTGGGGGTGAATGGAGGCGGCCAGAACCACCGTGCATATGCACGGTGAAGAAGAATGTCAGGTGATGATTGGGTTTTTGAAGAATATATTTGACTCGAGTCATACTCGAGTAATCAGAGTTTTTACTCGAAGTTGATCGGGGTTTTACTCGAAGTCAAGTAGGAGAGGACTCGAGTTTTTTTTTCCTTTCTATGGTTACAGGTTTTCCAGAGAAACCTGTTTTTCTCTATTCAAAGTTGGTTTTAGAATCTGGGACAGGGTTTTAAACAGAATTTAAACTTAAATTTAAATTATGGTTTTCAAACTGAGTTTGAATTCAAGTTTTAAAATCTAATTTAAAATTTTATTAACTAAAATGTTTAAACAACTTCAAAAGAGCGTAAATATTTGAATTTAAGATAAAGCTCTAAATTAAGTAGAAGATTTAAACATAAGTTTAAATCTGGAATCAAATTCCAATTTGAAACAATTTTTTGAAATAAAGGAAGTTTTAAAAAGGAAATTTAAATGTTTAAACAAATTTGGATGTTGAAACATATTTAAATATGATTTGTATCTTGAAATGAATTTGGGGTATAAATTTCTTTTAACTTCTTTTATAAAATAAGAAAATCTTTAGTACAAGTTCTAAAAGGATTTTAAAATGTTTTTAAAATTTTGTTTAAGTTGAGTTTGACTTCATTTTCAATTAAAAATTTAAAATGTAATTTGAAACCAAATTTAAGCAAGTTGTTTAAATTACTTTGTTAATGATGATGTGATCATTAATAAGAAATGTTTTATTTTAAAGTAAATAAAAGATTTAATGATTTTTTTTAAAATTAATAAGGTAATTTAAATAAGATAATTAATTAATTTATTTAATTAATTAAGGGTTTAAATAAATTTAGGATAATTAAATTTGTAATTAATATTAATTAATTTAAGTTAATTACTTAAGAGAGGTAATTAAGGAGATTGTTGATATGTTAATGAAGGTTCTTAACTTGGGATTATTTATTTATTAATTAATGTAATTAATTTTAACAATTAATTAGATTAATTAATTTAGATTATCAAGTATGGTATTTAGTTATGTATGATTACTTTCTAAAGGTAATTAAAGGTATTAATTACTCATTGTAATTAATTGATTAATTTGATTAGCTAAAATTAATTAATTAAGTTTAATTAATTTAGATTAATCATTGGATGGGTTGATAAGTAATCAATGAGGAATAATTACTAGAAAAGTAATTAAGATAAGTAAATTACTAGAGGTAATTAATTGGAGTATGGAAGTGTTTTGAGATTAATTACTTGTGTATGGATGTTAGAATGATATTGGAAGTCTTTGATTAATTGTTATCCTTAATAATGTGATTCGTGATGCTATGTGATAAGATATGTTTGATTTAAACTGTGATGATGTGGTTATCTTTTGATGATGAATTACTGTAACACCCAGTATTTAAAGTCGAATTGTATTTCTCTTGAATAACTTGGGTTAAGATGATATTGGTTTCGAAGAGACCGGAGTCGGGTATTAATAAATACTTGAAATCACTTCGATTCTTTATGGATTGATATGTGAAATCAATAGGCTGGCTTAGAATGATTTAAGTGAATTGGACCATTAAATCTAAGTTTTTGACACTTAGAAATTTATGTGTAAAATAGGTGATGTCTATAACATCTTGTGAAGTTGTAAGTTGATATAAAATACCCGGGGTCATATAAGTTGTATGCTTTTGTATTACATGTTAGTTGGGTTTACTCACGCTGGTTTCCAGCCTGACCCGGGTGTTACTTTGATGTAATGCTCGGGTCAGACCGAGTATTACAGATTTTCAGGTAAGGACGTTTTGGAGCTCAGGAGGCGAGATGGAGAGCAGGAACATATGGAGAGCTTCTGATGTTAATATATTATAGTATCTGAAACAGATAGATTTATCTGTTCTGTGATTGTAAATTCTGTTGTAACTCTGATATAATAAAGTGTAATTTGGCATATACAGTTTCCTTGGTATAACTATTATTTATGTGATATTATATTTTATCCGCTGCGTATGTGAGATTTTGGGTTTGGTTTTCTATTCTTCTTCTTCTATCTCTTTTCTTTTCACTAACTATCTGAAATTTTCGGGATCAAAAATTTTCGGGTCGTTACAACAAATTGAATTCTTCTTTATCTAAATCATTATTAAATTTGTTCCATTTAATGTATCTTATCGCCTATATTAAGTATATTTCGCTTATTATACTTACTCAACTTAATTTAAAATTCTTTAACATCATTTTATACAGTATAATATCTAATTACGTAGTTAACCTCTGAATTATTTTGGTAGGTTGTATTGGAATGCAACTAGGCATTATACAACTAAATTTCAAATTTAATACTCTCTAATTTAAATATTATTTCAAAATTTTGGTTTCATTTATAATTGAAATCATCTTTTATCCAAATTTTTAGAATTAAATTTCCGATTAACTTCAAACAATATATACATACATTCAATATATCACATCAAATCAATAATCATATACCAATATATATAAATCAAGTCATAATCTAGAAATTCAAATCTATTTTAAAAAATTTCCCAAATCAAAGGGTAGCAAGGCTACGGATAAGTCACTTCACTTCGAAACTCAAAAATGAATGTCGATGATGCGGCCGTCATCACCGAAATTATTTTCCAGCAACAAAGAGAAGAGAACTTATTTAGAGCATTTAAAATTTCTTTGAAATGATTTCTATTCGAAAATATTTTAAATAATATACATTTTAAAACTTTAAAACCATAATTCAAAATTATCGAAAATTAAATTCACAAATTTCAATTTAAATTCACTTCAAATTCCAAATCAAATTATAACTAAGTTTTATAAATTCATTTATTTATATTATACAATGGTCAGTGGTTTACAAACAATAAATGAAATCAATTATTATCATTCCGAACAACAGATTCATTAACAATTTAATTTCAGAAAACTTTTATTTATATATAATATAATCATTCAAAATTATTTTATTTACTAAATTTGAAAATACTATTGTGTCTGTTTGCTCTGTTCAAGTGTTTTGGAAATCCTATCGATAGCGTTGATCAGACGAATCGATCGGAAACCCAAATCAACATCAACAACTCGAACAACACAATATATATTAAAACATTTTAAAATTAGTTTACAAATACATTTCTTTGCTCGACGATACAGGAATTAATATCAAAATTAGGATATGGTTTAAAATTTGATGGACTCAAATTAAAGAGAATTCTAATTCGAATACAAGTTCGAAAGAAAAGATAGGATGATTTAATTAGCAGAATCGAAAGATGGATAAGCTTATTTAATTCACGGGCAACCTTAACCGGGTCGACCGTAACTTCAAGAATAAGATCGATGCAGAATTCCGAGGCAAATCGACATTCGATCCCAAGAAATAGAAACCAGGTATAGCAGGGGATAGATAGCATCGTAAACCGAGAATACAGAAATATCTGGTAAATAGATGTCTATTTTTAATGGTGTTTCACCCATTACAAATAATTCGAAGATTGGCGATACCGCCGATTTATTATAAAGATTATTCAAAGTGGAGCTATGGGATGCTCCAGCGTTGAAAGAAGACGAATAGTGAGGGACACGAATGAATTTAGAAACTGCAGGAAACGTTCCAGAATTCAAAGGAATTGAGTCAAAAGGAAAAGATTGAAACTCGAATGAGAGTGATTCTGTAAATACATTTACCCTATATGCTGATTTTTGCCTAGAGCTACCAAAAGCTCTGATACCAACTGTAACGACCCGCTATTTTGGACTATCCGCATCCGCACATGTCGGACTTGAATAATTCAAAATACCGAATTGTTAATTTAAATTTGGCAAGACTGAACATATACAGTAAATAGATAAATAATCACAGGATCACGGACACAGAGTAATAATATGCAGCGGAAGTAAAAGAGATAGTAGTTCATGAAGCTACTACATAGATATATAAGATACATCAGAGTTTACAACAAAAGAGAAATACGATACATAAAGTACAAATTAGAATACATCACTGGAATCATCGAATACTGAAAGCAGAATAGATGGCTGGATCTTCAAGCAAAGCTCCAACTCCAAAGGTGAGCCTCGAATACTGGTACACTCAGTCTGACCCGAGCGTAAAGCAAAACACAAAACACTCGAGTGAGGATTAATATTCTCATATCAATAAATACAACTCAAGTGAAAAAAAACAATCGAAATACAAGTAACTCAAAGGATGTTGGAATCACCATCCTCTGAGGATCCGTTAAACTATCTACTATGTAGTAGTGTATGCTAAATAGATAATGTCTATCAGTAATATAAAGTATCAAAATAGTGTTAAGGCGTTACCATTATCCCCTTTAACACATTTTATATAGATGTCATAGTCTATACAGCACTGTAAACTCCACCGTAAACTAGTGGGCTATCAGGGAGTGCTCCATAGGTATAACACAAAACAAATTCGTAGTGGTCGCGTATATAGGGATACAAGTATGACAAGGCACATGAGGCAATACCCAAGGTTTCGTCCCCGAAAAGGAAAAAGAAGGGAAAAGAAAAATTTAGAAATCAATATATTTACTTAAAATATTAAATTTATAAACAAATAAATTTACAAAATTAATTAATTTAAATAAAATATACCAATTTATAACCATTAAATCTTTTTATACTCAAATTAATAAAGTTTGGAAAACACTTTTCAAAATTTATTCTAAGTCCAAATTTTATGGAAAATTTTGGCAGAGTCTCCTTTGTACGGAGAGGCTTGGGAGAAAATATAATATCAAATATAACAATATACAACATATATTTTCCAAAATAATATATATCCCAACCCGAGAAAAACAATATAATAGCGCTATAAAACCGTAATATGAAAACGTACCTATTTGTCGGGCAATTACGCTTATATTATGAAACCAAATGCAGTAGCAATTGCTTCCATAACCTGAATTTCACTTATATAATCCAAAAGAGTCAATAATTATGTAAAATGAAATGTTTAACTTATTTCAGCCTCTAACAACCAAATCAATATAAACAACAATCACTTGCAACCACAACATACAACCATCATATAGAATCAACACAAATCAATTATCCATTCATATCAAACAAAACAAATAGTTGTTCGGGTTCAACTTTAAATTGCACAGACGGGAAAATAAACTACTTAGTGCACCATTTACTCAACAGTCTTAGATGAAACTAAATAGATTATTCATTCATCTAAACAATTTTAAAGTATCATTGCCCAAACAACCATAAACCAAACAAACAACAATATCCAAACAATTAATTAAGTTCATTCTTTTTAATTTCATTTCATAATATTTGTTGTTTGATTTCCTTTTTCATTCGATTAATGATTTATCCTTTTTATTTATATATTTTTTTACAAATTTTCATTTATTTACTTTAATAATAAATGGTTTCAACATTAGCTTAAGTTCAAAATCTTTTCTTACATTACTCATTTCCTATTTCATTTAATTAGTAGTATTAAGATTTTTTTTAGTTTAACTTATTTCATTACATTGACTCAAGTTCACAACCCTTCTCATGTCAAATTTCTTATTTATAAAGTAAATTTTTATTGAACACATTCATTGTTTAAGTATTACTTGTATAATATTCTATTACATTTTCTTATTAACATTTCAACTTTTTAAATCTTTCTGTAAGTTATATATATGTTAAAGAATGTAAATTGATAATTATACAAGTTTAACTTATTTTATTTTAATTAGCTTGATGTTCAATAATTATATCTTTTTTTATCATAGGTTACATATTTTAACTTTCTGGAATTTCATTCATAACCTAGCATTTAATCTCTTATTTAAATTAGAGGTTCCAACTATTACTTAGTAATATTCTATTTCACTGCAATAATTGAAACTGTTAATTAACTGAACTTAAGAACTAAATAGCGGGTTTTAAATTTCAAATCATTTTAAATAATATATAAGCGTATATAATTACAACTTATATATATCTAATTATATTAAACAAATTGAAATTTATATTTGTTTATCAAAATAAATCTATAGAAAAACTACTACAGTGGCCTTCCCACTTCGAAACTCGAAAATGAATGTCGATGATGCGTGCACTCATCACCGAAATTATTTTCCAGCGACAGAGAGGGAAGTGCACAACTTATTTCTTTCTAAAGTTTCTTTAAAACAATCCCTTCAAATCATATTAAAATATTTATATCAGAAAATACTTCTAAATAATAATATTATTATATCCCAAATCATTCGAAAGAAATTTTTCAAACCCTGGAACTTAAGTTCTAAAATTTCCAATTCTCATTAATTTTATTTTAAATCTTATTTCCAACTAATATTTATAATTTCACTTCCTAACAACCAATAT
The DNA here is from genome assembly GCA_030765085.1 of Allium cepa. Taxonomy (NCBI): domain Eukaryota; kingdom Viridiplantae; phylum Streptophyta; class Magnoliopsida; order Asparagales; family Amaryllidaceae; genus Allium; species Allium cepa. The sequence continues at coordinate 132,021,765 of CM060934.1, forward strand.
ATTGCAACCGAATATATATATCATTTATAAAATTTTATTTTATATATAGAAAATATAGTAGGCAAAATTATTTCATTCACCTATACTAAAAAAAATATTATGTCGGTCTGTCCTATTTAATGTCATAGCGTCCCATGCACCAATCAGAATTTATAAATACAAAACGGAACAAATTAACACAGTATTAAAACCTTTTTATAACACTAATAAATACGCTCTCTCATATATATACACTCAGCGACTCATCATAGGGTATTACTACCCCATTAGTAAAGAGTCAGACCCCACAAAGCTAATGTTTATCGCTAAACCAAAACTCCAATACCAGATGTAATGTCCCACCTTTTCGTACGATTTAAATCGACGATAAACCACACACGTCAGACTTAAACCATACAAAAGGGTGGATTGTTATAGGGAAAATAAGAAAAGGCAGAGAAAGAGAAAAAACAAAATAGAATCTTGCAGCGGAACGATAAAATATAATAATCAAATAAACAGTTCATGAAGCTGTTTTACAAAACATTTAATTATACTTATACAATACATATCAGAGTTACACATACCAGAGAATAATCAATAGCAATGCAGCGGAACGGTATGATTGTAGTGGAATAATATAATAAATAATAGTAATAAAATCTTCGTCTTCGTCCTTCAAAAGTAAGGCTTTCAAACCCTGAAATGCTCAGGCTGACCCGAGCGAATTGAAAAGACAAAACACTCGAGTCAGAACTAAAAGATCTTATGTAAGTTAAATCAACAATAAACAATATGAGTGGAACGGCGTCAGAGATGTTTACGGGATTTGACATCTCCTATCCAGTGTCTAACGTGAGTGCAGTAACGCAAGAGATGCTCAGGATTCACATCTCCTAAGGATTCGTTAAACTATTTACTATGTAGTAATATTTCGTTATTATAATAATGTCTATTAGTAAAATAAACTTACTTTTAAATAGCGTTAAGGCTTTACATTTTCCACCTTAACACATAATAGTGCCAATAGTCTATACAGTATCGTAATACCTCCTGATCGGGAGGCTACCAGAGGATACTTCATTGGTACGACACAAATCAAACTTGTGCAAGGCGCGCTAGGGTAGGTGACATGGCACAACTAGGCAATGCCAGGGTAGATATACCAATTACGCTTCCGGGCCGGTGGTAACACGTAGCAGCTACTACCGCCCACCTCGAGCCACACCCCCAAATTAAAAATCAAAAGTGGCCACCGAATCAATCCAAAAGTCAGAGTATAATATCGAAGGGTTGTGTCCGATAAAAGGTGCTACCTTCTTAGCCCGTAGATCGCTCCTGTTTTAGCCACCTTATGCCAACTCACGGGAGTCAGGTCCACGTATTTACCTCATAGGAAATGCCGCCACCATCCTACTTCATTCCGGAATCTCCACCGCGTACATGGTTGTTAAAGTGGTTTTCGGAGTTGGCAGAGAATATGACAACTTCCAATCCTGGTCTCTTTAACAACCAAACGTTATTATAACACCACGGTCATTTCAAAATAATTTATACTTCAAACCAAAATATACTATCCATTTCAAAACCATATAAATACGATATCATTTCCCTTTCAAAAACCTAATAAATATGATATCATTTTATAAAACCCAAATCAATATAATATCATTTTTATTTCGAATATTTCCTTTCCAAAATCATAGCACTTCCAAAATTTCATTATTTCAAAACCAAACGCTTGAAATACAATCTTTCAAAACATAATAGTTCAAATTTCATAGCTTCAAAACCATAACTTCCAAAGCTTAAATAGTTTGGATACACAAACAGTATATAAAATAAATAGTTTGAATTTAAAATTACTTTATAAAGTAAAATAATTTCCTCGACTTTTCAATTTTATTCACTTTAAATTAAATCTCAATTCTTAATTTTCAACTCACATTTCAGTTTCGATACTTCAATTTCAGTATATTTCAAACTTTGAGTATTAAAAAATTTCAAAACTAAGGTTGGAAATTATGATTCAACAATTCAATGTCCTATTATTTAGTTTTGAAATATTTTCATAATAAATCCATTATCATTTAAATAAAACTCAAATTACCAATAACTAAATATTTCCTTTAATTTATTTATGCTAGACATATTCATTTAATTCATCTTGAATAAATATCCAGTTATAAATATCATACCTTTTAAAATTTCAAGTTTAATAAATTGTACATCAACTTATGGAGTTAAATTCTTAAATAAGCTCAATTTCAAATAAATTTCAAATTTACCTTCCAGTCTTAATTTATTTAAATCATTATAACCTCTATATTAAAATATGATTCAAATACTTAACCATATTCATTTTAATAAAATCAAACTCCGTTATTAAACTTATTATTGTTAACAAATTTATACATAGCTTAAATACCTGAATTTAACTATATATAAAATATTTTTATATAATATCAAAAAGAATCAATATTTATTAAACCGTATAATTCTATCCAAAACCATAGAAATCATTTTCAAAATATTTATATATATAGACCGACGGTGTCTGTATAAAATTTTCTATCCTATGGTCAAGTGATATAGATATTTATCATTTCAATCCGTAATTTAAAATAAAATTACGGTTATATATCATTTCAAACCGCAATCACAAATGAAATAAAAATTTGATAACAACTTGCAGTTTATAACAATATAAATAATACCCATTCATCCAATATCAATCATCAAACATTTATCACATTTATCATCCAATTCAAACATTAACATTAATATAGAACAGATAATAAATAACAAGTAATTACTGGCAGTTTATATACAATAATAAATTAATTTAACTGGTAGTTTATTTGCAATAATAAATTGAATAACAGATTAATTCAATAAATTAAATTTAACTGGAAAGATGATAAAAATATACCAAACATCAATAAATAAATTTCTAATCACATCAGAAATTAATTTAACACACATAAGATATTTTAGAAGTTGTGAGTGGGTTAAAACACTCACCTTTGCAATTTAAATCCAATTTAAACCCAAATTGAACAGTCTCAGAATTTGACTAAACTAGCGTCAAAATGTTCGGAATTCCAATACGAACCTAGCGGAGAAAACCGCGCGTAAAATGGACCTTGTATGTGAAAATTATTCGAGTTAGAACGTTGATAAAATTAGAAAATAAAAAAAACAAAAAAAAAACCCTCACCACAGCCACGTCATCATCAAGCTGCATGTGAAAACGTTCTCCCCAGACCAAGATCGAGCAACAAAACCCAATGCCCCCCTTCAGTCAACATCACCGTTGATTGCTCCGAACGGCGCGCCACTACCGCCGGGGCAACTGCCGACTTCGCCTCACGCTCCCACGGCCACGAGCCCCCCCCCCCCCCCCCGATTTGTAATCGATCGAGCCCAAATAGTGATAGCCGCCGCCAATTTCATTAGCCCTAATCCAATTTTTCAGCTCGATTCAGCCGTCGATTTGATGAATGACCACCACCGATGAGAAGCGTACGAGCCTCTCCACAAAACCCAGAAATGATTTGAGGATCTGACAACGTTCATCGATGCACGATGAACGGCCGTGAATGTTTCATTGATTTCCGGCCACATAACATCCCAGATCAGAAAACAAATCACATATTCGACTTGCGCTCTTCGAGAGCTTCAAATCCACATATAATTTGCTATGGCTGAAGGAGATTGAATTTTCAATTTGATTTTTGAATTGCAATTGGATTAGAAATTATCTGCCATTGAGGAAGAGGAGGAACATAATTGTATGTGCAGACAAATGATAATAAGGAATAATTAGGGTTTATAACGAGGTATTTATAGGTAAGCTGAAATTAAAATGGACCGGATCGATTGGATATACGCGTTGAACGATAAAATGGCCCGAAAAGCCCGTTTCGACTCTGGAACGAAATTGGGTCAACCCATATATCAAAATAGACATTTTAAAATATTTTAAACGCTATGGAACAGGTTCCAAGTCCAAATTCCATCGTATGAAGAAGTTATGCAAAAATCAAGTTATCTAAAATTGATTTCAACTGATTTCAAGGCGTTTCGAGTCCGTATGATCAAACAACAAGTCTGATCGCTACAAAACTTGAAATCCTACAATAATTCACCGTTATGGATCTAATGAAACTAGTTTCGTCGAAATCCGAGTTAGTGGCCAAAATGGCAATTTTTACATTAATTAAATAAATTAATATTAAATTAATTAAATCAAATTTCAGTTCAAATTTAATAAATCACAATTCCTCTCATTTTAAATTAGTTGGACATTTACCAAAATTTAACACAAATTCCAGTGTCACTTTAATGTTGATTCATCGAACAATTTCAGCGTTAAATTTCATTTTCACTAAATTCAGAAATTAAAAATTAAATTTCACTACTTCCATTGAATTTAATTTTCATTCTTATTATTCAATTCATCATGGTCAAATGGATAAAATTAACACTGGACTCAAGATCTATAGCATTAGTATTCTCCAATTCAACTTAATTTTCAATTAGCGAAACAAATTAAATATTTATTTTCATTTATTTGCAATTAACCCAACTATTGAATTCTAAGTTTCAAATAAATTAATAAATCTTGGTTTCCATTCTTTAAATCAACCAATTGTCATATTATAAATAGAATTGACATTAATTCCAATTATTCCTTTACTTTACACTAACATTGATTTTATCAAATTACAGTTAATTACGTATTATTTCATAAATCAATATACTTTTAAACTTATTTCCCAATTTATTAATTACAATCAGTTAAGATCTTACCATTGGTTCCATAAATTGGTTTGCACTAAATTAGTTATTGCATTAATTCTCATTAATATAACATTAAGGTTCATTTAACTCTAATTGATTTCCAATTTTATTATTAAACCAAAAAAACAGGTAACTTATAAGAAGTGTTACCATGCCTTTAATTACACTCATGAATTCCCTATTATTAACTATATTATTATTATTATTCCATTAGCTAATTAAGTATTTACATTCGTTTATTACATTCAAATCTCATAACCAATTATAACAAATTTCAATATCTCACCCGACCTTTCATTTCAATTTATCCATTTATTAAGTTTTACATTAATAAATCTTTATTTCCATTCCTTTAATTAAACAACTTGTTCTATCATGAATAACGTTAACATTATTTCCAAATATTACCTTGATTAACATTAATGCAATATTTTATTTATATTTATTGCAATTGATTCCAATTCAATTTCTATTTCCTAATATACTCTAATTTAACAACTTCTAAACATTGTATTACTTCTCACATTAATGTAACTTTTGTTTATATTTATTAAAATTTGATTTCATTTCAATTAATAGACTACATAAACGGGCAATACATAATTATTGCCACCGTTTACTTTTAACTACATTTATAAGTTTATTGTTTACAGACACAAGTTACAACATTTACATAATTTCAACTTACCGTAATCTCATTCAATCTATTAATTATGTACAAATTCCTTTATTTATACAACACTTACATTTATTTACTTATTGTCAATTTTATACCAAACTGCAACAATTTACTCTATTTTATTTTTATTGTGATTTCACTTCAATTGTCAAAAATAAGTTTTTAATAAGCATTGCTACAATTCATTCTTAACATTTACATCATTATAAATTATAAAAAATTTATTTCTTTCTATTTAATTACCAAAATCTTATTAAAGTATCAAATTTTAATTATCGAAAATTTACGGGTCGTTACATTATGGTTTCAATTCATCTCATATAACTATATTACCCCTCTTATGGGTGATCCAAAACCAATCGATCGATTTTCCACGAATCTCAACCCCGGTCCTGTGGGAAATAAGCAGACAATAAATAAGATTGGAGATCCCCTCTTTACCATTTAAGTGGACAGATTTCCTTACCATTTGTCCTAGAAAAGCAAAACGAGTTTATACGTATGATATAACATCATCGAAGATAACTATACCATATAATCCATGTGTTTCGTCTAGATATTTCCAAAGTATATTTTAGCTAAGATTTGATGGTCGTTATTTAACTGTCAAATTAACAAACAATCCAATACAATAAGAATAATCACATTCGGGAACCAAGCCTCGTATACTGTCCATAAGCAAGTAATACATAAAGCACGATCAAAACAAATAAGCATGATCAAGTCATATAAATGACTTCTAAACCCCTTTTAATTAATTTTCCTTTAACCCTCTTTTATTAGTAAAACCATTTTACTCAATAAACTCTTTTATAAATGAAATTCCATTTGTTAATTAAACTTTGCTATTTAATTAAAACATCACCATTCATTTTTAATACATTTCAACGTTTTCCAAAAGTATTCATATACTTATCTCAATCATATAAGTATATTCACAAATAAATTTCAAAGGGCTCAAGACAAATGTTACTCAAACACTGTCACTACAGACCCAAAACTATTTCACTTATGATTATCTTTAAAACTCCATTTTAAAGACCTATTTACGTTCGTAAGTGTAATGAAAACGGATTAAAGGCGAATGTTTCTAACACATTTCCACAAGAAAACCAAAACCAATTCATACACGTTATTCTCTTTAAATTCCATTATTAAAGATCTAAGTATTTCCTAAACTCATTTACAATATTTTAACGCTTTAAAATATTATCCAAGGGTTTAATAGCAAATTCTACTAAAATATTATTTGCGACAAACCCAAAATCACTTTATTATTCCATTATCTTTAAAACTCCATTTTAAAGATCTAATCACTTTTCAAAAGTATAGTTAATTGGGATAAAACATATGTCGCATAAACATTGATACTATAAACCTAAAATCACTTTTATACTTGCCGATAACTTTAAAATATTCTTTTCAAAGTTATAAGTACATATCCATTTATTAAAAAAGGTAATATACCTTTAAAATCAATTTATAAAATAATCCATTATAACACAAGTGTTATAATCTAAAAACTCCTTTTAAATTCCTTTAATCATAATAGACTTCCTTTTTTTAAATCTTCTATATTAAAATACCTTTAAAAAGATATATATTTATATATACCACTTTATTTATGAAACTAAGAGACTTATAAAATACTATAAACCATTTGTAAAATATTATAATATAAAACCCTTTTATTTCTAAAATAAATCTTTATCAACTTTTAGAACCATAAATATGCTAAAAACGTACTTTTAAAAACATTTATCATATTTTGAAACCTTTTATTTAAAAAACTACTTTAAAATAAATTTTATAATATAAAACCATCGCTTTATAAATCCATAAATGATTTTCAAAACTATATTTAAACCTTTTTATTTTCTCGAGAATAAGTACGCTGACAATACTTATTAACAACACGGAGAAGCCCTAGGATGTCTTTCAAAGTTAACTTTAAAAATGCAGATCACATCAATTTCATAGTGCATCCATCGTGGCCGTTTCACTTCTAATATTTATAACTTCTGTTTCCAATTTACCACAAATGTCCAAACCAGTTCCATTTATGTCAAACACATCCAAACGTGTATTAAACAACATAATAAATATATATTTCCACAGTTTACCCAAATTATCCAGTTTAACATATATCAAATAATAGGGATATCAAAGCACGTTTATAACGAATATATCGTTTCTAACATTCAGAACATACTACCACTTTTCACAAAGCAATATCAAATAGTAAACAAGTAGTCTGGGCCACGATACATGTTATAGATAATCAACAGAGATATTATACTTAATAATAATGTTCTCACTTATTTTACAAAACAAGGCAGTGTCCAAAACTAATAACTTGCATTGTTCATTATATAGTTTATATTTTCAATACAGCAAGTATATATACAACAATATATAAATAACAGGTGAGTAAAACTCATCCATGCTCTAGTTAACGCTTTCGTGTTTTCGAATAGTCCAAATCAAATGCTATTCGATGTTGACTAAAATTCCTATAAGCTCTGAACTCGACGAATCTAACTTCATAATGTAGATAATTCCAATAAGAACCCAACAGTGAAGACGGCGTCTCGATCGGATCTCATATGGACAAGATACGATCGTTAGAACATCACAAGATTAATTAATTAATAATTAACATAATTAATAAGGTAATTAGCTAAATCACCTTCTCTCTCTCTCTCGTATACAAACCCAAGCCACCCATAATCTAATCATTCATTCCCTTATCGCCGCCGCCGCCGCCGCAGGCCAACTCTGGCCATCGCCTCATCACCGCCGACTCCCTAGACCACATGCAGCCTAAAAACAACCATCATGCTTGCCCACGATGGCCACTGCAAGAGAATGAGCTCCCACCAACATCGCCGTTTATCTTACATTTGCCGCCGCCACAATTGTCACGTAACCCTCAAATTCCACCAGATTGTTGCCCACGCCATCCCCCACACCTTTGCTTCAGTGCAACCACCCCAAGATCGATGTCGCCACTTAAATTTTAAACCTTTGATTTCACTGTTAAACCCCAATCGTCATCATCTCGCGTTGATTTAGCTTAATCCAATCGGTCATCTCACTCCACTCGCCCTTGCACACATTTTCTTGGTTAGGACCATCGCCCGAAACAGCTCCTAAAGGCACCGATCAACCTCGACCATTTGATCTGGAGGCTGTTTTAGAGTTAGAGTTTTAACTTTTAGAAAATAGAGAAAGTGAAGTACTTATATGGAAACTTTATCGACACTATTCTCCCCCTAAAATCTCGAACTCCAAACTAGGTGTGCTCATTAGAGTTTCGAGCTAATTACCCCTATTCTGAACACAATGGGACTAGTATCGGGATTCAATTCCATCAATACAGAAGATAGCTTTTAAGATCAAATTATATTATATTTAATTCCTGAAGTCAATCGCTATGAGTTTCGAACTAGCATGACCACACAATACGTCTGATCGTCATGAAACTCGAAGACATATAACAGTTTATTGTTCCAGATCCAATGGAACAAAATCCGAGATAGAGCCTCAAAATGATAATTTCATATAACTATTATTAAAACAATTTTAATCACTTTTAATTCTAAATTAAATGCTTTCCATATCATTCTTATTTAAACAAAAACTAAATAAGCTTTCGAAATCATTTTTATTTGAATTAAATCAAAGATTTAATTAATTAAATGATTCTAATATTTATTTATCAACTGTTCAAAAATCAAGGTAATTACATTCTTCCTCCCTTAAAAGATTTTTCCATGGAAATTTCAACACAAACTACATAAGCAACAACCACACATCAATACCTAATAGTATTGCAATTACTGGCAATCATAGAAACAATCACATAACAGTACTATATAGTACCGCAACCAATATAAAAAAATTCACAGTTTGCCCAAGTTGAGAAACCCTCCATCACACAAGATGACAAACAATCCACTGAGCATTACCTTACACTAAACAACCTTATGTATTACTCGGACGATCACTCATGCTACTCAAGCAATTTGAAGAGTCATTCTACCAAACTCTACAAGCCAACACACATAGCATACCAATATCCTTAACCCCTATACGATATACATATATCATCCATATGCAATATCAATTATGATCACTAACTCGATCGCATAATTCTTACTTTCGAACTAGTATATCTCACATGTCCACTCTAGTGCGAAAACCAATCCGGTTTCTTGACTTGAAATCTCTATTCTCCTTAAAAAGCCATATACTATGATAGAAAACTTCTGATCATATAAAAACATGATCAAGTTTTCACCGTCGAGAATCGAGTGAAAAATCCTAACTCGGACCGGTGTAAATCACCTCAAAATCCATGTACTCAAATCCTAGATCAAGAATTTCCAATCGAATAAAATGATCTATATACAACTTAATTACTCTATTTATTTGGTTTCTTAATTACCCCAATTTCTTTCCATTTTAATTCACATTCACCTATCACTTACTATTTCTTACTTAATATTAAGATCAATTATGAATCATTTCATAAAATTTTACTTTAAGTTATTAAACATTTTATAACTTAAGTTCAAATTCGTATAATACTCCACTATATCCTCAGAGTACATATAAAAACATCCAATTCATTTTACTTAACATGGATATTCAATCAATTTAAAAGTTGTTTAAATTTTACTATCTTTTCGGTTCAAGTGTTATATAAAACATAAATTTTATAAACACTTATATTATATTATCTTCTAAGTTCAAGTGTTATATAAATTCATCTTTATATTTTCACAAAACACTTAGATTCAATTCCTTATATAAACTTCGAAGTTCGGACTGTCCAAAAGCGTCGAAAATTTTATTTCATTTTGACAAATGAAAACCATTGATCAACAGGTCAATAAGATGCACAACCATACTTACCCTAATGCATATGATACATGAGTCCATAAAATCTCTTAACCAAAAACTCAAGAACTAAACACCCGATCTTATTTCAAATCATTTTGAAATATATATGTATGTATGTATGTATGTATGTATGTATGTATGTATGTATGTATGTATGTATATGTGTACATATACATATATGCTTATAACTTTTGCAAACCAAATCGTACTTTCGATATTTAAATCAAAATCTATTTTACCAAAATAACTCTTTAGCAAATTGCTAGTAGCATCCCCTATTTTGAAACTCAAAAATAAACGCTGACGATGTTGTAGTCATCACCAGAATCATTTTCCAACGATAGAAGCGAGTTCGATTAATCGAAACCATGCCCTTCGGACTTAACCAAAATCATTTCTAAAATGATATTAAATACTTCGTAAATATTACTAAGCACCATGATATCAATCCTATTAACCAATTCCCAAATATTTGCTTCCAAATAGTACTAGTGTTATTTTCCAAAACTTTAGGAAACAAATTTCTAAAACACTGGGATTTAAGTTCTTAAATTTTCAGTCTAAATCCTTTCTGTATTTATAAATTATATTTATAAACCATATTTATATAAGTCACTTTCTTATATAAAACTATTACACAAGTGTTTATCTTGTTTAGATTATAATATACAACTTTTTTTAAAATTCAATTTTAACCCGACATTATATCCAAATGCCTTATAGTCAAACTGTGAAACTTAATTCACAAGGTTTGTTTCAATGTTCCTAAAAGTTATTATCTACCCAACCTATGCAGTGAAAAGGTAAAACTGCTCACAAATTGACCGAGTATAACAAATCAAACAACAAATGGTAATAATAGAACATTATCATTTCCTAACAAAGAAACACATCATAAATAATCATATCAATTTATGAAAATTATTCTTTTTATATATAAAATATAATTCAAGGTAAAATTATTTCATTCACCAATTTCAAAAATAATACTATGTCGATTTTCCCTATCCAAGCGTTTAGAGATCCCTATCAATAACGATAGCAACTCATATTGATCAAAATCCATAAGCCACCTAACAAACCAATCAACACAATACATAACATTTTTATAGCAATAACATATACGCACTATTGTATATATACTCAACTCATAATAAGGCATTCCATTAACCTATCTGTTAATGAGTTATACCCACCAAAGCCAAGGTTCTTGCTTAGTCTTTAGCTCTGATACCAAATTTAAGGATCCACCTTTTCGACCCTTGCATGTCGACTCTAATACATCCATGGTTTCACGTGCCACGCACCTAAGTGTCGTAAAGATGAATTGTTAGGGTAAAAGAAAAAGAAAAGGAAGTAGAACAATAAAGAAAAGAACACAATATCAAAATCTCATATGCAAAATGATAATATATAATATCAATATGATCTTTTGTAAATAAAATTGTATGTACATACATCAATCAAAGAAAACTAACCTATCATCAGCTTGGACAGTTATAACATCCTATCCTCATAAATGCTGATTGATACAATCAAGTAATGCAGAGAAAATAAGTATAGTAGAAAATCATCCATCCCCTCTCCAAGAGATCTAATGAACCACAGCTAAATCTGAAAATATACTCGAGCTACCTGAGCATTAAGAAAAGCGCAAGAAACTCCAATCGTATAGATTTACTATATCTTAAAACTTTTCATAATAAGGGTATGTCATAAGATCACGCCATCAATAATCACGGATGGGTTTTTACCTTATGATAACCAAACAATTTCTATTATAAAATCCAGTGATAATATAATAATGTTTAAGGCAAGAAATATAAATAATTACATAACTACGATGCAAGAGAATGTACATCACAACAATAATATGCATACAATCAAGACTGCTATAGCGCGTTCACTAATTGTGTAAGATTCCACATAGATCTCCTCAGATCAAAGCCGAAGTCAAACTATTATACAAGGATCAAAGATATCCTTTCGAAGCACCATACATCTCTAGTGAATGCACCATAGGAAAACCATAGACGATCTTCCTCTGATGCATTGCTTTCGCATGAATATCCTAATAAATACATCTAGAAACAGAGTTGCATGCAGCCTATGGGTTTCCCAACCCAACTTGCTATGTCTCATATCTCTGGTTTTAGTCATACCCACTGATGAGGCTATGTCCGACATTCTAGCCCATGAGTCACCACTCGAACAGGTCTTCCACATGAACTCCAACCCGAACAAATCTCGGAACTACACATGGATTTCTATATATCAACAAATCTCGGAACCACATATGGATTCCTCAACAGATCTCAGAATCACACATGGATTTCCGTACCTTAACAGGTCTCAAAATAACATATTGATTCTCATATCCTAAATAGATCACGAGAAACTACATGTGTTTGAGCATCTCAAACAGATCTGGAATCTCCATATAGATTCCTACATTAGGATGCAAACATGAACCAATCACGAAGCAATCACAAAGAAATCATGAACCTCTTTCAAAGCATAGAATATATATATGGTTTTCGAGTGGTAACGGTTTCAAGTCATCTCTTATAAGTACACTCCCCCGCTTACTAGTAGCTCCAAAACTAATCGATTGATTTTTTGAGAATCTCAACCCCGGTTCTGTGAGAAATAAATAGACAATACATAAGATCGGCGATCACCTCGTAACCGTTTAAGCGGACGAATTTCCTTATCATTTGTCCTAAAAGACCAAAATGAGTCTATATGTATAGTATAGCATCACTAAAGATAACTGTACCATATAATCCTCGTGTTTCTTCTAGATATTTCCGAAGTATAGTTTGACCACGATTTGATAGTCGGTTATTTAACTATCAAATACATAAACAATCCAATACAATGAGAATAATCACATATGGAAAACCAAGCCCCATGTACTATCCATAAGCAAGTAACACACAAAGCATGATCGAAACAAACAAGCATGATCAAGTTATATATATGACTTCCAATCCCCATTTCAATTAATTTTCCTTTATTAATCAGAACCCTCTTTTATTAGTAAAACTCATTTTACTCAATGAACTCTTTTATAAATGAAATTACATTTATTAATTAAATTTTGTTATTTAATTAAAACATCACTATTCATTTTCAACACATTTCAACACTTCCCAAAAGTATTCATATACTTATCTCAATTGTATAAGTATATTCACAAATCAATTTCAAAGGGCTCAAGACAAATGTCACTCAAACACTGTCACTACAAACCCAAAACAATTTCACTTATGATTATTTTTAAAACTCTATTTTAAAAACTTATTTACATTCATAAGTATAATCAAAAGGTTTTAAAGGCAAATGTTACAGACACATTGCCACAAATAACCCAAAACCAATATATACTCGACATTCTCTTTAAAGTTCGATTATTAAAGACTTAAGTATTTCCTAAACTCATTTACAGTATTTTAACACTTTAAAATATTATCCAAGGGTTTTAAAGCAAATGTTACTAAACCAATGTTTATGACGAACCCAAAATCACTCTACTATTCCATTATCTTTAAAACTCCATTTTAATGATCCAATCACTTTTCAAAAGTATAGTTAATTGGGATAAAATAGATGTCGCACAAACATCGATACTATAAACTTAAAATCACATTTATACTTTCTACTAACTTTAAAATGTTCTTTTTAAGTTATAAGTACATCTCTGTTTATTAAACAAGGTAATATACCTTTTAAATCAATTTATAAAACAATCCATTATAACATAAGTGTTATAATCCAAAAACTCCTTTTAAATTCCTTTATACATACCAAACTTCCTTTTTTAAAAATTATATATATATATATTAAAATACCTTTAAGAAGATATATATTTACATATAATAATTTATTTATAAAACTAAGATATTTATAAAATACTATAAACCTTTTGTAAAATATTATAATACAAAATCCTTTTATTTCTCATATAAATCTTTATCTACTTTTAGAACCATATATACTAAAAATATACTTTTCAAAACACTTATCACATTTTAAAACCTTTTATTTAAACATCATTTTAAAACCTATTGTATAACTTAAAACCATCACTTTATAAATCCACCACTGTTATTTTCCCGATGGTAATACGCTAATAGTACTTATCAACAATACAAAGAAGCCCTAGGATGTATTTTGAAGTTAACTTTAAAATCGCAGATCACAGTGATTTCAAATTGCATCCATCCTGACTGTTTCCTTCTAAAAGTTATAACTTCCATTTCCAATTTACCACAAATGTACAAACCAATTCCATTTATGTCAAACACATCCAAACGTGTGTAGAACAGCCCAATAAATACGCACATACATACATGCACACACATACAAAGATATATATATATGTGTGTGTGTGTGTGTGTGTGTGTGTGTGTGTCTGTATTTCCATAATTTACCCAAATTATCCAACTTAACATATGTTAAAAAATAGGGATTTCAGAGCACGTTTATAAATACTATATTGTTTCTAACATTCATAACATACTACCATTTTTCACAAATAAATATCAAACATGTAAACAAGTAGTCTAGGCCACGATAGATATTATAGCTGATCAATAGATATATTATACTCAATAATAATGTCTCACTTGTTTTACAAAGAAAGGTGGGGTCCAAAAGTAATAATTTGCATAGTTCATATATATTTTCAATACAATAACAGTTATATATACAATAATATATAAATAACCGATGAGTAAAACTCACCCAAACTCAAATTGAGCTTTCATGTTTTCGAATATTCTAAAATTCCAATAAGCTCCAAACTCAATGAATCAAACTCCATCCCATAGATAACCCTAATACGAATGTAACAGTGAAGATGGTGTCTCGGTCGGACCTCATATGAATAAGATACGATCATTAGAACACCACAAGATTAATTAATAATTAACATAATTAATAATGTAATTAGCTAAATCACCTTCTCTCCCTCATATACAAAGCTAGGCCACCCATGATGCTATCGTTCATCCCCTTCTCGTCACCGCCGTAGGCCAACACCAGCCCTCGCCTTATCACCGCCGACCCTCTGAGCTATGAGCAACCTAAAAACACACATCACACTGGCCCATAACACCCACAATCCGAGAACAATCTCCAACCAACAACGTTGTTCATATCACATTTGCCGCCCATCACTATCGTCATGTGACCCTCAAACTCCACCAGATCCTTGCCCACGTCATCCTCCACACCTTTGCTTTAGTGTCGTCGCCCCAAGATCGATGCCACCACCTAATTTTAAAACCATTGCTGCAGTTATTGAACGCCAATCGCCGCCGCCCTCGCTTCGAGTTAGCCCAATCCAACCAGTCGTCTCACTCCACTCACACTTGTACACATTTTCTTAGTTGGGGCCATCACTTGAAACATCCTCTAGAGGCGTCGATCAACCTCGGCCATTGGATGTGGAGGCTATTTTACGTTAGGGTTTAAAATTTTAGAAAATAGAGAAAGTGAGGTCCTTATATATTAAATTTCTAGACACTATTCACCCCTAAAATCTCAAACACCAAGCGAGGCGTGCTCATTAGCATTCCCAGCTAATTACCCCGATTCTAAACACAATGGAACCAGTATCGGGACCTAATTTCATCAATATATAAATAGCTTTTAAAATCAAATTATATTATATTTAATTCTTGAAATCAATCGCTATGCGTTTCAAGCTCGCATGACTACACAGTACATCCAATCGTCACAAAACGCGACGGCGTATAACAATTCATTATTCTGGATCCAATGGCACTAATTTTGTCAAAATCCGAGATAGAGCACCGAAATTAGACTTTCATACGTTAATTAAACTAAACTATTATTAAATGATTTTAATCACTTTTAATACTAAATTAAAAGCTTTCCATATCATTCCTATTTAAACAAAATTTATATAATCTTTCAAAACCATTTTTATTCGAATTAAATCCAAGATTCAATTAGCTAAACAATTCCAATATTTAATTTCAACTATTCCAAAATCTGGGTCGTAACAGTTAAAATCATCTTAAATTGTTTTAATACTCAACATTGGATTTGTAAATGATTTCTTTTATAGTACATATAAAAGATATTGGAATGTCCCTAATGATATGTTTAACGACCAAGATTTTCGACCCTCTAAATCGACACCAATCCATCCTTATGCCATAAATCCAAGTGCCAGAAAGCCCGATTGTTAGGGGAAAAAGAAAATAAAGATTGAGTAGAATCTCACACGAATGGAATAACAAATATTATTTCAATAATAATCTTTACAATGAAAAAATTTGAATGCAATATCAGAGTGTAACCTAGATTTAGCCTGGGAAATTATGAACCCTCTGTCCTTACAAATGCTGAAAACTAAAAACAAATGCAATATATGCAGCGAATAATAGAATACATCCATACATAGATAAAGATCTCTAGCTCTTCTCTGGAAACTCTAAGCGTCTTCAACTAAACCTGAAACTCTCGGATCTGACCCGAGTATCAAAAAACCCGGATCAGACTTGATAAACCAACCTGAATACTCGATTTTTTTAAATGCCGATGTCAATCAAAACCTTTAAAAAGAAGGGTAACACATAAGACCACGCCTACACATAAATACGGATGGGTTTTAACCTTATGATAACCAAAATACTTTATACTTAATGCATTTGATATTATTTCTAACAAGATTGATTTTTTGAAAATCCTTTCGAAGTAAAATATATAAACATAGCTGAAATTGTTACCATTATTAAATTCCAGCAAGCGGTAGCTGAATGTTTGCAAAGCATTATAGCTATTTTGGGACTACAAACAAAACTATAACAGCCAGCATTTTCGACCCTTGAATACCGACACTAATACATCCACTGTATTGCGTGTCGAGCAATCGAATGCCGAAAAAACCGATTGTTAAGGAAAGAAGAAGAAAGAAGGAAGGAAATAAGAAAAATTAACAACAGAGAATCTTACAGCAGAACAAATAATCTATAATATACAACAAATTTTTACATAAAGGAAAATATAATATACATATACCAATCAGAGTATACTAACCTATTTCAGCCTGGATAGTTATAACAACCTGTCCTCGCAAACGCTAATGATTTCAACAACAAAAAATGGAAAAATAATCATGTATGTGAATATGTTTCCGGGCCTCCAGCTCATCTCTTGAATCTTCAAAGTATCCAATCTAATCTATAATTTGTTTGGTCTGACCCAAGCATTATAATAAAATAACACCAGATTTAGTCTGGTAAACCAGCGTGAGAAAAACACACATCAATTGAATTTTAAAGTTATAAAAACCTCTTGAAATAAAGATATCTCGAAAGACCACACCACACATAAACACATATGGGTTTTTACCTTACGATAACCAAAACATTTCTATAGAAAATCCATTTTTGTTATAATATTTTCTAGGGGTCAAAGTAAAATATGAATGTAGCTGAAATGCTTGCATCTCATGTTTCAGCATAGTTGGGCACAACTAAGTCCGTACATCGTTTATTGGAGAACGGATTCCATACAATGACTGGGCTACTAGGGTACCGTCCGTCATGGTACATCTCTAGATAAAATAGCACCGAAGTCGAGCCTATCGACCCCTGCGGATATAGAACGGGCCTACCCTTTACAAGATAGTACCGAATATAATCACCCCTCCATTAATGGGCCCAAAGCATACAAGTGAGAGATAATATCGACTCTAGATAGGGATATTCATAACCTAATTAGGAGCGACCCACTTAGCTCTGCTACATCTTCCATGTTCTAGTCATTCCGGTTGATGGGGCTTGAGGCTACGCTTTACCTTTTATATAGCACTCCTACTTGGAATGCTAACACTGCCCTCCAGGCAGCAATGCATTTGTTAGCATTTATCGATACAAGTAGGTTCTGGGATTGAACGAAATGCTAGAGAGGTTCGTTTTCAATTCCATCATTTTCAAGATGTATTCACTTTGAAACGCTTGAGTTGAATTGAAGTGGTTTTTAGATAACATATCCGATCCTGGTCTCTTTGAAAACAACTTTTTGATAATTTATAGTAAACTCAACTCTGGTTCTTTAGGAAATAAATAATCAAAGGTAAGAGCAGAGATCACCTCCTAACCGTTAGTGGACGGATTTCCTTGTCGTTGTCCTAGGAGAACGAAATGAGATTTATATGCACAGTACAATATCATCGGAGATGACTATGCTATATAACTCACGTGTTTCTCCTAGATATTTTCAAAGTTACGTTTTGGTCCATATTTGATAGTCGGTTATTTAACTATCAATAAACACACATTCAAATCATGGATTTAATTCTTTAGGAAAAAAAAACCTAGGTTAAGCATATAAGTAACCACTAGCCCCAAAATTAATCTTTTTATAATTAAATTCACTTTGTAAATATTTATAACAAAATTCTTTTACAAAGATATATATCCACACTTCTCTATATTTCAATATTTGGAAAAATATCCATATACTTATCTCAACGATATAAGTATATTTACCAAATACTGAGAAAGATTTCCTTTTTGTACAATTCTAAATTGTTTATAAATTCAATTATAATTTCTAAAACTATTTATAACTATTTTATAAATCTCCCATTTATAAAACACTTTTATACATTCCTAAAATCAATTAGGACCCCTTTATAAATCCATAAATCCATTTACAAAACTCTTCTTATAAATCTATAAACCCATTTCTAAAATCGTTTTATAAATATCTAAAACTGTTTATAAAACCGTTTTCACCTAAACTATTCTTCCTTTAAGTTTCCAGACTATATTATAAAACTTATCTTATAAACTCACATTTGTTTATAAAACTCTATATACAAATCTTGGAACATTTATAAATAAATTCTAATCATTTACTTCAAAAGACTATTATATAATAATAATTATTAACAATAAACATAATAAATAAATAATTATTATTAACTTCGAAACATCTTAAAAATAATATTTAATTATTTCAAAATAATATTCAATAAACAGTAATAATAATTCAATATCATGACTATAAGTAATAATTATTAACTTTTAGATTACTATTAATAATCATTTATATCAATCTCATACCATATTAATCAGTTGAATAATAAACTTTTCCAAATAGTAAAATATTAATAAATATCTTTAAAACAACATTAAATTTAAATAAATAACTTTAAACAATATTAATTATAAAAAACAACTAAAAACAATATTAATTATAAATTAACAACTTAAAAACAATACTAATTATAATTAAATAATTTTTAAACAATATTAAATCTAAATAAATAATTTTAGAAAGAGATAAATAAATAGGTTGGAATAAAAAAGAAATTATATCCTATAAAACAAAATATTTGTGAAACTAAATTTTGGATTTAAAATCATTTCCTACATCGAAAACCAATTTCAATTCAAATAGCAAGGAATCCTGTTGGATGCCTCCAACCTGTTCCCCGGCATCACAATTTATATATATATATATATATATATATATATATTTTGACAGTGGTGAGGAATCATGTTGGATCCCTTCAACATGTTCTCTTGCATCACAAAGTTATATAATTATATAATATGGATCATCCGCTCCAGTGTCGGGAATTAATCCAAATCAACTGAAAAGTTGTAATTCATCAAAACATCCAATCAACAATTTCTATCGACTATAAAATTCTACTGGTTAACCAAAAAGGTGTATTTAACTCACAGAAATTTCTGTTGTCGCCGTGGCATTCCATTTTTGAACTAAAATCGAACGACGTCCGATTTGGCACAAATTTCACTTGTCTCCAAATTCATCTAAACCAGTTCCATTGCGAAGCTTTCGCCGTTATGAGACAATGCAAAAATTCGCGCCTTGATTGGGCCTCGTATGAGAGAGTTATTAAATTTTTAATTTATCGATATTTAAATTAATAATGTAATAAACTAATCACGTAACTAATTTTAATTACATTCTAGTCCTTACACTCATCGCTCTCTTCCTCTATTCGTGCACTAATACCCTCCAATCAATTTTGCATTCACGTCTCCAGTGATATGGGGCTATGCTCTGCCAAATCCGATGCCATCTTCTTCGTTGATCTTCTCTCCTTGCGCTCGAAATGATGGCACCCTCGATTGCCCCACCGACGACCCAAATAAAATGCGACATCCATCCACTATAGCCTCGACCATACAAGCTCCGCCATACTACCTCCACCGATGCGCCTCACCCTGACTAAGCAAATGATGATGGTCCTAAGACCCAATTCCTCACGGAACCAGCACAACTCGGAACCCTAGCTCCATCATATACGGCCATGGCTATGCCGTGCTCGCCAATCATAACCGAACTCTATAAACTATATAGCAAGAGAAAAATCTAGCTCAAATGAGTCCAACGCAATTTGTTTCGCGATTTATAGATGATATATCGGTATGTATTGATTTTTAGAGTTAGCAGCCATTTTATTTTCTTTTTTTCCTACTGGTTTGAACGTGATTTTAGTAGGGGACAAAGTATGGTTTTGAATATGGGTAGGTATGGCTGAAGGGATGGGTTGCATAATATTATATATATTATTTTATATTCAAAAATATCTAGCTCGACAACTCTAAATTTCTTAAACTCCAAACGAGACGTGTCGCCTGGTGTTCTGTAAGTAATACCCCTATCCCAAACACAATGGAACTAGTCCCGAGCCCTAATTTGATCATATACAAAAAATAGCTTTTCAAATCTTGTTATATTATATAAATTTTTGAAATTAATTTCTATGCGTTTCGATCTTGCCCGGCCAAACGATACATCCAATTGCCACAAAATTCGATAGCATAAAATAACTCACTATTACGGATTTAATGAAATTAATTTCATTGAAATCTAAGACAGTGCCTTAGAAGGCTATTTTCACCCTTCATTAAAACTATTTTATTATAAAAACCTAATTAATCATTTTTAATTCTAATTTAAAAGTTTACTATCTTCATTCTTATTTAAATAGAATTTAAATCAGCTTTAGAAATTAATTTTATTCATATTAAATTCATGATTTCATTATTTAAACAACCCCAATTTTTAAGTTCAACAACTTAATTATCAAATAAATCGCTATATTTGAAATTCCAGTTATTTAACTTATAAAATTAACTTTTCAATATTTAAAATCAATAAAATATTCCAAATTCAAATGCCTGAAATTCTGGGTCATTACATTCTTCCCTCTTAAAAGAATTTCATCCACAAAATTTCCAAGGTAAGAAAAATGCCACAAGCCCTTTAACTTTCCCAAGCCAACTAGTCGTAATGGATTTTCAAATTGTTTTAATTATTTGACTTCATTCACCGATGCCAACTTATTTTCATCCATTCGATCATTCCAAGTTATAAATCAAAATAAAATTTTAGTTATAAAAAGTTTTCTTCTAAATTTTTCAAAATTTTTCTAACTATTAAATTTACGTAAAATTTGGGCAGCGTCTCCTTTGCGCGGATAGATCAAAACAACCATAAATCATTACTATTGACCTAAATCAACCAATAAAACAAAATCCAAGCGGCTCACTCATGGAATCGTTAGCCAATCAAAATAGAAACATGTACCTTTTAGTCAGGCAACCAAATTCTACTCATGAAAAAAAGGATCAAACTAGCTTTTGCTTCTATATACATGCATCTTATTTACCAATTATATCGAATTATATAGTTTATAGCCATATTATTTTTTATTTTCAATTGTCAATATTTAATTTGCTAAAGCCCATACGATATACATATATCATCCTTACACAATATCAAATCTGATCGCTCACTCGATCACACAATCACTTTCGAACTAGTATCGTTCACATGACCACTCTAGTATGGACTCTGATCTGGTTCCTTGATTAGAAACCATCACTCTCCTTGCATATCCATATACTATGATAGAGAACTCCAGGATCAATCAAAAATCCATATCCAATGTTCGCTGTCAAGAATCGAGTGAAAAGTTCTAACTCGGACTGATGTAAATCACCTCAAAATCTAGTACTCGAATTTGGATCAAACAGTTATGTGAATAAAATAATATACATATAACATATGTATTTATTTTAATTGGTTTTTTATTATTTAGATTCTTTTATTTCACATTCATTTATTCACATTGCTTTATTCACATTCACTTACTTCTTAGTATATATTTTGCAATTCTAGTTTCACTTAAGAACCATTCCACCAAATTTATGTTTAACAACATTTCATTCCATACTAAATTCATTTATAAATCATTTCATAAAATTTCACTTAAGTTTATAAACATTTTATACAACACTTCTCATGTTTATTATCACCACATAACTTAAGTCCATATCCATTTTAGATCGAATTCAATTTCATTTAAGTCAATTCATTGTTTAATTTCAATATTCAATTCTATCAACAACATTATAAACCATATTCAATACACTAATTCATTTAATTAGTTCAATCATTAATTCATTTCAAATCACAATCAATTCCATTTCCAAAAATTATTGCATTCAACCTAACTTAGGTTAAATTTCTTTTCAAAATTCATTTTATTTAACTTAAGTTAAATTTCATTTCAAATTTGTTTTTCTTACATTCGTATTCAACAATTTAAAATCTTGTTTTAGCTTGCTAATTCTCCAAATTTATAAGTTAAAAAACTTTTTTTCTTATATTTTCATAAACACTTAAATGAAAATTTTCAGAGTTTAGATATCTTGTTCTTATTTCAAATTATATTGAAACAATATTACAAAATTTCTTTGTATTCCAAATCATACTTTTTGAATTTTAAATCAAATTAGTTTTACCAAAAAAAATTCCAATGGTAGTAATTCCTCTCTTGAAACCTGAAAATGAACGTCGATGATGTTGCAGTCATCATTGAAATTATTTCTAGTAACCGAAATGAGTTCTGTGCTTCTTAACACTTTTTAAATTCCATTTTAAAATATTTCCATTCAAATATTTTCAAAATCTTGAAAAACAATTTCCAAAATCAATGGGATTTAAATTCCCAAATTCTCAGCTTTTAAATCCTTTTTATTTACAAATCATATCTATAAATTTCCTGTATATAGTTTCACTTTGGTTATATAAAACCATTTCTTGATTGTTTATTTTGTTACATTGCAACTTTTACTAGAACACAAATAACAAATGATAATAATCAAATATTATCATTCACTAACAACTAAACACACCATATAGTATATTAGTTTCTAAAAAACTATTCTTTTATATATATATAAAATATTATCAAAATTAAATTATTCCATTTACCCCATCTCAAAACAATACCATATCGAAATTCTCTGTTCAAGTATTCAGAGATCCCTATCAATAACGTGAATTACTCATATTGACCAGAATCCATAAGCCACTCACCAAATCAATCAATACAATATAAAAAAATTTATATTACTAACAAATATGTGCTCATATTTACACTCAAACTCATTCTAGGGTGTTGCTGACCCTATCACTAATGAGTAATCCCTACCAAAGCCAAAGTTCTCGCTAACCTTCAGCTCCGATACCAAGTGTAACAACCGAGATTTTCAACCCTCGAAAATCGACACTAATACGTCCATTGTATTGCGTGTCGAGCAATCGAATGCTGGAAAAAACCGATTGTTTGGGAAAACTAACCAACATAGAATCTCACAGCGGAACGAATAATCTATAATATACAGCAAATCTTTACATAATGGAAAATGTAATATACATATAACAATCAGAGAATATTAACTTATTTCAGCCCGGATAGTTACATGTCCTCACAAATGCTGATGATTTCAACCACAAAATAGTGGAAAAATAACCATGTACGTGAATAAATTTCCGGGCCTCCAACTCGTTTCCTGAAGCTCCAAAGCATACAAACTAATTTGTGATATGTTCGGTCTGAAACAAGCATTATAAAAAAATAACACTCGACTTATTCTGGTAAATCAATGTGAGAAAAACACACCTCAATTGAATTTTAAAGTTATAAAAACCTTTTGAAATAAAGGTATCTTATATGATCACACAACACATAAACACGGATGGGGTTTTCCTTACAATAACCAAAATAATTCTGTAGAAAATACATTTATATTATAATAATGTCTATGAGTCAAACTAAAATATGAATATAGCTGAAATGCTTTCATCTCACTTTTCAGCATAGTTGGGCACAACTAAGTTCATATAGCGCTTACTGGAAAATGGATTCCATACAATGACCGAGCTATTGGAGTATCACTCTTCACGGTGCATCTCTAGATAAAATAACACTGAAGTCGAGCCTATCGACCCCTACCGACAGAGAACCGACCTACCCTTTACTAGATAGTACCGAATATGATCACCCTTCCGTTAATGGGCACGTAGCATACAAATGAGAGATAATATCAACTCTAGATAGGGATGGTCGTACCCTACTTGGGGACGACATACTTAGCCCTGCTACATCTCCCCTGTTTTAGTCATTTCCAGTTGATGAGGCTTGAGGCTACGCTTTACCTTTTATATAGCACTTCCCACTTGGAATGCTAACATTCCCTCCAGGCAACAATGCAATGCTAGCATTCATCCATACAAGTTCATTCTGGGACCGAACAAATTCTTGAGAGCTTCCTATTAAATTCCATCATTTTCAAGATGTCTTCACTTCGAAACGCTTGAGTTGAATCAAAGTATATTTCAGATAAAATATGTATCCCAATCTCTTCGAAATTTTTTTTCGATAATTTCTGGTAAACTGAAAGAGTGGAGATCACCTCCTAACCATGACTGATTTCCTTATCATTGTCCTAGGAGAATGGAAGAAGATTTATACGCAATTAAAGCATCATCGGAGATGATTATGCCATTTAGCTCACTTGTTTCTCCTAGATATTTCCAAAGTTACCTTTTGGTCTATATTTGATAGTCGGTTATTAAACAATAAAATGCACATTTAAATTTGAGATTTAATTCCATGAGAAAAAACAAACCTTCGTTAAGCACATAAGTAACCACTAGCCTCTTAATTAATCTTTTTATTAATTAAATTCACTTTGTAAATATTTGTATCAAAATTATTTTACAAAGATATATATCCACATATCTCTATATTTCAATACTTGAAAAAATATCCATATACTTATATCAACGGTACAGGTATATTCACTAAACACTGAGGAAGATTTTCTTTTTATACAATTCTAAGTTGTTTATAAATTCCATTAAAATTACTAAAACCATTTATTACTATTTTATAAATCCCTAGAACCGTTTATAAAACTCTTTTATACATTCCTAAAATCATTTAGGACCCTTTATTAAATCCATAAATCCATTGAAAAAACTCTTCTTATGAATCTATAAACCTATTTCTAAAATCTTATTATAAATATCTAAAACCATTTATAAAACCCTTTTCACCATAACTAACCTTCCTTTAAGTTTCCAGACTATATTATAAAACTTCTCTTATAAACTCACATTTGTTTATAAAACTCTATTTATAAATCTCAGAACATTTATAAATAAATTCTAATCACTTATTTCAAAACACTATCATATAATAATAATAATTACTGACAAATAAACGTAATAAATAAATAATAATTATTATATTCAAAACATCTTAAAAATAATATTTTATTATTTCTAAATATTGTTAGGTAAACAATAATAATAATTCTTTGTCATGACTATAAATAATAATTAACTTCTAGATACTATTAATAATCATTTATATTAACCTCATACCATATTAATCAATTAAATAATTAACTTTCCCAAATAGTAAAACATTAACAAATATCTTTAAAACAACATTAAATAACAATAAATAACTTTAACCAGTATTAATTGTAAATAAACAACTTAAAAAATATGAATTATAAATAAAAACACAAAAACAATATTAATTATAATTAAATAATTTTTAAACAATATTAAATATAAATAAATAATTTTAGAAAGAGAAATATAAATAGGGTAGAATAAAAGAGAGACTAAATCCTTTAAAACAACATATTTCTCTAATCAAATTTCGGATTTAAAATCATTTCCTGTGTCTAAAACCAATTCCAATTCAAATAGCAATTTAAAAATACCGATTTAAGACCAACAGCTACCAAATACTTAACCAATATCGATATTGATTTTCTATCACTATTGGGTTTAAGTGTTGACCACATAACAATGTCATAAACATGGTGTACACAATCATGTTTCATATTCAAAAATCATATAACAGGACTTTTTTTGAAATATATTAATAACAGCAAGGAATCCCATTAGATCCCTCCAACTTTTTCCCCTGCATCATAGCTTATATATATATCAGTACATATATATATATATATATATATATATATAAATAAAATTTGACAGTGGTGAGGAATCCTCTTGGATCCTTCCAACCTGTTCCCCCGTATCACAAACATATATGTTTATACAATATGGGTCATCCGCTCCCGAGGCGAGAATTAATCCAAACCAAGTGATAAAACAGTAAATCATCTAAACGTCCAATCAATAATTTTTATCAACTACATAATTTTACTGCTTAACCGAAAAGGTGAGTTTAACTCACCAAAATGTATGTTGTCGCCGAGGCATCCCATTTTGGAACTAAAATCGAATGACGTCCGATTGTGAGCCAAATTTCAACTGTCTCCAAATTCATCAAACCAGTTCCAATGCTAAGCTTTCGTCGTTACAAGTACAATACAAAAATCCACGCTTCGATTTGACCTTGTATGAGAGAGTTGTTAAAAGTTTAAGTTATCGATATTTAAATTAATTATATAATAAACTAATCACCTAATTAATTTTAATTACATTCTAATCCTTACACTCACCCCATTCTTCCTCGCTTTGTGCAATAATACCCTCTAACCAATTTCGCATGAATGTCTCCAGTGATACGGAGCTATGCTCTACCAAATCCGATGTCGTCTTCTCCATTGATCTACTCTCTATGCACTAAATGCGATGTTACCCTCCATTTCCCCTCTAGGGACCCAAAATAAAATGCGGCATCCATCCACTGTAGCCTCTATCGTACAACACGATGGCCTACACAGTGCCGAGCTCCCCCATACTGCCTCTATAGATGCGCCTCCCCGTGACTAAGCAAATGATGATGGTTTAGAGACCAATTCCTCACGAATCCAGCATGTGGAACCCGAGCTCCACCCTATACGGCCATGGCTATGTCTTGCTCACCAATGATAATTGAACCCTATAAATTATATGCTAAGAGAAAGATATAGCTCAAACGAGTCCAATGCAATTTGTTTCACGATTTACAGATTAATATATAAATATGTATTGATTTTTAAAGTTAGTAGCCTTTTTTTTCTTTTTTCCCTACTGATTTGAACGTGATTTTAATAGGGGACAAAGTATGGTTTTGAACGTGGGTAGGTATGGCCCGGTACGGTTAAACAGATGGGTTGCATAATATTATATATTATTTTGTATTCAAAAGTATCTTGCTCTACGCACTCCTAAAATCTCTAACTCCGAAGGAGACATGCTGCCTAGCGTTCTATATGTAATAACCCTATTATGAATCCAATGGAACTAGTCGCGAGCCATAATTTGATCATATGCTAAAGATAGCTTTTCAAACCCGGTTATATTATATAAATTTCTGAAATTAATTTCTATGCATTTCGATCTCGGACGACCAAATAATACGTCTAATTGCCACGAAATTCGATAGCATAAAATAACTCACTATTACGGATCCAATGAAAATGGTTTCTTTGAAATCTGAGACAGTTCTCCGAAAGGCTATTTTCACCTGTTAATTAAATTGATTTTGTTATAAAAACCAAACTAATCATTTTTAATTCTAATTTAAAAGTTTACTATCTTCATTCTTATTTAAATAGAATTTAAATCAGCTTTCAAAATCAATTTATTCATATTAAATGCAGGATTTGATTATTTAAATAATTACAAATATTAAATTAAACAATTTAATTATCAAATAAATCGCTATATTTGAAATTCAAGTTATTTAGCTTATAAAATAACCTTTTCAATATTTAAAATCAATTAAATATTCCAAATTCAAATGGCTGAAATTCTAGATCGTTACTAAAACCATAAAGCTTGCATTTAGAATTGGATTTCCAACATGATAGGGAACTAGTGACCATTCAAACCAAAAAAATCCGCATATATAAATACTAGATCACTCCAGTGGCTTTACACAATCTCCAATAGCCTCTGAACTATACTACAATACTACCATGGAATAGAATATTACTTAGTGGCTTTACATGATCTCCGTCAGCCTCCATATTTGTCCATTTCATCGTGTTAAGGCAACAGATTCCTTTCACTTCTCATAATAGCCCGAAATATGTTCTATAAACTACATAGTATCCCGTGTCATTCCTGGGATGTTAGGCTCGTAAGGTTACGTTCCATAATGCCACGCTTTGATCATAACAGGTTCCACTTTGAATTCCACATTGTCATTCCTTCGATTACTATTTAATTTCAGAATGTACAACCTTTGAGCTCGTACGTCTCGGAGAATGGTGTTAAGCTAAGAGAAGTTGCCTTCTTCGCCACCAAACAGATGTATGTTTCTAAAAGTCAACGTTTGTAATCTCAGAAATGCAGACATTCATCAATACAAGTCTGTTCTGGGACTGAATGAAACCGAAGGCACTCCTCCTGCTACAACCTGTTGGGAATTATCCCTAGTATCAGTAGCGATTAGTCCTTGAGATCGAAGATTTTCAAAACAGAGTGCTACTAACAACCATAAATATATGATATGGTAAATTTCACCTTGAGGGACTAGTGGAAAGAAGCTCTTAATCAAGAAGATCCACGGTTTCAAAAATCATCATCTTCATCAGGTCTTCACTTTCGAACGTATACATTGGTTCGAAGTGGGTTTCGGATAGGAGTTACCCAGTGCTTACCCGGGTTCCTTTGAACCAATCATCGATTAAAAAGATGTTAAGTTCATATGTGATTATCAATCATCATTCAATTTAATTCATCTTTTTATTCATTCATAAATATCTCATAGAGATGTTATTTTAAATTATTCCATTTTTCTTCTTGATAGTATATAGAATCGTTAACCCTCATTTATCTAATCATTTGGTTTATTAAACCTTTTCGAATCTTGGAATAATTCTAAATCATTTCACTTCTTACTTAGGAAAACATCTCCATATTACTCGCTGAATCTTAATGAAAGGTTTCATAACTTTCAATCGGTTCAAAATGTTATTTAAGACATCATTTGCTATAAACCCAAACCAATTAATATTGAGTATTAAAAGGAATCCATAGAAATTATACTCAACACTAATTTCCGTATTTAGCAAGTATTATGGACAGAATAACGGTGAAATCGCCTTTTAAATTCCACGAATAGTACGAGCCCCTCCTCGGAATTTAACACCGAGTATAAGAAGATTTATTTTTATACAATCCAAGTTGTAATTTTTGAAAATTATTCTTTTATACTTAATTTGTATAACTTTTTGAGAATTCTAAATCTCATTTTATTTTGGGAAAACTTTAATACGATCTTTTTAGAGCATCCGGGCTTTCCTTTCGATCTATTCCATCCCTCGCCTAAAAAGAGAAAACAGTTGCCAGGTAAGTTCAGGGCACTGGTTGCTCCATTCCTAACCTTAGTTAACCTTGTTTTACCGTTTAGATCTCACAAGTGGGACAAATGTACTAGTCGTTTCCGCATACTCCTTTCATTTTTAGAAATGATTTATAAGGCTTCCAAATCATTATTTAAAACACTTAATTATTCTTTCAAAAATCATTTATAAAATATATGAAAATGAATGGTTAAGTTTAAAATCACATTTCATAAGTTATTTAAAATTACCATGAAAAGTGCCATGAAAAGTGTTTTAAAAACTATATTGAGCAAAACGACTTTTCTGCCTTTTGGAAATTCATTTATATAACTTAAATTTTCGTTAATTTTTTTAAAAGATTTATAAAATTTATTTCATATTTTTAATTTTTTTTTAAAAATATTCATTTTAAAGAATTTTATACTTTGGTCACTTAATTGCACGCGATTTTCCTAAAAACTTGTTATCAACTTATTTAAAATTTCAAAATAAAATCTTGATTTTATTTCTTTATTAAAAAACTGTGGATGTAATAGTCCAAAAATTCTTTTCTCAAATAATTCTGAGCTATATTCCATTTCATATACTCATTTTCTTTGGCGTGAAATCGCAAACCGCCATTACGTGACGCATCTAGTTTTAACTTGTTTTTCAATTTCTTTTCAAATTTCATGGAAACACTTTTATATGTTTATAAAATAGTTCTAAACCATTTTAAACTTATTCTAAACAATATTTTCATATTTCAAACTCATATTCATTCCATATTATAATATTATATTATTATAATACCATTTTCAACATTTTAGATATTTTAAAATCATTAATAGGCTAAATAATTTTGATACACATCTTTATATGGATTTAATTCTCATTTAATTAACTATGGTTAATAACTAACAATTTCTGTTATAATTTATCAAACCAAGTAATCATCCATATTAACATCCATATATTCAAACAAGTAATCAACCAAGTAATTAATCACACATTTTATCATCGAATATATATTCTATTTACATATCAATAAACTTGGAATTATTTAGAGATTAATTAGTAAATTTAAGTTTGAGTACTCGCCTTTGTCTCTGACTAATTCTTCCTACCAACATTCTTATCGAACAACACTTCTCTAAATCACCACCTAAACACACCTCCACCTTTCCATTGTTTATGCTCCTCCTCCTTCATCATTGCTTAAGGCCATAGTCTCCCCCTGTTATTGCTTACGGCCTAAGGCCATTAAAGAATAGAAGAGGAAGAAGTAGATTAAGAAGAAGTTAGAGAGTAACAAGTAGATTGGTACTTAAACGGTCCATAATTTTTAATTCTCCTACCTCTCTTAAAGAAGATAAGCCATTAATGAGCATAAAAATGAAAAAGAAGAAAAATTAGAAGTGTGAGCAAATGAGTGAATGGAAGGTGGTATTTCTAAGAAAAGAAAGAAGTGATAAATTACTAAATTAACCCCTTAGAAAATTACCAAAATACCCTTGGATGTTTTCAAAACTATCACATTACCAAAACAATACTTACCATCAAACATCATACTGTACTTTGTCCCTTAACTTATTATTTAAGTATAGCATGATTTGACTTGATTTGATTTGAGCTTTTTGACTTTTCTTACTTTTACTAATTACTTTTTAGAATTTCCTAATTATGGTTAGTAAAAGTAAACGTGCTTGGTTATGAAATATATATATATATATATATATATATATATATATATATATATGTTAAAACATGTTAACAAAGGTGCAACAACGTTGTGACAAATTATATTGAGCAAAACATTGATTTTCGACAACGTTTTACGGTCACATTTTGACGTTTTTGTTAAAATATTTATTTATGTAAACAAAAATTGAAAATAATTTTTTTTATCATCCTTAAATAATTAAAACAAGTTTATTTTAGTTATAAAACCATATTTAATAATATTAAAATCCAACGTCGATTTGTCAAAATGCGATGAAATTTGTCAAACATTAAAAAATAAGTATGTATATAGTTATAAAACTTTTATCAATCAATTACTATCACTATATAATTTTTTTAAAAATGAATCATTTGTCATTAAAATTTTTAATTTATATCCAATTTTATTGAAAATCATCTTTTGTCACTTTGCGATGAAAATCCAAACTTCTTGATTCGAAATCAAATTCTAAAAATAAGTTTATTATTTTTATTTATCGTATAAAACATGATTATTTAATTTTAAATGTTATATATTTGAATATTTTAAAGTTAATTAAATATTTCATTTAAAAGTAATAAAATTACGGGTCATTACAATATGCATGGACGTTTTATTGTGTTTGATACATAACATGTAAGGTGGATTCTTTATGCATTGGCAATAGAAATTATCATACATGTTATGTTGTGTATAATATCATGATTTGTTAATGAATTTGATATATGAAGCAAGCATCAAATCAGAAACGATATCACCAAATGGTTGTTTGAGATATTCTCGTGTATTTATGAATATTAAATAATTGTTTATAGAAATAACAAACTCCTTATGAAGAAGTATTCAGACTCAAACATCATAATTGATACTAAGTATAGCATGCCAATAATAAATTCAAGTTAAGAATCTTTAAGTTAGTAAAGTTTCAAAATGAAAGATCGTGGCTGATTCAATGGAAAAGGCTAAGTACGTCGCCTTGAATAGTGCTATAATAAAAGCAATGTATATAAATATTAATGCACAAACTTTTAACCAAGCTAAGCGTGATTACAAATATTAAGAATCATATAACACAATTATACGATAACAACATCATGATTGTTAGTGTGTAGGATCGTGTAATATGGAATATAATTAAATCTAAATGTGGAAACAGATTATAATAGCAAAGTAAATGGAAATAAGTAAAATAAAACAAGCACACAGGAATTTTTATACTGGTTCGAACTTCCCGTTCTATGTCCAGTCCCAGACTCCTTCTGGAATTTCAACTATAATAACCCTTACTTAACCCGAAGGAACAGGTATATACAGTCTAAGCAGCAGAGCAGACACCTGAGCATCAGAACAGGATTTTCGCTTCAACAGCAGAAGAGGACTTCACTAATACAAAAGTATATCTGACACTGTGTGTGTTCTTGGTAACACTGATTTGTCACTGATAGTACAAACCTCCTATAATCAGATCCCCAAGTATATGAAGTGTATGTGAAGATATGAAGAGAAGGTAATGCTAAGAATCGAAGATTATGAAAGTTTATTTATAGATTCAAAGCAGTAAAAACGTTCGTTCACTGTTTGAATGCAAATATTAAAGCACAAGAAGAATATAAGAAAGTTAGAATGAATTTCGGTGAGTATGAAGTGTTTGTGAGTATCTATATATAATAGTTGAAGGGTTACTGCCATTGATGAAGAGTTCTGATGAAGAGGAGCACCTATTTCCGTTCAGAGAAGAGTAGCATCCTTTCGAAGAAGAAGTTGCCTTTTCAAAAAAAATGGCAGTTGGTCTCGGGTCAGTCGACTGGTCGTTTATGGTCAGTCGACTGATTATGCAAAATATTTAAAAATAAACGGTGCATATGTATATGTACACAGTCAGTCGACTGGATGGTTATGGTCAGTCGACTGGCTGTGACATTTTTACATAGTGTGCTTCTGTTTTGAATGCTTTTGTGAAATATGAAGTGCGGACTACTTGAGGATAGATTTTAACATATTTCTAAGACTCAATCATACATACTAGACAGTGAAAGCATAGATTAGAACAATTCTCTTTGATATAGTCCGTTTTCTTTTTGTCGTGAATTCTCTTTTTCTTCTAACTTGCTTTGTCATGAATCAAAACTAGCGATTAAACATTCTCCCCCTTTTTGATTGATGACAAACCTGTATATATAAACGTCCTAGAGAACAAATATAAAAAACTCCCGCTGAATATATGATAATTCTTGTACCTGCAAAAAGATGATTAGAACAATTCTTCTCCCTCTTTGTCATCGACAAAAAGGAGATATAGCAAAAAATAATTGCAATATAAAGTGGAGAAATAAATATCAAAGAGAGACTATTTTGTACAAGTCTCAAAAGATAAACAATTAGTAAGTTGTAATATGTTTAAATTAACAATAAGGTTATAGATAAGCAAATTAATTCATACCGAACTCACTTACCAAAAGACCTACTCATCAAGATCCCAATTGCATTCTCCCTCTGGTGCGGGCTCTTTTCTTGGTCTAGAAGCGCCTTGAGCACCATTTCCTGCTCCACTAGTGTCGCTACTAGTATGCTCCTCGGATGTAGACCATGTAAATCGAGATGCGGGGCATTTTCCTTGGGCGACAGACGTGGTAGCAGTTGAGAAGAACATGATAATGCATCCCATAATGTAGAAAAGAAGCCTTTGATTTTATCGAGTTTCTTATCCATTTTCTTGAGTCAAGAATCCAAAATAAGTTGAGTGCGGGAGAGAATTTCTATGGATTCACGGGTGCTAGAGGAAGTAGCTAAGCGAATATAGCTTTCTTCTTGTTGCGCTACCGGTTCTCTAATTGTAGGACATTCAGATTATTGTTGTTGAGCTTGTTGATGCTTCCAATCTTCAAATGAAGTAATAGGTGGTAGACGTGTTGGTAGCTTCATAAGACTTATGGTCCTTATATTTATCATTTCGACAGTAGAGAATTCGGAATTCGGTTGACGAACACCCGCATCTAGAAGAAGTCGCATAATATATTCTCCAAAATAGATAACACGCATATTTCCATGTGTGAAGGTGAGAAATTCATCCATAATACGACGCAACCAATTAACGCGTATATTTTCCCATATGGCATAAAGATCTTTGAAATTTTCTGGATAAATTAATTCATATGGTCCGGTTCGGGGCAGAATAAATCGCATAAGTGTCATGTGTGAAATTCTTGCTTTAGGACGAAGAAGCTTAGAACGCAATTCAATCATGTCGTCACCCATGAACATATGACTTATTCTATCTCTTTTCTTCGATTGCATTCGACATCATTTAAATCTATTCCTTCATTCGGAGATTGAAGTATATGTGTCATTCTATCAAGCGAAAAGAAGACTTGTTGTCCACATACCAAACTCCACACATAATTATTTGGATTCGATGGTTGTTGGTGACCAAGATTTAAATTTGTGAAGAAAAAGTTCTACCATAAGATGATTAATATTGTGGCGGTTTGCATTGTAGTCAAGGAGTGACTCTAAACCACATCTTCGCATTAGTTCTTGAAGAGAGTAAGCACCAAAATCAGAATAAACCATGAAAGAGCCTTCAAAAATCCTAGAGTTCTTCATCTTCTCCCATCGTTCAATTGTAGTTGCATCATATAGCCAATGAGCAACGTGAATATCAACAAAGGATGAAGAACCTTGTTTTGAGCATTTAGATCTAGGAGGGGACATTAATTTGGTGTTTTTTGAGGATTTTGTGAAAGAAAAATGGGGGCTAGGGTTTTGGAGGCAGTAAAAACGAAGAAGGTAAAGTAAATAGATGGTAAAAAAGGTTTAAAAAGACACAAGAGAAGCCTTTTTTGTACAGCCAGTCGACTGGTCGGGGTAGGTCAGTCGACTGGTTGATAACCCGAGAGTTTTTTACACTGTAATCAGTCGACTGACCCATATGTCTCAGTCGACTGGTTGACATCCCGAGAGATTTTTCACCCTGTAAACAGTCTACTGGTTTTGAATATCAGTCGATTGACTGTAGATGTGAAATGCAGTAAAGCTTAAAAACAAATATTATTATAAAGGCATTTACATAATCGAAATCCAAGTAAACAAGAACAATAATATACAAGAAAATATGATTATTTAGGAGTTTTTGGAGAGCATTCATGTGGTTCAACCTTGGTGTTCTCAACATAAGGTTGCAAAGGAGACCAATAATTTTGGCGTTCCCAAGAGTTTGGAGATGCCGAAGGTTGATGTGGAGTTTTCCCCCATTGATTCCAGCTGGACGAGTTTGGTTGACGAGATGTTGGAGGTTCAACAATATCATGCTTAGATGATTTTTCACAGAATTTAAGAGCAATTGATTCTATAAGGCTAAGGCGACTGTAATTCATCCTTTGTTCATAATACATTTCTCTTTGTAGATTGTTTTGCTCCTTTTGATAATGATGGATTTCATTAATTTTTTCTTTTGTTTTTGGAGAAACAAACAATTATCTTCGATACTTCTTAGGTTTTGGAGAAAATCCAGTGTGATATAGACATGGTTCATGTAAAGGGGTAGGAGTTGGCAAGGACAGAGTAGAGCTACTGTAAGAATTATAGCTACTAGAGGATGTTGGAGTAGCAAAGGACAATTTGGAGTTAGAGGAGTCGTGAGAGGCCATTGAGAGAAACTTGAATTTTAAAGTTTTTGAAAAAAATGTAAGGATGATTAAAAAAATGAAAGGAATGCAGATTATATAGATGGATTTGAGCTGAGATTGAGTGGTTAGAAACAGCAGAACATTAATAGCCAGAGAGGAAAAACCGATACAAGGAATGGATGAAAATTGATTGAAAGGTGAATAGTTAAGAACGAATGAAGAATAAGATGCAGCAGGAAAACATACATAGCACGGCTGGTAAGATATTGAACTACCAGCTATGAGACCCGAGGTCGAGCTCCAGCAGCTATGTATTTAATTTTTTTTTGAACGAAAATTTCCAGAATAATTAAAACCAAACTTCTAGTTGAAACAAGAAACAGTCATAGCTCAATTGGTAAGAAGCAATTAAAATACAATAAAGGAGAGGTCATGGGTTAAACTCTCTCTAGAGACATAATTTTTTTTATTTTGATAAAATTTGAGTGAGAGTTATATATATATATATATATATATATATATATATATATTGTCAAGTTGTGTTATGAAAAACTACAAATACAAATAGTATATGTATAAAATTTATAAATTTTTAAAAGAGATAATTCCAAGTTCTCGTCTTAAATTGATGAATGTGTTTTCATTTAAAGGTTTTGTAAAAATATCTGCCAATTGTCTATCAGAGGAAACAAATTCTAGATATATCTAATCCTTTTTAATATTATCACGAAGAAAACGATGACGAATGTCAATATGTTTTGTTTGTGAGTGATTAACAGGATTTTTAGATAAATTAATAGCACTAGAATTATCATAGTAAATAGTCCACTTGGATAAATTAAAACCAAAATCTTGTAATGTTTGTTGCATATAGATAACTTGAGCACATGCGAGAGCTGTAGAAATATATTCTGCTTCACATGTCAATAATGAAACACAGCTTTGTTTCTTACTAAACCAAGATACAATTGACTGTCCAATGAAGTGACAAGTCCCACTTATACTTTTTTAATCTGTCCGGCTTCCTCCAAAATCAGCGTTACTATAGGACACTAATTCAAAAGGACATTCCATTGGATAGAATAGTCCAAAGTCCTTGGTTTTATTAAGATACCATAGTATGCGTTTCACTGCTCGTAAATGTGATTCTTTGGGATCCGCTTGAAATCGTGCACACAAAAAGACACTCATCATTATGTCAGGTCTACTAGCTGTTAAATATAGTAACGATCCAATCATACTTCGATATAGTTTTTGGTCAATACTTTTTCCACTTCCATCTTTATCAAGATGTATGGTTGTACTCATAGGAGTTGGTTTGGTAGAAGTATTTTCCATACCAAAGCGTTTAATTAGTTTGTCACAATATTTTTCTTGATTAATAAAAATACCATTTTCTAGTTGTTTTATTTGTAAGCCAAGAAAATAATTTAAATCACCCATATGGGACATTTCAAATTCTTTAGTCATTATTTTAGAAAAATCTTCACAAAGTCTTTCATTTGTAGATCCAAAAATATTATCATCAACATATATTTGAACGATTAAAATATCCTTTTTATTTCTTTAAAAAAAAGAGTTTGATCAACCTTTCCAATTTCAAAACCAGAATCTATTAAATGTCTTTTAAGACGATCGTACCAAGCACGGGGTGCTTGTTTCAAACCATATAAAGCCTTTTTAAGCTTATAGACATGGTTAGGAAATTGTTCGTGTATGAATAACGGAGGTTGTTCAACATAAACATTTTATTTTATAAAAACGTTTAATAAATAACTTTTGACATCCATTTGATATAATTTAAAGTTATGAAAACATGCAAATGCTAGTAAGATTCGTATTTCTTCTAATCTAGCGACTGGAGCAAACGTTTCTTCATAGTCAATTCCTTCTTCTTGATTATATCCTTGAGCAACTAATCTGGCTTTATTTCTAGTAAAAATTCCTTGTTCATCTGCTTTATTTTTGAAAACCCATTTTGTACCAATAACTGATGATCACTAGGCCATGGAACTAAATTCCAAATGTCATTTCTTTCGAATTGGTTTAGCTCTTCTTGCATAGAGATAAACTAATTTTCATCGGTAGATGCTTCTTTAATATTTTTAGGTTCAATATTAGATAGAAAAGCTACATGACCCATTTGATTTAATTGACTTCTTGTTCTAACAGATGAATTGAGTTCTCCAATAACATTAACAGAAGGATGATCTCCTAATATTCTAGGTGGAGATCCTAATTCATTGTTATTGTGATCAATGTTTTCATTATTTTCAATATTTGAAATTTCTTTGTTTGTGATATTATCAGAGAATTCTTCATCATCTCTTATACTTGGGATTTGTTTAAAATTTTCATCGAAAGATACATGAAATGTTTCTTCGATAATATTTGTTCTTTTATTATAAATTCGATATGATTTTCTTCGATTCGAATATCCTAAAAAGATTCCTTCATCGGATTTTGAATCGTATTTACCAAGATGATCTTTTATGTTTAAAACAAAACATTTTGAACCAAAAACTTCAAAATAAGAAATATTTGGTTTTCGTCCATTGAGAAGTTCATAAGGAGTATTCTTGGTTAGTGGTCGAATAGAAACACGATTCAAAACATAACAAGCTGTTGCAACTGCTTCAGCCCAGAAATATTTTGGTAACGTACTTACATTTAACAAAGTCCTTGTACATTCTTGTGAGGTTCTATTTTTACGTTCTACAACTCCATTTTGTTGTGGAGTTCTAGGAAACGAAAAATTATGAAATATTCCTTTTTTCTTATGAAAATGTTCAAAGGCTTCGTTTTCGAATTCACCTCCATGATCACTTCTTATGTTTTTGATTTTCAAATCTTTAAAATTTTGAATTCTTTTGACAAAAGTTTTGAAATTATCAAAGGTATCACTTTTATTTTTCATAAAAATAGTCCAAGTATATCTAGAAAAATCATCAACAATAACAAACACATGTCTACTATGATTAATGGATCGTATTTGTGTTGGTCCAAATAAATCCATATGTAGTAATTCAAGTGGTTGTAAAGTTGAAATCCACATGTCTACTACAATTCTATTATGTACTTTATATAATGTATTATATTAATTAATTAATTTAAATAACAGTGTAATTAATAGAAAATAAATAATTGGTACGTTTTGTGGTAGTATTTAGAAAGTGTTGTAAATGTGAGTAATTTATCACAATGAAAATAAATATACCATTTCAAGTATTCATAGTCAAGATGTTTCGAGACTGGTTATTGATACATCCATTGAGACTAGAATACGTAACACTCTCTAAATATTAGGCAGTGTATTGCTCATAACTACTGGAGGCACCAATGGGTTACGTACTGATAGTTATTGGATAACTATGGAATGACTCGCTAGATAATTTTCTATTGGTTATTATAACTAAGATCAAATAGAAAATACCGATGTGTCAAAATTACATAGTTCTCTTGACTTGAGAATATTGTTGAGCTTCAATGTGAAGCTCCACTATGATTATAGTTAAATTATGGTACGACATCCATCGAATGACTATAGTTTGGTTGAGTGCAAGCATTGGAAGTGAAACACTATTCAAGAGTGGATCCATCTCATCCATTATATAAGGTTAGTATCATGGTCAACTGAAGTCAACTCAATGTCAAAGTCTCAGGCCAAATTTTTGTTAATAATATTTGTTATTATTCAACCAAAGACTTTGTGTTTGGGCTATAGAGTTGAGTATGGATGTATTATAATTTTGACCATTAACAAATTCCATAAGTCCAAAGTGATATTGTTTTGATGAGGAGAAATGGTTTAAATAATAGTCACAATTGGGTAACGTTTAACAAAGTAAAATTGGAATTTTCTAAGACTAAGTAAGCAATAAATTTTGGCCAAAATGTCACACCACCTAGTAATTGACGTTGCACATCAATGTTCGAATATTTCGATATTAATCGCTGTCGCATAACCGAAATCGTGGAATGCTCCTTAGCCACATGATTTAATTAGTTTCTAATTTTTTTGGTAAGGCCAGCCGGTTTTTAAAGTGGGCCGTCCACTATTTATTATAGCAAATAATAAAACAATACAAAGCTGGTGATAAGCGGGTTGCCTATCAACAAATACAAGGTTTTTAAAGTGGACCGACCACTAATCTAAACTAGATTACAGAACAGGAGTCGGACAACACACCCGAACAAAATATTGGTACCGCACAGGGTACATAAAAAGACAACCCAAGTTGCACAAGGCAATCACAAAGAAAACACCTAACTAACCCACACAACTAAATGTAATTTCCAAAAGGAACAAAATTCCAAGGTAACAGAAACCAAAATCCTAGAGACCAAACAACATAACCATATACTGGCAGAAGTGCAAGTAGAACCATCAACGAGAGGATACACAGTAGGTACATGAAGCTCCAACTAAACAAGGTAAATGAAATACCAAAATAACAAGCAGGAGGCATGAAGACAGGCAAGACCAAATCGCAAGATATCCATCACCGAAATCACAAGAGCAATGACAATCAGGAAAACACAATGCAAGGTCACAGAGCAATAACCTTGAAGATTTCCAAAGAACTACAGACCAGCAAGCACAAGGCGAAACAACGAAGGGGGAGGATCCGCAAAACAACGAACCCGGAGCCTACCAAACACCAAAGAGCAAAAACAAAGCAAGGCAACCACCAAAAAAACCCAAAAAAAAGATCAAAACTGAAAACGCACCAAAAGACAAACAGTCAAAAACAAGACCAGACCGATCGCTCGAAACAAAGTCCAGAACTAAGCCAAGAGCGCCAACCAAGTTCATAGAAGCCACTTCTGCTGCAAGCAGTCACCAAGGGCAGAGAAATGAGAAGAGGCGCGACCAGATGACAAGACCATGAACCAAAGAACAACAATCAATCAAAGCTCGAAATCAACGAAGGAAAATAAGATGCGAATCAGAGGATCAGAGCAAGTAAAAAGTGGGTTAATGTATGGATAGGGTAGCAAGTCACAGCAAGGGGAAAGCTGGGGTTAAGGGAGAAAGAGAGTGAAATAAGAATAGAATGAGAGAATAACACGGAAGACTAAGAAGAGAACGAAAGAAAAAATGGAAGGGGCGACGGGAAGAAAACCCTAGTCCCCATTGATGAAAACTTGAACCCTAGTCGAAAAAACAAACGTGAAAAAAGAAAAATTAGAATTATAAAAATTTATTTTGATTTGATTAAATGAATTATTAAAAATATTTATAATAATTATAAATATATTAATCGATATATGATATCAATACGTGTTTAAATTGGATTAAAATGCAAAATATATTTGTTCGGGCTTTAACGGGGTTGAAGCCCATATAATGGCTTGTTTGTTTGGCAATGATAGTGACAGTAAGTTTGTGATGTCCCGGAAATTTAGGCAATATTTATTTCATAATTTCTTTAATAATTATTTTAAAATGTGAAATATTGATTTAATAATTTAATTAAAACATAAATTCTCTTTTGAAGATTAATAATTATTTAGTTTGTTAAATGATATTCTTTTCAAATGTTAAAAATGTTTAAGTAATAAATTTATCTTTCTAAACTGATTTAAAAATATTTTATTTATAATGTATAAATGTTTATACATTGTAATTAGAGGATTTGGTTTTATTTTTAATTTATATTAAATAAAGGATATTTTCTAATTATTATATATAAATGTATAAATTGTAAATTGATTTCAATTGATTTAAATTAGTATTGTAAACTTTTCAAAAGTTTGTTTTAAAGATCTATCTTATATTTTTATAGAAATGTAAGTAAGTATTTATTTTGTTTATAAAAATAAATATAGTTTAAATTTTGTTTTATAATAAAAGTTGTTTTGTTTTATTTTAAAAATTGCTTTTCTTTGAAATAAGATTTAATTCATTCTTGTTAAAATATAACATTTGATTTGAAAACTTTTGAATAAATGAATTCAACATTATTTTTCTTTTGAAAATTTTCTCTTTTGAAAATTTGCTTTAAAATATTATTTTAAAATTTCAAGTAAACATTTAAATTGTGTATATGTTATTATTTAAAGACTAGATGTTAATAAACATTTAGAAACATTTTAAAATAAATTAGAAATGGTTTAAGATAATATAAATACAATTATGAATTAAGAAATTGCTTTTAAATATTGAAATGAACATATGTTAGCTTTTTAAACTAAATAGAAGACACTTGTAAAAAAATTGAGATAATAACATAACAAGTGGCATTTGTTTTAAAACTTATTATTTAAATTATATTGTCAAGAAACATAACAAAAGCATTTGGTTAAAACACTTTTTCTTCAATTGAAAATCTGAAAACCAGATTTGTAAAAAGAATTTCAAAACCCAAAATTTTAACTCATGTTCAAGAATCAAACTACAAATTTGCAAAATCAAAATATAAATCAAACTTCATATCTGCAGTCTAAAATCTGCACACAACTTCAAATCTGCAAAATCAATTTCTTCATATCTGCATACGATATTACAACATCAAATCTGGAAGAAACTCAGCAATCAAATTATCAGATTCAACCGTTGCAAAGTCTAAAATCAACATCAACCAGAAGATCAATTTCTGTAATCTAAATGAAAGCTAGATTTCAACCTGCATTCAAAACAGTTCCTGGATTGTGCAATTGCATCTATGAAATTGTGCTCTGCTCCTTCTAAATTAGGTGAGTAAACCTTTATTTTTAAAAACAGTTTCTCTTTTAAAATAGATGCTTAAGCAAGAATAAGAAATAAAGACTAATGCATACTGTTTCTAAGAAAATTAAACTGCAGTGCCTTTATTTGGTGAATAACTTCACAATTTAAAGGTTTAAGTTTCTGTGCATGTGAAATGGGTAGAAATATGTATGTTGTGTGATTTCATATTGATAAATATTCTGCGTATACATATATATATATATATATATAAATATGTATATTTATGGTTTGCTGTTACAGGTATCTTTTTACCTGATTCTGATTTAGAAACTAAACCTTTAAATGGAACTAAAAACATGACCTCTTGAATTGATTCTCTGTTGTATTTGTTATGAAAATGAGGGATGTTTGTTTAGTATAGATTAAGCTTATAAATCATAATTAAGATTAAAATTGAAATCTGTTTCACTATAAACTGTAAGGGACACTTAACATAAAAAAA
Organism: Allium cepa; assembly: GCA_030765085.1. Taxonomy (NCBI): domain Eukaryota; kingdom Viridiplantae; phylum Streptophyta; class Magnoliopsida; order Asparagales; family Amaryllidaceae; genus Allium; species Allium cepa. The sequence continues at coordinate 132,065,282 of CM060934.1, forward strand.
ATCAATCAATAATCTTAAACTTCTTAAATCATTGAAACAAGTTTATAACCTGAATACATGAATGAAATCATGATTTCTGAAACAAAAATCCTATTTTTAAAGTAACTGTGGGATTAGCATTCTGTTTTGAATAGAAAAAGAAATTTTAGAAGTATCTGATAGGCTAGTGGAATTTGGGTGTTAGAATGCTTCCTGTAGGTAGAATGTTGATGTGAGGATGGAGTAGATTTTGGTGATAGATGATCAAAGAGAGAGACAGGTGGTATGGATTAGGTTTTCCAGGTTATCAAAACCTAGTTTAAGTGTTGCAGTTCTTAGTCTATGCACATGCTCTCTGCTGCATCGAGTAAGAGTGGGATTTGGGAGGGTGCAGAAGGGGTGTAGATGGGTCATTAGCCGGAGATTGCAGTGAAGATGATGGTCAGAGGCGAGCCTATGGCTGTTGATAGGTTTCGATAGGGTTTGTGGTTGTGTTTCAGGTTGTTTAATCAACCTGAAATTTTGGAAATTTGAGTTGCAGTGGATATTAGGTGATTGAATCTATGTTAGGGGATGGTAAGTGACTTGTAGGAGTGGGTTAGCGGTGCTGGAGTTGGCCAAGGTGACGGTGCATATGCACCGTACAGGTTGGGTGTCTGGTGATCACTGTTGGATTATTCTGTGTGTTTTGCCTCATGTAGTCCTCGGGTATTTTTGTTTTTCACTCGAAGCAAGTGGTTGGAGCACTCGAATTGAATATAAGGTTTCTCGGGTAAGTTGGTTACAGGTTTAAAACCTAAGAGATTTTGCAGTTTTGAATTTTGATTGAATTCATATTTTTTTTAAGTTGAAACTTGATTCAAGTATAACTTGAATCTGAATTCAAATGTAGTTTTGAGTTCAAAGGTTTTTTAAAAATGAAATCTTAAATTTAAACAAGTTTTGAATTCAGTTTTCAAATCATGTTTAAAAACAGTTTCAGGTTTACCTTTTAAACCAGAATTTAATTCAAAACAGTTTTGTAAGTTTTTAATTTTTGAACAGATTTAAAAGTTTAAGCAAGATTTAAATTGTTTTGAGATCAAGTTAAAAATTGTTTTCAAGATTACTTTGGTATCCAGTTTAGATTTCAAAACAGTTTGCAAAAAAAAATGGAGATGAACATATTCAAATGTTTAAAAGTAGATTTGAAAATGAAAATTGATTTCAAGTGAATTTTAAAACTTGAAAGAATTTATTTCTTTTAATATTGAAATTAAGCCATGAAGTGTTTAATTTAAATTTGAAAGTTGAAATAATCAATTTATTTTCAAAGTGTGACGACCCGAAATTTTCGAGCATTTAAAATCGAAATATTTAATTGATTGTAAATATTTAACGGAGTAATTTTAACTAGTATTACGAATATCACAATTTGTTTGATAATTAAATTATTTGATTAAATAATTTGAAGTTAGGTGAAATGTTAAATCAGGAGTTTATGATTTTAGGCTATAGTAATTGGGACGATTCAAATTTAAGTTTTAAATTTAAGTAATGTATGAGTTAACCGGTTAAATTAAATCACGTCAATATTTTTGGTTTCACCTTCAAAACACTGTAACTAATGTTTCCTTCTTGCATACGCTACGTACTCTCCAGAAATTGCGTTGTTCTCGTCCACGATAAGATAGCATAGCCGACACTCCTTTTGTTAATCCCTAAATTTAGCTCAAAAGTCTTACTTTCAGCCGAAGGAAATCGAAAAAATATCATGTCCTCTCTCAGTCCTTTTCCCGTTTGAACAAATTCGTTCATATTCGAAATTAATAGCTCTTGTCCTCCTCAAATCGATTAACTGTGTGCAATCGAAGAAAGGTGAGTTAATATATTCGAAATCGTTTCTCGACCGGAGGCAAATCAATTGGAATCGAAGGCGAGGCTGGCGGTTGCTTCTGTTCGTTGTGAGGTACTTGCGAAGTGGATATCCTTATCTTAAGGGGCGACGATAGACGGCGACTTGGAAGCATGTGTTGTGGTTGGTGAATGTCTAGGGTTTGATGTTGTCTGGTTCAGACGGCGCACTCGATTGGGAGATGGCATGGAGGTGCGGCGCACTGCAAGATGAGGAGTTGCCTACGGTGGTCCAGGTCGTTGCGGCGATTGAGAAGAAGGTTGCGAGCCGTTCGAGTTCTTTCACGACAGCTAGGGTTTGGGCATCTTGAGTTTAGGATTAAGCTGGAAGGTAAAATAACTTTTCTTTTAATTTGAGTTAAATATATAGATAAGGTTTAAAGAAAACTATTTTGGAAGTTTTACAGAAAAATAAATATATGTATACACACTCTCAACTCATTAGTTTATTTTAAAAATATGTGTTTAGGTGATTAATTTATTTAATAAACTTATGTAGCTATGTTGTTACTGAAATGATTTATCAAAAGGGAAATTAGTTGGAAGTGTAATTATTTGCTTAAATAAAATCATTAGTTAAAATTAAAAATTTATTAGCTTGAATCAAATTTATTAACTGGGAAATTGATTGATTCGATTAAGTTCAAATATTAATAAATCATATAAATTATTATTCAAGGTTAATGATCGTGAAGAACAAGTTGTAAAGGAAATGGAATGCAAACGGAATAAGGTGAGTTAATCTCACTCAGTTAAATTTAAATTTAAATAATTGTTTGAATGACTGACTTGATGGATGTGATATAGTATGATATTTTGGAATTGGCATATTATATTGTGCTAACATTTGTGGATGCAGGGAAAACAGGTTGGAGGGATCCAACTGGACCCCTCACATTTATTTAAATTATTCAATATTCTCTGTTGTGATTATTTGATATTCTATGATGAATTATGTGGGAATATTGAATGTTATGGTGGATTGGATATATTTGGGTAAAATGAATTAAAAAAAATTATATAAATTAGATTTTGGAAAGAAAATAAAAGAAGTGAATTTGTAAGCGAAATAATTATAGAAAACTTGAATGAATTAAGAATGAATTGGAAAGACACAGGAGTAGTATTAAAATACTAATAAATAATCTTGAGTATGAAAAGAATTTTGAATAAATAGGAATTTATAAATTGTAAACTCAAGTTATATTAAGTAAAGGAATAAAGAATAATTTAAAACTTTAAAGTTTAAATTTATTTAAAGAATAAAGAAGTAACTTGAGAAATCTATGAATTTGTATTTTCAGTTAAAAGTAATTTAACTCATAATTAAGGAAATAAAATCTAAAATTAATGGATTTTGTAATAGAAAGGAAGAAAATTGGAATTCAATTTGGAAATTGATTCAAGTGATAGAAATTAGAATTTCAAGAAGAATGTGAAGGGAAGTATATTTCCCTGGATAGCCAAGTACGTTTTTAAAGAAAATTTAAATATAAGATAAAAGTTTAATGTGGTTTTAAAAAGCATATTTTAGAAATTTTATTATTACTGAATGTTTAAAATTCATAAGTAAATATTTTTCAAATCTATTATTGTAATAACGATTTAAATGTGACTTAGTATTTTATTCTTAAGAGTGAAAATCTAGTTTTATATTTTATAAAGTAACCTTATTTTCAAAAATCATATAGTATGTATTTTTAGTAAATTATTGAAGTAGTTTTTTAAAATGAATGTTTTAAAATATATTTCAAAGTAAAGTGTTTTTAAATTTATTTTAGATATCTTAAGTTTTGTGCTTGGTGATTTCAGTGGAAATAGAAATTATTTGGGAAATTGATTCTGAGAAAGGAAGATAGTTTTAAAACTGTTTCCAAAAGGGGTTTGAAAAGTAGAAATATATCTTGTGAAGATATTTTTGAGGGAAATAAATAATTTGGGAAAATTATTTATTGGTTGATGGTTGATTGTGAATATTAATTGATAGTTAAATAACCGACTATCAATATTGGCCAACTGCGCTGATCGTTTCGAAGAGACCGGGATCGAGATTTATTTCTCGAAAACCACTTCGATCCGGTTCATACGTTTTGTGCGAAAAACGTGTTCGGAGTCGGAGATGGAGCAGTGAAGTGCAAGGGCTATTCGCTACTAATCCTGAGGATATTTCCAAAATGGATGTAGTAAGAGTAGTGCCTTCGGTTCCGTTCGAACCCGGGACGGACTTGTATGGATGAATGCTTGCGAAAACATCGTCAGGTGGACGATGGGCATTCTAAGTGAAAACGTTCTAAAGGTAACGCTAAGCCTCAAGCCTCATCAACCGGGAATGACTGAAAATCAGGGGATATGCAGCAAGGTTAGGTGGGTCATGCCCAAGCAGGACAAGATATTTCCCCTGTCTAGATGTCCCTTTTTATATTTTTCGGCTTAGTGGGTGGTTGGTCGCGCCAACCACGGGGTTTATCTTGTTCGGGACTGTTCAGTAAGGAATGGTTCCGGCCTTGTGTTGCAGGTGATGAAGGGAGTAATCCTCGGTACGGTGATTTAGGCCCCGTACTGTGACAGGTGGTACCCCAGTGCTTAGTCATTGTTGGAAATCCATTTTCCCTACGAGCCTTGTACGAGTTTTGTTTGTAGTACCCACTTTTGTGGCTAGTAGCTGGAATTTAATAGATGTAACAATTTCGGCTATTTTATAAGTATTTGTAAATAGACCCTATTATAATATCAAAGGATTTCTATAAAAATTGCTTTAGCTATCGTAAGGTAAAAACCCGACATGTTTATTTGTGGCGTGGTCTTACGAGATGCTTTTGTTTTCAAAGAATTTTTGAAACTTTAATAATCAATTGGGTGTGATTTTCTCATGCTGGTATTCCAGACTGACTCGGGTGTTATTTAACTGTAATGCTCGGGTCAGACCGAGTATTATAGAATACAGGATATGATGCTGTGGAGCTCAGGAGACGAGCTGGATGACGATACGTATTCTCGTACTTGTATATATATATTTCCGCTGTGTTGAGTTGTTGTGTACCCATTGTCTGTTATTGATGTGAGCTGTGACTGATGTACTTTGATGATGTAATATATGTAAACTAATATATTTGATTTTGACTAAAGATTATTTACTATCTATTATATTTTATTCCGTTGCGATGGTTAGATTCTGATGTTGATTTTGTTTTCTCTTCTTCTACCTCTTCTTCTTAAATCCAAATGGTTCGTATTTCTGTGCAACTTGAGTTGATTGTTGTAGAATAGTATTGACTCAAGGGGTACGGATTTGCGGGCTGTTACAGTTGGTATCAGAGCATAGGTTTGTGATAATCTTGGCTCTGGTGGGAATTACTCATAGAATAGAGTCTATGGTACTCTATAATGAGTTTGAGCGTATTAATATATATGAGCGTGTATTTGTTAGTGAATATAAATTGTTTTAATACTGTGTTGATTGATTTATTGAGTGGCATATGAACCTTCGTCGACACAGTCTGCGCAACTGTATCGAAGGGGTTTCTAAACACTTGAATAGAACAATTGACACGGTATTGTTTTAAATGTGGGTAAATGAAATAATTTTACCCAAAATATATTTTGATATAAATAAAAGTTTTGTAAACTATTTAGCTAATATATGGTTGCTTGGATGTTAGGAATGATAATATTAAAGTATTATCATTTTTAAGTGAAAATGTAACTAGAAATTGTAAATATAATCAAAGACTGAGAAGATAAATTCAATTATGAAATGAAATTTATAAATGTTAATTATAAATGTAAATTATAAATTGAAATATAATCAAATGAGAATTTGTGTGAGCATAAGCTATGCAAATAAAATTATAGTAAAATTGATTTAAAGCAGGATTTGGAAATTTAAATCCCGGAAATTTGGAAGTGTTTGTCAAAATATTTTGAAGATAAATAATTACCTTATTGTTTTGGAGGTTATTTCCGAAAGGAAATTTGTTTTAAAATGGATTTTGAAAGTGATATAGCATTGAATTCACTTCAGTAGCTGGAAAATAACTTCGGTGATGACTACAGCATCATCGATGTTCATTTTCGAGTTTCTAAGTGATGGAGTGCTACCAAATTGTTTTGTTCAGGAAAAGCTAGTTGTTTTGAAAATTTCAAAGGAAATTTGTTCAGGGTAAAACCGGGATTGGTTTAAAAATTTGAGATCTTGAAGATTTCAAAATGATTGGAAACCAAAGCCGGGAGTTTAAAAAAAAAATCTTGATGAGATAAATTGTAAATTTATAAATTAAGATGTGTTTTAAATCAGGAAGGAAATATAAGCTTTGAATGTTGGAATTTGAATAAAGATGAAAGGTAAAAAAATGAAATTTACTTGGATTGGAAAATAAAATTTAAGTGAATTGGAAATTAATTTAAATAGGCTGAAATAATATCCAGTTGTATTCAAATTAAGTTGAAGTCGAATTGAGATTAAATAAATCTGAGTTTAAAATAAAATTGAATTGGAATAAAAATCCAGTTGAGTTATTGAATGGAATTGGGTTCTTACCTGAATAAATGGAAATAAATTAGATAAGGATTGGATTGAAATAAATAAATCAGAATAACTTATAAGAGAATTAAAAATCCATAGAAATAAAATATGCTTGGACTATAAATAAATAGCAGGCTTGAGTTAAAAACAATGGATGAATATATTCAAGCTTATGATGAATGGAATTGTATAAAATAATAAGCGGTAACTTATAAAATTTAAAATGGAATACAAAGCCCAAATTTAATATTTTGATGAATTGGAGAATGTAAAGAAAATCCAAACTTGAATCATAAACTAAATTGAACTAAGAAAATTTAGTGGAGTGATATTTGGAGTTAAAATTCAAGTATTGGATTATAAATAAAGGAAGAACAAATTTGTTAGTAAATTAGTTAATGAAATCGAATTGTGACTTTATGATAAAGTTTGGAAATAAATTCAAGTTCTAAATTAAAATGGATTCAAATTGTTGATGAAGTGAAAGAAATTGAGAATGAAACTGAATTGTGAGTTAATAAATTGGATGATAAATTAACGGTGGTTAATAAAATCAGAACTTGAGTTATTAATTAAAATTAGACTTGAGGTGTTAACAAAATAAATATAATTTGGAAGTATAGAATAAAAATGAAATGGATTAAAATAGTAATGGTATGAATTGCAAATAAAAGCCAAATAAGTGGAAGTAAATTGGAGATGGCCATGTTAGCAATTAAATGAGTTGGATCTGAAAAGTTAAATTTGATATTAACCGATCAAATGAAGCTGCAGGTTTGAATTGAGATTTGATTGGGAGAGAATTAAGTTGAATAAGAAAATTTACTTGAAAATAAAATGAGCTTAAGTATAAATTGGAGTGAATAAACTTAAGCTAAAGAATGAAAGGAGTTAGATTGAATTCAACTTAAAATTTAGATTAATAATAGTGAATTGGATTTAAATCAAGTAGGAATAAATTTTAATTTAAATAAAAAAAAATTCGGTGTGATGCCGATAATATTTAATGGAGTGAAAATGCTTAAATAAATAGTTGTAAACCATTTAAATTATTAAGGGATTGAAATAACTTAAGACAATAAGGAAAATAGAATGTTTCAAGTTTATTAGAATGGTTTAAGTGAATGTGGATAAATTACTATTACTGAATAAATATAAATGGATGGAATAAATAAGTATCAAATGAAATGTGATTTAAATAAGTTGAGAAATGGTTATTGAATGAAATAGCCTGGATTGTCTTCGAGCTAAATAAATGATTGTAAATGGATTAAAATAAAAGGTAAGTTTAATTGGTAAATAAGATGAACCTAAATTGTTAATGATTTTGAATGGAACTTGTTTGAATAATGGAACTAGTTGGGTTAATAAATGAAATACAAGTGAATGTATTCAAGTCTGAAATGGAAGCGAGGATAATTGGGTTGTGAATAAATTTGGAAATGGAATAGAATTAAGAATAAAATTGAGTTTAAATTGGTTATAAAACATAAATACTTGTTTATTCACATAAATCTCGTCGAATTTCATGGAATAAATTGTTGTTTGTTGGAAATGGGGTAATTAAGCATTCTATGAGTGAGAGTGGTAAAATAAATTGATTTTGAAAGCAATTTAAATTAAATATGCGCTCAGTTTGCTTAAAAATAAATTAAATATAAGTGATTGAGATTAAAACTATTTAAAAGTGATGAGGTCGTATACGAATGGATTGAAAACCATTCAAATTTCATAAAAATGGTTTATAAATAAATTGGAACAGTTGAATTAACATGGAAATTGTAGAAGTTGCTTATGGAAAAATGTTTGGTGTGAATTTCTTTTAGAGTTCATATGTTTTAACTATTATAAATAAGTGGAATATAGTTAAACTTCTTATATTCGACACTTACATGTTTAAATTGAGTAAGTACAGGTACCTGTGAGCCGTGTGGCTGGATTTGGTTGAGCTATTTGTTAAAAATAATAAGCTGCTTTCTTAAAATGCTAAATAAGGTACGCCTACGCAATTAAAATAGGAAATATGAACTGTTTTTGGTTTTTCCGACCGTGTGGGTCGATGTATATATATTTATCTCTTTTGTCAAATTGCAAAAGCTCCTCCGTACAAAGGGGACTCTGCCAAAAATTTTCAGAAATTTTGGGAGTTAGAAATATTTTGAAAATTTTGGAAAATTTTGTTAACGACAAAACTATTTAGAATTGGAAACTAAACTAAGTTAGTAAATGAAACTAATTAACATAATGACTTAAATTAGTTATAAATGAAGGATAAAATTTAAAAATTCAAAGTTGAAAATAAATGAAATACATATGTAATGTGGAAATCGATTTGAATAGAAATAAGTATAAACTAAAAGAGGTAAAGAGAAATAAAGATAAGAAACATATAAAATGTTTATGGTGAATTCTTAATTGGAAATTGATGCTACAAATGTATCCTAAGATAATATTAGAATGAATAGATATTGGCGTTTTGTGAGAAAATCGATAAAATGTTTTGGAATATTGTGATTGGATATTAGTGCTAAGCAGGATATGCAGGTATGATAAAAGGGAAAAGGAAATTGGATTTGATTTCAAGAGATAAAATTTGAAATGCTCGACAAAAAGGTATGTATTTAAATTTGGTATGAAATTTGATTGGGATTTGGATTGAGCCACTTGGCCTTTTGTTTTCTTTTTGGATTTGGGAGGCCGTAGAGCTATTTTGTAGTTGTACCGAGCTAGCCGCGCAAGGGAGACGCTGGCGAAATTTTTCGGGAATTTAGGGAGTTAGAAAAATTTTGAGAAAATTTTGATAATTCAAAATTTAGTTTTAAATTGAAACTCGAATGATTAAGGAAATAGTATAGTTTGAAACTATAGGAGAGTTGAGAAGTTAATAAGAATAATAATGGGTCTTTTGTAAAAAGATAGTTGGTTGGATGCTGATTTGTTTGGTTTTGGAGATAAGTAAACGGGTATTGGTCCATTCTTCATAACTAGTAATTTCGGGGACGAAATTCTTTTAAGGGGAGAGGAATGTGACGACCCGAAATTTTCGAGCATTTAAAATCGAAATATTTAATTGATTGTAAATATTCAACAGAGTAATTTTAACTAGTATTACGAATATCACAATTTGTTTGATAATTAAATTATTTGATTAAATAATTTGAAGTTGGGTGAAATGTTAAATCAGGAGTTTATGATTTTAGGCTATAGTAATCGGGACGATCTAAATTTAAGTAATGTATGAGTTAACCGGTTAAATTAAATCACGTCAATATTTTTTGGTTTCACCTTCAAAACACTGTAACTAATGTTTCCTTCTTGCATACGCTATGTACTCTCCAGAAATTGCGCTATTCTCGTCCACGATAAGATAGCATAGCCGACACTCCTTTTGTTAATCCCTAAATTTAGCTCAAAAGTCTTACTTTCAGCCGAAGGAAATCGAAAAAATATCATGTCCTCTCTCACTCCTTTTCCCGTTTGAACAAATTCGTTCATATTCGAAATTAATAGCTCTTGTCCTCCTCAAATCGATTAACTGCGTGCAATCGAAGAAAGGCGAGTTAATATATTCGAAATCATTTCCCGACCGGAGGCAAATCAATTGGAATCGAAGGCGAGGGTGGCGGTTGCTTCTATTCGTTGTGAGGTACTTGCGAGGTGGATATCCTTATCTTAAGGGGCGACGATAGACGGCGACCTGGAAGCATGTGTTGTGGTTGGTGAATGTCTAGGGTTTGACGTTGTCTGGTTCAGACGGCGCACTCGATTGGGAGATGGCATGGAGGTGCGGCGCACTGTAAGATGAGGAGTTGCCTATGGTGGTCCAGGTCGTTGCGGCGATCGAGAAGAAGGTTGCGAGCAGTTCGAGTTCTTTCACGACAGCTAGGGTTTGGGCATCTTGAGTTTAGGAATAAGCTGGAAGGTAAAATAACTTTTCTTTTAATTTGAGCTAAATATATAGATAAGGTTTAAAGAAAACTATTTAGGAAGTTTTACAGAAAAATAAATATATGTATACACACTCTCAACTCATTAGTTTATTTTAAAAATATGTGTTTAGGTGATTAATTTATTTAATAAACTTATGTAGCTATGTTGTTACTGAAATGATTTATCAAAAGGGAAATTAGTTGGAAGTGTAATTATTTGCTTAAATAAAATCATTAGTTAAAATTAAAAATTTATTAGCTTGAATCAAATTTATTAACTGGGAAATTGATTGATTCGATTAAGTTCAAATATTAATAAAACATATAAATTATTATTCAAGGTTAATGATCGTGAAGAACAAGTTGTAAAGGAAATGGAATGCAAACGGAATAAGGTGAGTTAATCTCACTCAGTTAAATTTAAATTTAAATAATTGTTTGAATGATTGACTTGATGGATGTGATATAGTATGATATTTTGGAATTGGCATATTATATTGTGCTAACATTTGTGGATGCAGGGAAAACAGGTTGGAGGGATCCAACAGGACCCCTCACATTTATTTAAATTATTCAATATTCTCTGTTGTGATTATTTGATATTCTATGATGAATTATGTGGGAATATTGAATGTTATGTTGGATTGGATATATTTGGGTAAAATGAATTAATTTTTTTTATATAAATTGGATTTTGGAAAGAAAATAAAAGAAGTGAATTTGTAAGCGAAATAATTATAGAAAACTTGAATGAATTAAGAATGAATTGGAAAGAAACAGGAGTAGTATTAAAATACTAATAAATAATCTTGAGTATGAAAAGAATTTTGAATGAATAGAAATTTATAAATTGTAAGCTCAAGTTATATTAAGTAAAGGAATAAAGAATTATTTAAAACTTTAAAGTTTAAATTTATTTAAAGATTAAAGAAGTAACTTGAGAAATCTAAGAAATTGTATTTTTAGTTAAAAGTAATTTAACTCATAATTAAGGAAATAAAATCTAAAATTAATGGATTTTGTAATAGAAAGGAAGAAAATTGGAATTCAATTTGGAAATTGATTCAAGTGACAGAAATTAGAATTTCAAGAAGAATGTGAAGGGAAGTATATTTCCCTGGATAGCCAAGTACGTTTTTAAAGAAAATTTAAATATAAGATAAAAGTTTAATGTGGTTTTAAAAAGCATATTTTAGAAATTTTATTATTTTTGAATGTTTAAAATTCATAAGTAAATATTTTTCAAATCTATTATTGTAATAGCGATTTAAATGTGACTTAATATTTTATTCTTAAGAGTGAAAATCTAGTTTTATATTTTATAAAGTAACCTTATTTTCAAAAATCATATAGTATGTATTTTTAGTAAATTATTGAAGTAGTTTTTTAAAATGAATGTTTTAAAATATATTTCAAAGTAAAGTGTTTTTAAATTTATTTTAGAAATCTTAAGTTTTGTGCTTGGCGATTTCAGTGGAAATAGAAATTATTGGGGAAATTGATTCTGAGAAAGGAAGATAGTTTTAAAACTGTTTCCAAAAGGGGTTTGAAAAGTAGAAATATATCTTGTGAAGATATTTTTGAGGGAAATAAATAATTCAGGAAAATTATTTATTGGTTGATGGTTGATTGTGAATATTAATTGATAGTTAAATAACCGACTATCAATATTGGCCAACTGCGCTGATCGTTTCGAAGAGACCGGGATCGAGATTTATTTCTCGAAAACCACTTCGATCCGGTTTGTACGTTTCGTGCGAAAAACGTGTTCGGAGTCGGAGATGGAGCAGTGAAGTGCAAGGGCTAGTCGCTACTAATCCTGAGGATATTTCCAAAATGGATGTAGTAGGAGTAGTGCCTTCGGTTCCGTTCGAACCCGGGACGGACTTGTATGGATGAATGCTTGCGAAAACATCGTCAGGTGGACGATGGGCATTCTAAGTGAAATCGTTCTAAAGGTAACGCTAAGCCTCAAGCCTCATCAACCGGGAATGACTGAAAATCAGGGGATATGCAGCAAGTTAGGTGGGTCATGCCCAAGCAGGACAAGATATTTCCCCTGTCTAGATGTCCCTTTTTATATTTTTCGGCTTAGTGGGTGGTTGGTCGCGCCAACCACGGGGTTTATCTTGTTCGGGACTGTTCAGTAAGGAATGGTTCCGGCCTTGTGTTGCAGGGGATGAAGGGAGTAATCCTCGGTACGGTGATCTAGGCCCCGTACTGTGACAGGTGGTAACCCAGTGCCTAGTCATTGTTGGAAATCCATTTTCCCTACGAGCCTTGTACGAGTTTTGTTTGTATTACCCACTTTTGTGGCTAGTAGCTGGAATTTAATAGATGTAACAATTTCGGCTATTTTATAAGTATTTGTAAATAGACCCTATTATAATATCAGAGGATTTCTATAAAAATTGCTTTAGCTATCGTAAGGTAAAAACCCGACATGTTTATTTGTGGCGTGGTCTTACGAGATGCTTTTGTTTTCAAAGAATTTTTGAAACTTTAATAATCAATTGGGTGTGATTTTCTCACGCTGGTATTCCAGACTGACTCGGGTGTTATTTAACTGCAATGCTCGGGTCAGACCGAGTATTATAGAATACAGGATATGATGCTGTGGAGCTCAGGAGACGAGCTGGATGACGATACGTATTCTCGTACTTGTATATATATATTTCCGCTGTGTTGAGTTGTTGTGTACCCATTGTCTGTTATTGATGTGAGCTGTGACTGATGTACTCTGATGATGTAATATATGTAAACCGATATATTTGATTTTGAGTAAAGATTATTTACTATCTATTATATTTTATTCCGTTGCGATGGTTAGATTCTGATGTTGATTTTGTTTTCTCTTCTTCTACCTCTTCTTCTTAAATCCAAATGGTTCGTATTTCTGTGCAACTTGAGTTGATTGTTGTAGAATAGTATTGACTCAAGGGGTACGGATTTGCGGGCTGTTACACAAAGCTTAATTTATTTTAATCAAGTAATCTATTTCAAATCTTTCTTTTATATCTAAGTAATGAATGTCCTTTAACATTCATTTTTAAAGTTTATAATTATTTAAATTTGGATCAATGTTTAAATAGTTAAACATTTTAAATATTAAATTTTTAAATGGAATTTGAATTTAAATTTAGAAATGTATTTTTTTAAATATATTTTGAATGTAAATGAGTCATTTGATAAGTAATTTAATTATTTTAAAAAATATTTAAGATAATTGAGGATTTACTTAATTATTTTATTTTTAAATAATGATTTAGATTAATATTAATTAGAAATGATTTATTGATAATTAATCTAATTTAAATTTTCTTAAGTATGTAATTATTGAAATGTGTTAATTAATAAGAATAATTATCTAGGGATAATTTAGTAATTAATTAATGTAATTAATTTTGATAATTAACTAGATTTATTAATTGAATATAATTAATCGTAATTTGTTAAGTATAATTAATTGTTAAAAGTAATTAATGAATTAATTACTTATTGTAATTAATTTTGATATGTGATTTATTTAAGTTAATTAATTTAGTTTAATTAATTTTAATAAATCATTTGATGATTTTAAGAGTGTAATTACTTAATGTAATTAATGGAGCAGGATTTCTTAGGAAAGTAATGATTGATAATTACTGAAATGTAATTAGTGAATGGTGATTTATTTTAATAAAGTAATTTGGATAATTACTTTTGTAATTAATTAAGGAATTAATTAATGATTAATTATTGGTTAATTAATTTGATTAATAAGTAATTAAAGATAGTTAATTACTAAATTTAATATTAATCAAGGTGATTAATAATTAGCTTAATTACTAAATGTAATTAATTTTAGTTAAGTAATTTATTTAAATATTAAAGATCATTATTATAATTAATGATGTAATTAAGGATTGTTTGATTAAGTAATAATTAATTAAGTGATTAATTAATTCTAATTAATTAAGGATAAATATAATTAATTATAATTAATTAATAAATGAGTAATTAAATGTTAATTACTTATGATTAAGGTTAATTAACTTATGAAATTTAATTTAAGACTAATTACTTATTGTAATTAGTGAATGATTAATCAAAGATATTTAATCGAGTTAATACTTAGTGGATAATTAATTAACTGGGTTAATTAATAAATGGATGTTAAGCAGAATTTAGATGAGTAATTAATTTAATTTAATTTAAATTAATTAGAGATGGATGTAATTAATTTAATTCATTTTAAATTAATTGATGGTTAATAAATCATTGCTTATGGATGTTATTGATTGAATGGTTGTGATCTCAGTAATGAGATGAGTCGTATCTGTATGATATGGATGCTTGGTTTAAGTATGATGGTTTGTGATGGATTATATGGATTGTGATGATTATCTGTTTGTGATGATATAGATCATCTGTTTATGATATGAATGTGATTATCTCTTGTGATATGTAGTTTATCTATCTGTGTGAATTAGATAACAATGAAGTGAGTTATTTGTTTAAAATCCTTAAGTACAACTTGGACATTAAGATGGCGTTTGGTTTCGGTGAGACCGGGATTGGATTTCCAAATTTGGAACTCCGAAAACCACATCGATTCCAATTAAACGTTAGGTCGTTAATCCAAGTGGAGCAAGTGAAGACTCGAGGTGTAAGGGCTATACGTCAGAATAACTCTGTGGGTGATTCCGTAATGTGTTTGACGGAATAGTGCTTATATATTTGAGACGGTGATTTAGAGTGCAAGGGTTATCGTCGTTAACTCTGAGGGTGATTCCAATACGAGTGTAACGAGATAATGCCTTCGGTTTCGTTCGAACCCGGAACGAACTTGTATGGATTGAATGCTTTCAGAACATCGTCAGGTGGACGATGAGCATTCTAAGATTGATAGGTCCTATAAAGGTAATCGTAGCCTCAAGCCTCATCAACCGGGAATGGCTAAAACAAGGGAGGTGCAGCAAGGCTTCGTGGGTAGCCCCCACTGGAGAGCAAGATTTATCCCTGTCTAGAGGTCCCTTTATATTCGGTTGTGTGGCAGTTGGCGACGGCCAATCTGCGGGGTGGTCTTGTTCGGAACTGTTCAGTAAGGAATGGTTCCGGCTTTGTGTTGCAAGGGAGTGGGTGTACTCCTCGGTATGGTGATCTAGGCCACGTACTGTGACGGGCGGTACCCCAGTAGCCCTGCCATTGTATGGAATCCATAATCCAATAAGTGCCTGTATGGTTTTGATTGTGCCCAACTATGTTTGAACGTGAGATGTAAGCATTCCAGCTATTTCTGTATTTTATTTTGAAAACCCTAGACACTATTATAATATCACTGGATTTCCTATCAAATGCTTTGGTTAGCGTAAGGTAAAAACTTTTCCATGTTTATGTGTGGGAAGTCTTACGTGATACCTTTTGTTTCCAAAGGATTTTCTAAAGTTAAGCAACTTTTATCCCCGTTTACTCACACCAGACCCCTGTCTGACCCGAGTGTTTATTTTCTGTTTTATTAAACTCTTGGGTACTCATATTATGTATGAGTAGTCAAGTGATTTAGGATTGCTTTGACAAGTTCTGGAGGAGATAATGGAGCAGGAGGCTTCAGAGTATAGATATATTTAGTGGTTCCGCTGTGTTTGAGTTGTATCTGTTTTTCTCTGATGTACTTGGATTGTAATTGCTAGACAGATGTTTATAACTGTCTAGTTTGTGTTGTATTAGCTGTATTACTCTAATGTATATGATACTATGTAAAGTTTTATGTGATATATTATAATTTATTCGATTCTGCTGTGAGATTCTGATGTTGTCTGTTCTTTCTTTCCTTCTATTCTCGTTTCTATCCCTTTCTTTCTTCTTAGCGATGCGAATTCCTGCAGTTTGGAAGTTGGGTCGTCACATTGTGGTATCAGAGCACTAGGTTGAGCGAATACCTAGACTCTGTAGTGGTGTCCTTCTTGAGAGAGCGTATTTGTAATTTTGTGTATATATATATAGTTATTTATTTCTGCCTATTTGTTGGGTTACCTGTTCTGGTTTTCCAATATAAGTAATAAATGTAGATAGGGTAGTGGTGTGTGTAACACAACTACCAATGGTTGGAGTACGAGTGTTTGAGATTGGAAGTGATCTGCTAGGGCAGTTTGGGTATCTTGAGTAGTTTTGCAGTTTGGTATAAAGGATTTTTCTAATCTCTGAAGGAAATCTTTTCAAGATTCAGAGTTTAACTTTGGATTATAAGCTGGATTGAACTCGTGTGAGTGGATTTTCTTAAGTTTGAATCAGTTGGGAGAGTTGAAGCCAGCAATGGTATCTTGGAAACCTTAGGAAGGAGTTCATTCTGTATTTGAGTTTGAGACTCAGTTTGGCAGAATGTTTTGAGCTTGGTTTGGGAGCGAGTTTCCTGAAAGATATCTGTCTATCTGGAAGGCTCTATTGTGAAGAGGCTGGTGTAGCTTTGTGATTGGATGAGTTTTTGGATAAGGAAGTTTTGGTAGTAGTAGTAGCAGCGAGTGACCTGTTCATCAATGGTCCATAAATCTCTGTGATTCTTCTGTCGGTAGTCCGGGCATATGGTGTAGCTTGTCCATTTCTTCTGGAAGCTCAGTTGGGAGTGATGTTAGTGGTTAAGAGGTGGACCACTAGTTTCTTCTTTTGAAGGCTTTAGCTGTTCTGATTGTTGAAGTAAGAACGATTTCTTGGGATCTGAACTAGGTGGAATCGCAAAAGTGACTTGCGACGGTTCGGAAGTTCTCTGAGTAATCTTTGTTTTGGATTGAAGCATCTCTGGAGGATGTTTGAGTTATCGAAGTGATTTTATTTTCTAGATATCTTCGAAGGAATCAAGATTTGCATCCGCATCGAGAGTTTGAGTTCTGTTTCGACCTGGTTCTTGGAGCTTTACCGGTGATTCAGCATTGTAGGAGGTTCTTTGAGAAAGTGATCTGTTTAAGTTGGCAGGATTTATTGGGTCCAGGTTTCTGGTTGAATTTTTGCTATGGTGTTTGTGACCGAATCGGATAGGTCACTGAGATTCTATGGAATTTGATGAACAGTGTTTCCGGGATAAGTTGATCAAGTTTATACTTGTGTTCATCAACAGCATTCTCGAATCAGAGTTGCGCAGTGGAAGCATGGTGGCAGCTATTCTAGAATAGAAGCAACACCGATTCTTTGGGAATTTGAGTTTTGTCTTGGATTAGAGGATTTCTACAGGAAATTCATTTTGGATCTGGAGGCTTGAATGTTTTGAGCATCTGTTTGTTTTCCGGATAGGGTAGTATGTTTGGAGTCTTCTGATATTTGTGTAATAGAGTTCGTGTGGTGGATTTTGATTGACCTAGAAGTTGAAGGCAGCCTAGGATTGAATTGCCAGTTCAGATGGTTGGGATTTATTTTGTTTTGCACGTATCTCTGAGGGAGTACGTGGATGATCTACCATTGGTTTTAGAATCAGTAGTTATGGGAGGTTTGGAAGTTGATCAGGACTTGTCTGTGGTCCTATTCTCTGTTTAGATTTGTAGATCTAGATATATAGGAGCTCTAGATCTGAGTGATGTAGCTAGTTTAGATTTTGTAGGGCGAGTGTTCCGGTGTTTATACCTGGGAAACTCTAGGGAATCCTATCCAGAATTTTGTCTGGATAATTAGAATTGTTTGTTTGAATTGGTTACTATGGTTGTTAGTATTTGGTTGATAACATATGTTTGCTCTTTTTAAATTTAAAATCTGTATGAGATTATTAAATTACCTTTGCTTTTAAATTTCGGGGACGAAATTCTTTTAAAGGGGGAGGAATGTGATGTCCCGGAAATTTAGGCAATATTTATTTAATAATTTCTTTAATAATTATTTTAAAATGTGAAATATTGATTTAATAATTTAATTCAAACAGAAATTCTCTTTTGAAGATTAATAATTATTTAGTTTGTTAAATGATATTCTTTTCAAATGTTAAAAATGTTTAAGTAATAAATTTATCTTTCTAAACTGATTTAAAAATATTTTATTTATAATGTATAAATGTTTATACATTGTAAATAGAGGATTTGGTTTTATTTTTAATTTATATTAAATAAGCGATATTTTCTAATTATTATATATAAATGTATAAATTGTAAATTGATTTAAATTGATTTAAATTAGTATTGTAAACTTTTCAAAAGTTTGTTTTAAAGATCTATCTTATATTTTTATAGAAATGTAAGTAAGTATTTATTTTGTTTATAAAAATAAATATAGTTTAAATTTTGTTTTATAATAAAAGTTTGTTTTGTTTTATTTTAAAAATTGCTTTTCTTTGAAATAAGATTTAATTCATTCTTGTTAAAGTATAACATTTGATTTGAAAACTTTTGAATAAATGAATTCAACATTATTTTTCTTTTGAAAATTTTCTCTTTTGAAAATTAGCTTTAAAATATTATTTTAAAATTTCAAGTAAACATTTAAATTGTGTATATGTTATTATTTAAAGACTAGATGTTAATAAACATTTAGAAACATTTTAAAATAAATTAGAAATGGTTTAAGATAATTTAAAGAAGCCATGTTCTCCCTTAACTCAAACTCGTGCAGTGGTCCGGATGGTCTCAACACTTTCTTCTACACTTCTTGCTGGAGCATAGTTGGTCCTGATGTGTGCGGTGCAATTTTATCTTTTTTTAAAAACTCTAGGATGCTAAACTCTTTCAACAACACTAATATCGCCCTCATACCTAAATCTATCTCCGCTGATGCTGTTGTTGACTTTAGGCCGATCTCTTGCTGTAATGCGATATACAAATGTGTCTCAAAGATTATAGCCTCTCGCCTGAAGGCTGTTCTCCCAAACATTATATCTCCTAACCAGTCCGCTTTCCTCCCGGGTAGAAGTATTCTTGACAATGTTTTACTCTCGCATGAACTCCTTCGTGGGTACAGGAGTAAAAACTTGTCTCCTAGAGCGATGATGAAATTAGACATCAGAAAGGCCTTTGATTCGCTGCATTGGGATTCGCTGGTCCGCATCCTTGGGTATATGAACTTTCCGCCGCACTTTATTGCCTGGATATACTCTTGCATATCCACTGTCAACTACTCCATCATTATTAACGAATTGGCGAAAGGATTCTTCAGAGGTAATCAGGGTGTGCACCAAGGTGACCCGATGTCTGCATATCTTTTTATTACTGTGATGGAACTTCTCTCTCGCATGCTTGAAAAACTGGTATCCTCTGGCTTATTCCACTTACACCCAAAATGTAATAATCCGCGCATAACCTCCCTAATGTTTGCCGATGATCTCGTTGTCTTCTGCAAACCTGACTCGTTAACCATTCACTCCATTATGCATGCTTTGGACGCTTTCCACAGACAAATTGGTTTAAAAATTAACCTCGAAAATCGAAGATGATGCTGACTGGCCTCAGCGATGAACAATCTCTTCCAATCCTCAACTTCATGTGTCTACAGCCAAACTTAAATACTTTGACTTACCTTGGTTTACCACTTGCAACATCTCGCATAACAGCTGGCCAATGCACCCCTCTCTTTGCTAAAATTATGTCCAGATTGCAGTGTTGGACCTCCAGAACTTTAAGCCAGGCCGGCCGGATCACGCTTGTTAAATCCGTGTTATTTTCTCTGCAAGTGTACTGGGCGCAAACCTTCATTTTACCGCTGAAACTGATCAATATGATCAGATCTGCTGCTATGAGATTCATTTGGAATGGTTCCATTCATGGGCGTTACACTGCCCCTATTTCTTTCAAGCTTGTCGAGAGACCCCTGCGCAAATGTGGGCTCGGTATCTGCAATGTGGCTGTATGGAATAGGGTAGCGCTTATCAAACATTTTGATAACTACATAAATAATAGAAACAGTATTTGGGTCCAGTGGTCGAGAAATTATGTTATTAAAAGGAGGGATATCTGGAGCATGCAAACCCCTCAAAACTGTAGTTGGACATGGCGTTCTCTATTTAACTTGCGTGATAGCATCCTGCCTCTTGTCCAATACGGATTATCGAGCAGCGTACAATTCTGGAATGATCCGTGGTTAGCTCATGGATGCATTCTGCGTAGAAAGCTTACCCACAACGACATCTACCAAACTGGCATTCTCCCACATTCTACGATCGCGGATTTCAGTAGCAATGGCGATTTTGTGCTCCCTAACACTTCAAATCAGGCTGTGAGGCTGATTTGGAACCAGATCAAAGACTCAGAGGTTCTCCTGGAACGAAGTCACAGCATTTACTGGAAAGGCATAGGTAGCATATACAAGACCAAGCCTATGTACAACTTCCTGTCCGGCCATGACAACCTGCAGGAGTGTAAATGGCACAAAAGAGTCTGGAGTAGGGACAACAGTGCAAGAGAAAATCTCATGTTTTGGAAAGTAATAAACAACGCTTTACACACACGCGTTAAGCTCTTTAGTCGTGGGATGCAGGTGCCGATCCATTGCACCTTCTGTAGCTCTGAACCTGAAACTCGTGATCACATCTTCTTTGACTGCGGCACTGTTTTACGGCTTTGGAAAAAACTGCTAAACAAGTTAGGCTTCCTTGAAGCTCAGCTGTGGAATGGTGACATATGGAGCACCCTACTCAAAACTAAGGATATGTCAGTTAGTAGTAATAGGAGTCTCTTCTTTGTTTTAAAGAAATTCCTAACTGTAATCTGGAAGGAAAGAAACCAGCGAATTTTCCAACCGGAGAATGCGCGGAATGAAGAGTGCATCCTCAGTCATTTCTTCTGCGATATAAAAGTTGGGCTGGGCAATGCAAACTTTGTATTTGAACCGGGGATCCTTGCCGCTCTCTGACTGGACCGCGTTTTCTTCTTCCTTCACTTCCGGTTCTTCTTCCTTGCTGTGTGTTTTTCCCTTTGTTTTTCCTGTATTGCTGCACTGTGTTTTCAGCCATGTTTGCTTTGTTGCCAGTCCGTGTGTATGTGCTCTGTTCTGCTTGTATGTTTTTTTCTCCCCGGTGCATTAATAAAGTGGTAGGGGACCACCCAACCCCGTCGGCTATGCCAAAAAAAAAAAAGATAATTTAAATACAATTATGAATTAAGAAATTGCTTTTAAATATTGAAATGAACATGTGTTAGCTTTTTAAACTAAATAGAAGACACATGTAAAAAAATTGAGATAATAACATAACAAGTGGCATTTGTTTTAAAACTTATTATTTAAATTATATTGTCAAGAAACATAACAAAAGCATTTGGTTAAAACACTTTTTCTTCAATTGAAAATCTGAAAACCAGATTTGTAAAAAGAATTTCAAAACCCAAAATTTTAACTCATGTTCAAGAATCAAACTACAAATCTGCAAAATCAAAATATAAATCAAACTTCATATCTGCAATCTAAAATCTGCATACAACTTCAAATATGCAAAATCAATTTCTTCAAATCTGCATGCAATATGACAACATCAAATCTGGAAGAAACTCAGCAATCAAATTATCAGATTCAATTGTTGCAAAGTCCAAAATCAACATCAACCAGAAGATCAATTTCTGTAATCTAAATGAAAGCTAGATTTCAACCTGCAGTTCAAAATAGTTCCTAGATTGTGCAATTGCATCTCTGAAATTGTGCTCTACTCCTTCTAAATTAGGTGAGTAAACCTTTATTTTTAAAAACAGTTTCTCTTTTAAAATAGATGCTTAAGCAAGAATAAGAAATAAAGACTAATGCATACTGTTTCTAAGAAAATTAAACTGCAGTGCCTTTATTTGGTGAATAACTTCACAATTTAAAGGTTTAAGTTTCTGTGCATGTGAAATGGGTAGAAATATGTATGTTGTGTGATTTCATATTGATAAATATTCTGCGTATACATATATATATATATATAAATATGTATATTTATGGTTTGCTGTTACATGTATCTTTTTACCTGATTCTGATTTTAGAAACTAAACCTTTAAATGGAAATAAAAACATGACCTCTTGAATTAATTCTCTGTTGTATTTGTTATGAAAATGAGGGATGTTTGTTTAGTATGGATTAAGCTTATAAATCATAATTAAGATTAAAATTGAAATCTGTTTCACTGTAAACTGTAAGGGACATTTAGCATAAAAAAAAATCAATCAAGAATCTTAAACTTCTTAAATCATTGAACCAAGTTTATAACCTGAATACATGAATGAAATCATGATTTCTGAAACAAAAATCCCATTTTAAAAGTAACTGTGGGATTAGCATTCTGTTTTGAACAGAAAAAGAAATTTTAGAAGTATCTGATAGGCTAGTGGAATTTGGGGGTTAGAATGCTTCCTGTAGGTAGAATGTTGATGTGAGGATGGAGTAGATTTTGGTGATAGATGATCAGAGAGAGAGACAGGTGGTATGGATTGGGTTTTCCAGGTTTTCAAAACCTAGTTTAAGTGTTGCAGTTCTTAGTCTATGCACATGCTCTCTGCTGCATCGAGTAAGAGTGGGATTTGGGAGGGTGCAGAAGGGGTGTAGATGGGTCATTAGCCGGAGATTGCAGTGAAGATGATGGTCAGAGGCGAGCCTATGGCTGTTGACAGGTTTTGATAGGGTTTGTGGTTGTGTTTCACGTTGTTTGATCAACCTGAAATTTTGGAAATTTGAGTTGCAGTGGAGATTAGGTAATTGTATCTATGTTAGGGGATGGTAAGTGACTTGTAGGAGTAGGTTAGCGGGGCTGGAGTTGGCCAAGGTGACGGTGCATATGCACCGTACAGGTTGGGTGTCTGATGATCACTGTTGGATTATTCTGTGTTTTTGCCTCGTGTAGTCCTCAAGTATTTTTGTTTTTGACTCGAAGCAAGTGGTTGGAGAACTCAAAGTGAATATAAGGTTCTCGGGTAAGTTAGTTACAGGTTTAAAACCTGAGAGATTTTGCAGTTTTGAATTTTGATTGAATTCATATTTTTTTAAGTTGAAACTTGATTCAAGAATAACTTGAATCTGAATTCAAATGTAGTTTTGAGTTCAAAGGTTTTTAAAAATGAAATCTTAAATTTAAACAAGTTTTAAAATCAGTTTTGAAATCATGTTTAAAAACAGTTTCAGGTTTACCTTTTAAACCAGAATTTAATTCAAAACAGTTTTGTAAGTTTTTAATTTTTGAACAGATTTAAAAGTTTAAGCAAGATTTAAATTGTTTTGAGATCAAGTTAAAAATTGTTTTCAAGTTTACTTTGGAATCCAGTTTAGATTTCAAAACAGTTTGTAAAAAAAAATGGAGATGAACATATTCAAATGTTTAAAAGTAGATTTGAAAATGAAAATTGATTTCAAGTGAGTTTTAAAACTTGAAAGAATTTATTTCTTTTAATATTGAAATTAAGCTATGAAGTGTTTAATTTAAATTTGAAAGTTGAAATAATCAATTTATTTTCAAAGCTTAATTTATTTTAATCAAGTAATCTA
Organism: Allium cepa; assembly: GCA_030765085.1. NCBI lineage: Eukaryota > Viridiplantae > Streptophyta > Magnoliopsida > Asparagales > Amaryllidaceae > Allium > Allium cepa. The sequence continues at coordinate 132,088,995 of CM060934.1, forward strand.
TTTCAAATCTTTCTTTTATATCTAAGTAATGAATGTCCTTTAACATTCATTTTTAAAGTTTATAATTATTTAAATTTGGATCAATGTTTAAATAGTTAAACATTTTAAATATTAAATTTTTAAATGGAATTTGAATTTAAATTTAGAAATGTATTGTTTTAAATATATTTTGAATGTAAATGAGTCATTTGATAAGTAATTTAATTATTTTGAAAAATATTTAAGATAATTGAGGATTTACTTAATTATTTGATTTTTAAATAATGATTTAGATTAGTATTAATTAGAAATGATTTATTGATAATTAATCTAATTCAAATTTTCTTAAGTATGTAATTATTGAAATGTGTTAATTAATAAGAATAATTATCTAGGGATAATTTGATAATTAATTAATGTAATTAATTTTGATAAATAACTAGATTTATTAATTGAATATAATTAATCGTAATTTGTTAAGTATAATAATTGTTAAAAGTAATTAATGAATTAATTACTTATTGTAATTAATTTTGATATGTGATTTATTTAAGTTAATTAATTTAGTTTAATTAATTTTAATAAATCATTTGATGATTTTAAGAGTGTAATTACTTAATGTAATTAATGGAGCAGGATTTCTTAGGAAAGTAATGATTGATAATTACTGAAATGTAATTAGTGAAAGGTGATTTATTTTAATAAAGTAATTTAGATAATTACTTTTGTAATTAATTAAGGAATTAATTAATGATTAATTATTGGTTAATTAATTTGATTAATAAGTAATTAAAGATAGTTAATTACTAAATTTAATATTAATCAAGGTGATTAATAATTAGATTAATTACTAAATGTAATTAATTTTAATTAAGTAATTTATTTAAATATTAAAGATCATTATTATAATTAATGATGTAATTAAGGATTGTTTGATTACATAATAATTAATTAAGTGATTAATTAATTGTAATTAATTAAGGATAAATATAATTAATTATAATTAATTAATAAATGAGTAATTAAATGTTAATTACTTATGATTAAGGTTAATTAACTTATGAAATTTATTTAAGACTAATTACTTACTATAATTAGTGAATGATTAATCAAAGATATTTAATCGAGTTAATACTTAGTGGATAATTAATTAACTGGGTAAATTAATAAATGGATGTTAAGCAGAATTTAGATGGGTAATTAATTTAATTTAATTTAATTTAATTAGAGATGGCTGTAATTAATTTAATTCATTTTAAATTAATTGATGGTTAATAAATCATTGCTTATGGATGTTATTGATTGAATGGTTGTGATCCCAGTAATGAGATGAGTCGTATCTGTATGATATGGATGCTTGGTTTAAGTATGATGGTTTGTGATGGATTATATGGATTGTGATGATTATCTGTTTGTGATGATATAGATCATCTGTTTATGATATGAATGTGATTATCTATTGTGATATGTAGTTTATCTATCTGTGTGAATTAGATAACAATGAAATGAGTTATTTGTTTAAAACCCTTAAGTACAACTTGGACATTAAGATGGCGTTTGGTTTCGGTGAGACCGGGATCGGATTTCCAAATTTGGAACTCCGAAAACCACATCGATTCCAATTAAACATTAGGTCGTTAATCCAAGTGGAGCAAGTAAAGACTCGAGGTGTAAGGGCTATGCGTCAGTATAACTCTGTGGGTGATTCCGTAATGAGTTTGACGGAATAGTGCTTATAGATTCGAGATGGTGATTTAGAGTGCAAGGGTTATCGTCGTTAACTCTGAGGGTGATTCCAATACGAGTGTAATGAGATAATGCCTTCGGTTTCGTTCGAACCCGGAACGAACTTGTATGGATTGAATGCTTTTAGAACATCGTCAGGTGGACGATGAGCATTCTAAGATTGATATGTCCTATAAAGGTAATCGCAGCCTCAAGCCTCATCAACCGGGAATGGCTAAAATAGGGGAGGTGCAGCAAGGCTTCGTGGGTAGCCCCCACTGGGGAGCAAGATTTATCCCTATCTAGAGGTCCCTTTATATTCTGTTGTGTGGCAGTTGGCGACGGCCAATCTGCGGGGTGGTCTTGTTCGGAACTGTTCAGTAAGGAATGGTTCCGGTTTTGTGTTGTAGGGGAGCGGGTGTACTCCTCGGTACGGTGATCTAGGCCACGTACTGTGACGGGCGGTACCCCAGTAGCCCTGCCATTATATGGAATCCATAATCCAATAAGTTCCTGTACGGTTTTGATTGTGCCTAACTATGTTGGAACATGAGATGTAAGCATTCCAGCCATTTCTGTATTTTATTTTGAAAACCCTAGACATTATTATAATATCACTGGATTTCCTATCAAATGTTTTGGTTAGCATAAGGTAAAAACTTTTCCATGTTTATGTGTGGGAAGTCTTACGTGATACCTTTTGTTTCCAAAGGATTTTCTAAAGTTAAGCAACTTTTATCCCCGTTTACTCACACCAGACCCCTGTCTGACCCGAGTGTTTATTTTCTGTTTTATTAAACTCTTGGGTACTCATATTATGTATGAGTAGTCAAGTGATTCAGGATTGCTTTGACAAGTTCTGGAGGAGATAATGGAGCAGGAGGCTTCAGCGTGTAGAAATATTTAGTGGTTCCGCTGTGTTTGAGTTGTATCTGTTTTTCTCTGATGTACTTGGATTGTAATTGCTAGACAGATGTTTATAACTGTCTAGTTTGTGTTGTATTAGCTGTATTACTCTGATGTATATGATACTATGTAAAGTTTTATGTGATATATTATAATTTATTCGATTCCGCTGTGAGATTCTGATGTTGTCTGTTCTTTCTTTCCTTCTTTTCTCTTTTCTATCCCTTTCTTCTTAGCGATGCGACTTCCTGGAGTTTGGAAGTTGGGTCTTTACAAAGTTTAGCTATTTGATGGAGCTAGATGGGCTAGATTTTTGTGGATAAAGGAGGGAGAATTGGTAAGAGAACTAGATTCTAACTTGTCTCCATTCCTCGTATATATAAACATCTCAACCTACACATATTGGATGCTTTTTGGAAGCCTCCATACACTCTTACTTCTGGCTGAACCGTCAACCCATCTTCTCCATTATTACAAGCTCAACTAAAATAAAATTAAATACTATTTGATAGTTGATGGTTTGTAATTCGGGACATAACACCTTTAGAATTAGAATTTGATTCAGGAGTTCATTACAATGGTTTAAGGTGTGAGTATTTGCCTTTGGCATAAGGTAATTATTGGTGTCAAAATTGACCACTAACACCAAGTTGTATGAATGCATCAATATCTGATCATAGATCTTAGATGATATTTAATATAGAGAATATAATATAAAGAACAAGCAAATTAAAAATGAAAGCAAGTAAAAAAGACAAGATTTATAGCTGTTCGGCTAACTCCGGCCTACGTCCACTCTAGAATAATCCTTTTTATTATACTGTAGTTTGTTTATAGTTACAATTCAAAATTCAAGAATAAAATTGGCAGAGTGCAGCCTAGGTTGAAGATAAAGAGAAGCAAAAAGAAGATCCTTTTTCTAACACCATGCCTGTTGTATTTATAAGGGAAGACGTCTACGGATTGGACTGAAATTTCGGTAGAAGGTTCGTGAGACCAAGACAAAGGCCATCCAAAAATTTCCAATCCTAGCAGGGCCCATAATAGGGTTCGGTACCAATCCCTGTTAGTGTGTCCAAATGGGCTGCGATCCTTGTGGAGGGTGCCTTATGATGTCAGCTACTTGCTCCGCCAATTTGTGCAATTTTGACGTACAATTCATGAGATATCTTATTTTCCGTGAAGTAGTGTTGCTTGAATTCTGATTTCTACCGATCCCTCCAAAGGGAGTTATGTCGATCCCTCCAACTTCCTTCAATTGGAATGAGACCTCTAAGGAGTGTTCCACATGATGTAGTAAGCTTGTACTCCAAGTTTTATGTTGATAGCATGTGTCGGTTTTGAGTTATTGACTGATCATCGTTATAAAATTGCGCTTAGCTGATCCCTTTTATTTTGATCACTCCTATACCAATCCCTTTTTATAAGTGAAGTAATTTGCAAATAACTTGAGCATACGGAGTCCAAATGACTTGAAATTTTAAATGTAGCTTCATGGAGCCTTCCTTGTCATTCCATATCGATCTCAACCAATTCGAGAAAAAAGCTAGGGATAGGTACCGATGTCCTAAGGGATGGTTAATTCTATACTCAGCGATTTTTTGAGTCCATCCATTTGAATCCATCCAACTATCGTACATAGCTTTAAATATAACCATCTTCAATCCAAATAATCACCTCTTTGAGCATCCTGTTTTGATGATTACAAAATCTATTGGCTTAAATCCAGCGTTACCAAAAAAGGGGTTAATGGTAAGGATTTGATTTAAAATTATATTCTATTATATTAATATTTATATATCATATTCTACAATATTAGTTAGGTGACGAGTCTATTATATCAATATATTATCATAAATCAAGTTGGTCGTATTTTTATATGCTTATGTACTTGTATTAAGAAAATTATCATACAATTACCTATATTATGCGCGGTTAAATAATTTTTTATATTTATATATTATTATTAAATATTATTTAAGCCAATCAATTATATAAATTAATTATATCAATATATTTATGTATTATAAAATATGTTTTACACTTTATAAAATTAAATTATCACCTAATATATTTTGTGCAAAAAACTTTATTTTATGTATAATTGTTATTTTAAATTTAGCCAAAATTCAAAATTAGGTTTTAATTTTTTTAGATTATAAAATTGTATATTAACTACCTAAATAACAAAATATATTTTAGATTTTTTACTTATAAATTTAAAATTATATTGAAAAATATATTTTTAGTTAATTTAAATATTATCCGCATGGATATTAATTTAAACACATATATATTTAAAAAATATAATTTTGCACCATGCATGATATTACGTATATAAGTTTATTATATATATATATTTATTTAATATTTGAAAAGTATTAAAATACATATATTTATTATATATATGTGTGTGTGTGTGTGCGTAACGGCTAAATTGGTCACTAACACTCAAATCCAAGTGAAAGTACCAAATACCAGTCACAGCTCATAGATAGAATATATGTAGAGAATATAAATATGAAGAATAGTAAAAATTAAAGAGAAAGTAGCACAGACAGATTTTATAGTGGTTCGGCTGACTCCGACCTACGTCCACTCCAGAAATTTCCTTTTTATTGATGTTAGAATCAATTACTGTTACAATACAGAGTTTTTAGAACAACAATGGCAGAGTAGACTCTGTGTAGAAGACGAAGGGAGCTGAATGAAGAAGATCCCTTTTCTGAAGCCTCACCTGCTGTATTTATAGGCAAATTCCAAGTTACTGGGCTTCCTAAGTTGTCCGGGCCCATTAGGACCACAGCCAAGCCAACATCCTTCATCATGACCAACTCACACTGTCATGTCGACCGGCCTATGCTGAACCACTCCACCAATGACCGAGCCATGTATGAACTTCCAACCTTCACCGAGCGGCATTCCAAGCAACCACGCCGATCCACCTGATACTCTACCGAGCTACCTGAGTGATGTCCCAAAGTCACATGCCTCAGGACTCGAAGTAACTGAACCATATACTCATGCCAACCAGAAATTCTCGTATTGGTCGATCCAGAAATGCCGAACCACATGTGCCGAGCCTTCCCGACCGAACCATATCACCGAGGCCAAATGACCTCTCCTGGTCGAACTACACAAATACACCGGTCCACACCTTACCAACCATACCACCACATCGATCCACTTCTTCCTGACCGAACCATACCACCGAGGTCGAACGACTTCTCATGGTCGAGCTACACCACTACACCGGGTCACACCATCCCGACCATACCACCACACCGAGCCACATCTTCCTTCGAGCCACTGACACAGTTGAGCCGCCCATACCGAGCCGCTTATGCCGACCCGACTGCAAATCCATGATTATTATCCATGCTTGATCGTCCGTCCATCCAGTCGACTAAGTTCGTCATAAACCAGCTTCGAAAAATGAGAAGTCGATTTAGTTGAATTCGCCTGTCTGCGGCCTTGCCAAAAGGAGGGTTAACATTTGCCTTCCAAAACATACCTTGCCATTGGAAGGTGTGTTTTGAATAGCCTCAAAATCCGATATCCGAAGTCCATATTCAGTTCATAACCATACTATTAAATCCATGATTCAAGCCATCCTATCCAAGTGCCATCGCCGCATTCTTATCCAAACCTACGACTACTCTGAGTCGATATCCAAATTCGACAACCACTCTGGGCCCTTTTCCAAATCCATGACCTCACCGGGTCCATCTATCCTAAGTCGAATTCCAACTCCCTTACCTCTTCGGGTTTAACTTTGAATCCACAGACCTCACCGGGTCGCGTTATCCTATTCCAGCCTCGACTCTCCGGTCAAGGGCTTGTATGTTCTCCTACCTCGGCCTTTCGACCGAGGACTTTCATATTCTCCGGCCTTGACTCTCTGGTCAAGGACTTTTACATTCTTCGCGACTCTTCCGTCAAGGACTTTTATATTCTCCAACCTTGACTCTCCGGTAGAGGGCATTTTATATTCTCCGCCCTCGACTCTCCGATCGAGGACTTTGTTTATCCTGTTTGAGTCCATTCCATTGCTCTCCGACAAAGGGACTCGTAATTCGCGATTACTTCCCCATCTCTCTGGTCGGGACGGTAATCGCTTGGCTTGTATTATTTATTGAATTAGTCTAATCCCGATCATCAAAGAATTCAGTCATCAAAGCGAAAGTTCGTACAAAAAAGGGAATTAAATGTCCAAAGTACCAAAGGAGAAACAGGAGTTTGCAGAAAAATAGAAAGAAAATAAGATTCCATAGACCCAAGCAGTACGGTTTTTCGTCATCTCAGAGCACGTCTAGGGACCGTCCTCGATCACGTTCTTGTGTAAGTGTCCTAGACGTATTAGTTTGAGTTTATTACTTATTCAAAACCATAAAACCGTTCAGTTGATAACAAGTCGGCGGTGACCAGATCCAGTGCCACCTTCGTTTGAGGTAGGCGGTAGCCACTCCCTTTCCACCGCTACAGCTCGATTCCTTATGTACTGTTGCAGGTGACCATTCATTACATGCTCCTCCACGATATCTTTCAAATGCCTACAATCGTTTGTGTTGTGCCCATCTAGTCCATGGAATAGGCAATGCTTTCCCGATGCCCACTCGTATTCAAAAGGTTCCCTCCTTGCCGGCCTTCGATATTGGAGGCGCCCTCGAGTATCCAAGTAAATCCTTTCTAGAGTCTCAGTTAAATCTGTGTAACAATAAAACTTTGACTCCCTCCAAGGCCTCTTCGAAGTGCTACCATTGCCATTCATTTTCCTTTATCATCTTTATTTGGATCCTCCCTATATGGACCTCCACCCCTTACCGCATAAGCTTCAGCTTCTTTCCCTACTCTCTCAGCCTGCGCATCTTCTTGCCTCAGGAACCTTTCCGCCTCATGGTAGAACTCCCCGAGATCCCTCGGTGGGTCCCGTTCCAATGATATCTTGAAATTCGAATTATCTGCAATTCCTGAAACTACCGCTATCAAAACCATCGATGGATCGGGCCGATCCACCGAAGCCACCATCGCGTTGAATCTGGTTAAGAAATCCCCGAGCGACCCTCCCTCCCATTGTTTCATCGATGTCAAGGTTATTACGTTCTTGGGTCTGACTATATGGACCCAAAACTGCCTCATAAACCTTTCAATCAGCTCACTCCAAGTGTCAATAGTCCACTCTCCAACTGTCTGAACCACATAGCTGCGACATCCACCAAATACAAAGGGAAGCATCGAGCCATGACCTCATCCGATGCCCCAAGTAGCTCCATATGCCTCATGTACCTCGTCAAGTGAATGGAAGGGTCCATTCTCCCGTCATACATCTCCAACGTTAGTAACTTGAAATCCGGTGGGTTCCTAGCGTGCCTGATAGTAGGAGTAAAGGGACTCCTATTCACTTCCTCCAAGTAGTTATTTACGAATCCACTTCTCACAGCTCGTCTGACCATCTCCGCCAATATGTCATTGTCTCTAAGTTGTAATCCTTGTCCGCTGCCTCCGATGTGTCCCCCGAGTTTACGAGGGAATCCTGGCACATACTCCTCGTCACGTACTCCAGTATTCCTTTATGCGTCAGGCTGCACAGCGTCATCTGGTATCCCTTCATGGATTGGTCTAGCATTTCCTGGTGGTGTGCCCCTGAGTCTAGGTCCATCCAGGTTGATAGCCGTTTGCTGATTGGGGGATGCCCCCTACTAAACCACTCCATCTGCTTGCTGGTGGAGTGCTTCTGATCCAGCTCCACGGATCTGAGCTCCTGCAGTTCCTGCTTGTGCAAATTGTCAGAGAAGAGTCTGCATCATCTCCTCTTGCCTTTTCAGCATTGCTTCCATCTCGTCTCTGGTAACGTAGGCAGATGCTTGACCCGATCCAACTCTAGAGGAGGTATCTTGACTTCCCTCTTGATTATTTCTTTCTGTCACGTGCTTCCTTGCTGATGGCCTAGCCATTGCTTCCTAGAATTCAAGTTCCTAGCTCCAAAATTCCCGAGTGCTTGCGTTCTCAATGAAAGCGCCAAAATGTTAGCGTCAAAATTGGTCACTAACACCCAAATCCAAGTGAAAGCACCAAATACCAGTCACATCTCACAGATAGAATATATGTAGAGAGTATAAATATGAAGAACAGTAAAAATTAAAGAAAAAGCAGTAAAGACACAGATTCTATAGTGGTTCGTTTGACTCCGGCCTACGTCCACTCCAGAAATTTCCTTTTTATTGATGTTAGAATCAGTTACAGTTACAATCCAGAGTTTTTAGAACAACAATGGTAGAGTAGCCTTTGTGTAGAAGACGAAGGGAGACCGAATGAAGAAGATCCCTTTTCTAAAGCCTCACCTGCTGTATTTATAGGAAAATTCCAAGTTATTGGGCTTCCTGAGTTGTTCGGGCCCATCAGGACCACAGCCAAGCAAACATCCTTTATCATGACCAAACCACACTGCCATGCCGACCGTCCTATGCCGAACCCTCCACCAATGACCGAGCCATGTACAAACTTCCAACCTTCACCGAGCGGCATCCCAAGCAACCATGCCGATTGCCTGATACTCCAACGAGCTACCCGAGTGATATCCCGAAGTCACATGCCTCAGGACTCGAAGTAGCTGAACCATATACTCATGCCGACCCGAAGTTCTCGTCTTGGTCGATCAAGAAATGCCGAACCACATGTGCCGAGCCTCCCGACCGAACCATACCACCGAGGCCGAACGACCTCTCCTGGCTGAACTACACCAATACACCGGGCCACAACATCCCGACCATACCACCACCTCGAGCCACATCTTCCCTACCGAACCATACCACCGAGGCCGAATGGCTTCTCATGGCCGTACTACACCACTACACTAGGCCACGCCATCCCGACCATACCACCACACCGAGCCGCATCTTCCTTCGAGCCGTTGACACAGCTGAGCCACCCATACCGAGCCGCTTATGCCGACCTGACTGTAAATCCATGATTATTATCCATGCTTGATCGTCCGTCCATCTAGTCGATTAAATTCGTCATAAACCAGCTTCGACAAACGAGAAGTCAATTTAGTTGAATTCACTTGTCTGCGGCCTTGCCAAAAAGGCGGGTTAACAATTATGTATTTAATATATATATTATAATATATATGTTTCGGTTTTACTGTAAGAATCATAAAAAAATATTGTTTATAAATGTTTTAAACATACTTATATAATTATATATATAATGTTAAATTCCATGTTTCTATTTATATATATCAATATGTAATTTATAAAAAAATTAAAATAAAATATAGTTTATTTATATACATGTAAATACACACACACACAAAATATTTTGTATACATATATTAAAATATCCAATACTTATAAACAGGCATGTTATACCTTGCACAGAGTACTATGTTACACATGCACACACATATATATGTGTATATGATACACAAATATATAAAATATAACATTAAAATAATACAAATTATTTTATAGATTTAAATAAAATAATGATTCCATTTAAAAGAAATTTATAAATGTTCTAAAATTAGACACCATATGTCCAATAAAGGTCTAAAATGGTAAAAAAAATTGAAATTCAACCATTTCTTACGCTACGGGTTGGCCAGTTCCAACAAATATTAACCAATACAAAACTATTGAGTGTGTTATTCCATAGTTATCCAATAACTGTTAGCATGTATCCCCTTATGTGCCCCCAGTAGTCATGAATAATATATTGCCTAACATTTGGAGAGCATTATGTGCTCTAGCCTCAATGGATATATCGATATCCAGTCTCGATGCCATGACAACAATATTTAAAATGATATGTTTATTACATTAGGATACAAAACTCATGATTACAACAATTTCTAATTATTATCATAAACACAACATTTATGGATTTTCTGTTTAATAAATTTAATTAAACATTTAATTATTTGTAACACATTTTTACAAATAAATAACATAAAGAAAAACGCCTTTATTATAAACGAGAATTGATTATAGAGTTAATTAGTTTACAATATATTATTGAATTTCCTCTAGGCATACCCTAACTCTATAATTACGTACTTCATGAATCATTCATATTATTGCCAATCCAACCACATTGCATTACAAGAATAAACATCAGGAACACACTAAATTTCATCATTTGGTTGTAGACATTTATATGATTAAAATTCTTACCCTATACATACTATTTAGCTAGCACGTCAAATTTACATTGCAAAAGGTGAACTAGTTTTCTTAAAATCCAGGCACTACATTTTCAAAATGTTTAAGTTCAAACCCACCCATTTCAAAGAAAAGGTGTATTTATTTTTGTAATAATATTTAAGACTAATTCTATTTGAATCCAAAATGTTGCTTCATAGCCACCTACAAGATTGATTCATTATACTCATATATTAATGAAGAGTATACCCATATTGTTAACAACTATTTCCCTTTATACCCGTCATTCCAGTAAAAAGTCAACCATGTAAGCCAAGCACATGGATTTATAACCAATAATGCAATTATAGTGTGTAGTACCCAAGCTAGTCGCACACCTACCTACATGGTTGGTCTATAAATCATGCACTGCAAATGCAATATTTTTTGGTTAATCGCTCAGTTGAACTTTTGTGAACTATGTAGTTTCAAATTGTAATGACTTAGAATTTCACCGCATTGATTTGTGAATATTTAATTAACTTTAAATATTCAAATAATAGATTTTATAATTAAAATAAAATTCTTTTAAATAATAGTTAATGATGGTAAAATATTTTTCCAAATTTGTTTACAAAAATAATTAGTTCGAAGGGAAGTCGAAAATGTGACCAGAATTCATTCTCTAAATTTTCGACTCTTTGTTGGCTAAATGTCATCGAAAACATTGTAAACTCTTTAATATAAATATTCACATTCATTTACAAATGAGATAATATGTATATTACAGTATATATGCTTATGTATTTATACTTAAGTATGTAAGGTTTGAAATAAAATTAAAAAGGTGTTTAAATTTAAAAATGCTTAGGAAAACATTAAGTACATATGTATTTAATGCATATTGATATGAAAAGAAAGGAGAACATGTTCGTGGTGTGAGTACAAGAGGTGGAGGGCGACATGATGAGGTGGCAAAGGGAGAGTGAAGGGCAAAGGACAATGGTGTTTTGGTAATTTGTTAAATAGGTTTGTATAAAACCAATTCCTAATTTTTCCCATTCTTATTCTCATTTTTCTACATTTTAAAACTTCCATCTTCTTCATAAACATGTCCATGGCTTCATTACTTCTCAATATGTTAAAAATCATTCTTCTCTACCTTTGATTCTTGAAAAATGTATAGTTAAAACAACCTTCTTTCCCTTTTTCATCTCTCCTTCTTCCAAAAGCAAGCTTATCCCTCCTTAAATTAAGTATGGTCAAAGCATAAACGCCCTTGGCCGAACCCAACTTGGGCCTTAAGGCCACCAAATCTTTACTTTTTCAAGTTAAAAGCATGGATCTATGCCATTTGCAAATGTTAGTAAAAGCTGGTTAGTTTTTGTTATCTTTTAGGCGAGAAAGCTAGCCCTTTTATTTGATGTTTCTAACTTTAATCATGTTGTATCCTCATTGTCAAATCATTTACTTGGTTCATGAATATGTCGTTGATTTGGATGTTCGTAAGTATGATTGAACGTGATGTTAGATTAGACTTGAATTTTTAAGTCTAAATGTGGTAAATGATGTAAGTTTCATCCTTGCTTATATCTTGTTAGTATATCTTGTAAATGGATGTTATGAACTTGTGTTAGTTAGTGTAAACTAAAATACAGTAGCAACTAATTTTTTTTTGCAATATCAAGACCCTTGGTTCAAAACCGATTTCACTTAAGTATTGCGTTTGAAAAGTTTATAAGTTTAAACTTTAATTTGATTTCCAAGACCCTTACCTTTGTTTTCAAAACTATATTTAAGGTTTATTAAAGTGGTTAAAGTATAAAAGTTAAGAATTTTGAAGCTATTTAATATAAAAATCAAGTTTTGAAATTATGACTCATATAGCAATAGTCGCTATAAATGCAGTTCGTAAAACAAACTCTCTTTTCAAGAATTAGAATTTTTTCACTTAAATATCCTTTGAAAAATGTATTTTTTAGAACATATATTAAGTATGGTTAAGAAATTATTAATTAACTAACTAATTAATTAATTAATGATAATTTTATTAATTAATTAAGTAAGGCAATCAATACTTAATTTTTACTTAATAAAAGTAATTAATACTTAAGTGTTAATCAAACAAGATAATTATAATTAGATTATTAATTAAAAATTAATTATGATTTAATTAACAGTTAAGGATTGATTATTATTTAATTATTTATTAACAACTAATTATAAATTAATTATAAAAGGATTCATTTAATAATTAATTTATAATTTGGTTAAATTTAATTAACGTTTAATGAAGACTCAATTAAGTTTTAATTTATTATTTAATAGAGGTTAAATTTATTATTTAATTATTAATTAAAGATTTATTTAAGGTTTAATTATATATTTAATGATGGACTATTATTAAATTATTTAATTAGATAATTATTATTTAATCATTTATATACAAGTTAATCATTGTTTAATTAATAATTAAAGTTTTAACTATTATTAGTTAAGGAGTTAGATGTTATTTAATTATTAAATAAAGGTTTTAAATGTTAAAATCGTTTATTTCTCAATATCAGTCTTGTTTTGAAAACAGTTTTCTTTTGTAAAAGTATTTCAAACCAAAGGATTTCTTTGTCGATTACCCTTAAGTAACCTCAATTTATTATGAAGCCCAATGAGATATGTTTAGCAGAATAAAACACAATCTGTTAATAAAGTATATTGGACATCGTTTTGGTAGAATAAATCACAATTATGCCATTATTTACCATATAGATTATGATGACATCTATTTAAGAAGAATAAAAACACATTTTGCTATTACATTAACTTGGACATGTATTTAGCAGAATAAATCTCCATCTGCTATTTTGGTAACTTGGACATTTGCTAATATAATGGTTGATTATTATTGCTTGATTCCCTTTACATATCAGTTGTTATGTAAATGCCTATGTTTTTTGTTGAGAGAAATGTGTGATCCTCTAAAGTAAAGGAAAGAACATATGTATGTGTGTACACACACACTACCGATAGTAAAAGAGCTGCCAACATGCCTGACAGGTGACAAATCGTAACACAGAAAAATCTAAGATAACAACATCAGGTAACTTCTTGAATGAGATCCGATAAGGCCACCGCCATTACACCTCAGTATCAAACTCTGGCAAGGCCACCTCTCGATAATGGAGTGTTAGAAGTACCCAATAGAAACCATAGTGCATCCAAGTGAATGACTGAGATTAACAAGCAGCTCCACTAGAGAATGAATGCCTCATAGGTAGCGCCAATGTTCCAGATCTAAAATAAGAAATCTCTCCTAATACCAATCATACAAGCTGCAATCCTGGCAACAGCAACCATGAAACCCCACGAACAACATTCTAGCACCACTTATAGCCTAAACATGTACCTATAGATGGAACTAAACAAAAATATAAGAGTAGTACACATATATAAGTATATAAATAGATTTATATATGTATATGCATTAATGAAATAAAAGTAATAAAACTAGAATAGAATTATAAGACATCAAAGAAACTATAATAAAAGTTGGACTAATAAAAGGGTCAAACTCATTATGCAACATCTTAACTTACTTTTATGATATGAGATAGTGATCTTGAAATTAGGAGGCATAGATATTAACAAAATATGTAATTATATGATTAAATTTTAAAAAAAAATCTAAAAAATATTAACATTATCCTCCTTTGATCAAAAGAACATTATGATAATCAGTAAAATCTTCATTCTAATTCAAATAACGCTGTAGTTATTAATGTTAAAAATATTATTTTTATGTTTAAATAATTCAATGCTTTTTCTAACCTCATTAAGATATTCATTAAAATGTTTATTTTTAGCCAGTCTATATTTTGGATTTGAGATCCAATTGAAACAAAATGATGCTACTATTATTACCAATCTATTAATATAATTGTTTTTATTATTAAATAGCCTCTGGTTTCTATCAGACCAAATATACCAGCATATTATAGTGAATAAAGTATCTTGTAAAAATCTATTTTCCTTTTTAAGCTTAAATCTTAAGTTATTCCAGTAAAAATCACAATCAGTAACTTTAGTTGCAAGAATAAAGTTAAAGATTTTAAGAGTATTATTAAGAATGTAGCAAGTATCCATACAATCATAATATATATGATTAATATTTTCAAAATACAAGTTACAAAACTACATTTGTTATCAATCAGCAAATTCTTTCTTTTTAAAAGTTCAATGGTATTTAGCTTCCCATGCATGATTAATCAAATTTGAATCTTAGATTTTGGTGGTGCATTTGCTTTCCAAATAAGATTTAAAGTGTTATTACTAACGCTAAAAAAATTAAGAAATTTATATAATAAATTAGAAATGAATTTCTTACTTTTATCCCATTCCTGGTTAAGAATATCGTTTTGTTATCAATATTATATAGACTCAAGCTTGCACATAATAAAGAATTTTTTTTGAGAGTTGTACCTTCTAAGATTCTATTAAAACTAAAGTTCCAAAGGGGATTATTGTCTAGAGAAAAAACATATCTAATTAAAGTATTTTTAAAGTTATAAATTTTGATAAGTGCTTTAAATTGACCCCTAAGAGGAATGGCTCATAACCAACAATCATGCCAAAAAGTTGTATTATTTCATGAATAAACGATCGTATTAGTACCAAGGTTATAAATATCATGACATTTAAAATTTTATTTCCAAAAATTAGGCAATTGTTTGTTAATCAAAGGTGTAATTTGATATGAATTATTACTACCATTATAATAATGTTTAGATAAAATTTCGTTCCAAATAGAATTACCATTTATATCCTTGAATTTCCCAACCACCTCCCTAATAAAGACAAATTCATGTTACGTAAATTAATAACACCCAGTCCTCCCTCCTTTTTGATTTACGAATGGTTTCCTAGTTAACTTAACATAGACAACTGTTAGAATTACCACCATTCCATAAGAAGTTCCCTCTTATTTTATCGATTTTATTGATCACCCATTTTAGAAAAGATGCACAGACATCCAAGAAATCCGAAGTGCAGATAAAATAGAATTGATGAGAACTAATCTACCTGCTCTCGATAAAAACCTCCCATTCCAATTGGAAATTCTATTTTTAATTTTATCTATTATAATTTGCCAGTCATCATGTTCAAGTTTAGTTGGTCTGTAACGACCTGGTACTTCAAACCATTCGCATCCACACAGGTCGGACTTGAATAGCTCAAAACAACAGATTGTTAATTTATATTTGACAAAACTTAGCATATATTGTAAATAAATCAATCATAGATACAGAGAAATATAATAATAAGCAGCGGAATAGATAAATAGTAGTTCGTGAAGCTACTATATAAACATCAAAGTTTGAAATAAAATACAACAGAATATCTCAAATAAAATATAGTCTCGAATACAAACAGATGACAAGTCTAAACAAAACAACTGGATTAAGCTGAAATGACTGAAATCTAGACAGATAGAGGGATCTCCAAGCGAAGCTCCAAACTCCAAAGGCGAGTCTCAAATGCTGTGACACTCTGTCTGTCCCGAGCATAAAGCAAAACACAAAACACTTGAGTCAGGATTAACATTCTTATATTTATAAATTCAACTCAAGTGAAATGTCAACTGAAATACAAGTGACATAAAGGACGCTTAGGATTTTCATCCTTTAAGGATCTGTGGAACTATCTACTATGTAGTAATATAAGCTATTATAATATGTCTATAGTAAAGTAAAAGTATTAAAATAGCGTTAAGGCATTACCCATATCCCCCTTAACACATTTTATATATTCCCTTAGTCTATACAATGTCGTACGCTCCTCCGTAAACTGGAGGTTTACCCAGAGGACACCACATAAGTATGGTATAAAACAAACTCGTAAAAGGCACGATAAGGCATGCGACATGGCACTCAAGGCAATACTAGGGTAGATATACCATTTGCACTCCCGGACTGGCGGTAACGCATAACAGTTACTATCGACCACCTCGTGACATACTCCCAAATCAAAGGGTGCGCCCAATCAAATCACAAAAGCAATAGAATAGTATCAAAGAAATGTGCCCGATAGGGGGGATGACCCCACTTGGCCCGGTATAGCTTCTGTTTTAGCCATATCAAGATGACTCACGGGAGTCAGGGCTACGTAAATACCACATAGAATCGTCGCCAAACCATCCAACTTCATTCTGGAATCTCCACCACGTACACAGTTGTTAAAGTAGTTTTCGGTATTGGCAGAGAATATGACAATATCCGATCCCAGTCTTTTTAATAACCAAACGCTTATTTCACACCATGGTCATTTCATTTCAAGTAGTTCATACTTCATATCAAAATATCATATTCAATTCAAAACCATATAAATTCGATATCATTATTCACTTTAAAAATATTCATTTTCAGAATGTGACACTTTCAAAATTTATAACACTTTGAAATCATAACACTTTGAAACCATAACACTTTGAAACCATAACACTTTCCACCTAAACAGTTTAGACATTGAAAAAAGTATATATATTAAATACATTATAAATTAAAATAGTTTATATATATAATAAAAAATTATATAATAAAATTACTTTCCTCCGATTTTGTAAATCGATTTTTAAATCATCTTAAATTCCAAAATTCAATTTAAATCAATTCCATTTTAACCATTTCAATTTAAAATTCAAAGATTCAAGTTTAAATATTCAAACATTTACCATATAAATTTCATTAATATTACAACATTTAACTTTAAATTTATTCAAATTTGAAACTATTCCCTTAACCATTTTAATAACAATTTGTTTAAATCCCAATTTATATATTTAAATCATTATTAAATATTCAATCTCAATTTTATTTAAAATTGAGAATATTCATTTAATCACTTTTTATCAAATCAAGTTATACTCATATCTTTTCAAAATCTCAAAACTAATATGTTTAAATCAATTCTTTCTTAAATTCAATTATTAACCAATTTAAAATCCAAGTTAGCATTAATTTATCTTCCCAGCCTTTATTATTATAGTTATAAATCTATTTTAAAATATTAATATAAATTTTTAAATAAATATTTTAAAACATATTATATACTAATTAAATTAAATTTTATTAAATTAAATCTTATTATACATTGTATTTTGTATTAAATATTATTTTATAAATTTTTAACATAATAAAACAATAAGAAAATCTTAAAATTTAAATTTTTCAAAACAAACTTATAAATTAAAATTTCCAAAACATATTAATTTAAAATCTAAATTTTATACATACATAGAAATTACATTTATAAATAATATATAAAACAATATTTATTAAAACCCATATATTTCCTTTCAATCTTTGGAAATCGTTTTTCAAAATATAGACCAACGGTGTCCATATATAATTTTCTATCCTATGGTCAAGTGATATTGATACTTATCATTTCAATCCACAATTTAAATATTTACGGGTATATATCATTTCAACCCGTAATCCCAAAATTTTTGAAATAAATGAAAAATCGCTTGGGTTTATCATTTCAACCCATAACGATTTTCTCCTACTGCTAAATCATTTGGATATATATCATTTCAACCCATAGGGAATTCTAAATTAACAGGGAACTTGCAGAGTGAGAAGAGTTATGATAATAATATAACATATCAACAATAGGCATATATCAGCAGTGATAAATAAAGTATAAACAACAAGATATGGTGTCATATCTCATAGGCGAACAATTATAGATAATAGTATATTATATATAGCAATTATACAACTGGCAATTCAAATTTAACACCATATTTTAGTCGTCATTTCAAGTGAAATCAAATTTATTAAACATAAGAATGTTAATCGTGAGTGATTGCTCGCCTTTTGAGGCTAGTGGAGTTTGACAACAGAGCACGCTATGAATTTGAATCCTGAACTGGACAATCGCCCAATCCAAATGACAAATCTCAAAGCAAAGTAAGGTGAATACAGATACGACGAACAAAGCTGATAATTAGGAATCGATGAAACAAATCAAACTAGAGATTGATGGAACAAAATATACATATTTTCTTCTTAAAAGCCAATATTCAATTTAAACCCATACTAAAATAAAAGTTCATATTATGTCTTACAGATCAATATTTTATTAAAACACATATTTTCAAAATTCATAACATATTCATTTAAACATAATACATGTATATTTAAGCTATCACTAAATTTTAATTTAAAGATATTATATTATTCGAGTGAATCCTTCAAACAATTTATACACATAAACTTTTAACTATGTATATATATATATATATATATATATATATTAAAGCTACTTCAAAGTATTAACATATGGAGTAAAATTATGAAGTTAAGGGATAACATAAAAATATAATTTCAAATCAGTTTCAAACAAAACGAGAGTTGATGTAACAAAAAAAAATATATAGAATAACGGAAAAACTTTATACTATACTAAGCGTGCACCTATCCCTTGACAACATAAATTTCACTTTAGAATACGGATTAAAGTATGTATTCAACTATCGTCGATCAAACTAAATAGCCAAGCCATAATTCTATTTAGCACAATAAAGTTTGAGGGTATCAGAGGAAGCTCGCTTATATTTTAACAGCGCTGCTATTATAATATTTTCTATTTTTTTTCTATTTTTCAAACCTATTTTGCATAACAAATTATGACAACTTATGATGGATTTCGGTTTTATCCTATTATTCATGATACGCATAATACCTTTTTCTTTTTATAATATAATATACCTCTGTAACCAAGGATACTATTGTAAATAGATATAATAATTCTCTTAGAGTATAAATTTCTGTAATATATATAAAATACCTTACACAAAAGAAGACGTGAAGGATGGCATGGATGCTCGGCAGTAGAAGGGGATTGGGTCTATGCTGGGGTGATGCAAGCTAGCTGGAGGTGGCGCTCGAAGAGAGGGTGTAACAACCCAAAATTTTTATAAATATTTTTAATTAAATATATTTCGAAACTTTGATTTTAAATCATTTAAAAATTGAAATTTTGTAATTTTCCAATGTAATTTTGGATTTTGCTTATAAGTATTTTTCTAAATATAATAAAATAAAGATTTTCTGAAAATTTTATATTTTTGGTCAACTTCGATCAAATTTTGACTTTCAGTAGAAAATTTTAAATTTGAATTTTTAATTTCCAATCTTTTCTTTGAAGTTGAATTTGATTCTAATATCCGTGCTGCTTTCCATTTTGTAAAATTCTGTTTTACACTTTTAAAATCTGATAAATTTCAGCGTTTTACACGCGATTTTTTTCAGCATTTTTCTATTCTATATTTTCTACTCCACTTCTATTTTATTTATTTTCTATTTTCTATTTTGTTTGGACTTTTTATTTGATTTTTATTTGAATTTTTGGGCTTGGAAATTCTAAAAGACTTAAGTTTCTTTTCTTGGAAATGAAGTAATGCCTTTCTAATTTCTAGCCGTTTAAAACTTTGATTGCCCTAGCCATTCACTTCTCACTTACCTTCTTAATTCACGTACAAAACTTCTCAAAACATCTCTTTCTCATTTTATTTCCTGAAGAAAAGATTTACAGTAAGTTTCTCATGGCTTCCTCTTTCTTCTCTTTCATTTTCTCTTTTCTTTTGTTTGTTCCTCCTTTACATAGTCGGCCATACCCTCTTAGCCGACCACATCCCCACATCCACCACCTTAGACCGACCACAACCATTACCATCTCATCTCCTCTACCCATGCCGTGAACCTTAGATTCAATCCATTACCAAAACATGCTCCACAAACCCTAGCCGACCCTCTACATCACCACCTTCCTCTTCACTAGCCTCGGCCACCCCTTATTCCTCCACCTCCTCCTTTGCCTTGCCGTGAACACATCATGGCCGTACCTTTTCTGATGTGACCAAACCTCAATCGGATCTTAGCACTTAGGGTCGAGCCATGTAGCCATAGGGCCGAACCTAAAAAATCACTTGCCTTTGCCTTTTTTCCTTCTACATGATTTTGCCTTGCCATCCTTTCACGTACCCTTGCCTTGCCGTGTTTGTGTGACCATGGCTGTAACGTTTGCGATTTTTCGACGCTCGAAAACCGACATCAATACGTCCACCGTATCAACTGCCGAGCAATCGAATGCCGGAAAACCGTACCATTATGGTTAAAGAAGAAGAAAAAGATAGAAGAAGAGAGAAAAAGATAGAACAAATCAGAAAGAAACAATAGAACAATATCAGAATCTCACAATCGCAGCGGAACAACATATAATAGATAAATGAATAATCTTTAAATAAAGAACTATATCAGTTATTACATTACATCACATTACATTACATTACATCATCAGAGTGTACAACAACAAACAACAAAAAACAGCGGAAAAGAAATACTATATACTAGTGAATACGCCATGCCATCGAGCTTGCCTCCAGCAACTCCTGAATTCCAGAATATCCTGATAACCTAACTCTAGACTGCCCGTGTGGAAATTGGTGGGCACCCAGAGTTTAGGAAGGAAAACAATAAAATCCAGGTCAGTCAAGAGACTGGTGTGAGAACTTAAAACAGGTTATCTTTAAAAACAAACAACAGGATAATTTTTTTTGAAGTCAATTCGCAATGCTTTTTTAAAATGTAACTACCATAAGACCTCCCACCACACACACAATGCAAACGCAGAGTTGGAGGAGATTTCTTCTTATGTTAGTCAAAGATGCTTACTACGCAAAATCAAATCATTTTTGATATTATTATTAGTGCATGGTGTATAAAACATTTCGAACGTAGAATATAAATCTTAGCCAGCATAGGTACCATTATATTATGCCTACTATAGCTACCATATTAGATGGCAGGTTCTACAACTAAAACCGTACAAGGTTCGTATTGTTTCTTTGGATTTCCAACAAATGGTCAGGCCAAGGAACTTCCCTTTGCCACATGGTTACGCCTATGGAAAGACGACCCGAGAACCTAACCGAATCTCTGCCAACACAAGGCCGGGTTACCCTTCAAACTAGGTAAGTACTGACACGAATATGTCATTCCCCGATCGTAACCGATCTATATCCGAGGATCCTTGATTCCAACAACCACAAAGTAATAAATTTGCAGCAACAACATAGGTTAAGTATCTGGGCTCCGTACCATGATACCACCTCTATCCAGAAGGAATGACATACACTAAAGGGGCGCTACCCCCTAATAACCTTGCTGCATCCTTTCTGTTTTGACCATTTCCGGGGTGTGAGGTCTGACGAAGTCTCGTCCACAAAGCCACGCTTTATACAAAAGCTGTGCTTTGATCATCAAATGCTCAAAAGCACTTCGTATGCCACATTACCAATTTGGGAACGTATCACTAGTAACCATCAACTACATAACCTCTGAGTGTGTTAAGCTAAGAGAATAAATTCCCCGCCACCAACGGAAATATATTTGATAGAAACCAGCTTTACATCTCAAATTGTAACGTCATACACACATCCATACAAGTCTGTTTCGGGATCGAACGGAACCGAAGGCACTTCCAAAGAAGTCCTCGCAATTCGGATATTCACTAATCACGGCCGGAATTCCCATCACAAAGGGTAATAAATTTCTATATCGGGGATCAGCCGATGCAGAAACATTCGACGGTAATCCTTTCGTTTTCATAAATATCCGGTCTTCAACACCGGTCATCAATGCTATCCATTACGACGTATCACATATTCAGAATGGGTTATACGACTCAAAGGTCCTTTCCCGGCTAACCCGAGTAGTGAGCGCTTATTTTTAAAAAAATAAGTGTGGCATTCAAATTCCAGAAAATCACAACAAATACGTATTTAAAGGTAAATATTGATAGTCGGTTATTTAACTATCAATAGGTATGCACAACATCACCAGATTCCAAATAATTTTCCAAATTATTTATTTTCCAAAATATCTTTACAAGATATATATTTTCCATACTTCAACATTTGAAAACAAATTTCAAATCACTTTTCACCTTTACAACTTTTAAAAACAACTTTCAAATCATTTCCCAACACAGGATATATTCACAAATCTTTATTCATTTTCATTTCAAAATGGTTCATTTAAACCAATTAAATAAATCCTTACCGATTTACTTTATATTTACGTTCCAAATCCGTAAATTTATTCCCACACTTCAAAAATAAATCAACGTTTATTTTTAAACAAATTTCCCTTTCTTTTATAAATTCCATAGTGAATTTACAATTCCAAAATATCTATGAATATATGATTTTCAAATCGATTTCTAATATTCATTTTCAATTTATCTTTTAAAAGAAATAAATCTTAAACATTTCACTTCATATTGGAAAAACATTTCCATACTTATTTAATAATAAGTAATTCACAAATCCATTTATTTTTAACACTTAGAAAATATTCAATATACTTAAATCGAAATTAAGTATATATTTCATTCTTTAAAGAAAACGTGCGCTTAAACACATTTATTTGAGTCAAAACGAATGTTGCGTAAAACATCGTTACGACAACTCAAAATCACTAGTATAGGGATTCAAAATTTAGATAGATATATAAATCCCAATACTATATAAAACATTTCCTTTCGGAAATCATTTACTATAACAACAGTGTTATAGTCCATCATTTCCTTATTTCTCGAAAACGTCTATTTCAACAATAAATGTTGAAATCTATGTATTCGATACTTAACGCATTTTAAAATAACTTCAAATCGTTTTAATTCTATTTAAAATTTCACTTCCCCAAAAACATATCCATTTTCTTTAATAATATATTCACCGTCCAAAATCGTGAATATACTTTATTTACCCAATTCAATGTTTCAAACATTTATTAAAATATTATCCACTATCCAAAATCATGGATAAAATTCCCAACCAAACTCTTGTTTTTACAACATTTAACTTAAAGGATAATTCGCTGCCCAAAATCACGAATATATCTCCTTTAATAAACTTCTATGTTTAATTTATCAAATTCAATTAATTTCGTATTTATAAAACAATGTTTATAAATTCCATTTATATTTTATAACAACTTTGATTTATAAATCTCCTTTATTAATAAATTCTATTTATATCTCATTTAAATGCCAAAATCCAATTTATAAGTTAATTCTTTATAAATCTTTTATTCAACAAATTCATTCATTTTATAACTTCACAATTTATAAATCTATAAAGTTCATTCACTTATGAAATCCATTTTTTTTATTTCATTTTAACACTTACAAAAAATGGTTTTATAATTCCTATATTTTTAATTTATAAATATCAATATTATAAATCTTTTATATAACCCGTTTATAATAATTCAAAAATCTCAATTTAAACCATTTTATAAATTAATTTACTATTTATTTCAAAAAAATCACATTTCGGTTATATTTCTCAAAAATCATAACTTTTATAACTTTAAAATTATAACGTTTATTTATTTAAAATCAATCACTTCCAAAATTTTAATAAAACGTATATTTTCAAAAATTACTTTAAAATCCTTTTAAATTTTGAAAATCATTCCTTTAACATTTTTTAAACTCCAAAATAGGCCCAATGATGCAACATCACCAAATAATCAATCATGACATCCAAACGTCATATATCAATATGATAACAGAATATATAACCATATCTGTAAATAAATCAATACAGTTGAGAAATCCAGTTGGATCCCTCCAACCTGTTTCCCTGCATCCACAGATGCTAGCACAATACCAATTCTGTTCCAATACGGAATATCGCGGTATATGAGATTTATAAAATATTATCCGCTATTATGCGGCGCAATAGGGTCTCATCCGCTATATAATGCGGGAAATCAACTCCAAGTACATAAATAATACCAATTTCACTTTGCAGTGAAATATTCGCGGTATATGTTTTTAATAAATAACCTCCGCTTAATAACAACGTATAATGTCTATTTCAATTCAACAGATAGCAATTTATCCATCCAAGCATACAATCATCAATTCTAAATCTAACTATTTAAAAATTTAAATCGAAACAGTTCGATTGAGTGAGAAGTTCTCACCTTGGTTTCAATTCAGTTCCGTGTTTTATTTCAAATAAAATTAAACACGCGTTTAATTTTACCCGAAATTTAAACTAGCTCCAAATGACTCCAATCTAGTTCCATAGCGTAGTGTTCATCCATACGAACCTAACGCAATTCGTTTCGTGCGTTTTCGACCTCGTATGAAAAAGATACAATATTTTAAAGTTTACACGATTTTAAATATAAGTAAATTACAATTTCTCTTATAATTTTTTTTTACTCAACTAATCAGGGCCGTGTATCTCAAGCCAAGAAAAATCCAGGCCGACCGTTCTCTCCTTTCTTCTTCTAGGTGATGCCGTGTACGTGAACATATATATCACATTCAAAATTTCGAGGTCGCGCCTCCAATCGGCGACGTGACGTCGATCAAGCACCATAGTTCAACTCGCCTTAGCAAGCACCACCCTCGGCCCAGATGCGGTGAAGCTCAATTGAGCCTAGCTCACGAAAACCGAGGCCGACTTCCACTCATTCGAGCCCTTTTTGCCGCTAATTCGCCTCACTAAATTTGATCATCACAGTTCATCTTCAAGATCTCGCCACCCTCTTCACTTTTGTAGTTGACAGTTTTCGACGATTGTTGGTGGTTTGGAAGAAAAAGGAGGAAGAAGACGGGAATTTTCTGGCCTTCAAAATCGAAAGTGGCGGCTGACCTAGAATAGATTAGGGTTTGAGAAATGAAGGGCAAGGGTTCCTTTTATAGAAATTCTACCAAAAACACTATTCATCGAATTTTTTCGAACACCAAATCTCGCACGGTGACTGATTTTTCTAGGGTTTACCCCACGTTCCGGACACAATGGAATAGGTTTCAGAGGCTAATTCGATCATCTGTGCGAGTTATGGCCATAAACGATCAAATTTAAATTAAATCGATTTAAACTAATTTCTATGCATTTTTGTTTGCCCCAGATAAACGATAAATCCGATTGACACGAAATTTGAAATCTTACAATAATATCACATTACGAATCCAATGAAACTAGTTTCGTCGAAATCCAAGACTGTTTGAAAAATGGCAAATTTTAGTCGTCAATTAAATATTAAAATATTCAATTTTTACAAATCAACTTTTAATTTAATTTTAAAAGTTCTATAACATCATTCTAACTCCAATATGATAAAATAAAATTTTACAAATCATTTTTAATCATATTAAACCCAATATTCAATTATTTCTGAAATTTGTAATATTAAATAATCCATTTAATTATCCAATTAAATCCAGATATTCGAAAAATAAATTATTCGACTTATAAATTTCACTTATTAATATTTAAAATAAATTAAATATACGAATTTTAATTGACAGAAATTCTGGGTCGTTACAAACTTACCCCCTTAAAAGAATTTCATCCTCGAAATTACCAAGTAAGAAAAAGTTACAGAACCCATTTACTTTCCAAAACAAACCATTCAAATTGGATTTTTCAAACCTCTTAAGTGTTTAACTTTTCCAAAATTCATAGTTAAACTTCTTACAAAATCTTTACTAAGTTTCCAAATCCAAACTTAGTTTTCAAAAAATTTCCAATTTTCTCATAAATATTCTAACGTCTTAAATTTTCGAAAAAAATCGCCAGAGTCTCCTTTGCGCGGCTCGATTCGAAAAAAAATGACAGTATATATATCACAAATATACATCTCATCAAGCGATGAGGCATCCCGCAGGGAAAAAAGTGTGAAAGTACGATATGTAATCCGAGATATGTACCTTATATATTATTAGCGAGCAAATACGGCTAATATAGCGCGAAAGCGAGCTCCAAATGCAAAGCAAGTGCAATCCGCACCTACTAAACACTCAACAAACAAATGAGTAACATGTATATATGAAAGTGACATCAATATACAACATATTTCAACAACTATATATGCCGATATAGAAAATGCATTCAAAAACAAATGCAACCATCAAACAACTATCCAACCAATAAACATACAACAAATCCATAACCAAATCAATATAAATTCACTTCTCATTAATATTCAATGAATTGGTTTTCCAATTTAAATCACATTTGATTTATTAACATTGGATTTACTAACATTCATTCATATTCAATTTCAATTTGTTTGCATTCACTAATTTACATTCAAGTTGGTTCACTTCCACATTCAAATCAAATTCACTTAACTTCCAATTTGATTTATAGCTTTCAATTTTCCTTAATTCAATTTCATTAACACTTAATGAATTATATAAGATCTACTAACAATCATATAATAAACAATGTATATCCAATATTACCAAATTATTTAATTAACATTCAATTTGGTCCAACACTTTTAATTCCAATTGGTTTATATTAAATAGATTTCCATTCAATTATTCAACTTCCAATAACATTAGCTTTTAATGAATTAACACTTTTTATCCATTATTGCATATGAATTATTTACATTCTGTTGATTAACATTCAATCCATTCATTAATTCAATTGCTAATTCCTTTAACAATATAAAGTTGAATTTCATTTATATAACTCAAGTTCATATTCATCACTTCTCTCGATTAATTTACTTCGATACCAAAACCAACTTTATTCAACGTCACTTAAGTTATATTCCATTTCAGACATCATATCTAATCCAAATCAATTTGTTTAAATTAACTTAAATTTTCACTTATAATCCAATTCAGATTCCAATTCTAAAGTAAATTCCATTTACTTTTACCAAAGTCAAATTTATTATCACTTGTTCAAATCCAGATTTTTGTTTTGCTTAACCAAATTGTTTAACCATTTTAATAATTGGTTTCACTTACATTTTCTCATTTTATAAGTTATACAACTTATATTCAACAATTACCACTTGGATTTTATTGATTTACTTATACTTACTTTAATTTAACTCCATCCTTTAAGTTAAATTTATTCTATTAAAACTCATTTATACATTCACATTACCAATTTCATTCCATTAATGGATTTTATTCCCATTTGTATATCAATTCATTCCTTTGTCCTTTGGTTATAATTTCAATTTATTATTTCAATTTCCATTTTAATAATGATAATATCTCAATATCATCGTTTCCTAACAACCAAGCAACCATATATTATAAACATTTACAAAAAATCATTTCTTTTGTATACGAAAATAGTTCGGTAAAATTATTTCATCTACCCAATTTCAAAACAATACTGTGTCAGTTTATCTTGTTTAAGAGTTTAGAAACCCCTATCGATCACGGTTGTACTTCCCGCACCGACCAGAATTCATAAATAATCAACCGATAAGTCAACACAATACAAAACAATTTATATTCACTAACAAATACGCGCTCATAGCTATTATTACACTTAAACTCATTCTAGAGTACTACTGACTCTATCTCTAATGAGTAATACCCAATAGAGCCATGGTTGTCGCTTAACCATATGCTCTGATACCAAATGTAACGTTTGCGATTTTTCGACGCTCGAAAACCGACATCAATACGTCCACCGTATCAACTGCCGAGCAATCGAATGCCGAAAAACCATACCGTTATGGTTAAAGAAGAAGAAAAAGATAGAAGAAGAGAGAAAAAGATAGAACAGAACAGAAAGAAACAACAGAACAATATCAAAATCTCACAATCGCAGCGGAACAACATATAATAGATAAATGAATAATCTTTAAACAAAGAACTATATCAGTTATTACATTACATCACATCACATTACATTACATCATCAGAGTGTACAACAACAAACAACAACAAACAGCGAAAATAAATACTATATACTAGTGAATACGCCATGCCATCCAGCTTGCCTCCAGCAACTCCTGAATTCCAGAATATCCTGATAACCTAACTCTAGACTGCCCGTGTGGAAATTGGTGGGCACCCAGAGTTTAGCAAGGAAAACAATAAACTCCAGGTCAGTCATGAGACTGGTGTGAGAACTTAAAACAATTTATCTTTAAAAACAAACAACAGGATAATTTTTTTGAAGTCAATTCGCAATGCTTTTTGAAAATGTAACTACCATAAGACCTCCCACCACACACACAATGCAAACGCAGACTTGGAGGAGATTTCTTCTTATGTTAGTCAAAGATGCTTACTACGCAAAATCAAATCATTTTTGATATTATTATTAGTGCATAGTGTAGAAAACATTTCGAAAGTAGAATATAAATCTTAGCCAGCGTAGGTACCATTATATTATGTCTACTATAGCTACCATATTAGATGGCAGGTTCTACAACTAAAAACGTACAAGGTTCGTATTGTTTCTTTGGATTTCTAACAAATGGTCAGGCCAAGGAACTTCCCATTGCCACATGGGTACGCCTCTGGAAAGACGACCCGAGAACCTAACCGGATCTCTACCAACACAAGGCCGGGTTACCCTTCAAACTGGGTAAATACTGACACGAATATGTCATTCCCCGATCGTAACCGGTCTATATCCGAGGATCCTCGATTCCAACAAACACAAAGTAATAAATTTGCAGCAACAACATAGGTTAAGTATCTGGGCTCCATACCATGTTACTACCTCTATCCAGAAGGAATGACATACACTAAAGGGGCGCTACCCCCTAATAACCTTTCTGCATCCTTCCTGTTTTGACCATTTTCGGGGTGTGAGGTCCGACGAAGTCTCGTCCACAAAGCCACGCTTTATACAAAAGTTGTGCTTTGATCATCAAATGCTCAACAGCACTTCGTATGCCACATTACCAATTTGGGAATGTATCACTAGTAACCATGAACTACATAACCTCTAAGGGTGTTAAGCTAAGAGAATAAATTCTCCGCCACCAATGGAAATATATTTGATAGAAAACAACTTTACATCTCAAATTGTAACGTCAGACACACATCCATACAGGTCCGTTCCGGGATCGAACGAAACCGAAAGAACTTCCAAAGAAGTCCTTGCAATCCGGATATTCACTAATCACGGCCGGACTTCCCATCACAAAGGGTAATAAATTTCTATATCGGGGATCGACCGATGCAGAAACATTCGACGGTAACCCTTCCGTTTTCATAAATATCCGGTCTTCAACACCGGTCATCAATGCTATCCATTACGACGTATCACATATTCAGAATGGGTTATACGACCCAAAGGTCCTTTCCCGGCTAACCTGAATAGTGAGCGCTTAATTTTAAAAAAATAAGTGTGACATTGAAATTCAAGCAAATCAGAACAAATATCTATTTAATGGTAAATATTGATAGTCGGTTATTTAACTATCAATAGGTATGCACAACATCACCAGATTCCAAATAATTTTCCAAATTATTTATTTTCCAAAATATATTTACAAGATATATATTTTCCATACTTCAATATTTGAAAACAAATTTCAAATCACTTTTCACCTTTACAACTTTTGAAAACAAATTTCAAATCATTTCCCTACACGGGATATATTTACAAATCTTTATTCATTTTCATTTCAAAATGGTTCATTTAAACCAATTAAATAAATCCTTACCGATTTACTTTATATTTACGTTCCAAATCCGTAAATTTATCCCCACACTTCAAAAATAAATCAACGTTTATTTTTAAACAAATTTCCCTTTCTTTTATAAATTCCATAGTGAATTTACAATTCCAAAATATCTATGAATATACGATTTTCAAATCGATTTGTAATATTCATTTTCGATTTATCTTTTAAAAGAAATAAATCTTAAACATTTTCACTTCATATTGGAAAAACATTTCCATACTTATTTAATAATAAGTAATTCACAAATCCATTTATTTTTAACACTTGGAAAATATTCATTATACTTAAATCGAAATTAAGTATATATTTAATTCTTTAAAGAAAACATGCGCTTAATCACATTTATTTGAGTCAAAACGAATGTTGCGTAAAACATCGTTACGACAACTCAAAATCACTAGTATAGAGATTCGAAATTTAGATAGATATATAAATCCCAATACTATATAAAACATTTCCTTTCGGAAATCATTTACTATAGCAACAGTGTTATAGTCCATCATTTCCTTATTTCTCGAAAACGTCTATTTCAACAATAAATGTTGAAATCTATGTATTCGATACTTAACGCATTTTAAAACAACTTCAAATCGTTTTAATTCTATTTAAAATATCACTTCCCCAAAAACATATCCATTTTCTTTAATAATATATTCACCGTCCAAAATCGTGAATATACTTTATTTACCCAATTCAATGTTTCAAAACATTTATTAAAATATTATCCACTATCCAAAATCGTGGATAAAATTCCCAACCAAACTCTTGTTTTTACAACATTTAACTTAAAGGATAATTCGCTGCCCAAAATCACGAATATATCTCCTTTAATAAACTTCTATGTTTAATTTATCAAATTCATTTGATTTCGGACTTATAAAACAATGTTTATAAATTCCATTTATATTTTATAATAAATTTGATTTATAAATCACCTTTATTAACAAATTTTATTTATATCTCATTTAAATGCCAAAATCCAATTTATAAGTCAATACTTTATAAATCTTTTATTCAACAAATTCATTCATTTTATAACTTCACAATTTATAAATCTATAAATTTCATTCACTTATGAAATCCATTTTTTATTTCATTTTAACACTTATAAAAACTCGTTCTATAATTCCTATATTTTTAATTTACAAATATCAATATTATAAATCTTTTATATAAACCGTTTATAATAATTCAAAAATCTCGATTTAAACCATTTTATAAATGAATTTACTATTTATTTCAAAAAAAATCACATTTCAGTTATATTTCTCAAAAATCAGAACTTTTATAACTTTAAAATTATAACGTGTATTTATTTAAAATCAATCAATTCCAAAATTTTAATAAAACGTATATTTTCAAAAATTACTTTAAAATCCTTTTAAATTTTGAAAATCATTCCTTTAACATTTTTAAAACTCCAAAATAGGCCCATGCAACATCATCAAATAATCAATCATGGCATCCAAACGTCATATATCAATATGATAACAGAATATATAACCATACTGTAAATAAATCAATACAGTTGAGGAATCCAGTTGGATCCCTCCAACCTGTTTCCTTGCATCCACAGATGTTAGCACAATACCAATTCCGTTCCAATACAGAATATCGCGGTATATGGGATTTATAAAATATTATCCTCTATTATGCGGCGCAATAGGGTCTCATCCGCTATATAATGCAGGAAATCAACTCCAAGTACATAAATAATACCAATTTCACTTTGTAGTGAAATATTCGCGGTTTATATTTTTAGTAAATAACCTCCGCTTAATAACAGCGTATAATGTCTATTCAATTCAACAGATAGCAATTTATCCATCCAAGCATACAATCATCAATTTTAAATCTAACTATTTAAAAATTTAAATCGAAACAGTTCGATTGAGTGAGAAGTTCTCACCTTGGTTTCAATTCAGTTCCGCGTTTTATTTCGAATAAAATTAAACACGCGTTTAATTTTACCCGAAATTTAAACTAGCTCCAAATGACTCCAATCCAGTTCCTTAGCGTAGTGTTCGTCCATACAAACCTAACGCAATTCATTTCGTGCGTTTCGACCTCGTATGAAAATGATACAATATTTTAAAGTTTACACGATTTTAAATATAAATAAATTACAATTTCTCTTATAATTTTTTTTACTCAACTCATCAGGGCCGTGTATCTCAAGCCAAGCAAAATCCAGGCTGACCGTTCTCTCCTTTCTTCTTCCAGGTGATGCCATGTACGTGAACCCATATATCACGTTCAAAATTTCGAGGCCGCGCCTCCAATCGGCGACGTGACGTCGATCAAGCACCATAGTTCAACTCGCCTTAGCAAGCACCACCCTCGGCTTTGAGAATTAGTTTAAACTAAATTAAAGATTTTATCTATGATAAATAACTTAATAATTTAAAATTGATTTAATATGGAATTTTAATTCTAACCTAATAATAATAATAGATTTTATTTATGAAATAGATATGTTTTGTATAAATAAAACTATGATAAAATTTGGAATAGTATGTTTAAAACATGTTATAGTAGTATTTGTAGCATTTTTAAAATGCTATGTAAAGTTAGTTATGTTTAAAAGGGCTATGTTACTTTAGGTTATGTTTTGAAAGTGCTACTATTTTCAAATTGTAATGTTTTCCAAAATGCTATGTTATTTAAGTTATATGGTTAAAATAATGATATACTACTTTAGGTAATGTTTTAAAAATGCTGCAATTATAAAAGGATAACATTTTGAAATGTTATTGTATATATGGATCGCATTTTCCCAAGTAGTATGATTTCTAAATGATAACATTTTTAAAGTGCTATAGTAAGTGTATGGTTTTGAAAGTGTTATGATTTTTAAATTATTACACTTTTAAAAGTGCTATAACTAATATATATGGATTTGGAAATATTACCAATTTTTGAAAATGGATATTATTTTGGAAACTAATAGTATTTGATTTTAAATGGTTTTGGAATAGAAATGTTTAAAATAAATATCCATGGGTAGTAATAACGTTTGGTTGTTAAAGAGACCGGGATCGGAAGTTGTCATACACTCTGCCAACTCCTAAAACCACTCTAACAACCGTGTACAAGGTGGAGATTCCAGAATGAAGTCGGATGGTGGCGACGTTCTATTAAGGTATGTACGTGGACCTGACTCCCGTGAGTTGGCATGAGGTGGCTAAAACAGAAGCAATTGACGGGCTAATGAGGTAGCTCCTCTTATCAGACACACTTCTTCATATGCCATTCTATTACTTTGTGATTGATTGATGCACACCTTTGATATTGGAAGTGTGGCCCGAGGTGGGCGGTAGTGGCTGCTATGCGTTACCGCCGGTCCGGAAGTGCAATTGGTATATCTACCCTGGCATTGCCTCATTGTGCCGCGTCACCTACCCTAGCGCGCCTTATACGATTTTGTTTTGTACCATCCCTATGGAGTGCCCTCTGAGGACGCCCAGTACGGGGGAGATTACGGTACTGTATAAACTATAGGAATATATAAAATGTGTTAAGATGGAAAATGTAAAGCCTTAACGCTATTTTTAAGTATATTATACTTTACTTTAGACATTATTATAATAGCGTATATTACTACATAGTAAATAGTTTAACTGATTCTTAAAGGATGAGCGGTCCCAAGCATCCTTTAAGTTACTTGTGCATTTTTATTACAGTTTACTTGAGTTGGTTTACACTATGTAAGTATGTATGCCCCGACTCGAGTGTTTTGTGTTTTTCTTTATGCTCGGGTCAGCCTGAGTATCAGCTTTAGATTTCACCGTCTGGAGCTAAAGGTTTTGCTGGAGATTATATCTCTATCTAGTTGTTATCTATTTTCTATTCAGTATTTCTATTCAGCTTGTGTACTAGTGGACATTTATGTATTGGGATTTCTGTTGTAGTTACTTTCAGACTATGGTATTTTGTACTTGTTTTGAGACTGTGTTGTTGTAGCTTCATGAACTACTATGGTTATTTTTATTTCCGCTGTGAATTATTCTAATATTTATTTGTGTCTATGATTCTATGATTGGTTTTATTTGCTCCAAATTATATTACAATCTATTGTTTTGAATTATTCAAGTCTGACATGTGTGGTTTATTGTTGATTTGAATGGTCCAAAATAGTGGGTCGTTACTATTGGTATCAGAGCCAGGTTTTAGGCCAACCTTAGCCTGCGGAGCAAAAACTCATTAAAGATAGGGTAGAAATATCCTAGAATGAGTGAAATCAATCTAAGAATCATTTCTTTGTTAGAGAACGTATTTCAAAGTATAAAATGATTTTCAAATGATTTTCAAAGGATTTTCAAAAATTATTTTGATATAAATCTTTTCTTGTTTTGAAATCAAGTTTTCTTAACTTCTTCCTTTTCCTTGTCCATCTTGTTAGAAATTTCTTTGTTTGGGATATTTAATTCTCGTTGAATCTTATCTTATCTTATCTAATCTTGTCTTTGTTTCTCAATTACCTTTGTCCTAAAATTCATCCTTGATTTTTCAGGATGGATCAAAGGAATGCTAGGGGTAGGGGTCGTGGTGTTGCCCCAGTTCCTGAGCCTGCTGCACCAGTTAGGTTCACCACTCCCTGTAATGAATACACTGAGCTTGGTGGAACCAAGTTTACCGGATCAGAGAGCATTATCGAGTCTGAGCAATGGTTGAAGGGATTGGAGGGAATCTACTCCGGTCTTGAGATTACTGATGCTCAAAAGCGTTAGTTGGCAGCTTGGCAGTTGAAGGGAGCAGCCATGGATTAGTGGGAGACTGTTACAGCTCACACTATTGAGGCTGACATTTCTTGGGAGTAGTTTACGTATCATCTTCTGTTTGTCTTGAATTTGGTTCAGTTTTCTCTTTTGAAATCTTTCTTATGTTTCTTTATCGTGCTTTATGGATGCTTTTGTTGTGAAGTGGATGCCCGAAGCAGGGAAGTCTCGGCTGTATCGAGAATTCATGGATCTTAAGCAGGGTGATATGTCATTTTCTGAGTGTAAAAGGAAGTTCAATGAACTTTCTATGTTTGGCCCTAATCCGATTGACACTCCTCTTAAGATGAATGAGAAGTTCATAACTGGTGCTCGCTTGGAGTATTATGATCGTCTCATCGCTCATGTGCATAGCCCTTTCACTAGTCTGATGGATATGGCCATTAGATATGAGAATCCTACTTCTAAAGATCCTCCAGTTGCTCATGTCGCTTCACCTCAGTCTTCCTCTGGTAATCCTAAGAAGAGAAAGCCTAATTTTCGTCAGCAAAAGAAGAATTGGAACAAGACTCTACGTTTGGGATCTTCTTCTTCTCAGAGGCAGTCCATCGTCCTATCTTCCATCACTTGCTTCAGGTGTAATCAGAAGGGACACTATGCTAATAGTTGTCCTACTTTAGTTGGTGCTGCTATCCCTCCCCCAGCTCAGTTGACTAGGCATGATCTCTACCATATTTGTCCGCAGCCTAGCCATTACAAGAAGGATTGTCCTACTCAGCAGAAGGGCAAGTCCTTTGGTACTTCACCTACACCTGCACCTGCTCCTACTCCTAGTGATACTCAAGGTATTCTTCAGGGCACTTTTTCTCTGTTTTATTCTCCTGTTCGAGTTCTATTTGATACTGGAGCTTCCCATAGATTTATTTATGCGGATCTTTGTGATAAATTTGAGCATCTCCTTTCTCTTGAGTTTTCTCTTGTGCCTTTATGTGTTTCAAATCCTGTTGGTGGTCCTGCGAACCTTAGTAGGATTTCTAGAAGTGTGAAACTCTTCCATTCTAGCCATCGGTTTTCTGGTGATTTCTATGTTCTGGGTTTTGATGCTTTTGATCTATTTCTTGGGGTGATTGGATGAAGAGGCATGATGTCGTTATCTCTTATAAATCCCGAACTATTTCTCTTGTGGATGATTGTGGTAATTCTTTGGTGATCCAGTGTTGCATGCCTTAGGATTATGCAGGCAGTTTCTCTTGACCCTTCTTCGGATGATCTTGATTTTACTCCTATGGTCATACTATATCCCGATGTATTTGGTGAAGTCACTTCTTTACCTCCTAAGCAGGAAATTGAATTTCGTATTGATTTTATTCTTGGAGCTCGACCCGTAGTTCTTCTTCCTAGAAGAATGGCACCCCATGAGAAGGTTGAGTTGAGGAAGCAAATTGAGGACTTGTTCTCTAAGGGTCTAATCAGACCTAGCCATTCAGAATGGGGAGCAGGAGTGGTTTTCATCACTAAGTCCAATGGTTCTTTGAGGATGTGTGTTGATTATAGAGAATTGAACAAGCTCACTATGAGGAACAAATATCATATGCCTCGCATTAATGATATGTTCGATCGGCTCCATGGAGCTACTGTTTTCTCTCAGCTTGATCTTGCCACAAGTTTTCACCAGCTCAAAGTTGATGAGGAAAGTATTTCCAAGACTTCTTTCTGTACTGAGAATGGTTTCTACGAATGGTTAATTATGCCTTTTGGTTTGACTAACGCTCCTGCTTTCTTTGTTGATTTGATGAATCGGGTTTTTCGTGATGTGCTTAACAAATTTGTTCTAGTCTTTGTTGATGATATTCTTGTGTTCTCTAAGTCTGAGGAAGAGCATAAATCCCACTTGAGCTTTGTTCAGGGTACTCTTAGGAGTCATCAGTTGAAAGCTAAATTCTCGAAATGCCATTTCTGGAAAGATGAAGTCCGATCTCTCGGGCATATTGTTTCTAGTAATGGAGTTTCTGTTAATCCAGTCAAGATCGTTGCGATCAATGTAAGTCTTCTTTTCTTCTCCTTCTGTAATTTGAACATTCTATCTTTTATTGTAGTCCTTATTTCTCCCTATTCTGTTGCAGGATTGGGAAACTGCTAGGACTCCGTCTGATATTCGTAGCTTTCTGGGCCTTGTCGGTTATTATCGGAGATTCATTGAGAATTTTGCTCGGATTGCTGCACCTCTCACTGCTTTGACTCGTAAGAATGCTAAGTTTATATGAAATGGTAGGTGTAAAGCTACATTCAATGAGTTGAAGCGAAAGCTTGCTTCTTCACTAGTGCTTACCGTTCCAAATGGAAATGAGGGATTAACGGTATACACTAATGCAAGTCGTGAGGGTTTGGGAGCTATTCTGATGCAAGATGGGAAGGTCATTGCTTATGCCAGTCGCCAGTTGAAGACCCATGAAGCCAATTATGCAGCTCATGATTTGGAATTGCTTGTACTGATCTTTGCATTGAAGCTTTGGAGGCATCATCTTTTGGGTGCTAAGTTTGATCTCTTTACCGATCATCAGTCTTTGAGATATATCTTTACCCAGAAGGATTTGAATCAGCATCAGATTAGGTGTCTTGAGTTCCTTGCTTCTTATGATCTCAACATTAGCTATACCCCTGGGAAGGCTAATGTTGTAGCCGATGCTTTGAGTCGGAAGAAGGATATGTTATGTCAGGTTGTTGTTTCTTCTTCTCCTCTTTTGGATCGTATCATTGCTAAGCGTGATGAGGATATGATCATTAGATTTATTAAGGAGAGTGTTTGTAGCAGAGTTGGTGGTGGTAGTCTTGATGGTAGTGGAGGTCAAATCGATGATAGAGGGATTTTGAGGATCGGATTTGTGTCCCGAATGTTGATGGATTGAGGCAAGAGTTACTTTGAGAAAATCATCGATCCAAACTTTCTATTTATCTTGGTGTGACGAAGATGTATCATGATATGAAGAAGCTTTATTGGTGGAGAGATATGAGGCGAGATATCTCTGTCTTTGTTAGTAGGTGTGCGACTTGTCAACAAGTCAAGGTCGATCGTCAGAAGACCCCTGGTTTGTTGCAGCCCCTTAAGGTTCCCAATTGGAAATGGGAACAGGTTTCTGTCGATTTTATTGATGGATTACCAAGGACTAGGAGGGTAATGAGTGTATTTGGGTTATTGTGGATAGATTGACCAAATCAGCTCATTTCATTCCGGTCAAATCTACCTGTTCTGCTTCCAGTTTGGTTGAGATTTATATGAGGGAGATTGTTCGTGTCCATGGTGTTCCTATCAGTATTGTTTGTGATCGAGAACCTATCTATAACGATCCCGTTTTTAAATCAAGTTGAATTTTGGTAATTAGTATAAATTTGTGGAATTAATTTGAAATTAATTTGAAAATTCTCAAATAAGATAAGTGTTGATTTATATATATAAGATATGAATAGATTGTGATTTGAATTTGAATTTGAAATTAAAATATAAGATATCTTAAAAATATTTGAATTAGTTTTAAATCAATTTCTTTTAAATTTTATAAACATAAATTAAGGAAATGTCTTTATAAATATAAGGAAATGTAATATGAAAATTTGTTTAAAATATTTAATTCATACATAATACAAGTGTAAGCCAAGTAATATAAGAATAAAAAGTGTAATGATTTTAGTGTTAAATTTTTTATTTTCTTTTCGTTTTCAAATTAAAAGAAAATCAAGGAAATATATATATCCATTTCTTCTCTCACAATTCTTTTATTCTTCATTTCCAAAATCTGAAGCCTGAGAGAATCAAAACTCAAACCAGATCAATGAAAAAAATAGAAACTTGTAAAACAACTCAAATCTGAGAATCAAACAAATCAGAGAAAAGCAATCAAAGGAAATCAAATTTAACAACATCAGTATTTCAACTTGAAGCAAGTTAATTCAACTCAACAAAATCAAAGATTTCAAGATCAAGGAACAACAATCAG
This sequence comes from Allium cepa, assembly GCA_030765085.1. Taxonomy (NCBI): domain Eukaryota; kingdom Viridiplantae; phylum Streptophyta; class Magnoliopsida; order Asparagales; family Amaryllidaceae; genus Allium; species Allium cepa. Next base: position 132,128,009 of record CM060934.1, read on the forward strand.
TTTAAAGATCAAATCATCACAACTAAGTCCAGATCAAAGTCATCTCAGATTTTCAAACTTAAACAACTTCCAGGCTTTACACAAAGCTTTCTGTTTCTTCTTGACCAAGTGAGTAAACCACCTTGATCTGATTTTTAAACTTGATGCAGTGTTAAATGTGTGAAGTAAAGTTGTGATAAAATGTTGCTTGGGTGAAATTATGTTATATATATGTACAAATATGGACATGTATGCTTGTGCATGTCAGTTACAGGCACAAATGCCCTCTGTTCTAGGTTTATCGGCATCAAGCCTGTTCAAAAAATCAACTTCTCTTCCTCTAATTCGTTTCAGGCTTTAAGATCTAAACAAAATGTGTTTATAGAATCAAGATTTAAATTCTAAAAATATTTTCAATTTGAAATTGAAGAAAATTAGGATTGGGAAGAAGATAAACGGTAGAATTCAAACATAGGTCTAAATTCAAGTATCCTAATTTCTTGATTCAACTATATCATCTAATTCATCTTTGAAAAACATGATTTTTGAAATTAAATTTAATATTTTTAGTATGGTATCAAGTAAGAGATGCGTGGATGAACAAAATAGTAAGTTTCGTCAAATTTTGGTGATCGGGAAGGAGGTGGTTGTCGCGATCAGGACTGGAGTATGGTTGATGGTCAGGGAGTTTGAGAAAAATACTCGGCGAATTTCTAATGCACCATGGCGACGTCACGGCGGCGATGTAGGGTTTTATGTCCATGTTTGGTCGAGCTCGGAATTTTTGTTACTGTGTCATCGTCGGTTGACTGGAGTTGATCGCTCCGGTAGGAATCGTTGCATGATGGGTTGGCGCGATTCTGGACATAATTACGTGACCTCTAATGGTCGGAGGTGGAAGCATGTAGTGGTTTTGTGGGCGTCAGTTTTGTTCTAGGTTTGGCCAGATAGTTGGATTGCGAGTTCGCCGTCGTTCGGGGATTCTGGATGGTCTGGTGATGTGTGGAGGTTATTGTCGACTGATCGACAGTCGTAGCATTGACCGAAGATGGTTGGAGTTCCTGTGCATGTGCATAGGTATCAGGTTTATACCATTGGGTTGTTTCTGAGAAGATGAAGGTGGAGCTCGAAGACGACTTTTGGAAAATTTGCTTCTGCCTCGAGTCTTGGTTCGGGTAATTTTGTGTATGTACCGCATTTTTAAAACTTAAACAAAAATTAAAGGTTTGAAAAGAAAATACGGGTTGGTTTGGGGGAAGACTCGAAGTAAGCGCCATGTTAGCTCGGGTGGCACTCAAATGGGTCTCGGGTTTGATGTTAAAACAGTTTTTGACTTTAAAACCAAATTCAAATTTTAAACATTTTAATCCATGCTTTTAAATAATGGTTTTGATTTAAGTTTGGATTAATAAAGGTATTAAGTAAGATATTTTTAAAGTAATTAAGTTTAATTTATTTAATTTTATGACATTATTTATTAATTAATTATTTTAAATACATAATGTAATTAAAAATTTAATTAAGATAAATAACTCATAATTACTTAATAATTAATTAAAGGTAAATTAATTATTAAATCAAGGTTAATTAATTTATAATTAAGGATTAAGTAATTAATGTAATTAATTACAGAATAATTAATTAATGAAAGTAATTAAGATTAATTAATTAATAATTAAGCATTAATTAAGAATAATTAATTATTAATTAATAATTAAAGGTTAATTAAATAATAATTAAGGTTAATTAAATAGTAATTAAGATTAATTAATTAACAATTAAGGATTAGTTAATTTATAATTAAGGATAATTAATCATTAATTAATGAAAATGATTATGTGTTAATTGATTATAATCACAATTAATTCATCTTACTTATAGGTGATTGATTATTATTGAATGTCTTGAACTGATTGATACCTCTATTATGTAACTGTGATACTTTGTGATGTGAATTGCTGTGAGTTGAACTGTGATATCTGTGATATGTTTCTGTGTGAATGTGAAAACTGTTGGCCTTTAAATGGCATTTAAATGGCATTTAAATTTCAATGCGACATGGAATTAGATTCATGTTGGTTATCCGTAACCCACATCGAATCTTAATGGTGAATCTTTGTGATTGATACATCCATGTGTTTTTAAATTAAGCGCTCACTATTCGGTTTAGTCGAGAGAGGACTTTGTGTCATATAACCCATTCCAAATAGTGATACGACGAAATGGATAGCATTTGAAGACGGTGGTGAAGACCGGGTGTTTACGAGAATGATAGGATAACCTGTCGAATGACTCTGCACTGAGTTGCTCCGGTATAGAGATCTCCATATGTAATAGGGAGTCCGATCAGGATTGTGGATGCCCTGATTGCAAGGGCTTCTTCCTTTATTGGATGAAGTGCCTTGAGTTCCGTTTGAACCCAGAACGGACTTGTATGGTTGTATGTCTGACATTACACTTTGAGATATAAAGATGATCTCTATCAAATACATTTCTGTTGGTGGTGGAGAATTTATTCTCTTAGCTTAACACCCTTCTCTGAGACGTACGAGTCAGAGGTTATGTAGTTGATGGTTATTAGTATATACTCCCAATTTGGTAGTGTGGCATGCTAAGTGCCGATCATTTGTGGATCGAAGCATGGCTTTTGTGAAAAGCGTAGCTTTGTGGATGAGACTTCTTCGAACTTCACAACCCGAAAATGATCGAAACAGGAAAGATGCGGCAAGGTTACGGGGGTAGCTCCCCTTAGGGTATGTGCATTTCCTTCTGGATAAAAGGTGATATCATGGTATGGAGCCCAGATATTTAACTTATGTGGTTGTTGGAATTTTTTGGTGTCGAGGCCTCGGTTAAAGGTCAGTTACGACCGAGGAATGACATACTCGTTTCAGTAGTTACCTAGTTATGGAGGTAACCTGGCCTTGTGTTGGCGGAGATCCGGTTGGGTTCTTGGGGGCATCCCTCCAGAGGCGTACCCATTCGGTGTAGGAAGTTCCTTGGCCTGACCATTTATTGGAAATCCAAACAAAACAATACGAGCCCTATACAGTTTTAGTTGTATAACTTGTCATGCAGCGTGGCGGTAACCTGCCATAAAACATGGTAGATATAGTAGGTATAACATAATGGTGGTATGCTTAAGATTAATATTATACTTTTGAAATGTTTTCTACACTATGTACTAATAATAATATCAAAAAAAGAGTTTTCTCGTATCAAGCACGTTTGACTATAATAAGAAGAAATCTCCTCCAATTGTGCGATTGCATTGTGTGTGTGGTGGGAGGTCTTATGGTAGTTTCATTTTCCAAAAGCATATCGGATTTCTTTTATAAATTGTTTTTGTTCAAACAACTGTTTTGTTTACTCATACCAGTCCCATGACTGACCTGGAGTTTATGGTTCCCTTTCTAAACTCTGGGTGCCCATAATTTCCACACGGGTAGCCTAGAAACAGGTTATCGATGTTTTGAAGCTAGCTTGGATTTAAAAGTCTTTTGGAAGCTGTCGGATTTTGGGAAGCTTTTGGTTTGGAAATGTTTTGAAGCCTTTTGGATCTAAAAGTGTTTGGAGTCTTGGAAGACTTTATCGAAGTTAATGTATGTTGGAAACTTTTTGAAGACTCTGTTTTTTCTCCACTGTGGCATCGTTATTTTGTTGTTGTATCATGTATAGCACTCTGATGATAATGTTCGTCTGTTGTAATCAAATGTTATATCCATGCTGTATCTATGTTATGATCAATGAAAATCGTTTTGTTTCCGCTGTTTTGTATTCATCTAATGTTGTTATAAGCTCCGTCTAACTGGAGTTCAACGTTTGAATCTTCGATAGCCGAATACAAGTGAGGTATTTGATGTTGATTTTTGCACGCTGGATTTCGGGTCGTGATAAGTGGTATCGGAGCTAAAGGTTGAGTAAGAACTTTAGCTATGGATATATCCCTAACATATCTCGTCCATATGGTCTAAATCAAGTTTTCTTACTATTTACAGATAGTGAGAATGAGCATTAGAAGAGGACGAGCTAGGGGACGGGGAAATTCAACTACAACTGGTCAAGTCCCTGCCAGAACGAAAGCAGCTATTCCCACTCAACCTCGGCCGAATCTGGCTGATTTATATCGAAGTTTTTCCAGACTTGGTGGAAAGCCATTCACAGGCAAGGAGTCCATTATCGAGTCACAAGCCTGGATTCGATCATGCGAAAGAATATTTAGAGGATTGAAGTTGGAAGATGATCAAATGAGATTGGTAGCTTCTTTGCAAATCCAAGAGGAAGCTCTAGCCTGATGTGAGACTATTATAGTGGATGAGTCAGAAGATGAGTTCACTTGGAGTCGATTCAAAGAGGTGTTTGAGCAGTGATACATGCCGTCTGCTGGTATCTCCAGGATGTACTAGGAGTTCATGGATTTGAAGTAGGGAAGTTTATCGTTTGAGGAATATTTGAAAAAATTCAACGAGTTATCTCAGTTTGGTCCAGAGTTGGTGAACACACCTTTGAAGAAGAATGAAAGATTTATTCGAGGGATGAACAAGAAATTCCATGAAAGGATGACTGCCCACATGAAGGAATCTTTTTCTGATCTAATAGATATGGGTTATAGATACGCTGCCTTGGATAAGCAGGAAGTTTCGGAGGAGAAAGTTAATACAAGCAATCCGAATTGGAAGAAAAGGAAGTTCGGAGGGAAGAAACCGTACCAAGGTAAGGAAAAGAAGAGTAATCAAGAAAACCCGGTGATGGATATTACTTGTTACAATTGTCGAGAGAAAGGTCATTATTCAAATAGTTGCAAGAAGCCAAGGGAACAAGTAAAGAAAGATCAACCTGTGAAGACAAGTCAAAGAACCAAGGAATGCTATTACTGTGACAAGCCAAGTCACAAAGTAAAAGACTGCCCAAAAAATAAGCAAGCTCAAGTGGCGAAGGTGTCTGCGATAAAAGATAACCCCTCAACTTCAAAGGCGGAGAAAGGAAAAGGAGTTTTAGGCGGTAACCTTATTATTTATGATAGAGTTGTTAGAGTTTTGTTCGACACGGGAGCCATACATAGCTTTATCTCCCAACAGACCGTAACGAATTAAAACTTGAACCCAAATTTGTCACGAGCCCATTTGCATGAAGAATCCGGTTGGTGGTCCTACAAATCTTTGTCTATATTGTAGAAAGGTTCCTATCTCATATTCTTGTCATCGATTTCTCATAATCTTTTCGTTCTTGAACTTAATGAATTTGAAATATTACTTGGAATGAATTGTTAACGAAATACAAAGCTAAACTAGATTGTAACAATCGAACGATTTCAGTCAAAACAAAATTTGAGAATTTTATCGAAATCTCTTGTGAGGATCCGAGTCCTAATAGAGATAAGTTGATGTATACTTTGGGATATCCCGAACCTAGTTTGGAATCTATACCTGTTGTCCGGGAATTTCCAGACGTGTTCGAAGAGGTTAAATCTTTAGGTCCACACAGAGAAATTGAATTCAGAATCAATTTGGTTCCTAATGCTCGTTCTGTTGTTCATGCAAGCCGCAGGATGGCACCAAGGGAGAGAATAGAATTAGTCAAGCAAACCCAAGATTTGATGGAGAAAGGATTAATACGTCCCAGTGTTTCCAGTTGGGGTTCAGCCGTGGTGTTTATAGCCAAGTCTGATGGATCCTTAAGATTGTGTGTGGACTTCCGCGATCTCAACAAACTAACTCTAGAAAGCAAATTTCCTTTGCCTAGAATCGACGATCTATTCGATCAACTGCACGGCGCTCGATTCTTTTCAAAGATGGATCTAGCCCAACAATTCCATCAACTACGAATTGCTGAAGACTATATTCACTTAACAGCTTTCAAGGGTCCAGACACATTCTACGAATGGTTAGTCATGCCTTTCGGACAAACCAATGCTCCCACATACTTCGTAGACTTAATGACCCGTGTATTCCTAGAGGTATTGAACAAATAGGTTCTTATGTTTATTGATGATATTCTGATCTATTCCAAAACCGAAGAAGAACATGTTGAACGCTTGAGAATTGTTTTGGAAATATTGAGGAAGAACATTCTGTTTTCCAAATTTTCTAAGTATCATTTTTGGGTCAAGGAAGTTAGATTTCTCGGTTATATTGCTACCGAAGAGGGAATTTCTATAGACCCGGGCAAGATTTCCACTATCCTGGGCTGGAAGCAACCCACAATTCCTAAATAAGTTAGAAGTTTTCTGGGACTAGCGGGATACTACAGAAAGTTTGTCTAAGATTTCTCCAAGTTAGCTAGTCTGTTGACTAAGCTAACTATGAAAAATTCCAAGTTTGATTGGACTTCGAAATGTGATAAAGCATTCCAGGAGTTAAAGAGGAGATTGGCTACTGCTCCCATTCTTGCTATTATTAACGCGAATCGAGGCTTATCTATTTATACAAACGCTTGTGGTGAAGGTGTGGGTGCTGTGCTAATGCAAAATGGTAGAGTGATTGCCTACGGAGTAGACAATTGCGTCCACATGAGAAATACTACCCAACCCACAATCTTGAACTTCTAGTTGTTATCTTCGCTTTAAAAATCTGGCATCATTGTCTTCTGGGTAAGAATCTCTTTCAGCTTTCCTAAAAATTTAAAAGTTTAACTTAACTTAATATTTATACTTAATAAACCCTCCTTGTTTAAGGCAAAAAATTTGAATTGTTCACCGACCATATATCTCTGAAGTATCTCTTTACCTAGAAGGATTTGAATTTAAGGCAACAACGTTGGTTAGAATTCCTAGCGTCATATGACCTAGATATTCAGTATACGCCCGGAAAAGCCAACGTGGTAGCTGATACTTTGAGTAGGACACATGTTGTTCTTGCATATCTTGTTGTCACTCCTACTCTCCTTGAAAAAATCGCTAGCAAGCAGAAAGAAGACAAGTTCTTCGAGACATTTATAGAAGAATATGTTATGGTGAAGACTCCAGTTTTGGAATCGATAGTTGTGGAATTATTAGATTGAGGGGCAGGATTTGTGTCCAAGATATCCCGGATCTAAAATGTGAAGTTTTGGATGAGTGTCATAAGTTCAAACTTAGTATCCATCCTGGGGTTAATAAGATGAACCGAGATATCAAAAGGACTTTCTGGTGGAAGACAATGAAGAAAGGTATATCTATTTATGTTTGTCGTTGTGCTACTTGTCAACAAATCAAAAGTGATCAGAAGAAGATGGCGGATTTACTCCAACCATTGGAGGTGCCTAGGTGGAAATGCGATCAAGTATCTATGGATTTCATAGACGGGTTTCCACGCACTCGAAAGGGGAATGAAGCGATTAGGGTTATCGTGGATCGTCTGACCAAGACTACACAATTTATCCCAGTAAATTCTACCCGAACAGCGGTAGGTTTGACAGAGCTTGACAAAGCTATATATAAAAGAGATTGCTCGTCTCCACGGTATACCCAAAAGTATAGTGAGTGATCGTGATCCGATCTTCACTAGCAGATTTTGGGAGGCATTTCAAGCCGCATTAGGAACCAAACTGAACTTCAGCACTGCTTACCATCCACAGTCTGATGAGCAGACTGAAAGGATAATTTGAATCTTAGAAGACCTTTTGCGTGCTTGTATTCTTGACTTTGGCGGTTCCTGGGAGGACCATTTGCATGTGGTTGAATTCTCGTATAATAATAACTATCAGGCCAGTATCGAGATGGCTCCTTTCGAGGCATTATATGAACATCCGTGTCGATCACCTGCGTGTTGGATTGAGTCAGGTGATAGACTCGTTCTTGGACCAGATATGATAAAGGAAGCTACTGAAAAAGTTGATTTTATTTGGAAGAAATTGAAAACGGCTCAAAGTCGTCAGAAAAGTTATTACGACCGTATGAGAAGATCTTTAGAATTCCAGGTTGGAGATTCCGTTTTCCTAAAGGGTTCTCCAATGCGAGGAGTGTTGGGATTTGGGAAGACTGGTAAGCTAGCACCACGATATATTGGTCCTTTTCCGATACTGAAAAGGATCGATCCTTTAGCTTATCGAGTGCAACTACCCAATTGGTTATCTGGCGTACACGATGTGTTTCATGTTTCTCACCTTCGAAAATATGTACATAATCCAGACTGTATCATTGAAGAGGCAGCTCAGCAGGACACGGAAATCACACCAAATCTGGAAGTGAAGAGAGAACCGTTGAAGATAATTGATCGAGATGAAAAGCAGATGAGGATTAAAGTTGTTAAACTGGTTAAAGTGCAATGGAGTGGTGATCCAAATGACTGTACTTGGGAAATAGAGGATAGCATGCAGAAGCCCTATCCCAATTGCAGAGTGGATATTCCGGCTTGATTGGTAAGTTATTTCTCTATCTTTTTATATGTTCATATATTCTTTGTTGTCTCTCTCTCTCTCTCTTTCAAATTTCGAGGACAAAATATTCTTAAGGGGGGAATCTATAACGATTCTGTTTTTAAATCAAATTTAATTTGGTAATTAATATAAATTTTTGGAACTAATGTGAAATTAATTTGAAAATTCTCAAATCAGATAAGATAAGAGTTGATTTATATATATATAAGATATGAATAGACTGTGATTTGAATTTGAATTTGAAATTCAAATATAAGATATCTTAAAAATATTTGGATTCAAAATAATAATATATATGTGTGATTTTTATGAAGGTATAAATTAGTTTTAAATCAATTTCTTTTAAATTATATAAACATAAATTAAGGTAATGTCTTCATAAAAATAAGGAAATGTAATATAAAAATTTATTTAAAATATTTAATCTATACATAATATAAGTGTAAGCTAAGTAACATAAGAATAAACAAGTGTAATGATTTTAGTGTGAAAATGAACAAGTGTCAAAAAATTTATTTTCTTTTCATTTTCAAATTAAAAGAAAATCAAGGAAATATATATTTCCATTTCTTCTCTCTCTCAATTCTTTTATTCTTCATTTCCAAAATCTGAAGCCTAAGAGAATCAAAACTCAAACCAGATCAAAGAAGGAAAAAATAGAAACCTGCAAAAACAACTCAAACCTGAGAATCCAAGAAATCAGAGAAAAGAAATCAAAGGAAATCAAATTTAACAACATCGGTATTTGAACTTGAAGCAAGTTAATTCAACTCAACTAAATCAAAGATTTCAAGATCAAGGAACAACAATCAGTTTAAAGATCAAATCATCACAACTAAGTCCAGATCAATGTCATCTCAGATTTTCAAACTTAAACAACTTCCAGGCTTTACACAAAGCTTTCTGTTTCTTCTTGACCAGGTGAGTAAACCATCTTGATCTGATTTTTAAACTTGATGCAGTGTTAAATGTGTGAAGTAAAGTTGTGATATAATATTGCTTGAGTGAAATTATGTTATATATATGTACAAAAATGGATATGTATGCTTGTGCATGTCAGTTACAGGCACAAATGCCCTCTGTTCCATGTTTACAGGCATCAAGCCTGTTCAAAAAAATCAACTTCTCTTCCTCTGATTCATTTCAGGCTTTAAGATCTAAACAAAATGTGTTTATAGAATCAATATTTAAATTCTAAAAATATTTTCAAGTTGAAATTGAAGAAAATTGGGACTGGGAAGAAGATAAAAGGTAGAATTCAAACATAGGTTTAAATTCAAGTATCCTAATTTCTTGATTTAGCTATATCATCTAATTCGTCTTTGAAAAACATGATTTTTGAAATTAAATTTAAGATTTTTAGTATGGTATCAAGTAAGAGATGCGTGGATGAACGAAATTGTAAGTTTCGTCAAATTCCGGTGATCGGGAAGGAGGTGGTTGTCGCGATCAGGACTGGAGCATGGTTGATGGTCAGGGAGTTTGAGAAAAATACTCGACGAATTTCTAATGCACCATGGCGATGTCACGATGGCAATGTAGGGTTTTAAGCCCATGTTTGGTCGAGGGCAGAATTTTTATTGCTGTGTCATCGTCGGTTGACCGGAGTTGAACGCTTCGGTGGGAATCGTTGCGTGATGGGTCGGCGCGGTTCTGGACATAATTACGTTAGCTTTTATGGTCGGCGGTGGAAGCATGTGGTGGTTTTGTGGGCGTCGGTTTTGTTCTAGGTTTGGTCAAATAGTTGGATCGTGAGTTCGCCGTCGTTCGAGGATTTTGGGTGGTTTGGTGATGTGTGGAGGTTATCGTTGACCGATCGACAGTCGCAGCATTGACCAGAGATGGTCGAAGTTCCTGTGCATGTGCACAGGTATCAGGTTTATACCATTGGGTTGTTTTCGAGAAGATGAAGGTGGAGCTCGAAGACGACTTTGGGAAATTTTGCTTCTGGCTCGAGTCTTGGTTCGGGTAATTTTGTGTACGTATCGGGTTTTTAAAACTTAAACAAAAATTAATGGTTTGAAAAGAAAATACGGGTTGGTTTGGGGAAGAATCGAAGTAAGCGGCGTGTTAGCTCGGATGGCACTCGAGTAGGTCTCGGGTTTGATGTAAAAACAGTTTTTGACTTTAAAACCAAATTCAAATTTTAAACATTTTAATGCATGCTTTTAAAAAATGATTTTGATTTTAGTTTGGATTAATAAAGGTGTTAAGTGAGATATTTTTAAAGTAATTAAGTTTAATTTATTTAATTTTGTGACATTATTTATTAACTAATTATTTTAAATAAATAATGTAATTAAAAATTTAATTAAGATAAATAACTCATAATTACTTAATAATTAAAGAATAATTAATTAAAGGTTAATTAATTATTAATTAAGAATAATTAATTTATAATTAAGGATTAAGTAATTAATGTAATTAATTAAAGAATAATTAATTAATGAAAGTAATTAAGATTAATTAATTAATAATTAAGCATTAATTAAGAATAATTAATTATTAATTAATAATTAAAGGTTAATTAAATAATAATTAAGGTTAATTAATTAGTAATTAAGATTAATTAATTAACAGTTAAGGATTAATTAATTTATAATTAAGGATAGTTTCATTAATTAAAGATAGTTAATGAAAATGATTATGTGATTAATTGATTATAATCACATGATTAATTCATCTTACTTATAGATGATTGATTATTATTGAATGCCTTGAACTGATTGATACCTCTGTTATGTGACTGTGATACTTTGTGATGTGAATTGTTGTGAATTGAATTGTGATATCTGTGATATGTTTCTGTGTGAATGTGAAAACTATTGGCCTTTAAATGGCAATTAAATTTCGATGCGACAGGGAGCCGAATTCCAGTTGGTTATCCAAAACCCACATCGAATCTTATTGGTGAATCTTTATGATTGAATATCCACGTATTTTAAACACTCACTATTCGGTTTAGCCGGAAGAGGACTTTGTGTCATAGAACCCATTCTGAATAGTGATACGACAAAATGGATTGCATTTGAAGACGACGGTGAAGACCGGGTGTTTTCGAGAACGATAGGATAACCTATCGAATGACTCTGCACTGAGTTGCTCCGGTATAGAGATCTCCATATGTGATGGGGAGTCCGATCGGGATTGTGCATGCCTGGATTGCAAAGGCTTCTTCCTTTATTGGACGAAGTGCCTTCGGTTCCGTTCGAACCCGGAACAGACTTATATGGTTGTATGTCTGACATTACACTTTGAGATATAAAGATGATCTTTATCAAATACATTTCTGTTGGTGGTGAAGAATTTATTCTCTTACCTTAACACCCGTCTCTGAGACGTACGAGCTCAGAGGTTATGTAGTTGATGGTTATTAGTTATATACTCCTAATTTAGTATTATGACATGCTGAGTGCTGATCATTTGTTGATCGAAGCATGACTTTTGTGAAAAGCGTAGCTTTGTGCACGAGATTTTGTCGAACCTCACAACCCAGAATTGGTCGAAACAGGAATGATGCGGCAAGGTTACGGGGGTAGCGCCCCTTAGGGTATGTGCATTTCCTTCAGGATAAAAAGTGATATCATGGTATGGAGCCCAAATATTTAACTTATGTGGTTGTTGGAATTTGTTGGTGCCGAGGCCTCGGTTAAAGGTCGGTTACGACCGGGGAATGGCATACTCATGTCAGTAGTTACCTAGTTACAGAGGTAACCCGGCCTTGTGTTGGCAGAGATCTGTAGGTCTCGGGGCGTCCCTCCAGAGGCGTACCCATTCGGTGTAAGAAGTTCCTTAGCCTGACCATTTGTTGGAAATCCAAACAAAACAATACGAGCCCTGTACGGTTTTAGTTGTATAACCTGCCATGCAGCGTGGCGGTAACTTGCCATAAAACATGGTAGCTATAGTAGGTATACCATAATGGTGGTATGCTGGCTAAGATTAATATTATACTTTCGAAATGTTTTCTACACTATACACTAATAATAATATCAAAAAAAAGTTTTCTCGTATCAAGCATGTTTGACTATCATAAGAAGAAATCTCCTTCAATTGTGCGATTGCATTGTGTGTGTGGCGGGAGGTCTTATGGTAGTTTCTTTTTCCAAAAGCATATCGGATTTTTTTTTAAATTTTTTTTTTCAAACAACTGTTTTGTTTACTCATACATGTCCCATGACTGATCTGGAGTTTATTGTTCCCTTCCTAAATTCTGGGTGCCCATAATTTCTACACGGGAAGCCTAGAAGCAGGTTATCCGGTTTTGAAGCTAGCTTGGATTTAGAAGTCTTTTGGAAGCTGTCGTATTTTGGGAAGCTTTTGGTTTATAAATATTTTGAAGCCTTTTGGATCTAAAAGTGTTTGGAGTCTTGGAAGACTTTATCGAAGTTAATGTATGTTGGAAACTTTTTGAAGACTTCGTTGTTTCTCCACTATGGCATTGTTATTTTGTTGTTGTATCATGTATAGCACTCTGATGATAGTGTTCGTCTTTTGTAATCAAATGTTATATCCATGTTGTATCTATGTTATGATCAATGAAATTCATTTTGTTTCTGCTGTTTTGTATTCATCTGATGTTGTTATAAGCTCCGTCGAACTTGAGTTCAACGTTTGAATCTTCGACAGTCGAATACAAGTGAGGTATTTGATGTCGATTTTTGAATGCTGGATTTTGGGTCGTACACTATCTTTGCCAGTCATTTTTGGAAAGCTTTTCAGGAATATTTGGATACTCTTCTGAATCTTAGCACTTCTTACCATCCGCAGACCGACGGTCAAACGGAAAGTGTGAATCAGATTCTAGAGGATCTTCTTCGTTCTTGTGTTCTTGATCATGGAGGATCTTGGGAAGATCATCTACATCTTGTTGAATTGACCTGTAACAATAGTTATCAGGTATATTTTCAATCTTCTATTTTAATCTTATCTTAATCCTTTATCTATCTCATTTCTTCTTTAAATTCAGGCTAGTGTTGTAATGTCTCTGTTTGCTGCTCTTTACGGAAGACCTTGCGGATCTACATCTTGCTGGATTGAATCCGGTAATCGTTTGGTTCTTGGTCCTGACATGATTTTGGAGGCTTCTGAGAAGGTTGAGGAGATTAAGAGAAAGATGAGGAGTGCTCAGGATAGACAGAAGAAGTATGTTGATCGTCGTAGGAGGAGTTTAGAGTTTGTTGTTGGTGATATGGTTTTCCTTAAGGTCTCTCCCTTAAGGAATGTGATTCAGTTTGGTCGGAGAGGGAAACTTGCTCCTAGGTTTATTAGTCCTTTCTGTATCTCAGAGAGGATTGGTTCTTTAGCTTATGGTTTCCTCTTTCTTCTTTTCCTTTTCTCTTTTCTTTTGTTTGTTCCTCCTTTACATAGCTCGGCCATACCCTCCTAGCCGACCACATCTCCACATCCATCACCTTAGACCGGCCACAACCATCACCATCTCATCTACTCCACCAATGCCGTGAACCCTAGATCCAATCCATCACCAAAACATGCTCCACAAACCCTAGCCGAGCCTCTACATCACTTACTTCCTCTTCACTAGCCTCGGCCACCCCTTATTCCACAACCTCCTCCTTTTCCTTGCCGTGAACACATCATGGCCTGATGTGACCAGACCTGAACCAGATCTTAGCACATAGGGCCGAGCCATGTAGCCATAGCGTCGAACCCAAAATCACTTGCCTTTGCCTTTTTGCCTTCTACATAATTTTGCCTTGCCATCCCTTGACATACCCTTGCCTAGCCGTGTTTTTGTGACCATGGCCGAACCTATATGCCACAAAACAAGTCATGGCTGAGCCATATTTTCATGTGTCTAGCCAATTTGCAAAGTGGCCGAGCCCACTAGATTGGTTAAACAAATCTTTACTTCACTTTGATTCATATATGTGTATTGTTTTAATTTATAATATTTTGTATAATATAGTTGCTTATATATGTTTATATTTGTTTGTTTACAAGACTTGAATCTTGGCTCTCCATCCACTCGAATCTAATTCGTGCTTTTTGGAGTTCAGTCGTGTGTTTTGAATTGTTATCTCCAGCTTTAGAAGGTGAGTTTATCACTCTCGACATTCGTACTTCTATAATTGTGAAACAATGACATGTGAATTGTAGATGATGATATGATAGTAATTTTTATATGCCTGTGATATGATATTTCATGATATTATAACCTGATATATAATTGTTACATCACCTGATATGATATGCCATGTTACACAGTTTATTTATTTCTGCTTCTCACACTGCAAGTTCACTGTAGAAAAGAATCACTATGGGTTGAAATGATACATACCCGAACGGACATTAGAATAGGGAAAAATCGTTATGAGCTGAAATGATGGACTCAAGCAATTTTATTTATTTTATTTGACTTGGGATTGCGGGTTTGAAATGATAGAACCCGGATTTTTATTTTTAAATAACAGATTGAAATGATATATATCTGTATCGCTTGACCTAAGTTAGAAAATTATATACAGACCCACAGTTAAATTTTATAATAGTTTACTAAAAAGTATTAAGTATTTTTAATCTTTAAATATATGAAGTTTTAATTTAAAATATTGATTTAATGATTTTTAAATATAATGAGATAGTGGAATTTTATAAGTAAATAATTGGTTTAAACTAAATTAAAGAATTTATCTATGATAAATAACTTGATAATTTAAAATTGATTTAATATGGAATTTTAATTCTAACCTAATAATAATAGATTTTATTTATGAAATAGATATGTTTTGTATAAATAAAACTATGATAAAATTTAGAATAGTATGTTTAAAACATGTTATAGTAGTATTTGTCGCATTTTTAAAATGCTATGTAAAGTTAGTTATTTTTAAAGGGCTATGTAACTTTAGGTTATGTTTTGAAAGTGCTACTATTTTCAAATTTTAATGTTTTCCAAAATGCTATGTTATTTAAGTTATATGGTTAAAAAAATGATATACTACTTTAGGTAATGTTTTAAATATGCTGGAATTATAAAAAGATAACATTTTGAAATGCTATTGTATATATGGATCGCATTTTCCCATCCATACCCTCCTAGCTGACCACATCTCCACATCCATCACCTTAGACCGGCCACAACCATCTCATCTCCTCCGCCCATGCCGTGAACCTTATTTCCAACCCATCACCAAAACATGCTCCACAAAACCTAGCTGAGCCTCTACATCACCACCTTCCTCTTCACTGGCCTCGGTCACCCCTTATTCCTCCACCTCCTCCTTTGCCTTGCCGTGAACACATCATGGCCTGATGTGACCAGACCTGAACCAGATCTTAGCACATAGGGCCGAGCCATGTAGCCATAGGGACGAACCCAAAACATCACTTGCCTTTGCCTTTTTGCCTTCTACATGATTTTGCCTTGCCATCCCTTCACATACCCTTGCCTAGCAGTGTTTGTGTGACCATGGCCGAACCTATAAGCCACAAAACAAGTCATGGCTGAGCCATATTGTCATGTGTCTAGCCAATTTGCAAAGTGGCCGAGCCCACTTGATTGGTTAAACAAATCTTTACTTCACTTTGATTCATATATGTGTATTGTTTTAATTTATAATCTTTTGTATAATATAGTTGCTTATATATGTGTATATTTGTTTGTTTACAAAACTTGAATCTTGGCTCTCCATCCACTCGAATCTAATTCGTGTTTTTTGGAGTTCAGTCGTGTGCTTTGATATGTTATCTCCAGCTTTAGAAGGTGACTTTATCACTCTCGACATTCGTACTTATATAATTGTGAAACAATGACATGTGAATTGTAGATGATGATATGATAGTAATTTATATATGCCTGTGATATGATATTTCATGATATTATAACCTGATATATAGTTGTTACATCACCTGATATGATATGCCATGTTATACTGTTTATTTATTACTGCTTCTCACACTGCAAGTTCCCTGTTAGAATAGAATCACTATGGGTTGAAATTATACATACCCGAACGAACATTAGAATAAGGAAAAATCGTTATGAGCTTAAATGATAGGCTCGAGCAATTTTATTTATTTTATTTGACTTGTGATTGCGGGTTTGAAATGATAGAACCCGGATTTTTATTTTTAAATTACGGATTGAAATGATATATATATATCTGTATCGCTTGACCTAGGTTAGAAAATTATATATAGACCCATGGTTAAATTTTATAATAGTTTTCTAAAAAGTATTAAGTATTTTTAATCTTTAAATATATGAAATTTTAATTTAAAATATTGATTTAATGATTTTTAAATATAACGAGATATTGGAATTTTATAAGTAAATAATTGGTTTAAAATAAATTAAAGATTTTATTTACGATAAATAACTTGATAATTTAAAATTGGTTTAATATGGAATTTTAATTCTAACCTAACAATAATAATAGATTTTATTTATGAAATAGATATGTTTTGTATAAATAAAACTAGGATAAAATTTGGAATAGTATGTTTAAAACATGTTATAGTAGTATTTTAACGACCCAGAATTTCTGTCAATTAAAATTTTTATATTCAATTGATTCTAAATATTAATAAGTGAAATTTATAAGTCGAATAAATTTAATTTCGAATAATTGGATTTAATTGGATAATTAAATCGATAATTTAATATTGAAATTACAGAAATAATTGGAAATTGGGTTTAATATGAATGAAAATGATTTGTAAAATTTTATTTAATCATATTGGAGTTAGAATGATGTTATAGAACTTTTAAAATTGAATAAAAAGGTTAATTTGCAGAAATTGAATATTTTAATATTTAATTGACGAGTTAAAATAGCCATTTTTCAAATAGCCTCGGACTTCGACGAAACCAGTTTCATCGGATCCGTAATGTTATATTATTGTATGGTTTCAAATTTTGTGTCAATCGGATTTACCATTTGTCCGGGGCAAGCCAAAACGCATAGAAATTATTTTAAATCGATTTAATTTAAAATCGATCGTTTATTTCCATAACTCGCACAGATGATCGAATTGGCTCCCGAAACCTATTCCATTGTGTCTGGAACGTGGGGTAAACCCTAGAAACGCCGGTCACCACGCGAGATTTGGAGTTCGGAAAATTCGGGATGAATAGTGTTTCGTCGTTTTTCCTATAAAAGCACCCCTTACTTTCATTTTGCAAAATAAAAAGAAATCCTAGGGTTTTGAAGTCTCAGCCGCCACCCCCTAAAACCAATGGCCGACGTCTTCCCTCTTTTCCCCTTGAATTCTTCCAATCCACACGATATTAGGCCACGAGCTCAACTAGAAAGGTGTAGATCTTGTCGAGACGAAGATATCTAGCAGCTGTGATCGAGATTCGTCGCTTGGATCGACGACAAATCGAGCTCGAATGGCTGATGTTCACGCACGTTTTCCACGGCAGGGGTGCAACCGAGTTCAACCATGTCTTGGCCGAAGGTGGTGGCGTGGTCAAGCTTCCAAACCATGGTCGTTGATCTAGTGCTAGTCGAGCGTGGTGGTGGCAATTTCGAACCCTAGTGCGGCCTAAATGGGTTTGTATGCGTAGGTTATTAACTGGAAGAAGGTGAAAGCAACGAGTAGCATCGATCTGGGGTGTTGAAAAGCAACGGCCGTGATTAGCAGAAGGTTTAAAATAAAAAGAAAATGTGAATTAATTTATATTTAAATTCGTATAACTTTGTAATTCTGTAACTTGTTCGTACGAGGTCGGAATCCGACGAAACGACTTGCGGTGCGTTCGTATTGTCGAGTACTACGCTATGGAACTGGATTGGAGTCGTTCGAAGTTATTGAAAATTTCGGGTAAAATTAAACGCTACAACTGATATCGGAAAATCAAGGTGAGAACTTCTCACTCAATCGAATCGTTTCGATTTAATTTTAAAGTAGTTAGATTTAAAATTGCTTGATTGTATGTTTGAATGTTGATTATTATCTGTTGATGATTAAAATAGACATTATTCACCGTTAGTAAGCGGATGTTATTTATTAAAAACATATACCGCGAATATTTCACAGCAAAGTGAAATTGGTATTATCTATGTACTTGGAGTTGATTTCCCGCATTATATAGCGGATGAGACCCTATTGCGCCGCATAATAGCGGATAATATTTTATAAATCCCATATACCGCGATATTCCGTACTGGAACGGAATTGGTATTATGCTAATGTTTGTGGATGCAGGGAAACAGGTTGGAGGGATCCAACTGGATTCCTCACCAGTATTTATTTGATAACAGATATTTTGATGTTTGTTGATTATCATATGATGATATACGATGTTTGTTGTCGTGATTTACTATTGGGGGCTGTTGCATCATCAGATCCATTTTTAAAGTTTAAAAATAATGATTTTGATTTTAAAAGGATTTTTTAAATGATTTTTCAAAGTTCACGTTTTATTAAATTTTTGAATTAATTCATTTTAAATAATTAAAACATTATAAATTTTTATGTTATAAAAATTAAGATTTTTGTGAATATAACCAAAATGTGATTTTTAAAATAATAGATTTATAAAATAGTTTAAATTTGGATTTTTGAATTATTATAAAGGATGTATATAAAAGATTTTTAACATTGATATTTATAATACATATATATATAGTATTGGAATTATAAAACGAGTTTATTAAGTGTTAAAATGAAGTATAAAATGGATTTCATTAAAAATTATAGATTTATAAATTGTGAAGATTATAAAGTGAATAGATGTTGTAAAATAAAAGATTCATAAGTAATCAACTTATAAACTGGATTTTGGGCATTTAAATGGGATATTAATAGAAATTGTTAATAAAGGAGATTTTATAAGTTGAAGTTGTAATAAAATATAAATGAATCTTATAAGCAATAGAAGTTTTAAAAAGAACGATTTTGTAAATAAATGAATTATAAGTTTTTAACTTATAGTATGGACTTTTGGTACATATTTGAGATATATAAATTGAATTGGATTAATAAAGGAGATTCATAAATCGAAGTTTATAAATAGAAATGGAATTTATAGACATTGTTTATAAATTTGAAATCAATGGAATTTGATAAATTGAATATAGAAATTTATTAAAAGAAGTATATTCACGATTTTGGATAGCGAACTATTCTTTATATAAAATGTGTAGAAATATTGAAATTTGGTTAGTGAAGTATATTCACGATTTTGGACAGTGAGTATATTATTAAATAAAATGGCTAGGTTTTGGGAAAGCAATATTATAAAATAAAGTTAATTATTTTAAAAAGATGTTTTAAAATGTATTATGAATCGAATACATAGATTTCAACATTCATTGTTGAAATAGACGTTTTCGAGAAATAAGGAAATGGTGGACTAGAACACTGTTGTTATAGTAAATGATTTCCGAAAGGAAATGTTTTGTATAGTATTGGGATTTATATATCTATCTTCATTTCGAATCCCTATACTAGTGATTTTGGGTCGTCGTAACGATGTTTTACGCAACATTCGTTTCGACTCAAATAAATGTGTTTGAAAGAACGTTTTCTTTAAAGAATGAAATATATACTTAATTTCGATTTAAGTATATTGAATATGTTCTAAATGTTGAAAATAAATGGGTTTGTGAATTACTTATTTTTAAATAGGTATGGAAATGTTTTCCAATATGAAGTGAATATTTTGAGATTTTATCTTTTAAAGATAAATTGAAAATGAATATTAGAAATCGATTTGAAAATTGTAGATTCATAGATATTTTGGAATTGTAAATTCACTATGGAATTTATAAAAGAAAGGGAAATTTGTTTAAAGATAAACGTTGATTTATTTTTGAAGTGTGGGGATAAATTTACGGATTTGGAACGTAAATATAAAGTAAATCAGTAAGGATTTATTTAATTGGTTTAAATTAACCATTTTGAAATGAAAGTATTTCCGCGTAAGGAAAATGATTGAAAATTTGTTTTCAAATGTTGAAGTGTGGAAAATATATATCTTGTAAAGATATTTTTGGAAAATAAATAATTTGGGAAATTATTTGGAATATGGTGATGTTGAGCATGCATAATGATAGTTAAATAACCGACTATCAATATTTACCTTTCAATAGGTATTTGTTGTGATTTGATTGAATTTGGATGCCAAACTTAATTTTGAATAAGCGCTCACTATTCGGGTTAGCCGGGAAAGGACCTTGGGGTCGTATAACCCATTCCGAATATGTGATACGTCGTTATGGATTGCATTTGATGATCGGTGTTGAAGACCGGATATTTGTGAAAACGGAAGGATTACTGTCGAATGTTTCTGCATCGGCTAATCCCCGATATAGAAATTTATTACCCTTTGTGATGGGAAGTCCGGTCGTGATTAGTAAATATCCGGATCGCAAGGACTTCTTTGTAAGTGCCTTCGGTTTCGTTCGATCCCGGAACGGACTTGTATGGATGTGTATCCGACGTTACAATTTGAGATGTAAAGCTGGTTTCTATCAAATATGTTCCCGTTGGTGGCGGAAAATTTATTCTCTTAGCTTAACACCCTAGAGGTTATGTAGTTGATGGTTACTAGTGATATATTCCCAAATTGGTAATGTGGCATACGAAGTGCTGTTGAGCATTTGATGATCAAAGCACAGCTTTTATATAAAGCGTGGCTTTGTGGATGAGACTTCGTCGGACCTCACACCCCGAAAATGGTCAAAATAGGAAGGATGCGGCAAGGTTATTAGGGGGTAGCGCCCCTTTAGTGTATGTCATTCCTTCTGGATAGAGGTGGTACCATGGTATGGAGCCCAGATATTTAACCTATGTTGTTGCTGCAAAATTATTACTTTGTGGTTGTTGGAATCGAGGATCCTCGGATGTAGATCGGTTACGATCGAGGAATGACATATTCGTGTAGTAGTTACCCAGTTTGAAGGGTAAACCGGCCTTGTGTTGGCAGAGATCTAACCGTAACGTTAGGTTCTCGGGTCGTCTTTCCAAAGGCGTACCCATGTGGAAATGGGAAGTTCTTTTGCCTGACCATTTGTTGGAAATCCAAAGAAACAATACAATCTTGTACGGTTTTAGTTGTAGAACCTATCATTCACTTATGGTGGTGCCCCACTGTTTGGATGGTAGCTATAGTAGGCATAAGTGCGGAATGCCTATGCTGGCTAAGATTTATATCTTTACTTTCGAAATGTTTTCTACACTATGCACTAGTAATAATATCAAATGTTCCTTTTTAATGCTTATCAAGCATCTTTGACTATCATAAGGAGAAATCTCCTCCGATTCTGCGTTTGCATTGTGTGTGTGTGCGGGAGGCCTTATGGTAGTCTCATTTTCTAAAAAGCATTGCGAATCCATTTTAAAATTATCTTGTTCTTTGTTTTAAAGATAAACTGTTTTAAGTTCTCACACCAGTCACATGACTGACTCGGAGTTTATTGTTTTCCTTCCTAAACTCTGCCCACCAATTTCCACACGAGCAGTCTAGAGTCAGGTTATCAGGATATTCTGGAATTCAGGAGTTGTTGGAGGCAAGCTGGATGGCATGGCGCATATCAACTAGTATATAGTATTTCTTTTCCGCTGTTTGTTATTGTTTGTTGTTGTACACTCTGATGATGTAATGTGATGTAATGTAACAACTGATATAGTTAATTTGTTTAAAGATTATTCATTTATCTATTATATGTTGTTCCGCTGTGATTGTGAGATTCTGATATTGTTCAATTGTTCCTTTCTGTTCTGTTCTATCTTTTTCTCTCTTCTACCTTATTCTTCTTCTTTAACCATAACGGTACGGTTTTCCGGCATTCGATCATGCGGCAGTTGATACAGTGGACGTATATATGACGATTTTCGAGCATCGAAAAGTCACTCGTTACATTTGGTATCAGAACATATGGTTAAGCGACAACCATGGCTCTGTTGGGAATTACTCATTAGAGATAGAGTCAGTAGTACTCTAGAATGAGTTTGAGTGTAATAATAGGTACGAGCGCGTATTTGTTAGTGAATATAAATTGTTTTATATTGTGATGATTGGTTTGTTGAGTGGTATATGGATTCTGGTCAATACGAGTAGTTAACGTTGTTGATAGGGATCTCTAAACACTTGTACAGAACAATTTGACACGATATTGTTTTAAAATAGGGTAAATGAAATAATTTTACCTTGATTATGTTTTATATATAAAGGAATAATTTTTAAGAATTATTAAAGTGTATATGAATTGTTTGTTTGGTTATTGAATAAGTTAAATAAAAACAACAGCTGTAAAAGAATGGATTGTATAAGCAAATGAATTATAAGTATGAAATTATAATTAAAACGATTTACAATTGTGAAATAATCTTATATATAAGAAATGAAATTATATAAGTAAAAGATTTATAAATATGATTTATAATCTGAAAATAAAATTCCAGAGAAGTGTTTTGAAAGGACTTGATATTTTGGAAAATTGTTTTGGAGAGATGAAAGCTCTAAACTCTTTTCGGTCGCTGGAAAATAATTCCGATGATGATTGCAACATCATTGGTGTTCATTTTCGGGTTTCCAAAAGAGGGATTGCTGCCAAATTGTTTTAAATGAAAGTTGTTTGGAAAATTTGGATTTGGGTTTTGAAATTAAAAGGATAATTGAATTGTTTTCAAAAATGGTATGAAAGGTTGAAAAGACTCTGGAATCCTATTTAAAATATTATGGGAATGATAAATGAGTTGATAACTTATACAATTTGAATTTTGATAGAATAAATTTAACTTAAAGGATGGAGTTAAATTAAAGGAAGTATAAGTAAATCAATAAAAATCCAAGGGGTGATTGTTGAATATAAGCTATATAACTTATGAGATGAGAAGATGAAAGTGAAACCAATTATTAAAATGGTTAAACAATTTGTTAAGTAAAATATATCTGAATTGAATTTATAAGTGGAAATTTAAGTTAAGCTAAACAAATGGTGTTTAATGGAATATGAACTTGAGTTATATAAATGAAATTCAACTTTATATTGTTAAAGGAATTAGCAATTGAATTGATGAATGGATGAAATATTAATCAATTGAATGTAAAATAAATTGATATGGAATAATGAATGTAAGTGTTAATTCATTTAAGCTAATTAAAAGTGTTGGACCAAATTGAATGTAAATCGAATAATTTGGTTATGTTGAATATATATTGGTTGTTATATGGTTGTTAATTGATTGTGTATAATTCATTAAGTGTTAATGAAATTGAATTAGGGGAATTAAAAGCTATGTAATTGAATTCAAATTGAAAGTGAAGTAAATGAATTTGAATAGAACTGAATTTGATTTGGATTGAAAGGTGAATGTTAGTAAAAACATCCAATGTTAATGAATCAAATGTGATTAAATTAAAAACCAATTCATTGAATATTAATGAGAAATGAAAGAATATTGATTTTGGTTATGAATTGATTGAAATAGACATTGATCGTTGGATGTTTATTGGTTGGATAGTCGTTTGGTGGTTGCACTTGTTGATTGAATGCATTGCTATGTTGGCACATGTAGTTGTTATGTTACTATATGTTGTATATTGATATTATTTTCATATATACATGTTTCTCATTGTTTGTTGAGTGTTTAGTAGGTGCGGAGTGCGCTTGCTTCGCATTTGGAGCTCGCTTTCGCGCTACATTAGCCGTATATGCTCGCTAATAATATATAAGGTACATATCTCGGATTAAATACCGTACTTTTACACTTTTTCCCTGCGGGATGCCTTATCACTTGATGAGATGTATATTTGTGATATATATACTGTCAATTTTTTTCGGATCGAGCTGCGCAAAGGAGACTATGGCGAATTTTTTCGAAAATTTAAGGCGTTAGAATATTTTTGAGAAAATTGGGAAATTCTTGAAACTAAGTTTGGATTTGGAAACTTAGTAAAGATTTTGTAAGAAGTTTAACTATGAATTTTGAAAGAGTTAAACACTTAAGAGATTTGTAAAATCTAATTTGAACGGTTTGTTTTGGAAAGTTAATGGATTTGTAACTTTTTCTTACTTGGTAATTTCGAGGACGAAATTCTTTTGAGGGGGGAAGTTTGTAACGACCCAAAATTTCTGTCAATTAAAATTTGTATATTTAATTGATCTAAATATTAATAAGTGAAATTTATAAGTCGAATAAATTTTATTTCGAATAATTGGATTTAATTGGATAATTAAATCGATAATTTAATATTGAAATTACAGAACTAATTGGAAATTGGGTTTAATATGATTGAAAATGATTTGTAAAAATTTATTAATCATATTGGAGTTAGAATGATGTAATAGAACTTTTAAAATTGAATAAAAAAGTTAATTTGCAGAAATTGAATATTTTAATATTTAATTGACGATTTAAAATAGCCATTTTTCAAACAGTCTCGGATTTCGATGAACCAGTTTCATCGGATCCGTAATGTGCTATTATTGTATGGTTTCAAATTTCGTGTCAATCGGATTTACCGTTTGTCCGGGGCAAGCCAAAACGCATAGAAATTAGTTTAAATCGGTTTAATTTAAAATCGATCGTTTATTGCCATTACTCGCATAGATGATCGAATTGGCTTCCGAAACCTGTTCCATTGTGTCCGGAACGCGGGGTAAACCCTAAAAACGCCAGTCACCGCGCGAGATTTGGAGTTCGGAAAATTCGGGATGAATAGTGTTTCGTCGTTTTTCCTATAGAAGCACCCCATACTTTCATTTTGCAAAATAAAAAGAAACCCTAGGGTTTTGAAGTCTCAGCCGCCACCCCCTAAAACCAATGGCCGACGTCTTCCCTCTTTACCCCCTTGAATTCTTCCAATCCACACGATATTAGGCCACGACCTCAACTAGAAAGGTGTAGATCTTGTCGAGACGAAGATATCTAACGGTTGTGATCGAGATTCGTCGCTTGGATCGACGGCAAATCGAGCTCGAATGGCTGATGTTCGTGCACGTTCCACGGCAGGGGCGCAACCGAGTACAACCATGTCTTGGCCGAAGGTGGTGGCGTGGTCAAGCTTCCAAACCATGGTCGTTGATCTAGTGCTAGTCGAGCGTGGTGGTGGCAATTTCAAACCCTAGTGCGGCCTAAATGGGTTTGTCTGTGTACGTTATTAACTGGAAGAAGGTGAAAGCAATGAGCGGCATCGATCTAGGGTGTCGAAAAGCAACGGCCGTGATTAGTAGAAGGTTTAAAATAAAAAGAAAATGTGAATTAATTTATATTTAAATTCGTATAACTTTGTAATGCTGTAACTTGTTCGTACGAGGTCGGAATCTGACGAAACGACTTGCGTTGCGTTCGTATTGTCGAGCACTACGCTATGGAACTGGATTGGAGTCGTTTGGAGTTAGTAAAAATTTCGGGTAAAATTAAACGTCCGTTTAATTTTATTCGAAATAAACGCTACAACTGATATCAGAAAATCAAGGTGAGAACTTCTCACTCAATCGAATCGTTTCGATTTAATTTTAAAGTAGTTAGATTTAAAATTGCTTGATTGTATGTTTGAATGTTGATTATTATCTGTTGATGATTAAAATAGACATTATTCACCGTTAGTAAGCGGATGTTATTTATTAAAAACATATACCGCGAATATTTCACTACAAAGTGAAATTGGTATTATCTATGTACTTGGAGTTGATTTCCCGCATTATATAGCGGACGAGACCCTATTGCGCTGCATAATAGCGGATAATATTTTATAAATCCCATATACCATGATATTCCGTACTGGAACGGAATTGGTATTGTGCTAATGTTTGTGGATGCAGGGAAACAGGTTGGAGGGATCCAACTGGATTCCTCACCAGTATTTATTTGATAACAGATATTTTGATGTTTGTTGATTATCATATGATGATATATGATGTTTGTTGTCGTGATTTACTATTGGGTGTTGTTGCATCATCAGATCCATTTTTAAAGTTTAAAAATAACGATTTTGATTTTAAAAGGATTTTTTAAATGATTTTTCAAAGTTTACGTTTTATTAAATTTTTGAATTGATTCATTTTAAATAATTAAAACATTATAAATTTTTATGTTATAAAAATTAAGATTTTTGTGAAATATAACCAAAAGGTGATTTTTAAAATAATAGATTTATAAAATAGTTTAAATTTGGATTTTTGAATTATTATAAAGGATGTATATAAAAGATTTTTAACATTGATATTTATAATAAATATATATATATATATATATATATATATATAATATTGGAATTATAAAACGAGTTTATTAAGCGTTAAAATGAAGTATAAAATGGATTTCATTAAAAATTATAGATTTATAAATTGTGAAGATTATAAAATGAATAGATGTTGTAAAATAAAAGATTTATAAGTAATCAACTTATAAACTGGATTTTGGGCATTTAAATGGGATATTAATAGAAATTGTTAATAAAGGAGATTTTATAAGTTGAAGTTGTTATAAAATATAAATGAATCTTATAAGCAATAGAAGTTTTAAAAAGAACGATTTTGTAAATAAATGAATTATAAGTATTTAACTTATAATATGGACTTTTGGTATATATTTGAGATATATAAATTGAATTGGATTAATAAAGGAGATTTATAAATCGAAGTTTATAAATAGAAATGGAATTTATAGACATTGTTTATAAATTCGAAATCAATGGAATTTGATAAATTGAATATAGAAATTTATTAAAAGAAGTATATTCGCGATTTTGGATAGCGAACTATTCTTTACATTAAATGTGTAGAAATATTGAAATTTGGTTAGTGAAGTATATTCACGATTTTGGACGGTGAGTATATTATTAAATAAAATGGTTATGTTTTGGGAAAGCGATATTATAAAATGAATTTAATTATTTTAAAAGGATGTTTTAAAATATATTATGAATCGAATACATTGATTTCAACATTCATTGTTGAAATAGACGTTTTCGAGAAATAAGGAAATGGAGGACTATAACACTGTTGTTATAGTAAATGATTTCCGAAAGGAAATGTTTTGTATAGTATTGGGATTTATATATCTATCTTAATTTCGAATCCCTATACTAGTGATTTTGGGTCGTCGTAACGATGTTTTACGCAATACTCGTTTTGACTCAAATAAATGTGTTTGAAAGAACATTTTCTTTAAAGAATGAAATATATACTTAATTTGGATTAAATATATTGGATATGTTCTAAATGTTGAAAATAAATGGGTTTGTGAATTACTTATTTTTAAATAAGTATGGAAATGTTTTCCAATATGAAGTGAATGTTTTGAGATTTTATCTTTTAAAGATAAATTGAAAATGAATATTAGAAATCGATTTGAAAATCGTAGATTCATAGATATTTTGGAATTGTAAATTCACTTTGGAATTTATAAAAGAAAGGGAAATTTGTTTAAAAATAAACGTTGATTTATTTTTGAAGTGTGGGGATAAATTTACGGATTTGGAACGTAAATATAAAGTAAATCAGTAAGGATTTATTTAATTGGTTTAAATGAACCATTTTGAAATGAAAGTATTTCCGCGAAAGGAAAATGATTGAAAATTTGTTTTCAAATGTTGAAGTGTGGAAAATATATATCTTGTAAAGATATTTTTGGAAAATAAATAATTTGGCAAATTATTTGGAATCTGGTGATGTTGAGCATGCATATTGATAGTTAAATAACCGACTATCAATATTTACCTTTCAATAGGTATTTGTTGTGATTTGCTTGAATTTGAATGCCACACTTAATTTTGAATAAGCGCTCACTATTCGGGTTAGCCGGGAAAGGACCTTGGGGTCGTATAACCTATTCCGAATATATGATACGTCGTTATGGATTGCATTTGATGACCGGTGTTGAAGACCAGATATTTGTGAAAACGAAAGGATTACCGTAGAATGTTTATGCATCGGCTGATCCCCGATATAGAAATTTATTACCCTTTGTGAAGGGAAGTCCGGTCGTGATTAGTAAATATCCCGATTGCAAGGACTTCTTTGTAAGTGTCTTCGGTTCCGTTCGATCCCAGAACGGACTTGTATCGATGTGTGTCCGACGTTACAATTTGAGCTATAAAGCTGGTTTCTATCAAATATGTTCCCGTTGGTGGCGGAGAATCTATTCTCTTAGCTTAACACCCTAGAGGTTATGTAGTTGATGGTTACTAGTGATATATTCCCAAATTGGTAATGTGGCATGCGAAGTGTTGTTGAGCATTTGATGATCAAAGCACAGCTTTTATATAAAGCGTGACTTTGTGGACGAGACTTCGTCGGACCTCACGCCCCGAAAATGGTCAAAACAGGAAGGATGCGGCAAGATTATTAGGGGGTAGCGCCCCTTTAGTGTATGTCATTCCTTCTGGATAGAGGTGGTATCATGGTATGGAGCCCAAATATTTAACCTATGTAGTTGCTGCAAAATTATTACTTTGTGGTTGTTGGAATCGAAGATCCTCGGATGTAGACCGGTTACGATCGGGGAATGACATATTCGTGTAGTAGTTACCCAGTTTGAAGGGTAACCCGGCCTTTTGTTGGCAGAGATCTAACCGTAACGTTAGGTTCTCGGGTCGTCTTTCCAGAGGCATACCCATGTGGCAATGGGAAGTTCCTTGGCCTGACCATTTGTTGGAAATCCAAAGAAACAATATGATCTTGTAGGGTTTTAGTTGTTGAACCTATCATTCACTTATGGTGGCGCCCCGCTGTTTGGATGGTAGCTATAGTAGGCATAAGTGCGGAATGCCTATGCTGGCTAAGATTTATATCTTTATTTTCGAAATGTTTTCTACACTATGCACTAGTAGTAATATCAAATGTTCCTTTTTAATGCGTATCAAGCATCTTTGACTATCATAAGGAGAAATCTCCTCCGATTCTGCGTTTGCATTTTGTGTGTGCGGGAGGCTTTATGGTAGTCTCATTTTCAAAAAAGCATTGCGAATCTATTTTAAAATTATCCTGTTCTTTGTTTTAAAGATAAACTGTTTTAATTTCTCACACCAGTCGCATGACTGACTCGGAGTTTATTGTTTTCCTTCCTAAACTATGGGTGCCCACCAATTTCCACACGGGCAGTCTAAAGTCAGGTTATCAGGATATTATGGAATTCAGGAGTTGTTGGAGGCAAGCTGGATAGCATGGCGCATATCAACTAGTATATAGTATTTCTTTTCCGCTGTTTGTTGTTGTTCGTTGTTGTACACTCTGATGATGTAATGTAATGTGATGTGATGTAATGAAATAACTGATATAGTTCTTTTGTTTAAAGATTATTCATTTATCTATTATATGTTGTTCCGCTGCGATTGTGAGATTATGATATTGTTCTGTTGTTCCTTTCTGTTCTGTTCTATCTTTTTCTCTCTTCTTCTACCTTTTTCTTCTCCTTTAACCATAACGGTACGGTTTTCCGGCATTTGATTATGCAGCAGTTGATACAGTGGACGTATTGATGTCGGTTTTCGAGCGTCGAAAAGTCACTCGTTACAAGTATTTGTAGCATTTTTAAAATGCGATGTAAAGTTAGTTATGTTTAAATGGGCTATGTTACTTTAGGTTATGTTTTGAAAGTGCTACTATTTTCAAATTTTAATATTTTCCAAAATGCTATGTTATTTAAGTTATATGGTTAAAAAATGATATACTACTTTAGGTAATGTTTTAAATATGCTGTAATTATAAAAAGATAACATTTTAAAATTCTATTGTATATATGGATCGCATTTTCCCATCCATACCCTCCTAGCCGACCACATCTCCACATCCATCAACTTAGACCGGCCACAACCATCACCATCTCATTTCCTCTACCCATGCCGTGAACCCTAGATCCAATCCATCACCAAAACATGCTCCACAAACCCTAGCTGGGCCTCTATATCACCACCTTCCTCTTCACTAGCCTTGGCCACCCCTTATTCCTTCACCTCCTCCTTTGCCTTGCCGTGAACACATCATGGCCTGATGTGACCAGACCTGAACCAGATCTTAGCACATAGGGCCGAGCCATGTAGCCATAGGGCCGAACCCAAAACATCATTTGCCTTTGCTTTTTGCCTTCTACATGATTTTTCCTTACCATCCCTTCACATACCTTTGCCTAGCCATGTTTGTGTGACCATGGCCGAACCTATATGCCACAAAACAAGTCATGGCTGAGCCATATTGTCATGTGTCTAGCCAATTTGCAAAGTGGCCGAGCCCACTTGATTGGTTAAACAAATCTTTACTTCACTTTGATTCATATATGTGTATTGTTTTAATTTATAATCTTTTGTATAATATAGTTGCTTATATATGTTTATATTTTTTTGTTTACAAGACTTGAATCTTGGCTCTCCATCCACTCGAATCTAATTTAGGCTTTTTAGAGTTCAGTCGTGTGTTTTAAATTGTTATCTCCAGCTTTAGAAGGTGAGTTTATCACTCTCGACATTCGTACTTATATAATTGTGAAACAATGACATGTGAATTGTAGATGATGATATGATAGTAATTTATATATGCCTGTGATATGATATTTCATGATATTATAACCTTATATATAATTGTTACATCACCTGATATGATATGCCATGTTAAACTATTTATTTATTTCTGCTTCTCACACTGCAAGTTCTCTGTTAGAATAGAATCACTATGGGTTGAAATGATACATACCCGAACGGAAATTAGAATAGA
The DNA here is from genome assembly GCA_030765085.1 of Allium cepa. Taxonomy (NCBI): domain Eukaryota; kingdom Viridiplantae; phylum Streptophyta; class Magnoliopsida; order Asparagales; family Amaryllidaceae; genus Allium; species Allium cepa. The sequence goes on from CM060934.1 coordinate 132,158,974, forward strand.
AAAAAATTGTTATGAGTTGAAATGATAGGCTCAAGCAATTTTATTTATTTTATTTGACTTGGGATTGCGGGTTTGAAATCATAGAACCCGGATTTTTATTTTTAAATTACGGATTGAAATGATATTTATCTGTATCGCTTGACCTAGGTTAGAAAATTATATACATACCCATGGTTAAATTTTATAATAGTTTTCTAAAAAGTATTAAGTATTTTGAATCTTTAAATATATGAAATTTTAATTTAAAATATTGATTTAATGATTTTTAAATATAATGAGATATTGGAATTTTATAAGTAAATAATTGGTTTAAACTAAATTGAAGATTTTATCTATGATAAATAACTCGATAATTTAAAATTGATATAATATGGAATTTTAATTCGAACCTAATAATAATAATAGATTTTCTTTATGAAATAGATATGTTTTGTATAAATAAAACTATGATAAAATTTGGAATAGTATGTTTAAAACATGTTATAGTAGTATTTGTAGCATTTTTAAAATGCTATGTAAAGTTAGTTATGTTTAAAAGGGCTATGTTACTTTAGGTTATGTTTTGAAAGTGCTACTATTTTCAAATTGTAATGTTTTCCAAAATGCTATGTTATTTAAGTTATATGGTTAAAAAAAATGATATACTACTTTAGGTAATGTTTTAAAAATGCTGCAATTATAAAAAGATAACATTTTGAAATGTTATTGTATATATGGATCGCATTTTCCCAAGTAGTATGATTTCTAAAAGATAACATTTTTAAAGTGCTATAATAAGTGTATGGTTTTGAAAGTGTTATGATTTTTAAATTATTACACTTTTAAAAGTGCTATAACTAATATATATGGATTTGGAAATATTACCTATTTTTTAAAATGGATATTAATTTGGAAAGCAATAGTATTTGATTTTAAATGGTTTTGGAATAGAAATGTTTGAAATAAATATCCATGGGTAATAATAACGTTTGGTTGTTAAAGAGACGGGGATCGGAAGTTGTCATACTCTCTGCCAACTCCGAAAATCACTTTAACAACCGTGTACGAGGTGGAGATTCCAGAATGAAGTAGGATGGTGGCGACGTTCTATTGAGGTATGTACGTGGACCTGACTCCCGTGAGTTGGCATAAGGTGGCTAAAATAGGAGCAATTGATGGGCTAATGAGGCAGCACCTCTTATCGGACACACTTCTTCATTATGCCATTCTATTACTTTGTGATTGATTAGTGCGCACCTTTGATTTTGGGAGTGTGGCCCGAGGTGGGCGGTAGCGGCTGCTACGTGTTACCACCGGTCCGGAAGTGCAATTAGTATATCTACCTTGGCATTGCCTCGTTGTGCCGTGTCACCTACCCTAGCGGGCCTTATACGATTGTTTTATACCATAGCTATGGAGTGCCCTCTGACGATGCCCAGTACGGGGGAGATTACGGTACTGTATAGACTATGGGAATGTATAAATTTTGTTAAGGTGGAAAATGTAAAGCCTTAATGCTATTTTTAAATATATTATACTTTAGACATTATTATAATAGCGTATATTACTACATAGTAAATAGTTTAACAGATCCTTAAAGGATGGGCGGTCCCAAGCATCCTTTAAGTTACTTGTGCATTTTTATGGTAGTTCGCTTGAGTTGGTTTACATTGAATAAGTATGTATGTCCTGACTCGAGTGTTTTGTGTTTTGCTTTACGCTCGGGTCAGCTTGAGTATCAGCTTTGGATTTCACCTTTTGGAGCTAAAGGATTTGCTGGAGATTATCTATTTATCTAGTTGTTATCTATTTCTATTTAGTATTTCTATTCAGCTTATGTACTAGTGGACATTTATATATTGGGATTTCTGTTGTATTCACTTTCAGACTATGGTATTTTGTACTTGTTTTGAGACTGTGTTGTAGTAGCTTCATGAACTACTATGGTTATTTTTATTTCCGCTGTGAGTTATTCTGATATTTATCTGTGTCTGTGATACTGTGATTGGTTTTGTTTGCTCTAAATTATATTACAATCTATTTTTTTGAATTATTCAAGTTTTACATGTGTGGTTTATTGTAAATTTGAATGGTCCAAAATAGTAGGTCATTACAGAGGGGACATGGCAGTGGGCCATCAGTGGGTGCGGCACAAGCGTTCTGTGGTCGATCCGATCTTCGTGGAGGAGAAATGAAGCGATCGGGTTAGGGTACGAAGGAAGGTAGTAGGTGCGGGTCTGGCGAAGGGGTCAAGTGGGTTGGAGCCTCGGAGGGGTGGGATGTGCGTGAGTGGGAGATGGGTGAGGCCAAAGCCTTGGCTGGGTCGTGCAGCTTGGTTTGTGGGAAGGAGGGCTCGGCCGGAGGGGGTGTTATTCGACAATGGCTTGGGTGTGAGGCCTGTAGGCGGCTGCCATAGGAAGGTGGAGTTCAGGGAAGAGGTGATGTGCGGCCGAGGTAGGCCGTGAAGGGCTAGGGGAATGAGGGATTGCAAGTGGAAAGATGAAGTTATTAATATCTATAGAAGGAGAAGTTAGTAAAATCCAAAAGCAAATATATGAAGCTATAAATATCTACATGTATTTCAAAAGCAAATGAACAGGCTAAAACAACAGAAGTCGGAGAAAATGAAAGGTGAAAGGACAACTCAAAATAATATAGAAACTAAACGTAGTGAATGACAAAATGCACGCATTGAATTCTGAAATTATTAATGGTCATTTTTACGTTGAAAGTGAAAGGATACAAGAAACGAAAGGGTACAAAACGGGTTCCAATACAGCTATCTGTTTCACAGATTCCGCCGTGCACTGGACGTCAAAATTGACAATTGAATATACTGCAGAGATCAGCATGAAGAGAAGATCAAAACGGTACATAAATATCAATGATATGACCATCCTATCAACAGTCGATATTCGGTATTGAAAATGCCGCTAAAATGCCAAAAATAGATAAACGGGGCAATAACGGTCCAAATTTGACGAAAGGAAATATGATCACTCACTCAGAAGATGATAAAAAAAATATTGTGTAAGAATATTCAGGTTTCAAAAACATTTTATTACATCAATTTTAACTAATTTTAAATTAAAGTTGAAATTTACACAATAGAATTAACTTCCATATTTACTAGTGAAAGTTTACCATTTGCTATGTTTAAATAGACGCATTCCAAATACAAAATTTTTATTTTCAAATTCAATTATTTAAAATTTCACAAAAATTCAGTTAATTACGTTATTAAAAACCGTTAAAATTTACGAGTCGTTACACTCTCCTCCGTCTGAAAACTTTTCATCCCCGAAAAGGAAGGAGATAAGAGAATGGAAACAACTAGAAAGAAAAAAATAGATTGAAATACCAAATACAACAATAAATTTAACCATATAAATTTCATTTATTTTTAAATTGATTTATATTCAACTAATTAATTTCAATTCAAGGCATGTAATCAATAAATAGTCATCATATTCACCTTTGATTGATTTAAGTTCGATGTATTTTCATTCAATTGATTTGGCTTCAATTATTAACCTTTATTACAAAATTTTCTTTAAAACAAAATTTATTATATTTAACTCATTTATTAAATCTATTTGATTTTCACTTATAATTTGATCTTAACTATTCCTAAATTCATATTTATTTATTCATTATCTTATTATTCAATTTATCTCAATTAACATTTATTACAAATTTCATTCAGAACAACGTTTATTTGATTTAACTTATTTATTAAATCCATTTGACCCTACTTAAGTTGATTTCACTTAAAATTTCAATTTCACTATTCTCAAGTTCATATTTATTTTCTTAAATGGCATTCTTCCTTTTTTTCATTAAATTTATTCCACTTGACGTATTTTACAACATATATTAAGTGTATAAACATGTATTATAACCATTTATTATTCAACCAATTAATTCTCTTTTTATTGTTCAATTCATTATTCAATTTATTATTTATTAGTTCCTAACAAAATATAATTTTTGGACATCTTATTGCTCACATTTATACTATATATTATTCAATTACCTATTCTCATTAACATTTAACTATTTCTAGGTAAGTTATATTAAAGTTTTGAGTGTAATTAAATACTATACAAATTTTCCTTTTATTTACAACATTTATATTAAGCCAGATTTTAGTTTGAACAAATTTATTACTTAACTTTTCTTCTTGTATAACCTTTAATTATATGTTCACCCTAGCATGTTAACTTTTTGAATATTTTAGGTAAGTGATATATATTAGAATGAAATTTTGTACTATACAATTAAGTTTTTATTCAAATCCAACTATTTCAAGTTGGTCTAATTTCATTTTAGATATTCCAGTTATTCAAAAATTTCACTTTATTTCAATAACCGAAACCATTTCTTAAATAAAATTTAAGATTCAAATTTCCGGTTTCACTCCAAACAATTTCGAAATAATTATATACATATATATTTTATAAATCAAATTATACATAAGAAATTTAAATCAAATCCAATTTTTTTCCAAAAAAAAGTGTAGCAAAGCTACTAAGGGCCTCTACACTTCGAGACTCGAAAATGAATGTTGATGATGCTGCAGTCATCACCGAAAATATTTTCCAGCGACAAAAGAAGAGAGCACTGACTTACCCCTTTTTAAATTTCTTTAAAAGCAAATTCCATTCGAAAATACTTTTAAATAATGTATCCTAACATTTTAAAAACCAAATTTTCAAAAATATCTAAAATTGAATTCTCAAATTCTTAATTTAAATTCATTTAAATTTCAAATCAATTTATAAACCATGTTCTATAAATTGCATTTATTTATATTATGTGGCAATGGTCAATGGTGTACAAAGCAATAAATGAAAATCAAATATTATCATTTCTAACAACCAATTCTGTTAACAATTTATTTTTAAAAAATTTATACTTATATATATAATATAATCAAACAAAATTATTTCATTTACCAAATTTGAAACAATATTGTGTCGGTTTACTCTGTTCAAGTGTTTTGTAATTCCTATCGATAGTGTTGATCAGACGAATCTATCGAAACCCAAAAATCAAACTTAACAACTCAAACAACACACTATAAGACATTTTTATATAAATTACAAATACACTCCCTCACCCGATGATTCAAGGATGGTTTTCAAAACAAGGATAGAGATTCAAATTTAGATGCACCCTAGTCAAAAAGAATTCTAACTACGAAGATAGACTTGAAAGGAAGATAAAATAATTAAGTTACAAAAGGAGCAATGGATAGACTTATAATGATTGCGGGTGACCTTAACCGAGTCAACCGAGATTCTACGAATAAAATTGATGCGGAAATTTAGTTTTCCGCACGAAGGGAAGAGAAGCGACTTCACCCAATATCAGGATAATCTCTGATTATCGGAGTGGTGTTAAAATTACAAGTGAATTACCCTGATCGTCTATGAGAGAAACGATTTGGGTTTTTCAAAGAATAACAGCATCGTAAACCGAGAAAATAGAAATCTCCAGTGAATCGACGCTTGTTTTAAAGGATTTCACCCCTTTACAAATCATACCAAGGTTGTCGGAACAGAAGTGGAGTTATGGGATGCTCCAGAATCAAGAAGAACATGAACGGCAGAAGGAAGAAATTAATTTTCAGAACGAAGGGGAAAGTTGCAAAATTCAAAGGAAATCTGAATCAAAGAGGAGAGATTCAAGCTCGAACGAAGGTAATTCTGTAATTAATTTTTTTACTCTATATGCCATGTTTTGCCTAAACCAAAGCTCTGATACCAAATGTAACGACCCGGTACTTCAAACCATTCGCATCCACACAGGTCGGACTTGAATAGCTCAAAACAACAGATTGTTAATTTATATTTGGCAAAACTCGGCATATATAGTAAATAAATCAATCTAGAATCACAGATACAGCGCAATATAATGAAAAGCAGCGGAATATATAAATAGTAGTTCATGAAACTACTATATAAACATCAGAGTTTGAAATAAAATATAACAGAATATCTCAAATAAAATATAGTCTCGAATACAAACAGATGACAAGTATGGAAAAAACAGCTGGAATAAACTGAAATGACTGAAAGCTGTATAGATAGATGGATCTCCAAGCGAAGCTCCAAACTCCAAAAGTGAGTCTCAAATGTTGTCTCACTCGGTCTGACCCGAGCGTAAAGCAAAACACAAAACACTCAAGTCAGGATTAACATTCTTATATTTATAAATTCAACTCAAGCGAAATATCAACTGAACTACAAGTAACTTAAAGGATGCTTGGGATTTCCATCCTCTAAGGATTCATGGAACTATCTACTATTAGTAATATACGCTATTATAATATGTCTATAGTAAAGTAAAAGTATTAAAATATCGTTAAGGCGATACCCATGTCCCCCTTAACACATTTTATATATTCTCATAGTCTATACAATGCCATACGCTCCTTCGTAAACTGGAGGTTTACCCAGAGGACATCACATAGGTATGGTACAAAACAAACTCGTAGAAGGCATGATAAGGCATGCAACACGGCACTCGAGGCAATGCCGGGATAGATATACCATTTGCACTCCAGGACTTGCGGTAACGCAGAGCAGCTACTATTTCCCACCTCGTGACACACTCCCAAATCAAAGGGTGCAGCCAATTAAATCACAAAAGCAATAAATGGTATCAAAGAAATGTGCATTAAATCACAAAAGCAATAAATGGTATCAAAGAAATGTGCTCGATAGGGGGAATGACCCCACTTGTCCCGGTATAGCTCCTATTTTAGCCACATCAAGATGACTCATGGGAGTCAGGGCTACGTAAATACCATATAGAATCGTCGCCAAACCATGCTACTTCATTTTGGAATCTCCTCCACGTACATAGTTGTTAAAGTGGCTTTCGGTATTGGTAGAGAGTATGACAATATCCGATCCCGGTCTCTTTAACAACCAAACGCTTATTTCACACCGTGGTCATTTCGTTTCAAATAGTTCATACTTCATATCAAAATATCATATTCAATTCAAAACCACATAAATTCGATATCATTATTCACTTTAAAAATATTCATTTTCATAATGTAACACTTCCAAAATTTATAACACTTTGAAATCATAACACTTTGAAACCATAACTCTTTGAAATCATAACACTTTGAAATCATAACACTTTCTACCTAAACAGTTTAGACGTTGAAAATAGTATATATATTAAAATACTTTATAAATTAAAATAGTTTATATAATAAAATTAGTTTCCTCCAATTTCATAAATCGATTTAAATCATCTTAAATTCCAAAATTCAATTTAATTCAACTCCAGTTTAACCATTTCAATTTAAAGTTCAAAGATTCAAGTTTAAATATTCAAACATTTACCACATAAATTTCATTTATATTTCAACATTTAACTTTAAATTTATTCAAATTTGAAACTGTGCCCTTAACCATTTTTATAACAATTTATTTAAATCCCAATTTATATATTTAAATCAATGTTAAATATTAAGTCTCAATTTTATTCAAAATTAAGAATATTCATTTAATCACTTTTTATCAAATCAACTTATACTCATATCTTTTCAAAATCTCAAAACTAATAAGTTTAAATCAATTCTTTCTTAAATTCAATTATTAACCACTTTAAATTCCATGTCAACATTAATTTATCATCCCAACCTTTATTATCATAATTATAAATCTATTTTAAAATATAAATTTTTAAATAAATATTTTAAAACATATTATATGCTAAGTAAATTAAATTTTATTAAATTAATTCTTATTATAAATTGTATTTGTATTAAATCTTATTTTATAAATTATTAAAAGAAAATCTTAAAATCTATATTTTTCAAACTAACTTATAAATTAAAATTTCCAAAACATATTAATTTAAAATCTAAATTTTACACATATATAAAAATTACATATATAAATATTATATAAAATAATATTTATTAAAACCCATATATTTCCTTTCAAACTTTGGAAATCATTTTCCAAAATATAGACCGAGGGTGTCCGTATATAATTTTCTATCCTCTGGTCAAGTGATATAGATAATTTTCATTTCAATCCACAATTTAAATATTTACGAGTATATATCATTTCAACCCGCAATCCGAATTTTTTTAAAATGAATGAAAAACCGCTTGGGTTTATCATTTCAATCCATAACGATTTTCTCATATTCTACAAATTCACTCGGGTATGTATCATTTCAACCCATAGAGAATTCTAAATTAACAGGGAACTTGCAAAGTGAGAACAGTTATGATAATAATATAACATATCAACAACAGGCATATAACATCAGTGATAAATAAAATATAAACAACATGGTATGGTGTCATATCTCACAGGTGAACAATTACAGATAATAGTATATCATATATAGCAATTATATAACTGGCAATTCAAATTTAACACCATATTTTAATCATCATTTCAAGTGAAATCAAATTATTAAGTATAAGAATGTTAATCGTGAGTGATTGCTCACCTTTCGAGGCTAGAGGAGTTTGACAACAGAGCACGCTACAAATTTGAATCCTGAACTGGACAATCGACCAATCCAAACGACAAATCTCAAAGTAAAGTAAGGTGAACATGGATACGGCGAACAAAGCTGATAATCAGGAATCGATGAAACAAATCAAGCTAGAGATTGATGGAACAAAATATACATATTTTCTTCTTAAAAGCCAATATTCAATTTAAACCCATATTAAAATAAAACTTCATATTATGTCTTACAGATCAATATTTTATTAAAAAAACATATTTTCAAAATTCACAACATATTCATTTAAACATAATATATGTATATTTAAGCTATCACCAAATTTTAATTTAAAGATATTACATAATTCGGGCGAATAGTTCAAACAATTTATGCACACAAACTTTTAACTATATGTATATGTATATATGTGTATATATATATATATTAAAGCTATTTCAAAGTATTAACATATAGAGTAAAATTATGAAGTCAAGGGATAACGTAAAAATATAATTTCAAATCAGCTTCAGACAAAACTAGAGTCGATGTAACAAAAAAAATATAGAATAACAGAACAACTTTATAATATACTAGGCATGCACCTATCCCTTGACAACATAAATTACACTATAGAACACTGATTAAAATATGTATTCAACTATCGTCGATCAAACTTAGTAGCCAAATTATAATTCTATTTGGCATGATAAAGTTTGAGGGTATCAAAGGGAGCTCGCTTATATTTTAACGGCACTGCTATTATAATATATTTTTTTTCTATTTTTCAAACCTGTTTTGCATAACAAATTGTGACAACATATGATGGATTTCGGTTTTATTCTATTATTCATGATACGCGTAATACCTTTTCTTTTTATAATATAATATACCTCTGTAACCAAGGATACTGTTGTAAATAGATATAATAATTCTCTTACAGTATAAATTATTGTAACATATATTATACTTTTTCTATAATATATATATATATAATATACCTTACACAAAAGAAGACGTGAAGGATGGCAGGATGCTCGGCAGTACAAGGGGAGTGGGTCTGTGCTGGGGTGATGCAAGCTAGCTGGAGGTGGCGTTCGAATAGAGGGGACAAGGTAGTGGGCCATCAGTGGGTGCGGCACAAGGTTCGGTGGTGGGTCAAATCTTCGTGGAGGAGAAATGGAGCGGTCGGGTCAGGGTACGAAGGAAGGTAGACGTTGCGGGTCTGACTAAGGGGTCAGGTGGGTTGGAGCCTCAGAGGGGTGGGATGTGCGTGAGTGGGAGATGGGTGAGGCCGAAGCCTTGGTTGGGTTATGCAACTTGGTTTTGGAAAGGAGGGCTCAGTCGGAGAGGGGCAGCGGGTGTTTGTGGTGGAGCACGGTTGTTGATGGCGGAACATGCGGCTACGTGTAGTGATGTAGTTTGGGTGTGGTTGAAGGAATAGAGAGTGCTTTAGGTTCTAGAGGCCGGAGGGGGTGTTATCCGACAATGGCTTGGGTGTGAGGCCTGTAGGCGGCTGCCATAGGAAGGTGGAGGTCAGGGAAGAGGTGACGTGTGGCCGAGATAGGCGGTGAAGGGCTAGGGGAATGAGGGCTTGCAAGTGGAAAGAAGAAGTTATTAATATCTATAGAAGGAGAAGTTGGTAAAATCCAAAAGGAAATATATGAAGTTATAAATATCTATACGAAAGGTGAAAGGACAACTCAAAATAATATAGAAATTGAACATAGTGAATGACAAAAGGTATGCATTGAATTTTAAATTGTTAATGGCCATTGTTACGTTGAAAGTGAAAGGACACAAGAAATGAAACGTCACAAAACAGGTCCGATACAGCTATCTGTTTCACAGATTCCACCGTGCCCCGGACATCAAAATTAACAATTGAATATACTGTGGAGATCAACACGACGAGACGATCAAAACGGTATACAAATATCAGCGATACGACCATCTTATTAAAATTCAATATTCGGTATCGAAAATGCTGCTAAAATGCCGAAAATAAGAAAAGTGGGGCAATAACGGTACAAATTTGTAACAACCCGGGGTATTGCACAAACTTATTATCGTCATTTGGCAATTAAATTGGCTGGCTAATTACTGATGGGCGTTTTAGTCGGTTGAAATTCTTTTAAAAATTAAAAATTTGTTAAAGAGTTATGCGGGCTTTTAACTAAATTTCGGCCCACGTTCCTTTTTATTTTGGTGCTGTGATAATTAACTACGGCCGATGCTCGTACCACCCCCATTCATTTTTCGCAAGCCCTAATAAAAAATAAACGAAAAAATAAGAATGGCGGCTCGTGTTCATTCCTCTTTCTTCAGTAATTAGGGTTTTGGGCGATTTCGTGGTCGCCACGGCTTGACTTTATGCGATGTATTCTTTGGTTTCTGGATGCCACGACTTCGATTCAGACCTATTCGATCTTGGGTCGTTGCGCTTGGGGACTTTGGGAATCGCTGGATTTGTGCGTATGAATTCGTGCTCTTCGAAACAAAGGTGAGTGATTTTTCACTCACACTTCTAATTCAACCCACTTCTTGTTTTTGATTCGAGATCTTTGATTTTCGTTTATTTGAATTCGTCACTTGATTTATCTTGGCTATACGATTTCGTGGTAATGCTTGGGATTGATCTCTGATTTGTTCAAATTTCTTGAATAACACGTGTTTTGATTTCTGATGATTTGGACGATGTTGATATTGTTCAACTTTGCCCATAATGTTCACTACCTCTGGTTATTTACAACCTGCAGCATGCTTGACATTTTTGACTCGGCCACGACTTTGTGTCTGGTTCAAACATCTTTATTACTGTATATGTGTTGTGATTGAACTGCAGCTTGATTTCTAATGATTTGAAAAACTCTTGCAACACTGTTTTGATTCGAACTGCTACTGTTAGGCTTGACTGCATGCATATATTCATGTTTGTAGCATACTCAACTTGTACCCTTTTATAATTGTTGTTTCATGATATATGTGAATTCATGTTACTTTGTAGACTTGAGACTTGTGCACTTCATTGTTCACTGGTTTCTTATGTCCACACATCTCTGATAAACTAGTTGAGTCTGCTTGGAACTTTTGTTGCATTGTATCTGTGCCACGAGTAGTTTGCATTGCACCGGAGATTCATTTGAGTCGTGTTGTGTCTTCACTGATGACTGTTGCATCGAGTCAGTGATGGTTACATATACTTATGTTTACACAGTGTATCTTTATGATTTTGTGTCTGCATATATACGGTCTAGTATCACTTGATGGCATTTGATTTTGTATACATGTGCATTGCTCCATCTTTATATTACATGGTCTGTTCATTTGAACTTCGTTTGCATTGTTGTTTCACTGTTTTCAGTTGAATCTGGGGTTTTATCATCCATTATAACATTTACTGGTCTTGCATTTGAGTCATGGTAGCAGTGACTGGACCTTTGCATTTTATTTGTGGTCTGGTTCCTTCATGTTGTTTGGTATGCATTTGCTTGATGCATGCTTGTGATATGTTGCACTGTGGTTTCTCCGACCAGTCTTGTTGTACATGATTGCATCTTTGAATCTGGGTAGCTTGTCACTGTGTTGCACTTGTTTTGGTACTACTGCCTTTGTGCTCTTGTGTTGTTTTGGATCTGGCCATTGGTTGATTTCTTTGTCTTCACTGTGACCTTTCACTTGAGACTGTATGTAGCTGTCTTGACCACTTGATTACATTGGGATTTGTTTTTCGAATTCACTTGAGTTGAATCTAGCTTGTAGCTCGGGTTTGACCTTGTGTTCGTTTGTGAACTTTCATTGTGCATTCACGTGCATTTTGTTCATTTGTTGGCTACTGGGTGGATGCTGTGCTCATGCTGTTGCAGTTCCATCTGGTTCATTTTGATCTGAGTTGGTGCTATTTGTTTCTGAATTATTGATCTTTTGCTTATTTCATCACTATAGTGGCGAGGCAATGCACGTGAACATGTACTGCAGCCCTATCAGAGTTGACGTTTTAATATATTTCATCACGGTAGTGGCGAGGCAGTGCACGTGAGCGTGTACTGCAGCCACACAGAATTGACTTTTTAAGTGATATTTCAGTTGTTTGAATTGTTTTGTGTGTCCAATTCAATATTTTGAAATTGTATTTTGATTTGGTTTAATTTGATCATTTTGTGATATCTAATTATCTACTAGATAATTAGATTATGTGTTTTCTAATTATCGTATCGATAATTAGATTCTTGTTGTTTATGCTGTTCACTGGCTTGGGTTTTGCTTTGGCCACCTGCTGTTAATTGTTGTTTAGGCAATTTTATTGTTTTCTAAATTATCTTCATTGATAATCCTTTTATTTATCTTTTTTGATGATTTGGTTTTGCTGATTCGCTGTTTATTGCTGTTACGTGTTATATCTACCATTATCTGATTCTCTTATTAAAGGATTAGATAGGTGAGATTTATTGTGGTTGTCTTCTATTTGATTATTTAATTATTATTGCTTTCGTGCATTAATAACTGAGTTTGAATTAGACTGACCCGCGTATTATTTTCTTTTAAATTAATACTCGGGTCAGACCGAGTTATTACAGGTTGTTGATATCTTGTTTTGGGTTGCTGCTTGAGCTATGAAGTTTCTTCATATCTTTTGGAGTTGTCATAGTCATTTTATAGGATGATATGTATTCTTGTATATTATTTACAGTAATGTACTTGTATATGTAACTTCCAGTGTCGACAGTTGTAGTTGTGTTACACGTATAGTATCACATGTATTGTAACTGACTTCAATTATATGTATGAGATTTTATATTATCCATGTTCTGTGTTTAACTTATCTGTGTTATTATTATATATGTGTCCTGAACTATTATGAACCATCGTATTTCGTTTTATACTGGAATCGGATATGTCGATGGGAGTAAATAAACAAAGATAAAAGAAAAGAATATATACTGCTCCTATCGAGATAACCAATACCAGTGTAAGGCCAAACTATGGATGGCCGCTCCTATCCAGCCTTATTCTTTGTAATAGCAGACAGTATTTCCTTTTAATACTCTTTGTTATTGTGAGCATAGAGGTGGGGCGTCACAGTTGGTATCAAAGCGAGGGGTTTATGGACATAATATAGAACATAACTTAGATGGAACATGTGTTACAACTATTTGTTGATGTTTTTATTTGTGGTTTGAGTCAAAACTAAAGTTTTGAAATTATGATGAAATTTTTAAATATCCTTATTTAAAAATAAAAGCGAAATTGTGTTTTGATGATTGATTAATTTGTGTTCTATTTATCAGAGTGCGCAGTGGAAACAGTGAGACTGTCTTCGCTGAGTACAGCTGATAACTCTTTTGATTTAAAAATAAAAATATGAAAATGAAATTAAATTCATTGTGTTGTTACATAGATGTGTTTATTTTTGTTTTCTTTGAAAATTTCGAATCCGATTTGAGGATCCGAAGCGATTGCAGTTATGTGATTTTATTGAGATTTTGCTGTTTTGAATTATCTTCATTGAAGATATAACCGAGTGATTTCTTTGTTCATCTTGTAGTGTGCGGGCAAATATGAGTTGCACGTTACTGCATTAATTTTACGTTGAACCGGTGTTTGGTTTTAAACGTATTTTGTTGCCGTTATTTTTATAACGGGATTTTTACACTGGTGCTAAATTTTTGAAGCACGGTGTTTTGTTGACATTTTAATAAACGAAAATTCACTGGTATTATATTTTGATGCGAATTATTTTGATGAGATTTTGACGTATAAAAATTACTATCGCTTTAACTTCAGTAACCGTCAATTTTAAAGTGAATATTTAAGCGGTTATCCTACAATGCTGATTTGAGATCCGTTTTTATGGTATTTTGAGAAGTGAAATTTCCTCGTCGAAATTGCTATAGTTGTTGCTGTTTTAATCACGGGTTTTCAAATCGTTTTAAACTAAAATAGTTTTCAAAAAATTTACAGTTTGCGCTTTCAAAAGAATGAGGAAGCGATTTAAACGCTTCAGCAAAATTGAGGACTATGAACCCTCACTTTTACTGATTCGCTTAATTCCGGACTTGTCCATTTGAGAACGTAAAATGTTATTTATTTAAAATACAAAATTTTGCACTTTCAAGGAAACGATGAAGAGATTTAAACGATTTAGTAAAACACATGGTATGGGACATGTGCGTTCACTATTTCGGTTAATTCCGGACTTATTAATTGAAATATTTGCTATTTGATGATTCTGACGAATTTGTTGGGCTTTCGAGCCACTACGTTGGAACTTCGGGTCATACGTCGGACCTTCGGGTCAATACCAGTACCAGACCTTCGGGTCATTTGTTGGACCTTTGGGTCATTTTTTGGGCGCCAAAATTATGATGACGGTACTTGGTAGGCTTCGGCCATTTGTTGATGCACGTGCGGTGTAGCTAAAACTCGCCATTTGTTGGGATTGATCCACATTTTATGTTGATTTTCTAGATCATATTAATTGATTTCTAGATATTTGTTTTTCTAATTATCTGCAGGTAATTAGATATTTGTTGATTTGTGTTCTGATTATCTTTGTTGATAATTAGATATTTGATGTTTTCTGATTATCGTTTTTATAATTAGATATTTGTTGATATGAGATTTTTGAGTATCGTTTTTGATAATCGGATATTTGTTATTTCTGATTATCGTTTTTGATAATCGGATATTTGTTATTTCTGATTATCGTTTTTGATAATCGGATATTTGTTGTTTCTGATTATCGTTTTTGATAATCAAATATTTGTTGTTTCTGATTGTCATTTAGGTAATTAGATATTTGTTGATTTGATTTCTGATTATCTTTGTTGATAATTAGATATTTGATGTTTTCTGATTATCGTTTTTGATAATTAGATATTTGTTGATTTGAGATTTTTGATTATCGGTTTTGATAATTATTTGCGCCAAAATTGGTCACAAACCCCAAGTATTGTGAAAGCACCAGTGTATGAATACAAATCAACAATATTCAAACACAAATCACAGATTTAAGCAAGCAACAAGTAGCAATTCAGAAATAATGAACAAGAACACATGATTTATAGTGGTTCGGCTATCTCCGGCCTACGTCCACTTCAAAGGCTTTTCTTTTTATTAATGTTCTCTTAATGGTCACAGCTGGCTGCAGCAAGTTACAATGGATTATATCTCTGAAACTTGAATGCAACAGCGATGATAAGGTATAGAATTGAATCCGGTAGAGTCTCGGCGCTTCAGAATTCTGATCCCCTTTTCTGAATGACCTGGGGCTCTATTTATAGGTGTAGGAGGCTGATATTTCTCCTAAAAATCCAGTAGACCACTTCTGGCACGTGAGGGGGCCCACATGCCCGGCCTCAGGAAATTTGGGCCTACCTTGGGATCGATTCGAACTCCTTTCAAATCGATCAAGAAATCACCCAATCGAGATGAAATTTGGTGTGGACATTATTCAATGTGTAAGTAAGCTCCTGTAAAAATTTCATTGCATTTGGATTTGTAGGTCTCGAGTTATGATCGATTCAAGATAGCATTTCTGGTTGATGTGTTGAGTTCGAATCGATCCCTTAGAATCGATAGGGTCGAATCGATGGTTTGTGCATGTGCATGGTGACGTGGCGCACACGCTTCTCGGGTCAATCCATCTTTTTCTCCAAGTTTACTGGGTCAAATCCATGGTTTTAGCCGCCTTGACTTAGTGGATTCGAGGTAGTGGACTCGAGGTATGTTCCTTCGAATCGGTCGAATGGATGTTCCTTCATATCGATCCAGGTATCCCATAGCTGATCGATACGAAGCTTCCCCAACAGGGTGGATTCGAAGCAGGTCATGGGATGGAGTCCAATTGAGGTTACAGGATGGATTCGAAGTATAGTCGCTTCACGGACTCGAGGTACCTTGCCTTGATGGATTCGAAGGAAGGTCACAGGATGGATACGAATCTTGGCCACCTGATGGATACGAAGCTTGGCCACCTGATGGATTCGAAGTATGGTCACAGGATGGATACGAAGCTTGGCCACCTGATGGATTCGAACAGAGGTTGCACCGATGGATTCGAACTTAGGGTTATTTCCTCCAACTTGAATCGATCATAACTTGAGCGTATGAACTCGGATTGACTTGAAATTTGAAGCGCTGGCTTCTACAGCTTTCTCTTCATGTCTTATCAATTGTGGCCCGACCCGGACTCGGACAAAATTCATCGATATCCATGGTTATCCTGCAATGCATAGTTGATTTTCGTGACTAATTATAATTAATTTTCTGTCAATTTTGGGTATCTCAGCTTTGCCAAAAGTTGGGATAACACTTTGCCCCCCCCCCCAAAACATGCCTTTTTGTAAAAGGTAGGTTTTGAACAGCCTAAGTCGAGTGTCGTAAATTCATATTTTATTCAAAGCTGCAGTATTATCAATCAAGTTTATGGCTGTTCGAAGCCGAATCAGCATTCGTTTTTTTTTGTAGAAGTTGAGAATGAAATTCCTTAGTCTCTCCGGACTATTAATGGCTACTCTGGACCCTTACTAAGTCCATCCCAGACTTAGCAATTGAATAGAAAGATCCTATTGCACTCTGGCGTTGCCTTCTATCCCTTGCACTCCGGCCCCAGCTAGGGCATATAGTGATGTCTTGGTTGTTCTAAACCGATCATAGCCTCTCCGGGCTCTTGCTGGATCGCATCGTGTCACTCTCTGGTGAAGGGGAAACAACGCTTAAGTGAGTTTATCCTGTCTCTCTCCGGCGAAGCAACTCACTTCTTGCACTTCAGTTCAGTGTATTTGAACATTTAAGCGATGTCTTGGCCGTTCTAGACTGATCATAGCCTCTCCGGGCTCTTGCTGGATCCCATCCTGTCACTCTCTGGTGAAGGGGAAACAACGCTTAAGTGAGTTGATCCTGTCGCTCTCCGGCGAAGCAACTCACTTCTTGCACTCCGGACCCCGCCTCTCTGGGTAGGGTCATAAAGCGATCATTTTTATATTGGTATTTAATGCTCATCCTTTGACTCTCCGATCAAAGGTTTCAAGAAATTCTAATTTATTTATTTAAATTCGAGTCCTAGATGTTCAATCTCAAACATTAGGAAAAAGCTAAACATTGCCTCTCCGGGCATATCGGTTTACCTCCATCTCAGACCATTCCTAGGGATCTCTCCGGTTCCCGTACATGAGTAAGTGGAGTAACCGTTTATTCTGAAAACAAACCTAAATGAAATTATTCGACCGAAGTCCATATCCTGGACTTGGCCCTTGCCATCTTTAATCAGTTGATGACGAGTCGTGATCCCGGTCCAGGATCGTTCCTATTAGGTGGAGGCGGTAGTTGTTCAGGCCTTACTGCCGCTGTCCGTTCTCTGACATATTGCGGCAATCTACCACTCCTGGCATGTTCTTCCACCTCATCCTTTACGTGGCGGCATTCCTCTGTAGTGTGCCCATCCAGCTCATGGAACAGGCAGTATTTTCCAGTTCTACGCTCCCGCTCAATGGGATCCCTCCTGGGTGGCTTTAGATAGGGGAGTTGCCCCTGAGTTTCAGTGTAAATTCGTTCCAGGCCTGCAGTCAGATCTGTGTATTGCCTGAATCTTGGTTCTCGGAATTTCTTCCGTTTATCAGGACCATCATATCTGTCATCCTGTTTCCTTTTTCCTCTGTCTACTCCAGACTGTTCTCTGGAGGTTCCTTCGCCTTGCGTGGCGTTTGTTTCCTTCCCCTCGGCTCGTGATTCTTCTAATCGGATGAACTTTTCAGCTTTATGATAGAACTCTCCGAGATCTTGCGGTGGATCTTTAGTCAGAGAATCTTTGAATTTGGTGCCTTCCCCAACTCCTGCTACCGCCGTCATCAAAATCATTGATGGATCTAGGCGATCTACAGAAGTCACCGTTGCATTAAATCTCAGTAGAAAATCTTTTATGGACTCTCCGGTCCTTTGCCTTATTGAGGCTAAAGTCATCACACTCTTGAGTCGCGTCACATGGACCCTAAACTGTCTCATGAAGCAATCTACAAGCTCGCTCCATGTTCTGATTGATCCAGTCTCTAGTTTCCTGAACCAAAGTGCAGCCAAATCTGACAAATATAGAGGGAAGCATCGTGCCATCACTTCCTCGGATTCCCCCAGCACTTCCATGTGTCTAATATATCTAGTAATGTGCATGGTCGGGTCTGACCTCCCGTCATAAGGATCTAGCGTTGGTAGTTTGAATTTTGGAGGGTTCCTTGCGTTTCGGATGTTCGGAGTGAACGGACTCCGGCTGACTTCTTCCAGCCCTCCACTAGATAATCCTCCTCTCATGATTCGTTGCATTAGACCAATCATTCTCTCGTCTCCATCCAGGGGTTGACCCCCTGTCAAGTTTCTATCCTGCCCCCCGAGCCTTGAAGGGAACTTTGGTACATACTCTTCGTGAGGCTTGTTAGCATAAGCATTGGCTCCAGCCTGTTGAGCTCCGTCTATTGGTCTTCCAGTATCGGACCCTGAGGGTTTGCCTCCAAGTCCTTGTTGATTACCTTCAGTTCCTGCATTCTGGTCTTGAACCTGATCTTCATTAGTTTCTGTAATCCTGATCCCTTGTCCCGCACTTGCATTTGTTGTAGTTGGTCCAAGGTTTTGCACATTCGCCGCCCTCATTTACTCAAGAAAATTCTGCACCATCTCTTGGTGAGTTTTCATCATGCTTTCACGTATCGAATTAGCCATAGCTTCCATCTCGTCTCTAGTGATGTAGATGGAAGCTTGTCCTTCTCCAGCTCCAGAGGATGCCTCCTGGCTTCCCCCTTGTTGGCTTCTTTCAGCCCTTTGCCTTATACTGTTCTGCCTAGTCATTTTCTCTAAGTCTGAAGTCTTCAAGCTTTTCAAATTCTAACTTCGATCCGATGTAGCGGGTGCTGGTCTTCTCAATGAAAGCACCAAAGTGTTTGCGCCAAAATTGGTCACAAACCCCAAGTATTGTGAAAGCACCAGTTTATGAATACAAATAAACAATATTCAAACACAAATCACAAATTTAAGCAAGCAACAAGTAGCAATTCATAAATAATGAACAAGAACACACGATTTATAGTGGTTCGGCTATCTCCAGCCTACGTCCACTTCAAAGGTTTTTCTTTTTATTAATGTTCTCTTAATGATTACAGTTGGCTGCAGCAAGTTACAATGGATTATATCTCTGAAACTTGAATGCAACAACGATGATAAGGTATAGAATTGAATCCGTAGAGTCTCGGCGCTTCAGAATTCCGATCCCCTTTTCTGAATGACCTGGGGCTCTATTTATAGGTGTAGGAGGCTGATATTTCTCCTAAAAATCCGGTAGACCACTTCTGGCACGTGAGGGGGCCCACATGCCCGCCTCAGGAAATTTGGGCCCACCTTGGGATCGATTCGAACTCCTTTCGAATCGATCAAGAAATCACCCAATCGAGATGAAATTTGGTGTGGACATTCTTCAACGTGTAAGTAAGCTCCTGTAAAAATTTCATTCCATTTGGATTTGTAGATCTCGAGTTATGATCGATTCAAGATTGCATTTTCGGTTGATGTGCTGAGTTCGAATCGATCCCTTCGAATCGATAGGGTCGAATTGATGATTTGTGCATGTGCATGGTGACGTGGCGCGTGCGCTTCTCGGGTCAATCCATCTTTTTCTCCAAGTTTACTGGGTCGAATCCATGGTTTTAGCCGCCTTGACTTAGTGGATTCGAGGTAGTGGACTCGAGGTATGTTCCTTCGAATCGATCGAATGGATGTTCCTTCGTATCGATCGAGGTATCCCACAGCTGATCGATACGAAGCTTCCCCAACAAGGTGGATTCGAAGCAGGTCATTGGATGGAGTCCAAGTGAGGTTACAGGATGGATTCGAATTTAATCAACTGCACGGATTCGAAGTATAGTCGCTTCACGGACTCGAGGTACCTTGCCCTGATGGATTCGAAGGAAGGTCACAGGATGGATACGAAGCTTGGCCACCTGATGGATTCGAACCGAGGTTGCACCGATGGATTCGAACTTAGGGTAATTTCCTCCAACTTGAATCGATCATAACTTGAGTGTATGAACTCGGATTTACTTGAAATTTGAAGCGCTGGCTTCTACAGCTTTGCTCTTCATGTCTTATCAATTGTAGCCTGACCCGGACTCGGACAAAATTCATCGATATCCATGGTTATCCTGCAATGCATAGTTGATTTTCATGACTAATTATTATTAATTTTCTGTCAATTTTGGGTATCTCAGCTTTGCCAAAAGTTGGGATAACAATAATTAGATATTTGTTGTTTCTGATTATCGTTTTTGATAATCGAATATTTGTTGTTTTTGATTATCGTTTTTGATAATCGGATATTTGTTGTTTCTGATTGTCGTTTTTGATAATCGGATATTTGTTGATTTGAGTTCTAATTATCTTTGTTGATAATTAGATATTTGTTGATTTGAGTTCTGATTATCGTTTTTGATAATCGGATATTTGTTGTTTCTGATTATCGTTTTTGATAATCGGATATTTGTTGTTTTTGATTATCGTTTTTGATAATCGGATATTTGTTGATTTGAGTTTTAATTATCTTTGTTGATAATTAGATATTTGTTGATTTGAGTTCTAATTATCTTTGTTGATAATTAGATATTTGTTGATTCGAGTTCTAATTATCTTTGTTGATAATTAGATATTTGTTGATTCGAGTTCTAATTATCTTTGTTGATAATTAGATATTTTTTGGATTTGAGTTCTAATTATCTTTGGTGATAATCAGATATTTGTTGATTTGAGTTCTAATTATCTTTGCTGATAATTAGATATTTGTTGATTTGAGTTCTAATTAACTTTGTTGATAATTAGACATTTGTTGATTTGAGTTCTAATTATCTTTGTTGATAATCAGATATTTGTTGATTTGAGTTCTAAGTATTATCTTGGTTGATAATCAGATATTTGTTGATTTGAGTTCTAATTATCTTTGTTGATAAATAGATATTTGTGTTTTCGGACTATCGTTTTTGATAATTAGATATTTTCTAATTTTACTGATTATGAGATTTTCTAGTCTCTAATTGATTCTAGATTATGCTGATTATATTGAATTGCTGTTTTCTAATTGTCTCTGTTGATAGTTAGAGTTTGCTGATTATGAAGTTCGTGTTTTATAATTATCTGGTTGATAACTAGATATTTGCGGTTTTGCGATTTGTGATTTGTTATTTCTAATTATCTTTGTTGATAATTAGTTTTTGTTGTTTTCTTATTGTCGTATCGATAATTAGATATTGCTGTTTTATGATTTCTGTATTCTAATTATCTAATTGATAATTAAATATTGCTAATAATTTTATTTATTCAGTTTTGTTGTTTCTAGTTATTTACTTAATAATTAGATTTTGTTGAGAATTTCTAAATTTCTTTTATGAAATTAAAAGATTTCTTTGGCGTTTGTATTCTTGACCTTTATTTTTCCAGCTTAACCAGTTTATGTTAGAAAAATAATTCTTAGTGACGACTTTAATTATTAAAATTGCGAGGACGCAATTTTTATAAGGAGGGGAGTCTGTAACAACCCGGGGTATTGCACCAATTTATTATCGTCATTAGGCGATTAAATTGGCTGCTAATTGCTGAGGGGCATTTTAATCGGTCGAAATTCTTTTAAAAATTTGTTAAAGAGTTATGTGGGCTTTCAAATGAAACTCGGCCCACGTTCCTTTTTATTTTGGTGCTGTGATAATTAACTAAGGCCGATGCTCGTTCCACCCCTATTCATTTTTCGCAAGCCCTAATAAAAAATAAACGAAAAAAAAGAATGGTGGCTCGTGTTCGTTCCTCTTTCTTCAGTAATTAGGGTTTTGGGCAATTTCGTGGCCGCCACGGCTTGACTTTATGCGATGTATTCTCTGGTTTCTGGATGCCACGACTTCGATTCAGACCTATTCGATCTTGGGTCGTTGCGATTGGGGACTTTGGGCATTGCTGGATTTGTGCGTATGAATTCGTGCTCTTCGAAACAAAGGTGAGTGATTTTTCACTCACACTTCTAATTCAACCCACTACTTGTTTTTGATTCGAGATCTTTGATTTTCGTTTATTTGAATTCGTCACTTGATTTATCTTGGCCATACGATTTCGTGGTAATGCTTGGGATTGATCTCTGATTTGTTCAAATTTCTTGAATAACACGTGTTTTGAGTTCTGATGATTTGGACGATGTTGATATCGTTCAAATTTGCCCATAATGTTCACTACCTCTGGTTATTTACAACCTGCAGCATGCTTGACATTTTTGACTCGGCCACGACTTTGTGTCTGGTTCGAACCTCTTTATTACTGTATATGTGCTGTGATTGAACTGCAGCTTGATTTCTAATGATTTGAAAAACTCTTGCAACACTGTTTTGATTCGAACTGCTACTGTTAGGCTTGACTGCACGTATATATTCATGTTTGTAGCATACTCAACTTGTACCCTTTTATAATTGTTGTTTCATGATATATGTGAATTCATGTTACTTTGTAGACTTGAGACTTGTGCACTTCATAGTTCACTGGTTTCTTATGTCCACACATCTTTGATAAACTAGTTGAGTCTGCTTGGAACTTTTGTTGCATTGTATCTGTGCCACGAGTAGTTTGCATTGCACCGGAGATTCATTTGAGTCGTTTTGTGTCTTCACTGATGACTGTTGCATCGAGTCAGTGATGGTTACATATACTTATGTTTACACAGTGTATCTTTATGATTTTGTGTCTGCATACATATGGTCTAGTATCACTTGATGGCATTTGATTTTGTATACATGTGCATTGCTTCATCTTTATATTACATGGTATGTTCATTTGAACTTCGTTTGCATTGTTGTTTCACTGTTTTCAGTTGAATCTGGGGTTTTATCATCCATTATAACATTTATTGGTCTTGCATTTGAGTCATGGTAGCAGTGACTGGACCTTTGCATTTTATTTGTGGTCTGGTTCCTTCATGTTGTTTGGTATGCATTTGCTTGATGCATGCTTGTGACGTGTTGCACTGTGGTTTCTCCGACCAGTCTTGTTGTACATGATTGCATCTTTGAATCTGGGTAGCTTGTCACTGTGTTGCACTTGTTTTGGTACAGCTGCCCTTGTGCTCTTGTGTTGCTTTGGATCTGGCCATTGGTTGATTTCTTTGTCTTCACTGTGACCTTTCACTTGAGACTGTATGTAGCTGTCTTGACCACTTGATTACATTTGGATTTGTTCTTCGAATTCACTTGAGTTGAATCTAGCTTGTAGCTCGGGTTTGATCTTGTGTTTGTTTGTGAACTTTCATTGTGCATTCACGTGCATTTTGTTCATTTGTTGGATACTGGGTGGATGCTATGCTCATGCTGTTGCAGTTCCATCTGGTTCATTTTGATCTTAGTTGGTGCTATTTGCTTCTGAATTATTGATCTTTTGTTTATTTCATCACTGTAGTGGCGAGGCAGTGCACGTGAACGTGTACTGCAACCCTATTAGAGTTGACATTTTAATATATTTCATCACGGTAGTGGCGAGGCAGTGCACGTGAGCATGTACTGCAGCCACACAGAATTGACTTTTTAAGTGATATTTCAGTTGTTTGAATTGTTTTGTGTGTCCAATTCAATATTTTGAAATTGTATTTTGATTTGGTTTAATTTGACCATTTTGTGATATCTAATTATCTACTAGATAATTAGATTATGTGTTTTCTAATTATCGTATCGATAATTAGATTCTTGTTATTTATGCTGTTCACTGGCTTGGGTTTTGCTTTGGCCACCTGCTGTTAATTGCTGTTTAGGATATTCTGTTGTTTTCAAAATTATCATCATTGATAATCCTTTTATTTATCTTTGTTGATGATTTGGTTTTGATGATTCGCTATTTATTGTTGTTACGTGTTATATCTACCATTATCCAATTCTCTTATTAAAGGATTGGATGGGTGAGATTTATTGTGACTGTCGTCTATTTGATTATTTAATTATTATTGCTTCGGTGCATTAATAACTGAGTTTGAATTAGACCGACTCGTGTATTATTTTCTTTTGAATTAATACTCGGGTCAGACCGAGTTATTACAGGTTGTTGATATCTTGCTTTGGGTTGCTGCTTGAGCTATGAAGTTTCTTCATATCTTTTGGAGTTGTCGTAGTCATTTTATAGGATGATATGTATTCATGTATATTATTTACAGTAATGTACTTGTATATGTAACTTCCAGTGTCGACAGTTGTAGTTGTATTACACGTATAGTATCACATTTATTGTAACTGACTTCAGTTATATATATGAGATTTTATATTATCTGCGTTCTGTGTTTAACTTATCTGTGTTATTATTATATATGTGTCCTGAACTATTATGAACCATCGTAGTTCGTTTTATACTGGAATCAGATATGTCGATGGGAGTAAATAAACAAAGATAAAAGAAAAGAATATATACCGCTCCTATCGAGATAACCAATACTAGTGTAAGGCCTAACTACGGATGGCCACTCTTATCCAGCCTTATTCTTCGTAATAACAGACAGTATTTCCTTTTAATACTCTTTGTTATTGTGAGCATAGAGGTGGGGCGTCACAAAATTAGACGAAACGAAATATGACGAATCACTCAAAAGATGATAAACAAATTTATTGTATAAAAATATTTAGGTTTCGAAAACATTTTATTTACATCAATTTTAATTGATTTAAAATTGAAGTTGAAATTTACACAATAGAATTAACTTCCATATGTACCAATGAAAATTTACCATTTGCTATGTTTAAATAGACGTATTCAAAATATAAAGGTTTTATTTTCAAATTCAATTATTTAAAATTTCACAAAAATTCAGTTAATTACGTTATTAAAAACCATTAAAATTTACAGGTCGTTACATGGTCTAATCAAAAATCAAAGAAAATCAATAGGGAAGTTCATGGTTTTACAATTTAACATATTAGCTACTAAACCCTCAACCTTATCAACGTCATTTAAAACTAAAACCGAACTTTTATCAAAATTAATTTTTAGTCCTGAAAGTAGTTCAAAGCTGTGTAAAATAAATTTAAGGCTAATAACATGATTAGACAAATGAGAAGTAAATAATTAGGTATCGTCCGCAAATTGAAGAACAGAGAGTCCATTACGTGAAATTTCGCTACCAATGCACCCTACAGAACCATTTCCAACAGAATTTTTAATTATCATAGTGAAAACCTCGGCAACTAAATTAAACAGGAGACGATAAAGGATCAACCTGTTGTAAGCCATGTTTTGACTGTATTTTATTCCCTAAAATCTCTTTAACCATTATATTAAAATTACCAGTTTTAAGTAATGTCATAATCCCACCAATCCTTTTATGACTAAAACCACTAGCCAGTAACATATTAATTAGAAAATCCCAATCAATCGAGTCAAAAGCTTTCTCAAAGTCAAGTTTTAGAAGCGCACATATAACGTTATTCTTACAGTAGTGATTAATGTATTCTTGAACAACAGCCACTCCATCCGTGATATTTCTACCCTTGATGAAAGTGGTTTATGAACAATCGATTAAATCATTCATTCTTATACTAAGTTTATTTGCTAAATCTTTTGAAATAATTTTAACAGAACAATTAATTGAAGAAATTGGTCTAAAATCTTTCAAATTATTAGTACCAATTTTTTTATGTAATAGAATGACGTTGGCAAAGTTAAATCTCTAATTATAGTTTCTCATTATAAAATTCATTAAACATGTTAATTAAATCAAATTTTAATACATTCTAAAACAGTTTGTAAAATAAAATAGGAAAACCATCGGGATCCGGGGCTTTATCACTAGGCATATCGTTAATAGCCTTCAAGATTTCCTCTTCCGAAAAAGGATTATAAATGTCATTAACTTTGATTCTAGACTCAATAGGATATAGTTCATTTCATCTAACGTTTATTCTATGCTTGTTTTTATTTCCAAAAATATCCCTATAATAATCAGTAAAAGCCTTATTAAGATCCCTTTGATCAACCAATTCCACATTATTCACAAAAATAGAATTTATTATGTTACTACATTTTCCACCGTCAACCATATTATGTATTTTTTTTGCATTATTATCACCTTCATTTACCATTAGATTTTAGATCTCTGTTTCCACATTACCTCTTCTTTTTCTAAAATTAATTTAAGTTCTTCTTTTAAATTAGCGAGTACATATGCTCTCCAAGATTTAATTGTCCAGTTTCTTCTATCTTATTAATTTTAAGCAAAAAGTAAATTATCTTTTTTAATTTTAATACCGCCAAATATATTCTTATTCCAATTTTTAAGAAAATTCCTAAGACCTCTAAGTTTAAAAACGAAATTTTTGGCCGAGTTATCCATATTTCTGTTATTATAAAAATTCATAGATATCTATTTATTTATAATTGGATAGAGAAGTTAGATTCTAATAACCATATTTTTTCGAATTTAGAAGTTTTATGAACAATTTTATGATGATCACACGTAAGAATGATAGGGCAATGGTCAAAATACGTATAACGAAAACCGGTGACTCTACTAATAGATAATTTATCTTTGATTTCATCACTGACGAAAAATCTATCTAAAAGAGCTATTGAAGGGGATTCCCTAGTATTACTTCAAGTGAATTTTCTATTAGATAGTGGCAACTAAATCAACTTACTACTAATAATAAATTAATTCTTTCATAAAAGAGAAGTCACCTTCTTGGGGTGATCGTTCCCCTAAAAAATGAGAAACATTGAAGTCACCACCCATAATCCAAGATCCAGGAGTGAATGATCTAAATTCTAGACATTCTCTCCATAGAACTCGATGACCAATTTCGAGTTTGGTCCATAAACGTTAGATATATTTAATAAAGAGTTATCGCTAAGGTTAATGAGAATTGTATGTAAAGAGTATAGCTTAGTAATAGTTTGAAGAAGTTTAAAAGAATTAACATGCCGCCCTATAAGTAAATTCCCAGAAGCTCCAACAAGGTAAACATGCCCAATGTCTAAATGATAACCACCTAATCTTCTATAAAGACGAAGATCGGGACAATCTATTTTCGCTTCCCGTAAAAGGGCGATATCAAAAAAGTAATCTTTAAAACATGCTCTAATTTTATCACATTTATTTAAATCATGAAAACCCCTAATATTCTAGCTAATAATCCTCATAATCCAGATGATCTAACCCTCTCTATTTCCCAACTCCTAATATAAGCAACATCTAATTCATCATTAGTAAAAACAAAAGTGGTATCCCTAGCTAACTGATATAACTCATTGTTGGATAAACTACCTAGAGCATAGAAAGAATAAGTACTACCTAAAACAAAAGCCATACTTGATCATGAATTCGTAGTGCCACTCAAGCACTCGAATCAAGTGACTCACCCATAAACAAAGAACGACTGCTATGGACCCTGGCACTATGAAGAACAACACCATTGATAACAACTAATTTCCTAAGCCTGCCTCTCTTTGACGATGAAGATAAATGTGTAACCCTGTTAACTATATTACACTCATTATCTTTTATTATAAAAGAACCTGATGTGCCCGTTGCGTGCAAGAAGTCCTTAGAGTTCTCCTCTACATCAGTCTGAATCTCCTTGCCCACCATTACAGTTGTTGCTCCTTCTTTATAAAAAACATTAACACAATTTATATCCCCATCCAAACAGAACACCATTGTGCAAACCATGCCCATCCAACAAAACACCTTTTGCACACCATCTCCACCCAACAGAATATCAGATCCTATCAACTTATTCACCACCACTCCATCTAGTTCCCTAACCACACCACAAAATCGATCACCATTAATAATCAAGCTATTTGAGATATCATCATTAACGTTGTGGATACCATCGCCTAAAGTATCAATACCCTTATGCACATCAACATATAATTCACTAGATTCACAATGTACATTTTCCACTTTCAAATAGTCAAATGAAATATTCCAGTCATAAGAAACATGAGAAACAATGATCTGATTAAAGCCTTCTTTATTATAACTTTCAAGAACTCCATCACCAGCCACCATGTTAATAACTCTACCCTCAACATCATCAATCAAACTACCAGAATTTACATTGCACTCAAGAATCCTATTCTCAAATCTGTCCTCATATACCAATGGTTTAAAAGATGAAGGAACAACAACAATACTGACATAGTTACATTGAGTATTCACATATGCTCCTTCAAACAATTCAGATTTCTTTTCTGAATCCTCCAGTGACTTAAGATACTCAAAACGGTTAGCAATATTAACTCAAAACTCCCCACATCACGTGATTTAGATCTGGAGCTTTTGCTATGAACATAAACAAAATCTTTGTTCAGTTAACGCAAATGAAATGTAGAACCGGAATCCCCCTTTGGATAGACCGCATACCCATAATCATATACTGTAACATTGGTTTCCAAAGAAGGAGGATTCAATCTATCTAATAGCAGTGGATCAAAAAAATTTAAATTCTTCCCTTTGAACTGCAATAGAAATATCTAAAACTCCCTTAACACCTTTAAAAATGTTCGAATCTCCATTATTCCCATTAGAAACTAGCAACGTATCAACAGCTGAATCATCTTCATCCATAGAAGAAGCATATTTCGCAAAATAATCCTCAAGATCACCAAATTTCTTTCTATAATTTTTTACCAACATTGACTGCATTGATTGCATCAAAATGTTTGAACAATTCCTCCAAGAATTCAATTCCTTCTTTCCTATGAATCCATAAATGATCTAACAAAATTCTATTAAGTTTCACACATTTTAAGACAAAAAAACGATGATCAGAGATAAAAAGATTACTACGCCTATGAGAAACGAATTTTGTCGAACATTCGATCTTTTTATGACCAAAGAAATCATACCCAAAACATCTGACAGGGTCACGATAATCCTTAGCCATATGAGAATAGTCCCTACAATGAAAACTTTTTTTCCCCTTTTCCGAATTGACCCAATTATTGGATTTAGTTTTTTGATAAAAAATTAAGGAGCAGAATACTTGGATTCCTTAACAACCTGAGCATAGGAACGATAAGATGAAGAATAGCAATTGATAAAAGAAAAAGAATTAGGAAGTTTAGAAAAAGAGAATGCGAAATTGTGGAAGATGAAATTGGGATCCACAAAGCTATTGTTTCCATTTTTGTTATATGTAAATACCCATGTTATAACTTGGGTAAGTTAAACTCAATCAAATAAACCATGTGGTCACTAAGCCTCTTTCTGATTTTGTGAAATCGGTCATTTTAAATATATTTTTAATAATGGTTTTAAGGTAAAGTTATTGCTTATTTACGTTGCTTAAAGTTTATTATTATTTTAAATACGATATATAGGGGATAATTAAACTATTATTTTATTAAAGATGGTTTGAGGTAATTTAATACTCTTTTAAATGATTGCTTGAAATCATTATTTTGTTAATAGGGTTTAAATATAATTAAAATGAAGAATGTTTTAAATAATAACTTGTTTATTTAAAGGTGCTTTGGATAATTGATTTGTTTATCAAAGGAACTTTATTGATTAATATTTATAAAGGAGTTTTATAAATGATTTTGAATATATATAAAAGGGTTTTGTAAATAAACTTGGATATCTTTAAAGATTTTATAATTGAATTTGGAATTTTAGTAAAGGAGATTTTCATAAATGAAAGAGATTATTAGAAGGATTTATAAAAGAATTTGAGATTGGATTTCCTTTAACCGACCTTCTTAATTTTAGTGGTATGGACATTCGTTCCATACTTAACACCAAAGGAACAGTGTTTTAGGTTATCTTTATATCCAATTTAAATAACATTTGTTTTGATCCTTTTAATATAATTTTGAAATAAAAAATCTTTCATAATGTTTCGTGAGTATACTTATGTTAAAGGGATAAGTATATGAATATTTTGACAAATATTTTGGAGAGAAATTTAAATAAATGAAATATTTATTTTGAGGTGTAGTGGTTGCTAAAGTTAATTAAATCTCTAAACAATTGTTGTTTCTTTGTTTGATAGTTAAATAACCAACTATCAAATCTTGGTAAGTTTTGACTCAGGAAGTATGTTGTCTATATTCGAGTTGCCTAGTGAGGACTTGAATGCATATTACATAATTTTGAAAGAACCTGGAATGGTCAACCGAAAAACTATCAGTTGCTAGTTCGGAGAAACTAGGATCGAATATATTATTTGAAAACCACTTCTAACCAGCATATGTGTTCAAATGAAAGACATCTTGAAGATGATTGAAGGCGGTGCTCCTTGAAGTTCCTTTAGTTTCGTTCAGACTCGAATGAACTTGTATGGATGAATGATGGCATTGCATTACTACCTAGAGGGCAATGTTAGCATTCCAATAGGGATTGCTATAGAAAAGATAAAATGTTGCTTCGAGCCTCATCAACCGAAAATGATTAAAATCAAAGGAGATGCAGCAGGGCTAAGTGGGTCGCAACCATTAGGGTATTGTCATCACCTTTCTAGATATATTCATTTATGCATTTGGTTGTGCATGAGAGCTCTTGGAACGGTTGCAAAAAAACCGTGGTGATGAAATATTCGATACTATCCATGAGGGGTAGGGTGGTCCAATGTTGGTAGGGAGACTATGTGTGGCTCTCGGTACATTTTCTAAAGGTGCACTATGGTAGGTGGTACCCCAATGCCTTGTCATTATATTGAAATCCATTCTCCAATAGTGCCTTCAGATTTAATTATATACTTACTCTGCTGGAATTTAATTAATGTAACAATTTTGGCTATGATTCAATATTTATTTTAAACCCTAAACATTATTACAATATCACTGGATTTTCTATAGAAATGTTTTGGTTATCGTAAGGTAAAAACTCATTCGTGTTTATGTGCAGCGTGGTCTTAAGAGATACCTTTGTTTTAAAGGTTTTATAACATTAAATCCATTTGAGGTGTGTTTTCTTATGCTTTTTTACTAGACTGACCAGGGTGTTGTTTTCCTAGTGCTCGGGTCAACCCGAGCATATTTTCCAGATTTAGCTGGACACTTTGGAGCTTTCAGTAGACGAGCTAGATTCTCTAGGGCGTATTCATGTTTCTTATATTCTTCTACTGTTTAGTTGTTCTAGATGTTTGTTTTTTATATTTATTAAATTGTAAGGAAAGTTGTTACAACTATCTAGCTGATAATATGTTAATGTACTTGATGTTGTGTATAATAAAGTTGATTTCTTTTTGTAAAGACTTATTCATATTATATATTACGCATCATGTTTTATGAGCTTCTATCCTACATTACCCTAAATAACTTGTATTTGGATACTTAATGTAATGACCCGGAATTTTCAATCCCGAAAATTTCAGATAGTTAGGGAAAAGAAGAGAGAGATAGAAGAAAAAGAAGAACAGAAACACCAACATCTCACATTCGCAGCGGATAAAATATAATATCAATAATATTAGTTTACGATGAAAACTGTACTTGTCAAATTTCACATTAATACATCAGAGTTACAACATATATACAAACACAGGACATATACAATCAATATGTCTCAGATATACAACAATATAATACAGCGGAAACACTCCATACGTTTCTTCCATCCAGCTCGCCTCCTGAGCTCTAGAACTTTTTACCTGAAAATCTGTATTACTCGGTCTGACTCGAGCATTACATCAAAGTAACACCCGGGTCAGGCTGGAAACCAGCGTGAGTAAACCCATCTAACATGGAATACAACATCATAAAACATACATAAAACCCGGGGAAACTTGTATCAATTTACAACTGCACAAGTCGTTATAGACATCACTTACATCACACATCAATTTCTAAGTACCAAAATTTAGATTAAATGGTCCAATTCACTTAAATCATTCCATTTCAGCCTATTAATTCCACACATCAAACTATAAAGAATCGAAGTGGTTTCGGGTATTTACTAATACCCGACTCCGGTCTCTTCGAATCCAATGTCATCTTAACCCAAGTTATTCAATTAAATACAATTCAATTTAATTACCAGATAACACTTTTACATAGCAATTCATAATTGGTAAATAACCACATTATCACCGTCCATCCAACATATCATATTACAAAGCAATTCATATCATAGATATCAACCAATTCAAAGCACTCGTCATCATTCAATCATTCATAAGCAAGATTGATCACTTCCATTAATTACATAAATTAATGATTCTCTAATTACTTTCATTAGTTAGTTATTCTTAGATTTCATTTAATAATTAACTTTTAACTTAATTACATTCATTAATCAACCTTGATTCATCACAATCAGAAATTAACTTTCCAAAATTACTCCATCAATTAAACCAATTCCTTGATTAATTATATTAATTAATCCTTTAATTACACTGAGTAATAATCACTAAATTCCTTCCACCAAGTAATTATCCTTTAATTACTTCCCATCAAGTAATTTCCTTTTAATTAATTACATCCAGTAATTATCCACTCATTACTTCACTAAGTAATTACACCTCATTAATTACCTTAAGTAATTATACTTAATCTTTAATTAATTATATTTATTAATCACCGTTGATTAATCTCCTTCTGTAATTAATTACTTTTAAGTAATTACATCCCTTAATTAACTCCCCATGACTTTTATAGTCAATTCTTAGATCAATTACACTAAGTAATTAATTATTAATTACTTCCACTAAGTAATTATTCTTTATATTAATTACACTAGGTAATTAACCCAAAACTACCCTCAATCTTCAATTAAT
Organism: Allium cepa; assembly: GCA_030765085.1. NCBI lineage: Eukaryota > Viridiplantae > Streptophyta > Magnoliopsida > Asparagales > Amaryllidaceae > Allium > Allium cepa. The sequence goes on from CM060934.1 coordinate 132,192,201, forward strand.
TACACCCTGTATTACCATTATTAATTACTTCACTAAGTCATTGCACTTTATAAACCTCATTAACTAATTATACTCAATCCCATCATCAAGTGATTTTTTAAATTAATTAAACCAATTAATTAACTTAAACAAATCACATTAATTAATTACATAGAGTAATTAACCCCTTTAATTACTCCCATTACGTAATTATACTTAAACAATTTCACAAATAATTATTTTAAATTAATTAGTTTCTCTTTAAATTACTTCATTAATTTAATTAATCATTTATTATCCAAGACATTCATCAACTTAAAGATAAATCTTTTATCTTTATTAATTTCTAATAAATCTTGAAATCACTTATCATGACAATATAAAAACATATAACTCCTTTAATTAACTACTTGATTACATATTTAAATTAAGTTTAAAATAAACTTAAGTTCTACTTAAAATATTTAAGTAAAATATCATAAAAATTCTTAAACCAATATTTAAAAATATTATCATACAAAGGGATAATATTTTTCTTTAAAATCAGTTTAATCTTGATTTACTTAAAGTTTAAAAACTTGTTTTCATAAAACTATAAAAACTGTTTTAAAATTTCACTTTGGGTCCAACCCAGGTCTTATTCGAGACCTTTCCCGAGAACTTCCCTTTTTTCCTTTCTCTCTTTCTTTTTTTTATCACCTATTAAAACTTTTAAGTACTGTAACGCTAATAAACTCTCGTGAGCAACCTGATAAAATACCCGAGCCCACCATCTTTCTTCTCGAGCACCAACCTGAGTAGAAAACTTCTTCGACAAAACAACACTGTGCATTGAACTAGTGCACGTTGGCCAACGGTCGGCGACACTCCGGCGCCCTCGACCATCACTCACAAGTCACTGGTTGTCCTCTCTTTCGATTTCCCACCGTTCAAACATCAAATGAACTCGAAATCGAAAATCAACAAGCTCGACCTATAGGAACAAATACTCCGACTGGAAAAATTGCCTAGTCAAAGCAACACCGATCACCGGAGATGCCACTCCTCCGACCCCAACCTCGCTGATAACTCAAGATTATTTTCTCCCTCGTCCCGATCAACTCGACACTCCATCGAAGACACAGTGATCAAATTTCTAAACTACGACCGAACTAGGGTTAGAAACTCAATTGAACTATCACAGACGCCATGGCGATCTACCCAGCTCCTTTTCATTTTTCCTAGCTTCAATGATCACTAGGCTAGCTCCAGCCAAAACCCCAACCTCTAAAATCACCCCAGTCCTTAGAAACTTGCTCGAAAACGAAATCTGATCATCCCCAAATTGTAAACTCAATACCAAATTAAAACTCGTGAAATTTGTTTTAAAAATCGAGTTTTCCTGAGTAGATTCAAATTACATGCTTGAATTTACAAATTAAATTATTTAATTTTCATCAATTAAAAAAAATCTAGTTGGTTTTTTTACTGATTCCAGAAGAATTTTGAACATATATTACTAACTTATTTTTAAAACCAAAATCTCATCTGCACAAACTTATTTTGTTTAGAATTTAAATCCTAATAACACATAGGTAAAGAGTTGATTTGATTTTTGCTTTGTTTTTAATTCTGTAGTCTAAAACACAGAAGAATAGGTTCAATCAATATGCACAGAACAGATATACACATATATCCAGAGATCCATGCAAATATGTACACATGCAAATCACATAACTGATCCAGAAATCCATGTGCACAGATTTAAATCTACTTAAGCTTTTAAAATGTATAGAATTACTCACCTGTAGATGCCTAGAACAGAGAAACGGCTTTGAAAACTGGCCTTTAAAAAACTTTGCACTTGAATGCTGAAAAGCTTTTGTTTAGAAACTAAGTTGCTTGCTTTGATTTGAAAAAAATGCAGTTGCATGCAGTAGACAGCTTCCAGATTTCACTTAAAACTTGCATCTTGGTTACAGACTTTAGAACAGATTTGAAAATGCTTTTACAGGCTTTGATCCAATTCTGGTGTTTAAAAACTTGTTTGCTTTGCATTTTGAAATGAGGATTTGTTTTCTGGAACAGTTTTGATCTGCATTTTGCTGTTTTGATTCAGAGAACTGCACTTGTCGATTTGCAGTTTGTAATTGATCATTGTTGTAGAAACTTTCAATTTGTCTTTTGCTTGAATTTATTAATGATCTTCATTTTTCTTAAAATTTGATTTTCAGTTTCTTGAGAAAGAAAAATGTTGTTTGAACTAAAAATGATTTTGCTAAGTTTTTACTTAATACATTTTTAATAAGTGTTTTCAAAAATAAACAAAACAAATGACACTTGTTGCTTTAAGATGTAGATTATTTTACAAGTGTCTTCCTTAAGAGTTAAATGCCTTACACATGTTACACTTCAATATTAAAATAATTACTCATTTTTATAAATGTTTTTAAATTGATTTCTTATTTATATTATCATGTTTTAATGTTTATATTAATTTAGCCTTTAATGTTTATATATATAAATTACCTTTAAAATTTACATTCTTTAATGTTTGTTTGTATATTTTTAAAATATAATTTCAAAGCTAAATTTAAAGAAAGAAAATTAAAAAGAAAAGGATACCGAACTAAATCTTATTTTAAAGTTTCAAACTAAATTATTGTATTAAAATATATAAACCAAAATTATTTCAAAAACCCATTTTTAAAAGAAAACAAAATAAACTTTTATTATAATATACAAATTAAGGCTATTATATTTTTAAACAAAATAAATATTTAGTTTAGTTACTTTTGAAAATATAAGATAGATTTTTAATTAAGCTATTGAAAAGTTTCTATATTAAATTCAATCAAATTCTCCAATTCACAATATATATTCATATATATATATATGTATGTATGTATGTATGTAAGTATGTATATATGTATATCATAAATTTGAAAACATTCTTATCAAATACAAATTTAAATTAAAACCATACTCCCTATTTACAATGTATAAACACACACATATATATATACATTATAAATAGAATATCTTTTAATTAGCTTAGAAAGATAAATTTTATCATTTAAATATTTTTAACATTGAAAAGAATAAAATTCCCAAATAAAATTATCATTGTCATTATTATAAATTTTGAAAAGATAACATTTATTAAATTGAATAATTATTAAAGATAAATCATGTTAAATTAGATTATTAAATCAATATTGCCTAAATTTTCGGGATCAAATTAATTAGTCCCATTAATTATCAGTTAACGGATATTCCAAAAATCCGAGTTATCGCATTCCTCCCCCCTTTGAATCTTTTCATCCTCGAAAAGGAACGAAGCCAGAATTTACTAAAATGCTTGTAATCAGATAAATTATTCTTTTATTTTTTTAAAACACTTTTAAAATCCATATAATATTATAACATAGTTTTATAAAAAATGCTTTTTATAACTCGATGTTTCAACAAGTCCGACCTCGTTCTCACAGAAATTCGGTCATACGTTGATCAAGCGTAAGACTGAAAATCTATAAGTACTTGGTAAACCCGTTTTTAACACCCAGTGAAAACACTTGGAAAATAATTTTACTGAAAATATAGAAAACATTTTTGAAAATAGAGAGAATATCTTTGGTGAGAATGCTTTGGAAATCATCACCCCCATCCATGGTCGCACTTAACCCGATGGTTACGTTGCCGTCCCGGCAAAATCCATAGATAACTGTATGCCTCCGCGCCCCTCGATTACACCATGGAACCTGCTATAGATCGTAGTTACATCTAGGGTTACGTTGCCATCACAGCAAAAGTCCATGTAACTATAGGCCTCAGAGCCCTCGAATTTCGCTGCCAAAAGAATGAAACTTCACTACTCCCACATAAGTCGCAGACTACATTAGTCAAGTCCCAATGTAGCCTTAGGCTCTCACGACCTCTCGACTTTCGCTATGTCTTTATTGGTCGCGGTCTATGATGTAAAATCAAATGTAGACTGTTGGCTCTCAGCGGCACACACGACTTTCGCTATATCACCATAGGTCGCAGTCTACCGATGTAAAATCGAACGTAGACTGTTGGCTCTCATTGGCACACACGACTTCCACTATGGTCTGCAGTAGATCGCAGTGACATCGAGTCAAACTGTCGTCACAGCATAACCCAAATGTGCCTGTAGGCATCAGCGCCCTCGACTTTCACTACACACTACATAAAATCCTCAGGAACTAGTTTTGTCCGGACTCCTCACATGATCAACTTTAGAACCCCCCTTAGGGTTCAAGGCAGTACCAACATATGGCACTCTTGAGAAGTTCATTTCAAGGGAGCGCTTTTTTCCCCAGAGCCGATCTCAAAACACTTTATACTATACACATATAGTATCTTCCAAATCATACACCTAGTATGACCTCATATAAAGCTCCTTTACACAAAATCGATTATCCCAAAATCGATAATTCTCAAACTAGGCTTTCCAAATCCAATGTTTATTTTACACAAAAATCAAAAGCCTTTCCAAATTCAAAGGTTTCAAAAACCTTTCTCAAAATCATTCTCATAAGATCCTTTATATATATATATATATATATATATATATATATATATATTCTTGAAAAATCTTTGGATCATTTCAAACTTGTATTAAACCCCTTTTATACTTTAAATATTTTCAAGACCCTTTCTTCTGGCTATAGATTCACAAAGGAAGATTTATCTTATATATAACAAAGATATATAACTTTGTCTATTCCAAATCAATATTCAAATTTGATTACTCTTTATAAAAACACTTACCAAAATACTTACTTCCATAAAGTAAAATTTTACCGTAGAAATATCTAATTTCCACTTTACTTCATCATATATTTTCACAAAATATACCCTTTATTTCAAAAACCATTTCACATTTCTTATCCACAAATTCCCAGTATCAATTTCATTCAAATCCGTATGATGATTACTGTAACGTCCCGAAAATTTTCGACTTTCGAAAATTCAACATCGATACTCACTTTATCGACTGCCGAGAAATCGAAGGCCAAAAACCCGAAATGTTATGGTTTAAGAAAAAGAATTTAAGAAAAGAGAAGAGAAAAAGATAGAAGATAGAGAGAAAAGAGAATAGAAAAAGATAGGGAAAAGAAGACAGAAAATAGAGAAGAGATAGAAAAGATAGAGGGAAAAGAAAATCAATAGAAAATAGAACGGAACAGAGAACAACAGAACAATATCAGAATCTCACAATTCGCAGCGGAACAACATATAATAATAAATGAATAATCTTTCAACAAAGAACTATATCAGTTATTACATTACATTACATTTCATTTCATTACATCATATCATCAGAGTGTACAACAACAATCAACATCAAACAATGCAGCGGAAAAAGAAATACTATATATTAGTAATACGCCATGCCATCCAGCTTGCCTCCAGCAATTCCTGAATATCCAGAATATCCTGATAAACCTTAACTCTTGACTGCCCGTGTGGAAATTGGTGGGCACCCAGAGTTTAGGAAGGAAAACAATAAACTCCGAGTCAGTCATGTGACTGGTGTGAGAACTCAAAACAGTTTATTTAACTTTAAAATCAAAATAGAGAGATATTTTTAAATTCAATTCGCAATGCTTTTAAAAATGAGACTACCATAAGGCCTCCCGCACACACACACATGCAAACGCAGAATCGGAGGAGATTTCTCCTTATGATAGTCAAAGATGCTTGATACGCATTAAAAAAAAGCATTTGATATTATTACTAGTGCATAGTGTAGAAAATTATTTCGAAAATAAAGATATAAATCTTAGCCAACATAGACATTTCGAACTATGCCTACTATAGCTACCATCCAAACAGTGTTGCGACACCATAAGTGAATGATAGGTTCTACAACTAATACCGTACAAGTTTCGTATTGTTTCTTTGGATTTCCAACAAATGGTCAGGCCAAGGAACTTCCCATTGCCACATGAGAATGCCTCTGGAAGGACATTCCCGAGAACCAAACCGGAACTCTGCCAACACAAGGCCGGGTTACCCCTAACTGGGTAACTACTGACACGAGCACGCCATTCCCCGATCGTAAACGACCTTTCTCACGGGATCCCGATAACCAACAACCACAAAGTAATAAATTCGCAGTAACAACATAGGTTAAATATCTGGGCTCCATACCATGATACCACCTCTATCCAGAAGGAAATGTACATACCCTAAAGGGAGCTACCCCTCATAACCTTGCCGCATCTTTCCTGTTTTGACCATTTCCGGGGTGTGAGGCTCGACGAAGTCACGTCCACAAAAACATACTTTATACAAAAGCCATGCTTTGGGTCAACAAATGATCATAGAAATGATCACTAAGATAGACGATCAAATAAATGATCCTATCACAAATAATCAACACAATGATCATTTCAGCAACACTCAGCATGTCACATTACCAAATTGGGAATATATCGCTGATAACCTTCAACTATATAACCTCTGAGCTCGTATGTCTCAGAGAAGGGCGTTAAGCTAAAAGAATAAATTCTCCGCCACCAACAGAAATATATTTGAAAGAAATCGGCTTTATATCTCAACTTGTAATGTCAGACATACAATCCATACAAGTCTGTTCCGGGATCGAACAAAACCGAAGGCACTTACAAAGAAGTCCTTGCAATCCGGATATTCACAATCCTGATCGGATTCACCATCACATATGGAGAACTCAATACCGTAGCTACTCGGTGCAGAGTCAATCGACAGGTCATCCTATCGCTCTCGCAAATACCGGGTCTTCAACACCGATCTTCAATGCGATTCACAACGTCGTATCACATATTCGGAATGGGTTATACGACCCCATGGTCCTTTCCCGGTTAACCCGAATAGTGAGCGCTTATTCAAAAATAAGTGTGGCATTCACATTCAAACAAATCACATCAATTACCCATTCAAAGGGAAATATTGATAGTCGGTTACTGAACTATCAATGAATATGCACACATCACCAGATTCCAAATAATTTTCCAAATTATTTATTTTCCAAAATATCCTTACAAGATATATTATTTCCAATACTTCAAAAATAAATCAATATTTATTTTTAAACCAATTCTTCTTTTCATTTATAAATTCCATAATGAATTTATATTTCAAAATATTCATGCATATATGATTTCAATTATTCATTTCAATTTATCTTCAAAAAGATAAATTCTCAAAATGTTTCATTTCACATTGGAAAAACATTTCCATACTTATTTATTCATAAGTAATTCACAAATTTTATTTATTTTCACCCTTGGAAAATATTCAATATACTTAAATCGAAATTTAGTATATATATCATTCTATTAAGGAAATCATTCTCTTCAACATATTTATTTGGGCCAAAACGAATGTTGCGTAAAACATCGTTACGACAACCCAAAACCACTAGTATAGGGATTCGAAATTAAAATAGATATATAAATCCCAATACTATACAAAACATTTCCTTTCGGAAATCATTTACTATAACAACAGTGTTATAGTCCATCATCTCCTTCTATTTCTCGAAAACGTCTATTTCAACAATAAATGTTGAAATCTATGGTTTCGAATCTCAACACATTTTAAAACATTGTTCGATCGTTTTAATTCTATTTAAAACATCCAAATCCAAAACAATTTCTTTAACGTGTTATTCACTATTCAAAAACGTGAATATACTTCATTAACAATTTCATCCTTTTATTCATTTTAATTCAAAGGATTATTCACTATTCAAAAATGTGAATATAACTCCATTTATAGGTTTCAACAAATTTTCTTGTCAAAATAAGTCATTTGCGAATTTATAAAACAACGTTTATAAATTCCATTCTATTTATTTATAAAAACTTCCTTTTTATAAATTCTTTTATTAACCTATTCCAGTTTATAACTCAATTATAAACTAAAAGTTCATATTATAAGTTAAATACTTATAAAATGATTATTTTACAAAATCGTTCCTCTAAAGACTTTCCAAACCATAAATCTTATAACTTATAAGATTCATTTATTTAACCAAATCTATTCTTCAAATAACTTCACAAATTTATAATTCTTACTATTTATAAATTTCATTTATAACTTCACCGTTTATAATTCTATAAATTTCATTCTTTAATGAAATTCATTTTCACTTCATTCAAACACTTATAAAAACTCGTTTTATAATTTCAATATCTCAATTTATAAATATCCATTTATAAATCTCTTATATAAATCAATTCATATTAATATTTTAAAAACGTCTTTAAACTCCTTTATAATTTCATCATTTTGATTTATAAAATAATCAAATTTTATAAATCCTATATTTAAACTTTTCACAATTATCTCAGAAATCCCAATTTAACTATTTTATAAAGTCATTAATTCCTTATTTTCAAAAATCAGCTTTTAACTATATTTCTTAAAAATCATAATTTTTATAACTTTAAAAATTATAACGTTTATTTATTTATAATGGATCAATTCCAAAATATAGTATATTCTCAAAAATCACTTTAAAAATCATTTTTAAAATCCCAAATTTGGTCCAATGATGCTACATACCAAATAGTCAATCACGATAACAACGATATCATATATCGATATGATAATCCATCAAATATCAAAATATCTGAAATCAATTAAATACTGTTGAGGAATCCAGTTGGATCCCTCCAACCTGTTTTCCTGCATTCACAAACATTAGCACAATACCAATTTCGCTCTAGTACGAAATTATCGCGGTATATGGGATTTAAAATATTATCCGCTTAATAGACGGCGCAATAGGGTCTCATCCGCTAAACAAATAAATGCGGGAAATCAATAACTCCAATATATACATATGCCAATATATATATATATATATATATATATTGCTATTATATATAATACCAATTTCACTGTTTATGAAATATTCGCGGTATATGTTTTTAATAAATAACATCCGCTTACTAACGGCGTATAATGTCTATTTTAACAATCAATAGATATCAATCATCATTCAAACATGCATTCAAATATTTTAAATCTAACTATTTAAAATAAAATCGAAACTGATTCGATTGAGTGAGAAGTTCTCACCTTGATTTTAAATTCCGTTTTAGCGATTTATTTCGAATAAAATTAAACGGACGTTTAATTTTACCCAAAATTCTCACTAACTCCAAACGTCTCCAATCCAATTTTATCGCGTAGTGCTCGTCGATACGATTCCAACGCAACTGGTTTCGCGCGTTTTCGACCTCGTATGAAAAAGTTATGATATTATGAAGTTTATACGAATTTTTATAAACAAATTACAGCAAAAATTCCTTTATTTTAAAACCAAACAGAAACATCACCCTTAGGTCCAACTCCTTTACAATCCCCACCGTCCCTTCCTTCTCCTACATCACGCAACTCCATCTACAGTTAACTGAACGCACGCACAACCCAATCAATCACAAACTAGGGTTATCATTTGCTCCTCCATCACTCGACTATACTTCATCAAACTACCACCATCGCGAAGCCCCCAACACAAGCTACCCACGGCCAGAAGGGCACAGAGCTCGGCCCCCCTATTTGCACGCGAATCGAGAATGAACGCGCGGCCTTTGAGCCCAATTTGCCGCCAATCCACAACACTTCAGACGATCTCCACCGTTGGATATGGAGTACTTGATGTGCTCTACGATTTCCTAGTTTGGAGTTTTTGATAAAAGTGAATGGATTTCGAGATTTTAGAGGGGGAAGAAGATGAAATTTCGGCCATACATTGGGGGGTGGCGGCTGTAATATGAAATTAGGGTTTTGTAAATTGAAGAGGGGGTTGGGTCTCCTTTTATAGAATTTCAAACGAAAACACTATTCATTTCGGAAATTTCGAACTCCGATTTACGAGCCGTAACCAGCGTTTCTAAGGTTTACCCCGCGTTCCGGACACAATGGAACAAGTTTCGGAAGCTAATTCGAACATCTGTGTGAGTTATGGCAATAAACGTTCAATTTAAATTAAACCGATTTAAATCGATTTCTAGGCGTTTTAATTCGTACCGGACAAACGGTAAATCCAATTGACACGAAATTTGAAACCTTAAAATAATATCACATTACGGATCCGATGAAACTGGTTTCGTCGAAATCCGAGACTTTTTGAAAAATGGCTATTTTAACTCGCCAAATTAAAATTAAAAATAATTCGATGCGTTTCGAGCTGCCACGATCAAACGATAACTCCGATTGACACGAAAATTGAAATCTGGTAATAACTAACTATTACGGATCCAATGGAACTGGTTTCGTTCAATTCTGAAACTGTTCAAAAATTGGCTATTTTCACTAGTCGATTAAATATTAAAATATTCAATTTTCACAATTTAACTTTTAATTCGATTTTAAAAGTTCTAAAATATCGTTCTAACTCCAACATGATAAAATAAAATTTTACAAATCATTTTCAATCATATTTAACCCAATTTTCAATTATTTCCATAATTTAACATATTAAATTATCGATTTAATTATTCAATTAAATCCAAAAATTCAAATAAAAATTTATTTGACTTATAAATTCACTTCTTAATATTTAAAATAAATTAAATATTCAAATTTTAATTTCTAAAAATTCTGGGTCGTTACAATCTTCCCCACTTAAAAGAATTTCGTCCTCGAAATTATTAAGTAAGAAAAGTTATAGAATCTATTAATTTTCCCAAAATCCATAGTTAAATTTCTTACAAAATCTTTACTAAGTTTTCAAGTCATACTTAGTTATCTTTTCAAAAACAACTACTATTGTTTAACTTTCAATTCTAAAATCAAAGTTTAAGTTTTCAAAATTTTCCAATTTTTCCTCAAATTTTCCTAACGCCTTAAATTTTCGAAAAAATTCGCCATAGTCTCCTTTGTGCGGCTCGATCCGAAAAAAAATTGACAGTATATATATCACAAATATACATCTCATCAAGTAATGAGGCATCCCGCAGGGAAAAAAGTATAAAAGTACGATATGTAATCCGAGATATGTACCTTATATTTTATTAGCAAGCATATACGGCTAATATAGCGCTAAAGCGAGCTCCAAATACGAAGCAAACGCGATCCGCACCTACTAATTACTCAACAAACAACATGAGAACATGCATGTAGACAATAGTATCAATATACAACATATAGCAACATAATAACTATATATGTCAACATAGCAACTGCAATAAAGCAATTATATTCAACCATCAACCAACTATCATTCTACAAATTCATAACCAATATATATTCATTCATATTCTCATTAATATTCAATGAAATGGTTTTCAATTTAATCACATTTGATTCATTAACAGTGGATGTTCTCACTAACATTCATTTTCAATTAGTTTATATTCACTAATTTATGTTCAAGTTGGTTCACTTCCAAATCAAATTCAATTTTATTTAAGATTTACTTAACTTCAAATTGAATTTCCAATTACTTTAGCTTCCAATTTCATTAATACTTAATGAATTATATACCATCAATCAACTAACAATCATATAACAACCAATGTATATTAATTACAACCAAATTCTTTTGCTTATCAATTGGTGTATATTAAATTGATTTTCATTCTATTATTCAACTTCCAATAACATTAGATTTTAATGAATTAACACTTATATCCATTATTTCATATCAACTTAATTCACATTAATTGATTAATATTCAATCCATTCATTCAATTTCTAAAGTTGAATTTCATTTCTTTATTACAACTCATATTCATAAATATATTCATATAGTTTCACTTCTCATATATATAAGTTTATTTCACAATTGCAAATTCACTTTAATTATAATCCAATTCTTATAATTCTTTTTGCTTATACAATTCCTTTATTTAGATTATTCAAACAACTAAACAATCAACTTATATACTTTCCTTTAATAATTCTGAAAAATTATTTCTTTATATATAAAATATACTCAAGGTAAAATTATTTCATTTACCCAATTTAAAAACAATATTGTGCCGAATTGTTCTATTCAAGTGTTTAGAAACCCCTTCGGCATAGTCTTGCGGACCACGCTGACGAAAGTTCATATGCCACTCAATAAACCAATCATCATAATATAAAACAATTTTATATTCATTAACAAATACGCTCTCATAGCTATTATTACACTCAAACTCAATCTAGAGTACTGCTGACTCTATCTCTAATGAGTAATACCCAACAGAACCATGGTTGTCGCTTAACCATATGCTCCGATACCAAATGTAACGTCCCGAAAATTTTCGACTTTCGAAAATTCAACATCGATACTCACTTTATCGACTGCCGAGAAATCGAAGGCCAAAAACCCGAAATGTTATGGTTTAAGAAAAAGAATTTAAGAAAAGAGAAGAGAAAAAGATAGAAGATAGAGAGAAAAGAGAATAGAAAAAGATAGGGAAAAGAAGACAGAAAATAGAGAAGAGATAGAAAAGATAGAGGGAAAAGAAAATCAATAGAAAATAGAACGGAACAGAGAACAACAGAACAATATCAGAATCTCACAATTCGCAGCGGAACAACATATAATAATAAATGAATAATCTTTCAACAAAGAACTATATCAGTTATTACATTACATTACATTTCATTTCATTACATCATATCATCAGAGTGTACAACAACAATCAACATCAAACAATGCAGCGGAAAAAGAAATACTATATATTAGTAATACGCCATGCCATCCAGCTTGCCTCCAGCAATTCCTGAATATCCAGAATATCCTGATAAACCTTAACTCTTGACTGCCCGTGTGGAAATTGGTGGGCACCCAGAGTTTAGGAAGGAAAACAATAAACTCCGAGTCAGTCATGTGACTGGTGTGAGAACTCAAAACAGTTTATTTAACTTTAAAATCAAAATAGAGAGATATTTTTAAATTCAATTCGCAATGCTTTTAAAAATGAGACTACCATAAGGCCTCCCGCACACACACACATGCAAACGCAGAATCGGAGGAGATTTCTCCTTATGATAGTCAAAGATGCTTGATACGCATTAAAAAAAAGCATTTGATATTATTACTAGTGCATAGTGTAGAAAATTATTTCGAAAATAAAGATATAAATCTTAGCCAACATAGACATTTCGAACTATGCCTACTATAGCTACCATCCAAACAGTGTTGCGACACCATAAGTGAATGATAGGTTCTACAACTAATACCGTACAAGTTTCGTATTGTTTCTTTGGATTTCCAACAAATGGTCAGGCCAAGGAACTTCCCATTGCCACATGAGAATGCCTCTGGAAGGACATTCCCGAGAACCAAACCGGAACTCTGCCAACACAAGGCCGGGTTACCCCTAACTGGGTAACTACTGACACGAGCACGCCATTCCCCGATCGTAAACGACCTTTCTCACGGGATCCCGATAACCAACAACCACAAAGTAATAAATTCGCAGTAACCACATAGGTTAAATATCTGGGCTCCATACCATGATACCACCTCTATCCAGAAGGAAATGTACATACCCTAAAGGGAGCTACCCCTCATAACCTTGCCGCATCTTTCCTGTTTTGACCATTTCCGGGGTGTGAGGCTCGACGAAGTCACGTCCACAAAAACATACTTTATACAAAAGCCATGCTTTGGGTCAACAAATGATCATAGAAATGATCACTAAGATAGACGATCAAATAAATGATCCTATCACAAATAATCAACACAATGATCATTTCAGCAACACTCAGCATGTCACATTACCAAATTGGGAATATATCGCTGATAACCTTCAACTATATAACCTCTGAGCTCGTACGTCTCAGAGAAGGGTGTTAAGCTAAAAGAATAAATTCTCCGCCACCAACAGAAATATATTTGAAAGAAATCGGCTTTATATCTCAACTTGTAATGTCAGACATACAATCCATACAAGTCTGTTCCGGGATCGAACAAAACCGAAGGCACTTACAAAGAAGTCCTTGCAATCCGGATATTCACAATCCTGATCGGATTCACCATCACATATGGAGAACTCAATACCGTAGCTACTCGGTGCAGAGTCAATCGACAGGTCATCCTATCGCTCTCGCAAATACCGGGTCTTCAACACCGATCTTCAATGCGATTCACAACGTCGTATCACATATTCGGAATGGGTTATACGACCCCATGGTCCTTTCCCTGTTAACCCGAATAGTGAGCGCTTATTCAAAAATAAGTGTGGCATTCACATTCAAACAAATCACATCAATTACCCATTCAAAGGGAAATATTGATAGTCAGTTACTGAACTATCAATGAATATGCACACATCACCAGATTCCAAATAATTTTCCAAATTATTTATTTTCCAAAATATCCTTACAAGATATATTATTTCCAATACTTCAAAAATAAATCAATATTTATTTTTAAACCAATTCTTCTTTTCATTTATAAATTCCATAATGAATTTATATTTCAAAATATTCATGCATATATGATTTCAATTATTCATTTCAATTTATCTTCAAAAAGATAAATTCTCAAAACGTTTCATTTCACATTGGAAAAACATTTCCATACTTATTTATTCATAAGTAATTCACAAATTTTATTTATTTTCACCCTTGGAAAATATTCAATATACTTAAATCGAAATTTAGTATATATTTCATTCTATTAAGGAAATCATTCTCTTCAACATATTTATTTGGGCCAAAACGAATGTTGCGTAAAACATCGTTACGACAACCCAAAACCACTAGTATAGGGATTCGAAATTAAAATAGATATATAAATCCCAATACTATACAAAACATTTCCTTTCGGAAATCATTTACTATAACAACAGTGTTATAGTCCATCATCTCCTTCTATTTCTCGAAAACGTCTATTTCAACAATAAATGTTGAAATCTATGGTTTCGAATCTCAACACATTTTAAAACATTGTTCGATCGTTTTAATTCTATTTAAAACATCCAAATCCAAAACAATTTCTTTAACGTGTTATTCACTATTCAAAAACGTGAATATACTTCATTAACAATTTCATCCTTTTATTCATTTTAATTCAAAGGATTATTCACTATTCAAAAATGTGAATATAACTCCATTTATAGGTTTCAACAAATTTTCTTGTCAAAATAAGTCATTTGCGAATTTATAAAACAACGTTTATAAATTCCATTCTATTTATTTATAAAAACTTCCTTTTTATAAATTCTTTTATTAACCTATTCCAGTTTATAACTCAATTATAAACTAAAAGTTCATATTATAAGTTAAATACTTATAAAACGATTATTTTACAAAATCGTTCCTCTAAAGACTTTCCAAACCATAAATCTTATAACTTATAAGATTCATTTATTTAACCAAATCTATTCTTCAAATAACTTCACAAATTTATAATTCTTACTATTTATAAATTTCATTTATAACTTCACCGTTTATAATTCTATAAATTTCATTCTTTAATGAAATTCATTTTCACTTCATTCAAACACTTATAAAAACTCGTTTTATAATTTCAATATCTCAATTTATAAATATCCATTTATAAATCTCTTATATAAATCAATTCATATTAATATTTTAAAAACGTCTTTAAACTCCTTTATAATTTCATCATTTTGATTTATAAAATAATCAAATTTTATAAATCCTATATTTAAACTTTTCACAATTATCTCAGAAATCCCAATTTAACTATTTTATAAAGTCATTAATTCCTTATTTTCAAAAATCAGCTTTTAACTATATTTCTTAAAAATCATAATTTTTATAACTTTAAAAATTATAACGTTTATTTATTTATAATGGATCAATTCCAAAATATAGTATATTCTCAAAAATCACTTTAAAAATCATTTTTAAAATCCCAAATTTGGTCCAATGATGCTACATACCAAATAGTCAATCACGACAACAACGATATCATATATCGATATGATAATCCATCAAATATCAAAATATCTGAAATCAATTAAATACTGTTGAGGAATCCAGTTGGATCCCTCCAACCTGTTTTCCTGCATTCACAAACATTAGCACAATACCAATTTCGCTCTAGTACGAAATTATCGCGGTATATGGGATTTAAAATATTATCCGCTTAATAGACGGCGCAATAGGGTCTCATCCGCTAAACAAATAAATGCGGGAAATCAATAACTCCAATATATACATATGCCAATATATATATATATATATTGCTATTATATATAATACCAATTTCACTGTTTATGAAATATTCGCGGTATATGTTTTTAATAAATAACATCCGCTTACTAACGGCGTATAATGTCTATTTTAACAATCAATAGATATCAATCATCATTCAAACATGCATTCAAATATTTTAAATCTAACTATTTAAAATAAAATCGAAACTGATTCGATTGAGTGAGAAGTTCTCACCTTGATTTTAAATTCCGTTTTAGCGATTTATTTCGAATAAAATTAAACGGACGTTTAATTTTACCCAAAATTCTCACTAACTCCAAACGTCTCCAATCCAATTTCATCGCGTAGTGCTCGTCGATACGATTCCAACGCAACTGGCTTCGCGCGTTTTCGACCTCGTATGAAAAAGTTATGATATTATGAAGTTTATACGAATTTTTATAAACAAATTACAACAAAAATTCCTTTATTTTAAAACCAAACAGAAACATCACCCTTAGATCCAACTCCTTTACAATCCCCACCGTCCCTTCCTTCTGCTACATCACGCAACTCCATCTACAGTTAACTGAACGCACGCACAACCCAATCAATCACAAACTAGGGTTAGCATTTGCTCCTCCATCACTCGACTATACTTCATCAAACTACCACCATCGCGAAGCCCCCAACACAAGCTACCCACGGCCAGAAGGGCACAGAGCTCGGCCCCCCTATTTGCACGCGAATCGAGAATGAACGCGCGGCCTTTGAGCCCAATTTGCCGCCAACCACAACACTTCAGACGATCTCCACCGTTGGATATGGAGTACTTGATGTGCTCTACGGTTTCCTAGTTTGGAGTTTCTGATAAAAGTGAATGGATTTCGAGATTTGAGAGGGGGAAGAAGATGAAATTTCGGCCATACATTGGGGGGTGGCGGCTGTAATATGAAATTAGGGTTTTGTAAATTGAAGAGGGGGTTGGATCTCCTTTTATAGAATTTCAAACGAAAACACTATTCATTTCGGAAATTTCAAACTCCGATTTACGCGCCGTAACCAGCGTTTCTAAGATTTACCCCGCGTTCCGGACACAATGGAATAGGTTTCGGAAGCTAATTCGAACATCTATGCGAGTTATGGCAATAAACGTTCAATTTAAATTAAACCGATTTAAATCGATTTCTAGGCGTTTTAATTCGTACCGGACAAACGGTAAATCCAATTGACACGAAATTTGAAACCTTACAATAATATCACATTACGGATCCGGTGAAACTGGTTTCGTCGAAATCCGAGACTTTTTGAAAAATGGCTATTTTAACTCGCCAAATTAAAATTAAAAATAATTCGATGCGTTTCGAGCTGCCACGATCAAACGATAACTCCGATTGACATGAAAATTGAAATACGGTAATAACTAACTATTACGGATACAATGGAACTGGTTTCGTTCAATTCTGAGACTGTTCAAAAATTGGCTATTTTCACTAGTCGATTAAATATTAAAATATTCAATTTTCACAATTTAACTTTTAATTCGATTTTAAAAGTTCTAAAATATCGTTCTAACTCCAACATGATAAAATAAAATTTTACAAATCATTTTCAATCATATTTAACCCAATTTTCAATTATTTCCACAATTTAACATATTAAATTATCGATTTAATTATTCAGCTAAATCCAAAAATTCAAATAAAAATTTATTTGACTTATAAATCCACTTCTTAATATTTAAAATAAATTAAATATTCAAATTTTAATTTCTAAAAATTCTGGGTCGTTACAATTACATATCATCCGTATGCTATATCAATCTGATAGCCCACTCGATCACACAATTTCACTTCCGAACTAGTATCGTCCACCCGACTTCCTAGTGCAGACTCAGATCTGGTTTCTTGATCATAAACCTTCATTCTCCTTGCACAGCCTAACTATGATAGAGAATATCTAGAAACAATCAACAATCCATTTCCAGGCTCGCCGTCGAAAATCGAGTGAAAAAAATCCCAACCCAGATCGATAAACTATCTTGAAATTCTGTGACGACCCGGGATTTTTAGCAACATCAATTTAATAATCTTTGTTAATAATTAAATTGATTTGAACATTTTATATTATAAATTGACAAATTAAAATTTATTTTAAAGGTTAATGATAATAATTTGTTAATATCTATTAATATTTTTCTTTGCAATATAAATAGGCAAGATCAATTCTATTGAAAGTTTATGATAATTTGATTTGGAAATATTTATTTTGGTAAATAAGAAGTTTTTAATGTAATAAAACTTTATATTCAAATTGTAATATATATGAATGTATATATTGTGATTTGAGATTTGTTTTAAAATTTAATGTGGAAATTAACAAATTTAATGTTAGAATGTTTCTATTTGAAATGTGTATATATATTTGTGTGTGTATATATATATGAAATAGGAAAATTATTAATTTAAATTTAACAAGAGTTTTTCAAACTTTAATATATATAGTTTTGAAATTTGAAATGTTAATTTGATTTAATATTTTTGAAATGATATTTGAAGTTTAAATTTTTACAACAAAGTTAATTGCTTATTATTATAAACATATAGTTTAACTTGAGTTAGATAAGATTTAAATTTTAAATTTCATTTGCTTAATATCTTTTCATTTTAATTTTAACACAAGATAAATTTGTTTTAAAATTTTAAGAGTTGAATTAGAATAGATGTTTCAAACATATAAACATTAAATTGAATCAAAATGTAAGTTACTTGATTTCATATGAATATTTATTAAAGTATAAGTATGTACATTTTATAATTCATATGAATATTACATAAATATATGTATATCAGGCTTAAATAAATTATTAAAGATAAAATAACATTTAAAAGAAAACATTAATAAAACAATAATAACACTTGTTAGCCTTTTAATGTGGGTTAAGACAAGTGTAAGATCATTATGACCTTAAGTGACAAATGTCTTTTTCATTTATAATAATAAAATTTAAAATTTTGTTGTAAAATTAAAAGAAAAGATTTATCCTTCAGCTGAAAACATTTTTCTTCACCTCAAACAAATATACAAAACAAAGATCAGGAAAAATTAATGAAAACCTGGAATTGCAATTTGAAAACAAAAAGAGGAATATACTGGAAATTCTGTAATCAATGCAAGTTCTTCATCCATACAAACAAACAATTCTGGAAACATTCAACAATACAAGATCATCTTCTAATTTGTCAAGCAACTCAGTAATCAACTGCAAGTAGATTGATTTCAACATGCAATTCAGGTTCATCAAGCAATAAAATCAACATGCAAAGAATATTGCAAGCCTGGAAAGCATAAATCTCTGTCTTCTGCTTTTTTAACAAGGTGAGTAAATGAAATCTTTTAAAAAACAGTTTAAATCTAGTTTCAATTTGGTATTGTGATGGTTATCATGATGAATTTGGAAGACTTAGTTTATGTTGGATGCATGTTTGAATTTAGTGTATTGAAATGCCTGTATAAAAATTACTCTGTGTTTATAAAACAGTTTCAACCTTTATAATAAATTCATTAAGTTGTTTTTGATTTCGAATTGGACCATGATTTGTTAAGGGAAGATGATTGTAACCAAGGCATCTTTCATCTAAAAATAGATACAGGTTGTTAAATCAAATAATTAGCTTGAATTTAAAAATTTACAGTAAAATCTTATTATGGGTCAAAAATTAATCGAATCAATTTTGGATTTGAATTATATAATTGAATTCCTAATGCAAAATCATGATTTTTGAGATTAGTATCATGATTTTTAGATTTGAAATTTGAGAGAATTTTGGGATTTACTGATTTGGGGTTTTTAGCCAAATCACGGCAAACCATGGCGAATTGGACCTCGCCATTGATCATGAAGGTGGAGGAGGCAACAGGGGTCACGCGAAAAATACAATTGGAATTTATTATGGATTGAGTTGGCCGTGAATTGAATAAGTAGGGTTTAGTATGTTGTAGGTACTGATGTTGTTCTTTGGGTTGTTGCGACATCACGTTGCTTTCGGATGTGATCGCGTGCATTGCCGAAGGTTCAGAGGGATGTGGGGGAGCTACGGTAGTGGCCGCGTGGTCTCCGGTGAGGGAATGGACGGCGGTGGTTGAGTTAATGGTGGGGCTTTTGAACAGTTTTTGGGATGGGGGGCTAAATTTCGATTTTCAATTGAAATAAATTTTCTGGGTGATGCAATTGGATGTGGAGGTCGAGTGCGACCTGGGGATGATCGGCGTGGAGTTCGCCGTTGGTCATTGACGTCGTGCACGTTTATGTGCACGTTCATGGGCTACTGCAGGTTCTGGGAAGAGAGGTAGGGGAACTCGAAGAAGGTCTCGGGAGTTTTGGGTTACTTCTCGAAGCAAAAGGAAAGGTGGAAAGCACAGGGTAGACTCGGGGTTGACGCGAGTTTTTGGAGAGGGTTACTCGGGTTTTTATTATGCAGGTTTGAGTTGTTCGAGTTTAATGGGATTCAACTACAATATTTATAAAGAAAGTTTTGGTACAGAAATTTTGTTTTTGAAATGTTGATTAATGTTTTAAACAAAAAATTCTTATATATTGAAATATATGAAGATTTTAAAATAAGTAAAATTTTAATAATAAGGTTTGAATGAAATTTTATTTAATAACTTTGAAAGGTCAGAAAGTTTAAATTTGAATGTTTAAATTACTTTGATTGCTAATGTATATTATTTTATTTTAAATAAAGTATAATGATTAAGAATTTGACAATCAACTATAATAAAGATTTATATTATGTAAATTAGAATTTTTATTTATCTAAAGATAAATAATTGTGAGAATAATTGTGATAATTCAATTATAATTTATAAATAAGTGTTATTGATTAATATAAATAATTTAATTAAGATGATGTTTTCTTAATCAAGAATCTTTATTATATAAGAAGTTAAGAATCATTTAATTAATTTTAAATGATTAAGTTAAATAATTAATTAAATAATTAATTTGTGATTAATTAAGATAATCACTTATGGGTTAATCTTATATAATTACTTGGGAAGTAACTAAAGCAATTAAGTGGTTAATTACTAGAGGTAATTAAGTAAAGGATAATTACTTATTTAAAAGTAATTAAGTAAATGTGATTAAGAGTTAATCACTTAGTTATTAATTAAAGAATTAATTAATAATTAGTTAAAGATTTAAATTATTTGATTTATGATTAATGAATAAAAGAATTAAGAGTAATTAATTAAGTGATTAATTACTTGTTAAAGTAATTAATTAAGAAAGAAATTTAATTAATGGAAGTAATCATTAGTTAATGAAAATAATTAATTAATTATTAATTTATAATTTAAGAATAATTAGTTTATAATTAA
Source organism: Allium cepa (assembly GCA_030765085.1). Lineage (NCBI taxonomy): Eukaryota > Viridiplantae > Streptophyta > Magnoliopsida > Asparagales > Amaryllidaceae > Allium > Allium cepa. The sequence continues at coordinate 132,213,675 of CM060934.1, forward strand.
GTTTTAATTACTAAATGTAATTAAAGTAATTAATCAAAGGTGATTAATTAAAAGTAATTAATTAAATATGATTAATTAAAAGTAATTAATCAATGTGATTAATTAAAAGTGATTAATCAGGTGTAATTAATTAAAGGTAATTAAGAAATAATTATCAGGATAATTAAAGAATAGTTAATCAAGTATGATTAATTTTAAAAAGGTAATTAAGAGGTAATTACTTAGTATAATTTGAAGTAATTAATCTGGATGATTAATTAATAGGGTAATTAAGTAATAATTACTTAAAGTAATTAAGTGATAATTAATCAGGGAAGATTAATTGAAATGGATAATTAAGTGATGTTAGTTAATTAATTTGTAATTAATTAATGAATAAGAAGTTGAATTGAAGATAATACAAGTGATTAATTAAGGATTAATTTAATTTAAGGATTAATTAAATTAATCAAGTTTGAATCAAACTTGTTTATGAATGATTAATGATCGGATGATATATATCATTGGATGAGTTAATGATATTGGTTGTTGTTGGATGACATTGATTGATGGGTGATGATATGAATATGCTATATCTGAATGTGATATATATGTTGCTTTGTGATATGTATAGATGCATGTGTTAATAGATGCTTCTCTATCTGTGTAATATGATACATCCATTTATGTTAAGTGATATTTCTAAATATCTGTTGTTTAAATCCTTTAAGTATAACTTGGACATTAAAATGGCGTTTGGTTTCGATGAGACCGGGATCGGGTTTCCATATTTGGATATCCGAAAACTACATCGATTCCAATTAAACGTAGGTCGTTAATCCAAGTGGAGCAAGTGAAGACTCGAGGTGAAGGGCTATACGTCAGTATAACTTTGTGGGTGATTCCGTAATGAGATTGATGGAATAGTGCTTATAGGTTCGAGATGGTGAGTTAGAGTGCAAGGGCTATGGTCGTTGACTCTGAGGGTGATTCCAAAATGAGTGCAACGAGATAGTGCCTTCGGTTTCGTTCGAACCCGGAACGAACTTGTATGGATTGAATGCTTTCAGCACATCATCAGGCGGATGATGAGCATTCTAAGATAATTGGTCCTATAAAGGTAATTGCAGCCTCATCAACCGGGAATGGCTAAAATAGGGGAGGTGCAGCAAGGCTTTGTGGGTAGCTCCCACTGGAGAGCAAGATACATTCCTGTCTAGATGTCCCTTTTTATTTCGGCTTTGTGGGCGGTTGGAACTGCAGCCAACTGCGGGGTGGTCTTGTTCGAGACTGTTCAGTAAGGAATGGTCCTGGCTTTGTGTTGCAGGGGAGTGGGAGTACTCCTTGGTACGGTGATCTAGGCTACGTACTGTGACGGGCGGTACCCCAGTAGCCCTGCCATTGATGGAAACCCATTTTCCTTACGAGGCCCTACGGTTTTGTTTGTATTACCCACTTTTGTGGCTAGTAGCTGGAATTTAATAGATGTAACAATTTCGGCTATTTCATATTTACTTGAAAACCCTAGACACTATTATAATATCACTGGATTTCCTATCAAATGTTTTGGTTAGCGTAAGGTAAAAACTTTTCCATGTTTATGTGTGGAAAGTCTTACGTGATACCTTTCCTTTTCAAAGGATTTTCTAAAGTTAAGCAATCTTAAACCGTTTACCCACACCAGACCCCTGTCTGACCCGAGTGTTTATTTTCTGTTTTATTAAACTCTTGGGTACTCATAATATATATGAGTAGTCAAGTGATTCAGGTTATCTCTTGACGAATTCTGGAGGAGCTTTGGAGCAGGAGGCTTCAGCGTGTCGATATAGTTAGAGTTTCCACTGTGTTGTTATTCTGTGCTGATGTTCTTGTATTGTATTAGACAGAATTGTTATGACTGTCTAAATTGAGATGTATAGTTGTGTACTCTGATGTATACGATACTATGTATATGTTCTATATTATATTTAAATCGTTCCGTTGTGAGATTCTGATGTGTTGTTTCTTTTTCTTCTCTATCTTTTATTCTTCTATCCCTTTCTTTCTTAATTAGTGATGCGATTTTCTGGTGATAGAAAGTCGGGTCGCTACAGTTGGTATCAGAGCGTTGGGTTGAGTGAATACCTAGGCTCTGGAGTGGTGTCTATCTTGAGAGAGCGTACTTGTAACTTATATATATATATATATATATATATATATATATATCTACCTAATCTGTTGGGTTGTCTGTTCGGATTTTCCAACATAGGCTATTGAGGTAGATAAGGTAGAAGTGTGTGGAACACGACTACCACTAATGGAAGAGGTTTATATGTTGTGGTTGGAGGTGTTTATCGAGATTGTAGACCTATTACCATCTCGAATAAGTTGTGTAGATTGGTGAAAGGATCTCTTTGAGTCCAGAGGAAGTACTTTTCAAGGGTTAGTGTAACATCAGGGATTTTGCCCGCTCGAAAATCGACATCCATACTTCATATCGTATTCGAATGCCGTAGATTCGACCGTTCAAATCCAATTCGCCGGAGCTTATAACAACATTAAGTAAATAACACAGCGGAATAAAAGAATAATACATTGATATACAGCTTTGATACAATATCTGATACAACAGATGATCCAATAGATATCGATATACATCAGAGATATGATACAATAAAATAGCAGCGGAAAAGAAAATGATAGATAACATCTAAGATAGTCTTCAACGAAGAACTCCAAATCTGAACTCCATCTCCAAGAACCAATCCAGCAATAGCTCGAACTCCCCATAACGATGCACAAAGATAAGCAAGGCTGGTGCGAACCAAAGACTGAACTAACTCCAGATAACCTACTAATCTGACTATCTGAAAAACCCAACTCTAGACTGCTCGTGCAGAAAATAATGAGCATCCAGAGTTTAGGAAAGAAACAATAAACTCCGGATCAGTCATGGGACTGGTGTGAGCAACAAAAAAAACAGTTTATCTTTTATTCAAAATCAAAATAGAGGAATATTTTTAAAGTCAATTCGCAATGCTTTTAAAAATGAGACTACCATAAGACCTCCCGCCACACACACAATGCAAACGCAGACTTGGAGGAGATTTCTTCTTATGTTAGTCAAAGATGCTTGATACGCATTAAAAATGAACATTTGATATTATTACTAGTGCATAGTGTAGGAAAAATTCATTTCGAAAGTAGAATATAAATCTTAGCCAGCATAGGTACCATTATATTATGCTTACTATAGCTACCATATTAGATGGCAGGTTCTACAACTAAAACCGTACAAGTCTCGTATTGTTTCTTTGGATTTCCAACAAATAGTCAGGCCAAGGAACTTCCCATTGCCACATGGAAACGCCTCTGGAAGGACGTCTCGAGAACCAAACCGGATCTCTACCAACACAAGGCCGGGTTACCCCTAACTGGGTAACAACTGACACGAGTATGCCATCCCCCGGCTTTGGGACCTTTAACCGAGCGCTCGTCACCATCATCACACAATCATAAATAAAGTGTTTCAACATGAGTAAGTATCTGGGCTCCATACCATGATACCACCCTTTTCCAGAAGGAAATGCACATACCCTAAAGGGAGCTACCCCTCATAACCTTGCTGCATCTTTCCTGTTTTGACCATTCCGGGGTGTGAGGCTCGACGAAGTCATGTCCACAAAGACACACTTTATACAAAAGCCGTGCTTTGAGTCAACAAATGATCATAGAAATGATCACAAAGATAAACGATCAAACAAATGATCCTATCACAAATGATCAACACAATGATCATTTCACAGCAACACTCAGCATGTCACATTACCAAATTGGGAATATGTCGCTGATAACATTCAACTACATAACCTCTGAGCTCGTACGTCTCAGAGAAGGGTGTTAAGCTAAGAGAATAAATTCTCTGCCACCAACAGAAATATATTTGAAAGAAATCAGCTTTATATCTCAATTTGTAATGTCAGACATACTATCCATACAAGTCTATTCCGGGATCGAACAGAACCGAAGGCACTTACAAAGAAGTCCTTGAAATCCGGATATTCACTAATCACGTTCGGACTTCCCATCATATATGGAGTCTCTATACCGGGGCCATTCGATGCAAAGACATTCGACGAGTTGTCCTTACGTTTTCAAAAATATCCGGTCTTCAACACCGGTCTTCAAATGCAATTCATAACGACGTATCACATATTTGGAATGGGATATATGACACAAAGGTCCTCTCCCGGCTAAACCGAATAGTGAGCGCAATATTTCAAAAACATATGGATATTGGGATTTCAATTAAGTCACAACTTAATAATCCAAAACTTTTCTTTCAAATGGTTTAAACAAATTACCATTTCAAATCTTTTTAAACAGAAAGATTAATTTCACAAAACTCCATTTACGGATTTCAAAAACAATTTTCATTTCAATTGGATTAACTCGTTAAATCTTTAAGTCAAAGATTTAACTCATAGCTTTCAAAATTCAATTAACTTGTTGAATCTTTAAATCAAAGATTCAACTTATAGCTTTCAAAATCCAATTAACTTGTTGAATCTTTAAATCAAAGATTCAACTTATAGCTTTCAAAATCATTTCCAAAGATTCATTCATAGCCTTTCAAAACCAATTTCAATTCAAGTTGGATTAACTCATTCGGTCTTTGAATCTAAGATTTATTTCATAGTTTTCAAAACATTTCAATCCTATTTCAGCTTGAAACCTTTTCAACATAATTGGGAGATCCTTTCTTTAAAATGAAAGCTATTATTATTTGAAAACAAGTAGTTTTCGTTTCGAATAAATTCGATCTTATTTATACAAGTTAAATCTTTTGGGTTAATTCAAATTCCCGAAAACAACACTTCAAAAATGGTTTGACTCATATATAACTAGTATAATATTGTTAATCCCTAGTTTCAAATCATAGAATTCAATTTTAAGTATTGAATTCAAATTGAAATCAAAATATTTAAATTCCAAATCTTAATCAAGTCATTCAAAATAATTTTATCTTTGAAATTTTATTTCAATTGCTTTTCACTTTAAACCCAATCCATTTTCAAAACATTTGAATTCAAATATTCAATTTTATAAATCATTTCGAAATCTGTGACTTAATCGATTTCCTCATGAAATCAATAATTGTGTGTATGGTGTGGTCCAGGGTTTAACACAATAGTGCAACATCATTCAATCATCACAGATCAAATCACAGAAATATAATTTGATAAGCGATATAAACTATAACGCTTATCGTCCATTCACAAATTTCCAGATAACATGCAAATGTAAATAAATGAATAAATTATACATGGAACAATCACAGAACAAAGTGTCACAGATCAGATAGGATAATCAATTCAAGGCAACTCATTTAATACAATCATTCATAAGTAAGGTCAAGTATCGAATAATCATTTATAAACAGGATTAATTTATCGCTTAATCCTAATCAATACAATTTATTTCCAAGTAAATTGATTACTTATGAATTTAATTATCCACTCCTGATTTATTTTACAAATCATTTGATATAAATTTATTTATCTAACACTTTAATTAATTAAATTATTCTTAATTAATCATATTTAATTAATTTAATCTTTAAACCAATTTCATAATTAATCATTCAAATTAACTTAAGTAGTTAATAACAAATTTATCAATCACTTAAACATTATTAATTCAAACTCTAATCACTATTTTAAAGTAATCCATCTTAATTTAAGCTTTTAATTACTTATTTAATTAATCCAAATTAAAAATAAATTAAATAATTAAATTCCCATTTAATTAACTTAATAGTTTACTGAATTCCAAATCATAAATCCCTAATTTAAATTTTAAGGAAAACATTATTCTTATCGTTAACAAAGTATCCAAAACAATTCACTTTAAAGTTTACTTTCCAATTTCATTTTAGATTTAAAACTAAAAATGAATATAATTTAAATTCAAAACCTCTCTTTCATTTCAAACTAATTACAGATTTAAATTCGATTCTAGATTAAACTTTGGTTTAAAATTTAAGTTTGGTTTTAAAATTTCCAGACAAAACAGTTTCAGGTTTGAAGCCTGGAACATGAATTTGACCCGAGCCCAGACTCGATTTGCTTTGAGTCACTTACTCGATTTACTCGAGTACCACTGGTTCATTTCAAGCAACAAAACTGTACCCATAGGAGATCATCACACAACAACCTGCTTCCAAACTTCCCAGGCCAAGAAACATGTGCACGGTGCACGTGCACCATGGCTCTGGCCATCTCCGATCAACATCGACCCTTTCAGCATGTCGCCGATGTCCCACCAAAGCCCTCCGATCCACCCAGTTCAACCATACGATCGGAAGCAAAATCGAGATAAAAACTTGAAAACCTGGAAAACAAAGTCACGAACCCTGGAAACACGTTCAGGTTTCGACATCAAACCTGGCAACGCCACGTCCTCGCCGCCTCGTCCACCGGAATTCGCGCGACTTCGGCCACTGACTCGCCTTCCATTCCTCTACGCGTTCCCAAACCCCCGAAGCACTCGATCCATCATTGAGGCCGAGGTGATCAAATTTCCATCATTAGCTAAAAACTAGGTTTACAGATTTTAAAGCCAAATCCCAAAATCCACATAGCTTAAATCGTTGATCCAATATTTTTCCTAGATTCGAAAAGGGGCAAACTACCTTCTCAACAAATTTTCACGATTAAAATTCATTGAATTAACAGAAATTGATAAAAACCCATTTTCTGTTCAAGCAAGATCTACAGCCTCGATTCCAAACTAAAAACTATGATTTTAGTTTTAAAAATCATGCTTTTGTTTAAGTTTTCGATTTATATTGCTGAATCTATAAATTTCAATGTTTGAGTTTTCACATATATATATATATGCACTGCTGTTTTTGGTTTACATAGGCAACCAGGTTTTAATTTGACTTGATTTAAAATTTAAACCTTAATCTATGTTAAATCAAGCATTCTTTGTTTGTAATCTAAGTCCTAATAACAATTTGTTCTAGAGAAAATAAATTTAAACCAAACAAAAGAACTGGAACTATGAACAGAGTGGGTTCTGTTGGAAACAAACATGCATACTTCATACCTACACACACACACACACACACACACACACACACACACACACACACACATCAGATTCACTCAAATTCATTTCAACATCACTGGCATACAACTAAATTTTTCTTGAAAGTTGACAAAGTGAGGTTATTCACATTATTTCCAGAGGGAGAACAGAGCCTTAAATTTGAACAGGCTCTTGAATTTGAAATCTGAAATACTTTGCTTTTAAGTTGATCTGTAGCTTCAAGATTTGGACTTGAACTTCCAGGCTTGATGTTGAGAAACAGATCTTACTTTCTGAGATGATTCTTGATATGGATATATAGAAAGAGGTGTACAGGTGATGTATATTGTTGTTTGTACAACCAGAGTAAGGCTGAAAATGCTTGCATTAATTGCTTTAGTCCTTCTGTTTCATATTATATTTTACACTGTGTTTTGCCTTACTATTCACTTATCTCGGCTGATAGATGTGGCATTAATTGCCTTGTCCTTAATATATTTATTTTCTTTTCTAGCCTACTCTTGAATATTATTGTTGTCTTGTTTATTATTTGTTTCTCAGCCTATATGCCTATTCATATTTGCTTGTATAATCACATATTGGTCTGGTTCCTTGTTTTGTTGAAGTTGAAATAGTTGGTAATCTTTGTTTTCAGATTTGCTTATACTCCTTGGTTTTTCTTTATACACTTTCAAATTAAATTTTTTTTATTTACTAATTTTATGTAGGCTGAGAGTGATATCTTTTGTCATATGCTAATATATTTGTTTACTTTGCCTTTACTTGCCTTGCATACTTACTTCTTTACAGGCTACATGAAATGTTTATTTGCCTGGATATGTTTTTAGGTCTACAAATTTACCTGTTTGTATATGCTTTGTACTTATATTTGTATTTGTTTGTATGCATACTTTTGTTTTAGTTATATTTGCTTCTTATTTATTTTTCCTCTTGTCTTGCCTTGCCTGCATACTTATCTATAGTCTGTATTATATTGAGTTTGTTTTGTTTATGCTTATATAAATTATCATTATCTTCTTTTTGCTTTTATTTATTTATTCTATAACTTTGTTTGTACATAGATGTTTAATATGTTTGTTTGGTTCCATACTTAACTTTTATTTATCTCTATTTATAACTCAAATATTTATTTTACTTCTATTTTTAGTTTAAATATTTATCCTGAATTTTACTTTAAAAATTATTGTTTTATATTTATCTATATACACATACATATATAGTATTTAAATTCAAATCAAATATATATATCTATATATATATAATTTTAAATTTACTCATATATGCTCAAATACATATATATATATATATATATATATATATATATATATATATATATATCTCATATATATACATATATGCAAATTTTCAAATAAATTTGACTTAATATATTTTCTATTTGAATCGGGGAAACTCGCATCTCTTAAATCAATAAACTTACAATTTTAATTCAAAAATTCATTTAAATTATCAATTTAAATTCATAAAAATATGGGTTCATTACAGTTAGAGTATATTCTTGAAGTGTGAGGTTGATTTGCTCTCAAGTGGGCATGAATTTCCAAGAGTTGAGTTGTCCGCTGAGGAGAAGCAAGTGGTGGTATCTTGATAGCCTCAGGAAGGAATAGATATATGGTGAGATGCAGTTTCCATAGATGGTTCTGAAGATGTTTCTTTTGGAGCCAGATTTAGATGGTGTTGGAAGATCAATTGATGTCTACTGAAATGAAGATTCGGATGTTTAGGAATTTTCTGGATCTCTAGTAAGGGTGTCTCATCTTTATTGAAGTAGGAGACTAAGGTCGATGAGTTACCTCATTTCGGACATGGTCTCATTTATTTTCTTAAGAAGATAAGTGGTTGGTGTTTGGTTTGGAGCTGAGTTTCTTGAGAAGATGTCAACTCGTCTCAAGGATTTTTGGCAAAATTGGATGTTAATTTTGAGTTTCAATAATTTGTGGTTAAGGAAGATCATTTGGCTTAGTAATATCATTGAAGTGAAGTTTGGAAGCAGCAGCATGACCTATTTCATCGATGATTCAGAAATCTTTGGGGTTCTACTATCAGCAGACCAGGCAGATGGTGAAGGCTTATCCTTTTCTTCGGAAGGCTCGGCAGAGCGGGATATCTGTTGGAAATAATCAATCATTTTCTGGTAAGATAAGCCATTCTGGAAAGATTTATCTTGATTAGGAAAAGCTGTTCTAGTTGGGGAGACAGTTCTTTGGGGTCTGAACTGAGAAGGATCGCAAAAGTGACTTGCGATTAGTTTAGAAATCTTTGAGTATTCTTTGGTTTGAGATTGAGGCATCTCAAGTAGAGGTGAAAGCTATGGAAGTAGTCAGAGGGTTTCCAGATGTTTTGAGGGAATCAGAAGTTGACCCGGAACGAGGATTGAGTTTTCTTATCAGCTTGGAATTCAGGAGTAATTTTGATAGTTCAACCTTGTAGTGGGATGACTCTTAGAGCGAGAAGAGTTTGGTGAGGCAGCTCAAGATTCTTTGAAGAAGGATTGATCATCTTATTCTAGTTGAGATTCTATTCAGATGTTTTGATCAAGAAGATTGGTCACTAAGATTTTTATGAGTCGGATGAACAGTGTATGGAGAAAGAATTTTCTTGTATTCTTCGATAGTATTCTTATCTGCTCTAGATCAAAGTTGTGCAGCGGAAGCCAGTTGGCAATTATTCTAGAATGGGAACAACCTGGAGTTGCAGTTTTCTTGGATTATAGGATATCTACAGGAAATTCAAGTATGAAGGAATTTTCTGGATTTGAAGGTAAGGTTGTCAAGTGCAACTGTTTGGCTATTTCAGATATGAGATATAGGTTTGAAGTCCATTGATGTTTGTGGTATAGAGTTGTATTTTGGATTTCAGCAAATTATTTTTGGGAAAGCCACTTTGTTGAGTAGGACCTGGAGATTTGATTTGAGTTGGTCCAGTTTGTTTCTTGAAGCAATTAGCAAGGGTTAGGCTGATCAGGAATATTGAAGGTGACTCAGGATCATCTGAAGAGTTGGGCAGTTAAGAATTGAGAAGATTTGGAATGTTTAGTTAGAATTTGGATATTGCTTTAGTTTTATCCGATCAAAGGAATGACGGGGTAAAACTGGAGAGTTAGCTCTGGAGGTATTTTGAGTTTTACCTGTGTTCTCTAGAGATTAGATTTTTATCTACAGGATTGAATTGCCAGTTTGGATAGCTGGAATTCATTGTATTTCACATATCTCTGAGGAATATGTGTATGATTCTTCGAGTGATAGAATCAGCAGTTTAGAAGGATCTGGTAGTTAAGCTGGTTTGAGTTTAGCCTGATATCTTGTTCAGATTTGAAGGATCAGATGAGGAAGATCTTGGTTATAGTAGTTTAGTTACTTTGTAGAGCGAGTATCCCAGTATAGGTATCTGGAAACTCTTGATAATATTAGGAAGTTCTATTCAGAATTTTTCTGGAATAGATAAATTGTTTGTTTGCTTGAATTGGTTGCTACGATTGGTAGTGTATGATTGATTGTGTGATTGCTGTTTAAAATTTAAATTCTTTAGCTGGGTTATTAAATTATCTTTGCTTTTAAATTTCAGGGACAAAATTCTTTTAAGGGGGGAGGAATGTGATGACCCAGAATTTTTAGCAATATCAATTTAATAATCTTTTTAATAATTAAATTGATTTGATCATTTTATATTATAAATTGACAAATTAAAATTTATTTTAAAGGTTAATGATAATAATTTGTTAATATCTATTAATATTTTTCTTTGCAATATAAATAAGCAAGATCAATTCTTTTGAAAGTTTATAATAATTTGATTTGGAAATATTTATTTTGGTAAATAAGAAGTTTTTAATGTAATAAAACTTTATATTCAAATTGTAATATATATGAATGTATATATTGTGATTTGAGATTTGTTTTAAAATTTAATGTGGAAATTAACAAATTTAATGTTAGAATGTTTCTATTTGAAATGTGTATATATATTTGTGTGTGTATATATATATATATATATATATATATATATATATATGAAATAGGAAAATTGTTAATTTAAATTTAACAAGAATTTTTCAAACTTTAATATATATAGTTTTGAAATTTGAAATGTTAATTTCATTTATTATTTTTGAAATGATATTTGAAGTTTAAATTTTTACAACAAAGTTAATTGCTTATTATTATAAACATATAGTTTAACTTGAGTTAGATAAGATTTAAATTTTAAATTTCATTTGCTTAATATCTTTTCATTTTAATTTTAACACAAGATAAATTTGTTTTAAAATTTTAAGAGTTGAATTAGAATAGATGTTTCAAACATATAAACATTAAATTGAATCAAAATGTAAGTTACTTGATTTCATATGAATATTTATTAAAGTATAAGTATGTACATTTTATAATTCATATGAATATTACATAAATATATGTATATCAGGCTTAAATAAATTATTAAAGATAAAATAACATTTAAAAGAAAACATTAATAAAACAATAATAACACTTGTTAGCCTTTTAATGTGGGTTAAGACAAGTGTAAGATCATTATGACCTTAAGTGACAAATGTCTTTTTCATTTATAATAATAAAATTTAAAATTTTGTTGTAAAATTAAAAGAAAAGATTTATCCTTCAGCTGAAAACATTTTTCTTCAACTCAAACAAATATACAAAACAAAGATCAGGAAAAACTAATGAAAACCTGGAATTGCAATTTGAAAACAAAAAGAGGAATATACTGGAAATTCTGTAATCAATGCAAGTTCTTCATCCATACAAACAAACAATTCTGGAAACATTCAACAATATAAGATCATCTTCTAATTTGTCAAGCAACTCAGTAATCAACTGCAAGTAGATTGATTTCAACATGCAATTCAGGTTCATCAAGCAATAAAATCAACATGCAAAGAATATTGCAAGCCTGGAAAGCATAAATCTCTGTCTTCTGCTTTTTTAACTAGGTGAGTAAATGAAATCTTTTAAAAAACAGTTTAAATCTTGTTTCAATTTGGTATTGTGATGGTTATCATGATGAATTTGGAAGACTTAGTTTATGTTGGATGCATGTTTGAATTTAGTGTATTGAAATGCCTGTATAAAAATTACTCTGTGTTTATAAAACAGTTTCAACCTTTATAATAAATTCATTAACTTGTTTTTGATTTCGAATTGGACCATGATTTGTTAAGAGAAGATGATTGTAACCAAGGTATCTTTCATCTAAAAATAGATACAGGTTGTTAAATCAAATAATTAGCTTGAATTTAAAAATTTACAGTAAAATCTTATTATGGGTCAAAAATTAATCGAATCAATTTTGGATTTGAATTATATAATTGAATTCCTAATGCAAAATCATGATTTTTGAGATTAGTATCATGATTTTTAGATTTGAAATTTGAGAGAATTTTGGGATTTACTGATTTGGGGTTTTTAGCCAAATCACGGCAAACCATGGCGAATTGGACCTCGCCGTTGATCATGAAGGTGGAGGAGGCAACAGGGGTCATGCGAAAAATACAATTGGAATTTATTATGGATTGAGTTGGCCGTGAATTGAATAAGTAGGGTTTAGTGTGCTATAGGTACTGATGTTGTTCTTTGGGTTGTTGCGACATCACGTTGCTTTTGGATGTGATCGCGTGCATTGCCGAAGGTTCAGAGGGATGTGGGGGAGCTACGGTAGTGGCGGCGTGGTCTCCGGTGAGGGAATGGTCGGCGGTGGTCGAGTTAATGGTGGGGCTTTCGAACAGTTTTTGGGCTGGGGGGCTAAATTTCGATTTTCAATTGAAATAAATTTTCTGGGTGATGCAATTGGATGTGGAGGTCGAGTGCGACCTGGGGATGATCGGTGTGGAGTTCGCCGTTGGTCACTGACGTCGTGCACGTTTATGTGCACGTTCATGGGCTACTGCAGGTTCTGGGAAGAGAGGTAGGGGAACTCGAAGAAGGTCTCGGGAGTTTTAGGTTACTTCTCGAAGCAAAAAGAAAGGTGGAAAGCACGGGGTAGACTCGGGGTTGACGCGAGTTTTTGGAGAGGGTTACTCGGGTTTTTATTATGCAGGTTTGAGTTGTTCGAGTTTAATGGGATTCAACTGCAATATTTATAAAGAAAGTTTTGGTACAGAAATTTTGTTTTTGAAATGTTGATTAATGTTTTAAACAAAAAATTCTTATATATTGAAATATATGAAGATTTTAAAATAAGTAAAATTTTAATAATAAGGTTTGAATGAAATTTTATTTAATAACTTTGAAATGTTAGAAAGTTTTAATTTGAATGTTTAAATTACTTTGATTGCTAATGTATATTATTTTATTTTAAATAAAGTATAATGATTAAGAATTTGATAATCAACTATAATAAAGATTTATATTATGTAAATTAGAATTTTTATTTATCTAAAGATAAATAATTGTGAGAATAATTGTGATAATTCAATTATAATTTATAAATAAGTGTTATTGATTAATATAAATAATTTAATTAAGATGATGTTTTCTTAATCAAGAATCTTTATTATATAAGAAGTTAAGAATCATTTAATTAATTTTAAATGATTAAATTAAATAATTAATTAAATAATTAATTAAATAATTAATTTGTGATTAATTAAGATAATCACTTATGGGTTAATCTTATATAATTTCTTGGGAAGTAACTAAAGTAATTAAGTGGTTAATTACTAGAGGTAATTAAGTAAAGGATAATTACTTATTTAAAAGTAATTAAGTAAATGTGATTAAGAGTTAATCACTTAGTTATTAATTAAAGAATTAATTAATAATTAGTTAAAGATTTAAATTATCTGATTTATGATTAATGAATAAAAGAATTAAGAGTAATTAATTAAGTGATTAATTACTTGTTAAAGTAATTAATTAAGAAAGAAATTTAATTAATGGAAGTAATCATTAATGAATGAAAATAATTAATTAACTAATTATTAATTTATAATTTAAGAATAATTAGTTTATTATTAAGTTTTAATTACTAAATGTAATTAAAGTAATTAATCAAAGGTGATTAATTAAAAGTAATTAATTAAATATGATTAATTAATAGTAATTAATCAATGTGATTAATTAAAAGTGATTAATCAGGTGTAATTAATTAAAGGTAATTAAGAAATAATTATCAGGATAATTAAAGAATAGTTAATCAAGTATGATTAATTTTAAAAAGGTAATTAAGAGGTAATTACTTAGTATAATTTGGAAGTAATTAATCTGGATGATTAATTAATAGGGTAATTAAGTAATAATTACTTAAAGTAATTAAGTGATAATTAATCAGGGAAGATTAATTGAAATGGATAATTAAGTGATGTTAGTTAATTAATTTGTAATTAATTAATGAATAAGAAGTTGAATTGAAGATAATACAAGTGATTAATTAAGGATTAATTTAATTTAAGGATTAATTAAATTAATCAAGTTTGAATCAATCTTGTTTATGAATGATTAATGATTGGATGATATATATCATTGGATGAGTTAATGATATTGGTTGCTGTTGGATGACATTGATTGATGGGCGATGATGTGAATATGCTATATCTGAATGTGATATATATGCTGCTTTGTGATATGTATAGATGCATGTGATAATAGATGCTTCTCTATCTATGTAATATGATACATCCATTTATGTTAAGTGATATTTCTAAATATCTGTTGTTTAAATCCTTTAAGTATAACTTGGACATTAAAATGGCGTTTGGTTTCGATGAGACCGGGATCGGGTTTCCATATTTGGATATCCGAAAACCACATCGATTCCAATTAAACGTAGGTCGTTAATCCAAGTGGAGCAAGTGAAGACTCGAGGTGAAGGGCTATACGTCAGTATAACTCTGTGGGTGATTCCGTAATGAGTTTGACGGAATAGTGCTTATAGGTTTGAGATGGTGATTTGGAGTGCAAGGGCTATGGTCGTTGACTCTGAGGGTGATTCCAAAATGAGTGCAACGAGATAGTGCCTTCGGTTTCGTTCGAACCCGGAACGAACTTGTATGGATTGAATGCTTTCAGCACATCGTCAGGCGGACGATGAGCATTCTAAGATAATTGGTCCTATAAAGGTAATCGCAGCCTCAAGCCTCATCAACCGAGAATGGCTAAAACAGGGAAGGTGGAGCAAGGCTTCGTGGGTAGCTCCCACTGGAGAGCAAGATACATCCCTGTCTAGATGTCCCTTTTTATTTCGGCTTTGTGGGCGGTTGGAACTGCAGCCAACTGCGGGGTGGTCTTGTTCGGGACTGTTCAGTAAGGAATGGTCCCGGCTTTGTGTTGCAGGGGAGTGGGAGTACTCCTCGGTACGGTGATCTAGGCCACGTACTGTGACGGGCGGTACCCCAGTAGCCCTGCCATTGATGGAAACCCATTTTCCCTACGAGACCCTACGGTTTTGTTTGTATTACCCACTTTTGTGGCTAGTAGCTGGAATTTAATAGATGTAACAATTTCGGCTATTTCATATTTACTTGAAAACCCTAGACACTATTATAATATCATTGGATTTCCTATCAAATGTTTTGGTTAGCGTAAGGTAAAAACTTTTCCATGTTTATGTGTGGAAAGTCTTACGTGATACCTTTTCTTTTCAAAGGATTTTCTAAAGTTAAGCAACCTTAAACCGTTTACTCACACCAGACCCTTGTCTGACCCGAGTGTTTATTTTCTGTTTTATTAAACTCTTGGGTACTCATAATATATATGAGTAGTCAAGTGATTCAGGTTATCTCTTGACGAATTCTGGAGGAGCTTTGGAGCAGGAGGCTTCAGCGTGTAGATATAGTTAGAGTTTCCGCTGTGTTGTTATTCTGTGTTGATGTTCTTGTATTGTATTAGACAGAATTGTTATAACTGTCTAAAATGAGATGTATAGTTGTGTACTCTGATGTATATGATACTATGTATATATTCTATATTATATTTAAATCGTTCCGCTGTGAGATTCTGATGTGTTGTTTCTTTTTCTTCTCTTTCTTTTCTTCTTCTATCCCTTTCTTTCTTAATTAGTGATGCAATTTTCTGGTGATAGAAAGTCGGGTCGCTACAAATTCTGTGCTCGAATCCGGATCAAATCACTATGCGAATAGAATAATATACGTACACCCAACGTATTTATCTTTATTGATTATTAGCCAAATCAATCCCTTTCTATTCACCTTTACTTTGATTTCCATTCACTTACTCACAATTGCTTGAATCCTCATTTGAATTATCACCTCAATTCTTATCTCAAATGGATATTCAATCATAAAAAGTTTGAACTCTGACCATTTTCAAATTAGAAAATAGCTTGAAAAGTTTAAAATAGATAAGTAGTGGAAAATAATTATTAGTTTGTAAAATAGCTGTAAAATAGTTAAGTAATTGTAAAATAGTCGAAAAATAGTCAAATAGTTATATAAATTTTAAATAATTGCAAAATAGTTGTAAAATAGTAATTAATTTGTAAAATAGTTGAAAAATAGTAATTAGTTTATAAAACAGTTGAAAAATAGTTAAATAGTTCCAAAATAATTGTAAAATAAGTATAAAATTGTTTGGGCTTTTAAAAGAAAGATTGCATATAGTAAATAGCTTGGAAAAATAGATTTATATTAAAACAATTTATTTTGAAAATAGTCCAGAGTCAAACTGTTCACTTTCCTACCTCCATTTCCAATCATTCCACTTTAAATTTCCACTTCCACTTAAATTGACTTGGTTCCAATTTAAATAACTTCAGTTTCCCTTGAACTTGATTTATCTCCAATTCAAGTTGAATTGATCTCAATTTCTTTCCAAATTCAAATCAAATTCCATTTGATTTTAAACTTATTCAACTTTAATTACAATTCCAAATTATTCAAATCAATTTGGACTAATTCAATTCAAATTTCGAATTTAAACCATCCTGAATTATATAAATTCGAGTTAAATTTTTAAATGTTGTTTTAATCCTTTAAATCAAATCAACTTATATCTATAAACCATTTAATTCTGGATCCAAATTCCATTTTACCTTAATAATGGATATATTACCATACCCCTTTTCTTCATTCATTTAAACAAATCTAATTTTAGATTATTAATAACAACAGGATGGTATCATTCAAATTATTTTAAAACATCCATCTGTTTCCAATTTCTAGATCTGAAACCCAATTTGAGACTATCCATAACTCCCATTTTAAATCGACCATTTAACTTCCCAAGTTAAATCCCAATTTCATCTTGAAATTTCCAATTCAGGTTGCTTGTTAAATTACTTAACTTTCCCAAAGTTAAATTCAATTCATTCATTCAGTCAACCTTACTCAAATTTGAATTCCCACTTCAAATTTTCAAATTTCTAATAATATTCTTTCTTACTTATAAGTTCAAAACTTATATCACTTCGGGTTTTCACATCACATTGCAAGGAAAATTCAAAACTCAACCTTAGAGTTTATTTCAAACATACATATTTATTTCCTTTTCACAACAAGTTACTTTAAATTTAAACCACCTTTGGTTTTAAATTCAAAACAAATTCCTATAAATTTTCAAACAACTCTTGTTTGAATCAAGCTCTTTTATTCAAATAATACTTATTTATTATTTCTTTTAGCACTTTGAAACAATTTTCAAATTCTGGACCAAGATTTAAAACTTCACAATTTAAATCATCTTTAATTCGTATTTATAAGTCTTACTTCCCTAATGTTTTACTTCCTTAAAACATTTCATCACTTTAGGATAATAACCAACGTTATTACCACTGGAAATCAATTCACTATTATCTTATTTTGAAAATTCTTTTCCAAATTTAATCTCAGTTCGAATCTATTTCAAACTTATCTTTATTAAATTCAAATTTGGTTGTATTTCTATTACCACTTAATTCTTATTATTACTTTAACAACCAATTACCTTAATATTTATTAGAAAGAAATATTGCTTTATATATCAAAATATATTCTTATATAAAATCATTTAAAATCTTCATATAAGAAAATAACAAGTATGCTCTCATATATATACACTCAACTCATTCTAGAGTACCATTGACCCTATCCTAAATGATTATCCCACCAGAGCCAAGGTTCTCGCTTACCTTCAGCTCTGATACCAAATGTAGTGACCCAGAATTTTCGATCTTGAAAATTCCAGATAGTTAGGGAAAAGAAGAGAGAGATAGAAGAAAAAGAAGAACAGAAACACCAACATCTCACATTCGCGGCGGATAAAATATAATATCAATAATATCAGTTTACAATGAAAACTGTACTTGTCAAATTTCACATTAATACATCAGAGTTACAACATATATACAAACACTGGATATGTACAATCAATATGTCTCAGGTATACAACAATATAATATAGCGGAAACACTCCATACGTTTCTGCCATCCAGCTCGCCTCCTAAGCTCCAGAAAACCTTACCTGAAAATCTGTAATACTCGGTCTAACCCGAGCATTACATCAAAGTAACACCCGGGTCAGGCTGGACACCAGCATGAGTAAACTCATCTAACATGGAATACAACAGCATAAAACTTACATAAAACCCGGGGTAACTTGTATCAATTTACAACTTCACAAGTCGTTAGACATCACTTACATCACACATCAATTTCTAAGTACCAAAATTTAGATTAAATGGTCCAATTCACTTAAATCATTCCATTTCAGCCTATTGATTCCACACATCAAATTATAAAGAATTGAAGTGGTTACAGGTATTTACTAATATCCGACTCTGGTCTCTTCGAATCCAATGTCATCTGAACCCAAGTTATCCAATTAAATACAATTCAATTTTAATTACTGGATAACACTTTTACATAGCAATTCATAATTGATAGATAATCACATTATCACTGTCCATCCAATATATCATATTACAAAGCAATTCATATCAGAGATATCAACCAATTCAAAGCACTCGTCGTCATTCAATCATTTAAGCAAGATTGATCACTTCCATTAATTAGATAAAGTAATGATTCTCTAATTACTTTCATTAGTTAATTATTCTTAGATTTCATTTAATAATTAACTTTTAACTTAATTACATTCATTTGTCAACCTTGATTCATCACAATTAGAAATTAACTTCCCAAAATTATTCCATCAATTAAACCAATTCCTTGAATAATTATATTAAATAATCCTTTAATTACACTGAGTAATAATCACTAAATTCCTTCCACCAAGTAATTATCCTTCAATTACTTCCCATCAAGTAATTTCCTTTTAATTAATTACATCCAGTAATTATCCACTCATTACTTCACTAAGTAATTACACATCATTAATTACCTTAAGTAATTATACTTAATCTTTAATTAATTATATTTATTAATCACCCTTGATTAATCTCATTCTGTAATTAATTACTTTTAATTAATTACATTACTTAATTAACTTCCTATGACTTTTATTAGTCGGTTCTTAGATTAATTACACTAAGTAATTAATTATTAATTACTTCTACTAAGTAATTATTCTTTATATTAATTACACCAGGTAATTAACCTAAAACTACCTTCAATCTTCAATTAATTACATCCTGTAATTACCATTACTAATTACTTCACTAAGTAATTGCACTTTATAAACCTCATTAAGTAATTATACTCAATCCCATCATCAAGTGATTTTTTTAATTAATTAAACCAATTAATTACCTTAATCAAATCATATTAATTAATTACATAGAGTAATTAATCCCTTTAATTACTCCCATTAAGTAATTATACTTAAACAATTTCACAAATAATTAATTTTAAATTAATTAATTTCTCTTTAAATTACTTCGTTAATTTAATTAATCATTTATTATCCAAGACCTTCATTAACTTAAAGATAAATCTTTTATCTTTATTAATTTCTAATAAACCTTGAAATCACTTATCATTATAATATAAAAACATATAACTCCTTTAATTAACTACTTGATTACATATTTAAGTTAAGTTTAAAATAAACTTAAGATTCTACTTAAAATATTTAAGTAAAATATCATACAACTTCTTAAACCAATATTTAAAAATATTATCATACAAAGGGATAATATTTTTATTTAAAATCAGTTTAATCTTGATTTACTTAAAGTTTAAAAACTTGTTTTCATAAAACTTTAGAAACTGTTTTAAAATTTCACTTCGGGTCCAACCCAGGTCCTAACCGAGACCTTTCTCGAGAACTTCCCTTTTTTCCTTTCTCTCTTTCTTTTTTTATCACCTGTTAAAACTTTTAAGTACTGTAACACTAATAAACTCACACGAGCAACCTGATAAAATACCCAAGCCCACCATTTCTTCTCGAGCATCAACCCGAGCAGAAAACTTCTTCGACAAAACAACACTGTGCATTGAACTGGTGCGCATGCGCCAACGGTCGGCGACACTCCGACGCCCTCGACCATCACTCACAAGTCACTGGTCGTCCTCTCTTTCGATTTTCCACCGCTCAAACATCAAACTAAATTGAAATCGAAAATCAACAAGCTCGACCTACCGGAACAAATACTCCGACCAGAAAAATCGCCTAGTCAAAGCAACACCGATCACCGGAGATGCCACTCCTCCGACCCTAACCTCGCTTATAACTCAAGCTTCTTTTCTCCCTCGTCCCGATCAACTCGACGCTACGTCGAAGACATAGTGATCAAATTTCTGACCTACGACAGAACTAGGGTTAAAAGCTCAATTGAACTATCGCCGACGCCATGGCGATCTACCCAACTCCTTGTCATTTTTCCCAGCTTCAACGATCACCAGGCTAGCTCCAGCCAAAACCCCAACCTCCAGAATCAACCCAGTCACCAGAAACTTGCTCGAAAACGAAACCTGATCATCCCCAAATTGCAAACTCAATACCAAATTAAAACTCATGAAATTTGTTTTAAAAATTGAGTTTTCTAGAGTGGATTCAAATTACATGCTTGAATTTACAAATTAAATTATTTAATTTGCATCAATTAAAAAAAATCTACTGTGTTTTTTTTACTGATTCCAGAAGAATTTTAAACATATAATACTTAACTTATTTTTAAAACCAAAATCTCATCTGCACAAACTAATTTTGTTTAGAATTTAAATCCTAATAACATACAGATAAAGAGTTGATTTGATTTTTGCTTTGTTTTTAATTCTGTAGTCTAAAACACAGAAGAACAGGTTCAATCAATATACACAGAATAGATACACATATATCCAGAGATCCATCCAAATATATACACATGCAAAGCACATAACTGATCCAGAAATCCATATGCACAGATTTAAATCTACTTAAGCTTTTAAAATGTATAGAATTACTCACCTGTATATGCATAGAACAAAGAAACAGCTTTAAAAACTAGCTTTTAAAAACTTTGCACTTGAATGCTGAAATGCTTTTGTTTAGAAACTGAGTTGCTTGCTTTGATTTGAAAAAAATGCAGTTGCGTGCAGCAGACAGCTTCCAGATTTCACTTAAAACTTGCATCTTGGTTACAAACTTTAGAACAGAATTGAAAATGCTTTTACAGGCTTTGATCCGATTCTGGTATTTGAAAACTTGTTTGCTTTGCATTTTGAAATGAGGATTTGTTTTCTAGAACATTTTTCATCTGCATTTTGCTATTTTGATTCAGAGAACTGCACTTGTTGATTTGCAGTTTGTAATTGATCATTCGTGTAGTACACTTTCAGTTTGTCTTTTGCTTGAATTTATTAATGATCTTCATTTTTCTTAAAATTTGATTTTCAGTTTCTTGAGAAAGAAAAATGTTGTTTGAACTAAAAATGATTTTGCTAAGTTTTTACTTAATACATTTTTAATAAATGTTTTCAAAAATAAACAAAACAAATGACACTTGTTGCTTTAAGATGTAGATTGTTTTACAAGTGTCTTCCTTAAGAGTTAAATGCCTTACACATGTTACACTTCAATATTAAAATAATTACTCATTTTTATAAATGTTTTTAAATTGATTTCTTATTTATATTATCATGTTTTAATGTTTATATTAATTTAGCTTTTAATGTTTATATATATAAATTACCTTTAAAATTACATTCTTTAATGTTTATTTGTATATTTTTAAAATATAATTTCAAAGCTAAATTGTAAAGAAAGAAATTTTAAAAAGAAAAGGATACTGAACTAAATCTTATTTTAAAGTTTCAAACTAAATTATTGTACTAAAATATATAAACCAAATTTATTTCAAAAACCCATTTTTAAAAGAAAACAAAATAAACTTTTATTATAATATATAATTTAAGGCTATTATATTTTTAAAAAAAATAAATATTTAGTTTACTTACTTTTGAAAATATAAAATAGATTTTTAATTAAGCTATTGAAAACTTTCTATATTAAATTCAATCAAATTCTCCAATTCACAATATATATTCATATATATATATATATATATATATATATATATTATAAATTTGAAAACATTCTTATTAAATTTAAATTTAAATTAAAACCATACTCCTTATTTACAATGTATACAAATATATATACACACATTATAAATAGAATATCTTTTTAATAAGTTAGCAAGATAAATTTTATCATTTAAATATTTTAACTTTGAAAAGAATAAAATTCCCAAATTAAATTCTCATTATCATTATTATAAATTTTGAAAAGATAACATTTATCAAATTAAATAATTATTAAAGATAAATCCTATTAAATTAGATTATTAAATCAATATTGCCTAAATTTTCGGGATCAAATTAATTAGTCCCGTTAATTACAAAATCGAGTTGTCACACTTAAAGATTGGCACACCAATATCGAGGATGTTGTAGAATATGCTAATCTATGATTTTTGTTTGATGATAATAAACATATATATATATATATATATATATATATTTGTTTAATTGTATTTTTTGTTGTACAATTTTATTTTCCACATAATTAAATAAAAATTTATTGAATAAAATAAATTACACCAAATTCAAATTCAAACTAATATTTTATTCAAACAAATATTTTTATTGCAAATTCAAATAGTACAATTTTAAGCTCTCACTACATTTATATATTTTCAATTACAATACAATTTCAATTACAACACGTTTTGCAATTTACAATGTCACTCGCTACATTTTCACTCAACACACACATTGATTTTCAACTTTGTTCCAACTTGAATCCATCATTTGAATTATCTTCAAAATAATCGCCGACGCTGAAAAATTGAAAAAGAAATATTTCATAGTTCAAAGTGAAGTATGTGTTCTGAAAATGTTATTTGCCTCAGTTATTTGGATTGTCCATCATCATTGATTTTTTCCATCTTACACGAACAGCTTGTAACATGCACAGTGTATCACTGTACATGTCACATGGCCTTGCATACCGATATACACTTGCATGTTAGAACTACAGGGACATGTGAGCACAAGGTCAAACCCGAGCCAAAGCTGGATTCAACTCAGGTGCAAATCCAAAATAAAAATCAAAACAAAACTCAAAGAAACCGGACTCATGCAACAAGGTCGACCAGATCACAAAACAATGTACATAGGAACTCAACGAAGCTTCGGATCAAACATTAATGTTAAAGACTGCAACAAGACCTATCACACTTACAGCAAACTCCAAATAAGAATCAAGCTACAACATATATATATATATACATGTATGTGTGGGAAATGCGGAATACGAATCTTAAAGCTAGGATTAACACTAGAGGAGGGGTGAATAGTGTTTAAAGGAATTGCTAAATCTTTTTGAGTTTTTGTTAATTTGAACACAAATGTATGTAATATTCAGACACAGATATGATCACAAAATCAAACACAGATACAGAAATAAAGCAAAAGCAATAAAGGAAAGAACACACATGATTTTATACTGGTTCGGAGTTACCCTACATCCAGTCCCGCACACAAGTACGAATTTCCTTTCAAAAGCAATTATACAATTACACCCTCGATTTCAACGCCACGAGGTACACCACTCCAAATTCACAATCCTCTGGGTAGAGATACTTGATTTCACGTGCAACAAGTTCACCCAATTGATTTCCAAGGCTACAATCACACCTTTTCTCACTTGATTGATTTCACAGGCTACAATCACACCTTTTCTCGCTTAGATTATTACAAAGAAGCCTATAACTCTGCATAGCACTGAGATTTTGTTGAGATAGTGATAGAGAATCAAACCAGTAATGATCTAGTTAGATTCAATGTTGATTTCGGCAGAGTAATGGTAAAAATGTGTATAAACAAATGTGGACGAAGAAGAGGAGTGAAATCGGAGAAAATATGAATACAAATTCGTTCAAAACTACCCCTATTTATAGTAGAACAACAGCCATGTCCATTCGTGGAAGGATTGACAAATAGACACTTCCTTTGAAATTCAAAATTTTGAAATAAACTGCTGCCATGTCAACATGGGGTACTTGAGGATGTCGACATGCCTAAGGTTTTTTTAGTAATTTGCTTTTCTTTGAAAATAACTTCCATATTGTATTAAAACTATTTTAAACTTTATAAATATACTTAACTATAGTTAAAATACATAAATAAATATAAAGAATAATATTTTGGTATATATATAAATTTATATTTAAATCTAAGTATAAATATTAAAAGTTAAATATATTATTATTAAAAGATAGTTTAAAAACTAAGGATAATTTGATTTTGAAAATAAAGATTATTTTAAGGCTAAAAGTATTTAAAACCAGGATAAATATTTTTTATTATTTTAAAAGGAAGGTTTTGAAATCATTTTGAAAACAAGATATAATTTTGTAAAATCATTTGAATAAAAGGTTAGCGGATACAAAACAATGTTCCGCTACATT
Source organism: Allium cepa (assembly GCA_030765085.1). Taxonomy (NCBI): domain Eukaryota; kingdom Viridiplantae; phylum Streptophyta; class Magnoliopsida; order Asparagales; family Amaryllidaceae; genus Allium; species Allium cepa. The sequence goes on from CM060934.1 coordinate 132,238,563, forward strand.
TTTTGTAGGTTCCATCCTACTTAGGTTTCCATCCCTTTAACAGGCTCGAAGTGGATCCCATTCCACGAATAAAACGGATTTTAAGATGCCAGTGCTTTTCTAGGAGTTTTAACAAAATACCTAATTAGATTACTTATTATTGAAATCTTGAGCTCTTGATAATCTTGATACTCATGAGTCTTCAATCTTGATATCTTGAATCTCTATACTGTACAGTCTTCATTCTTGGTACCTGGATGGTTAAATCCTGCGTATGCATATATATCTAAACTATAATGTTAGTATTTATATTTTATAATCTTATTCTAAAGTTGTTGTCATCAAAACCATCATCTCAAGGACTAACAATCTCCCCCTTGTTGATGATGACAACCTTTGTTTATAAAATATTACTTATATCCTAATAACTCACCCTAAAACTAATAACTCCCCATTAATCTATGCCTAACTATCCTATTTTATATTTCTTCCCCTTTGTCATCAACAAAAACTAAGTCGAAACTATATAACTCCCCCTTAATCTAATACTCTATATCATGTGATTATAACGATCAACACTTGATTCTAAAACTAAAACTTAATCCTAAATTACAAACTATCCTAACCAAGATTCCATATATGATAATACTTATAATAGTGAGAAATCAAATATAAGAACACAAATTATTTATTAATTATATACTTTTTTATTTACATTTTCGTAGAGAACGTAAGAAAGAACATACAACAATAGGAAAGAGAGAAAAGAAACTAATGTGTGTCTTTGAAAATGGGAGATCTATGAACCGAACAATTTGGGTAGTGGAAACAGAAATTTCCACGTTGTTCGACTAGATTTCCATCCTTGTCAAAGCACACTTCTCCAACGCAGACGACTTTGTCGTCATCTTCAGCGTGCTCTTCTTCCACAAAGGCTTCTTCTTCTTCTTCTTCCTCGCTGTCCTCTTGCACTTGATCTCCTGAAGACTCTTCATCAATCAAGATCAGATTAGCGTGATTGTCCATTAGAAATTTTTGCAAATTTCTAAGGATTTTGCCTTGCCGTTCTTGTTCTTTGGCTATTCTAAGTTGCACCACTTGAATTTCAGTCATTAGTTGCAGTGCATCCTTCAAAGAATCCTCCATTTTCATCACTAGTGTGAGCGTAGTTCGTTGAAATGGTCTAGAAGAAGGAGAAGGGAACGAAAAGGTTGAATTTTTGTTTGATTTGGAAGAGAAGGCCATTGTTTAATTGATTTCAAAAGTTAGAACAGAGAGAGAACACGGAGAATGATCAAAATTTCAAAATAGAAAGAATATATAACCACTTATTTGAATTTTGGTGGGAAAAATTTCAAAAAATAAAAAAATCATTATATCTCGACATGGGTAGAGGGGGATGTCGACATGGTGCTTGATATTTTTACTATTTGATTTAATTTTTAAGTGTAGTTTGTTATTTATATTTTATATTTCAGTTATTGAACCAATACCTAACTTCTTAATTTAGTAAATATAGATTCATTTAAGGGTTTTGTCAAGATATCAGTAATTTGATTCTCAGAATTGAAATAATCGAGAGTAATTACTTCCTTACTTATATTATCTCTGAGAAAACGGTGTCTGATATCAATATGTTTAGTTCAAGCACGATGAGTAGTATTTTTGGATAAATTTATTGCACTAAAATTGTCACAATAAATTGGTGATTTTGAGATATTTAGACCAAAATCTTTTAAAGTTTGTTGCATAAATATTACTTGTGAACAAGCCAAAGCAGTAGAAATATTTTCTACTTCGGTTGTTGATAAAGAAACTGTGTTTTGCTTTTTACTAAATGTTGGGTGTGTTTCGACCGGCTTCTTCCCTACCATCGAACCAACTCTCACCGGACCGGTTCCACACCATGCCCACGAACCACCTATCTCCTGAGAACTGACCGAACCAACCCTACCTCGCAAAACAACACCGAACCGGCCCATACCGAACCGAAACCACCGAACAAACCTCCACCGGTCCAACTCCATCTCCATGCTACCACCGAACCAGCCTCCTGCCGATCCAACACCCAAGACCATCTACCGCCGATCCAGGATCCATCCACCCATCACCGATCCATGTTACCACCGATCCATGCTGCTATCGGTCCAACTCCATCTACCACTACCGAACCAACATAAGGATGGCATGCCGGACCGACACTACCAGGCCAGATTGCACCAGCCCAGGCCCGCTAGTAGCTATATACATCCAAGACCCCTGCCCCCAACCTCACTCTATAAATAGAGGGGCAGGGGTACAACAATGGCAGACAAGTTTGAGAGCTCAAGCACGGAAGGAACTTTCAAACAACTTTCATATACTTGTATACAAAGCTTTGTACTTGTAATCTGAAAGAAAAAGGAGAATAACATATAAAGTGGACGTAGGCACGTTCTGGCCGAACCACTATAAATCTGTGTGTCTTTTACAGTTTAGTCACCCAAACCATCCAGATCAACATATAATCAACTAAATCATACGACTAGGAGGTGTTTGCCCAATTTTTGTGTAAACATTTTTGGTGCTTTCACTGAGAACCAGGAGCTCGAAGCTTCAGCATCTCCCACTTAACCCTTTTTCTATCAGCATCGTTCATTGCTTGGAAAACATGCCTCCCGGACGGACGAAAGATGCTAACATAGGAAAGAACATCGCAACTGGCAGTATCCCAGATCCAACGATCAGAAACCAAGACAATTGTACGGTTCCAACAGCAAACGAAAATCAGGCAAATCCGACAACCCCTGCTACGGAACAACCAATTACAAGGACGGATCTAGAAAGGATTGTGGATGAAGTAAATAACCACTTCGCATCTCAACAAGAAGCCTTGGTGGACCAACTCATGTCACACTTAAGGGATGCTGAAGAATCCTACCGCAACACTGAATCATGGGGCGAGTCCCGGTCTGGAGGATCTGGGAGACGACAAAGGTCTTTTTTCTTCGAAGAGGTTAACAACAGAAACAGCAATGGTAGGAGCCAAGCCCGGACTCAGCCCGAATTCCGACCCGAGAAAACACTTGGAACCGAACCCAACATGGGAGGTACCAGGAGGGGGGCGGATGTAGCTGAGCCTGTCATGCTACCTAACCATGGAAACACTAGTAGACGGGGCCGAACAGGAGTCCAGCCCGAAGTTGGACCCGAGGAAGTGCTGAGAACAGAACCCAGCAGGGGAAGATCAAGGCAAGGGCCAACTGTGGCTGACCCCAGCATGCCCCCAGAAGACCAGAGGCAGCCATTGGAGAATGGTAGGAGTGACAGACGATACCAATCCCTACAAGTCGTCTGGACGGAATCAGTCCCGCAGGGAAGAACCAAACTCATTTCTATCCGCTCCAAGTTCTGATGAAAGGATGGCGCGATTGTTCAGAGAGTGCGTCCAACGGGAGCAAAGGGATCGGGGGATAGGTGCTAGGGTAACCAGCCCCTTCACCCGTAATATCGAAACTGCCATCACCCCCCGGGAATGGAAAATGCCAACAATGGAACCTTACAAGGGAACCTCTGACCCCATCGTACACTTACAGAGATACACCCAGCATATGCTCATGAGCGGAGCAACGGAGGGAGTGTTGTGTAAATGCTTCCCACTATTCTTGGCAGATCTAGCTACTTCCTGGTTCTGCCACCTACCCCAAGGGTCCATCAGCTCATGGGAAATGTTGAAAGAAAAGTTCATCAGCCAGTTCCGCATTCATGTGGAACAACCCAAGGACGCTTATTCCTTATCTAATATCAAACAGAAACCCGAAGAGACAGTGCAACAATATCTAACCCGATTCAACGCCGTAGCGACCGCAGTCCAAGATGCCGACGAGAAACTTATCCTAATGGCCCTCTGCAGTGGTGTACATCCGGATACTAAATTTGCTAGAAGACTAACCAAGGAAAAACCAGCTACTTTACTTGATTTCTTCCATGAAGCTGGAAAGTATAAGAGACTTGAAGATGCTGCCACTGAGAGGCAGTCAGGGCAACAGGCTAAGACAGCTCCAGACAAGACTCCCGCTGCAGCAAAGGATGTTCGAAGAAGTGACTCTAGAGACAATGCTGGGGGCAAGAAGGGAGAAAAGCGCTTATATCGACCAGGACCAAGATTTGACTCCTACACTCCTTTGATTGAAACAATCGAAAACATCTTCCTAGCCACTCAAGACGAAGTTAGATACAAGCGCCCCCCGCACAAGAAGGAGTCAGATAACGCACTCAAGTCTGAAAAGTTCTGCCGCTTCCACGAATACCATGGACATGACACCAATGAATGCCACCATCTCCGTGACTTGATTGAAGAACACATTAGAAGGAAGAGACTGGAACGCTATGTAAAAAGCCAGAACATGACTCAAGCTCCCACCAATGAAAACCCAGGGCTTCCCCTCGCAGAAGTAGGCGGAGGAAATCGCAACACCAGCGGCTCTAGTCAAGAGAAGATAGTGGTCCATACCATATCAGGAGGGCCACACATCGCCGACAGAAGCTGGGCAGAGATGGAAAGATACGGTAAGTCATTTAGAAACGATGAAGGCTATGTTAATTCTGTTATGGAAGAACGCCACCCGAAATTGAAAGAGAATGACGACATCACATTCAGTAGGCGTGACCTAGAGGGAAGATAGTACCCACACATGGATCCTGTGGTCATCTCTGCCTGGTTCGGTCCAGCCAAAGTTTTTCGAATTTTAATAGACATTGGAAGCTCAGTAAATATCCTATTCAAGCATGCTTTCGACAAAATGAAGCTGTCAATGAAGGATGTGTCTCCCTACAATAAACCACTACATGGTTTCACTGGAGATGCGAAGATGCCCCTCGGGCAACTGGACCTCTTTGTCGAAATAGGAAGTCATCCCCGCTCCGCTGTGCGAAAACAAACGTTTGTACTAATAGAGAACCATTCGGTCTACAACGCCTTTTTGGGAAGACCAGCCTTGTTCGACTTCCAAATTGTCGTAGCCCCATGGTGCCTGAAGATGAAATTTCCAACAGATAACGGAATAGGAGAAATGGAGGGAGATCAAGACGCTGCTCGAGACTGCTATGTAACTGAACTTTGCAATAACCGTAGAAAGAATAAAGGGAAAAATGCAGAGACTACTCTCTGCATGAAAAACTTGGAAGCATAGCAACTAAGGAAACCCCCCCTTCGATATACCAGTGGTCCTTTCAATGAGTTAGACCCGAGGGACAAAGAGGAGGAGGTCACCGCCAAGCCTGCAGAGGCTATGGAATTCGTAGCTGTAGACAAACACGACTCAAGTAGACTATTGAAAATCAGATCTCCACTAAAAGAAGAATTAAAGGATCAACTCATTGATTTTCTTCGCCACAACTTGGATATATTTGCATGGACACATGCTGACATGACTGGAATCTCCCCAGACATTGCATGCCACGTACTGAACATCGATCCCACCAAGGTGCCAGTAAAGCAGAAAAAGAGAAGCATGGGGGCAAAACGATCAGCAGCCGTAGAGGAAGAAGTAAAGAACCTACTTGCCAATAACTTCATACGAGAAGTCATCTACCCGGGCTAATGGGAAGTGGCGAACATGCATCGACTTCTCCAACTTAAATGACGCTTGTCCGAAGGATTGCTTCCCACTCCCCTGAATCGATCAGCTCGTGGACAGCACCACCGGACACAAACTCTTATCTTTTATGGACGCATACTCAGGATATAACCAGATCCCTATGCACGCCCCCGATCAAGACCACACTAGTTTCATCACTGACTGGGGATTGTACTGCTATAGAGTAATGCCTTTTGGACTTAAAAACGCCGAAGCTACTTATCAACGCCTCGTCAACAAGATGTTTGCGGAACTAATAGGACGAACTATGGAGGTTTATGTGGATGACATACTGGTGAAATCGAGGAAGGCCAACGATCATATAAACCACCTGGATGAGATGTTTCAAGTACTTCGCCAATATGGAATGAAGCTGAACCCTCTAAAGTGCTCCTTCGGAGTGTCGTCGGGAAAGTTCTTGGGATTCATCATCCATGCCAGAGGGATTGAAGCAAACCCCGAACAAGTTCGGGCTTTGCAAGATATCAAGATACCATCCACTCGAAGAGAGATGCAAAGCCTAAACGGAAAGGTGGCTGCCCTAAGCAGGTTCATCTCTAAAGCAACCGACAAATGCATCCCTTTATTTGAAGCTCTAAAGAAAGACAAAGGGAACTTCGAATGGACCGACGAATGCTCGATAGCCTTCCTTAACTTAATCGGACACCTCCAGAGACCACCAGTAATCTCAACTCCAAATGAAGGCGAGGAACTATACCTATACCTTGCTGTATCATCCCATGCTTTAAGCGCCGCTTTGGTGAGAGAAGACAACCGCGCGCAGCGGCCCGTATACTTTGTAAGCAAGAGATTTACAGGGGCAGAAGCCAGATACCCTAAACTTGAAAAGCTAGCATACTGTCTGCTAATCACGTCACGGAAGCTGCGACACTATTTCCAATCTCATTCCATCAGAGTTTTAACCGATCAACCGTTAAGGTAGGTACTCCATCGCCCCGACACTTCTGGGCGACTACTTAAATGGTGTATTGAACTGAGTCAATATGATATCACCTACCATCCTCGCACCGCTATCAAGGGGCAAGCAATAGCTGATTTCATTGCCGAATTCACTACTAACGAAGGTAAGGAGCAGTCTGAAATAGCAGAAGATATCAAGTGGAATCTCTTCGTAGATGGAGCATCAAATGAATAAGGCTCGGGGGCAGGTGTTGTGATAATCACCCGCAGGGGAAGGAAGTTGCACTACACCCTAAGGTTGGAATTCGCTGCCACCAACAATGACGCAGAATACGAAGCAGTGATAGCCGGATTAGAACTTGCCCTGGAGATTGGAGTCAGTTCTTTATGTCTCCATAGTGATTCTCAACTTATAGTAGAGTGTTCACTGTGTGTTTGAAGGTCTTCGTGGCTGTGATTTGGAGGGAAAGAAATTTAAGAGTTTTTGAAAATGTTAAAAGGAATGACATGGTCTTATGGAAAGAAATGAAATGCAGTATACACAAGCAACTGAAGCACTGTGCTAGTAGCATCCCGCTGTCTATGTTACAAGCTTGGACTTGATTTTGATGTTTCTCTTCCTTTTTTATTTTTCAGTTATCTTCCTCTTTGTTTTTTCTATGTATCTCTTTTTTTATTGTTTGTTGCAATAAAACTGGTAGGGGCCCAGATAACCCCGCTGGCTTTGCCAAAAAAAAAATACTAGGAGAATTCCAGACTCGAGGAGAACGACTCACAGCATATCTAAAGAAGACCAAGCTGCTGCTTAATCAATTGGATCACTATTTAATCAAACACATTCCTCGAGAAGAGAATCAGGAGGCCGACGAACTGGCAAAGCAGGCTAGCATGGAGGACGACACCGCTTCCCGAACAGTAACCATCTCAAAGCAACTGGCCCCGAGTTACGAGCCAATGAATATGATAGCTGCAATTGAAGAGGAAACTTGGATGACCCCCATGCGGAATACTTACAAAGTGGCACACTGCCCGACGAGTGTAACGAAGCTAAGAAAATCTTAAGGAAAGCTTCCCGCTACACATTACAAGAAGGCATCCTCTAACGGCGCGGCTTCTCTAATCCCTTATTAAGGTATATCCCTGGAAGGGAGGCCAGGGAAGTCTTGTCCAACATCCATCAAGGAAGTTGCGGCGATCACACCGGAGGACAGACTCTAGCAAAGAAAATACTCCGATATGGGTATTACTGGCCCACTTTAAACAAAAACGCCTTAGACTTCGTCAAAAGATGTGACAGATGTCAGAAATTTGCTAAGATTCCGCGACTACCAACAAATGAAATTACTCAAATGACCAGCCCTTGGCCCTTTGCAATATGGGGAATTGACTTGATTGGCGAACTGCCAATGGGCAGAGGCGGAGCCAAATATGCCATAGTAGCAGATGACTATTTTACCAAATGGGTGGAAGCGGAGCCTCTAAATAAAATATCTTCGGCAAAAGTTATTAACTTCTTGATCAAAAATGTTTTATGCAGGTACGGGGTTCCACTCAAAATCATATCGGACAATGGGCTTCAATTTGACAGCGAGGAATTCACCGACTGGTGCCAAGAGCACGGAATCCACAAAAGCTTCTCATCTGTGGCTTATCCCCAGGCAAACGGACAAGTCGAAGCTGTCAACAAAATCCTCAAAACTCTAATCAAGAAGAAACTTGAAAAGTCAAAAGGCGCTTGGGTGGATGAACTTCCTACGGCACTTTGGGCCTACCGCACATCTTATAGAACATCAACAGGGCATACTCCTTTCTCTTTGGCATACGGATGGAGGCCATGCTCCCAGTTGAAACTGTAGTGCCTTCCCACCGTAGGATCCACTACAACCCAGAAGAGAATGAAGAACTCCTACACATGTCTTTGGATCTAATTGAAGAAAGAAGAAATGATGCAGCACTTAAAGCGGCAGCTCACAAGCAAAAAGTGGCAGCACAATACAACTCCAAAGTCAAGCACCGCAGCTTACAAGAAGGAGATCTTGTCCTCAAGCGGATCTTCCCACGCCCCGGGGCGCTAGATCCAATCTGGGACGGACCCTATGTAATTCATAAAGATCTCCACAACGGAGCTTATATTTTGTCAACAGTGAACGGAGAGGTGTTCCAGAGGGCATGGAACATCCAACACCTCCGTCGATACTTTTCTTAACTTGTAATGCCCATATGAAGTGAATTAACAAAGAGAATCAGTGGACGTAGGCATTTTCGTGCCGAACCACTTTAAAAATCTTGTCTCTTTTTAACTTGTTCCTTTATATCTTGGCTGCTTGTTAAGCTTTATCCTTTTCTGTTGAACAAAATCATGTATAACGACATTTCCATTCTGGGCACTTCGCGGCACAACCTCACCTGGACAAGACCCAATAGGTACTATGCAAATCTATGCACTCGCCAATGAGACACTTTTGCTCCAGCATCCCTCTGCTGCGGGTTAACTCATTGCTCACGACTGCCCTCAAAGCCAACTGTAATGAGCCGATTATAAGCCATCAAGAAGGCCGATTATAGCCGATGGCAGCTCATTACGGCGTTCAGCTCGCCAGCAACTGTGAACCTACTTTAAGCCCCAACATAAGGTGTGGCCAGCCAGGGGTAGTTCACGGTTGACGATCGGCACCCACGCTAGCCGGCCACAGTAAATCGAATAATACCCACGATTACGGGCCATAATGGCTCGGGTAGTTACTGTGCGCGATCTCGGCTCCGATATGTCTTAAGTGCGGCTGTGGTAAAAAAGATAAACTCCCCGCAAAGGCGTAAGATGGGTGACGAATGTCTCTAAGACCCACAGCTAGGGAAAGTGACTACAAAACCCGTTTGCCACGAACTTAAGCATATCGACGGCCTTCCGTGATTGGAAGTTTTACTGTTTCTCATATTTCCATTTCATGTAAAAACTTTTCTCCTATCCTATATAACAGTCCCTAAAGTACAGGTCACAAAATAGGGGAACTCTCGCTTGTGGAAATATGAACTCATATCCGGATGACGGAACACTCAGCTACATTCCATACTCAGTCACGCAAGGCATTCGAAGCAACCCTCTACAACTAAAAAACTAAGGGCGAACTAGTGTATACAGGAATGTCAAGTAAAACCAAAAATGCCCAGATCAAGTCAAAATAGTTGGCAGCATAAGAACTTCATCTCTATCCTTCCAACCCCCCAAGATCTACTTGACCGCAGGATCAGAACTCCCAGCATGCTGACCAAAGGTTCCACCTATCCAATTCAGGAGAAGAATCTATTAGACCAACGATAAAAAATCAAGTTGAGAAAAGATTAAAAAGGGAAGACTTACCAGCGTCCGTTCCCTGATCATCGTCCTCCAATTGCACACCCACTTCCTCGACGGCAAGCAGCCGCATGCCTTCCTTCACTGCCGCCTTCTCCTCCTTGGTGAACAGTGCGGTAACCACATCCATTCTGAAGGCCGCGCCACCCTCTTTATCCACTTCAGCCTTGGCTTCTCCAAAGCCCGGAGATATATCCTAGCCATAACCCGGGGATAATCATCCATCCAGGACAGGTTGCCCTGCCTCCAAGTATGGAAATACATGTCCTGGAGCATCTCATCCATCATCCCCTCGTTCTCCTCAAACTCTATCATCCGGGCCTCAGAAGCCGACAGCCATGCGACGACAGCATCTCTCTCCAATCGGTATCTCGAGCAGTCAGCTTGAAGGGACTTCCGCATCACTTCCATCTCCTCCTTCAGCTTGGCCTGAGCAAGCTCTGCGGCCTCAAGCCTCCCAGATAACTCCTCTACCTGCTCAAGATCCGCTCTTCGAACCTCGTCCACCGTTGCGATGGCTATGTCAATTCGTTCTTTGTAAACAACCTCCATTTTTCGCAACTCATCCTTGCTAGCCTCTTCCATGGTTTTCTTTAGTCGTCTGGAGGCCGCCTCATGCTGGGATATCTAGATAGCCTGATCGGCAAGCTGCTTGGCCTGATCAGAAACCATTAGCCGCAACCGAATGTTAGCACTTTCGATTTCCTCTCCAGCCTTGGCCAGTCGAGCGTGATGCTCCATTAGCCTCTTGGTCTGTTCATCCACCCGATCGATGTTTGCCTTGGCCTCATCCCTTATGGTCACAATCCGAGTAGTAAGCAAATCGAGGTCTAAGGACTTAGCCTCATCAAGCACCCGTACCATGGGATTGCGAGGAAGAAGATGCTCACCCATGGCCTCGTCAAAAGAAATGTCCTGAAAACTCGGGTCCAGATCCGGGTGGCCGACAAATGGGTTGCGAACCAAACCAGGGTGGTCTATCGGGGTGACGGTTGGATTTTCGGACGGATGTGGGGAAGGCATAAACTCAGTATCCTCCTTAGTAATATCATGGATAGGCTGGACTGGAGGCTGAGGGCCAGGTAAAGGTTCAAACAAAGATCGGCCCCTCATCCTCTTTTGCATATCTTCTTCAATAACTCCGAGAAGAGGGCGATAGCCAACCACATCTCCGGGACGGCTAGTTGACAGCTTTGGTTTAGGGGAAGCTTTGAGTAGCTTGTACTGTTCAAGGCGGTGCCGAATATCTGATGTCTTGGCCACCTTACCCGTTCCTAGAATAAAAACCAAGTGTTACAAGCATGCATGAAACTATGATCCGAGAAATATGTTAAGTTAAAAGGAGTAGGAAAACGCGTTTATTTTACAAACCCTGAGGGGGAGTGGGATACTGCAATAAGTCCTGAATCTCATTCCAGGACGGGAGTTGGCCATAAAATATTACTAAGTCCTTATCATAAAGAGAGTCTGCGAAAGTTAAGAATTCACCTTGAACCGCCGGAGTTGCCTTAGCTGAAATACTCTCAGAAGATTTACTGGCGCCCATCCCGGCCTTATCAGACTTCATCGATTTCTCCACCAAGGCCGGCCCTTCCCCCAACCCCTCGAAGGCTTGACGGAAGGCATCGTCCGTCCACTCTTGAATCTCACCCGCTTGCCCAGAAGTCAAGGAACCAACGCCACAACAACTCTTCCCTTCGCCACCGTTACCATCGTCACCTTCTCCATCACCTCCGCTCTCCTCCTCGCCTCTTTCTTCCTCTCCACTTTCCTCCTCCGGAACATCTAGGCGTGTGTTGGGAGAGGGTCCATCAAATTTCTTAAGCTTCTTCCCCCCGATGACTGGAGGTACCGAGAAAGGTCTCCTCTTGCTAATCTTCGCAGTAGCCCCGTCTTTAGCTTTGGCAGCCCTCTCCTCGGCTGTATCTCTCTGCTTAACCACAGATTGACGTGGCAGAATTAAGTTGTACTCCAGGAGAGTGGCATTCCTGATCAAGTAAGAAGCCGACCTATCCCGTCCCGAAATGGCCTTTATTTCCGCAGCCATCCGAGCCAAGGAATAATTCTCCACGACCGCAAAGCCACCTATCGCTAGCAAGAAATAAAAGCATATAAGAGGAAGCATTGCAGTCGAAACAAGGAAAATATAAATGAAGTTCAACTTACAGCCGGAAGCGAAAAGACGGAAGGAAATAGAGTCATCCTTAATGAAGAACCATTCTTTCTTGAACATACTGAGCTTCGAATACAAATCCAGGACAGGCTTGAAGGGCACGACCGCTTCCAAGCTGATATATGGAGACCCCTTCTTATAGCCTATCAAGTTGTACAAATACCGGATCTCCCGGTTGGAAGGGGGACGCCCATATTTCCTCTGAAAAATGATGAACAAGCACACCAGGATAGCATAGGAATTGGGCTGAAGTTGGAATGGAGCCACCTTCAAATAGGTAAGAAAGCTGAATATCCAGGCATTGATTGGGGGAATGGCCCCGCACATACAATGGTATCGGCTGTAAGCGAAATATCGTTCAGGAGGATCATACGGCATCACACCATCTCCCGGCAACAGCATACTCCCCCTGTCAATCCCAAAGGAGCGATCGATGACATCAAGTTGCCCTTCTTTGAGGGAGCTCGGAAAGCAATCGGGAGGAGAGTTCAGAAGCTCCTGAGGGCCATATCCGTCCACTAATGACCTCGGGGCAGGTCCATGTCGCGCTGGTCCCAGCTGGACTGGGGGCACAGCGGAAGACTCACCTCTGTCCGTAGATTTTTTCTTTTCTGATCGGGTTTCCACTCTTTGAGACATTTGTCTGCAACACAAGAAAGTATATCGTTAAAACACATAAACTATGTAATCTAGAGTTTCACTGGTAATTCAAGTATAAAAGTCCATCCGGTAAGGGGTTCATTCAACACTCATAATTCCCGAGTTCATTCAGTAAGGCCCAACCTAGAGCTCATTCGGCATCCCATCTCTCGATCTCATTCGGCGATCGTACACTCCAATTCATTCGGTAATCGGAGCCCTCAAGCATATTCGGCAGAATAAAATAAAACCTCATTCGGCAGTCCAAGGACAAAAGGTCATTCGGTACTTCGAGGACCCCGAGCCCATTCGATAATTGAAAATAAAGCTCATTCGGCAGAGTAGATCCTCACCTGGTTCGGCAAAGATTTTGATTCGGCTAACACTTTGATTCGGCAGAGATAACAGTTTGATTCGGCAAAGACAAGGGAGTGGTTCGGCTGATGGGGAAAAAACGGAGGCGTTAGGCCCCTATTTATAAGCAAATACCAATAGCCGGACCGGTTGGTTCGGCGCTAGAGATCGGATGAGAACACCCCAGCTTAAGGCAAAGCACGACATGTGCATGCACATGCCCTACTTTGGGGGCCAAGTGTTGGGTGTGTTTCGACCGGCTCCTTTCCTTCCCTACCACCGAACCAACTCTCACCGGACCAGCTCCACACCATGCCCACGAACCACCTATCTCCTGAGAACTGACCGAACCAACCCTACCTCCCAAAATAACACCGGACCGGCCCATACCGAACCAAAACCACCGAACCAACCTCCACCGGTCCAACTCCATCTCCATGCTACCACCGAACCAGCCTCCTGCCGAATCAACACCCAAGACCATCTACCACCGATCCAGGATCCATCCACCCATCACCGATCCATGTTACCACCGATCCATGCTGCTACCGGTCCAACTCCATCTACCACTACCGAACCAACATAAGGATGGCATACCAGACCGACACTACCAGGCCAGATTGCACAGCCCAGGCCCGCCAGCAGCTATATACATCCAAGACCCCTGCCTCCAACCTCACTCTATAAATAGAGGGGCAGGGGTACAACAATGGCAGACAAGTTCGAGAGCTCAAGCACGGAAGGAACTTTCAAACAACTTTCATATACTTGTATACAAAGCTTTGTACTTGTAATCTGAAAGAAAAAGGAGAATAACATATAAAGTGGACGTAGGCACGTTCTGGCCGACCCACTATAAATCTGTGTGTCTTTTACAGTTTAGTCCATCTATTTCATATATTTGCATAAATCACCCAAACCATCCAGATCAACATATAATCAACTAAATCATACGACTAGAAGGTGTTTGCCCAATTTTTGTGCAAACACTAAACTAGGAAATCGGAGAATGCCCTAAAAAGTGACAAGTTCCACTTGTACTTTTTCGATCTGATTTACAACCAGCATAATCAGCATCACAGTAAGATATTAAGTCAAAAGAATCATTTTTAAGATAAAATAAGCCATAATCAAAGGTGTGTTTAACATATCTTATGATACATTTTACGGCTTTTAAGTGGGTCTCTTTAGGTTGGGATTGATATTTTCCACAGAGACAAACACTGTGCATGATATCAGGTCTACTAGTAGTGATATAGAGTAGTGATCCAATCATTCCTCCATATAATTTTTGATCTACATCTTTCGAGAGATCTTCTTTACTTAGGTACTCATTGGTTGCCATGGGAATGGATTTTCCACTCGCAGTAGTCAAACTAAATTTACTAAATAGGTCTTTAGCATATTTTTCTTGACTAATAAAGATACCATTATCTAATTGTTTTATTTGTAATCCTCAAAAGAAATTTAATTCACCCATATGACTCATCTTAAACTCTTTTGTCATTATTTCAGAAAATTCTTTATTCATTTCAAAATTAGTTGATCCGAAAATGATATCATCTACGTAGACTTGTACTAGTAAAATACCTTCTTTTAATAAAAAGAGTATTATCTACTTTACCAATTTCAAAGTTTGATTGTAATAAGCAAGATCTTAGTCTACCATACCAGGCTCTAAGAGCTTGTTTTAGACCATATAGAGCTTTCTAAGTTTGTAAACATGATTTGGTAATTTTCATTTCCAAAAAGTGGTGGTTGTTCAACATATACTTCCTCTTTGACAAATCCATTTAAAAAGGCATTTTTAACATCCATTTGATATAATTTGAAATTATTATGATTTGCGAAAGCAAGTAGAATCCTAATGGCTTCTAATCTTGCTACGGGAGCAAAGGTTTCATCAAATTCTATTCCTTCTTCTTGACAATAACCTTAAGCGACTAACCGGGCTTTATTTCTAACAACCTCTCCTTGTTCATTCATTTTATTTTTATAAACCCATTTAGTTCCAATCATCGTTTTATTTTCAGGTCTAGGAACAAGTTTCCAAACATCATTTCTAGTGAATTGATTTAGTTCTTCTTGCATAGCCAAATTCCATGAATCATCAGTTGATGCTTTTTTCTGGATTTTTGGGTTCAACAGTTGATATAAAGGCTACATTGCTCATTTTGCTTAACTGATTTCTAGTTGTAACAATAGATTGCATATCTCCTAGTATATTTTCTATAGGATGATCTTTTAAAAGTTTAATTCTTTTATTAGGATGATTAATTTCATTATTAGTTTCAGTTGACTCTTGATTTTGAGTGATTAAATCAACTTCATCGTTTGTATCTTCAAAAATTTTGAAATTTTCATCGAATGAAACATGCGTTGTTTCTTCGATGGTGTTAGTTCTTAAATTAAACACTCTGTATGCTTTACTTCTATTAGAATGTCCGATAAAGATACCTTTGTTGGATTTAGGATCAAATTTATCTAAGTTATCTTTTGTATTTAAAATAAAACCTTTTCTTCCAAAAATTATAAAATAAGATACCTTAGGTTTCTTTCTGTAAAGAAGTTCATAAGATATCTTATCAGTTAAAGGTCTAATTAAAATTCTATTTAAAATATAGCAGGCGGTAGCAACTGCTTCTGCCCAAAAATACTTTGGTAATTTACTATCTGAAAGCATAGTTCTTGCACACCCTTGAATCGTCCTATTTTTACGTTCTACAACTCCGTTTTGTTGTGGAGTTCTTGAAAATGAAAAATTATGAGTTATTCCCTTTTTATTGCAGAATTCCTCAAACTTTTCATTTTCAAATTCACCACCGTGATCACTACAGATGGTTATAATTTTTAGAGAAAGTTGATTTTGAATCCTTTTTGTAAAGTTCTTAAAACATTCAAAAGTATCACTTTTATGTTTCAAAAATATTGTCCATGTAAATCTAGAATAATCATCTACAATTACAAACATATTTACTATGATTTATTGACAGAATTTGTAACGACCCAGAATTTTAATTAATTAAAATTTGTATATTTAATTGATTTTAAATATTAATAAGTGAAATTTATAAGTCGAATAAATTTTATTTCGAATACTTTGATTTAATTGGATAATGAAATCGATAATTTTATAGTTGGAAATACAGAAATAAGTGAAATTAGGGTAAATATGATTTAAAATGATTTGTAAAATTTTATTTTATCATATTGGAGTTAGAATGATATTCTAGAACTTTTAAAATCAAATTAAAAGTTTATTTGTGAAAATTGAATATTTTAATATTTAATCGACTAGTGAAATTAGACATTTTTCAAACAGTCTCAGAATCGGACGAAACTAGTTCCATTGGATCCGTAATAGTTTGTTATTATCGGATTTCAATTTTCGTAGCAATCGGAGTTTTCGTTTGATCGTGGCAGCTCGAAACGCATCGAAATTGTTTTTAATATTAATTTGGCGAGTTAAAATAGTCATTTTTCAAACAGTCTCGGATTTCGACGAAACCAGTTTCATCGGATCCGTAATGTGATATTATTGTATGGTTTCAAATTTCGTGTCAATCGGATTTGTTGTTTGTCCGGTGCAAGCTAAAACGCCTAGAAATTTGATTAACCGATTTAATTTTAAATCGAACGTTTATTGGCATAACTCGCACAGATGACCGAATTAGCTCCCGAAACATGTTCCATTGTGTTCGAAACGCGGGGTAAACCTTAGGAACGCCAACCGGCACACTTCGTTTGGAGTTCGGAAAATCCGGGATGAATAACGTCGCGTGAATTTTCTATAAAAGCCCTTCTATTTTCATTTTTTCACAAAAATAAAAACCTAACCCTAAAAACTCAGAGCCGCCACCTTCTTATAAATCAATGGCCGAAAACAACATCTTATTCTTCCTCAATTATCTATTCATACGTCAATATTTACAAGAAACGATCAACATGAAACTTGTAGAGGGGAGTGAGATCTATGATCTCAACGGTTAAGATCGCAGTTGGAGCAAAAATTCAACGGAAAATGGAGCTTGAAGGCTTGCAGTTCGGCCTCGTTTCGCATGCTCAATAGGGGGCCGAGCTCTGACATTTCTTGGCCGAAGGTAGCTCGTGTAATGGGCTTTGAAATGGTGCTTGCTGATCGTGATGAAAGTCGTCGAGGAGGTCGAAAAAAATCAAACACTAATGGTGGCCATGGGTGTGTCAGCCTGGAAAATGAACGTAGGGGAAGATAAAGCAATGGGCGGCCCAGATGCAAAGTCACAGAAACGAACGGTGATGATAGATGTAGGGTTTAAAATATAAAAAATTTGTTGTAATTTAGTTAATTATAAATTCGTGTAACTTTAAATTAACGTATCTTTTTCATACGAGGTCGAAAACACATGAAACCAGTTGCATTGGAATCGTATGGACGAGTACTACGCTATGAAATTGGATTGGAGTCGTTTGGAGTTAGTGAGAATTTCGGGTAAAATTAAACGTCCGTTTAATTTTATTCGAAATAAAAGCTGAAAACAAAATTGAAATCAAGGTGAGAACTTCTCACTCAATCGAATCGGTTTCGATTTTAATTTTAAATAGTTATATTTAAAATTCTTGAATGTATGTTTGAATGATGATTGTTATCTATTGATTGTTAAAATAGACATTATGCGCCGTTAGTAAGCGGAGGTTATTTATTAAAAACATATACCGCGAATATTACACAGTACAATGAAATTGGTATTATTTATGTACTTGGAATTGATTTTCCACATTATATAGCGGATGAGACCCTATTGCGCCGTCTATTATGTAGATAATATTTTAAATCCAATATACCGTGATAATTCCGTACTGGAACGGAATTGGTATTGTGCTAACATCTTTGGATGCAGGAAAACGGGTTGGAGGGATCCAACTAGATTCCTCAACAGTATTTATTTGATTATGGATATTTTGATATTCGTTGATTATCATATACAGATATATGATGTCGTTGTTGTCGTGATTGACTATTTGGTGTGTAGCATCATTGGGCCAAATTTTGGAATTTTAAAAGGATTTTTAAAGTGATTTTTGAAAGTATACGTTTTATAAAATAATTTTGGAATGGATTCGTTTTAAATAAATAAACGTATAATTTTAATGTTATAAAATTATGATTTTTGAGAAATATAGTTAAAAGTTGATTTTTGAAAATATGGGGTTAATGATTTTATTACATAGTTTAAATCGGGATTTTTGAATTTATTATAAAAAGTTTAAACATAGGATTTATAGAATTTGATTATTTTATAAATCAAAATGATGAAATTATAAAGGAGTTTAAAGACGTTTTTAAAGTAATAATATAAATTGATTTATATAAGAGATTTATAAATTGATACCTATAAATTAAAGTATTGGAATTTTAAAACGATTTTATATTAGTGTTAGAATGAATTGTAAATGAATTTCATAAATGAATGAAATTTATAGGATTATAAACGGTGAAGTTATAAATGGAATTTTATAAGCAGTAGGTTTATAAAATTTGTAAAGTTATTTGAAGAATAGATATGGGTAAATAAATGAATCTTATAAGTTATAAGATTTATAATTTGGGAAGTTAAAGGAACGATTTTGCAAACAAATAAATTATAAGTATTTAACTTAAATTATGGACTTTTAGTTTATAATTGACTTATAAATTGAATAGGTTAATAAAGGAGATTTATAAAAGAAGTTGTTATAAAATAAATAGAAATAGAATTTATAAACATTGTTTTATAAATCCGCAAACGACTTATTTTGATAAGTAAATTGTTATAACTTATTAATGGAGTTATATTCACGTTTTAGACAGTGAATAATCCTTTAAAATAAAATGTACAGAAATGATGAAATTGGTTAACGTAGTATATTCATGTTTTTGAATAGTGAATAATATGTTAAAGAAAATGTTTTGATGTGATGTTTTAAATAAAATTAAAACGATCTAACGATGTTTTCAAAATGTGTTAAGATTCGAAACCATAGATTTCAACGTTGATTGTTGAAATAGACGTTTTCGAGAAATAGAAGGAAATGGTAGACTATAACACTGTTGTTATAGTAAATGATTTCCGAAAGGAAATGTTTTATTTAGTATTGGGATTTATATATCTATCTTAATTTCGAATCCCTATACTAGTGATTTTGGGTTGTCGTAACAATATTTTACGTAACATTCTTTTTGGCCCAAATAAATATGTTTAAGAGAACGATTTCCTTAAAGAATGAAATATATACTTAATCTCGATTTAAGTAAATTGAATATTTTCCAAATGTTGAAAATAAATGGATTTGTGAATTACTTATTATTAAATAAGTATGGAAATGTTTTTTTCAATGTAAAATGAAACGTTTTGAGAATTTATCTTTTTGAAGATAAATTGAAAATGAATAATTGAAATCGTATATTCATAGATATTTTGGAATGTAAATTCATTATGGAATTTATAAATGAAAAGGGGAATTTGTTTAAAAATAAACGTTGATTTTTTTTTTGAAGTGTGGGAATTAATTTACGAATTTGGAACGTAAATATAAAGTAAATCGTTAAGGATTTATTTAATCGGGTTAAATGAACCATGTTGAAATGAAAGTATTTTCGCATAAGGAAAATGATTGAATTTTTTTTCAAAAGTGGTAAAAGGTGAAAAGTGATTTGAAAATTGTTTTCAAATGGTTGAAGTGTGAAAATTATATATCTTGTAAAGATATTTTTGGAAAATAAATAATTTGAAAAATTATTTGGAATCTGGTGATGTTGTGCATATCCATTGATAGTTCGATAACTGACTATCAATATTTACCTTTGAATGGGTATTTTTTGTGATTTGCTTGAATTTGAATGCCACACTTATTTTTGAATAAGCGCTCACTATTTGGGTTAGCCGGGAAAGGACCTTGGGGTCGTATAACCCATTCCGAATACGTGATACGTCGTTATGAATTGCATTTGAAGACTGGTGTTGAAGACCGGATATTTTTGGAAGCGAAAGGACAACTCGTCGAATGTCTTTGCATCGACTGGTCCCCGGTATAGAGACTCCATATGTGATGGGAAGTCCGAACGTGATTAGTGAATATCCGGATTGCAAGGACTTCTTTGTAAGTGCCTTCGGTTCTGTTCGATCCCGGAACAGACTTGTATGGATAGTATGTCAGACATTACAAATTGAGATACAAAGCTGATTTCTTTCAAATATATTTCTGTTGGTGGCGGAGAATTTATTCTCTTAGCTTAACACCCTTCTCTGAGACGTACGAGCTCTGAGGTTATGTAGTTGAAGGTTATAAGCGATATATTCCCAATTTGGTAATGTGACATGCTGAGTGTTGCTGTAAAATGATCATTGTTCGATCATTTGTGATATGATCATTTGTTTGATCACTTATCTTTGTGATCATTTCTTTGATCATTTGTTGACCCAAAGCATGGCTTTGTACCAAAGCGTGGCTTTGTGGACGAGACTTCGTCGAACCTCACACCCCGGAAAGGTCAAAACAGGAAAGATGCAGCAAGGTTATTGGAGGTAGCGCCCCTTAGGGTATGTGCATTTCCTTCTGGAAGGGGGTGGTATCATGGTATGGATCCCAGATACTTACTCATGTTGAAACACTTTATTTATCATTGTGTGATGTTGGTTATCGAGCACTCGGATAAAGGTCCTAAAGGACCGGGGGATGGCATACTCGTGTCAGTAGTTACCCAGTTAGGGTAACCCGGCCTTGTGTTGGCAGAGATCCGGTTAGGTTCTCGGGACGTCCTTCCAGAGGCGTTTCCATGTGGCAATGGGAAGTTCCTTGGCCTGACCATTTGTTGGAAATCCAAAGAAACAATACGATCTTGTACGGTTTTAGTTGTATAACCTGCCATGGAATATGGCGGTAACATGCTATTGAACATGGTAGCTATAGTAGGCATAAGTGCAAAATGCCTATGCTGGCTAAGATTTATATCTTTATTTTAGAAATGATTTTCCCTACACTATGCACTAGTAATAATATCAAATGTTCTTTTTAATACGTATCAAGCATCTTTGACTATCGTAAGGAGAAATCTCCTCCGATTCTGCTTTTGCATTGTGTGTGTGTGTGCGGGAGGCCTTATGGTAGTCTCATTTTTAAAAGCATTGCGAATTGACTTTCAAAATATTCCTCTATTTTGATTTTAAAGATAAATAAACTGTTTTGAGTTCTCACACCAGTCACATGACTGACTCGGAGTTTATTGTTTTCCTTCCTAAACTCTGGGTGCCCACCAATTTCCACACGGGCAGTTAAGAGTTAAGGTTTATCAGGATATTCTGGAATTCAGGAGTTACTGGAGGCAAGCTGGATGGCATGGCGTAATCACTAGTATATAGTATTTCTTTTCCTTTGTTTGTTGTTGTTTGTTGTTGTTCACTCTGATAATGTAATGTAATGTGATGTAATGTAATAACTGATATAGTTCTTTGTTTAAAGATTATTCATTTATTTATTATATGTTGTTCCGCTGCGATTGTGAGATTCTAATATTGTTCTGCTGTTTTCTGTTTTGTTCTATCTTTTCTCTCTTCTTTTTCTTCTTCTATCTCTTTCTTTTTTCTAAAACCCTAAGTGTTCGGTTTTCCAGCATTCGATTTCTTGGCAGTTGTACAGTGAACGTATTGATGTCGGTTTTCGAAAGTCGAAGAATCGGGTCCTTACAACGTGGTATCAGAGCATATGGTTAAGCGACAACCATGGCTCTGTTGGGTACTACTCGTTAGAGATAGAGTCATTAGTACTCTAGAATGAGTTTGAGTGTAATAATAGCTATGAGGGCGTATTTGTTAGTGAATATAAACATTGTTGTATATTGTGATGATTGGTTTGTTGAGTGGTATATGGATTCTGATTAATACGTCTGATCAGCGTTGTTGATAGAGATCTCTAAACACTTGTACAGAACAATTCAAAACGATATTGTTTTAAATTGGGTAAATGAAATAATTTTCACCTTGAGTATATTTCATATATAAAGGAATAATTTTTCAGAATTATTAAAGTATTTATAAGTAGATTGTTTGGTTGTTGAATAAGTTAAATAAAAAAACATCTAATTAAAAGAATAATTGTATAAGCATAAGAATTATAAGAATTGAATTATAATTAAAGTGATTAACAATTGTGAAATAAACCTATATATATATAAGAAGTGAAACTATATGAATATATTTATGAATATGTGTTGTAAATAAAAATGAATTTAAAGTTAAATGGAAATTTACTTCAGAATTGGAATCTGAATTGATTTATAAGTGGGAATTTAAGTTAAGTAAAACCAAGTGATGTTTATAAAATGAAGTATAACTTAAGAGATGTTGAATGAAGTTGATTTTGGTATCAAAGTAAATTAATAAAGTTAAGTGATAGATATGAACTTGAGTTATATAAATGAAATTCAACCTTATGTTGTTAAATGAATTAGCAATTGAATTGAATGAATGGATTGGATGTAAATCAATTAAATGTAAATAATTGATATGAAATAATGAATGTAAGTATTAATTCATTAAAATCTAATGTTATTGGAAGTTGAATAATTGAATGAAAATCAATAGGAATTTGGTTGTGATAAATATACATTGGTTGTTATATGATAATTAGTTGATTGTATAAAAAAAACCCATATGCAATTGAGTTAATGAAATTGAAAGTTAAAGTAATTGAAATCCAATTGGAAGTTAAGTGAATCTTAAATAGGATTGAATTTGATTTGGAAGTAAACCAACTTGAATATGGATTAGTGAATATAAACTAATTAAAAATGAATGTTAGTAAAAACATCCACTGTTAATAAATCAAATGTGATTAAATTGAGAACCCATTTCATTGAATATTAATGACAATATGAATGAATATTTATTGGTTATGAATGCTAGTTGGATGATAGTTGGTTGATGGTTGAATATATTGCTTTTACTACATTTGCTATGTTGGCATATATAGTTATTATGTTGCTATTTG
Organism: Allium cepa; assembly: GCA_030765085.1. NCBI lineage: Eukaryota > Viridiplantae > Streptophyta > Magnoliopsida > Asparagales > Amaryllidaceae > Allium > Allium cepa. Next base: position 132,261,601 of record CM060934.1, read on the forward strand.
TTGTATATCGATACTATGGTCCATATACATGTTTCTCATTTGTTTGTTGAGTGTTTAGTAGGTGCGGATCGCGTTTGCTTCGCATTTGGAGCTCGCTTTCGCGCTATATTAGTCGTATATGCTTGCTAATAAAATATAAGGTACATATCTCGGATTAAATATCGTACTTTTACACTTTTTGCCCTGCGGGATGCCTCATCACTTGATGAGATGTATATTTGTGATATATATACTATCATTTTTTTTCGGATCGAACCGCGCAAAGGAGACTATGGCGAAATTTTCCGAAAATTTAAGGCGTTAGAATATTTTTGAGAAAAATTGGAAAATTTTGAAAACTATTTTGATTTGGAGTTGAAAGTTAAACAATAGTAGTTGTTTTTGATAAGATAACTAAGTATGATTTGAAAACTTAGTAAAGATTTTGTAAGAAGTTTAACTATGGAATTTGGGAAAGTTAATAGATTCTGTAATTTTTCTTACTTGGTAATTTCGAGGACGAAATTCTTTTAAGGGGGGAAGTATGTAACGACCCAGAATTTTAGTTAATTAAAATTTGTATATTTAATTGATTTTAAATATTAATAAGGGAAATTTATAAGTCGAATAAATTTTATTTCGAATAATTTTATTTAATTGGATAATTAAATCGATAATTTAATAGTTGGAAATACAGAAAGAAGTGAAATTAGGGTAAATATGATTTAAAATGATTTGTAAAATTTTATTTTATCATATTGGAGTTAGAATTATATTCTAGAACTTTTAAAATCAAATTAAAAGTTTATTTGTGAAAATTGAATATTTTAATATTTAATCGACTAGTGAAATTAGTCATTTTTCAAACAGTCTCAGAATTGGATGAAACTAGTTCCATTGGATCCGTAATAGTTTTTTATTATCAGATTTCAATTTTCGTAGCAATCGGAGTTTTCGTTTGATCGTGGCAGTTCAAAACGCATCGAAATTGTTTTTAATATTAATTTGGCGAGTTAAAATAGTCATTTTTCAAACAGTCTCGGATTTCGACGAAACCAGTTTCATCGGATCCATAATGTGATATTATTGTATGGTTTCAAATTTCGTGTCTATCGGATTTATCGTTTGTCCGGTGCAAGCTAAAACGCATAGAAATTTGATTAACCGATTTAATTTTAAATCGAACGTTTATTGCCATAACTCGCACAGATGACCGAATTAGTTCCCGAAACACGTTCCGTTGTGTTCGGAACGCGGGTTAAACCTTAGGAACGCCAATCGGCACGCTTCGTTTGGATTTCGGAAAATCCGGGATGAATAGTGTCGCGTAAATTTTTAATAAAAACCCTTCTATTTTCATTTTTTCACAAAAATAAAAACCTAACCCTAAAAACTCAGAGCCGCCACCTTCTTATAAATCAATGGCCGAAAACAACATCTTCTTCTTCCTCAATTATCTCTTCATACGTCAACATTTACAAGAAACGATCAACATGAAACTTGTAGAGGGGAGTGAGATCTATGATCTCAACGGTTAAGATCGCAATTGGAGCAAAAATTCAACGACAAATGGAGCTTGAAGGCCTGCAATTCGGCCTCGTTTCGCGTGCTCAATAGGGGGCCGAGCTCTGACATTTCTTGGCCAAAGGTAGCTCGTGTAATGGGCTTTGAAATGGTGCTTGCTGATCGTGATGAAAGTCGTCGAGGAGGTCGAAAAAAATCAAACCCTAATGGCGGCCATGGGTGTGTCGGCCTGGAAAATGAACGTAGGGGAAGATAAAGCAATGGGCGGCCTAGATGCAAAGTCACAGAAATGAACGGTGATGATAGATGTAGGGTTTAAAATATAAAAATTTTGTTGTAATTTAGTTTATTATAAATTCGTGTAACTTTAAATTAACGTATCTTTTCATACGAGGTCGAAAACGCGCGAAACCAGTTGCGTTGGAATCGTATGGACGAGTAATACGCTATGGAATTGGATTGGAGTCGTTTGGAGTTAGTGAGAATTTCGGGTAAAATTAAACGTCCGTTTAATTTATTCAAAATAAAAGCTGAAAACGAAAGTGAAATCAAGGTGAGAACTTCTCACTCAATCGAATCGTTTTCGATTTTAATTTTAAGTAGTTATATTTAAAATTCTTGAATGTATGTTTGAATGATGATTGTTATCTATTGATTGTTAAAATAGACATTATGCGCCGTTAGTAAGCGGAGGTTATTTATTAAAAACATATACCGCGAATATTTCACAGTACAGTGAAATTGGTATTATTTATGTACTTGGAATTGATTTCCCGCATTATATAGCGGATGAGGCCCTATTGCGCCGTCTATTAAGTGGATAATATTTCAAATCCTATATACCGCGATAATTCCGTACTGGAACAGAATTGGTATTGTGCTAACATCTTTGGATGCAGGAAAACAGGTTGGAGGGATCCAACTGGATTCCTCAACAGTATTTATTTGATTATGGATATTTTGATATTCGTTGATTACATATACAGATATATGATGTCATTGTTGTAGTGATTGACTATTTGGTGTGTAGCATCATTGGGTCAAATTTTGGAATTTTAAAAGGATTTTTAAAGTGATTTTTGAAAGTATACGTTTTATAAAATAATTTTGGAATGGATTCGTTTTAAATAAATAAACATATAATTTTAATGTTATAAAATTATGATTTTTGAGAAATATAGTTAAAACTTGATTTTTGAAAATATGGGGTTAATGATTTTATAAAATAGTTTAAATCGGGATTTTTGAATTTATTATAAAAAGTTTAAACATAGGATTTATAGAATTTGATTATTTTATAAATCAAAATGATGAAATTATAAAGGAGTTTAAAGACGTTTTTAAAATAATAATATAAATTGATTTATATAAGAGATTTATAAATTGATATTTATAAATTAAAGTATTGGAATTTTAAAACGAGTTTTTATAAGTGTTAGAATGAATTGTAAATGAATTTCATAAATGAATGAAATTTATAGGATTATAAACGGTAAAGTTATAAATGGAATTTTATAAGCAGTAGGTTTATAAAATTTGTAAAGTTATTTGAAGAATAGATATGGGTAAATAAATGAATCTTATAAGTTATAAGATTTATAATTTGGGAAGTTAAAGGAACGATTTTGCAAACAAATAAATTATAAGTATTTAACTTAAATTATGGACTTTTAGTTTATAATTGGGTTATAAATTGAATAGGTTAATAAAGGAGATTTATAAAAGGAGTTGTTATAAAATAAATAGAAACAGAATTTATAAACATTGTTTTATAAATCCGCAAACGACTTATTTTGATAAGTAAATTGTTATAACTTATTAATGGAGTTATATTCACGTTTTAGACAGTGAATAATCCTTTAAAATAAAATGTATAGAAATGATAAAATTGGTTAACGTAGTATATTCACGTTTTTGAATAGTGAATAATATGTTAAAGAAAATGTTTTGGATGTGATGTTTTAAATAAAATTAAAACAATCTAACGATGTTTTCAAAATGTGTTAAGATTCGAAACCATAGATTTCAACATTCATTGTTGAAATAGACGTTTTCGAGAAACAGAAGGAAATGGTAGACTATAACACTGTTGTTATAGTAAATGATTTCCGAAATGAAATGTTTTATTTAGTATTGGGATTTATATATCTATCTTAATTTCGAATCCCTATACTAGTGATTTTGGGTTGTCGTAACAATGTTTTACGTAACATTCGTTTTGGCCCAAATAAATATGTTTAAGAGAATGATTTCCTTAAAGAATGAAATATATACTTAATTTCGATCTAAGTAAATTGAATATTTTCCAAATGTTGAAAATAAATGGATTTGTGAATTACTTATTATTAAATAAGTATGGAAATGTTTTTTTCAATGTAAAATGAAACGTTTTGAGAATTTATCTTTTTGAAGATAAATTGAAAATGAATAATTGAAATCGTATATTCATAGATATTTTGGAATGTAAATTCATTATGGAATTTATAAATGAAAAGGGGAATTTGTTTAAAAATAAACGTTGATTTATTTTTGAAGTGTGGGAATTAATTTACGGATTTGGAACGTAAATATAAAGTAAATCGTTAAGGATTCATTTAATCGGGCTAAATGAACCATGTTGAAATGAAAGTATTTTCGCATAAGGAAAATGATTGAAATTGTTTTCAAAAGTGGTAAAAGGTGAAAAGTGATTTGAAAATTGTTTTCAAATGGTTGAAGTGTGAAAATTATATATCTTGTAAAGATATTTTTGGAAAATAAATAATTTGAAAAATTATTTGGAATATGGTGATATTGTGCATATCCATTGATAGTTCAATAACCGACTATCAATATTTACCTTTAAATGGGTATTTGTTGTGATTTGCTTGAATTTGAATGCCACACTTATTTTTGAATAGCGCTCACTATTCGGGTTAGCCGGGAAAGGACCTTAGGGTCGTATAATCCATTCCGAATACGTGATACATCATTATGAATTGCATTTGAAGACCGGTGTTGAAGACCGGATATTTTTGAAAGCGAAAGGACAACTTGTCGAATGTCTTTGCATCGACTGGTCCCCGGTATAGATACTCCATATGTGATGGGAAGTTCGAACGTGATTAGTGAATATCCGGATTGCAAGCACTTCTTTGTAAGTGCCTTCGGTTCTGTTCGATCCCGGAACAGAATTGTATGGGTAGTATGTCTGACATTACAAATTGAGATACAAAGCTAATTTCTTTCAAATATATTTCCGTTGGTGGCGGATAATTTATTCTCTTAGCTTAACACCCTTCTCTGAGACGTACGAGCTCAGAGGTTATGTAGTTGAAGGTTATCAGCGATATATTCCCAATTTGGTAATGTGACATGCTGAGTGTTGCTGTGAAATGATCATTGTTTGATCATTTGTGATATGATCATTTGTTTGATCACTTATCTTTGTGATCATTTCTTTGATCATTTGTTGACCCAAAGCATGACTTTGTACCAAATTGTGGTTTTGTGGACGAGACTTCGTCGAACCTCACACCCCAGAATGGTCAAAACAGGAAAGATGCAGCAAGGTTATTGGGGGTAGCGCCCCTTAGGGTATGTGCATTTCCTTCTGGAAAGGGGTGGTATCATGGTATGGAGCCCAGATACTTACTCATGTTGAAACACTTTATTTATCATTGTATGATGTTGGTTATCGAGCGCTCGGATAAAGGTCCTAAAGGACCGGGGGATGGCATACTCGTGTCAGTAGTTACCCAGTTAGGGGTAACCCGACCTTGTGTTGACAGAGATCCGGTTAGGTTCTCGGGACGTCCTTCCAGAGGCGTTTCCATGTGGCAATGGGAAGTTCCTTGGCCTGACCATTTGTTGGAAATCCAAAGAAACAATACGATCTTGTACGGTTTTAGTTATATAATCTGCCATGGAATGTGGCGGTAACCTTCTATTGAACATGGTAGCTATAGTAGGCATAAGTGCGAAATGCCTATGCTGGCTAAGATTTATATCTTTATTTTAGAAATGATTTTCCCTACACTATGCACTAGTAATAATATCAAATGTTCTTTTTAATACGTATCAAGCACCTTTGACTATCATAAGGAGAAATCTCCTTCAATTTTACGTTTTCATTGTGTGTGTGTGCGGGAGGCCTTATGGTAGTCTCATTTTTAAAAGCATTGCGAATTGACTTTAAAAATATTCCTCTATTTTGATTTTAAAGATAAATAAATTGTTTTGAGTTCTCACACCGGTCACATGACTGACTCGGAGTTTATTGTTTTCCTTCCTAAACTCTGGGTGCCCACCAATTTCCACATGGGCAGTCAAGAGTTAAGGTTTATCAGGATATTCTGGAATTCAGGAGATGCTGGAGGCAAGCTGGATGGCATGGCATAATCACTAGTATATAGTATTTCTTTTCCGCTGTTTGTTGTTGTTTTTTGTTGTTCACTCTGATAATGTAATGTAATGTGATGTAATGTAATAACTGATATAGTTCTTTGTTTAAAGATTATTCATTTATTTATTATATGTTGTTCCGCTGCGATTGTGAGATTCTAATATTGTTCTATTGTTTTCTGTTCTGTTCTATCTTTTCTCTCTTCTTTTTCTTCTTCTACCTCTTTCTTTTTTCTAAAACCCTAAGTGTTCGGTTTTCCGGCATTCGATTTCTCGGCAATTGTACAGTGAACGTATTGATGTCGGTTTTCGAAAGTCGAAGAATCGGGTCCTTACAGAATTTGAGATGGACCAAATAAATCAAGATGAAGTAATTCAAGAGGTTTTGAAGTTGAAATCATATCTTTTAATTTAAAGGAACTTTTTCTAAGTTTTCCTAATTGACATGAATCACATAGACTATCTACTTTAAAATTCATTTTAGGGAGACCTCTTACTAGATCATGTTTTGACAGTCTAGACAAGAGTTTGAAATTCAAATGTCCAAATCTCTTATGTCAAATCCAAGGGTCACTTGTATTTGCCAAAAGACATAAGTTATCATTTGAGACTTTATTACTAAGAATATAAATATTCTTTTTCCTAATTCCCTCAAATATTATGCTTAAATTATTATCTTCAATGTGACACTTATCTTTTTCAAATTTAATTTTATACCCTTTATCGCAAAGTTGACTAATACTTAGCAGATTATGTTTCAGATTCTTAACAAGCAAAACATTAGTAATAATAGGAGTTTTATAGTTACCGACTTTGTCGATGTCAATCACATATCCTTTTCAGTTGTTTCCAAAGTTAACCAGCCTCCGTCTTTGTATATTATATCATTCAGCATATCTGGATTCCTAGTCATGTATCTAGAACATCCACTATCTAATATCCATTTATTCTTTTTGATCTGCACAATTTGTCCACTGTGGATTGATTCATCAACATCCATAAAGCATGTTTCCTGCACATCAAACGAGTTTGGTAGACAACTTGCATTTGAATAATAATTATATGCAGACTCAAGAGACAATGATGATCTGAATATTTCTAAACTAGTATTAACAAGTTTTTCAAACATGGCCATTTTAAAAACTTTTTCCAAAATCATATTATGAAACTTTTAAAACCTTACTCTGATACCAAATGTGAGAAATGCAGAATACGGATCTTAAGGCTAGGATTAGCACTAGAGGGGGGGTGAATAGTGTTTAAAGGATTTACTAAATCTTTTTTAGTTTTTGCTAATTTGAACACAAACGTATGCAATATTCCGACAAAGATATGATCACAGAATCAAACACAGATGTAGAAAAAAAGCAAAAGCAATAAAGGAAAGAACACATCGGATTTTATACTAGTTCGAAGTTACCCTACATCCAGTCCCGCACACAAGTACGGATTTCCTCTTAAAAGCAATCATACAATTACACCCTCGATTTCAAGGCCACGAGGTACACCACTCCAGATTCACAATCCTCTGGGTAGAGATACTTGATTTCACGGGCTACAAGTTCACCCAATTGATTCCCAAGGCTACAATCACACCTTTTCTCACTTGATTGATTTCATAGGCTACAATCACACCTTTTCTCGCTTAGATTATTACGAAGAAGCCTATAACTCTGAATAGCACTGAGATCTTGTTGAGATAGTGATAGAGAATCAAACCAGAAATGATCAAGTCAGATTCAATGTTGATTTCGGCAGAGTAATGGTAAAAATGTGTATAAAGAAATGTGGAAGAATAAGAGGAGTGAAATCAGAGAAAATATGAATATAAATTCGTTCAAAACTACCCCTATTTATAGTAGAACAACAGCCATGTCCATTCGTGAAAGGATATGACGAATAGACACTTCCTTTGAAATTCAAAATTTTGAAATAAACTGCTACCATGTCGACATGGGGTACTTGAGGACGTCGACATGCCTAAGGCTTTTTTGGTAATTTGCTTTTCTTTGAAAATAACTTCTATCTTGCATTAAAACTATTTTAAACTTTATAAATATACTTAACTATAGTTAAAATACATAAATAAATATAGAGAATAATATTTTGGTATATATATATATACAATTTTATATTTAAATCTAAGTATAAATATTAAAAGTTAAATATGTTATTATTAAAAGATAATTTAAAAACTAAGGATAATTTGAATTGGAAAATAAAGATTATTTTGAGGCTAAAAGTATTTAAAACCAGGATAGATGTTTTTGATTCTTTTAAAAGGAAGGTTTTGAAATCATTTTGAAAACAAGATATAATTTTGTAAAATCATTTGAATAAAAGATTAGCAGATACAAAACAATTTTCCATTAGATTTTTCATAGGTTACATTCTACTTAGGGTTCCATTCCTTTAACAGGCTCAAAGTGGATTCCATTCCACGAATAAATTGGATTTTAAGATGCCAGTGCTTTTCTACAAGTTTTAACAAAATTCCTAATTAGATTATTTATTATTGAAATCTTGAGCTCTTGATAATCTTGATATTCATGAGTCTTCAATCTTGATATCTTGAAGCTCTATATTGTACAGTCTTCATTCTTGGTACCTGCATGGTTAAATCCTGCATATACGTATATATCTAAACTATAATGTTTGTATTTATATTTTATAGTCTTATTCTAAAGTTAGTTGTCATCAAAACCATCATCTCAAGGACTAACAGTATGTTCACAAATGAGATAACACCAGTGCACATGTACATGAGTGGAAGCAGCTAAACCAGACCAGAATCAAGTACAAGACAAATGCAGACTTCAACCACCACCAAAGTGAATCCAAAAATGAAAAATAAACGAGCAATATGAACTAGACCATTTCTACATATGCAATGGTCACTACATTATGACAACAGGTTCAGAAACAAAGCAAGACAACAGTGATTGGAAAAGACTTCAATGGTTTCAGACTCAATTGCAATAGAGACCGGGATCAACATGCAATGAAACATAAAGACCAATACAGCCAGACCAACCACAACCAAGTACAAAGTTTTAGCACCACACATATACACACCCATACATATGTATGTATGTATGTATGTATGTATGTATGTATGTATGTATGTATGTATGTATGTATGTATGTATATACATGGTGACACACATACAATCACAAGTTCAAAGTCAATGAGAAATTTCAACAATGAAATGGTCAGAAGCCGTGGGTCATCAAGGTACAGAAGCAAGTTTATATTTTTACAGCTATTAACATGAACAGTAGCAGTTTGAATGGTAATAGTGTGAAGCAATTTCAAAGTAATTAATAGTAGTAGTTTAATGAAAGTCAAGGAAAGTTTTCAAAAAGAATTGACAAACAAAAATTCAGCAATTGGTCATACGAACAAGTCATAGCAAAAATTCAGTTTATATCAATATTCAAAGTGTCGAAGTAATAGGAGGAAACCGACTCAAAGAAATTAAAATTAATGAATACATGAATAAGTCAAGAAGCACTGGAGCCATGCAATTGTAAATCAACGCAAGTGCTTAAATCACACGAAAAATATACGAACTGACATTTAGGGATTTTAATCCCTATATAACCCAAATATCATCATCGGTAAAAGATCATTCGAGTTCAAGCAAATACTAGAGCTAGCTAAATCACAAACCAATTTATAACTCGAATCGAAGTCAAGCAAAATCAAAATCGAACAAGAAAATCGCGTACCAAATCATAGCATTCAAGCTCGACACAACTAGAAGGCACCATAAATTATCAAGGACAAGGCATCGATTGGGAAGGAAACTAAAATCATCACTGAAGTCGATCAATTTTGAATCAGAGTTTCAATTAATGAAAGCCCTAGCTTTTGGAAGAGGAACGAAGAAAGCATCGACCACGAAAATAATAAAAGAGAGACGTCTTTTTGGTGTAACTTTAATTGGGCCGGCTCTATCATATTTTACTTTGGTCTTAGAATTTTAATAGGGTTTTGTTTATATTGTTTTGTTTTACTTTGTAATTTTCTTTTAAAATTTGTGAAACTCTAGCTGTGTAACTAGGTTACGAACTACGGTAGTGTAGTTTAAGAATTCGCAACTTAGTTGCTGATCTGTGGTATGGTTTTGAGTGTAGAGTTAGGTTAGTCATTAGCGGGTGTCGTAAGTTTAAGTGTGTAAGTGTATGACTACTTGATTTCTAGTATAAACCTTGGGGGCATCACGTTGGTAGGGTTTTGCCAATTTGGTTAAATTTGTGTGTGATCGCTTCTGCATTATCTTTCTGTTTTATTATCTGTGATTGCTTTTATTTCCACATTTTTATTATTATTTGTATCACCCTATTCACCCCCCTCTAGGGTGAAAACGATCCTACAGGTGACATCAGAGCTAGGAAGAAAAGCCATTTTTTATTAAAAATTTGATTTTTTTTCTTTCAATTAAAAATTTTCTTTCAGTTACGAATTTGATTTTAAGTGGCTTCTTTTAGTAATGTTTTTGCTGAGGGTCAGTCCATAGTTGGACCACCCATGTTCGATGGTGAATATAATTATTGGAAAACTAGGATGAAATTTTTTCTAAAAACCATAGAAGCGTGGAATGTCGTTGAGACGGGATGTAGGACACCAAAAATAATCGTAGATAATCAAGAAATAGAAAAACCTATGGATCAATGGTCAAATCTTGAAAATAAACTACAAACTACTAACACCAAAGTTATGAACTCTATTATTTGTTCATTAGATCAAATTGACTTTAATCATGTTTCACATTGTTTAACTGCGCAGAAAATCTGGCACACACTTGAAGTAGCTCATGAAGGAACCACCCAAGTCAAAGAATCTCGTCTTGCCAAATTTAGTAAAGAGTGCAATGAAAAAGCAAAACAGTGCTTTTTGGGAGAAACAAATGATTATAACAATGAAGAACCAAGCGAGGTGTGTTGGCAGACTAAGGAATAACAAGAATGGTACCAAGATTCTGGCTGCTTCAGGCACTGACGGGCGACAAATCAATGTTCCTTAGCATGGAGAAGCACAAAGGTGGGAGAGTCACAATGGGAAACAACGATAAATGCAAAATTATCGGTAAAGGTAAAGTAGGTAACGGTATGTTTACTTTAAACGATGTATTATATGTTGAAAATCTACACCATAATCTGATCTCAATTAGCCAGTTATGTGATAAGGGAATGAATATTGTTTTCTTGATTCTGACTTGTGCAAAATTGTTGACAAATCATCAAAAGAAACATTATTTTCAGGTAAGAGGAAAGGTAATATATACTCTCTATCTTTTCATTATCTCACTCTTTCAAAATGTTTGGTAGCTAAGGATGTGGAAGTAAATTTATGGCATAGACGATTAGGACATGCTAGCATGAATCTCTTAAACAAATTAAAAAGAAAAGATTTGGCAAGAGGTTTTCCATCACATGATTTCAAAAAAGAAAATCTATGTACAGCATGTACTATGGGAAAACTTAAAAAATCATCGTTCCATGCCAAGGACACTGTAAGTACTTCTAGAGTCCTTGAACTAGTTCATATGGATTTGTTTGGACCTAACGTTATTGCAAGTTTAGGTGGTAAGAATTATTGTTTCGTATTGGTTGATGATTACTTTAGATACACATGGGTATACTTCTTAGCTAGAAAATCAGAAACTTTCTCGTACTTCACTAAATTCACAAAATTAGTTCAAAATGAAAAAGAAGTTTCTATTATTTCGCTAAGAAGTGATCACGGTGGAGAATTTGAAAATTATGAATTTGAGAACTATTTTGATGAAAATGGATTTAAACATGAATTCTTTATCCCCATGTACTCCACAACAAAATAGAGCAGTCGGGAGAAAGAATCGAACCTTAAAAGAGTTGGCTAGATCTATGATAAATGAGTATGAACTACCCTTGTCTTTTTAGGCAGAGGCAGTAAATGCAGCTTGTTATGTAATGAATAGAGTTATGATTAGGCCGATTCTTAAGAAAACACCGTATGAACTATGGTTCAACAAAAAGCCAAATGTTGCATATTTCAAAGTTTTTAGTTGTCCGTGTTTTATTCTTAATACAGGTGATCAACTGGGAAAATTTTAGCCAAAAGCCGACGAAGGAATGTTCATGGGATATTCGTCCAGAAGCAAAGCTTATAGAGTATACAACAAAAGGACGAGAACAATCATAGAGTCAATCAATGTGAAATTTGATGAAGGCATTGATGATCAAAACAAGGAAACAATCAAAAGCAATGTCGAAGAGGAGAGCGAAAAAATGAAAATTCTGGATCCAAAAAGATTGAAATTCAAAGCAGATCATCCTCCAAAATTGGTAATAGGAAATCCTATCGCGGGTATACAAATTCGTTCCTCCTTTAGAAATTTATGTGATTTGTGTCTATACGGTGGATTTATTTTAGAAATTAAACCCAAAGACATAGATACAACTCTTAATGATGAAAATTGGTTTATGGCTATGCAAGAAGAGCTAAATCAATTTGAATGAAATGATGTTTGGACTCTAGCACCTAGACCTAATGATTATCCAGTTGTAGGAACAAAATAGATTTTTAAAAATAAATTTGATGAATCTGGAAATGTGATTAAGAATAAAGCTAGGTTAGTTGCTAAAGGTTATAATCAAATTGAAGGAATTGATTTTGATGAAACTTTTGCACCAGTAGCTAGACTAGAATCCATTAGGATATTGTTTGCTTTTGCTTGTTATAAAGGATCTAAACTAAGAAAAATGGACATTAAAAGAGCTTTTCTTAATGGGATTTTGAAAGAAGATGTAGTTTGTTGAACAAATAGAAGGTTTTGAAAATTGTGAATGCCCTAACCATGTATATAAACTTAAAAAAGAACTATGTGGATTAAAACAAGCCCCTAGAGCTTGGTATGAATGTCTTAGCACGTATCTCCTTGAAAATTGGTTCGTAAAAGGCTGTGTAGACACCACATTATTTCTACTGCATGAAAATGATGATCTTTTGATTGTTCAAATATATGTAGATGACATTATTTATGGTTCCGCTAACGATTTATTGTGTGAGAAATTTGAAAAAGTCATGCAGGAGAAGTTTGAAATGAGCTTGGTAGGTGAGTTGAAATTTTTTTTAGGATTTCAAATTAAACAAACTAATAAAGATACACTCATCTCTCAAACGAAATACATTAGAGAACTTTTCAACAAATTTGGATTGAAAGATGCTAAACATGCAAAAAACCCCATGAGCTCAACTATTAAACTCGACAAGGATGAAAAAGGTAAGGCAGTTGATCAAAAGAAATATCGAGGTATGATTGGATCACTCCTTTATCTTACTGCTTCTAGACCTAACATTATGTTCGCTGTTCGTTTATGTGCACGGTTTCATTCAAATCCAAAAGAATCACATTTAAATTCTGTAAAAAGGATTATAAGATATTTGTTGCATACTCCTCGATTTGGTCTATAGTATCCAACTAATGATAACTTTGAATTAAAAGGATATTCATATGCAAATTGCGCTGATAGTCTGGTTGATAGAAAGAGTGCTAGTGGAACGTGTTTTAGGTTGGGACATTCATTAGTTGCATGGGCAAGTCGAAAACAAAATTGTATTCCATTATCTACCACTGAGGCAGAGTATATTACTCTTAGTGGTTGCTCTGCTCAAATTTTATGGATGATACAAACTTTGCAAGACTTTGGTCTAAATTTTAAACGAGTCTCACTAATGTGTGATAGCAAAAGTGCAATTGACTTCACAAATAATCATATACATCACTCATTCACAAAACATATAGATGTTAGGCATCATTTCATTAGAGATCATATTTTCAAAGAAAATATCTGCATAAATTTCATTTCAACCGATTCTCAATTGGCAGACATTTTTACAAAATCCCTTCTGGAAAATAGTTTTTGTTGACTTCCTCTCAGTTTAGGCATTTTAGAAACTTGATTTTATATTTTTGATTTTGATCTTAAATGCCTATGTTAACTAATCTGACTCCCTAGTGATTATCAAAAAATAAATAGTAACTGAAAAAGTGATGAGTGTTGATATTAATCATATATTTTGACTTGAGACAGTATATGTAGTAAATTTCTTTAAAAAATTTGAACAGAATTTGTAATAACTTTGATTGGTAGAAATTTCATGACCATCTCTATTTCTATCATATTTCTAACGACCATCACTCATCAAATCCCAATATAGTATGTCAAAATGTAGTATTTTAAATGGGATATTATTCTTTTTTTAAATTTAATTAGCAATGAAAATATCCTAAGTATTCACTCTCATTTAAAATTCCTCACGGTTATGCATAGGTGAATTACTTGGAATCTTTCATTATGTGCTTTCATGCTCATTTAAAAGTCCTCACGGTTATGCATGTATGGACACATATCAAAATTAATTATTAAATAGAAGAGTTGATTCTAATCCCATTTAAAGGTCCTCACGGTTATGCTGGTTAGAAGATACTTGAAATTCATTTTTAAAAAATAATTGAGAATACTACTAATCTTATTTAAAAGTCCTAACGGTTATGCATGGTTAGTAAGTATTCAAATTCCTATTACAAATATACCGCAAATAGATACAACTATATGGTTTTATATACCGACATCACCCCCATCACTCTAAAGTAGAATATGTGCCTAACAAAGTATTTATGATTTTTGTTTGATTTTTTATTGAAATTTAATATTTATACTCGATTAGGTATTAATGTTGTATTAATGTCTATCGCTTTATGTCTATTTTTCTAACACTGTTACACTTTTGCTGATAACAAAAGGGTGAGAGAGAAGTTAAGATTTTGACAAATAAGTCAAGTCATTTTTTTATTTGCATATTCCCATCTAGGTTCATATGCCTTTTTTTTTAATTTTCATGCATATGTGAAGGGGGAGCTTTGTTGAAGGGAAAGCATTCAAGTAGGGAGAGCAAATAGAATTCATCAAAACCAAATACATTTAACAGAGTCAAAATCTTAACATATGTTTGTTATCATCAAAATGGGGAGATTGTAAAATATGCTAATATATGATTTTTGTTTGATGATAATAAACATATATATATATATATATATATATATATTCGTTTAATTGTATTTGTTCTTGAACTATTTTATTTTCCACATAATTAAATAAATATTTGTTGAATTAAATAAATAACACAAAATTCAAATTCAAACGAATGTTTTATTCAAACGAATATTTTTATTACAAATTCAAATAGTACAATTTTGAGCTCCCACTACATGTATACATTTTCAATTGCACACAATTTCAATTACAACACATTTTGCAATTTACAATGTCAACTCACTACATATTCACTAAACACTCATACTTGATCTTCAACTTTGCTCCAGCTTGAATCCAGCATTTGAATTATCTGCAAAATAAACACCGACGCAGTAAAATTGAAAAAGAAATATTTTGCAGTTCAAAGTGAAGTGTGTGTTTTGAAAATGTTATTTGCCTCAGTTATTTGGGTTGTTAGTCATCATTGATTTATTCCATCTTACACGAATAACTTGTAACATGCATAGTGTATCACTGTACATGCCACAAGGCCAAACACACCGATATAGACTTGCATGTTAGAACTATAGGGACATGTGAGCCCAAGGTCAAACCCGAGCCAAAGATGGATTGAACTCAGGTGCAAATCCAAAAACAAAATCAAAATCAGACTCAAAGAAACCGGACTCATCCTACCAGGTCTACCAAATCACAAAACAATATACAGAGGAACTGAACGAAGCTTCAGATCAAACATCAATGTTCAAGACTACAACAAGACCTATCACACTTACACCAAAATCCAAACAAGAATCAAGCTACAACATACATATATACATGTATGTTCACAAATGAGATAACATCAATGCACATGTACATGAGTGGAAAGCAGCTAAACAAGACCAAAATCAAGTACAAGACAAATGCGGACTTCAACCACCACCAAAGTGAACCTAGAAATGAAAAAATTAATGAGCTATATGAACCAGACCATTTCTACATATGCAATGGTCACTACATTCAAACAACATGTTTATAAAAAAACCAAGACGACGGTGATTGAAAAATACTTCAATGGTTTCGGACTCATTTGCAACATGTGTGCAACATGAAGACCAGTACAACCAGACCAGTACAACCAGATCAACCACAACCAAGTATAAAGTTTCAGCACAACACATATACACACACATACATATGAATGTATGTGTATACATGGTGATACACATACAATCACAAGTTCAAAGTCAATGAGTAGTTTCAACATTGAATTCGTCAGAAGCCATGGGTCATCAAGGTACAGAAGTAAGTTTATATGTTTACAGCAATTAACATGAACAGTAGCAGTTCGAACAATAACAGTGTGTAGCAGTTTTAAAGTAATTAACAGTTGCATTTTGATGAAGTCAAGCAAAGTTTTCGAAAAGAATTGACAAACAAAAATTCAGCAATTGGTCATGCGAACAAGTCGTAGCCAAAAATTCAGTTTATATCAATATTTAAAGTGCCAAAGTAATAGGAGGAAACTGACTCAAAAAAATTAAAACCGATGAATACATAAACGACTCAAGAAGCACCGGAGCCATGCGATTTTAAATCAATGCAAGTGCTTAAATCACACAAAAAATATACAAACCGACATTTAGGGATTTCAATCCCTATATAACCCAAAGAACGTCATCGGCAGATGGTCATTCAAGTTCAAGCAAACACCAAAGATAGCTAAATCAGGAACAAATTTATAACTTGAATCAAAGTTGAGCAAAACCAAAATCGAACAAAAAAATCACGTACCAAATCATAACATTCAAGCTCGACACAACTTGAAGCCGCTGCAAATTATCAAGGCCAAGGAATCGATTGGGAAGGCAACTTAAATCATCACTGAAATCGATCAATTTCAAATCGGAGCTTCAATTAATCAAAACCCTAGTTTTTGGAAGAGGAACGAAGAAAGCATCGGCAACGAAAATAATAAAAGAGAGATATCTCTTTGGTTTAATTTTAATTGGGCCGGCTCTATCATATTTTACTTTGGGCTTAGAATTCTAATGGGGTTTGGTTTATATTGTTTTGTTTTACTTTATAATTTTCTCTTAAAATTTGTGAAACTCTAGTTGTGAAGCTAGGTTATGAACTACGGTGGTGTAGTTCGAGAATTCGCAACTCAGTGGCTGAGTTGTGACAGGGGTTTGAGCGTAGAGTTAGGTTATTTATTAGTGGATGTTTCAAGTTTACATGTGTGAGCCTCTAACTACTTAATTTTTAGTAGAAACCTTGGAGGCAGCGCGTAGGCCGGGTTTTGCCAAAGCTGGGTAAATTTGTGTGTGATCTCTTCTGCATTATCTTTCTGTTTTATTGTCTATGATTGCTTTTATTTCCACGTTAATTTTTATTATTATTAGTATCACCCTATTCACCCTTCCTCTAAGGTGAAAACGATCCTACAAATGTATTAAGTGTCATCTTTAGGTGTAAAAAAGGCAGATCGTTACACGTGGTTTCAGAGCTTAGGTTGAGCGAACACCTAGGCCTTGATGGGTCTAAAAACTCATATGAGATAGAGTAAGTGAGAGCATAGAATGAGTTTGAGTGTATGATATATATGAGAACGTATATGTTATTTTTATAAAAGTGTTTTGTATTGTGTTGATTAATCTATTGAAAGGTTTATAGATTCTAGTTAATACAAGTAGCTAATATTATTGATGCAGATATCTAAACACTTGGACAAGGCCAAGCCGACATATATTGTTTTAAAAGTGATGAACGAAATAATATTACCTAGGAAAATGTTTTATATAAAAAGGAATTATTTTCCAAAGGAAATTTTATATAGTTATTTTTATTGTGTTTATTTGTTAGCAAGTGATAATATTCATTTATTATCAACTAGGGTTTGATTTGTTATACTCAAGCATTGACTATGGATTGTAGATTAATCTGTAATCCTTCTTTTAGACCCTTCATTGGGTGGATAGAATTTGTGAGAACATTGAAACGACTTGTAAATAAAGTTTCACAATTTGACTAGAAGGTGTTTGATGATATGTTGGGTTAGAACTGTATTTTAATATACGGTTCCCATTAAAAATGATATTTCAAATGATTTTATAAAGAATGATTTTATAAATCAAGTTTATAAAATGTGTTTCAAGATAAAGAGGATTGTTCAAAGTATTAAACTCCAGTGGTATTGAGAAAGGATTTCAAATTATTTTGGAAATTAAAAAGAAAACTTTTCCTTGGACAGTTCGAGGAATGATCTCAATCTGTTATGTGATAATCAGAATAATCTTCTAAGTGATAGTTCAATGTTTTCTTAGGAAATGTGATAATGCACTAAGTAAATTATTCTCTTTATCATTGTATGATCGAAACGACTTCGAATCCAAATGAATTTAAAATAAGTGGATGATGAGTATTTTGTTAAAACTATTTAATTGGAAATATATAGTATTATTTCAAAATGGCATTTGAAAAAGAAGAAATAATTTTATGATTAACTAGTTTGAGTGTCTCGAAAGTGGCTAAAAATGGCCAGGAGATGTGTTCGAGTGTTAAGCACTTCTCTTGAATATTACCCTTCTTGGTAAGGGAGTATATGATACAATTTGGTAGTACCAAGTTCATTGATGTCATTTTGGAGTTACTTGGGCTATATGTATGTTTTCTATGGGTTAAAAGTAAAGTATGATTTCAAAAGCTTTTGAAATGTAACCCAAGTATTTGGCTCCTAAGTTTCAAAATAATAAGGTATTTTAAATTAAGGATGGATTAATAAATGGAGTTTGAAATTTAATTAAGAAGGAGGATCAATGAACTTTGTTTCATTACACTGTTTCTTTTGATTTTAGCATTTAGGAAGTGAAAAATTATTTGATGTTGTTGGGCCGATCAATAAACATCTTTACCTTAAAAGTGTTGAAGGAAAAGTAGACTCTAGGATGGAGTTTAGATACCAGCATCCTACTCTTCTTAGCTACGTGCTCAAACAGATTGGGGGTAAAGAGGTTGAATTGGTCAACTTAGCTTTAAGAAACAAAATTATTCTGGGCCTATATATGAATAAGTTCAAAGTGAATAGAATTAAAAGTCAGATATTTTGTATATACTCTTAAGGACATGGATAGTATTATGCAAGTTAATAAATTAAAATGAATTTATGAAAAGGGTTTCATAAATTTAGTTGTATCATTTAAAAATGTTTGAACCTAAGCTAAAATTTAGGGAAAGATTTCCATAAATATTGGTGGGAGGATAAAGAATAGTTCGATAAATGAGAACCTTTAGATAAGTACGTAAGTTGCACATAGATCCTTCCACTTTTTCATATAATTCTCAATCCAAGATTTGAGGACATTGCTTGAGGAGTTTTACACCATCCCGAATAAGCATTTATTACACTAAAATTAACATTTCGGCTAAGACTAAAGATCCCTAGACAAGCAAGAAAAATAAGAGCGCAGCTTAAACCTTCCGTAACTTCCGAAGGGATGCAGCCGTTGTAGTTCGCTAACCTAAAATCTTTTGAAGGGCCGAAAGGTTCCGCCTTTGGTATCCAAGGAATTCAAAGGAGAAGAAAGAGTTAAAGCAAGTGAAAGAAACTATTTAATGATCTTTTAGAAAGCACACAAATCCTTCCGAACAGGTTGAGAAATATACAAAACACCTCTTGATAATGTCGAAAGGTTTATGAAGAAGAAAATGAACATGTGTTAGCAAAGAGTAAAGAAACAACCTTCCAACAAGGCCGGAAGGTTCACGATAGCATATGTAGGGAAATTCTTCGGCTACAACAAAAGGTGTATGAAGGCATAAAGGGAAACATGCCCATCAACAATACCCGAGGGACCATAAAAACTTTCGACCAGGTTGAAAGGTTTTCAACTGTATATAAAGGGTGACCTTCCAGCTCGGCCAAAGGCAGGAAGCCAAAAGGAGGGCCACCTGCGTCTATAAATAGGACCCAAAGGCCCCAGTTTAGGTGGTCGATTTTTCTTTCACCTCATTCTTGTAACACCAAAAGAAATGTGTTGTAACCTTAATTGGCAGTCAATTTGAGGATTCGTAAACAGCCGATCTTAAATAAAAAGGGAAGTATTATGTTCTGTCAAATTATTTATTGTTTTGCTTGAATTCTCGTTAGAGTAACTCGTACTTTCAAGATTTACTCCACCGGAAGGTTCTTGCCAACTAGGTCAGAAACTTAGTTGGTCAAGTTGTAACTTTGATCGTCAAGAGTCATCAAATTTCCACTTTAACTTTCCGGTACGGACGACAACCGACCCCGGTTAACTTGAGCAGTAAACTTTCGAAGTCATTGGCCTTATAAACTGAATCATTCAACTAAATTTGTAGCTTCTTATACTTTAACAACACCAAAACCTTCTGCAATCTCCATCTGAGCAATCTAACCTTTCGGGAGAATTCAAGTCCAAGAGTATAGGACTCAATCCAACAATGAATATTCATATACCTTCTGATAAAGTTGAAATCTACTTCATATAAGTGATCAAACCTTTCGGCAAGACCAAGGGCTCCTATACACCACCTTGGAAATTATTATCTTAATTACTGCTAAAGAGATCAGTCATACAAACCTTTCGGTCACATTAAAGATCAACTTTAAAGGGATAAGTTCAATGAATAATCATTCATACCACAAAGGAAAACTTCACAAGATACCCTATGAAATCTACCAAGGTAAAAGTTCTCTACCTAGGAGATCAAACCTACTGACTATGTCGAAAGGTCCAAATAAAAAATCAAAAACCATTGGAGCTAAGCGGAAAAGTAAATCTTAACGATATCGTGTCCTTTATCTAAACTACCTTTCCTAGTTCTATTGAAATATCTTTTGGGGTGTTGACCACAAATTTGATTAACAATTTTGGCGCTAGAAGGAGGGCTTAAACCTTGGGCTTATTGGATTACTCACCAAATCTTTTACTTAGACACTCTATTAAGACTCATCAACTCTTCTTTTTGAACAAGAAAGGGTTTACTTTGAATATAAGACTTACAGCCTATTTGAATACAATTAAAAGATAAGGTATGCATTCAATGTTTGAAGCAAGAGAAAGCTTTTTGCAGTAAAAGATCGTTTCAAGGATCAAAGGAACCTCTGGACGTAGTTTTTGATTATGGAATAAATTATAGCCAGCCCTTACTTGAAGACCAAACCCTTCGCTTTTGAGCTCTACAAGTCATTAAGAGGAAAAGACGGTATATACCCTATGAGTCACGAAAATGGAATATCAATCGGGTGCGTTCAGAATCGATTCCAACCTTCGCTCCAGAAAAGGACAGTCCAAAGAAAGAGGATCTATTTTGGCAAATGAGAGGGATCATACGGACGTAATCCTATGGAACTTCTTTTGAAGAGGAAATGGTAAAGGATTATGACATTTTTGCACACAAATGGAATAAGATTATAAATGAAGTCCACCACTTAAGGTAAAGCCATGAATGCATACAAAAGTTCACAACTAAAGGACTATGGATAGTAGATAAATCGCCAAATGGGAGTATAAATATTACTAAGAAACTTCCACCCGAAATCTTAAGAGTAAGGGAAAAATCCTTGGAAGAGAATTGACTAATAATGAGAAGAAAACTCGCCTCCCAGGAAGAAGTACATAAACCGTGCCAAAAAGAGGATTAGATGCCGATTGAAAATGGCTCAAAAGTCAAGACTCTTTAAAGAATATGATCCTACTGCCGCGGTCGAAAATGCCTACATTCAAACCAAAAAAGAAGCTAAGTTGATAGCCTTCTCAAAAAAAGAAGTCAAAATGTGAAAAGAAACTTAAAGATTACATTGCAACTTTTGCCCGATAAAAGGGCATGAAATAAATCAATGGTCCTGCACTTCCTAGAACAAGAAAAACTCAAGCAGTTTGTAAAGGATTGAACGAACTGAGGAATAAAAACGCTATTCTCAAAATAAGAAAAGTCTACATGATCGGGAGAGAAATTTTCCTTCAAATTTGGACTACCCAAAATGTTAGGCTACCAATAATGGTAGGAAGCCCTTGGTCGCGCTAAGATGGCTAGATCAAAGCACCTCATGAAGGGCGTAAGCCTTTATCCGTGCCAAATTCAGAAATGGCCAGTTTAAAGCAGCACAATCCCTTATCCACATCACACTATTCTCAGGATAAGGCACCTCCTAGAGGTAGGACGGGTAATCCCTTAGTCCCGCTATGCTATGGTCTGGCCAAGGTACCGAACAAGTCCTTAACCACGTCATGCTATGGCCAGGCCAAGGCGCCTCCTAGTGGGAGGTCGAGTAAGTCCTTGGGACCTGCTTTAGAATAAGCTAACCAAGCGTACCAAAAACCCGGACGAAATGTCCGGCGCACTAAGAAAAGTCCTTGCCTGAAATAGGCACTGCCTGACGCAGCGAATAATAACAAAACGATATAGATCGATGAAAGTAGCAAACGGTGGATTGAAGATACTGAAATGCCCAAATTCGTTGATCACAAAGATACCGAACTCTAGCTATCTTCGACATGTTGATCGCGCACGATACCGTGAAAGAAGATCTACAATTCTTCAAACGTTGATCAAGCGCACTTGATACCGTGAATTGGCTTCAACAATCGTTGAATCGAGCGCACTCGATTAACCGAAAGTGGAGATAGGAGATCACACTCAACTACCAATTTAGATGAAAGCACACAGCAATCAAAACAAAGTTTTATCCAAAAATCAACCATCTTACAAATGACCAACACAATCCCTATTTATAGCAATTTTACAACCGGCTCCTTAAGTCGTACACGACATACGACTCACGACTCACGACTCATCAGCAGTGACTCAGTATAGACGACATACGACTCACGACTTACGGCTTAACATCACGACTTACGACTTATCACTAGATGACTCAACCCCCTTACAACACAGCACACCGTCGGCCGACTTATCTATATGCCGACCTACGGTTTATCACAACACAAGTTACAATGACTTAAAGCAATTACAACACATACGAACTCATCAAGTCCCAACGACATAACGGCATATGAACGACATGACTTAACAATTTACAACACAAGACCTAAGATACAACGCACCCGACCTAAACATGCAACGACTCAAAATAACAGACTTAACTCTTCAGCGACTTAAACATGAGTCGTAACTCGTTGGCAGCTTGAAGGAACGGTAACTTCCCACGACTCAGCTAAGTCGTATCCCGCTTCCGGCTTAAGGCCTTCAACAATTGGAACTTCTTCCTGCTTTTTGTTAATTCGTGGACGACTTATAGCCATGCCGTTAGATCGTGTGCGACTCATCAAACCCGAACGACTTAAGCTTCCATTAAGTCGTAACTCTTCTCCATCTGATCTGTTAGGTCGTAGCTCTTTTCCTCGAGCTTTGCTAAGTCACAGCTCCTTATCTCGTGACCCGTTAGGTCGTAGATGACCTAAAATACTTTTCTTAAGTCGTGTGCGACTTATCCCTTCCTTAAGTCGTGTGCGACTTATCCCTTGGAGAGTTATGGGTTGCGTATTTTCATCTCTGGCCTGAGCTGCATCATCCTCCCCAGGTTGAGAAAAATTCGTCCTCGAATTTGTAAATTCTTCCACATCGGATTGTTCATTCCCATAATATGGCACGAGATGTTTAACATTGAACACGTCAGAAGTGTACACATCTTCCGGTAGCTTCAACTTATAAGCATTTTCATTGATCCGTCGCACAATTTCCACAGGACCAATTTTCTGGCTTTCAACTTGTTATAAGCACCCGCTGGAAAACGATCTTTTGTCAACACTGCGTAAACCAAATCACCTTCGTTAAATTCAACACTTCGTTGCTTCAAATCTACAGTTCGCTTATACTTCTCATTTGCCTTCACCAATCGTTCCTGAATGATTTTATGACATTCAGTTAATTCATCAACAAAATCAACAGCCCGTTTAACCGTCCCCTTCGGTTGTGGTACTACCGCCAAATCCAACGGTCCCCTTGGCAAACTTGAATATACAATCTGAAATGGACTGTAACTTGTGCTTCTATTAACCGCATGATTATGTGCAAACTCTGCTTGGCATAACTTCATGTCCCAACTTCTCAGATTGTCCTTCACAAGACATTGCAACAAATTTCCCAACGATCTGTTCACAACCTCCGTCTGCCCATCAGTTTGTGGATGGTAAGCGCTACTAAAATTCAGCTTCGTTCCGACCATCTTCCACAAACTTACCCAAAAGTGACTCAGAAAACGTGTATCCCTATCCAACACAATAGATTCTGGCAATCCATGAAGTCGATAGATCTCCTTGAAAAATAACTGAGCAACATGAACAGCATCCGCCGTCTTCTTACAAGCAATAAAATGTACCATCTTCGAGAAACGATCCACCACAACATATATAGAGTCATTCCCCCTTTGAGTTCTCGGCAAACCCAACACGAAATCCATGCTAATGTCTACCCATGGTTTTGTAGGAACAGGTAATGGCATATACAATCCCGCATTTGTAGCTGTCCCTTTCGAAACCTGACAAAGATGACATCTACGCACAAACCTTTCAACTTCCCTTCTCATTGACGGCCAATAATAAGACTAAGAAATCAACTACAATGTTCGATCTCTTCCCACATGTCCTTCTTCGTGCAACTCTTTCACAATTTTCATTCTCAAGCTGCAATCTGGTACACATAATTGATTCCCTTTGAATAAGAATCCATCTATCAACACAAATTCATCAGTACTCCCATCCTTGACTTTATCAACGAACTTCATAAAGTAAGGATCTTCTTTAATCATCTCTGGCAATAGTTCAAACCCCGTCACTTCAACTTTCATTGTCGTCAACAAATGATTCCTCCTGCTCAATGCATCGCCACGCGATTCGTCACCCCTGATTTGTGTTTAACAACAAAAGTAAACTGCTGAAGATAGACGACCCACGAAGCGTGCCTAGCTGAAATTTTGTCCTGCCCTTGCAAATGCTTCAAAGCTTCATGATCCGTATAGAGAACAAACTCCTTCTGAAATAGATAATGTCTCCAGTGCTTCACAGCTTGAACAATTGCGTAAAACTCAACATCATAAGTGCTATATCTCAACTTAGCTCCAGATAACTTCTCACTGAAATAAGCAACTGGTCTTCCTTTCTGACTCAAAACTCCACCAACCCCAACCTTCGATGCATCAGTATGTAATTCAAACAACAACTGAAAATCCGGTAAAACTAGAATTGGTGTTGTCGTCAATAGTGTCTTGATTTTCTCAAAAGCAACCCCTTCTTCCTCTGACCACTCAAACTTCTTTCCCTTCATGCAATCGGTCATAGGTGCCATCACACTACTAAAATGTGGAATGAATCTTCGATAGAAAGATACCAATCCATGAAAACTCCTCACTTTAGTAATTGTCTTTGGCTGTGGCCAACTCCTGACAGCTTCTACTTTACTTTCATCCACTTGAATTCCTTCTTTCGATAGAACGTATCCCATAAACAAAACACTATGCGTCATGAACACGCATTTCTTCGTAGCTGCATAAAATTGTTCCTCACGAAGAATAATTAACACCTTTCTCAAATGCTCTACATGCTTCTCTGGACTAGCACTGTAGATTAAAATATCATCAAAGTAAACAACTACAAACTTCCCAATGTATGGTCTGAAAATCTGGTTCATCACTCTCATAAAAGTACTCAGTGCATTCGACAAACCAAACAGCATAACCAACCATTCGTATAAACCTTCCTTGGTTTTGAAAGTAGTCTTCCACTCATCACCCGGTCTAATACGAATATGATGGTATCCACTCTTCAAATCAATCTTCGAAAACACAACAGCTCCACTCAACTGGTCAATCAAATCATCAAACCTCGGCATAGGAAATCTATATCTCACAGTGATCTTATTTAGAGCCCGACTGTCCGTACACATCCTCCACGAACCATCCTTCTTTGGCACCAATAAAGCTGGCACTGCACAAGGACACAAGCTCTCCTGAACACGCCCCTGTTCTAACAACTCCTCCACCTGCCTTCTCAGTTCCTCATGCTCCTTAGGACTCATTCGGTAATGTGGCCTGTGTGGCAATACTGCCCCTGGAACAAGATCAATCTGATGCTGAATATCCCTCAACGGTGGTAACTCCGTTGGTAACTCTTCAGGAAACACATCACGGAATTCTTCCAATACTGGCTTTACTTCTTCAGGAACTTCAACAGATTTAGTAGCTTCACGTCCAATCAACAAAAACACCTCTGGACTCTCCTCTACTTCTTCAATAAATTCCTTCAAAGTCAATAAAGTCTTCAGCTCCTCAATCTCTTCTGACTTGCTTTCTCCTTGCTGTCTCTTCTTTGGAACCAAAATGAACTTAACACCCTCAAACATAAAACTGTAGCTATTGGTCCGACCGTCATGCTGCATTGCTCGATCATACTGCCATGGTCTTCCCAAAAGCAAATGACAAACATCCGTCTCCACAACGTCACACCAAATCTCGTCTTTATACTTCTTCCCAATAGAAAATGGAACTCGAACTCGCCTATCCACCTTCACCTCTCCTCCTTTTCTCAACCACTCTAACTTGTAAGGATTTGGATGCTTCACTGTTTTCAGCTTCAACTTTCTCACTGCTTCGGTAGAAATAATATTGTCACAACTTCCAGCGTCAATCACAAATTTACAAACCTTTCCCATAATAGTGCAGGTTGACTGAAAGATGTTACTCCTCAACCAACTAGCCTCTTCTTCTTGCTTCGGTATTAAACAAGACCTCCTCATTATTAGATTACATCCTTCATCTCCTGACGTGATATCCTGTTCATCCTCCTCAGCTGGACTAGAATAACCTTCACCAACATACTCACCTTCAACTTCAGCAATCATAGTTCGTTTCTTCGGCTTCGAACATTCATCACTCTTGTGACCCACTTCCTGGCAATTGTAACATTTGAAACTGTTTTTGACCTTCGCCTTCACAACTTCATTCACAACTGGTTTACTGATAGCTTTCGAAACATTGGGACTCCCACTAGCACCTTTGTTCTGAATATTGGAACTTGTAAACACACCACCTCCACGTCTTCCCTGCTTCTCCCAAGCCAACGCCTTCTGATGTGCTTCTGCTCTAGTTCTAGGATCAAACATATTCACCATATCCTGGATCTGCATCCTCAACCCTCCAACAAACCTAGCAGTCAATTGTTCCTCTGTCTCCATAATGTCATTTCGAGCAATCAGTTGATAAAATTCGTCAGCATAATC
The DNA here is from genome assembly GCA_030765085.1 of Allium cepa. NCBI lineage: Eukaryota > Viridiplantae > Streptophyta > Magnoliopsida > Asparagales > Amaryllidaceae > Allium > Allium cepa. The sequence goes on from CM060934.1 coordinate 132,288,772, forward strand.
ATTAACAGTCTTCGTCCCTTGCCTCAGATTTTGCAATCTTCGATACATGAGTGATTGATAATTGTAAGGCAAGAATGTAGCCTTCATTAACTTCTTCATCTTCTCCCATGTGACAATCTTTGACTTCCCCATTCTCTCCCGCGTAAGTTTAGTCTGCTGCCACCATGCCATAGCTCTCCCCCTCAACCTAGTAGCAACTAACTTCACTCGACGATTCTTCGGAACTTCTTTGAAATCAAAGATCTCTTCAACATTAGACAACCAATCCAAAAATTCTTCTGCTACCATTCCACCCTTGAATTCTGAAATTTCCATCTTCATACCCGACTCCCATCGTCGATCATCCTCAACCTCCCGATATACATTTCGTACCTAGTCTCGATCTCAATAATGAATGCTAGCTCTATCACCCTCTTCATTAAGATCAAATGTATGTCTATATCGATCTCGACCATCAACATCCCTTCGATCACGCATGTCTCTTCTACTATATCTCTCTTCATCTCGATATGGCTCCTCTTCAAACTCACGTGGAGTTCTTCTCTCTTCATGTCTATATTCATGGTGATCTCTTCTCGATGAAATTGATGTTTCTCTTCTCTCTCTAAAAGATTACGGTGATACCCTTCTCGCTTCCGTAACCGATGGCGAAACTCGGTTTCCTCCATGGTTCGAGATTGGCGATCTCCTCCTTTGAGTTTGATTCATATCAATCATCAACTTCTCTAGCTTTCCAATACCTTCATCAAATTTCTCATGAATACGTTGTTCCATTTGCTTGGCTTCTTCCCTTCTATACAATGATTCAACATTTTGATGGCGGTTAGCTCTCCTTGGCGGCATGATTGAACTTCACAATTTTACAAAAAAACAACTTCAAACTTCAATTGCACGCTACCCCTAGCTCGGCTCCCACTCGACTCGGCAATAGGCAACGACCTAAGGCTTAGGTCGGCTCGGCTTCAACAAGAACGGCTTCAAGCACTTTACTTTCAAACTTTGGCGCGCAAAAATCTCACGGCCAAATTCAAACAACTTCCACACTTTGATCCAAAAGAATATGGATCGAAAACTTCTAACTTGTTGCAACTTCAAGATGAACACGATGAACACCAACTTCAAACTCCTTGGCTCCAAGACTCGGCTTAGCTATGATTGGCTAAGTCTAGCTCTGATACCAAAAACTGACGCAGCGGATAATAACAAAACGATATAGATCGATGAAAGTAGCAAACGGTGGATTGAAGATACTGAAATGCCCAAATTCGTTGATCACAAAGATATCGAACTCTAGCTATCTTCGACACGTTGATCGCGCATGATACCGTGAAAGACGATCTACAATTCTTCAAACGTTGATCAGGCGCACTTGATACCGTGAATTGGCTTCAACAATCGTTGAATCGAGCGCACTCGATTAACCGAAAGTGGAGATAGGAGATCACACTCAACTACCAATTTAGATGAAAGCACACAGTAATCAAAACAAAGTTTTATTCAAAAATCAACCATCTTACAAATGACCAACACAATCCCTATTTATAGCATTTTTACAACTGGCTCCTTAAGTCGTACACGACATACGACTCACGACTCACGACTCATCAGCAGTGACTCAGTATAGACGACATACGACTCACGACTCACGACTCACGGCTTAACATCACAACTTACGACTTATCACTAGACGACTCAACCCCCTTACAACACAGCACACCATCGGCCGACTTATCTACATGCCGACCTACGGCTTATCACAACACAAGTTACAACGACTTAAAGCAATTACAACACATACAAACTCATCAAGTCCCAGCGACATAACGGCTTAAGAACGACATGACTTAACAATTTACAACACAAGACCTAAGATACAACGCACCCGACCTAAACATACAACGACTCGAAATAACACAACTTAACTCTTCAGCGACTTAAACATGAGTCGTAACTCCTTGGCAGCTTGAAGGAACGGTAACTTCCCACGACTCAGCTAAGTCGTATCCCGCTTCCGGCTTAAGGCCTTCAACAATTGGAACTTCTTCCTGCTTTTTGTTAAGTCGTGGACGACTTATAGCCATGCCGTTAGATCGTGTGCGACTCATCAAACCCGAACGACTTAAGCTTCCATTAAGTCGTAACTCTTCTCCATCTGATCTGTTAGGTCGTAGCTCTTTTCCCCGAGCTTTGCTAAGTTGCAGCTCCTTATCTCGTGACCCGTTAGGTCGTAGATGACGTAAAATACTTTTCTTAAGTCGTGTGCGACTTATCCCTTGGAGAGTTATGGGTTGCGTATTTTCATCTCTGGCCTAAGCTGCATCACTGCCAGATATCGACATTGCTTAAAATAGCAACCACCAAAAGGTTGATAAAGTCTAAAATGAAAAACAACCTGAAATGGGCTTTGCTCAAATAAGCATAAAATTGGGAAAAAGAGTCCCCTCTTGAAATAGGATAAAAAAAATAACAAATAGATGAAGAAAACTTGGGCCTGAGAAAGAAAAAACATGCGAAACATCGTCAAGGACTAAGGATGGCTCAATCAACAAGGAAATTAGAGAAAAGTCACCAGCTTCTTCTCAACAACATTTGCCAAAGGGGTACTATGGTCTTCTATTATAGAAAATAATGCTCCAATCTTTTACTACTTATTGCCAGATTGGTCATCTAGTCTTCTTTTTCCAGATTAGTTTTATGGTTCTCTGATACTTATGGCCTAAAAAGTGACCTTTTGATCTCCTATTAATACTGAATCAGCAGATTGTTCATTACTGAAAAGAGTATTTCAGACCTTAGATTCCTCATATTATAAAGTCTTATACCTGAACCTGGATTTCATAATTTTTACTTCTAAGCATCAGCTATCAAGGGCCCAAATCTGGGTTTCAAATTGTTAGCAAACACTAATTTATTATACCTGAATCTAGGTATCAAAGACCGCTACTTATTTAAACCCTAATTTGGGTACAAGGACCTCAAATTAATATTCATTTCAAATGCCTGAATCTGGGTCGGGATATTAAAATAGCGAATGAGAAAGTTACTACTCTAAAATCTCAAACATTGACTCCTAAACTAGAAAAAGTGGGATGGCAAGGGAGGACAAAAGACTCGACAAGAATAAGAGTCGCAAATGGACAAATCAGAGGCGTATTAAAGATTTCATTACAAAGGATCACACATCAGATGATATTTACAAGGTTATCGTAATTTACAAAGTTGTTTGAAAATAACATAATTATATAGGAGACAAACTTGCATGACCCAAATACACTAACTATACATCTTGGGATGCTCTGTTAACGGTCTCCGCCACCGAAGGGTTGGCAACATGATTAATTGCAGCTTAAAGGACTTTATTAAGTTTCTTCTCTTTTTCCATAATTGTGTTTTCATCGTCAATTTCTTCAATGTTAGTTTTTAGGGCGCGATTAAAGGCCATATTTGTGGCTTTAAGGGTACTGTTTTGCCTTCCCAACTCTGCGACCTGCTTGTCGAGCAAATAAATGTCGTATTCCAGTTTTGGTTCTTGGAGGCATAGTCATTGATAGTCTTGGAATACTTGAATTTTGTTGCTCAGTGAAATACCGAGTAATATCAAATATCACTCTCCGACACCAGCTCCTCACCACATTCTCGTTTAAGCCCGGGGAAGGATTGGTCATGGTGGGAAAATTCTGAGCTACGAGATGCTTTGATCTAGTAGTCTTCCCAGTTGAGGAAGATGCTTGTGGAACCGTAAGTTTAATCTTCAGAATTTTATCACCCAAGATAAATTCTAGAGAGGCAAATTGTGCTTGACTATCCTTCAATTTTATCTCCAGGTCATTTATTCGCTGGATAAGGTTCTCATCAAAGTTAATTGTGGGATTCGACTTTACCTGAAGCTCAAGCAAAATAATCACCTCGTCTTCCTTTTTAATCTTAGCCTTGAGATGATCGATGTGATCTTCGTTATTCTTGACGATAATTTTCTGGATAAAATATATTTTGTACCATTGTATAGCCCCCGCATTACCACCAAAGTGCTCTAATAACGCCTCATTTTTAGCCATAGTTGCTTCACTCTCTGCCGATAATCTTTCCCTTATAATATCGACTTGGGATACCAAGCTTTGAGTAGGAGAGGTCATAAACGACTGAGGTTGCTATTTAAAAGGGGAGAAATAAAATAGAATCAGAGCAGAGACATGAGGCAACTTTATTATTATAATAATGAATTACAACTCATACAGATAAAAAGATAAAGGATACAACGATCAATTCATACTTAAAGTTGAGAGACTACATTCCTAACTCTGCCTAGAGTATTAACAGAAAGTGTAACTATCGAGTCAAATGGAACAGTAACTCCTTCTGGAGTAATAACCGAAGGACACTTGCTGTAATCCCACTTTGCAACTGAGGGACTATCACGACCGCAAATCAACTTTGATTTGGATGTTAAGTGTGACGACTCGGAATTTTTGGACATTTGAAATTGGAATATTTAATAGATTTTAAATATTTGGAAGTTAGTTTAACATGATTTTCAAATATCACTATTTATTTAGATAATTAAATTCTTGTATTTAATAATTGGAAATTGGATAAATGGTTGAATCTGAAATTTTAAGCTTGATAAAAATAATTTAAAGGTTTGTAAAATTTATATTGATAGTACTGAAGATAATAAAAGTGTTAAATTGAATTTGGAAGTGTTTTGTTAAGTTTTGAAATTATATCGTTTAAATCGATATTTTAAAATAGCCTTCCGAGGCACACTCTCGGATTTCGACGCAACTAGTTCCATTAGATCCATAATAGTGTATTATTATCGGATTTAAGTTTTCGTGGTGATTGGAGTGATCGTTTGGCCATACGGTAAGTAAACGCGCTGAAATTAAATTGAAAATTCGGTATAATAACTGGGTCTAAAAAGCTATCTTCTCCATACGATTGAGTTAGGCCACAAAACATTTTCCAGTGCATTCAAAATAGGGGTATAACATTATAAACGCCTAGCGGCACGCTTCGATAGGGATTCGCGACTTTAAGCTACGTTAATCGAAACAATTTGAATTTGAATTTAATATATTATATTATATATCAACATCAAAACTTTTTAGCCTTCATCTCAAAGGGACACGTGTCCTGCCTTCCAAACATGTGTTCGTTGGTATAGCACGCATCATTTTCTTTTTAAAGTATGGAATAGCCTAGCATTTTTTTTAAAAAGTAAGAAAATAAAAATCGAATTTCTTTCCTTTCCCTCTTTAATTCAGCTGAAGATAATAATAAAAATCAATGGCTGCTCTTCACTTCTTTCTTTTGTATTGAAATCATGGCCGAGCTAAATTCTAATTCAAATCATTCGCTAAATCTATGCGAAGTTCCCATCCATTTCCAATTTCCTTCGATCTCGACCGACAGCAGCTGTAGGTGCTCACGCCAGGATCGATCGCTTAAATCAGGGTGGGGAGCGATGATGACCTCTCGCGATCGATTTTAAAGGAGGCAGCTGTGGTTCGAATGATTGAACAGGAAGGGAGTCTCGCGATTTGGAATCAAGGTCTCGTGAGGCTGGGTGGACGCGGCAACCTCTTCGAAGCCGCCTAGTTGCTCGAGATGTCGAGGAAGTCGAGGAGTGTTGAGTGAGAGAGAGGTCGAAGGTTGCAAGGTATAAAATCCCATTTTTAATTTAATACAGTAAATTCATATACATTCTCTCATGCCTATTTTAATTCAAAACAGTAAATTTTAAGATGTTGATTTCCAAAACAGAAAATCTTAAATATGATTTTGGATATAGGAATTTTATTTTATGAGATTTAACGAATATATATATTTATAGATAAGCAGAAATTGTTATTTTTTTTAAATAAAGTTTGGGAAAAAGGAAATTTTAAAATGTTGTAAAGTCTATATATAAATATGACTTTTTTATGAAGTCTATATGGATTTTTTTCAGTATATATGTGCTTCCAAAAATAAATAAATATTCATATATATATATATATACATTTTAAATTTACTTGGTTATTTTAAATATAGTGTAATAGGGAGATTAACTTAATAAATTTTTCTTGTAACTTAAAATTTATTTATTATAGGAAAAAATTAGTTTAAATAAAATTATGGGTTAATTAAATTTATTAAATGGTAATTGATCATTGATTAGTTCAAATGATAATAAACCATCTAATGTTTATACAAGGTCAAAATTGTGAATACAAGTCGAGATTGAAGTGGATGGCAAAACAAAAATCGAAGGTGAGCTAATCTCACTCATTTGGATTACCATTTAAATTTAATAGTTAAATTTAAATTATTGGTTGTTTGATTTCATTGATAATTATTATCAGTCTAGATGTAATAGTATATGTAGTAGTATATTTTATATATATTGGAGTGATTGATTTCCCGCATTGTATAGCGGATGAGACCCTGTGCGCCCCACATAATAGCGGATGACCCTATATACCGTGATATCCCGCCTCGAAGCGGGATTGGTATTTAAAATTGTTATGTTAACATTTGTGGATGGAGGGAAACATGTTTGAAGGATCCAAATGGATTCCTCAAATATTTAGATTGTTTTAATACTCTGTGATATGATTTATTTGATAATCTGAGATAGATTATATTGGTAATTGAAAATATTGGATGTTATGGTTTAACTGAATATATTTGGGTATACTGAGTTATCAAAAATATAAGGATTGGGTTTTGAAGGGAAGTAAAAGAGAGAATTCTTAAGTAAATAATTATAGAGGATTTGGATAAATGAATTGGAAAAGGATAAAAGTTGATTTTTAAATTCCAATAAATAAATTCCAAGTATGGGAAAGGAGATTTTTTAATAAATGGAAAATAAGTGGATTTTGAAACTTAAGTGATATTAATTAAAGAAAAAAAGATTTATTTTTAAATGCAGAATTTAAATGGTTTAGGAAGAAATAAAAGAAGAATTTTAAAATAAATATGAAATTTGTATTTTTAGTTTAAATAAGATTTTAAATCATAATAAAGAAGTTAAATATGGAATTAATGGGTTTTAAATTAAAATTGAGTAAGTAAAGGAATTTATTTTTAAAATGGAGTAAAATTTGAAAATCGATTTGGAAATTGATTTAGTGTTTGAAACTGTGTTTTAAAAGAAGGATGAGACTATGGAATTTATAAACTGGGTTTATAAAGTGGAATAAGATATTAGTGGATATTTGGAGGTATAAATTCATGGTGGGAATTTATAAAGGAATGGGTAATTAGTTTTAAAAATAAATAGTGATTTATTTCTAAAGGTATGAAAGAAAAGTGTATTTCCCTTAAAAGCCAAGTACGTTTTCAATGTAGATTTTTAAGTATAAGTTAAAGGTTTTAAAATTGTTTAAAAGGAATGTTTTTGAGAAATTATTATTTAAGTTGTTTAAAATTTTATAGGTAAATATTTATTAAATTAGTTATAGTAGTAATTATTTTAAAAAGGTTAGTTGGTATTATGATTTAAAAAGGATAATTATTAATATTTATATTTTATGAAGTAGTTTTATTTTAAAAGATAGTTGGCTAAAGTTTTTATTTGAAAACTTATATAGAATTTCATAACTTTTATTTTAAGATTTGTTTTAGCGTAAGTTTTACATAAGAAATTGGTATAAAATTTCATAACTAGTATTTTAAATAAAGTGTTTTAAGTAGTTTTTATTTTAAATATTTTTAAAGTCTATAATTTTGAACAAAGTGTTTATGTGGTTTTAATTTAAATGCTTTAAAGTATATTTTTAGAATAAAGTGATCTAAATTATTTTAAAATCTAAAGTATTTAGACATGGTAATTTTCAGTGAACATAAACAATATTTGGGAAATTTAATCCATGAGAGAAGGATGACTTGGAACTATTTTCAAAGGGTTGAAGTATGGAAAAAAATCTTGCAAAGATATTTTGAAAATAAATGATTTGGGAAATTATTAATATCCGATGGTTGTTTGTGAATGTTATTTGATAGTTAAATAACCGACTATCAATATTCGCCAATGCGCCGATCGTTTCGAAGAGACCGTGATCAAGACTAACTTCCCGAAAACCACTTCGATCCGGTTTGAACATTTTCGTGAGGAAGACAAGAGCTAAGAGTCGAAGATGGAGCAGTCAATTACAAGGGTTAATTGCTACTAATCCTAAGGGTGATTCCAAAATGGATGTAGTAGGAGTTGTGCCTTCGGTTCCGTTCGGACCCAGAACGGACTTGTATGGATGAATGCTTTCAGAACATCGTCAAAAGGACGGTGAGCATTCTAAGTAAATGTGTGCTAAAAAGGTAACGCATAGACTCGAGCCTCATCAAGCGAGAATGGCTAAAACAGGGGAGGTGCATGCAAGGCTAAGTGGCTAGCAACCAATTAGGGTAAGGTCATCCCTGTCTAGAGGTCCCTTTTATTCGGTTGTGTGGGCGGTTATTGATCCCAACCGTAGGGTTATCTTATTCGGACTATCCGGTAAGGGGTAGCTCCGGTCTTGTGATGCAGGGTATCAGGGTGGATCCTCGGTACGGTGATCTAGACCACGTACTGTGATGGGCGGTACCCCAGTAGCCCTGCCAATGTATGGAATCCAATCTCTAATAAGCGCCTATACGGTTTTGATTATGCCCAACTATTGCTGAAACGTGAGATGCAAGCATTTCGGCTTGATTTTATTTTATTTTCTATAGACACTATTATAATATTAGATGAATTTGATAAAAATGTTTTGGTTATCGTAAGGTAAAAACTCAGCATGTTTATTTGTGGCGTGGTCTTACGAGATACCTTTGATTTCAGAAAGGATTTTTGAAAACTTTCATAACCCAATTGAGTGTGTTTTCTCACTCTGATTTTCCAGACTGGCTCGGGTGTTATTTAACTATAATGTTCGGGTCAAACCGAGTATTATAGAGTACAGGAAAGGATGCTATGGAGCCCCGAGAGACAAGCTGGATGGCGAGACGTATTACACGTATTTTATGTATATTCCATTGTGTATGGTATGCTGTATAGTCTGCTTTTGGGTGAGGACAAGTTGTTACAACTGTCTAGTATTTTGCTATGGTTTGTGTTGTACTCTGATGATGTAATATATTATACAGTTACAGTTTCTTTATATAAAAGTTTATTGTTATCTATTATATGTTATTCTGCTGCGTTTGTGAGATTCTAATATTGTTTCTATTTCTTCATCTACTTCCTTCTTCTTTAACCCTAATGGTTCGGTATTAGGGCATCCGATTGCTCGGCATTTGATACAGTGGACGTATCGATGTTGATTTCGGGCGTCGAAACATCGGGTCGTTACCAGTGGTATCAGAGCTGAAGGTTAACCGAGAACCTTGGCTCTGGTGGGGATTACTCATTAGAAATAGAGTCCGTAGTACTCTAGAATGAGTCTGAGTGTATTAATAGATATGAGCGCGTATTTGTTAGTGAATATAAAAATTGTTTTTATATTGTGTTGACTTATCGGTTGAGTGTTTATGAATTTTGGTCGATATGTGGGACGCCATATCATCGATTGGGGTTTCTAAACTCTTAAACAAGATAAACCGACACAGTATTGTTTTAAAATAGGGTAAATGAAATAATTTTACCCAAATTATTTTTGTATATTAAAGAAATAATTTTCCGTAAATTATTATAGTTATATATGATTGCTTGGTTGTTAGAAAGTGATAATATTAAATTATTATCATCCTTGTGTAAAAATTGAATAAGAAATTGAAATCATAACTAAAAGCTAAGAAATAAATTCATATACAAATGGGATTTGTAAATGTAAATTGTAAATATGATTTATAATTTGAAATAGAATTCCAGAGAAATATTTGAAAATGTTTTTGAAAGGATTGAAAATCTGGTGAGATTTGGAATTAGAAATATTTGGAAATTTTTTCAAAAGAGATAAAGCACTGAACTCTTTTCGGTCGTTGAAAAATAATTCCGATGATGATTGCGACATCATCGGTGTTCATTTTTGAGTTTCCAAGGGAAGAATTGCTGCTTGAATGTTTTAAATTAGAGTTGTTTGCAAAACTGGGTTTGATTTTGGAAATTCAAAGAAATTATTTGGGTTGGGTATATATATGATTTCAAAATGTTTTGGAATGTTTAAGAAATTGTTTAAACTCGAAAACTTATGGAAATATAAATGAGTTTGATAACTAGTAAAATTTGAAATTTTCTAGAATAGAAAATTTAACTTAAAGAGGAGTAAAAGTATGTGTGAAACCCAAATAAGTTGGAAGGTAAGCTAATTAATTGAAGTGAATTAAAAGAAGTTAGAAAATGTAACTAAATTTGGAAAACTTATAGAAGTTTAAAATTTAAATTGAATTGGAGTGTAATTAAATATAGTTAAATAAAAATGAATTTAAAGAAAAGTCTAAGGAGATTAAGTGAAATGGTTACTTAAATAAAAAGTTATAAGTTGGAGATAAAATTTGTAAGTAAACTAATTTAAATAGGTAAGCAAATGAATTGAAATTGAATACTGAGATGATACTAATTTTGTGTAAAGTAAAGTGAAGTTGAAAGAATTAATTCGAAGTGGACTAAAATAGTAAGAGTGGAAATAAAAATCCATTGAGATTTAAAATAAATTAGTAAGAGAAACTAATTAAAGAAATGACTAATTAAATATGGTTTGAGATGAGATGAATAGAGTTAAAATTTTAAAATTGGAAAGTAAATTGAATTCAAAATGGAATTGAAAATTTAATTTAAATGAAATAGATGTGAAAGCTTAAGTGATGTAGTAAAAATAAATATTAAAGTGTATTGAATATTTATAATGGACTTAAGAAATGGTGAAATTCTTAAGTAAAATTTGAAACTGAGGAAATATTCTAAGTTAATATTTGAATGGAGATTAGTGTGTGAAATGATAAGGGTGAATAAGTAATGGAATCGGTGTGATTGTGAATAAAAAAGAGAATTGATATAGCTAATAATCAATTGAGATAAATACGTAGGATGTATGTATATTATTTAATTCGCATAGTGATTTGATCCGGATTCGAGCACAGAATTTCGAGATAGTTATATCGATCCGAGTTGGGATTTTTCACTCGATTTTCGACGGCGAACCTTGGATATGGATTTTGATTAATTCTGGAAATTTTCTATCATAGTTTGTCGCTATGCAAGGAGAATGAAAATTTCTGATCAAGAAACCAGATCTGAGTCTGCACTAGGGAGTCGGGTGAACGATACTAGTTCGGAAGTGGAATTGTGTGATCGAGTGAGCGATCGAATTTGGTATTGCATACAGATGATATATGTGCATCATACAGACTTGAATAAAATAATATTGAAACTTTTGTAAAGAAATGTATAAAATGATTTTTTAATCTATAATTGGATATTATTGCTAAGTAGGATATACAGGTATCTAAAGGCAAAGGATAAATGGATGTTTTGATTTTCGAAGATAAATTTGAATTGTCCAACAATAGGTATGTATTTAAATTTTTGTATGAAATGTGATAATTTTCTGGTCTAGCCACTTGGCCTTTTGTTTTCTTTTGAAATCTGGGAGCCCGTTGAGGCATTTTGTAGTTGCACCGAGCTACCGTGCAAAGGAGAAGCTGGTAAAAAAAATCGAAAATTTAGGGAGTTAGAATTTTTTTAGAGAAATTTGATAATGTAAATTTGGTTTTAATTTAAAATTTGAACTGTTGAAGTAAGTAATATTGTTTGGAACTCGTGGACGAGTTTGGGAAGTTAATAGAGTGATAGTGTGTCTTAAATAAATGATTTGTTTTGGGAAGTTGTTGAAGCTATTTGGATTTGGGAAAAATAGTAACGGGTATTGTACCATTCTTCTTAACAAGTAATTTCGAGGACGAAATTCTTTTAAGGGGGGAGGAATGTGATGTCCCGGAATTTTTGGATATTTGAAATTAGAATATTTAATAGATTTTAAATATTTGATAGTTAGTTTAACTTGAATTTCAAATATCACTATTTATTCAGATAATTAAATTATTGAATTTAATAATTGGAAATTGGATAAATGGTTGAATCTGAAATTTTAAGCTTGTTAAAAATAATTTAAAGGTTTGCAAAATTTATATTGATAGTACTGAAGATAGTAAAAGTGTTAAACTTGAATTTGAAAGCGTTTTGTTAAGTTTTGAAATTATATCGTTTAAATCGATATTTTAAAATAGCCTTCCGAGGCACACGCTCGGATTTCGATGAAACTAGTTCCATTGGATTCGTAATAGTGTGTTGTTATCGGATTTCAATTTTCATGATGTTTGGAGTGATCGTTTGGCCGTACGGTAAGTAAACGCACTGAAATTAAATCGAAAATTCAGTATAATAACTGGGTCCAAAAAGCTATCTTCTCCATACGATCGAGTTAGGCCTCGAAACCTTTTCCAGTGCGTTTGAAATAGGGGTATAACATTATAAACGCCTGGCGGCTTGCCTCGATATGGATTCACGATTTTAAGCTACGTTAATCGAAACAATTTGAATTTGAATTTGAATTTGAATTTAATATATTATATTATATATCAACATCAGAACTTTTTAGCCTTCATCTCAAAGGGACACGTGTCCTGCCTTCCAAACACATGTTCGTTGGTATAGCACGTGTCATTTTCTTTTTAAAGTATAGAACAGCCTAGCATTTTTTTTGAAAGTAAGAAAATAAAAATCGAATTTCTTTCGTTTCCCTCTTTAATTCAGCTGAAGATAGTAATAAAAATCAATGGCCGCTCTTCACTTTTTTCTTCCGTATCGAAATCACGGCCGAGCTAAATTCTAATTCAAATCATTTGTCTAAATCTATGTGAAGTTCCCATCCATTTCCAATTTTCTTCTATCCGACCGACAGCAGCTGTAGGTGCCCACGCCAGGATCGATCACTTAAATCAGGGTGGCGAGCGGTGATAACCTCTCACGATCAATTTTAAAGGAGGCACCTGTGGTTCGAGTGATTGAATAGGAAGGGAGTCTCACGATTTGGAATCGAGGTCTCATGAGGCTGGGTGGACGCGGTAACCAATTCGGAGCCACATAGTTGCTCGAGATGTCGAGGAAGTCGAGGAGTGCTGAGTGAGAGAGAGAAGTCGAAGGTTGCAAGGTACAAAATCCCATTTTTAATTTAATACAGTAAATTCATATACATTCTCTCATACCTATTTTAATTCAAAGTAGTAAATTTTAAGATATTGATTTCAAAAACAGAAAATCTTAAATGTGATTCTCGATTAGGAATTTTATTTTATTAGACTTAATGAATATATATATTTATAGATAAGCATAAAATTGTTATTATTATTTTTTTAAATAAAGTTTGGGAAAAGGGGAATTTTAAAATGTTGTAAAGTCTATATATAAATCTGACTTTTTTTATGAAGTCTATATGGATTATTATTTTTAGTATATATGTAGTTCCATAAATAAATAAATATTCATATATATTCATTTTAAGTTTACTTGGTTATTTTAAATATAGTGTATTAGGGAGATTAAGTTAATTAATTTTTCCTGTAACTTAAAATTTATTTATTGTAGGAAAAAATTAGTTTAAATAAAATTGTGGGTTAATTAAATTTATTAAACGGTAATTGATCATTGATTAGTTCAAATGATAATAAACCATCTATTGTTAATACAAGGTCAAAATTGTGAATACAAGTCGAGATTGAAGTGGATGGCAAAACAAAAATCAAAGAAGAGTTAATCTCACTCATTTGGATTACCATGAAAATTTAATGGTTAAATTTAAATTATTGGTTTTTTGATTTCATTGATAATTATTATCAGTCTAGATGTGATAGTATATATAGTAGTATATATTGGAGTGGTTGATTTCCTACATTATATAGCGGATGAGATACTATGCGCCCCGCATAATAGCGGATGACCCTATATACCGCGATATCCCGCCTCGAAGCGAGATTGGTATTTAAAATTGTTATGCTAACATCTGTGGATGCAAGAAAACAGGTTGGAGGGATCCAACTGGATTCCTCAAAATATTTAGATTGTTTTAATACTCTGTGATATGATTTATTTGATAATCTGAGATAGATTATATTTGTAATTGAAAATATTGGATGCTATGGTTTAATTGAATGTATATGGGTATACTGAGTTATCAAAAATATAAGGATTGGATTTTGAAGGGATGTAAAAGAGAGAATTCTTAAGTAAATAATTATAGAGGATTTGGATAAATGAATTGGAAAAGGATAAAAGTTGATTTTTAAATTCTAATAAATAAATTCCAAGTATGGGAAAGGAGATTTTTGAATAAATGGGAAATAAATGGATTTTTAAACTTAAGTGATATTGATTAAAGAAAAAAAGATTTACTTTTAAATGCAGAATTTATATGGTCTAGGAAGAAATAAAAGAAGAATTTTGAAATAAATATGAAATTGATATTTTCAGTTTAAATAAGATTTTAAATCATAATAAAGAAGTTAAATCTGGAATTAATGAGTTTCAAAATAAAATTGAGTATGTAAAGGAATTTATTTTTAAAATGAAGTAAATTTTGGAAATTGATTTAGTGTTTGAAACTGTGTTTTAAAAGAAGGATCAAGCTATGGAATTTATAAACTGGGTTTATAAAGTGGAATAAGATATCAGTGGATATTTGGAGGTATAAATTCACGTTGGAATTTATAAAGGAATGGGTAATTTATTTTAAAAATAAATAGTGATTTATTTTTAAAGGTGTGAAAGAAATGTGTATTTCCCTGAAAAGCCAAGTACGTTTTCAAAGCAGATTTTTAAGTATAAGTTAAAGGTTTTAAAGTTGTTTTAAAGGAATGTTTTTGAGAAATTATTATTTAAGTTGTTTAAAATTTTATAGATAAATATTTATGAAATTAGTTATAATAGTAATTATTTTAAAAAGGTTAATTAGTACTATGATTTAAAAAGGATAATTATTAATATTTATATTTTATAAAGTAGTTTTATTTTAAAAGATAGTTGGCTAAAGTTTTTATTTGAAAACTTATACAGAATATATTTTATAAAGTAGTTTTATTTTAAAAGATAGTTGGCTAAAGTTTTTATTTGAAAACTTATACAGAATTTCATAACTTTTATTAAGATTTGTTTTGGTTTAAGCTTTACATGAGAAATTAGTATAAAATTTCATAACTAGTATTTTATACATAATTAGTATTAATATTTATGTTATGTAGTTTTTATTTTAAACATTTTTAAAGTATATATATTTTTGAATAAAGTGTTTATGTGGTTTTAATTTAAATGCTTTAAAGTATATTTTTAGAATAAAGTGATTTAAATTATTTTAAAATCTAAAGTATTTAGACTTGGTAATTTTCAGTGGAAATAAACAATATTTGGGAAATTTATTCCGTGAGGGAAGGGGGATTTAAAACTATTTTCAAAGGGTTGAAGTATAGAAAAATATCTTGCAAAGATATTTTGAAAATAAATGATTTGGGAAATTATTAATGTCTGATGGTTGTTTGTGAATGTTATTTGATAGTTAAATAACCGACTATCAATATTGGCCAATGCGTCGATCGTTTCGAAGAAACCGAGATAGGGATTAATTTCCCGAAAACCACTTCGATCTGGTTTAAACATTTACATGAGGAAGACAAGAGCTGGGAGTCGTGCCTTCGGTTTCGTTCGGACCCGGAACGGACTTGTATGGATGAATGCTTTCGGAACATCGTCAAAAGGACGGTGAGCATTCTAAGTGAATGTGCGCTAAAAAGGTAATGCATAGCCTCCAGCCTCATCAACCGGGAATGGCTAAAACATGGGAGGTGCATGCAAGGCTAAGTGGCTAGCAACCAATTAGGGTAAGGTCATCCTTGTCTAGAGGTCCCTTTTATTCGGCTGTGTGGGCGGTTGCTGATCTCAACCGCGGGGTGATCTTATTCAGACTATCCACTAAGGGGTAGCTCTGGTCTTGTTATGTAGGAGATCAGGTTGGATCCTTGTTACAGTGATCTAGACCACATACTGTGACGGGCGGTACCCCAGTAGCCCTGCATTGTATGGGATCCAATCTCCTATAAGCGCCTATACGGTTTTGATTGTGTCCAACTATTGTTGAAACGTGAGATGCAAGCATTTCAGCTAGATTCTCTTTTACTTTCTATAGACACTATTATAATATCAGACGAATTTGATAAAAATGTTTTGGTTATCGTAAGGTAAAAAGCCGGCATGTTTATTTGTAGCGTGGTCTTACGAGATACCTTTGATTTCAAAAAGCATTTTTGAAAACTTTAATAATCTAATTGAGTGTGTTTTCTCACTCTGGTTTTCCAGACTGACTCGGGTGTTATTTAACTATAATGCTCGGGTCAGACTGAGTATTATAGAGTACAGGAAAGGATGTTGTGGAGTCCCGGGAGACGAGCTGGATGGCGAGACGTACTACATGTATTTGATGTATATTTCGTTGTGTATGATTAGCTGTATAGTCTGCTTTTGGGTGAGGATAAGTTGTTACAACTGTCCAGTATTTAGCAATGGTTTGTGTTGTACTCTGATGATGTAATATATTATACAGTTACAGTTGCTTTATATAAAAGTCTATTGTTATCTATTATATGTTATTCCATTGCGTTTGTGAGATTCTGATGTTGTTTCTTTTTCTTCATCTACCTCCTTCTTCTTTAACCCTAATGGTTCGGTTTTCCGGCATCCGATTGCTCGGCATTTGGTATAGTGGACGTATTGATGTCGATTTTCGGGCGTCGAAAAATCGGATTGTTACATTAAGAAAGTTTCTTTCTCTTCACCAAAAAATCAAAGCGAAGAAGAGGGAATTGCAAGTATAATTTTTATAGGTCTCGAAGGAAATAATGTCTTGCTAGCTACGAATTCTTTAAGAGTGATGCTTCTTCAGAATAAAACCTTCTCAGGTTAACATATTGACTTAGGGTGTCTCTTGGGACAACACGACCTAAAGAACTGACATTTTAAAATAATGCAATAAAGAAGAAGGCTAAGCATAGACAACAGTACAAAAAATAGGCGTTCATAAAAAAGTTACTTGTTACACATTTACAATTATTCATCAGGTTCGTACAAAACAGACTTAGAGAAAAATTCAAAAACGAATTTGTCCTTGTGGCACTTAAGCTTCTCGGCAGGAAGGTCTTGGGGAATCAATTTGACCCGTGGTAAGTTCCAACATGCCTCGGGATGCGGATCAGATCCAAATTCATCTAAATATCTCTTGTGGAAATGTCTAAGTAGAACCCCCTAAATTCTCCTAAGTATGAGAAATCTATGATTGAATATTTGCAATATACTATAAACAAGAATTTAACCAAAATGTCTCTTTCCTCAATCACCATCCAGAACAAGGTTATCAACTCTTTATTTTCCTTTAATTGAGTGTCATATCGAAGGTTCGCTTTCTTTAATAAAGGAGCCGCTCTCTGAAATTTAAAAGATGTAAGTGCGGAGGTACTCCTGTCAAGATTATGATATTTCTCAAACAAGGCATTATGCTTAATTATTAATTTGTCTAGTTCCCTATAAAGCTTGTTAATTTTTGCTTGTTTTCTCTTGAGTTTCATACTATATGGGAATTTCGGCTTCTACTTTATCTAAAACAAATGATGTATTACTAACTGTTATCTACCAACTGCAAACATTTAAACAGAGAAGCCCATACCAGAGAAACTGGGACAGAAACTTGGGGAACTTGCACATTCCCTTAAGGACCCTCGAAATGGACTGGAGCAGTTTCTTCCTCCAGAGGTGCATTCGGTCTAGAGGATGTTGGAGGTTTATCTTTATGGGGTGATGGCTCCTTTTTAGGGGATTTGGTTGAACCACCATCATCCTCTTGAGCACCAGGGTGACCTCCCTTGTCACCATCACGGCCTTGACCTCCAGGAGGGTTGTTATTGTTATCATCATCATCGTTAACATCCCTGTTCATATAATCATCATCTTCTTTCTCATTGAGATCTTTATTTTGGTCACCCTCCTCCTTAGCGTCAGACTCAATGTCAAACAATTAGATCTCGAAAGAGAGAGTTTTCTTAAAGTCAACCTTCCCCTCTTCTGTAACAACCCGCATAATTAACGATTTTATATTTAAAATGTTTTATTTAAATATAGCGTCGTTAGTCGGATTTAGGTCCAAAATGTTACTTTCTGCAAATGGCCGAATTGGAACTCGAAACTACCTCCATTGGTTCCAAAATGGCGTTTGCGATCTTTTTGAGTATATTCTTTGATATGTTTGGAGTTTGTGAAATTTTGGCTACGTTTTCTATTGGGTTTGGGTTTGGGTTCAGCCCACTAGCTTAATTAACCCTCTAACTCAACCCCTTCTCTTCATTTCATCTTCTTTCATTTTCATTTCTCAAGTAAAACTAAAAATGGTGGAAGGGAAGAGGAAATAGAAATTGCATGCCCTAGTTTCTCCTTTGTAACTTGATTCTTGCTCCAAAATCATAGAGAAGCCATAGGTAAGTCTCTCTTCTTCTTCTCCAACTCTTTCTCCTTCAATTTCAGAAAGTTTTCCTAAACCTAACTTAGGAAAATACTTGTTTGTTCTTAGATTGAAGCTTGTTGGGTTGAAGTAGTGATTAGTTGGTCTTCTCCTTGTGTTTTAGCTCCTTCATCTTCTTTGTTTGTGAGGTTAAAAGGTGAGTTTTGAACTCACATCTTCTTCTCTTGATATCATAGATGTTGGGTATTAATTCCTAGCACTTGTTCATATGCTCTTGCTTTTGGTTTGGAATGAATTGGAGAATATCCAAATTTTTAGTGTTTGGGTTCAATTCTTTAAAGATCCTAACTTTGATGTTTGAATATGTTTTTGGTTGCGAATCGGATAACTAATGGAGCTGGGGTATCTATTGGCTAAGACTCCTTAACTCCATTGCTCGAACGGTCGCATTTGGAAGAACTTGCATTTCATTGGAAAAAAAGGGCAGAAACTGCAAATTTATGCAGTTCGGCCGACCGAGCCCTGTAGCCGGTCGACCGACCTGCTCATGTCGAGTTTTTTTTATTTCCTGCATCTGGCCAGCCGACCGAGCCCTGCAACCGGTCGACCGACCTGCTCATGTTTTGCCTGTTTTGCCCAGTTTTGCATATTTTGATTTGTTTTTCAAATTTTATCGATTCAAGTTGCTTCTTAGTGGTTGTTATTGCCTCTTTGACTTTGATAACTTATTTTTGACTCCATCCACGGGTTTTTATAAAATAATCTTTCTAATCATAATAAAAGCTCGTATATAAATTCTATTTAAACACACGCACAATTTCGCACTTCGAGCGAAGTGGAAGGGTGATTAAATGGTTGGGCAAAACACGGACCATGAATCTGTGTGTTTATCTTTCCGATTAATCCCCGACCTATTCAATTGATCGTTTTGACCTTCGGGTTTGGTTTACTGAGGATATGAGGTGAACTTCGTACTGCTTCGAGTGTGAAATTAACTAATGGATAGTAAACCGTTTAGTGCGAACGGGTGGTTATGGGACTCACGTTACCACTTTTCGGATTCCTCTCTGGGAGTTTGTGACATATGCTGCCTTTGGGATAGTGTCTTCGGACTGTCTCCTCTGGCCTGTTGCCTTTAATATCGCTTTTGGAGTTGGTCCTTTGCCCTGACTCGAAAGATATTTGGGGTTGTCGGTTACCTTTAGTAGTGCTTTCGGAGTGGTTTCTTCACCACAGCTCAAGAGATATTGGAGTGGTTTCTTCACCACCGCTCAAGAGATATTGGAGTGGTTTCTTCACCACCGCTCAAGAAATATCGGAGTGGTTTCTTCACCACCGCTCATGATGTTTAATTTATATGTATATTCCCTAGGTATTGCTTTTCTGTATTGGTTCTTTGGAGCCACACGAAATATAGCGTTACCTTGTGGAACTCGTATTTATCGGTATTTGTTGTTTGCCTTTATGGCTTGCTTTGGGATATTCTTATCCTTTGTTTCTATATGTTGCCGATGATATGAGGCTTGTTTTATATGATTCATCTTTTGTTAGATGATTGTGTTATCTCTTTTAGAGATATCTATTATGCTTTGTAACCTTGCAGGTTTATTGTTGTTCAGTTTATCTAACTGATTTGTTTAGCTAGACTGATCCGTGTATTTTATACTCGGGTCAGACCGAGTTGTTTCAGGTTAGGTGCCTTTGGACTTAGCCTATTTTGCTTCTGCATGGACTACTCCGCTAGCTTCTTTTTGTCATAGCTTTTGTGTAGTCCTATCATGTTGTAACTCTGATATGTATTTATTCTTGTGAACTCGTCTGTATATTGTGGTTTGCTATACCACTCAACATGTATTATTTTGTACACTCTGCAATGTATCAGTAAATGTGTATATGATGGTTTACTGTTCTGTGATGTATATTACATTTGAGTTATTATATCCTGTTCTGATAGATCCAACCACCTATGGTTTTGTTTTAAGTATGCATTGGATATGTCGATCTGTTTGGTATGATTATTGTCGACATATTTAATGGATAATTAGAGCAAGGCTATAGATGGTCGCTCCTATCCAGCCTTATTCTCCGTGTTAGTTGACATCATTACCCTGTAGTGTCCTTGGCTAGCGTGGGTATAGAGGTGGGGCGTCACAGCATGGTATCAGAGCTGAGTTCAGGACAAAATATGATAAACACAGAATAGATGCACATATTACGGTACATCACAGTGTACAAGTGATACAAACCTTTGAATCATTGTGTCTCTTTATTCCATCAAGGTTAGATAGAATTTCGAGAGTACGTCTAGGAATGCATTTTATTCCGTAGTATTTCGTACTGAAGTATCTACCTTGTGAATAATCTTGTTCTTATCTTACTTTCAGCTTATGGCTGGAAGAGGCAGGGGACGACGTTCGGGTGCTGGGCAATCCAGTGGCTCACATCCGGATGGCGTTTATATGTCTGCTGATCAGTTTTTGGAGTTGTTTAGGAGAACTCAGCCTCCAGTTCCTCCTCGAGTGTCTCCACCTCGCAAGTCTGCCTTTGCACGTCAGTGCAGTGATTTTTCTCATCTTGGAGGAAAGCCGTTTAAGGGCTCCGAGTCCGTTCTTGAAGTCCAAGCTTGGCTTCGCACGTGCGAGCGTATCTTCTCTCGCATGGATCTTTCTGACCATGATAGAGTTCTTGTAACTTCTAGCTTATTACAAGAGCATGCTATGGATTGGTATGAGCTTCTTGTAGCCGAGATTGATGAGTCTACTCTTTCTTGGACTCAGTTTCGGGAGCGATTTGAACTCAAGTTCGTTCCTGAATCTGAAAAAGTTTTATTGACCCGTCGCTTCCTTGAGTTGAAGCAAGGGAAATCTTCTGTTTCTGAGTATGTCGCATCATTCGAGGCTTTATCTCAGTATGGTCTTGAATTCATCAGCACTTCTTACAAGAAGAATTTGAAGTTTGTTTCTGGTCTTAAGAAATATCTTAAGAAATCTTTGTTGCTCCAACTTAAACTTTCTTTTGAGGAGTTGGTTGATTCGGCACTTCACCTCGAGACCGTCGAGAAGGAGTGTGATAGTGATGTTGATGTTGAGGTTTCCAAGAACCCCAACAAGAGGCCGTTTTCAATTCAGAAGAAGCCTTTTCCTTCTAAGAAGAAGAAGACCGGTGGTCCTAGCTCTCAGCCTCAGTCTTCCGGAACACCTTTCGTTCGAAAGTGTTTTAATTGTGGTTCTCCGGATCATATTATTCGAGCTTGTCCTAAGCCTCTCTTCTGCCGTTATTGCAAGAGGGAAGGTCATCGTAGTTCCACTTGTCCCATTGCTCCGAGTAATTCTTCATCTGGCAAGTTAAATGTAGCGAATGCTTCTGGAGGTCCTTCTCAATCTAAAGGTATATCTCCATCTATTTTGGAAGGTTCTATTTTATTTTATGACCATAGTATACGAGTTCTTTTCGATACGGGTGCATCACATTCTTTCGTATCGAAAAAGCTCGTTGATGATTTATCTTTGGATGTTTCTTGTATGGTAACTTCTTTAAGGATTGCGAATCCAATTGGGGGATCCGCGACCCTTAGTTTGCTTTATGATAATGTCGAGATTGTTTTATGTGGCTTTTCTTTTCGTGCGAATCTGCACGTTATTTCTTGTCTGGGATTCGATATGATTTTGGGCATGGACTGGCTAGTGAGATATGATGCCAGGATTATTTGTTCGGAGAGAATTATATATCTTCGACATCCGGATTCGCCTACTCAGCTATCTCTTGTTCTTCGGGATGTGGATAATTCCGAAATGGCTTTGTATTTTCTTGACTCGCGAGATGATGATGATATATCTCGTATTCCGGTTGCTTGTGAGTTTTCTGATGTTTTTGAGCCTGTATTGGGTTTGCCACCCAAACGGGCAATTGAGTTCCGCATTGTTCTCATTCCAGGCGCGCAGCCAGTTAGTCGTCCTCCCACGAGGATGTCTACAAAGGAAAATGAGGAACTCAAGAAGCAGCTTTTGGAGCTTGAGTCTAAGCAGTTGATTCAGTCCAGTTTTTCTCCGTGGGGATCCGCGGTCGTCTTCGTGAAGAAGTTTGATGGAACTCTTAGGCTTTGCATTGATTATCGCAAGCTTAACGAGTTAACCATCAGAAATAGGTATCCATTGCCTAGGATCGATGATATGTTCGATCTATTGAGTGGTGCTAGGGTCTTTTCTCAACTCGACCTTGCCACGGGTTTTCATCAATTACGAGTCGCGGAGGATAGCATACCTCTTACAGCTTTCCACACTCGATATGGTTCATTTGAGTGGCTCGTTATGCCGTTTGGTTTGACGAACGCTCCTGCTTTCTTTGTCGATCTCATGAATCGAGTATTCCGGGAATATCTCGATAAGTTCGTCCTTATGTTCATTGATGATATCCTTATTTATTCTGAGTCTGAAGCTGAGCATGCTAATCACTTGAGAATTGTCTTGAGTACCCTCCGTCATCATCAGCTTAGAGCCAAATTCTCCAAGTGCCACTTTTGGGAGAATAAGGTTAAGTTCTTAGGCCATGTTGTATCTTCCGATGGCGTTTCTGTCGATCCCTCAAAGATCGAAGCCATCCAGAATTGGAAGAGGCCTGAAAATGTTCTTGAGATTCGTAGTTTCCTTGGATTGGCGGGTTATTACCGTCGGTTCATTAAGAACTTTTCCCGTGTTGTGCTTCCTCTCACTTGCCTTACTCGTAAAGGCATTCATTTTATTTGGTCCGACAAGTGTGAAGCTTCCTTTTTGACATTGAAGGAACTTCTCACTAATGCTCCTATCCTTGTGGTTCCCGAAGGGAATCATGATCTTGTTGTCTACACCGATGCTTGTGGTAGTGGTCTCGGTGTTGTTCTTATGCAGAAGGATCGGGTAGTTGCTTATGCTTCTAGGCAACTACGTCTGAATGAAGTTCGCTATGCCACTCATGATCTTGAGCTTGCCGCCATTGTCTTTGCCTTGAAGATTTGGCGACATTATTTATTGGGCGAGCGCTTCATTCTCTATACTGATCATAAATCTTTGAAGTATTTGATCACTCAGAAGGAACTCAATATGAGGCAACAGAGTTGGCTCGAGTTTCTTGCTTCTTATGACTTTGATATCCAGTATACCCCTGGTAGGGGTAATCGTGTTGCAGATGCGCTTAGTCGCAAACATTCGGCTGTTATTTCTATGATGTTTGCGAATGGGATGTTCTTGAGACTCTATCTTTTTGTGAAATTCGTGATCGAGGTTCATCTTCTGATTCTCCTATTCTATTATTTAGTTTGGGAGCTCGACCTATTTTATTGGATCGTATTGCCGATGGTCAGCGACGTGATCCTGAGTTGTTGCATCTTATTCAGCTTTGTGAGTCTTGATCTTGTGATGAGGCGTTGCAAGATTTCAGCATTGATTCTCATGGGTGTCTTCGTAAGAAGAACCGTCTTTTTGTGCCTTCTGATCTTGCACTTAAGCATGACATTCTTGATGACTGTCACCGTTCTAAGTATACCATTCATCCCGGTAGTAGTAAGATGTATGCCGATATGCATCGTCTTTATTATTGGGAAGGCATGAAGCGCGATGTGGCGAGTTATGTGAGCAATTGCATAACTTGTCAGCGTTTTAAAGCCGAGCATCAGCGTCCTTCGCGTCTTCTTCAGCCTCTTGAGATTCCATTGTGGAAATGGGATCAGATTTCTATGGATTTCATAGACGGCCTACCTCGTTCGAGATCTGGCCATTCTAGCATTTGGGTTATTGTTGATCGCCTCACCAAGTCTGCTCATTTTGTCCCTATTAAGTCTAATAGGACTGCTTCGCATTTGGCTAAGTTGTATGTCAAGGAAATCGTGAGACTTCACGGTGTTCCTAGTTCTATTGTGAGTGATCGTGATCCTTTATTCACGAGTCATTTTTGGAAGAGTCTTCAACAAGCTTTGGGAACAAAGCTTAATTTTTCTACAGCTTATCATCCGCAGTCTGATGGACAGATTGAACGGGTGAAACGTATCTTGGAAGATCTTCTCCGTATTTGTATTTTTGATTTTGGTGGTAGTTGGGAAGATCACCTACCTCTTGTAGAGTCCTCCTACAACAATAGTTTTCAGTCTAGTATCGGTATGGCTCCTTTCGAAGCCTTATACGGAAGACCATGTCGATCACCTTCTTGTTGGTTAGAATCTGGGGAGAAGCTTATTCTTGGTCCAGATTTCGTTCGTCATTCTTCTGAGAAGATTGATCTTATTCGATTGAGAATGAAAGAGGCACAGAGTCGTCAGAAATCCTACGCGGACAACCATAGGAAGCCTCTCGAGTTCTCGATCGGCGATTTTGTTTTTATTCGTGTTTCTCCTTTGAAGGGGGTTATGCGTTTCAGTGCGACAGGGAAATTGGCTCCTCGGTTTATAGGACCATTTTCTATTACTGAACGTATTGGCCCTGTGGCTTATAGAGTTTCACTTCCAGCTCATTTATCTGGCATTCGTGACGTGTTTCACGTCTCGCAACTTCGGAAGTGTCTTCGGGAGTCAGATTCTGCAATTACTTCTCCTGATTTGCAAGAGCTTGAGATCTCACCGGACTTATCTATTGTACAGCAACCTATTCGCGTGCTTGACACGGAGGTGCGACACCTTCGGAACAAGGACGTGTCGCTCGTTAAAGTTCAATGGTCTGCTAATCCCAAAGACTGTACTTGGGAAACCAGAGAGTATATCGAGCGATCTTATCCGGGTTTTCTATCTTTGCTTGTCGAAGGTGAGATCATCTTTTCGTTTCTAACTTGTTTCCTTCCCTTTTGAATGTTGCATGTATGTAGTTGTTACAAATATCATCTCTAGGAATTGCGGGGACGCAATTTTGTAAGGAGGGGAGATCTGTAACAACCCGCATAATTAACGATTTTATATTTAAATTGTTTTATTTAAATATAGTATCGTTAGTCGGATTAAGGTCCGAAATGTTACTTTCTGCAAATGGCCGAATTAGAACTCGAAACTACCTCCATTGGTTCCAAAATGGCGTTTGCGATCTTTTTTAGTATAATCTTTGATATGTTTGGAGTTTGTGAAATTTTGGCTACTTTTTATATTAGGTTTGGGTTTGGGTTCAGCCCACTAGCTTAATTAACCCTCTAACTCAACCCCTTCTCTTCATTTCATCTTCTTTCATTTTCATTTCTCAAGTAAAACTGAAAATGGTGGAAGGGAAGAGGAAATAGAAATTGCATGCCCTAGTTTCTCCTTTGTAACTTGATTCTTGCTCAAAAATCATAGAGAAGCCATAGGTTTGTCTCTCTTCTTCTTCTCCAACTCTTTCTCCTTCAATTTCAGAAAGTTTTCCTAAACCTAACTTAGGAAAATACTTGTTTGTTCTTAGATTGAAGCTTGTTGGGTTGAAGTAGTGATTAGTTGGTCTCCTCCTTGTGTTTTAGCTCCTTCATCTTCTTTGTTTGTGAGGTTAAAAGGTGAGTTTTGAACTCACATCTACTTCTCTTGAT
Source organism: Allium cepa (assembly GCA_030765085.1). NCBI lineage: Eukaryota > Viridiplantae > Streptophyta > Magnoliopsida > Asparagales > Amaryllidaceae > Allium > Allium cepa. The sequence goes on from CM060934.1 coordinate 132,314,727, forward strand.
ATCATAGATGTTGGGTATGAATTCCTAGCACTTGTTCATATACTCTTGCTTTTGGTTTGGAATGAATTGGAGAATATCCAAATTTTTAGTGTTTGGGTTCAATTCTTTAAAAATCCTAACTTTGATGTTTGAATATGTTTTTGGTTGCGAATCGGAGAACTAATGGAGCTGGGGTTTCTATTGGATAAGGCTCCTTAACTCCATTGCTCGAACGGTCGCATTTGGAAGAACTTGCATTTCATTGGAAAAAAAGGGCAGAAACTGCAAATTTATGCAGTTCGGCCGACCGAGCCCTGTAGCCGGTCGACCGACCTGCTCATGTCGAGTTTTTTTTATTTCCTGCATCTGGCCAGCCGACCGAGCCCTGCAACCGGTCGACCGACCTGCTCATGTTTTGCCTATTTTGCCCAGTTTTGCATATTTTGATTTGTTTTCCAAATTTTATCGATTCAAGTTGCTTCTTAGTGGTTGTTATTGCCTCTTTGACTTTGATAACTTATTTTTGACTTCATCCACGGGTTTTTATAAAATAATCTTTCTAATCATAATAAAAGCTCGTTTATAAATTCTATTTAAACACACGCACAATTTCGTACTTCAAGCGAAGTGGAAAGGTGATTAAATGGTTGGGCAAAACACGGACCATGAATCTGTGTGTTTATCTTTCCGATTAATCCCCGACCTATTCAATTGATCGTTTTGACCTTCGAGTTTGGTTTATTGAGGATATGAGGTGAACTTTGTACTGCTTCGAGTGTGAAATTAACTAATGGATAGTAAACCGTTTAGTGCGAACGGGTGGTTATGGGACTCACGTTACCACTTTTCGGATTCCTCTCTGGGAGTTTGTGACACATGCTGCCTTTGGGATAGTGTCTTCGGACTGTCTCCTCTGGCCTGTTGCCTTTAATATCGCTTTTGGAGTTGGTCCTTTGCCCTGACTCGAAAGATATTTGGGGTTGTCGGTTACCTTTAGTAGTGCTTTCGGAGTGGTTTCTTCACCACCGCTCAAGAGATATTGGAGTGGTTTCTTCACCACCGCTCAAGAGATATCGGAGTGGTTTCTTCACCACCGCTCATGATGTTTAATTTATATGTATATTGCCTAGGTATTGCTTTTCTGTATTGGTTCTTTGGAGCCACACGAAATATAGCGTTACCTTGTGGAACTCGTATTTATCGGTATTTGTTGTTTGCCTTTATGGCTTGCTTTGGAATATTCTTATCCTTTGTTTCTATATGTTGCCGATGATATGAGGCTTGTTTTATATGATTCATCTTTTGTTAGATGATTGTGTTATCTCTTTTAAAGATATCTATTATACTTTGTAACCTTGCAGGTTTATTGTTGTTCAGTTTATCTAACTGATTTGTTTAGCTAGACTGATCCGTGTATTTTATACTCGGGTCAGACCGAGTTGTTTCAGGTTAGGTTCTTTTGGACTTAGCCTATTTTGCTTCTGCATGGACTACTCCGCTAGCTTCTTTTTGTCATAGCTTTTGTGTAGTCCTATCATGTTGTAACTCTGATATGTATTTATTCTTGTGAACTCGTCTGTATATTGTGGTTTGCTTTACCACTCGACATGTATTATTTTGTATACTCTGCAATGTATCAGTAAATGTGTATATGATGGTTTACTGTTCTGTGATGTATATTACATTTGAGTTATTATATCCTGTTCTGAAGATCCAACCACCTATGGTTTTTTTTTAAGTATGCATTGGATATGTCGATCTGTTTGGTATGATTATTGTCGACGTATTTAATGGATAATTAGAGCAAGGCTATAGATGGTCGCTCCTATCCAGCCTTATTCTCCGTGTTAGTTGACGGCATTACCCTTTAGTATCCTTGGCTAGCGTGGGTATAGAGGTGGGGCGTCACATCTTCACTCTCCAACTCATTGCCCTGCTCGAATTGCTCAATTTTTTCCATGACTCTTTTGGCTATAGTCGGGCGAAGTGAAGGAAAACCGAGGTTGAGGCATTTATCCCGATTGTCGATATAAGCAATCATGAAGGCCTCCACAAAATAGTTCATCATCATGGGCCCCAGGGCAGAACCGATAAAATTAGAAACATGCTTTTGGAAGTTGGTGAGAGTTTGAACAGCAAGTCTAAGCGAAGCTCTAGACCTTTTTAATTTATCTTACAACAATGTATTCTTGGAAATCAGATGATCCTTCTCATCCTCTGAGTCATTTAAAGCAAGCTCCCAGGAAAATTTCTGATCATAGGTATGTCGATGAGCCTACTTCTTCGCTTCAAGGTCAGCTTCAAACTTGGATAGAGAAGCCTGAACTCTTTCGGAGGTAAGTCGATGAGCTTGTCTCTCTGCTTCAAGGTCAGATTCAACCTTGGAAAGAGAAGCCTGAACTCATTTCGGCTAGGAGGAAAAATCAGTTTGAGTGGATGTAAGTGAAGATATTTGGTTTTTTAACTCAGCAATTTCCTCCTGAAGCCTGGAGGATCCAAAGGAAAGTTTGGAGACATACTCATTAAAGGAAACCCAGTTCCTGGAAATCAGCAACAAGAAAAGAAATACAGGTTAACAATTAGAAAGACCAAGTGATAATAAACTTGATTAGATAGAAACTTACCAAAAGCTATTACGCCACGAGAGAGCGATGAGTTTCCCTTAAGTTTGGATTAAAAGATGGTGGAGAAGAGGAAGTGAAAGGTTCCGACTGAAGAATGGACTTAACAAGATCGCCAAAATCAATTGGCAAAGAAGTACAGGATGATGATCCTGGAAGAGTGTGAGACTTGGAAAGAGTCCCAAAAAGAGTAAATTGCATCTGTGCCAATACAACTAGTGAATCAGGAATTGAAATAAGCGGAATAGGAGCAAGAGAAGAATGAATTGGCTCCATATTATTTTCTAAAGCTTCAGCAACTAGACTTGCTGAAGCTTTTTTTAGGGAAGTATCTTCTTCTCCCTCATCAAGGTCAATGATCTTTGTCATTTTGGATGGAGGGGCCTCTTCAGGAGGGAATGGCCTCTTCAGGAGGGACTGCTTGCATTCTTTTTAAGGATTTCTCGGAGTTAGTAAAAAACTCTATAACTTGCGAGACATCTGTGGATGAGGAAGGAGGAGCAACTTCCCTTAAGGGCACAATAACCTTGGGAGGAGTTATAACAATTACCATAAAATATGAATTAGATAAAGTAAATTCGGGAATTATGTGGAATGTGGAAAGAGAACATCAAGTTAATGACACCTGAAGCGTCAGGACCAATCAGCAACAATGAAGTAAAATGATCAGCAATCCCCAAAGAGTAGAAGTGGCAACCCCAGGAGGTGAGCATGACGGTAGGCGGAGTACCAAGAATCTTTTGGCCAATTGGCAGTAAAGAATGCTTCCTTAAATTTGAAAGGGTCAAAAGAGACAACCTGCTCCTAAGATATTTTGGAGTTGTAGTTAATGAGTTGATATTTTTTTCTCTGCATTGTTGAGTGCTTTAAAAGGCTCACTTGGAAAAGATTAAAGGTTAGTTAGCAAGAGACATAGAGGAAAGCAAGGACGGTATAAGAATAAACTTATGAGGAGAAGCAAAGACCCCGTGGACATCGAAAAAGCACTTGACAAAAAAGAAATGGTTTTCCCAATCCTTAAACTTGTTAATGCTGTCGAATATCAGTTTCTTGTATACATTCACCCGGTAAATCTGTTTGTTGGATTTGTTTGACCTTGCCAACTTGGTCAAGGAAATTAAAATTTCAGGACCAGTGACGGATGTCCAGATTCCAACGCTAGCATTTCAGGAGATAGGAGATAGGTATACACGTTAGGCGATAGCTGTATCGGAGCAACTCCACTGTAAGATAAGAAGGAGTGCAGAAATGCAGGAAAGGGAAGGAAACCACCATGCCATATATGGATGGCAATAAATGAAAAGTACCCCGTTGGAGGGTTGTCAATAGTACTAGTGGAGCTAGGAGGAATGGCTTCAACCCCAGTGATGCCAAACTCTTTCAATATGGAATCAACGTCACTCTGGGTTTCGATGAGGGAATGCTTGACAACAGCTTCAACTTTTAGGGAACACATTATTCTACCAGGTGAAAATGTTCTAATTAAAAACCTCTAAACAATTATAGATTTATATTTCTATAAAGAAAATAAAAGTAGTCAAATCTGCTCAGATGGATTAAATATAAAAATATATACAAGGCTAGTTTAATCTTTCGGCAATGTCGAAAGGTTACGGTTGATGCCTTCGGGGAAGTTGAAAGGAATATGACAACAGCTTCCAAAGATGTCGAAAGTATAATATGGTAAACTTTCGGCAGTGTCGAAGGAATAATGACTTTAATTTTTACAATTATGAACTAACAAAATTTAGAAGTAAGTGGAAATGTAACTTTCTTAAAACCATTGGCATGGTCGAAAGGAAAAAGTGAGATGTTTTCTTGGTTGCTACCTTTCGACAATGCCAAAGGTGTTATGAATATCTGGGCCTAATGTAGGCACAACCTAAAACTAAACGACAAAACCTTTTGGTGCAAATAAATTTAGAAATCTAAAATTTCCTAAATGGGAAAATGAATATTATTAATATTATAGAAAGGTCTGGTCAAAGGTATTAGGATACGACTTTGAGAATTAAAGGATCTCAACCTTGTCGGGGGCGTGTGGACGAAAAGTTTAAGCCCTTTGATCTTGTCGAAAGCCCTTGGTCATAAGGTTTAACATGATTTTACTTAACCTTCCGGCCGCAATGGTAAGGTGATGCCAAAAATACCTTACGACGTCGTCGAAAGGTATAGGGTAACGAAGTCATTTCGCATTACCCAATTGTGTGCTAGTGGGGCCCAGGTTACCATATCGGGTTAAGAAAGTCCGTACCCAATAATAAATGACATTTCAAATTTTTCTTAGAGGACAAGGAAGATGAACCTATTAGCAAAATTACCCTCATCTGGAATCGAATTAATTCGATTCCAAAGTATAACATAACATTGATAATATACAAAAATCAATCTCGGAAAGCCAAAGGTTGAATTTAGATGTTTTGGGCATAAAAGTTAACTCTACAAAAGGGGGGTTTTCCCATGGCAAACACCACTTATCTGGGATCGAATACAATAGATAAAGTTTGTCCAAAAACTAATTTAAGAGAAAGATGAATTTTAAAAAAAAAACAATTTGACTTCGAATTTAGGAAATCAAGAATTTGATTAGAAAATAATTACGGAGAAGCTAGAACAAAAATTTATAAAGTAAATTCAAAGAGTACCTTGTTGTAGTCAGTTGAGATCTGGAATTTTTTTGAGAATTCCTATACTTGTTTTCGGTAATTTTGATTTTAGGTAAGAGTGGGAGAAAGAGAAGACATAGATTATATAGAGAAAAGTCATCTAATTTCTTGATCGTCAGAGTAGACTTAGGTGGACGTTTTGGATCAACGCGGGAAGATCAAGAAGTAGAGAATTTTGAAGCTTTCGGCAAAGATGACTTGGAAAGTCAAGAGCATTCCTTCGAATGAGGGGGGCAAATGTCAAAAATTAACCTTCCGACTAAGACTAAAGATGCCTAGACAAGCAAGGAAAAGAAGAGCATAGCTTAAACCTTTCGGAACTTCTGAAGGATGCAGTCGTTGAAGTTCACTAACCTAAAACCTTTTGAAGGGTCGAAAGGTTCCGCCTCCAATATCCAAGGAATTCAAAGGAGAAGAAAGAGTTAAGGAAAATGAAAGCAACTACTTAATGACCTTTTCGAAAGCATACCTAGCCTTCCGAACTGGTTGAGAAATATATAAGACACCTCTTGACAATGTCGAAAGGTTTATGAAGAAGACAGTGAACATGAGTCGGCAAAGAGTAAAGAAGAAACCTTCTGAGAAGGCCGGAAGGTTCATGGTAGCATATGTAGGGAAAACCCTTCGGCTACAGCAAAAGGTGTATGAAAGCATAAAGGGAAGCGGACCCTTCAACAATATCAAAGGGACCTTCCGGCTCATTCGAAGGCAGAAAGCCGAAAGGAGGGCTGCCTTCATCTATAAATAGACCCAAAGGCCCCAGTTTAGGGGGGAAAAATTTCTTTCACCTCATTCTTGTAACACCAAAAGAAATGTTCTGTTAAATTATTTGTTGTTTTGCTTGAATTCTCGTTAGATTAACTCGTATTTTCAAGATTTACTCCACCGGACGGTTCTTGCCGACAAGGTCAGAAACTTAGTTGGTCAAGTTGTAACTTTAATCTTCAAGAGTCATCCAATTTTCCACTTTAACTTTCCAATACGGATGACAACTGACCCTGGTTAACTTGAGCAGTAAACTTTCGAAGTCATTGGCCTTACAAACTAAATCATTCAACTAAATTGGTAGCTTCTTGTACTTTAACAACACCAAAACCTTCTGCAATCTCCATCTGAGCAGCCTAACCTTTTGAAAGAATTCAAGTCCAAGAGTATAGGAATCAATACCTTCCGATAAAGTTTAAATTGACTTCATATAAGTGATCAAACCTTTCGGCAAGACCAAGGGCTCCTATACACCACCCTGAAATTTATTATCTTAATTACTGCTAAAGAGATCGACCATACAAACCTTTCGGAAACATTAAAGATCAACTGAAAAGAGATAAGTTCAATGAATAATCATTCATACCACAAAGGAAAAATTCACAAGATACCCTATGAGATCTACTGAGGAAAAATTTCTCTACATTGAAGACCACACCTACCGACTATGCCGAAAGGTCCAAATCAAAAATCAAAACCATTGGAGCTAAGCGCAAAAGTAAATCTTAAGGATATCTCGTCCTTTATCTAAACTACCTTTCCTACTTCTCCTGAAATATCTTTTGGGGTGTTGACCACAAATTGGGTTAACAGCATTTATCCTTCAATTTTTGACGAAAAAATTTGGGTAAGGGTTCTTAATATCGAACTGAAGTTTTCTATCATAGTATGCGACTATGTAAAGAGAATGGAGGTTTCTAGTTAAGAAGCCTGATCAGAGTTCGCACTAGAGGGTTGGGTAAGTGATACTAGTTTGGAAATAAAGCTAAACATTCGAGTAATTGATCGAAACAGATTTTTTTTCATAAGAAATGATCTATGTACATCATACAAACTGATGACTAGTGTTAAGAGTCTGGGTTGAGGCTGTGGTAAAAATTTCGGGGTCGAAATTTTTTAATGGGGAGAGTATAACGACCCAGAATTTCACCTATTTTAAATTAATTAATTATTTTTAGCAAAGCTAGCCGGCTTTATAGTGGGCCGTGCCACTGAATATAATAAGAAAACAGGTGTTTCGTACATTCATAGAATAGCTAAATCTGATTTTATAGTGTTCAAACCACTTAGTACAAAAACAAAAGAAAAACAGGAGCTAGACAATGAGTCTAGACTACTTGGAAGGACGTAAGTACCCCTATCATTACTGATATCAACATCAGTACCAGGTCCTATAATATGCTATACAACAGAAAAGTGCGTAGCCAAAAACGGATCAAAAGACCTCGAGAGAGTACAGTAGAGAAAAATCTGGTCCTAAGAAGGGTCTAAGAATTGCCAAGAATTGCATGCACCATCAATACTAGTGGTCGACAGAGAAAGCCCCTTACCTCAACTTGATACATTAGCCTTCCAGTCTCATCATTACCACCTTAGAACATGTCATAACTATGCATCTGCGGGTCATACCTCATTTCCGTGGCTACGTGTACCTAAGAACTCTTGTCAGGTTCCCAGAAAATGATCTTGTCATCGAAATCACTAGCTACTGATACTGAAACTGACTCCACAGTGGGAGATACAAGAACTGCATGATTAGAGGTAGGCGGTAAACTAACCTTGGGGACCCATTTCACTTCTGTCCTGAGGGAAACTTTGTCGGTAGAAGGAAGAGGAGCATTCCTAGAACACTTCTCTACAAAATGTCCAAAATACTGACAGTTTGTACATAAATCGAGTTTCCAGCTGTAATTAACTCTTATCTCCATCTCGTGACCTTCCATAATTCTCGCTTTCAATATCAAAAGTCGCAGATTCATTGGGGTTATTTCAATTAATGCCCTAGCATATAGTAAATTCTTACAAGCAATAGTATTTGCATCAAAGCATTTGAAGTCACCAATAAGGCTAGCAGACCAGTTCAGACAAAGTAAGGGTTGAAGGACAGACGAAATATTAGAGAAAGTGGCCTAACCCCGAATCGAGAGAATCTTCTCTCTAGCGCTGTCAATACAAACACTCCAAGGAGCTACAACAAATGGTTTTCCCTCAATAATTAGAGGGCTAGTCTCAAGAACTATAAGTCTATCTTCATTGTTCTCAAATTTAAAGTAGAAAAATGAATTTATAAATTGGACATGAAGAGTACCTTTTAATTTTCACATGCACCTACATTGTTCATGAACAACCGTATATGAAGATGAAGCATCTAGAAAAAAATCCAACAAGGTATTCAAACCAATGGCTCACAGCCTCCTGAACCACTGTAGGAGGGAGCAGGCTAATCCCATCAATGACTTGAGTGCTAAATTTCTACGGGAAGTATGCACCAGTATTACGCGGCAATGATTTAAACAAAGAAGTCCAAGTTGGCTTATCAACTACAGGGATATTAACAGCTTTGACGCAAGAATCTCCTAGGATATCACTGGATTTTACGACGGTTGCAGGAGTTTTAACATTACTAAATTTTGGAAGTGGTGAATTAGAGGCAGTAACAATTCGTTGCCTAGAAGGAACATCACATACAACCACCACTTCAACTTACAGTTCCCCACGACAATCCTATCACCAGAACATGGGGCAACATTACCATTCAAGACTCTATCAAATTCCTCATTCATCACAACATTTTGTGTAGCCCCATTTATAATATTGCATTCAGATCTAACCCAATTGCCTACCAAGTGAACTAAATTAGAAATAGGCATTGAAGGATTTATGATGGATATACTTGACAGAGGGACAACACCAAGTGAAGAACGAGCTAAATCAGCTGTGAGATTCGTTAATAGGTTAATCAAGCTAGTGACGTCCACATGTATAGGCAACGGAGAAATTAGGTTCATGGTCGACTCTGGATTAAAAGGATTGTTGGGATAGAGGGAGTTTCTAATGGAGCAGGAAGCGTCACAGAATTGGAGAACAGCATCCAGGCCTTTTTTGCGATGATGATTCAATTGGTGCGGCAAAACGAGGCTTGAGCTCTCGATTCTTGGCCATAGATCTAAGATGAAGTAGAGGGCACTAGCAATTTAGGCAAAAGGGAAAGAAAGAGACGAGGGGGACTATGGGAGATCTAAGATAAGGCACCGTTTATGTTTGAGGAAGGTCGCCATTAATATTGACTTTCATTCGATATGATTTAAGTAAATTTTAAATATTAAAATAATAGATTTTATAATTAAATCAAAACTCTACTAAGTAATAGTTAATGATGGTGAAATAATTTTTCAAATTTTTTTACAAAAATAATTAGTTTGAAGAGAAATCGAAATTGTAACCGCAATTCGTTTTTTCCTAAATTTTTAGCTTTTCATCGGCTAAAAGTTGTCAAAAACATTACGAACACTTTAATATAAATATTCACATTTATTTACAACCGAGATAGTATATATATTATAGTATATATGCATTTTTATTTATACTTTAACTATGTAAGGTTTAAAATAAAATTAATAAGGTGTTTAAATTTAAAAGATTCTTTAGGAAAACATTAAATACATATGTAGTTAATGCATGTTGGCATAAGGAGATGGGGGAACATGTTGGTGGCATGAGCACATGAGGTGGGGAGGCATGGAAAAGAGAGAATAGAGGGCAAAGGAAATGGGCATTTTAGTAATTTGTTATATATGGTTTGTATAAAACCAAATTCCTAACTTTACCCATTCTTATTATCATTTTTCTACATTTCAAAACTTCTATCTTCTTCATAAACATGTCCATGGTTCCTTTGGTTTTCAATGTGTTAAAAATCGTTATTCTCTACCTTTGATTCTTGAAAAAAAATAGTTAAAACAACCCTCTATCCCTCCTACAAATCTCTTTCTTGCAAAAGCAAACTTAACCGTCCTTAAACCAAGTATGGCCGAACCATACATGCCCTTGGCTGAACCCACTTTGAGCCTTAAGCCACCAAATCTTCACCTTTTCGACTTAGAAGCATGGACCTAGGTCATTTGCAAAAGTTAAGCTGGGTTAGTTTTGGTTAGCTTTTGGGAGAAAGCTAGCCCTTTAATTTGAAGTTTCTAACTTTAATCATGTTGTATCTTGATTGTTAGATCATTTACTTGGTTGGTGAATATGTTGTTGATTTGGATGTTTATAAGTATGAAATTATGTGATGTTAGATTAGACTTGAATTTTAAGTCTAAATATGGTAAATCAAAGAAAGTTTCAACCTTACTTATAGCTTGTTATTATAGCTTGTAAATGATTGTCTTAAACTTGTGTTAGTTAGTGTATACTAAAATGAAGTAGCACTTATAGTTGTTGTTTTTGCGATATCGAGACCTTTGGTTCAAAAGTGATTTCACTTAAGTATTGTGTTCGAAAAGTTTACAAGTTTAAACTTTAATTTAATTTCCGAAATCCTTACCTTTGTTTTCAAAACTATATTTATGGTTTATTAAAGTGGTTAAAGTATGAAAATTAAGTATTTTGAAGCTATTTGACATAAAGATTAAGTTTTGAAATTACGAGTCATATAGCGAAGGTTGTTATTAATGTAGTTTGTAAAACAAAATATCTTTTCAAGAATTAAAATGTTTTCACCTAAATATCCTTTGAAAAATGTTTTTTTCAAAACTAGTAAGGATAAAAATTATTATTATTTAGTTAACCAATTATTTATTTAATGATTAATTAATTAACTACGGTAATTAGCACTTAATTTTAGTAAATAAAAGTAATTATTACTTAATTATTAATCAAATAAGATAATTATAATTATATTATTAATTAAAAGTAAATATTATTTAATTATTAATTGAGGATTAATCATTATTTAAATATAAAAGGATTTAATTAATAATCAATTTCTACTTTGGTTAAATTTAATTAAGATTTACCTAAGATTCAATTAAGTTTTAATTTATTATTTATAGAGGTTAAATTTATTATTTCATTGTTAATTAATGATTTACTTAAGGATTGATTATTTATTTAATGATTAACATTATTAAGTTATTTAGTTAAAAGATAATTACTGTTTAATCATTTATTTAAAAGCTAACTATTATAAGGTTTAATTATTATTAATTAAAGAGTTATATGTTATTTAATTATCGAGTAAAGGTTTTAAAAGTTAAAATCATTTATTTCTATATCGATCTTATTTTGAAAATAGTTTCCCTTTGCAAAAGTATTTCAAACCAAGGGATTTATTCATCGACTACCATTAAGTAACCTCAATTTAATATAAAACCCAATGACATATGTTTAATAGAATAAAACACTGTTGTGATTACCCACCTCCTCGACCCTCAAAAATCGACATTAATACATCATCGGTATTCACGGGCCGCAATCCAAATGCCGGAGAGGCAGGTTATCATTGGGTAAAAAAATAAAGATAGAATAAAAAAAAATAGAATCTCATATCGTATTCAACATTAAATTATACATATGAGTAGTACATGCAATTACTCCAAATTGCTCCATCAGAGTACTAGTAAGTACTAATCCAACTAGGATAGTTATAACTACATATCTTCACAAGTGCTGGTAGATAAATCATACAAAATACAGTAGAGTTAATAGATAAATTTCTACAAAGGACTCAAAATGCTCGATGTCCCATGCTCCATCTAAAATTCTCCAAGTTACCTAATTACTTGGCTGTTTAGAAAAATAGGGCACCAAGAGTTTAAGGGGAAAAGAAAATAAACACCGAGTCAGCCATGGGACTGGTATAAGAAACCCAAATTGCGGATATTTAAAAACAAAGGAAATCTCGTATGACAACGTTGAACATAAACACGGAATGGGTATTTACCTTACGATAACCAAATCATTTACTATGCAACATCCGAGGATATTATTTTTGATGACTTCCTTTTGAGAAAACTTTTCAAGTAAACTTATATAATCTTAGCCGAAATTGATAGTTTTTATAATCAAGTCCAAAGGCATTTATTGGAGAATGTATTTTCGTATAATGGTAGGTAAGTACCTGTCTTCCGTATAATACATCTCTAGGGTGATGTATCAAGGATCAATAACTTTGAAACCTCTGCACCTGGTAAGATCGTCTTACCCACAGACCCATTTGGTGGTGGATAGAACCGAATACGACATCACCCCAGTCGTAACCGACCTATCAAGGATCCTATAGGATACACAACATATTTGACACATATAAAGTAATCTAGAAAGATGATGACCATACCTTAATGGCTGCAAACCACATAGCCTTACATCATGCCTTGTTTAAGCCATTTCAAGGTGATGAGGCCCAAGGAAACGATTACGTTTCATATATCACATTTTACTTAGAATGCCACATTTTCAATTCCATCATACCATTGATTTTCACGAATGTACAACCTCTGGGCTCGTACGTCTCAAAGAAGGGTGTTAAGTGTAAGAGAGTTGCTTCCTGCATCACCAATAGATGTACGTTTTGTGAAAATCAATGTACGTGCATTTTAGAAATGCAGTGTAGGACATTCGTCCATACAAGTTGTCCAGGAGAAGGACAAACTGAAAGAGCGCTCCTACCACATCTTGTTGGGAATCATCCCTATGATAATTAGCTAGCAGCTCTTGCATTGAAGATCAAATGAAGCTACTACTGCCACATATATATGATATAGGAAATTTCCCCTAAGGGTCAGTGACAAGTAGCCCTTCATTCCATTTACTGTCATTCCAAATCTTCACTTCGAAAAAGTAAATTGGTTGAAGTGGTTTTCAGATAGGAGTCGCTTAAATCCGATCCAGGTTCCTTCGAACCAATCATCAATAAAAAGATGTTAAGTAAATAGGTTCTTATCATTTGATTAATTATTTTCTCTTTATCAAAAAATATCTTCTAGAGATATATATTTTTAAAACATTTCTTTCTTGTATATACAGAATCATTAAACCTCTCTTTAACTTTGGAAATACCGAATCAAAATTAGTTCTCATAAATCACATTACAAAAACTCATTGAGTAAAAATGGTGTGACGACCCGCCCTTCTACTACCAGAAAGACGTATCATCGTTAAGAAAAGAAAGGGATAGAAATAGAAAAGAGAAGAAAAGAAAGGACAACAACATCAGAATCTCACAGCGGAACGGAACAAAATATAATATATCACATAAATATTACATAGTTTTACATATATCAGAGTTATACAATATCAATACACATGACAATCATACATACATTTGTCACTACATACATCATAGATACAGCATACATCAACTAACACAGCGGAACTACATATATATAGATACATACGTCTGGAAACTTCTGCTCCAAGCTCCTCCAGAAATCAAAGTCCAAAACCTACCACTTGACTACTCATAAAAATTTGAGTACCCAAGAGTTTATGAAAAAACAAAATATAAACTTCGGGTCAGACATGGGTCTGGTATGAGTAAACGGTTTAAATTGTTTAACTTTGAAAACATTTGAAAATAAAGGTATCACGTAAGACTCCCCACAAATAAATACGGGTAAGATTTTACCTTACGTTAACCAAAACATTTCATAGGAAATCCACTGATATTATAATAGTGTGTAGGGTTTTCAAGTAAATAGAAAATAGCCGAAATTGTTACATCTATTAAATTCTAGCTACTAGCCACAAAAGTGGGTAATACAAATCAAAACTGTAGGGTCTCGTAGGGAAAATGGATTTCCAACAATGGCAGGGCTACTGGGGTACCGCCCGTCACAGTACGGGGCCTAGATCACCGTACCGAGGATCACTCCCGACCCCCTACAACACAAGGCCGGAACCATTCCTTACTAAACAGTCCCGAACAAGATAAACCCCGCGGTTGTAGCTAGCAACCGCCCACACAGCTGAAATAAAAAGGGACATCTAGACAGGGGAATATCTTGTCCTACTTGGGCATGACCCACCTAACCTTGCTGCATCTCCCCTGTTTTAGCCATTCCCAGTTGATGAGGCTTGAGGCTGCGATTACCTTTATAGGACAAATCTCTTAGAATGCTCATCATCCTCCTGACGATGTGCTGAAAGCATTCAGTCCATACAAGTTCGTTCCGGGTTCGAACGAAACCGAAGGCATTATCACGTCACACTCATTTTGGAATCACCCTTAGAGTCAACGACGATAACCCTTGCATTCTGGAAACACCATCTCGATCTTCATTTCAGAATTCACGACCTAATGTTTAGATTGGATCGATGTGGTTTTCGGAATATCCATTGGATACCCGATCCCGGTCTCATCGAAATCCAAACGCCATTTTAAGGGCCAAGTTGTCTAATTAGCTTAAATAGTTTAAATTCAACATATTGGATTAACATAGCATTTATCCCAGATAAAACATATACAAGCATCATAGATATAACACAGCATATCACAGAGCATCACAGAATATCATCAAATAAATATCACAATTAGATATTCTACACAACAATCCATAAGCAATCACCTTTAAATTCTCATTGTAATTGATTTAATTTAAAAATCAATTTCTCGAGAATTTATCCCTTAAACATGTTTAATTGATTATTAATTATTAATTACTTACTTATTCCAATTATTTAATTAATTAATCATTTCTAAATCAACTATTAAATCTTAATTATTTCATTAATTACTTATTTCATTATAAATTATCTAATTAATCATTTCTTAATCAACTATTAAATCTTAATTATTCAATTAATTATTTATTTCTTTTTTTTATATAAATTACTTTATATCAAGTTGTTTAACTTTAATCACTATTCCTTATTCATTAATTAATAACCTTAATTATTAATTAATGAAACTTAATTACTTAATTATTTAACTACTAATTACTTGATTAATCAATTATAAATCCTTAATTCCTAGTTAAATTACTTAATTAATTAACTATTAATTCATAATTAAATTATTTGATTAGTTAACTATTAATCATTCATTAATTAATTTAAGTAGTTAAATACAATTTATTTTATCACTTAATCACCCCTTTATCCATACTTAATTACAATTGTAAAGTTGTTATTCTTAATTACTTTCTAGTAATAATTAATTTAATTTTAATTACTCAATGTAGTTAACCCTTAAAAGTCCTCTTTAAATTTTAAATCATTTATTTATTAACTACAAACTTAAGAGTTAATTAACTTTACACTTAACCTAAATTCATTCTTAATTAATATAATTTAAGTGTTTAAGATCATCGTTAAGCTTTTGAATAAAATATTAAATCTTGAACAAATTCTTAGCTTAGCCTTTAAACATTTTCTAAGCTTAAAATGTTTAGACAAATTTGTAAAAACAATTCTACTCAACTTCTTCATCACTGCAAAACTGCAGTTTGACCAAACCCAAGGCTTCCCAGGTAAAACCCGAGACCTCCCCTACAATATACTCGGATGTTACTTCAAGTTCCCACCTCCATTCCCCCGCGACACCTCTGAATCGTCTTCTTCCTCTCCTCTCTCTTTTTTTTCTGTAAGTTTAAAACTTTAAACTAAGTATAAACGAACACAGAAACTCACACGATCACGGCAAGAAATAAACCCGAAGCCTTTCCCCCATTTCACTCGTACGCGACTCGAGACGACACGCGACAACACCCCACGCCGACACAGACACGACCGTCCACCGCTGTACACGTGCACAGCGGCACCACTGCACTCCGGCGATCACCAACAACCTCAACAAGTCGCAAATAATACGTAGACACGAAAAACACTCTCGAATCATCTCAAGGAAGCTCGAATCAAAAAATGCCTTTTTGCTTGAAAAACAGAAACTCACCTCAGTCGATAAAACGACCTCGCCATCACTACAGAGACCACCTGAGCCCCTCCACCCTTGGCCACACCCCGACAACACGGCCCTCTACCACTCCCTTGAATTTCGTGGAGCTCGATCACGCGTAGGTGCCGTACGCGATTTATTTACAGAGAAAAAAAAATTTCCAGTAAAACCCTAATAAGGTCTCGTGTTCAAATTCACTCAATAGAAAAATTAATTCACATTTTTCCCGAGTTTATGGATGCATAAACATGCTTCAATCCAAGTTCCATTAATTAAAATTGAATCAATCACTTGAAATAGGAAGAAATGCAAATTTAGTTTAATTCCAAACTGCTCTTTGAATATTATCTTGATTTTTGTTTTAAAAATCATATTTTGCGGTATGAATTGAATATATAATCTTGAATCAGTATTTTACAACAATCGAATAATTTCAATTATTACTTAATTTCATATACATCAACATTATAGTGAGGTACTTGATAAAGATGATTTAAAACAACCTAAAAAACTTTAATTTAAGTTTAGGATCTTATTTGTTAAGAAATCAAAGTTTATCAAAGATTTAAATAAGAATAACTTGAGTTTAGACCCAAATATGAGACCTGTACCAAATTTTAGAAACACGGAGTATCTCAACACATATGCAAACAGAAGCATATACAATCAGTTTATCAAGTGAGTTTGAACTATTTAAATTAACTTAAAATTTTTAAGAATTAAGTTTACTCACCTATA
Source organism: Allium cepa (assembly GCA_030765085.1). Lineage (NCBI taxonomy): Eukaryota > Viridiplantae > Streptophyta > Magnoliopsida > Asparagales > Amaryllidaceae > Allium > Allium cepa. Next base: position 132,331,385 of record CM060934.1, read on the forward strand.
ACCTTCCTGAACAAAGAACAGTAAGCATTGATGTTTTGAAATATTGTTGCTTTGAAACTGAAGTTTGAAACTGCCTGTAAATTTCTCTCTGTTTTTTTTGTATTGAATTTAAATCTTGAGTTTTGCTTGCTTTATTATTTTTTTCCAGGTTTTGTTATATGTTTTTTTGAATGAACTAGAATTAAAAAGCAACTGCATATATATATATATATATATATATATATATATATGAGATACTAGCAGTATGAAGGAGGTATTATCTGGATAAGTTTTATTTGTTTGACCCAATATGACTTGAATTAAATCACTGCAATATGAAAAGATATTGAGATTTTGGCTGAGAGATTATTTTGTAACCTGAAATGACAAATTGTGTACTTAGCATTAATGAACATGTCTTCAATTATGTTAACATATAATTAATGTTCCCTGATATTTGTAATTTGTACACAGATATTTTCTTTGAGAGTAAAGATAAACTTGAATATGCTGTAAACACTTGTCTTCTTTTGCATATAAAGTTTTACAGCTGCATGAATATAAAATTTTGTTAAAATTTGTGTTGTACAGAAAATATGTTTCAGGTTATTCTTTTTAACCTATGCATTGAGCATGTTCATATGTTATTCAGTAATGAAAATAGCTGCTGTTAAAAGTTTTGTGTTGTACAAATGAATTTTACAGGTTATTGTTTTGACTATATTAATTGTATTCTACTTGTACTTCAGATTTTTTTTCAAGCATTTTGATTTATAACATACTTGTATTTTGACTATGACTGAGTTATATTCAATATGGTGATTTATTATTAGCTTTATACATTTGTTTGTATTTGTATTTAGCTAACAATATTTAAATATGTACAATATAATTTACTTACATTCATATTTATATTTCATATTTATTTCCATTTGTATTTTAACTATAAATTATTAAGTCGTATTCATGTGTTTGACTTACATTTATACTTCTTTCTATATTTATATTTTACATTAACAAGCTTTGATTTTATTTTGAACGTTATTTTCTATATGTTGCACTTATATATTTATAACAAGAAAAATATTTTCCTTTAATTATACAAGATAGATTTTACTTTAAATATTCTTAGGAGATTTATTTTAAATTTTCAAATCAATCTCCTTTTAAAAATACAATTTATATAAATAAATAGCAATAATTCCAAAATCATATTCATTTTAATATGATCAAACTACTTTTCATTTAATTAAATTAAATATATATTAAAATAAACGGGGTCAGAAATCCAGGGTCGTTACAAATGGTTGATAGAAATTATACTAATTCTACTCAACATCAATTTCTATATCCAACATTTACTATCCATCGAATAATGGTGAAATCACCTTTTAAATTCCCATGGATAGAACAGGTTCCCTCCTTAGAATTTAATTCCAAGTATTAGAAGATTATTCTATACAATCCAAGTTGTATTAAATTTGAAAAAAAAAATTAATCTTTTATACTTGCCTCGTTTTTGACATTTTCGACCGTATCTGTTCCTCGCATAGGAAAGAGGCCAGGTGGGCCCGGGCATTGGTTGCTCTTGAATATCCCTCCCCCCTCCATCAGCTTAAGCACCTAACATTTGGATCTCATGAATAGAAAAATCCAGTCTACTCATCGGCTTTTAGAGCCAAGATTAAATCACTTGATTTCAATAGCCTTTCTTTAAATCATTTATCTAATCTCTATTAAAATAATTATGAAATCTCCAAATAATTTTTAAAATGCTTAATTATTTATTTAAAAATGATTAAAAAAGATTTGAGAAAGAATACTTAAGTTTAAAGCCATATTTGAAAAGTTATTTTAAGTGCTGTAGAAAGTGCTACGAATAGTGTTATGAAAGTGCTTTTATGGCTTATTTGATCAAAACAACTTTTTGAACATTTAGAAATCTATTTTTATAAATAAAATTTATTTCCAAACATTTTAAAATATTTATAGAATTTATTCCATTTTTTTAAAGAATTAAAAATATCCATTTTAATGAATTTGTAGCTTTGGTTTTTGAACTGCCAAACTGCGACCATTTTGAGAACTTGTTTTGCTTATATTTCAAAATCTACTAAACGAAATCGGGATCATTTTCTTTTGCTTGAATAATGTAATTGTAAGAGTTAGGAAAATTTATATTGCAAAGAATTTTGACTCCAAATCCATCTTTTAAATAGATTTAACTTTCTACGACGCGAAATCGTGAGCTATCGTTACACGATGCGCCTATTTTTGACTCAACTTTCATAACTTGCCAAAACTTCATGTAACGACCCGTAAATTTAACCGGTTTTAATAACGTGTTTATTTGAATTTTTGAAATTTTAAACGATAAAATTTTGAAATATAAATTTGATATTTGGAATGCGTCTTGTTAAACATAACAACTGGTAAATTTTCGTCCAAAAATACGAAAGTTTATTCCGTGCGTAAAGTTACTTCAATTGAATCAATTAAAAAGCGATGAAAATAAAACGTTTTCAAATCCAAAATATTTTTACATAGAAAAATTCTAAATCATCTTCTGAGCAAGATGTCAGTTGGTCGTTTTTCCAAATTCGGACATTTTTAGCTCCGTCGATCTTATTTTTCTGTGTTTTTCATGCATTTTCCGCTAGTATAAAATTTTAAATTTTTATAAATTCAATCGAACCACTGATATCTGAATACCGTTTCGATCGTTTCGTTGTGCAGATCTCTACGGTACATTCATTACTGTGCTTTGGAGTCCTATACAGGGCGAAGACGATAAAATGATTAATCATATCGGTATCCTATTCTAATCTTTTAGTTTGCCTAGCACCTTTTACCTGCTTGCCGTTGAATGTCAGCAGCCTATTGTTTTATAATTCCTAAATGCACGTTCATGGCTTTATCATTCCCTATATGCTTTATATTTTGGGTTGAGACGTTTCATTTTCTTTTCTTGGGTTCCGTACATCCATTCAAAATGAATTAAGGTTAACGTTGATTGCATTTTTCCTCTCACCTGTTCATTTTCCTACTTCCCAACCTATGCATATGTCCTTCACATTTCTTCTTTCTTTTCACCGTGTAATTGGCACCACCTCCCCACGCAATCGGCCTTGTGCCTTACACCTTGCGACCACCCATCTCCACCCGCCTCCGCCCATTAGCCGGCCACCATCACGTCATCTCGCCTCACGTCTTCGTCGAACCTCCAACCGACCCGCTCCGCCTCCCTAACCTGCAACCAGCAGCCGGCCACCATCCAAAACTCACCCTCTTCGGCCAACGTCCAAGCACACAGCTCCGACCAAATCGGCAGCCCTCCTCAATCAAGCTTATCCCCTTCATGCGAGTGTGCCACCTCCAAACAATGACCCAAAGACCTTCATGCGCGGCCAGCGCCTCAACGCTGCAGCCACATGCATGTTTAGCCTCCAAGAGGCGACCACCCAAACCACCACCATGCGTCAATTCTCACCTTGTTTTCCACTCCACTGCTGCATCCCTCAATCACAGCACCTTCATTTTTACTTCTGCCTATGCTCGACTACCTAACAGCACAACACGGTCTCTGCCAAGGTCTCACCATTCATCGCGCTGCTGTCTTCTAACCTTGCTTCCACTCTCGGCCACCATTCTTTATAAAGGTATTATATAAATGAATTTATATAAACTTGTTACTACTCTATACTCTACTGTGTATACATTAATCTATATATGTATTTATGTGAATCATTTATATGTTTGGGTATTGTAGTTACAATATAACATATATATTGGTTTCAGCTGTTATAAGTCCACAGTTTGTTTATTTGTATTATTTTTGCTAGCTATATAACCTATTACTACGTAATAATATAGATTCAAGTAATGGATACAGTGTGTTAGTTGTATCATATGTCTATTATATTATATGTTAGTTTATTTTCAGTCGTATATATTAACGTTTCAAAACACAATATGTGTGCAGGTATGCAAGTTTGTCGAATTTAGAGATAAATGTATATGTATATTTTTGAATCTTTGTGTTTCGATTTTTTTAATATAATATAAAAGCTATATATATGGATGCCATGTGTTCAGGAAGGATATACATCGATTTTATATATGTGTTAATTTATTTCATATATATATAGTGCTTGTGTATGTGTTTATACCATAGCTTTCAAAATCAGGTAGTTGTTTAGACTATATAACCTTATATTTGTTTAAACTCTACATTTGTCTATATATGTCGTATGTATATATATTAGTTGTGTTATGGTTTGGTAATAAGTAAGTTTAAACATAAGTTGTGTGGTCTATATATATATATATATATATATATATATATATATATATATATATATATATATGCCTACTGTGATATAGTTATTGGTTGTTTAAAGTGTTATATTTTACAAGTGGTTATATATTTATTTATTTATAGATGAGTATATCAGAGCTTGACTTTTAATAAATATATAAAGATTTTTATAGGTATTTAGATTTAGTATTTATTTGGAAATGTATATATGTATACTATTTTATGAGTTCCACATTTAAATTTTGTTAATAAAATAATATAATAGAGTAATTTCGTTCATTCTTTATCAAGCTGATTCTGATAAATTTTCATCGACTCCTTGTTATCAGCTTTGATCATCGAATAGTGTCCATCTAGCGTTGTTTTGGATTCGTGTCTGGATTTCGTAACTCAATTTCATCACCTACTTCTCTAGCCTCGGAAGATGAGTAATCACTCACGATTAATATTCTTTTATTTATTAAATTTGATTTCAATTGAAACGACAATTGAAATATGTTGTTGTTAGTTATGTACACTGTTATTACCTGTATCTGTTCATCCATGACATCTGACATCATTATCTGTTAATTATTTATGCGATGATAATACAGTTTGATTGATAATTGATTGATTGTGTTGTTTATTTGGATGTTAAATTGAAATGTATAAAGTGATAAATATTATGAAATTGAATTTGACGTAGGATAGTTAAAAATGAATCGATATATGTGTTGAATTTGATTTGTTAAATTTGCATAATAGGACCCCTTAAATGTTTAATTATTTGAAACGTAGAAAATGGTTAATTACCCTTGAACCATTTGAATTTATGTTAAGTATGATATTGAATAATTGATGTAAAGTGTAGAACCGCATAGAATATTAAGTAAATAATCTTTAATCTACATGAAATGATAGTGTAGATTCTAGAAATAATTATATTAATTTGCACAAACAACAATGTAAATTAATACGATTATTTCGGGATTATTTGAATTGATTATTGGATTGTTATTGTTATTGTTATTGCTTGTTTATTTACTTTGACACCATCCCAGTTATCACACTGCAAGTTCCCTTTGCTATGCTTTGGTTTTTGTATTGAATTGGAATCGGGTTGAAATGATAAATACCCAAATGAACTTGACTTAGGATAGAGAATTAAATAAAATCCGACTGGTCAATAATTTGATTTAAAAATAAAATAATGATTTTATTCGAGCGAAGAATAAGTTTTGAAATGAAGTTGGAATTTGAATTTTTGAAAGGAAAATGTAAAGATTGAAATCTGAAACAAATATTAACGTAGTAATTGATGAAAGAACGTTGTTATAAATTTGATTATCTAATAATTAAATTTGGAATTATTAATAAATAATTTGAAATTGGTAATAATTGAGTTTTGAAATTATTAAGTTTGAAAACATTTAATAATTAAATTTGAAATTATAATTAAGTTTGAAATTATAATTAAGCTCGAAATTATTAAGCTGAATTTATAATTAGTTGGAATGATTTGATGATTAAGTTTGAATTCATAATTAAGTGGAAATGATTTCATAATTAAGTTTGTATTTATAATCAAGTTGTAATTATTAAGTTTTGTAATTATTAATAATTAAGATTGAAATTATTTAATAATTGAAAAAATTGAATTATTTGATAATTGAATAAAAATTGAATTCATTGATAAGAGAAATAGAACTTTTGAATAAGTGGATTCGAACTTCGTTAATAAATAAAATTAGGTTTCTCATTTAATTAAGCTTTGGAAAATTTAAGTAAGTTAATAAGTGAAATTGAACTTCTTGAACAAGTGAAATTGAGTTTCTTTCTTTATTTAAGTTTTGAAATACGTAAGTAAATGAATAATTGGGACTGAATTTCTTTAATAAGAAATAAAATGCGTTTTATTGAAATAAATATAAGACTTGAATTTAAGAATTTGATTTGACAAATTTAATCTAATTGAATTTGAAGTTTGATAAAATGAAGTTGAACATAAGTGATTGATTTAATGAATTTGAAAATCAAATAGAAGTTGTTTTGAATGATAAATTAACTGAACGAATATTGAATGAAATCGATAAATGAATTTAAAATTGATTGAATAAAAATTAAACAATTTCAATGATTTCGGAATGAAACCTCTATTCGAACTTGAATCAATATTTGAATTGTTTTAAATAAAAATTGAAATTGAATTGTAAGACTTTGAAATGGTTATTTAGAAGTTTTGAAACGTAAATTTTGAAAATTCATTTAGTAAGATGATGAAATGTTGGTTTACGAACTGAAATTGAAATTGAAATTTATTTGATTTTGAAATTTACTAAACGACCAATCGGTGTAATAATTACGAAAGTTATTAAAGAGACCGGAATCGGTTATGGATATACTCTCTATCTAAACTGAAAACCATTTTAATAACTATACGCGGAGTGATGATGCAGAATGAAGTGGTTGGAATGATGTACATGATGACTGAAGAAAGAGAACGATAATAGATAGCCTTGACACTTGTGTCAAATTGAAAATGACTAAAATCAGGAGTCGTGCCGGGCCAAATGGGGTTAGCCACCTCGAGCGAACACACTTCTTCGTAGCTACTTCTCATTACTTGTGCTTAATTGGTGCACCCTCGGAATTTCAGGAGTGTTGTTTCGCGGTGTTGCGATCGCTGCGGCGATGCGTTCTCACCAGTCCGGATCAGGCGAATGGTAGTTTTCACAGTTTTGAGTGGAGGAGAGTGTAACGACCTGTAAATTTTCGATAATTAAAATTTGATAATTTAATAAGATTTTGGTAATTAAATAGAAAGAAATTAAAAAATTATAATTTATAATGAAGTAAATGTTAAGAATGAATTGTAGCAATGGTTATTAAAAACTAATTTTTGACAATTGAAGTGAAATCACGATAAAAATAAAATAGAGTAAATTGTTGCACTTGGGTACAAAATTGACAATAAGTAAATAAATGTAAGTGTTGTATATATAAAGGAATTTGTACATATTTAATAGATTGAATGAGATTACGGTAAATTGAAATTATGTAAATGTTGTAACTTGGGTCTGTAAACAATAAACTTAAAAATGTAGTTAAAAGTAAACGGTGGAAATAATTATGTGTTTCCCGTTTATGTAGTCTATTAATTGAAATGAGAAATCAAATTTTAATAAATATAAACAAAAGTTACATTAATGTGAGAAGTAATACAATGTTTAGAAGTTGTTAAAATAAAGTATATTAGGAAATAGAAATTGAATTGGAATCAATTGCAAGAAATCTAAATAAAATATTACGTTAATGTTAATTAAGGTGCTATTTGGAAATAATGTTAACGTTATTCATAATAGAACAAGTTGTTGAACTAAAGGAATGGAAATAAAATTTTATTAATGTAAAACTTAATAAATGGATAAATTGACATGAAAGGTCAGGTGAATATTGAAATTTGTTATAATTGGTTATGAGATTTGAATGTAAGAAAAGAATGTAAATACTTAATTAGCTAATGGAATAATAATAATAATAATAATATAGTTAATAATAGGGAATTAATGGGTGTAATTAAAGGCATGGTAACACTTCTTATAAGTTACCTGTTTTTTTGGTTTAATAATAAAATTGGAAATCAATTAGAGTTAAATGAACCTTAATGTTATATTAATGAGAATTAATGCAATAACTAATTTAGTGCAAACCAATTTATGGAACCAATGGTAAGATCTTAACTGATTGTAATTAATAAATTGGGAAATAAGTTTAAAAGTATATTGATTTATGAAATAATACGTAATTAACTGTAATTTGATAAAATCAATGTTAGTGTAAAGTAAAGGAATAATTGGAATTAATGTCAATTCTATTTATAATATGACAATTGGTTGATTTAAAGAATGGAAACCAAGATTTATTAATTTATTTGAAACTTAGAATTCAATAGTTGGGTTAATTGCAAATAAATGAAATTAAATATTTAATTTGTTTCGCTAATTGAAAATTAAGTTGAATTGGAGAATACTAATGTTATAGATCTTGAGTCCAGTGTTAATCTTATCCATTTGACCATGATGAATTGAATAATAAGAATGAAAATTAAATTCAATGGAAGTAGTGAAATTTAATTTTTAAGTTCTGAATTTAGTGAAAATGAAATTTATCGCTGAAATTGATCAATGAATCAACATTAAAGTGACATTGGAATTTGTGTTAAATTTTGGTAAATGTCCAAGTAATTTAAAATGAGAGGAATTGTGATTTATTAAATTTGAACTGAAATTTGATTTAATTAATTTAATATTAATTTATTTAATTAATGTAAAAATAGCCATTTTGGTCACTAACTCGGATTTCGGCGAAACCATTTCCATCGGATCCGTAAATGTGAATTATAGTAGGATTTCAAGTTTCGTAGCGATCGGACTTGTTGTTTGATCGTACGGACTCGAAACGCCTTGAAATCAATGAAACTGAAATCAATTGAACTCGATTTGAGATAACTTGATTTTTGCATAACTTCTTCATACGATGGAATTTGGACTTGAACCTATTCCATCGCATTTAAATTATTTTAAAACATCTATTTTGATATATGGTTGATCCAATTTCGTTCCGGAGTCGAAACGGGCTTTTCGGGCCATTTTATCGTTCAACGCGTATATCCAATCGGTCCGGTCCATTTTAATTTCATCTTACCTATAAATACCTCGTTATAAACCCTAATTGTTCCTTATTGTCATTTGTCTGTATGTACATGTTCCTCCTCTTCCTCAAAGGCAGACAATTCCAAATCCAATTGCAATTCACAAATCAAATTGAAAATTCAATCTCCTCAAACCATAGCAAATTATATATGGATTTGAAGCTTTCGAAGAGCGCATGTCGAATATGTGTTTGTTTTCTAATCTGGGTTGCTGTGTGGCCGAAATCAATGAAACATTCACGGCTATTCATCGCGCGTCGATGAACGGTGTCGGATCGTCGAATCATTTCTGGGTTTTGTGGAGAGGCTCGTACGCTTCTCATCGGTGGTGGTCATTCATCAAATCGACGGCTGGATCGAGCTGAAAAATTGGATTAGAGCTAACGAAATTGGCGGCGGCTATCACTATTTGGGCTCGATCGATGGCGAATCAGGGGGGGCTCGTGGCCGTGGGAGCCTGAGGCGAAGTCGCCAGTTGCCTCGGCGGCAGTGGCGCGCCGTTCGGAGTAGTAAACGGTGATGTTGACTGAATGGGGGCGTTGGGTTTTGTTGCTCGATTGTGGTCTGGGGAGAACGTTTTCACGTGCAGCTTGATGATGACGTGGCTATGGTGAGGGTTTTATTTTATTTTTTTGTTTTTTTTCTAATTTTGTCAACGTTCTATGTGACGCCCCACCTCTATACCCACGCTAGCCAAGGACACTACAGGGTAATGCCGTCAACTAACACGGAGAATAAGGCTGCTTAGGAGCGACCATCTATAGCCTTGCTCTAACTATCAATTGAATACATCGATGATAAACGTACCAAGCAGGTCGACATACCCAATGAATACTTAGAACAAAACCATAGGTGGTTGAAGGATCTATTTGAACAGAATATAACAACTCAAATGTAATATACATCACAGAACAGTAGATCATCATATACACATATATTGATACATAACAAAGTTTACAAAATAATACATGTCAAGTGGTATAACAAACCACAATATACAGACGAGCCAAAAGAATACATATATCAGAGTTACAAATAAAAGGACTATACAAAAAAGCTTTAATAAAAAGGAACAAGCTGAATAGTCCATGCGGAAGCAAAATAGGCTATGTCCAAATGCACCTAACCTGAAACATCTCGGTCTGACCCGAGTAAAAATACACGGGTCAGTCTAGCTAAACAAATCAGTTAGATAAACTGAACAACAATAAACCTGCAAGGTTACAAAGTATAACAAATATCTCTAAAAGAGATAACACAATCATCTAACAAAAGATGAATCATATGATAACAAGCCTCATATCATCGGCAACATATAGAAACAAAGGATACGAATATCCCAAAAGAAGCCGAAAGGCAAATAACAAATACCCATAAGGTATACAAGTTCCACAAGGTAAACGCTACGCATCATGCTGCTCAAGAAGACCAACACCGAAGGGCGATACCTAGGGAATATACATATGAATGAAACATCAGAAAATTTGCTCGAGCTCAGTACTGTACAAACAAGGATCCATGAGCCCGAAGACTCCAAACCCAATATCACCCATGCGGCTCATAACAACCAACATCGGAAGAGCTACTAAAGGGCAACCCAATATCACCCATGCGGCTCATAACGACCAACATCGGAAGCGATACTATAGGGCAACAAACCCGAAGGCACAAACCCGAAGGCAACAAACCGTAGCAGTGAAGGTCAAAGACCCAGTACTGGACACCACTAACTGGCGGAATGTATCATAACTCTCAAAAAGGAACCCGAAAAGTGGTAACGTGAGTCCCATAACCACTCGTTCGCATTAAACGGTTTACTATCCGTTAGTTAATTTCACACTCAAAGCAGTACAAAGTTCACCTCATATCATCGGTAAACCAAATCCGAAGGTTAAAACGATCAATTGAATAGGTTGGGAATTAATCGAAAGGATAAACTCACATATTCATGGTCCGTGTTTTGCCGAACCATTTAATCACCCTTCCACTTCGCTCGAAGTGCGAAATTATGTGTGCTTTAAATAGAATTTATAAATTGGAAAAACGAGCTTTTAATACGATTTGAAGAAATCATTTATAAAACCCGTGAATGAAGTCAAAAAGGAATTATCAAGGTCAAATATGCATAAACAACTAATCGGAATCAACAAGCGTCGATCAAATTTGGAAAACTACACGAACAAGGCAATTTGGCAAAAAACATCATATTCAGATGTCTGAAAGAAGGGATTCAGACGTCTGAATCTAAAAATAAATTTGTTTTTCAAAACAGAATTCAGACGTCTGAATCCAACCTTCCAAATGTCTGAAATAGGCATATTTTGGCCTATTTCCTTTCTGGTAGAAATAAAACGCTTTCAGACGTCTGGAATATAAATTCAGACATCTGAATCTGGGGATAAGAAACTTCCCCAGAACAATATTCAAACGTCTGAAATTGGGGTTTCAGACGTCTGAAACATGATGGTCAGGCATTTCCTGAACCTTGGCCATCTATGGCCCAACAAATCGAAAGCAATTGGATGCGTATTGATTATGGGCTTACGTCAAACGACTACCCAACTTTAACGACACGCCCAAACACTCCGAACAACATAAACATCAACCATAGAAGGTTTTACATAGATTTGGCTTCAAATATCATAATTTGGCAATTTCACCAAAGCAAACCAAATCGAAAGCAAAGCATATGAACAAGTGTTAGGAATTCATACCTAACATTAATGAAACCAAGAGAAGTAGATGTGAGTTCAAAACTCACCTTCTAATCCAAAAACAAAGAAGAAGGAGTTCAATTTGCAAGGAGAAGACCAACAAATCTCCACTTCTACTCAACTAGCTTCAATCTAAGAATAAAACAAGTATTTTTCCTAAGTTTAGGTTTAGGAAATTTCTAAGATTGAAAAGAGAAGGAGATAGAGAAGATGAAGAGGAGCTTACCTATGTCTTCTCTTTGATATTGGAGCAAGAAATCAAGTTTGCAAGTAGAAACTAGGGCTTGCAAATTTCTATTTCCTCTTCCCTTCCACCATTTTCAGTTTTGCTTAAGTTTTAGAAGAGTGGAATGAGAGAATGGAGAGGAAAGGGCCGAGTTAGGGGTTTAAACTAACAAATGGGCTGAACCCAAACCCAAAACCCAAATAGAAAAGGTTGCAAAATTCAACTTACTCCAAACATATCAAAGCTTATACTTAAAAAGATCGCAAACGCCATTTTGAACTCAATGGAAGTAGTTTCGAGTCCCAATTCGGCCATTTGCAAAAAGTAGCATTTCGGACCCAAAATCCGACTAACGACGCTATATTTAAATAAAATATTTAAATATAAAATCGTTAAATATGCGGGTTGTTACATATCTCCCCTCCTTACAAAATTGCCTCTCCGCAATTCTTAGAGACGATATTTGTAACAACTACATACATACAACATCCAAAAAGAAAAGAGAATAAGCTTGAGATGGAAAGATATGCTCACCGTTTCCAAGCAAAGATAGAAAACCCGGATAAGATCGCTCAATAAACTCTCTGGTTTCCCAAGTACAGTCATTGGGATTACCGGACCATTGAACTTTAACGAGCGGCACGTCCTTGTTCCGAAGGTGTCGCACCTCCGTGTCATGTAAGCGAATAGGTTGCTGTACAATAGATAAGTCCGGTGAGATCTCAAGCTCTAACAAATCAGGAGAAGTAATAACAGAATCTGACTCCCGAAGACACTTCCGAAGTTGCGAGACGTGAAACACATCATGAACACCAGATAAATGAGCAGGAAGTGAAACTCTATAAGCCACAGGGCCAATACGTTCAGTAATAGAAAATGGTCCTATAAAGCGAGGAGCCAATTTCCCAGTTGTACTGAAACGCATAACCCCTTTCAAAGGAGAAACACGAATAAAAACAAGATCACCAATCGAGAACTCGAGAGCCTTCCTACGGTTGTCCGCATATGATTTTTGGCGACTCTGTGCCTCTTTCATTCTCAACCGGATAAGATCAATCTTCTCAGAACCAACAAGAAGGTGATCGACATGGCCTTCCATATAAGGCTTCGAAAGGGGCCATACCGATATTAGACTGAAAACTACTGTTGTAGGAGAACTCTACAAAAGGTAAGTGATCCTTCCAACAACCATCGAAATCAAAAATACAAATACGGAGAAGATCTTCCAAGATACGATTCACCCATTCAGCCTGTCCGTCAGACTGCGGATGATAAGCTGTAGAAAAATTAAGCTTTGTTCCCAAAGCTTGCTGAAGACTCTTCCAAAAATGACTCGTGAATAAAGGATCACGATCACTCACAATAGAACTAGGAACACCGTGAAGTCTCACGATTTCCTTGACATACAACTTAGCCAAATGCGAAGCAGTCCTGTTAGACTTAATAGGGACAAAATGAGCAGACTTAGTGAGGCGATCAACAATAACCCAAATGCTAGAATGGCCTGATCTCGAACGAGGTAGGCCTTCAATGAAATCCATAGAAATCTGATCTCATTTCCACAATGGAATCTCTAGAGGCTGAAGAAGACTAGAAGGACGCTGATGTTCGGCCTTAAAACGCTGACAAGTTATGCAATTACTCACATAACCCGCCACATCGTGCTTCATGCCTTCCCAATAATAAAGACGATGCATATCGGCATACATCTTACTACTACCAGGATGAATGGTATACTTAGAACGATGACAGTCATCAAGAATGTCATGCCTAAGCGCAAAATCAGAAGGCACAAAAAGACGGTTCTTCTTACGAAGACACCCATGAGAATCAATGCTGAAATCCCGCAACGCCTCATCACAGGATCCAGACTCACAAAGCTGAATAAGATGCAACAAATCAGGATCACGCCGTTGGGCATCGGCAATACGATCCAATAAAATGGGTCGAGCTCCCAAACTAAATAATAGAATAGGAGAATCAAAAGATGAACCTTGATCATGAATTTCACAAAAAGATAGAGTCTCAAGAATATTCTCAAGAATATTCCATTCGGTAAGCATCATAGAAATAACAGCCGAATGTTTACGACTAAGCGCATCAGCAACACGATTACCCTTACCAGGGGTATACTGGTATCAAAGTCATAGGAAGCAAGAAACTCAAGCCAACGCTGTTGTCTCATATTGAGTTCCTTCTGAGTGAACAAATACTTTAAAGATTTATGATCGGTATAGAGAATGAAGCGCTCGCCCAATAAATAGTGTCGCCAAATCTTCAAGGCAAAGACGATGGCGGCTAACTCAAGATCATGAGTGGCATAGCGAACTTCATTCGGACGCAGTTTCCTAGAAGCATAAGCAACTACCCGATCCTTCTGCACAAGAACAGCACCGAGACCACTACCACAAGCATCGGTGTAGACAACAAGATCATGATTCCCCTCGGGAACCACAAGAATAGGAGCATTAGTGAGAAGTTCCTTCAATGCCAGAAAGGAAGCTTCACACTTATCGGACCAAATAAAACGAATGCCTTTCCAAGTAAGGCAAGTGAGAGGAAGCATAACACGGGAAAAATTCTTAATGAACCGACGGTAATAACACGCCAATCCAAGGAAACTACGAATCTCATGCATATTCTCAGGCCTCTTCCAATTCTGGATGGCTTCGATCTTTGAGGGATCGACAGAAATGCCATCGGAAGATACAACATGGCCTAAGAACTTAACCTTATTCTCCCAAAAGTGGCACTTGGAGAATTTAGCTCTAAGTTGATGATGATGAAGAGTACTCAAGACAATTCTCAAGTGATTAGCATGCTCAGCTTCAGACTTGGAAAAAATAAGGATATCATCAATGAACACAAGAACGAACTTATCGAGATATTCCCAGAATACTTGATTCATAAGATCAACAAAGAAAGCAGGAGCGTTCGTCAAACCGAACGGCATAACGAGCCACTCAAAAGAACCATAACGAGTGCGGAAAGCGGTAAGAGGAATGCTATCCTCCGCGACTCGTAACTGATGAAAACCAGTGGCAAGGTCTAGCTGAGAAAAGACCTTAGCACCACTCAATAGATCGAACATATCATCGATCCTAGGCAATGGATACCTATTCCTGATGGTTAACTCGTTAAGCTTGCGATAGTCAATGCAAAGCCTAAGAGTTCCATCAGACTTCTTCATGAAGACGACCGTGGATCCCCACGGAGAAAAACTGGACTGAATCAACTGCTTGGACTCAAGCTCTAAAAGCTGCTTCTTGAGTTCCTCATTTTCCTTTGTAGACATCCTCGTAGGAGGACGACTAACTGGCTGCGCGCCTGGAATGAGATCAATGCGGAACTCAATTTCCCGCTTAGGTGGCAAACCCGAGACAGGCTCAAAAACATCAGAAAAGTCACAAGCCATAGGAATACGAGATATATCATAATCATCTCGCGAGTCAAGAGAATACAAAGCCATTTCGGAATTATCCACATCCCAAAGAATAAGAGATAGCTGAGTAGGCGAATCCGGATGTCAAAGATATATAATTCTCTCCGAACAAATAATCCTGGCATCATATCTTACTAGCCAGTCCATACCCAAAATCATATCAAATCACAGACAAGAAATAACATGCAAACTCGCACAAAAAGAAAAGCCACATAAAACAATCTCGACATCATCACAAAGCAAGCTAAGGGTTGCGGATCCCCCAATAGGATTCGCAATCCTTAAAGAAGTAACCAAACAAGAAACATCCAAAGATAAATCATCGACGAGCTTTTTCGATACGAAGGAATGTGAAGCACCCGTATCGAAAAGAACTCGAATACTATGATCATGAAATAAAATAGAACCTTCCAAAATAAATGGAGATATACCTTTGGGATGAGAAGGACCTTCAGAAGCCTTGGCAGCATAAAGCTTGCTAGACTTGGCACCAGCCGGAACAGTAGGGCAAGCTGAAACATGATGACCTTCCTTCGTGCAATAACGGCAGAAGAGAGGCTTAGGACAAGCTCGAACAATATGATCCGGAGAACCACAATTGAAAAACTTCCGAATGAAAGGTGTTCCAGAAGGCTGAGGCTGAGAACTAGAACCACCAGTCTTCTTCTTCTTAGGAGGAAAAGGCTTCTTCTGAAATGGAAGCGGCCTCTTGTTGGGGTTCTTGGAAACCTCAACATAAACATCACTATCACACTCCTTCTCAACGGTCTCGAGATGAAGTGCCGAATCAACTAACTCCTCAAAAGAAAGTTTAAGCTGGAGCAACAAAGACTTCTTAAGATACTTCTTAAGACCAGAAACAAACTTCAAATTCTTCTTATAATAAGTGCTAATGAATTCAAGACCATAGTTAGATAAAGCCTCGAATGATGTAACATACTCAGAAACAGAAGATTTCCCTTGCTTCAACTCAAGGAAGCGACGGGTCAATAAAACTTTTTCAGATTCAGGAACGAACTTGAGTTCAAATCGCTCCCGAAACCGAGTCCAAGAAAGAGTAGACACATCAATCTCGGCTACAAGAAGCTCATACCAATCAAGAGCATGCTCTTGTAATAAGCTAGAAGTTACAAGAACTCTATCATGGTAAGAAAGATCCATGCGAGAGAAGATACGCTCGCACGTGCGAAACCAAGCTTAGACTTCAAGAACAGACTCGGAGCCTTTAAACGGCTTTCCTCCAAGATGAGCAAAATCACTACACTGGCGTGCAAAGGCAGACTTGCGAGGTGGAGACACTCGAGGAGGAACTGGAGGCTGATTGCTCCAAAACAGTTCCAAAAACTGATCGGCAGACATATAAACGCCATCCGGATGTGAACCACTGGATTGCCCAGTACCTGAACGTCATCCCCTGCCTCTTCCAGCCATACGCTGAAAGTATGATAAGAATAAGATTAATCACAAGGTAGATAATTCAATACGGAATACTACGGAATAAAATGCACTCCTAGACGTATTCCCCAAATTCTATCTAACCTTTGATAGTAGAAGGAATAGAAGGCACGATGATTCAAAGTTTGTATCACTTGTAAACTTTGATGTACCGTAATATGTGCATCTATTCTGTGTTTATCATATTTTGTCCTGAACTCAGCTCTGATACCACGCTGTGACGCCCCACCTCTATACCCCGCTAGCCAAGGACACTACAGGGTAATGACGTCAACTAACATGGAGAATAAGGCTGGTTAGGAGCGATCATCGATAGCCTTGCTCTAACTAACTATTGAATACATCGACGATAAACGTACCAAGAAGGTCGACATACCCAATGAATACTTAGAACAAAACCATAGGTGGTTGAAGGATCTATCAGAACAGAATATAACAACTCAAATGTAATATACATCACAGAACAGTAGATCATCATATACACATATATTGATACATAACAGAGTTTACAAAATAATACATGTCAAGTGGTATAACAAACCACAATATACAGACGAGCCAAAAGAATACATATATCAGAGTTACAAATAAAAGGACTACACAAAAAAGCTTTAACAAAAAGGAACAAGCTGAATGGTCCATGCGGAAGCAAAATAGGCTAGGTCCAAAAGCACCTAACCTGAAACATCTCGGTCTGACCCGAGTAAAAATACACGGGTCAGCCTAGCTAAACAAATCTGTTAGATAAACTGAACAACAATAAACCTGCAAGGTTACAAAGTATAACAAATATCTCTAAAAGAGATAACACAATCATCTAACAAAAGATGAATCATATGATAACAAGCCTTATATCATCGGCAACATATAGAAACAAAGGATACGAATATCCCAAAACAAGCCAAAAGGCAAATAACAAATACCCATAAGGTATACAAGTTCCACAAGGTAAACGCTACGCATCATGCAGCTCAAAAAGACCAACACCGAAGGGCGATACATAGGGAATATACATATGAATGAAACATCAGAAAATTTGCTCGAGCTCGGTACTGTACAAACAAGGATCCATGAGCTCGAAGACTCCAAACCCAATATCACCCATGAGGCTCATAACGACCAACATCGGAAGCGATACTAAAGGGCAACCCAATATCACCCATGCGGCTCATAACGACCAACATTGGAAGCGATACTATAGGGCGACAAACCCGAAGGCACATACCCGAAGGCAACAAACCGTAGTAGTGAAGGTCAAAGACCCAGTACTGGACACCACTAACTGGCGGAATGTGTCATAACTCTCAAAAAGGAATTCGAAAAGTGGTAACGTGAGTCCCATAACCACTCGTTCGCACTAAACGGTTTACTATCCGTTAGTTAATTTCACACTCAAAGCAGTAAAAAGTTCACCTTATATCATCGGTAAACCAAACCCGAAGGTTAAAACGATCAATTGAATGGGTCGGGAACTAATCGGAAGGATAAACGCACAGATTCATGGTCCATGTTTTGCCCAACCATTTAATCACCCTTCCACTTCGCTCGAAGTGCGAAATTATGTGTGCTTTAAATAGAATTTATAAATTGGAAAAGCGAGCTTTTAATACGATTTGAAGAAATCATTTATAAAACCCATGAATGAAGTCAAAAAGGAATGGTCAAGGTCAAATATGCATAAACAACTAATCGGAATCAACAAGCGTCGATCAAATTTGGAAAACTAAACGAACAAGGCAATTTGGCAAAAAACAGCATATTCAGACGTCTGAAAGAAGGGATTCAGACGTCTGAATCTAAAAATAAATTTGTTTTTCAAAACAGAATTCAGACGTCTGAATCCAACCTTCCAGACGTCTGAAATAGGCATATTTTGGCCTATTTCCTTTCTGGTCGAAATTAAACACTTTCAGACGTCTGGAATATAAATTCAGACGTCTGAATCTAGGCATAAGAAACTTCCCCAGAACAATATTCAGATGTCTGAAATTGGGGTTTCAGACGTCTGAAACGTGATGGTCAGGCATTTCCTGAACCTTGGCCACCTATGGCCCAACAAATCGAAAGCAATCGGATGCGTGTTGATTATGGGCTTACGTCAAATGACTACCCAACTTTAACGACACACCCAAACACTCCGAACAACATAAACATCAACCATAGAAGGTTTTACATAGATTTGGCTTCAAAAATCATAATTTGGCAATTTCACCAAAGCAAACCAAATCGAAAGGAAAAGCATATGAACAAGTGTTAGGAATTCATACCTAACATTAATGAAACCAAGAGAAGTAGATGTGAGTTCAAAACTCACCTTCTAATCCAAAAATAAAGAAGAAGGAGTTCAATTTGCAAGGAGAAGACCAACAAATCTCCACTTCTACTCAACTAGCTTCAATCTAAGAATAAAACAAGTATTTTTCCTAAGTTTAGGTTTAGGAAATTTCTGAGATTGAAAAGAGAAGGAGATAGAGAAGATGAAGAGGAGCTTACCTATGTCTTCTCTTTGATATTGGAGCAAGAAATCAAGTTTGCAAGTAGAAACTAGGGCTTGCAAATTTCTATTTCCTCTTCCCTTCCACCATTTTCAGTTTTGCTTAAGTTTTAGAAGAGTGGAATGAGAGAATGGAGTGGAGAGGGCTGAGTTAGGGGTTTAAACTAACAAATGGGCTGAACCCAAACCCAAAACCCAAATAGAAAAGGTTGCAAAATTCAACTTACTCCAAACATATCAAAGCTTATACTTAAAAAGATCGCAAACGCCATTTTGGACTCAATGGAAGTGGTTTCGAGACGCAATTCGGCCATTTGCAAAAAGTAGCATTTCGGACCTAAAATCCGACTAACGACGCTATATTTAAATAAAATATTTAAGTATAAAATCGTTAAATATGTGGGTTGTTACATTCTAACTCGAATAATTTTCACATACAAGGTCCGTTTTACGCACGGTTATCTCCGCTAGGCTCGTATTAGAATTCCGAACATTTTGGCGCTTGTTTGGTCAAATTCTGAGACTGTTCAATTTTGGGTTTAAATTGGATTTAAATTCAATTTAAATTCCAAAGGTGAGTATTTTAGCCCACTCACAACTTCTAAATATCTTATGCGTGTTAAATTAATTTCTGATGTGATTAGAAATTTATTTATTGCTGTTTGGTTTATTTTTATCATCATTCGAGTTAAATTTAATTTATTGAATTAAATTGTTATTCAATTTATTATTGCAAATAAACTACCAGTTAAATTAATTAATTATTATATATAAACTGCAGTAATTACCTTTTATTTATTATCTATTCTATATTAATGTTATTGTTTGAATTGGATGATGATTGTGATAAATGTTTGATGATTGATATTGGATGAATGAATGTTATTTATATTGTTATAAACTGCACGTGGTTATTAAATTTTTATTTCATTCAGGATTGCGGTATGAAATGATATATAACCGTAATTTTATTTTAAATTACGATTTGAAATGATAAATATCTATATCACTTGACCATAGGATAGAAAATTTTATACAGACACCGTAGGTCTATATATATAAATATTTTGAAAATGATTTCTATGGTTTTGGATAGAATTATACGGTTTAATAAATATTGATTCTTTTTTATATTATATAGAAATATTTTATATATAGTTAAATTCAGGTATTTAAGCTATGTATAAATTTGTTTAGTAATAATAAGTTTAATAATGGAGTTTGATTTTATTAAAATGAATATGGTTATGTATTTAAATCATATTTTAATATAGAGGTTATAATGATTTAAATAAATTAAGATTGGAAGGTGAATTGGAAATTTATGTGAAATTGGGCTTATTTAAGAATTTAACTTCATAAGTTGATGTAGAATTTATTAAACTTGAAATTTAAAAGGTATGATATTTATAACTGGATTTTTATTCAAGATGAATTAAATGAATATTTCTGGTATAAATAAATTGAAGGAAATATTTAGTTATTGGTAATTTGAGTTTTATTTAAATGAAAATGGATTTATTATGCAAATATTTCAAAACTAAATAATAGGACATTGAATTGTCGAATCATAATTTCCAACCTTAGTTTTGAAATGTTTTAATACTCAAAGTTTGAAATATATTGAAATTGAAGTATTGAAACTGAAAGTGAGTTGAAAATTATGAATTGAGATTTAATTTAAAGTGAATAAAATTGAAAAGTCGAGGAAATTATTTTACTTTATAAAGTAATTTTAAATTCAAACTATCTATTTTATATACTGTTTGTATATCCAAACTATTTAAGCTTTGGAAGTTGTGGTTTTGAAGCTATGAAATTCGAAGTTTTATGTTTTCAAAGATTATATTTCAAGCGTTTGGTTTTGAAATATTAAAATTTTGGAAGTGCTATGATTTTGGAAAGGATATATTCGAAATAAAAATGATATTATATTGATTTGGGTTTTATAAAATGACATCATATTTATTTGGTTTTTGAAAGGGAAATGATATCGTATTCATATGGTTTTGAAATGGGTAGTATATTTTGGTTTGAAGTATAAATTATTTTGAAATGACCGCGGTGTTATAACAACGTTTGGTTGTTAAAGAGACCGGGATCGGAAGTTGTCATGCTCTCTGCCAACTCCGAAAACCACTTTAATAACTGTGTACGCAGTGGAGATTCCAAAATTAAGTAGGATGGTGGTGGCGTTTTCTTTGAGGTAAATACATGGACCCGACTCCCGTGAGTTGGCATAAGGTGGCTAAAACAGGAGCGATCGACGGGCTAAGAAGGTAGCACCTTTTATCGGACACAACCCTTCGATATTATACTCTGACTTTTGGATTGATTCGGTGGCCACTTTTGATTTTTAATTTGGGGGTGTTGCTCGAGGTGGGCGGTAGTAGCTGCTACGTGTTACCACCGGCCCGGAAGCGTAATTGGTATATCTACCCTGGCATTGCCTAGTTGTGCCATGTCACCTACCCTAGCGCGCCTTGCACAAGTTTGATTTGTGTCGTACCAATGAAGTATCCTCTGGTAGCCTCCCGATCAGGAGGTATTACGATACTGTATAGACTATTGGCCCTATTACGTGTTAAGGTGGAAAATGTAAAGCCTTAACGCTATTTAAAAGTAAGTTTATTTTACTAATAGACATTATTATAATAGCGGAATGTTACTACATAGTAAATAGTTTAACGGATCCTTAGGAGATGTGAATCCCGAGCATCTCTTGAGATACTGCACTCACGTTAGACACTGGATAGGAGATGTCAAATCCCGTTAACATCTCTGACGCCGTTCCACTCATATTGTTTATTGTTGATTCAACTTACATAAGATCTATTAGTTCTACTCGAGTGTTTTGTCTTTTCAATTCACTCGAGTCAGTCTGAGCATTTCAGGGTTTGAAGGCCTTGCTTTTGAAGGACGAAGACGAAGATTTTATTACTATTATTTATTATATTATTCCACTACAATCATACTATTCCACTGCATTGTTATTGATTATTCTCTGGTATGTGTAACTCTAATATGTATTGTATCAGTATAATCAAATGCTTTGTAAAACAGCTTCATGAACTGTTTATTTGATTATTATATCTTATAGTTCCGCTGCAAGATTCTATTTTGTTTTTTCTCTTTCTCTTCCTTTTCTTATTTTCTCCATAACAATCCGCCCTTCTGTATGGTTTAAGTCTGACGTGTGTGGTTTATCATCGATTTAAAGCGTACGAAAAGGTGGGATGTTACACATAACCACTCCAAAACCTTATAAGTGTTCTATGCTTTGGAAGAGGTTTGTGATTGGTTCATGATTGCTTCATGATGCTGGAATCTACGTGGAGATTCGAGATCAGTTTGAGACGCTCGAACACAGGTAGTTGTTCGTGATTTATTCAAGATGTGGGAATCCATGTGTGATTCTGAAACTAGTTGAGGTAAGGAAATCCATGTGTGATTTCGAGATCTATTGAGGAATCTATGTGTGGATCCAAGATCGATTGAGATATGAGAACCCATATGTGGTTTCGAGATCTGGCCCGGGTGCTTTTTCTGAATGCTCGGGTCAGATCGAGTATGTTTCTAGATTTAGTTATGGTTAATTAGAGCTCTTGGAGAGGAACTGGATGATTGCCTATCGTACTTATTTTCCGCTGCATTACTTGATTGTATCTATCAACATTTGTAAGGATAGGATGTTATAACTATTCAGGCTGATGATAAGTTGGTTTTCTATGATTGATGTATGTGCATATAGTTTTCTTTGTAAAAGATAATATTGATATTATATATTATCCTTCCCATATGAGATTCTGATATTGTATTATCTTCTTTCTTATTCTACTTTATTTTCGTTTTATTTTACCCTAACAATTCGTCTTTTTGGCACTTGTGTGCTTAACACGTGAATACCACAGATGTATTAGTGTCGACATTCGCAGGTCGAAAATGCAGATCGTTATATTAACACAAATACATCATTAACAATCAACGGTGTGTCTGTTTACTTATGGTTTAGAAATATCTATTGTAATGACCCAGAATTTTGAACAATTTAAATTGAAAATATTTGATTAATTTTAAATGTTTGAATGATGGTTTGACTTGAATTTCAAATTATCAGAATGAATTTGGCGATTAAATTATAAAATTTAATCTATTGAAAGTTGAATAAAAATTTGAATCTTCGATTTTAAGCTGATTAAAAATATTTCAAAGGCTTGTAAAATTCATATTGATAATATTGAAGATAATCGAAGCTTCAGAATTGAATTTGAAAGTGAATTGTTCAGTTTTGAAATTATATCGTTCGAATCGATATTTAAAAATAGCCGTCCGAGGCACAGTCTCGGATTTCGACGAAACCAGTTCCATTGGGTCCGTAATATTGAATTATTCTCGGATTTCAAATTTCGTATTTTTCTGAGTTGTTGTGTGAGCACACGGTGAGTAAACGCGTTGAAATTTTCAACGAATTCAATTTAAATTTAAATTTAAATTTAGTCAACATCAGCACTCTTTTTCCTGAAACCAAAACACTGTAGAGGTAAGGTAAGCACGTTAATATCAAAGACTTTCTCTGCAAAGTCACATACTCGTGTTCCCCCCTCTTCTTTTTAAAAGCTGGCATTGCAAACAAATTTCGAATGAAATAAAAATGGCCGATGCTACTTGATAATGGCGACATCTCCTTTCCCTTTCTCTCATTCTCCCTCTTAAAATAAATTACCAGTCGCTCTCCTTCAATTCCTCAATTCAAAAAAAAGAAATAAAGGAATGAACGAAAAAATCAGAAGCGAAATTAAATAAAAAATGGCCGAAGCCCTCTTCTATCTGCTCATATAAAAAAAAATCATCAAATCGCGATATCAGGGTGTGCAGGAGGCGACGCTCGCAAGCGCGAGGTGCGGAGGCGCGTTCAACTTCGTGGGAGGCGGCGACTCGCGAGCATGGACGAGGCGACACTGGCGCAAGCACACGCGTGCGTGGGCCGCGTGGAGAGGGAGGATCGCGACTAGGGTTTGACGGCAAGGGAGAAGCGCTCGAGGGATGGAGCTGGGTTAGGCGGCGAAGCGAGCTAGTCGCGGTGGCTCCAGCAAGCAAGGGGGGATTCGCGATGGCATTCACGAGGTTAGGTGAAGAAGGCAAAGGTTGGGATTTCGATCTGCAGTTAGGTAGAAATTTCATCTTGTTCGTTTTTAATTTACTTTAATTTATACTGTAGAATAGAAAAAAAAATATACATGCAGAAAAAATTACAGTAAAGAGACTTGCTACTTACAGAAATTTTTATATAAATAAAATTTTGATAAGAGAAAAAAAAACTGATGGACACATATTTTTATTTTATTTTAAAACAGTAAGGTATAAATTGTGTTGTTAATTTTAATTTAAAATATATGCCTATAGAAATTTTTTACAGTATAGTGAAAAATATTTCTGTTTTAATATCTACCTATACAAGTTAAATATGGAATTTTATATATAGTTACAAAAGGAGGATACAATAAGATATAAATGCAGTTTATATATATATATATATTTTCAAAAGGAAGATAAATTTGTTTAATTTACTTATTTAATTTATTTATTTTAGAAAAGAATTAAAGAAGAAAATTTAGTTTTAAACAAAAAAAAAAATTAGTTGAACAAATTTATAAAAGAAATTGATTTAAAGATATTAATTTAAAGTAAAATAATTAGTTAAAATAAATTTATTAAAGGAGAAATATTGGTTTAAATAAAACTATCAGTTAATTTAACTATTAAAATGAAATCACCAGTAAATCAAAATTATCAAATGGAAATTTATTATTATTCGATTCAGTTCAAATATTAATTAAGATCGTACAATTTATACAAGGTCAAAATTGTGAAGGAAACGAGCTGAAATGGAAAAATGGATTGCTAATAAAAGCTAAGGTGAGAACTTCTCACTCAAAAATTTATAAGTTGGATTTGCAGTTATTGATTGATTGCTATTTGGTTGTGATATTAGATATAGTAGGATATATCTATATATATAGCAATATATATATATTGGCATATGTATATATTGCAGTTGATTGATTTCCCGCATTGTATAGCGGATGAGACCCTATTGCGCCGCCTATTAAGCGGATAATATTTTATAAATCCCATATACCGCGATATTCCACCTCGAAGTGGAATGGGTATTGTGCTAATGTCTGTGGATGCAGGGAAACAGGTTAGAGGGATCCAACTGGATTCCCCACAAATATTTATTTGATTCAAATATTGTGATATTTGATTATTTATCATATCGATATATGATGTTTGAAAGTCGCGATTGACTATTTGATGTGTTGCATCATCGAATCCAATTTTGAAGTTTAAAAATAACGATTTTGATTTTAAGGGATTTCTAAAGTGATTTTTGAAAGTATACATTTATAAAATATATTTGGAATTAATTCATCTTAAATAAATAAATGTTATAATTTTAATATTATAAAAATTATGATTTTTGAGAAATACAGTTAAAAGTTGATTTTTGAAAATATGGAATTAATGATTTTATAAAATAGTTTAAACTGGGATTTTTTTTATAAAAAGTTTAAAAATAGGATTTATGAAATTTGATTATTTTATAAATCAAAATGATGAAATTATAAAGGAGTTGAAAGACGTTTTAAAAGAATAATATAAATCGATCCATATAAAAGATTTATAAATTGATATTTATAAATTTAAAATATTGGAATTGTAAAACGAGCTTTTATAAGTGTTAAAATGAATTGTAAATGAATTTCGTAAATGAATGAAATTTATAGGATTATAACGGTGAAGTTATAAATGGAATTTTATAAACAGTAGGTTTATAAAATTTGTAAAGTTATTTAAAAGAATAGATTTTGGATAAATAAATGAATCTTATAAGTTATAAGACTTATAATTTGGGAAGTTAAAAGAACAATTTTGTAAACAAATAAATTATAAGCATTTAACTTATAATATGGATTTTCGGTATATAATTGAGTTATAAATCGAATAAGTTAATAAAGGAAATTTATAAGAGGAAGTGTTATAAAATAAATAGAAATGGAATTTATAAACATTATTTTATAAATCCGCAACGACTTATTTTGATAAGTAAATTGTTGTAATTTATTAATGGAGTTATATTCACGTTTTAGACAGTGAATAATCCTGTAAAACAAAATGAATAGAAATGATAAAATTGGTTAATAAGTATATTCTCGTTTTTGAATAGTGAATAATATGTTAAAGAAATGTTTTGGATGTGATGTTTTAAATAGAATTAAAACGATCTAACGATGTTTTAAATGTATTAAGATTCGAAACCATAGATTTTAACATTCATTGTTAAAATAGACGTTTTCGAGAAATAGAAGGAAATGGTAGACTATAACACTGTTGTTATAGTAAATGATTTCCGAAGGGAAATGTTTTGTATGGTATTGGGATTTATATATCTATTTTAATTTCGAATCCCTATACTAGTGATTTTGGGTTGTCGTAACGATGTTTTACGCAACATTCGTTTTGGCCCAAATAAATATGTTTAAGAGAATGATTTCCTTAAAGAATGAACTATATACTTAATGTCGATTTAAGTATATTGAATATTTTCCAAGTATAGAAAATAAAAAGACTTGTGAATTACTTATAAATAAATATGTATGGAAATGTTTTTCCAATATTAAGTGAATATTTTGAATTTATCTTTTTGAAGATAAATTGAAAATGAATATTAGAAATCGAATGGAAATCGTATATTCATAAATATTTTGGAATGTAAATTCACTATGGAATTTATAAACGAAATTGGGAAAATGGGTTTAAAAATAAATATCGATTTATTTTTGAAGTATTGAAAATTTATATCTTGTAAAGATATTTTTGGAAAGTAAATAATTTGGAAAATTATTTGGAATCTGGTGATGTTGTGCATATCTATTGATAGTTCAATAACCGACTATCAATATTTACCTTTGAATGGGTATTTGTTGTGATTTGCTTGAAATTGAATGCCACACTTATTTTTTTAAAATAAGCGCTCACTATTCGGGTTAACTGGGAAAGGACCTTGGGGTCGTATAACCCATTCCGAATATGTGATACGTCGTTATGAATTGCATTTGAAGACCGGTGTTGAAGACCGGATATCTTCGAAAACGAAAGGGTTTCTTGTTGATTGTCTCTGCACTGGCTGATCCCCGGTATAGAGATCTCCATATGTGATGGGAAATTCGGACGTGATTAGAGATTATCCGGATTGCGAGGACTTCGTTGTAAGTGCCTTCGTTTCTGTTCGATCCCGGAACAGACTTGTATGGATTGTATGTCTGACATTACAATTGAGATATAAAGCTGATGTCTTTCAAATATATTTCTGTTGGTGGCGAAGAATTTATTCTCTTAGCTTAACACCCTTCTCTGAGACGTACGAGCTCAGAGGTTATATAGTTGAAGGTTATCAGCAATATATTCCCAATTTGGTAATGTGACATGTTGAGTGTTGCTGTGAAATGATCATGGTGTTGATTATTTGTGATAGGATCATTTGTTTGATCGTTTATCTTTGTGATCATTTGTTGACCCAAAGCACAGCTTTTGTATAAAGCGTGGCTTTGTGGACGAGACTTCGTCGAGCCTCACACCCCGGAATGGTCAAAACAGGAAAGATGCGGCAAGATTATGAGGGGTAGCTCCCTTTAGGGTATGTTCTTTCCTTCTGGAAAAGGGTGGCATCATGGTATGGAGCCCAGATACTTACTCATGTTGAAACACTTTATTTATGATTGTGTGATGTTGATTACGAGCGCTCGGTTAAAGGTCCCAAAGGACCGGGGGATGGCATACTCGTGTCAGTAGTTACCCAGTTAGGGGTAACCTGGCCTTGTGTTGGCAGAGATCCGGTTTGGTTCTCGGGGACGTCCTTCCAGAGGTGTTCTCATGTGGCAATGGGAAGTTCCTTGGCCTGACCATTTGTTGGAAATCCAAAGAAACAATACGATCCTTGTACGGTTTTAGTTGTATAACCTGCTATGGAATGTGGCGGTAACCTGCTATTGAACATAGTAGCTATAGTAGGCATACGATAATGGCCGTATGTTGGCTAAGATTTATATTCTACTTTCGAAATTGTTTTATACACTATGCACTAGTAATAATATCAAATGTTCTTTTTAATGCGTATCAAGCATCTTTGACTATCATAAGGAGAAATCTCCTCCGATTCTGCGTTTGCATGTGTGTGTGTGCGGGAGGCCTTATGGTAGTCTCATTTTTAAAAGCATTTCGAATTGACTTAAAAAATATTCCTCTATTTTGATTTTAAAGAAAAATAAACTGTTTTAGTTCTCACACCAGTCACATGACTGACTCGGAGTTTATTGTTTTCCTTCCTAAACTCTGGGTGCCCACCAATTTCCACACGGGCAGTCAAGAGTAAAGGTTTATCAGGATATTCTGGAATTTAGGAGTTGCTGGAGGCAAGATGGATGGTATAACGTATTACTAGTATATAGTATTTCTTTTCCGTTGTTTGTTGTTGTTTGATGTTGTACACTCTGATAATGAAATGCAATGTAATGCGATGAAATGTAATAACTGATATAGTTCTTTGTTTAAAGATTATTCCTTTATCTATTATATGTTGTTCCGCTGCGAATTGTGAGATTTTGATAATGTTCTGTTATTTCTTTCCGTTCTGTTTTTCTTTCTCTCTTCTTCTACCTCTTCCTTCTTCTTAAACCCTAACATTTCGGTTTTTCGGCAACGAAAAATCGCGATCGTTACATCTATGTACCATCTAATGCTCTTTCTTATGAACACATGCTTCTTCTACATTGTAAGTGATAACTAAAATATTTTCTACGTTTATCAAAATATTTATTTAATTCTGATGCTTATAAAATGTACTTTCTATCATTTCTTGGAGCATCTCCAAAAACTCACAAACTCAACATCGCTCCCACTGACTTGATACACTTTGGTTGCTATATGCAAAAAGTCTAGTTAAAATCTATATTTAAACCTTATTTCAATGCATATAACCAAAATCTAATGTCATACTAGGTGATACTTTTGTGAGTAAAATCCAAAACAACTTGATCACATCGAATGGTGAACCTGTAACATTAATTTCAATAATTAAAATTCATAGTATTTATTTGCACCAAAAATTGGCACAAACATCGAATAGAGATTTTGTAGAGGAATAAATGAAGAATAATAAATGTAAACAGAGAGAATATAGCAGCTAAGTAATAAGAAATAAGTAAATAACAGAGACACAACAATTTATAGTGGTTCAGCTTTGTTTCCCTACGTCCACTTTGAAGAGATAACTTTATTAATCACTTTATAAACTGAGTACAAGAGGGATCAGATGAAAATCCTTAGTTACAAAAGAGTACAAAGCAACAAGCAGCGTAAAGATCCCTAAAATGAATGATCAAGTCTATATT
The DNA here is from genome assembly GCA_030765085.1 of Allium cepa. Taxonomy (NCBI): domain Eukaryota; kingdom Viridiplantae; phylum Streptophyta; class Magnoliopsida; order Asparagales; family Amaryllidaceae; genus Allium; species Allium cepa. The sequence goes on from CM060934.1 coordinate 132,361,154, forward strand.
TATAATGGAAGACGGTGAAATATCTCCGTGAAAATTCAGCAGAAGGATCTTCAAAACCATAGGGGCATGGCCAAATACCAAGAAATAGGGATCGGGGCTGATCCCTATTTTGGAGGAGTTTAGGGGTGCGATCTCTGTGAGAGCTTCTCCATGTTGTATTATGCTGAGCCTCCAAATTTTATGCCAATTGGACTAGTAGAACTTGAGTTATTGATCAATTTTTGTTGCAACATGTTGTGTAGCCTGATTCTGGCCAATCCTTCTTGCTTGCTCTTTTTAGGGTGTGATCCCTAGAGTGGACTCCCTAGGGTCCCCACATCTTGTTCCTAAAGTTTCATATGTATTGGACTTCGAGATTTTGAGATATCGATTGTTTTCTATTAAGTTGCACTTGTTTAGCTGAAGTAATCTGATCGATCCCTTTGGCAGAGAGGGATCATACCCTATCCTTTTTCTAGATTAGATTCTATTCCATACACAGAACGTTTTGTATAGCATATCTCTTAATTCCGTTCGATCATGGCTTTATATTACCATCTGTACTTGATTTCTGGACCCTACAATCATCGCCTTGGGCTTATTAGCCTCGATGACAGTCGAGCCTAACTTGTCTAATCAGTTTGGATATAGCGGAGTCAAAATGCCATATAACACTTGCCGCCCAAAGTATGTCTTGTGTTGAACATGATATGCTTTGAATCAAAGCAAGTTAGAGTCACCGAAAAGAAATCCATCCAGTTTTCTGAATTGTCGCTATCCTTCTATCGAATTATTTTCCCAAAGTGTCATATCTCTCTTTGATCGTCATGATGCTTGGTCGACTTCCAATAGTATAAATTTAGGATTATATTCCAACAGTTGTTATCTATGTCCGATTCTACAAGGCCAGTAAGCTTTGGTTATCTAATCCAATCTCTGTCTTGAAAGCTTCAGGTGTGAATTCAATTTCTATCGATTTCAAAAATTGAATTTCTAGAATATACGCACACATGTTTAGGTACACATTTTTGTCATTGGCTCCCAAGTGCATTTGTACGTTCATGGATCATCGCCAATTTTTGTTGAATTAGATGCAATTTCATTGCAATTTATATTTATTTACTTTAGATATTTTTTATACATGTTTGCATGCACTATGGGTCAGAATTCTTTTATTATTTAGGGGTCATACCCAATCCCTTTCTTTTTTTATGTTTATAAGGATCGGAATTCCTCTAGCCAATCCCTTTCACTACCATCTTCCCTCATTTTCTATTTATATATAGGGCTCTGATGGACCCATTTTTGATAGGGATCATACGTGATCCCTTCCAATGTTGGGGACTTGACATTTCAACTTCATGGAGAAGCTTAGCAAGCTGATCCCTATGAACCTTCATATATAAACCGATACTCCACCTCTCCATCTCTTCATTTTACTTCATTTCTCATTCACCTTTGTTTTTGCTTGAAGCTCATCTCTGAACTCTCTTTTTCCAGTTTAAACTCTAAACCCTTCCCTTTAAATCAATTATCGCCTCCATCCTTAGACCCGCCATCCCTTCTTGCTCTAGACCACCACTCCGGCTTTGATTTGAATCAGCATCTAACATCTCCCTTCAAGTAACTCTTATTTTATACATTTAGGTAGGTTTCCTTGCACTTAGATTTGATTCGTGATGAGATGATGGGTTTGGTTGTGCTACTTGTTTCGAGCATGGGTTGAATTGGGAGGATATGAGGTGGTCGGTTGTGAACGATGGCGATATAGGGTTCAGTGAGGTGGTAGAGGGGGAGAAAGGAGAGGAGTGAAACATGAAGGAAGAAGAGGGATCGTACTTATAGTTTAAAAGGGGGAAGAAATGGATTGGTGGCTTGTTTCTTCAAATAGGGACCGGAGGAAGGAGTGAATAGAGAGAATAAGGGATTCAATTATAGGGATCGGTGTGAATATAACAAAGAAGGAATCGGTCGCATTGGCAGATGAGGGATCAGTTGTTTGTGGAGCATGGTGGGATCGGTCATTTTTCATTCGTGACATAGGGTTTAGTGGTGGAGTATTTGAGAAGGGATGGGTGTTGATGTAGCATAAAGGGATCGGTCGAGTTGGTTTCGATAGATCGGCTATGAATAGGGGTCGATCATGTTGGATCGGTTGTTCGCTTTATGAAAGGGATCGACTATAGGGACATAACCGATTTCAGGCCTTTGACCCAAGCTTAAGCACATAAACAAATCAATCCATGTAGACTTGTATGAACAATTAAAAATAATTCCGTCTTGATGACCTTGAACACATGAGTATAACGGACAAGACTTGCATGTCCAATATCGAGGTCGAAATTGAACGAAAAAAATTATGGGACTTTAGTATAATCTAAAATCCAGCATATAAACCTAAATAATGAACTTCATGCTCTAATATGTCGATGGTCGTTCCCAAAGCTACAACAGTCGATCTACGTGTATGCCAATCGAGAAGGTCAGTGATGACGATTACTCTTGTCAAAATCCAAAGTCTCATCTCTACCTTTTGCTTTTAATTTTGAATTGTTTATCTCTGCACTACACCGCACTAGTTTACACTTAGTATGGGGGGAAAAAGGTAAAATTTTCTAATCTTGATTATCTACTGAGTTTAGTTGATATGGGCTCTAGACGTTCAGGGCTTTTAACTGCAATGTCTTCTGTACAACATTTACACCACAACAATCCAGGTGTCGAATCGAACTCTGCAACTATATCTAGTAGACTTTATCCTGAACACCGAACTGCGCAATTGGAGAGTTTCGGTCCAATGGTTGACCTTTTCTCTGATATTCCCATCGCTCCGATGGGAGAGATAGATCCTACCTGTAACATTCTAGAGGATCTACATTTCTGGATAACCTGGTGGATTCCCAAGCCTCCAGAATTGGTGAGGCCACTCTTCGTTGGCTATGTTCTAAACATGGGATCCCATTGGGAGATGTTCTAGTCCCTTCAGGGAATGACAGAGCCCACTTGCCTTTGGAGGGGTATACGGCTTGTAATAAATTTATATGGTGGGTCGGATGTAGGCGCCTTTTAATTCGTTTATCTAAGAAATGCTAAATTATCTAGGAATAGCTTATGCCGAGTTGCATCCGAACAACTACGTTTTCCTTCACGGCACCTTTTTATTTTTTATGGATGTTCTGTTCTGCCTCCATCTCCTAAAGACATCGAGTTCATCTCCAATTTTGAGCGACGGACATGAAGTCTTTCTTATACTTTCCTTGAGCCCGCTCACAGCTGTCAAGTTCTTACTAGTTCTTGGAACAAACTTAATGTCTTTAAGCACGAATAGTTCTATGTTCGTTGTTCACCCGGCTTCACGAGGCGATGGTTGGAAGGACGTAAGTGGTGCCCTTATTTTATTTTCAAATTCTTAAGTCCAAGTCGAATTCTGAACTAACAAATACTTTGAAAATTTACAGGTGTCCATTCACAACCTGAAGGTGATAATTATTAAAGGGCATTTTTTGCAATTCGCGCTACCCTAATCGTGGACAGGGACATTAGATCACTCATAACTGATGACTGATTATCTCTTTTAAGTTTCTTAGAAGAGGGTTGCAACATCGGACTTCGAGGAAGCGTTGCACCATGAAGGAATCTTATGGAACAAAAGGGTGGTAATGATAGCCATGTCGTGCCCCTAGTTGAGGAGGCTCAAGGAGATGCCGAAGAAGGAGAATTAGAGGTAGTGATGCCATTGAGCCTGGCAATGAGGACATAGGTTCGGGCAACACGCCTGTGGTTGAATCATCACAAGGCATGCAATCTCACGCACTAACAAGAAAAGGAAAAAAAAGCTCGCATACAAACTCCACTGGAGAAAGTCTGCTAAGAAGCCCAAGTTTACCATCACCTATGTTGAAGAAGTATCTTCCTCTCAGCCTTCAGAAAGTTAGATGGAAGGATTCTAAAATCTACCGATTTCAAATGACATTCATAATTTTGACTTTCCCAACATTAGTGTTGGGGGGCTTAATTCTTCCACCAGGACTGGTGATGACCTTTCTCCCTCTAGCAAAGGAAAAATCACTCATATTAGCAAAACCACAGTAATTGGTCCGTCAGGGGGCACTAGGACACTCATAATCATGCGCACTTCACACGATTTTTGTCTATCTTTTATTTGATGGTCACTTATGCACTCTTATTTGAGTTGTAGGTTTTATGTTTCATTCTCGTGCCTTTGATCGCTCGAGGGGCTCCTTAACACATTATGGATCCAGTCGTGGTCCATACTTGGGCAGGCGTCGAGAAAGGGATGATAGCTAGGAAAGAAGTAATCATTCTAGGGAGTCTTCATCCCTTAAACAAAAATCCAAATCTCAATCAACTCATCAGGAAGTTTAGCCCAATTCTCCTTTACATAGAGGCAATCAGACCTCTTCTCATGTTCACCAAACTACTGTGCCACCCAAGCATCATTCGAGTTCATCTGGTTCTCAAAAGCCTCGCGATTGCTGATCGAGAAAAGGTCTTATTGTTACTTCTGATTTAGCTCCATAGGCCTTTATAGCTCCCGATACCTCTACAGCAGAATAATTGGCCGAACTTAACGTCAAATTTCCAAAAATATGCTTTAATGGGCTAAAATTTCTTCGTTCTATCCATAAATTCCAGTGAGTGCTAAAGCGAGTTCGCTTGCATGCGTCAATGATGTTTTTATGTAGCATGAAGCATTCCAGCACATAGGTGAGAAAATATCTGAGGTGTCTACTTAAAGGCAACATAAAATCAACCACCTTAAGTTGGAGGTGATCAAAAATAAAGACACAATCAAACACCAAGATGATGAGATCCCAAAGTTGACCATGAAGTTAGCTGCGGCAGAGAAGAGTGCTTAAGAATCATCGAAATGGTTAACTGTTTGGAAATGGCTCAAGAAAAGGAGCTGAAAGCTTCCCTTAGTTGCAGCGGTGCGCTTGATCTAGAGAAGGACAAATTGCAAAAAGAGAAGGATACTCTAGCATACCATATTGAGGAGCTGGAAGAGCTTCTTAAGAAAGAGAAGGAAGCAAAACTTAAGGGTGAAGAGGAGTCTTAAAAGTATTCTGAGGAGGCCATCAAGGTTGGAAGCTGAAAATTAAACTTGATGAGTAACTCACTCAAATTGAAATCCTTAAGGAAAAGGCAAGGGAAGCTGGCCATAATGAAGTTAGAGGGCAAATTGAAGCCCAATTGGAGGATGCTAAAGAGGTTGGCAGAAATGAGATTAAGGACATGTTTGATCCTTTGATTGTTGAATACAATGCTAAGGTCTTAATCCATTATGACTTGAGTTTTCCTGAAGCGGGCTACCTCGAATCACTTGCCAAGGCTTGGGAATATATCGTTGAAAGAGGAAGAAAGCCCTTGGTGAAGCTGATTTGGATGAGGAGAAACTGGTTTGAGAGATCCTTTATAATAATGAACCTTTAGATCTTGTCGCTGCAAGGCCCCGATACTTTGATATTTTGGTACCTTCTGGCAAAGGAAAAGACATTGCTGAAGCTTCAAAGTCCGATCCCAAAGGTTCCCCTTCACTTCAACTAGCCAGAGCATCAGTTTCACTTGGTCCGGGACAACATCCAAGCAATGATCGAGATAGACCCGGTTACAAATTGAAGGTGCTGACTATAATTCAAGAAGGTAGCACTCCGACAACAACAGAAAGTCGACCGGACGTAGGTATCCCGCTCTATTCTCCGTTACTCAAGAGGTTTCTTTCTTCATACCCAATATTTATGGGTTTATTTACTTGTTGTCGTGAATCTCCAAGTCTTATGGCTCTTAGTCAAACTCCAGAAAGTGGTACTACTGTGGAGCAACAACCGACACTTGCTGATGTTCCAGCGGTTGGTAAAATTCCAAGGCCCGATGCTCAAGTTGTGGGAGCTTTTATCAACGAAAAAATCGACGATCATCCACTACAAGATGAATCCAATGATGTTGTAACCATGGGTGCCTCGGAACAAACTAATGAGCTCAGCTTGAAGGAGCACATCGAGAGGGAGGAGTTATTGAAGAAGAAAGCTAAAACTGAACCCATTGATTTAGACGTCGATGATGCAAACCTTATCCCTCTTCAAGTCTTTCCACCTGGTGAGTCAGTTCCCTAAGGACTCCCTCCATCATCTGAAAGCTCTCTTTCCAAAGGTGGTAAGGGCAGTAGTAAAGGATCGAAGAGAGGAATGGACGAAGGCTCGGGTGGGTCCACTGCTAAGAAACTCAAAAGGGAGAAAAAGAAAAAGAAGTAGCCATCATGTCTACTTAGTTTGTATATAGTTTATGTAGCTATTTTTTTATTAGCCGTGTATGTATGGGGGCCCTGCTTTTGGATAAACTTGTACTACGATTTCCAAGTATAATGTATAAATAAAAGTTCTTTATATTCTGTTGAACTCTTATGTTAACTTGTTTATGTGATCGAGTTATTACTTTTCCATTTAATGTACTTGTAATTTGTTGCTTATTGATTCAAATAATCATTCGTTAATTTTTTACTCTAGGCCTCCATGTGGTCGTGGCCTCAAGTTGCAAATACTAAGCTCGAGCCCTGGTGCTACACTGTCAAATTTAGTGGCTTAAGTGATTATACTCCTGCCTTTAGTCTTGGGTTAGAGGAGTTAGATAGTGGATGGTCAAACTTCATCCTCTGCGAATTTATACTCGTCCTATCAGTGTCAAGCCGGAGTTTATGGAATAGTGAGTGGACCAACCACACTCATCTATTTGTTTATACCCATATCCGCACCCCGGGATAAGAGTTAGTTGGCGGATGATCGAATCGCACACAACTTATGTTTATACTCCAGTCGACACTCTGGAGACTTAGAGTTATTTCAGAAAATAGTCAAACCGTACCTTCCTTAATTGATTGACTTGCCCCTAATTCCGAAATTTGACTTAGTAAGCGATCGGTTGTGTCACGATCGCATTTGATTCATGTCTGTCCCATCGCTTGGTGGGATTAATTTAATTATCAGATAGCCAAGCCACACTCATTCCTTGCTAGGTACTTCCTCCATCGAGTTGTGAGCGAGAATAATCGAATGAACGGTCGAACCACGTTCATTTTGTTTCGTTTAATTGTTAACTTGTGCAATCGGTTGGCTCCAAACTCTAAGAACTAGCTCGGTCATGCCAATATTAGTTAGTTGGGTACCATAACTAATATGTATTGCTACATCAATCACCCAATGGAAAAAATTTCAAATTTCATTATCCTAATGGAAAGAAATGACATAATTTGTCTTATTACAAATCTAGAAAATCAAATGCTAAAGAAAATTTGAAAACTGAATATAGTCGAATGAAAAGGAATAAACTAAGTGAAATAGCATTGTTTGACGGCCAATTTCCTATCGGATTAAAAAATAGCCGATCAAATTTAAATTTAAATTAACTGCAAGAGCACAACGTTCAATTCTAGTACGGGGTGAGTACAGGTCAATCCGCAGGGAATTGTTTAGATTTTAAAATTTCTATTCAATCAAATTAAACCAATATTTGAAAGTGTGATTAGCTAAAAAAATGTAAATAAACTAACAAAAGAAAATGGATAAATATGTGAAAGTAGAAGGCGATTTAGAGATAAATCCACTCTCTTGATCACATAAATCAACACAACGTGAAATTATGATATTAGTGAATTTAGTTAATGTGTTTATCATAAGTATGGCCTATTTGTCCTATTAATTAGCTTAACATAAGCCATCAGACTATAACACACCCACTAAATCACTTTTTAACTCTTATGAAAATTGACAATAAACCTGAAAATAAAATCTATTCTAAGCATGGCCTATTAACTATTGATTAGAAATATAGACCATAAAATTTGGATTTTAAAATCACTTTATTACCATAATCATAAGTAGATAAAGAGGTAATTTGTATTTTGTTTTTTAAGCATAGCATATTTGGTGTCGACAACATAGGCTAGCAAATTCAAAGCTAAAAAACAACAAGTTTAACCACATCAAACAATTTCATTAAGCATAAAATAAGATCAAAAATTATCTAAATGTTGAATCTACATGATTAACAGAGCTTCATTACCCCTAAATTGAAGGGGTTTAGCCTCTCATATTTTTTATCATATCAACAAATGTAGATTGCAACATGAAACAAAAAGAAAAATGCAAGCTAATGAAAAAAGAGCTAATAAAAATAAAATAAAAACTAATCTACTTGCATAAATAAAAATATCTACGCTACTGGCATAAAAGGAAATAAATAAGAAAAGAGCATGTATTAAAATTTCATTAAAAAAGATAGTTACATAAAAGAGAAATGTCTAAGTAGCCATGAAAGAGAAAAGAGAGCTTTGTTTATTTTTTAGCCTAAAACTAAACTAACTAAAATGGAGGCTCAAAGGCTAAGAGATCATTACATGAAACATTAGGGGTATTTATAAGGTTTGAAACCTTAATCTATATTTTTGGGAACTTTTCAAATTGTCGTTGAGGAAGGGTGGCCACCAAGTAATCATTAGCATGAATTAATCCCCCACTTAAATGTGCATGTGGCTTTAATATTGATTAGCATGTGCATTAGCTACTAATAGGTGATCATGGTACGTGGGTAGGTGGGGTCCTCCATGTTGCATGGTTTGAATTATTTCCAACTTCATTCCTTTATTTTCTCTTGTGCATGCATATTTTCCATGAAGCTTCTTGTAATTTTCATCCAATTTTTCTACAAAATAAAATAAAATATGGAAATAAATATTCTCAAATTAATATATGCACAAAAATGACCATTTTGCCCCTATATGAAGACGAATAATTGACGATTTAAAAATAATTTGAATTTTGGTTTAAACATGTTAAAACACCCAATATGATCATTTATTTAATTAGATTAGATTAAGTATAGAAGTAAAAACATGCGCATTTACGTGCACATCAAATACCCCTGCACTTACCTTTTTATTCGTCCTCGAATAAAGAAAACCTAAGATAAATCCATTTTTATAGGAAACACGATTGCATTGAGCGTATGCAATAAGCCGTTAAACTTATAGGTGTCACAAGTAGGATGAGTTTTGTCTCATGAGGGTTTTCAGCGGATACTACCCACAAAATCCAAATGCAAAGTGAAAAATTCCTAAATGCAAGATTTATTTACAAAGATATGGATACAAGTTTTGAAAATATTTACACACGAAGAATTTACTTTTAAATCAACACGAATAAGTCAAATATAAATTTTTTGGTCATCATCATGAAATTTTAGTCATTTTACTTGTCAAAATTTCCAATATAAACTAAGTTATCATCACAATTAAACTCTCATCTAATTAGTTGTTTCGGTTGATAACATAGTGCAACTATGAAATGGATCCTTAGTTGATTGTCAAATTTTTTCAAAGTGACATTTTCATTTCTTTTAAATAACAAGTTAAATCAAATAAGTAAAAATAGTGCTTGGATTTCAATTGCTTACTCTCTATTTCTTTATGAAAATTTTATTGATATTAACCTTATTTACATATGCCTAACTCACAAAACTAAGGCCAGATATATTACCCATGCACTGCCTTTCGGGCTTATGTGAGGGGAATACAGAGCGTGGCGACTGAACACACAAGTGTGAATACCTATCGACTGTAGACATTATTAATGAAAGAATTTTTATTTACATGCATCTAACTCGGACAAACTGAGACCAGATATATCGATCGGGCACCGCCTTTCGGTCTTACATGAGAAGGGTACAGAGCATGGCGAGTGTACACACTTGCATGTGAACACATGACTTTAGGTGCTAATAAAAAATATATACATATATACAAATATATATATATTTTGTTTTTTTAATATATTTATTTTTTGAAGAAAGAGAATTTTGCAAATTCATCTTAGTACCATTTAACTTAGGAGATATAAAATGTTATATTCTTTACTTTAAATCAACCACGTATTAAATAAAGATTTCAATTAGGATATACTTCATAATTATAGCCCATGAATCTTCCTATATACTAGTTAAACCATCGTTATTTGTAATCAAACTTTATTTCTATTTTTATTAAGACAAATAATTTTTTAGAAATTTCAATTTAATAACGAAAACATATATTTATCCTATAATGCTTCTTTCAAAAAGTATATTGTTAAAGAATAGATGAAACGGTCTTCCAAAGACCAATTCATTTGTCTCGTCAAGTTCGAGAGACACAGCTTAAGCATAGAAAACTAAACCGTAAAAAATTTCAAAGTGAATGTTGATTTGGAAAAACGAATGTCGTTTTATTAAAAATTGTGCGAGTTGTTTTATTTTCGATGATTTTGGGGTTGATAGACCAATTGGTTGAAGTTCAAACTTATTTTCACCAAATTGAAATTCAATCTGATCGTTTAAAACTTCTTCAGAATTATCGATTTTAAAATCAAAATGGTGAATTAAATATTCCCCTTTAGAATTTAACAGCTCATCTTCGGAAAGTCCATAAAAATTGTTTTCCTTAAATTCGTCTTTCTTTGTTGAATTATTAACAACTTCATTGCATGTATCAATTTCAAAATCCAAAGTTGTTGTATTTGAATTTTCAAAATCGGGAAAAAAAGATCGAATTCTAAATCAAGTTCCATACTCTCAAAAGAATTAAAGTCCAACTTAATTACACATTTTCAACAACTTCATTAATATTTCGTTTCAAATTTCAAAAGTTGTTATTTGAAAATCATCAATTTTGGTAAAAGGTGGATTATTGTTTGACTCGTCACATGTTAGGATTTGATTATGTTGCTCACGTTGTTTCATGTATGTTTCAAACAATAAATCCATGTGATCTTTGTAAATTTAGTCCATTTGCTCAACGAAGTCAAATTTATAATTATTAATTTGAAAATTTTCAGTTTGAAATTGTTGATAGCAAAAAATTTCACCATCACAGTCCAGATTATTCTCATTGCCAAAATTATTTAAATACTTGATTCCATTTTGATTTTGAATTTCATTTGGGAGTTCAAAATTGAATTGACATTGGTTATACTTGAAATTGTTTGAATTTTGAAGTGAATTCAAATTTTTATTATTTTTAAATCCTTGACTTGAGTTATTGCACAAATATGAATTACACAAATCAATTATCCTTTAATTTTGTTGTGTAAAGAGTTCGAGTAAAGACGAAACCATTTTAATGTTATTTTCAAGGTTTGAGGGTTGGTCATCATTTTGAAAATTTTATGGTTCAAATTCGAATTATTTATACAATAGCTGTTACTAAAATATTCATAAGAATTCGGAGTGAAATTATATGGTTCATATTGATTTTCACAACTATTGTAAAATTCTAGCGAATAGGAAAATTCAGACGTTTCCAAAAATGTTTTTTTCTCTTTTTTTGGACTATTTTACAAAGGAAAACAATTTACCAACGAAAATTCATTTTTAGGAAAGGAAATTTGATTTTTTTGTTTTGGATTTTCAATTATTTTCTGTTTTGGAAAAGATTTTTTTTTTTGCGTTTCTAAGAAAAACTAACACAATTTTTTTTTGGATTTTTGACTGAAATTTTTCAAAAGAAAGGATTTAAAAACTAATTTAAGAAATATTTACGATAATTTAGTTTTGGATTTTGATTTTTTTTAATATGCATGAACTAACGCAACTAAATGAATGCAATGATTTAATTACGAATTTTCTATCCTAAATAGCTTCTAACCCAAAATTGTATAATCACACTTTGTCTTAATCCTACAAGATAGTTCTCAGTCAAGTAACGGACAGGAGTTATCGGTGCACCATGAATGACTGTAGTAATGCAGTTGAAGGTTTAAGTACCTTTAGAGAAACAATGAGTATAATATTTACAAATCACCGTATTATTTATAACTGGTTATTGCTCTACAGTAGCCTGGACACCAAGAATTTAAATTGTTCAAAGAAGACAACTTGTCAATATACAATTAATCCCTAAGTGAGCTCATGACTCTCTTAAGTTCGATGTCTAATCGCTATTATTAATCAAAAATCTAAGATGAAATGCAAAACTAAAATTAAATGTGTATTAACAATGCAATTACGAATGAAATTTGATTTTGTTTTTGAAATTTTGGATTTTTGAAATTTTTATAAAAAAAATGCAAGTAACCAACAATGCAAAGCAAATAAAAACAAGAGATAGGGGCACGGTACCAGAGCGTGCAGAATTGATTAACAAATTTATTTTAAAGCGGCAATTTTTTTTTATATAAATAAGCAAGCAAGGTAATTTTATTTTTGGCAGCAGTTCTTCTCCTTCTACTTTCCTGCTTTGGCAACCTGAAATTAAAAACAAAATATATAGAGGTTATATATATATATATATATATATATATAACAAAGAAAAAACTAAAGCAAATGAAAACAAAATAGAATTGAAACTAACACAAAACAAATGAAAACTTGCTTGTTTGTTTGTTTGTTTGCTTTTTTATGTATTTGTTTTCGAAAGAAACTTAACTATACAAAGAAAACTAGAATAAATTAAACTTAACAAAACAAACAGTTCACTAGTGCAGAAGCAATTATTTTTTCTGTTCGGACTGCAATAACTCATTCGTTCTAACTCGGAATTAAGCGAGACTTCGATCGTTTAACTTCCACCTAAATCACGGACAGTATGGAACACTCGAATACTTTATCGTGTGAATGCACACTGTAGTTCTCCAAAGAGACTGACAGTTGTACTTAGAAAATAATAAGCTACATCATCTCCATATTTGAATTTTGATGAAAATTAGAATTAAATTTTTTGTCGGATCTCAAAACATAAAAATTAGAATTATTTCATATTTATTTGTTTTTTATTATTCAAATTAAATTTAAATCTTTAAATGGGTTAAATGGGTAACCCGCTTATTAAGTGGGTTGGGTCATAAATGGGTTGGGTCACAAATGGGTAAAAGAGAATAGGTCATAAATGGGTTGGGTCAAACTCGACCCAATCCAATCCGTTTGACAGGCCTAAGTGAGTGGGATTGATGGTTTGGAGATGATGGTAGAAGGGGATGGTCAGGGAGATGCACTGTAGTTGTATCGGTGGAGAAGTTGGATGTTGTATGAAGTGTGTATGTGCAAGGGGTGGATGAGGGGTACTGTTGTGACAAAGGAGTATTTGTGTGTAGTAAGATTATGGGTGACAGGCAGTTTGTTTGGAAGTAATGAAAGAGGAGGAGCAAGGCAGTTAGAGAGGTATGAGGCAATCAGAGAAGGGGTTGTTTTGTATGGTGAAAATGAAAGCAATGAGGTGTGGGTGATGACAAAGGAGATGTCAATGATTATGGGATGATGATGAGTGACAGTTTATACGATGTTGGTGGTTTGTAGAATTAGTATAGGAGAGGTTGTAAATATCAAATTGCAACGGTAAATGGAAAATAGTATACAGAATTTGTAAATGTCAACTAAAATGAAATAAAAAAATTCCTTTTTGAAATGAAATTGTATATATCATATTTTTTAAAAGAAATGCAAATGCAAATGAAACTAGAAAAAACAATAGATGCACACAAACAAAATCACACAACAAATATACGTAAAAAAAATTTAAATGCAAATTAACACACAATAAAATCAAAAAAAATAATTCGAAAAATAGAAATTAAAGTCAAAGCAAATTTCTGGCAACGGCCCCAAAAACTTGTTTGACGGCTAATTTCTTATCATTATAGAAAATAGCCGATCAAATTTAAATTAAAATTAACCACAAGTGCACGGCGTGTAATTTTAGTACGTGGCGGATACGCGTCGATCCGCAGGGAATTTCTTGGATTTTAAATTTTCTATTCAATCAAGGTAAATCAATATTTGAAAGTGTGATTAGCTAGAAAATGTAAATAAACTAACAATAGAAAATGGATAAAAATATGAGAGTAGAAGGCAATTTAGAGATAAATGCACTCTCTTGATCACATAAATCAACACAACATGAAATTATGATCTCATTTTTTGGTCATTTGTGAATTTAGTTAATGTGTTTATCATAAGTATGGCCTATTTGTGTTATTAATTAGCTCAACATAAACCATCAAACTACAACGCACCTGCTAAATTACTTTTTAACTCTCTTGAAAATTGACAATGAACTTGAAAATAAAATCTATTCTAAGCATGACCTATTAACTATTGGTTAGAAATATAGACCATAAAATTTTTATTTCAAAAATCGCTTCACTACCATAATCATATGTAGATGAAGAGGTAATTTGTGTTTTGTTTGTTAAGCATAGTCTATTTGGTGTAGCCTATTTGGTGTCAACAACCTAGGATATCAAATTCAAAGCTAAAACAACAAGTTTAGGCACATCAACCAATTCCATTATGCACAAATTGATATCAAAAATTATCAAAATGTTGAATCTACATGATTAAGAGAGCTTCATTACCCCTAAATTGAAGAGGTTTTGCCTCTCATATTTGTTATCATATCAACAAATGTAGAATGCAACATGAAACAAAAATAAAAAGAAAAGTGCAAACTAATGAATAAAAGAGCTAATAAAAATAAAATAAAAACCAATCTACTTGCATAAATAAAAAGATCTACACTACTAGCATGAAAGGAAATAAATAACAAAAGAAAAGTGCATGTATTAAAATTGCATAGAAAAAGAAAGTTACATAAAAGAGAAATGGCTAAGTAGTCATGAAAGAGAAAAGAGAGCTTTCGTTTATTTTTGAGCCTAAAACTAAACTAGCTAAAATGGAGGCTCAAAGGCTAAGAGATCATTACATGAACCATAACGGGTATTTATAGAAGTTTGAAACCCTAATCCATATTTGTGAAAACTACCCAAATTGCCCTTGAGAAAGTGTGACCAGCAAGTTATCATTAGCGTGTATTAATCCCCCGTTTAAATTTGCATGTAGCTTTAATCTTCATTATCATATGCATTAACTCCTAATAGGTAATCATGGTAAGTGGATGGGTGGGGTCCTCTATGTTGCATGGTTTGAATTATTTTCATTTTCATTCCTTGTTTCCTATTGTGCATGCATATTTTCCATGAAGCCTCTTGTAATTTCCATTCGATTTTCCTACAAATAAAAATAAAATGTGAAAATAAATATTCTCAAAATAATATATGCTCAAAAATGACCATTTTGCCACTATATGAAGATGAATAAATGACGATTTGAAAATAATTTGAATTTTTGTTTAAGCATGTTAAAACAACCAATATGATCTTTTATTTATTTCAATTAGATTAAATATGGAAGTAAGAATGTGCACATTAACATGCATATCAAGCATCATAAATGCTCGTTATTCTACACCCTTGGAAGTGTGTCACCGTCAACAGTCGCTAGCTTGAAAGTTCCTTCACCAAGCCTCTGTTCAATGACGTACGAATCTTCCCAAATAGGATTCATGTGCGATGGGATAGGAAAAACCC
The DNA here is from genome assembly GCA_030765085.1 of Allium cepa. Taxonomy (NCBI): domain Eukaryota; kingdom Viridiplantae; phylum Streptophyta; class Magnoliopsida; order Asparagales; family Amaryllidaceae; genus Allium; species Allium cepa. The sequence continues at coordinate 132,376,537 of CM060934.1, forward strand.
GTTTTGCGATGAGATCGCCAATTTCAAAGGTTCTAGGTCATACTTTAGTGGTATAGTATTGGGCGCTCGGTGTCGACGCACAGCTGCCCTCAAAACAGCTTCTCTGTGCTTATTGTCTACAAAGTCTAGATATTCTAAGAGGAGATCTCTATTTGTTCTGGGGTCGTAGTTGGATATTCAATGATAAGCGACTTCGAGTTCAATGGGAATGATGACTTTAGAACCGTAAGTAAGGGCAAGTGGAGTGTGGCCAGTCGCGAGCTTATGGGTGGTTCTGTAAGCCTAAATGCTGCTAGAAGTTCATCAAGCCACTTGCCTCTAGCCTTATCCAAAATTTTCGTCAGAATGGACTTTATGATTTTGTTTACAGCTTCAACTTGTCCATTAGCTTGAGGGTGAGGAACTGTCGTAAATCTCTTTTCAATATAATGCCGATGGTAGAAGTCTTTGAATTCGGCGTTGTTGAATTGATTTCCATTATCGATTACAATGATTCATGAAAGGCCAAAATGACAGATGATGTTCTGGAGAATGAAGTTGAGTACTTTCTTCATCATGATCATAGTTATAGGTTCTACTTTGGCTCATTTTGTGAATTAATCCACTGGCATGATGGCGTACTACGCACCACCTTTTGTGATCGGTAAGGAACGGATAATATCTATGCCCCATGTGGAAAAAAGCTATGGACCGACTCTTTGTGTAATTTTCGTCGACGGAGCTCTCTGAACTTTTACATACATCTAGCGCTTGCTGCATTGCTTAGCATATTCACCGTCATCTCAGTTGACAGTTTTCCAGTAATACCCATAGTGGAGTATTTTCTTTGCTAGGGTTTGCCTTATAGTGTGATCACCATATTCCCTTTAAGGAACATCCCTTAGGACCCGCTTTATTTCATCATGAGCGATACACCGGAGAAGGGGAACAGAAAAACATTTTCTATGCATGACTCCTTCCTGAATGATATATCATGAAGCTTCGTAGAGGATTTGTCATCTTTCATCCCTCAGTTCAGGATTCGGCGCTAGTTGGAATTTTGGGTTAAAATTGAATGTATTTCCAATTTTAATTCAAAACGAAAAATTTTAACGCCTATTAAAATCAAAATGAGTTAATCTCACCTTTTTGGTCAACTAGATATATATTTTTAGTCGGTAAAAATTATCTATTGGATGTTTGGATATTTAATTATGAGAGTTATTGAAGGTTTGGATAACTTACTATATTTATTAGTTGGATTGGATACATTCCTACCTATTGGAGCTGATGAGACCCTATTATGTCCCCATGTAAGAGCAGATGACCCTTTGTACACAAATCTCGCCTCGAAGCGGTTGATTTTCATATTATTTATTATACACCGTGTGTGATGCATGGGGACAGGTTGGAGGGATCCGATGAGATTCCTTACACTATTGATTTTTTTTCCATATATATGGTGATATATGATTTTTTGAATGCCATATTGATGACATTGATATGATTTTGCTTAATTAGTGCTTTAACAGCATCATGCCTCATTTTTTATATTTTAAAATACTACAAATAGTGATTTTAGTAATTAGTGCTTTTGTGCTTAACGGAAGTATGATTTTAGATATTATAGATTGATAGATTTATAAAATATTTTAGATAGAGATTTTCGAACTGTAAAATAAAGATTTTTGAAAATCTTAAAATAAGTCCATCTTTTATAATGAAGGGATATGGTTAAGAGGAAATTAGAAGTATTTTTACACTAATATTTATTAACCATTTTTGAAAAAATAATATATATATATATATGTGTGTGTGTGTGTATGTATATGTATATGTATATGTATATGTATATGTATATGTATATGTATATGTATATGTATATGTATATGTATATGTATATGTATATGTATATGTATATGTATATGTATATGTATATGTATATGTATATGTATATGGAAGATTAACTACAAATGTGGGATTTTGTAAATGTGATAATTTATAAAATAATATTTTACAAATGAAGTGAAGATTTGTAAAATCGTACTTTGTTAATAAAAGTATGAATTTATAATTGGGGATTATAAATTAAAAGAAACTATTATCGTTTAATAGATTGGAGAATAAATCAGACGATGGATTTAATATAAGATATAGACTGATATTTTAGAAATGGTTGACTCTGTTTTAGAAATTTAAGGCGATGATAATTTTGGAATGTTAAACGATATTTTTATAAATAGAAAAGAATTTATATAAGGAATTTATCTATATGAAAGTAATATTAAAACTAATAATGATTGATGTTTTTAAATGAGATTTCTGAATATGTGAGATTCATAAAGGGAATAGATTTATAAATGGAGTTCATAAATAAATGGGTTTTATGAAAAGAAGTTTTCTATAAAAATGGAAAGAGGTTCTCAAGTTTAGTTTTATAAATATGGGAATGATCGGGTTGAAGATTTAAGTATGCATTTTTATCTGGGAAAAAGGTTATGTTCCAAAAGTTGGTTACTCATATTAATAATGTTTAAAGCTGTTTGTTAATATCTAAATATTTTAAAGGGTTAATTATTTAAATTATTAATATGGTTTGCAATTAATAATGATGATTATTAATAATATTTTGAAATTTATTATTATTATTTTATGGTAAAAATTTAAGATTGTCTTTCCATAACGGTTTGAATTATTAACTATTATTTTTAGGAGATTAAAATTTAATAATATTTATTTATTATGATGGTTTCGAGATTCATAAATAGAGTTTTGCAAATGGACTTGGATTTTTATAAGAAGAGCTTATAAAATGGTTTGAAGATTTAAATGGAGATTATTTACAAGATAAAGAGGCTTATAAGTGATGGATGTTTATAATGAATTTTAAAAATGGGTTTAAAGATTTATATAAGGATTTATAAATAATTGCATGGTTTTATAAGGCTTTAGAAATGACTTGAGGAATAATTTATAAATGGTTATAAATAGTTTTAGAAATTTATAATGGAGTTTATAAATGATTTTGAATTTTTGAACAAAGGAGATCTTTCTCAGTGTTTGGCAAATACACTTATACCACCATTGAGATAAGTATATGGATATTTTCTAAGTATTGAAAATATAAGGGTTGTGAAAATATCTTTATAAAAGTATTTTGATACAAGCATTTACAAGATTCTTTTAATTAATGAAAAGATTAATTAAGGAGGCTTAGTGTTGCTTGGTGCTTAACCAAATGTTGGTTTTTTATAACACCCCCCCGCTTGGAGGCCCAAAGCTAACAGCTACGGATGCTGCTGTCATCCATAGTTATTAATCCTCAGCAACCAAACACGGCGATAATAGATACACTAATACACAAAAACACAATAATACGAAAAAAATTAAACAAAAAACAAATTCCACATTCCATTTCAAAATACTCCAAATTGATTACATAATCCCAATTCGGAGGCCACGTTCAGACAACATATAATTATTAGAAAATACACCAAGAGCAACATATGAAGATGCCATCTTGGTAGATCAGAGATATAAATAGGTGAGAAACCAATTTACCTTTACAAACAAACATACAACAGAAATAAAAGAACTCTAGTAACAGTATTGCCTCCTGCACGTCCTGGGAAGCTTTATTTGGCTAAAGGAACACCTAGAAACCTTAACTCTCAACCTACTCAAAATCAATTGAGTACCCGAGAGTTTGAGGGGAAAAAAACTTCGAGTCAGACGTAAAGCCTGGTATGAAAAATAATTCACCATCTCAAACCATTTAGATATCTAGTGAGACCATGGTGCTTAGCGGAAATGGTTTTCCCCTCACTAGTATCCTAAAAATATTTGTAAAGCCATATACTGTGATTCTGCATCAACAATGGTTAAAACATAGTATTTCAAAACATTATGATGATATGCAAAACAAATAAATCAATTCTGTATTACCCATCCTCATTCATTCTGACTATCTGTCTCAATTATAGTTTCTATGGTTACTATTAACCAGTTAAATATTAAAGACTATCTGTCAAATTACTTAGTTTTCATGGGATCACTAAAAACCTATTGGTAACTCCAATATCTTATTCCTTATCCTAGTTTTCATGGGCCAACTAGGAACCTATTAGCTAACTGTTAATATCTTAATCCGGACATAGTTTTCATGGGCTAACTACAAACCTACTGGCCCTTGCCAATATCAAATCATGGTTTTCATGGGCTGACAATGAACCTATTAGCCCCTACCAATATCGTATAGTTTTCATGGGCTTACTGCAAACCTATTGGCCCCTGGCAATATCTTTAATTAAATTTTTAACATCTGTAAAGTTATATTCACTACTGGGTCAACCTAACTGGTTATTCTGCTTTTTTTCCAAAATACAGTTATGCGTTAATAACAAAGTGAATAACATTTAAAAATCTTTATTTATGCCATGGTTATTACTTTAAATTGAGATTGGGTTTATGTTTTGAAACCAAAAAACATCTCTTTCGAAACCTCTGGTAGCCTCCTTTCGAAAGCAAAGTTCTCTTTTCAAAATATTGAATATATACCTTTCGAAGCCCTTAATAGAAATTCTCTTTCAAAACCTATTATACATATCGATGGTATCAAATCATCTTTCAGAAAATAGAGCTTCGAAACAAATGAAAGTACCCTTTTCAAAAGCATTGGGTTTACTCTTTAAAAATCATTTGGGTCAACATTGTTATATACGAAATTATCTCTTTTGAAACCCACATAAATTAGTTTAGGGAAAAATTGATGGTGTCGGAACCATCTTAGTCGAAAGCAAAAGACTTTGGAAAATCAAAACTTCGAAGGACAGAATCGAAACCCCCTTTTGACTTCATCGCCTTCAAAACCCTCAACTCGTTCAAAAGCATTTAGGAAAGAGCTTAAGTTAAAACAGAAGTAACCCCTTTGAAAACATAGATGACTTCAATGCAGTCAAAAGGAAGATTAGTGGCTTGGTTTCAACTGGGACGAAAATCCCTCTTTCAGAAGCAATTATCTAAAAGAAAAGGGTACTCCTTCGAAAGCAAACACTTTAACACAACATGACAACCCTCTTTGAAAGCCAATTATAAAACCTTTTCAAAAGCATAACTTTCAACTATGTCGAAAGCTTTTGATAAAACTAGGCAAGACTTTAACTTATAAAAACAATGCAGGGTTTCGACCCTATCAGAAATTACCCCTTTCGACACCATGACTTCCGCTTTCCTTCCAATCCACTACATACCATCTAAGTGATATCTTGTGCATTGGTTTCGACTTTATGCGTTTCGACCATGTTTGTTTCGACTGGGATGAAGCGGAATCAAAGGAGTCGAAAGGTCCTTACTGATGGCGGAAGAACACCTTTTTCTGGTTTAATGGCCGAATTATAGCACTTTTAGTAATTACTTTCTAGCAACTTGCCTATTTGTAAACTATTGATTGGTTGGCATAATAACTTTTCAAATACTATACTTTTAAAACTATCGCATTAATTCAGATCAAATTAAAGGAAATTAACATTAAAATCTTTCCATATAACCAAAAACCTATATTTTCTAAAAAAAACCCTTCTTACAAAATAATTTATTTCCCCTAGTAAATCAATTAGGAAAAATCCTCAAAAATCACAAAAAATCGATTTCATCATGTGATCAAACATATTAAAATTTTAGACCTACCTTCTTCCTAAAATTCTCTGAATAAATTTTAAACCCAGTTATATAATATCTTTCATAAAAAAATCATAATAAAATTTTCATAGCTTGGAAAATTCTAAAAATCAAATCCCATCTCCAAAATCATGTTTTACTTAATATAAATTTTTTCCATGGAAACCTGAAATCATACAATCTCGGTTTTATACTAAAACCGTACAAAATTCATGTGCTTATGAATTAAAACAAATCATCATAATATAGCTCAAGCATATCATCATCCATTTTATCACCAAAATGAATTTAAATCATAAATCCAAAACCATATAATCATAGAATAAAATAGATATGGTAGAAGATTATTATTCACTTTAAAATTGATAAGGAATTTGAGATTTGTTGTTGATTAATCCTCCCTAGCTTTTGATCCTTAGCTTTAGATTAAAATTCCTCTTTTCTTCCTTGGTAATGGCCGTCTTTAGTTTAGGGTTTAGAATTGTATTTGTGACCGTGATAAAATAAGACGTGAATGGAAAAAATTGAGAAGTTATAGCCGTGTGTAATAAATTGGCCAATTTACTACTATGCCCATGTGTGGTTTAATGACCTTTAAACCAATTTAAAGCCCAATTACTATGTTAATAAGCATGGCCCTGTTATGTTATTTAATCAAATCTCAATCTCCTTATCATCATTTTTCTATTTAATTTAACTAATTAAATATTTTGAATAATATTATTAAAAATTAAGGATATTACAGGCTCCCCCCTTAAAGAATTTCGTCCTCGAAATCAGTAAGGACTAAATACTAAATATAACAATCAACTGTAACAATTCCTAACAATCATACTAGTCTAACTGACCAGCAACTATCTATGCAAATCTAATATAGGCATATCCTCAAAGTAGATCAGGATAAGTATCTCTAATCCTATCCTCTGTCTCCCAAGTACAGTCCAGCTAATTGTTGCTCCACTAAACTTTCACCAACCCTACTGTCCTCTTCCTTAATCTTTTCTCATATCTAGCTACAACCCAAACTGGTTGTCTAAAAAAGTCAAATTGGACTCTACCACCGTTAACCCCCCTTTTGTCAAGGCCATAAATAGGCGGACTCAACCTAACCAACTTCACGATTATCGAGGCTGGAATATGATGGATTCAGTTTAAAAGGATGAAGTTCATTTGGATATGTCGTTTGATCGAGAAGTGGAGAAGATACATGGCTCGTTCTGAAAGTTCTGGGTCATTCGGTGTCAAAGGCTCGGCTTTGGTGAAGAGGTTCGGCCAGTGATGAAGGACATATGTGGATCAGCATTTGAGCCGTTCGGCACTGGAAGGAGTCGGTCAACAAGTGAGTCATGGGTTCGGCATCTTTGCTCGGCATTGATGGACCAGCATATGGTAGTGGTTCGGTAGATGCCGCTCGGCATAAGGTAGTGGTTCGGCAGATGCCGCTCGGCATATGGTAGTGGTTTGAAAGATGTCGCTTGGCATATGGTAATGGTTTGGAAGATGCTGCTCGACATAGGGTAGTGGTTCGACAGATGTCGCTCGGCATAAGGTAGTAGGTCGCTCGGCATTGTGGCTCGGTTATGGTGGCCCGGCAAGGTGGCTCGACAAGGTTGCTCGGCATTATGGCTCGGTAGGAATAGAAGGAACCAGCTCGGTATGGAATGGGGCTCGATTTCTTCAAGTCCTAAGGCAAGCGCTTCGGGGTGTCGCTCGGTAGTTCGCGCATGGATCAGCCTAGGTGGGTCGGCAGGCGTTGCTCGATAAAGTGGGTCGGCGTGAAGAAGTGGGTCGGCATGTTGGTGAATTTGGGATTGGCTATGGCCTTGGCGGGCCAGGGTTACTAAGGAAGCCCAACTACCTGGATTTGCCTATAAATACAGCATGTAGGTCTCAAGTTTGGGGGATCTTCTTTCTGCTCTCTGACTTTCTCTTCTCTAAGGTTAAGGCACTCAACCATTGTTAAACTTCGGATTGTAGCTGTAATCTATTATTACAGCAATAAAAAGGACAATCCTGGAGTAGGCGTAGGCTGAAATTAGCCGAACCACTATAAAATCTATTGTTCTTTATTGCTTTCCTTTTACCTTTTGTTGTTCTTCATATTAATATTCTCCACATATATTCTGTCTGTGATCTGTGACTATTGTTTGGCGCTTTCACTTGGATTTGAGTGTTAGTGACCAATTTTGGTGCTTTCACTGAGAAAGCTAGAACTCAAGGATTTCAGAGCTAGGGACTTGGATTCCATGAAGCAATGGCTAGACCACCAACAAGGAAGCAAGCAGTGGAAAGGAGCAATCAGGAAGGAAGTCAAACGATCTCTTCTAAAGCTGGAGAGGATCATGCCTCCATCTACATAACTCGGGGCGAGATGCAGGTTATGATGAATTCAATGTAGGAGCAGATGATGAAACGGCAGGAGGAGATGATGCAGGCTCTCCTTAGGCAATTTGGATAATCGGGGACTGTAGGTGCTCAAGCTCTTGGAACTGGACCAAAGGAACTCAACCAGCAAGCAGATGGAGTGATTCAGGAGGGAGCGGCTCCCAATCCACAAACAACTAACAATCTAGATGGACCAAGACTTGGGGGTACACCACCAGGTAATGCTGGACCAGTCCATGAAGGGATACCGGATGACGCTATGCGGCCCTACGCCAATAGGAATACAGGAGTACGTGACGAGGAATATGTTCCAAAATTTCCTTGCGGAGTTAGAGAGCGGCTAGGAAATACGGATAGGGAGCAACGCTTGGTTGGAAACGCTGTACTGGCTGACATTATTAGGCAGACTATTCGCGGAGGTCTGGCAAATAGGGATTCAGAGGGAGTCAACAAAAGTCCGTTTACTCGGAACATCAGGATAGCTAGGAATCCACCGACTTCAAGCTACCCACTTTGGAAGTATACAACCGGAAGACAGATCCCACTGACCACCTGATGAGGTACACTTGGCATATGGAAGTGCCGAGGGCAACAGAGGAAGTCATGGCCCGTTGTTTCCCCCTATACTTGACTGATATAGCTGCTATGTGGTTCAGACAGCTGGACGATGGATCCATTGGAACATGGGCAGGACTGGTGGACAAGTTCTTAGGTCAGTTCCGAGTTCACATAAAAAGGCCAAAGAACGTGATGACGCCGACTTCAGTTAAATAGGAGGCGGATGAATCGCTAAGGACATTCTTGACTTGGTTTAATGCATTAGTTGCTTCGATGGATCGGCCGGATCCATCAATGGTTCTGATGGCTGCGGTATCAGGCGTCAGAGATAATTCGGATTTCAAAGTATCGTTGATACGGGACCCACCATTGGATCTCGGGTAATTTTTTCATGAGGCCGAGAGATTTCTTCGACAAGAGGATGCATGTTTGGATATGAGGTCAAAGGAAGTGAACATGGTTAAGGACGGAGGACTGCTCGGCGAAAGCTTGGGTACGGACAAGGATAAAGGGAAAAGGAAGCGTTAGGGAGAACCAAAATTCTCCACTTACACAGGATTGAATGCAACACTGGAGCGGATATTTTTGGATACTCGAGATCACCTTCCGTACCGAAGGCCGGCAAGGAGGGAGCCCTCAGAACGCGAAAGGGCATCAGGAAGGTACCATTTTTTCATGACCCGGACGGGCATGATAGTAACAGCTACTGGCATCTAAAGGATATAGGAACATGTAAGGAATGGTCAGTTGCGCAATATGTCGAAACTCGGAATGCGATGGTGGAATAGGAGCAGCCATCGCCTACCTTGAACGATGAAGGCATGAGGCCCAGGAATGGTGGAAGGGTGGTCATCAACTAATTGTGATGGTCTGGAATAAGTAAAAAAACTCTGAGAAAACGTCTAAATCACTTACTCATGTACGTGGTAGGAGATAACCCTAAGGCATGCTCTGAGATGATGGTCACCGAGACGCTTTGGTTTGTGAAATTTGTTTTTTCCTTTTGACTTGGACATTTGCTTTTCTTGCTTTGGTCTTGGAGTTTGGATTGAACTCCCGTTTTTGTTTGTTTTTTGGTTTGGGTTTCGGTTTGGATGTCTGATTTTTGATTTGGATTTTGATTTGGACTTTTGATATAGATTTCTGGTTTCTGGTTGGATTTGGATTTCAGATTGGATTTTCTTTGGATTTTGGTTAAAAGGTCGTCGAGCATGGACTATGCTCCGCAAGGGTCCGAAGAGACCAGAATTCGGCATAGGACTTATGCCCCATATTGTCTACTATATAGGTCGTCGAGTACGGACTATGCTTGGCAAGGTTCCGGAGCGACCAGGATTTGGCTTAGGAGTTAAGCCACGGCGTTATTCGGCGTTCAGGGACACTGAACCAAGAATACCATGGGATTACTTAACACAGGTCGTCAACTGTGGACTACGCTTGGCAAGAACCCCAAGGGGTTACAGATTTGGATATTGGCTATAAACATCTAAGGATTTGGGCATGGACCCTGAACGATCCCGGATTTGAACATCCGCCAGGAGAGGTCATGGACATGGTTATTGGTTATTAGATATGGATGGATTAGAACTTGATTGTCGATTTCAAATGGATATTAATTTGGCTAAGGATTTGGTTATTGGATTCGGAATTGGATATCGACTCAGGGCAGTCGTAGATTCGGATAAGGATACGATGATGGCACTTGGATAAAATGGATTGGATTATGAATCAGAAAGTATGGATGTGGATAACATTCGGACTTCGGATATCGGAATTAGGGCTATTCAAAACACACCTTCCAATAGCAAGGCATGTTTTGGGGGCAAATGTTAACCCGCCTTTTGTCAAGGCCATAAACAGGCAGACTCAACCTAACCAACTTCGCGATTATCGAGGCTGGAATATGATGGATTTGGTTTAAAAGGATGAACTTCACTTGGATATGTTGTTCGATCGAGGAGTGGAGAAGATACATGGCTCGGTCTGGAAGTTGTGGGTCAATCTGCGTTAAAGGCTTGGCTTCGGTGAAGAGGTTTGGCCAATGACGAGGGACATGTGTGGACCGACATTTGAGCCATTCGGCACTGGAAGGAGTCGGTCAACAAGCGAGTCATGGGTTCGGCATCCTCGCTCGGCATTGATGGACTGGCATAAGGTAGTTGTTCGGCAGATGCCGGTCGGCATAAGGCAGTGGTTCAGCAAATGCCGCTCGGCATAGGGTGGTGGTTCGGCAGATGTGGATCGGCATAAGGTAGTAGGTCGCTCGGCATTGTGGCTCGGTCTTGGTGGCCCGGCAAGGTGGTCGGCATGGTGGCTCGGCAAGGTCGCTCGGCATTGTGGCTCAGCAGGAACGAAAGGAATCGGCTCGGTATGGAATGGGGCTCGATTGCTTCGAGTCCTAAGGCAAGCGCTTCGGGGTGTCGCTCGGTAGTTCGCGCATGGATCGGCCTAGGTGGGTCGGCAGGCGTCGCTCGGTGAAGTGGGTCGTCGCGAAGGAGTGAGTTGGCATGTTGGTGAATTTGGGATTGGCTGTGGCCTTGATGGGCCCAGGTTACTCAAGAGGCCCAACTACCTGGATTTGCCTATAAATACAGCATATGGGTCTCAAGTTTAGGTGATCTTCTTTCTGCTCTTTGACTTTCTCTTCTCCAAGGCTAAGGCACTCAGCCATTGTTAAACTTGGGATTGTAACTGTAATCGATTATTACAACAATAAAAAGGAAATTCCTAGAGTGGACATAGGCCGGAGTTAGCTGAACCACTATAAAATCTGTTGTTCTTTATTGCTTTCCTTTTACCTTTTGTTATTCTTCATATTAATATCCTCCACATATATTCTGTCTATGATCTATGACTATTGTTTGGTGCTTTCACTTGGATTTGGGTGTTAGTTACCAATTTTAGTGCTAACAACCACTAAGTTATCCAACCCTATCGGAGGAATATTAGTCTCTGGATCGTGCATACACTTGCAAAGCTGAGATACATGAAATACATTATGAACACCTGCTAAACTGCTCGGCAACTCTACTCTATATGTGAGCTTTCCAAACCTCTCTATAATCTGAAATGGACCTACATATCTTGGGGCTAATTTCCCTGACTTTCCAAATTGTACCACACCCTTCATAGGTGATACCTTGATGAAAACCTTATCTCCAACGGGGAATTCTAGGTCCTTACGCCTCTTATCTACGTAACACTTCCATCTGGACTGAGCTTCCTTCATCCTTCCTTACATTAACTCAATCTTCTCTGACGCCTCTCTAACCAAATCTGGACCTAAGAATAATATGTCTCCAGCCTCTAACCAACATGCTTGTGATTTGCGTGGTTTTCCATACAAAACTTCAAACGGTGCCGTTCCCAAACTAGTCTGATTACTATTATTATAGGAAAACTTAACCAAATGTAGGTGATCCTCTCAAGATCCACCAAAGTCTAATACACAAGCTCTCAATAAATCTTCAAGTACCTTATTGACTCTCTCTGTCTTCCCATCTGTCAAAGGGTGATATGTAGTACTCATATTGAGCTTGGTACCCATTATTCTTGTAGACTCTTCCAGAATTCACTAGTGAACAATGCATCTCTATCACTGACTAAACTACTACGAACTCCATGCATTCTAACTATATCCTTCAGGAATAACTTAGCTAAAACAGGTGCCATTCTGGTTGACAACTGAAATGAAATGGGCACTCTTGGTCAATCTGTCCACTATAACCCATATATTTTCGTTACCTCTATTTGACCTTGGCAACCCATCTATAAAATCCATGAATATCGAATCACATTTTTAAACTGGAATCTCTAAAGGCTGTAATAACCCACTTGGTTTCTGATGTTCAGCTTTTACTTGTTGATAGTTTGCATACTGCCAAACCCACCAGCCAACATCCCTCTTCATGCCTTCCTAATGGAAGCTCCTCTTCATATCCGAATACATCTTAGTTTTTTTAGGATGAATCGTAAACTTGGATCGATGACATTCTCCAAGAACTTCTTTCCTTAAGTCTTTCACATTCGGAACACATAACCATCCCTTCTTTCTTAGACATCCTCTCTGGTCAAGGCTAAAATCCTTTAAATCATCGATCTCCATTCCAACCTCAAGTCCTCTGACCCTCTCATCTAATACTAGATCCTCCTTCCGTTAAGAAGCAATTTTCTCAGTCAATACTAGTGGAGCTTCTAAACAAGAGAACCTGACGGTACTCTGGCTAGAACCAGCAGCCGATCTTAACTACACATCACAACTGACCAAAGCTTCTAAATCTCTCCATTCCGCTAACATAGCTAACACCATATTCTAATGTCTCCTGCTAAGGGAATTTGCCACGTTATTACCTTTCCCTGGTGTATACTCTATACCAAAATCATACACAGCTGAAAACTCCAACCACCTCTATGGTCTCATATTTAACTCCTTCTGGGAGAATAAATGCAGTAAAGACTTGTGATCGGTATATAACTCAAATTTATCACCTAAGAGATAATGTCTCCAAATCTTTAATGCAAAGGTCATAGATGCCAACTCCAAATCATAAGTAGGATATCTAACCTCATGCGGTTTAAGTTGCCTCAATGCGTAGGAAATGACTTTACCACTCTGCATCAACACCGCTCCTAATCCAGTTCCACATGCATCGGTATACACCACCAGTCCTTGGTTTTCGTTTGGAACCACTAATACTAGTGAATTAGTCAACAAATGCTTTAAACTAAGGAATGCCTCCTCACAAATATCGAACCAAAAATCATGCTTCCTTCCTGGCTTATTTTGTTAAGGGTGCTGCTATCCGTGATAAATCCTTAATGAATCTTCATTAGTAGCCGGCAAGTCCAAGAAAACTCTTGATCTTAGTTATTGTCTCTGGTCTCTTCTAACAGCTTTGATCTTATATGGATCGACTGTTAATCCTTTCTCTGAAACCATGTGACCAAGAAACTTTACCTCTTTCTTCCAGATATGATACTTGGTAAACTTTGCCTTTAGCTGATTCTACCTCAGCGTCGCAAGCACCACTTTAAGATGAACTTCGCGCTCTCTTTCATCCTTAGATTATACTAGAATGTCATCTACAAATAGTAGTACAAACATATTCAAGTACTCTCAAAAAACATGGTTCATCAAATCTATGAAAAAAGAAGGAACATTTGTCAATCCAAATGGCATCACCAACCACTCATATGAACCATATCTAGTTTGGAATGTTGTCAAAGAAATGATGTCCTCTACCACTCTTAACTGATGAAAACCTGTCGCCAAATCCAACTAGAAAAACACTCTGGCTCCACTCAACTGATTAAGTATATCATCTATTCTTGGCAAAGGAAACTTATTCTTTATTATCCTTTCGTTTTAACTTACGATAGTCAATACACATCCTTAACGACCCATCTGGTTTCTTCAATAACACCACGGTCGCTCCCTAAGGCGAACTGCTTGATCTAATAAAACTCCTTCGATCTAGATCCATTAGTTGTACCTTCAATTTCTTTATCTCAGTTAGCGCCATCCTGCTAGGTGGTCTACTTACAGGTTCAGCTCTTGGCATAAGATCTATTCTAAACTCAACAACTCTTTTCGGAGGTAGTCCAGTGACTGGCTCAAAAAAATCTACAAATTCTCTTGCTACTTGAACCCGACTTAACTAATTTCTTACCTCCATAGCATTAAGCATAACACTAAAACTTCGGTTAGTATTCTCTACTGAGAATATCACTCGATTATGACTATCAAGATGTCTCAGTGATATTTCTCTATCTTCGCAAAATATTCTAGCCTCATACCTACTTAATCAATCCATACCCAAAATGATCCCAAAATCTACGAAATCAATAACATACAAATTGCATGCAAACTTATAACCTAACAAGTCGAGTTCTAACTGCTCACATCTTAACCCTAGAGTTGCATACCGTCCTATTGGAATGCAACCCATAAGGAAGTAACAAGGTGGGTGGGTTCTAGACATAATCTATCAACCAAACACTAAGATATAAGTGAATGTGATGCACCTGTATCAATAAGTACTCTAACTAAGATACTCTAAATCAAAAGCGTACCTTCCATTACAGTCTTTTCCTTATCTGCTGTAGTAGGCCTAGCTAGTTCTATAGCAAAAACTTTACCTTGTCCTGCTCAACTAGCTATAGACACTGATTCTTGTAATGCCCAACTTGATAACAGCTGAAGCATTTTACATTCTTCTTAACTGCAGCCTTCCTCCAATTTTTTGATCGGAATTCATTAGCAAAGTGACCCTTCTTGTCATATTTATAGCAAACAATCTCAGCATTTAACTTCTTGATAGTATCTCCTTTCGAGTCCCCTTCTTTTTAAAGAATTTTCTCTTCTTCCCTTGAGAACCCTAGGTTTCCACGGACTTCTCTTTAGCTAAATTAGCAAGCAACTCCTCACGTCAAATAGCCATCTCCACCACTATATTGCAAGGACCATGACCATGTGTCATGGTTATCCTAGTAAGTTCGGGCCTCAGTCCCCGAATAAACTTTTCATTCCTTTTGATGTCAATATCTATAATAGCATATCAAAATCTGGACCGCTCTTTAAACTTAGTAGCATACTCCATTAATGACATCTCTCCTTGTACTAACTCCATAAGTTTCCTCATCAGCTCAGACTTAGCAAACTCAGGTATAAACTTCTGCTCAAATCTCATCTTAAAATCATTCCAAGTTAACTGCTCTTTCGGAACCTCGGCGGTGACACTATTCAACCAATGCAGTAAAGACCCCTGCAACTCTCTAGAGGCCAACTTCCTCTTTTTCCTATCATTCAGACCCAAATCGATAAATATATGGTCACAAAGCAACAACCAATTTTGAAATTCTACGGCATTCTCCGTTTCCAAGAATGGCTTCCCACCCAAACTGGTGTAATCTCAACTCAGCAAAGAAATATTCCTTACTGGAGCCACATGATTAGCTCCTCCTCCATTTTTAGCTGTAGCTCCAGCTTGCATAAAATCGGTTAAGAGCTGATAAATCACCCCTATCTACTAGTGGATTTCCATCCCCCAAATTGGCTTCAGCATTTTAGTTGCTAGAATTAGCCAGTCAACCCGGGTTTCTTCAAGTAGTGGGTCTAGCATTTCCTTTAGTTGTGATGCTTGATTTCCTCCTCCGTTTCCTGCTTCCATATCTCATTTCTCATAAATCTACATACGAGGCTTAGTAAGATATAGAAGAACGGTCTAAGAGTGCGGGGAATATGTACTAATATATATATATATATATATATTTTGAAAAGATTAACCGCCTCGTTAAAAACCTGAACCTATACCCGACGTGAGTATAGGACAGGGAAAAAGAGTGCGGCGCTTTATTAACATCGCATTAACAAAGCATATACAATGTTCAGAATATGTACAAATATAACCGAAGAATACTGCAACCAACATTTTGACTATGAAGACCCAAAACACACGACATGAAACATCACAATTGAAAACAAAAAAGAAAAATAGGTACAAGCCCCCACCAAAATGGAACTCAAATGCTCTTCACCTTCACCATAAATGAAGACAAAATCGATCGATTAATCCCCTACCACATTGATACTCCATCGATCTAAAATACGAATACTTCTATCAGAGCTAGCCTTTAACTTCTTCACTTTTTTAATCAAAAGCTTCAGATCTACTTCAATATATTTCCAACGTTCCCAATTCGTGAACTTTCGATTTTCATGAAGTCTTCTGTTTCGTTCTTGCCAAATATGGTAAATGATGGTAGAAAAGCTAGCAAAAGCCAAAGCAGTAGCCAGATCCGCTGCAGCAAAATGAGTAGAAAGTAATTGAATTCCTTCTTCCACAGTAAACGAGCACGGCGGAGGTAATTCCAAACTTTTACAACATGTACTCCATAGAAACGAAGAGTATGGACATGCGAAGAATAAGTGTGAGTGATTTTCAGTAAATTGGTTACAGAGTAGACAATTTGGATCGCAATTGTATCCCCAGTCAATAAGTTTATCTCTAGTAGGCAAGCGATTATTAATTGCTTTATAGGCAGTTAATGACATTCTAGGATTATTGATTTTGTGCCATATAATCTTGCCCCACTCTACATTAGGATAATGATCTCTAACTGTATTCCACGTAGAATTGAAACTAAAACCTTTTAAATCTCTCGTCCATTTCCAGTAATCTGACTTATCTGTGGCTTCTATTTGGACTTTTGATATTTTATTACTGAGCTGTTTAGTGAAGGGAATTAGATTCAAATTAAAAATGCCATCTTGAATGATTGATGAAACTTTGTCATTTGCATGTCCATAGAGATGTAAACTGTCCCATCCAAGAATAGTAACCATACTTTCACTATTGATCCATGGATCATGCCATAGAAGCGTGTTTCTCCCATTAACAATGACTCTGGATATATTATTAGGAGCTAACTGCCTGTGTTTTAGAATAGATTTCCATGTACATGAGGCATTGTTATCAATCTACATAGACCAGAACTGCTTGTTTTCGCAGTATCTTTTGCTCATCCATCGTGACCACATATTATTAGAATTAATAAAATGCCAGAGGAGTTTAAGACTAGATGCCTTCCTGATATCCATAAAATTTCTCAAGCCAACACCTCCTTCAGATTTAGGATGGCATAATGTATTCCAAGCAATTTTGTGAACTTTTCCGTTCCATATAAAGTTAGCACACAGTCTGTTTAATTTGTCAATAGTAGCCATAGGAAGCTGATAAACCATCATCCAGTACAGAACTATAGGAGTAATTACAGTATGTATTAATTCAATTCTCCCAGCCATGGATAATAGTTTACAATCCCAGCCATTCAACCTTTTGTTAATATTATCAAAAAGAGTTCCACAGTCAGAGAAATGCAGATAGTTATGGGATAGAGGCACGCCTAGATATTTAACAGGAAGTTTATTTTCTTTCATGTTAAGAATTTGCATAATTTCTTGTTTGTTTGTTGTGCCTTTACTAAAATATAGTCTAGATTTGCTATTGTTGATATTCAATCCCATATATGTTTTGATAATCTTCAGACATTTACTGATCACCTTGGCACTTTTATTAGATGCCCTAACAAAAATCATCAAGTCATCTGCATACAGAAGGTGAGTAATGGCCGGTTCAAAATTGAACACAGGAATAATGTCCTTGACCTTATAAGCCTTCAGCATCAAAATAGAGAAAAATTCCATAGCCACACAAAATAAATACGGAGATAATGGATCACCTTGTCTAATACCTCTATTGCTGGAAATAAATCCTTTAGGAAAGCCATTTATCATTATAGAGAACGTAGGAGAAGTTATGCAATTGTGAATTAATTTGACCAATTTACCAGGAAAACCCATTTTTTTGAGCATATGGCATATAAATTCTCTATTGACCATATCATAAGCTTTATTTAAGTCTAACTTTAGACACATCTTACCAGCACCTTTCCGATTGAAAAATCTTACTTGTTCATGAGCAAGCAAGATATTTTCATATATTACTCTTCCAAGAATAAACGCAGATTGTGACTCCGATATAAGATAACAAAGAAAAGGCTTGATTCTATTGCATATAACTTTAGCAATAATTTTATAAATAACATTACAGCATGCTATAGGCCTATAATCAGCAAGAGTATTGGGATTATTAATTTTAGGCACAAGAGTAATAAAAGTATGATTCACACCTTTGTCTAGTTTGCCAGTAGAGAAAATCTGGTTAATCATGCTCGTCAGGCTGCATTTTAACTCATTCCAATGGGTTTTATAAAATTTTGTAGAGAAACCATCCGGGCCTGGACTACTATTGTCAGACATGGAAAAAATGGCTTTGCGGACTTCATCAGAGCAAACACTGTTGGTAAGGAACTCTCTCCCTTCATCATTGATACGACAAGTGCAATTTATATCAGGAAAATTATTAATCAATACTTCACCATTAAAGATCTGATTAAAATATAAGATAGCTTCTTTTCAATAGTGACAGGATCATGTACTAATTTTCCTTCAGTAGATAAGATGGCATTAAGATTGGAACTATGTCTCCTCATAGTCATTTTAGAATGAAAAAATTTTGTGCATGCATCACCTTCTGTGAGCCAGTCCACCTTTGCTTTTTGAGTTGCATTAAGAAATTCAGTTTTATTTTGTTCTTTCCATTTTTTATATGCTGCCATTAAATTGTCGAAAGCCATAGTATCTTTTGGATTATTGTCCACATTTTTAAGTGCTGTAGTGTACTCCTGTTCCAATTCTTTCATAATTTTACCATCTAAGCTCCTTCTGGAACTCCAATCCTTTAGATAAAATTTGCACGCTTTTAATTTCTATCTGAAAATTTGTAAAAGAGAGCCTTCAAAATTTAAATTAAAAGCATTAGAGACACAATCCCCATAACCTTCTAATAAATTCCATGTATTAACATATCTGAATGGTTTTCCTACAATAGATGTAGAAATATATATATATATATATATATATAATCATATATAGCAAATACAAGTATGTTACTATAGCATTAACCGAAACTCCTATCCTATTATCTGATTCATTGGATTATGATTGGAAAAATCTTTTACTTTTAAGTTTCTTTTAAAGTTTCATAAACTATGCTCTGATACCAATTTATGACATCCCCCTACTTGGAGGCCCAAAATCAATGGCTGTGGATGCTGTAGTCATCCAGTCATTAATCTTCGGCGACCAAACATGGCGACATTAGATACAATGATACACAGAAACACAAGAATATGGAAAAAAATTAAACAACAAAAAAAATTCCACATTCCATTTCAAAATACACCAAATTGATTACATAATCCCAATTAGCAGGCCACGTTCAAACAACATATAATTATTACAAAATACACCAAGAGCGACATATGAAGATGTCATCTTGGTAGATCAGAATATATAAATAGGCGAGAAACCAATTTACCTTTACAAACAAACACATAATGGAAATAAAAGAACTCTAGTAACAATATTGCCTCCTGCACATCCTCGGAAGCTTTATTCGGCAAAAGGAACACTTGGAAACCATAAATCTCATCCTACTCAAAATCAATTGAGTACTCGAGAGTTTAAAGGAAAAACAAAATTTAAGTCAGATATAAAGCCTGGTATGAAAAGTAATTCGCCATCTCAAACCATTTAGATATCTAGTGAGACCACGTCGCTTAGTGGAATGGGTTTTCCCCTTGCTGGTATCCTAAAAATATTTATAAAACCATATACTATGCTCCTGCATCCACAATGGTTAAAACATAGTATTTCAAAAATTATGATGATATGCAAAACAAATAAATCAATTCTGGATTTTCCATCTCCATTCATTCTGACTATCTTTCTCAATTATAGTTTCTAGGGTTACTATTAACCTGTTAAATGTTAAGGATTATCTGTCCAATTACTTAGTTCTCATGGGATCACTATGAGCCTATTGGTCACTCCAATATCTTATTTCTTATCCTAGTTTTCATAGGCCAACCAGGAACCTATTGGCTAACTACCAATATATTGATCCAGATATAGTTTTCATTGGCTAACTATAAACCTACTGGCCCCTGCCAGTATCAAATCATAGTTTTCATGGGCTACTATAAACCTATTGGGCCCTTCTAATATCATATAATTTTCATGGGCTTACCGCAAGCCTATTGGCCTCTGCCAATATCTTTAATTAAATTTTTAACATCTGTTAAGTTGTATTCACTACTGGGTCAATCTAACTGGTTATTCTGCCATTTTCCCAAAATATAGTCTTGGGTTGATAACAAAGTGAATAACATTTCAAAATCTTCTTTTATTCTATGGTTATCACTTTAAATTGAGATTGGGTTTATGTTTTGAAACCAAAAATCATCTCTTTCAAAAACTCTAGATAGCCTCCTTTCGAAAGAAAAGATCTCTTTTCAAAATATTGAATACATACCTTCTGAAGCCCTTAACAAACATTCTCTTTCAAAATTTGTTATACCATTCGATGGTTTCAAATCATCTTTCAAAAATATATAGCTTCGAAACAAATGAAAGTACCCCTTTCAAAAGCATTGGGTTTACTCTTTAAAAATCATTTGGGTCAAAATCGTTATATAAGAAAATATCTCTTTTGAAACCAACATAAATTAGTTTGGGGAAAATTGATGGTGTCAGAACCATCTTAGTCGAAAGCAAAAGACTTTAGAAAATCAAAACTTCGTAGGACAGAGTCGACCCTTTCGACTTCATCGCCATCAAAACCCTCAACCCCTTCAAAAGCATTCAAAAAAGGCCTAAGTTAAAACATAAGTAACCCTTTCGACAACAAAGATGACTTCAATGCAGTCAAAAGGGAGGGTAGTGGCTTGGCTTCAACTGAGGCGAAACCTCCCCTTTTAGAAGCAATTATTTAAAAGAAAAAGGTACTCCTTCGAAAGCAAACAATTTAGCTCAACATGACAACCCTCTTCGACATCGAATTACAAAACCTTTTCAAAAGCATAAATTTCGACTATGTCGAAAGCTTTTGGTAAAACTAGGCTAGACTTTAATATTTGAAAATAAAGCAGGGTTTCGACCCTATTAGAAACTACCACTTTCGACACCATGACTTCCACCTTCCTTCCAATCCACTGCATATCTAAGTGATATCTTGTGTATTGGTTTTGACTTCATGGGTGTCGACTATGTTGGTTTCGACTGGGATGAAGCGGAATCAAAGGATTCGAAAGTTCCTTAGTAATAGGAGCGGAACACCTTTCTTTTGGTTTAAAGGCTGAATTATAGCACTTTTAGTAATTACTTTCTAACAACTTACCTGTTTGTAAACTATTGATTGGTTGTCATAAATACATTTCAAATACTTCACTTTTAAAATTGTCACATTAATCTAGGTCCAAATTAAAGGAAATTAACATTAAAACCTTTTCATATAACCAAAAATTGACATTTTCTAAAAAGCCCTTCTTATAAAATAATTTATTTCCCCTAGTAAATCGATTGGGGAAAAAAATCCCCAAAATCACAGAAAATCGAGTTCATCATGTAATCAAACATATTAAAATTTTAGACCCAATTTCTTCCTGGAGTTCTCGAAATAAATTTTAAACCCAATTATATCATATATTTCATCAAAAATTCATAATAAAAACTCCCTAGCTTGGAAAATTCTAAAAATTAAAACCAATCTCCGAAGTCATGTTTTACATAACATAAAATTTTTCCATAGCAATCTGAAATCATATAATCTCGGTTTTATACTAAAACCGTACAAAATTCATGTGCTTATGAATCAAAACAAATCATCATAATATAACTCAAGCATATCATCATCCATTTTATCACTAAAAAAAATTAAATCATAAATCTGAAACCATATAATCATAGAATAAAATAGAGATGGTAGAAGATTATTATTCACCTTTAACTTGATAAGGAATTTGAGATTTGTTGTTGATTAATCCTCCCTAGCTTTTGATCTTTGGCTTTAGATTAAAATTCCTCATTTCTTCCTTGGTAATGGCTGACTTTAGTTTCGGTTTAGAATTGTATTTATGATCATGAGAAAATGAGACGTGAATGGACTAAAATGAGAAGTTATAGCCGTGTGTAATAAATTGGCTAATTTACTAATATGCCCATGTGTGGTTTAATTAAACTTTAAACCAATTTGAAGCCCAATTACTTTGTTAATAAGCACGGCCCTATTATGTTATTTAATCAATCTCAATCTCCTTATCATCATTATTCAATTTAATTTATCTAACTAAATTTTCTGACTAATGTTATCAGAAATTAGGGATGTTACATTTTTCCTATGGAATTAAATCCCTGATTGAATGTTTGTTGTTCGATAGTAAATAACTAACTATCAGAATTTGGACCCAAAAGTAATGTTAGAAATATCTAGAAAAAACACGTGAGTTATGTGGGACAGTTATCTCCAATGATGTTGTATTGTGCATGTAAATCTCATTTCTTTCTTCTAGGACAATGATAAGAAAATCCATCCACTGAAAGTTAGGAGGTGATCTCCTTTCTTATCTTTGGTTGTTTATTTCCTAAAGAACTGGGGTTGACTTTATAGAAAATTATCGAATGTTGTTTCGAAGTGACTGGGATTAGATATTTTATCAGAATACCACTTTGATCCAACTCAAGCATTCGAAGTAAAGACATCTTGAAGATTATGGAATTGAAGACAGAGTTCTCATGCATTTCATTCAATCCCAAAACAAACTTTTGTGGATGAATGTTGGTATTGCATTGGTTGCATGGAGGGAAATATTCATATTCCAAGATGGTTTGCTAGAAGGAAATGTTAAGAGTGTGGCCTCCTCGAGCCTCAACATGGGAAATAAATAAAGTAGGGATATGCGGCAAGACTAAGTGGGTCGCACCCAAGTAGGGTATGATCATCCCAAATCTTAAGCAATGTTCATGTTGCTTCAAGATTCCACTGTGTGGTTGTTGATTGCAATGAAGGGGTGATCATATTCGATGCTACTCGATAATGGGATAGTGCCAATCCTTAGTAGTAGAGGTGCAACATGTTGTAGCCTCTCGTACACTTGATCTAGAGGTGCATGGATTGCGTGGGTAGACCCTTACCTTTTCATAGTTTGAATCCATTCTCCCATTCGAGCATTCGGTTTTGGTTGTAGAACCTAGTATGCTGGAATTTAATTAATGTAACAATTTCGGCTATGATTAATAAGTACTTGTATAGCAGACACTATTATAATATCAGAGGATTTCATATAAAATCTTTTGGTTATCATAAGGTAAAAACCCGTTCTTGTTTATGTGCGGCGTGGTCCTACGAGATACCTTTGTTTTCAAAGGTTTTTATGTCTTAAAATCTAGTTGAGTGTATTTTCTCACACTGATTTTCCAGACTGACTTGAGTGTTATTATATTATAATGCTCGAGCCAGACCGAGCATATTTATAGATTGCTTCGGATGCGTTGGAGCTCAGGAGACATGTTGGAGGTCTTCAAGTCGTATTTTCGTATATGTTATTTTCTGCTACTTAATTATTGAAATTATCAGCAATCGTGAGGGCATGATATTATAAATGTCCAGGTTAATAATTGTGATGTTGTTGTACTCTGATGGATGTATGTATATAATGGTTTCTCTTTTATAAAGATAATTGATATTATATTGTTGGCGTCAAAATTGTCCACCAACACCCAGTTGTATGAAATCACTGATATCCATCATAGATCATAAATATTATTAAATATCAAGAATATAATATGAAGAATAAATAAAATTAAAAAGAAAGCAAGTAAAGATATACAAGATTTATCGTGGTTCGGCAATATCCAGCCTACGTCCACTCCACAATAATCCTTTTTATTATACTGAAGTTTGATTACAGTTACAATCCAAAATTCCAGAATAAAATTGGCAGAGTGTCGCCTAGGTAAAAGATGGAGAGAAACCAAATGAAGCCCCCTTTTTCTGAAGCTATTCCTGCCGTATTTATAGGTCAAACATCGGCTACAGGGCCTATTCATCCATACGAGCCAACTATAATGATCCACGTGTCGAATTCGTCCATAAATAACGATCGGCCTTATCACTACCGATCGTTCTTCCTTCATCAAAATCAATGCCGATCATCTCAGGAGGGTCCATTATGCCGATCTATCCCTTTCCATGTTGCTACATTGATCCGTCTTCTTCCAATATCTTATACCGATCCATCCTCCATGAAGAAACGTCGACCCTTCCTGATCCATGAAGATATGTCGATCCTTCCTACAGTAGCCTAGAAAGTACACTGATCCTTCGAGCTTTATTGGTGTATACCGATCCATCTTGCTTAGAATGTCGTGCCGATCCATAGTGTTCCATAAATACATGCCGCTCCCTAGTGCTGGGATGCTATGCCAATCCATGCTCGTTCGTACACAGTCCTTAGACTACATCATAACATGTCAATCCCTTTAGCGCTAGAGACTTATGCCGAGCCCCTCATATGCTATACCGATCCAGACTTTGCCAATCCATGCTATGCCGATTCTTCCCATGCTGATCCATACTATGCTAGTCCAAACTACGTCGATCCATACTACGTCGATGCATATTATACCGATCCAAGTTATGCCGATCCTTCCTTCTCGAGCATATATTCATATTTCAAGCACCTTGCATCATTCATCTACCAACTATATTTAATCCTAGCTTCATGTTATTATCTGTAGTTAACTTTCGGTCCTCACAACCATTACCCTACACTCATCGGCCTCGACAATTGTGATGTCTATTGGGTTAAATCCTCCTTTGTACGACCTTGCCAAAAGGCAGATTAACACTTTGCCCCCCAAAACATTCCTTGCAATAGGAAGGCATGTTTTGAACTGTCTTAGATCCAAAATCCAAAGTCCATAATCCATTGATTGCCATACTTTCCAATCCATGAACCAATCCGTTACCAATCCAATTTTTTGATCTCTACAGATCATTAGCGAAATCCACAACTATTCTAAGTTGATATCCAATTCTAAGTCAATCACAAATCCATTAACCAAATCTATGATTTCTCTAGATCTTTTTATCCAAATCTGGGACTGCTCCAGGTTCACATCCAAATCTGGGACTGCTCGAGATCCATATCCTAATCCGGGACTGCTCTGGGTCCATATCCAAATCCTTAGACCTCTGCGAGTCTTTTTATCCAAATCCGGGACAGCTTTGGGTCCATTTCCAAATCTTTAGACCTTTCCGAGTCGTTTTATCCAAATCCAGGATCGCTCTGGGTCCATACCTTAGACCTCTCCGGGTCGTTTTATCCAAATCCGAGACCGCTTCGGGTCCATATCCAAATCCTTAGACCTCTCCGGGTCATTTTATCCAAATCTAACGCCGCTCCGGGTCCATATCTAAATCCTTAGACCTCTTCGGGTCGTTTTATCCAAATCAAGGACTGCTCCGGGTTCATATCCAAATCGTTAGACCTCTTTGGGTCATTTTATCCAATTTAGGGACCACTCTAGGTCCTTACTGAGCATAACTCGTACTCGACGATCTGAGTAGGCTGATCCTGTCACTCTCCAGCGAAGCAGCCTACCCTTTGCCAGGTATCGTCCATACCCGACGATCTGTTGTATTATATTCTTCGACCTCGACTTTTCGGTCGAGAGCTGAATCAATGGGGTATCCTACTCCAGCCTCGCCATGATCGAGGACTTGATCCGTAGGGTATCCTACTCCGGCCTCGACTCTTCGGTCAAGGACTTATCCATATTCAAGTCATCCCATTGCTCTTTAGCAAAGGGACTCTTGACTCGTGGTTATTGCCCTGTCTCTCTGGTCGGGGCTATAATCGTGAGCTGTGTTATTTATTACATTCATCTAGAATTAATCATTCCAAAGTCCACTCGGTAAAATATAAAAATAAAAGTCCGTACAACCAAAAAACTTAATAGCCATAGTATCAGAAAAAACAAAGTTCGTAATAACTGAAAAAAACAAAATTTTACAGACCCGAGCATTATGGTTTATCATCATCTCGGAGCATGCGAAGGGACCATCCTCGATCCTGTACATGTGTAACTGACTTAGCCATGTTACTGTAGGGTTTATTACTTATTCCATGCCATAAATCCAATCAAGTAATGATAGGCTGACGATGATGCCTTGATCCAGTGCCATTTTTATCCGAGGTGGACGGTAGCTGCTCCTGTTCCACCGCCATAGCCTGAGTCCTTATATATTGTTGTAACTGACCATTCCTCACATGTTCCTCAATGATATTCTTCAAATGTCTGCAGTCATTTGTATTGTGCCTATCTAGCTCATGGAATATGTAATACTTTCCTGAGCCCGCTTGTATTCAGAGGGTTCCCTTTTTGCCGACCTTCAATGCTGGGGGCATCCTCAAGTATCCAAATAAATCATTTTCAAAGGTTCGGTCAAATCCGTGTAAGAAGAGAATTTCGGTTCTCTCCATTTCCTTTTCGACATATTTCTGCCATCATTCATTTTTCATTTGCTTATCATTCTTGTTTACATCTCCTAATGATCCTTCACTTTGCACAGCATTCACTTCAAGTTTGTTTGCTCCTTTATCTTCCTCTTAGGGAACCTTTCTACTTTATTGTAAAACTTCCCTAGATCTATAGATGGATCCCATGCTAGTGAATCCTTGAACTCTGTGCAATCAACAATTCCAAACACAGCCGCTATCAAAACCATGGATGAATCTGGACGATTCACTGATGTCGCCACGTCATTAAACCATGTTAGAAAACTCCTTAGGGACTCCCCAGTACTCTATTTTAGTGTATCCAAACTCATCACATTTTTGGATCTCGAGATGTGAACCCTAAACTGCCTCATAAACCCTTCGATCAATTCTGTCCATGGGCTGATAGAGCCGCTTTCCAACTGTCTGAACCATAGTGCAGCTATATCCATCAAATATAAAGGGAAGCACCATGCCATTATCTCCTATGATGTCCCTAGCACTTCCATGTGTCTCATGTATCTTGTTAGATCACTAACGAGATCCTTTTAAACGTTGGTAGTTTGAATTCAGATGGACTCCTAGCTTGCTTGATCCTAGGAGCGAAGGGGCACTTATTCACATCTTTCAAATCTCTATTCATCGATCCTCCTCTCATAGCCCGTCTGATCACTTCACCAGCCTGTCATTGTCATCAAGTGGTAGTCTTCGCTCATTATCTCCTACCACCCCTCCAAGTCCACGAGGGAATCCTAAAATCTGCTCTTCTAGATGAACATCTATATTTCGATCAATGCCAAACTTCATAGCATCGCCTGGTATCCTACCTAGAATTGAGCCAACATGACCCGTGGGCATGTCCTCGAGTGTGGAACAATCGATACCGATTGTTCTATAACGATCGACTGTAGTTTCGCCGATTATTCCTGGTCGGTCAGGGGCTGCTATCGGTGGTTCCACTCCATTACGCATCTCGTTTTCTTCGTTTCCCTAGATCTGATTCTGAACTTCCTCAACTCCTCAGCTCCAACTCCGTGATCCATATTTCCTTGGTTTTGCATCCAAGCTTATCTTGTCGGAGTGGGTTCTGCATCATTTTTTCCTGTCTCTTTAGCATCCTTTCCTGTATAGTATCCATCGTTATTCCCATCTCATCTCTGGTAATGAAGACTGACGTTTGATTTGCTCCTGAGGAAGGCTCCTGACTCCCTTCATGATGGCTCCTATATGTTCTTTATCTCATTGTTGATTGCCTAGCCATTGCTTTCTAGATCCAAGTATCTAAGCCTCTAAATTTGAGTTCTTAGCTTTCAAATCCACGAGTGCAAGCCTTCTCATTGGAAGCAACATTGGCGCCAAAATTAGCCACCAACAACCAGATATGAAAGCACCGATATCCAATCACAGGTCACAAATAGTATTCAATGTGGAGAATATAATATGAAGAATAATAAAATTAAAAAGAAAGCAAGTAAATAGAGACAAGATTTATAGTGGTTCGACTAACTCTGGCTTACGTCCACTCCAGAACAATCCTTCAGTTATACTAAAGTTTAATTATAGTTACAATCCAAAATTCCAGAACAAAAATGGCTGAGTGTCGCTTAGGTAGAAGATAAAGAGAAACCAAATGAAGCCACCTTTTCTAAAGCCATGCCTACCATATTTATAGGTGAAACTCCAACTACAGGGCCTTCTCATCCATACGGGCCCACCCTAACGACCGGGGTGTCCTGTGACGTCCCACCACGAGACCTGCATTAACAAAGAGTATTACTAGGTAAAACTGTCTGCTAATGCAGGGAATAGGGTTGGATAGGAGCGACCATCTATAGCTATGTCTTAAATATCTATTGAATACATCGACAAATGCCATATTTTTTTATCTCAAGTGGATCAACATATCCAATAAATACTTAATACAAAGGCATAAGTGGCTATAGGATCTATCAGTACAAAATACAACAACTTGAATGCAAAACACATCATAGAACAGTTGATCATCATATATATATATATATATACACACACACACACACATATACAGATACATCATAGATTATACAAAATGATACATGTCAAGTGGTACAACAACTACTAAATACAAGCGAGTCAAAAGAATATACATATCAGAGTAGCAAACCAAAAAGGACTACATAAAAAGCTGTAACAAAAGAGCTATCAGAATAGAGTCCATGTAGAGGCACAATAGGCTAAGTCCAAATGTGCCTAACCTGAAACACCTCGGTCTGACCCGAGTATAAAATACACGGGTCAGTCTAGCCAAACAAATCAGTTAACAGAGATAAGCGATAATATGAGAATAAGTATAATGTGATAATATTATCGAGTGAGAAGGGACAACTAAAGTGTATGATTACATCAATTAATAATATGGTATCACTACACAAACATATAATCTCAAAAGAGATAAAATAACCCATAAAACGCTAAAGTAGAGAGCCTCATATCATCGGCATTCATAAAACATCAAATATGGTTTAGTGTAAAACCTAAACCCCTCATTTTGGAAAACCTAAAAATGCATAAAGAGATCCCATCTCAAACACGCCATAAGTCAAATATATCTCCAAAGAGAAGAATAAAATCTCAAGTAAATGCCAAAAGGCAAATCTCATATAAAGCCAGTGTAGGCAATTCAAATCTCAAAAGTAGAACATCCAAGAGTTTAAATTCCCAAAAGGTAATCGCCACAAAGATATATCGAATGGTTCAAAGGACCAATTCCAGAAAAGGGCGATACACTAGGAAAAATAGTCAAAGAAACCATCTTAAAAGTGTTTGCACGTGCATGTGGCCGAAGCCTTGCCAAGTACTGTTATCTCAAATAGGTACCTCGCTCGAAGGAAAAACATCACAATGAAAAATATGCGACAATGACAAATAAGCCGCAATGGAAAATATGATGTAATGGCAAACGTCTCGAAAACAAATACGCCGCAATGGCAATGACCCGAAGGTCCAGTAATTGCACGCCGCAATGGCATATGAGTCATAAACTCTCGAATAGGAACCCAAAGGTCACATAATAACCACACATTCGTACTAAAAGGTTTACTAACCGCCAGTAAATTTCACACTCAAAGCAGTAAAAAGTTTACCTCATCTCATCGGTAAACTCGACCCGAAGGTCAAAACGATCAAACAGACAAGTCAAGAATTAATCGATAAGATAAACGCACGTGTCCCATACCACATGTTTTACCAAATCGTTTAATTCTCCTTCTCATTTACTCGAATAGTTCAAAAACGTGTATTTTATATTTAAAATAATTTATTTGAGGAAACAAGCTTTTAAAACCATTTTTTAAAATCAATTTTGAAGACAATATTTGAAAATTCCCTTACTATAGAGAATAAATAGATTTTATTGCTTAAAATAATTTAAAAATATTACATAATAATTATTTTAAATGCCAATTTGTTTTAAAAATTATTTCAAAATTGTTTGGAAAAATCCGTGCTCAAAATTAAAGAAATCACTCCAAACTGTCATTCAAATTCAATTCAAATTCAATTCAAATTCGAGTTTCAAATTCATCAAAACTTAGCTAGCCTATTGATAGGCATCATAACCCTTAAAAAAATTAGAAATATCACCAAAAACAAGAAGTAAAAGTCAAAAGTCAGAGGAAAAAAACGTAAAATGCTTGGGCAAAATAATACCCAGGTCTGAAATCTTCTCTGGGTTAAATAATCTGACATATAATGGCTGGCCAAACTACCTTTGATTGAACAAAAAATTGGTATGAATATAAAAGAAAACTTCAGCTTTCAAACAAAAAAGAATCATGCAATTTGGACAAAGTATGAAAAACTTATGATGTCTCAAAGTTAAACCAAGCAGTGTTTTCACTGTAAAACTCTGGGCAAAAACATGCTCTGGATCAAAGTTCGGCAGCATATTTCTATAGGCTATGTAGGTCGAAATTATCTAAAATTTGATATGATTATGGTAGAACACTTTATCTTTGAAAAAAAAGAATCACGCAATTTCAATAAGGAATGAAAGAGTTGTTCTTTCTCAAACATGGACTCAAGCCATGTTTGCAGAACTCGGCAAACAATTTCTACAGGCAAAAATCTACTTTCGAGTTGATTTTCTATCACTGTTTTGAACATCCAAATGACAATATTTTTCGACCAAAATTTACAGAAATGAAGTTCAACACGCAAGCTACCAAATGCAAGAAATTCGGTAGCATTTCATTGTTGGAATCAAAAGTTATAGGCTTTCAAAGAGGGAATATGAAACAGATTTCAAACAGATCCCACAAAAAATTTATCAACAAAAGCTAATTTTTTATTATTATAATTTCTTGCAATTTTGAGCTTGGCTCGGCTTGAATTTGTGAGTATTACAACTCATCTTGCTGTTGCAATGGAAAGACTCGTATTTAAGCAAAAAGATTGAAACTTGGCTTGAGTATTGTCCTCTAGAAACCTGTACAGTAAGAAGAAATAGCATGCAAGAAGAAAATTTACTGTAAGTTAGAAAACCAGCTCTAAAATTTAGGAATTTGATGAAATTATGGGTTTGGAGTTTGATTACCTTTATATTTACTTTTTAAATTGATGAAATTTCAGTTAGCTTGAATTAAATTGAAGAAATAAGCTTGGATTTGGAGTTTGTGAAGTGAGTTTCTTTTTTCTTATTTACTGGAAAGGGGAAGAAGATGGCGAGTTAAAGAAATTAACGTACAAGCATTTGTTTTTCCACTTTCTCAATATTAGGTAAGTACTAATAGGCCAAATGGACTCAAAATTAAAAGAAAAACAATTAGGCTAAGGTTTTTATTTAATTCACACTTATATCAAAATGTCTTCATATATACACTATACACAATACAAAATATCATTTTCTTTTAAATTTTCACACAACAAAGCATGTAAATTTACATACTTATAAAATAAAACATTTTCCATCAAACAAAAAGATTAATTTCTATCTTAAAACATTTTTATTATTAAAATATTTTATTTTACGAAAATACATAATTTTCACAAATAAATGCACAAAACCTTATTTTTGACTTCTAAAATTTCACAAAAATATTTTTCTTGCTTAGAAAAATATATCTAACCATTCTAAACTCAAATTTATAATTAAAACTCATTTTTAAACCAATTTTCACCTTTTTATTTGATTAAACAACCTTTAAAAATCACATATTTCTTTTAAAAATTATTAGAAGAAGTAATTGGCCATAATTAATACGATTATTGCATTTTCACTAAATAAATACTATTTTCCATTTATTATTAACCCAATCAAATAAATAAAGTTTTCAAACTTTATTTTCACATTTTATTTTCAAAATTCGTTGTTTATTCCAAATAAACAATTTAAAATCTTCAATTTTAATTTTAATCACAATATTAAATTATAATTATCATTTTAATTCAATATTGACAGGTAATCTTCAAATCAGGGTTGTTACATTTCCAGTACGCCCATAAATAACGATCGGCCTTATCACTACCATTGTTCTTCCTTCGTCCAAATCAACGTCGATCGTCTAAGGAAGGCGCTTCATGACGATCCCTCCCTTTCCATGTTGTTATGTCGATCCATCTTCTTCCAATATACTATACCGATCCATCCTCCTTAAAGATACACCGACCCTTCCAGATCCACGAAGATATGCTAATCCATCCTGATGTAGCCTGGAAAGTACACCAATCCTTCTAGCTTTATAGATGTATACCGATGCATCTTGCTTAGATGTTATGCCGATCCATAGTGTTCCTTAAACACATGTCGCTCCCTAGTGCCTCAGGATGTTATGTCGATCCATACTCATTCATACACAATCCTTAGCCTACATCGTAACATGCCGATCCCTTTAGTGCCAGAGACATAAGCCGAACCCCGCATATGCTATACCGATGACTTTGCCACTCCATGCTATGTCGATCCTTCCCATGATGATCCATGCTATGCTAATCCAAACTATGCCGATCCATACTACACCGATCCATATTGTGCTGATTCACATTATGTCGATCCTTCATTCTTAAGCATATATTCATATTTCAAGCACCCTGCATGGTTCATCTACCAACTACGTTTAATAGTAGCTTCATGTTATTATCTACAGTTAACTTCTAGACCTCAAACCATCACCCTGCACTCATCGGCCTCAACAATTATGAAGTATGTTGGGTTAAATCCGCTAGTGTATGACCTTGCCAAAATGTGGGTTAATATATATCACATGTAGTTCCACTTTGACTGTAAGATTCTTTGTAGTTTTTAGTTTCATTCCTTTTCTTCTTCTCTTCTCTTCTTTTTTCTTCTTTCTTTCCCTTAACAATCCATTTTTCCATTTGATTTGGGCTGGACATGTGTTAGTTATTGTGGGCTTGAATTATATGGAAAAACGGGTTATTACAACATGGTATCAAAGCTTAGGTTGAGCGAACACCTAGGCTTTGGTGGGAATTTACTCATTTCAAATAGGGTAAGCGAGAACCTAGGATGAGTTTTGAGTGTATGTGTATATATATAGCGCTTATTTGTTAGTAATTATAAAAATGTTTTATATTATGTTAATTTATCTGTTAAGTGGCTTATGAGCTCTAGTCGATACGTGGGATGCCACTACATCGATAGGGGTATCTAAACTCTTAAGTACGGAAAATCGACATGGTATTGTTTTAAAAGTGGGTGAATAAAATAATAAAATAATTTTACCTAAATTATATTTCATATATAAAGGAATAATTTTTCGAAAATTACTTTAAGCTATATATGGTATGTTTGGATGTTGATGAATGATAATATTAGGTTATCATCATTTGTTGTTAGTTGTTATTGTTATAATCTAACAAAGAAAAATGTTTGGAAAATAAGTTATATAAGAGACTAAATTTATAAGTACAAATTATAAAATATTGATTATACTTAAAATAATCAACATTGGTGGACTAATATTACATAGGAAGTGATATTTTACAAACATGATTTATAAACTGATTTATAAATGGAAAGGAAATGAAAATTTAATAAGTATTTTTATAAATAATTTTTTTAGTAAAATTTGATTTAAAACAAGAACATAGAGAATTTAAAACCCATTGACTTTGGAAATTGTTTTTCGAAATGTTTTAGAAAAATTATAATAGTATTATTTTGAAAATATTTTGGTTAGAAATATTTTGAAATAGGATTGAAAGAGATAGAGGGCACTAAACTTACTTCAGTCGGAGGAAAATAATTCTTGTGATGACTGCAGCATTATCGGCATTCATTTTCGAGTTTCTAAATGAGGAATTGCTACCATTGAAGTTTGTTTAGATAAAACAAATTTGTTTTAGATTTCGAAGGTGTAATTTGTTATATAAAAGAGTTATGGATATATATATGATTTAAAAATGATTTGAAATAAAACTGAGTGTTTAAAATCCTGAATATTTATGTCTAAATGTTTTGAGAAATTAAAATAATAAGTTTTTGATGGAAGATGGTGTAGATAAGAGATCAGTTTTATAAATTATATATTTTGAAAATTAGCAAGTTAAAACAAATTATAAATTTGTTGAATGTAAATGTTAAGAAAGAAATTTGGAATCGAGATATGAAAATAAAATTTAGCTTAAGTTAAGTTAAATAAAATAAGTAAAGAGTTAAGTGAAAATCATAAATTGAGATTGGTAAATAAATTTAACTTGACTTAAATTAGATAAATAAATTTTGAAATGAAATTTAACTAAGCAAAGTTAAGTGAAATTGAAATTGAATTCGGCTTGTGATGAATTAATAAAATGGAAATGAACTTGAGTTATAAAATAAAATTCCACTTATATTGTAAATTGAATTGAATATGTTTTAAATGTTGTTTGCTAGAAATAAACAAAATAGATTGTAGTAATGAAATAAATTAGTGAAGTGAGCTAGTAAAGTGAATTAGTAAATTGAATATGGTTTAAATGTGGTTTAATAGAATTGAATGTGAATGTAAGTGGTGAAGT
Organism: Allium cepa; assembly: GCA_030765085.1. Lineage (NCBI taxonomy): Eukaryota > Viridiplantae > Streptophyta > Magnoliopsida > Asparagales > Amaryllidaceae > Allium > Allium cepa. Next base: position 132,411,091 of record CM060934.1, read on the forward strand.
AAAAATAAAAATTCGTGGTTGTATAAAAAGTTCATAATAAACTTAATTATATAATTTTATGGAATGGTTCATAAATAATATTAGTATTGAAAAATACCAAGTGATAATGGGAAAGGATTTAACTTAGGAACGTTAAAATGAAATGATTTTATGAAATGATCCATAAATGAATAAAAAATGGAATGGAGTGCTATCAAACATAATGTGGATAATTGGATGCAAACCAATGAATGTAAATGGATCGAGCGTGAATAAAGTGTATGTAAATCAATTGAATGGAAGTAAATTAAAATAAACATGAAAGTTGTACATAAATTATTTTGTTCGCATAACTATTTGATCCAGATTCGAATATACGATTTCGAGGTGATATACATTGATTTGATTTAGGATTTTTCACTCCATTCTCGATGGCGAACCCTAGATATGGATTTTTGTTATATTCTCTATCATAGTATATGGCTATGCAAGGAGATTGGCGGTTTCTAATCAAGGAACCGAATCTCAGTCCGCAGTAGAGTGGTAGTGCGAACAATACTAATTTGAAAGTGAAATTGTGTGATCGAGCGAGCGATAAGGTATGGTTTTTCATATGGATGGTATATGTACATCATATGGCTTTAGTAAATTAAACGTTGACATTGGAAGATGCAAACCGATATGCTTATGAATGAACATAACTGTTTTGACAGCATCTTTTGTTATCTTTGCCATATTTGCATATAGTTATTGTGTAGTCTATTTATCTACTAATATTACTTTCTATATGCTTTTTCTCATTGGTTGTTGAGTGTTTAGTAGGTGCGGATGGCGTATGTTTCACATTGGAGCTCGTTTTTGCATTTTATTTTATTATATATGCTTGCTAATACTAAAATAAGGTACACATCTCGGATTACATATCGTACTTTTATATTTTTCCCTACAGGAAGCCTCATCCTCGAAGATGAGATGTATATTTGTGATTATATATATATTGTAAATTTTTATGATCGACCCGTGCAAAGGGGATATTGGCGAAATTTTTCTAAAATTTAAGATGCTAGAAATTTTTTGAGAATTTTGGGAAAAAAAATTAATAACTTAAAAGTTTGAATTTGGTTTTATAACTTGAAACGATATTAGTCGTTTTTTGGAATAGTATTAGTTAATAACTATGAAAGAATTGGAAGACTTAGAAAATATTTTATAAGAAGTTTTAACTAATTGATTTCGAAAGTTAGAAGCTTTAAATGAATTTGGTAATTTATTTCAACTAATTATTTTCTAAAAGTTAATGGTTTTATGACGACTTTCTTACTTGGTAATTATGGGGACGAAATTCTTTTTAAGTGGGGAGGGTGTAATGATCTAGAATTTCAGTCATTTGAATTTAGAATATTTAATTGATTTTGTTAGCGCCAAAATTGGTTACTAACACCCAAATCCAAGTGAAAACACCAAATACAAGTCACAGCTTGTAGATAGAATATATGTAGAGAGTATAAATATGAAGAACAGTCAAAATTAAAAAAAAGCAGTAAAGACAAAGAATTTATAGTGGTTCGGCTAACTCCGGCCTACGTCCACTCCAGAAATTTCCTTTTTATTGGTGTAATAATCGATTGTAGTTACAATCCAAAGTTTAACAATGGCTGAGTGCCTTAGCCTTAGAAAAGAGAAAGTCAAAGAGCCGAAAGAAGATCCCTTTTCTAAACCCCCATATGCTATATTTATAGGCATTTATTGGGCTTTCTGAGTAACCCGTGCCCATCAAGGCCATGGCCGTACCAGAATTATCATTGTAACCGACCTCGAGTAGTCGACATGCTGAACGGAAGTTCCCCTGGCGACGACTCAAAGTAGTTCGACGCCGAACCCACTCCTTCACGACACCGATCCACTTTAGCATGCCCATGTTTCACACCGAGCCAAAGCCTGTACCCAACGCCGATCGAGAATGCCGCTCCCATGCCTCGCTTGTTGCCCGTTTCACTCCAGTGCCAAACCGCTCATATGCCGACCCACTTGAGTCTCACGTCCCTGACCGAACCGCCTCACTTAACTCGAACCACCTCACCAAGGCCGAATAACCCATGCATGGTCTCCACACCTCGACCGAGACATGCTTCCACACCGATCCACATCACCTAGTTGCGCCATCTCCTGTGCCGAGCCATCCACATGTCGATCCATCCACATGCCGAGCCACCCATGCCGAGCCATCCACCAACATGGCCGAGCCATTCATGTCGAGCCACCCATGCCAAGCCACCTATGCCGATTCGCATCATTTTCATCGAACAACCCACATCGAACCATTCATAACCGAGCTTCCATCTGCCCAACCAACTCAAACCTATCGTATTCCAACCTTAACAAACAAGTTGTCGATTTAGCTAAATCTGGATGCCCATGGCCTTGCCTAAAGGAGGGGTAACATTTTTCCCCCAAAACATGCTTTGATTTGGAAGGTGTGTTTTGAATAGCATTAAATCAGATATCCGAAATCCATTTGTTTATCCATAGTCATACCTCCAGATTCATAATCCAATCCATTTTATCCAAGTGCCATTGTCATATCCTTATCTGAATCCATGACTGCTCTGAGTCGATATCTGATTCCTATTCAGTAACCTTATCCTCATCCAATTCTACATCCATCTGAACTCGACAACCGAGTTCCAATCCATCCTTATCCAATAACCCATAACCATATCCGTGACCTCTCCGAGTCGACATCCAAATTCTAAAACAACCTTTTAAATCATATTTAAATTAGGACCATAGAATCTATGAAAAACTCTAGCCACTTTTGCTTTAAAACTCTATCTCTTAGGTATTGTTTGGATGACTTTGAAAATTTATGAAAGACCTCATCTCGTCCTTATAGTGCAAACCTGCGTTGATATGCCAAGGTCAAAACCTAATGTGTCAACCTAGGAGCTTTAGTCCGAAGAGACTAAATAAGATCAACACATGATCTATAGTGAGAATCCTCAATGTATTAAAGATAATTAACCAAACCAACATTATGAACTCCACTTGCTAAGGACTTTGTAATTAGATATGGAAGTCGAGAGTGATTTCTTCGGTTTAGTCTATAAAAGAATAGAGTTGATTAGTAGTTACATGATTTTATTCTTCCTAGGTTAAGAGTAATGACAACAGTTGAGGAGGACCTTTGGCCTTTTTGGATTCTTCATACTTTTAGTTAACGTATGATTCAACCTGTGTTGTGCTTTCGATAATCGCAACGACCCGAAATTTAATCACTTTAAATAGAAATATTTGATATATTTTTAAATAGTTAATTAATGGATTTTATAACTCAAATAAACTTGTTTTAAGTAATAACTAATAATGACGAAGTTTCTTTGGAATTTTGTTTACAAAAATAATTAGTTTGGAGGAAAATAAAAAGATATGACCGAAAATATTTTTTCGGATTTTCGACCTTTTGTTCTCTAAAAGTTGTCGAAAAACATTGTGTACACTAAATTATATATACACATACGTATATAATACCATATGAAATGGTTAGAGTTAAAATAGGTTTAAATATTTACTTAATAAGTAAATAAGGTAAGCTGACTTTTCTTTTAAAATTAAATTAATAAATAAAAAGGTAAAAGGTAATATCTTATCATGAAAAGAAGTGAAGTGATGTGATGAGAAGGGGGTGGTATGGTGGTTGCGTGTAGAATGGGTGGGAGAGGGATGAGTTGGCAACACGATGTGAAGGGTAAAGGAGTAAGGGGTAAATAGATAATTCCTCTATTTCATTTTATATAAAAAACTATTTTTCTTTTTCAATTTTCATTTTACTTCACTTTTTTCATTTCTAAACTTTTACTGTTTCTTTCCAACCTCCCATTTTTATTCCCATGATTTCTAAAAAAACTAATTTAAAAAATCCTTCCTTTTCCTTATAAATCCTTTATAAAACTATTTCAAAAAATTTATTTCCCTCTCTACAACTTCTCTTTTTCAAAACCAAACCAAAAGCACCCCCCTTAAAAGCCAAGTCTGAGCCCACTTTGCCCTAGGCAGAACCCATTAGGTCACTTTAGGCTCCTCAAATTCAAACATTTACAAAGAAACACCAAGTTCGAGTATCAGTTCAAGGTTTGGTGGTAGTTTAACTTGGTTTGGTTGATTTTTGATGAGTAAATCTCACCATTGAAACCAAAGTTTTAAAATTTATTTTGGTGGTAATAATTGTTGCTGGTTGTTTTTTTGGAAAGTGACGTTGTTTGTGTTTAAACATATACGTGATCATCTGCGATGTTTTGTTGTGGACGTGAAAATGTAGTTGAAATGTTTAAGTAATGGTTTGAAAGAGATGGTCTTTACTTATTGTATGAATGTTATTGCATTTTCAATATGTATGAGCTTTTGTATATGGATGTTGTATGTTAAAGGGAAAGTTAGCACTTGGATTGTTTATGTTGTGATTTTGGCATCCCGTATGTTTAATATTATTTACTAATTTATTTTCTAGAAATTTTAAAAAGAATTCCAAACTTAAATTTTTATTTTCAAAGCTGAATACAAATTTTATAAAGTAATTTAAAATAAAGAAGAAAAGGATTTTTAAAGTTACTTTGATTTGTAAAACAAGTCTTAAAGTTATGGTATACGTAGCAATAGTTGTTATCGATGCAATTCGTAAAACGACCACTTTTTGTGTAAACTAAAAGAGTTTTTACTTTAAATATTTTTGACAATCATTTTAAAATATATTGTAAGCCTTAAAATGGAATTTTAAGTTATTAGAAATATTTTCAAAGATTAATTATCTATTAATTAAGTAAAGGTTAATTGTTAATCAATTCAATATCGGTTTAAATTATTATTTCATCATTTGTTTATTAATAAAAGGGTAATTATTAATTAATTATTAGTTAAGTAAAAGATATAATTATTTAAATTAGTTATTAATTAAATATGCTTTATTATTAATTACTAATTATTCAAGTAAGGTTTAATTATTACTTAATTATTAATTAAGTTAACATTCAATTATTACTTAATTATTATTTAAATTAAGTTTTAATTATTATTAATTAATTAAATAAAAGTTTTAAATTTTAAATCACTTTATTTCTAAAGGTCGGTTTGTTTAAAAGCAACTTTCTTTTACGAGGATGGTTTTAAAATACATGGGATTTCTTTGTTTAAGCCATTAAATAGCCAAACAAATATGGTAAGTTATACTAAATGTTGACTCATTTTATGGAAAGTACGTCATCTTGTATGTAGCACTAAAAGTCGATGAGTAGACTTTCCTCTATCCATGAGATATAGAATTTGATTTTCTAGGCGAGGGATAGAGAAGTCGAAACGTCAGGAATGTGATAGGTATAAGAGAATTAATTTCGATAAATGGATCATCATAAATTAAATATATGGGAGATAATTCATTGTACCCTTAACATTAATTTTCAAGGTATGGTAACTCGTCTCTATCCTAGGAAGAAAGAATGTACATCGAGTCAAGGTTAATCTCTAACTTGTCCGACATCATTGTTAATCAAGAGATAGTGTTGTTTGAAACTGAAAAGTGGGGATAAGTATAGGATGTCTTATTTTATTTTATACAAATTTATACTCACTCCAGATAGTGGATTTGTCCACTATCCATAACTTGACCAGTTTTAAATTTATCGAATGTTGGTTTGAAGAGACCGAGATTAGATAACATGAGTAATCTGAAAACCACTTTGAACCAATGTAAGTGTCGAATTGGAAACATCTTAAGATGATGGAATCGAAAATGAAGAACTATGAAGTATAAAGGTTACTTGCTAATACTAAGGGTGATTCCAAAATGGATGTAGTTAATGTAGTGTCTTCGGCTTGTTTATATCCTGAACAACTTGTATAGATGAATGCTAGCATTGCATTATTGCTTAGAGGGCAGTGTTAGCATTATAAGTGACATTGCTAAAACAAGGTAAAATGTAGCCTTACAACCGAGAATGAATAAAACATGGGATATGCTTCAGAGCTATGTAGGTCACACCTACTAGTGTATGGTACAAATCTAGATCGATATTCTAGATTTTGTATGCTAGTGTCCCAGGTACGGTTGTTGATCACAACCGGGGTGGTGACATATTCGGTACTATCCGGTATGGGGTGGACCAGTCACGATTCACAGGAGGTCCATATGAGGCCCTTGATACATTTTATTTAGAGGTGAACTGTGGCAAGTGGTACCCTAGTAGCCTGTCATTATATGGAATCTATTCTCCAGTATGTACCTTAGGGACTTAATTGTGCCCAAATATGTTGGAACATGATGGAAGCATTCCAACTATTGAATATTTATTTTATAACCTAGACATTATTATAATATCACTAGATTTTCTATTGAACTTTTTTTGTCATCGTAAGGTAAAAACCCATCTACTTTTATGTGCGATGTGGTCTTACGAGATACCTTTATTTAAGAGTTTTATAAGTATAAAAGTTCAGTTATTTGGAGGTTTACTAAAACCAGTCCCATGTCTTGCTTGGAGTTTATTCTTTGTTTCCATAAAAACTTTTGGGTACTCAGATTTGTATAAGTAGCTAAGTGGTCTAGGTTCTTCGAATGCATTTTTGAGGAGCATGGAGCAAGTGGCTTCGACGTCATCTATTTTGTTTCTGCTATGTATATATATTTTGTATCAGCATTGTGAGGGCATGCAGTTATAACTGTCCCTAGATGAACTTAGTACTTGCTGTGACACTAATGATTCATTTTGGAAGTGATCTTACGCACAATCATGTATTATATTATATGTGATTGTCTTATGTTGTGAGATTCTATGTTTCTTTTTTATTTTATTTTACCCCATCTTTCAAACATCTAGGTGATCGACACATGAATACCGTGGAAGTATTAAGTGTTGTCTTTAGATGTAAGAAAGGTAGAACGTTACATGTGGTATCAGAGCTATGGATGAGCGAACACATGGGCCATGGTTTGGGTCAACTCATTAGAGATAGGGTTAGAAATACATTAGAATGAGTTTAGCCTATGAGAGCATGTATATGTAATTTATATTCGTATATATATTACACGAGTTTTAGATTAGCTTTGATATGCTTTATTAGTACGTTTTCCTTTAAGATTATGTCGTCTAAGTATTTTGAAGTGACCTTATTATATCCATGTAGTAAGAATGATCAATACGACAATGCAACGTATAAGAGCCAGTATTACCATGACCAACAATAGTTGAGCTATAAATGTTGGAAGAGATGGTGTAGTTGAAGAGGCAGCACCGGTGCAGCCCCATGTGAACTTTGCAGCTCAACTTAAGGACTACACAAATCTGGAAGGAAAGCCGTTTAAGGGCACAAAATCCATCATTGAAGTCCAAGCATGGCTTCATTCTTGTGAAATGATTTTCAAGAGGCTGGATATTTCAGATGAACAGAAGCATTTCATAGCATCCTCGCAGTTGCAAGATGGAGAGGTGACATGGTGGGACTCCGTTACAGCGAATGTTCCAAAGGATGATTTTTCTTAGGCTGGATTTAAGGAGGTGTTTGAAGACCAGTTGATGCTTGCTGTAGAAAAGGATCGTATGTATAGGATTTAGTTAGGATTTTAAGCTAGGAGATTTGTCGGTAGTTGAATATGAGACCAAGATTAATAAGCTATCACGATTTAGGCCGGAGTTAATTGAGATCCCTCTTTAGAAGAATGATATGCTTTGATAGGAATAAGAGAAGGATTTTTGGAAAATATGACTGCCCAACTAAAGGGATCTTATGTGGATTTGGTAGATATGGCTTTGAGGTATGAGGTTCTTGAGAAGAAGAAGCCAGTAGTAGCACCTAACAACAATAAAAGTAACCCGAATAAGTGGAAGTTCAATCCATAATAGAAGAAGCAGTGGAAGGGAAAGGAAGAAGGAGACCAAGGGAATAAGTTTAAGGAAATTGAGTGTTATCAGCGTAACCAGAAGGGCCAACTGTCCAGCTATTGTAAGAATTTTGAAGCTTCAAAACAACAAGGAGGACCTATCTCTCCAACTGTTCAGAAGACACTTTGCTACAATTGTCATCAAATATGGCATATAATGAAGGATTGGCTGCTAATGAAGAAGGGTAAGAAAGCCAAAGTTTATGCCATCAATGATCAACGATTAATCTCCAGGGATGTGAAAGGAAAGAGAGTTCTTAAAGCCACTTTAATGATTAATGACATTTTTGTTCAAGTATTGTTTGATATCGGGGCTTCCTATAGTTTTATTTGTAAAAAAATTCAACCTTCTCTCAAATTGTAGAAACCCGTATTTGTGTGTCTAACCTATAGGAGGTACCACTAATTTGTGCATGATTTGTGAGGATGTGCAAATTACCTTCTTACCCAACATTTTTATTATGACTCGTTTGCCCTAGATTTTAAGCGGTTTGATATTACACTTTGTATGGACTGGTTATTAAAATGTGGAACTGTTTTGGACCGTGTCATGATAATAGTAGTGTTGCAAGCCGAGTCTAGAAAGGTATTGGAAAGAATTTTACGTGAGGAGCCTAGTAAATGAATGAGTAGTTTCTTGTATTCATTAGATTCATCCAAAGAAGTGTTAGGGTCGATAGCAGTTGTTAGGATTTTCGTGATATTTTTTAACATGTTAATAGTCTACATCCACATATGGAGATTGAGTTCTGTATTTACTTAATCCCCGATTGGAGACCTGTTATTCAAGTTATTCTTAAAATGGCTCCGAGAGAGAAGGAGTTAAGGGATCAAACAGATGATTTGTTAAGAAGAGGGCTGGTCAGACCAAGTCATTCTAGTTGGAGAGCAGTTGTTGTTTTTGTTGCAAAGTCAGATAGATCTTTAAGGCTTTATATGGATTACCGAGAGTTAAACAAGCAGAAAATTCAGAATAAGTATCCCTTACCCCGTATAGACAAGCTGTTTGACCAACTTCATAGTGCCTGAGCATTTTCCTAAATTGACCTTGCTACAGGATTTCACTAGTTAAGGATAGCATAGGATAATATCCTCCTAACAGCATTTAGAGGGCCATATTTTTTCTTTAAGTGGTTGATTATGCCTTTTGGGCTAACCAATGTAACCGCTTATTTTGTAGATCCAATGAATTATGTTTTTTGGGATGTTCTAAATAAATTTGTGTTGGTTTTTATAGACAATAGTCTTATTTATTCTAAGACTAAGGATGGACACAGACACCATTTGGAAGTGGTGTTAGAAACATTAAGGAAACATGTTATGAAGGCAAAATTTTCTATGTGTCATTATTGGCAATCAAAAGTAAGGTTCCTCAGGCATATTGTGTCGGGGGATGGAAGTTCGATTGATCCCGCAAAGGTAGATGTTCAATAATGGAAGACACAGCAGAATCCTACAGAGGTCCAAAGTTTCTCAGGCATTGTCGGATTTTATAGGAGATTCATCCAGGACTACTCCAAGATTGCCTCACACCTAACCAAGATTTTATAGGGATTGAAGAATGTCGAAGTTAAGGTTTTGAGATGGATAGCCATGGTATTTTGAGGACGAATAGAAGGTTATGCATTTTTGATGTTGATGGTCATAGGCATGAAGTTTTGATGGAATGACATAAATCTAAATTGACTATCTACCCTGGAGTTAATAAGATGTATTAGGATGTGAAGCAAGAAGGATATTTCAATCTATTTTAGCAAATGTGCGAACAGACATAAAATCAAGGGCGACCACAAAAGAACTGTTGGGTTACTACAAACACTGGAGATCCAAAATTCGAAATGGAAGCAGATATCAATGGATTTTATTGATCGTTTACCTCGATCAAGAAAAGGAAATGAAGATGTTTGGGTCATTATGGATCGGCTAATGAGGAGTGCCAATTTTACTCCAGTAAAGCCAACGAGGACTATGGCGACTTTGACAAAGACTTATATGAGAGATCGTCCAACTGTGTGGAGTTTCTATTAGTATTGTTAGTGATCAGGATCCAATCTTTACTAATCAATTTTGGGAAGCGTTGCAAGTAGCTTTTGAAACAAAGATAAGTTTGAGCACATCATACCACCCTCAAGTCGATGGTCAAACTGAGAGAGTGGACCGGATCTTGGAAGACCTTTTAAGAGAGTGTATCTTGGACTTTGTAGGATCGTAGAAGGATCATCTGCACTTGACAAAGTCCTCCTATGATAATAGAATTCTAATTGCAACGGTAGAAAAATAGCAAATATTTGATTACAATGGAGTCTAGAGTAACCTGCAACGTAAAGATCCTCCTAATGACCTATCGGACCAAAATTTATAGATGAAGACGACCAAATATCTCATTGAAATATCGACTGAAGGACTTTCTAAACCTATGGGCCCACTAGAGAGATTCCTAGGCCCAATTTCCAAGGAGGAGAGATTAGTATCGATCCCTTCACTGGTCAAATGCTGGATAACGGTCCCTATGTGATCCCTAGGGCAGGTTCCCTAGGGTCTTTATATCTTGCTCCTCAAATTTCATATGCATTGGACCTGTAGATCTCGAGATATTGATTGTTTTCCACAAGAACACTCTTGTACTTGAGACTTGTCGATCCTTTTTGTTAGAGCCAAACTATGTCGATCCCTCTCATGAATTGAACCATATTCCATACTTCAAACATTCTATATCGCATACCTATAAATTCCATTTAATCTTGACTTCATATTACCGTATGTACTTGACTTTAATGGTAGCCGAATCTAACTTGTGAAATCGGTTTAATATAGCTGGGATAATATTCTGGATAACACTTGCCCATCAAAGTGCGTTTTCTGATGAACATGACGTACTTTGAATCAGAGCAAGTTAGAGTCGTCGACAAGAAATCCGTCCAGTTTTCTGAATAATTGCTATCCATATGCGGAATTACTTTTTGAAGGTGCTATATTCCTCATTGATCGTCATGATGCTTGGTTGATTTCAAATGGTATAAACCCAGGCTATATTCAGTTAATATATGCAAGTCTGGTTCCGCATGTCTAACTAGTTTTGGTTATTCGGTCCAGCTTCGAACTTAAAAGCTTCAGGTTTGATTCCAATTTCCATCGATTTCAAAAATTAAAATTTCAAGGTCATATACATGTGTGTTCATATAAATGTTTTTTTTCCGTGGTTCCTGAACGTACTTGTACGTTCATGGATTGTCACTAATTTCACTACATTTTGTATGTTCATGTTTTTTCTCTTTCTTTTCTTTTTCTTTGGTAGGGATCGACACATGCATAGCCGATCCTTCATTTTTATTCTTTATGCTCACAGGGATCGACATATTGATAGCGGATCACTCTTCTTTCGCTTACAACTATAGGCCAAACTCCTCTTCATTTATTCCATGTCGACCCCTCCTTTTATATATATGCTTTAAGACTCAATGCTTTTTATACCGAACCATCTTCCTTCATTTTACTGTTTGAACCCCACACTCCTTATACAAGCCATCATTCCACCTTTCTAACTTCACTTGTCTAATTTTCCTAATTTCTATCTTTGCATTGAACCCTCTTCTTCCATTCACAAAACCGAACCCTGCTATCCTTAGCTCAAATTCCATTTGCAATCTAGCATATCCCACGAACTTGTCTCTTCTCCCCTTCCAATTCGAACACCTCCAAACGCTCGCCCACACTTTAGCTGAAATACTCACATAGGTAGGCTTTTATGTTATACTCTTTGATTTTATAATGTGATAATGGATTCCATATTATTGGCGATTTTAATGGTACTTGATGCCACAATGGTCAAAGTGGCTTGTGGACATGAAAGAGTTCGGTAGGATAAATATGGAGGAGGAAGAAAGGAGAGTAGAGGAGGGGTTGGTTGGGATGTAGTGTATGGCGTAGATATGCTGATCCTTGGTTTGATGATGTGGGAGAGGGATTGGTAGTGAAGCTTCTTAGGTGGATGACTTAAACAGTAAGGTTGGAGGGATCGATGAAGTGGATCCACGTGGGAGGACCAATGTTGGATATTTAGTGGAAGATGGTGTAGTAGAGGGATCAGTAGGATTCTAATAGTAAAGGGATCGGTAGTGTTTGTTGTGAGAGAGGGATCATTACCACTAGGTTGAGGAGAGAGATCGGTTGAAATGCTTTGGGATAGGGATCGGTATAAAGGGTTCGACACATAAGGATCGGCACACATGCTTTTCTGACTTGAAACCTAATCCATACTTGCTTCTTTGAATAATTACTACCAATTCACTTCAACGAACTTGTATATATGATGACGATGAACATTAGAACTTGCATACTCACTGTTGAACTTGAGATGAACAATCAGATCCTTGGAACTTTCAACATGAATTTAAACTTAGCATATGGACTTGAATGGTAGATTTTGACTTTAATATGCTAATAGTCGATGCCAAAGCTTTCTCAACTAATCAATCTCCTTGCCAGTTGAGACAGTCAGTGATGACCGTCACTCTGGTCGGAATCCAAAGTCTCGTCACTTAACTACATTCTCTTATTTAAAGTTATTTATTTCTATTATACACTACACTACGCCGCACTAGCTCACACTTAACATAGGGGAAAAGGTAATTTTTCTAATCTTGATTTTCTACTGAGTATAGTTAATATGAACTTTAGATGCTCAGAGCATATATCTGAAATGTCTTCTAGACCAGTCCCGCAACATAGCAATCATGAAGCAAAATCAAGCTCCGCGATTATATCTGGCTGGCTATCCCTTGGTCATCAGGCCGAACAAATGGAAGTTTCTTGCCCGTCGATCAACCTTTTTTCAGATGTTCCCATCCTCCCGGTGAAGGACGTAAGTCATGCGTCCAACATAGTAAGAGGCATCGTTCTCTTAGATAACTCGATAGGTTTTTGGTGAAGCTGCCCTTCCAGGAAGTGTTCCATGCACGAAATTCCATTTGGAGACATCTTGGTTCCTTCGATAAATGACCGGCCTCACTTGCCACCGGAGGGGTACAAATGTGCAACGAATTCATGTGCTAGGCCAGATGTGTGCCACCCTTTAATTCATTTATTTGAGAAATGTTAAAATATCTTGGAATAGCTCCCACTGAACTTCACCCGAATAACTATGCTTTCCTTCATGGAACTTTTCTACTGTTCATGAGCATTCTATTCTGCCCACCAAATCTTGAGGACATAAGGTTCATATATAACTTTAAACAACGGTCAGGAAGTCCTTCTTATGTTTTTCTTGAGCCTTCACCCAACTGCCGAGTCTTAAGGGGTTCTTGGAATAAACATTCTCTTTTCAAACACGATTGGTTCTATGTTCGATGTCCACCTGGCTTCGCAAGGCGATGGTTGGAAGGATGTAAGTGTCGTCTTCACTTCATTCTTAAGTCCATTAATCCAAGTCATTTTTTAGAATCAACTAACATCATGAATATCTACATGTGTTTGCCCATGTTCTAAGGGCATTAATTTCTCAAGAGCCATCTCCGTTATTCGTGCTACCCCTATTGAAGATAGGGACATCGAACTTCTCATAACTGACAAGTTATTATATCTATTCAGATTGTTGGAAGAGGGTAGTAGAATTAGGCTCGTAGGAAGTGCAGCGTTATCAAGAAACGTCGTAAAGTAAGAAAGGAATGTCAACAATCCTGTCATGCCCCCAGTTGAGGGGACTGAGGATAACGTTGACGAAGGCAAAATTAGTGATTCCCATACCAATAGGCCTAACGACGCTGATGCAGGCCTAGGCAAGGCGCCAGTGGTTGAATCGTCACAAGGTGCCTAATCCCAAATGTCAACTAAGATAAGGAAGAAGCTGGCATAGAAACTTCACAGAAGACAAAATGCTATAGATCTAGAATTTTTTATCACTTTTATTAACGAAGAGTCATCTTCCCAACTCTTAGAAAGTTCAATGAAAGTATTTTCAAATCTTCGGACTCCCGATGACATTATGACTTACAACTTCCCAAATATCAATATCGAGGGGCTCAATTCTCCTGTCAGTAGTGGTTGGTATTCTTTTTACCGATAGAGGAGAGAAAATACTTATAAGCAAGGCTACTTCTATTGATCTATTAGGGGGAAACACTAGGACTACACGCTCTTGATTAATCTTTTGCATAATGGTTACTTATAAGTTCTCATTTGGTCTTTGCAAGCGCAATGACTCAGTCTTTGGCTTTTGATTGCCTAAGGAGCTCTTTGACGCAAGTGCAATGACTCGGTTCTCATATGGATTAGCCTAAAGAGTGCATTGAGAAGGAAGAGTTGCTGAAGAGAAAGGCCAAAGCTAAGCCCACCAAGGTGGACATTGATGATCCACACCTTGTCCCACTACAAGTCATTCCGCTTGGTGAGTCGATGCCCAGAGAACTCCCTCCAAGCTTCGAACGCTCTCCCGCCAAAAGTAAGAAAATATCAAGGAAGATAACAAGTGGAAGTTTAGACAATGCCACTCTAAAAAAATCCAAAAATGAGTGAAGATTGAAGAAGTAGTCGTCGCATCCGCTCAGTGTGTACATAGTTTGCATAGCTGTTTGTTCGTTGTTTGTTTTTTTATTTGTCGTGGTTGTACGAGTACGACACCCATTTTTTTGAATAAACTAGTACCATAATTTTGAAACTTATCATATGAATAAAAGTTTTTGTTTTCTGTTTAGCTCTCGTGTGAACTGTTATTTAAGTAGTTGAACTATTACTTTCCATTCAATGTTCTCGTAATTCACTGTTCGTTAATTCTGATAACAATCCACCAGCTCTATCCCAAGGCCTCCATGTAGTCGTGGCCTTGAGGCGCATCAAATGTTAGGCTCAAGCCTTAGTTCTATGCCGTCGAATTCAGTGGTTTGAGTATATACTCATGCCCCAAGTCTTGGGTTAGAGGGGTTAGATGATAGATGGTCGATCTCCATCCTTAACAAGTTTATACTCCTTCTGTCAGTTTTAGGCTGGAGTTCATGGAATAGTGAATGGTTAAACCGCACTCATCTATTTGTTTATACTCATATCTACACTCTAGGGATAAGAATTAGTTGATGGGTGATCGAATCGCACCCAATTTATGTTTATACTCTAATCCGCACTCTGGGAACTTAGAGTTATTTAGTGGGTGGTCAATTCACACACGATTTATGTTTATACTCCAGTCCACGGTCTGGGCACTTAGAGTTATTTTACGGGCGGTCAATTCACTACTGATTTATGTTTATACTCCAGTCCATGCTCTAAGGGCTTAAAATTTTATTTTGCGGGTAGTCGATTCACACCCATTTATGTTTATACTCTAGTCCGCACTTTGGGGACGTAGATTCATTTCGGAGAGTAGTCAGATCGTACTTTTCTTAATTGATTGATTTGCCACCCAAGGTTGGGGTTTGATTTAATGAGTGATCAATCATGTCACGATCGCTCTTATTTTATTTTACTCCCATTGTTTAGCGAGATTTATTCGATCATCAGATGGTCGATTCATATCCATTCCTCGTTGTGTATCTCGTCCGTTGGATTATGAATGAGAATTATCAAATGGACAATCAGACCACACACATCTTGTTTAGTCCCATTAGGAACTAGCGTAACTAATTATTTCCAAACTTTGAGAACCTGTTTGTACATATCGACATCAATCAATTTCGTCATTCAACTAATTCATAATGCTACAATAAACATAAGTATGAAGGAAGTTTAAAACTTTATTTAATAAATGGAAAGGAATGACATAATCTATATTATTACATATATGGAAAGTCAAATGCTATAATAAATTTTGAAAGTAGATAAACTAAATGAAAAAGAAATAAACTAAGTCAAATAGCATCATAAATGCTCGCTATTCCATGCCCTTGGAAGTGTGATGCCATCAACAGTCACTAGCTTAAAAGTTCCCTCTCCAAGCCTCTGTTGAATAACATACGGTCCTTCCGAGATTGGATTCAGGTGTGAAGGTGTAGGAAAAACCATTTCAAGACAAGATAGCCGATTTCAAAGGTTCTAGGTCGAAATTAAATGTTGTAGTATCAAGTTACTCGATGTCGCTGCATAGCTACCCTCAAATTACCTTCCTCGTGCTTCTCATCTATAAAGTCGAGAGCTTCCAAGAGGTGATCTTTATTTGTTTTGGGATCATAATAAGTCACTCGATGAGAAGGAACTTCGAGCTCAACAGGAATGACGGCTTCAGAACCGTAAGCAAGGGCAATTGGAGTATGAACAATCATGGACTTGTGGGTGGTCCAGTAAGCCCACAGCGCTATCGGAAGTTTATCCACCCACTTACCTCTAGCTTTATCCAAATGCTTCTTCCAAATGGACTTTATAATTTTGTTCACAGCTTCAACCTGTCCATTTGCTTGAAGGTGAGCGACTATTGCAAACCGCCTTTCAATTTGATACCTTTGACAAAAGTCTTTGAATTCAATACTGTTGAATTTAGTCCCATTATCTATTGCAATAGTCCATGGAAGACCGAAATGACAGATGATGTTACGAACAATGAAGTTGATCACTTTCTTGGTTGTTATCGTGGCTGAAGGTTGTGATTCGGCCCATTTGGTGAAGTAATCAATCGCGACGATAGCACACTTGTACCACCTTTAGAGATCGACAAGGAATCGATAATATCTATACCCCAACATGGCAAACGACCATAGGATGACTATTTGCGTGATTTCCATCGGTGGAGCATTTGGGATATTTGCATATATCTGGCACTTGTCACATTGCCTTACATCGTCAGCGACATCTCGATTGAATTTTGGCCAATAATACCTAAACAAAGTATTTTCTTTGCTAGAGTTTGCCCTCAAGTGTAATTGCCGCATTCCCCTTCATGAACTTCTTTTAGGACCCATTTTATCTCATCATGGGCGATACACCAGAGTAGAGGAACAAAAAAAACCTTTTTGCACATAATTCCTTCTTGCAGGATATATCGTGAAGCTTTATGAAGGACTCATCACACTTCAATTCTTTATTCAGATAGGACTCCCTGTATCAAATAGTTTTTAATCGAATTCATCCACGAATTCCTCTCATGCTCCACATCTAGTATCCAGTTGATTTATATCATGTTTACAATTGGGGCATTTAATATTTTGACCAGAACTAAGTCCATCTGTTGTGCACTGCCGGTGCTAGCAAACTTTGCCAATGAATCAACCTCTCTTTTTTGATTCCGTAGAATATGTGAAATGTCATAGTACTCAAATTCAATCGACAACTATTGGACTTGGGTAAGATATGGAACAAGCTGTTGTCCTTTAGCTCGATAATCTCCCGAGCTAAGTATACTACCAACTGTGAATCGTAAAAGATTTCAGGAGACTATACTCCTAGTTCTCTAACGAGTTTAAATCCAACAATCAAAGCCTCGTACTCAGCTTCGCTGTTTGACACTAGTAAATCAATTTTAAAGCATAATACACCGAACGATTTTTAGGAGTTACAAGCACAATTCCATCTCTAGAACAATGATCACTAAATGCTCCATCAGTATACAATTTTCATCGTATGGTTGGGATTTCACTACTCTTTGGCATCATGCTAGTGAATTCTGTTATAAAATCTGCCAGTGCCTGGCCATGATAGCCATCCGAGGGAGATAAGTGATATCGAATTGATTAAGCTAGATATTCCACTTGATTAATCTTTCAAACGTCTCAGGTCGCTGCAGGACCTGTCGTAATAGCTGGTCAGTGTAAACATGTATCGGGTGAGCCTGGAAGTATAGGCGGAGCTTTTGTGATGCAATTAGCAAGCAATATGCTAACTTTTCTATTTTTGGATAATTCTTTTTAGCTCCCATCAAATGCTTGATGATGTAATAAACTAGTCCCTAAATTCGATTCTCCTTACGAAATTATATGCACTTATAGCATGTACTAACATGGCTCAATAGATTTATAAATGTTCATGATCCACCAACTTTGACAAGATGGGCTCCCTCCAAATGATTCACCAAAGCTTGAAATGCATCTTTACAATCTTGTGTCGATTTGAAATTTATTTTCCCATTCCTAATCCAGCTAAGAAAAGGAATCATTTGTCGGTAGCTTTGAAAATGAATCAGCTCAAGGCAATAATTAAGCCAACAACTTTCCCATTCAGACTTTGTACTTGTTTGATAGTCTTTGGCGCTTGAATATTGCAGATAGCTTGAATCTTCTCCGTATTAGCTTTGGTTCCATGGGCGTTAACAATAAAATCCAAGAACATCCCTGATGTTATGCCAAAAGAACACTTCAAAGGATTGATTTTCATCTTGCAATGTCACAGGATGCCGAACATTTCTGCCAATACTCTAATCTGGTCGCTTGATCATCATGACTTCATGAGCATATCATCGACATATACTTCCATCGTTTTTTCAATCTGATTTTTAAACACCCTATTGACCAAGAGTCGGTAAGCCGCTGCTGCATTCTTTAGTCCAAACGACATCAACAAATAGCAGTATAATCCAATATCGGTAATGAAACTAGTGTGCTCTTAATTAGGTATGCCCATAGGGATTTGGTTATATCCCGAGTACACATCCGTGAAAGATAGAAATTCATGTCCTATGGTTGAGTCCACCAACTGATCGATCATTGGAAGGGGAAAACTGTCTTTAGGACGCGCATTGTTCAAGTCTGAGTAATCAATACATGTTCTCATTTCCAATTCGCCATTTTCACAAGCATAGGATTAGACACCTACTTAGGGTAGAGGGCATTGCAAATAAACCGATTGTCTTTGAGCGTATCCACCTCCTCTTTAAGGGCAGAATATCTCTCCAGATCCATCCCATCTTTTTTGTTTCACAGGGACATGCCTTGAGTCGATGGCTTGTAATGGCAAGAGAGATTCCACACATGTCAGAGTGAGTCTAAGCCAACATGTCAAGATTTGCTCGGAGAAATCCAGCAAGTTCTTTCATCATCGGGGGGTTGAGCTACGATCCAATCTTCAAGACTGTGATGGGTCGTCATAGCTAAATGTAATGTCAATTATCAGCTCAGCCAGTGCAGCCTTGATTTCTTTGGGCTCCTCTTCGTCGTCTCTCGCATCTATATCTCCATAGAACCGATTGTGGTGCCCGAGCTAAAGCTTAGGCGCTAGCTGTCAATCTTCGGTAGCTTAGATGCGGACAATCTTGTCCACACCCTTACCTTTCTCTTTGCGTTGAGCATCTCTCAATTCAGCTACATAATAAGCATGTCCAGTCGCCTGATCAACATGAAAAACCCAACACCATTATCTGTCGAAAACTTCAAAGTCAAACACCATATGACAAGGGCTGCTTAGAACTTGGCTAGGGCCAGTTAGCTCAGAAAAACATTATAACGAGAGTCAACATCCAAAATAACAAATAGCAAGATTCGTACTCTCCTAAGGTCACATTCTCCCAAGTCTACAGGTAATTCAACATGACCAACGGCTTCAGTTGCAACACCGTCAAAACCGTGTAGCAGGCTTCAGATGGCTTTAAGCCCTTGGCTTTCATTTTCATTTGATCATAAGATTTTTTGAAAATTATATTTACTGAACTTCAACAATCAATTAATATCCTTCTCACAATAGCGGGGCCGATCATGGTCGAAATGACCATTAGGTCGATCGTTGGAGCCTCCATCTTGTCCGCATCTCTCTTTCTAAACATGATATCATCTATTATTGTATGCTGCTATTTTGTCAAAGCTCCATCTTCTGTATTCGAACAATATTCAAAGTCCATATGCTTAACCTCGCTAGCTTAGCGCTCTATCTCAAGCCCGCTCTTATCTGCTGGGTGCGATCCTCCAACTATCTTATTTACTTCCAATCTTCCACCAATTCGTGCAACCTACTTAGCCCTGTGTGTACTTGTCCTCGGTTGAGGTCGGATGTCCCCTACTTGCCATCCTAGGGTTTTTACAAATTGTTGTAACTTCCTTTCCCGAATCATCCTTTTTGATAATATCCTATAGATGCCTGCACTCGTTCGTACCATGTCCATAGCATTCATGGAACCAATAATATTTTTCGGTTTGTTTCTGCT
This sequence comes from Allium cepa, assembly GCA_030765085.1. Lineage (NCBI taxonomy): Eukaryota > Viridiplantae > Streptophyta > Magnoliopsida > Asparagales > Amaryllidaceae > Allium > Allium cepa. The sequence continues at coordinate 132,431,040 of CM060934.1, forward strand.
TCTCAGTTGATTCTTTTGGAGGCAGCTTCCTATATTGCATATTAATGTAGGTAGGCAAATAGATATCATCGAAGCATGTATTCAACTGTGTGTAAGTATATTCAACTGTGTGTAAGTATCATACATTGGATTCCTAGGCTTCCCTCTTTCAGAATCCCTCTTTCATTCTCGGACCCTATCCAAGCTTTTCTTTTGCTGATTTGGCCTGTTTTGGACATTCATTTAAAATTTTCCAAAGCTATCATTGGACCGATTTATTGCATATTGATTACTTTGTGCTCCCACTTTTCTCGGTCCTGCAACTTTCTTTTTCGTGGAGGACTTGGCTTCCTCCTTTCTCAAATACTGAGCCCCCTTTGCATAAAAGCATTCCAATATTGCGGGTGGCTTGCTAGCTAACCAATTGCTGAAATTATATTCTAGATCTATACCTCTCGACATGGCTATCAATATCGCATGGTCATTCGAATTACTGATTTCTATAACAACTAAAAAAAATCTCTCCATATAATCTTTTAAAGGTTTGTCTGGAGCCCGAATCACGCCGGACAAGGACATTACATCTTTAGGATGAGTTGCATGGATTTAGAACTGCACCAACTTTGTTTCCAAATCATAGAATGTAGAAATTGATCATGGGGGTAATCTTGTGAACCACATCGTTGTTATTCCAAAGAGAGTTATGAGAAAGCATCTACACTTGGTTGGATCATCCACTCCCACAGAATCCATCAGCCATTCGTATCACATGATATGCTGCCTGGGGACAAATTTTCCCTCATAGGCGGGCATTGATGGAATGTTGAACCTCCTTGGATACTCTACATGTAAAACATTATCAGTGTATGGCTTCTCGAGATTTCCCAGTCATTATTAGTAAAGCCCTGGCTCTCTCTCACTAACTGCCTGACAACTACTAATAAGTCCGACGTTTGGATAGTTGGTGCCAAGTGGTGGTCGTGCTCCACCTCACGTGAATGGTCTGGTCGATGTATGTGGATCATTCCACGCCTTATTGGTTCACTATCTTCCCAATATGTATCTTGTAAACTCACTTCACCGACATTCCAAGAAAGGATTTGGTCAACATTTAATTGAACTCTAGCATCCAAACTAACTAAGGCAGCTCCAACTTGATTGCCATGATGCATAGATGGCTTCCATCTTTTGATGGAGGGATCAGCACTGACCTATCTTGGCAAATCACGATGGTTTACAGGTTGATTCCTTGAAGTTTCAATACGATATTCATCTGTTTTGCGATGCCTATGCCTATGATACTTGTCCGATGAGCTAGAACTATCTGATGACGAGTAAAGAGTGGGTTCACACATAGATTTCCCTCATTGCCGCTGATTGATTTATTTCATCAAGTTGATATTTGTCTGAATTTGTTGATTTAATTGTCGATTGCTCTCTATCATCTCTCTCATTAAATTATGAAATTCAGCTCTTGTAATAGAATAAGTAGGATCTATACTTCAACTAGTTCAGCATTCACATTCATTGGTTCATTGCTTAGGCCTCCCTACTAGATGTTAGCATTCTCATTTCCTTCCACATTCTTAGAAGCAGATCTCTATTCGTTACCATTATTGATAGCTCTGCTTAGATTTCTGCAAATATGAGTATTATGAGCAACTTATTGAAGATAACAGTAAATCTTCTTTAGGGGATATATCTAATCCAATGGCAACAAAGAGATCCTAATAAACTGAGAATCAAAGTTCTCGATGAAAGCACTAAATTTTTTGCAACTAAATTGGTAACAAACACCCAAGAATAATTTTTGTAGAGAAGTAAGTGAAGAAAACCAAAATTAAACTGAGTAGGTGAATTAGTAAGCAACAGAGAGTATGCTATAATCAGAGACAAGAAAATGTATAGTGGTTTGGCATTGTATACCTATGTCCACTTTGAAGATTATTCTTTATTAATTACTTATAAATCTAATTACAGCAGTAGAAAATAGCAAGTATTTGATTATAATGGAGTCTAGAGTAAAGAACACTGTAAGGTCCACCGAATGACCTATCAAGCCAGTATTTATAGATGAAGACGACCAAATATCCCTCTGAAATCTCCATTGAAGGACCTTATAAACCATATAGGCCCGCTAGAGGGATCTCTAGGCCTAATTCCCAAGGAGAAGGGATGGGTGCTGATCCCTTCTTTGGTCGAATTTTGGGTGATCCCTATGGTGGCTTCTTTATGCAAAAATATGCTTAGCCTCCAAATTTCATGTCATTTAGATCAATGGAGCTCGAGTTATTGTTTGATCTTTGCATCGACATGGCTTGCAAGTTGCTTTCTATCGTTCCCTTTCAAGGGATGTAAGCCGATCCCTCCAACCTTGCCCTTTTGATGTGCAATCCCTACAATAGGTTCCATAAGGTCCTTATATCTTATGTCTTAATTTTCATATGCATTGGACTTGTAGATCTCGAGATATTAATTTTTTTCCATAAGAACACTCTTGTACTTTGAAACTTACCAATCCCTCTTGTTGGAGCCAAACTATGCTAATCCATCCTACGTATTGAACCATATTCCGCACTTCGAACATTTTACGTTGCATTTCTATCAATTCCATTCGATCCTCATTTCATATTACCATCTGTATTTGACTTTTGGGCCTCACAATTACCATTCTAGCGTCATCAACCTTGAATGTAGTTGAATCTAACTTATGCAATCAGTTTAATAAGATGAGTTAAGATGCCGAATAATAGGTTCAGTGGAGTGAAGACCCCAGAGACTACACTTAGGAGACTAAGGACAACATGATGAAGGCTTATCCCGAGTTAGTGTTAGGATAGTAGTTTGCTTATTGTGTGAATTTTGCGCCCTCTAAGTATATAAAGATATTTTCTGAGTCTTGAAAATGAAATAATTTGTGAATATACTTATATTATTGAGATAAGTATATGGAAATATTTTCCAAATACTGAATTTAAAATAGTTTTAAGAATATATTTTTACAAATATTTTGAAATAAATATTTGGAAAGTGATTTAATTAGTAAAAGATTAATTAACCAGGCCTAATGACTGCTTATGTGCTAGATTTGGTTTGTTGTTTTGGTAGTTAAATAACTGACTATCAAAATTTGACCATTTTTGGTTCCTTGACTTGATGTGTGAACAGATTAGTCGTGCACTTAGTACGAAGCCAACTTAGTAGGCCTAACTTTTGCCATGTGTTAAGAATGAGGTTTTGAGTAGTGCAGAGTGACTATGGTACTCCATTCTACCGAGCTTTCTTCTTGGCCGAAGGATAACAATTTGAGGGTTGGAAACGTGATAAACAAGACTTGGATTCCTTACGAAGTTGAGGGCCGCTTTTCGATTGTTGACCCGAAAAGACCGAGATTGGATTTATCTGAAAATTACTTCGAACTAACATATTCATTCGAAAGTGCAGATTGTTGATGATGATTTTGAAGATAGAGATCTTCTTGATGTAGGACTTCTTGCCACTAGTCTCACGGTTTCATATTATATATATGGTGATGGTAGTGCTTCATTTTGAGAATCTTCGATGCATGGACTTATCGCTACTAATCCTAGGGGAGATTCCCGACAGGATGTGGTAGGAGAGTACCTTCGATTTGTCGTGTTCCTGGATAACTTGTAAGGACGAATGTTTGACGTTGAATTTCTAGATCACGATGATTGACCTCTATAAACCTATCATTTTTTTGGTGGTAGAGAAGGCAAGTTCTCTTATATTAACACCCTTTCCAGAGACATACGAGCTCAAGAGTTATATATTTGTAGAAACCAGTTGTGTGGAATGGCAATGTGACATTCAAAGTGGAATGTGCCATGTCAAAGGTAATCTTTACCTCGAACCTCATCATTCGGAAATGAAAGGAATGGGGTAGAATCGGCAGGGCTAAGTTGTTTGCTCCCATTAGGATATGGTCATCACCTTTCTAGATCTCTCTCCATTTGTCGAGTATGTTGTGTATGTTGTAGCCATGGATAGGTCGGGAACGGCCGGGGTGATGTCATATTCGGTACTCCAGTGAAGGGGTAGGCCTATAGTTGCGTAGTATGTACCTTTTGTATGTGTTTCATTATGTTTAATATATGGCCTCTTGAGTTATTTTGAGTTATCATTTTGGTGTGTTAATTTCGGGATGAAATTCTTTTAAGGAAGGAGAATATAATGACCCAAAATTTAATCACTTTAAATATGAATATCTAATATACTTCTAAATAATTAATTAACGAATTTTATTACACGAGTAAAACTCTTTTAAGTAATAACTAATAATGGTGAAGTTGTTTCGGAATTTGGTTTACAAAAATAGTTAGTACGAAGAAATATATAAAATATGACTGAAAATCATTTTTTGGACTTTCGACTTTTTATCCTCTAAAAGTTGTCTGAAAACATTGTGTACACTAGAATATATATACACATACATACATATATAATAACATATGGAATGGTTAGAGTTAAAATAGGTTTAAATATTTACTTAAGTAAATAAGGTAAGTTGAGTTTTCTTCTAAAATTGAATAGGTAAATAAAAAAGAAAAAGTTAAAAGGTATCATCTTACCATGGAAAGAAGTGAAGTGATGTGATGAGAGGGGCTAGTTTGGTGGTTGCACGTAGAATAGGTGACAGAGGGATACGTTTGCAACATATTGTGGAGGGTAAAGGACTAAGGGATAAATAGGTAATTCCTCTATTTCATTTTATATAAAAACTATTTTTCTTTCTCCAATTTTTATTTTTCTTCACTTTCTTCAATTTAAAACTTTTACTCCTTCTTTCCAAGCTCCCATTTTTGTTTCCGTGGTTTCCAAAAAAACTAAGTTAAAAAATCCTTCCTTTTCCTTTTAAATCGTTTATAAAACTATTTAAAAACTTTTATTTCCCTCTTTACCCTTATCTTTTTCGTAACCAAACCAAAAACGCCACCTCAAAAGCCAAGGCCGAGCCAAAATTCACCCTAGGCCGAACTCTTTAGGCCACTTTAGGCTCCTAAAAATTACACTTTTACAAAGAAACACCAAGTTCGAGTGTTGGTGCAAGGTGTGGTGGTAATTTGACTTGATTCGGTTGATATTTGGTGAGTAAATATCATCGTTGAAACCAAAGTTCTAAATTTTATTTTTGCTGATAATAATTGTTGCTGGTTTTTTGGTTTAGAAAGTAATGTTGCTTGTGTTTATACGTATATGTAAAGTTTTGTTGTGGACGTGAAAATGTAGTCGAAATGTTTAAGTAATGGTTTGCAAGAGATGTCCTTTACTTGTTGTATGGATGTTGTATTTTAAAGGGAAAGTCAGCACTTGGACTTGTTTATGTTATGGTATCAAGATCTCGCGTGTTTAACCCTTATTTACTTATTTATTTTCTAGAAATGTTTTATAAAGTTTCCAAACTTTACTTTTTGTTTCCAAACCTTATAAAAAGTGATAAAGTAATTTAAAATATGAAAGGAAAGGATTTTTAAAGTTACTTTGATCTGTAAAACAAATTTTAAGGTTATAGTGTCCAAAATGATAGTCGATATGGATGCAGTTCGTAAAACGACCACTTTTTGTGTAAACTAAAAGTGTTTTTACTTTAAATATTTTTGAAAAGTATTTTAAAATATATTACAAGTCTTAAAAAGGAATTTTAAGTTATTAAAAATATTTTAAAGATTAATTATTTATTAATAAAGTAAATTTAATCAATTAAGTAAAGGTTTAAGTTATTATTTAATTATTTATTTATTAGGTAAAGGTTAATTATTCATTGATTATTAGTCCAGTAAAAGATATAATTATTTAAATTGATTATTAATTAAATAAGGTTTAAGTATTAATTAATTATTAGTCAGGTAAGGTTTAATTATTACTTAATCATTAGTTAAGTTAAGAATTAATTATTATTTAAACAAAGGGATAATTATTATTTATTAATTAAATAAAAGTTATAAATCTTAAATCACTTTATTTTCAAAGGTCGGTTTGTTTAAAAGCAACCTTCTTTTATGAGGATGGTTTTAAAATACAAGGGATTTCTTTGTCTATGCCATTAAGTAGCCAAACAAATATAATAAGTTATATCAAAACATTAACAGATTTTACCGAAAGTAAGTTATCTTGTATGTAGTACTAAAAGCCGATGAGTAGAGTAGACTTTCCTCTATCTATGAGTAGAACTTGATTTTCTAGGCGTGGGATAGAGAAGTCGAAATGTCAAAAACATGATAGATATAAGAGAGTTAATTTCGATAAATGGATAATGATAAAATAAGTATATGCAAGATAATTCATTATATACTTAATAATAAATTTCGAAGTAAGGAAAATCGTCTCTATCCCGAGAAGTAAGAATATATATCGAGTCAAGGTTAGTCTCTAACTTGTCCAACTTCATTATTAATCAAGGGATAGTACTATTTGAAATCGAAAAGTGGGGACAAGTACATGATGTCTTATTTTTATATGCAAATCTATACTCGCCCCGGATGGTGGATTTGTCCACTATCGATAACAGGACCAGTTTTAAATTTATCGAAGGTTGGTTCAAAGAGAATGAGATCAGATAGCATGAGTTATTCGAAAACCACTTCGATCCAATATAAGCATTCAAATTAGAACATTTGAAGATGTTGGAATCGAAGTTCGATGATCTTTGAAGTACAAGGGCTCCTTGCTACTAATTATGAGGGTGATTCCAAAATGGATGCAGTTGAAGTTATTCGATTTGTTTATATCCTGAACAACTTATATGGATGAATGCTAGCGTTGTACTGTTGCCTAGATGCAGTGCTAGCATTCCAAGTGGGATTTCTAAAAAGACATAAAACGTAGCCTCAAGCGTCACAACCAGGAATGAATAAAATATGGGATACGTTTTAGGGCTATGTAGGTCGCATCCATTAAGGTATGTTCATCATCCGATCTTGATCGATATTCTAGATTTTGTATGCTAGTTACCTAGGTATGGTTGTTGATCACAAATGGGGTGGTGACATATTCGGTACTATTCAGTAAGGTGTAGGCCGATACTGATTTGTAGGAGGTCTATGTGAGGTCCTTGGTACATTTTATCTAGAGGTATACGGTGTTAGATGGTACCCCAGTAGCCTTACCATTGTATGGAATACATTTTTCAATAAGTGTCATACGGACTAAGTTGTGTCCAAATATATTAGAACGTGAGATGCAAGCATTCCAACTATGTTGAATATTTATTTTAAACCCTAGACATTATTATAATATAAGTTGATTTTCTATTAAAATGTTTTGATTATCCTAAGGTAAAAACTCATCCATGTTTATGCGCGTCGCAGTCTTACAAGTTACCTTTATTTAAAGAGTTTTATAAGTATAAAAATTCAGTTGTTTGTAGTTTTACTCACATCAAACTCATGTCTGGTCTAGAGTATTTTCTTTGTTTCCCTAAAAAACTCTTGGGTACTCAAATTTGTATGAGTAGCCAAGTAGTCCAGGATCTTTGGATGTATTTTGGAGGAACATGCGGCTTCGACGTTAGCTAGTTATTTATTTTATTTCCGCCATGCATGTATATTTTTTATTATCATTGTGGGGCATGTACTTATAATTGTCCCTGGCTGAAGTTAGTACTTCTTCTGATTCTAATGATTCGTTTTGGAAGTGATCTTATGTACTATCATATATCCTATTATATGCGATCGTTTTGCATTGTGAGATTTTATGTTTCTTTCTTGTTTTCTTTTTACCCTAATGGCTTGTCTTTCGTACATCTAGATGATCGACACATGAATATCGTGGATGCATTAATTGTCATCATTAGGAGTAAAAATGGCAGATCATTACAATAACAAAGATGAAAATTAAAGGATTGTCGTTATTTTACATTTCAACATAAACATTAATTAAACATCAAAGGCCTTTACACTAGCCACCTCCTTAGCATCAATTGAGGAAAGAAAACTATCGGCCTCCTCCATCAATTTAACTAGCTCCTCTTCAATTGATTCAAGGTTAGCTTAGAGCTTATTTACTAAAACATTAGATATAGCCTCCTACATCTTCCTTAGTTCATGTAGTCTCCCTCGCCTAAAGCTTTTTAAATTTTTCCTCAAAATAATCCTTAGCCTCCCTGGCTTTCTTTTCCCCTATCCCCATAGTGTTGCCAAAGAGTAGCAACTTCTTCTTCGGTAGATTTTGCTCTTTTTATAGTGACTTTAAGGTCTAAAAGTGATGGAGAGGAACTGAAAATTTAGCAGCCTCCTACCCAAACAGACACGCACACATACACATATATGTATACGTATGTGTGTGTGTGTGTTTTACAATAATAAAAGTGAATAAAAAAGGAAAAATATTATGTAAAAACCCGCATATTTAGCGATTGTATATTTAAATATTTTATTTAAATATGGTATCGTTGGTCGGATTTTAGTCCGAAAAGTTACTTTTTGCAAACAGTCGAATTAGGACTCGAGACCCCTTCCATTGAGTTCAAAATGTCGTTTGCAACCTTTTTGAGTATAAGCTTCGATACGTTTGGAGTAAGTTGATTTTTGCTACTTTTTCTATAGGGCTTTGGGTTTGGGTTCAGCCCATTTGCCCAATTCTGGTTATATCAACCCAACCCCTCTCCACTTCTCTTCATTCATTACTCATTTCCTAACTCTCTCAAGCTCAAGAGAATAATGGGGGAAAAGATTGGAAATTAGAATTCCTAAGCCCTAGTTCCTTTGCAAACTCAAATTCTTGCTCCAAAATCAAAGAGAAGTCATTGGTAAGCCTTCTCTTCATCTTCTCCAACTCTTTCCTTCTTCTATTTCAGAAATTTCCTAAACCTAACTTAGGATATGTTTCTCTTTTAAGCTTAGATTCAAGCTCCTTGAGTTGGGATTGAAGAGTGGTTGATCCTCCTTTGTTTTCAAGCTTCTCCTTCTTTGTTTTTGTGTAAAAAGGTGAGATTTTTATCTCACATCTATGACCATAATTATCTTTGGTTGTTAGGTATGAATTCCTAACACCTCTTCATGTGAATTTGCTCTTGATTTGGAATAGTTTTGTGAATACTCCGGTTTTTGGGTTTTTAAGTCAAATTTGTGTGGAAATCCTTTTATGGATGTTTGATCATGCTTTTGGTGATGCATCGAGGAGCATATAGGGTCGGGTTGCCTATTGGCATAAACACTTAGAGCCAATGTTCATGCGGTTGCATTTTGGAAGAGTTTGCTCATCATTTGGATAGGCTAAAAAACAGCTCAGGCATGATTCAGTCGACTGAAATCTCTGTTCAGTCGACTGAATCTAGAACCCGAAAGTTTCCAGGCCGAATTCAGTCAACTGAAAATCACTGTTCAGTCAACTGAATTTGTTGTTCAGTCGACTGAAATCTCTGTTCAGTCGACTGAACCTGGAAACAGAAAGTTTCCAGGTAGAATTCAGTCAACTGAAAATCTCTGTCCAGTCAGCTGAAATCTCTGTTCAGTCAGCTGAAATCTCTGTTTAGTCAACTGAATTTGCTGTTTCAGCCCACTTTGCCTTTTGGGATTGAATTTCCAATTTGAATCGATTCGTGATGATCCTATTTGTTGTTATCATTTATTATGACTTTGATTACTCCTTTATAGGGATTTTTGAATATCTATTTCGATGGATTCTTTATCGATTTCCTTGGAGTTGATTCACGTCTTCGTATGTAGATTTTATTGATTGATTGTTTCTACAATCATTTTTATGGTTGGTCATTTTAAAATACAAAGGTTTCTATACTGGTAGTAAATATTCAAACTCTTTATCAAAGATTATTTAAACTCTATTTTGAATATCAAACTCGTTTATAAAACCGTTTTCCAACCTATTAGTATATACAAACCTTTACCTCACTCGTATGAGAAATCTAATTAAACGGTTTAGTAAAACAAGTGGTATGAAATGCTTGCGTTTACTTCGTCGGCTAATTCTTGGACTTGTTCGATTGAATCTCTTGTAACAATTTTCTAGTGGAGATCTACAATTTGTTCGTAAATATTTAAGTTAAGCTAGTGGTTATGGGACATGAAGCTAAACTCATATATTTACTAGCTTAGTGTAATTGACACATAACCTCGAGTGAAAGTCTACAATTTGTTCGTAAATAATTAAGTTAAGCTAGTGGTTATGGGTCATGAAGCTAAACTCATTTATTTACTAGCTTAGTGTAATTTACACTTATCGATCAATGATGATCATTTTGTGATTTAGACTAGCAATGTGCGATGTCTCTTTGTCTGCTAGGGAGACTAAACCCTTTTTTTAGTGGAGCTTCGGCTTGGTGGGGTAGCGACCCACGGTCTTCGGACCGTTTTAGTTGAACTTTGGCTCGAAGGTCTTCGGACCGTTTTAGTGGAGCTTCGGCTCAAAGGTCTTCGGGCTGTTTTAGTGGAGCCTCGGTTCAAAAATTGATGGTTAGCAACCATGGAATAGCGTTCCATTTTGTGATACACGTGTTGGTGAGCTTTAATGCTCCCGTTTTAGTGATAGGCCTCTTTCCCCCGTTTTGTGATTTCTGGATTTCTATTGATGGATTTCTAGAATTTGTGTTTCACCAATTTTCATGATTTACATTGATAAGCTTTATCATTATTTGTGCATTGGTGAACTTATGTTTAAACAACTTTTACGATTGGCATTGATATGATTGTCAATATTTGTGGTTTGGTGAATAAAACAAAGTATATGACATTCTTTTTAGTGCTTTGAGATTTCTTAAGATATTGTATGATTTTTGTTATTATTTAATGTATACTTGTCGTAGTATGACATTTTTGTTATCATACATTTTTATCATATCTCTTCTTCTATCTCATTTTTTTTATTTGATATTTATAGTTAGACTGATCCGTTTATTATTTTCTTATTAAATAATACTCGGGTCAGATCGAGATATTACAAGTGCTTCTACTTGACTCCTTATCTGGGATTCTTATCTGACTTTTTGGCTAAGTACACTAGATTAGTAGTTTTTGATTGTTATACATTTGAGATATAGACTCCATGATGTATAATTATTCTTTTGTCTAGCACTTGTATCTAATCTTTTGTGATATTGTGGATCTTATTTAACCCCTACTCTGATGAACACTTTTATGTGTTATATTCATATATGTTTCCGCCTTTGTGATATGAATTATCAGTGACTGATTTATGTTATGTTTATTTCTATATTTGTTTCCAAAGATATTATAGCCACCGTGTGGTAGCTTTGAGTTTGTGTCGATGTGTCGGATTTCCTCTTGAGATGAAATGCATGTTATATTATCTGACATATCGAGGCTCGTACAAAGCAATTACACGGATGGTCGCTCCTCAACAGCCTTATTCTCCGCGCTAGTTGACGGCATTACCCCGTAGTGTTCTTGGCTAGCGTGGGTATAGAGGTGGGGCGTCACAGCTTGGTATCAGAGCCAAACTTCGGAACAATATAGAATAATCTAGCAAGGATCATTGTCCTAAGTCTTTCTTAGGAGTCGTGCCTTAGGATTTTATTCGAGTCAATTGGACCCGTCCTATTTTATTTTATTTATGATTCCTTGTTTTATCAATCATGATTGTTTGATATTCATTCTAAGAATAATCTTTTCCTTCTTTTCTTTCTTTCTTAAAGAAGAGAAATGGTTGATTCTGGCAGTCCTAGCGCTGGTCAATCCAGTGGTCCTTCTCTGGATGGCGTATTCACGTCTGCCCAACAACTTTTGGATCTTGTAAAGAATCAAAGGTCTATCTGTGCTTTGAGTGAGAATCCCAAAAAGATTTTACCTTTGAGACTTGAAGTTCCTTTTAATCAGCTTGTCGATATCACTCTTCGACATGAAGAGGTTAGTAAAGGAAGTGATAGTGATATTGAGATTTCCAAGAAGAGGCATATTAAGTTCAATGTCCCTAATCCCAATAAGAAAGCGAAGCAAACTACTTTGGTAGCAAAGACTCCAATCCCTAATCGTGAAGGATGCTACAATTGTAATTCTAAGGACCATTATGTAATTAAGTGTCCGAAACCCATTACTTGTCGCTATTGCAAAAATCCGAGCCATCTTTTATCTACATGTCCCAAACTCCCCAGCAAGAGGGAGGGAAAGTTGAAAGTTGTGCAAGCCCCTTGTGACACTTCTCTTGGTCAAGGTATTTCACATTCAATCCTTGATTTCATTTGTTCTGTGATTATCCTTTTCGAGTTCTTTTTTATATGGGTTCATCTTATTATTTTATATCAAAAGAACTTGTTGATTCCTTTTCTTTAAATATTTTGGGCTTGATGACTTCTTTGAGAATTGTGAATCCGGTTGGTGGATCCGCAACACTCAATTTGCTTTGTTTGGATGTCGAGATTATTTTATGTGATTTTTCTTTCCGAGCCGATTTGCATGTTATGCGTTACTTAGGCTTCGAAAATTGATTTTTGTGGAAGGATTGGCATAATCATTGTGAAGCCCGTATCCTATTTTTCCGAGCGGACTATTCACCTTCGACATTTCCTATCTGTTAAGCAGATTTCAATTTTTCTTTGTGATTTCGATTTCAAATTTTTGGTGGCATCATTTTATTCTTTAAGCCCTCATGATGAGGAAAGTGTTATTTCTCTCATCTAAATAGTTGTGAAATTTTCTGGTATTTTTGAGCTTGTCTTAGGATTATCACCTAAACAATCTTTTGTGTGGCGTTAAGGTCTTGTTAGCTCGACCTTGCTACCGGCTTTTATTTGGCTACGAGTTGCGGAAGTTAGCATTCCACTTACCGCATTCTGCACTCGTTATGATTCTTATGAATGACTTATTATGTATTTCGATTCGTCTAGCTTATTTCATCCATTTTATTAATCGAGTATTCTATGAATATTTCGGTGAGACCATTCTTGTATTTGTTGATTTTGGATGAAAATAGCAATTTAAAAAAAAATTGCAAATCTTTTTCACGGGATTTATTTAAAAGTATAATTAGATTTTGTTCTTTAAACGAGCAAAGGATATTAGTAAAACTTTTAAGAGATATGTTTATCATGTAGATGATGATTTTGTGTTGTTTTGCCTATTGAGTGCTTTAAGAATTCTGGTCGATGCGCTTGATCAACGTTATCGATAGGAATCTCCTAAACGCTTTGATGAGACAATCAGACATAGTAAATTAACTTCAAAATAGTAAATTTTTCTAGAAAGATGATTACATAAAGTTAATTGTAATTTTGAAAGTTTTAGCTTTTTGGGAAAGAGGATCATAAAAGAACTCTTTTCCGATACTCCTATTCTTGTGATTCCCGAAGGGAACCAAGACTTTATCTTTTGTACCAATGCTAGTTGTATTGGTTTGGGTGTCGTTCTCTTGCGAAAGAGAACGTTCTATCACTTTTGCTTCTATTACAAATAAAGCCTATCGAGACTAGGTATGCCACTCATGATCTAGTGCTCGCGGCTATCGTTTTCGCTTTTAGAATTGGCATCATTTTTGAAGGAGAAATTTGTTCTCCACCTTGATCATAAATATTTGGAATATTTATTTTCTCATAAGAAACTTAATTGGTGTCAACAATGTTGGCTCGAGTTCCTTGCATCTTATGATCTTGTTATTCTTTGTTTACTCCCGGATGGGAGAATCGTGTTGCCGATGCACTTAGTCGTAAGCAACAAGCGGTTGTTTCTATGATGGTATCCGAATGGAATGACCTCGAGACTTTATCCACTTGTGAGATTCGAGATCGTGTATCCGATTTATGTTCATTTCTTGTTTTATGTTGCTTTGTGGCTCATCCTTCTCTTTTAGACCGCATTCTTGAAGCTCAAAAGTTAGAACCCGAATTGGCTCTTCTTAGCCAAAGTTGTAGGGATAAAATTAATATTGAAGGATTGAGAGACTTCGATATTGATGTTCGTGGCGGTATTCGAAAATTTGGTAGACTTATAGTGCCAAATATTTGTGATGTTTGTAAAGACATTTTAGAAGATTCTTATCGTTCTAAATTTACCATTCATCCCGGTAGTAGTAAAATGTATGCGGATATGAAGCGAATTTATTATTGGGATGGGATGAAATCTGTTATTGCTAACTTTGTTAAGCGTTGCATGACATGCCAACTCGTTAAGGCCCAGCATCAAAGGCCTGGTGGGTTATTGCAACCTTTGGACATTCTAATTCGAAAGTGGGATCAAATTTCCATGGATTTTATTGATGGCCTTCCTCATTCTCGTTCGGGTTATGATAGCTTTGGGTAATAGTTGAGAGAATAACAAAATCCGCCCATTTTATTCCCGTTCGGTCTAACCGGACCGTTCCTCTTTTGGCCAAACTCTTTATTAAAGAAATTGTTAAATTGCATGGAGTTCCTACTTCAATTGTTAGTGATCGTATCCATTCTTTACTAGTGGATTTTGGAAGAGTCTTCAAAAAGCTTTGGGAACGAAGCTTCATTTTAGCACCGCTTATCATCCGCAGTCCGATGGACAAACCGAGTGTGTGAATCAAACTCTTGAAGATCTTCTTCGTGCACGTGTTCTTGATTTTGGTGGAAGTTGGGAAGATCATATCTCACTTGTTGAATTTTCCTATAATAATAGCTTCCAATCTAGTATTGGTATGGCACCTTTCGAGGCACTTTATGGAAGACCATGCCGGTCTCATTCTTGTTGGCTTGAGGCCGGTGAGAAGCTGATTTTAGGTCTAGATTTTATTCGTGATTCCACAGAAAAGATTGATCTTATTCGCCGTAGGATGAAAGAAGCCCAAAGTAGACAAAATTCCTATGCCGATAACCGAAGAAGGAGATTAGAATTTTCTGTGGGAGATTTGGTGTTTATTCGTGTTTCACCTATGAACGGTGTTGTGCGTTTCAGTCGATCAGGAAAATTAGCGCCTCGTTACATTGGTCCATTTCCCATCACCGAACGTATTGGTTCCGTGGCTTATCGCCTCTTATAACCGGCTCAATTTTCTACTACTCATGACGTTTTCCACGTCTCTCGACTACGGAAATGCCTTTGGGATTTCGATTTTTATTCTTGAGCTCGGTGTTATTGAGGAAATTGAAGTTTCACCAGATTTGACTTATGAGCAACATCCTATTCGCATCATTACTTCGGGGGTTGAGCACCTTCGAAATAAAGATGATCCTTTTATGAAATTTCAATGGTTCTCAAATCCTAAGGATTGCTCTTGGGAATCCAGAGAATTCATCGAGCAATCTCGTTCGGGCTTACTCTTTCGTGCTCTTTATGGTGAACTTCTTATTTCAAATTTTCTTTTGTGTTGATATGCTTTTATGGTTGTTACTCTTTATTTTTCTTTAAGGAGGGAAGTTTGTAACAACCCGCATATTTAGCGATTGTTATTTAAATATTTTATTTAAATATGGTATCGTAGTCGGATTTTAGTCCGAAAAGTTACTTTTTGCAAACAGTCGAATTGAGACTCGAGACCCCTTCCATTGAGTTCAAAATGCCGTTTTCAACCTTTTTGAGTATAAGCTTCGATATGTTTGGAGTAAGTTGATTTTTGCTACTTTTTCTATAGGGCTTTGGATTTGGGTTCAGCCCATTTGCCCAATTCTGGTTATATCAACCCAACCCCTCTCCACTTCTCTTCATTTATTACTCATTTCCTAACTCTCTCAAGCTCAAGAGAATAATGGGGGAAAAGATTGAAAATTAGAATTCCTAAGCCCTAGTTCCTTTGCAAACTCAAATTCTTGCTCCAAAATCAAAGAGAAGCCATTGGTAAGCCTTCTCTTCATCTTCTCCAACTCTTTCCTTCTTTTATTTCAGAAATTTTCTAAACCTAACTTAGGAAATGTTTCTCTTTTAAGCTTAGATTCAAGCTCCTTGAGTTGGGTTTGAAGAGTGGTTGATCCTCCTTTGTTTTCAAGCTTCTCCTTCCTCGTTTTTGTATAAAAAGGTGAGAATTTTATCTCACATCTATGACTATAATTATCTTTGGTTGTTAGGTATGAATTCCTAACACCTCTTCATGTGAATTTGCTCTTGATTTGGATTGGTTTTGTGAATATTCCAATTTTTGGGTTTTTATGTCAAATTTATGTGAAAATCCTTTTATGGATGTTTGATCATGTTTTTGGTGATGCATCGAGGAGCATATAGGGCCGGGTTGCCTATTAGCATAAACCCTTAGAGCCAATGTTCGTCGGGTTGCATTTTGGAAGAGTTTGCTCTTCATTTGGATAGGCTGAAAAACAGCCCAGGCATGATTCAGTCGACTGAAATCTCTGTTCAGTCGAATGAATCTAGAACCCCAAAATTTCCAGGCAGAATTCAGTCAACTGAAAATCTCTGTTCAGTCAACTGAATTTGCTGTTCAATCGACTGAAATCTCTGTTCAGTCGACTGAACCTGGAAACAGAAAGTTTCCAGGCAGAATTCAGTCAGCTGAAAATCTCTGTTCAGTCAACTGAATTTTTTGTTCAATCAACTGAAATCTCTGTTCAGTCAACTGAAACTTCTGTTCAGTCAACTGAAATCTCTGTTCAGTCGACTGAATTTGCTGTTTCAGCCCATTTTGCCTTTTGGGATTGAATTTCCAATTTGAATCGATTCGTGATGATCCTATTTGTTGTTATCATTTATTACGACTTTGATGACTCCTTTTTAGGGATTTTTGAATATCAATTTCGATGGATTCTTTATCGGTTTCTTTGGATTTGATTCACATCTTCGCATGTGGATTTTAATGATTGATTGTTTCTACAATCATTTTTATGGTTTGCCATTTTAAAATACAAAGGTTTCTATACTGGTAGTAAATATTCAAACTCTTTATCAAAGATTATTTAAACTCTATTTTCAATATCAAACTCGTTTATAAAACTGTTTTCAACCTATTAGTATATACAAACATTTACCTCACTCGTATGAGAAATCTAATTAAACGGTTTAGTAAAACAAGTGGTATGAAACGCTTGCGTTTACTTCGTCGGTTAATTCTTGGACTTGTTCGATTGAATCTCTTATGACAATTTTCTAGTGGAGATCTACAATTTGTTCGTAAATATTTAAGTTAAGCTAGTGGTTATGGGACATGAAGCTAAACTCATATATTTACTAGCTTAGTGTAATTGACACTTAACCTCGAGTGGAAGTCTACAATTTGTTCGTAAATAATTAAGTTAAGCTAGTGGTTATGGGTCATGAAGCTAAACTCATTTATTTACTAGCTTAGTGTAATTTACACTTATCGATCAATGATGATCATTTTGTGATTTAGACTAGCAATATGCGATGTCTCTTTGTCTGCGAGGGAGACTAAACCCCGTTTTTAGTGGAGCTTCGGCTTGGTGGGGTAGCGACCCATGGTCTTCGGATCGTTTTAGTGGAACTTCGGCTCGAAGGTCTTCAGACCGTTTTAGTGGAGCTTCGGCTCAAAGGTCTTCGAGCCGTTTTAGTGGAGCCTCGGTTTAAAAATTGATTGTTAGCAACCATGGAATAGCGTTCCGTTTTGCGATACACGTGTTGGTGAGCTTTAATGCTCCCGTTTTAGTGATAGGCCTCTTTCCCCCTTTTGTGATTTCTGGATTTCTACTGATGGATTTCTAGAATTTGTGTTTCACCAATTTTCGTGATTTACATTGATAAGCTTTATCATTATTTGTGCATCGGTAAATTTATGTTTCAACAACTTTTACGATATGAATTGATATGATTGTCAATCTTTGTGGTTTAGTGAATAAAACAAAGTATATGACATTCTTTTTAGTGCTTCGAGATTTTTTAAGATATTGTATGATTTTTGTTATTATTTAATGTATACTTGTCGTAGTATGACATTTTTGTTATCATACGTTTTTATCATATCTCTTCTTCTATCTCATTTTTTTATTTGATATTTATAGTTAGACTGATCCGTTTATTATTTTCTTATTAAATAATACTCGGGTCAGACCGAGATATTACAGGTGTTTCTACTTGACTCCTTATCTGGGATTCTTATCTGATTTTTTGGCTAACTACACTAGATTAGTAGTTTTTGATTGTTATACATTTGAGATATAGACTCCATGATGTATACTTATTCTTTTGTCTAGCACTTGTACCTATTCTTTTGTGATATTGTGTATCTTATTTGACCACTACTCTGATGAACACTTTTATGTGTTATATTCATATCTGTTTCCGCCTTTGTGATATGAATTATTTGTGACTGATTTATGTTATGTTTATTTCTATATTTGTTTTCGAAGATATTATAGCCACTGTGTGGTAGCTTTGAGTTTGTGTCGATGTGTCGGATTTCCTCTTGAGATGAAATGCATGTTATATTATCTGACATATCGAGGCTCGTACAAAGCAATTACACGGATGGTCGCTCCTCAACGGCCTTATTCTCCGTGCTAGTTGATGGCATTAGCCTGTAGTGTCCTTGGCTAGCGTGGGTATAGAGGTGGGGCGTCACATATTATTTTCCCTAATAGTATCCAGGAAACCATACTCCAAATAAATTTTGATTTCATGAGATGAGTTAGGAATTTCTATCCCATTTTCATCAATAACCGTGCAAACCCTAGACTTAATGGCTTCTTTGGTAATGGCAAGAGCTCGACGCTTTAGTACTAAAAGATGCGAAAGCTTGAGAGAAGAAGTAAGTGCATAGCCCTCCGGTTGAGAAGAAAGATCAATGGAGGATTCAAAGGGTTTAAGTTTGGAAACATCTTTTCTATGTCACTTAGTTAAGTCCACAACACCTTCGAATAGAGAGGGTCATTTACGACCCAAAGTGTTCCCAGCATCGGATCTATCTCCGCCGGCTAAAAGAATAGAACCGACTAATTTATAGTCCATATGTACATTTAAACAAAAAAAAACGTATCATTAAAAATAATTCCCTGAGATAAATTAAAGTATAAAAACATATTATTCCTAAAGCACAAAAATCTTAAGGCTAAGGGATTAATTTCGATGTCTACCCTCGGCATTGGTCGAAAAGGAATTATAAATTTCTAGGATATTTAAATCACCCCCTCTTTCGAACCAAACTTCTTGCCAATTATCTTAAGAGAAGCCTTAAGGATTGTCGGTTGAAAATATGCCCTAAAAGAATCACTCGGGAGCATCAAGCTATAGGCCCTTAGGTGATCTATGGTCAACACCCAATGGTGTTGATGTTGACTTCCCAGTAAAGCTGAAACATTTTTAAAACAAGTCCCAAGCTCCTTGGACTATTGAGATCTTTTAGGTCTCCCTAAAAATTAAAAATATAAAGTTAGAATGGTAATTTTGTTTTTTAAGATAAAATCACTTTGGCATAAAAGAAACTTAATTAATACCCTTTGGAAAGGTAGTTATAACTAAGAATCATAGTTAATAAACATCATTTCGATAAAAATAATAGGTCAAATCGTGAAAAATAATAAAAATCTATATATAGCATCAGTAAACTCAGAAACACGTTGAATACGGTAGCATAGCAACTCAAATATTCTAGAGAAATAATCGTTAAACGTAAAGCAATGCAGTTGCGATCTGATAATGTGTAAAAAGCTTGTTATAATCATATTAGGAAGATCGAGATAAAAACTTACTACATGTTTATAAATGTGAGGAAAAATTCGAGCTTCTGAAAATTCCTGAGAATACAAATGACAATGAAATGGTTGTAGCGAGAACAAATTGAATAGAGAACAAGAAGAATGAAACATTTATATATTATCATTAAATAATAAAGTAATAGTTAAAAAAATCACATCCATTAGATAACGTTACATTTTCAAAATGCTACAATGGTAGAAGCAAAATGTCTTTGCGTAGGACGAGGTCAGATTAACCAGTAAGATAACGCAATGCGATGACAACATTTAATGCATAGTAAAAAGATCACTTCTCGTACGATTGATATATGAAATAGAAAACATCAAAATCCTCTTCACTTTCAGCAAACGCGAATTTTTAGGGGCATATGTTATAGCATATTTGCCAATAGCGCTTTTAGTTAAATACATAAGGCCCAAAGGGCCTGCAGTTAGCTCTTTTGAAAGGAAGGATATACAACCGAAATGGGTGATCAATATACCAGCCCCAAAGCCTTGAATAACCTTAGAAAACTATAAAGCCTACAGCTAAAAGTATTAAAACCGAAAAGTTATATAATGAATGATCTCTGATAATCAATACATAAGTAACCCAGCTTACTTCCTACAGACTAGAGCCAGGTAGACTAACCTGAATGGCCAAGATAATATAATGTTTTATATTATGGGCCCGTGTTTCGCACACGGGCTGTTTGTGTTATTGTATACGTTGCTATATTGTTTAAGCGCAAATATGTAAATGGAAAGCAGGCATTTTTGGAATTTCAAAAAGACACCGAGTAAATTAGTTAATAAATTTTCTTTATTAGTAGTAGAGATGTATGAGTATAGACAAAATCCAAAAGCAAAATTACCCAGAAAGAACAAATCCCTAGGAGAAAACGTATCAACCTAAACTGATGCATATAGTATAGTAATGCTATTAAATCTCAACCTTCCACCTATACATCTCAGATATAGCTAAAGAGAAGGCACATATGAAGTACGTGTCATTGATCCATGTGCTATATTTAGAGCAACTTCGATCTTTATCACGTATCAGTAATCAAACATATTAGCTCAACATTTCAATCCATATTATCAATTCGTGTATGACTATATATGTGTTGATCTCAATGCAGAAATAATCTTTTAGCAGTAACATAATTCGGATGCTAGCAATAAATTGTAACTTCCTATATTAGAGCTTCTTGTAAAAAATCGTTAGTGCGGGACTTAGCTATCTCAGCATTGTAACAGCCATTCCAAAGCTTGGCTTTGGTAATAACTCTAAAAGAGGAATGAAAAAAGTGGACATAAGGATTTAGTCCGAACCACTATAAATCTCAATGTCTCTTTACTGCTATTATTACTTTTACATTTGTTTATGCCTATGGAATAACTACAAGGAAAATCGGCAATTGCGTCGGAAGAAAACCGACGCCGGCCGATTCTAGCCGACTCAAGCCGATTCTCAAAACCGACGCAAAAAAAGACGTCACCACCAAGCATTCGGGTCGGGTTTTGCGTCGGTTCTGTCACCACTTTAGTGTCGGGAAGTGACGGCTATATCCACGTGGTCATTTTTTCAAAATTCTATTGGGTGTAACTTGCCGACGCAAACATGTATCCAAACAGCCGATTCTAGCCGACGCAAGCCTGTAACCAAACGGCCGACGCAAGCCGATTCCAGCCGATGCAAGCCTATGTTCTGCTATTTGTAAACAGCTGTTGATTGCGCCCTCAATCCACAATATAAACAATTTCCGTCGAACTATAACAACATTCGATCTTCCAACACAAGTATAACACCAACCTCTCATCAATCAAACATAACATTCACAATTTTCCATCAAACAACAACTATATATCCAAAAACTCATCAATCAAACACAACGTTCACTAATATACATCATACTCAACATATATAGAAGTACTATCAAATAAATCATACATCATTGTCCTACTCATCAGCATACATCAAACAACAATAAGTTCAACACAAAACGACGCCAAAAATGTGACAAGCACAACCTTACCTACTCATCATCTCCAGACGCTTCCTCTCCAGGCATTCTTCCATGCTCTGCCAGGTATGCCGCGATATGCGCATCGAGCTACTATGCAAAAACATTGCTCTTCCGCCAGTCATTGATCTCTGCAACCTGCTGACGCAACAAAGCTATCTCCTCCTCTGCCTGGGATCTCCTGTAAGCCCTCTAGGATGATATCGCCTGTGAAATAGTTAATAGCTAGTTATAATTTATGCTTCATATCATATTAAATGTATATATTAGTTAATGAAACAGTTTACCTCCATATTTCCATAACTATATTGCATATTTCGCGTAGGCGGATCTATAACGGCGTCCTGAATATGGTTTGACTCCTCAACGGTCAACTTTTCACGTCCGGTGGTCTGCGCCACATGTGTCCGCTTCGCCTCATATGACTCCTGCGATTATAAATAAAAGTTCGACACGAAAAAAAATTAATTTACGATTTTTTAGCTATGAAATAAAGTATTATCAAACACTATCATTACAGATAAGCATGTTTACCATTACAGATTGAGATTTGGCATCTTTCCATCTATACGAAACATTGCCTTCCTCGTATGTCACCTCCACAGCATGTGTGGCAGTAAACAACTCAGCCATCGTAGGCTCGCAATTGTACTTCTTAGAATAAAAATATACATATGAATAAACAGTGTTACCAATATGATTAAATAATGTTACAGATATTTATGAACACAATTTATAAATTTACCAATTCGTTTTTATGTTGCTGAAAAGATTTCGAGCCACCACGATGTACGACAGGATTCTTATTCCTGTTTTCGCGATTCCACGCCGATATTTCTTATAAATTTAAACACAAGATTAACTATATTAATGCAACTAATATACGAAATCTTAAATTTTTTAAATCACAGTTCGAAAGTGGATAGCTTACTTTGAATTCAGGAGTATTTTAGAGCCGAAGAAACTCACTGTATACTTCAGCGCTCATCCAACTTAGCTTTTTTTCCCGTTCTCTTTGCTTTAGTTATTGTGTTTTTCTCATTCTTTGATTCCAATGATTTCTAAACACATCCAAATCCTAGGGTTCAACACGTACGGCAGCCTTCATATTGAAATTAACTTGAATTATAGACATTATATTGACATTCAAATCAAATAAAAATTTATACTTAATTACCATCAAATATGCCCATATTGCGTTCTTTATAGGGGCTGAGATGTCGTCCCACCATGGCCAACAGCTAAACATCCTACTCATAAACGCCTGTCTCGACGTTTGTAAAATGAAATCTGAAGGCTCCACCACAAAGCCCCTATATAAATTTTGATGTACATATTTAATATATTTTAAATAACATACTTGAAATATATTTGATACTTACCCTACCGTCTTCGGAACTAACTCAGCAACGGGGCGTAAATCCGACGCACTGTCACTGACACCTGCGTCGAGAGAAGGAGAAGGCTCAGACCTACTGCCGTGTCTCTTGTAAGACATATCTGCTACAGACATATCATATCATATATCATATCATATCATCGTATAAAACATTCCACTTGATTCAGACTTTAAATATTACATATGTCACAAAAATACATTATACAACATGCAAATCAAATATTTACATACGTCATATTCAGACTCTAAATATTACATATGTCATAAAAATACATTATACAACATGCAATTCAAATATTTAAAATTATCGGTTTTCATCGTTCTCTGATTCAGACTCAGTCTCGTACTCTATATCGTTTTCTTCAACACTTTCAAATGCATCTACCAAAACATTTGATTCATCATTCAACAACCCTACACCAATGTCATCGGTTATTATTACTTCAGTATTTGGCTCAAGATCCTCTTGATACGCTGTTTTGTCTGGAATATTATTTCCGTTAAATGTAAATTATTCCTTTGTTTTGAAAACAACCAACCAATCCGCTTTATCTCATTTCAAGGATGGATACGGATCAAAATAAACCTATAACGTTTGCTTGGCCAATACGAAAGGATCATACTTATAGTAATATGAGGTATGTTTTATTTTAATAAGTTTATAACCTTTGTGCACGTTGATGCCAGTACTAGTAACATTGCTAAACCAGTTGCATTTGAATAAAAAAAACTTTTTCTGCAGGTTGTATGTAATATGTCAACTCTAAAACCTGTGTTAAGACGCCGTAAAAATCTTTTATATGCTCATCTGGATCGTCGCTACTTTTGACAAATACACCGCTGTTATATGTCAATTTTTCGACACCGTAATCTTTGGTGTTGAATTTAAATCCATTGACGAAGAATATTAGATACGTCTTGACATTTCTTTTTAGTTCGATCGCAAGATGTCGTAATCCTTCGTCAACGACACAGTTTATTGGATCATAAACGTAATTTGAAAACCATTTAGCAAATTCCTTACTGAGATCGCCAGATGGATGCAGTGATTCGTATATACTAAAAATATGTAATATGTTTTAGTATAATTAATATGTAAGTATAATTGAATTATATATGAATTTATTGTTACCTAACAAATGGTGCAACTTCTGGACAATTTAGAAGAACATATGTGTGTGCTACATGGTGATCTCTATCGTCTAACCATATTTTCACACATTTTCTAGCATGTCGGCCATGTTTCCTAAAAATAGATAACATTGCTTGAGAAGAATCATGTTCAACGACTTTTCATGATATGGCAATCGTGACTTTTCATCCCACTCAATTTATTGTTTTTAAAGTCAACACATCTACGAAGATTAGAAGAAATCCCATCAGGACATCTTAGTGCTTCCACCCACTTTAGCACGAGTTTTACTTGCTTACTGTCTAGCTCATAGCATGCTTTGGGTTTTTTATTGTCATTGGGTTTCATATGAAGTTCGATACGTTTACAAAAGTTTGCTATATCAAGTCTTGAATTCAAATCGTCCTTTGTTTTCCCCTTTACATTCATAACTGTATTAAACACGTTATCAAACACATTTTTTTAGTTGTGCATCACGTCAATATTATGTCGGAGTAGGAGATCTTTCTAGTAGGGTAACTCCCGAAATATACTTTGTTTGCACCAATTATGAATGTCTGATTTACCTAGAATTTCAGTCTGCACTCCAGTTTCATGTATCTTCGGATACTCCTTTACAATTTCATATATTTCTTTGCTTGACCAAATCTTCGGTGGTTGCATACTCTCTTTTCTGTTAGCTATAAAGATTTTTCTATCTCTTCTAAAGTATGATTGAGATGGAGAAAACACCGATGACAATCAAACTAAGAAATTTTCTTTCCATACCGTAGCGAAAACGTCCGTGTTTCTTCCATGCAATAAGGATAAGCTAGATGACCAGCCGTACTCCAACCTGAAAGCATCCTGTATGCAGGAAAATCACTAATAGTCCACAACAAAGAAGCGAACATACGAAAATTTCTTTTTTCTCGAAATGTCGTACTTTTCAACTCCTTCATTCCATAGCGTTTTCAACTCTTCGATCAATGGTTGTAAATAAATATCGATTCGTTATGTTGGATCATCAGGCCCAGGGACGATAGTAGTGAGAAACATATATGGATTTTTCATATACATCCATGGAGGTAAATTATAAGGAGTTACGATAATAGGCCATGATGAATATTTGCTACCAAACTGAGAGAATGGTGTAAATCCATCCGTACATAAACCGAGTCCGACGTTATAGTTTTCGACAGCAAATGCGAGATAAGTCATATCGAAATGTTTCCATACTTCTCCATCAGATGGATGTATCAAAGTTCCTTCTTCCGGTGTTCTCACACTGTGCCATTGCATATGACACGCCATAGCAGAAGATGCATATAACCTTTGAAGTCAGGAAGTGATGGGTAAATAATGCATTCGCTTGTATGGAACTTCTTTTCCTTCTTTTCTTCTTGGTTTGTATCTTTCCTTGTTACATATTCTACATTTTCTAAGCTCAACGTCATCTTTTATATCCAGCATGCAACCTTTTACACATGTATCTATCTTTTGGTATGGCAGACCGAAAGCGGACATATGTTTTTTCACTTTATAATGACTATCGCACATCAGATTATTGGGTGGCATGTGTCGTTTTGTTGCTTGTATAACTGCTGTAAATCTAGCTTCTGTAATGTTGAATTTTGATTTCATTGTAATGTATTCGACAGTTACTGATAATTCGGTTCCACTTTTACAACCATCTCACAACGGCCTTTTAGCAGAGTCTAATGAATCATATATTTTTTTAGCTCACACAGTCGGTTCTTCTTTGACGATTACATCTTCATCGTTATCTTGATCAAACATTGGAAACATTGATCGTGCTGCATCTTCCATCATATTTTCTATTGGATTCGTCATAACATTGTTGTCATCTAACGCTATAGGATTAGGTGTGGGTGCAAGAAGTTCTCCATGACGATCCCACAAGTAATAATTCGGCACAAAACTATTTTTATACAAATGTACTTCAACTATATCTGCTTTCCAATGCTTCAAATGTTTGCACTTACTACACGGGCAACGAAGTTCTTCGTTATTACGATTATTAGATTTAGCGAATCTAATAAATTCGTGTACACCATTACATAAATATTTCTTTATTGAACCTTTCATACCATTTCTGACTTCATACATCCAACTATGGTAGAGAAAATAATCGAACATTTTTCCTGATTTGAAAATATATGTTAGAAACACAATAAGATTTATCGTTTATTAATCCAAGTAATCAATTCGATTTATTTTTTGCTTTATTGTTTTAACTTTGATAGTCGACCATCCTACTTTCCATTACAAACACAATAAAGTAATTACATTTCGTAAATCATATCATTTTAAATGGTTCACAAAATTTCGGCAGCACTCCCCCTTTGTTCCCTGCATCGTACACAAATACGTGTACACATAGAACAAAACGGAAGTGATATCGAAATTTTGTGAACCATTTAAAATGATATGATTTACAAAATGTAATTATACTTTATTATATTCGTAACTTGTCCAATACAGGGAAAAATCCGACAAATATTGTATCAGATGAATATAGATGTCCGTTCTGTGAAAAACCGAACAGCTATATAACGATCATATACAACACTCGTCAGACAGGGCCAAAAATTCTCTAAGAGGTTTAAAAAATAAAATTTTATAATTAACAATATTCATTCAACTATTTTAAATATTTATTAACTAAATTTGAAATTTTACAAATTATTAACTAAATTTGAAATTTTACAATGTAATTTAACTTTCTTTTAACTATTTTAATTTTTAATTTGCCGATTATGTAAACTAAAATAAGTTGTTCACACATATATTTAGTAAAAATAGATTTTTATTTATACTAAATCAACTAATACCTTTTATCATTAACTAATGTACACCATAAACATCAACCCATACACAATAATCAACAATTACAAATTGATAATCAACTCTTTTCCCTAATTTCCCTAATTTCAAGCCGACAATGTCAAAATTATATTTCCAAACCAATATAAAACAGTAATATCATCGAATAATAACCAATCATCAATTTCTAATCTACCATCAATTAATTTCAAAATTTAGGGTTTAAATCATACCTCAAATAAACTGAAATCGGGAAGAAAGGAGATACCAGAGAGGTTTGGAGAGCGTCGGGGGATAGATGTTGACTTGAGACGGCGGTGACGGCAGGCGGCTGTGGCAGGTGACGAGGAGGAGGGTTTTGACGTGAAAATTTGAAGGGAAGAATAATGAAAACTGCTCGCAGGTTTTGCTTCTGTAATGCGATGTTGCGTCGGCTAGATTCGGCTAGAATCAGCCGCGTTTTTTAGGCGATTCTCACCGATGCAAAGCCTGGACAGTACTAAACAAGCCAATTCTAGTAGTGAACCTACTCTCGACTTAGTTTATTTCTATTAGCACTAATTCTTAAAGTCCAGCTTAACTTCCAACTACTATGTAAAGCTCTCGATAACCACCAACATAGTTTATCTTAATTAAATCTACCGATCAAAGCATTCTCTTTGATCCTTGGTTGTTGTGTTATGAAAAATATTGTCAACGGATAACTAGGGATATTATTAAGGATAATGTTAAAGCTATAAATAAATTAACAATCAAACCTATTAAGGATAATTTAATTACCCAGTTAAATCATATTAAAAGTTAGGGATATTATCAAAGTTTCTAATGGGATGGCGGCGGTGTCAATTAGCGGCGATGACTTGCAGCAACGTGCGGCAATGCCTAGGTGTGGTGATGATACTTTATGCCGTGGTGTAGAGGTGGTTTGAGGAAACATGCGGGGACGATGACAATACTTGTGGCGGCGGCGACAATAATTATAGGTAGTAGGTTATGGAAGAGCGAAGCGGCATTTTGTTAAGACGGTTGGTTATGAAGGATACAACACAATATGGGGACGGGTTAATTCAAGGGAGGACAGGGGCGATGACTTACCAATGTCATGTCGGCGTCGAAACAACGGTGTCGGCGTTGCCTCGATAAATTTTTGTATGTAATTAATTAACTACGACTTATCGACGTCACATTTTTGTATCGGTGCGGCATCGAAAAATTTTCATTGGTAGTTAATTACCTACGACTTAATTGACGTCGCAATCTTGTTATCGGTCCGACATCGGTAATACCAAGTACGCATTTTAACCTTTTCTTGTTGTGATTGTCGACTTGCACCATTTCTTTATATCAATAGTAACAGTCATAGCGTGTTTAAAACGGCATGACACATAAAATGGTCGTTAACAACTGGTTGTAATGAGAATACATGAAGTTCCATAAACATTAGCCGTAGTGTTTACTCACTGATGTATGTATCTGCGGTGCGCAACCACCGTAACTAGTTAAGGTCGAGCAGTGGTATTAGCGTCCAAAAGTTGGACTTATCATCTTCTCTTCTATTTGGTTGTATTTACACCGTACGATGTTTAAAAGTCTTAGGTAGTTGATTGTGGCAAAAATGGTTAGTCATCGTACGACAATCATTCATCGGCTACCTCTAAAATAATGCGACAGTTAAGCTTATTCAGTTGTTATTTTGTAATCTACTTGTGCCGCGTCAAGTAAAAATAGGCTAGCAGAACAATTATTTTTTCCTTCTGAATTAGTGTTTTTGGAAGTATGTGAAAGATAAAGATGATGAAATTGGGCGATGGAAATGGCTCGGTAATGCAAAAGATGACGGGACGAGCAACGCAAAAGGTAGCAACGATGCGATGATGGGTCGCGTGAACGGACGACAAAGGATTTGGTAACTAAACTATGAGCTAAGAAATAGATTTTGGTACTAGGAAACATGATAATTTAATTAGGCTTATTATTTTGTATTATGATATTTTCATAGAGCTCCGGTGCCCTTGGTGGCACACAGGAGAAAAAACTGTAGATTTTTTGTTGCACAAGTCCACATGTAACATAAATTGCATGCAGTAGACATTATTCTTTTTCTTAAGGTTGCAGAAACACTTTTTGTACTCTTGTTGTACCTTTTTGAAGTTAATTCATAACGTGTGCAAACTTGGCACTTTTTATTTGCATTCTTTTAAATAACTTGGCAACTACAGTTCGCCCAGAGCATCGTCATATTGATAGGAATTTACAACGAATATTAACAAGCAAAATGCGTGTTTCATGGATCACAAATATGGCATGGTTCCCTCAGAAAATTTTCTATTATGTTTATTGGTGGTTTAGCAAACGCGTGCACTCCAAGCTATTAAGTAGAAGACTAAAGTTATTTTTGTGGCGATTTTATATTCAAAAATTTTGTTCATTTATTCAGAAATTTATATCTTTTGGATGTGCAATAATAACTTTATAAATAAATGTAAATTTTCCATCGTCTGATTAATTTTGCATATTTAGTAGTTCTGAAATTATGTTTCGGCTTTGCTTTACATGATATGGCTTTTCTTATTTCTTATTTTATTTTATTTTCATTTTTAATGTTGTTGTTCCCATCTTTCTTTATTCAAGGTCAGACAAAATGACAAAACAAGGAACAAAAGTATGACGTTAACCACGCTCATTTGTGCTACCGTAAGCACAAGAGAGGAAGGTGATGTAGCCCATATTCAACTGCTGCTATAAATTTTTATTTAACTACAACTTGTGTATACTATATGTATATTTATAGTAATATTAACGTTGTTAATAAATGACATTAAAGTGGCCACTTGTGTATATATAAACCCTTCGATAAAACTTAATGTGCTATTATCCGTTCAGAAGTAAAGGATGTCTAAATACGCAGACCAAGCAACTCATCCTCTATAAGAAAATGAGTCATAAATCAATTGTAAATCCCAAAAACTTAGAGAACGAAAAAGGACAATTAATGCTCTAATGACAACAATCGACCAGGAGATTATAAGAGAGAGGAGGAGTTGAAGAACATTTTCGACTCTGTTAATCTGGAAACTCAATCTCGGGATTTGCCCAAAAGAGCTGTGGAAGTATTTTCAGAGGAAGTTCTTGCTCTTCTTAATTCTGAAGAAATAAAACTGGAACCTAAAATGGCATGTAGCAGATTTCCAAACGAGTTTAAACGAAAATCAAAGAGAAAGAATGGGAGGAACAAGGTTCATAAGAGGAGGTATATATATACTGACATAGATTTGTATATATACACATAATAGTTGGATGGTTCTAAGTTTAATGTTTATTGCTTTCTATATATGCACAACGAGCTAAAAACAAATGTATGTGGTAATCTGATAAATTAACAGCAAACTTGTGGATTCGAAGGTCATAATTACAGGGGCGCCACATTATGATGGCCATCAATGGAGAAAATATGGTCAGAAGGCTATTTCTTATTCTAATCATCCAAGGTAATATTATTAACTTTATTATTACTATGCTTCGGTTTTAGGAAATTTGTCAATATATGTATATATAGTGCATGATGTAAACTCAGATAATGTAAAATTTATAAATAATGCAATCGTACACGACGTACGACAGATGCACGCATAAAGAAGATCAAGGTTGCCTTGCTAGAAAACAAGTACAACAACGAAACAAGATGTCGACCTGTGGGGATTCTCCAACGTTCCAAGTTATTTACGAGAATGAGCACTGTGCACTTCAACAAAAACAGACGATCAATACATTTTCTCTTTTACCCATGACACCGATTACGATAATAATCAATCTAACTTCATTCTATTTGATAATAATAAGAGATCAACATACTTGAATAGTGACAATATTCTTCAAGATCAACATACTTGCATAAATCATAAAATGTTCAAGTTATTAAATGAATCAAAATGCAGAGTGGAGATTGAAGAAGACAATGATAGTAGTCGTTATTTGGGGGAGTTGATCAATTTTACTATGAGCTCTCCGTTGCTACCTATTTATGATTATGGATCTGATTGCTATCACGGCATAGATTGTATTTTGAGCATTGTAATATAAATTCATTTTTTTTCCTTTTCTTTTAAATGATATAGGCAAGTGTCGGCCAACCTTGGCGTGGTGATCTCATTTGAATTTCTGATTCTTTTGAGAAAATATATAATCCAAATGTTTTGATACTAGAGTTTATAACCATAAACTTTAAATTCAAATGGACAAGGTGACATGGCCTTTTCCTCATATGAAGGTACATATATTGAAAAAACAAGGTGGTGTAGTAACAATATCCAACATACATTTACCCGTTTGTACTTAAATTCCCATTGCGTAGTGATAGAAGTTGGTTTAATTTTGCTGGTATATATCCATGCTTGGTTTCTTTTCCCTTCTGAACATCATGAACTTGTATCCAGGAAGAAGCACTGTGTTACATAACTTGTAATCTACAACAATGGATTAAGAATTGACATATGGTTTACATGCTAAAGAGACTCGCTCATTCGAAAACACCATTTCATCAAAATGATTATCTTCTTGTGCAGACTTAGTCAAGAAAGACGGTTTCAAATCTAATGGTGATCTGAACTTCTCTGCTCCTATCAAATTAGGAGATAAGAAAATTGTTGTTGTTAAAGAGGAGTTTAGCCGAAGAACTGAGAATAAATGGAACAATTCCATAGTGGCTTACGTGTTCGGAACTCGTCCCTACTTTCATTATTTCAGGGATTTTGTTTCTAAAACTTAGAACTCGACTGGTAATTTCGAGATTTACACAAGAAATGATAGCTTTTTATTATCAGATTTTCAGATGAATCTGATTGCAACAAAGTTATTCAAAATGGCCCATTTTTCATTAGTGACAAACTTATTATCTTGAAAAATTGGGATAAAAAGAAGGTTCTTGGTCGTGATTTTCTTCCTACCACTACAAAACTAAAGGTTGATTGAGACTCTTTTATTTAGTATCTAATCAAAAGATTTTGTCTTTAAATTGTTGTTGAGACCTATTTGAAACAAACAAATATTGTCTTTAAAATCAGGTCTCAAAAAAATTAGAGACAATAAAGCATGGGTTTCAAAAACATTAAAGACCTAAATGGTGGTTTCAAATGAGTCTCTGAGTTAGAGTCTAGTTAGAGACAATGCTGGGTCTTTATACCAATTATAAAGACAATAGCGAATATCTCAAATCAGTCTCAATAACTATTATAAAGCAACTAGGCAATAAATACAACCTATATAGTTTCATTTTCAGTATAAAATAGCGGTAAAACTGGCTGCAATATCAATTAATCAAATATAATTTATCCATATGGAAGCACTACAATATGATCACTTCATCGTACAGGCAATATTAGCACAGCAGAGTGAAAAAAAATGACTGGAAAATAGACTACAATATCAGATTTTATCAATATATAATACAAGCATGTCATATTGTCATTTTCCAATAGAAAATAGAATTCTGGGTACACTACATTAATGCCAAGAGCATCTCGGTTTATACAAATGAAAGTAAAACAAACTCCAGGCTTAAAATAGTGAATACAACATGCATTAGTAAACAAATTTAGACTAAAAGTTTGAAAAGGAAATCATTCTACAAGTATCGTTCCAAGAAAACATATTTGAGATACTTGAATTTTGAGAACCTAGCATAGATGAAACTCATAAAGTTCTTGTTTTGTCTTCACTTTGATTTGGATGGTTTCCACGGTTCATTGAGCTCAGTAGTTTCCAAGTTGATTTAGATTCCTGCACTGTTTCACATTTATGAGTTTAATCGTGAACTTCTATGGGTTGGATGGACGAATTTTGATGATATTAGAAGAAAGTAGTGTATATTCAAAAGTGTGCAGGAAGAAAAGCACATGTGATGCATGAGTAAAGCGTGCTTACTTAATGACTGAAAAAGTATAAATGCAAAAAAATGCCATGTAATATAAACATGCCCACTCATCTACTTTAGCTCTCTGTATTGAAGTATACATCACTAGATTAAGTAAGAAATCAATATCACCATATTGAGTACAAAATCAATAAACCTTTTTCTCTGCCTTATAAAACCCGTTTACATAGTAACAAATTAAGAGAAACACATTCACGTTTCATAACTAACATGCACTAACGAGATTTGTTTTGCATTTCTGAAACTCAAATTTTTATTTGTTTCTTAATTCAAAAAATATATGTGCTAACCTTATTGTTTGCATTTATTTTCTTTTTTGTTAAGCATGCTTATATTTAAACTATAACCAGTGTTGAATTATGATATCCAAATATCAATATATAGGCGAACTATGATATGATTCACTTGCAGGTTATTAATATTTGCAATGTTTAATAAAGTGATGTAAGTGTGCTACTTATTGAAATTATTTGTAATGCTCATAAAGTAGAGAATCGGTAATATTTTCATGAATATAGATAATTAACATTTTCCCAAAATTTCTAAATACCTATATTTAAAAAAAATCACTATACATGTCAAATACCGAAAATATATATAATGACAGTAATAAAATAATGAGTAAAATTATATATAATAATTAATGTATATTTATTTAGTTTTTACCTGCATTAAAAGGGTTTGGAGAAGACATATAAGCAATGGTTTTAATGTATATTTATTAATTTGAAAGAAATAATGTTCACCTTAGACAAAATGAGGAAAAAACATACGCGTTAATTTGTATACACACATTCACATAATATGAATTCGATGATGACTAATAATATGTCCAACCATTTGAGGCTTGAAAAGACTGGTTTGCATATGTACTTAAACGTTCATATTTCCTACTACTTTTAACATATTTCAAGATAACAATAAAATGTGCTTATTCGGGAATATTATTATACTTTTACAAATTCTTCCTTATAACTTCAAGGAAAATTTAAATAATATGCAAATGTTTGAATGAATTCATGAACACTTAATATTTTAAATCCTTGACCTTTAGCACCTATGATCGAGGACTGAATTTACAAGTATATGGTTCTTCTTGTCAAACTGTACATGTTTTTGAACATGTAGCATAATGATGTTAGACATCATGATGATGAAATAGGTCGGAAGTGTGGCCCTATATTACAAACTATATAAATAAATTGCAGGACACTATAAAAAATATGAATCCATTATGCAATTCTTCAACTGTTTATAAGCTCACAACAGTTAAACAGATTTCAGGTTTCAAAATTTTATTTTATGAACCAATGCTTAAAATTTCCATAGGAACCAATCACTCAAAACCATACCAATCGTGATCAACATGCTCACAAGCCTTTTAGTACAATGTTAACGAGACCTTCTACTCATGCAATCTAGGAGGTTTAAGTTCATCAAAAGATTATCAAGAACATATCACTATTCATAAACTACCATTATACATCATCTTCCATTGTTTCGTTAAAGAGTCTTTCTAAAAATTTATAAATTTATCAGAAACTACAACGATTGAATACTATTAATGCTTGTAAAATAATGCTTCAAAAACACTAACCTTGAAAACCAACAAAGTTACAGTTAGTA
The DNA here is from genome assembly GCA_030765085.1 of Allium cepa. Lineage (NCBI taxonomy): Eukaryota > Viridiplantae > Streptophyta > Magnoliopsida > Asparagales > Amaryllidaceae > Allium > Allium cepa. The sequence continues at coordinate 132,465,477 of CM060934.1, forward strand.
CACGTGGTTGATAAAGCAATAAAACTCCTATGACATTGCATGGATCTTATGATATATCTTCAAACAATTAATAGATGAACGATAAAATAATTCAAGAAACATTTATGAAAATAATGGTATAAGGAAAAGAAGCCTACCACAATATTTACAGCTTATGTTAGAATTATTTGTTCGACGATGTACTAGAGACACAGAAGAAGACTCTGAGCAGATGTGCATTTTATAAAATAGCAATAATGTTCCCTTTTATTGTAGTTAATGCTAAACAATCTTTGTTATAGGTGATTTTATTAAGGATAAATATTACAGTAGGCGTCTTTATCATCTATTTTCTCAAAACAAAAGGGAAAAAAAGAAATATATGTGAAAGAATGATAATTATTATAAATTAACACAAAGAACATAGATGCAAAAACACAAGATTAGAGATTCTAAATCCATTTGAGTATCATTTTACATTTTAAAAATGGTCTAAATGTAACTTTTAATGCTTCAAGGAATAAATATTATTTATCTTTGTGTGTCCTGCATCATTAAGATATATTTACTTAAATACAATAATCAATTGATCATGGTTTGTTATATGCATAATAATCAAGAAACTTAGTATAGAGCTAACAAAAGGTAACATAATAGTTCAGTTTTGCTAGAAATAAATATTGGAAACAAGATCAACTTGTTTGTAAGGAGATAATAGACTTGTATTAAAATATGAAAATTGACATAATTATCAAGTAATTAAAATTATTACCTCAAAGCAACACTACCATAAAGTTTTTGAGCCATGCCTTTGTCGTAGCCATTAATGCCATGGTAGACTCACAATATAAAATGAATATTGCAAATTAGAAGATAGAATAAAGTTCAAGAAATATAGATATTTTTAACTTTGTGTTATGAAGAAATAAAGAAAGTCCAAGTGCAATAGATAGGAACAAAACCTTTCTGTAGTAAATGCTTAGAAACTTCTCTTTTAATTGAAGTTTTCTATTTTTGCACACAGAGCACAGACAGCTAATAGTTCCTTCGGATTCAGCTTGAAAAAAATGCAGAATCAATTAATTAACTTGTTGCCACCTTCAACAAATTCAAGATTTAGGTATCCATCTTTTAGTCTACGATACATCCATGATCTATCATTCATTTAGAAAATTTCCTATAATAATGATAAGATTTAATTAATGTTTTATCGTTATTATCAAATTTCAAGAATAAAATAAAATAATATTGTGACATCTCTAGCAATAAACCAATATATGAATCAAGCATAAAACATTTAATACTACATTGACAATTCACAACTTGAAATCTACAAAATACATTAAAAACTACATATACCAAAACGTATTAAAACATTAAGAAATAAATATACAACCAAGTCTTACCATGGAGAATTTAATGTCCCTATCAACAAGATTATGATTTATAATTGCACTTTCATAATGCATATAAATACGCTTTCATTGTATGTTATTATATAAGAGTTAAGTTTACATCACTTTGAAATCAGTCTATCTTTCAAGGTTTGTTCAATTTTTTTTTTTAAATTTGTGATAACCAAATAAGTTCCTCGTTTGTTTTAAACAGATGATATCTTTCGCAAATCTCTTAATTGGTTTTTATCAACATTATTATGAATTATCAATGCAAAATCTAAATCTTCAATAAAGAGCGGGAAATAACCAACAATTATGGATCAATAAAACTAGTTAACATGGAAAACAAAACAATTTCATTAATTTCATAGCAAAACAGCAAGGTGCAAAAGTTCAGATTGATTTGATATCAGATTGGGGAAAACTTACCACTATTTTCTCCTGTAACTAGATCTGATGTATAATTGACGGATCCGATGTATAATTCCTCCATGATGTTTCAATTCTTTCCCTTCATCAGACGAGAATTGTGCTTTTTTTTTGAAGAAGAAGAAGAAGACCTGATGTGGATGTGGAAGAGCGACAAGGATGTCAGGGGAAGGATATAGTGGGGGTACGGTAGATTTTGAGACCCATAATAACCTAGTTTTATTTTATAAATGGTACTTGTCTCTAATTAGACCTTTATTAGGAACCAAATATTTTGATGCCTCTAAAATTGGTCTTAACTTTACCTTTTTGTTGTAGTGTACCTACCCAATCTGGATAAGGCTACATGAACAAAACCTCAGATTATGAGACATGGAGGCTTTTGCCGCTATCGCTAGTGTTGTAGGCAATCTTATAAAGCTTGATGAGCCTACGACCAATGAGACGGGACTCAGCTGTGCAAGAATTCTGGTCGAGATTAAAGCCAATGAAGACCTTCCAGACCTTGCATAGATCACTATGCACGATGGTGAAAGCATTACACAGAAAATTGAGTACGAATTTATCCCTCTACGTTGTTTGAAATGCGTTTGCTTTGGACATCTCATAGAAGCTTGTTCTTGGAAATCGGTTTGGAAAGAAAAATTGAATTTAAACTTCAGTAATGCCAAGAGCAAATAATAGTTTCAGAAAATCCAAGAAATGATTTCAAGAAAATCAGGTTTCAAATGATGTTATTGTTGAAGTTAACAATCTTTCTAAGACCCCTTCAGTTCTTGAAAATATTTTAGAATCAGATAACTCTACAATCTTTTGAAACAAAGAGTTTATTTCAAACCCAAATCCTGAAATCTCAAAAGATGATATGGATTTTATTTGTATTAATGAGCAATCTGAGAGTCCAAATTTGCAAGCGCCTTCAAAAAATATCAAAGAGAAAGATCCTAGTCTCATTGTTGCCATGGATACAGATCAGCAGAAGGCACTAATAGATTATGCTGATAATATTGCCCCAAATGGAAATAACTTAGAAAACACAGAAAATCAGTCATAAAGTCATGGGGTTAATAAAGTACAGTTCTTGATTCCTTCCCCGGCACGAAGAAGCAATTTTAGTTACAAGCAGTTACTCAAAAATTACCGTAACACCCCGATATTTTATAGAAAATATAATTAAAAAGAAATTAAAAGCGCATTTGGTACAGTGATAAAGCGCATGTTGACTTCCTTGGTGACCAGAAATCAAGTCCTATTGTCGTCCAAAATATGGAGCAATGTTTTTTTTGGCTGGTTCATTTTCAACGATTTTCCTACGTATTTTAGTGTTGCTTCTGACATGTGGCGGCTTTACACTCACTCCAGTGATGTACTAGGACGAGATAACTAAATTTTATTGGTTGAATGATGTGTATGAGCTAGAATGGATAACCATTAAGTGTATGAAAGAACTAGATTTAATCTAAAATAATCTAATGGATTATATTCATTCAAACAATCTAGAAGTAAACCATTTAACCTAAACTTAATCTCTTATTCAGACGTCGCCATAATTCTACAGCAAAATTAATGTGTATTATTCTTCCTCTTTTTCTCTGCTAAATAAACAAATCTCTTCAAAATAAATAATCTATATATATTCAAGTAATTTGGAGAATTTAGAAGAATCAAAGGGAGAAAGATTTAAAACAAAGCTTTTTCTAAATTTATGCAAGCTCAAGTGTCAGGTGAGTGGAAATTAATATGAAATAGAAAAATAAAGTAGTTCAATTTCAATTTTTTTCTAACACGTTAATATGAATTAATTTCTGCTATTAATTGAGAATATATGTAAATTATTACAACTTCTTCTTCTTCTTCTTCCACTTCTCAAATCTAATTCATGTTTGGTTTAAAATATATGACATATAAATTGTCTATTCACGTTTTATGGCATAAATAAGATTGAAATTTATGTAAATTATTGTATCTTCTTCTTCTACTTCTCAATTCTAATTCATATTTGGGTTGAAATTAGGAGCAAACAAATTGTTATTCACGTTTCATGGTGTAAATAAGATAGGTTTAATTAAACTGAATTAGAATTGTTATTCAATTTCTAATGGTAGAATATGTTAGTGGAATGAATTCAGAATATGTTACTTGAATAAAATTAAGGTTTTGATTGATATAATTACATAATTTTGAATATGGCTTTGGAACAAATTGAGAAGTCTAATTGGCATAATTATTTATTTCCTATGTGACTTAAAATGTAAAAGTGGATTTTTATGTAATTAAATTGTTTGTGGCTATTGGATAAAAAATTTGTACAGATTAAATCTCTACAAGGAGAACGTAAATTAGAGTGAAAAAAAATATAAATTAAATGGACCCTAAAAGCTAGTGTAAATATATAACAAAATGGCATAAAAATTACAGACAAACCATACAGACTGAATGGACGTGAAATTGGAATACCATTTATGTAAAAAAGAAGGAAATTGTGAAATAACCAAATCGGATGTAAAAATGTCGTAAAGCAGATTAATGAAAATAAAAAGTATGTAAACTGTAACGGTAAAATTAATTAATCTGGAAGCGATTTGATAGGCAGACCTTGCAAAGGTCTGAATAGATGTTTCATGCAGTTAAGACCAAAATATAGTTTTGGTTGTACATACTAAGAGAGGACAAGTAGGTTCGCAAGAATGTTTGTTACCTTTTATAGGTTGCTAGTACGTAGGATAGATAGTATCCGCAATTGTAGAGTTCTTCAAGCAGATCGACGCGGATGGAACATGATAAGTGTGCTTTGACGTAGGCTTCTTTAGGCAGATCGTTGGAGGATTTTTTGCAGCCGACTCAGCTGCGAGCACTCTTTTGGAGGAGCGACACGTTGGATAGGGGCAAGTCCACGTTGGTGATCAAGGAGACAGGAGGATATGAGTCTAGTTTGGCGGATCCTAAGCACAACTTCGGAGTTTCCAAGGTTGTTTGAGTCGGTGCAGGTCAGACGTAAGAGGCATTTAGTCACAGTGCACGCGTGAAGAGCATGACTTTCACGCTGTAGCAAGTGGATAGGTAAGGACAGCAGGTCCGACAAGCCAATTGACATTTAGTATTACTGCATGGTTGAATTCCCTAGAGTGACTACAGATATTGGCTTCTTAGGAGCTGCATCTAAGAAGGATTCACTGCATTATATTATTCATCCTCTGTGATATCCGAGGAAGACTTGGAATTAAACTGTTTTATTCTTTCTGCTTCATTTTATTTCTCATTCGCCAGAATTTATGTCCGACCCATTCCTATTTTCCCCCAATCACAGGAGGGCAGGTCTAGCTTGTAGTTCTTTGCAGCTTAGAGGGTTATTGGAGCAGTTGTTATCTTCGGCTTTTGTTTCTTTTGTTTCAAGTATTTCGTTTCTCTTTTTTGTACTTTACTCTATATATGGGTACCTATATTGTGAACTTTGTTATGTTTTATGTTTTGGTGGAGACTACTTGGTACTTTTGGTTTTAGAAATAAATTTGGGATAATGTTGTTTTTAATGAAGTTGTTTTGCTATTAATTTATAATTAGTGAAAGTTTTCTTTCGCTATAATATTTTAATCATTTTATGTTGTTGCCTTAGTCTCTATGTCATGTTATGGATTTTTATATCACCTGACCACCCTTGCTTCTAGCCACGTCTGATTTTCGGGGTGCCTAAAGGTGCGGGGTGTCATAGTTGGCATCGGAGCTAAGGTTTCGGTAATCCAAAAAATATTTTAAAGATATAAAGGTTTTCGAATAATTTTTAAAGGGTATTCCAAATAATACTTTTAAAAGTATATTAATGTATTTTGAAAAGAAATTTTTTTTTTAGAAATGAGTCCCTCATATCTCCTCCTCCCTATCTATTGAATTATTTATGAAGTACCTAATTCCATCTTATTAATATCCACAGATAGAATGTCTGAACCACAAGATATCCTCGAAGTTCTAGGCCTTAATATGCCTGCTTAGTTTAGACGTTATTTGTAGGCTATTGCACGAGTAGAGCCACCAGCTAGGGATGCTGCTCAAGTGGAAGGGGATCCAACCCATCCACTAGGCATTTCCAATTTTCCCAAGTTATGTAAGGACTACACCAGCTTAGGAGGCAAGCCGTTTCTTGGCACCGAGTCATATATTGAGGTGAGAGCTTGGATCCATAGTTATGAGCGGATATTTGGACTTATGGGATTGGAAAACTTGGTTCGGAGGCAGTTGGCTTCATGGCAGTTGCGGGGAGGGGCTCTTTGTTGGTGGAAGATTATGACGGTTAAGGCTGATAATTTACCTTGGGTGGATTTTCGTTCTAGGTTCGAGAGGAGATTCTTATCGTAGGCCGAAGAGGGAGTGCAGCTAGAGAAATTTATACAGCTTAAGCAAGGAGATATGATAGTTAAGGATTATGTTAATCAATTCAATGAGCTTGCCAAATTTGGACTAGAGCTGATCAGTACTCCTTACAAGAAGGCACTGAAGTTCGCTAAGGGTTTAAGTCAGCCACTATAGAGTTTGGCGGTGAGCCACATTCCGATGGGAACCACTTTTGAGGGATTGGTAGAGATGGCTTTACTTGTTGATACTGACAAGAAAAGAGATATAGTGTAGAAGAATGATGGGAAGAAGTAGCGGAAAGGAAAGAGGAGAGGAGGAGGAGGAGGAGGATCAGGTGGAAAAAGGAAAGTTTCGAGGAAGGATTTGAAGTGCAATACTTGTGGGAAACCAGGTCATCTTGCTAAGGATTGTAGAGGGGCAGGAGAGCGACTGAGATGAGGTGTTATCTTTGCGATCAAGTGGGGCATATGAAAAAGATTGTCCAACGAATCCCAAGCACAGTTCACAGACACCTTCATAGCCTACTCAGGCTTATGCTTTAGAGGCAACTCCTCCCACTTGTACTCATCTGGTTGTGGAAGAAAGTGATCATCGAAGTTTGTTATCTATCTTTGATTTTCCTGTTCGTACCCTATTTGATTCTGGAGCTTCTCTCTCTTTTATATCTAGTACTCTGGTAGACGGTCTTGGTCTTAATGCTTGCTTAGCGACCGACCCGGTAGTAGTATCAAATCCCGCAAGAAGATCGGCCTATTTTTCCATGTTATGTAGGGATTTGAAATTTTTTATTTTAGGGGTTGAGTTTGACTGTAGTACCTTTGTACTAGGCTTTTCCGGGGTCAAGTTGATTCTTGATATGGATTTGCTATCCATGTAAGGTGCTATTCTTGATTGCGATAAGTGGGTAGTGAGGTTAGGCACATGTAGTGGACGTACCTTGGAGGTATCTTGTGATCCTAGAGGATCAGTCATGTTGAGCTACCTTTATTATCTTGACTTATCGTCCGATAGTTTGAGTTCGGTACCCATCGTTAGAGACTTTCTAGATATGTTCGAGGAGGTTGCTAGCCTTCCACCTCGAAGAGAGATCGAGTTCAAGATTTATCTTGTCGATAATGCCAAACCGGTTGCTTTACCGCTAAAGGCATACGGCTTCTAAGGAACGTTGTGAGTTGAGCAAGCAGATTGGAGAGCTTTTGGAGAAGGGCTTCATTTGAAGGAGCATTTTTGAGTGGGGCGCACTTGTCGTCTTTGCCACTAAGACAGATGGCTCTCTCGGGCTTTGCGTGGATTATAGGGAGCTTAATAGACTGACGAAGAAGAAACGTTATCCTCTTTCCTGTATAGATGATCTCTTCAACCGGCTAGTAGGAGCCAAGGTATTTTCATAGCTCGATTTGGCCATGAGATTTCATCAGTTGCGTGTGGCGGAGGATAGCATTGATAAGACTCAGTTTAAGACTCCGGATGGGTTATTTGAGTGGTTAGTCATGCCATTTGGGCTAACCAATGCTCCGGCATATTTTGTGGACCAGATGAGTCAAGTATTTTGCGAATCGTTGAAAAGTTTGTGGTGGTGTTTGTCTATGACATTTTGGTTTATTCGCGAAGCAAGGAGGAGCATATTGGTTACTTGTAAGAAGTGCTTAGGACCTTACGAGCACATAAGTTGAAGGCAAAGTACTCCAAGTGCAACTTTTGGAGGGATGAGGTTCGCTTTTTGGAACACGTCGTTTTGGAGGAGGGACTTGCAGTAGATCCGACGAAAGTGGCAGTAGTACAAGATTGGCAGACCCCTAAGAATGTGTAACGTCCCGCCTTTTCGCACGCTTTAAATCGACACATGTGCCAATTCAAACCATACGCAAGGGCGGATTGTTATGGGGTAAATAGGAAAAACAAGAAGAAAAACAAACAAAATCTCACAACGGAAGGATAAAATATAATAATCAAATATACAGTTCATGAAGCTGTTTTACAAAAACATTTTATTATATTTACATAATACATATCAGAGTCACACATACCAATAACAATGCAGCGGAACAGTATGAGTGTAGTGCAATAATATAGTAGATAGCAATACTACAAATCTTCTTCTTCGTCCTCTAGAACTAAAGTCTTCGATCTTGAAACGCTCGGACTAACCCGAGCGAATTGAAAAGACAAAACACTCGAATCAGAACTAAAAGATCTTATGTAAGTTAAATTAACAGAAATAAATATGAGTGCAGTAACTCAAGAGATGCTCGGGATTTACATCTCCTAAGGGTCCGTTAAACTATTTACTATGTAGTATATTGCGCTATTATAATAATGTCTAATTGTAAAATAAACTTACTTTTAAATAGAGTTAAGGGGTTACCCATATAGCCCTTAACACAAAATATATTCCCATAGTCTATACAGTACCATAAATTCCCCCATACTGGGCGTCGTCAGAGGGCACTCCATAAGTATGGTACAAAGTCAAAATCGTATAAGGTGCGCTAGGGTACGTAACACGGCATAACTAGGCAATGCCAGGGTAGATATACCAATTACGCTTCCGGGTCGGTGGTAACGCATAGCCGCAGCTATCGTCCACCTTGAGCCACACCCCCAAATCAAAGAAATCAAAAGTGGCCACCGAATTAATCCAAAAGTCAAAGTATAATATCGAAGGGATGTGTCCGATCAAAGGTGCTACCTTATTAACCCGTCAATCGCTCATGTTTTAGCCACCTTATGCCAACTCACGGGAGCCGGGTCCACGTATTTACCTTAAAGGAAACGCTGCCACCATCCTACTTCATTTTGGAATCTCCACCACGTACACGGTTGTTAAAGTGGTTTTCGGGGTTGGCAGAGAGTATGACAACTTCTGATCCCGGTCTCTTCAATAACCAAACATTATTATAACACCGCGGTCATTTTAAAAATAATTATACTTTCAAAACCAGAATATAATTATCCATTTTAAAACCCATAAATACGATATCATCTCCTTTTAAAACCCAAATAATATGATATCATTTTATTTCAAATATATTTCTTTCCAAAATCATGCCACTTTTAAAATTTATAATATCTCGAAACCAAATATTTGAATTATAGCTTTCAAAACATAATACTTCGAAATTTATAGCTTTAAAAACCATAACTTCTAGTACTTAAGTGGTTTGGATATTCAACAGTATATAAAATAAAACAGTTGAATTTAAAATTTCTTTAAAAGTAAAAAATTTCCACATCTTCACTTTTTTTTATTCACTTTAAATTCAATCTAAACCCATAACTTTTAGATTCACTTTCAGTTTAAATAAAACACTTCGATTTCAATACTTCAAAACTTCGAGAATTTAATGAATTTCAAAACTAAGGTTGGAAATTTCAAAACAACAATTCATTTTCCTATTATTTAGTTTGAAAGTTTTATATGATAAATCCATAACCATTTAGAATAAACTAAATTTATTAACACTAAAATTTTCTTTCATTTATTTATACTAGAATTATTTATTAAATCCAGTTACAATATCATACCTTAAAATTTCCAATTTTAATAAGTTACATCAACTTATGGAGTTAAATTTTCAAATAAGCTTAATTCAAATTAAATCTCCAATTTATCTTTCAATCTTAATTTATTTGAATCATTTATAACTCTATATATATACAAGAACTTAAACTCATACTAAATCGTATAATGTAAATTATCAAATGCCATTTTTCAACCTATTCATTTTATTTAGCAGATTTATACATAGCTTAAATTCAACAATTTCGAGATTTTTCAATGGCGGCTTCTGGTGGTTCAAATTTTCAAGGCGATCTCAACTCTCTTTCTCATCCTCCGGATAAGGAATCCCACGCAGAAATCAGACCTCCTTTAGATGAGGTAACTAGGGTTCCGGTAACGATCAGATCTCCTAATCGTCTTTCGGTTGTAACCTCTGACCGCAATAATGAGATTGGCAGATCTGGGATTCAAGCTACGTATCCAAGTCGGGAAATTACATCGAATAGATCTGGGATAGAAGACAATCGTGATATACATAAAGGAACTGTGTACCCGGAAAGAAGGGGGAATAACTATCGGATGGATGTTGGTGGATCGGTTATCTCGAACAATCCGGATGCTAATAAACAGATGCAGCCTAATTGGTCTAAAGATCGAAATATAGAAGAGAAGGCGTCCAGAAGAATTACAATAATCCAGACCAAGCTGAGATGCAAAAAATTTCGAGAAACTATCGAAAAAATTTCGGTGAACGTACGATTGATTGGAATAGGATAAAAACTGGTTTGGATGAGGGTCTTAATAAAGAATGGAGGAATGCTGCTGATGAGGGAATTGGAAGATCTGAAGAACTAGTTGATTTAAAATTCATACAATCATTAACTGTTAATCAAAAAAAAAGGCATTAATAGATTCTGAAATGAACAAGAGGGCTGTTGATAAGTAGAATAATTCGATAATTTTTTATGTTTATGGATCTAGACCATATCATACTCATTTGAAAGCGTATATTGAACGTAGTTGGAAACCAAAAAAACGGTTTAATTTGTTGGCTCGGGGTAATGGTTTTTTTATTATCAGATTTTTAGATGCATCGGATTGTGAAAATGTGTTGAAGGGAGGTCCATATCTTTTTGATAATCGTATTATAATTCTCAAGAAGTGGCAGGCAGGAATGAGATTTTGCAGAGATTTACTATCTACTATGCCGATTTGGGTGAAATTGCATAACCTTGAACTGGATCTATGGGATAAAGAAGCGATCAATTCTATAGCTAGCGTTCTGGGAAAACCAATGAAGGTGGACAAAATCACGGCGGATGAATCTAGAATAGCATTTTCTAAAGTGGTAATTGAAATATCTGCTGAAGATGGGTTTCCAAATAGTGTTGATGTGTTAATGCATAATGGAGAAGAACTCCAAGTTTCAGTTAGCTACGATTACAAACCTATATTTTGTAAGAATTGCAAAATTTTTGGGCATTCCACTGATCTATGTAGAATCAAACACAACAGTAAATGGATTCCGAAAATAAATGCTACTTGTAATGAATACGTGGATTCAGCAAAGGAAAATGCAAACAACAGTAATGCTACACAAACAAATATTGAAAATGAAACACACAATGCTAGTAGAGAAATTGAAGCTGGTTCCTCACAGCTGAACAATGGCAGTGTCAGAGTTGTTGAAACTAATCTATTACAACACGTTACAAATAATATTATACAGACGAAAGAAAACATCAAAGTTCCCAGCAATAAGACTACTGATTCTCGTAACCCACCAGTTATGGACTGTAATTCTCACTCAACTGCTCTCCAAGTAGAGGAAACTTCTGTAAAGGCCAAACTTGTAGCGCTGGAGCAGTCTTCTGTAATAGATAATGATATCTCGACAATTCAAGAAGCTTATAATATAGGAGAGGATATTGTCTCTACCTCTGGAACTGTAACAAATATGCCACAAAGCAAAAGTGTTAAAGTGGATGAATTTACAATCAACAAAAACCAAGTGCAGGTACAAGAGGGAGCACCTGGGTTCTCTCTAGATTTAGGTGAAGGCCTTATTGAAGATTTGTCTGACTCTGACGAGGAATTAATAAACCATATTGCAGTGGATGATATTCCCATCTTTAAGCAGGACCCTGTTATGAATGTCGAACATTTCATTGAGGTAAATGAGGAATTTGTAAATGAAATTGATGAATTAAATAAAAAAAGAACAAAAAGAAGAATGAAGATGCTTATCCCACTAACATTGCTCCTCCTAAAAGGCAAACTAGGAGCCATTCAAAAGTTAAATGACCATAATAGCTTGGAACGTTAGAGGTTTAAATGCAGCCGAAAAACAAATGGCGGTATTTAAATTTCTAATAACTCAAAAACCAACCATGGTTGGTTTGCTAGAGAACAAACTTAATAACGAAGCCAAACGAAATCTAATGAACAAGTTAAACAATAGCTGGTCTTCATTGGATAACAATATATGTACGTGTAAAGGTTGAATTCTAGTTATTTGGGATAACTCAACTTGGAAGGTCGAGCCTACTCATATGTCTTATCAGCACATTTCTTTGAATATAGTGAATTCTGGAGGTCTACAAAGGAAAATTTCTTTTGTATATGCCAGTAATTTTTTAAAGGACAGAGAACTTCTATGGGATGCTTTATATAAGGAATCCATTTATACTGATATGCCTTGGTGCTTGATTGGCGATTTCAATAATATTTTCTCCACCACTGAAAAAAAAAGGGCAACTCTGTCCCTTTCAGCCAAATGGAAGGTTTTAAAAATTGTATGATCAATTCAGGACTGCCTAAACTACCTATTCCGGGTTTCAACTTTACATGGAGAAAAAAGGGAGTGGCTACTAAAATCGACAAAATTTTATGTAATGATTTTTTATTGGAAAAATTCCCTAATATAGCTTGTTTTGGAATCTCTAATCCCATAAGTGACCATATTCCAATTTATCTTAAATTTTTAAATCCCCCTATATCTATATTGTAGGAAAACCATTCAGATATGTGAGTACTTGGAATTTATTAGAAGGATATGGAGAATGTTTCTCAAATGCTTTTAAGTTAAATTTTGAGGGCTCTCATCTACATATTTTTAGGCAGCAATTGAAAGCGTGCAAGTTTTACCTAAAGGCCTGGAGCTCTAGAAGGTGCTTAGATGGTAAAATTCTGAAGGAGTTGGAGCAAGAGTACACATCAGCTCTCAAATGTGTGGACAACAATCCAGAAGATTCTACAGCTTTTGACAATTTAATGGAAGTCTGTAAAAAATGGAAGAAGCAAAATAAAATCGAATTTCTCAATGCTACTCAAAAAGCTAAGGCGGATTGGCTCACAGAAGGTGATGCATGTACAAGATTTTTTCATTCTAAAATGTCTATGAGGAGACACAATTCTAATCTCAATTCCATTATATCTACTGAAGGTAAACTAGTGCATGATCCCGTCACTATTGAAAATGAAGCTATTTTATATTTTAATCAGATTTTTAATGGTGATAATTTGAATACTAATCTACCTGATGTAAATTGCATCTGTCGAATCAATGATGGAGGAAGAGAGTTCCTGATAAGCAGTGTTAGCTCTGATGAAGTTTGCAAAGCCATTTTCTCCATGTCTGATAATAGTAGCCCGGGTCCGGATGGTTTCTCTGCAAAATTTTATAAAGTTCATTGGAATGAGTTAAAAAGCAGTCTGACGCGCATGATTAATCAGATTTTCTCTACTGGCAAATTAGACAAAGGTGTGAATCATACATTTATTACTCTTGTGCCTAAAATTAATAATCCCAATTCTCTTGCTGATTATAGGCCTATAGCGTGGTGTAATGTTATTTACAAGATTATTGCTAAAGTTATCTGCAACAGAATTAAGCCTTTTCTTAGCTATCTAATCTCTGAAGCACAATCTGCGTTTATTCCTGGAAGAGTTATATATGAAAATATTTTACTTGCTCATGAACAAGCAAGATTTTTTAATCGAAAAGGTGCTGGAAAGCTTTGTCTAAAATTAGATCTACATAAAGCCTATGATATGGTCAATAGAAAATTTATATGTCATATGCTCAAAAAAATGGGCTTTCCTGAAAAATTGGTAAAATTAATATACAACTGCATTTCTACTCCAATGTTCACTATAATGATAAATGGCTTCCCTAAAGGTCTAATTTCTAGCAATAGAGGTATTAGACAAGGTGATCCCCTATCTCCGTATTTGTTTTGTGTAGCTATGGAATATTTTTCTATTTTGATGTTGAAGGCTTACAAAGTCAAGGACATTATTCCTCTGTCCAATTTTGAACCGGCAATTACTCACCTACTATATGCTGATGATTTGATGATTTTTGTTCGGGTCTCAAATAAAAGTGCCAAGGTGATTAGTAAATGTCTGAAGAAGATCAAAACATATGTGGGTTTAAATGTCAACAATAGTAAATCTAAGCTGTATTTTAGTAAAGGCACAACAAACAAACAAGAAATTATGATATTCTTAACATGCAAGAAAGTAAACTTCCTGTCAAATATCTAGGTGTGCCTCTATCTCATAACTATCTGCATTTCTCTGACTGTTGGGTTTCTTTTTGATAATATTAACAAAAGGTTAAATGGATGGGACTGCAAGCTTTTATCTATGGCTGGGAGAATTGAATTAATACATTCTGTAATTACGCCTAAGGTTTTGTATTGGATGATGGTATATCAGATTCCTTTGGCTACTATAGACAAATTAAATAGACTGTGTGCTAATTTTATTTGGAATGGAAAAGTTCACAAAATTGCTTGGAATACTCTCTGCCGCCCTAAATCAGAAGGAGGAGTTGGATTGAGAAATTTTGCGGATATCAGGAAGGCATCTAGTCTTAAACTTCTCTGGCATTTTATTAATTCTAAAAATATCTGGTCTCGCTGGATGAGCAAAAGGTACTGTGACAACAAGCAGTTTTGGACTACGGAGATTGATAACAATGCCTCATGTACATGGAAATCAATTCTTAAACATAGACAGATTGCTCGCAATAATATTTCTAGATTCATTGTTAATGGGAGAAATACGCTTTTATGGCATGATCCTTAGATTAATAGTGAAAGTATGGTTATTATTCTTGGATGGGACAGTTTACATCTTTATGGTCATATTAATGATATAGTTTCATCTATCATTAAAGATGGAGCGTTTAATTTGGATCTAGTTCCTTTCACTAAACAACTAAACAATCAGATTTCTAAAATCCAAATAGACTCATCGGCTAGATAGGATTACTGGAAATGGACGAGGGATTTAAAAGGATTTAGTTTCAGATCTGTGTGGAATGCAGCTAGAAATCACTATCCAACTGTAGAATGGGGAAAGATTATATGGAACAAATGCAATAATCCTAGAATGACACTAACTGCCTATAAAGCGATTTATAATCGCTTGCCTACTAGAGATAAACTAAGTAATTGGGGATACAATTCTGATTCTAATTGCTTACTCTGTAATAATTATCCTGAAAACCATTCACACTTATTTTTTGCATGTTCATATTCTACTTTCTTATGGACTACATGCTGTAAAAATTTGGACTTACCTCAGCCATGCTCACTAACATTGGAAGAGGGAATTCAACTCCTATCAACTAACTTCTCTACAGCGGATCAGGCTACTGGCTTGGCATTTGCGAGTTTTTCAACCATTATTCATCACATATGCCTAGAACGTAATAGAAGACTTCATGAAGATCGGAAGTTTACGAAATGAGAACGATGGAAACTTATTGAAATTGATTTGAAGATGTTGGGTAATAAAGTGAAGAAGAAGAGGGTTATCACCAGTAGAAGCAAGCGAATTCTAGATCGGTGGGGAATAGATCTGATGGGGGATTGAATGCTTCGTCGCCAGTTTTTAGTGAAGGAGGAGATTTTCATTTTACATTCTTTTCTTTTTGTTTTAATTTATCTCGGATTGGTTTTATTTTGATTCGATACAGTACATAACTTCAGCGTGTCTTCGATTTGATAGCCAATTTTGATGGTTGTCTTGTATCTATGTATATACATTATTGAACATCCTATATGCTTTGTTAATGAGATGTTAATAAAGCGCCGCACTCTTTTTCCCTATCCTATACACACGTTGGGTACAGGTTTAGGTTTTTAACGAGGCGGTTAATTTTTTCAAAAAATAATAATTAAATTCAACAGTTTAACTTTGTATGTATATATATATATATATAATATATTTGTATCATATCCAAATTTAATATTTAATAAACCATATCATATCCAACCATAAAAATCATTTCAAAATAATTTTATATATATATATATATACCGCGGTGCCTGTATATAATTTTATATCCTATGGTCAAGTGATACGGATATTTATCATTTCAATCCGCAATTTAAAAATAAATTGCGGTTGTATATCATTTCAAAACGCAATCCCGAATGAAATGAAAATGCATAATAACTTGCAGTTTATATAAGATAGAACACATCATCCATTCGTTCAATATCAATCATCAACCAATTTAATTCAATCATCATCAATTTAAACAAAAATCAAAATATATAGCATATAAAATATAATAGGTAATAATTGACAGTTATTAACTAACAATTTATATTCAATAAATAAATTAATAACTGTTAAACTGGAAGTTTATATGCAATTTAAATAAATTTTAACTGTCAATTTATAAGCAATAATAATAGTAATTTACAGTTAAATTTAAATAAATGCGATTTAACAGAGATGATGAATAAAGCATGTCAAACAGCCATAAATAAATTTCTACCCATATCTTAAGTCAATTTAACAAACATAAGAAATTTTAGAAGTTGTGAGTGGGTTAAAACACTCACCTTTTGAATTTAAATCGAATTTAAATCCGATTTAAACCCAAAAATTCGACGGTCTCCAAATCTGTCCAAACCAGTGTCAAAACGTCCGAAATGTTATTACGATCCTAACAAAAAAAAATTCACTGAAAAGGAGTTCGTATGAGGAAGTTATGGCAAAAATTGCGGTTGTAAACAAAATTTAAAATAAAACAAAACAAACCTAATTAAAATAATATGCCACGTCATCTCCCTCCACGTCACTGACCAGCGCATGCTCCTCTGTTCACACGCAAACCAGATGAAGCCGAACCCTAAACGCACGCAAACTCCCCATACAGCCGAGACTTTGACCAACTTCCACCATCACCTTCGGCCGCCATAGCCCACGCCGCTATCACCATCGAGCTCGCCTCGACAAGCTGCCTTCACTTGAACCCCCGCTCATGCCTCCGGTCGCCGCCGCCGCCGTTGATTACAAACCCAAACCCTCGATTTTCGGTCATCACACAATGATTCTGACCAAACGGCCAACATCGTACAGCTCCACATGAAAATCTCCACCAAACTCATATTCCAATTTCTGTGATTGAGGCCGAAATCAAAAACCCCCAAATCGTCGCGTAGGGTTCACGAATTTTGACCTTTGATTGAGTTTTCCGGATGATTCGTGCGTCGATTGCAAAAACAGAAACTACGTGCAGATTCGTGTCGATGAAATCTACAACATATATTTTTTTGGAATTTTTCTAAGGACTTTAAACTTTTGACTTTGGATTTGATTTATGAAATTTGAAATTGGGTTTAGGGTTTGTAGCAATTGGGAAGAGGAGGGGTTGAGGAAATGAACGCACAAACAAATGAACATAGATGGAGGCTAGGGTTGATAATTGGGTTAATATAGGTAGGTTAGAGATTTGAATAGATGGATCGAATAAACAAACGTGCTGAACGATAATTGGCCCAAAAAGCCCGTTCTGACCCCGGAACAAAATTGGTAAACCCATATATCAAAATAGATATTTTAAAATATTTTGAGCGCGATGGAAAAAGTTTCACGTCCAAATTCCATCGTATGAAGAAGTTATGCTGAAATCAATATTTTCAAATTGATTTCAAATTGATTTCAATTAAATCGATTTCAATACGTTTCGCGTTCGTACGATCAAATAACAAGTCCGATCGCTACAAAACTTGAAACCCTACAATAATTCACTGTTACGGATCCGATGAAACTGGTTTCGTCGAAATCCGAGTCAGTGTCCAAAATGGCTATTTTTATATAAATTCAAAAAAAAATCTAATTTATATTTTTAGATTCTAAAATTTACCCATTTTATCGCTTTTAAAAATTCTTAATCATTTACAAAATTCCAACAAGTTTAGATGTCAAATTAAAGAAGGTAAAATTATAAATTTCAATATAAATCTTTAATTCCATTAAATACAAAAATTATAAATAATATCCTAAAATTTCGTTTAGTTAAATAAATTAGTTAGTATTCCAATCATTTCTGTCAAATAGATGGATCTACCATTGGATTTAAGATTATCACATAAATTTTTCCCGTTTTCGACTAAATTTCCAATTACTGTAAAATTTTATATTTAATTTTAAATTAATTGCAATAAATCCAAATAAATACCTAAAGCTTGATTCCCGTTTAAACATTTAAATCATTTGATTGCAATTAACCTTTTTATAGTAAATTAAATTCCGATATTAATGAACTTTATTTCCATTCTTTTTATTCACAGATCATCATATTTATGAAGAACATTTACGTTATTCTCCATTTATTACCTTAATTTATTTAACGTAACATTTAATTTATACTTATTGCAATGATTTTCAAATCAATTGAATGAATTAAATATATATGTATCACTTATAATAACTTGTGGTCACAACTCTTGATCACCTTTTGCAGGTTTATTATTTACAATTAATCCAATAATCGCCATTTACTATATATATACGAATTAATTAATTCAGTATTTCCATTTCATTTTCCTATACTAAATTTATTACTAAGTGTATTTACTCCATTCCAACAAGTTGGAATTCCATTCTTACTATAACAATCATTTCCCCGTTCACTTTTATTAATAACCCACCGTCATTGCATTTATTGTCTTTTATTGATTTAATCAAATTACCCCATATTCCTTTAAATTCATACTAACGGAATATTCAATTACTATTCAATGCATATTTATTCATCAATCAATTCGGTATTTACTTTTCTTTCCTTCTATTTGATAAATAACCTAGTATACATTTACATACATTCATTTCATTCCATTCATTTATGGGTATTGCATTGAAATTTAATTTATTAGCTAATACCAACATTATTACCATTTATTACAATTGGATTTTCAATTTTTTTCAATACCCTAAATAAATAACATATATTTTAATCAAATCCTTACATTTTTTTTCTTTTCTGATATTTCATTTAAAATCAAATCATAACATTTAAATCATTTTATTGAATTGGAATTTCATTCAAGTCATAAATTATTAACTTGCACTAACATGATTCCTTAATTTATTCCAATTACCATTTACGCTCTTTTATTACATTAAATCAATTTAATATTTTCATAAATTTCTCATATTAAATTTTATATCCAGGTAAGAATCTTTTTCTACTTAATTCATTTGAATTTCATTCAAATTTCTATAAATAGGTTTTAAGTCACCATTTATATAGTTTATTTTAGCCTTCATTTTAACACTTATTTATCCCCTTTATTGTTTCTACTATTACAAAAATCCTATTAAATAAAAAAAATTAAATTTTCGAAATTTACAGGTCGTTATAGAATGTCACGGACATAAGGAATTTCCTTGGTCTTGCGGGCTACTAGAGGAAGATCATTAAGGACTTCGCTAGGATATCAGCTCTGCTTACCCTCCTTACCAAGAAGAACTCAGCTTTTATTTGGGATGCCAAGTGTGAGGATGCCTTTGGTCAATTGAAGGAAGCTTTGACTACCGCGTCCGCATTGGAATTACCGGATGGAACCAAGCCTTTCTCAGTTTATACAGATGCCTGTGGTACGAGGCTAGGAGCGCCACTGATGCAAGAGGGTATGGTAGTGTGCTATGCGAGTAGACAGTTGAAAACGCATCAGAAGAACTACCCGACACATGATCATGAGTTGGCAGCTATAGTTTTTGCTTTAGAGTCTTAGAGGTACTATCTCTTAAGAGAATGATTTGAGCTTTTTACGGATCATAAGTCTTTGAAGTATCTATTCTCTCGGAAAGACTTGAATTTGAGACAGCAAATATTGATGGATTTTTTAGCCTCTTATAATTTTGAGATTTCCTATACCCCTGTGAAGGGTAATGTAGTGGCAGATGCATTGAGTAGATGCAATGTGGTTTTAAGTCCTCTGTTTTTGGAATGGAAGCATTTGAACTACATTGCTACCTTTGATTTTAGACCTCCATTGGATTTAGCTCCAGGATTGTTAGCAGTCCTTGACATCCAGCCTACTTTGATGGAGTATATTAGAGCAAGGCAAGGTGAGGATAAAGAGTTAAAGGACATTTTAGATAAGCTTGGCAGAGGAGAGTCATCATCATATCTTAGGCACTATACCATGGACACTAGAGGATGGCTTAGAAGGGATGGTAGACTTTGTGTTCTCCATAGTGAGGATTTAGTAAATGCAGTGTTGGCCAAGTCATATCATTCTAGGATGATAGTGCACCCTGGTGGTGATAAGATGTACACGGACATGAAGAGGGTATTCTATTGGCCCAGAATGAAGAAGAGGGTGGCTAAGTATATATTGAAGCGCATCACTTGCCAAAGGGTAAAGGCGGAATAGAAGAAGCCCGGAGGATTGTTGCAACCATTGGAAATTCCATTATAGAAATGGGAGATCATCTCTATGGACTTCATGGATGAATTACCAAGGTCACGGAGAGGGAACACGACATTTTGGTCATTGTGGATAGACTGATAAAGAGCGCTTATTTTATACCCATAAGAGTAATAGGATGGAAGCTTTTTTGGAAACTCTTTATGTAAGGGAAATAGTTAGGATTCATCGAGTTTCCGCCAACATTGTGAGCGACAGAGATCCGTTATTGACCAGCGAGTTTTGTTGGAGTCTTCAGCAAGCCTTAGGAACAGTATTGAATCTGAGCACGGCAATTGTAAGGACCTAGAATTTGAACACTTTAAAATATACTATTTAAAGTGATTTTAAATATAAATTAGGCAAGGTTTTATGATACAAACAATATTAGATAGAATTTGGGAAGAGAAGTATACACAAAAATAGTAACATTTGCCTATATCGACAAAAATGATAAAATGCTCATTTCAAACAAGTAAGTTTCAATGGTAAATTAAATTATTTTAATTTATTTTTAAGTGTTTATATTTTTAAATAGAAATGTACAAATTTATTTTTAAATTTAATTTACATAAATAAATAGTTTAATTAAAACGTCAAAATGCGACCATAAAACATTTTGTCGAAAATCAATGTTTTGTCGATTAAAAGTTGTCGCAACTTTGTCGCACCTTTATTTTCTTATATAGGAACATATATTCAAATAGTATAAGTATTCATTAATTCACTAATCAAGTTCACTTTTACTAAATATAATTAGAAAACTTCTGGAAGTCATTAGTAAAAGTAAGTAACAATAAACAAAAGTAAGAAAAAGTAAACATCAAATCAACATCACATCAAAAACCAACACAATTATTATTTTACATAGCTTAGTTCTTAAGGGATTAAGACATAAAGTAAGAGGTGAAAGGATTATGTAAAGTGTTAAAAAAGTGGATGTTGCTTTAGGTCGAATAAAGGATTTTGGTAATTTGGTAATTTGGTAAGAGGTTATTTTGGTAAATTTACCACTTCTTTCTTTTTCTATAAATACCCACCTTCTTCTTCACTTTCATTCACATTTCTTCTTTTTTTCTCAAGCTTCTTCTTCTACTTTCCCTTCTCTTTAATGGCTTCTAAGCTATAGAAAAAAACTAGAAAGAAACAATATCAAAATATTTACAAATTATTTAAAAGAAATCAATGTTCACTCTCTTCAAATCAAACTCATCTTTTTTCCACATTTTATCTCTTCTTCTCTCAGCCATAACTTCTTCAAAACAAAATCAAAAGGCAAAAAAAAAATTTTGAATCGTGTATTTTTCTTGTGGCTACAACTTTCATGTTGACCACTTTGTCTCATTCTAAACTTACCTATATCAAAAATCTACATCTTTCCAGTGCATTCTCTGGCCCAGTTTTTGAGACAGAGAATACACCACCTTTTTTTGATCAAAATATGATAATAATTGAGCCAAATTAAGAAATTATTTTTTTCAAATCATATTAAATTTCAGTGGCTACAAATTTATGTTGAGAACATTTTCTAGTTTTGAGGTTTGCTATACCTAAAATTTAATTCTTTGAAGTGCGTTTTCGGACTTTATTTTTGTCAATCCAACAATACCTCTTCTTCATTCTATCACATCTCTCTCAAAACCACTTGGATTAAAATGATTATTTTTTAAAAAAATTCGAGAGAAAGGAATTTTCAACAACTTTCCGGTTAATAACTTTTCCAGATTTGGAGATATAGAGGGCCTAAAATCATATACAAGATAACGTTTTTTTGGATCTAATTTTCAGAATTCAAGTCAAAGCTCCGAGACTTCTTCTCTGTACCTTCGGCCAACCTCCATCTCAAACCTTGACTAAGCTATTGGAAGGAAGAGGGTGTTGTTTACTAGTGTTTAATGTATTGGGAAGTATTTAGTGAAGTATTGGATGATTAGAATGTTGATAGGAAGTTTATCACTTTGGTTTATGGTGAGATACTCTATTTAATATCTATATTTATATATATACACATGTTTGATGATGTGTTACGATTGCTATGGATGCTTACATATGCTTTGATCATCAAACATTGATTATTTGATATGATTTTTAATTTTTTTTAACCAAGTCACGTTAATACACGTCGATAAGCACAAAGGAAATCACTTTCCTTTTGAAAATGAAATGGTGTATATGGAATGCTTAAACCTTTTGGAAATAGTTTAAAATGAGTTAGAAATATTTTATAAACATTTAAATATGTTTAAAGAAATAAAGAAAGAAAATCAAGATGTCATCAAGTATATTTTGAATTATGTCCAAATCAATTTTCTAGAAAAATCGCGCTAGTGCAGTTAAGTGGCCATAACAGGAAATCTGTTTAAATTAATGCTTTTAATTGTGGAAAAATATGAAAATTTTTGATAAATCTATTTAAATAATTTAGAAGAGATTTGGAACACAAAACATAAATACTAAAGTTGTTTTAATCAAATAAGCTTATAAAGCACTTTACGCAGCACTTTTTTGCTACCGTTTCTACGACTTTGTAAAAGAAGTTTTAAACCTAACAATTTTTCCTAGAATCAATTATGAATGTTTTTAAAAGGAAATTTAAACGTTTAAAAGATAATTTTAATGAAAAATAAATTTCAAAATAAGGCTAATAACTGAGTATGCGAAAACAAATAGTACATTTGTCTCGCCTGTGAGATCTGGGAAGGTAAAATAAGGTATTTAACTAAGGTTAGGAATGGACCAACCAGTGCCCTGAATTTACCTGGCCTATATTTTCTCTTTTTAGACGAGGGGTGTAGATCGAAAGGAAAGCCCGGATGCACCAAAAGAACATATTTAAGTTTTTCCAAGATAAAAATACAAATTTTAGAATACTAATTAGCGAATTAACATCTTTTTATCGTTCATTAGCACGAAGAAACGGGGATTGGATTTGGGTGATTCCTATCCGAAATACCGGGGTCGAATTTGAGTGATTCTTATCCGAAAACCCCTTTAAACTAATTTTCGAAATAAAACATATTGAAGACAAAGATCATTGAAGACAAAGATCTTCATGATGTAGGATAACTTGCCACTAGTCCCTGTAGGTGAAATTGTAACGACTTGAAATTTTGGCCATTTAGTTTTGATCATTTAATTTATTTTTAAATATCAAACTCGAATTATTAATTGATTTTGAATATGAAAGAATTAGTGAAATAGTTTAAAATTTCAAATATAGCGATTAACGGATTCAGTAAATGGTAAATTAATATTTGAAAATTGGGTAAATATGGAATCTGGAGTTAAATGTAAATGTAAATGATTTATAAGTTGATTTTGAACTCTGTTTGAATTAAAGTGTTGGAAATAGACTTTTAATGGAATTAAAAGTCGATAAATTTAAAGTTTGAAATTTGTATATTAATTTAATAATGGAAATTGATATATAGTAATTGTGTAAATAATTGAACTTTGATTTAAAATGAATCAGAACGATTTTTAATATGAATGTAAATTCTATGCGATTTATAATTGAGTTGGTTTTTAAAATTTAAATTTCAAGTAATTTCGTTAATTATGAAAATCGCTCGATTTAATCGACGCGTTAAAATTAGCCTTCCAGGGCATAGTCTCGGAATTTTAAAAACTAGTTCTATTGGATTTGTAATAATGTGTTATTATCGGATTTCAAATTTCGTAGCATTTGGAGTTACCATTTGGTCGTACGGGGCAGAAACGCATTGAATTTAATATCAAAAATTTAATATTTCAATTCGATTCGAAAATCTATCTTCCATATACGGTCGAATTAGGCCTGGAAACATGTTCCATTGTGTTCGAAATAGGGATAAAACTTTATAAACGATAGGCGACACATCTCATTTGGGGTTCGTTCGAAAAAGCTTGTAAATTTTGAAAATAATAATAAAATAATTAATATGCGTATATATATGCCTATATATGTTGAAACAGTAAAAACCCTAGTTCTCTTCGCGCAGCCGCCTATGACGAGATCAATGGCCAAAATCATCAAACCTTTCCTCCCTCGTTTCCTCTCTATCCACGAACCTTTAGGCAAAAACTCCAACTACAAAGACGAGGGGCTCCTCGAGCTCTACCAGATCTACGGTTGAGATTGATTAAATAGGTCCACGGTGGTGGAAAATCGCCATGAAAGGCGCGTGCTTTGGAGGAATATTTTATAGGAACGGCAAGGCTAGGGAGTTGCGGTCGGCGGCCTTAAGTGTGGTGGAGGGAGGGCTATCGCGTGGTGGCCGTTGATCGGCGTCACGATGGTCAGAGATGGGGTTTGGGTTGGTCAAAGCAGCGACAAGGATGGGTTTCTCGGCCGTACGTATGAAGGTGAGGAAGATGAAGGAATTCATGGCCTTGATTTCCTGAAGCTTTATCGTGAGGCCTAGATTATAGGTTTAATTAAGAAAAGAATTATTTATATAATTTATTTTCAAATCTTTAAATTCGTATATCTATCTCATACGAGGTCGGAATTGGACGAAATAAGCGGCGACAGAATCGTGGCAACAAACACTACGCGTTGGAACATATTTGGAGTCAATCAGAGATAGTTAAAATTTTAGGTTTAATCAAACGTGTTCGATTTAATTTAAAATTGGAACGTTTGGCAAATTTAAACTCAAAGTGAGTTAGTCTTACTCAATTTTGGACTGCTGGTATTAATTTTAAATATTAAAATTAATTAATGATTGTTTGGTTGAATTGATACATTTTAATCAGTTGAATGTGATATTATATATAGTAATGTATATATATTAGGGTGATTGATTCCCGCATATATATATAGCGAATGAGACCCCAAGGGGCCCGTATAATAGTGGATGACCCTATATACCGCGATATTCCGCCTCGAAGCGAAATTGGTATTTTTATGCTGTATTAACATCCATGGATGCAAGAAAACAGGTTGGTGGGATCCAACTGGATTCCTAAAAAATGTTGAATTTAATTTCATATATAGTGATATATGTTTGGTTGGAATAATATGTGATAGGTTATTGTGTGATTTGGATTCATTGGATGCTATGGTTGTTTTGGCCAAAATTTTGGTATTTTAAAATACCATTAATATATGGTTCGAACTGGAAAAGAATTGCAAAGGGATTTTTGAAGCAAAATATTTATATATAGTTTTGAGTTAACTGATTTGATAAAATAATGGTTTTGAAATTTGTACTTAACTAATTCAGGATATTGTGAACAGGGATTTTGGAATAACATATTTAAAAGGATTTTTAAATGATAAATTCTTAAAAGCTACTTATCTAAATATAAAAGGTTTAAAAATCGAGATTTTTAACAGATTAGAGGATAGAAGTGAAATTTGGAAATGAGTATCAAATTGGTTATATTGGAACTCAAGTAAGATTTTTAAATTTACGGAATGAAATTAAAATCGGGAAATTGGGGTTGTTCTGAAAAGAGGATTTTTAATTATTAACTAGGTAACTTTAAAAGTATTAAAAATATTCCAGAAATTAGTTATTTAAATATTTAAAATTATTTAAAGTATATTTAATTATTAATTAGTAACATTACAATGATTGTTAAAGATTTTTATTATCATTTAAGAATTAGTCGGCATTGTTGTTTTAAAGGATAAATTATTAAATATTAATGTGGCTTTGTATAATAACTTTATTTAAGTATATTTGTTTAGATTAAACTTAAAAATTTATTTTAGAACTTATAATCATTATTTCGAGATAATTTTTAAATTAGGTTTTCGGGAAGTAATGGTATACTCGCTTGGCGTAATCGAAGACAGTGATTCTCTGTAGTTAATTTTTGGATTTCTCTGGGATAGAGATGTAACCATTGAGCTGTGAATCCATGATTTGATACCACAATGGTACTTTCCATATTATTTTAAAAGGGTTTTCAAATATTTTTGAAAAGGGTAATTTGTGAATATACTTAATTCTATAAGATAGGCACATACTTTTGGATAAAGTGATTTAATTTATTTCAAATTTAAATTAAATAAGACATGAAGTTTTCAGTGGAAAATGAAATATTTGATTGAATATTTGTTTATTTGATAGTTAAATAACCGACTATCAAATCTGGACCCAAAATATAACTTTGGTAATATCTAGGGGAAACACGGGTATTATATGGTACAGTTACCGATCGAGATACTATACTGTACATATAAACCCGGTTCGATATTCTATGATATTTATAAGGAAATCCATCCACTAACAGTTAGAAGGTGATCTTCGATCTTATTTTCGTCTGTTTATTTCTTAAAGAATCGGGGTTTAGTTTACCAAAAATATCGAACGTTGTTTCGAAGAGACCGGGGTCGGATTAGTCATCCAAAAACAACTTCGATCCAACGAGTACGTTTTCGAAAGAAAAATAAGAGCATGGAGTCGAAGATGGAGCTGTGAAGTGTATGTGCTAATTGCTACTAATCCTGGGGGTAATTCCAAAATAGATATATTAGGAATAGTGCCTTTGGTTTCGCTTGGACCGAGAACATACTTGTATGGATGAATGCTATCAGTACATTGTTATTGGAGAACAATGAGCGTTCTAAGTGAAAATTCCTTTAAAAGGTAATCATAGCCTCTAGCCTCATCAACCGGGAATGA
Organism: Allium cepa; assembly: GCA_030765085.1. NCBI lineage: Eukaryota > Viridiplantae > Streptophyta > Magnoliopsida > Asparagales > Amaryllidaceae > Allium > Allium cepa. Next base: position 132,492,472 of record CM060934.1, read on the forward strand.
CTGAAAAGTAGGGGAGATGCAGCAAGGCTAAGTGGGTAGCACCCAATTAGGGTATGTTTATCACCTTTCTAGATACCCTCGGATATTATTACTACGATTCATGGAAGGAGCTCGAAAAGGGTGGGAACACCCGAGGTGATAGCATATTCGATCTATTCAGGTTAGGGATAGTCCGGTCTTGTGCAGCAGGGGATCCCGGCAAAGTCCTCGGTACATTGTTTCTAGACATGTACTATGACAAGTGGTACCCCAGTACCTAGTCATTCGTATGGAATCCATTCTCCAATAAGCGCCATACAGTTTTGATTGTGCCCAACTATGCTGAAATGTGTGATGCAAGCATTTCAGCTATTTGAATAAGTATTTGTACTTAGACACTATTATAATATCAGATGATTTTGATATGAAATGTTTTGGTTATCGTAAGGTAAAAACCCGTCGTGTTTATATGTGGCGTGGTCTTACGAGATGCTTTTGATTTTCAAAGGGATTTTGACACTTTAATAAATAAAATTGAGTGTGTTTTCTCATGCTGGTTTTTCAGACTGACTCGAGTGTTATTTTATTATAATGCTCGGATCAGACCAAATATTACATGTTAGGTTAGGATGCTATGGAGCTCAAGAGACGAGCAGGAGAACAAGACGTATTCTCGTACTTGTTTTATTCTGCTGCAGTGTTTTATTGAGATTACCAGCAACTGTGGTGGCAGGCTGATATAAATGTCCAGGCTGGTAATTATTGATTTGTATACTCTGATGTGAGATATGTATATTACAGTTTCGATTTGTGTAAAGAACTATTTATATTATATGTTGTTCAATCTGCTGTGAGGTTCTGTTTTGTTTGGTTTCTTCTTTCTTCTACCTACTTTCTTTTTCGTCAACAATCTGTCTTTCCGGCACCCGATCGTTCGACATGTTATACAATGAGCGTATTTATGTCGATTTTCGAGGGTCGAAAAAGCGGGTCGTCACAGAAATTTACCTTATTTAAAGTGGAAGTAGTGCTCTGTTATGAAAATCTTCGATTTGAAAGAGTATGATTTGAAGTTAAGAAATAAATCTTTAATTAAGATTTAATAAATGATTTGGGAATATTTTTCCTAAGTTAAAAGTTATAACTCGAATATAATAAATAATTGATTAAGATTTAATGAATGATTTGGAAAGGTTTTCCTGAGTAAAAGGGAAAATGATTTGGAATTATTCCAGGATTTAAGAAAGGTTTAAATAGATCAAATCATTTAATAAATGAGGCTTAATGATTCCACAAACACTTGAAAAGAAAATGGAATAAATTGAAAAAGAATATATCTAAAAATATTATTTGATTGAAATAAAAGATGAAGTAGTTGACTGATGATTGAAATCCACGCATGAACTTAACATCTTTTTATCGATAATTGGCTTCGAAGGAACCGGGGTCGAATTTGGGTGATTCCTATCCAAAAACTACTTCGAACCAATGTATACGTTCGAAAGTGAAGACATGTTGAAGATGACGATTACTAAAGACCGAGGATCTTCATAGCGTGAGGACTGCTTGTTGACATGCTCTGGATCGCTCCCATTATACAATTATTTATAGCAGTGGTCTTCTAGTTGTGGAGATTTTTTCGGATTGCAAGGTTCTCTCGCCTAGTAATGGCCGAGGAAAGTGCCTTCAGTTCGTTCTATCCCAGAATGAACTTGTATGGATTTTTTTTCTGACAATGTATTCTAAATCACATTTGAGTGATTTTTAGAAAAGTATATCAGTTGGTGGCGGAGAAGGCAACTTCTCTTTGCTTAACACCCTTTCCCGAGACATACGAACTCAGGATGTTATACTTTTCTAGAAATCATTCATGTGACGTGGAATGACATTGTGGCATTCAAAGTGGAACCTATTATGATCAAAGTGTGGTTTTGTACGAAAACCATGGCTTTGAAGAAATTGAGCGTAGCCTCGCATCCCAGTAGATGATATGGGATATTATGTGGTCTGACAGACATAAATTCTAAATAAGTGAGTATGTATGGTGGTGTCCAATACGTTGGACCCTTTGGGGGAAAATATCCCTCAAGGCATTTATTGCCCAATTTTGATAAAGTGGTAAGCTTGAGAAAAGCAGGAACTACCATTTATCAATAGTATAGCGAGTACAGTTCCAAGTGAATTGCTTGAGAAAAGCGATTAAGACACCATGGGAACTTTGTTTGCTATGCGTGGATCGGAGAAAAGGCCAATAGTTCCCTATCATGTTGGAAATCCAATCCCAATACGAGATTTATGGTTTTGATTGTAGTACCAAAATAGCTGTAATGCTTTACAAACATTTCAGCTACCCCTTTTCGTATCATATATTTTGTCCGGTATATTCCATTGACCCAGTCCTGATATATTACCTTAGACTTAGTCCGGGTATTGATACCTTATTTGAATAAGTTTATTTAAAAGTTGTTTTTAAGAAGAATGTCATTAAAGATAATATCAAATGATTTGATATAAAGTGTTTTGGTTATCATAAGGTAAAAACCCATCCGTGTTTATGTGTGGGCGTGGTCTTATGAGATACCCTTCTCTTCAAAGGTTTTCGTAACACATCATTTTAAATTTGAGTATCTCATCCTGGTTTATCAAGCCTGATCCGGGTATTTTTAATACTCGGGTCAGATCCGAGTTGTTTTAGGTTTAGTTGAAGACGGTTGAAGTTTCTAGAGGAGAGCTAGAGATCTTCATCATCGTATGGACATATTTATTATCCGCTACGTCTATTGCATTTGTTCTATTGTTTCCAGTATTTATAAGGACAGAAATTTATAACTGTCCAGGCTAAATCTAGGTAAGACTCTGATATTGTATTTTAAAATTTTCCGCTGTAAAGATTATTATTGAAATAATATATGTTGTTCCATTCATGTGAGATTCAGTTCTGTCTTTATTTTCTTTTTAGCCATAATGATCCGCTTATTCATGCAATTTTAGATGGACATGTGTGGTTTGTTGTTGATTCATAGGGTATGGAAAAACGAGCCATCACATTTGGTATCAGAGCTGAAGGTTAAGCGAGAATCTTGGCTTTGGTGGGGGTAAAGACCAATCTGGAATACGGTTAGTAATACCCTAGGATGAGTGACTCATTAGGGATAGGGTTAGTAACACCCTAGAATGAGTTTGAGTGCATTATATATAAATGTGTATTTGTTAATGACTAATGTATTGTTTTGTGTTGATTTATCTGTTGAGTGATTTATGGATTCTGATCGACACACCTTATCACCATTATCGATGAGGGTTCCTAAACATTTAAACAAGGCGAACCGACACACTGATTTTGAAAATTGGTAAATAAAATAATTTTACCTAGGATTATATTTTGAATATAAAGTATATACTTTAAAAAGTTTTATACTTAGAAATCAGGATTAGTGAAATTTAAATATGAACAACTTGTGATTAGAATTTCACAATTTAACTATAAGATATTTCATAAAGATAAACGATAAGTAAGAAGTCTGGTAAGGTAATTAAGATCTTTAATACTTATTCCAAAATAATAAACTAAGAAATCATACTGTTAAGTTACTATCATAAATTGATCCATTGTTTGATTTAAAAGTTTAAGTACAAATACCTTGTGAATCAAATTTCACGATTTGACTATAAGGTGTTTGATGATAAGATTTGTTTAAGAAATGAACATATAAGATAAAAAGTATTTAAATAATAGAAATAATTATGTAAAAGGAAAAAATATATAAAGGGAATGAGATTTAAATTCGAGTAATTTAAAGAGTTGTGGAAATTTAAATGTAACGACCCAAAATTTTAGTGATTTTATTTATTAAATTAATTGAACTTTTGTGATATTTTAATTTATTTCTTCTATTCACCAGCATTCAATCTTTATACATATTTTAATTTATTTCCTCTATTCACCAACATTCAATCTTTATACATAGTTTACTTTATTTCCTCTATTCACCAGCATTCAATCTTTATACATATTTTACTTTATTTCCTCTATTCACCAGCATTCAAACTTCATACATATTTTAATTTATTTCCTCTATTCACCAACATTCAATCTTTATACATATTAGTTTTAATTTATTTCCTCTATTCACCAGCATTCAAACTTTATACATATTTGTTTTAATTTATTTCCTTTATTCACCAGCATTAAATCTTTATACATATTTATTTTAATTTATTTCCTCTATTCACCAGCATTCAAACTTTATACATATTTGTTTTAGTTTATTTCCTCTATTCACCAGCATTAAATCTTTATACATATTTATTTTAATTTATTTCCTCTATTCACTAGCATTCAATCTTTATACATATTAGTTTTAATTTATTTCCTCTGTTCACCAACATTCAATCTTTATATATGTTTGTTTTAATTTATTTCCTCTGTTCACCAGCAATTAATCTTTCAAAAAAATAATAATATAAGAACAACGCATATATATATATTGCCCATGATAAGCATATCTCTCCTTCTTCTTTTCATTCTCTGGAAAAACTCTTCCCCTCATTCCTCTTTGCTCCATGCCTTCACCGCATGCTCGACCATCCACAACCGTTTCCTCTCTTCTTTCATTCTTTATATGTAAGTATTTCTTTATATATTATATCTGTTTCTTATACTTGCAGCTTTATATGTATTCAAGCATACAAAAGGTTTGTTAAAACATAGATTTATATGTATATTTTATTTTATACAAGATTTCAAGTATCCTGGTGAGTTGGTTTTAGAGCGTATATATATAATCTGCTTGGTTATTTTAAGTTTTATTAATAAGTTTGAAATAGATTTTCATAACACATATTTATTATTCGGTATGTGTATATGATTTCTGCATATTTGGATAAGTTTATGTTGTACAAATTATTATATAATTAGTTGTTTGTGTTAGGTATATGCAGGCTATATGGTTTCTGTATATAAAATATATAGCTTTTATAGTATTATTATATATTTTGGTAGAGTATATATTTATACAAAATATGTTTTGTTAACAGCTTGGTATGTTATGTTTATAAAATATGTTATGAAAAAAAAAAGATTTCGGTATAAATGATTTATGTCAGTTTTTTCCAATGTAAAATGTTAGTAATATATGAGTTTGATAGTGTATATATGTTAGTAGAAATGACATTTTGTGTATATATAAAGTTTACATAAGTTTGATATGTTATTCTTTAATATGTCTGTTTATATAAAGGTACAAATGCTAGTTTATGTATTTTATATACTATGTACAGTATTGTATATACATAGATTTTAATATGTACATGTTTTAAAATTTGTTACTGATTTTTATATAGATTTGCATAGAATGGCTACATAGGTTGCTTACGTATTTGATTATATTAGTCTGTTTATATAAGTATTTATTTCAAATTTTATATTGTATATATGCTTGATTCTAATTTATGTGTTTTGAATTCAAAAATAATAATAATGATGATGATGATGATGATGATGATGATAATGATGATTACAGTATATTATTTGTAAAGGAAGTCTGCATTTGGTTAAACTATTAGATTTCTTTAAACTTACATTATTTACTGTTATGTATATCTTTGGACGTTAATTTGGTTATGTACATTTAGTTTCAGATATTGATGTTTCAAATATAACGTATATACTTTAAGATAGAGTAAATTTGGTTCTGATTTTTTTTATATGTTTGATTTCAATAAATATATTTAATTTAAGACTTATATAAAATGTATATATACTTTAATCTGAATTTTGGGTTTAAGGAGGATAATAATATAAAAATACATCTCGCCTAAATTTTTATCGAGCTAATTTGACCCATTACCATCGATTTCTTTTACCAGCTTTGATCGTCGATTCGTGCCGATCTTACTTTGCTTTAAGATTCGTGCTTGGGTTTCGTAACTCAACTTCATTGTCTATCTCTTTAACCTCGAAAGGTGAGCAATCACTCACGATTAACGTTCTTTTATTTATTAAATTTGATTTCAATTGAAATGACAATTGAAATATGAGGCTGTAGTTATTTAAATTGTTATATATGTTATTATCTATAACTGTTCACTTATGGGATATGACACCATATCCTATTGTTTATATTTATTTTGATGATATATGCCTGTTGTTATTATTATTTTCATATATGTTATCACTCTGCAAGTTCCCTATTAGTATAGAAATCATTATGGGTTGAAATGATACATACCCGAACGGACTTTAGAATAGAAGAAAATCGTTATGGGTTGAAATGATAAACCCAAGCGATTTTCATTTAATTGAATTTGAGATTACGGGTTGAAATGATATCCACCCGTATATATTTATTGTACGGGCTGAAATGATAAATATCCGTAGCACTTGACTATATGATAGGAAATATATACAGACACCGTTAGTCCATATAAATATTTTGAAAATAAATTTCTACAGTTGAAAAGAAATATATGGGATTTAATAAATATTTGTTCTTAAAATATTATATATATAAATGGAAATTTTATATATATATTTAATAATAATATTATTGAGATTGTTTTAATCCATATAATATGTTTGAGTATTATTTAAGATTTATATTTCAAAATTTACCGTTGTAAAAAGTTGAATAATTAAGATTGGGAGATAAATTTGGGTTTATTAAAAATGGTATTTAAATAAGGATTTATTTAATTAAATCGATTTGAAATTATTGAATGGAAAATTTAAAGGTATGATTTTGTAACTAGATTTTTGATTTAAGTGATTTAATGAATATTTTACGTTTAATAAAATTAAAGAAAATATTGAGTAAAATGTAATTTAAGGTTACTTAAATGATATTGAATCTAATAAGGGAGTATTTCAAGACTAAATAATAATGAGGTTAAATCGAGATCTATATGAAACTGTTATATAGAACATTTAAATATTAAAGCCTTGAACTATATTGGAATTCAAATGGTTTATGTTGAGATTCGGATCTGTATTTGAAATCAACGTAGTTGAATTTGTTATTTAGCAACTAAATTGAATTAAAGTGAAATTTAGGTTGAACCAAATTTGAATTTATTATTTAGAAAACTAAATTGAATAAAAATTTAGTTGAAACGTTGAATACTTAAAGTTTTGAAATATATTGAAATATAAAGGGGTATTTTTGTGATTACAAATCCGAATTTGAGATCGATAAATTAAAATGTTTATTTTAGGAATTGAGTTGAATTTAAATTGATAAATTGAGATTGAATTTAATTTAAGTGGGAAGGTCGGGTTGATGTTGAAACGATTTGTTAAGTTGAGGGAATTGAAAATACTTTATTGTATAAATTATTTAATATATATAAATACTATTTTGGAAAATATAGAGATATTTGAAGTGAAATGATATTTGGTTTTGAAGTATAAATTAAGCTGAAATGACCACGGTGTTATAGGGTATATTTCTACCATGTAGATAGTTCCTTGGATCCTTAGAGGATGGTTATCCTAAACATCCTCTAAGTTAAATATATTTCAGTTGATATTTCACTTGAGTTGGATTTATAGATATAATAATGTTAATCCTGACTCGAGTGTTTTGTGTTTTGCCTTACGCTCGGGTCAGACCGAGTGATACAGCATTTGAGACTCACCTTCGAAGTTGGAGCTTTGCTTGGAGATCCAGCTATCTATCCCTTCAGTCATCCAGTTGATTGGTTCAGAGAAGTCATCTGCTCGTACTGGAGACTTCACTGCATCTGGGATATTCTGATGTATTTTATTCTAAACTCTGATGTATATAGTAGCTTCATGAACTACTATTCTTTATCTATTACGCTACATTTTTATTACTCTGTATCTGTGATCTGTGTTTATTTATTTACTGTTTATGCTGAGTTTGCCAAATTAAATTAACAATTCGGTATTTTGAATTATTCAAGTCAGACATGTATGGTTTTATTGTCGATTTGAATGGTCCAAAATAGCGGGTCGTTATAGTTGGTATCAGAGCTTTGGCTCTAGGCAAAACTTAGCATATATGTAAATTTATTTACAGAATCACTTTCGTCTGAGTTGAATCTCTTCCTTTCTGACTCGATTTCCTTTGAATTTTGGAATGTCCTCGGTTTCGAAATTCATTTTTGTCTCTTTCTATTATATTCGTTTGATTCTGGAGTATCTCATAACTCCACTGAATGTTTTGTAAAGGGGGTGAAAACTCCTTTACAATCGGCATTGATTCACCGAAGATTTCTGTATCCTCGGTTTACGATGCTGCTATATCTTGATATGCTGAATTTTATCTCTGGCGATCGAATGTCGATTTGTTTTGGAATTCCGCATCGATTATATTCCTGAAGCCACGGTTGACTCGGTTAAGGTCGCCCACGATTTATGGAAGTATATCCATCTTCTATTTCGTAATTTAATTATCTCATCTTTGATCGAGTCTATCTTCGAATCAAGATTCTATTTATTGGAGTTCCTCTAAATTAAATCTCTATCTTTGTTTAAAATCCATTCTTGAATCATCCTTTGAAAATTGGGTTTTGTTTGTATTTTAAAATTGTGTTATATACCGAAATTTTTATTTGGGTAACTATGATTTTATTCTATATATAAAAGAGAAAATGTTTTCGATAAGGATTATATACCTTTAAAAAAACGAGAATTTGAAGTTTCAAAAAGATTTGAAATTTTGAAAATATTATAAGAGAATTTATACAAAAATGATTTATAACTGAAAGGTTTTGAATTTGAAATTTGAGAGATTGGACTCCGGTATTTTTGAAAATTGGTTTAAGATTTAGAAATATATAATAATAAGATTTGAAAGTATTTTCTGAATAAGAAATGTTTCAAATGACTTCAAATGAGTTCCAAGGATTTCGAAAAAAAAAATTCAAAGAAGTTTTCAAGAAAATAGAAGTCCAGAACTCACTTATGTCGCTGGAAAATAATTTCGGTGATGAGTGCACGCATCATCGACATTGATTTTCGAGTTTTAGAGTGGGGAGAGGCCACTTTAATAGCTTTGCTATGCGAATGACTTTGTGAAACCAATTTTGATTTCAAATTCCGAAGTATAATTCGATATTCGAAAGATATATGTATATATATTTAAAATGATTTAAAGGAAGCCAGTGTTCAATCCTTTAGTTTTCGATTTGATTTAGTATAACTCTATTTATAAAAAGTTGATTTACTAATTTGTTGCTGATTTCCAACTCTTGGATTTGAAATTTGATTTCACCGACTATTTTGAAGGTTTGAGCACTTTCAAATCAAGGTTTAAAATTTTAAAACTAAGAAATTTCGAAGAGTATAAAATATTGATAAAGAATATAAGTTTAGTTTTGTATGTTTAAAGTATGAAGAGTATGATTTAAGTAAATTTGAAACTTTTGTTAAATAAATAATTTGAAAAAGGAAAATTGGATTTTTCATATAGAAATAAATAGTTTAAAGGTTTTAAAGGGATAATTATAAATTTAGAAACATTTTGAGTATAAATGATTTTGAGAAGAATATTTTGTTTTGAAATTAGATTGGTATTAAAACTAGTACTTATATGGTGATTTTGGAAATGAATTTGTTTGACATAAATTTTGTTGATTTGGAAATTTGGATTTATTTTCTAAACCTATTGATTAAGAAACATTGAAACTGAATTGATATTGAAATAATTTGAAATTGAGAACCTTATATTATTAAGTACTTGATTTGGGAGTGGTCAAACTTATATAAAATGGATTGTAAGTATAAAGTTGATTTGAAATCTATTGATTTGAAAGGTACTCAATTTAGAAAGAGAATTTTATATAATCGAAGTCTATATAAGTATGATTTGATATACTATTGATTTGGAAAGTATTCGATTTGAAAATGGGATCCTATATATAATGGACTTTATATATGTATGATATTTGAAAGTGATTTGAAAAGGTACTATATGATAAATATTTTGGAAGTAAAGATATGGAAAGTGCCTTCTTCTTGATATCTGCTTTGTGGCCACATTGTGGATTCATTTTATTGTTATTATTCTCTCTGATTTTTGGTTTTTCGGATGTAATACTCGAGTGTTCCCACCGTGGTGTAACCCATGGTTTTTTTTTCTCTCACGACTGCATAGCGCAACTGCCTGGCTGAGTCTGGCCTAGGGGTACGGATTGTTTCCTGGGGGATCCAGGCGTAACCATTATGTATCCTGCAATCTGTGTAGGTCGCGATTAGTAGCGAAACTGCCTGGCTGAGACGGCCTAGGGGTACGAATTGTTTCCTGGAGGATCCAGGCGTAACAATTGTGTACCCTGCACCCTAATAGTCATCATGGCGTAACTCGCAGGGATGAGAAAGCTTACGGATACGGATTGTTTCCTGGGGGATCAGGGCGTAACCATTGCGTATCTGCGAACCATGGTTGGACAAAGGTTTTGGTTTGGTTGTTTGTTTGGATTGTACTTTCCATGTCTGTTTTTAAAGGTTTTTCAAGTATTTTCACTGGGTGTTGAAACGGGTCTACTAAGTACTTGAAGAATTCTAGCTTTGCGCCTAATCAACGCATGGCCAGAGTCTGCAAGAACGAGGATAAACTTGTTGAAACATCGAGTTATAAAAGTATTTTCGAAAGGAAAGTTTGTTTTGATATAAAAGTATTTTATTATAAAGGTATTTTATTATAAAAATATTTCCAACAAGAAATTTCTATATTATTTTTTAAAAATTTAAATTCTAATAGTTTGAAATTTACGATTCGTGCCCGATACTATTCTTTTGAATCTACCTTATCTGCTCAGCTTTATTTATTCACCTATATTCCGTTTTTCGAATCTACCTCCTTTCCTTTTGAATATGTCCTTTTAAAATATTGTTCATTTATATACTATATGGTTTAATAGTAAATTATTAGTGTTATTAATATTTTAGAAGTTATTAATTAAATAAACCACATTTAAAGAAAATGATTATTAATTTATCTATAATGTTAAAAGTATCTTAAGATAAATTAATAAATTTATGAATTATGGATTTAATATTTCAATAGCTTCTTTGTAAATAATTGTTTTCAAATAGTTTTCTTATACTTATAAAGGTGTTATTTAAACATATAAATGGTACTTATAAAGGTAGCAAGAAATTTTACAAATGGGTTTCGAAAAGTATGAATATCTCAAGTAAAATTTATATAGTTTTAAGTTAATTATTTATTCTTGACTTTCAATCTACTTTTATTTCTAGTTGTTCTATTCTCCTACCTACTTTCTTTTCGGGGACGAAAAGTTTTGAGTGGGGGAGAGTGTAACGACCCAAAATTTTAGTGATTTTATTTATTAAATTAATTGAATTTTGTGATATTTTAATTTATTTCTTCTATTTACCAGCATTCAATCTGTATACATATTTTAATTTATTTCCTCTATTCACCAACATTCAATCTTTATACATAGTTTACTTTATTTCCTCTATTCACCAGCATTCAATCTTTATACATATTTTACTTTTTTCCTTTATTCACCAGCATTCAAACTTCATATATATTTTAATTTATATCCTCTATTCACCAACATTCAATCTTTATACATATTTGTTTTAATTTATTTTCTCTATTCACCAGCATTCAAACTTTATCATATTTGTTTTAATTTATTTCCTTTATTCACCAACATTAAATCTTTATACATATTTATTTTAATTATTTCCTCTATTCACCAACATTCAAACTTTATATATATTTGTTTTAATTTATTTCCTGTATTCACCAGCATTAAATCTTTATACATATTTATTTTAATTTATTTCCTCTATTCACTAGCATTTAATCTTTATACATATTAGTTTTAATTTATTTCCTCTGTTCACCAGCATTCAATCTTTATATATATTTGTTTTAATTTATTTCCTCTGTCATCAGCATTCAATCTTTCAAATATATATATATATATATATATATATATATATATATATATATATATATATATAAGAACAACGCGTATATATATTGCCCATGATAAGCATATCTCTCCTTCTTCTTTTCATTCTCTGGAAAAACACTTCGCCTCATTCCTCTTTGCTCCACGCCTTCACCGCATGCTCGACCACGCACAACCGTTTCCTCTCTTCTTTCATTCTTTATATATAAGTATTTCTTTATATATTATATATGTTTCTTGTACTTGCAGCTTTATATATATTCAAGCATACGAAAGGTTTGTTAAAACATAGATTTATATGTATATTTTATTTTATACAAGATTTCAAGTATCCTGGTGAGTTCGTTTTAGAGCGTAGATATATAATCTGCTTGGTTATTTTAAGTTTTATTAATAAGTTTGAAATAGATTTTCATAACACATATTTATTATTTGTTATGTATATATGATTTCTACATATTTGGATAAGTTTATGTTGTACAAATTATTATATATATTAGTTGTTTGTGTTAGGTATATATAGGCTATATGCTTTCTGTATATAAAATATATAGCTTTTATAGTATTATTATATATTTTGGCCGAGTATATATTTATACAAAATATGTTTTGTTAACATGTTATGTTTATAAAATATGTTATGGAAAAAAAAAGATTTTTGGTATAAATGATTTATGTCAGTTTTCCAATGTAAAATGTTAGTAATATATGAGTTTGACAATGTATATATGTTAGTAGAAATGACATTTTGTGTATATATAAAGTTTACGTAAGTTTGATACATTATTCTTTAATATGTCTGTTTATATAAAGGTACAAATTCTAGTTTATGTATTTTATATACTGTGTATAGTATTGTATATACATAGATTTTAATATGTACATGTTTTAAAATTTGTTACTGATTTTTATATAGATTTGCATAAAATGGCTATATAGGTTGTTTACGTATTTGATTATATTAGTCTGTTTATATAAGTATTTATTTCAAATTTCATATTGTATATATGCTTCATTCTAATTTATGTGTTTTGAATTCAAAAATAATAATAATAATAATGATGATGATGATAATGATGATTACAGTATATTATTTGTAAAGGAAGTCTGCATTTGGTTAAACTATTAGATTTCTTTAAACTTACATTATTTACTATTATGTATATCTTTGGATGTTAATTTGGTTATGTACATTTAGTTTCAGATATTGATGTTTCAAATATAACGTATATACTATAAGATAGAGTGAATTTGGTTTTGATTTTTTTTTTAATATGTTTGATTTCAATAAATATATTTAATTTAAGACTTATATAAAATGTATATATACTTTAATTTGAATTTTTGGTTTAAGGAGGATAATAATATAAAAATACATCTCGCCTAAATTTTTATGGAGCTAATTTGACCCGTTCCCATCGATTTCTTTTACCAGCTTTGATCGTCGATTCGTGCCGATCTTACTTTGCTTTGAGATTCGTGCTTGGGTTTCGTAACTCAACTTCATTGTCTATCTCTCTAACCTCGAAAGGTGAGCAATCACTCACGATTAACGTTCTTTTATTTATTAAATTTGATTTCAATTGAAACGACAATTGAAATATGAGGCTGTAGTTATTTAAATTGTTATATATGCTACTATCTATAAGTGTTCACTTATGGGATATGACACCATATCCTATTGTTTATATTTATTTTGATGATATATGTATGTTGTTATTATTATTTTCATATCTGTTATCACTCTGCAAGTTCCCTGTTAGTATAGAAATCATTATGGGTTGAAACGATACACATCCGAACGGACTTTAGAATAGGAGAAAATCGTTATGGGTTGAAATGATAAACCCAAGCGATTTTCATTTAATTGAATTTAGGATTATGGGTTGAAATGATATCCACCCGTATATATTTAGTGTACGGGTCGAAATGATATATATCCGTAGCAGTTGACTATATTATAGGAAATATATACAGACATCGTTGGTCCATACAAATATTTTGAAAATAAATTTCTACAGTTGAAAAGAAATATATGGGATTTAATAAATATTGGTTCTTAAAATATTATATATATATATATATAAATGGAAATTTTATTTATACATTTAATAATAATATTATTGAGATTGATTTAATCCATATAATATGTTTGAGTATTATTTAAGATTTATATTTCAAAATTTACCGTTGTAAAAAGTTTAATAATTAAGATAGGGAGATAAATTTGGGTTTATTAAAAATGGTATTTAAATAAGGATTTATTTAATTAAATCGATTTGAAATTATTGAATGGAAAAATTAAAGGTATGATTTTGTAGCTGGATTTTTGATTTAAGTGATTTAATGAATATTTCACGTTTAATAAAATTAAAGAAAATATTGAGCAAAATGTAATTTAAGGTTACTTAAATGATATTGAATCTAATAAGGGAGTATTTCAAGACTAAATAATAATGAGGTTAAATCGAGATCTATATGAAACTGTTGTATAGAACATTTAAATATTAAAGCCTTGAACTATATTGGAATTCAAATGGTTTATGTTGAGATTCAGATCTGTATTTGAAATCAACATAGTTGAATTTGTTATTTAGCAACTAAATTGAATTAAAGTGAAATTTAGGTTAAACCAAATTTGAATTTATTATTTAGAAAACTAAATTGAATAAAAATTTATTTGAAACGTTGAATACTTAAAGTTTTGAAATATATTGAAATATAAAAGGGTATTTTTGTGATTACAAATCTGAATTTGAGATCGATAAATTGAAGTGTTTATTTTAGGAATTGAGTTGAATTTAAATTGATAAATTGAGATTGAATTTAATTTAAATGGGAAGGTCGGGTTGATGTTGAAACGATTTGTTAAGTTGAGGGAATTGAAAATACTTTATTGTATAAATTATTTAATATATATAAATACTATTTTGGGAAATATAGAGATATTTGAAGTGAAATGATATTTGGTTTTGAAGTATACATTAAGCTGAAATGACCACGGTGTTATAGATTATATTTCTACCCTGTAGATAGTTCCTTGGATCCTTAAAGGATGGTTATCCCAAACATCCTCCAAGTTAAATATATTTCAGTTGATATTTCACTTGAGTTGGATTTATAGATATAAGAATGTTAATCCTGACTCAAGTGTTTTGTGTTTTGCTTTACACTCGGGTCAGATCGAGTGATACAGCATTTGAGACTCACCTTCGAAGTTGGAGCTTTGCTTGGAGATCCAGCTATCTACCCCTTCAGTCATCCAGTTGATTGGTTCAGAGAAGTCATCTGCTCATACTGGAGACTTCACTGCATCTGGGATATTCTGATGTATTTTATTCTAAACTCTGATGTATATAGTAGCTTCATGAACTACTTTTCTTTATCTATTCCGTTGCATTTTTATTACTCTGTGTTTGTGATCTGTGTTTATTTATTTACTGTTTATGCTGAGTTTGCCAAATTAAATTAACAATTCGGTATTTTGAATTATTCAAGTAAAACATGCATGGTTTTATTGTCGATTTGAATGGTCCAAAATAGTGGGTCGTTACATTAAATGAAGTTAATTAATATAAGATAAATTTATAAAATAGGTTTTATAAAGTAATCTCTAAAGGATTTTGAAAATAGAAAAGGTATTTTATGATAACTTGTTTGATTGGCTCAAAAATAAACTAAAAATGGGCAAGAGATGTGTTCGGATGGTAAGCACTTCTCTTAAGTGTTACTCTTCTGATTAAGAGGATATATGATAATATTGGTAGTATCCAGTTTCTTGGTATTGTTTTGGAGTTACTCGATCTATATAGTTTTCTTAAGTTATAGGGATAATATGAATCATTAATTAATAAATTGATTAGTAATATGTATAAAAGTGTTTAAACCAAAGATAATTTGGAATTGCTAATTGATTAGATATAGTGGGATTCTCGACGATTTTGGACAGTCGAAATTTTTCGAATCACACCTATCTCAGAGCTAAGGATTTGTGAAAACTTTTGGTAAAAGATTGAAATACTTTGAGTAAATGAAATAAGATAAGGATAATTTATAAATCTGATTTATAAAGAAAAAAAGATTTAAGAGTTAAGAGTATGAGGATTTAAATATGGGTGGTTTTAAAATTTGTTTTTCAAAGCTAGAAAATTTATAATAGTATTAAATAACAAATAAGTTTTATAACATATGAATTTGAGAAAATTACAATAAAGTTTAAATCAATTAAACAACTTGAATTAAGTAAAACCAATTTGAAATTTGGGATTTGTATATACTCTTAGGATGTAAAGGTATATCATACAAATGTAGATTTAAGCCATGAACTATCTATACACTTAAGTAGCATAATGACTCTTTAAAAAGGTAATTGTAACCTTGAAAATGTTTTATTAATGAATTCTAGCATAAATTAAGAATGACTTAAGTCTTTAAAAGTGATTGATTTGCATAAGTTATAGGATAAAATAAACTTAAGTAAAAGTTTTATGAAATGATTCATAAATAATATTAGTGTTAAAGGAAATATACTAAGTTAAAGGATTGTGGGAAAAAAATTATAATAAAGATAAATTATCTTTTGAGCTAAAAATGGTTTCTTTAGAATATTTTCCTTTAATAAAAATATTTGGAAATAAATAATTAAAGGGATTATATAAAGAAGCACCTATATAAAATGTTTGAACTTAAGATAAAAGTTTTTATGGAAGTTTTTTTGAGGGTTAATGAATACATATATTTTACGTAGATCATTTCATTATACAAATTTTGATCTAAGATTCGAGTTTGGAACTTTGAATTGTTTACACTTATCCAAAAAAGGATTTATCACTCGATTCTTGACGGCGAACATTGATGAGGATTTTTGGTTAGGCACTTGAGTTTTCTATCTTAGGTGAGAACTATGCAAGGAAAGAAAAGTGTGACGCCCCACCTCTATACCCACGCTAAACAAGAACACTACGGAGTAATGCTGTCGACTAGCACGGAGAATAAGGCTGTTGAGGAGCGACCATCTGTATAATTGCTTTGTGCGAGTACCGATATGTCAGATAGTAATAATATAACTTTTCATCCCAAGAGGAAATCCGACATACAGATACAAACTCAAAGCTATCACACAGTGGCTATATAAAATCTTCGGAAACAAATATAGAAATAAACATAACACAAATCAGTCACAGACAATTCATATCACAAAGGCGGAAATAGATATGAATATTACACATGAAAGTGTACATCAGAGTAGTGGTCAAAAGGATCCACAATAATACAAAGGAACAGATACAAGTGCTAGACAAAAGAATAAGTATACATCATAGAGTCTGTATCTCAAATGTATACAACAAAAACTACTAAACTAGAGTAGTTAGCCAAAAGTCAGAAGATGGTTCCAGGTAGGAAGCCATGAGTAAGCACCTGTAATATCTCAGTCTGACCCGAGTATTATTTAAGAAGAAAATAATAAGCGGATCAGTCTAGCTATAAATATCAGATGAAGTGATATATAATAAGAGATATGACACAAACATATAATAATCACAATGCCAAGCCGTGATAAATAAGTAATTGAAAATCGACAAGAGATTAATCAATATCACAATAATCTACTCAAGATAAAAAGGAATGTCATACTCCTAATTTCATTCACCAAGCCACAATAAATGACATATATATCAATGCCCATCGTAAAAGTTGGTGAAACATAAATTCCAGAAATCAACACACGAAATCCTGAAATCAAAAGAATAGGTGAAGGATAAAATTTCCAGAAATCAACACACGAAATCCAGAAATCACAAAAAGGTATGTGTGAGCGGAATCACACAAGTGGTGTCTAGGCTAACCGAAAAGATATGTGTGAATGGAATCACACAAGTGGTGTCTAGCCTAACCAAAAAGCATAAAGGTATGTGTGAATGGAATCACACAAGTGGTGTCTAGGCTAACCGAAAAAGTATGTGTGAATGGAATCACACAAATGGTGTCTAGCCTAACCAAACAGCAAAAAGGTATGTGTGAATGGAATCACACAAATGGTGTCTAGGCTAACCGAAAAAGTATGTGTGAATGGAATCACACAAGTGGTGTCTAGCCTAAGCAAACAGCAAAAGGTATGTGTGAATGGAATCACACAAGTGGTGTCTAGGCTAACCGAAAAAGTATGTGTGAATGGAATCACACAAATGGTGTCTAGCCTAACCAAACAGCAAAAAGGTATGTGTGAATGGAATCACACAAGTGGTGTCTAGGCTAACCGAAAAAGTATGTGTGAATGGAATCACACAAATGGTGTCTAGCCTAACCAAACAGCAAAATGGTATGTGTGAATGGAATCACACAAATGGTGTCTAGCCTAACCAAAACACAAACAAAGAGACATCGCGCATTGCTAGTCTAAACCATAAAGATGATCGTCATGATCAACGAGAAGTGTCAATTACAATAAGCTAGTAAATATATGAGCTTAGCTTCATATCCCATAACCACTAGCTTAACTTAAATATTTACGAACAAATTGTAGATCTCCACTAGAAAATTGTCACAAGGGTTTCAATCGAACAAGTCCAAGAATTAACCAACAAAGTGAACGCAAGCGTTTCATACCACTTGTTTTACTAAGTCGTTTAATTAGATTTCTCATACGAGTGAGGTGAAGGCTTGTATATACTAATAGATTGAAAAACGGTTTAAGAAACGAGCTTTGTAATTAAAATAGTGTTGAAATCGTTTTGATGAAAGAATTTTGTTATTTACTACTAGTATAGAAAACCTTTATATTTTTAAAGTGACAAATCACAAAGAACATTGTAGGAACAATCGGGCATAAAAATTCACATTCGAAGACGTGAATAAAATCCAAAGAAATCGATATAAAATCCATCAAAGTGGATATATCTAAAATTTCCAAAGAAAAGGTCATCAAAGTCGATAATAAATGACAACAACAAAAGGGAGACAACACGAATCGATTAAAGTTGGATATTCAAACGGATTAGCAAAATAGGCTAATCTGGCAAAAATCATCAGGTCGGTCGACCGGCTGCAGGGCTCGGTCGACCGGACCCTGTTCCGCAAAAATCCTCGGGAAGCAGGTCGGTCGGCCGAACCTCTGTAGTCGGTCGACCGGACCCTAAAACAGAAAGTGCTTATGCACTTAGAAGCAGGTCGGTCGACCGGACCAGGGGGGTCGGTCGGACGAACCTGTATACTTGCACTTCCTACCCTATTTCAATGGAGGTGCAAATCCCGACCAATTTGCAATCGCACGAGCAACGGCCTAAGGGTTTATGTCAATCGACTACCCGGCCCTATAAGCTCCTCGATGCGTCACCAAAAACATGTTCAAACATCAAAGTTAGGATTTTTAACGAATTGAACTCAAAACACTAAAAATTGGAATATTCACAAAAGCAATCCAAATCAAACTCAAATGCACATGAATAAGTGTTAGGAATTCATACCTAACATTCGAAGAGAATTCATAGACTTAGATGTGAGATTAAAAATCTCACCTTTGAACTAAAATTTATGAAGATGAAGCTTGAAAGCAAAGGGGAATCAACCACTCTTCAAATCCAACTCTAGAAGCTTGAATCTAAGCTAAAAAGAGAAACATTTCCCAAAGTTAGGTTTAGGAAATTTCTGAAATCAAGGAGAGAAAGAGTTGGAGAAGAAGAAGGAGTTGCTTACCAATGGGTTCTCTTGAGTTTGGAGCTAGAAGATGGATTTGCTAATGGAAACTAGGGCTTGGAGTTTCTAATTCCCTTTCCTCTCCACCATTTTCAGTTGGAGCTTGAGTTTGAGGAGTTAGAATGAAGTAATGAAGAGTTGGAAAGGGTTGGGACTGAATTAGTAAGTGGTTAATTGGCTCAGCCCAAACCAAAGCCCTAAGTAAAAAGTAGCAAAAATCAACTTTCTCCAAATATATCGAAGCTTATACTCAAAAAGGTCGCAAACGGCATTTTGAACTCAATGGGGGTGGTCTCGAATCCCAATTCGACCATATGCAAAAAGTAGCTTTTCGGACTAAAATCCGACCAACGATAAAATATTTAAATAAAATATTTAAATATAAAATCGATAAATATGCGGGTTGTTACAGACTCCCCTCCTTAAAAAATTGCGTCCTCGCAATAATTAAGAAGGAAATATAAGAAGTAACAACCATAGAAGCATATTAACACAAAAGAAAATTTGAATCAAGAAGTTCACCATAAAGAGCACGAAGGAATAAATCCGAAAGTTTTCGTTCGATGGATTCTCAAGATTTCACAAGAGAAATCCTTAGGATTTGAGAATCATTGAACTTTTATCAAAAAGAATATCTTTATATCCAAGGCGCTCGACCTCCGAAGCAATGATGCGAATAGAATGTTGCTCAAAAGTCAAATTTGGTGAAACTTCAATTCCCACAATAACACCGGGCTCAAGAATAAAAACCAGAATCCCTAAGGCATTTCCGTAGATAAAAGACGTGGGGAACGTCAAGAATAGCAGAAAATTGAGCCAGTGCAACGGCGTAGTACAAAAACGGTACGCCCGAGAAACTAGAAACTCAAATAATTTGGGACATCAGCGTAGTACAAAAACGGTACGCCCAATGAACCAAAGCAAAGACATTGATGTAGTACATACGGTACATCCAATGAATCAAATAGCAAAAACATTGATGTAGTACAAACGGTACACCCAATGAATCAAAAGCAAAGACATTGATGTAGTGCAAACGGTACATCCAATGTATCAAATAGCCAAATCATTGATGTAGTACAAACGGTACATCCAATGAATCAAAAGCAAAGTCATCGATGTAGTACAAACGGTACATTCGATGAATCAAAAGCAAAGACATCGATGTAGTACAAACGGTACTTCCGATGAATCAAAGCCCGAATGATTTCGGAACACCGACGTAGTACAAAGACGGTACGTCCAATGAACCGAACACAATAAAAGAACATCGGACACTAGTCCATAAAAGGAATGAGATAAAACTCAATAAAACGAAGTACATCAAAACGTTCGATGAACTTGATAAAGAGATAATTCCCTTCAAACATCATCAAAGAATCAACCACTTGTTGTCTACGACAAAGTGGATTGGCAACACGATTTCCCTTCCGGGAATAAAAGGAATATCAAGATCATAAGATGCCAGGAACTCGAGTTGACATGAAGTTCCTTATGAGAAAATAAATATTCCAAGGATTTATGATCGAGATGGAGAACAAATTCCTCCCCTAAAAATGATGATGCAAAACTCTAAAAGTAGAAACAATAACCGCGAGCACTAGATCATGAGTGGCATATCTAGTCTCGATAGGATATAATGATTTAGAAGCACAAGTGATAGCACGTTCTCCTTCGCAAGAGAATGGCATCCAAACCAATACGACTAGTATCGGTACAAATAGCAAAGTCTTGGTTCCCCTCCAGGAATCACAAGAATAAGAGTATTAAAAAGAAAGAATTTCTTTTAAATAATCTTCTTTCCTGAAAAGTTTAGACTTTCAAATTACATTTATCATTATGTAATAATCATTCTAGAAAATTTTACTATTTTCAAGTTAATACATCGTGTCTGATTGTCACATCAAAGCGTTTAGGAAATTCCTATCGATAACGTTGATCAAGCGCATCGACCAAAATTCTTAAAGCACTCAACGGGCAATACAATCACAAAATCATTTTTTATAGGATAAATAAATCTCTTAAAAAGTTTTAAGAATATTCTTTGTTCGTTTCAAGAACAAAATCAAGTTTTACTTATAAATAAATCTTATGAAAAAGATTTGCAAAATTTTAAATTACTATTTTCATCCAAAATCAATAAGTACAAGAATGGAGTCATCGAGATATTCATAGAATATTCGATCTAAAAAATGGATGAAAGAAGCTGGAAAAACTGAATGACAAAATAATTCATTCATAGAATCATAACGAGTGCGGAATGCGGTAACTGGAATTTTCGCAACTCGTAGCAAATGAAAACCGGTGGCAAGGTCAAACTAGAAAGACCTTAACACCACACAAAAGATTTCTTAGGTGATAATCCTAAGACAAACTCAAAAATACCAGAAAATTTCTCGAACTACATGAATGAGAGAAATAACACTTTCCTTATAAGTGGGCTTTAAGGAATAAAATGATGCCATCAAGTTGGAATCAAAATCATAAAGGAAAAATAGAAATCTGCTTAACAGATTGAAAATGTCGAAGATGAATAGTCCACTCGAAAAATAGGATATGGGCTTCACAATGATTAAGCCGATCCTTCCAAAAAAAATCAATTCCGAAGCCTAAATAAAAACATCGGCTCGGAAAGAAAAGTCTCATAAAATAATTTCGACATCAATGAAAAGCAAATTGAGTGTTGCGGATCTACCATCCGGATTCACAATCCTCAAAGAAGTCAACAAGTCCAAAATATTTTCAAAAAAAAAGAATCGACAAGTTCTTTTGATATAAAATGGTGAGATGGAACCCATATCAAAAAGAACTCAAATAAGAAGATCACGAAATAAAGCAATGCCATCAAGGATTGAGTGAAAAATACCTTGGCCAAGAGAAGAGTTGCTAGGGGCTTGCACAATATTTAGCTTTCTCATGTCCTTATTCAAAAGTTTGGGACATGCAGATAAAAGATGACCCGGTTTCTTGCAATAGCGACAAGAATGGGGTTTTGGACACATATTCGCATAGTGTTCCATAGAATTACAATTGTAGCATCCTCCACGATTAGGGATTGGAGAATTTGCTACAAAAGTAGTTTGCTTCACTCTCTTATTTGGATTAAGGCTCTTGAACTTAATATGCCTCTTCTTGGAAGTCCCAATATCACAAACACTTCCTTTACCAACCTCTCCATGAAGAAGAGTAACATCCACACGCTGATTGAAAGAAACTTCAAGTTTCAAAGGTAGAACCATTTCGGGGTTCTTACTCAAAGCACAGATAAACTCTTGATTCTTTACAAGATCCAAAAGTTGTTGAGCAGACATAAAAACTCCATCTAGGGGAGTAGCACTAGATTGACCGGCGCTAGGACGGCCAGGTCTAACCATTTCTCTTCTTTAAGAAAGAAAGAAAGAAGAGGAAAAAGGTTATTCACAAATGAATATCAAGCAATCTTGATAGATAAAACAAGGAATCATAAAGAAAATAGGATGAATCGGTACGAAGACTCGAATTAAATCCTAAAACACGACTCCTAAGAAAGACTTAGGACATGATCCTTGCTAAATTATTCTATATTGTTCCGAAGTTTGTCTCTGATACCAAGCTGTGACGCCCCACCTCTATACCCACGCTAGACAAGAACACTACGGAGTAATGCTGTCGACTAGCACGGAGAATAAGGCTGTTGAGGAGCGACCATCTGTATAATTGCTTTGTGCGAGTACCGATATGTCAGATAGTAATAATATAACTTTTCATCTCAAGAGGAAATTCGACATACAGATACAAACTCAAAGCTATCACACAGTGGCTATATAAAATCTACGAAAACAAATGTAGAAATAAACATAACACAAATCAGTCACAGACAATTCATATCACAAAGGCGGAAATAGATATGAATATTACACATGAAAGTGTACATCAGAGTAGTGGTCAAAAGGATCCACAATAATACAAAGGAATAGATACAAGTGCTAGACAAAAGAATAAGTATACATCATAGAGTCTGTATCTCAAATGTATACAACAAAAACTACTAAACAAGAGTAGTTAGCCAAAAGTCAGAAGATGGTTCCAGGTAGGAAGCCATGAGTAAGCACCTGTAATATCTCAGTCTGACCCGAGTATTATTTAAGAAGAAAATAATAAACGGATCAGTCTAGCTATAAATATCAGACGAAGTGATATATAATAAGAGATATGACACAAACATATAATAATCACAATGCCAAGCCGTGATAAATAAGTAATTGAAAATCGACAAGAGATTAATCAATATCACAATAATCTACTCAAGATAAAAAGGAATGTCATACTCCTAATTTCATTCACCAAGCCACAATAAATGACATATATATCAATGCCCATCGTAAAAGTTGGTGAAACATAAATTCCAGAAATCAACACACGAAATCCTAAAATCACAAGAATAGGTGAAGGATAAAATTTCCAGAAATCAACACACGAAATCCAGAAATCACAAAAAGGTATGTGTGAGCAGAATCACACAAGTGGTGTCTAGGCTAACCGAAAAGGTATGTGTGAATGGAATCACACAAGTGGTGTCTAGCCTAACCAAAAAGCATAAAGGTATGTGTGAATGGAATCACACAAGTGGTGTCTAGGCTAACCGAAAAAGTATGTGTGAATGGAATCACACAAATGGTGTCTAGCCTAACCAAACGGCAAAAAGGTATGTGTGAATGGAATCACACAAATGGTGTCTAGGCTAACCGAAAAAGTATGTGTGAATGGAATCACACAAGTGGTGTCTAGCCTAACCACACAGCAAAAGGTATGTGTGAATGGAATCACACAAGTGGTGTCAAGGCTAACCGAAAAAGTATGTGTGAATGGAATCACACAAATGGTGTCTAGCCTAACCAAACAGCAAAAAGGTATGTGTGAATGGAATCACACAAGTGGTGTCTAGGCTAACCGAAAAAGTATGTGTGAATGGAATCACACAAATGGTGTCTAGCCTAACCAAACAGCAAAAAGGTATGTGTGAATGGAATCACACAAATGGTGTCTAGCCTAACCAAAACACAAACAAAGAGACATCGCACATTGCTAGTCTAAACCATAAAGATGATCGTCATGATCAACGAGAAGTGTCAATTACAATAAGCTAGTAAATATATGAGCTTAGCTTCATGTCCCATAACCACTAGCTTAACTTAAATATTTACGAACAAATTGTAGATCTCCACTAGAAAATTGTCACAAGGGTTTCAATCGAATAAGTCCAAGAATTAACCAACAAAGTGAACGCAAGCGTTTCATACCACTTGTTTTACTAAGTCGTTTAATTAGATTTCTCATACGAGTGAGGTGAAGGCTTGTATATACTAATAGATTGAAAAACGGTTTAAGAAACGAGCTTTGTAATCAAAATAGTGTTGAAATCGTTTTGATGAAAGAATTTTGTTATTTACTACTAGTATAAAACCTTTATATTTTTAAAGTGACAAATCACAAAGAAGATTGTAGGAACAATTGGGCATAAAAATTCACATTCGAAGACGTGAATAAAATCCAAAGAAATCGATAAAATCCATCAAAGTGGATATATCTAAAATTCCCAAAGAAAAGGTCATCAAAGTCGATAATAAATGACAACAACAAAAGGGAGACAACACGAATCGATTAAAGTCGGATATTCAAACGGATTAGCAAAATAGGCTAATCTGGCAAAAATCATCAGGTCGGTCGACCGGCTGCAGGGCTCGGTCGACCGGACCCTGTTCCACAAAAATCCTCGGAAAGCAGGTCGGTCGGCCGAACCCCTGTAGTCGGTCGACCGAACCCTAAAACAGAAAGTGCTTATGCACTTAGAAGCAGGTTGGTCGACCGGACCAGGGGGGTCGGTCGGCCGAACCTGTATACTTGCACTTCCTACCCTATTTCAATGGAGGTGCAAATCCCGACCAATTTGCAATCGCACGAGCAACGGCGCTAAGGGTTTATGTCAATCGACTACCCGGCCCTATAAGCTCCTCGATGCGTCACCAAAAACATGTTCAAACATCAAAGTTAAGATTTTTAACGAATTGAACTCAAAACACTAAAAATTGGAATATTCACAAAAGCAATCCAAATCAAACTCAAATGCACATGAATAAGTGTTAGGAATTCATACCTAACATTCGAAGATAATTCATAGACTTAGATGTGAGATTAAAAATCTCACCTTTGAACTAAAATTTATGAAGATGAAGCTTGAAAGCAAAGGGGAATCAACCACTCTTCAAATCCAACTCTAGAAGCTTGAATCTAAGCTAAAAAGAGAAACATTTCCCAAAGTTAGGTTTAGGAAATTTCTGAAATCAAGGAGAGAAAGAGTTGGAGAAGAAGAAGGAGTTGCTTACCAATGGGTTCTCTTGAGTTTGGAGCTAGAAGATGGATTTGCTAATGGAAACTAGGGCTTGGAGTTTCTAATTCCCTTTCCTCTCCACCATTTTCAGTTGGAGCTTGAGTTTGAGGAGTTAGAATGAAGTAATGAAGAGTTGGAAAGGGTTGGGACTGAATTAGTAAGTGGTTAATTGGCTCAGCCCAAACCAAAGCCCTAAGTAAAAAGTAGCAAAAATCAACTTTCTCCAAATATATCGAAGCTTATACTCAAAAAGGTCGCAAACGACATTTTGAACTCAATGGGGGTGGTCTCGAGTCCCAATTCGACCATATGAAAAAAGTAGCTTTTCGGACTAAAATCCGACTAACAATAAAATATTTAAATATAAAATCGATAAATATCGGGTTGTTACAAAAAGGTTGTGATCTAGAAGCCTAGTCAAAGTCCACACTAGAGGATCGGAGGATCGATACTGGTTCAGAAATAAAGTTGTGTATTCGAATAGGGATCCGAATAAGATATTTCATACGGATGATTGGTGCACATTATATGGAATTAAGTTTAAAGATAAAAGTTTCGGGCAAACTTTTGTTTTGGGTAATTTGAAGGATGAAATTCTTTTTAAGTAGGGGAGAATGTAACGACCCAGAATTTGATCACTTTAAAATATTCTATTTAAAGTGATTTTAAATATAAATTAGGTAAGGTTATATGATACAAAAAATATTAGATAGAATTTGGAAAAAGAAGTATACAAAAAAATAGTAACATTTGCCTATATCGACAAAAGTAATGAATACTGTCTCGGACAAGTAAGTTTCAATGGTTAATTAAATTATTTTAATTTATTTATAAGTATTTATTATATTTTTAAATATAAATGTACAAATTTATTTTTAAATTTGGTTTAAATAAATAAATAGTTTAACTAAAACGTCAAATTGTGACCGTAAAACATTTGTCGAAAATCAATGTTTTGTCGATTAAAAATTATCGCAACATTGTCGCACCTTTATTTTCTTATATAGGAACATATATTCAAATAGTGTAAGTATTAGTTAATTCAATAACCAAGTTCAGTTTTACTAAATATAATTAGAAATCCTCTAGAGATCATTAGTAAAAGTAAGTAAGAAATAACAAAAGTAAGAAAAGTAAACATCGAATCAATATCACATCAAAAACCAACATAATTATTATTTTACTTAGCTTAGTTCTTAAGGGATTAAGAAATAAAGTAAGAAGTGAAAGAATGATATTAAGTGTTGAAAAAGTGAAGGTTGCTTTAGGTTGAAGTAATGATAGTTTGGTAATTAGGTAAGAGATTATTTTGGCAAATTTACCATTCTTTCTTTTTCTATAAATACTCATCTCCTTCTCACTTTTATTCACACTTCTTCTTCTTTTCTCAAGCTTCTTCATATTCTTCCACTCTTCTTTAATGGCTTCTAAGACACGGAAAAAAATAAGAAAGAAATAATGTCAAAATATTTACAAAATATTCAAAAGAAATCAATGTTCATTCTCTTCAAATCAAACTCATCTTTTTTCCATATTTTACCTCTTCTTCTCTAGGCCATAACTTCTTTAAAATGGAATCAAAATGTAAATTTTTTCTTTCAAATCATGTATCTTTTCAGTAGTTACAACTTTCATGTTGACCACTTTGTCTCTTTATAAATATAACTATATCAAAAATCTACTTCTTTCTAGTTCATTCTCTGGCCCAGGCTTTGAGACAGAGAATAATCCGTTTTGTTTTGATCATAACTTAATCATGAATGATCCCAATTATGAATTTTTTTCAAATCATATGAAATTCAAGTGGCTACAAATTTTACGTTGAGAACCTTTTCCAGTTTTGAGGTTTGTTATACCTAAAACTCAATTCCTTAAAGTGCATTTTCGGACTTCATTTTTGTCAATCCGACAATACCTCTTCTTAATTCAATCATATCTCCCTCAAAACCACTTGTATTAAAATAATTTTTTTTCAAAAATTCAAGAGAAAAGAATTTAAAACATCTTTTCAGTTAATAACTTTTCCAAATTTGAAGATTTAGAGGGCCTAAAATCAGATACAAGATAGCATATTTTTTTGATCTAATTTTAAGAATTCAAGTCAATGTCCAAGACTTCTTCTCTATACCTTCGACCAACCTCCATCTCAAGCCTTGGCTAAGCTTTTGGAAGGAAGATGGTATTGTTTTCTAGTGTTTAATGGAGTGGATAGTAGTTAGTGAAGTGTTGGTTGATTAGAATGTTGGGAGGAAGTTTATCGCTTTGGTTTATGCAGAGAAACTCTATTTAATACACACACACACACACACACACACACACACATGTTTGATGATGTGTTATGATCGCTATGGATGCTTATATATGCTTTGATAATCAAGCATTGATTGTTTGATATGATTGTTAAATTGTTTTACCAAGTCACGTTAATACACGTCGATAAGCACAAAGGAAATCACTTTCCTTTTGAAAATGAAATAGTGTATATGTATGCTTAAAACTTTTGGAAATAGTTTTAAAATGAGTTAAAAATGTTTTATAAACATTTAAATATATGTAAATAAATAAATAAAGAAAACTGAGATGTCATCAAGTATATTTTGAATTATGTCCAAATCAATTTTTTAGAAAAATCGCGCTAGTGCAATTAAGTGACCATAATAGGAAATCTGTTTAAATGAATGTTTTTAACTATGGAAATATATGAAATACATTTGGTAAATCTATTTAAGTAATTTATAATAGATTTGGAATATAAAATATAAATTTTCAAATATTAAAGTAGTTTAATCAAATAAGCTTATAAAGCACTTTCCGCAGCACTTTTCTGCTACCGTTTCTACGACATTTTAAAAGAAGGTTTAAACTTAACGATTTTTCCTTGAATCAATTATGAATGTTTTTAAAAGGAAAATTAGCCGTTTAAAAGATAATTTGAAATCTTGTAATCAATTTCAAAATAAAGCTAATAATTGAATATGCGGAAACGACTAGTACATTTGTTCCGTCTGTGAGATTTGAAAAGATAAAATAAGGTGTTTAACTAAGGTTAGGAATGGAGCAACCAGTACCCTGAACTTACTAGATGCTCCAAAAGATCATATTTAAGTTTTTCCAAGATAACAATACAAATTTTAGAATATTACTTAAACAATTAACATCTTTTTATCGATGATTAGCATGAAGAAACCGGGACTAGATTTGGGTATTCCTATCCAAAAAATTAGGATCGGATTTGGGTGGTTCTTATCAAAAAACCCCTTTAAACTAATTTCTGAAATAAAACATATTGAAGACAAAGATCATTGAAGACAAAGATCTTCATGATGTAGGATTTCTTGCCACTAGTCCTTGGAGGTGAAATTTAACATATTTAAATTGGTAGTAATGCTCTGTTGTGAAAATCTTCAATTTGCAAGAATATGATTTGAAGTTAAGAAAGAAATATTTGATTAAGATTTAATAAATGATTGGGGAATATTTTCCCTAAGTTAAAAACCTAAATATAAGAAATCTTTGATAAAGAATGAATGATTTGGAAAGGTTTTCCTAAGTAGGAATTATTCCAGGATTTAGGAAAGGTTTAAATAACAAATGATTTGATAAATGAGGCTTAATGATTCCATATACTCTTGAAAAGAAAATATAGTAAATTGAAAAGAATATATCTAAGAAAGATATTTGATTTAAATAAAAGATAAAGTAGTTTATTGATGATTAATATCCACATATGAACTTAACATCTTTTTATCGATAATTAGCTTCTAAGGAACCGGGGTCGGATTTGGGTGATCCCTATCCGAAAACCACTTCGAATGAATGATACATTAGAAAGTGAAGACATGTTAAAGATGATGATTATTGGAGACCGATGATATTCATAGTATGACGACTGCTTGTTAGCTGTGACGACATTCCCCAAGACCCACATTAACAAAGAGAATTACTGGGTAATTCTGTCGGCAAATGCAGAGATTAGGGCTGGTTATGAGCAACATCTATAATCTTGTCTTAAACATCTACTGCCTACGTCGATAAATGCTCTATATATTTTTTCTATTTCAAGCGGATCGACATATCCAATAAATGCTTGATACAAAACTATAGGCGGCTATAGAACAAAATACAATAACATAATGCAAATCACATCAAAGAACAGTAATCATTATATATATATTTATACACAGATACATCCTAGTATGATTCAAACTGATACACAAAAGTGGTACAGTGACTACACTACATACATCTAATCAAATACATATCAGAGTCAAGCGGAAAGAAATATAAACTACATAAAAGTGCTAGGCTGATATCCAAGCAGATGCATCAAAGCTAAGTCCTGTAACTGATAGCTAACCTGAAACAACTCGGTCTGACCCGAGTATAGAATACACGACTCAGTCTCGCTAAAACAATCAGTTAATGAGGATAGACGATAATATGAGGCATAAGATACAAGGTGATAATTCTTTTCGAATGAGAAGAGGCGACAGAAAGAATACAACCCATGACTTAAGTGAACTAATGTCACTTAAGTATACAAAGACCTCAAAAGAGGTAAATTCAATAATAATACTCAATTAATATAAACATTCACCTCATATCATCGGCGACATCCCAAAATGTCTACATGGTTTCCATGAACGATATCTCCTCAAAAGGAGAAACATCAATACAAACTCTTGCCAAAATGGAAAACATAAAACACTCTCAAATGGGATGATCCAAAACTAAAATATAGAAGAATCTCCAAATTCAAATTATACCTCATTTCATAGGTATAAATGTATATCAATCTCAATCTCAACTCGCCAAAATGGCAAAACCCAAAATATCCTATAAAATCATGAAATCATCCAAACTCATAACTCAAGGAACTCGATAAGAGTTCAAAACATCATAAATGAAATCACCATATATATAACATCTCATATAGCACTAGGCTATCGATGTAACAAACATCTTAAAATGGTAAAACCACAATAAAACAGAAAACTCAAAAAACCCAGATGGGCCAAATCCCTGATTGTAATGCCGAGCAATGCTGCACGTGCTAAACTCAGGTGGCCGAAGCCTCCGACAAGGTCGCTAACTCCTCCCAAAGCAGTTCGTCCTCATGACAAGGTCGCTGACACCTCTCCAAGCTGTTTTGTCAGCCCTAACAAGGTCATTAACACCTTCCAAAGTAGTTCGTCCTCATGACAAGGTCGCCAACACCTCTCAAAGCAGCTCTGTTAGGTAAACATCGTGAATGTGTTACAAACTCATGGATAGTAACCCGAAAAGTGTTAACGTGTGTCTCATACCACATGCGCGCACTTAGCGGTTTACTAGCCGCTAGTCGATGCCACACTAGGAACATCATAAAACTCAGAAAAACATATCTCGCCTCGTCTCATTGGAGAGTGATAAGGAGACACCATACTCGTCTCGTCTCACCGACAAGTATTAAATGACATCGTAACTTGTCTCATCTCATCGAAAAGTGAAAACATCGTGATGGTTCCTCATAAACCATAAATCTCAAAATATGAAATCATACACTCAAAACTTACCTTATATCATTGGCAAGTAAATAAAACATCGTGATGGTTCTTATCGACCATGCTCCTACATAGGAGATCACAAACCATAATACTTGCCATATGTTGGCCATGTTAAATAATTCCAATAAATAGGAATTATAAAACTCAAAATATGTCATAAAATGGCAAAACATTTTAGAATCAATAATCTCAAATAGATTCGATCGTACAAGTCCGAAATTAACCGAAATAGTAAACACACATTTTCCATAACATGTATTTTACAAAATCGTTTAATTCTCTTTCTCATATGTTCGAATAGTGTAAAAGTGTGTTTTATATTTAAAATAGTTTAATAGAGAAAACAAGCCTTTAAAACTTTTTCCCGAAAAGATTGACAATACCAATATTTGAAATTCCTTTATTGTAGGAAATAAACAGATTTTATATTAGAAAAATAATTTTAAAATACTATATAATAATAATTTGAAATGTCCAGTTATTTCAAAAAACACTTCAAAAATGGTTTAGTGAAAACCGTGCTCGAAAGCAATGAAAAACAAGAAAGATAACTCAAGACCGATAACTTGGATTCAATACGAATTCAATTCAAATTTAATGCAAAACCAATTCAAATTCTATTTAAATTTGAATTTCAAATTCTCTGAATATAGATATCCTATTGATAGGCATCATAGCTCTCAAAATCTCAAAATCGAACAAGAATGAAAGCAAAAATAAGCTAATACAATTCTTAGGTCAATGATTGTTATTGCTGCCGTTTTGCCCTGGGGACAGCAACAAACAAACACAGTTTTGACCAAGCTAACTTCGAAATTTCAGAAAATTCAAAACATGAAACTTTTAGCATAAAGTCTAAACTTTTCGAAACATCTAAAATATTGAATTTGGATAAGAAACGTAAAAGATATGGCCAAATCAAATTCCAGATTCGAAGTTCACTACAGCTGTCGTTTTAGTTGCGGGACAGCGTACTAGAATGATCTTTCGACCATGTAAACATAAAAATTTAAAAACTCCAAAGCATGAAAGTTATAGCAAATAATCTAAGCTTTCAGGAACATAAAGAATCGTCAAATTCGAACATCAAAAGAAAACGATATGCTCAAATTATCAACAACACTTCGCACAGAAAGTCACAGTTTTACAGTGATAGGGCAGCGAGTATGAATTGGGTTTTTCGACCCTTTATGCTAAAAAATTTTGAACTTGTTTAACATAAAAGTTAGCACACTCTTTTCAAGATTTCCAAAACTTCAAATAAAATCAAATTCCAATTTAATATGAAAGAGATATGAACAATTTACTGACAGCGATTCACAAATAAACATGCAACAAACAAAATTGAGATTTCTTACTTTAAAATCTCAATCTAAGCTAGAAAATATGAGTATAGATACTCACCTTGCAATTAATGGAGATTAAACATAAATAAATTTGGCCAAAACTGAAGCAAGATGAAGGCTTTTGGCAATAGAAAGCTTCAACTACCTGTAGAAACTTACAAACAGAACATGCAAAGAAGAAGAACAAGTTATTAACAGACAACCCTAAAACAAAACTGGAATTTGATGAATTCTTACTGACTTCAAGTAGATTACCTATTTGAAATTAGCTTTTAATTAATTAAAACAACAAATCCATGAAGAAATTAGAGGATTGAAGGCCATAGATTGAAAAGGGGTTTCTTTCTTTTGTTTCCGTTTTTTTATAGTAAGAAGAAAAGGGGATTGAAGGCCGTAGAGGAGAGAAGCTTTCTCACTTATGTTAGTTCAAGTTTAATTTTGCTAATGGACTTGTACCCAAACTAAAGAAAATAAATAAGCCTAAAAGAGTTAACTCGCCACTAAAACAA
This sequence comes from Allium cepa, assembly GCA_030765085.1. Lineage (NCBI taxonomy): Eukaryota > Viridiplantae > Streptophyta > Magnoliopsida > Asparagales > Amaryllidaceae > Allium > Allium cepa. The sequence goes on from CM060934.1 coordinate 132,525,827, forward strand.
TTATATACACTTATGTAACAATTAAAACAACACATCTATCTTCACGTTTTTAACACAATAAATTATGTAAACACTCTTTCATGTTAAATAAAATATTTTATACTTAATAAAAATATAATTTTAGTTTTAAAAATATTTTTATTATTAAAAACCCTTATTTTTTACATAAATATATAAATTAAACAATTAAATGCACGAATCCTCATTTTTAACTCCAATAATTTTACAGAAATTATTTTCTTTCATAGAAAAATATAACAAACCACTTTAAACTTATATTTATAACCAAAACACATTTTTAAACTAAATTTCTCTTTTTTAGTTAAATAAACAACCTTTAAAAATCAAATAGTTCCTTTAAAAATTATTACAAGAAGTAATTAGCAACAATTAATAAAATTATTGCATTTTCTCCAAATAAGAACCATTTTTCATTCATTATTCACTCATATAAATAAAATAAAGTTCCAAACTCTATTTTTCTTATTTTATTTTTAAAGTTCATTGTTTATTCCAAATAAACAATTAAAATTTTCAATTTTATTTTAAATTTACAATATTAAATTATAACTTCCGTTATAATTTGATATTAACTGGTAATCTCCAAAACCAGGTTATTTACAGACTCCTACCATTAACAAAATTGCGCCCTCGCAATTTCTAGAGAAGAGTTTGTATTCAACATATTAATTTAATCAAAGGAAGGATAGACTAGCTCGAGTTCTCTCAAAGTAAGACGATAGAAAACCAAGATAAGACCTACTCGGTAAATTCTACGGTTTTCAAAGTGCTAATATCAGGATTAGCAAACCATTGAATTTTCCGAGCAACACACAAGATTTCGAAGGCATCTCACTTTCGAATGAGAACACAACAAGATGCTACAAAAAGGATCAATCAAGTGAGATTGATTTCTCAAAAGCTCATTTAGTAGAGTTGGGATTTAACACAACTCCAACCCGAACTCTAATCAACTACATGATTATCGATATGAGCATTTCGTATGACACTACGGAAGGCACCACACCGATGCTAGAAAGACACGATAAAGGCAGGATAGATCAACCAAAGGCGGTTTCCTTGAAAGCCACCACACTCAATGACAGCTTAAATGCACGTCATTAGAAAATAGGATGAGAGTAAGATAAACACTAGGAAATAATACACACACACACACTCCTAATCAAAAATTCCTAGAGTTCCAAAATTCAATATTTTTAAATTATAACCACCAATTTCCAACACTTGAAATTTTTTAAAAAATTCTTACTTAGGTTTTCAATTTAAATTTATTACTCTTAATTAGAGTAAATAAATTTTAAGTTCTTTATTCTCTAATTCTTCCATAGGTATTCTCTAGTTTGCAACATGTATATTTTTTTTCCAATTTGTTTCTCAAATTTTCTAACTGTTAGAAATTTTTGAAAAAATCGAAGGAGTCTCCTTTGTACGGAGAGCCGTATACAATATTATAAAAATGATTTAAATTATATACATCGACCATTAGGTTGGAAACACAAAATATATATCATCTAACTCTTAAAATTAATACGAAAACATACCTTTCCCTGTTAGCATTTTAAAGCGGTTTTGCACAAACTTATATATATATATATATACACACACAATCTTTTTGCTCAAAATATATTTCAACTATCCTCTTTTCACCTGCACTTAACTCAAATAGATGATATTAGTTCATGATCATAAATAAGAAATGCTACACTTAACTATTGAGGGAAATAGAAAGAAAAATTTCAGACCTTCTACCTGTTTTAACATAGCAAACAGACAAATTTGAAAATCTTTCTAAAATGAAAGTTTTTCTATTCAGTCCATGATTTCCAAGAATGTAAAGATCATTAAAATGGGATTTACGGTTTGAAAGCTATGTTAATTTTACTTTCATCTTAATCTTAGAGAATTTTGTAATAGGGCAGAACTGCTTATCCATTTTCAAACCTATTCTAGCCTCAGTAAAATGCAAAATCTTTTAAAGTGGTAAATAGAAACTTTGTAGCTTACCAAAATCTCTTTCATTTGCCAAAAGACTAAGCTTACTTGGAGTTATAAATCTCTAGTTATCACTGTTTTAGTACATCAATTTTCTGAATGAAATTTTAGCCTTAAAAATCAATTTAAAAACTGAAATTCTCCCAAACCATTTTAATTTCAAACTACAATTTCAAAAAAGCTTTTTGATAAATCATTTATTAAATGATCCTCTTTTTCCCTGCAAAGCTAAGAATAAAATTATGATCAACTTTATGTAATCATCACAAAACATTTTATTAAGTGGAAATATTTTCATTACTTTCCAAAGTCTAGCTTTAAAAACAATGAATTATGAAAACTCATTTTGGAAGAGACAAATAATTTCTTCCATTATCAAGAGATGATTATTGATTATCCGGCAAAATAAATTTTTGTAGTCATCATTAATAACTTGTACTAAAATATTCAATTAATATTTTAATTTTCAAACCAAACCATTCTTTTACCTTAAATACATCATTTTATTAATCAAAGCATTAAACGATATTTTCTTCTAACTAAGACATCCCCTTAATTAGAATTATTCACTTTACTTACCCAAATTACCATATTTAATTTCATAAATTTCAAAATAATTTAAAGGTATTGCCTCGCCATTGATTTATAGTGAATGACCCCATTAATTAGTTGTAGAGTTGATGGAATGATTAAAACTGCCTCACCACTCATCCAACACTCACTATGGTTCAATGGCTTTATTAAACATTTAAAATAAAATTTAATACTCCAACATATTAATTATTTCCAAAATTTACTTACTAAAACTCAATAAAAAATAAATTCAATGAATCACGTCATTTCCCTAGTGGACATCCTAGTGGGAGGATAACCGCAAGGCCAAGAACTAGGAATGAAGTCAATACAATATTCGATTGCCCAATTGGGTGTTATACAAGAAGCAGACTCACAGAAATCAACAGAGTCACAATAATAGGAATTCAAGATATATCATCAACATCTCGAAACTCAAGGTGATAATTCTTTTAGAATGAGAAAAGGCAACAGAAAGAATACAACCCATGACTTAAGTGAACTAATGTCACTTAAGTATACAAAGACCTTAAAAGAGGTATATTCAATAATAATACTCAAATGATATAAACATTCGCCTCATATCATCGTTGGCATCCCAAAATGTCTATATGGTTTCCATGAACCATATCTCCTCAAAAGGAGAAACATCAATACAAACTCTCGCCAAAATAGCAAACATAAAACATTCTCAAATAGGATGATCCAAAACTTAAATATAGAAGAATCTTCAAATTCAATTATACCTCATCTCGTAGTTATAAATGTATATAAATCTCAATCTCAACTCACCAAAATGGCAAAACCCAAAATATCCTATTAAATCATGAAACTATCCAAACTCATAACTCAAGGAACTCGATAAGAGTTCAAAACATCATAAATGAACTCGCAATGAATATAACATCTCATATAGCACTAGGCTATCGATGTAATAAAACATCTTAAAATGGTGAAATCACAACAGAAAACTCAAAAAACTCGGATTGGCCAAATCACCGATTGCAATGCCGAAGCGATGCTGCACGTGCTAAACTTAAGTTGTCGAAGCCTCAAACAAGGTCGCTAACACCTCCCAAAGCAGTTTATCCTCATGACAAGGTCACTGACACCTCTCCAATCTATTTTGTCAGCCCTAACAAGGTCGCAAACACCTCCCAAAGCAGTTCGTCCTCATGACAAGGTCGCCAACACCTCTCAAAGCAGTTCTGTTAGGTAAACAGCGTGAATGTGTCACATACCCACGAATAGAAACCCGAAAAGTGTTAACGTGTGTCCCATGCCACACGTTCGCACTTAGCGGTTTACTAGCCACTAGTCGATGCCACACTAGGAACATCATAAAACTCAGAAAATTATATCTCGCCTCGTCTAATTAGCGAGTGATAAAGAGACACCATACTCGTCTCGTCTCATCGACAAGTATTAAATGACATCGTAACTTGTCTCATCTCATTGACAAGTGAAAACATCGTGATGGTTCCCATAAACCATAAATCTCAAAATATGAAATCATATACTCAGGACTTGCCTTATATCATTGGCAAGTATATAAAATATCGTGATGGTTCTCATCAACCATTCTCCTACATAGGAGATCTCAAACCATAATACTTTCCAAATATTGGCCATACTAAATAATTCCAATAAATAGGAATTATAAAACTCAAAATACGCCACAAAATGGCAAAACTTCTTAAAATCAATAATCTCAAATAGCTTCGATCGTACAAGTGTGGAATTAACCGAAATAGTAAACGCACATGTCCTATTCCACGTGTTTTACTAAATCATTTAATTCGTTTTCTTATACATTCGAATAGTGTAAAAGTGTATGTTTTATATTTAAAATAGTTTACTAGAGAAAACAAGCTTTAAAACTTTTTCCCAATAAGATTAATAAAACCAATATTTGAAATTCCTTTATTATAGGAAATAAATATATTTTATATTAGAAAAATAATTTTAAAATATTATATAATCATAATTTAAATGTCCATTTATTTCGAAAATCACATCAAAATGATTTAGTGAAAGCCGTGCTCGAAAACAATGAAAAAAAAAGAAAGATAATTCAAGACCGATAAATTGTATTCAATATGAATTCAATTCAAATTTAACCCAAAACCAATTCAAATTCTATTTAAATTTGAATTTCAAATTCTTTCAATATAACTATCCTATTTATAGGCATCATAGCTCTCAAAATATCTCAAAAACAACATCAAAATCGAACAAGAATGAGAGAAAAAAATATGCTAATACAATTCTTAGGTCAATGATTGTTATTGCTGTAGTTTTGTTCTCGGGACAGCAACAAACAAACACAGTTTTGACCCAGTTAACTTTGAAATTTCAAAAAATTCAAAATATGAAACTTTTAGCATAAAGTCTAAACTTTTCGAAACATCTAAATTATTGAATTTGGATAAGAAACGTGATGGCCAAAACAAATTCCAGAACCGAAGTTCACTACAGCTGTCGTTTTAGTTTCGGGACAGCGATACTAGAATGAACTTTCGACCATGTAATCCTCAAAATTTAATAAACCCCAAAACAAGAAAGTCGTACCAAATAATGTAAGCTTTCTATAACATCAAGAATAGTCAAATTCAGACATCAAACGAAAAAGATATACTTAAATTAACAGCAACACTTAGCCCGAAAAGTCACAGTTTTACAATGACAAGGAAACGAGTTTGAATTGTCTTTTCCGATGCTTTATGCTCAAAATTTTCGAAAGTGTTTAAAATATAAGTTAGCACATTCTTTTCAAGCTTTTCATAACTTCAAAGAAAATCAAATTTTGATTTAAAACGAAAGAGATATGTCCAATTTGCTGACAGCGATTCACAAATGAACATGCAACAAACAAAATTGAGATTTCTTACCTTGAAATCTCAATCTAAGCTAGAAAATGTGAGTATAGATACCCACCTTATAATTCATGGAGATTAAATACAAATAAATTTGGCCAAAACTGAAGCAAGATGAATGCTTTTTGGCAATAGAAAGCATCAACTACCTGTAGAAACATAGAAACAGAACATGCAAAGAGGAAGAACAAGTAATTAACAGACAACCCAAAAACAAAATTGAAATTTGATGAATTCTCTCTGATTTGAATTAGATTACCTGTTTGAAATTAGCTTTTGATTAATTAAAACAGGAAATCCGTGAAGAAATTAGGGGATTGAAGGCCATAGATTGAAAAGAGGTTTCTTTCTTTTTTCTATTTTTTTTTACACTATGAAGAAAAGGAGATTAAAGGCCATAGAGGAGAGAAGCTTTCTCACTTATGTTAGTTCAGGCTTAATTTTGCTAATGCACTTGGACCCAAACTAAAGAAAATAAATAAGCCTAAAAGAATTAACTCACCACTAAAACAGTATATACACTTATGTAACAATTAAAACAACACAATTATCTTCAAGTTTTTAACACAATAAACTATGTAAACATTCTTTCATGTTAAATAAAATATTTTATACTTAATAAAAATATAATTTTAGTTTTAAAAATATTTTTATTATTAAAAACCCTTAATTTTTACACAAATTACACAATTAAATGCATGAATCCTCATTTTTAACTCCAATAATTTTACAAAAATTTATTTTCTTGCATAGAAAATATAATAAACCACTTTAAACTCATATTTGTAACCAAAACACATTTTCAAACTAAATTTCACTTTTTATTTAAATAAATAACCTTAAAAAATCAAATACTTCCTTTTAAAATTATTACAAGAAGTAATTAACAATAATTAATAAAATTATTGCATTTTCTCCAAATAAAAACAAATTTCCATTCATTATTAACTCATATAAATAAAATAGAAGTTCCAAACTTTATTTTTCTTATTTTATTTTCAAAGATCATTGTTTATTCCAAATAAAAAATTAAAATTTCCAATTTTATTTTAAATTTACGATATTAAATTAACTACCGTTATAATTTGATACTAACCGGTAATCTACAAAACCAAGGTTGTTGCGGACATGCTATGGGTCGCTCCCATTATAGAGTTATTTATAGGATTGGTCTTCTCATTGTGGAGATTTTTTCGGATTGCAAGGGCTTCTTGCCTAGAATGGCCGAGGAAAGTGCCTTCGGTTTCGTTTAGTCGTAGAACGAAGTTGTATGGATGTTTTTCTGATATTGTATTCCAAATCACATTTGAGTGATTTCTAACAAGGTATATCAGTTGATGGCAAAGAAGAAAACTTCTCTTTGTTTAACACCCTTTTCTGAGACATACGAACATAGGAAGTTATATTTTTCCAGAAATACGTCATGTGATGTGAAATGACAATGTGGCACTCAAAGTGGAACCTGTTATGACCAAAGCATGATTTTGTATGAAAAGCGTGGCTATGAAGAAATTGAGCATAGCCTCACTAGCCTCACATGCCAGTAGATGATATGGGATACAATGTGGTCTGATAAACACAAATTTGGAATAAGTGAGTATGTATGGTGGTGTCCAATACGTTAGGCCTTGTAGGGGAAAACATCCCTTAAGGCATTTATTGCCCCATTCTGATAAAGTGGTTAGCTTGAGAAAAGAAGGGAATTACCGGTTATCGGTAGTAGTATAGCAAGTACATTTCCAAGTGACTTGCTTGTGAAATGCAATTAAGGCACCACGGGAACTATGTTTGTTATGCGTGGATCGGAGAAAAGGCCACTAGTTCCCCATCATATTGGAAATCCAATCCCAATACAAGATTTTCGGTTTTGGTTGTAGTCCCAAAATAGCTGTAATGCTTTGCGAACATTTCAGCTACCCCTTTTCGTATCATATATTCCGTATGGTATATTCCGTTGACCCAGTCCTGATATATTACCTTAGACTTAGTCCGGGTATTGATAACTTATTTGAATAAGTTTATTTGAAATTTATTTTTAAGAAGAATGTCATTAAATATAATATCAAACGATTTGACATAAAGTGTTCTGGTTATCATAAAGTAAAAACCCTTCCGTGTTTGTGTGTGGCATGGTCTTATGAGATACCCTTCTCTTCAAAGGTTTTAATAACATCATCATTTTAAATTTTGAGTATCTCACGCTGGTTTATCAAGCCTAGTCCGGGTATTTTTAATACTCTGGTCAGATCCGAGTTGTTTCACATTTAGTTGAAGACAGTTGGAGTTTCCAGAGAAGAGCAAGAGATCTTCATCATTGTATGGACGTATTCTATTATCCGCTACTTCTATTGCATTTGTTTTGTTGTTTTCGGCATTTGTAAGGATAGAAGTTTATAACTGTCCAGGCTAAATCTAGGTTAGACTCAGATATTTTATTTTAAAATTTTCTGCTGCAAAGATTATTATTGAAATAATATATGTTATTCCATTCATGTGAGATTTGTTTTGTCTTTATTTTCTTTCTACCTTAGTGATCTGCTTATTTGTGCAATTTGAGTTGGACATGTGTGGTTTATTGTCGATTCAAATGGTATGGAAAAACAGGCCATTACACCATATCACCCTCAAACAGATGGACAAACTGAGAGGGTAAATAGGGTTTTGGAAGATTTGCTCAGATTGTGCATTATTGACTTCGGAGGCTCTTAGGAAGACCACCTACCTTTGGTGGAGTTCGCGTATAATAATAGTTATCAAGCAAGCAATAGGATGGCACCATTCAAGGCCCTTTATGGCAGACCACGTAGTTCACCAGCCTATTGGTAGGATACCACCGATAGGGTCTTGCTTGGACCAGACTTGGTGAGGGAAACTTCCGAGAAGGTGGATTTGATTCACAAGAGGTTGAAGATTGCACAAGATAGACAAAAGTCATATGCCGAAAGAAGACATTCAGATTTGGAGTTTAAGGTTAGAGATATGGTTTTTGTCATGGTTTCTCCTTTGAGAAACGTTATGAAATTTGACTCAGTGGATAAGTTGACACCAAGATTTATTGGACCTTTCCCTATTACCGCATGGATTGGAAAAGTGGCATGCAGAATTAGTCTTCCGGATAAGTTGGCAGGAGTTCACGATGTTTTCATGTTCCACATCCAAGGAAGTGTCTACATGATTCCGCGGTAGTAGTACAACCCGATCAGCTAAGGGAAGTGGAGGTAGAGCGCAAATCTCTTGCGCATAGTACACACACCCGTGTATTGGAACACGGCGTCAAGAGATTATGAAACAAGGAAGTTCATCTAGTGAAGGTTCAGTGGGGAAATAACCCCAAGGACTGCACATGGGAATCTAAGGAGAGAATTCGAGCTTCTTATCCTTTTCTATTTGAAGATACACTTCAAATATCCTATCTTTGGTCCTTTATCTTTCCTTAGTTAGGGTCCTTTTGATCATCTTTAGGTGAAACCTATGGATGGTAACTTGATTGTAAACATGTTAGTAGGGCATGTTATGTTGATAGATGAAAATGATTGCAAGTGGATTACAATGTTTGCAAATGGATGGATTGCATGCACTAAATAGATATTTATTAGGATAACCGGCCAACTAGGTACACATACCTACATATACTTGCCCGTTATCTATTGCATTTGCAGATGGTTATATATATAAATGGATGTTGCATATGTATGGTGCATTTGGGTGAATGATTGAAACATACATATATAATTAAATTATACTAGGGTGATTGCATACATTTAGTTGCATGGCATAAGCATACTTGCATTACAGGAGGTCAATGGAATCAGTAGAACAACTATCTTTTCGCATTAGGTAAGTTTATATGCATTTCACTTTACATAAATAATAAATTGCATTAGTTAAAAATAAGGACAATGGTAGAAATGGATGATGGTTGAGTAGATGGATGTAGTTCTTGGATGCTGGTTGTTAATTAAGTTCTTCTGTCTTGTGAGATTTCGAGGACGAAATCCTTTAAAGGGGGAATATAATTAAAAAGAAATTAAAAGCGCATTTGGTACAGTGTTAAAGGTGCATGTTGACTTCCTTAGTGACAAGGAATCAAGTCTCGTTGTTGCCCAAAATTGGGAACGATGTTTTTTAGCTGGCTTGTTTTCAACTATTTTCCTACGTATTTTATCGTTGTTTCTAACATGTGGCGACTTCTAATCTCTCAAGTGATGTAATAGGATGAGATGGCTAAATTTTATTGGTTGAGTGATGTGTATGGTCTAGAATGAATAACCATTAAGTGTATGAAAGAACCAAATTTAATCTAAAATAACTTAATGTATTATATTCAGTCAAACAATCTATAAATAAACCATCTAACCTAAACCTAATCTCTTATTCGGTTGTCGCCATAATTCTACAGTAAGATTAGTGTGTATTATTCTTCTTCCTTTTCTCTACTAAATAAACAAATCTCTGCTAAATTAAATTATCAATATATATATTCAAGCAATTTGGGGAATTTAGAAGAATCAAAGGGAGAAAGATTTAAAGCAAAGTTTTTTCAAATTTATGCAAGCTCAAGTGCCAGGTGAGTGGAAATTAATATGAAATAGAAAAATAAAGTAGTTCAATTTCAGTTCTTTTTTGGCACATTAATATGAATTAATTTATATTATTAATTGAGAATAGATGTAAATTATTGCAACTTCTTCTTCTTCCACTTCTCAAATCTAATTCATGTTTGGTCTAAAATATGGGACATATAAATTATCTGTTCACGTTTTATGGCATAAATAAGATTGAAATTTGTGTAAATTATTGTATCTTCTTCTTCTTCCACTTCTCAATTCTAATTCATGTTTTGGTTGAAATTTGGAACAAACAAATTGTTATTCAAGTTTCATGGTGTAGATAAGATAGGTTTAATTAAATTGAATTAGAATTGTTATTCAATTTCTAGTGGAAGAACAGGTTAGTTGAATAAATTCAGAATAAGTTACTTAAATAAAATTCTGGTTTTTATTGATATAATTACATAATTTTGAATACGGTTTTGGAACAAAATTGGAAAGTTTAATTGACATAATTGTTTGTTTCATATATGGCCTAAAAATGTAAAAGTGGAATTTTATGTAATTAAATGGTTTGTGGCTATTGGATAAAAAAATTGTAAAAATTAAATCTCTAAGGGGATTATGCAAATTAGGGTGGAAAAAATGTAAATTAAGTGGACCCTAAAGGCTAGTGTAAATATGTAACAAAATGGTATAAAAATTACAGACAAACCATAGGGACTGAACGGACGTGAAATTGAAATACCATTTATGTAAGAAAAAGGGAAATTGAGAAATAACCATATCAGATGTAAAAATAGCCTAAAGCGGATCAATGGAAATAAATAGTATGTAAACTGTAACTGTAAAATTAAATAATCTTAAAGCGATTTGGTAGGCAGACCTTGTAAAGGTTTGGATAGGTGTTTCATGCAGTTAAGACCAAAATATAGGTTTGGTTGTACGTACTAGGAGCGAGCAAGTAGGTTCGTAAGGATGTTTATTACTTTTCATAAGCTGCTAGTACGTAGGAAAGATAACATCCACAGTCATAGGCTTCTTCAGGCAGATTGACGCGGACAGAATATGATAAGTGTGCTCCGGTGTAGGCTTCTTTAGGCAGATCGTTGGAGGATTTTGCGCAGTCGACCCAGCTGTGGGAGCTCTTTTGGAGGATCGACACTTTGGATAGGGGCAAGTCCGCGTTGGTGATTGAAGTGACAAGAGGGTAGGAGTCCAGTTTGGCGGAGCTTGAGCGTAACTTCGGAGTCCTGCGAGATTGTTTGAGTCAGCGTCGGTCAAACGTAAGATGCATTTAGTCACGGTGCACGGGTGAAGAGCATGACTTTCACACTGTAGCACATGGACACGTAAGGACAGCAGGTCCAACAGGCCGATTGACATTTAGTATTACTGCAAGGTTGACTTTCCTAGAGTGACCATGGACTTTGGCTTCTTAGGAACTATATCTTAGAAGAATTCACTGCATTATATTTTTCATCCTCTGCGATATCCGAGAAAGACCTGGAATTAAACTATTTTATTCTTTCTGCTTCATTTTATTTCTCATTCACCAGACTTTATGTCTGACCCACTCCTATTTTTCCTATTTTCCCCAAATCACATGAGGGCGGGTCTAGGTTGTAGTTCTTTGCAGCTTGGAGGGTCATTGGAGCAAGTTGTTATCTTCAGCTTTTATTTCTTTTGTTTTATGTATTTCGTTTCCCTTTTCCGTACTTTAATCTATATAGGGGACCTATATTATGAACTTTGTTATGTTTTATGTTTTGGTGGAGACCACTTGGTACTTTTGGTTTCAGAAATAAATCTAGGGTAATGTTGTTTTTAATGAAGCCGTTTTGCTATTAATTTATAATTAGGGAAAGTTTTCTTCCACGGTAATATTTTAATCATTTTATGCTATTGCCTTAGTCTCTATGCTATGTTATGGATTTTTATTTCACCCAACTACCCGTGCTTCTGGTCATGTCTGACTTTCGGGGTGCCTAGAGGTGTGGGGTGTCACAGTTACTCAAAAGGAATCTTCTTCAATTTCGCCCTTGGACTGTCCTCTAAAGGGCTCAGTTCTATCTAATCCATGTTAGAGAATGCAGGCCTCTTTCTCTCTGCCTCTCCTTCCCCTGTCAACAGCAAAAGAAAGAGCCAAAAAATAATATACATGATATGATGAATAATATTGCTGCTAACAGTTCAAGTTCAAAATCTTTTGAGAAGAAGTATGTCATCAAAAATTCTGAATGGGAGAAGTTTTTAAAAGCTCAAAGCAAAAAAGATTGCAAAAAAAGAGGAGGGAAAGCTTCTGAAAGCATAGAAATTAGCAGCAATTTTTCTTTGTAGCTGCTATGATATCCTTTCTCATATCATTCTATTATAATTTTAATCATATCTATTATTACATGGAATGTTAGGGGACTTAATTCCCCTGAAAGGAAATTGGATTTTCAAACCTATTGCACTCTCAGAAGCCTTCTTTCGCTGGTATTTTAGAACATAAGCTTTCTGACAAAAACTAATAGGAAATTAATCTAAATAGCATGTTATGAGAATAGGAAATTTTTCTAAATAGGAAATTTTGGATGTCGACAATTTCCAATTCTAAATAGAACATAAGCATGTTATCCAAAACTATTTCCAATTCTCTACTGAGGGCTCTACCCAGTATAAATTAAGGAAACTTCTCCAACATACTAAAGCTAATCATAAAACCTAGAATCTTAATAAAAAAATGAAATCAACCAAATCGGAGAGGAATGTGAGAAACTGCAAGATAGCGTTGACTTAGATTACTGAGACCGTACTATTATAAATATATTTTTCATATGCAAAGAAAGCTCTCCAAATCTCTCCATATTGAGGCTATTAATCTAAGCCAGAAAGCAAAAGTAAATTGGCTTCCTTGTGGGGTCTTGCCAAGTAAATTTTTCATAGAAAACATTGTAATGACATAGGAAAATTACTTAATAGCAATGGATCTATAATCAATGAAGCCTCTCTTTTGAAGAAGGAAGCTATTTTGTTCTTCTCTGAGTTGTTTAATTCTATGGAGAGTCCAAGTTCTCTTTCTAGCATCACCCCTAAATTCTTACTTCATGCTAATAATGAGGAAATATTACTTGCTCCAATTTTCTTAGACGGCACTAAAAAAATTGTTTCTCCACAAAAGATGACAAAAGTCGTAGCCCTGATACCTTTGTGGCTAAATTTTATAAAACTCATTAGGATGAAATGAAATACATGATTTTTGAGGCTGTTAATGAATTTTTCTCTACTGGCAAACTTTTGAAAAACATAAATCATACTTTTATTACTTTAGTGCCTAAAACCAAAAATCCTAATAGCCTTGGAAAATATATGCCAATAGCATGTTGTAATTTCTTATACAAGATTATTACTTCTATTTTAAGTAAAAGGATCGATTTTTTTTAAAATTTCTTATTTCTGAGAATCAAAGTGCTTTCATTCCAGACAGATACATTGTTGAAAATACTATACTAGCTCATGAATTGTTAGAAATGTTAATCAGTCTGGTAAAAATAATATATGCATTAAAATTGACTTACACAAAGCTTTCGATAAAATTAATAGGATTTTTATAGTTTACATGATGAGGCAACTAGGTTTCAATAAAAAAAAGTCTGCAACCTAGTTAAAGAATGAATTTGTAATGTATCATATTCCAACCCTATTAATGGTTCCTCTTATGGATTCATTCATAGCAATAGAGGAATAAGGCAATGAGATCCTCTATCTCCTTCCTTCATTACCATTGCTATGGAATATCTTACATTACAAATTGAAAAGGAGAAGTTGAATAAAAATCTAAAACCAGTTAATTTAATTGCTTCTTGTATTACTCATTTATTATATGTTGATGATCTATTAATCTTTTTAAATGCAGATCTTCAAAATGTTGTTACCATTAAGAAAATATTTGACAGTCTCGGTTATCATTTGGTCTTCAAATTAATGAAAATAAGACCAAGACATATTTTAGTAAAGCATGTAAAAATAAGGAGGTGATTCTCAATATCTTAAAGTTCTAACAAAGTGACATTCCTATCAAATATCTTGGACTCTCCCTCAGTTGCAATCAAATCAAAGAAAGAGACTGTGCAAAATTACATGATATTATCCAAAGTAAAATAGACAATTGGTCCAGTAAATTGTTATCAACTGCAGGAAGAGTTGAACTCATCCATACGATAATTACTGCACTAGTCATGTACTTGTTGCAATCTCACAACATCCTAATTAAAACTACGGAGAAAATTGAAAAATTATGTGCTAACTTCATTTGGAATGGAAAATGCCACAAAATCTCTTGGAAAACAAATGAAAAAAAGAAGAAAGCTGATGGATAAGGAATCGGAAACTTTGCTGACATAAATGAAGCTTGCAAGTACAAGCTTTTTTGGAAATTCATTGAAGGCAAATCACTTTGGGACAAATGGATGAAAGCAAAATATGTCAAAAAAAAACTTCTGGTCTATGCCCATTGAAAACCATTACTCTTATGCTTGGAAAAATATTATAAAATGTAGAGAAATTGGTGCCAAATGAATAGAGAGAAAATTTAAAGAGGTAATCATATAAGCCTTTGGTTTAATCCTTGGATCAATTGTAAATCTCTAATCAATTTATTAGGATGAAGCAATCTCTATTATTTTGGAGAAGACAATGCAAAAGTTGATAGCATCATTCAAAATACTTCTTGGAACACTCAATCTCAACCAACATCATTTATTTTTAACTCCACAAGATGTAAAATCTAAATTGATTCAAGCGAAGAAGAAGACATTTGGAGTTGGAAATTATCTTCAAAATGAAAATTCTCTTTCAAAAATACTTGGGATTTCTTAAAAGGGGAAGAAATGGAAGTAGATTAGTTCAAAACTATTTGGAATTCAGCAAATTGTCCAAAAATAGCTTTCTTCACTTACTTTCCAATATTAAACCGCTTATCAACCACACAAAAAAGTGGAAAATGGAACAAAAACAATGGAAACACCAACTGCCTTCTTTGCAAAACTGAAATTGAAAACATAGATCACCTCGTTTTTTATTGTCAATACTCAAGACACATTCGGTTCATTGCCAAAAGGATACTCAACCTTAATCAACACTTGGCTCTCTAAAATATTAGAGACATCATTCATTATTTTCAGCAAATTTTCAAAGATAGGAAAACAGAATTCAACAAGCAATTGTAGTTCTTACTATAGTTATCTACTTTCTTTGGAAAGAGAGAAATAGTAGACTTAACAATAAAACAGAAACATATCGTATTCGGTTATGGAAGGCTATTGAAATTGAATACAACATCATTCTTCTAAAGGCAAGCGAAC
Organism: Allium cepa; assembly: GCA_030765085.1. Classification (NCBI taxonomy): domain Eukaryota; kingdom Viridiplantae; phylum Streptophyta; class Magnoliopsida; order Asparagales; family Amaryllidaceae; genus Allium; species Allium cepa. The sequence goes on from CM060934.1 coordinate 132,541,187, forward strand.
ATAACAACATCAGCAATCAAAGCCACAATATTTATGATTCTGATAAATTTGAAGAATCTGTTGAGGAATACTTATAAAGGGGGAAATTTCCCACTGAGTCCTCGTTTCAACTTAAAAGTAATTGTTGCCTCAGAAAGTCATCAAATCATCTTTGCTCATGTGCTCAAGTTGAAGGAGGCTACTCCAGTATCCAAACCAGGAAATAGTCTTATAAGGGAAGTAATCATAAATATGTTAGTCATATATCAAGGAATGAGAATAATTCTACTATTAACAATGATAATTGCTTGCCTGATTTGAATAGAATTACCGCCCATCCAGCTCAGAGCTTTTGCAAAATGATAACTGGCACCTTCCTAGTAGAACTGTCAAGTCAAGTGCTACTGATTTAAGAGCTAAGTCTAATAACATTAGCAATCACGTATCTCTTTTGTATCAAGAGAATGGTGCAGACAGGCTTGCTGAAGACAATCCTCCTGAATATCAACCCAAAGCTTGCAAGGGAAGTAACAAGGCTATTATTAATAACCATTCCATATTTGTTACTGAACCGTATGCTAATTTAAACTATTTCATACCTGATTCAAGTAGGAGGAGTTGCAGTCGTATGGACCATGATAGCAAGTTTCTCATTGCAATCAACGATCAGAGATTAGGAGATTCCATTTTTAAGCAAGCTAAATATCTATCACTTATATGACTAGGTAAGAGGTGAATCTAGCTCTACTCTTTGTTCTTCTCTAGATTCATCTACTATTGTTTCCACTGTTGCTCTGCCTGAGGTTCCAATGAAAAATTCAAAGGCGAATCAAATTAAGCGCCACCTTATAGATAAAGCTAAAGCAATCAATTCTGATTCAATTTTGAATTCCTTAAATTTAGCTACTTCCGCTAAGATCACCTCAGATCTAAAGTTTGGAGGCATCTTTGAAAGTAAAGCGACTAGCTCCATGGAACCGAAGACAAAAACAGCCTCTCAAAGCCATTTTTGCCTTGTTCCAGAGTCGAATGGGCTTCAATTTAAAGCTACGAAGGAGTGGAAGCCTTCCTGAAGCTTATTTTTCATTGATTTTATGATTTCTCAGCTTGCAGTGATCCGCCATTTTTGTTTCTTTTGTTAGAAATTGAGATATGGAGGCGTTGTCTTCCCTAACATTCTTTTCTAGGTTTTTTTATGTTGTTTAAGGCGGTGCCGTATTGGGTTATTTACCCGCTATTAACTTTGTGGGCTTGGGCCCTTCTTACCCATTTTCAATAAAAAAAAGACAAACTGAAGGAATATCATGTAGATTGCTTAATATAAATACCTGGAGCTAAAAGAAAGTGATTATATTTCCCCTTAAGTTCAAATGTGATTATATTTTCAACCAAAAGATATTATTCTTGTGTCTGTGAAGGTGTTTAAGGTTTTAATTTTACTTTCACACCAACCTAGTCTCAACCTCACCTGCTTCGGGGTTTTTACTTTTCAGCCTGTTAGGATAACGTTGACACTACAGTTGCTCTAGACACACAACTGAACTGAATAAGCTTTGCTTCCCATAATACTGATAGTAAAATCTGCATTAGAAGCAATAAAATATCAATTAATGATAAAATTGCTTCAGTGTTATAGTTATAAAAATTCGAACATGTAGTGGTATATAAATCCATCAAAATTGAAAGCTAGATTAATGTATTGGCTTGACCAAATTATGCCGACATGGGCAAATTATCCACAGTGAAGAATGAGATATCAAAATGTCGTAATACTGTTTTGGAACGTTTCATGAACAAATAAATAAAGTCTCATTTGCATCCAAGCTGGAACAAAAAAGATTTCACTAATTGACTCATACCTAACCTCCATTGTCGGACCTACCAAGAAGAAACGACGAAGTACTAGAATTATTAGTGATGAAAAGTGCAGTTAGGATGTCGTGCTATGAAAGTCAAATGGACGAACAAAGAAGCCGAAAGGTGAAGAAGAAGAATCAACTCAAAATAGAAAATAGGAGAGTGGTGGTCGAGGACTAAAGCCGCTCACTCGGACCACTCTTATTTCATCAACCTAGAACTCTGTTTCACTTCAAACTCCATTCTAACTTCTTCCCTGTCCATTCCATCACCCTAAATAGCCTCTCCAGACAAGCGAATTATATGACGATTCTATCTCAACGAGTCCCTGTTCTCCCTCTCCAAATTGATAAACGAAGCAATTCTAGACCCGTTCATCCTCTTATCTTCAAGGATCGAGATAATTATGATCATAAATGACTTTATGGGAGTATCTTCAGCAATATTTTTAAAATTTTGAATCAATAGGAGTTCCATTCCACCTGCAATACTTCTATCGTCCTAACATTTAGGGATTTTCTTTCCACCATTTTCGAAGCTCCGTCGAAATCTAAAGCCATATTTCTCATTGTATTCCAAGCTATTGATTTGTACATCAATCGGAATATAGTAAGGATCAAAATTAAAACTACAAAGTTAAATTACATACGATTAACTATCGATCCACTATTAAGATCCAAGTGTCCATGCTTTTATTTACCTTTATTTTCTATTCATTTATGTTTACATCAATTTTGTCTGTTGTTTTAGGGCTGTGATTGCTATATAATGATTAATCACCTTAAGAGTGACCTCAAATCCATAATAGATAAGTCTAGAATCACTCCCCAGATGTTACGCTCTTCTTAGATCTATCTCTGACATGTTTGAGCATTTTTGACATAAACATTTTCGGTGCTTTCATTAAGAACTCCTTTCATATTTCTTGGCATTTTAACAATTTGATATATCCTACTAGCAAATCTTATCTCCAAATGTGAAGAAAAATATTGCCATCGAGGATATACTGTTCATGGAGAGGTTACCACCAATCCAACTCATTATGCTGATTTTCTGTTAAAAGAGGACGTTAAAGTTACATTTCCTAACTTGCAAGCTACATTTATCACCCAACATCAAACAATGATGGAACAAATGTTACAATTCTATAGATAGAAAGGACCGGCGCCTATTGTTCATTTTGGTGCTTAAAGGAATGTAAAAATTTCAAATATTGAAGAGACTTTCACTACTGGACAATAACAAGACTCTTTGGATAGCGATAGAGACTAATCTCGCATACATGATCGAGAAGATGAAAAAGACAAATATATTAGGCCAGTCGAGGGAACCAACCACTACGAGCCAAGCCTCCCTAGGCCGGACTATAGAGCCTTGAACCACCCATGACCGAGCCGCCGGTTGCTGACCCAGAGTTTGTTGAACCTCACCTAGACATGTTAGCAAGCTACTTTGGCTGCGCCTATCTAGTGGCAACCTCGTGTTAGAGGGCATGACAAACCTTATCCAAGAATGCATTGAATGAAGTGTTGGGTGCACCATGTTAATTGACATTGCTAAGAATCTCGGTGGCACCCACTGAATCATGATAGATGTAGGAGCCAAACCACCCAACCACTTACCTTCAGGAAGTGACCAACTTGCTCACTTGCATGAACATGGCACTAGCACTTAGAAATTACAAATTGTGAGAATGATTAACAAGCAGTATTCTTTTATTTAGAAATGATATTGATAAAAATTTTACGTTGCAATACTTTGTATATATAGCCATGTATGCGGTAGCATATATTGATATGTTCTATGATATACAGGTTGTACGTGATATGAAATTACATTTTTATACTTATGTTATTATAAATATAGCTGTTTACATCAATAATATTATCCCATTCTGTAACGACCCGCCGCCCTGACCGCCTCTAGTCGGAAATCAAACCAGCTAGAAACGTTCAGAATGACGGATTGCTATTTAGTTTATAACATTTAAACAGAATCAGTCACAGAATCACAGAACAACTATATATTTTATAAATAAACTTTTCTTTTATATACAAGTATCAGAGTTATACAATAAATTACATTTTATACAGCGGAAACAATTTATTATTAAGTACAAGAAAAAATTTACTGAAAAACTTTAGTGAATGCCGAAATCCCCCTCCCTCTAACTTCGCTGCGAGAAAATCTTCAAGCTGCAGAAATACTCGGTCTGACCCGAGCGTTAATTGCAAACACAAAAACACTCGAGTCAGGATTAATCTTAATTCAAGTAAATAAATTTGTAATGAACTGAATAAAATGGAAACAGAGATGATGAAACGAATTGGATTAGTCCTAATAAAAGAGGATGTAAATAATATAAATTCCCACAAATGAGCATAAGGGGTGTACAGGAGTACACTTATATCAAACCAGCAAGAACAAATCTAGGCAGCCAACCAAGCCAAACTACAGGGACGTGCAAATCAAAGTAACATACTTTGGGCTATATGTTCAATTTCAAGGTATAAAGCAACAAGGACAAAATAAGTTAATGCATAGGCATAGTGCTTGACTAACTGTTTAAAGCAAATATCGAAATAAAAATCTAACAACAGCAACGATCCACGAAAATCAGGCAACATCAAGTAGTTTAGGAAATCCAACATGCATCACATTCATACTTATAAAAACACAGCATTATCTAAATGTTCAGATCCACCTCAAAAATATGATTTCTGGTCATTTTCCAGATTGCATGCTCATAGGCACACATTCACATTAAATCACAAGCAAACATTATGTACTTACATGCAACAGGTCTCATCAACCATACACTGTTTTAACTAAATTTCAAAACCAATTTAAATCTGATTTAAAACATTTAAATTTGCTCAATATTTAAAACATACAAACTTGTTTAAATTCAAAGGTCAGGTTTTAAAAGTAAACCTGAACTGTTTTTAGTCTTGGTTTAAACAGAATTTAAAACTTGTTTAAATTTAAGATTCTCATTTTTTAAAACTTTTGAATTCAAAACTACATTTGAATTAAGATTCAATCTTCCATTTGAATCAGATTTTATTAAAGAAAAATATGAATTCATTTAAACTAAAACTGCAAAATTACTCTCTGGCTTTAAAAACCTGAAACAGTTTTTACTTTTAGAAAGATTGGATTAAATTTAAAAACTGGAATTCAAATCTCAGTTTGAAATTCATACTTTTGAAATTTAAGTTTTAAACTCCTGTTTAAAACTGCTTCAGATTTCCTTTTCCTAAAAAAAAAACTCAATTTCTTTTAAACTGGAAATATACAGGTTTCCAAAGTAACCTGTAAATATTTAATTCAAAAAGTTTGAATTAGGTTTAAAAACTGAGATTCAACTTAGATTGAAAACCATTCTTTAAATCTAGTTTTAATTCCTTGATAGAAAACCTGCACCTAGATTTAAAACAAACTTTAAATTAAAACTACAGTTTTTCCAAAAACCTGCAATTACAGAAGCAACCCGAGTTCCCCCTTTGTTTGCTCCGAGTAAAATATTACTCAACTTCGAGTAAAAACTCGATTTACTCGAGTTATGACCCGAGTCTAAAAAGAACACAGCAACCAAAACTTAAACCTGTCACCACTCTTCACCGTGCATATGCACCAAAAATTCATCACTAAAAATTTGCAATTTGATTTTAAATAATCACAATTTAGTTTTAACTTTGATTCATACACCTGAGACTAACAATCAACTGGATTTTGACAGATTTTAATTTGCTTTGCTATAACTGTGTTACCAGTAAAACTACAGGTATATTTATCTTTTATTCATCTTAGACAAAATCTTAACCTTATCATTTATGCTATATTAAACATACATTGACCAAATCTCTTATATTATTAAAGATTAATTTTTAAAAACACTTAAGTTTTTCTTTTAAAATTTTAGACCTGGAACTTAGGAGAATACTGTAAAATCATAGAACAGTAACTTATACTCATATACTCAATACAATTACAGGAACAAACATACATCATCATAACTATACTTGAGTTTTTAAACTAATGAGGCAAATCATACAAATCAACTTGAAATCCAGGTAAACATACACAAGTCATAAATCAAGCAACAGTTTAATACTTAAATTTTTGAAAAGAAAAAGTTACTAACAAGCATACTACTCATCATGCAATCAGATAACATACTTAGAGCATACTTATTTAAGCAACAATTTATACTTAAATTTCCTTTCAAAATAAATGTTACTCACAACAGAGATATGCATTTATACATACTCATACATTTATATCCATAAAAATATGTAAATTCAAACATGCAGTCATCTAAACCATCATACTTCAAGAGTCAACCATAAAATCAGAAACATATAGGTAGATAAATGAGTTTGCTCACAAGCATGGAAACAGAGAAGCAATTAACAACAGAGTTTTATATATGCATCAGATAAAGAGGATGAAGGATTTCTCACAAATAAACACATGCAAGCAATAACATATATCAGAGAAGAAAATAAATGCAGGCATCCACGCATGACAGATTTAAGGCCAAGTTTAAATAGCATCTGTTCTCATCAGATTTAAAAGCAAGATTTGATTGCATCTATTCTTATCAGTTTAAAACAAATTTAAGCAGCTTCTGTTCTTAACAGTTTAAATAAAAATCTAAATAGCATTTGCTCTCAACAGTTCAAAACAAATATAAATTCCAAATTTGTGTCTGTTCTTACCAGTTTAAATAAAATTAAATTCAATAGTATTTGTCCTCATCAGTTTAAATAACAAATTAACAGAGCAATTCCTAGCAAAAGAACAACCAACAACCAACATGCAGTGAGTCATCTGTTCTTATTAGTCTAGAATTCAATTTCAGCCGAGCAACTGAAAACCACAAACCATCAAAACAAAGCATGCAAATTAACCGAGCAGATGATAACGAATAACCCCCAAATTCATAGTATGCAACCAACATTCAATTCGAACAAATTTAAAAACTTGCATTAAAATCAACCGTGAGCCAAAGACTCACCTTTATCACGAATTGAAATGGAGCGCACAAATTAGAACGAGGTCGCGAGCAGATTTTGATGCCGAGCGAACAAGAGGACGAATCGAATTGAAGCCGAAACCCTAGCTTTGAAGATGCCACGAGCGAGTTGAAGCATCGAACTCGAAGCAGAAATGGAAGACGAACGAAAGCCCTAATTGGATCGAAGAGGAAGAGGAACGCGGCCGCCATTATTTTTATTTCGTGATTTTTTGGTTTAGGGTTAAAAAAAAAGGAAATGGTAAAGTGAAATAAAGGGGATCGGGTAATGAAAGGACAATGGGTTGTTTTCTCTAAGTTATGTTTATTTTATTCTTATTCTTATTATTATTTTTATTCTATTTTTCAATTTTAAATTCAATTGGTTTGGTATAAATTATTCTCTTTACTTTGTTTTGTAAATTTTGTTTATATTATGTTGTAAAAATTTTTTTTTACTAAGTGTATTTATTTATTTTATTTTGTATTGATTTTAATTTTTTATTTAAGCTAAAGAATAAATGTCATTAAAATTTAACCATTAATTTACTAATAAAAAAAAATTTAAAATCCAAATTATCTTCTTAAGTTATTAGTTTGAATTTCAATTACAAATTCCATATTCAATCTCAACTCCGAAGTCAAATTTAAATTTTTATTCAACTCTTTATAGATTAAATTTTAAAATTTAATCACCAATTTCATTGTTATATTGGAAATTCAATTTAAATTATCATTCAAATATTTAAAATTAATTAAATATTCACAATTTAAATTGTTCAAAATTTAGGATCGTTACAATCTCCCCTCCTTAAAAGAATTTCGTCCCGAAATTACAAGTAAGGAGAAATGATTGTTGAAATTTCACTAATATTTATATTTTACACATTTTTATCAAGTTCGAAACTTATTAAAAATAAATGAATGCAGGATTCATTCCATTTGTTTTATCTCACTAGCTTTGATTATTAACTCATTTGTCTATTATTTTTCTACAATCAAGACACAAAAATCTTTACTAAAATTTCCAACTTACAAAAACCCAAACTTTAAATTTGAACTTCTTCATTTAAGAAATTTACATAGTATAACTTTTCCAAAGATGTGGACTTTTCAAAACATTCCAAAAATCCTCTTCCTTAATTTATTAAGTTGGAATTTATGTCACTTTAATTTCAGATAATTGATTTTCTATTTAAAGTTTGAAAATACTTGCTAACTCGAAATTTAACAAGTCTACTGTCGTTCTTAAAGACATTAGGCATACGCTGGCCAGGCGCAAGTCTAACAATCTCCAAGTACTAAATATACTTGCTTCAATTCCCAGTGAAAATACTTTTAAAAATTCTTTTAAAAATGGATATGGAAAGCACATTCCCCCATGGATCACAGTTTACTCGGCGGTTCCGCTACTATCCCAGTAGAGTCGCTTGTAACTGTGGATATCTCATCCCTTGAATTTCGCCATGGTTGTTGCCAAAGATCGCGGTTCACACGGCGGTTACGCTACTATCCCAGTAGAATCGCTCGTGACCGTAGGCATCTCGCCCCTCGAATTACGCTTTGGTTTGTAGATTGCAGTTTACACAGCGGTTACGCCACTATCCCAGTGGAATCGCTTGTAACTGTAGGCATCACGCCCCTCAAATTACGCTACCACCCGAGTGTAACTAGATCGCGGTATACACGGCGGTTACGCCACTATCCCAGTGGAATCGCTTGTAACCATAGGCATCTCGCCCCTCGAATTACGCTAGCACACTATACCAGTCCAAAAGGACATTCCAACTAATGGAAATACAACGTAGCTACGATTTTCAAATGGACACTCATCTCGAGTTCCAACAACCTTCACAAATGTTTAAATGGAAGGTACTTTTCCATGTCCTCAATTTGGAAAACATAATATTATACATACATATATAATATTTCATTTCACATTTTTGTACATATCATACTCATGTACTTACATAAGTTTTCCATAACAATTACTTTTCCAAACTAATTGGTTTTCGAATTAATCGTATTCACACATATACGTTATGAAAACCACAATATTTCATACCCATAACAAATAGAGGTTTCACAAATTTTTTTCATTTCATCATCCATTTAAAATTTTCCTCTAAGCCGATTTGGAAATTTAAGGTTATCTCAAACCTAATTCACATTCATAATCCAATTTATTATCGACTTCACACTCGATTTGGATTTCACGTTACATCGTCAATCCTCAACACATAATTGATGTCTATCGATATATAACCTCTGAGCTCGTACGTCTCAGAGAAGGGTGTTAAGCTAAGAGAATAAATTCTCCGCCACCAACAGATATATATTTAATAGAGATCAATTGATATGTCGTCAATTCACGACGTTAGACATACAATCCAAATCATCCATTTAAAATTCAAAGTTCAACTTACATTGTTTTTGTGTGTCAAAGTTAAACTCAATTTAACTCAAAATTCAATCACTTTGAAATTTTTTTTATTTATTTATTTATTTATTTATTTATTTATTTTTCCTCCAAGTTGAACTAAGTGTTCAAATTTCCCAAAAATAATATCTTTACAAGATATAAAATTTTTCACACTTAACCATTTGAAACAAATTCAAATATTCACTTTTCGATTTATCTTTAAAAGATAAAATCTCAAAACATTTACTTTTCACTTAATCTTGAAAAGATAAAATTTCAAACCTTTCATTTCATATTGGAAAATATTTCCATACTTATTCAATAATAAGTAATTTACAAATCCATTTATTTTCAACACTTTGAAAATATTTGATATACTTAAACCAAAATCAAATATATATTTCATTCTTAAAAGAAATCATTCTTTTAAACACATTTCAAAACAACTTAAAATGAATTTACTTCATTTCATAGTGTTGCTTCCCAAAAACATTCCCATTTAAGTTTTTCAACTTCAACTTAATTCATAGTTTGAATTCTGCATACATTTCAAAATATTGGTTTTAAACCAACTTCAAATTTCCAATATTAAGTTTTCCACTTAACTTAATTCTCTGCCCGTTCAAATTCAAATTCATTATTGAATCTATTAAACCTATTATGTATTTACATGTTGACAAACATCAGATTTGAAATCTAAATCTCATTTGATCTTTGCATTTTCTTTCTATTTCAAAAATAATCAACTAATTCTTTAGTAAACCACTCATCGACTTGATTCCATTAGATTTATATCTCCATATTAACTATTTTAGACATTAGTTTAAACTTGGAATATATGCTTTCACATCAAAACTGGTTTTATTCATACAGTTAAGTTGACAAATAGATTTCCTTCCCAAAATGCTACTTTACTAGAATACTTCTTTTCCATACAAAACCATCCATAGCTTAATACTTTTATACTACATACATAGAAGATTTTGGATTACAAAAGATAGTATTACAAAATACATTGATTCCTTCAAATACATTAATTGGTTTAAGATTCAGAATTATTAAGGCTATCGATTTCCGGTCTGGTAGTCCGCATCCATGCTAAACTTCCCTCTTCGGTTTGCACTATTTCGGGTTGAATTGAAGGAGTATTAACACATTCAAAGTCAACATGTCCCCAATTCTTACAGTTTCCGCAAAGATATGAGATGTCCCCATCCTTATCTATCATCCTTACACTTTTTGCTCTAGCTGATCGGGCTATAGCTTGCTTTCCATGCTGCCTTTCAGTACAGCATCTAGCTATATGTCCAGTCTGGTGACAATGATAGCAGATTGTCGATCTATCGACTGGTAAACCGAGTGCACTCTTCTTCTTTTTCACTTCAGGGCAATGACTAAGAAAATGCCCTTTCCCCTTACACTTAAAACACACAATCTCAGGACGAGCGAACCGGTCATCCACATTCCTTTTCTTTCGCTTCTCTGCACGTAACGGCATAATGTCCTTTCTTATGACATCGATAACAGATAACATCATCATAGGGACCAGGTCCTTGCCTTTCATTGATTTTCCTTTCGATTTCCGCATGTGATACTTCTGCTTCTCTACGGGCAATTGCTCTTTGTTCACGGCGTGCTGCCTTTTGCGCTTCGGTTTTCGCCATTATAATCAACAAGATGTTTTCGAAGTTTCCTATCAATATTTGCAATCTTTATTAGCGAAGGTTGGATTATTCAATCATTCTCCCTAAAACATATCTGTTTTATTCAATAATATATTCATTGTCTAAAATCGTGAATATGCTTTGTCAACCAATTTTATCATTTCTACAACTTATTATTTATTTTTAAAGGATTACCCACTGTCCAAAATCGTGGATATATCTCCCTTAATAAGTTACAACAATTTACTTATCAAAATAAGTCATTTGCGGATTTTATAAACATCTTTAGAAATTACATTTCTATTTATAAACTTTGTTTTATAATCCCCTTTACTAATTTGATTCAATTCAATTCATATAACTTAGTTATATACCCAAAATCCATATTATAAGTTAAATACTTATAATCCATTTATTTACTAAATCGTTCTTCACAACATTTGAAATCAATTTTCAAAAGAAATCAAAATTAAATTTCCAAGTTATAGTTCAATAATCCATTTGATTATAATCAAATTGACATATCATTTTATTTTCCAATTACTACTTTGAAGATATTCAAAATATTTGATTTAAGCCAATTTAAACCAGTTCATTAATTCTCTTAACTCATGTTTCATTTTCCATAACTCTCAAAAATTCGATAATGAGTTTCCGAATGATCGAAACTCCAGTCTAACGAGACCTCACCGAAGAGAAACGATCGCAAACCTAAATTTAGAGAGGGGAATTTCCAAAAATAATTCTAATTTTCAAAATACCCTTTTATTTTAAAGAAAACAATTTTAAACTTCTTTAGATTTGAAAACACTTTCTTTGAAGTGGTTCTAGTAACTATTCATATTAAATGCCATAAACTAAGCTTTGTGTAAACCAAAGCTCTGATACCACTTTGTAACGACCCGCCGCCCTGACCGCCTATAGTCGGAAATCAAACCAGCTAGAAACGTTCAGAATGACGGATTGCTATTTAGTTTATAACATTTAAACAGAATCAGTCACAGAATCACAGAACAACTATATATTTTATAAATAAACTTTTCTTTTATATACAAGTATCAGAGTTATACAATAAATTACATTTTATACAGCGGAAACAATTTATTATTAAGTACAAGAAAAATTTTACTGAAAAACTTTAGTGAATGCCGAAATCCCCCTCCCTCTAACTTCGCTGCGAGAAAATCTTCAAGCTGCAGAAATACTCGGTCTGACCCGAGCGTTAATTGCAAACACAAAAACACTCGAGTCAGGAATAATCTTAATTCAAGTAAATAAATTTGTAATGAACTGAATAAAATGGAAACAGAGATGATGAAACGAATTGGATTAGTCCTAATAAAAGAGGATGTAAATAATATAAATTCCCACAAATGAGCATAAGGGGTGTACAGGAGTACACTTATATCAAACCAGCAAGAACAAATCTGGGCAGCCAACCAAGCCAAACTACAGGGACGTGCAAATCAAAGTAACATACTTTGGGCTATATGTTCAATTTCAAGGTATAAAGCAACAAGGACAAAATAAGTTAATGCATAGGCATAGTGCTTGACTAACTGTTTAAAGCAAATATCGAAATAAAAATCTAACAACAGCAACGATCCACGAAAATCAGGCAACATCAAGTAGTTTAGGAAATCCAACATGCATCACATTCATACTTATAAAAACACAGCATTATCTAAATGTTCAGATCCACCTCAAAAATATGATTTCTGGTCATTTTCCAGATTGCATGCTCATAGGCACACATTCACATTAAATCACAAGCAAACATTATATACTTACATGCAACAGGTCTCATCAACCATACACTATTTTAACTAAATTTCAAAACCAATTTAAATCTGGTTTAAAACATTTAAATTTGCTCAATATTTAAAACATACAAACTTGTTTAAATTCAAAGGTCAGGTTTTAAAAGTAAACCTGAACTGTTTTTAGTCTTGGTTTAAACAGAATTTAAAACTTGTTTAAATTTAAGATTCTCATTTTTTAAAACTTTTGAATTCAAAACTACATTTGAATTAAGATTCAATCTTCCATTTGAATCAGATTTTATTAAAGAAAAATATGAATTCATTTAAACTAAAACTGCAAAATTACTCTCTGGCTTTAAAAACCTGAAACAGTTTTTACTTTTAGAAAGATTGGATTAAATTTAATAACTGGAATTCAAATCTCAGTTTGAAATTCATACTTTTGAAATTTAAGTTTTAAACTCCTGTTTAAAACTGCTTCAGATTTCCTTTTCCTAAAAAAAAACTCAATTTCTTTTAAACTGGAAATATACAGGTTTCCAAAGTAACCTGTAAATATTTAATTCAAAAAGTTTGAATTAGGTTTAAAAACTGAGATTCAACTTAGATTGAAAACCATTCTTTAAATCTAGTTTTAATTCCTTGATAGAAAACCTGCACCTAGATTTAAAACAAACTTTAAATTAAAACTACAGTTTTTCCAAAAACCTGCAATTACAGAAGCAACCCGAGTTCCCCCTTTGTTTGCTCCGAGTAAAATATTACTCAACTTCGAGTAAAAACTCGATTTACTCGAGTTATGACCCGAGTCTAAAAAGAACACAGCAACCAAAACTTAAACCTGTCACCACTCTTCACCGTGCATATGCACCAAAAATTCATCACTAAAAATTTGCAATTTGATTTTAAATAATCACAATTTAGTTTTAACTTTGATTCATACACCTGAGACTAACAATCAACTGGATTTTGACAGATTTTAATTTGCTTTGCTATAACTGTGTTACCAGTAAAACTACAGGTATATTTATCTTTTATTCATCTTAGACAAAATCTTAACCTTATCATTTATGCTATATTAAACATACATTGACCAAATCTCTTATATTATTAAAGATTAATTTTTAAAAACACTTAAGTTTTTCTTTTAAAATTTTAGACCTGGAACTTAGGAGAATACTGTAAAATCATAGAACAGTAACTTATACTCATATACTCAATACAATTACAGGAACAAACATACATCATCATAACTATACTTGAGTTTTTAAACTAATGAGGCAAATCATACAAATCAACTTGAAATCCAGGTAAACATACACAAGTCATAAATCAAGCAACAGTTTAATACTTAAATTTTTGAAAAGAAAAAGTTACTAACAAGCATACTACTCATCATGCAATCAGATAACATACTTAGAGCATACTTATTTAAGCAACAATTTATACTTAAATTTCCTTTTAAAATAAATGTTACTCACAACAGAGATATGCATTTATACATACTCATACATTTATATCCATAAAAATATGTAAATTCAAACATGCAGTCATCTAAACCATCATACTTCAAGAGTCAACCATAAAATCAGAAACATATAGGTAGATAAATGAGTTTGCTCACAAGCATGGAAACAGAGAAGCAGTTAACAACAGAGTTTTATATATGCATCAGATAAAGAGGATGAAGGATTTCTCACAAATAAACACATGCAAGCAATAACATATATCAGAGAAGAAAATAAATGCAGGCATCCACGCATGACAGATTTAAGGCCAAGTTTAAATAGCATCTGTTCTCATCAGATTTAAAAGCAAGATTTGATTGCATCTATTCTTATCAGTTTAAAACAAATTTAAGCAGCTTCTGTTCTTAACAGTTTAAATAAAAATCTAAATAGCATTTGCTCTCAACAGTTCAAAACAAATATAAATTCCAAATTTGTGTCTGTTCTTACCAGTTTAAATAAAATTAAATTCAATAGTATTTGTCCTCATCAGTTTAAATAACAAATTAACAGAGCAATTCCTAGCAAAAGAACAACCAACAACCAACATGCAGTGAGTCATCTGTTCTTATTAGTCTAGAATTCAATTTCAGCCGAGCAACTGAAAACCACAAACCATCAAAACAAAGCATGCAAATTAACCGAGCAGATGATAACGAATAACCCCCAAATTCATAGTATGCAACCAATATTCAATTCGAACAAATTTAAAAACTTGCATTAAAATCAACCGTGAGCCAAAGACTCACCTTTATCACGAATTGAAATGGAGCGCACAAATTAGAACGAGGCCGCGAGCAGATTTTGATGCCGAGCGAACAAGAGGACGAATCGAATTGAAGCCGAAACCCTAGCTTTGAAGATGCCGCGAGCGAGTTGAAGCATCGAACTCGAAGCAGAAATGGAAGACGAACGAAAGCCCTAATTGGATCGAAGAGGAAGAGGAACGCGGCCGCCATTATTTTTATTTCGTGATTTTTTGGTTTAGGGTTAAAAAAAAGGAAATGGTAAAGTGAAATAAAGGGGATCGGGTAATGAAAGGACAATGGGTTGTTTTCTCTAAGTTATGTTTATTTTATTCTTATTCTTATTATTATTTTTATTCTATTTTTCAATTTTAAATTCAATTGGTTTGGTATAAATTATTCTCTTTACTTTGTTTTGTAAATTTTGTTTATATTATGTTGTAAAAAAATTTTTTTTACTAAGTGTATTTATTTATTTTATTTTGTATTGATTTTAATTTTTTATTTAAGCTAAAGAATAAATGTCATTAAAATTTAACCATTAATTTACTAATAAAAAAAAAAATTAAATCCAAATTATCTTCTTAAGTTATTAGTTTGAATTTCAATTACAAATTCCATATTCAATCTCAACTCCGAAGTCAAATTTAAATTTTTATTCAACTCTTTATAGATTAAATTTTAAAATTTAATCACCAATTTCATTGTTATATTGGAAATTCAATTTAAATTATCATTCAAATATTTAAAATTAATTAAATATTCACAATTTAAATTGTTCAAAATTTAGGATCGTTACACATTCCTTCAATACCCCCCGTTAATATGAGCTAGGGTTTCTCTTCGTTCCTTTTTCTTCTGCCGCCTTCTTTAATTCTTAGATCTAACTTTAATGTCACGATTTTTTTGCTGATAAGGGCTTTATTAGTATATCTACATGTTGATAGAAGGCTGGCAGATGGTTGACGATTAATTTTCCTCTGATTACTTGTTCGCGAACAAAGTACAGATCTATTTCTATATGCTTTGTTCATGATTGAAGTGAAGAGTTATCAGATAGTGAAACAGTGCTGAGATTCTCATACCAAATCATTGGTTTCTTCTTTATTTGGATTTTGATTTCACTGAATGTGACTCAATCCACATAATCTCGATGGTAGTGCTTGCAACACTACGATACTCGGCTTCTGTGCTTGATCTGGAGATGATTGTTTCTGGATAGATGTAGATTATTCATCATCGGTGTAGGTAGTGCTTTGGCCTAGTCCATTTTTGCTTTGATCAAAATTTCTGCTATGTATTTTCTCTAGCACAAGACTAGTTATGTATTTCACTTTCTGCACCCCTCTTTCCTAGGAAATAACTCAAATTTCTTAGGTCTTTAATTGAGAATTCTTTGTCTAAATGTTGAACCACGCCGTTAACCTCATTTTTATTGCTACATGTAATTGTAAAGTCGTCTAAATAGACAAGTATGTAAGTTGTTGCATTTCTATCAATTCTAGTATATAGAGAATTATCTTACTTGGTTACCTTGTACCCTAGTTTGTCTAATGTTAATTATAACTTGCCATACCATATTCATGGTGCCTTTTTGAGTTCACGTATTGCCTTCTGTAGCCTGCACACTTTGTCATCATTGTTGTTTTGTCTGTATCCTTGTGGCTGCTCCATATATACTTATTCTTGAAATTCACCATTTAGAAATGCATTGTTGACATCTAGCTATCTCATTTTCTAGTTGTTGTGTAGTGCGATGTTTAGTATAATTCTGATGATACTAGGTTTAACCACAGGATAGAATGTCTCACTGAAATAAAATCCAAATTGTTGTGTTTTGCCTTTTGCAATTAATCTTGCTTTATGCTTTAAGGTTGTTCCATCTGGATTCCTTTTTAGCTTATAAGTCCACTTGCATCCTATGACATTTTTGTGTTTTGGTAGTTCTACCAATTTCCAAGTCTAATTTTTCATGAGAGCATTGTACTCTTCATCCAT
The DNA here is from genome assembly GCA_030765085.1 of Allium cepa. Taxonomy (NCBI): domain Eukaryota; kingdom Viridiplantae; phylum Streptophyta; class Magnoliopsida; order Asparagales; family Amaryllidaceae; genus Allium; species Allium cepa. The sequence goes on from CM060934.1 coordinate 132,558,144, forward strand.
TGCTGCTTTCCATTTACTGCTTTTTATTGCTTGTTCATATGCAGCTGGTGTAACGATCCAAAATTTTTAACGATTTAAATAACATAATTGACTAAAATTGTCGTGAAAATAAACAACAAAATTTAGCAACGAAATTTGATATTTAGGATATGTCAAACAGAGCAAGAGGAAGAATTTCGTCGGAAAATTTGTAAGTTTGTTCGGTTGCGAAATTTCAATTTATAATTAGTTAAAAGTTGATGGAAATAAAAAAAATCGTAATCTAAATATTTTTTTACATAAGAAGAATGTAGAACATTTTCTGAGTTTCGCCAAATTTGGACTTCTCTAGCCCCGTTTATATTATTTTCGGTGATTTAGCAGCATTTTGGCAGCGAAAATGGGTTTTTGATAGGAAGGTCGTGTCACTAATATCTATGTTCCATCTTGTTTGTCTCATCGCGCTGATATCCCTAGTATATTCATTTGTGTATCTCGGCATCCGGTACTTGGCAAAATCAACAAAATGGTTAGCCATATCGGTTCCTCATTTTGAGTCTATTGGGCTTTCTGTGTCCTTTCATTTGTCTATAGGGAGAAGCTAATGGTCATTAACCTTTGGTACTCCCAGAATATAACATCTAACTTTTATTATTCCTACTAGTTTTGATTTATATGCTGGTTCATTTCCTTCATGCACATTCTCTTTTTCACCCTTCTTTTCGTTCTACTATGCAATAGAAAAGAAAAGAAAAGAATATATATATATATATATATATATATAAGCAAACCTACCCATTTCCTTCCTACTGCCTGAACCCATACTCCCTTCGACCTTGCTCCGCCACCCTCCAACCTCGTCCACCACCCGAATCAAACCCACATCCGTACTTGACCTTGCTCCGCCACCCGAAAAGACTGCCTTCCCCTATCCACCAGTTGAACTCGAATGCAACATCCTTCCAACCTCGCCCGTTGCCAAACCCACCATCCTCCACAACCTACCAAACACACAGCGGCCGCCTTCACTCCAGATCGCCACGCATCAGCACCTTGCCTTCCACCGAACGCGGCCACACCACCTAAAAGCCAGCGCTCTGCGACCTACCATCCCAAGCCTGCTCCAACCACTGCTCTGACCCAACCTCCACCGCAACACCCATCTTCACTCCACCGAGAGCTACAGACCATTCCCTGGCCACAACCCCAACCCTCCTCCCACTACCGCGCTAGCCGAACCACCCTAAACAGCCTTCCGCCTCATCGCAGCAGCCACCCTGCCACTCTTAACCCGCCAGAGCTCGGCCAGCACCCTTAAACCAAAACTCCTACTCGGTAGCCTAAAAGCACGCAACACCACTATAGTACTCGTGTCCTTCTCATTGATCCAGTCAACTAGTTTCCCATTGGATCCATATTGAAGCGTTAGAGAGTAATATGATCCACATCTGTTTGCTTGTCCATGTCACTTTCTTTGTTGTCATTGTTTTTATAGTCATGAAAGGTAAGCGATCACTCACGAATGACATTCGTATGTTTAGTAAATTTATTTCGCATGAAATAAAGATTGAAACGTGTTGTTAAATTTGAACTGGTTAGTGATTAAATCGTCAAGCATGATATGTTATTATTTTAAATTGTTCGCCTATGTTATTTGACATATAACACCTATAAGATGTTAGTATATATATTATATTAAATTGTTAATTATAATACGTGTTTTTCATTGATATGTTATGTCATTTTATGTTATTATTTTATTGTTCTCACAATGCAAGTTCCCTATTAGTTAGGAAAATCACTATAGGTTGAAATGATCCATACCCGAATGATCTTATAGATCAGGGAAAATCGTACGGGTTGAAATGATAAACCCGAGCGATTGGACTAATGTAAAAATTTTGGGATTGCGAGTTGAAATGATATATACCGTAAATTTTAAATTATTGTGGGTTGAAATGATAAATATCCGTATCACTTGACCATATGATAGAAAACTATATATGGACATCGTTGGTCTATTTTTAAAATAATTTCCCAAAATTTGGAAAATATGCGTCTTGATAAAAATTTGATTTTTAAAATATAATATAAAGATTTTTATTATAATATGTGTGTAAAAATTTAAATTCTTAAATTTTATGTTTTGGAAATTTTAAAATTTTAAGTTAAGTTTTGAAAATGTAAATTATAAGATTTTACTTATAACTTTATTATTTTTAAAACATATAAAATAAGATTTAATATAATATAAAATAAAATAAAATTTAATAAAATAAAAATATAATAAAATAATATTTATTTAATAAAATATAAAGAAAAAATAAATTTGAAAAAATTTAGTTTAATTAATATATATAATATGTTTAAATATTTATTTAAATTTTTTGATTAATATTATAAAAATAGATTATGTAATAACTTTAATAAATAAAGTTTGGAAAGATAAATTAAAATTTGATCTGTAATTTAATTTGTTTAAGGATTGTATTTGAATAAGAGTTGATTTGAATTTATTGATTTTGAGATTATAAAAGACATGACTTAATAATTTGATTTGATTAAAGGTGATTAATGAAAGTCTATAATATGGTGGATCGATTATACAAACGACAAGTATATGACTAATTTAAACTATAGTGTAACAGTAGTAAAGTATGTAAATAAGAATAATCACATCAGGGATTTTATACTGGTTCAGACCTCCCGTCCTACTTCCAGTCCTGAAGCTCCTCTTCGGAATTTCCTTTCACCAAATAACCCTCACTTTACCCGGAGGAACAAGTTTACAATAGCAGAGTTTATTTTTCAAGAATGTATTCTCTATTACATGGATTTTGACTATATAGTACAATCGAACTTCCTATATCTCTTGAATGATTGAATACAATATAGTTCGAGAGAGTATGGAAGTGTATGATCTCAGATTTGCAGATTAGATAGCAAGTGGATGGTTAGAACAAGAGATGATCAAGATAGATAGTCGAGTGAATTAGTTAAAGTACTTTGATCCTTCTTGATTCTTGTTTATATAGTTGTAGAAGGTTGCTTCTAGTAGTTACATCTCTTCCCTTTCAGTCTAGAGTCGTCACTTTTAACTGGTGAAGAGTTATGGAGGAGAGATGGAGTTGTATCTCTTCGGAGATGACGGTTGTAATTTGAATTATCTGCCCCGAGCCCAGTTTCAAACGTCTGAATGGTGTTCTCAGACGTCTGAGAACCTATTATTATTTTTGTTCATCTTCTATGTTCAGACGTCTAAAGTTCTGCATTCAGACATCTGAACCTGTTAAGTGATGTTCTCCTAGGTTTATTCTTTAATGTATCTCTCTTCGATCTTCGTGCAACTTTGTAGATGAATCTCTTTAGTGCTTTAGTCATCATCTTGTCACAATAGTGGTTTGTCTTGGTTTGAATTAGTATCTATATAGTTGTATGATATATATATATATATATATATATATATATATATGATTTCCATTGTATAGTTGTCATTGTCGAAATCGTAAACTAAGGGTTTTAACATTCTCCCCCTTTTGATGATGACAACTATATAATGTACTTAGATAACAATTATAGAAAGGTTCTCCCCCTAAATATTATCTCCCCTATAGATGTGCATATCTATTTTTCTCACTTTGTCATTATCAAAAATAAACAAAGAATTATAAAAATAATACAGAACCAAGTATTATGTACATACATAATTATATTACTAACAAAAGGTTATGATTACATCATTAAGCACAGAAAAGAGACTAATAATTACAACAAAATATTTACCTTATGAAGTTAAGGTAGTTCATCACGAGAGGAGTCTAATTTCCCTTTCTCCTTATCACCGGTTTTTGGCGATGTGTGAGGAGATTGAGAAGGTGTAGACTAGTTAGAAAAAGGTTGACCGACTTGTAGAAGTGCATGATCAAGTTTGGAAACCACTGAGACAAGAAAGTCTTCAACTTTGGAAAGCCTTGTGGACAACGTGTGATCAAGCTTTACTATTTGTTTACCAAGGATAATTTGATTTCTTGATAGAAGCACTTGGTTTTGTAAGGTTAAGTGAGCAATATTCTCATTAGCATGAGGCTGAGTTCGTGCTTCCAAAATCTCCATATCGGAGTGATATTCAAACGAGGAAGGAGGAGGTGGTTGCCTTGGTAGTTCAACATCACTTTGTTGTTGTTGTTGTTGAGGAGGAGGAGGAGCAGGAGGTTCGAGAACTACGATCTTTGGCTCTGGAACTGAACCATTTCCTTGTATCTGAAAAGAATTTTCAGATTAATCGAAAGGAAGTTTGATCCGAATGAATCAGAATTTCTATTCTATGATCGACCGGTATAAACATCAACAACTTCGAATTGGATTAGTGTCTCCTCAACAAATAAGGGCTTGGGCCAACAAGGTCATGATACCCTTTAATTTAAACTAATTATTCTTTTGATGAATTTGATTAGGCCTGTACTTTGCAATGGAGCTCTCAACAAAATCTATTTCCGAGTCAATCTCCTCAGTTTCTATTAACCGGAAGCTCTTTATTATTTATATATCATTTATTATTTATATATCAATCGATACAATATTAAACAATATTAAAACAATATGAAATTAATGCTTTATTACACTGCCTTTTATTTATATGTAAATTCAAAATATAAAAAAAGAAATTTTTTATAATAATTTATAATAATAAGATATTGAAAATACCAAAAAATTGGTCGATTCCGTAACAGCTAAATAGGAATTTCTATTTATAACTCGTGGAAAAAAAAGATTTTTTTAGTGCAATGCGCCATTCCATTTCTTTTAGAGAGAGGTTCCATTAAAGCAAGTAAATATGACATGGTTACAGAAGTCTATTTATCGCATATATGCTTCAAAGGGCATAATGTGCATTTTTCCATTCTAGAAAAGTTATAAAAGATGGTGGTTCCTCCAGAAAATGCATAAGATTGAAAAATTTTGTTCCACTATATTTGATAGGTAACTCCTCAAAAGCAGAAATGTACGATGGGATGTTTAGTGCTTTGAGAATTCGCATAATATAAGACGTGTAAATGATTGTTTGGCGAGATCAATTCCAAAAACCTTTTAGTTCATCGAAAATGAACAGAGCCCAATTGTTCTCAGTTCGACTAAATAGTGCATGTAGTGCTTTGTGTTGAAGATCAGTAATTTGCTCATGGCTACCTAATCGAGGGATAATGGTATTTATAAGCATTCGGGTAAGGAGCCTAGCACGTGGCCTAGGAATTTGGATGAAAATTGAGGCATTCGATTTCCCATAATTGATGAGTGATAGTGTCACGGGGTTTGAATCCCATGTCCTCCATTTCAGATAAATTATGACCCGTATAAGAGCACTCTAAGAATCGTCCAATTATAGCGGGGGTTAACTTGATTGTTGCCCCATAGACACTCATCCATAACCAATCTTCATTCTCAGTATTCCATACCGATGGACTATCCAGATTAGCGTAAAAAAGATATATATATATATAACTAGTTGATTGATAGAAATATCATTAGCATTAAAAGAAATAAAGGTTTTCACCTTACTCACATATATCATCCATATCATATGAAGGAAACTTGATTAGGCTATAGAAAGGTCCTTGTGCATCTTCTTAATCTTCAAGTCATCAAACCGTCGTCTATTTGTTGTATTCTAAAATAACCAATTGTTGATTTGAGTATCTGTCACCATCAATGGTTGAGAGGAAGACCCTTCTCCATGCTTCCTTTTCTTGATTCCCATCTTTTTAGTTTGTGGTGGCATTAATTTGAAGAGAAATTCAATTTTAGATACTTTAAGAGAGATAATTTTTAAGTTGGAAATGAATTAAAGTGGTCAAATAGTGGTTGATCGATCAAGTATAGGGTAAAAAAATTTGTCGTTTCCCGTTCTAGACGTCTGAAAAAGTAGATCAGACGTCTGGAGATGTCTAAATTAGAAACAGACAGTAAAATCAAACGTCTGGAATCAACATTCAGACGTTTGGAAAGTTCTATTGTGAGATAGAGAGTGATTTCAGATGTCTGGGCTTGAGTGCAGACGTCTGGGAACACATAAGTTGTTCCAGATTCTTAGTCTAGACGTCTGGAATCTATTTCAGACGTCTGAAAACTCCAGAGTAGCTTTTTCTTTGAGAGTTTTGTGAAGAAAAACTTTATTTATTGAATATAATATAATATAATACAAACAAATATATGTATATATAATCGTCTCCAAACGTCATAGTTTATTTTTCTTGGTTCCATTCCTGATGATTTCATGAATTCGGTTCGTAAGTGGGATCACCATAGTTGATTGGGGACCAGGAAGAAGGTTTGGGTGACGAAGTTGACGGTTCGTTTTTAGTGTTTCAACAAAGCATGGAGATTTTTTATGTAAACACTTCTTTATTAGAGAATGACTACATATAGCATATAGAGCCTTTTCTAGGAAGTTCAAATGTTTAATTGTTCCTTCGTGTTTATAGTACATTTCCCTTCGAACATCCATCATTGCAAATTGATAACGTGATATTTCATCAAGTTTCTCATCGATCGTAGGCGATTTTTCTCGTTTGGCTTTCTTCAGTAGAGGTGATAATCCCCATCGACTTTTTGATAAGTCAAAAGAAGGTAGGAAATGAGGAGGTGAAGGAGTATGAAGAGAAGGAGTGGATATGTTTGAGGATGATGATCCAGAGTTATACAAAGTTATTTCCTGAGATGACATTTTGATTATGAGATTTGTTTTAAAAAAAACTTCAGAAATTTAGTTTTTATAGCAGTCCAAATGTAAAAGTAGGTAGTTTTTTTCATGGTGCAAAATTCTTGTCTAAATTTTTAAAGGTTTTTAACAAATAAATAAACTTGTGGATATAAGAAATTTTTGTTAGTTTATAAGTTAATTAAGTGAACAAATGCCTAAGTCTCGTCGTAATTTTACAAAAGTTTGTTCGTTTAATGGTTTTGTAAAGATATCAGCTATTTGATTTTTAGTGTTAACATATTCTAGAGTTACAGTTCCTTTTTCGACACTATCTCTTAAGAAATGATGTCTTATATCTATATTAGTTCTAGAGTGGTTTACTGGATTTTTAGATAGATTGATTGCGCTAGTGTTATCATAATAAATCGGGGATTTTTGAATTATTTTTCCAAAATCTTTTAAGGTTTGTTGCATGTAAATTACTTGTGCACGTGCTAATGCCGCTGAAATATATTCGGCTTCACAAGTGGATAGTGAAACACAATTTTGTTTTTTACTAAACCATGAGACGAGAGATTGTCCGACGAAATGACATGTTCCACTAGTACTTTTTCTATCCGTTTTGCATCCTCCAAAATCCGCATCGCTATATGATACAAGTGCGAAGGAAGATCCTTTTGGATAGAATAGTCCATAGTCTTTCGTGTTAGATAAATATCTCAAAATACATTTAACGGCTCTTTGATGGGATTCTTTTGGTTTTGCTTGAAAACGTGCGCAAAGACAAACACTCATCATTATATCGGGTCGACTTGCGGTTAAATATAGTAACGAACCAATCATACTCCTATATAGTTTTTCTTCAAAATCTTTTCCGTTTTCATCTTTATCAAGATGAACTATAGTACTCATAGGAGTAGGTTTACTAGATGTTTTATCCATACTGAAACATTTTAATAGTTCATTGCATTATTTTTCTTGATGTATAAAGATATCATTTTCTAGTTGCTTTATTTGTAATTTTAAAAAGAAATTTAATTCTCCCATGTATGATATTTCAAATTCATTTTTCATTACATTAGAAAATTGTACGCATAAATTTTCATTAGTTGATCCAAATATGATATCATCGACATAAATTTGAATAACTAAAATATCATTATTTTATTTTTAAGTCGTGATGAGATTAAATGAGTTTTAAGCCTATCGTACCATGCTCTAGCAGCTTGTTTTAACCCATATAATGCTTTATTTAATTTAAAAACATGATTTGGAAGTTTTTCATATTCAAATAATGGTGTTTGTTCAACATAAACATTTTCTTTGATAAAACCATTCAAAAATGCACTTTTGACATCCATTTGATATAATTTAAAATTGTTATGACAAGCAAAAGCGAGTAGAGTTCGTATAGCTTCTAATCTAGCTATATGTCCAAAAGTTTCATCGTAATTGATTCCTTCTTCTTGATCATACCCCTATGCTACTAAATGTGGTTTATTTCGAACTATATTTTCGGTTTCATCGGCTTTATTTTTAAATACCCATTTAGTTCCAATGACAGATTGATCTTCGGTCTTGGAACGAGTTCCCAAACATTATTTCTTTCGAACTGATTTAATTCTTCTTGTACAGCTAAAATTCAAAAATCGTATTTAGAAGCTTTTTTATAGTTCTTTGGTTCAAAATTTGAAACGAATGCAACAAGACTTATTTGATTAAGTTGATTTCGAGTTACTCTAGAATTTTAATCTCCAATAATGTTTTCTATAGGATGATTCTTTAAATACCTAGGAGGTGAAGCTAGAGTATTATTTTGATCAATAGCTTCATTATTATTGTGAGGTATGTTAGAAGAATCATTTGTATGTATTTTTTCTTCGTCATTAATTTGTGTAGTTACAAAATTTTCATCGAAAGAAACATGTAAACTTTCTTCTATAATTTTTGTCCTTCTGTTATAAATTCTATAAGCTTTGCTACGATCCGAATAGCCAACAAATATTCCTTCATCGGCCTTAGGATCAAACTTTCCTATATTGTCTTTAGTATTTAATATGAAACATTTTGATCCAAATGTTCTAAAATATGATACTTTAGGTTTCTTACAAAAAATATTTAACAAGGAGTATTTTTTATCGTTGGTCGTAATGTTACTCTATTCAAAACATAACAAGCCGTGGCAATAGCTTCAGCTTAAAAATATTTTGGTAGATTACTACTGTTTAATATTGTTCTTGCACATTCTTATAATGTTCAATTTTTCCGTTCAACTACACGGTTTTGTTGTGGTGTACGTGGAATTGAAAAATTATGACTAATTCCCTTTTTATTGCAAAAATTTGTAAAAAGTTCATTTTCGAATTCTCCTCCATGATCACTACGAATATTTTTTATTTTCAAATTCAATTGATTTTTAATTCTTTTTGCAAAAATTTTAAACATACCAAAATGGGCACTTTTATGTCTTAAAAACAAAGTCCATGCATATCTTGAAAAATCATCAACAATTACAAAAACATACTTGTTATGATTTATTGATCTAACTTGAGTGGGACCAAATAAATCTAAATGCAACAATTCTAATATTTGTTTTGTTGAAATATAATTTTTAGATTTAAAAGAACTCTTTTTAATTTTCCAATTTGACACGCCTCACACAAATTGTCATATTTTATAATTTATTTTTGGTAAACCTCTAACTAGTTCATGTTTTGATAATTTATTTATAAGTTTGAAATTCATGTGAAAAAATCATTTATGCCATAGCCATGGATCATCAAGTTATGCCATAGCCATGGATCATCAAGTTTAGCGGTTAAGCATAAATCGGAATTTTGTTTTATATTCATATTCAAAATATAAATATTTTTATTTCGAAATCCTTCAAATAATAAATTTTTATTATTATCAAATATATTACATCGATTTTTCTCGAAAATTAATTGAAAACCTTTATCACATAATTGACTAATGCTAAGTAAATTATGTTTTAAATTCTCTACTAATAAAACATTAGAAATAATAGGAGAGTTAGAAATACCGATGTTTATGACCTCTCCAATTTCGTTGACATATCCTTTTGAGTAGTTTCCAGAGGTTACGGTGCCTCCATCGATATATTTTATATTTGTGAGCATCTTAGCATTCCCGGTCATGTGTTTTGAGCAGCCACTATCAAGTATCCATTTCTGCATGCTTTTATTTTTGGGTACCTATAAAACAAAAATTATTCAATTGGTACCCACTTCTTTTATTAGGGTCCTAAATGTTCGGAGGGGAGGGTAGCCATACCCAAGTGGGGTTGGGTCCTTTAAAAACATAATTATTATTAAATACTACACTTGATAAAGAACTATCAATATGTTTTTGTCTAATTAACTTATTATTAGAATTTGGTATCCAAATTTTTATACTTTTAGATTTTACATCTTTACTTAACTTTGGTGACTTTTTGAAACTTTGATACAAGATACTTTGCTTTATAGTATTACCTTTTTTCTTTTGTGAATTCTTTTCAAATCCTAATCCATTTCGATTACCAGAAGGTTTCAAAATTTTTGTTAAATTATCAAGATCTAGTTTTCCTTTGTTAAACTTTGAAACATTGTTAGTAATTTTTTCTTGTTTATCCTTTAATTCACAAATTTTAGTTTTTAAAATTTCTATACTACTTTTTAGTTCAATATTTTCCTTAATCAAATTATTATTCTCAAGTTTTAACCTATCTATTTCACTAAGTTTTGTATCATATTCGATAGACTTTTTACACTTTTCTTGTGAAATCACCAATTCTTCTTCTAAAATAACTTTTTCATCCTTTAATAATCCAATTTCTAGTTCTAATCGATTTATTTTGGTTAGGTGTTCTTTATTCATTTTTTTGATTTGTCTAAACTTATCATCAAATTCCATACTTAATTTTAATAGTTCATTATAGCTAAGTTCAGGACATACCTCATCAGTGTTAGCCATATAGCATACATTAGCTTGTTCTCCATCGCTAACACTATCACTATCAGAAGATGATAATGAATCGGAATCGTCCCAAGTGACTTTAAAATCTCTTTTCTTCTTAAAGTTCTCAAATTTGTTCTTTTCTCATTGTTGAGTTTAGGACAATCCTTCTTCATGTGTTCGTATTGATCACATTCATAGCACTTGATTTGAGATAGATTTGTTGTAGTGGACTTTCCTTCTTTTTGAAATTTGGTCATCTTTCTAAATTTCTTGAATTTGTTGTAATTCTTGGCAATGAAAACTATCTCTTCTTTATACAAATCTGAGTCATCATTCTTTGCTTGAAATGCTATGTTCTTCTTTTCAACATTTTGTTCTTTTCTTGCCTGTAAGTTAGCTTCATAGGACATTAAATTTCCTATCAACTCTTCAACCTTGAGAGTAGAAAGATCATTAGCTTCTTCAATAGCTAATACCTTCCTTTCCCAATTTGATGTTAAAGAGTTGAGTATTCGAGAAACTAAATCAAAATCAGTAAACTTAACTACTAATGCTATATGATCATGTTGAATAGTTTGAAATCTAGAACATGTCATTAATAGTTTCATTTTGCTTAATTTTGAAAGAGGAGAGTTGTTTTTGCAAAATTGAAATCTTAGTTTGTTTGACCTTTGTTGTACCTTCGTACGTAATTCGTAAGGTACGCCAAATGTCAAACGCAGTGGTACATAACATAACACGTGAAAATTCATTTGTTTCTAGAGAGCAAAATAAAATGTTCATAGCTTTAGCATTGTTTGAGGTTAAGGTTTTTTTTGCATCGGTCCATGTGCTCATAACAGTGTTAGGTGCTTCATATTTATTTTGTGTAGCAGACCATATTTCTAGACCATTGGCTTTCATAAAAATACGCATACGGGCTGACCCATATGCATAGGTGGAGCCATTAAATAATGGGGGATGTGTGGTAGATTGACCTTCTTGAAAGATACTTTCCATATTAGTGATTCAAAAACTTGTTACAGTACATTTGATCAAACCAAGCTCTAATACCAATTGAAAGTCTATAGTATGGTGGATCGATTATACAAATGACAAGTATATGACTAATTTAAACTATAGTGTAACAGTAGTAAAGTATGTAAATAAGAATAATCACACCAGGGATTTTATACTGTTTCGGACCTCCCGTCATACGTCCAGTCCCAAAGCTCCTCTTCGAAATTTCCTTTCACCAAATAACCCTCACTTCACCCGGAAGAACATGTTTACAATAGCAGAGTTTCTTTGTCAAGAATGTGTTCTCTATTACCCGGATTTTGACTATATAGTACATTTGAACTTCCTATATCTCTTGAATGATTGAATACAATATTATTCGAGAGAGTATGGAAGTATATGATCTGAGATTTGCAGATTAGATAGCAAGTGAATGATTGGAACAAGAGATGATCAAGATAGAGAGTCGAGTGAATTAGATAAAGTACTTTGATCCGTCTTGATTATTGTTTATACAGTGACAGAAGGTTTATTCTAGTAGTTACATCTCTTCCCTTTCAGTGTAGAGTCGTCACTGTTCACTGGTGAAGAGTTGTGGAGGAGAGATGGAGTTGTGTCTCTTCGGAGATGACAGTTGTAATTTGAATTATCTGCTCCGAGCCCAGTTTCAGACGTTTAAATGGTGTTCTTAGACATCTGAGAACCTATTATTATTTTTGTTCATCTTCTACGTTCAGAGATCTGAAGTTCTGCAGTCAGACGTCTGAACCTGTTAAGTGATGTTCTCCTGGGTTTATTTTTGAGTGTATCTCTCTTCGATCTTCGTGCAATTTTGTGGATGAATCTCTTCCGTGCTTTAGTCATCTCTTGTCACAGTAGTAGTCCGTCTTGCTTTGAATTAGTATCTGTATAGTTGTATTATATATATATATATATATACAAGTACTATGGCATGTGCGATGCACATGTGCAGAAGGAATTGATGTTATAAAACACAGTTTGTAGGATTTTTTTAACCATAAAAAATGACTCGATGAGTACAAAATGTTGTATTTTCTATGTGCATACATGCCAGATTAATCATTTATTAAAACAAAGAATGAGACTAAGTAATATACTGCAAAACATGAAGATCGTGCATTCAAAACATGAAGATCATGCGTTCATATATTTGTAGTTCGTTGTCAGCGACAAATGAACATATAATTACATGCAACATACACAATTTATTAACTTACATGATATGGTAAGTAATATACTGCATTTCAGTCTTTACTGCACTGAAATTAATGGTAGTTCTAAAGTTAAGAATTATATAGACCTACCAATAAGCTTGCATAAATACATAAATGCTAGTTCAGGCTTCAACTCCTCCATATCAGCCATCTCATTAGGCAATCAAGCCAATGTGCATGTCAACAAATATGGATTCCTCAAGATTTGATCACTTAAACTGGTTCACCTGCAAATCACTCCCACTTAAAAGGTTCGCTAGCTCAGTCAGATCTGAGCTCAAATCCTAGCAGCATCACTGAATACATTCATGCAGCGTGGCCCTCTATTGCACCTCGTCATGCAACCACAGTACTCGTTTTGCCTCTCTTAATTGCTATAGTTTCGTTGCCTGCATCTACAGCTGATCCACTCTTTTAATTGCTACTGCATATTCAGTTGCCTATGACTTACAACCCTCAGCCCTTTCTTACTGCTACTGATGGATAACTTAAGTCCATAGGCCATTACATATTCGCTGTTACACCTCAACATGATACATCATCAACACCTTGGCACACAGCATCAACACTGCCATTCTTGTACCTCCTGACATGCAACAATAGCAAACTATTTAGCTCCACTCCTCGCCCAGGGTCAAGATCGGACACATGTTAAATCCCTATCTATATTAAACTATTTGGCTGCACTACACTTTTCAACTAACGAACTCTGCATCCCTTAGATGAAGCTTGACCCTTCATGTCAATTGTACTTTCACTATTCTACTATAGTACATTCCATTGACTGATTCTGTCTATACAATTTATTAACTTACATGATATGGTAAGTAATTTGATCATCATATTATTTTGCTATAGTCTCCATAAAAAAAGGGAAATGAAAAGAAAAAAATTATGCCGAATATAAGTACCAAAGCAACTGAGCAGAAATAAAATGAAACATCATACCTTTGATTCTTTGAAAAACTCCATTTGAATGCAGATCCATTATATATCTGCATGGAGTAAGTATAGTGGAAAAATATAAGTATACTGTCAAAGATCTACCATGGAAGTTCTAATATTTCACAACCTCAATGATAAGCCACAATAGCGAAGGTTTTCAATTATCTAAAGAAAACAAACAATTTTACCAAAAATATGTAAGTCCTATTATTCAATGATGATGCGGCATAAGGATGCATAAATTTAAAATCATCAAACTATTTACGAAACACATAGACCTAACAAATAAGCATATAATCCACTACAACTTCATTAAATAGAAAAAAACAAAAAAAAATTGAACCTGAATTCTTTTTACAAAACTCACTTTTAGTACAGCTTCCATTTAACTATTCACGAAGTAAATTTTATAGTCATATTCGCCAGATTCACATTTCACATAGCTATTAGGCGCATCATAAATAATAGTTTAACATATGTAACTATGTATCATATCACCACGGGTAGATTTAGGCAAGAGCTGTCACATATTTGTAGAAAAAACTATATAACAGTATATATATATATATATATTCGTGTCACATATTTTGGATATGTTATCAAAATTTAGTAAATAGTTTTCTTTTAGTGATAAAACAATAAGAATAACAGAACTAAATTAACTCATTTTGAACATAAATTTTATCACCTAAAAAAATTCAAGTCAATAAAATAATGGTCACTTACACTTCATAGTCGGAGAATAAAGAAATTAAATATTATAGAAAAAATCGAATAAATACATACACAATTTATTAACTTCAGATATAGTGTGAACGTAAAGGCAGTGAATATAAATTATAGATAATATACATGCATTGCTTAATGGGATGTAGACAGTACAAAGGAGCTATTCAAGTTATAGTACCAAGCTACCAATGCAGCAGTACAGAATTAGTTTATAAACATGAAAGGAAAATTATTTTTGAATCAAATGCTGTGATAGAAAAGGAATAATTTTTAATACCATGACGACAGTTGCATTTGGATCTTTGGGCACGAGCATTTCTTTTCCAACTGGTCCAGTGATTTTCACTTCAGACCCAGGCTTCAAGTCACCTAAATATTACAAACAGTAAATTGATATAAGTTCAAATGATTTAACTATATAAAACAGTAATTTATAACATTAATGTATAAATGTATAACCAAGTCTTCTCACATAAGAAATTAGAGCACACCCTTTTTACAATTCCTCCTTGACCATTGGTGTAAACCAACCTCTTCACACATAGTGATACCTGCACAAAACATTGTTTGTAATAAGCAAACAATAACTTAAGCTAGTTTATTAAAATTCAAATTTGAATTCAAAGTAAAACAACTCACAGTCTTTGAATTCAAAGTAAAACATGTTTTTATCTAAAAGGGTAGAGGAAAAAAAATCAAATTTAATCATAACAGTGACATACAATTATTGTTAATAAATTAAAAATCCAGTATGTTATGGCCTAAGATTGCATCACAAAACAATACATCATCCATTGTTGATTACTTAATAAATATGAAAATAAAATTCAAAATGTTGCCATGTCAAAATTGTCCCTGAATTGGACTCAGGTGTGTGCATGTGAAGTGAGGCTATCATCCAAAGTTGCAGGTCCAGGTTCATTTGGTTTCTTAGCCTTGTATGAAATCAGTGGGATAAGTTATAAAACTATTACAACCCCAAGATGCTCTACTTTAACATTAATAGAGAAGGCTTGCTTAAATAATCTAACTTGACTTGTTTCAAAGTATATAGCTAAAGTAGGATGTTCAAGACATAAAAAGCATGCATTCCAAGTAATCTAAGCAATGGAAGAAGGAAAATTCAGTGAGATTTCAAATGAGTAAACTCAAATTTGGATGTTAGCTGATATACCACAATTTCTGCGTATGAAGATTGTATATGGATTTATGACTTAAAAAGCATAATATAACACAAACAATCACATAAATTCATAAGAAATCAAAGCACAAATATTTGAATATTTGTGTGGATAAGTGGGTAGAACAAATTCGTATTTCATGGTAAATCAAATGATGTCGATTTTTGTATCAATGTTAATGTTAAATAACATTCAGTATAAACATTTCAATTAACATTTCTTGGCTGAGCTTTTTTAAGCTTTCAAAATTTATAATCACGGTTTAACTTTTAAGTCGCATAAAATATTTAACATGCAACCCTCAATCTAAATGGTTGATACTATCGATAATTCAATTCACACAATATCTTGAAATGCAATTAAATTGCTATTTTAAAGTAACCAACATATCATGTATCAATCCAAACCGATGTAATATTTATAATTAGTTACCAAGTTTAGGAATATGCAAATAAAAAATTAATAAAACTGAAAAAAGAAAGAAAAGTATATCAACTATGAAATTAGAAGTAAACATGAAAACCCACTCACTCAAGCTTTATTGGGTTGGAACTCAAATTATCAGTCACCCAAGAAAAATGGACATGGTAATCCGCACATTCACTACCAACTTTGTTGCTCCAATTGATATCAATGTTCTATAAATAATCAACAACAAATATAAACAAATCAAAAAGGCAAATTAGCTCAAATATTCAAAATAAAAAGTCATGTAGATTAAGAATTTTTGATTAGTAAAGTGTCTGAAGAAATTTTCAAATAATAATATATTAGGTGCGCATTGTGCGCGTTCGCGTATATGTGTGTGTAAAAAACTTAAAGTGAGCATCAAATGTTGAAAGCATTTCCTTTATTTGTGTACACCGATCGTATTGGTTTTCTTTAAAAAGTGCTATAATTATCTACAAAAAGGAATAATGTAGTTAGATAATGTAGTTCAAGAATATAAAATATAACATCAGTATTATATAAGTCAATCACACATGGGATTGAAATTTTTTGACAATGAGTAAATGCTAAATTAATAAAATTTATGATTTTTTAAAGAAAGCAATCCATAGTTATGCTTAATTTTCTCATAAATTTGTCAAAAATTGTGAATCCAATATATATTCATGAATAGTTTCAATTACTTAATATATTGATCATTTAATATTGCAGGAAACAATAGGTCTTACATATATTCAGGACATCAATGAACTAAAGGAGATTTGATGTTAAGCAATGATGTGTACTTAAGGAGATGTGATATCATATTAGCAATATATAATTTAGTTACAGTCGACAATAACAAAAGACAGGATTTTTCAGTGGTATGAATAATTGCAAAATCAGTAAAACTTTCATCTCGTGGCCCTTTTTTACAAAATTTTGTATATTTACATGTCAGTACAAAATTTAATCTGTCAACAAAAACAGTATAGAAATTTTACTAAAATAAGAATTTGCAACGTAATTCAATATACTGATAATTTCGACCTACTGTCTGACTTATGTATAACAAAACCATTCAAATTAATAGTAAATAAACTTAGAAGTGTAATAATATTTGACCATACTTCCAGAAACTCTGTTCAAGCAAAATAAGACAACAAATTGATCTGAAATCACAAATTAATTGTTGAAATTATAAAGGAAACTCAAACTTAAATAGGCCAAAAAAATAGTATCCGGCGGAGCTTATTCCAGTGTGAAAGGATCATATCAGTACACGATTTGAAGCTGACAAAGGATGTATTCGTGAATTGAGTAAATAAAAATCGTACTCGATTTGTGGTAATAAGTATTAACAGCGATAAGAGTTTCTTCTTACTGTATTGACTTTACATTCACTGTCCAGGATATTTTTATCTGAAACGTCTTTGAAGAAAACCAATTAAATCATTTCACGAACCTAAAAAGGAATCAAGCATGAGCTAAGCATGGACTAAAATAAGATGCAAATTCAGATTAAACATAAGACAAATTATTAGATTTACCTCCTAAGATGAGCTATTCCTGTCCGTTTTATTCTCAACTTAGATTTAGGAATATGAAGGGAATCAGTCTCCATAGCCAGATCAATTTTGCATATCCTATGAAATTCGTACTGTATCGGACATTAAAAATAGACCGATTGCGAGAAATACAATCATATTAGGAAGAAGAGATCGGAGAAGAGGATTCATGTTAGTTTATGCATGATGGAATAAAACGTGGAATATGAAATTACTTGAGTTTCTGAAGAAGTCTGGACCGATCTTTCAACTGGTACGGGTTTTGAGGTCTTTGTGAATTTGTTAGCTTTATCTTATTGAAGCCGTCGGTATGCGCAAATCCCGCATCAAAACCCACAAAGGCTGGAGGAGACAAGGCTACAGTCGAAGAAGAAACCGATAGTGGGAAACCGACAGCCTTCATCCTCCTTTGTTGTTGAAGTCGGGGGATGCGATATATTTTTTTCATTTTCGATTTAGGCCTGTTATGTAGGTAAATGGGGCTAGGGTTGAAGGGGGAAGCAAAGGATGAAGAGGGATAGAGCGATAATGGGTGAGAAGGGAGAGGGACAGAGGGATAATGGGTGAGAAGGATGAGATCGTGTAATAACTGACCTCCGCTCCGCTGTTTCATCAAAGGACAAATACATCCTTCCTTTTTGTGATGTGCAGTAGTAAATGAAATAGGGTATTTTCGAAAATGCCAAAAAGGCTTCACTTTGACCGTTTGACCCAAAGTATTGCTTTATAGTGTGTGTGTGTGTGTGTGTGTGTCTATATATATATATATATATATATATATATATATATATGATTTCCATTATATAGTTGTCATCGTCGAAATCGTAAACTAAGGGTTTTAACAATTAAGTGAATATTTCCAAAATTAAATAAAATTGAAGTTGATATTTAATTTTGATTTAAATTTGTAATTTGAAATTTTATTTAAATTTTTATAAAGAAATGTTATATAAAATGACAACGGTGCGAAATAAACATTTGGTTGTTAAAGAGACCGAGATCAGATATTGTCATACACTCTACCAATACCGAAAACCAATTTAACAATTGTGCACATGGTAGAGGATCTGGAACGAAGTATGATGGTTTGGCAAATGCTATTGGAATGAAGTAAGAGAGCGATGATGGATACCTTGACCTTCGGGTCATAATTAAAATGACTAAAACATGAGCCACGCTAGGCCAAGTGGGGTAGCTCCTCCTATCGAGCATGCTTCTTCGAAACCATATCTATTACTTTGTGATTTGATTGATGCGCACCTTTGATTATAGGAATGTGTCTCGAGTGGGCGATAGTAGCTGCTATGCACTACCACCAGTTCAGATCCGTAAAATGGTAGTATCCTGCCTTGGACATTGCCTCACGTTCCTTGTCATATTTATTCGGATTGCGCCCACTATGAGTTTGGCTTATGTCATACCTATGGAGTGTGCCCGATAGCCTATCGGTTTGGTGGATTTTACAGTGCTATATAGACTACAGCATTTATAAAATATGTTAAGGGGAATATGGGTAACGCCTTAACGCTACTTAATATTTTACTTTATGATAGACATTATCTATGTCAATTACTCTATTATATATGTGACAGATACATGGATCCTTAAAGGATGGAATCCTAAACATCCTTTAAGTTATATTGCATTTCACTTGGACATTTCACTTGAGTTGATTTATTTACATAAGAATGTTAATCCTGACTCGAGTGTTTTGTGTTTTGTTTTATGCTCGGGTCAGCCTGAGTATCACAACATTTGAGACTCACCTTTGGAGCTTAGAGCTTCGCTTGGAGATCTATCTTTTATCAATTCAGCTTTCCAGTTATTTCCAGTCATTTATGTTCAGACTTATCATTTGCTTATGTGTGAGAGACTTCCTTGTGTTTGTACTTATGTTGTATTTGCTTTAGACTTTGATGTTTATGTAGTAGCTTCATGAACTACTATTTATCTATTCCACCGCGTATTGTTGTATTACTCTATGTCTGTAGCACCTGTTCCACCAACTCATCCAGTTAGGTTCACCACTCTTTGTAAGGAGTACTCTCAGCTTGGAGGTACCAAGTTCACCGGAGCAGAGAATATTATTGAGGCTCAGTAGTGGCTGAAGAGTTTAGAGAGGATTTTCACCGAACTTGAGATCACCGATGCTCAGATGCGTCAGTTAGCTACTTGGCAGTTGCAGGAGTCCGCTCAGGATTGGTGGAAGTCAGTTATCGCTCAAACTATCAAGGTGAATATCTCTTGGTAGTAGTTTCGGTGAGATCTTTAGTTGTCCTTTTGCTAGGGTATCTCTTTGGAATTTATTTCTTTGGACTTTATCATTACCTTGGATCTATATTTTAAGGGATGCTTTTGTGGCTAAATGGATGCCCAAAGCCTGAAAGTCTCAGTTATATAGGGCATTTATGGACCTTGAGCAAGGGGATATGATTTTTGCAGAGTACGAGAGAAAGTTTAATGAGTTATCTAAGTTTGGGCCCAGCTTGATCAACACCCCGCTCTATAAGAATGAGAAGTTTGTCTATGGTGCTCGCTCGGAGTGTTATGATCGTTTGATTAGTCATGTTCATGGAACCTTCACTTCTCTTATGGATATGCCACCAGATTTGAGATCCCTCATTCCAAAGGAAAGCAAGTTGTGTCAGCATCTTAGGGAAATTCCAGCAGCTCGAAGAAGTGGAAGCCTAACTTTCAGCAACGGAAAAAGAATTGGCAGAATTCTCAAGGTATTGGATATTCTTCTCAAAAGCGATCTCTTGACTTATCTTCCATCACTTGTTTCAAGTGCGACCAGAAGGGTCATTATGAAAACAGCTGCCTATCTTATGCCGGAGCCGCTATTCCTCCACCCCAGGCGATAAGAAATAACCTTTGTCACATAACATTTTGCAGCCATGCCACTTCAAGTAGGACTGTCCCACTCAACAGAGAGGCAACACATCTGGAGTCTTTGCTATGACCTCTTCCGCTCCTCCTTCCATCAACGATACCCAAGGTACTCTTTAGGGCACCTTTACTTTGCATGATTTTAAATGTTCGTGTTTTTTTGATACTGGTGCATCCCATAGCTTTATTTATGTTGATCTATTTAATAAATTTGAGCACATCTTGCAACCTCAATTGGAAACTGAATCCTTGTGTGTGACTAATCCCATCGACGGTCCCGCCAATCGTTGTATGATTTGTCGAAGGGTGAAACTCCTTTCCAAAAAGCATCGATTTACCAGAGGTTTCGATGTTTTTAGGTTTCGATGCATTTGATATCTTACTTAGGGGTGATTGGTTAAAGTTCTATGATGCAGTTATTTCTTGTAAGTCTCGAACGGTTTCTTTAGTAAGTGAGCTGGGCGAGTCTTTAGTAATTGGATGTCGTATGCCTCAAGATTATGTAGACAGTTTTATCTTTTCGCTTGATTCTCTGCCTAGTGATCTTGACTCAACCTCTGTTGTCCAACTCTTTTCAGATGTCTTTGGTGAAGTCACTTCTCTACCTCCTTAGTGGAAAATTGTCCTCCCAGACAGATGGCACCCAGAGAGAAAGCCGAGCTAAAGAAGCAGGTTGAGGACCTGTTCTCCAAGGGTTTGATTAGGCAGAGTTTTTTAGAATGAGGTGCAGTTGTGGTCTTTGTAACCAAATCTGATGGTTCTTTGAGGATGTGTGTTGATTATAGAGAGCTAAATAACCTTACTGTTAAGAACATATATCCTATACCTCGTATCAATGATATGTTCGATCAGCTCTACGGAGCTAAAGTATTCTCTCAGCTTGATCTTGCGACCGGTTTTCACCAGCTTCATGTAGCTGAGAAGAGCATTCCTAAGATAGATTTTCAAACAGAGAATGGTTTCTATAAATGGTTAGTTATGACCTTTGGATTGACCAATGCTCTTGCCTTCTTCGTTGATCTTATGAATCGAGTTTTCCATGATGTTCTCAACAAGTTTGTCCTAGTTTTCGTTGATGATATTCTAAGTTAGAGAAGGAACATGAGTCACATTTGGGCTATGTTTTGGAAACTCTTTGGAGTCATCGGTTGAAAGCTAAATTTTCTAAATGCCATTTCTGGATGGATGAAGTCCGATTCCTTGGGCACATTGTCTCAAAATATGGAGTCTCGGTTGACCCGGTTAAGGTCGCCATGATTAATATAAGTCTATCCACCTTTCCTATTCTTTAATTTGATTGTCTTATCTTTCTTTGAACTTATCCATCTTATTCTATTTTTAGGATTAGAAGACACCTAAAACTCCTTTTGATATTCGTAGCTTTTTGGGCCTAACCGGTTATTATCAGAGATTCATTGAGAATTTTGCCGCATTGTTGCACCTCTTGCTGCTTTGACTCGTAAAAATGCTAATTTGTTTTGGAATGATAAGTGTGAGGCAGCATTTAATGAGTTAAAGTAAAAGCTTACTTTTGCTCATGTTCTTACCATTCAGAATGGGAGTTAAGGATTATATGTTAATATCGATGCTAGTCAAGAAGGTTTGGGTGCTGTCTTGATGCAAGATGGTAAGGTCATTGCTTATGCCAGTCGTCAGTCGAAGCCCCACGAAGCCAACTATGCCACTCATGATTTGGAATTGCTTGCTGTTGTGTTTTCTTTGAAGTTATGGAGGCACCATCTTTTAGGAACTAAGTTTGAGCTTTTTACGGATCATCAGTCTCTTAAGTATATTTCACCCAAAGGGATTTGAACCGAAATTAGGTTAGATGGCTTGAGTTCTTAGCATCTTATGACTTTGACATCAACTACACTGCCAGGAAAGCTGATGTTGTGGTTGATGCCCTAAGTCGGAAGAGAGCATGTTATGCCAGATTGTAGCTTCTTTATCTCTTATGGATCGTATCGCAGCTAAACAAGATGTAGATGAGATGCTTAGGCTTATGAAGGAGAATATTCGTAATAGGGAGGGTGATAACTAGAAGTGAAGTAGGAGCATAAATTGATCAAAATGGAGTTCTGAGGATTTATAACTGAATTTGTGTTTCGAATGCCGACGGATAAAGGTGAGAGGTGCTTAGAGAGAATCATCAATCCAGACTATCTATCCACCGAGGTGTCACAAAGATGTTTCAGAATATGAAGAAGTCGTATTGGTGGAGAAGTATGAAGCAGGGTATCTCAATTTATGTTAGTAGATGTGTCACTTCTCAAAGGTTAAGGCTGACCACCAGAAGACCGCCGGATTGGTACAACCCATTGAGATTCCTATTTGGAAGTGGGACCAGGTTCTATGGACTTTATTGATGGATTATCTAGGACTAGAAGGGTTAACGAGAGTATATGGGTAGTTGTCGATCGATTGTCCAAATCTGCCCATTCTCTTCCGGTCAAGTCGAATCAAACTGCTTCGAGCTTAGTTCAGGTTTCTATGCGAGAGATTGTCAGACTCCATGGTGTTCTGTCTATTATTATTTGTGATCATGATCTTATCTTTACCAGCAAATTTTGGAAATCTTTTAGGAAACTTTGGGTACCCGTTTGAACCTTAATACTGCTTACCATCCTCTGATCTGATGCTCAGACGGAAAGGGTGAATCAGTTTCTAGAAGATCTTCTTCGTACATGTGTTCTTGATTATGGAGGATCTTGGGAAGATCATCTCCATCTCGTTGAATTCACTTATAATAATAGCTATCTGGATAACTCTAATTTGAGAGTTTTAAATCATTTCATTAAATTAATTTAAATCCCATGCTTTTGAATTCAGGCAAGTAAAGAAATGTCTCTGTTTACCGCTCTTTACGGACGATCTTGCAAATCTCCATCTTGCTGGATTGAATCCGATGATCGTTTAGTTCTTGTGCCTGATATGATTATGGAAGCATAAGAGAAGGTTGAGGAGATTAGGAGGAAGATGAGGATTGCTCAGGATATGTAGAAGAAGTATGCTGATAGACGGAGAAAGGATTTGGAATTTGTAGTGGGTGATCAGGTCTTTCTTAAGATCTCATGACTAAAGAATGTGGTTCACTTTGGTCGGAGAGGGAAACTTTCTCCTAGATTCATTGTTCTTTCAGCATCTTGGAAAGGGCTGGCCCTTTAGCTTATAGAGTGGATTTCTCGGAGAAACTGTTGGGTGTGCATAACGTGTTTCACGTATCTCACCTTCGTAAATATCTTCATGATCCAACTTTGATGGTTCAGCCTGCTTTGCTTGAACCAGTTTCATCTTGATCATTGGTTCTTTCTCTGATCTTCTTATTATATATTGGTATGGAAGTGTAGATACTTTTGCATTGTATATCTTTTGACTGACTTGTATATCTTTTGATGCGAAAGGAAAAACATGTTCATTACAAGCAATAGTAGATATAATTTTCTTACCATTTCTGTTTAAGCACTTGTAGTCTTTTTGCTAAGATGCATAACCCATGAATATGCATGGTGCTGATCTGAAACTTAGTTTATGAGCATTATATGGTCTCATACATGGAAGACAAAGGCATCCAAATGTCTTCAAGTTCGAGTAGCAGTTTTAGTGTTGAGGGGAATCTTAATGGGGGTTTTGAACTTCAGTACCTTTGTTGGAATTCTATTTCTTAGATATATAGAGGTAGAGAATGCATCTGGCCAGAATTTGAGGGGTAATGATGCATGTACCATAAGAGTGAGGGAAGTCTCCATAATGTGCCTGTGCTTCCTCTCAGTTAACCCATTCTGCTATGAAATATAGGGACATGTGATTCTATGAATTATTTCTTGCTTTATAAAATATTCCTTTAATGGCTTGAATTATGCTCCACCATCTATTTGTATGACCTTTAGTTGTTTTTTTTCAATTTTTATGCTATATTGATGAACTACAGTACTGCTTTGTGTGTTTTTGCTTTTGTCTTAAGAAAATAAATCTAAGTGAATCTAGAATATGCATTAATAAATGAAAAGTAATAATTGTAACCATAATATGAGTTTATTAGCGTTGGACCCCATGGTCAGGGGTCATCGGTTCTAGTGGTTTGTTTTATTCAGTTATAGAATTAGAAAATGGTAATCTATGGCTCTTACCCATTTGACAATAAGTGCATATGTATAGTAAATATATATCTCAAAAATTGATATTATTATTCTCAATACATGTCTTACAACATTAGCAATTAGATGACCTAATTTACAATGTCGGTGGTAAAAAGTGCTTTTATCATTTACATTATTACTAATACCAAGGTAATTACACCATTTCTTGTCATCTGCACCCTTAACATTCTTCATCAGGTTGAAAATATGGAGGTCACTGCAAACCCTACCTTGTAGTAAAATTTCTTTACTTGGTAAGCCTCTAACTACATAAAATTTTGAGTAGAACTCAAAGTAAACTTGATTATCATTGGTAAATTGAGAAATGCTCATTAAATTCTTTTTAATTTGAGGTACTTTTAGTAAGTTATTAAGAAGTAATTCTGACTTTCCCTTGATACAAGCATTTCTAGTATGTGTAATTTTTATAGACCCACCATTACCCATGAAAATAGATTGCATACATTTGTATTCTCTGTTTCCCTTGTAGATTTTGTAGATTATTAGTCATGTGGTTGGTTGCACCTGAGTTAGGATAACAACTTTCATTTAAAATGGCTCATGGTCTGGCTAGAATGTCTACATCATTCTGAATTCTTGAATTATTTTCCTGATTCTTCGAATCTTGATTTGTGTGATCTAGATTAGCATTGGGATGGAATTTTCTATGACTTGTATTGCAATGTTGATTTGGTATGTAATTCTGAATAAATCTGAAATAGCATCTATTGGCTGTTTGACCATATTTTTCGCAAATTTGACATCTTATTCTGTTTATGTTACTGCCTCTGCCTTTACCTCCGTCTCTGCCTCTATAAGTTTGTCCACTTCATTGAATACCTTGTTCATTTCTGAAATTTGAGTTTCTTTCTTGATTCTTGCCTTTAAAGTTTGCCGTTTATAGGCATAATTGACATTGAAGTCAAATTTTCATGTTCTAGTAAGGTAGAATGAACATATTGTTGGCTTGGAAGTGTTACTTTTGATGATATAGCAGCCACAATTGACACATATTCTTCATCTAAACCATTTAGAATTGCCAAACTTGTTTAGTGTCTGCTACTTTATCACCCACACACCCCAGTAGATCACATAATGTCTTTATTTTGGTTAAGCACTCTCTTATTGACATGCTTTCTTTTCGTAGATTTTTCATTTGTCTCTTGTAATGCATCACTCTTGCTGACGATTGTGCGTTGAATATTTGTTCCACTGTAGTCCATATTTCATGTGTTGTGTTGCACCCTATGATCTGAGCCAATAAGTTTGCACCGATTGATGATAACAACCAAGCACTTAATAGAATTTCTTGCCTTACATATATTACATACTACTTGTTGTTGACTAATGCTCCTTCACTATTGGTGGTAAATTTTGCAAGAATGGGAGATGATGTGCCAAAAATGCATCCTTCTAGGCATATCCTTTAATGGCACTTGAGATCTAAAACTTCCAAAGAAAGAAATTGCTTTCATCTAGCTGAATGCTGATGAGTTTACTTCTTGGATTAATGTGTTCTTGGAGATTTCTTCTATTTCAGAAATCTAATTAGCAGTTGTCGTGTATGGGGTAGATGATAGTTAACGAACCACCTTTTTGGACGGTTTAAATCGACAATAAACCACACATATCGAACTCAAATCATTCAAAAGGGAGGATTGTTAATGGGGTAAATAAGAGAAAAGAAGGAAAAAACATGGAATCTCACAATGGAATGACAAAATATAATAATCAAATAAACAATTCATGAAGCTGTTTTAGAAAATATATTTTATTATACAATTTTTACAACAATCAGAATTATACATGCAGCAAGTATAATAGGATAATGCAGCGGAACAACATGATGCAGTGGAATATACTAATAATATAATATACCAACTTCGTCTTCGTCCTCAAAAAATAAAGTCTTCAATGCTGAAATGCTTAGGGTGACCCGAGCGTAATGAAAAGGCAAAACACTCGAGTCAGAACTAAAGGATCTTATGTAAATTAAATCAACAACAAATAAATATGAGTGTAATGGCATCAGAAATGTTTACGGGATTTTACATCTCATATCCAGCGTATAATGTACGTTTAAGAGATGTTCGAGACTTCCATTTCCTAAGGATCCATTAAACTATTTATATGTAGTAATATACGCTATATATATAATGTCTATCAGTAAAGTTAAGTATTAAAATAGCGTTAAGGCAATACCTATATCTCCTTTAATACATTTTTATAAATGCCGTAGTCCATACCGTACTATAACTCCACCAAACCAGTAAGCTATTAGGGAGCACTCCATAGGTATGACACAAAACAAAATCATAGTGGGCTCGATAAGGCATATAATAGGGCACATGTGACTATACCCACGGTAGGATTCTACCGGATCGCGGAACCAGGCTGCTGGTATCGCATAGCAGCTACTACCACCCACCTCGAGCAACACTCCCATAATCAAATCGCGGGTGGCCACTAATCAATCACAAAGCAACAGATGTAGCATGCCCGATAGGTGGAGCGACCTCACTTGGCCTGGTTATGGCTCCTGATTTTAGTCATATTAAGCCGATCCGAGGGGCTCAGGGCTGCGTTCTTACCTCATACCAGAAGTGTTCGCAAAACCATCCTACTTCATTCTGGATTCTCCACCACATGCATAGTTGTTAAAGTGGTTTCGGAATTGGCAGAGAGTATGACAATATCTGACCCTGGTCTCTTTAACAACCAATCATTATATTTTTTACACCGTGGTCATTTTATAAAATATTTATATAATAAATCCAGAAAATAATTCATACTTTCATATCAAGATATCCATATACTTATTCCAAAAGTATAAATATATTCATAAATACTGATGAAGATTTCTTCCAATCAATTTCGAAAATAATTTATAAAATCTTTCTACAACCATTTATAAACTATTTATATGATTTAAAACCATTTATAAAGTTGTTTATAAATTCCAAAACAGTTTACAACTCTTCCTCTTTCATAAGCTTCTATGTAAATTCCTTTAAACACTTCCAAATCTCTTTGTACAAGTTCATTTATTAAACCTTTTATAAATTCCTTATAAAAAAACCTTTTATAAAATCCATTATAAAATCCTTTATAAAAATCTTTTATAAAATCGTTTTAAAATCCATTATAAAATCCTTTATAAAAATCTTTTATAAAACCCTTACAAAACTACTACAAAATTCTAAAATCTTTTACAAAATTCTTTAATTAATTAAATTTTCATATAAGTCTATATTGATTAACTTAAATCAAAATTGTATTTATTATTTAAATTAAATTTAAAATATATATTCAAAAATTTATTAAATATTTTATTATATTAAAATTTTAAACTATTTAAATTATATTCTCAAAACTAAATAAAATTATAAGTTAACACTTAAAATTACATTTAAAACCATATATTAATTTATAACTTGAAGCTTTAAAACATATAAAATAAAGGGGATTTTAGCCTCAAGGAAAAAGTTAGAAAAAAATTTAGTTTCAGGGACAAGAAATTTGTTTTTTAGGCTGAAGGACACTTTTTAGTGTAAATCACAGAATGATAGTTGTAACTATCATTTTTAGTTTACACTAAAAAGTGTCCTTCAAACTAAAAAGCAAACTTGTTGTCCTTAAGACTAATTTTTTTTTCAACTTCTTCGTTGTGCCTATTTACCTGTAAAATAAATTATAATAATTTTTTTATAAAAACATTAAATTAAATTTAAAATCAAATTTATAAATCAAACATATTTTACCATTTAGTAAATGATTTAAAACTGACCAACGATGTGCATATATAATTTTCTACCTTATGGTCAAGTGATAGGGTATGTATCGTTTGAACCCCAAAATAGTTAAAGTTCCCGGGTATGTATCATTTCAACCTATATCCCGAATCAACAATTTCCAAATCAGTAAAATTGCTCGGTTTATCATTTCAACCCATAACGATTTTTTCCTAATCGATTAGATCGGGTATATATCATTTCAACCCATAGTGATAACAGATATATAAATATCCAATCATCCGAAAATGTCAACAAATAAACATCCATCACAATCATCATGCAAATCAGCCAATAAATCACAACAATTAGTTGGTTATCATTTCGAGGTATTTAACTAGCAATTTAAATTTAATATTAATTTAAATGCAATTCAATTCAATAAAATTCAATTTCAATTAATATGTCAAATTAAACTACCAAACAACAACTAATAATATTCTTATCAAATCTTAAATTTAATTTAACTAACATAAGATGGTTTAGTATTTGTGAGTGAGTTAAATCACTCACCTTTGGTTTATCATCGATTTAATAATCCAAATAAAGCCTAAAATTCCAATAGTCTCAAAATGCAGCCAAATCAATACCATATTGTCCGGAATTTCATACGATCCCAACGAAAGAAAACGCATGCAAATCCGAGTTCGTATGCAAAAATTATCGATGTTAGAAAATTCAAAAATTCAAAATTAAATTTAAAATAAAACGAGGGCAAAATCGTAATATCCTTTACCTCTCTTGAACCCTAATTTATGCACAGTACACGATCAAACAATCCCACGTTTCATCCGCCATGAACGTTGCCTGACTGTGCCACTTACACATGTTGACGACTAGATCGATCCACCGCGTTGTGCTCTTCGCCTCAGGCCGACCTCCCATAGGTCGTGTGTACTCCTACGAAGCCCCCACGTGGAAGCTGCCGCTGTAAACATTCGCCAATTCTGGCAAATCTGGCCATCTCAGAGACGAACGAAGTCCATGGATCTACAGCTCTTGATGCCCTTTACGACGCAACACCTCTTGCTCGACGATAGAATGAAGATCCACCGTTGAAATCGAAAACCTAGAATGGACGGTCGAGAGTTCTTCACCGCTTTCTAGCCAATCCGAGACTCAATTGCAAAAAAAAACAACAGATCTAGATTACCCTCATCGAGAGCTTTCCAACGATATATAATTCGATAGGGTTTGATTAAATTAAATTTCGATTTGATTTTGAATTTGGGAATTCGAGTTTTGATTGGAATTGAAGTTAGAGTTTCTGCCATTGGGAAGAAAGAAGAAGCAAATGATTTGAACATATACATAAAGAAATGGGAATAGACAGCTAGGATTTTAGGAAATATCCATTTATATAGATAAAGATGGATAAGAATGAATGGACATATCGAATTGGGCCGAAAATATAACAATAGCCCAAAAAGCAAGTTTCGTCCTCGAAACGAAATTAGGTCATCCCATACATCAAAATATAGATTTTCGATATTTTTAAACTTAATGGAACTAGTTTCAAACCCTAGTTCCAATGTATAAAGAAAATTGCTTTTAAAATCAAATTATATTCATTTAAATTCCATTAATCGATTTCTATGCGTTTCGAGCTCGCACGATCAAACGATAAGTCCGATCACTACGAAACTTGAAATCAATAATAATTCACTGTTGTGGATCCGATGAAACTGGTTTCGTCGAAATCCAAAACAGTGGCCAAAATGGCTATAGATGATACATCTGATGCATTATCACCTTCTCCGGCCATTTGGTTAAATCTTGTTCGGATGAGGGTATTTTTCTTTGATGATCTTGTTCTGTTGCAACCAAAGATGATACGATGAGGTTTCTCTTGTCACTTGCAGGCACGGCACAGAACTATGGACAAATAAAACCGATTCTTGAACAGATGACACAAGTACTTAGTTAAAGGTTGGGGTATCTTCAATAATGATAGTGTAACTGAGGAGATTAAGATCGCAGCCATACTCGGGTGATGACAGTTAATCTGATGAGGGGGTTGGCGTGGTGTTGTTTGCCGTTAGGCAATGGTTGCTCTGATACCATATTAGAAATTACAAATTGGGAGAAGGATTAGCAAGTAGTATAATTTTATTTAGAAATGATATTGATACATTTTTTACATTGCAATACTACTGTATACATTGGCTTGTATGCGGTAGCCTATATTGACATGTTTTATGATATACAGTTGTACATAACATGAAATTACATTTGTATCCTTATATTATTATAAATAGAGCTATTTACGTCGATATTATTATCATCTCATTCCTTCAATACCAGCAGTGAACAAACTTATAACAACGGAAACACTTGACGTTCTAATGAGTACATTGAAGAAATCATACGACATTTCTATTGTAGTGAAGGTCAAAACTTCTGTTACACTTGACGTTCTGATGGTTAATCTTGTTAAAGTCAGTTGACAATCAAAAAAGCTAATTATTGAACAAACTCACATAAGTTGTAAAATCAAGGGCCAAATGGAGTTTAAACACATGATGTTATATATTTAAGCTTTTTGGACAACTTTGATTGTAAGTATGATTGTATTTCAAGAATTCCAAAGATAAACAAGTACATCAGTTCAAATTGGTCATTTTTAGTAAGTTACGTGGTATTCTATTGAAAACGACCAGTTTAAACAAATAATCCTATTGACATTCTAAAATTTCAAAATGAAATGATACAAGTTTTTTAATATTATATGTGAAGCTTAAATATACGATATCATGTCATTGATTTGATCGTCCACTTACAAAAGTTAGTTGATAAAAAATAATAATTAATTATTAAATAAATATAATATAATATAATGTTGAGATACAAATCGAGTTCAAATGAAGTCATATTACATATTTGAGCTATTTGAACAATAATAATGATATTTTATGGTAGGATTTCTAAATTTCCAATTGTAAACAAGACCATGAGTATGCATGTCAGTGAATACTAGAAAAATCTAAAATTCGTCCGCATCCATATTCGGAAAACGGATAAATATTCAATATCCAAAAAAACAAATGTAGATACAAAAGTATACGCATTCGAAAATTATCCGTCCAATTTTTATCTAGATTGTAGTTAATATTTTGTATATTTTAGTACAATGATAGACATGTGTTTATTTTTCTATTAAGTTAACAGTTTGTATTTATGAATTCAATACATATTAATTGCTCAAAACTATTTATTACCATCATATTTATTTATATTTCACACTTTAATAATCAATGGGATTAAAAAATGCTAAATCAAATTTTATATTTATAACTCTCGATATATCGATCATTAGCGGGTGAGATAATTCACCCTGAACTCGGATTGGAATCACATTAGGTGCAAAAACACAGAATTAAACTAGACTAACATCATCTGGGACAAATTATGTGCACCTTTCAATTTGTGCTTTATTAGCTAAATTAAACAAATTGAACGCTGAAAGCAGAACTAGCATGTGGAATACGGGTGTCAATCAATCTTATGTGCTCTGTTCTAATCATATTGAAGATAGGGACCATTTATTCTTCAGTTGCAGTTATTCTAAACAACTTCTTGAAGATTTAATGACAAAGCTCAAAACTACTTTCGGGAATGTTTTTGATATTGAACATATCCTAACTGTTATGTGCCACAACTAGAAATGTAATCGATTTTACAACCATCTTATTAACACTTCTGTTACTACATTGATTTGGCATATATAGTGTGAAAGAAATACTCGAATTTTCAAAGTAATTGAACTCCCAGTTCAAGTTCGAAACATGCTTATTATACAAGACTGTAAACATCTACTTCAACGTAAATTGGATGCTATAAAAATTAGCAAAGAGTTCGAACTTATCTTCTCCAAATTTGGAATCTCTGCTGACCAGTCTTTTAACTACCGTTCTCCATGATTGTGCGGTAACTCTTGAGTTAAATCGTGAAGGCTCTGCTCTTTTCTCCGATTAGATTTAAAGACTTAGTGATTTTGCTTTCTCCGAGTCGCCATGGATATTCCTAGATCTAAGTAATTAATTGTGGTTCGTGAATGAGGACTCTCTCTCCTCAGAAGATGATTTGATGCCACCCACTTGTTCTTGCTGTCTTTTGTATTTTTTATTATTTTGGCTTTGCTTGCTACACGTGTAATGGTTGATTTGTATTGTTTTTTTTACCGGTTCAAGTTGCTCGTACGGATGGTTTTGAGTGTGTCCCGCTTTGTTTACTCCTCCATATGTTTGACAACTTAGAATCAGGCTTTGCTAAGTACGTTGTATTGTTAATATACGGACATTATATGTACTCTTTTTCCTTGCAAGGTACCCATCTAGATTAGGAGGTGTAAGATTTTAACGAGGCATATGATGGAAGTATATGTTTATGTTTTGTTTAATAAAGTACCTTCTTCAAAAAAAAACTTTCAAAATTCTATCTAAAATGACTAGTGTGAATTGTAATCCTATATATGTTATAAATTTAAAAAATCCAAGGATAATTTTTTTTTAATGTCATATTAAAAGCATAAATATATCATATCATATAATTTCGACTCAATTTGAACCTCGATCTTATGCATGTTAAGATCGAAGACATTAATTCCAACTTTTTATAAGCTTTTATACATACATACGTACATACATATATACGTGTGTGTATAAACGTTCAATGACACCTCAAATAGAGAGCTAACACCGTACCCTTTGATTTCCACCACACGATCTGAATTAAATAACACCATACCCTTTGTTAGTTCGAGCGGCAATTTGTTTGCCAACATGGTGCTTGTGGTCAGTAGGTACTGGACTGGCAAATGATGGTGGTATTTCCAGCATTCTCTGGCAGTGGGTATACTAAAAAAAGAAAGTAGTTGTAATAAAATGTTATTCCCTGTATTATTCTGATTTATATGATTAATAGTGGTATTATTCAAAATTAAAACAATCATTTACATTAATAAGGTTAACCTCTGATACTATCAACACATCCTACAGTTGGTTCAATTAAGTTGATAGTCAGAGAAAGTTACTTAAACCCAAGCTAACTCTTTGAACTAAACCAAGCAAAATCAACTGTTATGATCATATTGGGTGTTAAGTATCTGTGCACAAAATATCTATCAAGTATGCGTGTTCAGGCATTTGAATCCTTGGCATTTGAAATTGCAGTTATTTTCCAAGATTAAATAAGACCAAACACACACGATAAGCAGACTTTTTATCTTTTTGACAGAAAAAGAATATACTTTTGGGGAGAAGACTCTATTGTTGTCGTCTTGCTTGCCTTTTTTAGCTTGTATTCTTCTCAAATGAATTTATAGGAGCAACGTGTAAATTTTCCATTTTGGTGAATGCTATAAGTTATTGATGTTTTCAACGTACTGAATTCCTTTTTGTTGCGTTCAACAATGGGTTATAGGTAAACGATGTAACTAAAATATTAAATACTAAAGAGTTGTAGAAGGTTTACTGTGGACAGGAGCAGTAAACGAGTGAAGTTGGATGATTAATTAGGGCAGTTGATGTATTTGGTTAGGAAAAGGCAATATTTATAATTTACTAGCATATAACCGCGTTTCCAAAAAAAGATAACTGTATTATTACCTTATACACATTAAAAATAGTATATAGTTCAGATAGTAAACTGACATCAAAATTTCAGCATTGTTCCAGTTTTCCAAAGTTTGTTTCATTAATTTTCTTGTTATGACAGTGACATTTTCTTTTATATCCTGAATATTATAACTTAGGAGTCAACACGCCTAAACTAAATTATTCCAGTCTTCCACGAGGGTTCTTTTACCAAATACAAAGCGTATATAATCAGTCTGGATATAAGTTGAGCAATAATATACATCACTCCAATATCTAGTATAGAAATGGCAATAATAAATGAACTGACAAAAGGATTGGATATGGTAACCGAACTTTGGTGTCTTCTTGACGAAGAGTCCAGCCCATTGAGCGAACTATGTGATGAAGTAATAGCTACTATTGAAAATGGGATTTCTCTTTTGAAGACTTCTGCTACTGCATTGCCTATGGGGCTGAAAAGGCCTTCATGCTCCAAAGATGAACAGATGCAATTGAGGTTAGTTTCCTTGTATGTATCTCAGTACCATTGTATTTAGTAATTTGACATAAATAATTCCAGAACGACTTAACCTGCAGGAAGAAGCAGAACACTAAAAAGGCACTAATCACAGACTCACCCTTCAGTGATCGCCATGAGTGGAGGAAATATGGGGAAAAAACTATTGGAAACTCTAAATTTCAGAGGTTTGTCCTGGGTTTTAGTAGCATGTGTATTTCCCCTTAAACGGCCAAAAATTTGCGTGAAATATATTGTGATATTATGGTTAAGAGTCAGTGATTGGTTTTCTATATATAGCTCTCATATTTTGCTAAAATAATAGCTGATTTATTGATGTAGATGTTACTACCGGTGCAAATTTAATGGATGCAAAGGGAAAATGAAAGTGCAGCAAATCAATTGTAATGAGTTTCCAGAGTATGAAATTACTACAACAGTTGAACACACGTGCACTACAACTTCACGTAATCAAACGCTTCCACCTACAAACATTGAAGTGCCAAAAAGTTCAGGATTTCAAAGAAGAACGTTTGATAATGGAGTATTTTCTTCTCGTGAAACGATGAGTTCTAGCATTGACTTCTCATGCAACGATCAAGATTTGAATAATTTAATGGCTTTTATTGATTAATTTTTTTCTCTCGATACTTGTACCTTTGTATATGCTCAAAATTATTGATGCTAATAAAGACAAAGGGTTGCTTCGCTAAGCAGTTGGTTTAAAAATAGCTGGAGAAAACGATACCATTTTTCCTCGTTTAATTTCTTTTTTAAGACCCTAGTTTGTTGCCATTCTGCAATCTCCTCCTACAACATGACAAATGCCTGAATACTATGTGAATGAAATTGGTATAAAAAGTAAGGATAAGCGGCTAAGCCATGTTGTCGACATGTAGTGTAGTCTTTTCTCTTTTGGGCAAATAATAATCCATTTTGCATGATTCCGCATTCCTCCGAAATCCACTCGTTGATCTTTTCATTGTTTAATATATTTAATAAATAAAAAGTAATAAAATGAACGGTTTGTTATAATATATGTAAATTATAAAAGTGAATATATTAAATGTTACATGGGCATTATTATAATTTTCAATTTCTATGACATATCTATAACTAGAGCATTATTGTATTGTATATTTACGTCTACACTGAATAAAATATATTCTCCTTTTTTCTAATGATTTCTTACCTTTTTATAGTTTACAGCAAATTATGAGCACAATCTCTACAGAAAATTACAGATATAGAGTTATGATAATTAAGAAGGTCAAATCCATTCTTTTTCTTTCACGTAGATGCATCTCTTTCTCTTAACCTGTTATTGAAATTAGGTATGACTTCTAAGATTACTTTTCTTAAATTTTTCCATTTGAAATCAATAGTGTTTATTCTTTCAAAATTAATATTTGATCAATATATCCAAATTTCTAACAAGTGGTATTAGGTCCACCCATCTTTAATTTCATTGGGAATTTTTGGTTTTCTATGTATTTGAGTAAGTTTTGAATGGAATTTGTTCATTAGTCATTGAATTCATGTATTATCATACTCAAATTACAGATCCACTTGATACATAAAAGATTTTTTGGTGATAATTTGGATTTGATCTAGTTCTAAAATTGTTCTTCCTATACCAGAAGGTAACTTTGATGTAGAAAGAAAGATCTAAATGATCTATATATGGTTTGTGTAATGAAATAAAATTCTGAAATGTTTTTATTTTGAGAAAATAATCTTAATTCTCTAAATTTCGAAAATAACTTGCGTTGATTTGAAGTCTACATGTTTATTTTCATATATTTGACAAAGAATTATAGAATTAATTTTCTTATAAGGGAAATAATTAGGTGGATCCGAGATGTATAGTTTTTTTTATTTATGGTCATGAATAGTATAAATAGATTTACATAATTTAGAACCATTTATGTAAGATAATATAAAAATTTTGTTTTATGATTATATTGTTTTGCTCAACTTTTGCTTAAGCATAATACATAAGAGGTATTTTGGTTATTTTAGAAATATTGACTATTGAAGCATAAAGTTTTTCTTTATGATTATATTACTCAATTTTTGACTAAGCATAATATATAAGAGGTATTTCGGTTATTTTAGCAGAATATTGATAATTGAGAAATAAAGTTTCTCTTTAAGGTATTTATTTTGATTTTATTATTGAGTAATATTGAACCTAGATCTGATATGGAATTGTGTTACTTTAAGTATCGTTTTTCGGTTGATTCATATATTTGTGATGAAATCATTTTGTTCTGACAGTAGATTATAATTTAGACCACATAACAGTTAGCATTCCTTTTTGTCATAAATGAATTAAATGCGGTCGTTTTGGTAATAAATAAAATTACCTTATCATCATGAATGCACTAAATGCATTAGTTATAGTAAACTAAATGATGTTGTATGTTAATGTTTAAAATAAGAATAGACATATGTTTTATTATATGGTGTATTTATTTTTTCAAACAATGTTTGATATAATGGAAGAAATAAGTTTGAACAAGCTGAAGTTGTGTAAAGAAATTTTTTGAACCGAAATTTATATAACTCAAAATTTGAGACTTGAAGTCTTGAATTATGAAAAGATTAGTTGATAAAGAAATGAAGTCTTGAATTATGAAAAGATTAGTTGATAAAGTCCATAGAGTTAAGCTTATTAATATGTTTTTTAATTAGTCGAAATGTATGGGTTTTTAAACAAGAAGTTGGCACAAAATTTGAGAACCCGAAATTCATCACAAATGAATGAATAATACATGAAGTAGAAACCCAAAGCTTTCTTGAAACTCTGTGACATGGTAAGATTGTACTTATGGAAAAGGTTAAAAGAGATAAACACATCATCATATATAAGATAATGATAGCACATTCAAGAGATTTCAAAAATCAATAAATGAGTAATATCTTACTTACTTCTTTACATTTATATATTATATTGACCAATATTCTGAAGATATTGTGTTTATGACATTTCAAACATCCCCCGGATTGAAAAGTAATTATTAATTTAGTCTTGGAAAGGGACATACATTATTTACAAAGTATGAATTCAAATAATATTTCAGTTCATATTTCTCATATTTCATTTCAGTTTATATGTTGTAGTTAGTTTAAAATGTTTTCCTCCATTATATACTTCCAATTATGTCAAAGTATACATGGTCATAGGTCATATGCAATGCAAAGTCTATTTTCATTTCAATATATGCAGCTTTAATTTAATTAGTCTTTCTGACGCTTTTTCATTGATATATCTAATTATAGATATGATTTCTACTAATCGCACTATATTATACAACTCGAAGTTTTGATAAATTAATTTTGATGCTTTTGCCAAACTATTTAATTGAAAAAGTACGTTCTAGTGTTCTTCAGAAGGGATAACTCATATGCCATACTCTTTAAGATGTTTTAGCGTTTTATTTATATTTATATTACAAAATCCAAACATCCCAAAATAGATATTATAGAATTTTTTTATATTGCAATTCCTTAAAAAGAAACGCGATATCCCCTGAAGGCATCATATAAAAGTTCAGAAGTAGTGACAATATTTTATCTCAAAACGAGGTATTGTATATCAATACTGCACTCTAGAAGTAGTGATTTCATCTCCAATATCAAACTTTTATTTATGGAATCCAATTTTTTTGCGGTATTTAAAATTTGATAGGACATTTCAAATGTAGTTAAAACAAAAATCTCCAGCATGGATATTTTACACTACTCTAAAAGTAGTAATTATATCATTTACGTAGGAAAAGATATTGAATATCGATGACATTCCAAAGATAGTGCATATAAAGTATATTTAAAAGTGATGTAACACTCCAAAAGGTGCATTTTATAAAATATCTCCATAAGTGATATAATATTTTTGTATACACTATGAAAAGCATTACCTATGAAACACTTGCAAATATGATATAACACTTTAAGAAGTGATGTGGTAATAAATAACCCAAAGAATTTGTAAATCAAACATTTACAAAATTCAATATACCATTATCGTGGACCTGTAACTCCAATAGACAAATTCAAGAGTAAATAGTGATATGTGATCTATTACTTTTCAATTATATCTTGAATTGAATTTCATATGCATAACCATTCTTAAAGAAAAATATTTAGATATCCTCCTGAAGAGATAACTGTATTTCATATCATAATTTACACAAAAATTAAAATACGATGTTGAAGAGATCTTTATGTGTAATAAATATAATCGCATATTTTTATAACATTTCAAATATTCAAAAGATACTTTTGTTTCTATTGTAAATATTTTTTTATTTAACTCTCCATAAGAGATATCAATATATAATTCAAATCATGTATTATTCTTTGATAAATAATT
Source organism: Allium cepa (assembly GCA_030765085.1). Classification (NCBI taxonomy): domain Eukaryota; kingdom Viridiplantae; phylum Streptophyta; class Magnoliopsida; order Asparagales; family Amaryllidaceae; genus Allium; species Allium cepa. The sequence continues at coordinate 132,597,153 of CM060934.1, forward strand.
ATAAATAATGTTCAAAATACATATTTGAAATACAATTAAAGAATAAACCTTAACAACTCGAAGTTATATGTGATAACCCGGATTTTGGTCATCTGATAATTGGATAATTAACTGGTTTATTCAATTGAACAGATAAAAATTCTGATAATAAAAGATATCTGGATATGTAAATGAATTTAAAATTATAATAAAAGTTGAATTATAAATATCTGGATAAATATTTATTTGATAATTTCCTAATATAATTACTTAAAATTGAAAAAAATTTCTTTTAAAACAAATAATAATGATTGTTTATTTATATATAGATATAAGTAGATTTGAAATAGAAAAATTATTAATTCCAAACAAATTAAATATGTGTTTGTTTAATATATATGTGAGTTGATTCTAAATTGAATTTGAATTTGTGGTTTGAAATTCAAAGAATAAATATGTATAATTATTATTAGTGTATAATTAAGATTCTAAAATCTTCTCTTTTAAGAGTTATATATATGTATAAATACTAAAAAAGGTATTAATATATGAATAAAAACATAAAGAAAACATATAATTTATATATAAAACTAAATAATGAATATAATATAAAATTTATATCAAAAATACATTAAAATCATCAATGCTTGCATATCTACAAATGTAAAAGATTTTAGCATACATTTAAAACATGTGTAATATTATAAACATAAGGTAAATATAATATAAAAAAAGTTTTATTAACATATTTAAATATTAATGCATAAATAAAAGACTAGTGTAAATCATGTAATATACTTAAACATGTGTAAGTTAATTTTTCCATAAAACTTAACATTTGTAAGTAAAATTTAACATGCAATTTACAAGTGTACATATTTTTAACAAGTGTCACAATTCATTTTTATTTTTCTTTTATTCTTTTAAAATCATAAAAGGATATAAATATATCTATTCATTCTCTACTCAATTTTTTCTTCTATCTTCATTTATAGATTAAGAAAAAAAATCAAATCAAAACCTGTTAGCATCTTTAAGCAAGGAAAAGAAAACAAACAAAATCCTTCAAACTGTTTTAAACCTGAAGTAGCAAATTCAACCAAATCTCAAAGCTAATTCATCAAGTGAAGAAACTAAGCAGCTCGAATTCAAATTTTAAGCAAGTTCAAGCTACAGTTCATAATCTAACAACTTCCAGGTTTCAAGAGCAAAAGCAACTTTCAGTAAAAAAAAAAAAAAAAGGTTTTCTCTGTTCTTCAAAATAACAGGTGAGTAAACTACCTCGATTTAAATCTTAAACCTTGAATCTGAATTAGTATGTGATAATTCTTGACATGTGAATGGAAAAATATGCTTCCATGTCTGAAGATATAAAGGTATATGTGTGCATGACTGTTCATATGAATATACAACAGCCTCTGTTCTAAGTATATGTTACAAAATCCTTTCAAAATTCGATTGCTTTTTCCCAAATCTCTTTTAATTGTTGATGTTTGAACAAAAAGTGCTTCAATCATCAAGATAGTAATTTTAGGAAGGGTTTCAAGTGTTTATTAAGTAAATATTTAGAATAAGAAATCACAGTAAAATATCCATTCTAGATAGAAAATCAAGTGTTTAAATTTCATGTTTTAATTATTTAAACTGATTCGTAAGGAAAAATGATGAATTATGATAACCATATCATAATTTTCAAATTTGGAATTATGGGGATTTCTTGGGTTGAACTGGGATTTCATTTTTGTCAACTTTTGGCGGTCGAAGTGATTTTAGGGCCCATAGTTGGTTGTGGACGTTTCCGTGGTATTAAGGATTCGTGGAAAAATGGCAAGGCGTTTCTTCTATTCAAGATTTACGTAGTCATGTCTGATTTAGGGTTTAGAGCAGGAACCGGGTGATTACATTTGCAGGGCGAACGGTGGTGAATGGTGGTTGCGGTATGGGGGGAAAAGAAAGATAGGGTCGTGGCGAGTTCATCAGTGGGTTTTGGGAAGCTCTGGTGGCCGGAGGTGGTTGATCGAGGAAGAAGTGGGAGGACGGGTCGTCTCTGGTCTTTGATCTAGTGTTCGAGATTCTGATTTAGGGCTGTTAGGGGAATTATGGGCAGTCTAATAGTTGGTAGGGGTCGGTGGCGACTGGGAGGTGACAGCGAAGATGGTCGAAGGGGCGCTGATGCCCTATGCACGTACATGCGTGTACGATCTGTTGGGTGGTGTTTTTTTGTAACTGGGTAGGATTGGTTTTCGAAGAAGAGCTCGTGGAAGTTGGGGTTTGACTCGATATAATGTTCGTGATGGTCTCGAGTGTGTGCCATAGAGTATTGGGTAGGAAGTACTGAAGGAAGAACAAAGATTTGGGGCCAGGAAAAAATTTTAGGTTTGATAAAATAAAGTAAGGGAAGTCAGAAATAAAGAAGAAGTATAAGTAATGGGCCAAAGAAAGATTTGGGCTGAAGGTCCAGGAAAAATTCTAAGGAAAGATAAATGAATAAAAGAAGTTTGGACCAAATTTAAGAAAGAAAAGAAACTAAGGATATAAGAAAAAAAGTAAGAAATTTAAAACTCTACTTACTTGATTATTACCTAGTTTGAAGGTTTAAATAATTTTTTTTATCTTAAATAGTTAATCTTAGAGTTGTTGTATTATACGTCCTTTATTTTAAAAAAATTCTAAATATATTTAGATAAGATTTAACCATGTAATTAAAAGGTTAATATAAAGGTTTAAACTTTAATTAATTAGGGTCTTAAGTAATAATTACTGGATGTAGTTAAAGGATAATGTAATTAATTGAAAAGAATAATTACTTAATGTAATTAATTAAAAGGTAATTAATTAATGGAAATAATTAAGAATTAATTACTTAGTGTAGTTTATTAAAGGATAACTAATCAATGTAAGTAATTATAGGATAATTAATTTGAGTAAGTAATTAAGGATAAATGTAATTAATGTGAATGGTGAACGTTAATTAATTGGTGTAATTAATTAAAGGACATTTACTTAATGTAATTAAAGAGGATAATTAAGAGATGAGTAATTAATGGGTTGTAATTAATTGATGTTAAGTAAAGGTAATCTAAGTGATTAAAGTTAGTAATTAATTTAATTAGAGATTAATTAAATTAATTAGGAAGTGATCAATCTTGATTATGAATGATTGGATGATAATAAATACCTTGAATTGGTTGATATTTCTGATATGAAATATTTTGTGATATGATTGGGTTGAACAGTGATAATGTGGTTATCTATCGAGATAAATTGTTGTGTAAAGCGTATTTCATTTGAATAACTTGGGTTAAGATGACATGGGATTCGAAGAGACCGGGGTCGGGTATCAGTAAATACCTGAAACCACTTCGATTTGAAATCTTCACTAATTCTTTATAGATTTGATATGTGAAATCAATAGGCTAGAATGAAATAATTTAAGTGAACTAGACCGTTGAAACTAAGTAAGGGTACTTAGAGGTTGATTTGTGAAATAAGTGTTGACTATAACAAGTTAAGAACTCGTAGTAAGGTACGAGTTACCCTGGGTTTAAGTAAGTTTTATGCATTAGTATTTCTTGTTAGATAGGTTTACTCACACTGGTTTCCAGCCTGACCCAGGTGTTACTTTGATGTAATGCTCGGGTCAGACCGAGTATTACAGCTTTTAGATAAGGACGTTTTGGAGCTCAGGAGGTGAGCTGGATGGCAGGAACGTATGGAGTGTATTCCGCTATGATATATTGTAGTTTATCTGGGACATGTTGATTTTAATTGTCTAGTGTTTTGTGTAAATATTGTAACTCTGATGCATTGATGTAAATTAACTAATACAGTTTTCCTTTGTATTTCTGTTGCGAATGTGAGAATCTGTGTTTTGGTGTTTCTATTTCTTCTTCTTCTTCTATCTCTTTTCTTCTTTTTCCTAACTATCTAAAATTTTCGAGATCGAAAATTTTCGGTGGTTACATTTTGGTATCAGAGCCGAAGGTTAAGCGAGAACCTTGACTCTAGTGGGTTCACTCATTAAGGATAGGGTCAACAGTACCCTAGAATGAGTTAAGTGTAGTATATATGATGGCGTATTTGTTATTTTCTTATAAAATGATTTTAAAAATGATTTTCATATAAGTTTATCTTTTGATATATAATAAATAATTTTTCTCACTATTAAATATATTAACGAAATTGGTTGTTGATTATTGGAATTAAATAAAATAATGAGAATTAAGCGGAAGTAGTAGTTCAACCAAATTGAAATCGAATGAAGATAAGTTTGAAATGGATCCAAACTGAAGATAAAATCCTGAATTTGTAGAAGTGTTTTCAGAATAAGATAATAATGAATTGGTTTCCAGATATGATAATCTTGGTTATTATCGTAAATGGTTGTCGTATTTAATAATGAAATGTGTGTTAATGAGTAAGTAAAAATGAAATGTTTTAGGGCAGCAAAACATTTAGGTGAGTATGACTTATAAATTGGAATTGAAGATGATCTAAATTGTGAAGTTTTAAATCTAGGTCTGGAAATTTGAAATTTGTTTCAGAATGTTAAAAGAAATAATAAATAATATTATTTAATGTATTTGAACTGTTTCAAAGAAGAGTTGTTTGAAAATTTAAAGGAATTTGTTTTGAATTAAAACCAAAGGTAGTTTAAATTTTAAGGTATAACTTAGTGTGCAAAGGAAATAACTTCATATATATATATATATATATATATATATATATATATATATATATATATAAGGGATATACATGATATCAAAGATGATTTGAAAATAAACTCTAAGTGTTGAGTTTTAAAAATTTATTTGGAATGTGATGTGAAAACCCAAAGTGATAAGTTTTTGAACTTATTAGTGGGATTGGATATTAATATAAAATTTAAAATTTAAAATGGGAATTTAAATTGGGTAAAGTTGACTAGATAAATTGAAGTGAATTTAACTTAAGGAAAGTTAAATAAGTTTAGAACAAACAACCAAAATTGATAATTTCAAGATAAAATTGAGATTTAATTTAGGGAAGTTAAATCATTGGTTTAAATGGAAAGTTATGTGTGATCTCAAAATGGGTTTGAAATCTGGAAATTGGAAATGGATTGAGGTAATATATCCATTATTGAGCTAAAATGGAAATTAAACTTTAATTTGTAATCAAGGATATGGAATCATTTTGAACTTAAGATTGGAATGTTAAGAATTGAACTTGTAAAACTAAAATTAATTACGAATCGGTTTCAAGGTTTGAAGTTAGAATGGATAATAAATTAGAATCTGAAAAGTAAATTGTTTTTGAACTCTTATTTGAACTTTGAAATAAGTTAAGTAAGATAATTTAAAATAGAATTTTAAAATTGGACTCAGAATTAAATGGTTTAAAGATATAAGTTGTTAATTTAAAGTAAAGTTTAATTTGATTTAAAGAAATTAAATCAACATTTGAAATTTAACTCGAATTTATATAATTCGAGATGGTTTAAAGTGAATGGAATTTGAAGTTAGTTCAAATTGAAATTTGATTTGAATGATTTGGAATTTTGATTAAAGTTAAATAAGTAAATTCAAATGGAATTTGATTTGAATTTGGAAAGAAATTGAAGTTAATTCAACTTGAATTGAGATTGAATCAGTTTAATGGATGGGAAATTGATGGAAATGGAGATTGGGAAATGGAACAGTTTGGCTCTGTACTATTTTCAAAATAAATTATTTTTATATAAGCTTTCTGATGTGCACGTAAATGTGCATATATTTACATCCATATTTTATCTCCTTCTATTTATATAAACATCATATTTGGGCATTTTAACATGTTTAAAACCAAAATTCGATTATTTTCAAACCATCATATTTTCATCTTCATTCAGGGGCAAAATGATCATTTTTGTGCATGAGTCAATTTAAGAATTTTTACTTGGACATTTTTTGATAATTTTTGTAGGAATTTGAATGCATATGGAAGAGGCTTATATGAAGATACATGCATGCACAAATGAAATACAAAGGAATGAAGAGGAAATAATTCAAGTTCAAGATCATGGAGGACCCCACCCACTTACCTAAATGTATAATTATGAGCTAAAAAACAACTAAGTGGAGGATAAAGCTTCATGCACAACAAACGATGGATTAATTAGTGGCTAATGGTTACTTGGTGGACACACTTCCTAAAGGGCATTTTAGGTAGCCCCCTAAAAATAGAATTAGGGTTTTATGCATGTATATATAGCCCTCTTATGTATATGAAACTATCTTCTACTCTTTCATTTTACTTAAGAAATTAAGAGATCGAAGTGTAAGCTCAATGTTCTATGAAATAAAAATGGCTTCCAAGCCTCTTTCTTCTCTCTTTTCTACATGCTTTTCTTTGTTTTATTGTTAATTTTTATTTCTATGCTCTCTTTCTCCTTATGTTCATAGCTTAGATTTACATTTATGCAAGTAGTTAGTAGCTAATCTCTTTTGCTTTCTTTGCTTATTTTCTATTTTCTTTTCTTTTTAATGTAGAAACTTACTTGTGTTGCTTCAATGCCACAAATGAGAAGCTAAATCCCTTCAATTTAGGGGTGATGAAGCTCTCTAACTTTATGTAATTTCAACATTTTATGATTTATGATCTCATTTGGTTTATGCTTCATGAAGTGGATTTTGATGCAAGTTTATACAAATGGGTTTGATAGCTTATATTGCTTATGCAAATGAACTATTCTTATTCAACATAAACACAAGTTGCATCATCATTTGCTAATCCATTTTTGATTGTGAAAGTAAAGTAAAAATGAAATTCGATGACTTATATTACTAGTTACAATAGTAAATAGATCATACTTAAAATAGCTTTTGCTTTGGCTTCATTTTCATGAGAATTATAAGTGGGTTATTTGTTGTATTATAGTTTGATGGTTTTAGTTATGATAATTAATAACATAAACAAACCATACTTATGATAAATACAACAATATTTCACTTAAATCAAAGTTAAAGATCATAAATTGTTTGTCTGTTGATTTACAAAAATATGAGAGTGGATTTGCCTCTAAATTATTCTTTAGTTCAATAGTTTTCTAATCACATTTTACTTCTAGTTTTAGCTTCATTTTAGTTCTAGTCAACAATTTCTCCTCCATTTGGTCTAATTTGATTGAATAGATTTTTAAAACTCTGACAACTCCCTACGGATCGACCCGTATTCGCCATGTGTTACATTCGTACACCGTGCGCTTGCGGTTATTTTTATTTGAAATTTATCGACGGTTTTCTAATCTGATAGAAATTCCGTCGATTAACACTTTCTTAGATCTATTTTCCAAGCTATTTACTATAAAATCTTTCTTTTTAAAAATCCAAACCATCTTACTTATTTCACAATTATTTTGGTACTAGTTAACAATTATACAACTGTTTTATAAACTGATTTCTATTTTATAACTATCTTATAACTAATTACTATTTTTTCAACTATTTTACAATTATCTAACTACTTTACAATTATTTTATAACTACTTAACTATTTTACTAACTAATAATTATTTTGCAACTACTTATCTATTTTAATCTTTTCAAGTTATTTTCTAAATTTAAGCTGGTCAGAGTGCAAACTGTTTATGATTAAATATCCATTTGAGATAAGAATTGAGGTGATAAGCCAAATGGGGATTGAGGCAATTGTGAATAAATGAATAAGAATCTAAGGGAATGTGAATAGAAAGGAGAAATTTATTTGGCCAATAATCAATGAAGATAAATACGTAAGATGTATGTATATTATTCTATTCGCATAGTGCTTTGATCTTGATTCGAGCACAGAATTTCGAGATAGTATATCGATCCGAATTAGGATTTTTCACTCGATTTTAGACGGCGAACCTGGATATGGATTGTTGATTAGTTCTGGATAATCTCTATCATAGTTAGGCTATGCAAGGAGAATGACGGTTTCCGATCAAGAAACCAGATCTGAGTCCGCACTAGGAAGTCGAGTGGACGATACTAGTTCGGAAGTGAAATTGTGTGATCGAGTGAGCGATCGGATTGATATAGCGTACGGATGATATGTGTACATCATACGGGTTTGAATGGAATTGATATTGAAAATTTGAGGATAAGAATTGTAAATGTTTTTGAAATGAAAAGTATATTTTGTGAAATATATGATGAAATAGAGTGGAAATTGGATATTTCTTTGGTAGAAATTTACTTTATGGAAGTAAGTAATATGGTAAGTGACTTTATAGAGTAATCAAGCTTGAATATTGATTTGGCATAAACGAAGTTATATATCTTTGTTATATATATGATAAAACTCCCCTTGTTGAATCTATAGCCAGAGGAAAAGGATTTTTGAAAGTATTTGAAGTATAAAAAGGGAATTTATACAATTATAAAGTGATTCAAAGATTTTTCAAGGTTATATATATATAAAGGATCTTATGAGAATGATTTTGAAGAAAAGGTTTTTAGAACCTATGAATTTTGGAAAGGCTTTTGATTTTTGGGTAAAATCAATTTTGGAATTTGAAAAGCCTAATTTGAGAATTATCGATTTGGAATAATCGATTTTGAAAAAAGGAGATTTATATGGGATTCATACTAGGTGTATGATTTGGAAGATACTATATGTGTATAGTATATAGTGTTTTGAAAATGGCTCTAGAGAAAAAGGCGCTCCCTTGAAATGAACTTCTTACGAGTACCATAGGTTGGTACTGCCTTGAGCCACAAGGGGAAGGCTCTAAAGTGGATCCTGTGAGGAAGTCCAGAGAAACTTAAGTTCCTGAGGATTATTGGGTAGCGAAAGTCGAGGACGCTGATGCCTACAGAGGCATTTGGGTTATGATGTGTCGACAATATAACTCAATGTCGCTGCGATCTACTATGGACCATAGCGATCTACTATGGACCTCACATGGACTCCCTACGAGTCAAGGCCAGCCCTACCCCTTGTTGGATAGCAACGAATATGTCATCACCCTGGTTGGGATCAACAACCTAAGTGGTCTCCAAGCATACATAATATATAATATCGATCTAAATTTGGTGATGACCGTACCCTAATGGTAACGAACCACATAGCCTTGAAACATATCCCCTGATTTTTGTCATTCCCGGATACGAGGCTTGAGGTTACGATTACCTTTCCTTTAAGCAGACCATCTTGAAATGTTAATACTGCCCTTCAGGCAACCAATTCAATGCTAAAATTTATCCATACAAGTTTTTCTGAAATCGAATAAACATTCAACATTTTCTATTTTCCATTTCGAAATTACCCTCAGGAAGAATAGTGCATCTTCATAACATACTTCGTAACAATCCATCGTGAGCATTATTAGTTTGGAATGGTTCAGATAAATTATATTTATCCTAAACCGGGGTCTCCAAACTAAGTGATAATCTCCGGCTAACTCACTTCCGATTCTTTTGGAAGTATGTAACCGGTTTTCGAGTCCGCACTGGGGAACTCTAATATACACAACATGCTTCCTGAGTTAAAATAGGTCAAGTTATAAATAGCGGACAATCCGCTATTTAGGATAATTATACAGAGTTTGCATATGGATAACCATATACTCAATTTAAACATGACACATTAACTTTGGTTGCATATTTGTTTAAGGTTACTTAAGGGTAATCGACAAAGAAAATTCCTTGTTTTAAAACATTTTTCTAAAAAGAAAATCAGTTCTAATCAAAACCGATATTTTAGAAACAAAGCGATTTAAAACTCCTATTTATTAATTAAATAATAAATTAAACCTTTGTTATATAATAATTAAATCTTAATTAAGCCTTAATTAAAATCTTAATTAAATTCAATTTAATTGGTAATCAATTAATAATACAACCCTCTTTTAAATAAATAATTAATCTTAAATAAATAATTAATAATAAACAAATCCCTTGTTAATAATTATACTATAATTAACTTTTAATTATTTAGCTAATTATAATCAACTTATTTAACTAAAACTTAGGTACTAATTACCTATGTTAATCAATGATTAAGTACTAATTACCTTAAGTAATTAATTAATTATTTATTAAATTACTAGACAACTAAATAATAATATTAATTAAATAAATAATAAATACCTTTCTAATTACTTAGCATAAGTTAGAAAAGACTTGTATAAAATGTACTTTAGTAAAACACTTATAGATTTTGAAAACTAGTTCGTTTTACGAACTTCTTCCACAGCAACTATCGCTATACGACCTGTAATTTCAAAACTTGAAGTTGGGTTTTCCTAAATCTTTTAAACTTTAACTCTTCAAAACTTTACCACTTTATAAATCATAAAGCCGTGTTTTCGAAACCAACAAGTTTTACTCAAATATATTTTTAAATTTAAAACCCAAGTTTAAGGCTTTTACAAAAGGGATTACATATCGCTTAAACGAGCAAAGGTGCTAACTTTCTTACCGTACATCATGTATTCAAACTGTAACATTTATATTGACATCAAAACCACTAACATGAGCTAAGATCACAGCTTTCTAACAAATATAAACGTTAGACTTCATTTTAAGTCTAATTTCAAATCATGTTACATAAACACATATAAATAATAATCAAACATCACTATAATCCAAGGACTTATACATTCATAAAACCAACACCTATTTTCATCCAAACACACATCATATATACAACAAATTAAGTAATGATATATGTTTTAGAATCTTACTAAAAAGGTGAGAACCTTACTCGTCAAAAGTTGACTAAATCATGGCAACTTCTTATAGATATTGTTTATGAGCTAAGTCTTCGCTTTAAATTGGGAAAATGAGATTTTTGGAGCATTTAAGTGGACAAAAGGGTACGGATTAGGGGTACATAGGCTCGGCCTAAGGTGGTTAAGAGTGAGCATGTGCTTTTTTTGGGGAGGATGTAACAACCTGGTATTTCGAACTATTTGCATCCGCATATGTCGGACTTGAATTGCTTGAAACAAAAGATTGTTAATTTATATTTGGCAAAACTATGCATATACAGTAAATAAATCAATCACAGAATCACAGACATAAAGCATTACAACAATAAGCAGCGGAATAGATAAATAGTAGTTCACGAAGCTAGTATAAAACATTAGAGTCTGGAAAAAAATACAATAGAATCTCAAATACAAATGAATCTCTAATACATAAGCAATCGACGAGTCTGAACATAAGTGACTGGAATAAACTGAAATAACGGAGAGCTGGATAAATAGATCTTCAAACAAAGCTCCAATCTCTAAAGGTGAGTCTCAAATGTTGTGACACTCAGTTTGACCCGAGCATAAAGCAAAACACAAAACACTCGAGTCAGGATTAACATTCTTATATTAGTAAATTTAACTCAAGTGAATGTCCACTGAAATAAAAATAACTTAAAGGATGCTTGGGATTTCCATCCTCTAAGGATCTGTGAAACTATTTACTATGTAGTAATATACGCTATTATAATATGTCTATCAGTAAAGTAAAGTATTAAAATAGCGTTAAGGCGTTACCCATATCCCCTTTAATACATTTTATATATTCCTGTATTCTATACAATGTCGTACGCTCCACCAAACCGGTGTTTTACCTAGAGGACAACCTATAGGTACGGTACAATACAAGCTCGTAAAAGGCGTGATAAGGCATGCAACAAGGGACACGAGGCAATGCCCAGGATAGATAGACCATTTGCGGATCCAGACTGGTGGTAAGGCATAACATCTACTACCACCCACCTCGAGACACACTCCCAATCAAAAGTGCACCCAATCAAATCACAAAGTAATAGAATGGTATCGAAGAAATGTGCCCGATTGGAGGAATGACCTCACTTGGCCTGGCATGGCTCCTATTTTAGCCACATCAAGTTGACTCGCGGGAGTCAGAGCTGCGTTAATACCTCATACAGAATCATCTCCAAACCATCCTACTTCGTTCTGGATTCTCCACCACGTACACAGTTGTTAAAGTGGTTTTTGGTATTGGCAGAGAGTATGACAAATGCTTATTTCACACCGTGGTCATTTCATTTCAAATAGTTCATACTTCATATCAAAATATCATATTCATTTCAAAACTATATCAATTTGATATCATTATTCACTTTAAATAATACAAATTTCTAGAATCATAACACTTTCAAAATTATAACACTTTCGAAATCATAACACTTTTGAAATCATAAAACTTTTGAAATCATAACCCTTTGAAATCATAACAGTTCTAACTTAAACAGTTTAGATACTGAAAATAGTATATATAATAAAATATTTATAAATTAAATAGTTTACATATTAAATAAATTTATACATCAAAATAGTTATAAAATAGTTTATATTTATTTAAGGAGATTACACTGATAGTTTCCCAAATAGAATTGTTTCGTCCAATTCCATAAATCGATTCAAATCAACTTAAATTCCAAAATTCGATTTAAATCAATCCTAGTTCCACACCTTCAATTTCAAAGGTTAAAATTTCAATTCAAATTCTCAATAAATTTTTTAAATTTTTATCAATTTAGAATCTAGGTTTTAACTATCATTTCAATTCCAATAAGATTCAAAGTTTAAATATTCAAACATTTTCAATATAAGTTTCATTTATATTTCAACATTTAACTTTAATCTTATTCAAATTGGAAAATGTTCACTTAATCATTTTAATACAATTAAATAAAATCTCAATTTATAAATTTAAATCAATATTAAAATATTCCGTCTCAATTTTAGTTAAAGTTGAGAATATTTATTTAATCACTTTTTGTCAAATCAAGTTATATATCATATTTTTCAAAATCTAAAAATCAATAAGTTCAAATCAATTCTTATTTAAATTCAGTTACTAACCAATTTAAATTCCAAGTCAACATTAATTTATCTTCCCAACCTCTATAAATAAAGTTATTAAAAATCTATTTTTTTAAATATTAATATAAATTTAAATAAATATTTTAAATATATTATATATTATAAGTAAATTAAATTTTATTAAATTAAATCTATTTTACATCTTATTTTATACATATTTGAAAATAATAAAATTATAAGTGAAATTAATAATTTATATTTTCAAACTAACTTATAAATTTAAAATTTCCAAACATATAATTAAAAATCCAAATTTTACAAAATAAATATCTTTACCTTATATTAAAATAAAATTTATTAAAATCCATACATTTCCTTCCAAACTCAAAAATCATTTTCAAAATAGACCAGTGGTGACCGTATATAATTTTCTATCCCATGGTCAAGTGATACAGATATTTATCATTTAAATCCCCAATTTTAATATTTACGGGTATATATCATTTCAACCCGCAATCCCAAAATTCAAAATCAATCAGTATCGCTTGGGTTTATCATTTCAGCCCATAACGATTATCCCGTAATCTATAGTATCGTTCGGGTATGTATCATTTCAAACCATATGGAATTTTAAACTAACATGGAACTTGCAGAGTAAGAACAAATATGATAATAATATAACATATCAACAACAGACAAATATCATCAGTAACAAATTTAAATATAATATATACAATAGGTTTTGGTGTCATATGTCATAGGTAAACAATGGCAGATAATGACATATATAACAATTAAATAACTAACAATTCAAATCTAAAACATATTCCAATCGTCATTTCAAGTGAATTAAATTTACTATATATAAGAATTCTAATCGTGAGTGATCGCTCACCTTTTGAGGCTAGAGAGAGAGATAACAAGAATAAGAAGCACGGACACGGATATGTGCGAACAAGCTAGAGGTTGTTACGACCAATTTTGGATAGCGGTGAAATAAAAGTAAAAAATGATGAACTGGATTCGACGGAAAACAAAGGGATATATGTCATATATATTTTTCAAAAGCCATTTTAAAAAAATATATATTAAATAAAATCTTTGTATTTTCAAATCAATAAATTAATTTGAACACCTATAAAATAAATCTCTATAAAGATACGTAAAATAAACTCTTGTATATATATAAATTAGTGCATAAACTAATACATAAGCTTTCAGACCTATTATATTTTAAGATCAATGTTTATAACAAAATCAATATAACATATTTTATTATAGTACATACATAACTCAACAACTTATCTACAAACTTATATAACATAAAATCTGTATATAATATATAATATATAACAAACCATCACTTAATTTAAAACAAATATTTTAAAAAACATATCTATATATTATAGTTTACTCTAAAATAAAAACATTTATTGATGAATCAATGTATTTGTAGACTATGCATGCTACTCAAAATAAAAAGAAATATATATACACAGACTATAGGTATATATAAGCAGACATCTCATAAAATTTTATGTAAACTTTTATATATAAGAATAGAATAACAGCCCCAAAACTGTAAAAATCTAATATATATATATATACACATATATATATATAATTCTACAAATAAGAACAGATAAAACCAAAGAACCCAAACTATAAACAACTAATGTATATTACATATATTATACTACATAAAACAAAGAAGCTGACGGTCTGCAAATATGAAAGCAATCTTGTATATATATGCTTACTAATATAAACCATACTTCAAACTTTTACATATATTTTTATTTAAATTAAGTGGGAAATAAAAACTTGAAAAAATGGATTTGCTTTCCTCTCATCCAGCTAACTTGTGCTTCACCCTGTATATATACACAATGAGTGGGTGTATAAATATTTGTATTTTTTTTAAAGAAGAAAATGATATAAAAGCTCAACCAAAAACTGTCAACAAGCCTGACAGGTAACCGAACCCCAAAAATAGAAATACAAAAACGAGAACACTCGTAAGAAGGACACAAAGATAACCAAAAAACTCTAACAAGAAGCGAAAGTATAGGACCTCTGCCAGCAGGCACACCGTACACCCGATAAGCACCAGGAAACCACCGCCCATCCAACATCGTAATCGAGCTCCGGCAAGGCCACTGCCCGAAAACGATGTTGAGAATCAACCTTGCAAGAAGAGATCAAGCCCAACAAAAGACCCTCCAAGATAACAGAAGAAAGAAACGGCCAACCTCCCAGCAACTGTATGGCCGACAGCCGGAAAGGAGCAGCGGAATTCCTCTAAGCAAGCTCCAAACAGATATAGGACGGAGAAACTAGAACACCCCTGAATGCCATATCCTGAAAGCAATAGTCCCATAATGAGATAATAAAAAGGGGGGGGAAGACAGTCAAGAAGGAGACTAGGTAGATAGATCCACCAGTCTTCGGAACGGCAGTCAACCAATTCCGGCTCTAATAGCAGACCGAGTACAGGAGATCGATAAAAGATTCACCAGGCGTCCGGAACGAGAGTTGACTGCCCCTCTGAAAGGACGGCCACGAAACGCCAAGTAAACATCATCCCTAACTCTCCGAATAACGGAGAGGGGGTCCATTGGAGTCTCGTCAAAAATTGCCTTATTCCGGGCACACCAAATGTGCCAGCAAATCAGACAAGGAATCAAGCGAAAGATGATAGAACGAAGGGAACGACCAGAACTACGAAACCACCAAGAGGACTGTAAATCAATCGACGAGGTGATGGAACCACGGACCCCCACTAAATTACCGAAGTAATTCCAGCAGGATCTGGCACACCAGCCAGCGAAGAGCAAATGATCCACCGATTCTGTTTCCCCGTTGCCGCAGCATCTACAACGGGAAACAAAAGGAATACCGATCCGCTGAAGCATGGCTACATAAATATATATATATATATATATATATATATGTACAGAAAATAAGAGGAGGGAAAAGCTTGGCTACATGTTCGAAGCAAGGGTCAGAGCAGGCGAATGGTGCTCGGCTACGGTGAGTGCTGCGACCAGTGGGCTGTTCTTGGGTTCGGAGAGGGAAAAAGGTGGCATGACAAAATGAAGGGGATGGAAAAAGAAACGGCAGTGGGAGGTGGATAGATTCAGGTCAGTGGTGGTGAGGGGTGTCGGATGTTTGATCAGAGGCTATAAGAGGATTTCGACTGTGTGGTTGATGGGTTAGGCGTGGTCGAGTAGGCGGAGAGGTGATGTGATGGGAGACGTGCCTGCTCGGCTACGGGCCAGGTGGAGGAGGTGGTCATCGCGGTGTATGTTGCTGGTGTGGGATCCCGGTTAGAGGGGAGGAGGACAGGCATGCGGCTATTAGGTTCGATGGTGGGCTGCACGTTTGTTAGAGGGAAGGTGGAGTGGCGGAAAGCTTGGAGGCGGGTTTGTGGATCTGGTGTGTTGCGTGCTTGGAGCGGCCATTGTGGGTTCAGGCAAGGTGGGAAGAGGTTGTATGGTGGAGGAAAATAATGGTGGCCGAAGGTCGGAACAAAGTGGGTGAAAGGCATTGGCTATATGCGTAGAGGGGTGAAGGTGAGAGAGGGCGTGAAGATGAGTAGGCATGGAGACGAGCATGCTTCAGACATTATATATAACTTACATATATTTTTAAATTCTTATAATGGAAGCACAGAGATGAACAATATATAAGCTTTGAAATTTTTATTTTTTTAGAAAGGAGGATGGCCGATCGAAAATGAAAGGAACATGTTGGGAAAAATAAATTACACGGGGAAGAAGACGTGCTCTCTTACATTGTTTATATTATTATATTTTTTCGAAATGAAAACAGATAGAAAGTGAAGAGGAAAAGAAAATAAACGAATCAAAAATGTTGAATAGATAGGAATGAAAAAATTCACAACTTATTAAAAACAAGTGGCCATTTATTTTTAGTCAATGGACAATGAATAGTAACGAAACCTAAAAGACTCCAGAAATGGGTACCGGTACGGTTAACCATTTCGTGGTTTTCGCCATGTACCAAACATATATGAATATACTACGGAGATCAACACGACGAGACGAACAAAATGGTACACAGATATCAGTGATACGATCGTCCTATCAAAAGTCGATATTTCGGTGCCAAAAATGCTGCTAAAACACCAGAAATAAGATAAACGGAGCTATAGCAGTTCAAATTCGACGAAACAAAATATGACGTCTCATTCAGAAAATGATAAACATTTTTGTCATATAAAAATATTCAGGTTTCAAAAATATTTAATTTTCATCAAATTAACTGATTTAAATTGAAATCGAAATTACGCAACAAAACTAACTTCCGTATTTCTAGATGAAAATTTGTCATTTTCTATGTTTCAATAGACGCATAACAAATATCATATTTTCATTGTAAAATTTTATTGTTTATTTCAAGCAAAAATTCAGTTAATTACATTGTAAACCGTTAAAATTTACGGGTCCTTACACTCTCCCCCACTCAAAATTTTTCGTCTTCGAAAAAGAACGAGATAGAAGAATAGAACATCGAAGGAAAGATAAATTCAAAATGCATAGTGTTAGATATAATAATTAATTCAATACCATAAATTCATTAGTTTCAAACTGATTAATATTTAATAAATTTGGTTCCATCCATTTTATTTAATCAATAAATTTTCCTTCAATTGATTAAATTTCAATTTATTAACATTTGTTAGAAAAATTTTCTTCCAAAACAAAATTTATTATACTTAACTTATTTATTTACTCCATTTACCTTTAGTTAAGTTGATTCGACTTATAATTCAATTATAACTATTCTTCGTTCATATTTATTTGCTTAACTAGCATTTTCCTTTATTTATTTAATTAATTTCAATTAATATATATTTTGCAACATATATTACATGTATAAACATTTATTATAACCTTATATTATTAAACAAATTTATTCCCTTTTTATTATTCAATTTATTTTCCAATTTATTATTTATAAACCCCCTTGACAAAATATCATTTTTAGACATATTATTACTTACATCATATTGTATATTATTCAATTACATTCACCCCTATCCAGGTAAGTTTTTATTAATGATTCTAATGTAATTAAATACTATGCACTTTATCTTCTGTTTACAATATTTACTATTAAGCAAAATTTAGTTTGAACATTTTTAACATTTAAATTTCTCTTGTGTAACCTTCAATTACATTCACATAAACAATTCAACTCTTTAAATATTTCAGGTGAGTTATATATGTTTTAGAATGAAATTAAGTGTTATACAAATAAATTTACCCTAGTTTCAAGTTATTTCAATTCCATTACTTAATACGGAATTTAAGAAATAATTTTCTGGTTTCCCTTCAACCATTTTGAAACAATTATATACATATATAGATTTTATATATCAAACCATACTCAAGAAAATTCAAATAAAATCCATTTTCTAAAATAAAAGTAGCAAGGCTACTATATGGTCTCTCCACTCTGAGACTCGAAAATGAATGTCGATGAAGCTGCAGTCATCACCGAAATTATTTTCCAACGACAGTAGAGGAGAGTACTGACTTACTTCTTTAAAACTTCTTTGAAAATAATTTCCATTCGAAGATATTTTCAAATAATATATTTCAAAACATTAAAACTCAAATTTTGAAAAGTCCCGAAAATTTAATTCATTTGCAAATCAGATTTATAAACCATGTTTATAAAATTTTATCTCCTTATAACATATGATAATAGCTAATATTTAGGAATGTTAACAAAAAATAAATGATAATCTAATATTATCATTTCTAGCAACCTATTCTTTTAACTATATGTTCCAGCAGATTATACTTTTATGTATGCAAAACATAATCAAACAAAAATTGCAAAATTTGAAAACAATATTTTGTCAATCAGCTCTGTTCAAGTGTTTTGGGATTCCTATCGGTATCATTGACTAGACAAATCGATCGAAACCCCAGATAAAAATTAACAATTCAAACAACACAATATATAAAAAACATTTTTGTATAAATTACAAATACACTCCCTCACAGGATGATTCAAGAATGGATTCTAGAACAGATAGAGATTCAAATTTTAGAGGGACATACCCTAATTAAAGAGAATTCTAACAAAGAGGATAGGCTCGAGAGAAAGATAAGATAAATAAATTACAAAAAAGGAAAGATGGATAGATGTATATTAATCCCGACGACCTTAACCGGGTCAACCGAGATTCATGAATAAGATCGATGCAGAAATTCAATTTCTCGCTTGAGAGGGAGAGAAGTGACATTACCAGAACATCCGGAAATAGTCGGACAACAGGGTGGAGTCCATTAGGTTGAACATCAAACGAAAGATAAAACTGCCTGCTTAATCCTAAGGCAATCGACATTCGATCAAAAGTGAATTTCCCCAGATAGTCTACCAAGAAATGGTTCGCGCTTGACAAGAAAATAACAGCATTGTAAACCAAGGACATAGAAATCTTCGGTGAATCGATGCCTGTTGTAAAGGACTTTCATCCCTTTACAAATCATAATGTGGTTGACGGGACCGCCGATGTGATTAGTCATTCACAAGGATGAAATTGACAGATGAGAATGAAGCAATGGGATGCTCCAGTCAGAAGAATACGAACAAGAAAACAAGAATGGATTTTAGAACAAAAGGGACGTTCCAAAATTCCAAAAGAACTCTGAAACAAAGAGGAGATATTTAAGCTCGAACGAAGGAGATTCTGCAATTTTTTTTTTCTTCATATGCTAAGTTTTGCCTAAACCAGATCTTTGATACCAACTGTAATGACTTGGTATTTAAAACTATTAGCATCCGCACATGTCGGACTTGAATTGCTCGAAACAACAGATTGTTAATTATATTTGGCAAAACTATGCATATACAGTAAATAAATCAATCATAGAATCACAGACACAAAGCATTACAGCAATAAGCAGCGGAATAGATAAATAGTAGTTCATGAAGCTACTATAAAACATCAGAGTCTGAAACAAAATACAACAGAATCTAAAATACAAATGAATCTCTAATACATAAGCAACCGACGAGTCTGAACATAAGTGACTGAAATAAACTGAAATAACTTAAAGCCGGATAGATAGATCTTAAAATAATGCTCCAATCTTAGAGGTGAGTCTCAAATGTTGTGACACTCGGTCTGACCCGAGCATAAAGCAAAACATAAAACACTCGAGTCAGAATTAACATTCTTGTATCATTAAATTTAACTCAAGAGAATGTCAATTGAAATATAACTTAAAGGATGCTTGTGATTTCCATCCTCTAAGGATCCGTGGAACTATCTACTATGTAGTAATATACGCTATTATAATATGTCTATCAGTAAAGTATTAAAATAGCGTAGGCGTTACCCATATCCCCCTTAACACATTTCATATATTACCGTAGTTTATACAATGTCATACGCTCCACCAAACCAGTGGTTTACCTAGAGGACAACACATAGACACGGTACAAAACAAATTCGTAGAAGGCACGATAAGTCATGCGACAAGGCACATGAGGCAATTTCCAGGGTAGATATATCGTTTGTAGATCCGGGCTGGTGGTAACACATAGCAGCTACTACCGCCCACCTCGAGACACGTTCCTTAATCAAAGGTGCATCCAATCAAATCACAAAGTAATAGAATGGTATCGAAGAAATGTGCCTGATCGGAGGAATGACCTCACTTGGCCTGGCATAGATCCTATTTTAGCCACATCAAGCTAACTCGTGGGAGTCAAGGCTGCATTAATACCTCATATAGAATTGTCTCCAAACCATCTTACTTCATTTTGGATTCTGCACCATGTGTTAAAGCAGTTTTCGGTATCGACAGAGAGTATGATATTATCCAATCCCGGTCTCTTTAACAATCAAACGCTTATTTCACACCATGGTTATTTCATTTCAAATAGTTCATACTTTATATCAAAATATCATATTCATTTTAAAACCATATCAATTTGATATCATTATTCACTTTAAATAATATTCATTTCCAGAATCGTAACACTTTCAAAATTATAACACTTTCGAAATCATAACACTTTTGAAATCATAACCCTTTGAAATCATAACAGTTCCAACTTAAACAGTTTAGATATTGAAAATAGTATATATAATAAAATAGTTATAAATTAAAATAGTTTATATATTAAAATAATTTATACATTAAAATAGTTATAAAATAGTTTATATATAAGGAGATTATATTGAAATAGTTTCCCAATTAGAATTGTTTCATCCAATTGCACGAATCGATTCAAATCAACTTAAATTCCAAAATTCAATTCAAATCAATCCTAGTTCCACACTTTCAATTTCAAAGGTTAAAAACTCAATTCAATTTCTCAATAAACCATTTTAATTTTTATCGATTTCAAATCCAGGTTTGAACTATCATTTTAATTCCAATAAGATTCAAAGTTTGAATATTCAAACATTTTCAATATACGTTTCATTTATATTTCAACATTTAACTTTAATTTTATTCAAATTGGAAAATATTCACTTAACAGTTTTAATACAATTAAATAAAATTTCAGTTTATAAATTAAAATCAATATTAATATATTCAGTCTCAATTTTAGTTAAAGTTTATAATATTCATTTAGTCATTATTTATCAAATCAAGTTATACTTCATATCTTTCAAAATCTCAAAATCAATAAGTTCAAATCAATTTTTATTTAAATTCAATTATTAACTAATTTAAATTCCTAGTCAACGTTAATTTATCTTCCCAACCTCTATAAATAAAGTTATTAAAAATCTATGTTTTTTTTAAAATAGTAATATAAATTTAAATAAATATTTTAAATATATTATATATATATATAAGTAAATTAAATTTTATTAAATTAAATCTACTTTATATTTTATTTTATACATATTTGAAAATAATAAAATTATAAGTGAAAATTAATAATTTATATTTTCAAACTAACTTATAGATTTAAAATTTCCAAACATATAATGAAAAATCTAAATTTTACAAAATAAGTATATCTACCTTATATTAAAATAAAATTTATTAAAATCCATACGTTTCCTTCTGTACTCAAAAATCTTTTTCAAAATAGACCAACGGTGTCTATATATAATTTACCATCCTTTGGTCAAGTGATACAGATATTTATCATTTCAATCTGCAATTTTAATATTTACGGGTATGTATCATTTCAACCCGCAATTCCAAAATTCAAAATCAATGAAAATCGCTTGGGTTTATCATTTCAACCCATAACAATTTTCCCTTAATCTATAGTATCGTTTGGGTATGTATCATTTCAACCCATAAAAATTTTAAACTAATAAGGAGCTTGCAGAGTGAGAATAATAATATAACATATCAACAACAGACATATATCATCGGTAACAAAATTTAATATAATATACAACAGGTTCTGGTGTCATATGTCATAGGTAAACAATGGCAGATAATGGCATATCATATTTAACAATTAAATAACTAACAACTCAAATCTAACAACATATTCCAATCGTCACTTCAAGTGAATTGAATTTACTAAATATAATAATGCTAATCGTGAGTGATCGCTCACCTTTTGAGGCTAAAGAGAGATAACAAGGACAAGAAGCACAGATACGGATATGCATGAACAAGCTACAGGTTGCTACGACCAATTCTCGATAGCGGCGAAACAAAAGTATAACACAATGAACTAGATTTGACGAAAAACAAAGGGATATATGTCATATGTATATATTTAAAAAGACATTTTTTAAACATATATTAAATAAAATCTTTATATTTTCAACAAATATTTTAATTTAAACACCTAAAACATAATTCTCTATAAATATACGAAAACTAAGCTCATGTATATATATATACTAATACATATACTAATACATAAGCTTTCAGACCTATTATATTTTAAGATCAATGTTTATAACAAAATCAATATAACATATTTTATTTTAGTACATACATAACTCAACAACTTATCTACAAACTTATATAACATAAAACTATATATAATATATAACAAACCATCACTTAATTTAAAACGCATATTTTAAAATAACATATCTATATATTATAGTTTACTATAAGATCAAAACATTTATTTAGAAATCAATATATTTGCAGACTATGCATGCTACTCAAAATCAAAAGAAATATATATACACAGACTATAGGTATATGTAAGCAGACAGGTCATAAAATTTTATATGAACTTTTATATAGAAGAATAGAACAATAGCCCCAAAATTGTAAAAAAAACTAATATATAAATATATGTATATATATATAATTCCGTACATAAGACAGATAGAACCAAAGAACCCAAACTATAAATGGCTAATGTATATTACATATATTATACTACATAAAAACAAAGAAGCTGTTGGTCTGCAAATTTGAAAGCAATCTTCTATATATATGCTTACTAATATAAACTATACTATAAATTTTTATATATTTTTTATTTAAATTAAGTGGGAAATAAGAACCTGAATAAATGGAGTTGCTTTCCTCCTATCCAGCTAACTTGTGCTACACCCTATATATATATATATATATATATATATATATATGAGTACATATATATACGTATATATATATAGAAAATAAGAGGAAGGAAAAGCTTGGCTACATGTTCGAAGCAAGGGTCGGTGCAGGCAAATGGTGCCCGGCTGCGGTGAGTACTGCGGCCATTGGGTTGTTCTCAGGTTCGAAGAGGGAAAAAGATGGCACGAAAAAAGGAAGGGGATGGTGAAAGACACGGCAGTGGAAGGTGGATGGCTTTAGGTCAATGGTGTGGGATGTTCGGTCAGAGGCTGCTAGAGGCTTTCGGCTGTGTGGTTGATAGGTTAGGACATGGTCAAGTGAGCGGAGAGGTGCTATGATGGGCGGCGTTCGTGGTCGGCTATAAGCCAGGTGAAGGAGGTGGTCATCGTGGTGTATGTCGCTGGTGTGGGATCCCGGTCAGAGGGGAGAAGGAAAGGCGTGCGGCAATTAGGTTCGATGGTGGGCTGCATGTTTGTTAAAGGGAAGGTGGAGTGGCGGAAAGCTTGGAGGCGGGTTTGTGGATCTGGTGGGTTGCGTGCATGGAGCGGTCATGGAGAGTTCAGGCGAGGTGGGAAGAGGTTGTACGGCGGAGGAAAATAATGGTGGCCGAAGGTCAGAGCAAAGTGGGTGAAAGGCAGCGGCTATATGCATAGAGGGGTGAAGGTGAGAGAGGGCGTAAAGATGAGCAGGCATGGAGACGAGCAAGCATCAAACATTATATATAACTTACATATATTTTTAAATTCTTGTAATGGAAGCATAGAGTTGAACAATATATAAGCTTTGAAAAAAAATTAGAAAGGAGGATGGCCGATCGAATATGAAAGGAACAGGTTGGGAAAAAGAAATTACATAGGGAAGAAGACGTGTTCTCTGACATTGTTTATATTATTATATTTTTTCCAAATGAAAACAGATAGAAAATGAAGAGGCAAGGAAAATAAACGAATCAAAAATGTTGAATAGATAGGAATGACAAAAGTCACAACTTATTAATAACAAGTTGCCATTTATTTTCAGTCCATAGACAATGAATGGTCACGGAACCCAAAAGACTCCAAAAATGGGTACTGATATGGTTAATCGTTTCGCATTTTTTGCCGCATACCGGACACAAATTAATATACTACAGAGATCAGCACGACGAGACTAAAAAAAGGTATACATATATCAGTGATACGATCATCCTATCAAAAGTCGATATTTCACTACCAAAAGTGGTACTAAAACGTCAGAAATAAGATAAACGGAGCTATAGCAGTTCAAATTCGGCGAAACAAAATATGACGTCTCACTTAGAAAATGATAAACATTTTTATTGTATAAAATATTCAGGTTTCGAAAATATTTAACTTTCATCACATTAACTGATTTAAATTGAAACTGAAACTTTGCAACAAAACTAACTTCCATATTTTGAGATGAAAATCTGGCATTTGCTATGTTTTAATAGACACATAACAAATATCATATTTTTATTGTAAAATTTTATTTTTTATTTTCAATCAAAAATTCAGTCAATTACGTTATAAAGCTGTTAAAATTTATGGATCGTTACAGAGGAGAGGTGTTGAAACAAGGAAAGAAAGCTTTAAAAAAGAATTTTGAAGTTTAAAAGTGGATGTACTAAACTTTTTAGGCTTTCATAAATATTTAGGAAGCCATTAAAGTGTATATGAAAGCTTAGAAGAGAATTTAGAAAGTAGAAATGAATCTTGAAAATGAAGAAAATGGTAGGAAATGAGTTTGTATACTGGTGCAAAAGTTAAATTACTAAAATAGCCTAAGAGTGCTTACCCTCCACTAGATTTTTTCCACATCATTTTCTTGTCCCCCTCCCTTTCATTTCAAAGCCAATATACATTTATTTACCATGGTGCTTATGTTTTTAAAGACATAACATGTTCTGATAATTTATCCTTTTTACTTTTTAAACTTAATTAATTTTCATAAAATGTCATTTCACACTTTAATAAATTAAAGTATAAATATATATGTATATCCTAAAATGTATTCTAACTTTTATATAAATGTGTATATATGTTACACAAATGTGCACAACGTTTTCTGACAACTTTTCGACACCTAAAAGTCAAAAATTCGGAAAATGATTTTCAATCACATTTTCTATTTTGTTATGAACTAATTATTTGTGTAAAAAAAACTTAAAAAATATTTCAACATCATTAGTTAATATTTAAAAGAGTTATAATTTGAGTTATAAAATCCATTCATTAATTATAAAAATATATTTAAATATCCATAAGTAAAGTAATTAAATATTGGATAGTTGTACTCTCCCCTCTTAAAAGAATTTCGTCCCGAAATTAGCAAACAAAGAGATAACTCATAATAACTCAAAAGGTCATATATTATATAGCATGAAATCCATACAAAGGACATACACTAAGCATCCATAACACAAAAATACATACACTATACATACAAACAATGACTATCCAAACATCAATTCTAGATAGGATTCCCTCATGCGGTCCACCATCTCCCAAGTACATTCTCGGGGATCCTCATTCCACTAAATCTTTACTAACTTCACCACCTTATTGCGCAAAACCTTCTCATCCTTATCTATAATATGAACTGGATGCCTGATCATCATCAAGTTTGGTTCTACCTCAAAATCCTATTGAACCAAGAGCTACACAATCAATGATGGGTCATTAACATACTTTCTCAAATGAGACCTGTAGAAAACATTATGAACCCCCGACAAGCTTTTGGGTAATTCAATCATGTAGGCGAGCGGTCCAATCCTTACAATAATCTTAAATGGTCCAATATACATGGGTGCCAGCTTCCCAGCCCTTCAAAATTGAACAACTCCTTTGATTGGGGCAATCTTTACAAATACAGAGTCTCCGACTTCAAATTCCAAATTTATTCTCCTTTTATCAGCATGACTCCTTTAGGGATCCCGGGCGTCCTTTATCCTTCTCTTTATCACCGCAACCTTTTCAGTAGCTTCTCAAATCATATCCAGCCCAAGTACTAGCCGATCTCCAATCTCAATCCAGTATGCCGGTGACTTACAAGGACGTCCATAGAGGGCTTCGTAAGGTGCCATGCCAATTCTCGTTTGATAGCTATTATTGTAGAAGAATTCCACTAAATGAAGATGATCTTTCCATAATCCTCCAAAATAAAAAATACGTACCCTCAAAACTTCTTCTAGAATCCGATTCACTCTCTCTATTTTTCCATCTGTTTGGGGGTGATGTGTTGTCCTCAAAGTTAGTTTTTTTCCAAAGCTACTTGCAATGCCTTCCAAAATTGACTAGTAAAGATGGGATCTTGATCACTTACTATACTTACTGGGACTCCATACAATCTTACTATCTTCCATATATAAATTTCTGCCAAAGAAGCTGTAGTTCTTATCGGCTTTACCAGAATAAAATGAGCACATTTTGTTAGTCAACCTACGATGACCCACACACCTTCATTTCCATTTTTGGTTCTGGGTAAACCATCGATGAAATCCATTGATATCATTTCCCATTTCCAATTTGGGATTGAAAGATATTGTGGATTGTGCAATATGGAAATAACTAAATATGTATGAGATTAATACAAAGATAGTAGATAGTAGAGTAAAGAAAAAATAAAAGTGAGCACACCAAGATTTTTATACTGGTTCGAACTTCCCGTTCTACGTCCAGTCCTAGACTCCTTCTGGATTTCAACTAATTAATAACCCTCACTTAACCTAGAGGAATAGGTATCTAACAAACTTTTGAGCAGCAGAACAGGATGCCTCAGCAACTGAAGAGGACTTCACAATGCCTGAGTAGCAGAGCATGACTTCTACTAGTATATAAAGTCTGACTAATGTGTTATCGATAACACAGATATGTCAATGTGTGTACACCCTTCCTATAATCAAAATCCTCAAGTATACGAGTATGTGTGAAGATATGAAAGGAAGATTGTTATTATGAATCAAAGAGTATGAATATGTGTTTAAAGATTCAAGAAATGAAGATGATTTGATTGCTTTTGAACGCAGAGAATATAGAGAGTAAGTCAGATCAGTAAATTATTCAAGAATCGATGATCTGGAAAATGATTTTGATGTGTTTATATAGTGCACAAATAGATACAACCTTTTGTTAAGAGATTCAATCAATAGATGCAGCCATTACTCTTCGAATTTGATTGAAATTCTTCATGAGAGGAAGCATCCGTTCAGAAAATATAGCCGTTATACGCAGGTCAGTCGACTGAATTCAGAAGCTTAGTTGACTGAGATTCAAATTTGTATATATATTCTCTGTTCACCGTGCACTTTGCACTAGGTCAGTCAACTGGTCGACCGTAATCATTCGACTGACCTGTGCAATTACGCACAGTGAATTTCAGTGCATATACAAACGAAAATAATATGTTTTGTGTGAAAGTGTAACTACTTGAGGAATGTTTTTAACAGTATCTAAACATATCTAAGACTAAAAAACATAATAAATAATCATATGAAAACTAGTTTTTGAAGTCTCTTCTCTTTGTAGTTTATACCATGTATATATATATATATATAACTCTCTTTTTGTTGCTATCGCCATATAGTCTTTGTCATGAATCAAAATTCATGATTCAACATTCTCCTCCTTTTTGATTGATGACAACCTGTAATTGACGAACTGATATACAATAGAAATTATATAACAAAAGTTATATATATCTCTGCCCCTGAATGTGTGGCGATAATGTAATCTGCATAAAACTTGTTAGTAGACATTTTTCTCCCCCTTTGTCATCGACAAAAAGGAGTAGACATAACTAGTAAAGCAAAAAGTAAATATAGTTCCATAAACCAAAATAACACAAGGCTATTTAAGTACGAGCCTTAATAGAAAAGAAAGTTGAGTGAAAGAGAAAAGAAAATACCATATCCAAATACGATAGCACCCAACTGTTCATTGGCATCTCAGTTATATTCTTGTTCTTGAATGGCGAGAGACTTCCCTCAAGATGATGCTTCACCACCATGTCCACCTCTGCTAGTTTCGCTAGTGCCCGTGCCGGTGTGATCCTCGGATGTGCTCCAGGTAAATTGTGGCGCGGGGCGCTTTCCATAATTGCTCACATCACCTTTGCTGATGATATAACCTTTGGAATTGTCTCTAAATGTGACAGAGCCTCCATCTGCATATGTGATATTTGTTAGCATATTTTTGTCTCCTGTCATGTGTTTTGAGCAGCCACTGTCGAGTATCCATTTTTTTCTTTTCTTAAGTGGGACCTGCAAAAAATAAAAGAATAACATTGGTACCCACTATTTAATAGGGTCCTAAGAGTTAGGTCTTAGGAAACCAAACACAAGAGGGTTCAGTATTCCCTTTATGTAAATAATTTTTATTTTCATGAACATTTTCCAAAAAGGACTTAATATATTTATTCCTAATCAAACTGTTGTTTGTTTTAGAGACCCGTATTTTTATAGTTTTTGAGTTTTGATCCCTTTTTGGTTGAACTATGGTAGACTTAGGTTTAGAAATATTTCTCTTATTCTGCTTAATTTTGGGTGGAGCTACTGATTTCTTAGTATAACCTAGTCCTTTCTTATTTGAGACAGACTGAGAAGTTTCAAAAATTTTAGATAAGTTTTCTCTGCCTTTATTAAAGTTAGACACATTTCTAGTAATATTGTCTAACTTAGTTTAAAACCAGTGTTATCTAATTCAATCATTTTAACTTTTGATTTTAGCTCATGATTTTCAGAAACAAGAGCATCATTCTTTTCTTTTTGAGTCTCAATTTCTTGACTCAATAATGTAAGTGGAGAATTAAAATTAGAAAATGATTCTTGAATTTTCTCAAGTTCTTCTTTCAATATTTTCTTCTCATCTTTAAGCATATCTCTTTTTAATTCTTCTCTATTTTGATTTTCGAGAGCTTCTTTATATTTTCTTTTGAGATTTTTCAAAGTATCTAATAATTCAGAATTTATTTCAATCATGTCATCAAAAGTAAGATCATTTACCTCATTATCAGTAGCCATGAAGCAGACATTTTCTTGTTCATTTTCACTATCATTGCTACATTCAGAAGACGAAGAATCTGAGTCTTCCCATGTCACTGAAAATGCCTTCTTTTTGAATTTGTCCTTTCATATTTATTTTATTTTCGCTTCCTTTGTTCTGGAAAATGTTTTGTATATGACCCTTCTTATGGCAATTGAAGCATTCTATGCTGAGGATGATGGCTTATTGTTGAATTCTTTTGCCATTATTTTGATTTCCTTTTTTGTACTTCAAAATTTTCTTAAAATTTTTAGCTATGAAAGCTAGATCTTCATCCTCTGAATATGATTCCTTTTGTTTTGCATGAAATGCCATATTTTTCTCGTCTTGTGCTTGAACTCTTTTGCTTGTAAATTTACCTCATAGGACATTAAATTTCCTATTAACTCTTCCGGTTTCATGGTAGAAAGGTCGTTTGCTTCTTCAATAACTAAGACTTTTCTTTCCCATTCATCGGTTAAAGAGTTTAGGATTTTAGACATGATATCAAAGTAATAATACTTTTCTCCTATTCCTATTAGAGAATGATAAATATCTTGAAATCGGGAGTACATATCATTTATGGACTCATCTTGCTTCATTCTAAAATTTTGAAAATGAATCTTGAGCATTGATATTTTTCTTTGTTTAACTTTTCTAGTTCCTTCATGAGTAACTTTAAGTGTTTTCCATATTTGATATGCGGTGTTACATATGCTAACTCGGTTAAATTAATTTTTATCTAATGCACAAAACAACATATTCATTGCTTTAGCATTAGCAGTAGCATCTTGTTTTTGTGTTGTTGTCCATGTAGAATATTCAGTAGTAGGTGTAGTATATTCTGCTTGTGTAACATTCCATGCATCAAAACCATTGGCTTGCATATAAATACGCATTCGTGTTTCCCAATAGTTGTAATTCATGCCATTGAATAGTGGAGGTCATGCAGTAGATTGACCTTCAATAAAACTAGTGTTAGTGACAGTGCTGGTGTTGTTTTCCATATTAGCAAAATATCAAATAACTGCGTAACGGTTATAAGATGCCTGCTCTGATACCAAATGAAAGATAGTGTGGATCGTGCAATATGGAAATATACCAAATATGTATGAGATTAAAACAAAAAAAGTAGATAGTAGAGTAAAAAAATAAAAGTGAGCACACCAAGATTTTTATACTGGTTCGAACTTTCCATTCTACGTCCAGTCCTAGGCTCCTTTTGGAATTTAAATAATCAATAACCCTCACTTAATCCGGAGGAACAGGTATCTACCAACTCCTGAGCAGTAGAACGGGATGCCTCAACAACTGAAGAGGACTTCACAATGCCTGAGCAGCATAATAGGACTTCTACTAGTATAAAATTGTCTGACTAATATGTTCTTGATAACACAGATATGTCAATGTGTGTACACCGTTCCTATAATCAAAATCCTCAAGTATATGAGTGTGTGTGAAGGTATGAAAGGAAGATTATCGCTATGAATCAAAGAGTATGAATATGAATTCAAAGATTCAAGCAATGAAGATGATTTGATTGCTTTTGAATGCAGAGAATATAGAGAGTAAGTAAGATCGGTAAATTATTCAAGAATAGATGATTTGGAAAATGATTTTGATGTGTTTATATAGTGCATAGATAGATACAACCTTTTGTTAGGAGATTCAATCAATAGATGCAACCATTACTCTTTGAATTGGATTGAAACTCTTCACGAGAGGAAGCATCCATTCAGAAAATATAGTATTTATACATAGGTCAGTCGACTGAATTCAGAAGCTCAGTTTGCTGAGATTCAAATTTGTATATATATTCTCCGTTCACTATGCACTTTGCACCAGGTCAGTCAAGTGGTCGATTGTGACGACCCGCCTTTCTCAACCCAGAAAGACGTATCACCATTAAGAAAGAAAGGGATAGAAATAGAAAAGAATAGAAAGAAAGAATAACAACATCAGAATCTTACAGCGGAATGGAACAAAATATAATATATCACATAACTATTACATAGTTATACATACATCATAGTCATACAATATCATATAACAGGACTGTCATATACATATATGTCCATACATACATCCAAAATACAGCATACACTAACTACACAGCGGACTACATATATAGATACATACGTTTGGTCTTCTTCCCAAAATAGCTCCTCCAGAAAATCAACACTCCCAAATACCTATCACTTGGCTACTCATAAAAATTTGAGTGCCCAAGAGTTTATGATAAAACAAAATATAAACTCTGGGTCAGACATGGGTCTGGTATGAGTAAACAGGTTAATATTGCTTAACTTTGAAAATCATTTGAAAATAAAGGTATCACGTAAGACTCCCCACAAATAAATACGGGTAAGTTTTTACCTTACGCTAACCAAAACATTTTATAGGAAATTCAGTGATATTATAATAGTGTCTAGGGTTTTCAAGTAAATAGAAAATAGTCGAAATTGTTACATTTATTAAATTCCAGCTACTAGCCACAAAAGTGGGTAATACAAATCAAAACCGTAGGGTCTCGTAGGGAAAGTGGATTTCCAACAATGGCAGGGCTACTGGGGTACCGCCCGTCACAGTACGGGGCCTAGATCACCGTACCGAGGATCACACCCGACCCCCTACAACACAAGGCCGGAACCATTCCTTACTGAACAGTCCCGAACAAGATAACCCCGCAGTTGTGGCCAACAACTGCACACACAGCAGAAATAAAAAGGGACATCTAGACAGGGGAATATCTTGTCCTGCTTGGGCATGACCCACCTAACCTTGCTGCATCTCCCCTGTTTTAGCCATTCCCGGTTGATGAGGCTTGAGGCTACGATTACCTTTATTGAACATATCTTAGAATGCTCATCGTCCGCCTGACGATGTGTTGAAAGCATTCAATCCATACAAGTTCGTTCCAGGTCCGAACGAAACCGAAGGCATTATCTCGTTACACTCATTTTGGAATCACCCTCAGAGTTAATGACGATAACCCTTGCATTTTGAAACTCCATCTCGATCACCACTTGATAAGTCACGACCTAACGTTTAATTTGGATTGATGTGGTTTTTGGAGAATCAAAATTGATTCTTCCGATCCCGGTCTCATCGGAATCCAAACGCCATTTTAAGGGACAAGTTGTCTATTTAACTTAACAGTTCAATTTAATATCAGAATTAACATAACAGATATAACAGATAAATCATACACAGTTATCACAAATATCCATAATATATCACAACATATCACAGAACTATCATCAAACGGATATCAAAGTGAATCAAACATAATTATCAACGCATACCAAACAGTTTGGTTTTGCTTAGCTAAATTATTTGCTTAAGAATAAACTACTTTATTTTATTTAATTAATCACTGATTAATTAACTTATTAATGATCAATTAATCACTCAATTAATCATTAATCATCAATTTATTAATTTTCCAATTAATTAACTTTATTCATTTATCATTACTTAATTACTTAGATTAATTAGTAATAAATAACTTACTTATTAAAGATTGACTACTTATTTAATTATCACAAAATATTTTAATTAAGTCAATTATTATCAATTTAATTAGTTATAAATCTTTAATTAATCACTTAAATTAATTTTCATTTATTAATTAACTTTTAAGTGATAAGCTAACATTCTTAAGATTTAAATTGATTTAACATATGATTTATTTTTTTATTACAAAATTAATTTAAAGTTATTAATTAAATTTCAAATATAAATTAATTTACATTCTAATTACTTGTTTAATCACCTACCTTTACAGACTAACCTTTAATCAGATATTAACCTAACTAACTAATTGCTAACTTGACTTAGTTATAACACATACTAAAACTAAAAATTTTATTCACGTTTATTTAGTAAGATACCCGAGACCCCTCCATTTCAACTCGTGACGTATACGAGTTTCTTCCCGAGCGTTTCCCCTTTCTCACTCTCTATCTTCTTCTCCCTCTCCCTGGTTCCTTCCTTTTCATTTTTTTATAAAGTTGTAAATCGAACTGCTATAGCCACTCACGTATCCGACTCGGAGGCAACCAAAGGAAAAATCGAAGTGACCTCACAAAGCCCCCGAGCAACCCACACGCGATAACAAAAAAACAAAAACCACGGCACTGATCACCACCGTGCACGTGCACGGTGGTTCGCGTTGCCATCGGCGACTCGCACCAACCCCCACAAACCACAAAACGTCACGACTTCCAAAATCCAAACCCGAAACCCTTCGAAAATTTCCAGATCAAAAAATGACCTGATGCTCGAACACGAACCAAGAACGCCTCACCGTGAATTTCCTCGCGCGGCCACCATCCATCACCGAAGGTGATGAAACTCCACCAATACCTCGACCACACTCACCCCTCACCCCTCCTGTAATCGTATTCAACTCGGTCTCTCCATGATGCTAAAATCAATTGTTTTACAGAGCATTGATAATGTAAGCAATAAACCCTATCTTCAATCCAAACCCAAACTCCTTACATTCGAAAATTATTTCGACATTTTTCTTAAATCAAATGGTTTACAAACTTGCTTCCTATCGATTTACAGAGATTAAAATCAACCCAATCTTCCAAATTTGACGAAAATCCATTTTAGTTTCATTTAAAAACTGCTCTTCATACCCTTGTTTAAAAATCATAATTCTTATGTTAAAAATCATAATTAGGTGTATAGAATCTAAATATGCTACTGAATTCACAAATTTAAACATTTGAATTTTGGTCCTTGATTTCTTTTTACCTGTAAGTTGAAATACAATATTTATAACATACTGTTTAAACTTTATAGCATGTTTGCACGCTTTTGTTTAAGCTAAACAAACTTGAATTAGCTCAATACCAAGTTCAAACAGTTATATGATTACGTATTTTAAATTTCTTAGCTTTACTTTGTTCAGATTTCAAAAATTTGGAAGAACAGCTAGCTGTACTATTCAAACAACAGGAAATACCAAGGCTATTTATATAAACAATATCAAAGCACTTACCAATCACAAACTAAAAATACAAGTTTAGATTTAAAATAGGTAAGTTTACTCACCAAAAACAACTTGAACAGAAAACAAGGAGTAGTGAAGAAATTGCAGTGGAATTCCCTGAAGCCTTCCCTTTCTCTGTTTTTTTTTTCTTTTTTTGAATTAATTTATGTTTGCAAGCAAAACAATGTATTCTCAGGTTTACTTTAGGTTTTGATCAAGTTTTTTAAATGAACGTACTATATAGGGGTGTATATATATGTTAAAGCTACTTAACAGGTTGTATTTAGGCAGTTAATATTTGCATTGTCATTTTCTCTCTTTTATTGGTTAAATAATATACACCTGCAGAATGAAGTGATAAGTGATTTCGGCTATAGTACTTGTTAAACAATATGTTATGCTAATTAATGCTTTTGCTTTTAATTATGACAATGTGTATTTAATGTTTTACTGATAGTTGCAATTTGTACAAAGATACTTATCAAATTTCGGCCAGCATATGTTTGTACAAGATACAGATTTTTGTTTTATATTGAAGTGAACTTTGTTTTCTTATGCATCAATATAAACTGTATAACAGCACATATATGTTTAGTACAGAAATATTTTTTATTTTGTACAAGACACAAATTTTGTTTCATTATATTTGAAGTAAGATCTTTTGTTTCCTTATGCATCAATATATTTAAACTTTTATTACCCAAAAATTCATTTATTTGTTCATTTATACCTATATTAATATTATAGTGTTCTCATGTTCATACACTTGTACTTATATAGTTCAAGTTATAACTTATATTCGTATATTTATATTGTTAGTTATATTTACTATGTTATAATTATGGTTTATACTTATGTTTATAATTATGATTCATACTTGTTTTGGATGTTTATGTTTATAATTATTTATATTGTTTTATACCTATGCATTAGATTGCCATGTTTATGTTAATATTACTATATTTGCCTATTTTAAACATTATTATTTCAATTTCATTTTATAGGTACACTAGATTAAATATCAACCATATAAAATCTTTGATTTTAGTGTAAAAGACAGATTTTGTTTTGAATGGTTTTCGAAGCATTCTATTTTTTTTCTTTTATTTTCATTTCAAAACTTTCTTTTATAAAACATATATAACTGTTAAATATCCAAGATCTCATCAATTTAAACATTGACAAGCTTGTATTTAATTTAAATTAGATTAAATATTCATTAAAATATGCTGTCAAAAATTCCGGGTTGCTACATTCCTTCCCCCTTAAAAAAGAATTTCGTCCCCGAAATTTAAAACAACAGTTAATTCAAAAAGCTTTTATATTAACCATCCAATCATACATATCATTCATACAATAGCAAACAAACAAACAGTTCATTCCAACAAAAAATACAAGTTATCCGGACATAAATCCGGTTAAGCATTCCTAAAACTATCGAGAGTTTCCCAGGTACAGTCTCTGGGATCCTCACTCCATTGCACCTTGACGAGTTTCACCACTTTGTTCCTACGTTGCTTCTCGTCTCGATCCACGATCTGAACTAGATTTCTGACTACAGTTAAATTGGGTTCAACTTCCAAATCTTCTTGAATTACTGGCTCTACAACCAGTGAGGGATCATGAACAAATTTACTCAAATGCGATACATGAAACACATTGTGAATCCCAGACATCTGCTCTGGCAATTCAACCCTGTAGGCTATTGCTCCAATTCTTTCCAACACTCGGAATGGTCCAATGTATCTCGGAGCAAGTTTTCCCGTCTTTCCGAACCTTATAGCACCTTTAATTGGGGAAATTTTAACAAAAACCAAGTCTCCGATCTCGAATTCCAATGGCCTTCGTCTTCGGTCAGCATATTTCTTCTGACGATCTTGAGCAGCTTTCATCCTTTTCTTGATAAGCTCAACCTTCGCGGAAGCTTCTCGAATAAGATCGGGTCCGAGCACAAGACGATCCTTCGATTCAATCCAACAAGATGGGGATCTACACGGTCTTCCGTATAAAGCTTCATAAGGAGCCATCTTAATACTCGCTTGATAACTGTTATTATAAGAAAATTCCACTAGATGAAGATGGTATTCCCAAGATCCTCCAAAATCTAAAACACAAGCCCATAGCATATCCTCAAGAATACGATTCAGCCTCTCCGTCTGTCCGTCTGTTTGAGGATGATAGGTTGTACTCAATCTCAAATCTGTTCCCATTGCTGATTGCAGAGCTTCCTTTGCTAGTGAATATAGGATCAAAATCACTTACTATGCTGACTGGGACACCATGCAATCAAACTATCTCCTTCAAGAAAATTTCCGCCAAAGAAACTGCAGTACGGGTTGCCTTAACTGGTAGCATAAAATGGGCACTCTTAGTTAAACGATCTACAATAACCCATATTCCGTCATTCCCTTTCCTAGTTCTAGGCAAACCATCAATAAAATCCATCGAGATCATCTCCCATTTCCAATTCGGAATTTCTAAAGGTTGCAATAACCCGGCAGATTTCTGTTGATCACCTTTAACTTGTTGGCAGATGGCACAGCTATTCACAAAAGCAGCTACATCTTCCTTCATGTCCTTCCACCAAAAGACTCTCCTCATATCTTTATACATCTTCGAAATTCCAGGATGAATATTCAATTTGGAGCGATGACTCTCTGATAAAACTTCCTGCTTCAACTCCTTATCATTCGGAACACAGATTCTCCCATTGATCCTTAGTGTTCCTTGGCCATCAATTTCAAAACTAGGACACTGACCTTTCCTGACTCTCTTGATGATCCTCCTCAACTTCTTATCAAGTTCTTGCTTGATTGAGATCCTTTCAATAAGAGATGGAACCACTTCCAGAAGAGATAGAACTGCATTCCTACTGAGAGCATCAGCTACGACATTTGCTTTCCCCGGAGTGTACAGAATATCCAAATCATAGGATGCAAGAAATTCAACCCACCGCTGATGTCTCAGATTTAGATCTTTTTGAGAGAATAGATATTTCAACGGTTTGTGATCCATGAACAATTCGAATTTCTCTCCTAAAAGATAATGTCTCCAAATTTTCAAAGCAAAAACAATGGCTAGCAATTCAAGATCGTGCGTAGCGTAGTTTTTCTCATGAGGCTTCAACTGCCGACTAGCATACGCGATAACCCTTCCGTTCTGCATCAGAACTGCTCCCAAACCCACTATACAAGCATCAGTGTAAACCTCGAATTTGCTTTTCCCATCCGGAATAGCAAGTACTAGTGCACTAGTTAACCTTATCGTCAATTCTTGAAAAGCTTCTTCGCACTGAGGTGTCCATTTGAATTTTGCTCCTTTTCTAGTCAGCTTAGTCAGATGCGAAGAAATCTTGGAATAATCCCTGATAAATTTCCTGCAGTAGCCAGCCAATCCTAGAAAACTGCGGTGTCTCTGGCTGTTTCCATTCCAGAATAGTTTCAACTTTCGCTGGGTCTACAGAAATGCCTTCACCCGAAACAATGTGCCCTAAAAATTTATCTTCCGATTTCCAGAAATGGCACTTCGAAAACTTCGCCTTCAGCACATGCTTCCTCAGAGTCTCCAATATAATCCTCAAATGTTCCCTGTGCTCTTCTTCGGATTTGGAATAGACCAAGATATCATCAATGAATACCAGCACAAACTTATTCAGCACATCCCTAAAGACTCGGTTCATAAGGTCAACGAAATAGGCAGGAGCGTTGGTTAATCCGAACGGCATAACCAACCACTCATAGAAACAGTTCGGTCCCCTAAATGCAGTCAAGGGAATACTATCTTCAGCTACCCTCAACTGATGGAAACCTGAAGCTAGATCCAATTAAGAAAAGATAGAAGCACCATGCAACTGGTCAAAAAGATCATCGATGCGAGGAAGAGGATATTTATTACGGATAGTCACTTTGTTCAATTCTCTATAATCCACACAGAACCTCAGTGATCCATCTGATTTAGTCACAAATACTGCCGCTGAACCCCAACAAGAAAAACTAGGTCTAATCAATCCCTTTTCCAATAGATCTTGCGTCTGCTTAATCAACTCTTCTCTTTCCCTAGGAGCCATTCTCCTACTGGGTTGTATCACTGGCACAGCTCCTGGAATCAAATCAATACGGAACTCTATTTCTCAATGTGGTTGCAGACACTTAACCTCTTCAAAAACATCAGCGAAATCTTGAACCACATCGATGTCTTCAACTCTCTCTTCAGAAGTCTTAATTCCATGCAAAAGACTGCTCAAGTGAATTCCAGAATTATCACATGACACTCTGGCAATTCTACCCAGATCAGTTTCCAAAGAAACTGTTCTCTCATCACAATTCAAGACGGCTTTATACTTATCCAGCCAATCCATTCCCAAAATAAGATCAAATCCCTTAAAATTCAACACATACGGGTCACAAGAAAAACTGTGGGATAGATAAGAGAGCTTCAAGTCCTTACAGATAGTGTCTAATTTGGTCACCCCTCCTATAGGATTAGATACCAAGATAGGACTGTCTACAGAACTAGGGGTAAGAGAGAACTTTTCAACAGAGTCCAAAGAAATAAAACTCAAGGAAGCACCCGAATCAAACAAAACTCTAATATATTTCCCATCTAAAAGTAAAGTACCTTCTAATACTCCTTTGCCCATCGAAGAAGAAGATGGTCCGGCTTCCAAAGCAAAAACTTTATTCTGAGGCAACCTCTGCAGAAGTGGACAGTTCTTGATCATGTGTCATGGCTGATGACAATTAAAGCACAATGATTTCTGAACCATAGCTGATCCTGGGCCACTCTGATGCGGTTGCTGTTGTTACTGCTGGAATCCCTTCCTAGGACACTTATTTGCCAAATGTCCTTCCTTTTGACAAATGTAGCACTTTCGGGGTCCGTTGTTATTCCCAGGTTTCTTCTTATTCGGCTTTCTCCATTTAGGATCAAACTTTCGCTTATTCGGATTAGTGAAATTCACACCTGAAGCTGCAACTGGAGCCACCGGTTTCTTACTCATCAAACTTTCATACCTCAATGCCATATCAATCAAATCAACAAAAGATCCCTTCAGAAGCACTGTTAATTTCCCATGGAATTCAGGCCACAACCCTTGCACAAATTTCTCATTCTTTTTCAGAGGAGTATCGATGAGTCCTGGTCCATAACAAGAGAGCTCGTTGAATCTGGTTTCATACTCCGAAATAGACATACTACCCTGCTTCAAATACAGAAAATCCTGATACAATTGGGTTCTCCCTGCCGTTGGCACAAACTTCTCTTCAAACAACTCCTTGAATCTGTCCCATGAAATGTCATCCTCAGAAATATTTGTAATAATTGAATCCCACCATGTTGCTGCCCCACCTTGCAGTTGCCACGATGCCATATGCCTCTTACGCTCATCAGTCAATCTCATGCTCTTGAAAATACGTTCGCAAGAGCGTAGCCAGTCTTGAACTTCAATTATTGACTCCGAACCTTTGAATGGTTGCCCTCCGAGATGTTTGAAATCCTTGCATAAGGCTGCAAAACTAACTTGAGACGGTACTGGATTGACAGCCTCACCAACATTTTGACTCCGTCCATTATCTGTTGAAGTACTGGCCCTAACTCTACCTCTTCTTCCTGAACTCATGTTGGTCACCTGAACAGGTACTCAACCATTTTAGATATATATATATATATAATATTATATGAAAATACAAATACGCACTCTCAAGATAAATATAACACAAGAGCCTAGGAACTCGCTCAACCTAGCGCTCTGATACCAACTGTGACGACCCGCCTTTCTCAACCTAGAAAGACGTATCACCATTAAGAAAGAAAGGGATAGAAATAGAAAAGAATAGAAAGAAAGAATAACAACATCAGAATCTCACAGCGGAGTGGAACAAAATATAATATATCACATAACTATTACATAGTTATACATACATCAGAGTCATACAATATCATATAACAGGACTGTCATATACATATATGTCCATACATATATCCAAAATACAGCACACACTAACTACACAGCGAACTACATATATAAATACATACGTCTGGTCTTCTTCCCAAAATAGCTCATCCAGAAAATCAACACTCCCAAATACCTATCACTTGGCTACTCATAAAAATTTGAGTACCCAAGAGTTTATGAAAAACAAAATATAAACTCCGGGTCAGACATGGGTCTGGTATGAGTAAACAGGTTAATATTGCTTAACTTTGAAAATCATTTGAAAATAAAGGTATCACGTAAGACTCCCCACAAATAAATACGGGTAAGTTTTTACCTTACGCTAACCAAAACATGTTATAGGAAATTCAGTGATATTATAATAGTGTCTAGGGTTTTCAAGTAAATAGAAAATAGCCGAAATTGTAACATTCATTAAATTCCAGCTACTAGCCACAAAAGTGGGTAATGCAAATCAAAACCGTAGGGTCTCGTAGGGAAAGTGGATTTCCAACAATGGCAGGGCTACTGGGGTACCGCCCGTCACAGTACGGGGCCTAGATCACCGTACCGAGGATCACTCCCGACCCCCTACACCACAAGGCCGGAATCATTCCTTACTGAACAGTCCCGAACAAGATAACCCCGCAGTTGTGGCCAACAACTGCACACACAGCCGAAATAAAAAGAGACATCTAGACAGGGGAATATCTTGTCCTGCTTGGGCATGACCCACCTAACCTTGCTGCATCTCCCTTGTTTTAGCCATTCCCGGTTGATGAGGCTTGAGGCTACGATTACCTTTATTGAACATATCTTAGAGTGCTCATCGTCCGCCTGACGATGTGCTGAAAGCATTCAATCCATACAATTTCGTTCCTGGGCCAAACGAAACCGAAGGCATTATCTCGTTACACTCATTTTGAAATCACCCTCAGAGTTAACGACGATAACTCTTGCATTTTGAAACTCCATCTCGATCACCACTTGATAAGTCACGACCTAACGTTTAATTTGGATCGATGTGGTTTTCGGAGAATCAAAATTGATTCTTCCGATCCCGGTCTCATCGGAATCCAAACGCCATTTTAAGGGCCAAGTTGTCTATTTAACTTAACAGTTCAATTTAATATCAGAATTAACATAACTGATATAACAGATAAATCATACACAGTTATCATAGATATCCATAATATATCACAACATATCACAGAACTATCATCAAACGGATATCAAAGTCAATCAAACATAATTATCAATGCATACCAAACAGTTTGGTTTTACTTAGCTAAATTATTTGCTTAAGAATAAACTACTTTATTTTATTTAATTAATCACTGATTAATTAACTTATTAATGATCAATTAATCACTCAATTAATCATTAATCATCAATTTATTAATTTTCCAATTAATTAACTTTATTCATTTATCATTACTTAATTACTTAGACTAATTATTAATAAATAACTTACTTATTAAAGATTTACTACTTATTTAATTATCAAAAAATATTTTAATTAAGTCAATTATTATCAATTTAATTAGTTATAAATCTTTGATTAATCAGTTAAATTAATTTTCATTTATTAATTAACTTTTAAGTGATAAGCTAACATTCTTAAGATTTAAATTGATTTAACATATGATTTATTTTTTTTATTACAAAATTAATTTAAAGTTATTAATTAAATTTCAAATATAAATTAATTTACATTCTAATTACTTGTTTAATCACCTACCTTTACAGACTAACCTTTAATCAGATATTAACCTAACTAACTAATTGCTAACTTGACTTAGTTATAACACATACTAAAACAAAAAAATTTATTCACGTTTATCCAGTAAGATACCCGAGACCCCTCCATTTCAACTCGTGACGTACACGAGTTTCTTCCCGAGCGTTTCCCCTCTCTCACTCTCTATCTTCTTCTCCCTCTCCCTGGTTCCTTCCTTTTCATTTTTTTTATAAAGTTGTAAATCGAACTGTTGTAGCCACTCACGTATCCGACTCGGAGGCAACCAAAGGAAAACTCGAA
Organism: Allium cepa; assembly: GCA_030765085.1. Classification (NCBI taxonomy): domain Eukaryota; kingdom Viridiplantae; phylum Streptophyta; class Magnoliopsida; order Asparagales; family Amaryllidaceae; genus Allium; species Allium cepa. The sequence goes on from CM060934.1 coordinate 132,639,482, forward strand.
GCGCCTCACAAAGCCCCCGAGCAACCCACACGCGATAACCAAAAAACAAAAACCACGGCACTGATCACCACCGTGCACGTGCACGGTGGTTCGCGTTGCTATCGGCGACTCGCACCAACCCCCACAAACCACAAAACGTCACGACTTCCAAAATCCAAACCCAAAACCCTTCGAAAATTTCCAGATCAAAAAATGACCTGATGCTCGAACACGAACCAAGAACGCCTCACCGTGAATTTCCTCGCGCGGCCACCATCCATCACCGGAGGTGATGAAACTCCACTAATACCTCGACCACACTCACCCCTCACCCCTCCTTTAATCGTATTCAACTCGGTTGCTCCATGATGCCGAAATCAATTGTTTTACAGAGCATTGATAATGTAAGCAGCAAACCCTATCTTCAATCCAAACCCAAACTCCTTGCATTCGAAAATTATTTCGACATTTTTCTTAAATCAAATGGTTTACAAACTTGCTTCCTATCGATTTACAGAGATTAAAATCAACCCAATCTTCCAAATTTGACGAAAATCCATTTTAGTTTCATTTAAAAACTGCTCTTCATACCCTTGTTTAAAAATCATAATTCTTATGTTAAAAATCATAATTAGGTGTATGGAATCTAAATATGCTACTGAATTCACAAATTTAAACATTTGAATTTTGGTCCTTGATTTCTTTTTACCTGTAAGTTGAAATACAGTATTTATAACATACTGTTTAAACTTTACAGCATGTTTGCAGGCTTTTGTTTAAGCTAAACAAACTTGAATTAGCTCAATACCAAGTTCAAACAGTTATATAATTATGTATTTTAAATTTCTTAGCTTTACTTTGTTCAGATTTCAAAGGTTTGGAAGAACAACTACCTGTACTATTCAAACAATAGGAAATACCAAGGCTATTTATATAAACAATATCAAAGCACTTACCATTCACAACCTAAAAATACAAGTTTAGATTTAGAATAGGTAAGTTTACTCACCAAAAATAACTTGAACAGAAAACAAGGAGTAGTGAAGAAATTGCAGTGGAATTCCCTGAAGCCTTCTCTTTCTCTGTTTTTTTTCTTTTGTTTTTGAATTAATTTATGTTTGCAAGCAAAATAATGTATTCTCAGGTTTACTTTAGGTTTTGATCAAGTTTATAAATGAACGTAGTATATAGGTGTGTATATATATATATATGTTAAAGCTACTTAACAGGTTGTATCTAGGCAGTTAATATTTGCATTGTCATTTTCTCTCTTTTATTGGTTAAATAATATACACCTGCAGAATGAAGTGATAAGAGATTTCGGCTATAGTACTTGTTAAACAATATGTTATGCTAATTAATGCTTTTGCTTTTAATTATGACAACGTGTATTTAATGTTTTACTGATAGTTGCAATTTGTACAAAGATACTTATCAAATTTCGGCCAGCATATATTTGTACAAGATACAGATTTTTGTTTTATATTGAAGTGAACTTTGTTTTCTTATGCATCAATATAAACTGTATAACAGCACATATATGTTTAGTACAGAAATATGTTTTATTTTGTACAAGACACAAATTTTGTTTCATTATATTTGAAGTAAGATCTTTTGTTTCCTTATGCATCAATATATTTAAACTTTTATTACCCAAAAATTCATTTATTTGTTCATTTATACCTATATTAATATTATAGTGTTCTCATGTTCATACACTTGTACTTATATAGTTCAAGTTATAACTTATATTCGTATATTTATATTGTTAGTTATATTTACTATGTTATAATTATGGTTTATACTTATGTTTATAATTATGATTCATACTTGTTTTGGATGTTTATGTTTATAATTATTTATATTGTTTTATACCTATGCATTAGATTGCCATGTTTATGTTAATATTACTATATTTGTCTATTTTAAACATTATTATTTCAATTTCATTTTATAGGTACACTAGATTAAATATCAACCATATAAAATCTTTGATTTTAGTGTAAAAGACAGATTTTGTTTTGAGTGGTTTTCGAAGCATTCTATTTTTTTTCTTTTTTTTTTTCATTTCAAAACTTTCTTTTATAAAACATATATAACTATTAAATATCCAATATCTCATCAATTTAAACATTGACAAGCTTGTATTTAATTTAAATTAGATTAAATATTCATTAAAATATGCTATCAAAAATTCCGGGTTGTTACATTGATCGTAATCATTCTACTGACCTATGCAATTTTGCACAAAGAATTTCAATGCATATACAAACGAAAATAATTTGTTTTGTGTGCAAGTGTAACTACTTGAGGAATGACTTTAACAGTATCTAAACATATCTAAGACTCAAAAATATAATAAATAATCATGATTCAATAGGGATTTCGAAGGGATGAAGTAAATCAGCCGTCTTCTAGTGATCGCCTTTTATCTGCTGATAGATCGGACATCGGCTAGCATAGATTGAAATACCTTTCTTCATCCCAGGCCACTGAAAAACTCGCTTCATATCCTTGTACATCTTATTAACTCCTAGGTGGATACTTAACTTAGATCTAAGGCAATCCTTAAAACTTATTGTCTAAGACCATCTATATCAGGAATGCATAGTCTTCTATTCATCCTTAAAGTACCATGGTTATCAATCTTGAAACTAGAACTTTGGCCCTTCTCAATGCCTTGAATAAATTCCAATAGATGACTATCTTCTCTTTGTTGCTCACAATTCTTTCGAAAAAATTTAAAGTGACTTCCTAGAGGGCCAAAACTGCATTCCTACTTAGAGCGTCTGTCAGCAAATTTGCTTTCCCTGGCGTATAGAGAATATCCGTGTCGTAAGCCGCCAGGGATTCTAGCCATCGTTGCTACCTCAAGTTTAGGTCCTCTTGAGTGAAAAGGTACTTCAAGAACTTGTGATCCATGAAGAGCTCGAACTTTTCACCTATTTAAAGAAGGAAATTACTACAAGGATCCTTAAAGATTAGTAATAAACTAAAGAGGAATAGAAGGACTCTTACCCAACAAGTAGTGCCTCTACTTCTTCAACGTAAGTACTACGGCTAACAGCTCCAAGTCATGCATTGCATAATTCTACTCGTGAGGCTTTAACTGTCCACTTGCATAGGCTATGACCTTCCCATGCTGCATCAACACTGCACCTAACCTAACTCTACTAGCATCGGTATAAACAACCAACCCCTTTCCTCCATCTATAATAGCTAAAATCGGGGCACTGGTCAACCTTTCTTTTAACTCATGGAATGCTTCTTCACACTTTTGGGTCCACTCAAATTTAACATCCTTTTTCATCAGCTTGGTTAAATGAGAGGAAATCTTAGACTAACCCTTAATGAACTTTCTATAATAACCCACCATCCCTAAAAAGCTTTTCACTTCCATGGGAGTTTAGGGTCTTTTGAAGTCTTGCACAGTAGCTACCTTAGCCAGGTCAACTGAAATGCCATCCCCTAGTATAACTTGACCTAAGTATCTCACTTTTGACTGCCAAAAGTGGCACTTAGAAAACTTAGCCTTAACATTTTTCCTTAAATTTTTTCAACACTAATTCCAAATGGAGTATAAGCTCTTCTTCAGTCATGGAATAAATAAGGACGTCGTCAATGAAAACCAACATGAACTTATTTAGAACATCCCTAAAAACTCGATTCATAAGTTCAATGAAAAATGCAGGTGCATTGGTTAGCCTAAAAGGCATAATCAACCATTCATAGAAAAGGTCTGGCCCTTTAAAAGAAGAAGGGTATATTATCCTCCGCTACCCTTAACTTATGGTAACCCATAGCGAGGTCCAATTAGGAAAATAATCCAGCCTCATTAAGTTGGTCAAACATATCATCTATCGAAGTAATGGATACTTATTCCGAATGGTCTGCTTTTTCTACTCCCTATAGTCCATACACAATTTTAAAGAACCATTAGAATTAACAACAAAAACTACTTCCGATCTCCAACTCGAATGACTCAATCTAATAAGCCCTCTTCTTAACAAATCATCGGTTTAACTTATTAGCTCCTGCTTCACTCTCAGGGCCATTCTATGTACGGGTTGAATAACAGGTTTCGCACCAGGAACTAGATCAATATTAAATTCAATTTCTGATGGGGAGGCAAACTGCTAATCGACTCAAAAAAATCTGAGAAATATTTAACTACTAATATTGACTTTAGCACTTCTTGGGATGATTGTAAGGAGTAAAGGAAACTATTCATATATTATCTGGGACCTCACACGATATACTTTCCAATACACTTTCGATCTTGGCTTTCAACATTATACTCCGATTAATGTAGTCGATGATAGCATTATACTTAGCTAACCAATCCATTCCTAGCAAAACATCACAACCTTTAAAATAAAGCACAAATACGTTCCATGAGAAACGATAGGCAAGGTAGGAAATTTGTACATTCTTACAAATTAAACATAGACTGGTCATACCACCAATGGGATTTGACACACAGATAGGGGTTTCCATAAATTCTCGGGTAAGTTCTAACTTATCTACCAATTCTTTAGAGATAAGACCATGACAAGCTCTGGTATCAAACAAAGATCTAACAAAAATGCTATTATTAAGTAAAGTACCTTCCAAGATCCCCTTCCCTTTTAACATCTTCAGTGGTTGAGGGCTCATCCTTAATAGTGTAGACCTTAATCTGCTGACCCTTCTCCAATAATGGGTAGTCCTTAACCATGTGTCTAGGCTGATGGCAATTATAGCAAAGCCTCTTCTGGACCATTGGGGAGATAGCCTTGGCCTGCTAACAGTGTGTTGAAATATGCTCCTTTTTATTACAACTGAAACGAACATCTTTATATTTGTTTCCCTGATCTCCTCCTGCTGGTTTTCCTTACCCTACTTCCTTTTCCAGTTTGGGTTAAACTTCCTTTTATTTGGATTAACGATACCGCCACTGGATGGTGCAGCTGCTGCCACTGGCTTCTTCTTCAAAAGCATTTCATATCTCAGGGCCATGTCTACTAGATCCATAAATGATTCCTTTATAAGAGCAGACATCTTTTCAAGGAACTCTTCTATCGTACCGAATATGAACATCTCACTCTTCTTTAGTAAGGTATCAATAAGCCCAGGACCGAAATGAGGTATCTCATTAAACTTTGTCTCATATTCAACTACCGACAGGTTCCCTTGGTTGAGATCCATAAAATTTCTATATAACCGAGTTTTTACCGCAACTGGCATGAATTGGTCTTTGAATACTTCTTTGAATCTATCCCATGAGAACTCATGTTCTGGAACATTTATAGTGATAGAATCCCACTATGCAGCTGCAGCCTCTTGTAATTGCCATAATACCAAGAACCATTTTTGATCGTCTGAAATGTCCAAACCTTTAAAAATCCTCTCACATAACTGTAGCCAAGCTTGTACTTCAGTGATAGATTCGGGATTCTTGAAAGGTTTTCTTCTAGATTTGTGAAGGCCTTGCACGATGTTGCGAAATTTATTAAAGGATGTACTGGAGCTACGTCCTCAACAGCTATTCCACCCATTCTAACATTCGAGCTTCTGCCATTTGTAGTTGTTGTGCAACTGTTTCCTCTTCCTCGTCCCCTTATCGAACTCATTTTTACTACCTGAATAAAGTAAGATATCTTTAAGACACATAGACGAGATAAATCTTTAAGGAAGGGTACTAATCAAACCTATCCAAGCTGAACTAAATAATAGGGATATATATGTATACGAATAAAATTTACTAATATGCTCTCTTGAAGTTGACTCCAACTCAACGCTTAGTTGTTCACTCAAGCTAAGTTCTGATACGAAGTGTTACAATCCTCCTTTCTTACTTCGAAAGACGAGTTGTTGGGGTAAAGAAAAGAAAGATAAGAAACTAAAGAATACAAAATCACACAATGCATTAGAATAATATACAATAATCAACATAAGATCATATCGAGTCATCACCAAAATAATAATACATCAAAATCATACAGTACAAATTCCAAACTGGGATAGTTATAATTGTTTATCCCAACGTGACCGATACAAAGAACATACATACATACACAACAAAATAAAATAATAGCTAGTTATTGGTGAAGCCACCTGCTCAAAGAACCTCCAAATGCACCCGTAAGAAATCTGGGTCACCTGGCTACTCATACAAATTTGAGTACCCAAGAGTTTTAGGGAAAGAAAATAGATCTGGGTCAGACATGAGTCTGGTGTGAATAAAGCATAAGTTTTTTTAACTTTATAAAAGAAACCTTCAAACCAAAAGTATCTCATAAGACCACGCTGCACATAAACACGAATGGGTTTTTACCTTACGATAACCCAATTTTTTTATATAAATTCATTTGATATTATCATAATGTCTAAGTTTAAGATAAATATTTATATAACTGAAATGCTTGCATCTCATATTTTAGTAATTGGGCACAACTAAGTCCGTAAAGGCACATATTGGAAAATGGATTCCAACAATGACAAGGCATCAAGGTACAACCTACTACAATGCATCTCTAGATAAAATACACCGAGTACCTCACGTGGACTCCCTGCGAGTCAAGGCCAGCTTTACCCATTGCTGGATAGCGCCAAATATGTCATTACCATGGTTGGGATCAACAACATAAATGGGCCCCAAGCATATATAATCTACAATATCGATCTAGATGGGTGATGAATATAACCTAATGTTAGTGAACCACATAGCCGTGAAGCATATCCCCTGATTTTAGTCATTCTCGGGTGTGAGACTTGAGGTGACGATTACCTTCCCTTTAAGTAGACCATCTTGGATTGTTAATAGTGCCCTACAGGTAACCAATGTAATGCTAGAATTTATCCATACAAGTTGTTCCAGGATCGAACAAACATTCAACATTTACTATCTTCCATTTTGGAATCACCCTTAAGAAGAATAGTACATCTTTATAGCATGCTTCCTAACAATCCATTCTGAGCGTTACTAATTTGGAGTGGTTTCGATAAATTATACTTATTCGAAACCAGGGTCTCCAAACTAAGAGATAATTTCCAGGCTTCCAGCTCACTCAATTTTGGTTCTTTTGGAAGTATGTAACCAGTATTGGGGTCCTCACCAGGGAACTCTAATATACAAAACATACTTCCTGAGTTAAAACGGGTCAAGTTATAAATAGTAGACAATTCGCTATTTAGGGTAATTATACAGAGTCTTCATATGGATAACCATATACTTAATTTAGACATGACACATTAACTTTGGTTTCATATTTGTTTGAGTTTACTTAAGGGTAATCGACAAAGAAATCCCTTGATTTAAAACATTTTCCAAAAAGAAAATCAGTTCTAAACAAAATCGATATTTTAAGCACATGTAAATCATAACCAAACATCACTATAATTCAAGCACTTATACATTCATACAAACCAGCAATTATTGTCATCCAAACACACACCATATATACAACAAATTAAGAAGTGATATATGTTTTAGAATCTTAGTAAAAAGGTGAGAATTTTACTCATCAAAAGTTGACAAAATAAAGGCAACTTCCTCTAGATATTGTATATGAGCTAAGTTTTCTCTTTAATTTGGAAAAATGAGACTTTTGGAGGGTTTAAGTGGACAAAAGGGTTCGGCTTTGGGGTATATGGTCTTGGCCTAAGGTGGTTAAGATGGGTGTACACTTGTTTTGTGGAGGAAAGGTGTTGAAACGAGGAACGAAAGCTTTAAACAAGAATTTAGATGTTTAAAAGTGGATGTACTAAACTTTTTGGGCTTTCAGAAATATTTAGAAAGCCATTAAAGAGTATATGAAAGCATGGAAGAGAATTTAGAAAGTGAAATGTCACAACTCGAAATCCAGCATTCGAAAATCAACATTCATACTTCACTTGTACTCGAATGCCGTAGATTCAACCGTCGAAATCCGATTCATGCCGGAGCTTATATTTATATTGATATACAACATCGATACAACACATTGATACAAATGATATCAATATACATCAGAGATACATAACAGCGGAAATAAAATTGCACCAGAAGAAGAGATAACATCTTCAATGCTCTGATACCACTTGTCACGACCCGAATTTCAGCCTTCAAAAATCGACATCCATACTTCACTCGTATTCGAATGCCGCAGATTCAAATGTTGAAATTTGATTCGCACCGGAGCTTATAACACATTAAGTACAACAACACAACGGAAGAAAAATGAATAATTATATTGATATACAACATCGATACAACACATTGATACAAATGATATCAACACACATCAGAGATACACAACAACGGAAATAAAATAGCACCAGAAGAAGAGATAACATCTTCAATGTTAACCTTCAAGAGAGAAGGAAAGAAAGAATCCAACACTATGACACCATTCCTCCAAAGCTCTAAAGACTTTCATCTCCAAAACCAAAAGCTCAAAGAACTCCCAAGCCAATAAGCTCGAACCACCAGCATCACGTTAACTAAGCAAGGTCAGTCATGGATGCGAGCATCGAAATCCAAAGACTGAAGAAGATTTACAAGTGCCACCAAACCAGAAACTTTGAAAGATATCGAATCTATATCTATTATCTGACTATCTGAGAAATTTAACTCTAAACTGCCCATGTGGAAATTGTGGGCACCCAGAATTTAGAAAGGGACAATAAACTCCAGGTCAGCCATGGGACCGGTGTGAGCAAACAAAAAGAGTTTTATTTGAAACAAAACAAACAAAAGGATTTAAAAAGAAATCCGCAATGCTTTTTACAAAATGAAACTACCATAAGGCCTCTCACCACATACATAATGCAAACGCACAATTGGAGAAGATTTCTCCTTATGATAGTCAAACATGCTTGATACGCAAAATCCTTTTGATATTATTATTAGTGCATATAATGTAATTGGATTTTCCCAAAACGAAACTCTTAGTTTTCAAATGATAATAGCTTTCAAAGAAAGGATTTCCACTTTTGTTAAAAAAGAGTTTCAAATTTGAAAAGGGGATTGTTTTGAAAGCTATAATTGAATCTTTGTGAAAGATTGTTGAACTTTGTTTCGAAATTGAAGAGGATCTTAAAAGGTATCTTTTGTACAAAAGATTTGGAATTGAAATGGAATTGTTTTGAAAGGTATGAATTAATCTTTGTGAAAGATAGGTGAACTTTGTGAAGTGAATCTTTTTGTTTAAAGATATGAAAATGGTAACTTGTTTAAACCATTTAAAGAAAGGTTTTGGATAATAAGTTGTGACTTAACTATGATTCCAATATCCATATGCTTTTGAATTAAGCGCTCATTATTCGGTTTAGCCGAGTGAGGACTTTGTGCCATAAAACCCATTTTGAATAGTGATACGACGAAATGGATAGCATTTGAAGACGGTGGTGAAGACCGGATATTTTCGAAAGCGGAAGGATAACTCGTCGAATGTCTCTGCACCGGCTGACCCTCGATATAGAGATTTGATCACCCTTTGTGATGGGGAGTCCGGACGTGATTAGAGATTATCCAGATTACAAGGGCTTCTTTGTAAAGTGCCTTCGGTTCTGTTTGAATCCGGAACAGACTTGTATGGATGTGTGTCTGACATTACACTTTGAGATGTAAAGCTGGTTTCTATCAAATACATTTCTATTTGGTGGAGGAGAATTTATTCTCTTAGCTTAACACCCTTCTTTGAGATGTACGAGCTTAGAGGTTATGTAGTTGATGGTTACTAGTGATACATTCCCAATTTGGTAATGTGGCATACGAAGTGCTGCTGATCATGTGTTGATCGAAGCATGGATTTTGTGAAAAGCGTAGCTTTGTGGTCGTGACCTCGTCGGACCTCACAACCCGGAAATGGTCGAAACAGGAAAGATGTGGCAAGGTTATTAGGGGTCGCGCCCCAAGGGTATGTCCATTTCTTCTGGAAAAAGGTGGTATCATGGTATGGAGCCCAGATATTTAACCTATGTGGTTGCTGCAATACTTTGTGGTTGTTGCTTTGTGGTTGAGGATCCTCTGATAAAGGTTGGTAATGACCGAGGATAGCATACTTGTAGGTGTTACTTCCGGGCAGGAGTAACTCGGCCTTGTATTGATAGAGTGCTGGTTAAGTTCTCGGGGCGTCCCTCCAGAGGCGTACCCATGTGGCCAAGGAAGTTCCTTTGTCTGACCATTTGTTGGAAATCCAATCACCAATATGCGCCTTGTATGGTTTTCGTTGTATAACCTGCCATTTACTTATGGTGGTGACCCACTGTTTAGATGGTAACTATAGTACGCATACAATAATGGTTGCATGCTGGCTAAGATTAATATTTTACTTTTGAAATGATTTCTGCACTATGCACTAATAATAATATCAAAAGGACGATGGTCAGAGATGACCGGGGTGATGGTGCACGTGGACGAGTTACCATTAGTGTCAAACGATCTTGGTGATGAGTGGTCTCGAAGAAGGTCTTGAGTAAGTAGGATCATGGCTCGAGTGGGTTACTGGGTTCATTTGTGTGAGTATAACAGTTGTATATTTTAATAAAACAAAGTTAAAAGGAGAAGAAGGGAAATGACTCGGGTTCGAGCTTGAGATTTTGTACATCTGGCTTGGGGTTGTATTCAGGAATTCTGAACGTTAACTTGGGTTATTGGTTATGTTGATAAGTTTTAAAAATAAAAAGAAATAAAAAGTTTTAGTTTAAAACTCAATCGAGTTAAACGATTTGTTAACCACTTTTTCCAAAATAATTAATGTTTATTAAATTTCGAATCTATTAAAGGTTTGAAAATAATTTTATTTTGAGCTTAAAGTATTTCAATAGATATATAACTATTATTTATAAGTTTATTTCCAATAAACATAATAAATAAGAGGTTAACTGAAAAGATAAAATGTTTTTGGTTGTCAATTAACTTAAAAATCTAAGTTAACTTATGGAATAATAATAATATTGCTTTCAAAGATTAAATGTTTTAAAGATAATTGATGAATAATTACTTTATGCAATTAAATTAAAGCTAATTACTTTGTGTAATTACATTTAAGGATAATTAATTAATAAAGATTAATTAATGTAAGTAATTAAGGGGTAATTACTTAATGAAATTAATTAAAATTAATCAAAGGTTAGTTAATGATTCAAGTTGTTAATCAAGTGATTAAAGAATAATTAATTAAAGATAATTAATTTGGGTGATTAATTAATTAAGGAAATTAATTTTAGGATAATTAATTAATTAATGAAATTGATTAGGGATAATCACTTATTGTAATTAATTAATGATAATTAATTTAATGGTAATTAATTAAGGGTTAATTAATTTATTGATTAATTAATTAAGGGTAATTAATTAAAGGATAATTAAATAATTAAAGGTTAATTATTTAATGATTAAAGGTTGATTCATTTATTAATTAAAGGTTGATTAATTTATTATTAAAGGTTAATTAATTAAAATGGTTTGTAATTAATTAATACCAATTAACCAGGATTAGTAGTTTATTTATAAGTAATTTATCTGATTTAAATTAATCAGATAATTAATTGACCTTACTTGTGGATGTTTGGATTCTTTTGGATGTTGAATTGTTTGATATCCCTGATGTGTGATACTTTGTGATATGAATTATTTTGATTCGAGATATGATGAATGTAATTTATTTATTTGTAATAAATGTATATTATATTATCTGTGAATCTGCGAATGAAGATAAGCGCTATAGGATTATACCGCTTATCGATATTGATGTGCTTGAATCTGTAATGGTCGATGATGTTGCACTATTGTGTAAAACCCCTGGACTACACTATACACACACAAATATGGATTTCATGGGAAATCGGTTAAGTCACAGATGTTTTGAATTAAGATATTATTTGTTTAAAAAGTTGAATTTTGAATCCAAATGGTTTTGGAAGGGTAATTAGGTTGAATATGGAAAGCTTTTTGAAAGGAAGTTTGAAATCAAAATTTAGTTGAATAAGACGATATCTTGTTAAGTTTTGAAATTGTTTTGGAAATTTGATTTGAAAGGTTTATATAAGTTATATAATATATATATATATATATATATGGTTTTTAAAACCATCTTTAAAGTATGTTGAATGTATTATTTTGAGAATTTAAATTCAACCCAAGTTTATACTTGAAAGGCTTTAACTTGAGAAAATGTAATTGGATTTTCCCGAAATGAAAACTCTTAGTTTTCAAATGATAATAGCTTTCAAAGAAAGAAAGGATTTCCAGTTTTGTTAAAAAAAAGGGTTTCAAATTTGAAAAGGGGATTGTTTTGAAAGGTGTAATTGATTCTTTGTGGAAGATTGTTGAACTTTGTTTTGAAATTGAAGAGGATCTTAAAAGGTATCTTTTGTATAAAAGATTTGGGATTGAAATGGAATTGTTCTGAAAGGTATGAATTAATCTTTGTGAAAGATTGATGAACTTTGTGAAGTGAATCTTTTTGTTTAAAGATTTGAAAATGGCAATTTGTTTAAACCATTTAAAGAAAGGTTTGGGGTAATAAGTTGTGACTTAACTAAGATCCCAATATCCATATGCTTTTTAAATTAAGCACTCATTATTCGGTTTAGTCGGGGGAGGACTTTGCATCATAAAACCCATTCCGAATAGTGATACGACGAAATGGATAGCATTTGAAGACGGTGGTGAAGACCAGATATTTTTGAAAGCGAAAGGATAACTCTTCGAATGTCTCTACACCGGCTGATCCTCGGTATAGAGATTTGATCACCCTTTGTGATGGGGAGTCCGGACGTGATTAGGGATTATCCGGATTGCATGGGCTTCTTTGTGAAGTGCCTTCGGTTTTGTTCGAACCCGAAACAGACTTGTATGGATGTGTGTCTGACATTACACTTTGAGATGTAATGCTGGATTCTATCAAATACATTTCTGTTTGGTGGCGGAGAATTTATTCTCTTAACTTAACACCCTTATCTGAGACGTACGAGCTCATAGGTTATGTAGTTGATGTTTACTAGTGATACATTCCCAATTTGGTAATGTGGCATACGAAGTGCTGCTGATCATGTGCTGATCGAAGCATGGCTTTTGTGAAAAGTGTAGCTTTGTGGTCGTGACCTCGTCGGACCTCACAACCTAGAAATGGTCGAAACAGGAAAGATGCGGCAAGGTTATTAGGGGTCGCGCCCCTAGAGTATGTCCATTTCTTCTGGAAAAAGATGGTATCATGGTATGGAGCCCAAATATTTAACCTATGTGGTTGCTGCAAATTTATTACTTTATGGTTATTGCTTTGTGTTTGAGGATCCTCGGATAAAGGTCGGTAACGACTGAGGCGTCCCTCCAGAGGCGTACCTATGTGGCCCAGGAAGTTCCTTTTCCTGACCATTTATTGGAAAACCATTTACTTATGGTGGTGACCCACTGTTTAGGTGGTAGCTATAGTAGGCATACAATAATGGTTATATGCTGGCTAAGATAATATTATACTTTTGAAATGTTTTTTGCACTATGCACTAATAATAATATCAAAAGGATTTTGTGTATCAAACATGTTTGACTATCATAAGGAGAAATCTCCTCCAATTGTGCGTTTGCATTGTATGTGTGGTGGGAGGCCTTATGGTAGTTTCATTTTCTAAAAAGCATTGCGGATTTCTTTTTAAATCCTTTTGTTTGTTTTGTTTCAAATAAAACTCTTTTTGTTTGCTCACACACTGACCTGGAGTTTATTGTTCCCTTTCTAAACTCTGGGTGCCCACAATTTCCACATGGGCAGTTTAGAGTTGGATTTTTCAGATAGTCAGATAATAGATATAGATTCGATATCTTTCGCAGTCTCTGGTTTGGTGGCACTTGGAAATCTTCTTCAGTCTTTCGATTTCGGCGCTCGCATCTATGACTGACTTTGCTTAGTTAAGTGATGATGGTGGTTCGAGCTTATTGGTTTGGGAGTTCTTTGAGCTTTTGGTTTTGGATATGAAAGTCTTTAGAGCTTTGGGGCAGTGGTGTCATAGTGTTGGATTCTTTCTTTCCTTCTCTCTTGGAGGTTAACATTGAAGATGTTATCTCTTCTTCTGGTGCTATTTTATTTCCACTGTTGTGTATCTCTGTTGTATGTTGATATCATTTGTATCAATGTGTTGTATCGATGTTGTATATCAATATAATTATTCGTTTTTCTTCCGCTATGTTGTCGTACTTAATGTGTTATAAGCTCCGACGCAAATCAAATTTCAACATTTGAATCTGTGGCATTCGAATACGAGTGAAGTATGGATGTTGATTTTCGAAGGCTGAAATTCGGGTCGTGACAGAAAATGAATTTAGAAAATGAGAAAAATGGTAGGAAATGAGTTTATATACTAGTGCAAAGGTTAAATTACTAAAATAACCTAAGAGTACATACCCTCTATCAAATTTTTGCCATCTCATTTCCTTGTCCCCTTCTCTTTCATTTAAAAGCCAACATACTATGGTACTTATGATTTAAAGACATGACATGTTATGACAATTTTTCCGTTTTACTTTTTAAACTTATTTAACTTTCATAAAATTTTATTTCACACTTTAATAAATTAAAGTATAAGTATATATGTATATCCTAAAATGTATTCTAACTTGTATATAAATTTGTAGATATGTTACATAAATGTGCACAGCGTTTTCCAACAACTTTTCGACATCTCAAAGTCGAAAATTTGAAAAATGATTTTTGGTTACATTTTATATTTTGTTTTGAACTAATTATTTTTGTAAAACAAAATTTAAAAACTATTTCAGTATTATTAGTTAAGGTGGTATGGAATATATTTATCTCATATAAGATATTTATCAAAATATTCATATACTTATCTCATTGGCATAAGTCTATTCACAAAACAATGTGGAAGATTTCTTATTTCCAAAATCCTATTAAAAGGGTCAAAAAATGTTATTTAAATTGGAGATAAATATAACCTCAAACACTATTCCTTTGGTGTTAAGTATGTACCGAATATCCATACCACCTGAATTAAGAAGGTCACTTAAGGGAAATCCAAATCGCAAATTATTTTATAATTTACTCTATAAATCCTTTTAATAAATATCTTTTATTTATGAAATCTCCTTTTCTTAAAAGCCAACCCATTTATAAACTCCAAGTTAGTTTACATAACTCTTTTATAAATATCAAATCTATGTATATATTTCTTAATAAATTTCCAAAATCATTTGTAAAAGTTCTTTATAAATATTATAAATATCAAATGTATTTATATATTTCTTAAAAAATTTCCAATATCGTTTATAGAAGTTCTTTATAAATATCCAAAATCATTTATAAAACTTCCTTATAAATGTTCCTTATTTAACACAAAATTCCTTTAGTAAATATTTTTTAATAAAGTTCCTTTGATAAACAAAACAATTACTTTAAAACACCTTTAAACAACAAGTTAATTTTAAAAAAACATACTTCGTTTAATTATCTTTAAACCATGTTAACAAAACAATGGTTTAAAAAAAAGTTTCAATTAACTTCAAAAACACCTTTAATAAAATTGTTGCTTAATTATCTTTTAACTCTTTAAAAAGGATAACAAAATCAGATAGAGGCTTAGTGACCATAATGTTTAGTTTAATTGAGTTTAGCTTATTCAAGTTATAACTTGGGTATTTACACAGAAATTAGATATGTAAAAGTAATCAACAATCCACAATCGATAACGTATAGGTAAATGTTCAAGTTACCAAAATGGCAGATGGGAATTTGCTTTTTCTAAACACATGTCTAAGTTAATATGATTGCATAATAGGTTTCTATTCTGCCTAATAGATGTCCATATAAGATACTTGGTGAACTATGGTGAATTGTGATATATTCTACCAAACAGTTGTCAATTATAATTTAATTTAGCAGAACAGTAACTGGCTAAATAGATGCCATTGGGTTTCATATTAAATTTAGTATCACCCATTCACAGTTTTTTGGCTACTTAATATCGCAGACAAGAGATCCTTTGGTTTGAAATCGGTTCACTTATAGAAGAAAGCTAACTTAAAATGTAATTGATAAAGTTTAGGATAAACCTTTAAATGATTAAATCTTAATTAATTATAAATTAAGCTTAATTAAATCTTAATTAATCATAATTTAATCATACTTAAATCATAATTAATCCTTAATAAATCCTAGTTAAGTCTTAATTAACTAACTAATAATTAAACCCTAATTAATTAAAAATTAATTAAATAATTAAACTCTAATTTAATATTAATTAATCAATTAAAATCTAATTTAATAATAATTAAATAAATAATTAGATTATAATTTAATAACAATTTATTAAACTCTGATTAAAAAGAAATTATTACTTAATTAATAATTGACTTAAAAACCTTCTTGATTAAATAAATTTTAACTAGCTTACTTTATGAATACTTAACTGCTAATTACTCCTAATTATCTTTAATTGATGAATAAATTAACTAACTATTTTACCCCTACTTAATTAAATCATAGTTAACATTTATACTAAATTAAGGACTTGAAAATGGTTTCGAAAAATAATTTAGTTTGAAACACTTTTATTTATAAAGTGTTGACTTTGCCGAACTGCATCTATGGCGACTATCACTATAAATGCAGTAGCTTAATGTTAGTTTCTAAGTGACTATCTTTCAAAATCTTTTACTCTAACTTTGTTTCATTTTTAAACATAAGTAAAAAATTCATAAAACTAAAAACAAAGTAAAAACTATGAGAACATTTTTTAAACAAAACTATTAAACTCCATTAACATAGAAAATTTTAACGTCCATAACATACACCATCATATCCAAAGTTTCACATACAATGTCATATCAACATCTAAACACATAACATCACATCCATAACTTCACAAATTTACAACCAACACTAAGCTTAGACTTCATTTCAAGTCTAATTTTCTATCTTATACTACAACATTCAAATATAGCGAAACATATACTAATCCAACAAATTTCAACACATATCATACCACCATTTGTACAACATATCAAATTTAAAAATCTTTTATTTAAACAAGTTCACTTAATTTACCAAACTCTTTTCTAATTTTTCAAAAAGGCAAAGGACTTGTATTGCTTTGGAAAAACTTGATTTTTGAAGACCTTAAGGGCTAAGAATGGCTTGGCCATGGTGCTATAGGCTTGGCCATGGCTAGTTATAAAGAATGTGGACTTATATTTGAAGGAGGAGGAGTTTAGAAATGGAAAGGAGGAGTTTAAAACAAAGCTTGAAATGAATTTAAAAGTTAAAACTTAAAATTTTAAAACTTTGGAACTAAAAGAGAAGCCACGAAAGTGTTTTCAAAAGGCTGAGGAAGAAGAGGAAGATTTGAAAAGTGAGAAATAAGAAAAGAAAAAATGAGAAGAAAATAAAAGAACTTGCTTTTATATAAAAAGAGATATGTTAAATTACCTTAATACCCTTATACCTTACCATCCACTACATTAGTGCCACATCACCAAGACCCTCCACCTCACCATAATTTTGAAACTTATGGCCTCTCTCTATATCATCACATGTCAACATTGATCCAACATGTTGAAACATGTTTTTGTACTTAACTGTACTTATGTTTGCCTATAATATGACACATTCTTTTTGCTAAATTATAATTTTAAACCTTATATACCTAAGTATAAATACATACACACACACACACACACACTCTAATACACAAACAGAGGTATATACATCTGAACTTATTTATTAATGTGTATATTTACACTAAAGCGTTCACAGCGTTTCCTATAACCTTTAGGCGATGAAAAGTCAAAATTTTGGAACACAAATTTAGGTCACATTTTCGATTTTTCTTCGAACTATATATTTTAACTATTTCACCATCATAATTTACTATTTAAAATGGTTTTACTTTAATTATAAAATCTATTATTTTAATATATAAAATTAATTAAACATACGCAAATCAAAGCGGTGGAATTCCGGGTCGTTACACTATCCCTTGCTTAAAAAAATTTGACCTCAAAATTTTACCACATCCTTTACCCAGACACACTTAACACTATTCATCAGTTTGTATGATGTATGTAGATCATTATTGAGAAAAATCTGATTTGATTACTCACTTGAATACATAGCTTACTTCCGAACTAGCATCGTCCACCCGACTTCCTTGTGCGAACTCTAACCAGACTTCTTAATTAGAAATCTCCATTCTCCTTAAATAGCCATATACTGTGATAGAATTTTTTTGGTTCCACATAACCCTCACAAAGTGATTGCCATCAAAAATCTAGTAATAGATCCTAATTCAGAATGGTGTCAAACACCTCAAGTCATGTACTCGTATCTTGGATCGAGAATTATGTGAGAAAGGGAAATGAACTTCATACAGCCTACTACTAATCTAAGATTCTTATTACCCAACTAATTTCTACCCTTCCAAAATATATATGGAAATATTACATAACAATTCCATTTTAGGTTCAAACATTTTAAATTGTACAATCTTAATTAAAAAACCCTTTCATAAAAAATTATTATAATTTATTAACTTGCCCTAAGAGCATATATACAAAACATTGGATTTTTTGGCAAGGCCAACCGGTTTTATAGTGGGCCGTCCACTTTTTATTAAGAACGTAATAAAAATTTGAAATACAGGAGAAAGGTAAAAGCACCTTTACTACAAAGAAAAAGAAAGAAGACAGCACAGGAGTGTGATAGACATATCACAACTACTAAATGAATATCAAAAATAACTACTCCTCCGAAGAGGTAGCATCACCATCATCCGAAGATGTAGCATCACCATCATCCACTAAATCCTGGGAAGACACCAAAGGGACATTCCCCAACAGATCAGCATAGAGGCGGAAATGGGAAGCAAGACAAGGATCATAAGCCACAGAATCTGAAGAGTACAAAAAGGAACGATCTCAGGTTGTATCAACAAGTAAGATAGAATTCGATCTCGCAAAATAACCGTCCAAAACAAGAACTAATGAGTCACCAGACGGTCTATAATAAAGGCATCTAAGGTCTAGATGATCATCAGAAACAAATCTAAAGAAAGAATCATCCAAGGGGTTAAATCTCGTGTCAAAAATTTGATCAAGCCAACACCTCTCAGCATCATCCCAAACAATAGAGGGACAAGGCAGACCAGGAACATGGGCAGCAACAGGAATTGCAGAAACATTACCAGCGTCTAACAATGCAGAAACGGAGGCAGGTCTAGCAGCAGACGCAGGAGGCGAACCCGATGCAGACAAAGGAACTGCCAGAGGAGGGTCAAAAACAACAGGCAAAAGCGGCAGGGCAGAATCTGGAGCAGCTAAAGGATTTGCTGAGGCAACACCAGGGATCACAGCAACAGAAGGAGAGGCAGGCCTAGAATCAGAACATAAAGGCGGACCTTGATCAGACAAAGGAATAGCAGGAGGGGGGATAACTGAGAGACAACCTTAGGAACCCATTTCCTGAGCGGGGGACGAGGCAAAGGGATCTTAGGAGCCGCCGCGGAAGCTTTGGAATGCAGGCATGAGGTAGCCAGGTGGCCAAAAGAGTGACAGGAGGAACAAATATCTAGAACCCAACCATAGCGAACACGGACTTCCGCTACATGCCCGACAGCAAGCTGAATAGGAATAGATGCAGGGAGAGGCTTAAAAGGGGATATCTCAATAAGAGCCTTAGCATACATAAATTTATCACGCGCAACCGTATTAGTGTCAAAGCATTTCAATTTTCCAACATTGCTGGCTAGCCAATTCAACCCAAGGAGAGGCTGAAGCACAGAGGGGATATGCGAGAAGTAAACCCAAACAGGGATGGAAAGAACTTGCTCACGAGCACTCGCCACAGTAGGAGACCAAGGAGTAATAATAAAAGGCATTCCATCAAAAAAGAAGGCTCAGCCTCAAGAACTAGCCGACGTTCGTCGAAAGAGGAAAACTTGAGATAATACATGGAATCAATCAGTTTAACATGCAAATTACCACGCAGCTTCCAAGCTTTCCGACAAACTATAGACGCATCACGAAGACGGTGATTTGGTTCCAAAAAGAAGCCGACCAGATAATCAGACCTAAAGTCCACACCGGCTTGCATAACACTAGGAGGAGGGATCATCACTCCATTTACTTTGACAATTTCAAATTCAATCGGCTTATAGACACCCGCATTACATGGCAAACATTGGATTTTTAATTCTATTCAGTTTTTAAATATTCAGATTCAGGCCCAAAATAATTTGGGTCTCAAAACTGAGTGGACCGATCTAAGCTCTTTACCTAGTTGGTCTAGTAAGAAGCCAAGAAGATTAGGATGCTGGTATCAAAACTCCATCCCAAATCTACTTTTCTTTAGACACTCTGAGGAAAAAATGTTTATTAGCTGGCCCAATAACATCAAATAATTTTTCACACCCTAGAAGTTAAAACCAAAAGACACATTTTAACAAAACTAAGTTTATTAAACCTTACTGTTACATTAATTGCAATTTTAACTTCATCGATTTATCTACTCTTTAATCAAAATACCTTATTATTTTGAAACTTAGGAGCCAAATACTCGGGTTTTATTTCAATTTTTTTTTGAAATGATACTTTATTTTTAACGCCTATAAAATATGCATATAATCCAAGTAACTAAAAATGACATCAAGGAACTGGGTACTACCAAATAGTATCATAAATCCCTTTACCAAGAAAGGTAATACTAAAGAGAAGTGTTTCCATCCGAACAGATCTCCTACTCATTTTTTCTTACTTTCAAGCATTTGAACTAGTTAATTATAAAAATACTTCTTCTTTCAAATCCCTTTTGAAACAATACTTTATATATTCAGCTAAATAATTTCAATGAAATATCCAATTCCAATTTGTTTTGGATTCCATCTGATTCGAACTCAGTTCGATCATATAATGAAAAAGAGAATAATTTACTAAGTGTACTATAATGTTCGTCTAGGCAAACATCCGATCGTCATTTAGAAGATTATTTTGATTATCACAAAACAGAATCGAGACTCATTCCCAGAATCGTCCAAAGAAAAATTCACTTTAAAATTACTTTCCAAAGTATTTATACTCTTAAAGCAATTTATTGTAAAATTATTACTACTTTTCTAAGCATAATTTGAAAACTTTATCAAAGCCACCAGGATTTAAATTTCCTGCATATCCATCTTATTTTCAAAATATATTTTATAATCCTAGTTTATAAAATCAAATTTTTATAAAAACATCTGAAATATTTCTATTTTTTCCAAACTTTGAAAACCATTTTCCAAATGCACCATGATTTAAGTCCTCAAAATTATTTTTAATTACAAAACCCATTTTATAAAGCTTTATAGAATCAACTTCTTAATTATTTTTTTTAAATATTCTAATTTCCTTTTAATAAACAACCATTTCAAAAATCAAATTTTAACTCAACGTTTCATCAAACACCTTATAACCAAACTATGAAACTTAGTTCACAAGGTGTTTATTTCAAAACTATAACAAATTCTATCCATCCAACCTATTCTTTACCAAGGAAAATTCTTATGAACCACTCAACAATAGTTAATGCTCAAACTGGACGAGCATAACTAAACAAACCCTAAATGATAATAATAAAATATTATAATCTCCTAACAATAATCACATCATTCATTACTACTATTTTATTTTTGAAAACCATTCGTTTATATATAAAAAATATATTCCTGGGTAAAATTATTTCATTTACCAGATTTTAAAACAATACTATGTCGATTCGCTTAGTTTGAGTGTTTAGAAACACCTATCGACTCTGTGGTGCCCTACATCTCGACTAAAATTCATAAACCATTCAACCGATAAATCAATACAATATAAAACATTTTTATAACACTAACAAATACGCACTCAATATATGCACTCAAACTCAATCTAGTGTCTCACTTATGCAATCTAAAATGAGTATACTCCACCAAAGCATAGGTGTTCACTCAACCTAAGCTATGATATCAAATGTAACGATCTGCTTTCTTACACATAAAGACGACACTTAATACATTCTCGGTATTCGTGTGCCAATCATTTAAGTTTTCGAAAGATGGATCATTTGGGATGAAAGAAACAAAAGACAGAACAGAATCTCACATTGTGACAAGCAATTTATAATATACACAAAATCTTTACAAAAAGAAATAATCTTTATTTAAACACAACATCAAAGTACACTAAACTATTATCAGCTGGACAGTTATAAATGCCCATGCTTATAATTTCTAGTAAATACAAACAGAAAAAAGTAACTAAAGCAGTGGAGAATAAAAGATACATGAATAGGTTTTACAAAATCCAGCTCGTCTCCTGAATTTTCTTAAGAATCCAACTAAATCTGGAAAATATGCTTGGGCCGACCCGAGCATTATGGAAAACACTGCTCAGGTTAGTCTGTTAAACCCAGCGTGAGATACTTAAATCACAAGGAATTTTATTTATTATAAAATCCTTTAAAATCAAAATGATATCGTAAGACCATGTCGCACATAAAAATAGACGGGTTTTTACCTTATGATAGCAGACACATCTTCTATAGAAGATCCAATGATATTATAATAATATCTAGGATATAAATACATATTAACCATAGCCAAAATTGTTACATTGTTAATTTCCAGCATAATAGGTATACAATCAAGTCCGAAGGCTTGTATTGGAAAATGGATTCCAACTATGAAAAGATAAAGGTCCACCCACCGAATCCGTATATTTCTTGATAAAATATACGGGAGGCTACAACACATTGCATCTCCGCTACTCAAGACCGGTCATACCCCTTATTGGATAGCACCAAACATGATCACCCTATGGTTGATCAAAAACCATAATGGGCTTTGAAGAATACATAAATATCGACTCAAGATATGACATGATCATACCGTGAAAGGAGCGACCCACATAGCCTTGCCGCATGTCCCTGCTTTAATCATTTTCTCGGTTGATGAGGCTTGAGGCTAAGATTACATTTTATATATCAAACAATCTTTGAATGCTAATACTACCCTCCAGGCAGAAATTCAATGCAAGTATTCATTCATACAAGTTCGTTCTAGGTTTAAACGAAACCGAAGGCACTACTCTACTACAACCATTTTGGAATCATCCTTAGGATTACTAGCAAGTAGCCCTTGCACTTTAAAATATCTGTCTTCAATCATCTTCAAGGTGATTTTAGTTCGAAATGCTTGGGTTGGATCGAAGTGGTTTTTGAATAATTTATACTTATCTGATCCCGGTCATTTCGAAACAACAATCGATAGTTTTTGGTAAACTCATCCCAGTTCATTTTGGGAATAAACAGACAACAGAAAAGAGTGGAGATCACCTCTTAACCATTATTGAATGGAGTATTTTATCATTTGTCCTAGGTGAAAAAAACAAGATTTATACACACAGTATAGCATCATCAAAATGACTATGCCATATAAATAACATGTTTCTCCTAGATATTTATAGAGTTATATTTTGGTCCATGTTTGATAGTTGATTATTTATCTGTAAAATAAACAAATAGATGAACAAGCAACAATTCAGATATTTAATTTCCCATAACAACCACCAAGCCTTAGAATAAGTCTTTCATTTATTTAAATATATTTATAAAATATTTATTAAAATATTCATATACTTATCTCACTCACATATGAATATTCATAAAACATTGTGAAAGATTTCTTATTTTCAAAATCTTATTAAAAGTGTCAACAAATGTCATATAAATTGGAGATAAAGACAACCTCAAACATTATTTCTTCGGTGTAAATGTGGAACGAATGTCCATACCACCTGAACTAAGAAAGTCCGTTAAAGGAAATTCAAATCTAAAATTCTTTTATAATTTACTTCTATAAATCCTTTTAATAAATCTCTTTTATTTATGAAATCTCTTTTCCTAAATTTTTAACCTATTTATAAACTCAAAGTTAATTTACAAAACTATTTTATAAATATCAAAACCATTCATATATTTCTTTATAAATCTCTAAAATCATTTACAAAACTTCTTTATAAATATCCAAAATCATTTATAAAACTTTCTTATAAATGTCCCTTATTTAACACAAAACTCCTTTGATAAATGTAATTTAATAAATTTCCCTTGATAAACAAAACGATTAATTTAAAACACCTTTAAACAACAATTTACTATTTAAATACATCCTTCATTTAATTATCTTTAAACCATATTAACAAAACAATGATTTGAAAAAAATCCATTTATAAAAAGTATTCAATTAACTTCAAAAACACTTTTAATAAAATCATTACTTAATTATCTTTTAAATATCATATCTAAAATGATAATAAACTTTAAACTCATTTCAAAAGGGATAAAATGAAATATTTGACTTTGCAAAATAAGACAGAGGCTTAATGACCACTGTGGTTCGTTTAATTGAGTTTAACTTTTTGAACTTTTAACATGGGATTTACATAAAAATAAAATATGTAAAAGGAATCAATAATCCACATAGATGACATATAGGTAAATGTTCAAGTTACCAATATGGCAGACGGAGATTTATTTTACTATACATGTGTCCAAGTTAATACGATGGCAGAATGTGTTTTTATTCTGCCTAAAAGATGTCCATATAACATACTTGGTGAATTATCGTAGAATTGCGATATATTCTACCAAATAGTTGTCAATTATAATTTAATTAGCAGAACGATGAGTTATTCTGCTAAACAGAAGTCAATAGGTTTCGTATTCAATTTAGTATAACTCATTCACAGTTGTTTGGCTACTTAATATCACACATAAGAGATCTCTTGGTTTAACATTAGTTCACTTATAAAAGAAAGCTAATTTAAAATATAACCGATAGAGTTTGAAATAAACTTTTAAATGATCAAATCTCAGTTTAATTATAAATCAAAGCTTAATTAAGTCTTAATTAATTATAATTTAATCATACTTAAATCATAATTAAACCATAGTAAATCCTTGTTAAGTCTTAATTAATTAACTAATAATTAAACCCTAATTAATTTAAAATTAATTAAATAATTAAATTATAATTTAATAATAATTAATTAAATAACTAAAATTTAATTTAATAAATTTTAAATTTGCAGATCTTCCCATTGAAATGCAGGTTAATGTTGCAGCTTTAATTTGAATTGCAAGTTGAATGGAAGAACAACATAAGTTTCTACACTCTAAATCAACAATTTGATGCATGCAGAGAGTATTCATCAGTAAGCAATCAAATGACTTTTACAGATCAAAATTTTAAAGCCTGGGCATCAAAACTGCTATGCATTGTTCTCTGCACTGCATAATAGAAAAGGTGAGTAAATCTCTTTTAAAAACAGTTTGACCTGGTTGTTACTACATGCATGTGATGTTTTCAAATTTATCTTGATGTTACTTGGTTTGTTGGTGATGTTTTCTTAAGGGTTTAGCCTTGTTTGGAAAAACTCAAAGCTGTTCTAATTGGTAAAGAGAGGACAGTTTCTTTGGAATCCGAATTAGGTTGGATCGCAAAAGTGACTTGCGATTAGTTTGGGAATTTATCTTGAGAAATCTTTTGTTTGAGGCTGAGGATTTTAATGTGGAAGTAGAAGCTATTGAGGTAATCAGAAGTTTGTCTACATCTGGAGTTGAGATCCATATTGTTTTGATTCCAGAAGTGATTTTGGGTAGTTAACCTGGTTCTAGGATGATTTTTGGAGTAAGGAGAATTGGTAAAGCAGCTCAGAATTATTTTTGGAATTGGATTTGGTTAGATCTTGTTTTGAGTTGGATTCTGTTATAAGGTTGGGTGACTTAGTCAGATGAGTCACTCAGATTTTTAGGGATTTGATGAACAAAGTTTCCCGGATATATTGGATAAGTTTGTATTCGTGTTCATCAGCAGTACTCTCATTTGGTATTAAATAGCTAAACTCTAATTAAATAAAAATTATTACTTAATTAATGTTTAATTTTAAAACCTTCTTAAATAAATAAATTTTGATTAATTTACTTAATGAATACTTAACTACTAATTAATTACTAATTACTCCTAATTATCTTTAATTAATGAATAAATTAATTAACTATTTTACTCCTACTTAATTAAATTGTAGTTAATTTTTATACTTAATTTAAGACTTGAAAATGGTTCAAAAAAATAATTTAGTTTAAAACACTTTTATTTATAAAGTGTTGATTTTTTTGAACTACATTTATAGTTACTATCATTGTGGATGCAATAGCTTAAGGTTAGTTTCTAAGTTACTATCTTTCAAACTCTTTTAATCTAACTTTGTTTCATTTTAAAACATAAGTAAAAGATTTAAAAAACTAAAAACAAAGTTAAAACTTTAAAACTTTTGTTAAACAAAACTTGTAAACTCCATTCGATTTTTTCGAAGGATCTTAAGTCGACTACATAGAAAATTTTAACATCCATCACATACACCATTATATCAAAAATTTCACATACAATATCATATCCAAGAACTAAACCACAACATTACATCCATAAGTAAAGTTCATAAATTTACAAACAACACTAAACTTAGACTTCATTTCAAGTCTACTTTTTTGTCTCATATAAGAACATTCAAATATAACCCAAACACATACTAATCCAACAAATTTCAACACATATCATATGACAATTTATCGAACACATCAAAGTTAAAAAACTTTTATTTAAACAAGAAGTTTACTAACTAAAATCTACTAAACCCTTTTCTAATTTTGCGAAAGGCATAAGATTTGTATTGCTTTGGAAAAAATTGATCTTAAGGGCCAAGAAGGGCATGACCATGGTGATATGGGCTCAGTCATGATCACTCATGGGCTTGGCCATGGTTAGTTATAGAGAATTTGGACTTATATTTAAAGAAGGAGGAGTTTAGAAATGAAAAGGAGGATTTTAAAACAAAGTTTGAAAGGAATTTAAAGTTAAAACTTGAAATTTTAAAACTTTGGAGCTAAAAGAGAAGCCATGAAAGTTTTTTCAAAGTGCTAAGGAAGAAGATGAAGTTCTGAAAAGTGAGAAATAAGAAATTAAAAAATGAGAAGAATATAAGGGAATTTTCTTTTATATAAAATGAGATATATTAAATTACCTTAATACCCTTGTTCCTTACCCTCCACTACACTAATGCCACATAACCAAAACCCTCCAACTCACCATAATTTTGAAAATTATGGCCTCCCTCCATCTCATTACATGCCAACATTGATCCAACATGTTTTTGTAATTAATTGTACTTATGCTTGCCTATGATGCGACACATTCTTTTTACTAAATTATATTTTTAAACCTTATATACCTGAAAAAAATATATATGTATATATATACTAATACACACACACATATATATATATATTTATATATGTATGTATCTTAACTTATTTATAAATGTGTATATTTACAAGAAAGAGTTCGCAATGTTTCCTATAACCTTTAGTCGATGAAAAGTCGAAAATTCGAAAAATGAATTCCGATCACATTTTTTATTTTTCTTCGAACTATATATTTTTGTAAACAAATTTAGAAAACTATTTCACCATCATAATTTAATATTTAAAAGGGTTTTATTTTAATTATAAAACTATTATTTTAATATTTAAATTAATTAAATATTCGCAAATCAAAGTGGTGAAATTATGGGTCGTTACAATACTCTTTTTCCTACACTAAGATTTTCCCACTGGGTTTTTCTTAGTAAGGTTTTAACGATGTGTTATTTTAATCCTGAAGTATCAAAATTTTTAGAACGAATGTCAATTTATGATATCTATGATTTTACAAGTTGCACTCTTTTCCTCATTCAAGATTTTCTCCATTGGTTTTTCCGAACAGAGGTTTTTAATGAGGCAACAGACAATGTCTATGTCGACTAAATGGATATATGCAAGCAAGATATTGAGTTGGAGAAATCATCATATATGTTTCAAAAGAGACAACTTCAAATTATCATATGAGCATCTAAGATTTTAAAGATGTATAATAAAGTGGAACTGTTATATTTTATGTAAATTATAAGGTGAATATGCTAAATGTTACATGGGTATTATTGCAATTTTCACTTTCTATGACATGCCTATAAATAGAGCTTCATTGCATTATATATTTACATTTGTAGTGAATAAAATACCTTCTCTCTCTTTCTCTGATGGCTTCTTATCTTTTTATAGTTTACAACATGGTTGACATTTATTAAGCCAATAAAGACTAGAAAATTGGGCCAAATGATTTACATCTGCCTTTTTATCCAATTTCTTGACCATCTTCTTGACTGAAGCTTACGAAAAAGGAAGGATCAATCGCAAAATTCATTAATAATAAAATACAACAATTTGGTAAAATGCAAAATATATAAAAGTTGGAAGACAAACTTGTTTGATTTGTAGATTAACTCTCGCATCCATGGAAGAATCAAACAATTACCCTAATTAGAAAATTTAAACAAAAACATGAGTTGAACGGTCAAAATAGATTGAATCTTGTCAAAAAAGCATAAATGATAACTAAAAATCATAGTTTTCAAAACGTGACCATGAGTAGAACCATAACAACGTTCACGTTTTTTAAGGTTTAATCAATTTAATTATTTTAACCGTGCACTTTTTTCCGTTGATTTATTAGTGACCATACAACGATATACTTATCACTGGTACATTTAATATATCAAAATAATCACAAAGTATCATAAATTAAAATAAAAAGAAAACTAATAATACACATCTAATAAGTTTCATATGCAAGCGTGAACTCGTATTTACTTCTAAAAGTCATTTAATAATAAAACTAAGAGTTGTATTTTAAAAACTAGGTACTTATATGGTAGTACATAGTAGTACCACGAGTCTTTAGGTAGTATATAATATACTACATGTTAATGCATGTCTACCTATCTGAATCATGCTATGCAAATTTCAAATCAGTGACATCACTAACCAATGTCGGAGCACTTAACTACTAGAACAGTAGTGCTTGACTTAAAAGCTAAGATTTGTTTCTTCTTCTCAAACTTTCCCAATTTAGAAAGTATGGATCTAAGAAAATTTGTGTACCCCTTGTTAGAAATGCGGATTACGGATCTTAAGGCTAGAATTAACACTAAAGGGGGGTTGAATAGTGTTTTAAGGAATTACTAAATCTTTTTGAGTTTATAATAATTTGAACACAAATGTATGCAATATTCAGACACAGATATGATCACTGAATCAAACGCAGATGCAGAAATAAAGTAAAAGCAATAAAGGAAAGAACACACCGGATTTTATACTGGTTCGGAGTTACCCTACATCCAGTCCCGCACACAAGTACGGATTTCCTTTCAAAATCAATTTTTACAACTACACCCTCGATTTCAAGGCTATGAGGTACACAACTCCAAATTCACAATCCTTTGGGTAGAGATACTTGATTTTACGGACAACAAGTTCACCCAATTGATTTCATAGGCTACAATCACACATTTTCTCGCTTGATTGATTTCACAGGCTACAATCACACCTTTTCTCGCTTGATTGATTTCACAGGCTACAATCACACCTTTTCTCACTCAATTAATTGCAAAGAAGCATATAACTCTGAATAGCACTAAGATCTTGTTGAGATAGTGATAGAGAATCAAACCAGAGATGATCTAGTTAGATTCAATGGTGATTTCGGCACAGTAATGGTAAAAATATATGTAAAGAAATATGAAAGAAGAAGAGGAGTGAAATTAGAGAAAATATGTATGTAAATTCGTTTAAAACTGTCCCTATTTATAGTAAAACAACAACCATGTCCATTCGTGAAACGATATGACGAATAGACACTTCTTTTGAAATTCAAATTTTTGAAATCAACTGCCACCATGTCGACAAGGATAGATTGGAGTTGTCGATAGGCCTTTGTAATTTTTTGATAATTTGTTTTTCTTTAAAAATAACTTTCATCTTGTATTAAAACTTTTTTTTAAACTTTATAAATATACTTAACTATAGTTAAAATATTTAAATAAATATAGAGAATAATGTTTTGGTATATATAAAATTTTACCATAATTTTATATTTAAATCTAAGTATAAATATTAAAAGTTAAATATATTATAATTAAAAAATAGTTTTAAACCAAGGATAATTTGATTTTAAAGATAAAGATTATTTTGAAGCTAAAAGTATTTTGAAACCAGGATAAATGTTTTTGATTCTTTTAAAAGGAAAGTTTTGAAATCATTTTGAAAACAAGATATAATTTTGTAAAAACATTTGACTAAAATTAGTGGATACAAAACAATGTTCCACTAGATTTTTTGTAGGTTCCATCCTCCTTAGGGTTCCATCCCTTTAACAGGCTCGAAGTGGATTCCATTCTACGAATAAATTGGATTTTAAGATGCCAGTGCTTTTCTAGGAGTTTTAACAAAATTCTTAATTAAATTACTTATTATTGAAATCTTGATACTCATAAGTCTTCAATCTTGATATCTTCAGTCTTGAATCTCTATACTGTACAGTCTTCATTCTTGATACCTGCATGGTTAAATCCTGCATATATATATATATATATATATATAAACTATAATGTTAGTATTTATTTTATTATCTTATTCTAAGGTTGTTGTCATAAAAACCATCTTCTTAGAGACTAACAATCTCCCCCTTTTTGATGATGACAACCTTTGTTTATAAAATATTACTTCTATCCTAATAACTCTCCCTAAAACTAATAACTCCCCCTAAATCTATGCCTAACTATCCTATTTTATACTTCTCCCCCTTTGTCATCAACAAAAACTAACTCTAAACTATATAACTCCCCCTTAATCTAGTACTATATGACATGTGATTATAATGATAGTGTTATCATAAATAATCAACACTTAATTCTAAAACTAAAACTTAGTCATTAATAACTAACTAACCTAACTAAGAATCCATATATGATAATACTTAGAATAGTGGTAATGTGAGAATTTAAATATAAGAACACAAATCATTTATTATATATTGTTATATTTACATTTGCATAGAAGATGAAAGTAAGATCATATAACAATAAGAAAGAGAGAAAAGAAACTAATGTGTGCCCTTGAAAATGGGAGATCTATGAACCAAACAATTTGGGTAGTGGAAACAGAAATTTCCACGTTGTTCGACTAGATTTCCATCCTTGTCAAAGCATACTTCGCCAACGCAAATGACTTTGTCGTCATCTTCAGCGTGCTCTTCTTCCATGAAGGCTTCTTCTTCTTCCTCGATGTCCTCTTGCACTTGATCTCTTGAAGATTCTTCATCAATCAAGATTGGATTAACGTGATTGTCCATTAGAAACTTTTGCAAATTTTTAAGGATTTTGCCTTGCTGTTCTTGTTCTTTGGCCTTCTAAGTTGCACTACTTGAATTTCAGTCATTAGTTGCAGTGTATCCTTCAAGGAAACCTCCATTTTCATCACTCGTGCAAGCGTAGTTCATTGAAATGGTCCAGTAGAAGGAGAAGGGAATGAAAAGGTTGAATTTTTGTTTGATTTGGAAGAGGAGGCCATTGTTTAATTGTTTTCAGAAGATAGATCGGAGAAAGGACAGAAATAATGAATAAAATTTCGAAATAAGAAGAATATGTAACAACTTATTTGAATTTTGGTGGAAAAATTTCAAAATAAAAAAATCGTTACATGTCGACAGGGTAAGGGGGGTTGTCGATATGGTACCTATATTTTTACTATTTTATTTATTCTAATTTAATTTTTAATTATACTTTGTTATTTATATTCTATATTTCAGTTATTGAACAAATACCTAATTCTCTTCTTAATTTAGTAAATATAGATTCATTTAAGGGTTTTGTTAAGATATCCGCAATTTGGTTCTCGAAATTGATATAATCGAGAGTAATTACTTCTTTACTTATATTATCTCTGAGAAAATGATGTCTGATATCAATATGTTTAGTTCGAGCATGATGAGTAGTATTTTTGGATAAATTTATTGCACTAGTATTTTCACAATAAATTTGTGATTTTGAGATATTTAAACCAAATCTTTTAAAGCTTGTTGCATATATATTACTTGAGAACAAGCCAAAGCAGCAGAAATATACTCTGCTTCGGTTGTTGATAAAGAAATTGTGTTTTTCTTTTTACTAAACCAGGAAATCAGAGAATGCCCCAAAAAGTGACAAGTTCCGCTTGTACTTTTTCGGTCTGATTTATAACCAGCATAATCATCATTACAGTAAGATATTAATTCAAAAGAATCATTTTTAGGATAAAATAAGCCATAATCAAAAGTGTGTTTAACATATCTTATGATACGTTTTATAGCTTTTAAGTGGGTCTCTTTAGGGTGGGATTGATATCTTGCACAGAGACAAACACTATACATGATATCAGGTCTACTAGCAGCGATATAGAGTAGTGATCCAATCATTCCTCTATATAATTTTTGATCTACATCTTTCGAGAGATCATCTTTACTTAAGTACTCTTGGTTGCCTTGCGAGTTGGTTTTCCACTTGCAGTAGTCAAACCAAATTTACTAACTAGGTCTTTAGCATATTTTTCTTGACTTATTAAGATACCATTATCTAATTGTTTTATTTTCAATCTTAGAAAGAAGTTTAATTCACCCATATAACTCATCTCAAACTCTTTCGTCATTATTTCAGAAAATTCTATATTCATTTCAAAATTAGTTGATCCAAAAATGATATCATCTACGTAAACTTGTACTAGTTGAATGTCATTTTTATTTCTTTTAATAAAAAGAGTATTATCCACTTTACCAATTTCAAAGATTGATTGTAATAAGTAAGATCTTAGTCTATCATACCAGGCTCTAGGAGCTTGTTTTAGACCATATAGAGCTTTCTTAAGTTTGTAAACATGATTCAGTAACTTTTCATTTTCAAAACATGGTGGTTGTTCAACACATACTTCCTCTTTTACAAAACCATTTAAAAAGGCACTTTTAACATCCATTTGATATAATTTGAAATTATTATGATTTGCGAAAGCAAGTAGAATCCTAATGGCTTCTAATCTTGCTACAGGAGCAAATGTTTCATCAAAATCTATTCCTTCTTCTTGACAATAACCTTGAGCGACTAACTGGGCTTTATTTCTAACAACCTCTCCTTATTCATTCATTTTATTTTTATAAACCCATTTAGTTCCAATTATAGTTTTATTTTCAGGTCTAGGAACGAGTTTCCAAACATCATTTCTAGTGAATTGATTTAGTTCTTCTTGCATAACCAAAATTCATGAATCATCAGTTGATGCTTCTTTTGGATTTTTGGGTTCAATAGTTGATATAAAGGCTACATTTCTCATTTTACTTAGTTGATTTCTAGTTGTAACTATAGATTGCATATCTTCTAGTATATTTTCTATAGGATGATCTTTTAAAAGTTTAATCTTTTTATTAGGATGATTAATTTCATTATTAGTTTCAGATGACTCTTGATTTTGAATGATTAAATCCTCTTCATCATTTATATCTTCAAACTTTTTGAAAATTTCATCGAATGAAGCATGCATTGTTTCTTCGATGGTGTTAGTTCTTAAATTAAACACTCTGTACGCTTTACTTCTATTAGAATATCCAATAAAGACACCTTTGTCGGATTCGGGATCAAATTAATCTAAGTTATCTTTTGTATTTAAAATAAAACATTTACTTTCAAAAATTCTAAAATAAGATACCTTAAGTTTCTTTGAGTGAAGAAGTTCATAAGATGTCTTATCAGTTAAAGGTCTAATTAAAATTCTACTTAAAATATAACAGGAGATAGCAACTGCTTCTTCCCAAAAATACTTTGGTAATTTACTATCTCAAAGCATAGTTCTCGCACACTCTTAAATCGTCCTATTTTTATGTCCTACTACTCTGTTTTGTTGTGCAGTTCTTGGAAATGAAAAATTGTGAGTTATTCCCTTTTTATTGCAGAATTCCTCAAACTTTTCATTTTCATATTCACCACCGTGATCACTACGGATGGTTATAATTTTTAGAGAAAGTTGATTTTAAATCCTTTTTGTAAAGTTCTTAAAACATTCAAAAGTATCACTTTTATGTTTCAAAAATATTGTCCATATAAATCTAGAATAATCATCTACAATTACAAAAACATATTTACTATGATTTATTGACAGAATTTGAGATGGACCAAATAAATCAAGATGAAGTAATTCAAGAGGTTTTGAAGTTGAAATCATATCTTTTAATTTAAAGGAACTTTTTCTAAGTTTTCCTAATTGACATGCATCACATAAACTATCTACTTTAAAGTTCATTTTAGGGAGACCTCTTACTAGATCATGATTTGACAGTCTAGATAAGAGTTTGAAATTCAAATGCCTAAATCTCTTATGCCAAATCCAAGGGTCACTTGTATTTTCCAAAAGACACAGATTATCATTTGAAATTTTCATACTAAGAATATAAATATTATTTTTCCTAATTCCGTCAAATATTATGGTTGAATTATTATCTTCAATGTGACACTTATCCTTTTCAAATTTAATTTTATATCCTTTATCACAAAGTTGACTAATACTTAGTAGATTAAGTTTTAGATTCTTAACTAGCAAAACATTAGTAATAATAGGAGTTTCAGAATTACCGACTTTGCCGATGCCAATCACATATCCTTTTGAGTTGTCTTCAAAGTTAACCAGTCCTCCGTCATTGTATATTATATCATTCAGCATATCTGGATTACCAGTCATGTGTCTAGAGCATCCACTATCGAGTATTCATTTATTCTTTTTGATCTGCACAATTTGTCCATTGTGAATTGATTCCTCAACACCCATAAAGCATGTTTCCTGCACATCATACAATTTTGATAGACAACTTGAATTTGAATATTTATTATATGCAGACTCAAGAGACAATGATGATCTGAATATTTCTAAACTAGTATTAACAATTTTTTTTAAACATAGCCATTTTAAAAGCTTTTTCAAAAATCATATTATGAAACTTTGAAAACCTTGCTCTGATACCAAATGTTAGAAATGCGGATTACAGATCTTAAGGCTAGAATTAACATTAGAGGGAGGGTGAATAGTGTTTTGAGGAATTACTAAATCTTTTTGCGTTTATATAAATTTGAACACAAATGTATGTAATATTCAGACATAGATATGATCATTGAATCAAACATAGATGCAGAAATAAAGTAAAAGCAATAAAGGAAAGAACACAACGGATTTTATACTGGTTTGGAGTTATCCTACTGTAGGATCGATTTCACCCTAGAGGGGGGGTGAATAGGGTGATAGTATAAATTATAAAAATTAATCGCAGAAGCTTATAAATTAATTTCAATTCAGATCACAGAATAGCAGCACAGATATCGCAGAATATAAAATAACAGAATAAAACAGAACAACACAGAATTTACCCAGCTTCGGCAAAACCCTGCCTACGTGCTGCCCCCAAGGTTTCTACTAGAAATTAGATAGTCCCTCGCTTACACACGTAAACTCGCTATACCCGCTATTGACTAATCTGATTCTACGCTCAAAACCCTGACCACAACTCAACCACCGAGTTGCGAATTCCCAAACTACACACCGTAGTTTGTCCCCTAGTCACACGACTAGAAAATTAAAAACGGTTTAAAAGAAAAAATACAATTTAAAAACAATTTAAATACAAAACCCTATTTAATAAAAACTAAGCCCAAATTAATAAAACAAAGGCCGGCCCCTTATTCACTTCTTCAACCCGTTCCTTTTATTTTTTCGTTCGTGAAAAAATGGCCGCTCCTCTTGCAGATTTAGGGCTTCGTCCCTTTGGTGCCGTGCTCTTAAATTAGGGTTTCAAATTGAAGTCGCTGCCTTTGTTGGTTGATTGCAATCACTGTTTCTCTGATTTGCTTCAATTGTTTGCGGCTTCTCCTCCTTGATCGAGTTCGATTGCTTCGGTATGTAATTTGTGCTTTTTGCTTTTTCTAATCTTTCGTACTTGAACTCGATGATCGATTGCCTGTGATGATTAGGGTTCTTATAGGATTTGATTTCCTAGAATTGCGTTCGTATATGTTGATTTGAATTTGTCAAATTCTTCATCTCGGCCACTTTATTATTCTTGAACAATTGAGATTGATTCTGACTTGTTCAAAATGAATATGCTTTCGGTGATTTATTTTGTGATGACCACGGTGTTGATTTCTACTGCTTCGGCCTTGACTCGTTCAACTTGAAATTGTTTTGATTTCTAAAGTTACGGCTTTGACTTTCTCAAAGATGCGTACTTGATACACTGTCATGAATTCGAATTTTTTGTACTGTTAAACTTCGTTCATTTGTACTTTGTTTCTTTATAATGCTCGAACTTGTTCATGTGATTCATGCTTTATTTTGACCTGATCTAGTAGTTGTACACTTTGTAGTCTGCATTTCATATGCTTGCAACCTTGCTACTGTATTCATGAGTTTTGATGCATATTGCAATTTGGACATGGTTTCATACTTGTTGTCATTTGCAACCGGTCTCTGTGCATTTCTCTGCTTGACTTCGACTTGGTTTTTGACTTGTTCAACATTGATTTCACTGCCACTTCGACTTGTACCTTGGTCTTGAACATTGCTGTGTCCATATGGTATTCAGTACTATGGCATTGTTGTTGTGGTATGTAGTTTTCAGTTGCACGTATATATGTATTTACTTTGAGCATTCATTCAAGTTGTATTCATATTTGTTGTTGTCGGTTTGCCTTGTATTACTGAGTTACATTGAGTAGCTATCGTCTGCACTTGCACACTTTTATCATTGCTGCCTGGTCTTCCCCCTACTACAAGACTAGTCCATTGCTACACTGTCTTGGCAGCTGAAACAAGAGCATGTGATACTTTTTCTGGCTTCAGTTGCTTCATTTGCATACTGCTACTTGTCTGTAGCCTTTGTTGAGTCTTTTGTCGTCTGCTCTGAACTTTTGATCATGTTGCCTTCGTGTTGTTGTTTGCTTCATGCACCTTACTGCTTTGAACTTCTGGTTGGTTTGGCCTGGACTTCACTTGACCATTGCTCCATGTATACTTGGTGCTTGATTTGGGTTCATACTTGTTCATGTGTACATCTGTGTGTCTTTTGCTCTGTTCTCACTAACCATGTGGTCTGGAATGATTTCGACATTGATTTTTGTGTTATTTGAAGTTACCACTTACCTGACCCTTCCATATGCTCTCTGATAATGTTGAACTTCACTGTTGCATTCCATTTGTGTTTGCTGTCAGTTGATGTTCTGTTGCACTTGGGTTCTGTGCATTCCTAGTTGCCTCTTTGATGATTCATTGATGAATATGTTGAATTGAGCTCGACATTGTTGTTTACTTGTTTACTGTCTTGTTTATATTAGACTAGTCGACACTTGATTCTTGAGTTTTTGCCATTTGCACTTGTGTTGAATCCAGTTTCACAACTCGGGTTTGACCTTGTGCTCGTGTCGTGATTTTCAATGTTATTGCACGTGTGTTGAACCCGGTTTTTCATTTGGGTTTGACCTGTGCTCACCTGTCCCTGTAAATCAATCAAGTGTATATATCGGCGTGCACGGCCTTGTGGCATATACAGTAATACACTGTGTATGTCACAAGTTGTTCGTGTATGATGAATTCAAATTTAAATTATGACGAACAACCCAAATAACTGAGGCAAATCATATTTTCAAAAACCATATTTTATTTTTGAATTGCAAATATATTTCTTTTTCAATTTTACTGCGTTAGTTTATATTTTTGCAGATTTCTCAGATGCTGGATTCAAACTGGAATGCAGTTGAAGATAAATCGAGTGTGAGTGATATGTAGTGAGGTGATGATATGTAAAATAGTGATGTAATTGAATTTGTATCAAAGTTGTATAGTGAATAGTGAGAGCTTGAATTTGTATACTATTCAAAATTGTAATAAATATTTGTTTGAATAAAATATTCGTTTGAATTCAAATTCCGTGTTATTTATTTTATTCAGCAAATATTTATTTAATCTGTGAAAAATAAAATAGTATATTATCAAATACATTTAAACAAATGTATATATGTTTATTATCATCAAACAAAAATCATATAAGCGCATATTCAACAATCTCCCCCTTTTGATGATAACAAACATATATTTAAGATTTTGAATGTATTAAATGTATTTGATTATGGATATATCCTAATTGCTCCCCCTATTTAAATGCTTCCTCTCTACACAAAACTCCCCCTACATATATGCATACAAATAAAATATGCAAATGAGTCTAGATGCAAAATGGAAAATTATTTGACCTTTGCTTGATTTTATTTGACAAAATCTTAACTTTTCTCTCCCCCTTTTGTTATCAGCAAAAGAATAATAGTGTTAGAGAAAATAGAGATAAAGTAATCGATATCAATCCAACATTAAAACTCAATTGAATATAAATATTAAATTTCAATAAAAAGTCAAACAAAAATCATAAATATTTTGTTAGGCGCATATTCCACTTTTAGAACGATGGAATGATATAATCATATAAAACCATACAGTTGTGTCTATTTGTGGAATATTTATATCAGGAATTTGAATAACTACTAACCATGCATAACCGTTAGGACTTTTAAATGAGATTAGTAGTATTCCAATTTTATTTAAAAAAAATGAATTCAAGTATCTTCTAACCACGCATAACCGTGAGGACTTTTAAATGGGATTAGAATCAACTTGTTTAAAAAAAATCAACTTTTGATATGCGTTCCATACATGCATAACCGTGAGGACTTTTAAATGAGCATGGAAGCACATAACAAATTCCAAGTAATTCACCCATGCATAACCGTGAGGACTTTTAAATGAGAGTGAATACTTTGGTATTTATTTATTTATTTATTTATTTATTTTATTTTTTATTTATTTTGTTTTAAAAAAAAATGTGAAAAATGAAAAACGAACGATTCCTGTTTAAAGTACCACATATCGACAAACTATATAGAATTTTAATGAGTGATGGTCGTTAGAAATATGATAGATATAGAGATGGTCATGGAATTTTTACCAACAAATTTTTTTTATAACTCTTGTTTAAATTTTTAAAGAAATTTTCTATTTATACTTTCTCGAGTTATAATATATGATCAATATCAACACTCATTACTTTTTCAATCACTATTTTTCTTTTTGATAATCATTTGGGAGTCAGATTAGTCAAAATAGTCATTTAAAATCAACTCAAAAATAATTATGAAATTAATTTTTCAAAAAATGACTAATCTGAAAATATGGTCAAAAATGATTTTCTCCAGGGGGATTTTAAAGAAAATTTTTTGCTATTTGAAAATTATTTGAAATGAAGAATATGCAGATATTTTCTTTGAATCACGATGCAGTTACTAAATGTCTCAACAAAAATCACGTTTCACTAATAATTTTTCTATCAAGTAGATTACCAGTGAAATCTGCATCTGAATTTCTCTTTCACTCAAAAAAAATTATCATCAATTGAATTTTATAGACCAAAACATGAAGTGTGCACCAAAAATTTCAAATTCAATTTTAACAACAATTTAAATGACATTCTTTTGAATCTGAATTGAAGCCGTGTAAATAATCGAAAAAAAAACCTTGAATATAGAGTTAGCCGAATTATAACCAATTGTATAATTATCCAACAAAACACTATTTTTAATCCAAACTGATATATATGAAGTAATTCAAAGAATCTAGAGAATTTTATAGTGTTTTTGGCATAAGAATATAATCGGCCAACTATTTTGAATAAGTCAGAATCAAAATTATCATCTTTTCATCAATCTCAATATTGGCTGATTTTAATTCAGAATACGGTGCAGATTATCACATTTAATATATCGTTTAAAACATACCATTACCTGTTTTATCTTTACGATATTTTTCGTTGTTGTCCGTTGCGATTCTGTCACCTTTATACTAGGCTAAGGAACTTAGCTTTGTCGCCCGTTGCGTTTCTGGAACAGCCAAAATCCAGAGAACACTATTGTTGTTCCTTAGCCTGCCACCACACCTACACGATGAAAGATTTATGTGACCTATTTGTTTTTATAGGTCCATGATTGTTAGTGGCAGAAAATTTTGAAAAACAATTTTGTAAAGACCCAAAACTATTTATAATTGTTCCCTTCGGCACCCAAATTTGTTTAACTTTGAGAGATTTTATATTTGTGCCTTTTGGAACCCAAATCGGTATAGTTTTCACATGTTTGGGTCTATACCAACAATTATTGTGATCATGTCCAAATTTTCTACAAATTGTGCACATAGAATTAACTTGATTAATCTTGTTTTCAACAATTTTTGAATTATTATATCCAAGTCCTTGTCTAACCGTATTAACAGTTTGTTTTCCTAATAGCATATTTAATGATTTTTCACTTTTGGAAAATTTTTCTAAAGTAGTAGACAGTTGTTGGACTTGTGATTTGAGAGATTCATTTTCGTTTAACAATTGTGTGCACTTTTTAATAGAATTCTCTCTCCTAGTATTTTCATTCTCCTTTAAAATCAGAATTTCATTTTCAAGTGTTTTTATATTGATTTCTGATTTTTTAATTTCCTTTTCAAATGTTGGACACTTATCACACTTAGGGATCCTACTTTGATAGGTTTTAACTAATTGATCAAGTTGTTTATTACATTCTATCAAAGTATCTTTTTGAGATTCAAGTTTGGCGTATTTTTCCCTAAGTCGTTCAAAACAACCGTTTACTTCATGAAAATATATAAGCAACTCAGAATGGGTAAGTTTTGATACCTCACTTGGCTCGTCATCGTCACTGTCAGTTGTATCGCCTTGAAGACACAATTCTGCCTTTTCGCTTTCACTGCCAGTGCTTTGATCATTCTCGTCTATTTCATCCCAAGTGGCTGCAAAACTTTTCTTTTTCTGTTTCTTTCCATAGCTGGATTTAATTTGTGGACAATCGGGCTTGATATGGCCGGGTTTGTTGCAATTATAACAAATAAACTTTTGTTCTTCCGAGTAGTCTAGTGCTTTGGCTATTCTGCTTTTTGCTTTTTGAATTCGAGCTGAATTACCATGTTTTTGATTCCATTTTTTGAATTTCCTTATTAACAGCTCCAATTCTGCTGCTCCATCATCTTCTTCGTTATCATCATCACTTTTGGTTGTTCCTTTGAGAGCTATTGATTTCTTTTGAGTGTCATCTCCTTCACGCTCTTCTTTGAATTTCATTTCTAGCTCATAAGTGGTGAGATTTCCGATGAGTTCTTCAACTTTAAGTTGTTTTAAATCTTTCGATTCTTGTATGGCAGTTACTTTTGCTTCAAAGCTTCGTGGAAGGACTCTGAGGATTTTCCGGACT
This sequence comes from Allium cepa, assembly GCA_030765085.1. Lineage (NCBI taxonomy): Eukaryota > Viridiplantae > Streptophyta > Magnoliopsida > Asparagales > Amaryllidaceae > Allium > Allium cepa. The sequence continues at coordinate 132,680,733 of CM060934.1, forward strand.
ATTTCTAATTCGGTGTATGTTTTTCCGAGAGCTTTTGATTTGTATACAATATTGGAGAGTCGTCCGTACATCTCTTTGACATTTTCTTCCTTCGCCATTTTGAAGTTCTCGTATTCGCTGCTTAGCATTGCAAGGCGAGATTCTTTGACTTGAGATGTTCCTTCGTGAGTCACTTCTAGTATGTGCCATATTTCCTGCGCAGTTAGACAATGTGAGACACGATTAAATTCAAATTGATCCAATGAACAGATAGTAGAATTCATAGCTTTGGAATTAGTATTTTGTAATTTATTTTCTAGTTTTGTCCATTGTTCCTTTGGTTTCTCTATTTCCTGATTATCTACAGTTATAGTTGGTATTCTATAACCTGTCTCAACAATATTCCAAGCGTCAATGGTTTTCAGAAAAATTTTCATTCTACTTTTCCAATAAGCATATTCACCATTGAACATTGGTGGTCTAACTATGGATTGACCTTCTGCAAAAGCATTATTAAAAGAAGCCATTTTAAAAATTCAAATTTTTAAAACAAAAACCGATTTTTTTGAAACACGAATTTTTTTTAAAAAAATTGATTTTTGAAACACGAATTTTTAAAACAAAAATTGGTTTTTGTAAAATCAAATTTTTAAAACAAAAACGGCTTTTGTTCCTAGCGCTGATACCACTTGTAAGATCGATTTCACCCTAGAGGGGGGGTGAATAGGGTGATAGTATAAATTATAAAAATTAATCGTAGAAGCTTATAAATTAATTTCAATTCAGATCACAGAATAGCAGCACAGATATCACAGAATATAAAATAACAGAATAAAACAGAATAACACAGAATTTACCCAGCTTCGGCAAAACCCTGCCTACGTGCTGCCCCCAAGGTTTCTACTAGAAATTAGATAGTCCCTCGCTTACACACGTAAACTCGCTATACCCGCTATTGACTAATCTAATTCTACGCTCAAAACCCTGAACACAACTCAACCACCGAGTTGCGAATTCCCAAACTACACACCGTAGTTTGTCCCCTAGTCACACGACTAGAAAATTAAAAACGGTTTAAAAGAAAAAATACAATTTAAAAACAATTTAAATACAAAACCCTATTTAATAAAAACTAAGCCCAAATTAATAAAACAAAGGCCGGCCCCTTATTCACTTCTTCAACCCGTTCCTTTTATTTTTTCGTTCGTGAAAAAATGGCCGCTCCTCTTGCAGATTTAGGGCTTCGTCCCTTTGGTGCCATGCTCTTAAATTAGGGTTTCAAATTGAAGTCGCTGCCTTTGTTGGTTGATTGCAATCACTGTTTCTCTGATTTGCTTCAATTATTTGCGGCTTCTCCTCCTTGATCGAGTTCGATTGCTTCGGTATGTAATTTGTGCTTTTTGCTTTTTCTAATCTTTCGTACTTGAACTTGATGATCGATTGCCTGTGATGATTAGGGTTCTTATAGGATTTGATTTCCTAGAATTGCGTTCGTATATGTTGATTTGAATTTGTCAAATTCTTCATCTCGGCCACTTTATTATTCTTGAACAATTGAGATTGATTCTGACTTGTTCAATATGAATATGCTTTCGGTGATTTATTTCGTGATGACCACGGTGTTGATTTCTACTGCTTCGGCCTTGACTCGTTCAACTTGAAATTGTTTTGATTTCTAAAGTCACGGCTTTGACTTTCTCAAAGATGCGTACTTGATACACTGTCATGAATTCGAATTTTTTGTACTGTTAAACTTCGTTCATTTGTACTTTGTTTCTTTATAATGCTCGAACTTGTTCATGTGATTCATGCTTTATTTTGACCTGATCTAGTAGTTGTACACTTTGTAGTCTGCATTTCATATGCTTGCAACCTTGCTACTGTATTCATGAGTTTTGATGCATATTGCAATTTGGACATGGTTTCATACTTGTTGTCATTTGCAACCGGTCTCTGTGCATTTCTCTGCTTGACTTCGACTTGGTTTTTGACTTGTTCAACATTGATTTCACTGCCACTTCGACTTGTACCTTGGTCTTGAACATTGCTGTGTCCATATGGTATTCAGTACTGTGGCATTGCTGTTGTGGTATGTAGTTTTCAGTTGCATGTATATATGTATTTACTTTGAGCATTCATTCAAGTTGTATTCATATTTGTTGTTGTCAGTTTGCCTTGTATTACTGAGTTACATTGAGTAGCTATCGTCTGCACTTGTACACTTTTATCATTGCTGCCTGGTCTTCCCCCTACTACAAGACTAGTCCATTGCCACACTGTCTTGGCAGCTGAAACAAGAGCATGTGATACTTTTTCTGGCTTCAGTTGCTTCATTTGCATACTGCTACTTGTCTGTAGCCTTTGTTGAGTCTTTTGTCGCCTGCTCTGAACTTTTGATCATGTTGCCTTCGTGTTGTTGTTTGCTTCATGTACCTTACTGCTTTGAACTTCTGGTTGGTTTGGCCTGGACTTCACTTGACCATTGCTCCATGTATACTTGGTGCTTGATTTGGGTTCATACTTGTTCATGTGTACATCTGTGTGTCTTTTGCTCTGTTCTCACTAACCATGTGGTCTGGAATGATTTCGACATTGATTTTTGTGTTATTTGAAGTTACCACTTACCTGACCCTTCCATATGCTCTCTGATAATGTTGAACTTCACTGTTGCATTCCATTTGTGTTTGCTGTCAGTTGATGTTCTGTTGCACTTGTGTTCTGTGCATTCCTAGTTGCCTCTTTGATGATTCTTTGATGATTCATTGATGAATATGTTGAATTGAGCTCGACATTGTTGTTTACTTGTTTACTGTCTTGTTTATATTAGACTAGTCGACACTTGATTCTTGAGTTTTGGCCATTTGCACTTGTGTTGAATCCAGTTTCACAACTCGGGTTTGACCTTGTGCTCGTGTCGTGATTTTCAATGTTATTGCACGTGTGTTGAACCCGGTTTTTCATTTGGGTTTGACCTGTGCTCACCTGTCCCTGTAAATCAATCAAGTGTATATATCGGCGTGCACGGCCTTGTGGCATATACAGTAATACACTGTGTATGTCACAAGTTGTTCGTGTATGATGAATTCAAATTTAAATTATGACGAACAACCCAAATAACTGAGGCAAATCATATTTTCAAAAACCATATTTTATTTTTGAATTGCAAAAATATTTCTTTTTCAATTTTACTGCGTTAGTTTATATTTTTGCAGATTTCTCAGATGCTGGATTCAAACTGGAATGCAGTTGAAGATAAATCGAGTGTGAGTGATATGTAGTGAGGTGATGATATGTAAAATAGTGATGTAATTGAATTTGTATCAAAGTTGTATAGTGAATAGTGAGAGCTTGAATTTGTATACTATTCAAAATTGTAATAAATATTTGTTTGAATAAAATATTCGTTTGAATTCAAATTCCGTGTTATTTATTTTATTCAGCAAATATTTATTTAATCTGTGAAAAATAAAATAGTATATTATCAAATACATTTAAACGAATGTATATATGTTTATTATCATCAAACAAAAATCATATAAGCGCATATTCAACACCTACATCTTGTCCCGCACACAAGTATGGATTTCCTTTCAAAATCAATTTTTACAATTACACCCTTGATTTCAAGGCCACGAGGTACACCACTCCAGAATCACAATCCTATGGGTAGAGATACTTGATTTTACGGGCAACAAGTTCACCCAATTGATTTCATAGGCTACAATCACACCTTTTCTCGCTTGATTGATTTCACAGGCTACAATCACACCTTTTCTCACTCAATTAATTACAAATAAGCCTATAACTCTGAATAGCACTGAGATCTTATTGAGATAGTGATAGAGAACCAAACCGGAGATGATCTAGTTAGATTCAATGGTGATTACGGTAGAGTAATGGTAAAAATATATGTAAAGAAATGTGAAAGAAGAAGAGGAGTGAAATCAGAAAAATATGTATGTAAATTCGTTTAAAACTGCCCCTATTTATAGTAGAACAACAACCATGTCCATTCGTGAAAGGATATGACGAATAGACACTTCTTTTGAAATTCAAAATTTTGAAATCAACTGACACCTTGTCGACAAGGGTAGATTGGGGTTGTCGACAGGCCTTTGTAATTTTTTGATAATTTGTTATTCTTTAAAAATAACTTTCATCTTGTATTAAAACATTTTTTTAAATTTATAAATATACTTAACTATAGTTAAAATACGTAAATAAATATAGAGAATAATATTTTGGTATATATAAAATTTTACCATAATTTTATATTTAAATCTAAGTATAAATATTAAAAGTTAAATATATTATAATTAAAAATAGTTTAAAACCAAGTAATTTGATTTTAAAGATAAAGATTATTTTGAGGCTAAAAGTATTTTGAAACCAGGATAGATGTTTTTGATTCTTTTAAAAGGAAAGTTTTGAAATCGTTTTGAAAACAAGATATAATTTTGTAAAAACATTTGAATAAAAGTTAGTGGATACAAAACAATGTTCCACTAGATTTTTCGTAGGTTCCATCCTACTTAGGGTTCCATCCCTTTAACAAGCTCGAAGTGGATTCCATTCCACGAATAAATTGGATTTTAAGATGCTAGTGCTTTTCTAGGAGTTTTAACAAAAATCCTAATTAAATTACTTATTATTGAAATCTTGAACTCTTGATAATCTTGATACTCATGAGTCTTCAATCTTGATATCTTCAGTCTTGAATCTCTATACTGTACAGTCTTCATTCTTGATACCTACATGGTTAAATCCTGCATATACATATATATTTAAACTATAATGTTAGTGTTTATTTTATAATCTTATTCTAAGGTTGTTGTCATCAAAACCATTTTCTCAGGGACTAACACCCCTTAAGTTTAGAACATCTCTATACTTGATGGCAAAGAAATGTTTTCATCCTCTCCTTTAACCCTAATTATATAATCACTACACCATATAAGCAATTTTGCAACACCATAGTGCGGCAAATTCACAACGGACTTAGGCCGTTGCAATATTCCAACGGCTTTGATCCGTTGTGAACACTTTGGCAAAGGCTTTGAGTCGTTGCTATATTAGAACGGGTTATAGAGCAATTGCAAACCGTGGTCTTCTATGTATAATAATAGCATACCCTCATAACAACACACCCCGTACCCTTCAATTTTTTTAGCTCCTGCTCCTTCCTAATTTCTTCTGGCAACAGGGCGATTTCCCCAAATCCCACAAAACCCTAGCTCCACGTTCTTTCCACTTCTCTTCATCGCTACCTTCCTCCTCCCCAATACTAAACCCTAGTGTTGGAATCAAAGTCGCGCCTGTTGCCGTATTTAAACCATCAAAATCAAAGTCGCGCCTGTAAGTTCTCAAATACCATATTATTATTTTTCTATAGGTAATAATAGAAAAGTTGCTATTTATTTATTCACGATTAAATAATTCCTTGAAGAAGGTAATAGATTCACTAGTGATGGTTTCAATGGACTCTGAAGCATTACCTTCTTAATTAACTAGTTGAATAGATTTAATACCTGGTGAGATCTTTGAAAACCTTGAGTGAATTTTTTTTCTGATTTATCTCCTACAGTTAAACATCTGAATTTGTTTTTCTTAAGATTTTGCATCAATTTTATTTGAATTAACCCATTGAGCTTGCACTCCTTCTCTGTATTGTGTTTGAAGATTCTCATATTTTAGGTTAAGAGACAACTATTGGTAATTTAAGTCATTTTCTTGTCTCTGGTTGTTGCAAGAGTTGTTGAAATTGGATTTAGTTTTCAACGAGAATTTATTTCCATTTTAGTTGCCTTCATTTTTTTTGCATAATTTTGAACAATTGGTTAACAAAAAAGTTTTTGAAAATTCTACTCAGAAGGTTCTTTGTAGCTAACTTGCTTGCTCTAGATATTATTATATCACATTTTTAGATGTTCAAAAGTCAAAAATAAGTGGGGTGTGACCACTTGTAGAGTGATTGTTAAAATGCACTGTGAAGTGGGGGAAGTTATTATAGCATTCACAGTTGACAAAGTGACAGTCAATTTTGCTATGAATATTATAATATCTTCCCCCTCTAAGTACAAAAGTAAATTGTAAAAGGTGTTGCATGTTATGTGTGTGTTTTGTGTGTTGCATGTTTATGTGTGCATGAGTTAATGTGTGATGGGTGCATGTGTTGTTAATTGTGAGCCTGAATATATGTGACAGAATTTGTTATTGTTTTTAGCATCTTTAATCATACTAAGTTGAAAATGACATACCAGCATTCTCAAAACATGTAAGCACATGGTCATCCTATATTTCTTGGGTGTCAATCAACCCATTACAATTTTTTTCATGGTGTGCTTTAATGGGTATAACAATGCTTTTGATCAAGTCTCTTTGATTTGATTACTTATTCTATCAGGTAATAAAAAAGAATCAATATTCATTTTTAGTCATGCTATATCTAAGAACCAAAGTGGTGTAAGCCTTCTATTTTATTTATTTAGTAATGAAGCAATGAATAATGTCTAACAGTGTATATTCTCAAAATACATGCAGATCCAATTATTACTGCAGATCCAATTTTATCCAGTCCACTCTAGAAATGAAAGGAAATATTCCAACTATTAATATGGTAAATAAAGGACTATACAATTTGTTTACTAGTCCAAGCTTCAACGATCATTTATCTCTTTTTTCCATATTATTTAAATTAATCATCACTTTTCAGTAAAATGTGAGCAAGAATTCAAATATTTTAAAGTAAAATCACAGTTACCCAATAAAAAGATGAGTTTCATGCTCTGAATTGAAAAATATAATAAAGCTACAAGCACATTCTACTACTCAAGTTGTTCTTGCTACTAAATATGTTATGTTGCATTGTATGCGTTACTACTGAAAGTCGTGATGTAGTCGAGATTTGGGACGTTAAACAACTCAAATTTTGATTTATTTAGAAAAGTTGCTCGGTTGAATTTCTTATAAAATTTGATTCATAATTTTTTTTAATGTTATAACTCAAACTTCAAAATAGTTGAAACAAATTTATTCCATGAATAGCTGTACAACTGTTAGCTATATAAACAATTATTCAAAGTTAATAATTAAGCAATCATCTCTTGACACTAATATAAATTCAGTAGTTATGTTTTATCAGATATATCTCACTTGCAGTTAAAGCCAGTATGTAGTAAAAAAAAATTCAAGCTTCATCTCCCAAACTTGATGGTTACCAGTTTGAATTTTGATTTATGACTTTCTATTAAAAGTACCTGGTCATTATTGAAAGGCTGAACCTTCAATATATCCTACTCTCTATAATCAGAAATGATCATGCCATTTACAGTTTTATATGTATTACTAGTGTCTTTTGTGCCTGTCATAGCATACAAGATATATGTGCAGAGGCATCCAAACTCTATTTATTGACCATTTAAAAAATTATAAACTGCCACCAAAGAGGATGAGAATCATAAAAATTTAGCATCTCAAAACACTTACGGATGTTCTAATGTAACAAGGACACCTGATTATAGCTTATGTAGTCTTATTCATGGTATATATCCTAAGTAAATGAAACTATAGCACTGATGCTATGTTCACTTAACTAAAATAAATGGTAACTACGTATATATTTCATGGTAAAATGCAATACAATTAACATCTAAATAATTTAGAGTGGAAAAGAAAAGGTTGATGCCACGTGTATATTCGACAAAAGGTGTGGACGACTTGGAGAGTAGCAAGGTGCCCTTGTTGTGATTTGGTCGTCTAATGCCAGGATGAGGGGTAGTTATTCATGAGGTTTCAATCTCTCTATTGATAGCGGTGATTCGGTGGGAAAACGCTAACATTCAAGAGGTGGTAGGGTGACCGTGTCTTTGAGGATTGAGGCGTTGAAAGCGGAAGGGCAGTTAAAGGACAAAATGGACGTTCGACGGGCCGGGCTGCTTGGGCTTATGTTTTTGAGCTTTGAATTAATCGACTTGCTTAACTTCTTACGAGAAAATCGAACAATGGGCTTATTGTAGTAACTTGTACACAACTTCGAAATGAAGCTTTCCTCACATTGGATATATATCTACATATCAAACCCTATAAATATGAATATCAATTAACTTAATTAACTTTCTGCTTAATATATTACTAAGTATATAACGAAAACAACATAAATCCTTTGTTTTTACTTTGAAACTTTGAAACTACCTAAAATTCATATATATGTGACAATTAGCCAAAATTTACTGTTAACAATGTCGTTGTTAGAGAACCTCTTATGGGTGTTTTTAAGGCTAATTGAGGTCTTCAAGGTGATTGATGTACATGCCAATTTCTCTACTTGTAAGTATGTGGATTTATCTTGAAGCGTAGACCAATTGGTGTCAACAAATAGATAGTCCCATCTACACAAGAACTTTTTAATAAAAAGTTCAGTAAACCCCGGTTATAAGTTGGATGAATTAAAAATTACCGCAAGCACACGGAGTAATTAAAATTTTTCTTTAAATGTGTTTTATGTCAGGTTTAAGGTTTTTTTACTAAAATGTTGTATATATTTTTGTTGGCAGATCAAGATGTCTTCAAGTATAGATAAAGAGTGGATGAAAGAAGCCGATCAAAGAACCCCACGATATATGGAAGGAGTGCATAAGTTTATTGATTTTGTTGTAGAAAATGGTGGCAATAAGGAAATCTATTCTTGTCCTTGCACACAGTGCAAAAATATGAAAATGAAAATTAAATTAGATGAAATTCATTTTCAACTGCTTAGATGGGGAATTGTCCAATCATATACTGTTTGGCATTTTCATGGGGAAGAGTCAGCAATGAACCAAAAACAACCTGTTAGTCAAGCCATAAGTATCGATGACTCTGAACATCCTAGGATGGAAGATCTGGTCAATGATGCTGATAGATTTCATCAATTGCAACCTACAAGTTTGTTGCTGGATAATATTGGGGATTCGCCTACGGTTGATGTTGATTGGCAGGCCAATTAAAGCAAGAAGTATAAATCACTTTTTGATAATGCAAAAGAGCCATTGTATCCTTCATGTCCAAAAGGGATAACAAAATTATATTTCGTCATCAAGCTGAATAGCTTGAAAACCCAGTATGGCTTTTCCGACAATGGTGTGACTGCACTCCTAGAATTCATAAAGGAATTACTTCCTGAAGGTAACACACTACCAACAAAGTATCATGAGATGAAGAAGATGATTAAGCAAGTTGGTATGGATTACAAAACTTATGATGCGTGCATTAATGACTGCATTTTATATTGGAAGGATGATGCAAATAGAGTTTTTTGTCCAGTTTGCAAACAATCAAGATATAAAACAACATTCAACGAAGAGAAAAGAGCTGCCAAAGTACCTCAGAAGACGTTGAGACATCTCCCTCTAATTCCTAGGCCGAGGAGGTTGTATACTATACCATGGATAGAAGATGCTATGACTTGGCATGGTTGTTCCAAGTCTAATTCAGACGTAATGCGTCACTCATGTGATACTTCTCAATGGCGAGCTGCAGATTCTTTTGACAAAACATTTGCTGTTGAATCACGAAATGTCACGCTTGGATTAGCAACGGATGGTTTCAATCCACATGCATCTCTAAGTAACCGTTATAGTTGTTGGCCAGTAGTTATAGTACCGTATAATCTTCCTCCATCCATGTGCATGAAAAGAGAGTTTTCAATGTTGACATTGTTGATTTCTGGACTAAAACAACCAAGAAAGGATATTGATGTTTATTTGCAACCGTTAATAGACGAGTTACAACTGTTATGGGAAGGAGTCGCTGCATTTGACTCGTTTAATAATTCTAAGTTTACATTGAGAGCTAGGTTGTTATGGGCAATTCATGATCATCCTGCACTGGGGACTTTATCGGGATGCACAACTTATGGCTATTTTGCATGTCCTACATGTGGGGAAGACACTTGTTCTTACTATCTTCGTGCAAGTAAGAAGATGTGTTACATGGGACATCGAAGATTTCTTCCTTTCAAACATAAGTTTCGAGACGAAAAAACAAACTTTGATAACAAACAAGAATATCGTCGTCCTCCACGGCCATTGACTAGTTGTCAAGTTGAAGAGAAGGTAGCTAATATCAAGATGAAAGTTGGTAAAGACAAATTAGAAATCGATCGAAAACGAAAAAAGAAAACCGATGAAGACGAAGTTGAGAATGTTCCTGCATGGTATAGAAGGTCCATCCTCTTTGATTTGCCATATTGGAAAGCAAATTTGGTCCGACATAATATTGATGTTATGCATACAGAGAAGAATGTCATTGAGCATCTCATTAGCACAATTATGGGTCATAAAGACAAGTCAAAAGACAACATCAATGCACGTAAGGATTTGAAAAACATGGGTATAAAACAAAAATTGTGGGTGAGTGAAGATCCTAAAAGAAATAAAGTAATCATAACAGATGCAACTTTCACCTTGAGAAAAGACGAAAGGCTACGATTTTGCACCATTTTGAAAAGCCTTAAAGTGCCTAGCAAATTATCTTCCAACTTCAATAACAATGTGAACATCAATCCTCCTGAACTAACAAATATGAAGTCTCGTGATTACCACATCATAATGCATCAATTACTTCCGGTATTGCTTCAGCATTCTGATCCACAACATAAGGATCTACGTAATGCTATACATCGTATAAGTCTATTTTTTAACATTTTATGCTCAAAGGTGATTAACAGAGAACATCTTTTAAAAGCAAAGACTAGTTTGGTAGAAGCAATTTGTATGTTTGCAAAATATTTTCCACCTGCATTTTTTGACATCATCGTCCACCTTATGGTTCATTTAGCCGATGAAGCATTGATATGCGGTCCTGTTAGATATAGGTGGATGTATCCTTTTGAACGGTAATTTACTAATCTCGGTTTTGTTCATCGTCATTCAATTTAAATAGGTACTAGTTATTTGTAATCGATTTATATTCATAGGTTGATGAAAACATATAAAGGATACGTCTGCAACAAAAGATATATTGAAGGATGTATTGCAGAAGGATATATCGTACAGGAAGCTAGTCTTTGTTGCATGGAGTATATGCCAAAAGGAGGCGATGGCACACATAAACATACTCTCGAGGCTTTCTTAGACGAGGATGATGAGTTTGCTAGTGAGATGCCTCTAGATAATGGTAAAGACATAACCTTAACCTCAGTGCAGTTTGAACAAGTTCGTAGATGGGTCCTCAATAAGTATGATGGATTGGATGAATGGGAGAAGTAAGTTCACAAATAACACCTGAATCTCCACCATTGTAAGTATATAAATGTTTTGAAATGTGTTTTTTGCAGGAGGTATAACATCTATGTGAAAAGTACTAAATCTCAATCTCGAAATGAGGTTTCATCCGTGGAAGATTGTCCAAGTTTTATTCTATGGTTACGTGGCGAGGTATATATTAAATCTTATTTAATATTTCACGCGTACTTAAAGGTACCATACACCTTATTAATCAAACTTTTCACATATTTTATTTTTTTAGTTGGTAAAAACAAACGATGTTGATTCAACTCTTTGGCGCCTTGTGAATGGGCCGAAGTTCAAGGCGCGCAGTTATATGAAGTACCAAGTAATGGGTTTACATTTTCCCCTAAAAAATACGAAGAGCGGATGGTAACACAAGACAGCGGTGTATGTATAAGAGCAATCACAAATTTTAGAGCCAGTGGGAAAGATAAAAATTATGCAGAAGCTGAAACACTGTATTATGGAGTTATTCAGGAGATAATTGAGCTGGCTTATATAGACTTCAAACAAATGGTTTTTTATTGTGATTGGGTAAAAGTCGAAGACAAGGTCAATGGTTGCAAGATTGATCCTGTTTCAAACTTGATTACAGTTAATTTAGGGAAATTGAAGACCAAAGATAGGATGAACGATGAGCCATTTATTCTTGCGTCAGAAGCGAGTCAAGTGTTCTACTCAAAAGATTTAAAAAATAGCGGATGGTTTGTGGTTTTACACACACCTAAGCGGTTGACTACAATCGTGGATGATCTTGAGTTTCCTACCGTCTATCAATCAGCCTTTGAAGATAACAAAAAATTAGAAGATCTTACCAAATGCATATGTTAATATAAGATGTATTTCTTAATTTAATTGAGTTGAATTTCAAATGTGGATGAATTTAGAATTTTTTTATTATGAATTTAGAATTTTTCATGTATCACTATTTAATTATTATTCTAAATTCATGAAATCTGATTGATCAATTTTCATTACGTCTTTTACCATATGGAAATCCTCTATAATTTCATCTTTTTGCTCACCTCTGAGGTTAAAGTTAACTAAAGTGCTGGTTAAAGTATTCATAAGTGAGGAATTTGGAGCGACATACCCGGTTTTTCTTCATTTTCAGGTAATAATGATTATGCGTCATATTTATTACATGCCTAAACTATGTTTGTTGTTGATCAATAGTTGCTTTTGTTTCTTCAGTTACACTTATATTCTTTATCCGTAACCGTATAAATTTTTAATCGATAAAAATCAAATATCCTTGCTAGCTTTTATTAGACAACCTATAAAAAAATTGTGCTTTTTCTGCAGGTTTCACTCATACAACTATTTTGCAAGTATAATTATGCTGTACAATTATGTGTTGTGTACAATTATACTGTGAACTCATATATGTTTATTTCTGAATACTTGCAGCAACAATGTCAGAAGCCGTAGAAACGTCGATCCGTTCAGTCGCGAATTCATTATCTTCACAACCCGAGAAAGTTGAGACAAATGCATATGGTGTTCCAGTTTCTGATAATGCTGGGAAAATAGGCAGTAGACTTGGTAAATTGGTACGAATGCATGTGCCGATATCATATGAAAGTTGGGATAAAGTACCCAACAAATGTAAAGATGACGTTTGGGCTGAATTGCGGTAAGTCATTCTCTCTTTTTTTCCACTAATTCTTTACTGCAAACTGATAAATTAAAAACTTGTATTATCTAATAAAATTACATAACTTACAAGTGACATGCACTAATGATCTGTGTATTTTTTTGTATTTTCTTTTTAACGTAATTTTTATCTTTAATATATACAGACATTTTATGAGCTAGAGTCGGATACAAAAGAGTTGTATTTTAAAAAAATGTGCGAATCATTTAGAAGATATAAAAGTGAATTGAGGACAGGGTACTACGAAAAATTTGATAATGATGAAGCTAGAAGGAAAAACTGTCCGTCAAAAGTTAGCGTAGAAGATTGGGATGGATTCTTGAAAAATGAAGCAAAACCCGGCGCACGCGAAAGAAGAGAGCTAGGCAAAAAAAATAGATCACAATACAGTTATACTCATCACAGTGGTCGCACAAGTCACGCCGTAGTAGAACATAAAATGGTACATTTTTAATTTTTTGTTATTTCGTTGCATTTTACCATTTCGTTGAATGAGATTGTATCGGTAGGAAATAGACTCTTCGAATAAGAATTGGTTGGTTTGATAATCGATGTTTCGGTTGCAGGCAATTGAAAATCCAGGAAAAGAAATCATACGCCGTGAAGTGTGGGAGAAAACTCATACAAAAAAGGATGGCACCATATCGGATTCAAATTCTTCGTACTTTGTAAGTTAAACAATATATTGTTTTAGATGATAAATTAAAAATCATTGACTGTTATGACATATATGTTTCCATGGTTTATCGGCCTATAACTTATATGCACGAAATTAAATATCTCATGTATTATCATATTTTAGGGTAAAATTCCAAAAGCAAGGGAAACAATCAATGACGACGAGGAACAAGATATGCCATTGGATGAAGACATCTTGTCACAAACGTTCGACAAAGATAAAAGGGGCCGGACTCGAAGTGTTGGAACTATAATACCAAAGACACAAGTTAAAGCATCTACCATTCCACGTAAACAACTCAGAAGGAGTAAACAAGACTCAAATAGATTGGAAACAAGGATGGAGAAGGTGGAGGGTTCTTTGGAGAATGTGAAGGGGACATTGAACACATTAGTCGACATATTAAAAGGATATGTGAAACAGATGCCAGATATTGCTTCCAACGAAGGAGGAAGTGGTGGGACACATCATGAAAGTGTTGTAAGAATGTCGAACAATGACGATGCTGCTAACCCGCTTATTTCGCATGTTCAGGAAAATCAAAAATGTGAAGTGTTGAACTTTGATCTAGAAGTCATTACAACAGGTTTTGTATGCAGAGATTCGACGACATCCATAATACATGGAAAACTTGTACCTCCTACACATGGGAAGTTGATTGTGGACAATATACTATTACCAGATGAGCCTACAGCCAAACAAAATCATCCTCTTGCTATGACCTTTGATGATGTTGGAACCGGTGGTTATGTGTGTCATCCAAAGAGTTCAATTCGATATCTTTAGACGCAGGAGCAGGTACACATTATTATTATCCAATAAATTCAATCTGAATGGAAACCTATATATGTTCTCTGATCTGTTCTTAATATCAGAATCCTCCAATCTTAATATCAAAACTGAAAATTCTACAAAATCGGATAATTCTCTGATCTGTTCTTTGTTTCAGGTTTTTAACATTTGTTTCAGGTTGAAGATGCTTTCTCTGTGTACCTTTCTGATTTAGAAAAGCTTGATCCGTGAGGTAACATTTTTTTTGTTCACATTACTACTGAAAATAGCTTGTACACCTAGTCACTGTACTTCCACTGCATCACCTAGTCACCACAAACCAACTTGCACACCTACCACTAACTACAGCACTACTATGTTTTTCACTACTTTTCTGTTCACTGCTATCTTCAAATGAGTTCTGCCTATTCATGTTGATTTTCTTTGCCACAGATTCTATGTTTTCTTTATTCAACTTGTTTTCCAAAAATGCTATAAATGAAGTGTTGTGACCTCTTAAACTATGTATTATGTCTAATTGTTTAGTTGGGGAGTTCATACCTCTGATAATCCAAATAATAAATTCCATTAATTAATTAGTTGCATTGAAGTCTCCTACTTTTTGAGTTAAGTACGCGCGACTGTTATCTATATGCGGATTTGGGTGTTTGCTGCTGGTTCGCAATGGAGTTTGGATGGAGTTCTTTTTGGCGATGGTTTGTAGGTTTGGTCACGGTTTGAGGTGATGGTTGAGGGTCGCGGCGAATTCTAGGCGCCAAGAACTTGTTCGAATTAGCGAATTGGGGTTGGTTTGTTTGGTTGCAGCAGTTGGGTTGAGGAACGATTGGGGTGGTCGAGTTGGGAATTGGATAGGATAGTGGTCGAGCTGTGGTTGTTTGAGGAAAGTTTGGTGAAGTAGAGGTGTTTCTGTTTGGTGAAGGTGTTGCGTGTAGGTGGAAGGAAATATCAGTGAGTTTGGTTTGAGTGCAGGCAAAAGAAATGCTGACATATGTTTTAATGGGTTGTCGAGTGTGCTTGTTGTGTGATGTTCGCAATTGAATGATGGGAGGTAGGTCGTGGTGAAGTATGTTGCTAATGTGATAGCAGGTGGATGATAGCAGCAGTGAGTGGCTTGGGCAAGTAGAGTGACATGTTTGGGGTGTTGGAGTTTTGGTTTGTGCTTGCAGGTTTGAGGAGTAACAGTTTTTGGGTTGCGGATTCTTGCCTTTCACGAATTTGTTGCAGTTTTTGGGTTGCGGATTTGGGGTGCTTTGGAGTTCTGGTTTGTGCTTGCAGGTTTGAGGAGTAGCAGTTGCTGATATGGGTAGTGATGGGTTCAGTTTCGATGATTGGATTGACTAGACGTGAGTGGTTGGTTGGTTGGAATTGACTTTGGGTTTCGATTGTTGGGGATTGGGTTGTAGTGGTGTGGTTGCTGGGATTCGATCCAGTCGAAGCTACAGGTGATTTACAGTGTGTTGGTGGCAGTGATAGGTTTGTTGAGGATGATGGTTGTATTGGCAGTGAAGTTGCTAAGGTATATTGATGAAGTATGGGTTGTAAGCAGTTAACATTTGGAAGGTTTGCAGTAAAGGCAATGGCTTAGAGTATGCAGATGGGTGGTTTGATGTAGGAGATGCAGTTATGCAAGGGGAGTGGTTTTGGTTGGCTGTTGGTAGTAGCAGTGAAGTGATGGATTTGATTCAAGTTTGCAGCTAGGCAGAAGGAGGATGTTGCTGTAGTGCTGTTTCAGGTTGAAAGAGGAAATAAGGTGCTGGTGGAAGCAGTGGGTTGTTACGTAGTTACTGGTAGCTAAATTTGTATGGGGTTGTAGTAGGGAAGTGTGATGTTGCTTATGTGGAGGCAGGTGATGGTTGTAGGAGATGTAAGGGAAGGGTATTTGAAGATGTGATTTAAATGTTGAAGTATGTAAGTACTGAAATGTGAAGGCAGAATTGGTGAAGTATGTGAAAGTTTGATGGTAGTGGTTGGTTACTTGGTGTGGTTTGCTGTTTGCAGTGGGATGGTGAACGTGCAGGCAGAGGATGGCACTATTACAGGCAGTGGATAGTGAAGGTGCAGTTTAGTGAATGATGAACTGATTGATTTAAAGTTTTAACACAATTAATAAAATACATGCATTCATATGAGTAATCATATGATGTATAAACAATGAATAAAAAACAGGATGCATGGATTTGAAGACACCGTAACTACCAACGTTAATTTAGGATTTCAACCAATTCCAAATCGATTCCGCTTCCATTAAATTAATAGATAGTAACTCACACATCTAAACAGCCAATTACGGATTATCCTTCATAAAAAAAATAGCAATTATGATATATGTTTACCTGGCAAATGTGGTACAAGTACAAATTAATTACAGCTCGCGAGAATATTAACACAAATATTGATATAAATTACACTATAACAGCTAATTATGAATTCTTAGAAAATTGGTTTCAACTAGACCCATAAAAAATGGAACTAGATTTCATGAGGAAAAGTTCCAGCTATGGTCGACTTTAATTGAGGAACACCTGAAAATGGCTAACAAATAAACTAGTATAATTAATTGTTAAGAATTTGGAATCAGAACCACATCAATGCTACTACTTGCATTCTAAATACTACAATATCACAAGAAAAATATATACAGTTCTCATCCAACCCACAAATTTATCGCTTCCACACTTTACCACTTCAGGGAATTAATCATAATATCATATGTCATTTTTATCCATTTGTATGAAATAAGTGATAAGAAAAATAAAGAATTTTACTAAATATATTGCACTTGATCAGTAAAGTTACTATTTCTATTTCTATACGGCATAAAATTAACAAGTTGTGTTTTGAGAGGTGGTAATTGCTTTATTATCGTTAAGAGGGTGGATGCGTGGTGAGTGATGTGGTGCACATATAAATTATTTCCTTGTTGCTAGCACATAACTTTGCTCCTATCCTATCATCTTTTTGTGCACTTTGTATCTTTTCACTTCAATTTCGATTGCTTTGACATTTTTACTTTTTACAAAAATGCTGGTGTAAAGAATAATAAGTGATGTTACTCCCTCTGTCTTATGTAAAAAGCATGTACATGCTAGCTTTGACTTAATTTTGGTTAAAATCCTTGGCTCTATGACTACACATGCAAGCATAGAAGATAGACACATATAACATATACAACAATGTATTTTACACACTCACGTGTACATGCACATGGGCAGTGAATTTAATTGTTTTGTACCTGTAGAAGTCATTAAATTTCTCATTAATATCTTTTGGTTAATAAATTTTCTTATCCAAATTTCTATATGCTAGTTGATATTCTAATGCATTATTTGATTTTGTGTTTGCAGGATATACTGCTGCTAGATATACCAGTGATAGTTGAAATAAGTATTTTGTGTCAATATTCCAGTCTCCAATAAGCATTAGACGATTGGAGGAAGACGTTATGTACCGTATGTATTGTACTATGCATGTAGTATTATGTAATGATGTTGTTGTTGTACTATGTATGTTATGTATACTTGTTGAACTATATTGTGGTATGTGTTGATGTTGAACATTATAATAAAACATTTGTTATGTTTGGTTTTTGTGTTTAATCTATGAAAAATATTTGGTTTAATAATCTTTCTTTGGTGATACTGTTAAATTTGCAATTTGTTGTATTAATTATGATAAAGAAATGACTGTCGCTGGTACAGAGAAAAATTTCGAATATTTCTTTAAAAAAATAAAATATTAATTAGCAACGGATTAAATCCGTTGCTAGTATTTAAAACATCAGTTATACATCTACATTTAGCAACGGCTTTAAGCCGTTGCAAAATAAAATCTGGAACGGCTACAAGCCGTTGCTAAAGTATATTTTGCAACGGCCCTTAGCCGTTGCAAAAAGTAAATTACGCAACGGATTTGAGCTGTTGCGAAATTTTTACCACTGCCCATTTCGCAACGGCTCAAAGCCGTTGCGAAATTATTTTGCAACGGATTAAAGCCATTGCGAAATGAGGATTCTGGTGTAGTGAATGTTATTCAATGGGATGAAAAGGGCATTTAGATCCCTAATTCAAAGTTCGTTGGTCCTTGCGTGTGAGTGGTTCAAAGCTCATCCAAACAACAAAGGCTCACAGTCCACGTTCATTTGCGGTTCGACCACGATCTAATTCGGCTCCCCAAACACTGTTAGAGATGAGTGGAATGGAGGTTGGAAAATAAATACACAAATGTTGATTTTTTTTTATCATAATCATTTAATACAATCAAGTGGATTCACCATATTAATCAGATGACTGTAATTAATGATTGTGATTTATTGGATACATGGATCATGCAAAAAAGAGAAAGAATATTTCACCCCGTCAAAATAGGATTAAATATATCATATCAACCTCTATTTATTATTGTATTTTCATCATGTAAATTGATACAGTGGAAACAAACATGCTTGTTGACATAATTTAAATGATTACCATGTGGTAGAATGAGATGACTCCTATTGAGATCTTGTAGATTAGAGTTAATCTAATGATTTCTTTGAAGTTATGTAGATAATATAGTGCATCAATAAAGAGATGGACAGACTAGGCACTATCCATGCTATGGTATCTAACAATGGAGAAGTCTGTGTATTTGGATTGATTGAAGAAGGCTAAGGGTGCATTCCGGGTGATGCGAATGAGGTTGGTGTTGGGGATGCGGATTAAGGATCTTAAGGCAGAAATAACACTAGAAGGGGGTGAATAGTGTTTTAAAGAATATATGAACTATATGACTAAATTAAAACTTTCAACACAAATCTAAACAGAATTCTAACACAGAATGATCACAGAACATATAACAAATGCAAATAGTAAAGTAAAGCAAGTAAAAGGAAAGAACACACCGGATTTTATACTGGTTCGGAATCCTCCTACATCCAGTCCTGCACCAAGGCAATATCCTTGTACAGATTTTTATAAGCCAATATCCAAATTACAACCCTCGATTTCTAGGGCCTTGAGGAACCCTCTTATCACCGAGTCTGGGGGTAAACTCTCTTGATTTACGGGACACAAGATCACCCTAATACTTCTTAATAACAATCCTTTTGAATGGATAGACTCTATGGACTTTTTGAATACAAATTAATCATATAACTTTGAATAGCACTTTGATCTTTAGTAGAATGATGGAGAATCAAATAGAGAGAGTATCTAAATGATTTCCTATTGAGAATTTGGTAGAATGATGGCACGATCTTGAAAATATGAAGTTTTATGGATATGGAATGGTGGAGAAGAAAGAGTGAAGAAAATAAGAAAGTAGTTGTTAAAAAATTCGTTTTGGAAGCCTTTATATAGATGCACAACAATCATAACCATTGGCGAAAGGTTTTTGAACGAATGGACACTTCTTTTGAAATTTGAATTTTGAATCCAACTGTCACCATGTCAACATGGGGTATCCCCATATGTCGACATCCCTCAGTTCAAAATTGTAGAGATGTTGTTTTGTAAAAGCATTTGAATTTAAAACAAGTTGAAACTTCTTTGAAGCAAAATAAAGTGTTTAAACAATATTTTGAGATAGAGAAAGAATATAAAACATTATTTTAAATATATATATATATAATTGATATAGACCGTCAATTATATAAGTAATATTTAAAATCAGAATAAGTTTTGATGTTCTAAAAATAGAAGTTTTTAAAATCAGAATGGAGGAATATTTCAAGGCTAAAACAAAGTTTGAAAACATGATTTTGAAAGCTAAAACATTTTGAAAAACAGATTTAAAAACATTTTGAAAAAATCTATTCAAACTGAAATTGCAAGAACCTTCCTACAGAGCTCCTTCATAGGACTCGAGAACTTGTACAAAGTAGTTTAAATGATTTTGATTTTCGTGGGTTTGTAAGCCACTTGTCGTAGGTTTGTAAGCTACTTGCCGTGGGTTTGTAAGCCACTGGTTTCGATAGAAATTGGGTTCCATCCCAAAAGAAAATTGGAAGAAAGATGAGAGTGCTATTATGAATTTTTAACAAAATACTAGACACTTATCTTGAAATCTTGAAATCTTGATTCTCTAGAGTCTTGAATCTTGAATCTCTAATCTTCATCTTGATGCTTGAGTCTTTATACTGATCAGTCTTCAATTATACCTGCATATACCTCCTACATACACATATATATAGAAATGTTAGTATATATTTTATAAAGTAAAGTATAATAACTATATAAGGTTGTTGTCATCAAAACATCATCAACTCAGTTCCTAACAATCTCCCCCCTTTTGATGATGACAACCAATATTTATAAAATATTCTTACCATACCATAACTCCCCCTTACTCCGTGACTTCTTCTTAAAACTACAACTCCCCTTTATTCAATGAGTCCCCCTTACACCAAGCACATATATTTTTATAACTTTCTCCCCCTTTGACATCAGCAAAAAGGAATAAAAGATTTACCTGTTCTAAGATAATCAAGTATATATAGAATAAAAGTGTAAAGTGAACGTGTAAGTGATCAAGTGTGTGAGCATATATATAAGTGTAACTTGACAATCAAATCAATATCATACATAGCAAACCAATCATATATAGTATATGAAGTTATATACAAACCAAATCCAAATCAAATTTAAGTAAACAATTCAATCAAATCAAATTTAAGTAAACAATTCAATCAAATCCTAATCAAATCAAATCAAACAAACAAATAAACAAACATACATAATGATTAGACATTCCTTGGGACTTACACCCATCCATCTTCTCCAAAGATAGGCTCGGTTTTGATAACATCCCAATTATCTTTGTCGAGAGTGACTGGTGGATTTGCTTCGGGTTCGTCTTTGCTAAGGCTTGAGATCATCCAACGAAGTGCGTCGAAGTGTTTCTCTTGCTCTTTGATCATCTGCATTTGGCTTAATTCTAAGTGCCTTTGATTTCTAAGTATAAAAGAAAGAATATTCTTGAAAGAAGTAAGAGTTTCTTCAAGATTTTCACTTAAATTCTTAATTGGAGAAGCCATAATTTAAGAAATAAGTTGAAGTATGAGAGGAGATGAATAGAAATGGAGGTTGAGAAGTTTTTCTGGAAAAAAATAAGTATTTATAGGAGTTATTGGCCGTTCAAAATGAATTGTCACTTGGTAGTTACAAGAATTTGAAGTTAGAAATTGTAACTACTTTCTGACTGTTATATGTCGACATGGGGGGATGGGGTATGCCGACATGGTCTAGACAGAATGACCAAGTTGAGTTATTTTTTATTTTTAAGTTTATTTTTATACTAGTGGACCTATATAAACTTAAAATAAATAACTATCAGAGATAAAGCTGGAAAACAGAGAATAAGATAGCATTACTTATATTAGTTAACATTACATAATCTTAACTAAAAAAGTAGAAAATACAAAGATAAATAAACGATAGCTAGAGAGATAATGGCTAGGATTAGTTTGATGAAGATAATGATGAAGACAAGCCAAGTTTCCTACCTATCTTCCCAAAGAACTCGTCGATCTTGGTGGAGATTTTATCAATTTTCTTGCTAATAGATCTCTTAAGAACCTTTTGGTTTTTAGCAAGTATCTTTTGATTCTTGAGTAAGGTTTTGTTGGATGGATTGGCGGGTGTATATGGATATTCTATACTTTCCAAAGAGGTATCTTCATCTTCCTCTTCTTCTTCAATTTCCATTCCTTCCCCTTCTTCTTCCTCTTCTTCTTCCTCTTCTTCCATCTCTTCATGAGCAAGTCTCTCTTCCTTTTCGGCAAGTGTTTCATATGGTTGAAACATAAGTGGGATTTTCATAAGAGAAATGTTCCCATGATTGAACACTTTTTTACTTACAAACTCTTCCTTTTTAACATTCACACCAAAATAATTGAAAATCCGAGTAAGGTAAATTCCATGATAAAGAGTGTTTTCTCACATATTAAATTTTTTGGGTCTTAACTCATTCAAAATAGTTTGTGCCCAATTAATATCATATTTTTCAAAAATAGAAAAAAGAGCTTTACACACTTTTGAGGTGGGATTATTGTAGTTTCCCGACCTAAGAATAATTGTGTGTTGAATAAGAAGGTTGACAATTCTTGCTTTTGGGCGGAAAAAACGATTCTTAAAATCCATGTGGTTATCGCTTTCAAAAATGTGATGAAAAGTCTCTCGATCGGTTTCATTGATTTGAAATTCCGAGAGATTCATACCAGTAGATTTGCAACCCAAAATAGTACCCAAAATATCTGAATCCAAAACAATAAGTGTTCCTTTAACACTACTCCAAATTTGATCTTCATTTCCATTATAAAATCCACGATTTAGGTTTGCATAAAACATTTTGACAAGGTTTGGATAACAAACGAAATCATTTTGCTTGTTATCAATCAAGCTATGAATGGAGTTGTCTTCAAAAAGTTGATCGATTTCATACGAAAAAAATCATCAAAAATGGCAAATTTTTCCGTATTGACTTTACCATAGTTTACATAGATTATGTAAGCTTTGATAGCCTCCGCGTCATTGAAAAGATCATTTTTGATGGATTTGGGCAGCCTCATAGTTGATGGGTTACTTGAGGAAGCCATTGATGAGTGTTTGAGAGGAGTAGAAGATAATGAAGAAGGTTTGAATTATGAGAATAAAGTGAAAAGAGATGATAAGAGAAGTATATTAAATAGATTCTCTAAAGTCATGTTCTCTGGTCAAGAGGTATCTTTTCAGAATTTTGAAGTAAGTGAAAAGGTGGAGGGAAAGTCAAAAGTTTGAATTCAAATTTTGAAATCAAATTTCTAAGAGACATGTCGACATGGGGTATCCTGGTATGTCGACATATGCCTGTTGAATTTGAAAAGAGGTGTCTATTCCTAAAATCTAAGAAATTCCTAAAATCTTAAGAAAACTAATCTATATTCTATATCTATATGTAATTCCAGTAATAATATTAAATATAATAATATTAAAATATTTTAATATTTAAAATATTGTTAAAATAATATTATTTTGAATTTAAAAATTCAAATTTCAAAGGGTGATTTTGAATTTAAAAATTCAAGGAATTGCATACAAAATCAAAACAAACAAGCATCCAATAAAATTAAAATAAATGTTTACCTATTTTTAGATCCAAACTCTGATCGTCTTCTGATTCGAGAATAGCAGTGAAGCACATATTTGAATTATCAGTTTTCTTCTCATCATCACTGGATGAATCTGAATCGTCAAGAGTTGCTGCATATGCCTTCTTTCTTTTCTTTGGTTGCTCGTTGTTTGGTTGAAATGTCTGTTTGTCTGGATATGGACAATCCATCTTGTAGTGCCCTGTTTTGTTGCAGTTATAGCATCTATCATCATTATTGTTGTTGTTGTAGTTCTCCGAAGTATTTCTGGAATTTCTTTGATCGTTTCTTTTAAAGTTATTCATCTTTCTATACTTCAGAAATTTCCTGAAATTTCTGGTCATGAAAGCAATTTCTTCATCACTCTCTTGTTCTGAATCTCCAGTTGTTGCTTTGAATGCGATCGATTTCTTTTCCGTTGCCTTAGATTCTTTTCTCCCTTGTAGTTGAACTTCATAAGACATTAGATTACCGATTAACTCTTCGATCTTCATTTGACTAACATCATTTGCCTCTTCAATAGTAAGTGTCTTTTGATCCCATTCTGGAGTGAGTGAATTGAGTATTTTTTTGACTTGATCTTCTTCTGAGAAACCCTTTCCTAAAGCAATCAATGCGTGTACAATGCCTTGAAATCGACAATACATGTCAGAAATAGACTCATTTTCATGCATTTTAAACAATTGAAACTGGTTAGTTAATATGGAAATTTTAGTCTGTTTAACCTTGCTTGTTCCTTCATGAGTTAATTGCAAAGTTTTCCAGATTTCAAATGCAGACTTACAAACAGAGACTCTATTAAACTCATTCCTATCTAGTGAACAAAATTGTATGTTCATAGCCTTAGAATTGTTTTGTGCAACTGTCTTTTGCTTAGTAGTCCACTGGGAAAAATTTGTAGTTGGTTCAACATATTCAATTTGTGTCATATTCCAAGTATCTAAACTTATGGATTGTAAATAAATTTTCATCCTACATTCCCAATATGCATAATTACTGCCATTAAAAAGTGGTGGTTTGACAGTAGACTGACCTTCTACAAATGAACTAGTGTTAGTACTTGTGTTAACAGACGTAGTAGTGACAGGAGTGACATTACTAGTGTGTTGTGCCATTAAAACTTTTCAAAATTTCAGATTATGAAAACAATGAAAACCAATGCTCTGATACCAATTGTTGGGGATGCGGATTAAGGATCTTAAGGCACTATTAACACTAGAGGGAGGGTGAATAGTGTTTTAAAGAATATATGAACTATATGACTAAATTAAAACTTTCAACACAAATCTAAACAGAATTCTAACACAGAATGATCATAGAACATATAACAAATGCAAATAGTAAAGTAAAGCAAGTAAAAGGAAAGAACACACCGGATTTTATAATGGTTCGGAATCATCATACATCCAGTCCTGCACCAAGGCAATATTCTTGTACAGATTTTTATAAGCCAATATCCAAATTACAGCCCTCAATTTCTAAGGCCTTGAGGAACCCTCCTATCTCCGAGTCTGGGGTAAACTCTCTTGATTTACGGGACACAAGATCCCCCTAATACTTCTTAATAACAATCCTTTTGAATTGATAGACTCTATGGACTTTTTGAATACAAATTAATCCTATAACTCTAAATAGCACTTTGATCTTTAGTAGAATGATGGAGAATCAAATAGAGAGAGTATCTAAATGATTTCCTATTGAGAATTTGGCATAATGATGGCACGATCTTGAAAATATGAAGTTTTATGGACATGGAATGGTAGAGAAGAAAGAGTGAAGAAAATAAGAAAGTAGTTGTTAAAAAATTCGTTTTGGAAGCCTTTATATAGATGCACAAAAGTCATAACCATTGGCGAAAGGTTTTTGAACGAATGGACACTTCTTTTGAAATTTAAATTTTGAATCCAACTGTCACCATGTCGACATGGGGTATCCCCATATGTCGACATCCCTCAGTTCAAAATTGTAGACATGTTGTTTTGTAAAAGCATTTAAATTGAAA
The DNA here is from genome assembly GCA_030765085.1 of Allium cepa. Classification (NCBI taxonomy): domain Eukaryota; kingdom Viridiplantae; phylum Streptophyta; class Magnoliopsida; order Asparagales; family Amaryllidaceae; genus Allium; species Allium cepa. The sequence goes on from CM060934.1 coordinate 132,706,212, forward strand.
ACAAGTTAAAACTTCTCTGAAGCAAAATAAAGTGTTTAAACAATATTTTGAGATAGAGAATGAATATAAAACATTATTTTAAATATATATATATATAATTAACATAGACCGTCAATTATATAAGTAATATTTAAAATCAGAATAAGTTTTGATGTTTTAAAAATAGAAGTTTTTAAAATCAGAATGGAGGAATATTTCAAGGCTAAAACAAAGTTTGAAAACATTTTTGAAAACATGATTTTGAAAGATAAAACATTTTGAAAAACAGATTTAAAAACATTTTGAAAAAAATCTATTCAAACTGAAATTGCAAGAATCTTCCTACAGAGCTCCTCCATAGGACTCGAGAACTTGTACAAAGTAGTTTAAATGATTTTGATTTTCGTGGGTTTGTAATCCACTTGTCGTAGGTTCGTAAGCTACTTGTCGTGGGTTTGTAAGCCACTGGTTTCGACAGAAATTGGGTTCTATCCCAAAAGAAAATTGGAAGAAAGATGAGAGTGCTATTATGAAGTTTTAACAAAATACTAGACACTTATCTTGAGATCTTGAAATCTTGATTCTCTAGAGTCTTGAATCTTGAATCTCTAATCTTCATCATGATGCTTGAGTCTTTACACTGATCAATTTTCGATAATACCTGCATATACTTCCTATATACATATATATATATATATAGAAATGTTAGTATATATTTTATAAAGTAAAGTATAAGAACTATATAAGGTTGTTGTCATCAAAACATCATCAACTCAGTTCCTTACAATCTCCCCCTTTTTGATGATGACAACCTTTATTTATAAAATATTCTTACCATACCATAACTCTCCATAACTCCCCCTTACTCCGTGACTTCTTCTTAAAACTACAACTCCCCTTTATTCCATGACTCCCCCTTACACCAAGCACATATATTTTTATAACTTTCTCCCCCTTTGCCATCAGCAAAAAGGAATAGAAGATTTACCTGTTCTAAGATAATCAAGTATATATAGAATAAAAGTGTAAAGTGAAAGTGTAAGTGATCAAGTGTGTGAGCATATATATAAGTGTAACTTGACAATCAAATCAATATCATACATAGCAAACCAATCATATATAGTATATGAAGTTATATACAAACCAAATCCAAATCAAATTTAAGTAAACAATTCAATCAAATCCTAATCAAATCTAAATCAAATCAAATCAAACAAACAAACAAACATACATAATGATTAGACATTCCTTGGGACTTCCACCCATCCATCTTCTCCAAAGATAGGATCAGTTTTGATAACATCCCAATTATCTTTGTCGAGAGTGACTGGTGGATTTGCTTCGGGTTCGTCTTCGCTAAGGCTTGAGATCATCCAACGAAGTGCGTCGAAGTGTTTCTCTTGCTCTTTGATCTTCTGCATTTGGCTTAATTCTAAGTGCCTTTGATTTCTAAGTATAAAAGAAAGAATATTCTTGAAAGAAGTAAGAGTTTCTTCAAGATTTTCACTTAAATTCTTAATTGGAGAAGCCATAATTTAAGAAATAAGTTGAAGTATGAGAGGAGATGAATAGAAATGGAGGTTGAGAAGTTTTTCTGGAAAAAATAAGTATTTATAGGAGTTATTGGCCGTTCAAAATGAATTGTCACTTGGTAGTTACAAGAATTTGAAGTTAGAAATTGTAACTACTTTCTGACTGTTATATGTCGACATGGGGGGATGGGGTATGTCGACATGGTCTAGATAGAATGACCAAGTTGAGTTATTTTTGATTTTTAAGTTTATTTTTATACTAGTGGACTTATATAAACTTAAAATAAATAACTATCAGAGATATATAAAGCTGGAAAACAGAGAATAAGATAGCATTACTTATATTAGTTAACATTACATAATCTTAACTAAAAAAGTAGAAAATACAAAGATAGATAAACGATAGCTAGAGAGATAATGGCTAGGATTAGTTTGATGAAGATGATGATGAAGACAAGCCAAGTTTCCTACCTATCTTCCAAAAGAACTTGTCGATCTTGGTGGAGATTTTATCCATTTTCTTGCTAATAGATCACTTAAGAACCTTTCGGTTTTGAGCAAGTATCTTTTGATTCTTGAGTAAGGTTTTGTTGGATGGATTGGCGAGTGTATATCGATATTTTATACTTTCCAAAGAGGTGTCTTCATCTTCCTCTTCTTCTTCAATTTCCATTCCTTCCCCTTCTTCTTCCTCTTCTTCTTCCTCTTCTTCCATCTCTTCATGAGCAAGTCTCTCTTCCTTTTCGGCAAGTGTTTCATATGATTGAAACATAAGTGGGATTTTCATAAGACAAATGTTCCCATGATTGAACACTTTTCTACTTACAAACTCTTCCTTTTTAACATCCACATCAAAATAATTGAAAATCCGAGTAAGGTAAATTCCATGATAAAGAGTGTTTTCTCCCATATTAAATTTTTTGGGTCTTAACTCATCCAAAATAGTTTGTGCCCAATTAATATCATATTTTCAAAAAATAGCAAAAAGATCTTTACACACTTTTGAGGTGGGATTATTGTAGTTTCCCGACCTAGGAATAATTGTGTGTTGAATAAGAAGGTTGACAATTCTTGCTTTTCGGCGGAAAAAGCGATTCTTAAAATCCATGTGGTTATCGCTTTCAAAAATGTGATGAAAAGTCTCTCGATCGGTTTCATTGATTTTAAATTCCGAGAGATTCATACCGGTAGATTTGCAACCCAAAATAGTAGCCAAAATATCTGAATCCAAAACAATAAGTGTTCCTTTAACACTACTCCAAATTTGATTTCATTTCCATTATAAAATCCACGATTTAGGTTTGCATAAAACATTTTGACAAGGTTTGGATAACAAACGAAATCATTTTGCTTGTTATCAATCAAGCTATGAATGGAGTTTTCTTTAAAAAGTTGATCGATTTCATAAGAAGAAAAATCATCAAAAATGGCAAATTTTCCCATATTGACTTTACCATAGTTTACATAGCTTATGTAAGCTTTGATAGCCTCCGGGTCATTGAAAAGATCATTTTTGATGGACTTGTGCAGCCTCATAGTTGATGGGTTACTTGAGGAAGCCATTGATGAGTGTTTGAGAGGAGTAGAAGATAATGAAGAAGGTTTGAATTATGAGAATAAAGTGAAAAGAGATGATAAGAGAAGTATATTAAATAGATTCTCTAAAGTCATGTTCTCTGGTCAAGAGGTATCTTTTCAGAATTTTGAAGTAAGTGAAAAGGTGGAGGGAAAGTCAAAAGTTTGAATTCAAATTTTGAAATCAAATTTCTAAGAGACATGTCGACATGGGGTATCCTGGTATGTCGACATGTGCCTGTTGAATTTGAAAAGAGGTGTCTATTCCTAAAATCTAAGAAATTCCTAAAATCTTAAGAAAACTAATCTATATTCTATATCTATATGTAATTCCAGTAATAATATTAAATATAATAATATTAAAATATTTTAATATTTAAAATATTGTTAAAATAATATTATTTTGAATTTAAAAATTCAAATTTCAAAGTGTCATTTTGAATTTAAAAATTCAAGGAATTGCAAACAAAATCAAAACAAACAAGCATCCAATAAAATTAAAATAAATGTGTACCTATTTTTAGATCCAAACTCTGATCGTCTTCCGATTCGAGAATAGCAGTGAAGCACAGATTTGAATTATCAGTTTTCTTCTCATCATCACTGGATGAATCTGAATCGTCAAGAGTTGCTGCATATGCCTTCTTTCTTTTCTTTGGTTGCTCGTTGTTTGGTTGAAATGTCTGTTTGTCTGGATATGGACAATACATCTTGTAGTGCCCTGTTTAGTTGCAGTTATAGCATCTATCATTATTATTGTTGTTGTTGTAGTTCTCCGAAGTATTTCTGGAATTTCTTTGATCGTTTCTTTTAAAGTTATTCATCTTTCTATACTTCAGAAATTTTCTGAAATTTCTGGTCATGAAAGCAATTTCTTCATCACTCTCTTGTTCTGAATCTCCAGTTGTTGCTTTGAATGCGATCGATTTCTTTTTCGTTGCCTTGGATTCTTTTCTCCCTTGTAGTTGAACTTCATAAGACACTAGATTACCGATTAACTCTTCGATCTTCATTTGACTAACATCATTTGCCTCTTCAATAGTAAGTGTTTTTTGATCCCATTCTGGAGTAAGTGAATTGAGTATTTTCTGACTTGATCTTCTTCTGAGAAACCCTTTCCTAAAGCAATCAATGAGTGTACAATGCCTTGAAATCGACAATACATGTCGGAAATAGACTCATTTTCATGCATTTTAAACAATTGAAACTGGTTAGTTAATAAGGAAATTTTAGTCTGTTTAACTTTGCTTGTTCCTTAATGAGTTACTTGCAAAGTTTTCCAGATTTCAAATGCAGACTTACAAACAGAGACTCTATTAAACTCATTCCTATCTAGTGAACAAAAGAGTACATTCATAGCCTTAGAATTGTTTTGTGCAACTGTCTTTTGCTCAGTAGTCCACCGGGAAAAATTTGTAGTTGGTTCAACATATTCAATTTGTGTCATATTCCAAGCATCTAAACTTATGGATTGTAAATAAATTTTCATCCTACATGCCCAATATGCATAATTACTGCCATTAAAAAGTGGTGGTCTGGCAGTAGACTGACCTTCTACAAATGAACTAGTGTTAGTACTTGTGTTAACAGACGTAGTAGTGACAGGAATGACATTACTAGTGTGTTGTGCCATTAAAACTTTTCAAAATTTTAGATTATGAAAACAGTGAAAACCAATGCTCTGATACCAATTGTTGGGGATGCGGATTAAGGATCTTAAGACAGAAATAACACTAGAGTGGGGGGTGAATTGCGTTTTAAAGAATATATGAACTATATGACTAAATTAAATCTTTCAACACAAATCTAAACAGAATTCTGACACAAAATGATCACAGAACATATAACGAATGCAAATAGTAAAGTAAAGCAAGTAAAAGGAAAGAACACACCGGATTTTATACTGGTTCGGAATCCTCCTACATCCAGTCCTGCACCAAGGCAATATCCTTGTACAGATTTTTATAAGCCAATATCCAAATTACAACCCTCAATTTCTAAGGCCTTGAGGAACCCTCCTATCTCCGAGTCTGGGGTAAACTCTCTTGATTTACGGGACACAAGATCACCCTAATACTTCTTAATAACAATCCTTTCGAATGGATAGACTCTATGGACTTTTCGAATACAAATTAATCCTATAACTCTGAATAGCACTTTGATCTTTAGTAGAATGATGGAGAATCAAATAGAGAGAGTATCTAAATGATTTCCTATTGAGAATTTGGCAGAATGATGGCACGATCTTGAAAATATGAAGTTTTATGGATATGAAATGGTGGAGAAGAAAGAGTGAAGAAAATAAGAAAGTAGTTGTTAAAAAATTCATTTTGGAAGCCTTTATATAGATGCACAACAGTCATAACCATTGGCGAAAGGTTTTTGAACGAATGGACACTTCTTTTGAAATTTGAATTTTGAATCCAATTGTCACCACGTCGACATGGGGTATCCCCATATGTCGACATCCCTCAGTTCAAAATTATAGAGATGTTGTTTTGTAAAAGCATTTGAATTTAAAACAAGTTGAAACTTCTCTGAAGCAAAATAAAGTGTTTAAACAATATTTTGAGTTAGATAATGAATATAAAACATTCTTTTAAATATATATATATATATAATTGATATAGACCGTCAATTATATAAGTAATATTTAAAATCAGAATAAGTTTTGATGTTTTAAAAATAGAAGTTTTTAAAATCAGAATGGAGGAATATTTCAAGGCTAAAACAAAGTTTGAAAACATTTTTGAAAACATGATTTTGAAAGCTAAAACATTTTGAAAAACAGATTTAAAAACATTTTGAAAAAATCTATTCAAACTGAAATTGCAAGAACCTTCCTACAGAGCTCCTCCATAGGACTCGAGAACTTCTACAAAGTAGTTTAAATGATTTTGATTTTCGTGGGTTTGTAAGCCACTTGTCGTAGAGTTGTAAGCTACTTGTCGTGGGTTTGTAAGCCACTGGTTTCGATAGAAATTGGGTTCCATCCCAAAAGAAAATTGGAAGAAAGATGAGAGTGCTATTATGAAGTTTTAACAAAATACTAGACACTTATCTTGAGATCTTGAAATCTTGATTCTCTAGAGTCTTGAATCTTGAATCTCTAATCTTCATCTTGATGCTTGAGTCTTTATACTGATCAGTCTTCGATAATACCTGCATATACTTCCTATATACATATATATATAGAAATGTTAGTATATATTCTATAAAGTAAAGTATAATAACTATATAAGGTTGTTGTCATCAAAACATCATCAACTCAGTTCCTAATAGTTGGGAAAAGGAATATTCGGGTATAGTGAAGGTAGATTTATATTACTACTTAGTTATTGAAGTGTGAGAAGTCAGAAGAGTATAAATCTTTAATTATGTGGTACCTTTAGACAGATGGTTGTGAAGTCATGTGCATAGTCTCAAGAAGTGTTGAAATTTAATTTAGTTATTTAGGTAGTTGTAGAAACTTGTTTCTCTGGGTGAAGTGAGAGTTGTTTAGTAGAAATTCTAGTAGGAGTTCTGGGATTGGACATAGGATGTCTGAATTGGTACAAATAAACTATAGGATCTATTTTATATTTTATGTTGCATTGATTATTAAATTATCTTATTCTGTACATTTATCCATATTCGATCCCAACAACATGACATTTTCATGTATCATAAACCGGTGTTCTACGGATCCTAACAACATCTTATAGCACTAGCCAAGAAGAGAAGAAAATCAAGTAGACGCATAGCTAACAAAAAAGAACGGCACTCGTGATACTATAGAGGAAACTGCAAGCAAGTGTGGATTATGTGAGGTATCATCTTACTTGTGTAGAATGGATCTTTAAACCTAACCCTAAAGGAGGGTGAAAAGTGTATTTAAACATCTTATACTAACTTATAGTTTTCAAACTAATCAATTCAGAATCATAGAAATAATTAGACAAATGTAAATCAATGTAGTAATAAAAAACAGTAATGTAAATAGAGAGACATCAAAGATTTTGATAATGCTTCGGATTTTCAATCTTACATCCAATCATATAACCCAAATACAATTTCCACTGTAACAAAACCTTGCAATTCCATGGATGGCAAGTACACCTATACAACTTGGTTTTGAATTATGTGGGAAGCACACTTATCTTGACTTTCCATAGGTGGCAAGATACACCTAGCCTCTTGACATTTTATGAGTGGAAAGAACTCCTATACAATCCTGACTTTTTAAGGGTGACATGATACTCCTTTACAATTCAAGTAGCGGTATGGTAATTCTACAAGAAATTGTATCTTTCGAACACAAAACTTCGTAGTATTCTATACAACGGTACTATAGATCTCCAGTCATAGTTTTTAATAGAAATTTTTGAGGAATAGGATGAAATCAAAGAAAAAATGATAAAGAATTCAAGTAAGGATTCTTTGATCTTTTGTAGTTTGCTAATTTGTAAAGAATAGAAGAGAGAAAAAATAAATTCGTAAATTATATGTGTGAAGTAGCAAGAGAACTTGATAACAAAGTAGTAGAGAAGAAAGAGCAAGAGAAAAGAATGAGAATTACTTTCAAAATTCATTTTTTGGAGCTTTCATATAGAAGATAAACAGAAGTTTCATTTGGTAAAGGGGTGAAAGGATGTTTATATTTATTTAAATTCAAAGGTTGCATTAATGATTGGTACGTCGATATTTGTGCAAAATGTATGTTAACATATCAATATCGATTTAAAAAACATATAAGCGATTATTATGTCGATATATATTTTTAGGGTATGTAAATATATGCTAGTTGATTTAAAAAAAATATTTTATGGAAAAGGTTAAACTTTATAATATTTAAAATCAATATTGTACTTTTATAAAAAGATTCTAAAGATGAAAATGAAGATCTTTTAAAAAGAGATTTTAAAGATGTGCTATGAAGTCTTTAGCAAATATTTCTTAGACTCTTTACACATAGTTTTGACTAACTGAATTGATATGCCCGCAAATGTGCATATTTTTACCATCATATTTAATCTATGTAAATTAAATAATTGAGCATATTGGGTATTTTAACTTGTTTAAACCAAAATTCAAATTATTTTCAAATTATCATATATTTATCTTCGTATAAGGGCTTTTGCCATTTTTGTGCATATACATTAATTTTCTAAAATTTAATTGCAAATTTCTATATTATTTTGTAGGAATTTGGATCACAAACAAGTGGTATCATGAAGATATGCATGCATAACAGTGAATACAAAGGAATGAAGATTGAAATAATTCAAAGTGATGATCATGGAGAACCCCACTTACCCACCTACCTTAATGTACACTTAGGAGCTTTTGCACATGCTAAAATGTCATTAAATCTTCATGCGCACTTAATGGATGATTATTTGAAGTTAATAATAACTTGGCCACCATACTTTCTAAGAAGGTATTTTGGATAGTTCCCAAAAAAGTGAATTAAGGTTTTAAACTTATATAAATACCCCTTATGTTTCATGTAACCATCTCCCTCTTCCTTTAGGCTCTTTTCTCTTAGTTTAGATCAAAAATAAAATGAGAGCTCTTTTTTTTTTCATGGCCACTTAAACATTTCTTTTATATAAATTTTTTTATGCAATTTAGTTTCAAGTCTTTTCTTGTTTATTTACTTTTATGCAAGTAGTGTAGATCTTTTTTTCTTTTATGCAAGTAGAATAGTTTTTCCTTTACTTTGCTTTCATCTTCTTCTTTTTTAAGTTTCAAGTTGCATGCTACTTCTGTTGATATGATAACACAAATGAGAGTCTAATCCCTTCAATTTAGGGGTAATGAAGCCTCTAATCATGTAGCTTCAACATTTTGATAATTATTGCTCTTTCCTTTTGTGCTTAATGAGAATGCATGAAGTGGTTTAGCCTGTTATTTTTGCTTTGAATTTGATAGCCTATGTTTTAGACACCAAATATGATATGCTTAAACAATCACAAAACACAAATTGCCTCTTCATCTAAATATGATTATGGCAAAGAAGTGAATGTTGAAATTAAAATTTGATGGATTATATTTCTGATTAATAGTTAATAGGTCATGCTTAAAATAGATTTTGCTTCCAACTTTGTTGTCATATTTCATGAGATTTAAAAGTGTATTAGTGGTTGTGTTATAATTTGATGGTTTATATTGGGCTAATTAATAACACAAGAATGTCATATTTATGATAAACACAACAATTAATTTCACTAATGACAAAAATAGAGATCATAATTTCATATTTAGTTGAACTATATGATCTGGAGAGTGGAATTATCTCTAAATTGTTATTTTATTCTCATAGTTTTCATTCACTTTTGTAGTTGTTAGTTTTACAATTTTTAGTAGTTAGCTTAAACATATCAAATCTTGGTTAATTTGATTGAATAGATTTTTAAAATCTAATATTTTTCTGTGGATCGACCTGTACTCACTATGTACTATGATAGTACGCCGTGCGCTTGCGGTAAATTTTATTTCAAATTCGTTCGACGGTTTTCTAAACCGATAGAATTTCCGTCGACGAATAAGTTTTTGACGCCGTTGCTGGGGAATACTTTTGATTTTAATTTTTCATTATTCGAATTATTTTCATTTGATTTCATTGTGTGTTTATTTTGTGTGTGTTTGCATTTAAAAAATCATACGTCGTGCGAATTTTGTTGCATTTGTTTGTGTGCATGTCATGGTAGCATTTCTAGTTGCTTTGCATTGCATATAAAAAAAATACACACAATTTCACAACAACAATAAAAAATATTTTATTTCCCTTCATTTACAATATTGCATCTACAGTTTTACAACTACAATTTTCTTTTTCTTTCTTTCTTTTTTTTATTTACATTTCAGAAAAATAAAGAATTTTTTTTTACATTGTTACAATTCACTGCCTAAAACCTATCACAAAACCATCTAAATATCATCATACAACCCCTACTGTTGTGCATCTTCCTAGCAGTTCACTGCCTTCCATCATATCAACAACCCTTCCTGTCCCATACAACAACTCCTTGCTGTTGCACCATCATTCACAATATCAAACCCTCGTGCACCCTGCCATACACTGCACTGCACATTACATATAACTGTGCAACCACTTCAATACCATCTTCATTCCCCTATATATTGAAGTGCTCAACATCTTCATGTAATCTATATCTTGCGAATAACATAAACCCTAAGATCTAGAATTACATGATTATCACATATGTAATGAATTAATAAAACATACATCCAGACATCTTGTATACGAATCAGCAATGGATGTTGTCGAAAGCTGTTTCAATGGAGAAGGAAATGGTTTCTCTCTCTTTTCCTATATCTTTCTTTATGTGTTTTCTATATCTCTTGTGATGGGCCAAGGTTAATATTTATATGTAGAGAGAGGACCAACTTTCTAGATTTGTAGACTTAATCTTAATCGTCCATCAAGATCAAGATGAGAGAAATTAATGCTCTAGATGATAACCGATTTATTTATTAGCATATTAATAGGAAAACCCTTTGATTCTATTGACCACATAATGAGGAAGGAAACGTTTGAGGAAGGAAACGGTCCATTAATGTACCACATAATGAGGAAGGAAACGGTCCATTAATGTACCACATAATGAGGAAGGAAACGGTTCATTAATGTTTTCGCATTAATTTCCTTACAAAACGGTTAAATTTCCTTACAGTCTCCCACTTGGTCAATAGTAAAATCCATTAATGTTTTCGTATTAAGGTCATAAGGCGCGCATGATATGCTAAACTTTTCTTTAGTCGGTTATCATAAGTGTCTTGGCTAATCTAGTGGTCAATGGAAGTCATGACGTGTACACGTTATTTTACAACATGCTTACTTCCATGTACTATGACATTGACAACTTTCATAACTAGACCGTAGATGACCATAACTTAATGGTCACATAATGTCTTGAAGCAAAAGACTGTTTCTGTTATCATTTATCTAAATATAAATGTGTACACATTATAAAACAGAAATAAAAGATGTCCAAATTATTAAGAGCTCAATAATTGTCATGTCTAGATAAGTACAAAATAAATGGCATAGTAAGAAGATAATTAGGAACTATCTGCAAGACTCATGCTATCAGTATGTCTCTGAAAGGTCTTTGGAGGTAGTCCTTTCGTGAATATGTCTGCCACTTGTAAGTCTGTACTTATCGATTCAACAATAATTTTCTTTAGTTTAACATCTTGCTTCAGTAGTAGGTATTTAAGGTCCATGTGTTTGGAACCTTTGGTTATCCTATCATGCTTGGAGAAAAAAGTTGCAGCTTCATTGTCGCAGTAGACAGTTAGTGGCTTAGAGATAAAACTTAAAGTGCCAAATTGTGAGACAAAATTACGCATCCATGTTCCCTGAATTGAAGCCTCATAACATGCTACGTATTCAGCCATCATGGTGGATCCGAAAAGCATCTCAGATTTCTGGCTTCTCCATGATATTGCACCTCCACATAAGAGGTACACATAGCCAAGAGTGTAGATCCTAGTGTCAGGACATCCAACAAGGTCTGAATCAGAATAACCAGTTACCTATAGGTAACTTGATTTTCTATAGGTGAGCATGTAATTCTTTGTTCCCTTTAGATATCCCAGTACCTTCTTTGCAGCTTTCCAATGAGCGATTCCTAGCTTACTTTGAAATCTACCCAGCATACCAACTGCATGACTGATATCAGGTCTTGTACAGACCTGTGAAGACATCAAAATCCCTATAAGAGATGCATAAGGATATTTGGTCATTTCTTCTCGTTCTATAGGAGTCTTTGGGCACTGCTCAAGAACAAGTTTGTCTCCTTTCTGCAGTGGGACAAGACTAGAGGAACAATTCGTCATGCCAAATCTCTCAAGAATTTTGTCAATATGTGCTTTTTGAGACAATCCTAGAATTCCTTGTGATCTATCACGGAATATTTCTATTCCTATAACATAGGAAGCCTCACCCATATCTTTCATTTCAAAGTTCGTTGAGAGATAATCCTTAGTTTCACTTAATAAACCAAGGTCGATGCTAGCTAATAATATGTCATCAACATACAGAATCAAAAATATAAACTTGCTCCCACTGAACTTGAGGTATATACAAGGGTCAACTATGTTTTCTGTGAAATCGAAAGCGGTAATGATTTCATGAAATTTTAGATACCATTATCTAGAAGCTTGTTTCAGTCCATATATTGATTTCTTAAGTTTGAAGACCATGTCTTCATGTCCTTCAATTATGAAGCCTTCAGGTTGACGCATGTAGACTTCTTCTTCCAAGTCTCCATTCAGAAAGGCTGTTTTCACATCCATTTGATGTAACTCGATATCATAATGAGCTATTGATGACATGATAATTCTAAGAGAATCTTTCCTGGAAACAGGAGCAAAGGTTTCATTATAGTCCATGCCTTCTTTCTGATTAAAACCTTTGAAAACAAGTCTAGCTTTATATCGTTCAATTTTACCATTGCAGTCACGTTTGGTCTTGAAGACCCACTTACAACCGACTGCTTTATGTCCTTGCGGCAATTGAACGATTTCCCAAACTTGATTATTATCCATAGATTTCAGTTCATCTTTCATGGCATTAATCCATTTAATAGAATTAACATCCTTAATGGCTTGTGAATAAGAAATTAGGTACGTAGTTCCTTCAGATTCTATTAGATAAAGCATATAATCATCAGGAACAGTTGATCTTCTTTGTCTTTGAGATCTTCTTAATGCTAGTTCCTGTGGTACTTCATCAACATTATGATTGGTGATAATTTCATTATGGAGTTGTTGATCATTTATTGGGTTTTCCTCATTGTGAACAGGTTCAACAATGGGATGATTCCCAATACCTTTCGAAATAGAGGGTAAGATAATGAGTACCCTTATTTCATGAATGACCAGTTCTTGTTGTTTTGTACTCCCACTGATTTCACCATTCTCATAGAATTTGGCATTGCCGGTTTCAACAATTCTTGTACTATGGTTAGGACAATAAAATCTATATCCTTTAGATTTTTCTGGGTAACCTATAAAGTAACCACTGACTGTCTTAAAATCCAATTTCTTTTCATTTGGATTGTACAGTCTAGCTTTAGCTGGGCAACCCCAAATTTGGAGATGTCTTAAACTAGGTTTCCAGCCTTTCCAAAGTTCAAAAGGAGTCTTTGGAACGGCCTTACTTGGAACTCTATTTAAGATGTAGACAGCCGTTCGTAATGCATCCATCCATTATGATATAGGTAAATTTGCATGACTCATCGTGGATCTAACCATTTCCATGTATGTACGATTTCGCCTTTCAGCTACACCATTCTACCATGGAGATCCGTATGTTGTGTATTGTGCAACAATTTCAAGTTTTTGAAGAAGTCTAGCAAAAGGTCCAGGATGTTGTCCCGTTTCATCATACCTTCCATAGGATTCACCACCGCTGTCTGACATAATGATTTTCACTTTTCTTTCTAATTGTCTTTCGACTTCAGTAATGAACACTTGTACAGCATCCACTAACTGAGATTTTTCATGCAACAGATAAAGATAGCAATAATGTGAAAAATCATCGATAAAAGTGATGAAATATTTCTCTCCTCCAAAAGTTGGAACATCAAAAGGTCCACAAATATCTGTATGTATTATTTCAAGAAGTTGTGTACTTCTTGTGGCTCCTTTCTTTGTGTTTTTTGTTGTTTTTCCTTTAATACAATCAACACATGCTGTAATGTTAGCGAAGTCTAGGTCCGGTAGGACACCATCTTTCACTAACCTCTTGATTCTTTCACTGGATACATGACCCAGTTTTTTATGCCACAAGAAGTAAGAATCATTCTTGAATGACTTTCTTTTAGTTTCTTTTCCATGTAGGGTGAGTTGGATTTCAGCATTTTGTTTAAGATGAAGTTTATAAAGTCCATCAATTAATATTCCAGAACCAATAAGACTAGAATTTTTTAAATAAACTAAAATTTTCATTTCCAACTTCAAAAGAATATTGAAATTTATCAAGTACACTTACAGAAATCAAATTACGGGAAATAGATGGAACATAAAGAGTTTGACATAAATCTAACTGATAACCGCTATCTAAAATAAGACGAAAAGTTACAAAAGCTTCAACTGGAGCTTTATCTTTATTCCCCATGAAAATGAAATTCTCACTTGGGTTTGTGGTTTGGATCGTAATGAATCCCTGCATAGAATTCGAAACATGAACGTTAGCAGCAGTATTAATCCACCAAGTAGAAGAAGGTACATTAGTAAGATTTGATTCGAAATGACTTACGAAACCCATTGGGTTACCTTTCTTTTCGAACCATGCTTTGCGCTTAATGCAATCTTCCTGGAAGTGTCCAGGTTTCTTGCAGAATTTGCAGACATCATCCTTCTTTTTCTTCTCGGATGGTTGAGTGGCGTCATCAGATTTGGGTGGTGCTCTTTTATGCCGTGAGTTATTCTTTTTGCCAGCTTGTTTTCCAACCCCTTGAGTGAAATAAGCAACCTTAATGCCTTGCGAGCCTTGCCTAGACTCCTCTTGAACTAGTTTGTTAGTCAATTCATTTAGACTCCACTTTTCCGTAATAGTGTTGTAATGAATTTTGAATGGTTCATACTGAGGAGGTAAGCTAGTGAGAATGAATTGGATGAGAAAAGCATCGTCCATAACCAATCCCAAGTTCTTAAGTTTGGCAGCAAGGTTAATCATTTCAATGACATGAGCGCTCATTGAGCGAGAACCATCAAACTTCATGGTTACAAGATCTGCCATAAGTTTCCCAGCAAGGGATTTGTCTGTAGTCTTGAACCGATTTTCAATGAATTGCAAATATTCTTTTGTGCTTTCAGTTTTGGGTAGGGAGGTTTTGATGTCGGTATCAATCACCATTCGCATAAACATCATGCTGAGCCTATTAGATCATTCCCAATCATCATGGAGTTTGTTTTCCTCAGGCGTACTTGTGTCAGTAAGTGGGGCTAGCTTTTCCTTTAGGAGAGCCATGTCCAGTTCAAGTACGCCTAAAGAAAACTCAACTTGCTCTTTCCATTCTGAGTAGTTGGTTCCATTGAGTCTGACGATAGATGTAGCGTACAAATTAAGGTTTGAGGGCATTGCAACTGCAGATATAAAGGAAATGTAGGCTTCTTTATTAGAATAAAACACATGACATAATAAGAGGTTAGGTCTAGCGCCTCCTGTGGGTAGGCAGTAGAACCATACTCATGAAAGAATGATAAACATTAATGTTTCATGTGTTATTGTGCAAGCAGCAGCCACCTGTGGACGGGACTGCATGCATCAGACTCCAGAGGAAACAAGGAAATTAAGCGTGGAAGCGAAAACTAAAACAAGAGAGAAAAGAGATAAACATTAATGTTTTTTTTTGCATAAACATTTGTCATTCTTTCAAGTAATCCACAGCAAGAATAATAAATGTTTAGTAACTCCAAGTAAATTCCATACATGAATTTAACATATAAATAATTATTTTTGCAAATCATATATAGACAATTATCTTGCAAGTTCCAGGTCATGAATTTGATGTCAAACTAGGAAACAATTATTTTCAATATGTATACTTTCTGAAAAGTATTCGCATACAATAAGTTGTTCCATATTATACAGTAAGTCAAATATTAAAGTAGAAAAAATCAACTTTTGCGGAAATATAAATTTTCCAGATCCAGATCTAAGCATACAGTAAATAGAACAATATTGATAATCATGATTACTATAGCAACTTAAATAATATGAATATTAAACTTGAATCATATTAACAATAATAATCATTATCATCATCATAGTAAAATTACAAACATCATATCATATATCTATGCTAGTTTTGTTTTATATATTGATGGATAATCATGAATTCTAAAACCTTGCTCTGATACCACATGTAATCTATATCTTGCGAATAACATAAACCCTAACATCTAGAATTACATGATTATCACATATGTAATGAATTAATAAAACATACCTCCAGACATCTTGTATACGAATCAACAATGGTTGTTGTCGAAAGATGTTTCAATGGAGAAGAAAATGGCTTCTCTCTCTTTTCCTATATCTTTCTTTATGTGTTTTCTATATCCCTTGTGATGGACAAAGGTTAATATTTATAGGTAGAGAGAGAACCAACTTTCCAGATTTGTAGACTTAATCTTGATCGTCCATCAAGATCAAGATGAGAGAAATTAATGCTCTAGATTATAACCGATTTATTTATTAGCATATTAATAGGAAAACCCTTTAGATTCTATTGACCACATAATGAGGAAGGAAACGTTTGAGGAAGGAAACGGTCCATTAATGTACCACATAATGAGGAGGAAGGAAACGGTCCATTAATGGTTTCGCATTAATTTCCTTACAAAACGGTTAAATTTCCTTACACTTCACTTCCATCAAAACCACTCCAAACCCACAAAATAACTTCCTCCTCTCCTACCAGAGCTACAGCAACCACCCTCCATCATAACATCTGTGCACTTCTCTTTCTCCCCTGCTATATCATCATTTCTCTACCAACCGAATCACCAGCCCACTACATATCACTACATTTCACAAAACCACTGTCGATTAACATACCATCTCCTTACTGTACAACTCCATCAAACAATCCCTACCCCGTCACACAAAACCATCCAGTCCATACATTTAGCTACCCACTGCCTTGCAGCCTCCACCTCCCCACATACTACATTCGGCAACCCTTCTATAGTTCAAAATCATCATTCTACAGTTCAAATTCCCCTACTTCATCATTCATAAGGAAACAAACCTACAGTTCAAAATTCCCCTACAATTCAAAATCATCATTCATAAGGAAACAAACCTGCCTGTGCACATCCATATCACTGTCATTGGCCCATTTCACTTCCTAACCATAGCCTACGATGCAACACACTTCTGCACTACGACCATTACTTCACCACCCTACTTCATCAATAACCACAACAACCTAAGCTGCCAACCACTGTCGCATATCCCACTGTCAAAACCATCTACAACACTGACAGTCATCAACACGACATTCGACATCCCGCCTTCATTACTTCAACCTTGACCTCTGCCCACTGCCTCCTCCTGTTTCACACCCAACTGTTGAACTGTTTCTCACATTATTGAACTGTTTCTCACCCAACTGCCGTCAAGCCATCATTACTTCACAAAAAGTTCCTCAACCTGCTTTAACACGAAAATAAACCCACAACCACACAAAACCACCAGAGAACGCAATAGCATCGCACCCATTTTCTCACCCTTCCATTCACAGACTTCACCCTTCAAAACAATTTCCAAACCCCATCGCTTTGCTGGAATTCGAACAACGCAACGCGAACAAACTTCGCAACACTTCTTCCCCACACCCAAATCGATTCGACAATCACCTCTAACCCGCCTTGACTTGAAATTGCAACCCATCCCTAAATTCATGGTCAAGCCCCTCCATCACTACGTTGAATCTCCTGAAAATCGAATTTAGTTGCATTTGTCAATTTTGGATTTTTTTCATACTCGATTTTGGGAGATTGAAATGAGCGTGAATTTGAACTGCAATTTTCTGTGGCAACGATATTTACGCGATTTTTTTGAAGTGATTTGTGGTTGAGTTAAAAAACTTACTGAAGGCCGGCTGGGTTTTATTTTCCTTCTGGGCCGGGCTAAGTATGGATTTTAATACTCTTTTAGTCTGCAAACAAAGGCCAGTTGTGTTTGAGTTTGCTTTAGGAATACTGTTTTAGTTTGTTTTAAAAAAAAGAAAAAAAAAACATTGTTCATAATTTTTTGTTTTCATTTCTCTTCTTTAAGTACACAATCATTTGCTTTTGTTTTCATTTTTGTTTATCCTTTTAGAAAAAAAAACAAAAACAAAAAAGTTTTTGATTTGTTTGAAAATCTTTTGTTTTGTTATGTTTCTTTTGATTTCATTAGTTTTTTATTTTTCTTCGTTTAGTTTCTCCTTTGATATATATTAAAAAAACCGTGTATATATCTTGTTTTTATTTTCAGGTTGCCAAAGTAGATTAGTAGAAGAACCGCTTGCCGAAAAAAATTAACTGCTTTACTTGCTTGCTATAAAAAAAATTGCTACTTTTAACCCATATCTATTATTTTGGTTTGCCTTGCATTGTTGTTTACTTGCATTTTATAGAAAAAAAATTCTCGTAGTTGCATTGTTAATACACGTTTTAATTTCAGTTTTGCATTTCATTTTAGAATTTGTTAATAATAACAGTAAGACATCGATAACACTTAATTGTATATTGATAAGTTATCCTCTTTCGACAATTTAATTTCTCGGTATTTAGTCTACGGTAGAGAAATAACCAGTTATAAAAACTACGGTGATTCGTAAATATTATACTGGTTGTTTTTTTGAAGGTACTTAAACCTTCGGCTGCATTACTATGGTGATTCGTGGTGCACCGATAAATTCTGTCTGTTACTTGGCTGAGAACTTTCTTTTGGACTAAGACAAAGTGTGATTATACAATTTTGGGTTAGGAGCTATTTAGGATAAATAATTCGTAATTAGACCCTTGCATTCATTTAGTTGCATTAGTTCATGCATATTTTTAAAAAAAAATTCAAAATCCAAAGCTAAAAATGTTGTTGTAAATATTCCTTAACTTTTGTTTTTAAATCCATTCTTTTGAATTTTTTTAAATCAAAAAAAAAAAATCCAAAAAAAATACTTAGTTTTTTTTTAGAAAAACAAAAATATAAAATATTTTCAAAAACAAAAAAAAATTGAAAAATCAAAAAACAAAACAAAAATCAAATTTACCTTTAGATAAATAAATTCCTTTTGGTCAATAGTTTTCCTTTAAAAAGAAAGATCCAAAAAAAATCCAAAAAAGAAAAAATCTTGAAAATGTTCGAGTTTCCCTACTTACATGAATTTTACGATAGTTGTGAAAATCAATATAATCCACATAATTTCATTTCCAATTCTTATGGATATTTTAATAACAACTATTGTGAAAATGATTCGAATTTCAAAAAACAAAATTTTCAAAATGATGACCAACCCTCAACTCTTGAGAAAAAGATCGAAACGATTTTGTCGTTACTTAAACTCACAACACAAAATAACCAAAGGATAAATGATTTGTGTAATTCATATTTGTGCAATAACTCAGGTCAAAGTTTTCAAAATAATCAAAATCACTTCAAAATCCAGATGATTTCAAGTATAACCCATGCCAATTCAATTTCGAACTCCAAAATGAATTTCAAAATCAAAACAAAAATGTTATCCATTTTTCAAATAATTTTGGCAATGGGAATACTATCGACTACGATGCGAGTGAAAAATTTTGTTCTCAACAAGTCCAAATCGAAAATTCTCATGTTAATAATTATAAATTGGATTTTGTTGAGCAAATGGACGAAATCTACAATGATCACATGGATTTGTTATTTGAAACATATATGAAAACACGTCAGAAACAAAACCAAATCCCAACGTGTGACGTGTCAAGTGATAATTCATCTTTTACCAAAATTGACGATTTTCAAATAGCAACTTTCGAAAATTAAAACGACGATCTTAATCAAGTTGGTAAAAATTTAGTAATTGAGTTGGATTTCAATTCTTTCAAGGGTGTGAAACTCAATTTAAATTTCGATCTTCCTTTTTCCAATTTCAAAATTTTGAAAACAACAACTTTGAATTTTGAACTTAATATACGCAATGAAGTTGTTAATAATCCAACAAAGGAATACGAATTTAATGAACACGAATTTTTTGGACTTTTCGATGACGAGTTGTTGAATTCCGAAGGGGAAGATTTAAATCGCCATTTTGATTTTGAAATCGATAATTCTGAAGAAGATTTCAATAATATGTTTGAATCTCAAATTTGCGAAAAAAACTTGAATTTCAATCAATTGTTTTATCAACCCTGAATATCATCAAAAATAAAACAACTCATACGATTTTCAATAAAACGACATTCGTTTCTCCAAATTCACATTCAACTCCGAAATCTTTTTGTAACGTCCCGCCTTTTCGCACACTTTAAATCGACACACGTGCCAATTCAAACCATACGGAAGGACGGATTGTTTTGGGGTAAATAATAAAAAAACAGAGAAGAGAAAAAATTAAACAGAATCTCACAGCGGAAGGATAAAATATAATAATAAATATACAGTTCATAAAATTGTTTACAAAACATTTGATTCTTCTTTATACAATAAATATCAAAGTTCACATACCAATAAATATCTATGCAGCGGAATTAAATAGTGTAGTAGAATAATATAGTAGATAGTAATACTACAAATATTCGTCTTCGTCCTCCAGAACTAAAGTCTTCGAAATCCTGAAATGCTCGGACTGACCCGAGCGAATTTAAAAAGACAAAAATACTCGAGTCAGACTAAAATATCTTATGTGAGTTAAATTAACTGAAATAAATATGAGTGCAGTAACTCAAGAGATGCTCGGGATTTACATCTCCTAAGGATTCGTTAAACTATTTACTATATAGTATATTTCACTATTATAATAGTGTCTAATTGTAAAATAAACTTACTTTAAAATAGCGTTAAGGCTTTACATTTTCCACCTTAACACATAATATATTCCCATAGTCTATACAGTACCGTAATCTCCCCCGTACTGGGCGTCGTCAGAGGGCACTCCATAGGTATGGTACAAAACCAAAATCGTATAAGGCGCGCTACGGTAGGTGACACGGCACAACTAGGCAATGCCAGGGTAGATATACCAATTACGCTTCTGGGTCGGTGGTAACGCGCAGCCGCAGCTACCGCCCACCTCGAGCCACACCCCCAAATAAAAATCAAAAGTGGCCACCGAATCAATCCAAGAGTCAAAGTATAATATCGAAGGGATGTGTCCGATCAAAGGTGCTACCTTATTAACCCGTCAATCGCTCCTGTTTTAGCCACCTTATGCCAACAAACGGTAGTTGGGTCCACGTATTTACCTTACAGGAAACGCCGCCACCAACCTACTTCATTCTGAAATCTCCACCGCGTACACGGTTGTTAAAATGGTTTTCGGAGTTGGCAGAGAGTATGACAACTTTCGATCCCGGTCTCTTCAACAACCAAAGGTTATTATAACACCGCGGTCTTTAAAATAGTTTATATTTTAAAACCAGAATAAAATTATCCATTTTAAACGCATAAATACGATATCATTTCCATTTCCAAAAAAAACTCATTTTGATATTATTTTTATAAAAACCCAAATCAATAATATCATTTTTTTTATTTCAAATATATTACTTTTCCAAAATCATACTGCTTCAAAAATTTATAATATCTGGAAACCAACATTTGAATTATAACTCTCAAAACATAATACTTTGAAATTTATAGCTTTAAAACCATAACTTCTGAAACTTACATGGTTTGGATATTCAACAGTATATAACATAAAATGGTTTAACTTTAAAATTACTTTGTAAAGTAAATAATTTCCATGACTTTACAACTTTAATTCACTTAAATTCAGTCTAAACCCATAACTTTTAGATTCACTTTCAGTTTAAATAAAACACTTCGATTTCAATATTTTCAAACTTTGAGTATTTAATAAATTTCAAAACTAAGGTTGGAAATTTCTATTTAACAATTCATTGTCCTATTATTTAGTTTTGAAACGGTCGCAAAATAAATCCATAAAATAAAAATCAAATTTCTAACAATTTAATATTTCCTTCAATTTAACTAGAATTGTAACAACCCGCATATTTATCGAGTTTGTATTTAAATATTTTATTTAAATATTAACTCGTTAATCGGATTTTGATCCGAAAAGCTACTTTTTGCAAACGGTCAAATTAGGACTCGAGACCACTTCCATTGAGTTCGAAATGTCGTTTACAACTTTTTAAGTATAAACATCGATAGGTTTGGAGTTAGTGAAATTTCACTAACTTTTCCCGCTTTGGACTTTGGGTTAGTTTAGCCTATTAAGCTCAAGTTCCAACCCTCTTCTCCTCACTCTTCATAAATTTCCTAACTAATCAAGCTTTGGCATTAATGGTGGAGGGAATGGGAAATTAAAACTCCAAGCACAAATTCAATTGCAAATCCAACATTCAACTCCAAATTCAAGTAGAAGATATTGGATTCAAGCTTTGGATTGCTTCTCCTTGCTTTCAAGCTTCATCTTCACAAACTTTAGTGCAAAGGTGAGATTTTTATCTCACAATTCTAGTCTATAACTATATTGGACTGTTGGGAATGATTCCCTATCACTTTTGCATGCACATTTGCATTTGGTTTGAATCGAATTGGCGAAAAACTCCAATTTTTAGTGTTTTTGGTGAAATTCTGCACTTAGGTCGTTCTGCCTATGCTAGGTCGTTCGCGTGGAAAAGTCTCGGCCTCAAAATAGCTCATTTCCGACCTTAAAATGGCCTACAACGTTAGGTCGCTCGGCACTCGGAATTAGGTCGTAGGTCGTATGGCTCTTAGGTCGTAGGTCGCGGGCTTTTAGGTCGTTAGGTCGCAAACACTTAGGTCGTTTCTGGCCTTAAATCCCCTATATAGCCTTAGGTCGCTCGCTCTGGCTCCTTAGGTCGTAAGTCGTGGGCCTTTAGGTCGTAGGTCGTCAGGCCGTTAGGCCTTAACTCGTGTGGCCTTGGTTCCTTAAGTCGCTCGACCTTGCCTTCCATTTTTAGGTCGCATGACCTTCTAACCCGCTAGGTCGTTGGACCTATAACCCGTTAGGTCGTTGGGCCTATAACCCTTAGGTCGTTAGGCCGTTAACCCACTAGGTCGCATGACCTATAACCTGTTAGGTCGCTCGACCGTTTACTCCGTTAGGTCGTATGACCTTGCTCCACTAAGTCGCTCGACCCTTAGGTCGTAACACTTTAGGTCGCACGCCTTTCACACCATTAAGTCGCGAGTTTAATTAGGTCGCTCGGCCTTAAAACGTTAGGTCGCTTGACCTGTGCTATTGTTAGGTCGCGAGTTCCTTAGGTCGCTCGTCTCCCTTAGGTCACTTGACCTGTGCTTTTGTTAGGTCGCGAGTTCCTTAGGTCGCTCGTCTCCCTTAGGTCGCTTACCTGGTTGAGTCGCACCTCACCTTAGCTCGGCCATGATTAGGTCGCGAGTTTCCTTAGGGTCGCTTACTCCTTTAGGTCGAAACCCTTTAAGTCGCTCGATCCTATCCTTCCTTTGGTCTTCACTAGGTCGTACCGTTTTGGTCGGGGCGCTGCCCCGCACCCCGC
This sequence comes from Allium cepa, assembly GCA_030765085.1. NCBI lineage: Eukaryota > Viridiplantae > Streptophyta > Magnoliopsida > Asparagales > Amaryllidaceae > Allium > Allium cepa. The sequence goes on from CM060934.1 coordinate 132,729,515, forward strand.
CGGGGGCGCTGGCCCCTGGACCCCCGCGACCTGACCGGGCAGGTCGAACCCCGTAAGCGGTGGCGTTGCCCCCGCACCCCCACCTTGGGGGGTTGCCACCCCCCCCTGGACCCCCCTTCCGTAGGGGATCTTATCTGAAAAACATTGAGTTGATTTCCTTGGATTTTATTCGCATCTCCGTATGCGATCTTTGTGACTGATTGTTTCTTCACTTGCTTATGTGTTTTGTCACTTTATAATATAAAGGTTTCAATACTAGTAGTAAATATCAAAACTCTTTTAACAAACAATTTCAACTCTATTTTTAATAACAAAGCTCTTTTCTTAAACCGTTTTCCAATCTATTAGTATATACAAGCCTTTACCTCACTCGGATGAGAAATCTAATTAAACGACTTAGTAAAACAAGTGGTATGAAACGCTTGCGTTCACTTCGTCGGTTAATTCTTGGACTTGTTCGATTGAACCTCTTGTGACAATTTTATTAGTGAAGATTTACAGTTTGTTCGTAAATATTTAAGTTAAGCAAGTGGTTATGGGACATGAAGCTAAACTTCTATATTTACTAGCTTAGTGTAATTGACACTTCTCGTTGATCTTGATGATCGCTTTATGAATTAGACTAGCAATTGCGCGATGTCTCTTTCATTGCAAGGTTAGACTAGACACCACTTGTGTTATTCCATTCACACATACCTTTCTGCTTTTTGGTTAGTCTTGACCTCAATCTGTGTGATTCCATTCACACATGTGGGGTAGCTCCCCATGGTCTTCGGACCGTCATGTGATAGGCCTCTTTCCCTTTTTATGATTTCTGGATTTCTTGTGTTGATTTCTGGAATTTATCTCTTTGACTTGTCATGAGTACAAGTTTAGGGTATGATGCCCCTTTTGGATCTTTGAGAAGATTCTTGTGATATTGATTTATCTCTTATCGGTTGATCTCCTGTTGATCATTATTTGCATACTTATAGTAGTATGTCAGTATGTATATTTCATGTTTATGCCATATCTTTTATTTTATATCATGTCATCTGATATTTATAACTAGACTGATCCGTTTATTATTTTCTTATAAATAATACTCGGGTCAGACCGAGATGTTACAGGTGCTACTGCTTGACTCCTTCCCCAGTGATTCACTACTCAGACTTTTGGCTTCTTGTTTAGATTAGCAGCTTTTGTTGTTTACACTTGAGATATAGACTCATAGTTGTATTCTTTTGTATAGCACGCGTTGCTATTCTTTTGTATTATCGTGGATCTTTTTAGACCACTACTCTGATGTACACTTTTATGTGATATAAATTCATATCTCTTTCCGCCTTTGTGATATGGATATCTGTGATTGATTCGCATGTTATGTTTACTTCTATATTTGTTTCCGAAGATTATTTTATAGCCACCGTGTGATAAGAAATTACATGGATGGTCGCTCCTCAACAGCCTTATTCTCCGCGCTAGTTGACAGCACTACACCGTAGTGTTCTTGGCTAGCGTGGGTATAGAGGTGGGGCGTCACAAGAATATTCATTTAATTTATCTTGAATAAAAATCCAGTTATAAATATCATATCTTTTTAAAGTTTCCAAGCTTTAATAAGTTTTACCCCAACTTATGGAGTGAAATTTTTAAATAAGTTCCATTCAAATAAATTTCAAATTTTTCATCCAATCTTAATTGATTTAAATCGTTAAAACTCCATTATTCAACTTATTTATTTTACTTAACAAATTCATAGCTTAAATTCAATAATTTAACCATATATGTATATAAAATAAGATTTTATATAAGATAAAAATTTAATATTTATTAAACCGCATCCTATCCAAACCATAAAATCATTTCAAAAATAATTATATATATATATACCGCGGTACCTGTATATAATTTTCTATCCTATGGTCAAGTGATACGGATATTTATCATTTCAATCTGCAATTTAAAAATAAAAATGCGGTTGTATATCATTTCAGACCGCAATCCCAAATGAAATGAAAATGCATAATAACTTGCAATTTATATAAAATAGAACACATCATCCATTCACCCAATATCAATCATCAACCAATTTATTTCAATCGTCATCAATTTAAACAAACATCAATAAAGCATAAAGAATATAACAGGTATCAATGAACAGTTTATATTCAAAAATAAATTAATAACTGTTTAGCTAGCAGTTTATATGCAAATAAATAAATTTTAACTGTCAAATTTATATGCAATAATAAAATTAATTAACAGTTAAATAAAAAAAAGCGATTTAACTGAGATGATGAATAAAACATGCCAAACCGTCATAAATATATTTCTACTCATATCATAAATCAATTTAAAAAACATAAGAAAACTTAGAAATTGTGAGTGGGTTAAAACACTCACCTTTTGAATTTAAATTGAATTAAAATTCAATTTAAACCCAAAAATTGGGTAGTCTTCAAATTCGTCCAAACAAGCGTCAAAAGATCCAGAATTTTATTATGATCTTAACCAAAAAAATCGCGTATGAAACGGAGTTCGTATGAGAAAGTTACACGCGTTAAATCGCTTGAAAACAAAATTAATTTAAACAAACAAATAAACATACCTTACAAAATATAAGCCACGTCAGCAAAGGCTTTAGCACGCTACAGAACCTCGTTCTTCTCCAGTACGAAAAATGAAAGAAAATCATTTTTATAAAAGAATGCTTTTGGAGTTGCAAGAATAAGAGCTTTTGAATATGAGGTGTTAGGAGAAACAAAATGTGGAAGAAGAAATAAGATGTAGGTTATTTTTAATTAGGAAATGAATGTGGATGGACAAAAATAAATGTCACGTTTTATTATTAAAGCTTCAGGCATTAATAATAGATAAGGGAATGTACGTAGGAATGGAAAAGTTTGCAAATGGAAGTAGAATTTTGTACGCATTTAGGTTTTTCTCTACGCAAAATAAAATATTTATACTTACCTTAAAAATGAGAACGTTCAATTTTGTTTTCTCAAAATGATCTTTTATTTCCATTAAAACACCCTTTTTGTTTAACACAAAACGTGCCTTTCTTTTATTAAATCTATTAATTGCAATCAACGTTTCATTTCTTTTTAATTGAAACATTTGAATTACATTAATTGCAGTTACTTACAAAGTTAGATTTTAAAACAGACAACTAAAATGGATAAAGAAATAGAACAATTGTTTATTTAAACACGTTTATAAATTTATTGTTTATACACAAGAGTAATAAATAGATTATTTTCCTATTCTTGTAATCAGTCTGTAAGCTAAAACACAGTTCAAATAAACATATATTTCTTTCTTTAAAATAATCTTTCTGTTCTTATTTTAATGAAATTAAACGTACATTCACAGATGAAACATTCATTTTATTTGATGTAAAATTTTCTTTTTATTAAATCAAACTTTCTCTATATTTTCACCAAACATATGCTGCTTTTATTTACACCTATTAATTTACAATTAGTATTCTCTCTCCTATTAATTGGAAATTTTCAATTACATTAATGTCAGTTGATTAAGTTTCAAAATGGACTAAATGAATGTAATGAGAAGTATAATAATTATTTCCTATCTAATAGTAATTTAAACATATTAATACACTATTCGCTACAAACAGTAATTATATATATTTCTCACTAAATAATAGTTTCTTATCTCTACAATCAATCTTTCAGTTGCCAAACATTTTTACTAAATGAATGTTTACTCTTTTACTAAACTTATTCATTCTTATTATTTATTAACATTTATTATTATAATCATCATTATTAATTACATTCAGACAATGTCATTAAATACACCTGACGTATGTTATCAATTTTTTTTATCTTACTGTAATACGTGTTATTAGTAGAAGTTCAAATTAAGATCATAAACATATCTCTTAACATATGTTAACAAAAATAAAATCATAAATTTTTATTATTCTACCACTTATATTCCTTACTACAATTAGCCTTTGGTATTCCTATCCATTAGTTACACAAATAACATTCATATCCATTAATTACACAAATAACATAGTTAATATTTGTTTGTCTTTTACTACATTAATACTTCTATATACATCTTAGATTTGTATCAACGGTTATTTTTTTTTTAAAATGTGAATCTTGTCAATTACGCGTATTAATTAAGGTTTAAACTCAATTAACAAAGTTTCCTAAGTCCAATCCCTTTTTACCAAATTTGACAATCCCTAACCATTCGTACTACATTCCCTATAAATGAAATATTTAATAGATTTTATTTCAAAATTAACGTACAACTTAATTTCCCTTAATTGAGATCTGATTCCCAAATTTTTATTTAACATACTAAATGAATAAATAACCTAAATAAAAGGTCACCTACTCACTTTCTTTCATTTATAAGTTTACTACTTGTCCACCCAGGTATAAATCCCATATATAGCACTAATTAATATCCAATAACACCGCATTATCCAATTATCATAAATTTGTTCAAAATATACTCTTTTTTACTTATAAATAATTTATGTTCTCTATAAATTCTAATTCACTTTTCCGTTACTAAAATTAAAAATCATTAAGTAACGTTTCCTCCATAACAGTATTAAAATTACTTAACATTCAAGAGGACTTTATTTCAAATAAATTGATTGACCAATAAGTTAGGTAATATAATAGTTGTTATCTACCTTTAAATTTACTTCCTAATAACGACTACCTACTCTCCTTTAATTGTAATTTGAATTCCAACCTATATTCATCATACTAAATAAAATAAATAACATATAGATTGTACCTATTTCCTTTACATGCCTTTATAGGTTTATTACTTAACAATCACCGTTAAAATCCCGTGTATACACTAATTTTATATTTCGTAATCACATTCAATCGATTACGTATTACTTTCCAGCGAGTAATATGCTTACTTAGATAACGTTGACTTTTATTCAATTACCATTTACTGAAATCCACATTAATTAATATATTAAATGCTTACATTTAATTTTCTATATCCAATTTGTTTCAACTTTATTTACATTAATACTATTCCCTTATTTTGGTTATTACTTATCAACTTGTTCTAACCTTTTTTCCTAAATTTCCGTTATTGTAAACCTTTATAATTTTTTCATTTAAACTAAATATAAATTCCAATTCAATCAACTCTTTCAACATGCAACTTATAATAACTGCTTACAAGTACGAATGGAATTATCATTTATTCTAATATTTTTTAAATTTACATTAACATATAAATTAATTTCCCTTAAATGAAATTTAAACCCTATTTCATTTATTGAAATTTATTCACATTGCTAGTAAATAGGTTTTAAGTCACCATTTATATATTTTAATTTAGCGTTCATTTCAATATTTGTTTATAAAGTTTTTTTTTCATCTTTTTTTCATCTTTTTTTCTACTAAATTTAATTACAAAACTCATTAATTTAACCAAATTAAATCCATGAAATTTACGTGTCGTTACGCTCTCCCCCACTCAAAACTTTTTCGTCCCCGAAAAGGAAAAAGAAAGGAGAAGGAAGAAGTAAATAAATAATACATCTTATTCAAAATATTAACTTATAAACAATAATTTACAAAATTTATTACTTTAAATAAAATATACCCATTTTATAATCATTACATCTTTTTATACTTAAATAAATAAAGTTTGGGAAAAACAATTTCAAAAAAATTTCTAAGTCCAAAAATTAACGAAAAATTTCGCCAGAGTCTCCTTTGTACGGAGAGCTCGGGAGAAAAAAAATATAATATCAAAATATAACAAATTATATTACATATATTATTCAAAATATTATATCCCAACCCGGGAAAATATATAAAATAGCGCTATAAACCGTAATCCGAAACGTACCTATTTGTCGGGAAATTTACGCTTAATTTATGGAACCAAAAGCAGTAGCAATTGCTTCCATACCCTGCATTTCACTTATAAAATCTAAAGGGTTAACAATTATATAAAGTGAAATATTTAAGTGTTTTCAATCACTAACAACAAATCAATACAACAACCATCAATTTCAACAAACAGCATACACAATAAATACAAAACAACCATTCAATCAAACAAACAAATAGTTGTTCGGGTTCAAAACTTTTAAATTGTACGGAATGAAGAATAAACTACTAGCGCATCATTTACTCAACAGTCTTAGATAAAACTAAATAGATTATTCATTCACCCAAATCCAATTTTAAAGTATCCTTGCCCAAACAACCATCACTAAACAACAACAAATCCTAACCACAATCAACTTAACTTATTATTACTTTCTTTTCATGCCTTTGTTGTTTGATTTTCTCTTCTTTTTTTTTTCTTATACAGTGATTTATCTTTTTTTTATTTACATTTACTCATTAAGTGTTTGCTTCATTTATTTCTACTTAATTTCATTTATTACAGTGTTCATCTTTCTGTTTATTAAAATAATTAACTTTAACATTTACTTAAGTTTATGATCATCTATTTATGACACTTACCTTTAATTATATTCCCTTATAGTAAAATTTCAATTATAACTTAAGTTTATAACATTAAATTCTCATTTATAATAGAAAATTCATTGGATACTTCATTACCTAAATTTACTTGTACAATTTCCATTACATTTTTTATTAAACATTTCAACTTTTTATATTTGGTAAGTTATATATGTTAAAGAAAATGCAAATGAACTTATACAAGTTTTATCTCATCCTTTAATTAAATTTAATGTTCAACAATATTACTCTTTGTTTCATATGTTACAAATTTCAAACTTCCTTTAATTTCCATTTATAACTTAGCATTTAAATCTCTTATTTTATTTAGGGTTTCAATTTTTAGTTAAATTCTGTTTCACTACAATAATTGAAACAATTAATTAATGGAAATTTAAGAATTTAATACCAGGTTAAATTTCAATTTATTTTAAAATAATAGACAAATATACTCTTACAACTTACATATCTCTAATTATATTTAAAACAATTCAAAATTTATATTTTTTTCTTTCCAAAATGAATCTGCAGTAAAACTACTACAGTGGCCTTCCCCCTTCGAAACTCGAAAATGAAAGTCGATGATACGGCCGCCATCACCGAATTTATTTTCCAGCGATAAAGAGGAAAGTACAAAACTTATTTTTTTTCAAAATCTTCTTTAAAACAATTCTTCCGAATTATATTAAATATTTATATCAGAAAATACTTATAAACAATTATATTCCAAAAATTTATTTGAAAAATTTCAAAACCCCAGAACTTAAGGTTTAAATTTCCAAATTTCGTTTATTTTATTTTATTTTTCAATCTTATTTTTGTCATTATTTATACACTATATTACCTAACAATCAATCTATTTCAGCCAAATATAGATATCATTTGAAAATTTTATTTTATATAGAAAATATAATATGTAAAATTATTTCATTCACCTATATTAAAACAAATATTATGTCGGTCTGTCCTATTAAGTGTTTAGAAATCTCCATTGATGTCACAGCGTCCCATGCACCAACCAGAATTTATAAATACAAAACGGAACAGATTGACACAATATCAAAACCTTTTTATAACACTAACAAATACACACTCTCATATGTATACTCTCAGCGGCTCCCATAAGGTAGTACTACCCTAGTAGTAAAGAGTCAAACCCCACAAAGCTAAGGTTTATCGCTAAACCAAAGCTCTGATACCAGATGTAACGTCCCGCCTTTTCGCACACTTTAAATCGACACACGTGCCAATTCAAACCATATGGAAGGGCGAATTGTTTTGGGGTAAATAAGAAAAAACAGAGAAGAGAAAAAATTAAACAGAATCTCACAGCGGAAAGATAAAATATAATAATAAATATACAGTTCATAAAACTGTTTACAAAACATTTGATTCTTCTTTATACAGTAAATATCAAAGTTCACATACCAATAAATATCAATGCAGCGGAATTAAATAGTGTAGTGGAATAATATAGTAGATAGTAATACTACAAATATTCGTCTTCGTCCTCCAGAACTAAAGTCTTCGAAATCCTAAAATGCTCGGACTAACCCGAGCGAATTTAAAAAGACAAAAACACTCGAGTCAGACCAAAATATCTTATGTGAGTTAAATTAACTGAAATAAATATGAGTGCAGTAACTCAAGAGATGCTCGGGATTTACATCTCCTAAGGATCCGTTAAACTATTTACTATATAGTATATTTCGCTATTATAATAGTGTCTAATTGTAAAATAAACTTACTTTAAAATAGCGTTAAGACTTTACATTTTCCACCTTAACACATAATATATTCCCATAGTCTATACAGTACCGTAATCTCCCACGTACTGGGCGTCGTCAGAGAGCACTCCATAGGTATGGTACAAAACCAAAATCGTATAAGGCACGCTAGGGTAGGTGACACCGCACAATTAGGAAATGCAAGGGTAGATATACCAATTATGCTTCCGGGTCGGTGGTAACGCGTAGCCGCAGCTACCGCCCATCTCGAGCCACACCCCCAAATAAAAATCAAAAGTGGCCACCGAATCAATCCAAGAGTCAAAGTATAATATCGAAGGGATGTGTCCGATCAAAGGTGCTACCTTATTAAGCCGTCAATCGCTCCTGTTTTAGCCACCTTATGCCAACTCACGGGAGTTGGGTCCACGTATTTACCTTACAGGAAACGCCGCCACCAACCTACTTCATTCTGTAATCTCCACCGCGTACACGGTTGTTAAAGTGGTTTTCGCAGTTGACAGAGAGTATGACAACTTCTGATCCCGGTCTCTTCAACAACCAAAGGTTATTATAACACCGCGGTCTTTAAAATAGTTTATATTTTAAAACCAGAATAAAATTATCCATTTCAAACCCATAAATACGATATCATTTCCATTTCCAAAAAAAACTCATTTTGATATTATTTTTATAAAAACCCAAATCAATAGTATCATTTTTTTTTTATTTCAAATATATTACTTTTCCAAAATCATACTGCTTCAAAAATTTATAATATTTGGAAACCAACATTTGAATTATAACTCTCAAAGCATAATACTTTGAAATTTATAGCTTTAAAACCATAACTTCTGAAACTTACATGGTTTGGATATTCAACAGTATATAACATAAAATGGTTTAACTTTAAAATTACTTTGTAAAGTAAATAATTTCCATGACTTTACAACTTTTATTCACTTAGATTCAGTCTAAACCCATAACTTTTAGATTCACTTTCAGTTTAAATAAAACACTTCGATTTCAATATTTTCAAACTTTGAGTATTTAATAAATTTCAAAACTAAGGTTGGAAATTTCTATTTAACAATTCATTGTCCTATTATTTAGTTTTGAAACGGTCACAAAATAAATCCATAAAATAAAACTCAAATTTCTAACAATTTAATATTTCCTTCAATTTAACTAGAAATATTCATTTAATTTATCTTGAATAAAAATCCAGTTATAAATATCATATCTTTTTAAAGTTTCCAAGCTTTAATAAGTTTTACCCCAACTTATGGAGTGAAATTTTTAAATAAGTTCCATTCAAATAAATTTCAAATTTTTCATCCAATCTTAATCGATTTAAATCGTTAAAACTCCATTATTCAACTTATTTATTTTACTTAACAAATTCATAGCTTAAATTCAATAATTTAACGATATATGTATATAAAATAAGATTTTATATAAGTTCAAAATTTAATATTTATTAAACCGCATCCTATCCAAACCATAAAATCATTTTAAAAATAATTATATATATATACCGTGGTGCCTGTATTTAATTTTCTATCCTATGGTCAAGTGATACGGATATTTATCATTTCAATCCGCAATTTGAAAATAAAAATTCGGTTGTATATCATTTCAAACCGCAATCCCAAATGAAATGAAAATTCATAATAACTTGCAATTTATATAAAATAGAACACATCATCCATTCATCCAATATCAATCATCAACCAATTTATTTCAATCATCATCAATTTAAACAAACATCAATAAAGCATAAAGAATATAACAGGTATCAACGAACAGTTTATATTCAAAAATAAATTAATAACTATTTAGCTAGCAGTTTATATGAAAATAAATAAATTTTAACTGTCAAATTTATATGCAATAATAAAATTAATTAACAGTTAAATAAAAAAAGCGATTTAGCTGAGATGATGAATAAAACATGCCAAACCGTCATAAATATATTTCTACTCATATCATAAATCAATTTAACAATCATAAGAAAACTCAGAAGTTGTGAGTGGGTTAAAGCACTCACCTTTTGAATTTAAATTGAATTAAAATTCAATTTAAACCCAAAAATTGGACAGTCTCCAAATTCGTCCAAACAAGCAAAAGATCCGGAATTTTATTACGATCCTAACAAAAAAAATCGCGTATGAAACGGAGTTCGTATGAGAAAGTTACACGCGTTAAATCGCTTGAAAACAAAATTAATTTAAAAAACAAATAAACATACCTAACAAAAATGAAATTTAAACCCCGTTTCATTTATTGAAATTTATTCGCATTGTTAGTAAATAGGTTTTAAGTCGCCATTTATATATTTTAATTTAGCGTTCATTTCAATATTTGTTTATAAAGTTTTTTTTTTCATTTTTATTTCTACTAAATTTAATTACAAAACTCATTAATTTAACCAAATTAAATCCATGAAATTTACGAGTCGTTACACTTTTAAGGTTTGGTTTTCCGAGCTTAAGCTGTGTCTCGCATACTTGATGAAACGGTCTTTGGAAGACCCTTTCATTCACTTTTGACTGTATATTTTTTGATCTCGTGTATATACCATTCATTTTCACGTAAATATAGGTCATTTTTTTCTTCTTTCACTTGGGTTGACTGTGGAGACACGGTCAAAATCAAGTGTGGAGGGAGTTTTGTCTTTTTATTGATTTTTCATAGTTAAATTTTCATTTTCCTTCCAAAACTCAAAAATAAAATTAAACAAAAATTTCCATTTTATTAGCATTTTGATTTATTTTTAAAAAAATGCTATAGGAAAAATATACGATTTTGGATATTAAATTGAAATTTTTGAAACATTATTTGTCTTAACAAAAATAAAAATGAAGTTTGATTACAAATAACAATGGTTTGCTTAGTATATAGGAAGGTTCATACGTGTTGATTATGAAATATATCCTTATTGGAAATCTTTGTTTAAAAAAGTGGTGGATTTAAACTAAAGGATATAACATTTTTTTGTCTTCTAAATTAAATGATGCTAAGTTGATTATGTAAAACTCTCTCTTCAAAAAAAACGAACAAATAAAAAATATATTCTTGTACATATATATTTTTTAAGAACACCTAGAGTCATGTGTTCACACTCATGTGTTCACTCACCATGCTCTCTACCCTTCTGACGTAAGCCCGAAAGGCAGTGCACGATCGGTATATCTGGCCTCAGTTTATCTGATTGAGGTGTATCTATATGAAAATTCTTTTATTAATAATGCCTACAGTCGATAAGTGTAACACCCTGAATTTTGAACAATTTAAAAATGAAAATATTTAATTAATTTTAAATATTTGAATGATAATTTAAATTGAATTCCCAATATAACTGTGAATTTGGCGATTAAATATTAAAATTTAATCTATACAAAGTTGAATAAAAATTTAATTTTGACTTTGGAGTTGAAATTGAATATTGAATTTGTATTTTTAATTCAAACTAATGACTTAGAAAAATAATATTGGATACAAGGATTTTTATTTATGTAAATTTATAAATGGATGGTTAGTTTTTAAATAACATCTTTCTTTTCTTTAAAGTAAAAAGGAATAAAATTTTAATCAATATAAAATAAATAGAGAAATACACGTAGTTAAAAATTCAAACAACAAAATTTACAAAACAAAGTAAAGAAAATGATTATACAAAACAAATTGGATTTAAAATGTAAAAAATAATAATAATAATAATAATAATAATAATAGTATAATAAAATAAAAAGAGTACGTTGCTTTACCTTCATCAACTACAAACACGCCTAAATCTATGCCTTCCATCACGCCAAAAACACGATCTCCTCTGCAAAATCACGTCTCCCTCTCCTATATTCGAAACCCTACCTCCTTCTTCCATCATTCAAATCATACGAAAAAAAATAAAATAAACGAAAGACGAAAAATGGCTGCCGTTCCTTAATCCTTGTTCGTTCCTCTTTGCCACCAAATTAGGGCTTTCGTCCTTCGATCCAAATTAGGGCTCGTTCAATTCGAAGGCTTCGACTTCAGCAGCTCGCGGCTCCTTCTATTTGCGATTCGTTAAACAAGGTGAGTGATTTAATTTTCACTCACATCTAGTTCAAAGTTTTCGTGATTTTTGAAAGTGCGATTCCGTGTTCTCCTCGGCAATCGATTTTGTTTTGAAACTGATGATTTATTCTGGCTATTTGATTCTTTGTTTTGATGCTAGAGATTTATTTTGATTTTATCAATTCGTATACCTATGATTTCTTGGATGACCACCGCTTTGAATTCGAACTGTTTGATTTTTGATAACTACAGCTCGTTGATGTTGGTCCCTGTGACTACGTCCATGGCTTATAGTTTCCTGTGATTTTCGAATTTAATTTTTTGATTAATTTTTTTTTTTTATATTTTTGCTTGGATTTCTTTGAAACCACTGTTACTTGATAATTAAGTTGCTTATTTGAGTTTTTGACTTAGTTTGATGTTGATGCTTGTGAGTAAAACACACCTATTATACTGATTTTAAGTGCTGGATGAATTCGGTGATGGGTGATTATTAATGATCTACTGTTATTGTCTGTTCATACGCCTTTAGTTGCTCTTGTAATTGCACGCAATCCTAAAAGTCATGAGCCCATGCCCATTGTTTTACCTTCGTGCATCATTGTCCCGTGTCTTCAAATTTCTGTCGTGTAATACCTTTTGCCATTCGTCCCTGACAGTTGCCTTGAAATGAGTCATGCCCTATGCTTTGATTTGCATGTCCCAGCTTTTTTTACTATATTAGTCATGCACAACGATGCAGTTGAACACTTTGTTTGGATCTAGATGCAATTCTCTTTTTGTGAATAGCACATTTAGTTGCTTTGAATATATACATCACGCATTGTCCTATTTGCATGTACCTAATGCCTTGAAAATGGGACAAGCATGCATTGTTTTGTTTTAATTCGCACACATCCCTTATTTGAAAATGGGATAAGAACGCGTCAAGCGTTGTTTTAATTTGTACACGCATGCTTTGAAAGATTGGTCACATCCCTTATTTGGATATTGCTTTGATTTTGGTTACTGCAGCTTCCTTGTAGCTGTTAGAGCCATTTGAACCAGTTGGGTTACCAACCCTGATCAGTTGCATTTTGCCAAATTCAGCACTGACTTTTTAAACTTGATTTTCACTTTGAGTTGTATTTTGTGTTGCACTGTGCCTTACTTTTTGGTCTTCATACATGTTGTGCCATACACTTGAACTCTGTTACATTTGTCTGGTTCATTTAGGCTATGTGCACTGCTGCGTCGATTTGAAACTGCTGCCATAGCATTCCTTTGTACATTTCCCTGACCCCTTCGGCCCTGACTTGGTGCTGCTGACTCTTTTGTGACTTCGGTTTTGACTTCTGATAGCACTTGAGCATTTTTGTTGTTCACTGCAACTTTGGTTTTGCATAATTAATATGCAGATACTTGAGCATTATTGTTGTTTCATTACAACTTCTGTTTGCATATTTAATATGCAAATACACTTGTGCACATTGATGTTATATTCAAGTGTAGAATTGTTCCACTGATGCATCACTTGTTGTCGTACTCACTTATAGTTGTTCCTGTAGTGTTGTCTTCATGTTGTGTAGATTTGCTATTACTAGAGCCAGCTACCCACTTCATTCACTGTTGCATTTGAGTTTAGTTGCCTTTGTTTCCAATTTTGGGTATACATGAATACCATTTTTAAACTGCCTGGCCTACCTGCCCTGCGCAGTTGCATTCTGGTCAAGATAGCATTATGCATTCTCTGTTGCATACATGTTGGGTTCGTTCAAAATGTAATTCCTTTGAGTAGTTTGTTTGGCATCTCCATTTGTTGCACTAGAGTCTACATCTCTGATCGGTTCATTATTTTTGGGCCTGGAGCTCTTTGATTATGTGATGTTACATCACTTGTTGTGACCTCTGCACATCCACTTGCATTTTGGTTTTGGCTGCCTCATTGTTGAGGCCGTGTGACACTGTACTTGCACCTGTTGCTTTTGCAGTCCCACAAGAACCCATGTTGTCTGGTCATCTAGTAACATGCAGTGTTTATATTATTTCTCTGATGCAGTTATGTCACATCTTCATTTGTTCTACTAGTTGCTGTTAGCTTGGGCTTGTGGTCTTTGCTTGTTAAGGCTGCTGCTCATATGCTCTAACCTGAAGCATGTTGCCTGACCATTCGGTTCGCATACATATTCATCATGTTCACTATGTATATGCACAGTTTCATACATGTGCCGTTTCGTTTTCTTCTATGTTCTGTTGGCACTGTTGTATTATGACTTGTACACTTGAGTTGAATCCAGCTAATAGCTCGGATTTGACCTTGTGCTGATTCCTATTTTTAACACTACAGTGGCGAGGCAGTGCACGCGTGCGTGTACTGCAGCCACATAGTATTGATTTTTATTTTTATTTCCTTTGCTTTTGATCCATTGATTCTTTGCGTATTTCATATGCCGTATTGGCGAGGCCATACACGCGTGCGTGTACTGCAGCCAATCGGTTTCAGTGTTTTTAAGTAACTTTTCAATTATTTGAATTAATTTGATTTAAATTGATGATTTTGTTGTTAATCGCCGTTTAAGCAATCATAATATTTTTTCTAAATTATCTGCATTTAAAAATTCTGTCATCTATCTTCTTTGAAAATTTGAGTTTGTTGAATTGTTGCTTAACACTGATAAGTGTTATATTTACCGTTATCCGATTTCTTGTTAAAGGATCAGATAGGTAAATTTATATTTGAGTGTCGTCTAATTTTTGTTTGATTATTATTGCCTCTATGCACTAATAACTGAGTTTGAATTAGACTGACCTGTGTATTATTTTCTTTTGAATGTAATACTCAAGTCAGACCGAGTATTTTACAGCTTGAAGATTTTCAGGCCGCGAAATAAGAGAGAGTTGGGGAAATTGCTTCACTTTAGCTTTTTGAAAAAAAAAATTATACTTATAAAAGATATATTCCGCTGTATAAAAATTTAATGCATTGTTTAAACTCTGATATATGTAAGAAAATTCATTTATGTGAAATATTATGATTATTCTGTGATTCTGTGGCTGATTCTGTTTAAACTCTATAAACTGAATAACAATCTGTCATTTTGAACGTCTCAAGTTGGTTTAATTACCGACTGGGGGCGGTCAGAACGGCGGGTCGTTACAATAATTGTTCACACTTATGTGTTCATTCGCCACACTTTGTATTCCCCCCATGTTATTCCACAAGGCAGTGCATGGGTAATATATCTGGTCTCAGTTTATCTGAGTTGGGCATATGTAAATATTGTTAATATCAATTAAATTTTCAAATAAAAAACTAGAGAGAGTAAGCAACTGAAATCCAAGCACTATTTTAACTTGTTTGATTTGACTTGTTATTAAACAAAATAAAAATACCACTTTGATAAACTTCGATAATCAACTAAGCATCGAGTTCATAGTTACACTGTGTTATCGATCCAAACAACAAGTTAAACTATTGCTTATTAGTTACGATAACTTCTTTTTTATTGGAAATTTTGACGAGTAAATGGCTTAAATTTTCAAGATAATGATCAAAACATATATTTAACTTATTTGTATCAATTTAAAATTAAATCCTTCATTGTAAATATTTTCAAAAACTCGCATTCATCTCTTTCTAAATAAACCTTGCATTTTGTAAATATTTTCGCTTTGCGTTCGAATTTTGTGGGTAATATCTGCTGAAAACCCTCACGATACAACACTCGTTCTACTGGGGACACCCAAAGGTTTAACGGCTTATTGCATACGCTCAATACAATCGTGCTCCCTACGAAAACGCATTTATCTTAGTTTTTCTCTATTCGAGGACGAATAAAAAGACAAGTGTGGGGGTATTTGATGTGCACGTAAAAGTGCATATTTTTACCACCATATTTAATCTATTTAAATTAAATAAATGAGCATATTGGGTATTTTAACTTGTTTAAAGCAACATTCAAATTATTTTCAAATTGTCATATATTCATCTTCACATAAGGGCAAAATGGTCATTTTTGTGAATGTATTAATTTTCTAAAATTTCATTGCAAATTTCTATATTATTTTGTAGGAATGTGGATTCACATACAAGTGATTTTATGAAGATATGCACGCACAAGAGTGAATACAAAGGAATGAAGATGAGAATAATTCAAAGTGATGATCATGGAGGACCCCACTTACCCACCTACTTTAATGTACACATAGGAGCTTATGCACATGCTAAAAGGCCATTAAATCTTCATGCGCACTTAATGGATGATTATTTGAAGTTAATGATAACTTGGCCACCACACTTCCTAAAACAGTATTTTGGGTAGTTTCTAAAAAAGTGAATTTAGGTTTTAAAATTGTATAAATACCCCTTATGTTTCATGTAACCCTCTTTCTCTTCCTTTAGGCTCTTTTCTCTTAGTTTAAATCAAAAATAAAATGAGGGTTTTCTTTCTTTTCATGGCTACTTAGCCATTTCTTTTATGTAATTTTTTATGCAATTTTAATTCAAGTCTTTTCTTGTTTATTTACTTTTATGCAAGTAGTGTAGATCTTCTTTTCTTTTATGCAAGTAGAATAGCTCTTCCTTTACTTTGCTTTCATCTTCTTCTTTTTTGTTTCATGTTGCATGCTACTTGTGTTGATATGATAATATATGAAAGGCTAATCCCTTCAATTTAGGGGTAATGAAGCCTTTAATCATGTAGCTTCAACATTTTGATAATTATTGTTCTCTTTTTGTGCTTAATAAGAATGCATGAAGTGGTTTAACCTGTTTTTTTGCTTTGAATTTCATAGCCTATATTGTTGACACCAAATAGGCTATGCTTAAACAATCACAAAACACAAATTGCCTCTTCATCTAAATATGATTATGGCAAAGAAATGAATGTTGAAATTAAAATTTGATGGCTTATATTTCTGATTAAGAGTTAATAAGTCATGCTTAAAATAGATTTGCTTTCAACTTTGTTGTCACGTTTCATGAGATTTAGAAGTGTATTAGTGGTTGTGTTCTAATTTGATGGTTTATATTGGGCTAATTAATAGCACAAGTATGTCATACTTATGATAAACACAACAATTAATTTCACTAATGACCAAAAAAGAGATCATAATTTCATATTTAGTTGAACTATATGATCTACAGAGTGGAATTATTTCTAAATTATCATTTTATTCTCATAGTTTTCATTCACTTCTTTAGTTTTTAGTTTTGCAATTTTTAGTAGTTAGCTTAAACATATCAAATCTTGGTTAATTTGATCGAATAGATTTTTAAAATCTAACATTTCCTTATGGATCGACCTGTACTCACTACGTACTACGATAGTACGTCGTGTGCTTGCAGTAAATTTTATTTCAAATTCATTCGACGGTTTTCTAAACCGATAGAATTTCCGTCGACGAATAAGTTTTTGGCGCCGTTGTTGGGGAATCGTTTAGATTTTAATTTTCCGTTCTTCGAATTATTTTCATTTGATTTTATTGTGTGTTTATTTCGTGTGTGTTTTCATTTAAAAAATCGTACGTTGTGCGAATTTTGTTGCATTTATTTGTGCGCATGTCATTCTAGCATTTCTAGTTGCTTTGCATTGCATATAGAAAAAAATACACACAATTTCATAACAAAAATCAGATATATTTTATTTCCTTTCATTTACAATATTGCATCTACAGTTTTACAACTATAATTTTCTTTTTCTTTCTTTCTTTATTTTTATTTACATTTTAGAAGAAAAAAAGAAATTTCTTTTACACTGTTGCTATTCACTGCCTGAAGCCTACCACAAAACCATCTAAACATCATCATACAACCCCTACTGCTGTGCATCTTCCTAGCAGTTCAATGCCTTCCATAGTATCAACAACTCTTCCTGTCCCATACAACAACTCCTTGCTGTTGCACCATCATTCACAACATCAAACCCCCGTGCACCCTGCCATACACTGCACTGCACATTACATACAACTGTGCAACCACTTGCATATCATCTTCATTCCCCTATATATTGCAGTGCTCAACATCTTCACTTCCATCAAAAACCACTCCAAATCCACAAAATAACTTCCTCCTCTACTACCAGAGCTACATCAACCACCCTCCAGCATAACATCTATGCACGTCCCTTTCTCCCCTGCTATATCATCATTTCTCTACCAACCAAAACATCAGTGCACTACATATCACCACATTTCACAAAACCACTATCGAACTATATTTGGTTGAACTATATGATTTAGAGAGTGGAATTATCTCTAAATTGTCATTTTATTCTCATAGTTTTCATTCACTTTTGTAGTTATTAGTTTTGCGATTTTTATTAGTTAGCTTAAACATCTCAAAACTTGATTAATTTGATTGATTAGATTTTTAAAATCTAACATTTTCCTATGGATTGACCTGTACTCACTACGTATTACGATAGTATGTCGTACGCTTGCGGTAATCAAATTCGTTCGACAGTTTTCCAAACCAATAGAATTTCCATCGATGAACTATTTTATGCTCTTTTAGTCTTTGTTTCATGAATCTCTTATATCCTCCTAGCCTTATTTTTATCTTGGTCTCCTTGATCTACTTGATTCCTTTTTGTATCCTTAATCTTCCTGATTTCTCTTGGTCTCCTTGATCCACTAGATTTCTCTTGGTCTCGTTGACTTCGTTTATCTACTTGAGTTTTCTTAGGGTATGATTTACGCAACAACCCGCACCTTAATGGACTCGAATTTCAACTAAATCGAAACCCAATTCCATTATTATATGGATCATTGGTTTTAGTAACCTATGATAGGCATAAGTGTATCAGATAACAAACCCACGATAGAATAGTAAAATATAATAAAACATATACGCCGACTGATAGAGTTATAGGTATGTCATAGGGGATATTATGTAATATGTTACATGTATCTAACTCGATAACCAATCTTGTTTAAAATAAAAAGTGTTTTCTTTCTATTATATACTTGATATAATGTGTTATATTAATTAATTAATTTAATTAAAAGTGTATTTAGTAGAAAATCCATAAATGGTACATTTTGTGATAGTAGCTATAACGTGTTGTAACTGTGAGTAATTTATCAAAAAGAAAATAAATATACAATCTTAAATGTTAATTTTCAAGATGCATGGATATGGATCACGATGTATCTATTGAAAACAGAGTACGTGTCGCCCTCCAAATGTTGGACAGTGTATTACTCAAGACCGCTATGTGTACCAAGAGGTTATGCATTGATAATTACTAGATAACCATGAAATGACTCACTTGATAGTTTTCTGTTGGTTAATATAACTAAGATCAAACAGAATTACCGATGTGACACATTTACATAGTTCTCTCAATTTGAGAACATTGTCCATCTTCAATATGAAGGCTTCACTTTAATAATAGTCAAATCATGGCCCGACGTCCATTGAGTGACTATATTTGGGTCGAGTTGAAGTATTTAAGTGAAGCACTATTCTAGAGAGGCTTCATCTTGTCAGCTATATAGAGTTAGTATTAGGTTACTAAAGTAAAATCAAAGTCAAAGTCTCTGGCTAGAGCATTTCTATTAATAATAAAAATTATTATTGAACCGAGGACATTGTTTAAAAAATTTCAATTTCTCTCAACAATCAAATTCGACCCCAAGGTTAGACTCTCATTTCTAATTTGGTTTAGTCGTAAGATTTCGGGGGATTTTTGGTTTCGACTTTGAATTAGTGTTTTCTAATCAGGTGTGGGTTGTAAATTTTTTAGTTTAAGTTAAAGCACATATTTATTATGATTCTAAATGAGCTTAGTATCCGAATTAACATGTTGTTTTGGGTTTTTCCATTCTTTGATTAATTAAAATCTAATGGCACTAATTTAATTATCTGAAGCTTTTTATTTAATTAAGAATTTTGTTGACTGTTAGAAACTTGAAATCCTTTTTCGAAACTAGACAACTGTTTGGCTTTCGAAATCATTAACATCCCAAATTTTGACATTCGACTTGGGGTTTATTATCCTAAAAGGTTTTTGTCTCTTAGTTATTATTTTGATAATTAGTTAGGTGTCACCCATTTAGAAATTCGATAACTCATTTAAAATTTGAAACCTTTATAGTATAGGCATTGGGATAGAGGTTTGATATCTATTTACGAGCATGACATCTATTTGAAAAATGGTTTTAGTAGCTGCAAATTCGATAACCCATAATGAGCTGCTATCCTTTTACAAGTGCGGCAACTACTTAAAGAATAACTATATATTCGACATCTTGTCAAATTTATCACGGTCAACTAAAGGCAACTCAAAGCTAAATCTCTAACCAAGTAGTTCAATTAATAATAATTGTTATTATTGAACCAAAGATTTTGTGTTTGGACTATAGAGTTGAATTTTGATGATATTGGAACTTTGATCATTATCGAACAGCCTAAGTTCAAAGTTATTTGTTTAGATGAAGAGAATTGGTGTAAATAATTGTCACTGGTGAGCAATGCTTAATAAAGAAAAATTGGATTTTTACCGAAGCCAAGTAAGTGATAAATTTGACCATAATGTCACATCACCCGCTTAGCAACATGTGAATGTTAATATTTGAATTGTTCGATATTAATCGATAACCAAATTTACACCTAAGAGTCAAACAAATGAAACGATAAATACTCCTTTTTACCACCTGATTTAATTAATTATGATTGTTATTAATTAACTAAGTTAATTAATATTCATGAAATATTAATTATAAAATTTTATATTTGATGTGTTGAACAATGTTACACAATGTATTGGTAATAGTTTTAAACATACTGATTGATATATGATATCGGTACACGTTTAAATTTGGACTTAAATGCAATGGATGTCGATTGCGCTTGTAATTATTTTTGAGGTCCAAAGAGGGCTTTGATTTTTGGCTATGATGCTTACATAGGGGAGGCCGTATATGATGTGGTTCCATGAATTTGAATGGAAAGAGGAGTGGAAATGGTAAGAGAGATATTAGGAATTATAACCCACTTTTCACTCTCACATCTCTTTAAGTATGCCACTCTCTATTCATTTTTTTTAGACTTTTGCTCCTCCTCCTACCTGCAAATTTCGGGTAAAAATGTCCCCTTCCAAAACCCAAAGATATCCAAAAACTAATCACATCAAAACATCTCGATTCGATCGTCAGTGGTACAGTAATTCGGATCCAACAGTGTAGAACTTGGAATTCGATTCATATGATACATCAAAACATCTCGATTCATAAAATATTAATTCATATGATATATGTGTTTAAATTTTTTGTATAATATCTAAAACCATTCGACTGTAAAAGTAACTTTTTTTACATATAAACATTTTAAATTATTTATTTGACTTAAAATTAATTAAACAAACAAATATATTTATAATACATTGATACATAATTAAATTTTCTAGAAGATTTTATATAACATAAAATATGTATTTGATTTCAGAAATTATTTTTATCATTAAATCCATACAAATTTTAATTTTTAAAGTATATTTTATTTAAAAATTATTTAAACCGAAAAAAATTAATAAAAAAAATTCTTACCATGAACAACAACAACTATGGATTTAAAAAGTTTGAGTATATATTAATAAACTTGTTATATGTTTATATATATTATTATTCAACATATATACAATAACAAACCATTATTCCCAAACAAGTTGGGGTCAGCTAGAGATGGAACCTAGAACTAAATGAAAGTAACAACAACAATAACAATAAAAACCATGATAATAATAATAAAGTAAAGTAAAATAATTAAATTAATAATAAAAATAAATAAGTAAAATCAAAATAAAGATAAAAATGAAATAAAAAATAAAAAATATATAAATAAATTAAAAAAACATGATGATGATAATAATAGTAATAATGGTACAAATAGTAATATGGACCAAAGACCAAACACTGCGTTTTAGGCTCCTATTCACTAGTCCTATAATCTAAAACGTATAACACCACCCTTAAATCAACCCTAAGCAAAAAACTCCTAGTCGTGGTTCTGGTACGTGTATTGATAACTTCCACGCACTCCTATCCGACATCAGGTCTTCGGGTATATTACAATCCTTCAAGTCCCTTTTCACTACTTCCTCCCATGTCAACATTGGTCGACCAGTACCTCTCTTTGAGCATTCGAAGCGGCCTATAATTCCAACGTTCATAGGTGCCTCGGGAGGCTCCGTTGGAGATGTCCAAACCATCTTAAGCGGTGTTAGACTAACTTCTTCTAAACTGGTGGTACTTCAAGTTTATCACGTATATCCTCATTTCTAATTCGGTCTCATCTTTTATGAGTGCAGGTCCATCGCAACATATGCATCTCTGCTACATTTATCTTCTGGCCATGTTTCTTTTTAATAGGCCAACATTTTACACCATACAACATTGCAAGCCTAATTGCCATCCTGTAGAACTTTCTTTTAAACTTTTGTAGGATTTTTCTGTCATAGAGAATGCCAGACACTAGTCTCCATTTCACCAATCCCGCTCGAATTCTAAAACTAGCATCTTAATCCATTTCACCATCATACTGCAACGTTGATCCTAAATATCGAGAGGATTCCTTCTTAAGCACTACTTGTCCGGCCAGAGTGACACCTCCATTATCTGACCTGACACCACTGAACACACACTTCATATACTCTGTTTTTGTTTTTCTAAGCCTAAAACTCTTTGATTCTAAAGTTTTCCTCCACAACTCCAGTTGTCTATTATCCTACTTTCGTCAATTAGCACAACATCATGGCAAAGAGCATACACTAAAGAATCTCACCTTGTATACCCTTCGTTACCTCATCCATCACTATGGCAAAAATGTATGGGCTCAAAGCTGACCCTCGATGTAATCTTATGTTAATGGAAAATTCACTGGTCGCACCATCGCATGCTCAGACACTAGTCACAACATCATCGTACATATCCATGATAAGGGTAAAGTACTTTGTTGGGATTCTTTTTTTTTTCAGAGTCCACCACATAATCTTTCTCGGTACTTTTTCATAAGCTTTCTTCAAATTTATAAATACCATGCGTAGATCCTTATTTTACTCCCTAAGCCTCTCCATAAGTTGTCTTATGAAGAAAATTACCTCTGTGGTCGACCTCTCAAGCACAAAACTAAATTGGTTTTTTGAAACATTTATCATCCTTATTAATCGATATTCAAGGAATCTCTCCTAAAGCTTAATTATATGACTCATAAACTTAATTCCTCTGTAGTTTGTACAACTTAGAATATCTCTGTTATTCTTGAAGGTTGAAATTAATATGATTCTCCTCCACTCATTTGGCATCTTGTTTGATTTGAAAATATTATTGAACAACTTAGTCAGCCAAACTATCTCTGCACCTCCAAGTCATTTCCATAACTTAACGAGGATGTCATCAAGCCCCAACGTCTTGCCTGCTTTCATCCTTTTTAGCGCCGCCTTTACCTCGGACTCTTGAATTCTCCGAACAAAATATTACAGAAATGGAACCTTATTATAATTCAATGTGTATATATGTATATTATGTTTGTTTTCATAATTAATGATAAAGAATTTTAAATTATTTTAAAAATTATTGTTTAAAATAATTTTTAAATTTAATTATATTATTTAGATATACATATATTCAGAAATGATTTCTACAAATAATTTATAACCAATATTTTACAATAAATATATTGTTAACTTTATGTAGGCATACATATAAATGTATATGTATATTTATATATATAAAAAATTCGATACACATTTATGTATAATTAGACAATACATTTGTATAAATGAGGGGCTAGCATGTTCATTGTGGTATAAATCCTAATACCTATACACGGGCATGTCAAACCATGTACACATTATCAAATTGCATGTACACGTATACACATATGTGTAATATGCTACACATATATATAATATGATACAAATCATATAAAATGAATTTGATTTATAAAATCAAACAAAATATTGATTTTACTTAAAAGAAAATTTAGAGAAGTTCTAAATGAATTAGACTACATAAGCCCATTAAAAACCCAATAATGGAAGAAATTTAAGCAATTTCTAGTTGCGGGCTGACATGGAACTAACTCATACCTAGTTGAGATAAATGCTAAAACAAGGGGTTTTCCTAGAATTAAATTCATATAATATTATATTAAATGGACTAGCAGTTTTATAAAAAAAACTAAGTTTATAAAAATTAATTAAGTTTTATAAAAATTTAATTAAGTTGACTAAATTTACCAAAGTTAACTAACTTAACTAAATTCTATAAAAATTAACGAAGTTAACCAAGTCTTAAAAAAAATTAATTTCTAATAATTACCTAAGTTTTATAAAATTAACAAATTTTATAAAATTAATAGAGAAAAAAAGTTTTATAAAAAAAATCTTATTAAAATAAACTAAGTTAACATTGATTTATAAAAAATAAATAAATTCATAAAAATTAACCAAGTTAACTAAAATTATAAAAATTAAGCCAGTTAACTAAAATTTATAAAAATAAATAATTAAACTAAGTTTTATAAATATTTAACTAATTTGACCAAGTTTTAAAAAATATTCACTAAATTTATTAAATTAACTCAGTTAACTAGGTTTTATACAAATTAACCAAGTTTATAAAAACAACCTAGTTTATAAAGTTGCACCGGCAGGGACGGTTACTAACAATGACCCTCCTTAGAAGCGCCAGATCCACCATCTTCCCAGGCATCATCGGCTACAACTACATCTCGAGTGGGCTTTAAAAAATGGGCAGAGGCTATGAAAAAGTTTGAATCTTCATCCAATCTGGACTCAGGTGTGGATTTTCAATTTTATATACCCGTTCAAGGCGACAGCGAACCTGTAGTGTTTGTGCTGGATGAGGTTATCACTGGAAGTTCGGGTAAATGGATGAATACTTTTGTTGCTTATGTTATAAGCAAACGTCCTATTTATGAGCAATTCAATCATTTTGTTCAAAACATTGTAACGACCCGTAAAATTTTAATAAATTTTAATGGTTTTATTAACGTATTTGATTGAATTTTTGAGAATTTTTTTTATAATAATATTTTGAAATATAAATTTAATGTTTGGATTACGTATAATTAAATATAGCAAATGGTAAATTTTAAATTAATTTTATGAAAGTTTACTTCATTGTGAAATTCTATTAAATTCAAGTCAGTTAATAATTGCTGATAATAAAATATTTTCCAAACCTGAATATTTTTACATAGAAAAATTGTAAATCATCTTCTGACTAAGACGTCATTTTTCGTTTTCCAAATTCCAACATTTTTTAGCTCCGTCGATCTTATTTTCTGCATTTTAGCTGCATTTTCCGCTAGTAGAAAATTCGAATTTTTATAATCAAATCTTACCACTGATATTTGTATACCGTTTTGATCGTCTCGTCGTACTGATCTTTACGGTATATTTGTTTCTGTGTTTCAAGGTACGTGACGGATATGATAAACTGTTCGTCATATCGGCACCTTTAATTTTGACCGTTGACTTTCCTTCGGTTTCAAATATTGAAGCGTGCTGCACACGCTATTATTTACTGCTTTGAATTTTACAGCTGTTATCGATCCATCATTTCAATTTATTATATGGTCCGTTACTCTGCCTTTTCAAATTTGAACGTGCAGCTGGTGGCATTAAAAAGTTTCTTTAATTAACCACTGAATTATGGTGACCATCCCACTACTCTATATTTATTTCTGTACGTTTTATCTTTGCTTAAATTTCTCTGTCCATCCCTTTTTCCATTTTTAATATCCTTGCCTTTCCAAACTCATTTCGTGCTGTTCAAACAAACAAAAATTTATTGCTTTAAATGTATAGCTGAAACAACTCATGACCGTTGTCGTTTCTTTGATTATATATTTACATGTTTGCTCTGTCACTTTGTTTACCTTCCTGTTCATTTGCACTCCAACCTCCAGATCTTGTTCTTCCTCTCCAATTCCCTCAAACCCATCCCCTCTTTCGTTTGTAAAAGGAAAAAAAAAAAGATTTTCTCTGTGCTTCGACAACCTCCAGCCCATACCCTTCAACCATCAACTGAGCTTATCTCCGCCGAGTCCCCTGCTTCGCCTTCACCTGTGCCTTCGCCCGCCTCACAGCCTACCGAGCTGTAGCCTTCGGCGACCACCCCTTCCTCCTTGCCGAGTACACCGTGGTTTCCTCTCTTCTAGTATTCTTTATATGTAAGTATTCTTTATATATATTATATGCGGTCCTTGTTCTTGCAGCCTTATAATTATATTCAAACTTTCGAAAGGTGTTAAAACTTAGATTTATACGTATGCTCTATTTTATACGTGAATTGCATATTTCTATTATATATCTACATAAATATTTTTGCAACAATATGTTAAGTTTGTTATATATTAATTTAGTATACATATGGTAGTTGCTTAAGTTTTATATAAAATAAAAATAAAAAGCCTACTTAAGGTGCATTTTGCTGTTGAGTATATTTAGGTGTTTACTCATTTTGTAGCTATATAGATATGTTGTACATAGGTCTATATTTAGTATTAATTTGTTTGTACACATATAGTATATAACTGTATTCATACTCCTTGTGCCATGTTTTAAAGTCTGCATTTATATTTGTTATAAAATAATATTTTAGTAGGCGCATAGATACAAAGCTTATGTGGTTAGAGATGATATATGACAAAATTTCTATGCTGCAGTTGGTTGATATGTTAGTATTTTGTTTGGATTTTGGGTTTGCCTGGCTGTCCACTTTCAAAAAAAAGGGACATTAGTCATTTCGGTCTGCATATAAGTGTGTTAGGTAGATATTTATTTACTATAGGTTACTGTGTATATAAGGTTTTGTTATGTGTTGAAATAAATGTAAGTTGAAAGTGGCATTTGCTGTTGTTGTGTATATTAGTTTTATAATAAATATGGTTATTAAAGCATATTTATGGTAGTTATAAAGTTACAGCGTGAAGTACATAGGAAATTGGTTTTATACATAGGCGTTATTTTATATTAAAGTTAAATTTTTGACTTGAAAATAAATATGTATGTTTTAATTTAAATTACATTTAAATTTAGAATATGGTTTATAAATATAGTTATATATATTTACAAGTTTACCCATATCCATTATCTTCGTCAATCCAGCCTGATTTGATTGCGTCCATTTCTATTGATCAGCTTTGTTCGTCAATTCGTGCCCATTTCGCTCTACTTTGGAATTCGGGTTCGAAATTCGTAACACATCTTATTCTCGTTCGTCTCTAGCCTCGAAAGGTGAGCAATCACTCACGATTTAACGTTCTTATATTTATTAAATTTAATTTCAATTGAAACGACAATTGAAATATGCAGCTGTAGTAATTTAAATTGTCATCTATGATATTTTTTGTAACTGTTCACCTGTGGGATATGACACCATATCCTGTTATTTATATTATATTGTTAATGATGATATATGCATGTTGCTATATTATTATCATATCCTGTTATTTATATTATATTGTTAATGATAATATATGCATGTTGCTATATTATTATCATATCTGTTATCACTCTGCAAGTTCCTTGTTAGTATAGTATTCACTATGGGTTGAAATGATACATACCCGAATGGACTTTTGGATAGGAGAATTTCGTTATGGGTTGAAATGATAAACCCAAGCGATTTTCAATTAAATTGAATTTAGGATTTCGGGTCGAAGTGATATCTACCCATATATATTTAAATTTCGGATTGAAATGATAAATATCTGTATCCCTTGACCATAACGTAGGAAATTATATACAGACATCGTTGGTCCATATATATAAATGTTTTGAAATAATTTCTATGGTTTGGGAAAGAAAAATATAGTTTTAATAAAGACTGATTCTTAAGAATATTATATGTATAAAAATGAATATTTTATGTATAGACCTAATAATAATATTTAGTCTACTTGAGATTGATTTAATACATATAATATGTTTAAGGATTCGTTTAAATTTATATTTCAAATTAGATTTGGTAAAATTTTAAATAAGCTAGAGTTGAGAAGATAAAGTTGAATTAATTTGAAACGGTATTTAATTAAGAATTATATTCAATTAAATCGATTGAAACTATTGAATTCGGGATTTAAGATATGATTTTATAACTTGGTTTTGGTAAAAGGGATTAAATGGATATTAAGTTTAAATAAATTTAAGGAATATTCTGTAAAATGAAATCTAAGGCTATTTAAATGATATTGAACTTGTTAAATGGATATTTCCTGACTAAATAATAATAATGAAGCTAAATCAAGATCTATATGAAACTGTTAGATTTAACTTTAAAATATTGAATATTAGAGCTTTGAATATAGTGGAAGTTTAAATGGTTATTGGGAGCTGAATTGAATTAATAAATTGAGCTTTGAATTAATGGGAATTTGGAACTTGAATTGATTAGAATCAATTTGTGTAGTTGAGAAAATTTCAAATACTTTACTTTATAAATTATTTAATATATATATACTATCTTGGAAAATAGATATATTTGAAAGGGAAATGATGTTTTGATTTTGAAGTATAAATAAAATTGAATGATCGCGGTGTTATAGTGTATATTTCTACCTTATAGATAGTTCCATGGACCCTTAGAGGATGGTTATCCCAAACATCCTTAAGTTAGTTGTATTTCAGTTGATATTTCACTTGAGTTGGATTTATTGATGTAAGAATGTTAATCCTGACTCGAGTGTTTTGTGTTTTTGCTTTACGCTCGGGTCAGACTAAGCGATACTGCATTTGAGACTCGCCTTTGGAGTTTGGAGCTTCGTTTGAGGATCCAACTATTGATTCAGCTTTCAGCTCTTTCAGTTGATTCATTCGGAGAGGTCATCTGTTTGTACCATGGTTTTAAATCTCCTACATATCGTTCGAGATCTCGTCCGAGATCTCATTTTCACACTTAAACGAGACGAGACACCAAATCTCCTCCATATCTCCCTCGATACTCATATCGTCCGAGGTATTCAAATCTCACCTGAAATACGGATCAAAATCTTAATCCGAGATCTCGCTCGAAATTACACATTTTTCTTATTTTCATAATATTTTTTATTTTCATATTGATTCAAAAGAAACTACTCAATACAATTATGATTTACCAACTTCATGAACATATTCTTTACTTTTTATCTTAATGAGTCATAGCCAAAGGTTTCACTTCTTTATTATGTTCAAATAAAAGGATATTATTCAATTATTACCAAATCAATTAAGCTAATCAAGCTACTACTCTTTTAAAATATTCCTTTTTCCATGTAAATCAAGTATGTTACCATTTTTATTTTTACTAAGAAAGTTATAACCATCAAATAAATTTTTGACACATCAATTTTAGACACATAAGTACATCCGAGATATTCCCTAGATGCATCATAAGACCCGAGATGTCAATTCGAGATGTACACCTGATATGAACTCATCTTGCTCGAGATCTCTTCCGATACGAGATAACTTGTGTAAAAATTCCGAGATGAAACGTGACCGAAATCCGATATTTAAAACCTTGGTTCGTACTGGAGACTTCGCTATATTTGAGATATTCTGTTGTATTTTATTTCTAACTCTGATATTTATATAGTAGCTTCATGAACTACTATTTATCTTTTCCACTGCATTATTTTATATTGCTCTGTGTGTGTGATTCTGTGGTTGATTTATTTACTGTATATGCTGAGTGTTGCCAAATTTTAATTAACAATTCGGTATTTTGAATTATTCAAGTCGGACATGTATGGTTTTATTGTCGATTTGAATGGTCCAAAATAGCGGGTCGTAATAGTTGGTATCAAAGCTTTGGCTCTAAGCAAAACTTAGCATATATGGTAAATTTATTTACAGAATCACTTTCGTTCGAGTTGAATCTCTTCCTTTTGACTCGATTTCCTTTGAATTTTGGAATGTCCCTCAGTTCCGAAATTCATTCTTGTCTCTTTCTATTTTTATTCGTTTAATTCTGGAGTATCCCATAATTTCACTGAATGTTTTGTAAAGGGGTGAAATTCCTTTACAATAGCATCGATTCACCGGAGATTTATATATCCTCGGTTTAGATGCTGCTATCTTTGGTTATGCTGAATCCCATATCCAGCGATCGAATGTCAAAGAATACCGCATCGATCATATTCCTGAAGTCACGGTTGACCTGGTTAAGGTCACTCGCGATTTATATAAGTTTCCATCTTCTATTTCTGTAATTTAATTACCTAATCGTCGATCGAGCCTATCTTCGAATCAGAATTCTATTTGATTAGAATTCCTTTATTTTGAACCTCTATCTTGTTTGATTTTGGTCTCCTTGAATGATAGGAAACTATTTGTAAATGGAAAAATCGGAAGAGCAGAAAGCAGCCCGTCGGGCACGAAGAGCGTTAGTACGTAAGGAACGGGAGGAAGCAATCGAGGAGCAAGAGAGGCCGTGGAGAGAAAGGGAAGAACCTGGTCCTTATCACCATGTTATTTGCTATCGGTGTCAGGAGAAGGGACACTATGCATCCATGTGTGGGAAGAGAGATGAAGGGAAGAAGAAGGAGGGCAAGCATTTTCGATCCAAGATCTTCTGTTTTAAATGCCGTAGTATGGGGCACTTTCCCAGTCGATGCCAGAAGGTGAAGAAAGTAAAATCTGCACCCACTGCATCAGTCGACCAATCAACCATTTGCTATCACTGCAGGATGACTGGGCATATAGCCAGGAACTGTCCGGTGAGGAAGTACGGAAGGAAGGCTGCGTTTCCGCAGTTCGTTAGGGAGGATGGTAGTGTCATGCATTTATGCAAGAAATGCAGAAGTTGGGGCCATATTGAGGGGAAGTGTTCTGGACCCGTTGAAGTACCACCCGGTAGAGTCAATACCGATGCTTTGTTTATGTATGGTGGTATTCTGTGGATCTGTTTGTTTTCAGCAGTTGTTAGGTTGCATTCGGTGAACTCTATTGTATCTTTTGCTTAGCTGAAGTTCTCAAACTAAGATATTCATGTTCCTGTTTTCGTATGATATGAAATTTGAATTTCTGTTTGTTTTGAAATCTATCCTTGAATCATCCATTGAAAATCAGGTTTGTTTGTAATTTGAAATTGTTTTATATACCGAAAATTTATTTGGGTAACTATGATTTTATTCTATATATAAAAGTGAAATATTTTTGATAAGGATTATATATCTTTTAAAAACAAAAGTCTGAAATTTTGAAAGAATGTGAAATTTGGAAAATTTATAAGGAATTCGATTATATAAAAGGATTTATAACTGAAGGGTTTGGAATTTGAATTTCGAGGAATTGAACTCCGGTATTTTGAAATTTGGTTTTGATATTTCAAAAATATATATAATAATACGATTTGAAAGTATTTTCTAAATAAGAAGTGTTCAAATGACTTTAAAATGGGTTCCAATGATTTCAAAGAAATTTCAAAGAAGCTTTCAAGAAAATAGAAGTCCAGAACTCACGTATGTCGCTGGAAAATAATTTTGGTAATGAGTGCACGCATCATCGACATTGTCGAGTTTCAGAGTGGGAGAGAGGCCACTCTAATAGCTTTGCTATGCGAGTGATTTTGTGAAACCAAAATTTTGATTTCAAGCGTCGAAGTATGATTTGATATTCGAAAGATATATGTATGTATATTTGAAATGATTTAAAGCAAGCCGGTGTTCAATCCTTGAGTTTTGGATTTGATTTAGTATAACTTTACTGATTTGTTGTTGATTTCCAACTCTTGGATTTGAAATCTGATTCCACCGACTATTTTGAAGGTCCGAACATTTCCAAATCAAGGTTTAAAATTTTAAAACTAAGAAATTTCGAAGAGTATAAAATATTCGATATAGAATATAAGTTTAGTTTTGTATGTCTAAAGTATGAAGAGTATGACTTAGGTAAATTTGAAACTTTTGTTAAATAAATAATTTGCAAAGGAAAATTGGACTTTTCAGATAGAAATAAATAGTTTAAAGGTTTTAAGGGATGGTTATAAATTTGGAAACCATTTTGGGTATAATTGATTTTGAGAAAACATTTGGTTTTGAAAATAGATTGGAATGTAAAACCCAGTATTTATATGATGATTTTGGAAATGAATTTGTTTGACTTGAATTATGTTAATTTGGAAACTGGGATTGTTTTCTAAACCTATCATTTTGGAAACTTTGAAACTGAAGATATTTAATTTGGAAGAAATGATTTGGTGAAATCATATATGATTTTGAAACTGAATTGATATTGAAATAGATTGAAATTTGAAAACACATATTACTAAATACTTGATTTGGAAGTTATCGAACTTATATAAAATGGATTTGTATAAGAAAGATACTCAATTTTGAAAAAAGAAATCTTATATAATCGAAGTCTATATAAGTATGATTTGATATACTATTGATTTTGGAGAGTATTCGATTTGATAATGAAATCCTATATAATGGACTTTATATAAGTATGATATTTGAAAGTGATTTGAAAGGTACTATATGATATATATTTTCGAAGTAAAGATATGAGAAGTGCCTTCTGCTTGATATCCGCTTTGGGCCACATTGTGGATTCATTCTATCAATATTATTCTCTCTGATTTTTGGTTTTCCGGATGTGATACTCGAGTGTCCCACCGTGGCGTAACCCATGATTTTTCTTATGATCGCGACTGCATAGCGCAACTGCCTAGCTGAGCTGGCCTAGGGGTACAGATTGTTTCCTGGGGGATCTAGGCGTAACCATTGTGTATCTTGCACTCTACTAGTCATCATGGCGTAACTCACAGCGCTGAGAAAGCTTACGGATACAGATTGTTTCCTGGGGAATCCAGACGTAACCATTGTGTATCTGCGAACCATGGTTAAACAAAGGTTTTGGTTTGGTTATTTTGTTTGGATTTTACTTTTCATATCTGTTTTTAAAGGTTTTTTCAAGTATTTTCACTGGGTGTTGAAACAGGACTGCTAAGTACTTGAAGAATTCTAGCTTTGTGCTTGATCAACGCATGGCCAGAGTCTGCAAGAACGAGGATAAACTTGTTGAAACATCGAGTTATAGAAGTATTTTCGAAAGGAAATTTGGTTTCGATATAAAGGTATTTTATTATAAAATTATTTTATTATAAAATTATTTTCCAACAAAGAAATTTGAATTAATATTTGAAATTTAAATTCTTATGGTTCTAGATTAATTATTCATCTTCGATACTATTCCTTGAATCTACCTTATCTGCTCAGTTTATTTATTCACCTATATTCTGTTTTTTCGAATCTATCTTCTTTTCCTTATTGACTATATCCTCTTTAAATATTGCTTATTTGTATACTACATTGTTTAATAGAAAAAATTTAGTGTTATAAATATTTTTGAAGTTATTCATTAAATAAAACATATTTAAAGTAAATGATTAGGGATAATATTTGGAAAATATCTTAAGATAAATTAATAAATTTTTGAATTATAGATTTAATGTTTTCAATAGCTTCTGTGTAAATATAACTAATTATGTAAATAAATAGTTTTCAAATAGTTTTCATATATTTATTAAGTGTTATTTAAACATATTTAATTCCAATGGGTTTTCAAAATTTTTAAAGTATTAAAGATAACTGAATTGCAAATGAAGTTTTCAAATAAATATTTCAAATAAAATTTATATAGTTTTAAATTAATTGTTAATCATTATCTTTCAACCTATCTTTCTTTCCAGTTTTTTCTATTCTCCTACCTCTTTCCTTTTCGGAGACGAAAAGTTTTGAGTGGGGGAGAGTGTAACGACCCATAAAATTTTAATAATTTTTAATGGTTTTATTAACGTATTTACTTGAATTTTTGAGAATTTTTTTTTATAATAATATTTTGAAATATAAATTTAATATTTGGATTACGTATAATTATGTAGCAAATGGTGAATTTTAAATTAATTTTATGAAAGTTTATTTCATTGTGAAATTCTATTAAATTCAAGTCAGTTAATAATTAGAGATAATAAAATATTTTCCAAACCTGAATACTTTTACATAGAAAAATTCTAAATCATCTTCTGACTAAGACGTCATTTTTCGTTTTCCAAATTCGAACCTTTTTTTAGCTCCGCGATCTTATTTTCTGCAATTTGGCTGCATTTTCCGCTAGCAGAAAATTCGAATTTTTATAGTCAAATCGTACCACTGATATTTGTATACCGTTTTGATCGTCTCGTCGTACTGATCTCTATGGTATATTCGTTTCTGTGTTTCAAGGTACGTGACAGACATGATAAACTGTTCGTTATATTGGCACCTTTAATTTTGACCGTTGACTTTCCTTCGGTTTCAAATATTAAAGCGTGCTGCGCACGCTATTATTTACTGCTTTGAATTTTACAGCTGTTATCGATCCATCATTTCAATTTATTTTATGGTCCGTTACTCTGCCTTTCAAATTTGAACGTGCAGCTGGTGGCATTAAAAAGTTGCTTTAATTAAACACTGAATTACGGTGACCATCCCACTACTCTATATTTATTTCTACACGTTTTATCTTTGCTTAAATTTCTCTGTCCATCCCTTTTCCATTTTTAATATCCTTGCCTTTCCAAACTCATTTCGTGCTGTCCAAACAAACAAAAATTTATTGCTTTAAATGTATAGCTGAAACAACTCATGACCGTTGCCGTTTCTTTTATTATATATTTACATGTTTGCTCTGTCACTTTGTTTACCTTCCTGTTCATTTGCACTCCAGCCTCCAGATCTAGTTCTTCCTCTCCAATTCCCTCAAACCCATCCCCTCTTTCGTTTGTAAAAGAAAAAAAAATGATTTTCTCTGTGCTGCGACAACCGCCAACCCATACCTTTCAACCATCAACCGAGCTTATCTCCGCCGAGTCCCCTGCTTTACCTTCACCTGTGCCTCCGCCCACCTCACAGCCTACCGAGCCGCAGCCCTCGGCCACCACCCCTTCCTCCTTGCCGAGTACACCGTGGTTTCCTCTCTTCTAGTATTCTTTATATGTAAGTATTCTTTATATATATTATATGCGGTCCTTGTTCTTGCGGCCTTATAATTATGTTAAAACTTTCGAAAGGTGTTAAAACTTAGATTTATACGTATGCTCTATTTTATACGTGAATTGCATATTTCTGTTATATATCTACATAAATATTTTTGCAACAATATGTTAAGTTTGTTATATATTAATTTAGTATACATATGTTAGTTGCTTAAGTTTTATATAAAAAAAATCTACTTAAGCTGCATTTTGTCGTTGAGTATATTTAGGTGTTTACTCATTTTGTAGCTATATAGATATGTTGTACATAGGTCTGTATTTAGTATTAATTTGTTTGTACACATATAGTATATAACTGTATTCATACTCCTTGTGCCATGTTTTAAAGTCTGCATTTATATTTGTTATAAAATAATATTTTAGTAGGCGCATACATACAAAGCTTATGTGGTTAGAGATGATATATGACAAAATTTCTATGCTGCAGTTGGTTGATATGTTAGTATTTTGTTTGGATTTTGGGTTTGCCTGGCTGTCCACTTTCGAAAAAAAGGGACGTTATTCATTTCGGTTTGCATATAAGTGTGTTAGGTAGATATTTATTTACTATAGGTTACTGTATATATAAGGTTTGGTTATGTGTTGAAATAAATGTAAGTTGAAAGTGGCATTTGCTGTTGTTGTGTATATTAGTTTTATAATAAATATGGTTATTAAAGCATATTTATGGTAGTTATAAAGTTACAGCGTGAAGTACATAGGAAATTGGTTTTATACATAGGCGTTATTTTATATTAAAGTTAAATTTTTGACTTGAAAATAAATATGTATGTTTTAATTTAAATTACATTTAAATTTAGAATATGGTTTATAAATATAGTTATATACATTTACAAGTTTACCCATATCCATTATCTTCGTCAATCCAGCCTGATTTGATTGCGTCCATTTCTATTGATCAGCTTTGTTCGTCAATTCGTGCCTATTTCGCTATACTTTGGAATTCGGGTTCGAAATTCGTAACTCATCTTATTCTCGTTCGTCTCTAGCCTCGAAAGGTGAGCAATCACTCACGATTTAACGTTCTTATATTTATTAAATTTAATTTCAATTGAAACGACAATTGAAATATGCTACTGTAGTTATTTAAATTGTCATCTATGATATTTTTTGTAACTGTTCACCTGTGGGATATGACACCATATCCTGTTATTTATATTATATTGTTACCGATGATATATGCATGTTGCTGTATTATTATCATATCTGTTATCACTCTGCAGGTTCCTTATTAGTATAGTATTCACTATGGGTTGAAATGAAACATACCCGTACAGACTTTTGGATAGAAGAATTTCGTTATGGGTTGAAATGATAAACCCAAGCGATTTTCAATTAAATTGAATTTGGGATTGCGGGTCGAAGTGATATCTACCCGTATATTTAAATTTCGGATTGAAATGATAATTATCCGTATCTCTTGACCATAGCGTAGGAAATTATATACAGACATCGTTGGTCCATATATATAAATGTTTTGAAATAATTTCTATGGTTTGGGAAAAAAAAATATAGTTTTAATAAAGACTGATTCTTAAGAATATTATATGTATAAAAATGAAAATTTTATGTATAGACCTAATAATAATATTTAATCTAATTGAGATTGATTTAATACATATAATATGTTTAAGGATTCGTTTAAATTTATATTTCAAATTAGATTTGGTAAAATTTTGAATAAGCTAGAGTTGAGAAGATAAAGTTGAATAAATTGGAAATGGTATTTAATTAAGAATTATATTCAATTAAATCGATTTGAAACTATTGAATTCGGGATTTAAGATATGATTTTATAACTTGGTTTTGGTAAAAGGGATTAAATGGATATTTTAAGTTTAAATAAATTTAAGGAAATATTCTGTAAAATAAAATCTAAGGCTATTTAAATGATATTGAACTTGTTAAGTGGATATTTCCTGACTAAATAATAATGATGAAGCTAAATCAAGATCTATATGAAACTGTTAGATTTAACTTTAAAATATTGAACATTAAAGCTTTGAATATAACGAAAGTTTAAATGGTTATTGGGAGTTGAATTGAATTAATAAATTGAGCTTTGAATAAATGGGAATTTGGAACTTGAGTTGATTAGAATCAATTTGTGTAGTTGAGGAAATTTCAAATACTTTACTTTATAAATTATTTAATATATATATATATATATACTATCTTGGAAAATAGATATATTTGAAAGGGAAATGATGTTTTGATTTTGAATTATAAATAAAATTGAATGACCACGGTGTTATAGTGTATATTTCTACCTTGTAGATGGTTACATGGACCCTTGGAGGATGGTTATCCCAAACATCCTTATGTTAGTTGTATTTCAGTTGATATTTCACTTGAGTTGGATTTATTGATATAAGAATGTTAATCCTGACTCGAGTGTTTTGTGTTTTTGCTATACGCTCGGGTCGGACTAAGCGATACAACATTTGAGACTCGCCTTTGGAGTTTGGAGCTTCGTTTGAGGATCCAACTATTGATTCAGCTTTCAGCTCTTTCAGTTGATTCGTTCGGAGAAGTCATCTGTTCGTACCGGAGACTTCACTATTAAGACTTCACTATATTTGAGATATTCTGTTGTATTTTATTTCTAACTCTGATATTTATATAGTAGCTTCATGAACTACTATTTATCTTTTCCGCTGCATTATTTATATTACTCTGTGTCTGTGATTCTGTGGTTGATTTATTTACTGTATATGCTGAGTTTTGCCAAATTTTAATTAACAATTCGGTATTTTGAATTATTCAAGTTGGACATGTATGGTTTTATTGTCAATTTGAATGGTCCAAAATAGCGGGTCGTAACAAACATGATGAAGCCACTTTCCGAGTTTGAGATTTATTTTAAACCTAATGGTTTTATTATCATAAATCTCTCTTTAAGCGTGGATTGTGATAATATTATTAAAGAGGGACCTTACACATTTAGTTCCAGGATAGTTATTAAATGGAATCAGAATTTGAATATGACTCATGATTATTTTACTACTATTCCCATCTGGGTCCGTATTCTTGATCTCAATTTAGCTTGTTGGAGCAAGGAGGGGATAAGCCGCGTTGCTAGTGCGTTGGGTAGGCTTATCGTCACTACAACCAATGAAACTCGTTTGAATTATGCTCATGTATTAGTAGAGATTGATTCTAATTTCAAGTACCCAGGCAGAGTTCACATACTGAGATCAAATAATAGATAGAGTATTGAATTAAATCAAGAACATAAACCTAAGGTACGTACAACTTGTAGATTATATGGCCATAGTCCTGATTATTGTCCAATTACATTGAAACAAATATGGAAACCGAAGGTTTTAGATACAACTGAAATCAAAATGTTCATACTATAGAAACTACTACACATATATATGAAATTAACACTGACAGAGGAGAAAAGAAGGCAACTACAGACACAACTCAAGTGCCTTTTGTGTCAACAACATACCATTTCAATTGTCTGTCTGAAGAGCATGAACATCCAGCATTAACCTCGAGTTCCACAGCTCCATAGCCAAATTCAAAACCAAATACACCTACACAGAGTCAACATTATACAGATGAGGTCATTGTTGAAGATTGTAACACTGATAGTGAGACTAGTCATTCTGATGATGCATTTGATAGTACTCAGCGGTTCGTGGATAACGTGGCAACAGTTATACAATAAAAACCAAGAAAAGAAGTTCACAAAAATGTGTCCCACATGGTTTCAACGAATCCTAATTATATTTCAAAGCACCATAAGTCTACTCCCAAGCCTGTAGCTCCTCCTAAAAGATCAATCAGGAGCACAAACCTTATTAAATGAATTTTATGTCATGGAACATCATGGGAATGAATACAGATACTAAAATGTATCATGTATTCAATCTTCTGCATCTCCACAAAATTTCGGTCATAGGTTTGTTGGAGAATAATTTGGATACTCAGAATATGATGAGATTTCACTCTTTACTTCCAAGTCTTTGAGAGGTAGTTCATAGTAATGATTTTAAATGTTAAGGTAGAATTTTGTTATTAATTGATTCAGCAGTTTGGTCTCATGAAGTTATATATAAAAGTGAACAACACATAACATCTCATATGACAAATATGGGAGGCTTCCAATGTGTGATCACTTTTGTATACGCTAGCAAATTTTACCAGGAAAGAGCTACGTTAAGGGAGCATTTTATTATTTGAATGCTTCTACTATAGAATTGTCGTGGATAGTAGTGGAAGAATATAATAATGTTTCAAGTCCTAAGGAAAAAAAATGCAGGCCTTCCTGTCCCTTTCTCCTATATTTCTGATTTTAAAAATTGCAGGATCAAATGTGGGTTACTGGAAACTAATTTGCAGGGATGTAAATTTACTTGAAGGTGAAGAGGGATTGCTACAAGCATAGAAAAAGTTATTTCGAATTATGAGATATTAACCACTTTTCCTAAGTTGATTACCCTTGCCTTGCCAGACCACCATAGTGATCATACTCCTCTCTTGTTGTAATTGAATGCTCATCAAAAACAAACTAAGGGGATGCCTTTAGGTTGTTAATTCATGGTATTGAATTAATGGTTATGAAGACTGTGTTAGAAAAGGACTTGAAGCTACTACTGCAATGCATAAATTGATTTCATGGTTGCAACATATTAAACAGAATCTCAAAGTTTGGAACAAGAAAAGAATAAAGAAAAAAAAAAATACAGCGCAATAACTAGAAGGTGAGTATAGTAAATGTCTGCTAGAACTTGATTCAAATCCAAAAGATGAGGGATAATATAACCATCTGTTATATATTCAACTTCAGTTAAAAGATGTTGCTAAGAATCAGCATGATTTAGCTTGGCTTCGATCTGAGGACACAAATTCTAAGTTTTTTTTATACCAAGATGTCTATGAGAAAACACAAATCTAGAGTTCAGCAATTGGTTGATTCTGAAGGTCATCTGATTTATGATCAACATGAGATTATCAATCAAGCAACTGAGTATTATTATCATATGTTTAATGGTCACAGTAGGGGTTTCTTCTCACCTGTTCAACCCAAGAATGTGATAAATAAAGAGGGGAAAAGATTCTTATCTGCAGCAGTCTCTTTATCAAAAATAAAGGAGGCAGTTGTGATGCCCCATACAGAGATCTACACTAACAAAGGATATTACAAAGTAAAATCGTCTACTGGTGCATAAAATAAAGTTGGTTAAGAGTGACCATACATGAATTTTACT
Organism: Allium cepa; assembly: GCA_030765085.1. Lineage (NCBI taxonomy): Eukaryota > Viridiplantae > Streptophyta > Magnoliopsida > Asparagales > Amaryllidaceae > Allium > Allium cepa. Next base: position 132,770,033 of record CM060934.1, read on the forward strand.
TTATACGAACATCGATACGTCAATTAATATGCTATATTTTTTTCATCATAAGTTGAATCAACATATGCAATCTAGGCTTAAAACAAAACTACCATGGCGAAAACAATAATCCTGAATAATATATAATAAATACAAATCATAGAACCACAGATTACATAATATACACAACAGAATACAAATAGACACAAGCTGATCAAATCTAATCTATACTATTATATTATTATTACTGGGTACTACTTCAAGCTCACAGAAGCCTCCATGTAAATTGTGAAATCAAACGTCAAATTCTTCAAACTCAACAGACCGTTCTTAATTTTGCTCTTCTTTTTTCGCGTACGTCCCCTTTCTCCTTTTTTCCTAGCCTTGCAATTTTTTTATGTTCTTCTTCCAACATACCGCCTCTTCCCTTCCACCCTTTTTTCCATCCTAAATACCCAGGTGCCCAATTTGTGGCATTTCCGCTCTGCCACCATCATCTCCTAAGAATCAACAGATCGAAACATAGAATCGCATCAATAATATCGTCCAAAAATAGAATCAGCAAGAGTTTGCAGAGTTATTTTCAATCGTGTTGAATAATATAAATTTCACACGATTTGTACAGTTTACTTTGGATGTTGAATTTCAAACGGTCGAGGAAGATGAAGAGCATGTGTTTTTGGGTATGTTTTTTATTAAGTTTTGGGCTTTTAAATTCTTTTGCCATCTGCACTATGTGATACTAATTTAATATTGATGTTTTCATTTTAAGCTTGAGTATGGGGACTACCTTTTGCAGTAATTGTTGACATAGCTGATAATTCTTTTGTTGGCAAAATTACTGCAGACATTAGCATATCGAGCAGTCTGACACAGTTATATGTGCAGAAGAACAGATTGTTTGGAAAATTACCTGTAGAAATCTGAAAGGTTTCTCAGTTAAGAACTTTTTCCGCATTTAACAAATTATTCTGGGGACAAATTATATCACAAGTTGGTGATTTGATGCTGCTATCATCCTTGCATTTGAAAATCGATAATTTTACTGGAATGATTCCAGTAGAATGCTTTAGTTGCAGTAGCTTGGTAGAGTTGAATCTTGCATATAATAATTCATTGAGATTCCTGGCAATTTATCAAGGCTCACTGCACTCAATTCGCTTAATTTATCACATAACCTGCTTGCTGGTTCAATTTCTAAAGTCATACAATTGCTAAAACTAAGTTCTTTGGATGTTTCTAATAACAAATTATCATGAAAAGTTCCTTGCGAACTTTTGATGATAGCAGGAGAAGGTTCATTTCTGAGAAATTTGCAGTTACATATGGATCAACAATACCCAATTATATCTAATATAAAATGTTGGAAAATAATTTTCTATCAGTTGGTGGATATTCAATGATATAAATAGCTGAATACTGAATTCATGGCTTTGCACTGTGTAACAACCCGCATATTTATCGATTTTGTATTTAAATATTTTATCGTTAATCAGGTTTTAGCTTGAAAAGCTACTTTTTGCATACGGTCGAATTAGGACTCGAGACACTTCCATTGAGTTCAAAACGCCGTTTACAATCTTTTAAGTATAAACTTTGATATGTTTGGAGTTAGTGAAATTTCACTACTTTTTCGCTTTGCAATTTGGTTTGGACTTAGCCTATTAGGCCCAACCTTCACTCCTTCTCTTCATAACTTCATTCTATTTTCTTTTACATTCAAGCTTCATCAAAAATGGAGGGGGGAATGAGAAATTAAAACTCCAAGCCTAGGTTCCAACTTTAAATCCAACATCTAACTCTAAATCCAAAGAGAAGATATTGTTTTCAAGCTTGTGGTTGACTCTTGCTTTGCTTTCAAGCTTCATCTTCATTGATTTTTGTGCAAATGTGAGATTTTTATCTCACATTCTTGTCTATAACTATCTTGGATGGTTGGGAATGAATTCCTATCACTTTAGCATATACATTTACATTTGGTTTGGATTGGATTGGCGAAAAACTCCAATTTTTAGTGTTTTTGGTGAATTACTGGGCTTAGGTCGTTCGGCCGGGGGGAAAAGTAGCCCCTGTATGTTTAGCCAATTCCACCTTAGGTCGTAAGACCTTAGGTCGTAAGACCTTAGGTCGTTCCTCATTAGATCGTTAGACCTTAAGTCGTTCGCATGAGTTAGTTCGTTAGACCTTAGGTCGTGTCCCATTAGGTCGTTCGACAGGTAGCTCGTTTCACATTGGGCCGTTCACCACTTTAGGTCGCGACCGAGTTAAGTCGTTAACCACGTTAGGACGCAACACCCTTAGGTCGCGCCCCCTTAGGTCGCGCCATGTTGGGTCTCGGCTAGCTCGTTCCTCCTTAGATCTTTCGACCTATTTAACTCACATTTGCATCGTTAGGTCGCTCGGCAACCTTAGGTCGCGCCATCTCTAGGTCGCATAATCCCTTAGGTCGCGCCATATAGGTCGGCCTGCTCACGTTTGTTCTCTCGACCAACTTAGGTCGCATAACCCCTTAGGTCGCATGATCCCTTAGATCGCATGACCCCTAAAGTCGCTCGACCTGTCTTTCCCTTAGGTCGCTCGCCTAGTTTGGTCGTTCGGACATTATAGGTCGCGCCACATGCTTAAGTCGCTCACCTAGGTCGCTCGGCATGCTATCCTTAGGTCATTCGACCTATTTTACTTTAAGTCGCTACCTCTTTAGGTCGTTGCACTTTAGCTCGGCCATGATTAGGTCGCGTGGGTATTTCTACTTTGATGGTTTTGGAACTGATTTCCTTAGATTTTATTCACGTCTTCGAATGTGAATTTTTATGACTGATTGTTTCTACAATCATTTTTATGATTTGTCACTTTAAAAATATAAAGGTTTCAATACTAGTAGTAAATATCAAAATTCTTTCATCAAAGCGATTTCAACACTATTTTATTACAAAGCTCTTTTCTTAAACCGCTTTCCAATCTATTAGTATATACAAACCTTTACCTCACTCGTATGAGAAATCTAATTAAACGACTTAGTAAAACAAGTGATATGAAACGCTTGCGTTTGCTTCGTCGGTTAATTTTTGGACTTGATCGATTGAATCTCTTATGACAATTTTCTAGTGGAAACTTACAATTTGTTCGTAAATATTTCAATAGCTAGTGGTTATGGGACATGAGGCTAAACCTTTATATTTACTAGCTCACTGTAATTGACACTTCTTGATGATCAATGACGATCATTTTTGTGATTTAGACTAGCGATTGTGCGATGTCTCTTTATCTACGAGGGAGACTAAACCCCGTTTGTGCGATGTTTCGACTCACATATGTGGGGTAGCGCCACACGATCTTCGGGCCATTCTTGTGGAGCCTCGGCTCAAAATTAATGGTTAGCTACCATGAGATAGCGTCTCGTTTTGTGATACACGTGTTGTGAGTTTTCATACTCCCGTTTTGTGATAGGCCTCCCCCTTTTTGTGATTTCTGGATTTCTTGAGTAGATTTCTAGAATTTGTGCTTCACCAATTTTCGTGATTTTCATTGATAAGTTTTATCAAATTTTTTTGTGCATTGGTGAATTTGTGTGTCATTACCTTTTTGGTGAATTTGAATCTTTGAGAAGATTCTTGTGATATTGACTAATCTCTTGCTGATCTTCATTTACATACTTATCATAGTATGTCATTATGGTTATTTTACGCTCATACCATATCTCTTATTCTATATCATTTCATTTGATATTTATAGCTAGACTGATCCATTTGTTATTTTCTTATTAAATAATACTCGGGTCAGACCGAGATGTTACAGATGCTTCTGCTTGACTTCTCCCCAAGGATTTATTACACTGACTTTTGGCTAACTACTTAGATTAGTAGTTTTTGTTGTATACATTTGAGATATAGACTCATTGATGTATACTTATTCTTTTGTATAGTACTTATTGCTACTCTTTTGTATTATTGTGGATCTTTCTGGCCACTACTCTGTTGTACACTTTTATGTGTTATATATTCACATCTTTTTCCGCCTTTGTGATATGAATGTCTGTGACTGATTTGTGTTATGTTTGTTTCTATATTTGCTTCCAAAGTTTATATATAGCCACTGTGTGATAGCTTTGAGTTTATATCGGTATGTCGGATTTCCTCCTTTAATGAAATGCATGTTATACTATCTGACATATCGGTGCTCGCGCAAATAAATTACATGGATGGTCGCTCCTCCACAGCCTTATCCTCCATGCTAGTCGACTGCATTACACTGTAGTGTTCTTGCCTAGTGTGGTTATAGAGGTGGGGTGTCACAGCTTGGTATCAGAGCCAAACTTCGGAACAATGTTGAATAACTTAACAAGGATCATCATCCTAACTCCATCTTAGGAGTCATGCTTTAGGATATTATTCGGGTCTTCGTACCGTTCTATCCTATTTTCCTTTATGATTCCTTGCTTCACCTATCAATGATGTTTGATATTCATTTGGTGAATAATCTTCTTCCTCTTCTTTCTTTCTTAAGGAAGAGAAATGGTTAGACCAGACCGTCCCACGCCAGTCAACCTAGAGCTACTCCCCAAGATGGAGTATTTATGACTGCCCAACAGCTTCTTGATCTCGTTAAAAATGCTCTGGCAGCCGGTTCTAATCCGGAGACTACTCACCCTAAGTCTGGCTTTGCACGTTTATGCAACGACTATACCAATTTGGGTGGGAAACCATTCAAAGGTTCTGAAACCATTATTGAGGTCCAGGCTTGGCTGAGAACGTGCGATCGGATCTTTTCTCGCATGGATCTTATTGATCTTCACCGTGTTCAGTTGGCCTCTTGTATGCTCCAAGAAAGAGCATTAGATTCTTGTTTTTGAAATAGTTGAAGCGGATCTCACTTGGGAGCAATTCCGGAGATGCTTCGAATTAAAATTTGTGCCAGAAGCAGAAAAGGTGACATTGGCTCGCCGTTTTATTGACCTTATTCAAGGCGAATCTTCTGTGACATACTATGTCGCACCTTTCGAATCTCTTTCCAAATACGAGGTTGAATACATCAATACCCCATTGAAGAAAAATAAGAGATCCGTCTATGGCCTGAACAAGAATCTCAAGAAGCCATTACTTCTAAAATTAGAAGTTTCTTTTGATCAACTCGTTGATATCACTCTTCGACTTGAAGAGGAAGATAAAGAAAGTGACGTTGAAGTTATGGGTGCCAAACCGAACTTCAACAAAAAGAAAAGGCCTAATAAGTTTAAAGATCCTTATCCCAACAATAAGAAAGGGAAGCAAGTCTCTCCGGCAACTAAGACTTCTACCCCAAGTGGTGGGCAATGCTTCAACTGTGGTTCTAAGGACCATTATGCGAACAAATGTTTAAAGCCCAAATCTTGTCGTTATTGTAAAAGCCCGGATCATTATTTATCTTCTTGTCCCAAACTTCAAGGCAGGAAGGAGGGAAAGCTTAATGTTGCTCAAGCCCCTGGCAACACATCTCGTGGTAAAGGTATTTCTCATTCTATCCTTGATGGCATTATTATATTTAATGATCAACCTATTCGAGTTCTTTTTGATACGGGTGCATCCCATTCTTTTATTTCAAAAGAACTCGTTGATACTTTTTCTTTAAGTGTTGTTGCTTTAATGGCTTCTTTGAGAATTGCGAATCCGGTTGGTGTATCCGCAACTCTTAGTTTTCTTTGTAAAGATGTGGAGATTATTTTGTGCGATTTTTCTTTCCTAGTCGATTTGCATGTCATGCGTTATTTAGGCTTTGGAATGATTTTGGATATGGATTGGCTTAACCGTTATGAAACTCATATCCTATGTCCTGAGCGGACTATTTATCTCCGACATCCGCAATCTGTAAAACAGATTTCAATTATTCGTACAGATTCGAATTCCACTTTGGCTGCATCTTTAAATCCTCGTGATGATGATAATGATGACGAGGAAGATATTATTTCTCTTATTTATGTTGTTCGTGAATTTTCCGACATATTTGAGCCCGTTTTAGGATTACCACCTAAGCGAGCAATTGAGTTCAAAATTAATCTCATCCCTGGAGCTCAACCTATCACTCGTCCTCCTTATCGTATGTCCAATAAAGAAAATGAGGAGATGCGCAAACAATTATCCGAATTGGAGACGAAACAATTTATTCGCTCTAGTTCCTCTCCTTTGGGAGCTTCGGCTATTTTCGTGAAGAAATCCGATGGTACACTTAGGCTTTGCGTTGACTACCGCAAGCTTAATGACCTTACTATCAAGAATAAATATACCCTACCTCGGATTGATGATCTTTTCGATCAACTTAGTGGTGCTAAAGTCTTTTCATAATTGGACTTGGCTACCGGTTTTCATCAGCTTCGCATTTCAGAGGATAGCATTCCTTTGACATCGTTCCGGACTCGATATGGATCTTACGAATGGCTTGTTATGCCATTTGGTTTAACGAATGCTCCGGCTTATTTCGTTGACCTCATAAATCGAGTTTCAAAGATTTCCTCGATCGATTTGTTCTCATCTTTATTGATGATATTCTTGTGTATTCAAAAACCGAGGAGGAGCATGAAAGGCATCTTCGGATTGTGCTGGAAACTCTTAGGAGTAATCAATTAAAAGCAAAATTTTCTAAATGCCACTTTTGGCAATCTCGTGTGAAGTTTCTCGGTCATATTATTTCCGAATCCGGAATATCAGTGGATGATTCAAAGTTTGAAGCGATTCAAAGTTGGAAGAGACCGGAGAGTGTAACGGAAATCCATAGCTTTCTTGGATTGGCAGGATATTACCGCTGTTTCATAAAAGACTTTTCTAAAATTTACGTGCCTCTTACTAGTTTGACCAAGAAAGGTGTTAAATACATTTGGTCGGACAAAAGTGAAGCTTCTTTCCAGAAATTAAAAGAACTCCTTTCCGATGCTTCTATTCTTGTTATTCCCGAGGGGAATGAAGATTTTGTTGTTTATACCGATGCTAGTCACGTTGGTTTGGGTGCCGTTCTTATGCAAAGGGAACGTGTTATTGCCTATGCCTCTAGGCAATTGAAGCCGGCTGAGACTAGATATGCCACTCATGATTTAGAACTCGCAGCTATTGTTTTCGCCCTTCGTATTTGGCGTCATTATTTTTTGGGAGAAAAGTTCATTCTTTACACCGACCATAAATCTTTGAAGTATCTATTTTCTCAAAAGGAACTAAATTTCGTCAACAACGTTGGCTCGAATTTCTTGCAGCATATGATCTTGATATTCTTTATACTCCCAGAAAGGGTAATCGCGTTGCCGATGCACTTAGTCGTAAGAAACAAGCGGTTGTTTCTATGATGATGTCCGAATGGAATGATCTCGGAATTTTATCCACATGTGAGGTTCGAGATCGTGTTTCTGATTTATGTTCGTCTCTTGCTTTATGTAGCCTTGTAGCTCATCCTTCTCTTTTAGACCGCATTCTTGAGGCTCAAAGGCTAGATCCCGAATTGGCTCTTCTTGGCCAAAATTTTAAGGGTAAAATTGATATTGAAGGTTTGAAAGACTTTGATATTGATTCTCGTGGCGGCATTCGAAAATTTGGTAGACTTATCGTACCAAATATTAGTGATCTTCGTAAAGATATTTTAGAAGATTCTCATCGTTCTAAATTTACCATTCATCCTGGTAGTAGTAAAATGTACGCGGATATGAAGCGACTTCATTATTGGGAGGGGATGAAATCTGATATTGCTAACTTTGTTAAGTGTTGCATGACTTGCCAGCTCGTCAAGGCCGAACATCAAAGGCCCGATGGGTTATTGCAATTTGGAAGTGGGACCAAATTTCCATGGATTTTATAGATGGCCTTCCCTGTTTTCGTTCGGGTCATGATAGCTTATGGGTGATCGTTGATAGACTTACTAAATCCGTCCATTTTATTCCCGTTCGGTCTAACCGAACCGTTCCCCTTTTGGCCAAACTTTTTATCAAAGAAATTGTTAAATTGCATGGAGTTTCTACTTCTATTGTTAGTGATCGTGATCCATTATTTACTAGTGGATTTTGGAAGAGTCTTCAAAAAGCTTTGGGAATGAAGCTTAATTTTAGCACCGCTTATCACCCTCAGTCCGATGGACAAACCGAGCGTGTGAATCAAACTCTTGAAGATCTTCTTCGTGCTTGTGTTCTTGATTTTGGTGGAAGTTGGGAAGATCATATTTCTATCGTTGAGTTTTCCTATAATAATAGCTTCCAATCTAGTATTGGTATGACACCTTTTGAGGCACTCTATGGAAGGCCATGCAGATCTCCTTCTTGTTGGCTAGAGGCCGGTGAGAAGCTGGTTTTAGGTCCAGATTTTATTCGTGATTCCACAGAAAAGATTGGACTTATTCGTCATAGGATGAAAGAAGCCCAGAATAGACAAAAATCCTACGCCGATAATCGAAGAAGAAAATTAGAATTTTCTGTTGGAGATCTTGTATTTATTCGTGTCTCACCTATGAAAGGTGTTGTACGTTTCAGTCGATCGGGAAAATTAGAGCCTCAATGTATTGGGCCATTTCCTATCACCGAACGTATTGGTTCCATGGCTTATCGCCTTTTATTACGGGCTCAGTTTTCTGCCATTCATGACATGTTTCACGTTTCTCAATTACGGAAGTGCCTTCGAGATTCCGATTCTATTCTTGAGCCTGGTGTTGTGGAAGAAATTGAAGTTTCGCCGAATTTAACTTATGAGCAACATCATGTTCGTATTAATGCTTTGGAAGTCAAACGACTTCGAAATAAAGATGTACCGCTTGTGAAGGTTCAATGATCCTTAAATCCTAAAGATTGTTCTTGGGAATCTAGAGAATTCATCGAGCGGATACATCCGGAATTACTTTCTCATGCTCTTTAAGGTGAACTTCTTATTTCATATTTCTTTTGTGTTAATATGCTTTTATGGTTGTCACTTTATATTTCCATCTTATATATTGCGAGGACACAATTTCTTTAAGGAGGGGAGTCTGTAACAACCCGCATATTTATCGATTTTATATTCAAATATTTTATTTAAATTTTTATCGTTAGTCGGATTTTAGCCTGAAAAGCTACTTTTTGCATACGGTCGAATTAGGACTCGAGACCACTTCCATTGAGTTCAAAATGCCGTTTACAATCTTAACTTTGATATGTTTGGAGTTAGTGGAATTTCACTACTTTTTTGCTTTTGACTTTGGTTTGGACTTAGCCTATTAGGTTCAACCTTCACTCCTTCTCTTCATAACTTCGTTCTATTTTCTTCTACATTCAAGCTTCATTAAAAATGGAGGAGAGAATGGGAAATTAAAACTCCAAGCCTAGGTTTCAACTTCAAATCCAACATCTAACTCCAAATCCAAAGAGAAGACATTGGATTCAAGCTTGTGGTTGACTCTTGCTTTGCTTTCAAGCTTCATTTTCATTGATTTTTGTGCAAATGTGAGATTTTTATCTCACATTCTTGTCTATAACTATCTTGGATGGTTGGGAATGAATTCCTGTCACTTTAGCATGTACATTTGCATTTGGTTTGTATTGGATTGGCGAAAAACTCCAATTTTTAGTGTTTTTGGTGAATTACTGGGCTTAGGTCGTTCGACCAGGGGGTAAAAGTCGCCCCTGTATGTTTAGTCCATTCCACCTTAGATTGTAAGACCTTAGGTCGTTCCTCATTAGGTCGTTAGACCTTAAATCGTTCGCACGAGTTAGGTCATTAGACCTTAGGTCGTGTCCCATTAGGTCGTTCGGCAGGTAGCTCGTTCCACATTGGGTCGTTCACCACTTTAGGTCACGACCGAGTTAGGTCGTTAACCACGTTAGGACGCAACACCCTTAGGTCGCGCCCCCTTAGGTCGCGCCATGTTGGGTCTCGGCTAGCTCGTTCCTCCTTAGATCTTTCGACCTATTTAACTCACATTTGCATCGTTAGGTCGCTCGGCAACCTTAGGTCGCGCCATCTCTAGGTCGCATAATCCCTTAGGTCGCGCCATATAGGTCGGCCTACTCACGTTTGTTCTCTCGACCAACTTAGGTCGCATGACCCCTTAGGTCGCATGATCCCTTAGATCGCATGACCCCTAAAGTCGCTCGACCTGTCTTCCCCTTAGGTCGCTCGCCTAGTTTGGTCGTTCGGACATTATAGGTCGCGCCACATGCTTAAGTCGCTCACCTAGGTCGCTCGGCATGCTATCCTTAGGTCGTTCGACCTATTTTACTTTAAGTCGCTACCTCTTTAGGTCGTTGCACTTTAGCTCGGCCATGATTAGGTCGCGTGGGTATTTCTACTTTGATGGTTTTGGAACTGATTTCCTTAGATTTTATCCACGTTTTCGAATGTGAATTTTTATGACTGATTGTTTCTACAATCATTTTTGTGATTTGTCACTTTAAAAATATAAAGGTTTCAATATTAGTAGTAAATATCAAAACTCTTTCATCAAAGCGATTTCAACACTATTTTATTACAAAGCTCTTTTCTTAAACCGCTTTCCAATCTATTAGTATATACAAACCTTTACCTCACTCGTATGAGAAATCTAATTAAACGACTTAGTAAAACAAGTGATATGAAACGCTTGTGTTTGCTTCGTCGATTAATTTTTGGACTTGATCGATCGAATCTCTTGTGAAAATTTTCTAGTGGAAACTTACAATTTGTTCGTAAATATTTCAATTATGCTAGTGGTTATGGGACATGAGGCTAAACTTTTATATTTACTAGCTCACTGTAATTGACACTTCTTGATGATCAATGACGATCATTTTTGTGATTTAGACTAGTGATTGTGCGATGTCTCTTTGTCTACGAGGGAGACTAAACCCCGTTTGTGTGATGTTTCGACTCACATATGTGGGGTAACGTCACACGGTCTTCGGGCCATTCTTGTGGAGCATCGGCTCAAAATTAATGGTTAGCTCCCATGAGATAGCGTCTCGTTTTGTGATATACGTGTTGGTGAGTTTTCATACTCCCGTTTTGTGATAGGCCTCCCCCTTTTTGTGATTTTTGGATTTCTTGAGTAGATTTCAAGAATTTGTGCTTCACCAATTTTCGTGATTTTCATTGATAAGTTTTATTAATTTTTTTTTGTGCATTGGTGAATTTGTGTGTCATTACCTTTTTGGTGAATTTGAATCTTTGAGAAGATTCTTGTGATATTGACTAATCTCTTGCTGATCTTCATTTACATACTTATCATAGTATGTCATTATGGTTATTCTATGCTCATACCATATCTCTTATTCTATATCATTTCATCTGATATTTATAGCTAGACTGATCCGTTTATTATTTTCTTATTAAATAATACTCGGGTCAGACCGAGATGTTACAGGTGCTTCTGCTTGACTTCTCCCCAGGGATTTATTACACTGACTTTTGGCTAACTACTTAGATTAGTAGTTTTTGTTGTATACGTTTGAGATATAAACTCAGTGATGTATACTTATTCTTTTGTATAGCACTTATTGCTACTCTTTTGTGTTATTGTGGATCTTTCTGGCCACTACTCTGTTGTACACTTTTATGTGTTATATATTCATATCTTTTTCCGCCTTTGTGATATGGATGTCTATGACTGATTTGTGTTATGTTTGTTTCTATATTTGCTTCCAAAGGTTATATATAGCCACTGTGTGATAGCTTTGAGTTTGTATCGGTATATCGGATTTCCTCCTTTAATGAAATACATGTTATACTATCTGACATATCGGTGCTCGCACAAAGAAATTACATGGATGGTCGCTCCTCCACAGCCTTATCCTCCATACTAGTCGACTGCATTAAACTGTAGTGTTCTTGTCTAGTGTGGGTATAGAGGTGGGGCGTCACACACTGAGTCCATTTTATTACCCTTGTTTCTTTTGAATAATAAAAACATATGATAAAAGCATTGTTTAGTCTGTTATATGTTCATCTATTTTAATAATTTAGTTAGTGGTTTCATATGACAAGAAGAATAAGAAAAAAATTCACTTATTTGTTGGTGCATACTAGAAAGAAAGCAAGAAAAGGGTATGCGCTTTGCATTGAAGCAATAATTTGAATTGTTATTAGGAGTTTATTTATCTTTTCGTAGTTAATGAAATAAAGAAAGTAAGAAAAGGGAAAAAAATCTTTATGGGCTTTGCATTGAAGCAATAATTTGAATTGTCATTAGGAGTTTATTTATCTTTTCGTAGTTAATGAAATGGTGTTCTATTCGACTTATTATATCTTTTTATCTAGAGTCATTTGAATAGGAACAAAATGTTTTCTATATTTTGTCTCTAAAACAAAATCCTAAATCATATGGTAATAGATTTGAAATGGAATATCTGGCATAGAGCAGTGCAGATTGATATTTACCAAGCTTTCTTTTACAACCTATGGCATTACATGAAGACCGACAAGATGACACAAAGTACCAAATTTTTTATGATTATTCAATGTACTTGAGTTTTAATGTTATAATCAATAACAGCTCTGCATTCCAACCTAGCACTGTATGGCTTACAAGAACAAGGAACTCAAGCCGCTTTTAAAACAAAGCCTGATAATGAAGATATAAAGAGTTATTCTATGGAATAAGATTATTTAATGTTTTAAAGTGGTAAAAGTTATGATGGAATGCTTTTTTCTACTGCACTAATTTTATAAATTTGATGCGGTAACTCCCTGCAACACTGCATTGGTGCTCAAAGTTGGCTGTTGTTTATTGTTTGATGAATAAATCCCTTAAACTACTTTTCAACTATTACTGACTTCATATTAATATACAATTGCTTTCACCAAGCTATGTGCGAAACACGGGTTCACACTAGTAGATACATAATATCAATACAAGAATGTGGTCAAAACGATCCATATAATACATATGTACTACATCTCCTAAAACAAATATGCACACAAAAGAATCTAGGCTTAATAGTAGATACGACACTGTATGAATATATGTACAAATATACGAGATAAAGATAATATGAACGATAACTAGACAACTGGAGTGAAATTCTCTCTAGGACTGTCAAACTGGAGCACCTGAAATATTTCGGTCTGACCCGAGTATTATAAGATAATAAACGGGTCAGTCTAGACTATAATAAATTAGGTTGAGCAAGATAAATAATGGATGTAATGATATAAATCTCAAATATGAACACAAAGCTAGGAATTGGTTAACAACAAGAATGCTTCAATAAACTTCAAGTGTGTAATCACCAAATATCAAAACCCAAAATAGCTTCTAAAAGCAAAATCCTCAAAATCATTTAGTGATAGCACAAATAGCATCAAATCTAGAAATTATAACAACCCACCCTGAAACAGACCTAAATTTCGACCCAGAAAAGGCCCATCAAAACTTAAATCCGTTAAGGTAAGTTGTTGGTAGAACTAAGAAAATAACAGTATAGAGGCATAACTAAACTTTCAAAACTCACAGTGCATGGAACAAATATATAGCAAAGTGTACCCATTTATTTCAAAATCATAATACAAAATTCCATGAAAACGGTAACATAATATCGTTACATGGATACACATAAAAACAAGTAACAATAACAAATAATGCCACAAGCCAAGCTTCTCCACCTCCAAGCATCGTCACTACTATCACTCTGTGCTTTACCTGTGTTGTAATAAAGAGGGACACTACTACAAAACAGATCATCTGCGACGGTTGTTTAACCCCTGTTGCGACGGATCAACAACTGTAGCAAATGCAGACGTCGCAACAGACAAAAACATGTTGCGATAGTTTTTAAACCGTCGTAGAAAACTATTTTTTGCTACGATTATTTATGACAATCGTCGCAACAAACCTATTTTTTGCAATTCTTCATAACAACTTTCACAATAGACTGTCATTTTAGTTTCGAAAATGTGACATTGTGCTACAGTTAAATTAAACAACCTTCACAAATTGTCTATTTTTTGCGATTGTTCTTCGTAACAACCGTTGCAATAAACCGTCATTTTGACTTCCAAAGGATGACATTTTGCTACGATCAGGTTGACTAACCATCGCAAATTACCCAGTTTTTGCTATAGCTTTTTTTATAATAAATGTCACAATAAACTGTCATTTGGCTTCAAATACTAAATGTAAATTCACATAATGGTTTTCATTAATAACATAACTTTGTATACATAAATTACTAAAACATAGAACATAAATTACTAAAAGATGACTAATAATTGAAAAGATAACAGCTAATTAAATGTACAACATCTTCTTTATGCGTTGAAGTTATATGTACAAATTTACCTATAAAATATTGTTAGAAATCTATAAAAATAAAACTATGCCAAACAAGTTTACAATTGCAAGTACTTCATATGCATTGTAAAGAACGAAATGAAAATTAATTTCTACACGAATTCAAAGCTGTACATTCCTCTTGTTACCACTGCTTCAGAACCTCACTTCACCACAGCAACATCCATTTATCCATAACTAACCCACCTCCGTCTGCCACAGTCAATTGAACAAACCCACCATCTACTACGCAACTTCAACAGCCAATTTCAAACATAACCATCCAAGCAAACCTGCCACAACCACACAAGTCCACTGAAGAATATTATGTCGCCTGCCTTTATGCATTCATTTGTACAGAGTATTTATAGACACGTCATTGCAGAAATAATGACTTAGTCATGCTTATTACACTGATGACTGAGTATTACTACAGACCTAGTCTATCACACCCCCGCAGTCAAAGCGATAGGATTCCGGACATACAGACTGTCACGGAAATCTTCAAATAAAAGACGAGGGAGGCCCTTGGTAAAGATGTCGGCAATCTGAAACCTAGAGGAGACATGGAGGACACGAACTTCGCCTTTGGCAACCTTTTTGCGTACAAAATGGATATCCATCTCTATGTGTTTCGTGCGCTGATGTTGGACCGGGTTACTGGCCAAGTAGATAGCACTGACATTGTCACAGTAGACAATAGTGGATCGATGGAGTGGACAACGCAGTTCAAGCAAGAGATTGCGAAGCCAGCAAGCTTCAGAAACAACATTCGCAACTCCGCGATACTCAGCTTCGGCACTAGAGAGAGACTAGGTAGGTTGTCTTTTCGACGACCAAGATAGTAGGTTATCCCCAAGAAACACACAATAACCAGAGGTGGAGCGACGCGTGTCAGGGCAACCACCCCAGTCTGCATCAGTATAGGAGACAAGCTTGTCCAAGGAAGACTTGTAAAGTTCTAAAGAATGAGAAAGCGTACCCTGAACATAACGCAATATCCGCTTAATAGCGGTCATGTGATGGATACGGGGCTCATGCATATGTAGACATACCTGCTGCACGGCATACGAGAGATCCGGACGAGTGATTGTAAGATATTGTAATGCACCAGCTAGACTACGGTAAAGGGTAGGATCATCAAACAAATCACTATCAGCGGCCCCAGGCTTGGGTTTAGTGTCAACTGGGGTAGGAAGATGCTTGCAATTAGACATACCAGCACGCTGAAGAATGTCCTGAGCATATTTCTGTTGAGATAGAATAAGACTAGTAGGAGATCGAGTGACTGCAATGCCTAAGAAATAACTAAGTGGTCCAAGATCTTTCATTGCGAACTCTGCACTGAATGACGAGATCAAGGATAACCGAAGAGCAGCAGATGAGGCAGTCAAAATGATGTCATCCACATATAACAATAAATAAGCCACATCAGGTCCCTGAACATAGATAAATAAAGAGTGATCTGAGGTGCTGTGGGTGAAACCAATAGAAGCAGCAAAATCAACAAATCGCTGATACCAAGCTCGGGGTGCCTGCTTCAACCCGTATAATGATTTCTGAAGTAAACAAACATAGTCAGGATATACTGGATCACAAAAACCCATAGGCTGATGCATGTAGACAGTTTCGCTAAGGTGACCATGCAGAAAAGCATTCTTGACATCCAACTGATGAATCTGCCATGATTTTGAAAGTGCAATGGTGAGAACTGTGCGGATGGTGGATGATTTTACAACTGGACTGAAAGTGTCGTGACAATCGATACCAACCTGCTGAGTCTTACCATTAGCAACAAGGCGAGCTTTGTACCGCTCGAAGGAGCCATCTGAATTAAACTTATGACGAAAAATCCATAGAGAACAGATGACATTAACATCTGACGGTTGAGGCACTAATACCCAAGTCTTATTATCAATTAAAGCACGAAATTCGTCTAACATAGCGTCCTTCCAATTAGGGTCATGCAATGCTTGAATTGGAGTAGGAGGAATTGGAGATATTGGGGAGGTAGTGGATAGATTGAACTGGATCTTTGGTTTGTAGATACCAAGACGGCTACGGGTAGTCATATGATGGACCGCGGAGAGTGGCGAAGGGGGAGGTGGAGGGGGCGGCAGACTGGATGTGGGGCTTGATGGAGCGGTCATAGAGGGAGGAGAGGCTGCCGTAGGTGAGGAGACCGGAGAGAGAGAGGCCGCAGGAGGTGATGGGTCCGTTGGTGGGGAGGAGGCAGTGGGTGGTGGAGATGGAGTAGAATGCAGATGATGAAGGATGAGGGGGGAGACATCGGAGTCTAGAAATGAGTATGATGTTGTGTTAGGAGAGTAAGATTTAGAGAAAGGAAAAGTATGTTCATCAAAAATGACATGACGCGAGAGGAAAATTTTATTGGTGGTGAGATCTAAACATTTATAACCTCGATGATTAGGTGGATAACCGAGGAAGACGCATGGAGTGGACCGAGGTTGTAGTTTGTGGATAGTAGGAGAGGTGAAAAGAGGAAAACATAGGCACCCGAAAATACGAAGGTGGGAGTATGAGGGAGTTTGAGAATATAAGATATGGGTCGGAGTTTTATAGTGTAGCTTTTTAGTGGGAAGGATGTTAAGAAGATAGGTGGCCATTTGTAGAGCGTGGTGCCACAGATTAGGAGGCATGGAAGAGTGAATTAAAAGAGTGCGAACGAGATTGTTTATAGTGCGGATTGTACGTTCGGCTTTACCATTTTGGGAGGAGGTGTAAGGACAGGAGAACCGAAATTGCATTCCCATAGCCGCACCAAAAGTAAGAAAAGGACCATTATCGAATTCTTTACCATTGTCACATTGTAGATTTTTAATGGATTTATTAAATTGTGTACGAATAAGGGAGTGAAATTTTTTGAATATGGGAAATACGTGACATTTGTGTGAGATAGGAAATGTCCACAAAAAATTACTGTAGTTATCAAGAAATAATAAATAATAACGATGACCAGAAGAACTAAGAACAGGTGATGTCCATAAATCACTATGAATAATTTCAAAAGGCATAGAAGTAGTAGACAATGAATCAATAAAAGGTAGCTTAACATGCTTGCCTAGAGAACAAGAAGTACAAAAATTTGTATTCTTTTTATTACATAAAATAGATGAACTAGTACGAAGGGAATTAAGGACAGCCGCACCCGGATGACCAAGGCGAAAATGCCACACGTCCGGAGAAACAGCAACAGAAGCAGACTGGCTAACTGGTAAAGAAGTATGTGTGACTGGGTAGAGATCGCCATGACTATCACATCTCAGAATTGAATTGCCCGTTCGCATATCCTTTAAAGAAAAACCAAACTGATCAAACTCAATAGAAACAAAATTATCTTTTGTTAGTTTACGAACTGACACTAGATTTTTGACAATATCGGGCACATGGAGAGTGTGAGAAAGATTTAAATTGGGATGAGTAGGGGAAAGGGAAGCTTGACCATAACCTTTAATTGGAAGGGAGCTACCATTACCGACGATTACACCGGGAGACATGTTTAATTGAGAATAAGACGAGAGATTACCTGCGTTCGAAGTCATGTGAGAAGTAGCACCTGTATCCATGTACCAAGCGTCTGATGGCTGTCCAAAAGAGAGATTAGCCATAGTCGTATTAATATCAGTAGGCATGTGTGTGTTGGCCGCGTAGATTTCTTGGGGAGGACGTGAACCGAGAATGCCCTGCTGCCGCGGGTTAGAAGGAGCCGATGATGGCCAACCTGTAGTAGGGTATGGACATGGCGGGAACTGCCAACCTGCTGAATAAGGACCTGGAAAAGGAGAATTATTCCAAGGCTATGGTGTTGAATTTCCTGAATAATAGGCACCCCTGCCGTGTCGACCATGACCACGGCGGAAGTTAGGAGACCTCTGCGGGGCAGCCGCGGCTGGTGGGGTTGCGGGAGACATGGGAGCTGGTCAGGTGGGAGCCGTGGATTGTGGAGTTGCGGCCATTAGGGCAGCTGTGTCCTTATCCACGCGGGATAACTTTGCCGATTCTTCAAGGCAGAGTTTGGATCGGGCCCGGTCAAAGGAGGGAAGAGGCTCAGATTGTTGTATCATGGTGGCGAGACTGCCGTAAGCCTCGGGTAAACCGGCTACCATTTGAAGAACGAGGCGCTGGTCGGAAACAGGAGCCTCAACATTGCGAAGTTGATCAGCAAGCGTCTTCAAACGCTGACAATAAGCACTAACGGATGAGAAATCGTCAAGCTTGGTGTGTGTAAATTGATTCTCGAGTTGCACTGCTCGGGAACCTTTATTGTCTTGAAAGAGGTTAGAGACGCGGAGCCAGGCTTCCATGGCTGTTGAACCGGGAACCAAAACGGTGGTGAGGACTTCCGGTGAAAGCGTGCCATAAATCCAAGATAATACCACGGCATCAAGACGTTTCCATAACGCCTTATCCAGAATAGAAGAGAGCAACGCAGTGACCTTGCTTGGATCGGCGGCATCGCCTTCGGTAGCGTTATCGGCGGCGGCTGGTGTAGCAGAAACATCATCGGCTGGGGCAATGATATGATCTAGAACGTCGAAAGCTTCGACATGAACCAAAAATAAGGTACTGCATGTAATGTATTGGGAATTATCGAGATCGAGAATGATAGGGATATGATTTTTGATATTGGTGACTGTGAGGGCTGGATGAAATTTGGAGGATTCAGCCATTTGAGGGGAGCAGAGAGAAGGAAGCTCTGATACCATGAAGAATATTATGTCGCCTGTCTTTATGCATTCATTTGTACAGAGTATTTATAGACACGTCATTACAGAAATAATGACTTAGTCATGCTTATTGATGACTTAGTATTACTACAGACCTAATCTATCATCCACCCCATCCGAAGCCTCACTGATACTACACTTCTGTAACAACTTACCTCAAACTCCCCTCTCGCAATCACTGCCTCAGCACATCGCAGCTGCACCTCGCCTCCATTTGCCTATCACTTCTGCCACTTCCCACTTCCATAGCAACTGTTCTCATATTTGAACAGCATACATTATTATACATTTTCTAAGGATTTGTTTCCAAGCTTTATAAGTGGATCGATTCTTTCTTGGACAATGGTTCGACTAGTTTCTTCTTTCTTTGGAGCATAGAGCACATAGCGTTGGATGATGAATATGATGTCAAAAAATACAACTTCCTGTACAGAATTACAGTTAGTAATAAACAAAATAATGTTTTGCTGGCATTTTCATCATGTACAAACAAGAAATTAAACACAAAATGTCAAATACATACCAAAGAAAGCAAGGTCTTCCCAATGTTACCATAGAAATTTACGCACGTACCTGTACCATGAAAAAATAACATAGTTAGTAGGTGATTTTTGAATTTTTTTTGCTTAAATAATATAATGCGTAAATATTATTAACTGTATGCAACAGACCTTGATCTATAGATTGAACAACCATTTGGGCAAAGTTCAAAATGCCTCCTATTAGATCAAGAATAAATTGTCCAATGCTCCATCCAATTGCACTTTTGCGCTTATAGTTCATGTAAGCCTATACAAGAGGGAAAGTTGATGTCAAAAAATAACATTAACTTGAAACAAAATAAAACGACCAAATGATCTGAGTCTCCCTTCCTGAATTTCAGGCACGGCTGGGGTAATTTTAGCAAATTTTGCATACAGTCGTATTTCTCCATATAAAACCATGATCAAGTTACCCAAACAGTGCCGTAATTATGCGCCTGAGGAGTGTACTTTATTGCTGGTATGATAACTTGTATTGTGCTGCACAATTACATACATTCAGGTATACATACATGTCACTTTGAGAATCATATTATAATACTAACTAAAAATAAAAGATATTTGGTTTTACTTAAATCACAAATGAAATTGTTACCTGAAGACTGAAGCAAGCCAAAGCCATGAACCCTTTGGCCAAGCAACGATCAGACAGACTAAAGCTGCAGCCCAAACTGTCGAGGTGAATCCCATGCAAATTTTTGAAACCTTTTGAGTTCCTCGCTATAATAATTGCAACAGCAAATAAATATTATATCGTATTACAAAGAAGGTGGTTTACAACAATAATTAAAAACAAGACTTGGGATGCTGCTTACATCATATATTGTAACTTGAAATAATGTAAAAGCAGTCAATAGAAGAGCATGCATCAAATAAGTAGCATCATTTGCAGCTACCGGAATCAACTGCAAACAAGAAAGAAAAGTTCAGAAAGTTTCATAATGTATTCCTAATTAGTAGGAGAATCAAAAGTTTCTTAATTGAATGAAGTTTTCACTTGTGTTCGTTGAAAACTTGAAATTGAGTAAAACAGGATATTATTAAAGTACTTCTTAATTACTCCAAAAATATTATTCATAAGTCATGAAACTAATGCTGAGAATAAAGTACATAACCAAACATAGTTTGGATGATCTCCAACAATTTTGGATGTAACATCTCAAATAATGATTCTAGTAAATAAATCGCACTTTGTAGTAATCATTAATAACTTTTAAGGGCTATTTCCAACTCAAAAAAAGAAGTTATTTCTAATTTCAGTCTGCAAAGATACAAATTAAAGAACGTAATACTTAAAAATATAAGATTGCAGCTTCAAAGTCTTCTTTCCATAAGTCATTTTCAGATAAAGAAAAGAAAGATACAAGAACAGTTGTTTAAGAAACATAGTGTCTTTAGAAAGTAGTTTTGTCTATTTTTGAGAAAGAAAAAAGAAAAATAAACCTACCCATTGTAACGATCCGGATTTTTGGACGGTTAATTGTGAATATTTAAATGGTTTAAATATTGAATTTTTAAATGTCATTTAATTAAGAAGATTTTAAAACTGAAAATTTCAAGCGATTTTGGAATTTTTGAAATCATCGATTTAATCGACACGTTAAAATAGCGATTCAGGATACAGTCTCAGAATTCGACGAAACCAGTTCCATTAGATCCATAATAGTGTATTATTATCGGATTCTAAATTTAGTAGTGTTTGGATTTACCGTTTGGTTGCACGGTATATAAAAGCGTTGAATTTAATATTGAAAATTCAATAAAATAATTGGGTAGAAAAAGCTATCTTCTCCATACGATCGAATTAGGACTCGAAACATTTTCCATTGCATTCGGAATAGAGGTATAATATTACAAACGCCTAGTGGCACGCCTCGATAGGGATTCGAGATTTTAAGTTACGAAATTAAGTAGATTTGAAAATTTATATAATGTGTGTGCGTGATTGACAATATTTCCACCACCCCTTTTTTCCTTCACCTCAGTCACGGTAGATGACTGACTAAAACACGCCATCTCCTTTATCTAAATCACGTTATCCCTCTTCTTTCTTTCAGTTCAATTTCAATCAGATAAAAAAAGTGGAAGAAACAAAGGGAATCTCGAGTAAGTCGCTCGTCCTTTGATTGAACTCGATTACAGCGACTCGGCAGTAGAAGGCATCGCAATGGTGGAGGGGGAGGGCTCGCGCGCGACAGCTTGTAGGTGTAGAGCCGTGCGACTTAGAGGAGGTGGGCGCGTACGAAATTGGAAGAGGCGGAGAGCCACAACAACGATTGGCGGCCTCGGAGAGCCACATGTGATTAGTTGACTAATTACAATTAAAACTTGAAATCGTTAATTTATATTATTCGAAATTCGCATTTAAGAGGTCCAAAAAATCCTGGAATAGGTCGAGTTGGCTCGTAGCCGTGAAATCTACACAAATAAACTGGTTTGGGATTTTAGAAAAATTAAATCTAAACAATCGGTTGATTGAAAATCAAGGTGAAAAATTCTCACTCATTTGGATTGCCAATTTAATTTTAAATAATTAAAATTAATTATCGGTTGCTTGGTTGAATTTAGAAATTATTATCTTTTGAATGACATATTATATATATAGTAGTATATATATTAGTAGTTGGAGTGATATTCCCACACATTATAGCGGACAAGACCCTATGCGCCCCGCATAATAGAGGATGACCCTATATATTGCGATATCCCCCTCGAAGTGGGATTAATATTTTTATGTTGTATTAACATCTATGGATGCAGAAAAACAGGTTAGAGGGATTCAACTGGATTCCTCAAAGTATTGAATTAA
This sequence comes from Allium cepa, assembly GCA_030765085.1. Lineage (NCBI taxonomy): Eukaryota > Viridiplantae > Streptophyta > Magnoliopsida > Asparagales > Amaryllidaceae > Allium > Allium cepa. The sequence goes on from CM060934.1 coordinate 132,792,325, forward strand.
TTTCATATATTTTGCTGTATGGATTGTGTACAATAATCTATTATAGATTATTGTAGTGATTGGAATTATTAGATGCTATTGTAGCACTAGCCTGAATTTTGATATTTTAAATACCATAGATAAAATTTTAAAGTTGAAGGAATTAAAGAAAATTTTTGATATAAAGATATTTTTATTGGAACTGGGATTATTTTAAAGAAATTGATTCAGAAAAATATATTTGATTTTTAGTTATACTTAACTATTGTGAATTATTAAATGGAGTTTTTTTTTAAAAATGAATTATATAAAAGGAATTTATAAATGATATTCGAAAAATATAAAAAGAGTTGAAGTCGATATTAAATACAGATTGGAAGTTATGGATGGGATTTATAAAGAAATGGATTTACAAAAATGGAATTTTATAAACGAGATTGGTTTTATAAAAGTGAAACTCAAAGGAGTTAAATTTTTTATAAACGATGTTTATAAATAAAGGAAATCGATATCAGATGATAGATTGAAAATATAAAATTCGTAGGTGAATTTATATTAGAATATGAAAATAGGGTGAGAAAAATATTGGATGCTGTTTTGAAAGTGGAAGTGGTTAAGGAGATCTGAATGGAAGTGTTAAGATGTGATTCGAGAGAAATTTATCTAATTGAATTGGTCACTGAGGTTTTAAAAATATATTTTTATTCTAAGAAATTAAGTTTGTTTTTAAAAGAAATTTTTTATTATTTAAAACTATGAAATTTTAAACTAGTTAGGATTGAAATACTTCGGTAAGTAGATTTTCAAATATTAAGTATTTATTTTAGTAAATTCTAACTTTTAAAATTAGCTTTGAAAATTTATTTGTTTATCTAAAAATGAGTTATTGATGTTTATAAAAGAGCTTTCGATATTTTAAATAATACTTGAACATGTTTTTAAAAATAAATTATTATTCTTCTAAATACTTATTATATATATATATATAGTTTTGAAGTGATTGAAAATTTTATTTATAAATTCTCTCGAGATTCGTAAATGGGTTTTATAGATGGATATGATTTTGAGGAGAGGAAATTTATTAGTAAATCCGGAGACTTTGGGATAAGTTACGGAATATTCTCTGAAGCATTAATATTGAGAGATTTTTGGAAAATAAGACTAATAATATTTTCCTAAGTATAAAAATGGAAATTTTGGGATATTTCTAAGTGTTGAGATGGTTTGAAAATATCCTGTTATGGATTTAAGTATTTGAAATTATTTTCAAATATTGGAATATGGAAAGGGATTTGAACATATATCTTAGTGAAGATATTTTGAAATAAATGGTTGAAGAATTATAAAATAAGGCCTAGTTCTGCTTATGGATATTTATTGATAGTTAAATAACCGACTATCAATATTGGCCAATTTCGTTTCGAAGGGATTGGGATCGGATTTAATTATCTGAAAACCACTTCGATCCGGTTTGAACGTTACGAATGAAAACCGTGAAGACAGTGAAGACGGTGATCCGGTTTGTCCAGACCCAAGACAACTTGTATGGACGAATGCTATCAGAACATCGTCATTTGAGGACGATGAGCATTCTAAGTGGAATTGTTTCTAAAAAGGTAATGTTTAGCCTCAAGCCTCATCAACTGAGAATGACTAAAACAGGGAAGATGCAACAAGGTTAAGTGAGTCGCACCCAATTGGATATGTTATCACTTATCTAGATATCCTCGAAAATATATAAACTATGGATATGGTTGTGCATGAAGAAGGAGCGCTCGATTTTTAAAGGTAGGAACATCCAGGGTGGTAACATATTCGGACTATCCAGTTAGGGGTAGATCGATCTTGTGTAGCAGGGGATCTCGACGAGGTCCTCGGTACATTGTTCTAGAGATGTACTGTGACCGGTGGTACCCCAATAACCCAGCTATTATATGGAATCCATTCTCTATTACGAGCCTTTATGGTTTTGTTTGTAGAGCCTAGTATGTTGGAATTTAATTAATGTAACAATTTCACCTATTTGAATAAGTATTTGACTTAAACACTATTATAATATCAAATGATTTTGATATAAAATGTTTTGGTTATCGTAAGGTAAAAAATCGTCGTGTTTATGTGTGATGCGGTCTTACGAGATACCTTTTTTTTCAAAAGGTTTTGATTACTTTAATAATTCAAATTGAGTGTGTTTTCTCACGCTAGTTTTGCAGACTGACTCGGGTGTCATTTTATTATAATAATCGGGTCAGATCGGGTATTACAGATTCAGGATAGGATGCTTTGGAGCTCAGGAGACGAGCTGGATGATAGAGACATATTCCCGTACTTCGATTTTATTTCCGCCGTGTGAGGACAAGTTATTATTACTGTCCAGATTGATGTACATATTTTTTTGTACTCCGACGATTGTAAGTATAAAACAGTTGCAGATTCTTTTGTATGAAAATCTGTTATTATATATTATATTTTATTCCGTGGCAATTGTGAGATTCTATATTGTTGTTTCTTTTTTCTTCTACCTCTTTCTTCTTCTTTACACTAGTTATTCGCTCTTTCGTATAATTTGGGTTGAACATGAGTGAATTATTATCAATTCAAATGGTATGGAACTGTGGGTCGCTACATCCATTGACTATTTCCCACTTCCATAGTAGCAGTAATGGCACTTCCTTATTATGCAGCCTTATCCAATTTTAATGCAGCATGATCCAAGAACTTTATTGAGGACCAATTATCTAGCATTTTAAAGGAAGGGTAGTAAGATTGAATAGTTTTGCACATGTATATTCAATATTTTCTTATTTGCACTGGATGAGATACACATAAGATGTAGATTATAGAGCATGTAAAAGACATATAACAGAATTATTAGACTGAAATTTATAATAACCTTGAGTCATGAGTCTTTCTCCATTCATTTCATATATAAATAGAATTATAACTTTATATTATTTATGACATTAATACGGGTAACATAAATGAATACATTTCATACTTGTAATTTGCTATTGAAATCCAATCCCGGGTTAGTTGCATATTAAGCTACTGCAAATCAGTTCCAAAACAAACCGAGATTTCTAACGCAAAGTGGTTCAAAAAAAACTAAAATATAATTAAGAAAGCGACGACTATAACATACAACTATTACAATGGTCGATGAAAACATAGTTTGCATCATATTCTCATGTTGAAATTCCTAATACTAAAATGAATGAAAACAACATAGTTCCACATCGCCAAAATTGCAAAGCTATTCTAGTATATTAATAGCTTTGAAATGAAGGGGTTGGGGCCTTGGAGCACCCAAGTGTTTGCTTCGTTATGAGGAGGGAGATCATGCATCACCACCACATGCGCGCGCGCGCCGCTGCTGTCCGTCCGTCCGACCGAACCGGGTCGGGCTCGGGTTTGGGTCTAAATGATCCTATTTTTACTGCAAAACTGGGTTGGGTTTTCTGATAGTTGTAGGCTATACGAACAGGTGCAAATCTGTTTAGAAGCAGACACGGATTGACTGAGGAGGTGCGACTTCTGAAGCAAGCGTGGGTTTTTGGCGAACAGATGCATCCATTAGCAGACGGAAGCGGGTGTAACCCATTAGATGCGAGTGGGTGCGAACGCAGAACAAGTAGCGAACGGGTGCGGCCCGTTAAGAAACATTAGCAATGAAAGGCAACGGGTGCAACCCGTCAAGCGAACGCGACTGTTCAAAGGAGTGCGGATGAAATTATAAATAGAAGAGAATATTGATTACATTCTCATTCTCATTCTCATTCTATTCCAATTCTAATTTCTTCTGCTGCTTTTTCTCTACTGCTCTATAGAAAAATCACAGAGTTGACATACCCATTACAATCTCGTGCAGTTTACGTCTGTTGTATCTTAGGAGACTTTAAATAAAGTCTTAAGGAAATTTTTACGACAAGCCTTAGATGGAATTTCCTTCTTCAACCGGTTATGTTTATTATTGATTTATATATTTATACATATATATCATTTTCGTTTCTAGTTGTACTATTTCTTTAAATAGTATAACGTTTGATCTATTGCTATTGTTATTATTACTATAGTTGTTAGTTTGTTGTTGTAGTTATTTACAACATACTTAATTTTAAAATAACTAATACAGATTCCAAAGTAGTGGAAATCCGAGTTATAAACTTGTGAGACAAGTTTATTATTGATTAGTCTCTGTTTTGGTATACTAGACGTTTAACATCGTAAAACTTTTCTACTTTCGCTAAAATAAAGATGGCAACAGTTGAACTATCAACAAAGGTTACTACACACAACAGGCCTGATCCGTTCAAAGGAGATGGTGATGACTTTATAACATGGCAAAATCAAATGCTATTTTATCTCACCACACTCGGTCTGCAACGGTATCTCGAGGAGGAGGAACTGATTCCTGCACCAGGCAAGGAATCAGATATTGATATGTGGAAGCATTTCGATTTTCTATGTCGAAACTATATTCTGAATTGTCTCGACAAGGTGCTATACAAAGTATATCAGCCTCTAAAGACAGCAAAAGCACTCTGGAATGCACTTGCCATGAAGTACAAGATGCAGAATATAAGTCTTAAGAAATTCATTGTAGACAAATTCATGGACTACAAGATGGTTGATTCCAAATCGGTGACTGCTCAACTGAATGAACTGCAAATCACCATTCATGAACTCGAAGCGGAAGGTCATAAGGTTAGAGAATCGTTTTTGATTGAAGCCATCACGGTAAAACTGCCGCCGTCATGGAGAGATTACCGCAACTATCTAAAGCATAAGAAGAAGGAAATCTCTTTACAAGATCTCATAGTCTAACTGAAAATTGAGACAGATAACCATAGAGTTACAAAACCAAGCGAGGAGACATTTGTGCTGAAGGTTCAAAGACCAAAAACAAAAAGAAGAATTTCCAGAAGAAAAGGAAAGCTCCAGACAACAAACGAACCAAAAAGTTTAATGGAGAGTGTTGAGTTTGTTGAAAGGTTGGACATGCCGCTAGAGATTGCAGACACAAAAAGAAATGCAAAAAAGAGGCAAATATAGTAGACAACATGGAAGTAGACGAGTCCAACTTCTCAGCAGTTGTATCTGAATGCAATTTGTTTCAGAATCCTAACCAATGGTGGATAGACACAGGCGCTATTCGTCATGTCTGCTCTGATAAATCCATGTTTTCTACATACCAAATTTCGATCACGAAGAAAAACTATATATGGGTAATTCTGCAGTATCCATGATCGAAGGCAATGGCACAGTAATCCTCAGATTTACTTCTAGAAAAACTGTCGGGTTGAATGACGTGCTCCATGTTCCAGACATACGCAAGAATCTCATCTCTGGTGCAGTGCTATCAAAGAAAGGATTCAAAATAGTGTTCGAGTCAGATAAGATGGTTCTGTCAAAGTTGGAATGTATATCGGAAGGGGATATTTATGTGATGGCCTATTTAAGGCAAATATAGCTGTTATCGGCAATAAAACTATGTATTCTGATTGTGCTATTAATAAAATTGAAGTTTATTACTTGCTTAAGCATGAAATTTTACTATGGCATGATAGATTGGAACGCATAAATTTCTTAAAAATGAAAATATTATCGAACTTGGGATTAATTCCGAAATTCCAAGTAGATAAGAACTACAAATGTGAGACATGTGTAGAAGCAAAACTGATTAAAAAATCATTTCAATCTATTGATAGAAGCACCGAACCACAAGGTTTGGTTCATACAGATTTATGTGATTTTAAATCGTCACCCACAAAAGGTGGGAAAAAGTACTTTATCACGTTTATTGACGACTATACACGATATTTCTATGTATATCTTTTGAATAGTAAAGATGAAGCAATTACATCATTTATAAAATACAAGGCTGAGGTAGAAAATAAGTTAAATAAAAAGATCAAGGTATTAAGATCTGATCGAGGTGGAGAATATGAATCACCATTTGAACAATTTTGTGTCATAAATGGTATAATTCATCAAACAATAGCTCCATATTCACCACAACAAAATGGTGTAGCTGAGAGGAAGAACAGAACGTTAAAAGACATGATTAATGTCATGCTTTTAACCTCTGGTCTATCGACGAACTTGTGGGGGGAAGCCTTCAATACGTTTAATCACATATTAAACAAAGTCCCTCACAATAAAACTGGAGCAACTCCATAAGAGATTTGGAATGGACACAAACCAAGTTTCAAATACCTCAAAGTATAGGGGTGCTTAGCAAAAGTTCATGTTCCGCCTTCCAAGAAAGTGACACTTAGACCAAAAACAGTAGACTGTTACGATTTAGGGCTAGCCCAAAATAGTAGTGCCTATAGATTTTTGGTATTCAAGTCTGATATAGCTGATATTCATGTAAATACAATCATGAAATCTAGAGATGCCTCATTCTTTGAAGACGTGTTTCCGGACAAAAGGAATGAAGGAAATAATATCCCTAAAAGGACAAGAGAAGAATCAAGCAACTGACATGAAGATGAAACTCATCATGAAATTGAGGAAGTTGAACCAAGAAGAAGCGTAAGGGCTAGGACTTCCAAGACATTTGGTTCGGACTTTTTCACATATGTGTTAGAACACGAACCTCAAACATACAAGGAAGCAATGTCATCTTCTGAGTCTTCATGTTGGAAAGAAGCAATCCAAAGTGAGATTGATTCAATTCTAAGTAATAAAACTTGGAAAATTGTTGATATTCCACCTGGAATAAAACCTATTGGCTATAAATGGATTTTCAAGAAGAAAATGAAAGCAGGTGGCTCTATCGACAAGTACAAAGCCAGATTAGTAGCCAAAGAATATCATCAAAAAGAAGGAGTAGAATTCTTCGATACATATTCGCTGGTAACACGAATAACCTCTATAAGAATGATAATAGCAATTGTATCGATCTATTATCTAGGAATTCATCAAATGGATGTAAATACAACATTCTTAAATGGAGATCCCGATGAGGAGGTCTACATGGAGCAACCTGAAGGTTTTGTTTCCAAAGGAAACGAAAAAAAGCCTATAGATTACTAAAACATTATACGGACTAAAACAAGCTCCAAAACAATGGTACGCAAAATTTGATAGTGTCATGATGAGAAATGGTTTTCGAATAAATGAATGCGATATGTGTGTTTATTATAAACAAATTAGACAATCATATGTGATGATTTTTTTATATGTAGACGATATGTTAATATTTGGTCTAAATACTCAGGTAATAGAGACCATAAAGAAGATGTTAATTAGCAATTTCGATATGAAAGACTTAGGAGTTGTAGACGTTATTTTGGAAATCAAAATAATAAGAACGTCTAATGGAATTGTATTATCACAGTCACACTGTGTAGACAAAGTGATTGAAAATTTTCAAAATTTTGGAATTAAAGGAGTAAGAACACCTTTTAATCCATCATAAGTACTGCATAAAAAATATAATGAGAGTGTAATGCAACTGGAATACTCTCGTGTAATATGATGCCTCATGTATCTCATGAATTGCAAAAGACCAGACATAGCTTATGCAGTAAGTAGACTGAGCAGGTATACAAGCAATCCAGGAAAGGAACACTGGAAAGCACTACTGAGAGTGCTTGGATATTTAAAAAATACAACAAATTATTCCTTGCATTATGTAAAATACCTTGCGGTCTTAGAAGGATATAGTGATGCAAACTAGATTGCTGGTTCAAAGGAATCAAAATCAACGAATGGTTATGTATTTAGCATAGCGGGGGCAGCAGTGTCATGAAAATCAACTAAACAAACATGCATAGCTCGGTCCACTATGAAATTAGAGTTCATCGCTTTAGATAAAGCAGGCGAAGAAGCAGAATGGTTTCATCACTTTTTAGAAGATATTCCGTTTTGGCCTAAACCTGTACCCACCATATGCATACACTATAATAAACCAAGCTACGCTAAGTAGAGCGCAAACTTTGTGTGTAATGGAAAGTCACGACATATTCGTCGACACCATAACACGGTTAGGAAGTTACTCTCAAATGGAACTATTTTCATAGATTATGTGAGAACAAATGATAACCTAGCGGATCCATTTACCATAGGTTTATCAAGAGAGAAAATTGACTGCACATCGAGGGGAATGGGTTTAAAAGCCTAAACCACTAAGACTTATCTTATACAGAAACCTATCCTTATGACTGGAGATCCAACGGACTAGGATCAATAGACAAACCAGTTATGAGTAACTCAAGACATAATGCATTTGCTTGGACATAGTCCAACTCCATTCCTATGATGCACAATATAAATGCATTCCTATAGAAGTATTTAAAGGTTAAAATTATGTTTTTTAATGATGACCATATCTTGGAAATAACAAGTGGGGTATATGTAGGATACTCTTAATGGTTGCGACTATGTTAGTGTGAGCTGGGTCGGCTCTATGAGAATATTCAAGGCTTATATTTTCTATAAACACTCGCAGAACCAAAAATTGTTAAGGACCAAAATGAACACAACCAAGAGATTAGATGAGAAGAGAATCAATGCTTCGTAAAGCTTATTGTCTGGAGATACAATAAAGGCCGATGGTTCAAGATAAAATAATTCACCGATTAGCCAAGTAGAACCGATAAGTTTTAACTAGAGAAAGTTCAAAGTGAAATATTTATTTATCCACGATAAGCATTATTCCATATGTACTCTGTGACATTTTGCTTTGTATGGAGGATATATATATATTATCATTCATGTGGGGGATTGTTGGAATTCCTAATACTAAAATGAACGAAACAACATAGTCCACATCGCCAAAATTGCAAAACTATTCTAGTATATTAATAGCTTTCCAGTGAAGGGGTTGGGGCCTTGGGGCACCCAAATGTTTGCTTCTTTGTGAGGAGGGAGATCATGCATCACCACCACACATGCGCGCACATCGCCACCGTCTGTCCAACTAGGCAGGGCTCGGACTCGGGTTTGGGTTTGGATTTGGGTCTAAATGGTCTTATTTTTACTACAAAACTGGGTCGGTTTTCTGACAGTTGCTGGCTATACAAACAGGTGCGAATCTGTTCAGAAGAGGACGTGGATTGACCGAGGAGGTGCGATTTCTGAAGCAAGAGCGGGTTTTTTGGCGAACAAATGCATCCTTTAGCAGACGGAAGCGGGTGCAACCCGTTAGACGTGAGCGGGTGCGACTTATAGCAGCAGTGGGTGCGAATGCAAAACAAGTAGCGACTAGTGCGCACCCGCTAACGAACAACATCAATGAAAGGTAACGGGTGCTACCCATCAGGTGGACGCGACTGTTCGAAGGGGTGCGGACGAAATTATAAATAGAAGAGAATACTGATCACATTCTCATTCTATTCCAATTCTAATTTCTTCTTCTTCTTCTCTACTGCTCTATACAAAAATCACAGAGTTGACATACCCATTATAATCTCATGCAGACTACGTCTATTGTATCTTGGAAGACTTTAAATAAAGTCTTAAGAAAATTGTTACGACAAGCCTCAGATGGAATTTACTTCTTCAACCGGTTAGGTTTATTATTGATTTATATATTTATACATGTATATCATTTTCGTTTCTACGTTGTACTATTTCTTTAAATAGTATAACGCTTGATCTTTTGCTATATTTATCATTACTATAGTTGTTAGTTTGTTTTTATAATTATTTACAACATACTTATTGTTAAAATAACTAATACAGATTCCAAAGTAGTGGAAATCTGAGTTATAAACTTATGAGACAAGTTTATTATTGATTAGTCTCTGTTTTGGTATACTAGATGTTTAACATATCATTCTGCATATACTGAGTATAGAATAGAAGCATAAGCATACAGAAGAGATGTAAAGGAACAAATGAGCAACGAAAACATCATTAGCCCGTGAGTTAAGTTTGATGTTTTACTTTATGTTTCATGGTTAAGAAAATGGTGTGCAGATTTCACTTCTCAGTATGTGCTACATGAACCATAATTGAAAACTATTTTCTTATAACCATATGAAAGGTGTGCCTATTTAGGTCATCTCCTTTGACACTAAATTATTTTGACATATGAAGGTTCAAAGAACTACAAATAATGCATAATGTACAACTTTCTACTCGTAGAGATTGTTAATAAAATCAATAACCAAATATAAGACTAGTTGAGAATGAAGTCTACAACATGAATACATGCAAAATGCCTTCCAGTTTTAGATCTTAAGTTATGTTCCAATCGATTAAATTTAGGAATGAACATTTAACTCGTAATTAATAGCGTTGGAAATGAACAAAATTTCATAACGAAATCAAGGAAGTTCTGGTCATGTATATCAATCAAGAAACAAGCAATTACAAAGACATACAAAAAAATCAAACAGAATAACTTCCAAAAAATAAATAACCTTCCAAGGATAAGTATAGATGCGTAGGTGACAACCCACCGGACATTCGAGGTAAAATGGTGCTCGTTGACGATGGGACGACGAAGACAGTTCGAAGAAGTTGTGTGCGAAGAACTAGTGATAGATGTGTGTTAACTCGTCGGAATTAGGGTATTCCGTGGGCATGGACATTGGTTAAAAAGATAGATGGAGAACGAAGTGATTTAGTCTTTATTTTCTATGACTAACGTTTGGTTTCTCAAATACGCATCATAGAAGGAGATTTAATTCCTTCTCAAAGGCTGCAGAGCTAACAAAGTCATACTCGGTATCAGTACTATAGGATAGATCTGACTCTCATTTCAACTTCGGACATTGTTTCTATCTTCTTATATTACTAAGAAATTAGGATTGGATGGAAACCAAGGAAAATACAATTTAATGAGAGAGAGAGAGAGGAGACCGAACGTGAAATCGAAAATAATATATTAAAAGTTGCACAAACGAGAAAACGAGTTCAATTGATTAAATAGTTACAAAAAAGAAGAGGGATTGTATGAGATCTAGGGTTTTATTTTATAAAGAGAGGAGATAACATACGGTTTTAAGCGGGAATGTAAAAATTTAGACCGTTTGGCATGAAATGAATTTTTAGGCTTAGCATACTTGTTAGGATTATATACGTAACCGTCGAAATAACCATATTTGCATATGTATTTGCTATGATTATAGACGATAACCGTCGTGAATTGTTTTTTCAAATTTTTTAGTTCATTTCATAGATCAATTGCTGTGGTTGTCAATAAGAACCGATGCATATAATACAATTTGCTACTATTTTTACCTAAACCGGCGCAAATAAGGTGACAGTAGGATGATTGTGTACTAGTGGGAGTCTGAACAATAAGTGTCTGGTGAATAAAAAAACCTCGAGTTTTACCTTTTCATTACTTGGGTAGTATATTTTAAGATAAGAATATGTCTACGAACAAAAAACCAAATAAAAACCATTTATTACTTCTTTATAAGGAAAGAGGCGGGTTCAACCACTTAATACCTTCCATTCCAAAAGTAGGTTTTTAAAATCCTATATCCCAATCATATGTCATAGATAGCTAAAAATGTGAGAGATGGTACCTAAGCAACTTAATACTTCCAAGTTCAAAATAGGAAAACTCTGGTCATTTACGACCTTAATTGAGGCAGACCCCATCATTTAAGACCTATTTCTAGAAGCATGCTCCTCAATGGTACTATCTAGCTGACATCATTTGGAATTTCATAGGCCCCTTAATACTTTCAAGTGGAAAATAGGCAGACTCTGGTCATTTAAAACCTTAACTAGACCTATTTTCAGAAGCAGACCCTTGTAGAGATACCACTTAATGTGTCCCTTTGGCCATTTAATACTTCAACTGGGCAAAAGAGGCGGATCCAACTACTTTATAACTTAAGACCCCTAAGTAGACCCTTCGTCTTATGGCGCATACTCATAATGATGTCTCACGTTTTTCCATTATTCATAGGAGCGGGTGGTCTGACTAACTGAGCAGATTACCCCTGTAGAATTGGGGTCAACCCCACGTCAATACAAATATTTATCATAAGGATATCACACATCACTAAAAGTGTACAACGTTTATAGTAGCCTCAAAGTGAAGGGCGGACTTCCGTCATGTAACTCTATTGACCTTGCAACCCTATGACTTAGCCATAAATCAATTACTCTCCATATACAGACACATACACACAAATTTATCTCACCATCTAATAAATAAAGCCTTATAAGTAACCTTCCTTATTACGCCTGTACAATGTTTTTAAAGGAAAATTAAGCGTTTGGAATATAATTTGGAATATTTATACGCAATTCCAAAATAAAAGTTGATAACTGAGTACGCGGAAATGACTAGTACATTTGTTTCGCATGTGATACCTGGAAAGATAAAACAAGGTGTTTAACTAAGATTAGGGATGGATCAACCTGTGCACTGAACCTACATTGCCTCTGTTTTCTCTTCTTAGGCAAGGGGTGGAACAGATCGAAATGAAAGTCGGGATGCTCTAAAAAGATTATATTAACTTTTTCAAAATAAAAGAAGATTAGTACTATCCAAAATTTAAGCAATCTTCAAATTGAATAAACTACAACTTGGATTGCATAGAGACAATCTTCTTATAGTTGATGTTGAAATCCGAAGAGAGAACTCGTGCTATTCATGGAATTTAAAAGGCGATCTCACCGTTATTCCGCCTATAGCACTTGTTAAATACAAAAATTGATATTTATAAAATTAAAATGATTTCTATGATCCTATTTACTCAATAATGTTTGCTAAGATTGATTTTAGGGTTTATAGCAAATGATGTCTTAAATAACATTGTTTTTGACCCAATTAAAAGTTAAGAAATTCTGGGTCGATGATAAGTAAGAAAATAGGAAAATGTTTTTCCAGTTAATAAGTGAATTAACTTAGAATTAATCTAAGACAAAAAGATGAGATTTTGTAATCATCCAAAAAGAATTAAAGTGAAAAGAGACTTAACAAATTCTGTATACTCATATCATCTTTATATCGGTGATTGGATTTCGGAGGAACATGGGTAGGATTTGGGTGATTACTATCCAATGAATTAAAGAATAAGATCGGAGTTTGGGTTAACGTTATAGTAACGTACTTGTATTTGCTATATATATACATACGCGTTCCCCTATCTCTTAGACCGTTCTTTTGTATCTTACTAAGGCTCGTATGTATATTTACGAGAAAGAAGATATGGAAGCAAGAAACGGAAGAGGAAATCTAGTTGGAAGAAGCACGGCAACAAATGGTAATGCTCGACCTAATACAAGCAGGAACCAAGGTCGATAGGCTAATCCTAATCTAAGTACAGAGGCCAATGTAGGTGTTGGAACCCCACGAGTAGATATGGGAATGATGTATCAGTTCTTCATCAACTTAATGCAAGATGGAGTAGCTGGAGGGGTAGATGGAGGTAATGTTGTGAATATTAGAGGAGCCAATCTTGTGGCCCCAGTTGGAAATAACTATGCCAAGCTAAGCAAAGATTATATCAGTTTGGGAGGAAAGCCTTTTCATGGAATAAAGGATGCTGTTGAAATTGAGAACTAGATTATGAACTGTGAAAGGATCTTTACAAATTTAGGCCTCGTTGATGGAGAGAAGAAGAGGTTAGCCTTTAGACATTTACGAGGGTTAGCGCTTCACTTATGGAACAGTGTGACAATTGGAGTTCCGAAGGAAGAGCTGGCATAGGTTAATTTTAGAAAAAGATTTGAGCAGAGGTTCTTGTCCGAGGTTGCCAAGTCGGCATTGATGAGGAAATTGATGTATCATGTACAAGAAGAATGTCAGTGATCGAGTGTGCTGCTAAATTTGATGAGCTATTTCGATATGGTTATGCTTTTGTTGACAATGGTGTTAGAAAGAATGAGAGATTCATTCGAAGATCGAGGCCAGAGCTTGGCAGAATGGCTATGACTCATATTTGGGAGCCTTGCCATGTTGTGGTGGAGGTGGCCATTCGCTGTGAGGAGATGCTTTCTGTGTCTGTAATGGAGAATCCATTTGAGTCCCAAGGTCCTCAGGGAAGAAAAAGAAATTCTTCTAGAGAAAAGGATCCCAAATAGAGGATGCTGCCAAGAAAGCAAAGGCTTATTTAGTGTGTCATTATGCCAATGAGTGTAGATCTGGTAAAGGAAAGAAGCCTGTAGGGAAGAAGAATGTGAAATGCTTCAATTGTGACCAAGTTAGGTATTATAAAAGCTAGTGTCCAGAGCCAGTCCGGGCGCTGATATCGGTGCATCACACTCATTTATATCATAGTATTTGGTTGATAGGTTATGTATAGAACCCACATACCTTACTATTTCCTTGAGGGTTGCAAATCCAATAGGAGGGCATGCAACTCTTGGGATGAAATGTGACTAGTTAGAACTTGATTTGTTAGGTTATAAATTTGCATGCAGTTTGTATGTTTTTGGTTTCATAGAGGGATCATTTTGGATATGGATTGGTTGGGTAAGTATGAGACTAGGATATTTTGCCAGGATCGGGAAAATTCATTAAGGCACCCAGATAATCATAACCGAGTCATTTTCTCAGTGGAGAATTCCGATAAGAGTGTTTGCGCTTTGTTAAGTGCCTTGGAGGTGGGAGATGACCTTAGTCAGGTTCATGTAGCCAAAGAATTTGTCGATGTATTTGAGCCGGTCACTAGATTACTACCAAAATGAGCTGTAGAGTTTCAGATAAACCTTGTACAGGGAGCTGAACCTATCAGTAGAACATCAAGCAGAATGTCATCGATATAGATGAAGGAATTGAAGGTGCAGCTAGTGGATCTTAAGGGAAGAAATTTTATTAGACCAAGCAGTTCACTTGGGGGAGCGGCCACGGTGTTTGTAAAGAAACCAGATAGGTCGTTAAGGATGTGTATCGACTACCGTAAGCTAAACAAGAGGACGATCAAGAATAAGTATCCTTTGCCGAGAATTGATGAATTATTTAATCAGTTGAGTGGAGCCAGAGTGTTCTTCCAATTGGACTTGGCAACAAGTTTCATCAACCAAGAGTGGTAGAGGATAGTATCCCATTGATGGCGTTTTGAACAGATATGGATCATATTAATAGTTAGTAATGCCACTCAGATTAACAAATGCACCTGCTTTCTTTGTTGATTTGATAAACTAAGTTTTCCGAGAGCATTGGATAGGTTCGTATTGGTATTCATAGATGATATTTTAGTAAAAAGATGAAAGAGAGCATGAGATTCATCCTAGAGTTGTGTTAGAGATGCTGAGGCAAA
Organism: Allium cepa; assembly: GCA_030765085.1. Classification (NCBI taxonomy): domain Eukaryota; kingdom Viridiplantae; phylum Streptophyta; class Magnoliopsida; order Asparagales; family Amaryllidaceae; genus Allium; species Allium cepa. The sequence goes on from CM060934.1 coordinate 132,807,489, forward strand.
ATCGACTGAAGGCGAAATTTTCCAAGTATCACTTTAGACAAAAGAGGTTAAGTTTCATGGTCATATGTTTTTAGAGAAGGGATTGTCAATCGATCCAGATAAGATCGAAGCTGTGAACAATTGGAAGAGACCATAAATGATGACCGAGATCAAAAGTTTTCTTGGGCTTGTTGGCTATCATTGGAGATTCATCAAGATTTTTCGCTGATAACAGCACCTTTGACCAAGCTTACCAGGAAGAAAGTGAAGTTTGTTTGGTCCAACAAGTGTAAGGGAGTATTCCTTAAGTTAAAGCATTTGTTGACCAATGCTCCAACATTAGTAGTTCCAGATGGTAACCAAGGATTGGTAGTTTACATAGGTGCATGTGGGACTGGATTGGGAGCAGTATTGATGCAGAAGGGCAAAGTTATTGCTTCTGCATCTAGGCAGCTTAGACGGCACGAAGTAAGATATCCTACTCATGACTTGGAGTTGGCAGCGGTAATTTTTTCCTTGAATATTTGGAGGCACTATCTCTTGGTGGAGAGATTTTAATTGTATACCGATCATAAGTCTTTGAGATACCTATTCTCTCAAAAGGAGTTGAATATGCGACAACAGAGGTGGCTGGAGTTTTTGGTTGCTTATGATTTTGATATAGAATATACCTCGGGGAAAGGCAATAAAGTAGCAGATGCTCTCAGCAGAAGACATCAGAATGTGGTGTTGGCTATGCTGGTGGAGTGGAAAGATCTAGAAGCTTTAAACAGTTGTTGTATGCAGTTAGGATCCACTGGTAGTTTAGTCAGGGTACCGCCATGCTGTCCTATTTGGAAGATCGACCAGTATTGATCGAGAGAGTTGCTTATAAACAGAATGAGGATCCATTATTGGCTGAGAGGATCAGAAGACTTGAAGTTGGAACCGATGTCGATGATTTGAAAGATTTGTACCTTGACCAGAGATGATGGTTAAGAAAGAAGGGACGGTTATGTGTTCCAGACGTGGAGAACTTGAGAAGAGAAGTTCTTGAGAAATGCCATCGATCCAAGTTTACGATTCATCCTGGATGGACCAAGATGTATCAAGATATGAAGAGGAGCTTCTATTGGGAAGGCATGAAGATGGATGTTGGCTTGTGGGTTAGCAGTGCGTGAACTGTCAACAAGTGAAAGCCGAACATCAGAAGCCAAGTGGGTTACTTCAGCCTCTAGATATTCCAGTTTGGAAATGGGATTCGATATTCATGGATTTTATAGATGGGTTTCCAAGGTCGAGCAGAAGAAATGAGAGTATATGGGTAATTGTGGACAGGTTGACCAAGAGTTCCCATTTCATTCCAGTAAATTCGACCAGAACGGCACCTATTTTAGCAAAGTTATGCATGAAGAACATAGTTAGACTTCATGGGATTCCTAGCAGCACAGTCAGTGAGAGGGATGAATTATCCATTAGCGAATTTTAGAGGAGTCTACAAGAGGTATTAGGTACCAAGCTCAAGATGGGTACAACTTATCACCCACAGACCGATGGGCAGACAGAGAGTCAATATGGTACTTGAGGACTTGCTAAGAGCTTGTATATTGGACTTGTGTGGATCTTGGGAGGACCACCTATATTTGATTGAGTTTTCCTATAATAATAGATACCAGACTAGTATAGGAATGGCTCCTTTTGAAGATTTGTATGAAAGATAATGCAAAGCACCAGCATGTTGGTTAGAGACTGGAGACAGATTGGTCTTTGGTCCGGATTTGGTTAGAGAGGCATCAGAAAAGATTGAGTTAACCTAAGGATGGATGAAGAAAGCTCAATCCAGTATGAAGAGTTACACAGATAAGAGGCGTAAAGACCTAGAGTTCTCAGCGGGAGACAGGGCCTTTATTAAAGTATCACCAATGAAGGGTGTGGTATGTTTAACGATGAATTTTCTACCGGATAAGAAAATCGCCAATAAATTTTGAATTAATTTTAACCGCAAGCTCACGGCGTACAATTTTAGTACGTGGCGAGTACGGGTTGATCCACATGGAATTTTTAAGATTTTAAAATTTTCAATTCAATCAAATTTGATCAAAGTGGGAGGAAATTGTTAACTACAAAAAAAGAAGCTAAAGCTATAATTAAAATATGTAGAGAACAATTTAGAGGCAAATCCACTTTCATATTTTTGTAAATCAACAAACAAATAATTTATGATCTCAAGCTTTGATATTAAGTGAAATAATTATTGTATTTAATATAAATGTGATTTATTTATGTTATTAATTAACATAACTCAAACCATCAAATTCTGATACAACAAATAAACCACTTATCAATTCTTATGAAAATGAAGCCAAAGCAAAAGCTATTTTAAGTATGATCTATTTACTATTGTAACTAGTAATATAGATCATCAAATTTCATTTTTTACTTTCATTTCAAAATCAAAAATTAATTAGCAAATGATGATGTAACTTATGTTTATGTTGAATAAGAATAACTCATTTGCATAAGCAATATAAGCTATCAAACCCACTTGTATAAACTTACACCAAAATTCGCTTTCATGAAGCACAAGCTAAAGAGATCATAAATCATAAAAATGTTGAAATTACATAATATTTGAGAGCTTCATTACCCCTAAATTGAAGGGGTTTAGTTATTCATTTGTGTTATCAAATCAACACATGTAACTTTTCAACATTGGAAAGCAAAAGGAAGTAGAAATTAAACAAAGTAAATGAGATTAACTACTTGCATGAAATAACATCAAACTGATTGCACAAATATAAATCTAAGCTATGAACATAAAAAGAAAGAGAGCATAGAAATAAAATTTAATAATAAAATAAAGAAAAGCATGTAGAAAATAGAAAAGAAAGAGGCTTGGAAGCCATTTTTATTTCACTTTGATTTTTTGTTTACAATTTGCTAATTTCCTAAGCAAATATATGAGAGAATACAAGATACTTACATGCACATAAGAGGGCTATTTATACATGCATAAACCCTAATTCCATTTTTAGGGAGCTTCCTAAAATTCTCTTTAGAATGTGTGGCCACCGAGTACCCATTAGCCATTAATTAATCCATCATTTGACGTGCATAAAGATTTAACCTCCACTTAGTTGTCCATTAACTTCTATTTGTAGATTTAAGTAAGTGGGTGGGGTCTTCCGTGATCTTGAACTTGAATTATTTCCTCTTCATTCCTTTGTATTTCCTTGTACATGCATATATCATCATGAATCCCTCTTTCATATGCATCAAAATAATCCAAGTAAAATTCTTAAATTGACATATGCACAAAAATGACCATTTTGCCCCTGAATGAAGATGAAAATATGATAGTTTGAAAATAATTGAATTATTGTTTTAAACATGCTAAAATGCCCAAATATGATGTTTAATCAAATAAAAATAAAATAAAATATGGATGTAAATATATGCACATTTACATGCACATCAAATACCCCCACACTTATCTTTTTATTCGTCCTCGAATAAAGGAAAACTAAGATAAAAAAACCATTTTCGTAGGGAGCACGATTGCTTTGAGCATATGCAACAAGCCGTTAAACCTCTAGGTGTCCCTAGTAGGACGAGTGTTGTCTCGTGAGGGTTTTCAGCGGACACTGCCCACAAAATCCAATGCAAAGTGAAAATATTTACAAAGTGCAAGAGTTATTTACAATGGGATGAATGCAAGTTTTTTAAAGTGTTTACAAATGAAGGATTCACTTTTAAATCAACACAAAAAAGTTAAATACAAGTTTGGGTCATTATCTTGAAAATTTAAGTCATTTACTCCTCAATATTTCCAACAAAAATTAAGTTATCATTCTAAATAGACTATAGTTTAACTCGTCGTTTTGGTCGATAATATAGTGTAACTATGAAATAAACCCTTGGTTGATTATCAAAGTTTATCGAAGTGGTATTTTCATTTCTTTCCAATAACAAGTCAAATCAAACAAATTAAAATGGTACTTGGATTGCAATTGCTTACTCTCTCTTATTTGAAAATTTTATTGATATTAACAATATTTATATATGTCTAACTCAAGTAAACTGAGGATAGATATATTACCCATGCCTGCCTTACAGACTAATGTGAGGGGAATACAGAGCATGGCGAGTGAACACACAAGTGTGAACACTTATCGACTGTAGGCGTTACTAAAAAGATTTTTTATATACATTCACCTAACTCAGATAAATTAAGGCCAGATATACCGATCGTGCACTGCCTTTCGGGTTTACGTGAGAAGGGTACAGAGCATGGCGAGTGAACACACAAGTGTGAACACTTCACTCTAGGTGTTAAAAATATATACATATACACACAAAAAAATTCTTCTTTTTTTCTTTTTCTTTTTTTTCTATATATATATATATATATATTTAAAAAAGAGTTTTCAAAATCATCTTAGCACCATTTAACTTAGAAGATAAAATTGTTATACCTTTACTTTAAATTTACAACTTGTTTAAACAAAGATTTTCAATTAGAACATACTTCATAATTAACACATATGAACTGTAAAGGCCCGCAAATCCGTACCACTTTTGAGCTGGCAAAATCCCACAATAATTCAGCCCAAAGAGGAACAAACTTACGAGTCTTAAGGGTTTAAAGAAGAAGAGGTAGAAGAAGAGGTAGAAGAAGAAGAACAGAAACAATAACAGAATCTCACAATTAGCAGCGGAACAACATATAATAGATAATTGAATAATCTTTAAAACAAAGAACTATATCAGTTATTACATTACATCACATTATCAGAGTTTACAACAACAAACAGCGGAAAAGAAATATTACATATATATATGATACGCCTCGCCATCCAACTTGCCTTCAGATCTCTACAGCAACTTCTTGATAGACTTCGCTCCCGAATAATGATAAGCTGACTCTAGGTTGCCCGTGTGGAAAATTATGGGCACCCAGAATTTAGAAAGGAAACAATAAACTCCAGGTCAGTCGTCGAACTGGTGTGAGATCTTAAAACAGTTATTTTCATAAAGAAATTCATATGCTTTTGGAAAATGAAACTACCATAAGGCCTCCCGCCACACACAATGCAAACGCAGAATTGGAGGAGATTTCTCCTTATGATAGTCAAACATGCTTAATACGCAAAATCTTTTTAATATTATCATCAGTGCATAGTGCCGAAAATATTTCGAAAGTATAATATTAATCTTAGCCAGCATACAACCAATATTGTACGTCTACTTTAGCTACCATGTTCAATAGCGGGTTACCGTCACATTCCATGGCAGGTTATACAACTAAAACCGTACAGGGCGCGTATTGTTTCTTTGGATTTCCGACAAATGGTCAGGCTAAGGAACTTCCTACTACCACATGGGTACACCTCTGGAGGGACGTCCCGAGAACCTACCCAGATCTCTGCCAACACAAGGCCGGGTTACCTCTATAACTAGGTAACTACTACTCGAGTATGCCATCCCCCTGTGCTTTGGGACCTTTATCCAAGGATCCTCAACCACAAAGTAACAACCACAAAGTATATATAAGATATTTGCGGCAACAACATAGGTTAAGTATCTGGGCTCCATACCATGATACCACCCTTTTTCAGAAGGAAATGACATACCCTAAAGGGAGCGACCCTCATAACCTTGCCGCATCTTTCCTGTTTTGACCATTTCCGGGACGTGAGGTCCGATGAGGTCTCGTCCACAAAGCTACACTTTTCACAAAGTCATGCTTTGATCAACAAATGATCGGCAGCACTTCGTATGTCATGTTACCAATTTGGGAATGTATTACTAGTAACCATCAACTACATAACCTCTGAGCTCGTACGTCTTAGAGAAGGGTGTTAAGCTAAGAGAGTAAATTCTCTGCCGCCAACAAAAATGTATTTGAAAGAAATCAGCTTTATATCTCAAAGTGTAACGTCAGACACACATCCATACGAGTCCGTTCCAGGATCAAACGGAACCGAAGGCACTTCAAATAAGCCCTTACAAATCTGGATATTCACAAATCACGTTCGAAATCCCCATCACAAAGGTGATAAAATCTCTATACCGGAGCAACCCGGTGCAGAGACATTCGACAGATAATCCTTTCGCTTTTGAAAATACCCGGTCTTCAACAGCGTCTTCAAGTACAATTCGATTTCGTCGTATCATTATTTGGAATGGGTTTCATGACACAAGGTCCTCTTCCGACTAATCCGAATAATGAGCGCTTATTTTTAAAAATAAGTGTATAATCAGATTTTCAAACAAATCACAACAATTTCCACTTTGATCTTTTAAAAAAAAGATCCATCACAATCACAAAGGTTCGATGTGGTTTTCGGATATCCATTTGGAATCCGACCCCTGGTCGCATCGAAATTCAAATGCCATAAAAAGGCAAATATTGATAGTTGGCTATTTAACTATCAATCAACATTCACAACAATTACCAGATTTAAATAATTTTCCCCAATTATTTATTTTCAAAATATTTCCGCAAGATATATTTCACACTTCAATCTTTTGAAAACAAATTTCAAATCACTTTCCTCACGTGGAGTAAATTTTCAAATATTTATTTAATTCCACTGAAAATTTATCGAGTTCAAATACTTTCAAAATAATTTAAAATGCTTATCAAAATATACTTAGAGATATTTAAAATAAACGATTTTAGAATATTTGCTTGAGTATTAATTATGAAAAATATTATACTAATATCTCATATAAAATTTCAAGTCCAAAACTAATAAAATTAGTAGATAGGATATAACCATTTAAATATCCAATTTCTAAAATAAATATCAATTTAAAATTTTAAATAATCACTTCTATAATAGTTTAAAATATATTTTTCTTTAAAGATTTTCAAAATAACCTAAGTAAATATATTTTTTCCCAAAACATTCTTTCCCTTAAAACATCTTTACAACTTCAATCTATATTTATAAACTATATTGAAAACATACTCGGCTTTCCAGAGAAAGTACACATTCCATTCTAAAATGGTTCATTCAAATCAATTTATAAATCTTCTTGGATTTATTTTAAATTTACGTCTCAAATCTGTAAATTCCTTTCCAACTTTTAAAAATAACCAAATGTTCAATTTTAAAACAAATTTCCCTTTCCTTTATAAATTCCATTGTGAATTTCAATTCTCAAATATCCACTAATTTACGATTTTCAAATCGATTCCCAAGTATTCACTTTCAACACCAAATCCATTTTCAGAATTGGTTTCTCAAAAATTTATTTTTTAAACATCAAGTCAATTTTTAGATCGATTTCCCAAATATTTATTATTTTTACCAAATCAATATCAAATTGATTTCCTAATTTATTTTCAAAACACCAAATCAAATTTTAAATTGATTTTCAAATTTATTTCAAACACCAAATTTATTATCTTTTGAAACAAATCCCTTTTTAAATTTATTCAATTTTCTAAAGTTAATTTACTATAAATTTTCTACTAAATTTCAAAAATCCAATTTGATTTATTTCTGGTATCCTACGATACCAAAAATATATTTGGCTAAATTATAGCCTTCAACAGTTTCAATCACAAATGGTCACACACAGATTATAAATGATCAATACACAATATCGTAACAAATTCAAATAATTGAAGAATCCAGTTGGATCCCTCCAACCTGTTTCCCTGCATCCACAGACGTTAGCACAACAATTAAATACCAATTCCACTTCGAGGTGGAATATCGCGGTATATGAGATATATAAAATATCATCCGCTATTATGCGGTACATAGGGTCTTATCCACTATATAATGCGGGAAATCAACAACACCAATATATACTATATACTATTATATATATATATAATATCATCCAGTGAATAATTATTATAAATCAATCATCCAAGCACACAGTCAATCAATTTTAAATCTATATATTCAAAATTTAAATCAGAACAATATTGATTGAGTGAGAAGATCTCACCTTTGCTTTTGTGTTCGCAATCCATTTCCGTTTTGACCCTTTCTTCACAGTTTTAGACCTTGTAAAATAATTATATAATTTATTAACACTTTAAACTAATCGAAAAATTGATTTCTTTGAAATAGATTTAACCACTAATTATTTAATTTAAACTATTCCTCCTCATAAATAAATTATTTTATTTTCATTTCAAAACTGCATAAAGTCAAATTTCCCATATATAAACCCTTATATATATATATATATATATATATATATATAAATGCCGATATGGTTTTCAAAGACAAATTTTAAATAATCTTTTCAACATTTAAAATCCTATATATATATTTTTTTAAATCTTACATATCCCAAATATTTTTCTCTTTTTCACTTGTAAAAAAAAATCCTGTTTTTCAAACCTTATATATATATTTTAAACTAAACAAAAACTCCCTTCACTGTTTTACTTTTCTTCGTAGAACAAAATATATTTACTGCATGTGTTTCTGCCTATATCCATATATATATTTCTACATATATATATATCAGAAATTTGTGTGTATATGTATATACCTACTATAAAATAAAATTTTCTGCATAGAAAGAAATATTTATTTATTCTATTTAAATTTACAAAACATGAATTACCTCACTGTTAAGCTCAAGACGATTGAAACCCTAGCTCGAATGTAACGTCGCCACTAAAATCTCGTGCGTGCCTCCCTCAAGATGCCGAAGACAGAGACATCGAAAACCCCTTCCCATTTGCGAAGCTCGATGTCGCCATACTTCGTCGCTGAGACCAACCTGCTCACTCGAGCACCGCATGCAAAAGGAAAACCCCAAGTTCCTTCATGCGAAATTGAACTCGCGAAAACCCTAACAAATCAATGCAGCCCCACACAAATTGCACCTGAACCACATCGAGTCTCGCCGCCATCTCCTCTAGCTCGTTGTTGCACGTGACGGCTCGAGATTGGGAGGTGTTCTGAAGGGAAGAGCTGCGGCATTACTTGATCGTTTTTCATTGATTTGTTCGAACCGAAAGAGCTGCCCCTATTTTTTTGTTTTTTGTTTTTTTTGAACGAAGGGTTTAAAAAGAAGGTTTGCTTGTCAATAAAAGAAGGGACGTGATGTGAAAATGAGGTGCCTTGCAGGAGAAAGTTTATTTAGAAATATTTTTATTTAAAATTCCAAACGTCTCGATAAATGCAACTTAAAACTTTGACTTCCTATCAAGGCGTGCCGCTAGACGTTTATAATGTTATACGCCTATTCCGAACGCATTGGAAAAGGTTTCGAGTCGAAATTCGATCGTATGGAGAAGATAGCTTTTTGAACCAGTTAAAATATCGAACTTTCAATTTAAATTTAGCGCGTTTTCTTATCATACGGCCAAACGATCACCCCAACACTACGAAAATTGAAATCTGATAACAATAAAATATTACGGATCCAATGGAACTAGTTTCGTCGAATTCCGAGACAGTGCCTCGGAAGGCTATTTTTAAATATCAATTTAGACGATATAAATTCAAAACTGAATAAAATGTTTCCTAAGTTCAATTCTAAAGCTTTCTTAACCTCAGTATTATCAATATAAATTTTCTAAGTCATCAAATTATTTTTAACAAACTTAAAATTGATAATTCAAATTTTTACCCATCATTAATAAATTAAATTCAATAATTATATTGCCAAATTCATAATTATAATTGAAATTCAAGTTAAACTAACTTCCAAATATTTGAAATCAATTAAATATTTCCAATTTCAAATGTTAAAAATTTCCGGATCGTCACATGAACCTTCCTATATACTAGTTAAACCATTGTTCTTTGTAATCAAACTTCATTTTTATCTTTGTTATGACAAATAAATTTTTAAAAATTTCAATTTACTAACCAAAACTTATCCCATAGTGTTTCTTTAAAAATAAATTAAAATGCTAAAATGAAAATATTTTTAAGATTTAAAAATTTTGAGATTTTTTTTAAGTTAAAAGAAAATGAAAATTCAAAAATGCCATGAAACTTAAAAAAATAAAAATGAGACTCCCCACACTTAATTTTGACAGTGTCCCCACAGTCGATGCACGATATAATGAGTATAACGGGGAAAAATATGTATATATTTACAAATGAGCGTTAACATTCTTACTAGATGTTGCTTGGCTCATAAAGAATCATGAGCTCCTCCTCTTGGTTACTGGGAAATTCCAAGAAAGGTTTCAAACGATGACCTTTGACTTTGAAAATCGATCCATTCCTGGGGTTTTCTATTTCTACGGCACCATGTGGAAAAATAGTTCATACCATAAATGGTCTGGTCCATCTTGATTTAAGTTTCACAGGGAATAAATGAAAGCTTGAGTCATATAAAAGAACTTTCTGATTAGGTGAAAATGTTTTCCTTAGGATTGACTTGTCATGAAAAACATTTTCTTTCTTTGTAAATTTTCTGGTTTTCATGCGCGTGATTCCTAAGTTCTTCTAGTTGCAGTTTTCAGTTTTCGCCAGCTTTCTCAAGATCAAAGTTCAAGTTCTTTATTGCCTACAATGCTTTGTGTTCGATTTCAACGGGCAAATGGCAAGCTTTACCGTAAACTAAACAAAATGAGGACATCTGAAGGTAAGTTTTAAAAGCCATACGGTAAGTCCAAAGCGCGTCGGTCAATTTTTGAGACCAATTTTTTCGATTTTTGTTTACAATTTTCTCCAAGATTTGTTTTATTTGACGATTTGAAACTTCAATTTGCGCACAAGTTTGAGGATGATATGGAGTGGATAACTTGTGGGTTATCAAGTATTTCTCTATTAAAGTTTCAAAAGAACGGTTACAAAAATGGGTTTCGTTATCATTGATTATTGTGCGAGGTGTGCCAAACCTCGAAATGATGTTTTCTTTGATAAATTTCACAACAATTATATGGTCGTTGGTTTTACAAGGAACGGCTTCGACCCATTTTGAGACGTAATCGACAGCGAAAAGGATATACAAGTTTCCAAAAGAATTGAAAAATGGTCCCCATAAAGTCGATACCCCAAACATCAGAGATTTCGATCATAAGAACGGGGTTTAGAGGCATCATATATCGTCGAGAAATTCGTCTGAGCATTTGACATTGATCGCAAGTTTTACAAAATTCAAATGAGTCTTTGAAGAGAGAAAGCCAATAGAAACCACACTAAAGCACCTTTTCCGTAGTTTTTCGAGGACCGAAATGTCCACCGTATGCTTGATCATAGCAAAACAAAAGAACATTCCTGATCTCATTATCTGGAATGCAAGTCGGATGATTTGGTCAGGACAATATTTGAACAAGTACGGATCATCCCATGTCACGACCCGAAATTCAATGTTCGAAAATTGACACTAAATACCTCACCTGTATTCGACTGCCAAAGATTAAAACATCGAACTCTAGTCGAATGGAGCTTATAACAACATCAGATGATTATAAAACAGCGAAAACAAAATGAATATCATGTATTACATTACATATATAACATCATCATAATATCCATTACTACATCAGAGTATTTTTATACATATATCACAACTCCAAATAGAACATCATAATAGAACAGCAAGTGATCATATATCCAAAAAAAGGTCTTCAAAGGAATGAAGCGATAGCAAACTTCCAAAAACTAAGCACCTTGATATCCAGAAGCTCCAAAAATGTCTCCAAGATAAAAGCCTCCAAAATACTGCTAACATAGAACATAGAAACCTGCTACTAGGCTGCCCGTGTGAAAATGATGGGCACCCAGAGTTTAGAAAGGAAACAATAAACTCAGGGTTAGTCATGGGACTGGTATGAGTAAACAAAAACAGTTGCTTTTAAATAAAACATATTTATACAGGAAAATCCGGTATGCTTTTTGAAAAATGAAACTACCATAAGACCTCCGCCACACACACAATGCAATCGCAGAATTGGAGGAGATTTCTTCTTATGATAGTCAAAAATGATTCATACGGGAAAAATTCTTTGATATTATTGCTAGTACATAGTGTGGAAAATCATTTCGAAAGTATAATATTAATCTTAGCCGGCATACAACCATTATTGTATGCCTACTATAGCGACCATGTTTTGTGGCAGGTTACCGCCACGTTGCATGGCAGGTTATACAACTAAAACCGTACAGGGCTCGTATTGTTTCTTTGGATTTTGCCAACAAATGGTCAGGCTAAGGAACTACCTACTGCCACATGGGTACACCTCTGAAGGGGCGTCCCGAGAACCTACCCGGCTCTCTACCAACATGAGGCGGGTTACCTCTGTAACTAGGTAACTACTGCTCGAGTATGCCACCTCCCGGTCATTTGCGACCTTTATCCGAGGGCCCTCTACCACAAAGAAACAACCGCACAGTAAATGAGATTGCAGCAACCACATAGGTAAAATATCTGGGCTCCATACCATGATACTACCTTTTTCCAGAAGGAAATGACATACCCTAAAGGGAGCGACCCTCATAACCTTGCCGCATCTTTCCTGTTTCGACCATTTCTGAGGTGTGAGGTCCGATGATGTCTCGTCCACAAAGCTACGTTTTACACGAAAGCCATGCTTTGATCACAAACGATCAACAAATGATCATCAATACACAACAGCACTTAACGTGTCACACTACCAAATTGGGAGTATATCGCTGATAACCTTCAACTACATAACCTCTGAGCTCGTACGCCTCAAAGAAGGGTGTTAAGCTAAGAGAATAGATTCTCCGCCACCAACAGATATGTATTTGAAAGAAATCTGCTTTACATCTCAAAGTGCAGTGTCAGACATACAACCATACAAGTCTGTTCCGGGTTCGAACAGAACTGAAGGCACTTCGTCCAATAAAGGAAGAAGCCCTTGCAAATCCGGGTATCCACAATCCCGATCGGGCTTCCATCACTTAAGGAATCTCTATACCGTAGCTACTCGATGCAGAGACAATTGATAGGTTATCGTATCGTTCTCGCATATACCTGGTCTTCAACACCGGTCTTCAAACGCTATTCATTTCGTCGTATCATTATTCAGAATGGGTTATATGACACAAAGGTCCTCTCCCGGCTAAACCGAATAGTGAACGCTTAATTTTAAAGCACGTGGATGTATCAATTACAAAGATTCACATTCAGGGTTCAATGTGGGTTTCGGATAACTAACTAGAATCCGACTCCCTGTCGCATCGAAGTTTAAATGCCGTTTTACGGGCAAAGGGGTTTTCACATCAATATAGAATTAAATCACAAACCACAGTTCAACACAGAGCAACTCACATCACATAGTATCACAACCACAACAGAAATATCAATCCAGCGCACAACAATAGTTAATTAATTTCAACCAAGGTGAATGTTATTTAAATGGATTAACCACATAACTATTTTTATTGATTATTTTAAATCAATGATTAATTATTCTTAATGATAAATAAATTAATTAAATCTTAATTAACTTTATTAATTAATTATTACTTAATTAATTATTTTAATTCACTACCAATTATAAATTAATTAACTTTAATTATCTAATTAACAATTCTTAATTTCAAATTAATTAGATACTTAATTATTAATCAACCAATCTTTAATTACAATTAGAAATTAGTCATTTTTAATTACTTTCCAAACAATTAATCAATAATAATTGTTCATCTTAATTAACACTTTAAAAATCTTCCTTAATAACTTTGAAATCAAGTTATTATTAACTTGAAAACTTTAATGTTAATTACATTAATACTTCACTTAAGTTAATTACTTAATCAAAATATTAATTAAGATTTTAAAAACATTGTTAAGCATTTTCCTCAAATAATTAAACTTGTAATAAATTTTTAACCTCAATTTGTCAAACATTAATTGTCATCATTACTTAAAATTTGTTTAAAAGGTTTGCTCAACTTACTTTTATTATACTACAGGTTTGGGAAATCGACCCGAGCGAAATGCCGGTTTACTCGAGTAACAACTCGAGTTCCTCTGTACTTTTCCCCGAGTTCCTCTTCTCCTCCTCTCGTGCTTTCTTTTTTTTTCTAACTTAAGTTTAAACTTGAACAACTGCTGAAACAATCCCACTCCAACGCGAGAAAACCCGAGCCAACCCATCTCCTACTCGAGCACTCCTTCGAGTTTCTCCCAAGTCCAAAATTTCCTCACCCAAAATTAATGTCGTGCACGTGCACGGCGTCGCACCGCCGCTCCGATGGACTTTGCGACCTTCGGCAAGTCACGAAACTTACATACACTTGAAATCAAAGTTCGATTCGAAGCCAAAAACTCAAAAACGAAATTTAGCCTTTCGCTTGACAGTGTAACTCGAACTCACTAACACGAAAAAGCTTCGTCCCCCCAGCGCCATTCGCCAGAAAATTCACGACTCCGGCTTCATGTTGCCGATACCCCACTCTACGCTCCCTTTCAATTTCGTGCAGCTCGATCACTCCAAGAAGACGCAATCATCTTTCCACTGACCATGCCCAAAACTTGAATACAAACCCTAAATTGAACTCGTACCACCAATTTATGCAATATAAAAAAATTTCGACAGTCTTCCTGAAATCATCCATGGCCAAGCAAGCTTCAAGCAAAATCTTAACACTCAATAATTCCTTAATTGATGGCAATTGCCGAAAAAGCATTTTCGGTTCAACATGGAACTGCACTCAAATTACTTCACTAAAAATCACCATTTTTGTTTTAAATATCTTGTTTTGTATTGAGGATTCAAGTTGTAAAATTGAATTAGCATTATAAAACACTTGGATTCAACCTACAATTATATGTTGTACTCTAAAACAAACTTCCCAGATGATGTGCTTCACTAACATGTTGAAAACAAATTTATACATCTTATTTTATGTTTAAGCAACTGATTTTACTTTAAAATGTAAGACTATAAATGGCCTGATGCAGAAGTTTTGAATTTTTTTATTAATTATTTCACTATGTAACTACAACAGAGAAGAACAGTAAGATAAAGTTTTCACAGAACACTTTCTATATACACACAGAACTTCATAAAAATTTTACACCATATTTCTCAGGAAGATCCTGCATAGATTTAAATATGTTTAGTTCTTTTAAAATATGTTTACTCACCTGAAACGATTTTGAAACATAGAGCACTTCTGTTGTGAAAACCTGCAGTTTTTATCTTTTTTTTTCTTTCAGCAGATTGTATTTGAATTTGAAAATATGGTGATGTTTATATTTTTTTCTGGCTTTACTATGTTATTGAACGAACAGGTATAGATGTAGATATATATAAAGAAAGCAGTTTTGTATAAAGATAGGTATTACTGGTACAACTTATTTCTTTTTTTTCAGATATTTTTTTCTTCCTTTGGTGGCTGAATGATTTTATTTGTGCTGAGAAGATAGTCACTAAATGCTTATGTTCCCATTTTTGTTTACATGTAATCCTATTTTCTTTTGTATGTACATTTTTTGTTTTAACTATAAGTATTTATTCTTAGTCTTGCATACATTTTTTTCTTTATATCTTCTTGCATACACCAAATCCACATGCAAATCTATATGTATTTCATTATGTTATTTTTTACTAGAATTATCTTATGTTCAACACAATTCTTGTTTTTTATAATTTTTTTGCTATCTATTTAAAGCTTAAACTACCAAATATTTTATTTATATCCACATATCCTTGTAATATTAATATTAATAATATTTTATTTCTTTTGAAACTTTTCAAATTAACTTTCAAAAGTTCAAACAAGTTAGCAAATTCAAATTAATAAATTGTGGGATGTTACAAATATCCCCCCCTAAGAAAATTTCGTCCTCGAAATTTGAAAGAGAGAAAAGCAAACAAGAATATACGAATTCAGAAGAGGATAGAAAAATGGCTTACCAGTTTAAGCCGAGATATCCACGCTGCAATTGGGGTATGATTTCTGCATACTATCTTCGGTTTCCCAAATGCAGTCCTTTGGATTGCCACTCCACTGAACTTTAACTAGTTTTACAACTTTGTTTCTCAATCGCTTTTCATCTCGATCTACAATCTTTAACGGTTCTCTTTTAACTTTAAATTGGGAGTGATCTCGAGATCCTGCTGAGCAGCTTCTATAATAATACTATCTGGATCATGCACATACTTCCGAAGATTAGAAATGTGGAACACATCATGCACGCCAGATAACCAGCTAGGCAACTGCACTCGATAGGCTAAAGAACCGGTCCTCTCCAGAATAGGAAAAGGACCATTATATCGTGGTGCCAGCTTACTGGACTTCCCAAATCTTAATACTCCTCACATTGGAGATGCTTTGAGAAAGACAGAGTCTTCAATATGGAATTCAAAATCCTTCTTCTTCTGCGATCATAATAACTCTTTTGACGACTTTAAGCCGTTTTCATTTTCTTACGTATAAAATCAACTTTCTCTATGGCTTCTTTAAACATATCCGGTCCAAGGACGAGTCTATCACCTGCCTTGATCCAGCATGCAAGAGATCGACATGGACGACCATATAAAGCTTCAAAAGGAGCCATCTCTATACTGGCCTGATAGCTATTGTTATATGAGAATTCGACCAAATGCAAATGGTCCTCCCAAGAACCACCAAAATCAAGTATACAAGCACGCAATAGGTCTTCCAAGATTCGATTAATCCTCTCAGTCTGCCCATCAGATTGTGGGTGATAAGCAGTGCTGAAGTTCAGTTTTGTTCCCAATGCGTCTTGAAATGCCTCCCAAAATCTATTAGTGAAGATCGGATCACGATCACTCACTATGTTACTAGGAATACTATGGAGACGGACAATTTTCTTCACATATAACGCGGCTAAACTTGCTGCCGTGCTGGTAGATTTCACTAGCAAAAAGTGGGCTGTCTTAGTCAAACGGTCCATAATAACCCAAATTGCTTCATTGCCTTTCCGAGTACGAGGCAACCCGTCGATGAAATCCATCGATACTTGGTCCCATTTCCACTTGGGTGCCTCTAAAGGCTGAAGTAAACCCGCCATTTTCTTTTGATCGCACTTGATTTGTTGGCAAGTAGCACAACGACTCACATATATAGATATGTCCCTTTTCATTGTCTTCCACCAGAAAGTTTTTTTGATATCGCGATACATTTTATTGACTCCTGGATGGATGCTGAATTTAGATTTGTGACATTCATCTAAAACTTCATGCTTCAGATCAGGGATGTCCGGGACACAATTCCTGTCATTCATCTTTATAACTCCAATATCATCAATTGTAAAACTAGAATCTCCACCTCGACATATTCTTCTACGAATTTCCCGAAGAAACTTGTCTTCAGTTTGCTTGCTGGCGATCTTTTCAAGGAGAGTAGGATTGACAACAAGATATGCAAGAACAGCATGTCTCCTACTTAAAGCGTCGGCAACTACATTGGCTTTCCCGGGCGTATATTGAATATCTAGGTCATAAGATGCTAGAAATAACAACCAACGTTGTTGTCACAAATTTAAATCTTTCTAGGTGAAGAGATTTTCAAAGATTTATGGTCGGTGAATAATTCAAAATTTTCACCTAAAGAAAGAGAGTACATTAGGTATATTTATTAAGTTAAGTTAAATTCGTAAATTGTTAAGAAAGCTGAAAAGATTTTTTTACCCAGAAGATAATGTCGCCATATTTTCAAAGCGAAGATAACAGCTAAGAGTTCCCCATCATGGGTTGGGTAGTTTCTTTCATGAGGACAAAATTGTCTACTCGCGTAGGCAATTACCTTCCCATTCTGCATTAATACTACACCCAAACCATCACCGCAAGCGTCGGTATAAACAGATAATCCCTGATTCCCGTTGATAATAGCGAGAACAGGAGCGGTGGTTAATCTCTTCTTCAACTCCTGAAAAGCTTCGTCACATTTCGGAGTCCAATTGAATTTTACATTCTTCATTGTTAGCTTAGTCAACGGACTAGCTATCTTAGAAAAGTCCTGAACATAATTCCGATAATAACCTGCTAAACCCAAAAAGCTTTGAACTTCCTTTGGGGTAGTAAGTTTCCTCCGATCCAGAATAGCGGAAATTTTGCTAGGATCAACAGAAATTCCTCCTTCATTAACAATATGGCCGAGAAATTTAACTTCTTTGACCCAAAATTGGCATTTGGAAAATTTTGCGAATAGAATAATCGTCCTTAATATCTCCAAAACGATTCTAAGATGCTCGGCATGCTCCTCTTTAGTCTTGGAATAGACCAAAATATCGTCAGTCAACACAAGCACAAATTTATTCAATGCTTCCCGGAACACACGAGTCATAAGATCTACGAAGTATGCTGGAGCATTAGTTAGCCCGAAAGGCATGACTAACCATTCATAGAACATATCAGGACCCCTAAAAGTGGTCAAATGAACACAATCTTCGGCGATTCGTAGTTGATGGAACCCCTGGGCTAGATCCACCTTCGAAAAGAAACGAGCGCCGTGCAACTGATCAAATAAATCATCAATTCTGGGTAATGGAAATTTATTCGTTAGAGTCAGCTTATTGAGATCGCGGTAATCCACACACAATCTCAAAGATCCGTCCGATTTAGCAACAAACACGTGGGCTGAACCCCATTCAGAAACACTAGGACGAATTAATCCTTTTTCTAGTAAATCATTGGTTTGCTGGACTAATTCAACCCTTTCCCTGGGTGTCATCCTGCGACTTACGTGAACGACAGGACGAGCATTGGGTACTAGGTTGATTCTGAATTCTATTTTCCAATGTGGAGGTAGAGATTTCACTTCTTGGAACACGTCCGGAAAATTTCTAACAATTGGTATGAACTCCAGACTGGGTATGGGATAACCCAAGTTATGCATCAACCCATCTCTTTTAGGACTAGGGTCCTCACAAGAAATCTCGATGAAATCTCCAAATTTGTTTTTGATTGAAATCAATCGATTATTGCAATCCAACTTGGCTTCGTATTTTGCTAGCCAATACATTCCGAGTAAGGCTTCAAACTCGTTAAAATCAAGGACAAAGAGACTGATAAGGAATTGGTAACAAGAATATGAGATAGAAACGTCTCTACATCGAAGACAGAGATTCACGGGACCTCCAACTGGATTCTTTACGCATATGGTTCATCAACAAAATCAGGTTCAAGATTTAATTCATTTATAGCTTGCTGAGAGATAAAACTATGTATAGCGCCCGTGTCAAACAGAACTCTAACAATGCTATCATAAATAGTAAGATTACTTTCCAGAACTCCTCTCCCTTTTTCTTCTTTGGAAGATGCGGGTTTGTCTTTGACCGTGTACACCTTGGCTGTCAGAGCTTGCTTCATGACTGGGCAGTCTTTAACCTCGTGTCCCAATTTCTGACAATAGTAGCATTTCCTAGGCTTCGCTTGAATGGATTGATCTATCTTTGGCTTCTTGCAGCTGTTTGAGTAGTGGCCTTTTTCTAGACAATTGAAGCAAGTAACATTCTCTGTTGTGCTTTCCTGATTGCTCTTCTTTTTCTCCTTATCATGCCATGGTTTCTTGCCTCCAAATTTCCTCTTCTTCCAATTTTGATTGCTCGAATTTCCTTTCTCCATCGGGGCTTCTTGCATGTCAAGTGTAGCATATTTGTACCCCATATCAACAAAATCCGAAAAGGATTCTTTGACGTGGCCAGTCATCCTTTCGTGGAACTTCTTATTCATCCCACGAATGAACCTTTCATTCTTCTTTAAAGGTGTGTTTATCAATTCTGGACCAAAACGAGACAATTCATTGAATTTATTTAGATACTCCTCAAACGACAAACTCCCCTGCTTTAAGTCCATGAATTCCTAATACATTCGAGAAATTCCAACCGATGGCATATAGCGCTTCTCAAATACTTCTTTAAATCTCTCCCAGGTAAACTCGTCTTCTGGCTTATCTACAGTAACTGTCTCCCACCATGCTAAGGCTTCTTCTTGAAGTTGCCAAGAAGCAATGAGTCGCATCTGATCGTCTTGCAACTTTAGCCCTCTAAAATTTCTTTCACATGATTTGATCCATGCTTGGGCCTCAACAATCGACTCCTTACGGGTGAACGGCTTACCACCAAGCCTTGAAAAATTCTTATATAAATCAGCCATATTCGGCTGATGTTGAATAGATGAAGCTGCTTCTGCTGTTGGGGGAACTTGGCTAGGTACTGTGGTATTTCCTCGCCCCCCGGCTCTTCCTCTTCGTCCGCTCATTGTTACTATCTGTAATTAGTAAGAAAACTGGTTTAGATATATGGACGAGATATCTTAAGCGATATCAGCAGTAAAAGGAAATAGACTAAAAAAATTTGGAGTTTCGGTCTCAGTTATACTCATTCTAGGGTATACTTCACCCTATCTCTAATGAGCCATCTATTGTGTTATACTCGTAGCTAAAGTTCTTACTCAACCTTCAACTCTGATACCACATGTCACGACCCGAAATTCAATGTTCGAAAATTGACACTAAATACCTCACATGTATTCGACTGCCAAAGATTCAAATATCATACTCCAGTCGGATGGAGCTTATAACAACATTAGATGAATATAAAACTGTAACGTCTCGAATTTTTCCCGCTCGAAAATCGACATCCATACTTCATATCGTATTCGAATGCCATAGATTCGACCGTATCAAATCCGATTCGTCGGAGCTTATAACAACATTAAGTAAATAACACAGCGGAATAAAAGAATAATACATTGATATACAGCTTTGATACAATATCTGACACAACAGATGATCCAATAGATATCAATATACATCAAAGTAATGATACAATAGAATAGCAGTGGAAAGCAAAATAGATAAAAACAGCAGCGGATAATCTCCATCTCCAAAGCTCCAATCCAGCAATAGCTCGAACTCCCATAGATAAGCAAGTGCAGTCCATATCCAAAGACTGAACTAGCTCCAGATAAAATCTACTGAACCTAAGTATCTGAAAAACCCAACTCTAGACTGCTCGTGTAGAAAATAATGAGCACCCAGAGTTTAGGAAAGGAACAATAAACTCCGGATCAGTCATGGGACTGGTGTGAGCAACAAAAACAGTTTATCCTTTAAAACATTCAACAAAAGATTTTCAAAGTCAATTCGAAATGCTTTTTGAAAATGAAACTACCATAAGACCTCCCACCACACACACAATGCAAACGCAGACTTGGAGGAGATTTCTTCTTATGATAGTCAAACATGCTTAATACGCAGAAAATTTCTTTGATATTATTATTATAAGTGCACGGTGCAGAAAAGCATTTCGAAAGTAGAATATTAATCTTAGCCAGCATAGGTACCATTATATTATGCCCGCTATAGCTACCATATTAGATGGCAGGTTCTACAACTAATACCGTACAGGGTTTCGTATTGAAGATTGGATTTCCAACAAATGGTCAGGCCAAGGAACTTCCCATTGCCACATGGAAACGCCTCTGGAAGGACGTCCCGAGAACCTAACCGGATCTCTGCCAACACAAGGCCGGGTTACCCCTAACTGGGTAACAACTGACACGAGTATGCCATCCCCCGGTCCTTTAGGACCTTTAACCGAGCGCTCGATAACCAACATCACACCATAATAAGTAGAGTATTTTCCACATGAGTAAGTATCTGGGCTCCATACCATGATACCACCCTTTTCCAGAAGGAAATGAACATACCCTGAAGGGGCGCTACCCCCTAATAACCTTGCCGCATCTTTCCTGTTTTGACCATTCCGGGGTGTGAGGTTCGACGAAGTCACGTCCACAAAGCCACGCTTTGGTACAAAGCCATGCTTTGGGTCAACAAATGATCAAAGTAATGATCACAAAGATAAATGATCAAACAAATGATCCTATCACAAATGATCAAACAATGATCATTTCACAGCAACACTTAGCATGTCACATTACCAAATTGGGAATATATCGCTGATGACCTTCAACTACATAACCTCTGAGCTCGTACGTCTCAGAGAAGGGTGTTAAGCTAAAAGAATAAATTCTTCGCCACCAACAGAAATGTATTTGAAAGAAATCTTCTTTATATCTCAAAATGTAATGTCAGACACACAATCCATACAAGTCTGTTCCGGGTTCGAACAGAACCGAAGGCACTTCCAAAGAAGCCCTTGCAATCCGGATAATCCCTAATCACGTCCGGATTTCCCATCACATATGGAGATCTCTATACCGGGGATCAGCCAGTGCAGAGACAATCGACAAGAAATCCTTTCGTTTTCGAAAATATCCGGTCTTCACCACCGGTCTTCAAATGCTATCCATAACGACGTATCACATATTCGGAATGGGATATATGACACAAAGGTCCTCTCCCGGCTAAACCGAATAGTGAGCGCAATATTTAAAACATATGGATATGGGATTTCAATTAAGTCACAACTTAATAATTCAAAACTTTCTTCCAAATGGTTAAACAATTTACCATTTCAAATCTTTAAACAAAAAGATTCATTTCACAAAGATCAATTCATAGATTTCCAAAACAATTTCATTTCTATAGGATTCACCCATTAAATCTTTAAATCAAAGATTTAACTTATAGTTTCAAACCGTTTCCAAAACTTGGAAGTCATTTTCATTTTCAAACTTGAAATTCTTTTTAACACAAATTGGACGTTCATTTCTTATGTAAAAGCCTTTATTATGTGAAAACAGACAGTTTTCGTTTCAGAAAAATCCAATTAATTTACACGAGTTAAAGTTCTCAATTTATGTTCATATTTCCAAATTATTACATTTTAAAATGATTTAACCCATATATAACTGGTATAACATCTTTAACCCCTAGTTTCAAATTATAGAATTCAGTTTCACATTTTGAATTTAAATTTAAATCAAATTATTTAAATTTCAAACTTTATCAAGTTATTCAAAAATAAATTTCATCTTTGAAATTTTATTTCAAAAGCTTTTCACATTTAACCCGATTCCATTTCAAACTATTTGAATTTAAATTCAAATTCAAAACTATTTTCAAAAATCTGTGACTTAATCGATTTCCTCGTGAAATCCATATTTGTGTGTGTATGGTGTGGTCCAGGGGTTTAACACAATAGTGCAACATCATTCAATCATCATAGATCAAAACACAGAAATGTAGTTGATAAGCGATATAAATTATAACGCTTACCGCCCATTCACATATTCACAGATAATATACAGATGCAAATAAATATACACAGCTCAATCCGCAGAACAAAATATCACAAATCAGATATATCACAAAAACATCAGACATCGGGAATATCAACAATTCAACCATTCAATAAGATCTAAACATTTATAGGTAAAATTTATAAATCAACTGATTAATTAGATCAGATGTATTACTTGTCATTAATCCTGGTTACTTAACATAAGATAATTTCAAATCATCTGAGATAAATTTCTCTTTTTATTTATTAACTAAACACCTTTAATTTATGAATCAATTGATCTTTTACTTCTAAATTAATCTTAGTTAATAACCTTTATTAACGATTAAAATTTCTTTAATTGCTTTGCTAAAAAAATTCACTCATATTGATCATTATTGATTATAAATTGAATAACCATTAAGCACACATTAATTAATTCTTTTATTAATTTCAAAACATCAAATAAATCACTTCTTAATTATCTTTAAGATCAATTCCTTTATCTTAATTTATTATCAATTAATAACCTCAATTTTTTTATTAATAAAACTTAATTACCCATTATTAACTGTTACTTACTTAATTAATCATTGAAAAAAAAAATTATTAAATCACTTGAGTAATTAACTATAAATCATTCATTAATTAACTTAAGTGGTCAATTACAAATTTATTTATTACTTATAATCCATCACTGATTACAATTAAAAGTAATTATTCTTAATTTCTTTCTCAAAATAATCAATTAATATTAATTATTTAACTTAATTAACATTTTTAAAGGAATCTTCTTTAACTTTTGAAACCAATTTATTACTAATTACAAATTTATATGTTAATAAGTTTTATACTTATCTTATATTAATTACTTAATTAGAATAATAATTAAGAGCTTAAAACATTTTAAAGTATTAACTAAAATAATTAAAACTTGTATTAAATTTCTAACTTAAAACTGTTAAACATTTTTAAGATTTACAGTGTTTAAAGTTGTTGAAAAACTATTTACTGAACTTTACTTAAAAAAAAAAGTATACAACTACAGTTTTGAAAGTAGAAGCACCGAGTACTTCCCTTATTAAACTCGAGTAATACTTGGAGCCTCTCACCAGTTTCACTCGAGACACACTCCTTCACACGTCCTTCCTCTTCTTTTTTTCTTTTTTTCTTAAGTATAAACTGCTGAACACTTCTTTTTAAAACGTGAGCACCCCCACCTGACACGAGACCCAACGTGTGCACGTGTACGCTGGATCGAGTCGCCGCCGACCATCCCCAAAACCTCCGACACGTCGCCAACAACATCTACGACAAATCCAAACTTCCAATTCGTCGACATCCTCATGAATTCAAAATCGAGCTATTGAGCTCAACCTGGAAACTAAAACAAGTTGCCTAAATCAAGTCCGTGCCGACGATCTCGACCTCCGGTCACCCCGCCACTTTGACCTAGCCTCACCCAAAGACCTACTCACCTTTTCCCTTTGGCCTCGTGAAACCCGATCATCCATAGACACCTCGGTAGCCATTTAAACTCAGACAACAAAAATTAGCAATCAAACCCTAATTCTACTTCGTCTCATCAACTCGTGCAATGGAAAATTTATTCAACAATTTTCCTGAAATCGTCGATCAACCAACTAGCTTCAAACAAAAATCCAGCACCTAAGATTTACTCGATCACCTGAATTTGATTAAAATGCGTATCATGTTCTACTGTGAACTGCTCATGGCATACACAACTAAAAATCACCATTTTCATTTTAAAAATCATAGCTTTAGGTAAGGATTCAAGTTATATTCGTGAATCACTGTTTTGTTGAATTCGAAATCTCCAAGTTTTAAAGTTTCATCTGTAAAAGTTTTATTTTTCCTCCTGTATACATCTATACTTCAAAAAAAAATTATTTTTAAATCATAATTCTTACTTGAATACACAACTTTGCTTTTGACATCACATCCTAACACTAAGTAGATGATGAGAAATTGGATTTCTTGGTTGTCATATACCCTGTGAATTAGCAGAGGATGATAATTTACAGAGCATTGAATACAGGAATCAACATACAAAGCAACATCCAGATAGATATAAATATATATATAAATTAAAATAACTTGAGTTTTAAATCACTTGTTTACTCACTTTAGTCTGAGAAGAAGAACAGAGCTCATCATTCATGTTGAAACAGGCTTGAGATTTTATTTGCTGAAGCTTCCCTCTTTGATTCTCTGATTGGTATTGTTGATTTGTTTTGTTCAAGTTGTTTCTCATTTCAGTTTTACTCAGCTTTTGTAAGTGAACGAACTGAAATGAATTTTGTTTGAAGTATGGAAAGAAGCTACTAGTTGATATCACTTTGTACAGGTGATAGAATAGTGTTTGTACAATACTAGGCATGCTTGCATTATAATGTTTCATTTGTACAACAGGGAATGTTATTAGTTTATAACTTCAAGGACAGAGATCTTTTCTTTTGTTCCTTCTTTACTTTACATTGTTTAACTAGGCTGAGATTCCTATAAACAAATAGAGGCCGAAAATCTTATTTCAGTGGCTAAAGATAGTGGCATTAACTGCCTTGTACAGTATCTCAGAGACAATTTCCTTTGCTTTGTTGGCTATGCAAACGTTTGGTGGCTGAAGTGATTTTGTATTACTTTTCTTTGTTTTCTTTTACTTTGTTCTTTCCAACCTATACTTATTCAACTTTGTTTTATGCTTTGTCATATTTCTTTACTTCTTGTACTCGGCTGCTATGACATGCTAGGGTGCTAAAGATATTACATTTGCTTTGTTTCTATTTGTAAGTTTTGTATATGTACTTACTTGCCTTATAGGCTACAGCCTACATACTTTTTGTTTTATAGATTTTCTTACCTGCATACATGTTCTACTTGATGGCTAATAGTGTTGATGTGGTGGCTGCATTTATGTTTTGGTGGAACGAGTTGAAATGAAGAGGAAGGTTGACATATAGGAGATATGTATAAGGTCATATTCTTGTACAACAGGTACAAGATTCTTTTTTTTATTATTATATGCTCTGAGATTTCCCATTTCAAAGTGTTGCTGCAAAGATATGTTGAGGCTTGCATTTCTTTTAACTCGGCTGATGTGAGGTGTTGTGCACCTAGATATCTTGCTTGTACTTGTTTTATACATATTTTTATTTTTATTTTTTTGTTCTTTTACTTGCACTTCTATTTTATTCTTGCTTTGTTCCTTCTTGTCTCGGCTGCATATTTTCTCTTTGTTTGTTTCCTTGCATTTATTAGCTTGTTTTTATTTGTTTATGCAGTATTGTAAATAAATTTCTATTTTAATTATGTTGTTTGAATTTAGCTATACGTTACTTTATCTTTTATAAATTTATCTTATTATATATCTATTTGATTTGTCAAATTTATTTTCTAGCTTAAATATTTATTTTAACTTTAATGCTAATTGTTTTAATTTACATTTCGTATTTCAATTCCAAGAATCCAAAGTCGAATTCAAATTTTATTCTAAAATTTGTTCAAAATTTACATTAACTATCAATTTAAATAAAATTCAAAATTGGGGTCGTTACAGACTTTCCCCCTTAAAAAGAATTTCATCCTCGAAATTCGCCAGAGAGAGATAACGAAGATAGATGAAAGATAGAGAAACAATTTCAATATTTTTTTCAGTTCAAAACTAAAGTATTTCTATCAACCATATCAACCAAAGCAACCAATTCATCCAAACAAACAATTTTGGCCAAATTGGAGTTTATGTCCCATATTAATATCTCGAATTTCCTTCCTGGATCTACCAGGAACTATCAAAGAATTGAAAAGAGACGCTGAACAAAGAGATTGATAGAGAAAATATTGTTTCCACTGTTGTTACAGAGTATCGACCATTTATAGTCGTATTTCCCCGTCCCTATCGCGTCCTCTTCGCGCACTCATACTCACTATCAGTGGAT
Organism: Allium cepa; assembly: GCA_030765085.1. NCBI lineage: Eukaryota > Viridiplantae > Streptophyta > Magnoliopsida > Asparagales > Amaryllidaceae > Allium > Allium cepa. Next base: position 132,834,479 of record CM060934.1, read on the forward strand.
AGTAAGAGAATTTACCGAGGCATTCAAACGGATATCTTAGGGATTACTCATTCTAGGGTTTACTTCACCCTATCTCTAATGAGCTACTTAATGTGTTATACTACTGAGCTAAAGTTCAACCTTAGCTCTGATACCAAATGTAACGTCTCGAATTTTGCCCGCTCGAAAATCAACATCCATACTTCATATCGTATTCGAATGCCATAGATTCGACCGTATCAAATCCGATTCGTCGGAGCTTATAACAACATTAAGTAAATAACACAGCGGAATAAAAGAATAATACATTGATATACAGCTTTGATACAATATCTGACACAACAGATGATCCAATAGATATCAATATACATCAAAGTAATGATACAATAGAATAGCAGTGGAAAGCAAAATAGATAAAAACAGCAGCGGATAATCTCCATCTCCAAAGCTCCAATCCAGCAATAGCTCGAACTCCCATAGATAAGCAAGTGCAGTCCATATCCAAAGACTCAACTAGCTCCAGATAAAATCTACTGAACCTAAGTATCTGAAAAACCCAACTCTAGACTGCTCGTGTAGAAAATAATGAGCACCCAGAGTTTAGGAAAGGAACAATAAACTCCGGATCAGTCATGGGACTGGTGTGAGCAACAAAAACAGTTTATCCTTTAAAACATTCAACAAAAGATTTTCAAAGTCAATTCGAAATGCTTTTTGAAAATGAAACTACCATAAGACCTCCCACCACACACACAATGCAAACGCAGACTTGGAGGAGATTTCTTCTTATGATAGTCAAACATGCTTAATACGCAGAAAATTTCTTTGATATTATTATTATAAGTGCACGGTGCAGAAAAGCATTTCGAAAGTAGAATATTAATCTTAGCCAGCATAGGTACCATTATATTATGCCCGCTATAGCTACCATATTAGATGGCAGGTTCTACAACTAATACCGTACAGGGTTTCGTATTGAAGATTGGATTTCCAACAAATGGTCAGGCCAAGGAACTTCCCATTGCCACATGGAAACGTCTCTGGAAGGACGTCCCGAGAACCTAACCGGATCTCTGCCAACACAAGGTCGGGTTACCCCTAACTGGGTAACAACTGACACGAGTATGCCATCCCCCGGTCCTTTAGGACCTTTAACTGAGCGCTCGATAACCAACATCACACCATAATAAGTAGAGTATTTTCCACATGAGTAAGTATCTGGGCTCCATACCATGATACCACCCTTTTCCAGAAGGAAATGAACATACCCTGAAGGGGCGCTACCCCCTAATAACCTTGCCGCATCTTTCCTGTTTTGACCATCCGGGGTGTGAGGTTCGACGAAGTCACGTCCACAAAGCCACGCTTTGGTACAAAGCCATGCTTTGGGTCAACAAATGATCAAAGTAATGATCACAAAGATAAATGATCAAACAAATGATCCTATCACAAATGATCAAACAATGATCATTTCACAGCAACACTTAGCATGTCACATTACCAAATTGGGAATATATCGCTGATGACCTTCAACTACATAACCTCTGAGCTCGTACGTCTCAGAGAAGGGTGTTAAGCTAAAAGAATAAATTCTTCGCCACCAACAGAAATGTATTTGAAAGAAATCTGCTTTATATCTCAAAATGTAATGTCAGACACACAATCCATACAAGTCTGTTCCGGGTTCGAACAAAACCGAAGGCACTTCCAAAGAAGCCCTTGCAATCTGGATAATCCCTAATCACGTCCGGATTTCCCATCACATATGGAGATCTCTATACCGGGGATCAGCCAGTGCAGAGACAATCGACAGGAAATCTTTTCGTTTTCGAAAATATCCGGTCTTCACCACCGGTCTTCAAATACTATCCATAACGACGTATCACATATTCGGAATGGGATATATGACACAAAGGTCCTCACCCGGCTAAACCGAATAGTGAGCGCAATATTTAAAACATATGGATATGGGATTTCAATTAAGTCACAACTTAATAATTCAAAACTTTCTTCCAAATGGTTAAACAATTTACCATTTCAAGTCTTTAAACAAAAAGATTCATTTCACAAAGATCAATTCATAGATTTCCAAAACAATTTCATTTCTATAGGATTCACCCATTAAATCTTTAAATCAAAGATTTAACTTATAGTTTCAAACCGTTTCCAAAACTTGGAAGTCATTTTCATTTTCAAACTTGAAATTCTTTTTAACACAAATTGGACGTTCATTTCTTATGTAAAAGCCTTTATTATGTGAAAACAGACAGTTTTCGTTTCAGAAAAATCCAATTAATTTACACGAGTTAAAGTTCTCAATTTATGTTCATATTTCCAAATTATTACATTTTAAAATGATTTAACCCATATATAACTGGTATAACATCTTTAACCCCTAGTTTCAAATTATAGAATTCAGTTTCACATTTTGAATTTAAATTTAAATCAAATTATTTAAATTTCAAACTTTATCAAGTTATTCAAAAATAAATTTCATCTTTGAAATTTTATTTCAAAAGCTTTTCACATTTAACCCGATTCCATTTCAAACTATTTGAATTTAAATTCAAATTCAAAACTATTTTCAAAAATCTGTGACTTAATCGATTTCCTCGTGAAATCCATATTTGTGTGTGTATGGTGTGGTCCAGGGGTTTAACACAATAGTGCAACATCATTCAATCATCATAGATCAAAACACAGAAATGTAGTTGATAAGCGATATAAATTATAACGCTTACCGCCCATTCACATATTCACAGATAATATACAGATGCAAATAAATATACACAGCTCAATCCGCAGAACAAAATATCACAAATCAGATATATCACAAAAACATCAGACATCGGGAACATCAACAATTCAACCATTCAATAAGATCTAAACATTTATAGGTAAAATTTATAAATCAACTGATTAATTAGATCAGATGTATTACTTGTCATTAATCCTGGTTACTTAACATAAGTTAATTTCAAATCATCTGAGATAACTTTCTCTTTTTATTTATTAACTAAACGCCTTTAATTTATGAATCAATTGATCTTTTACTTCTAAATTAATCTTAGTTAATAACCTTTATTAACGATTAAAATTTCTTTAATTGCTTTGCTAAAAAAATTCACTCATATTGATCATTATTGATTATAAATTGAATAACCATTAAGCACACATTAATTAATTCTTTTATTAATTTCAAAACATCAAATAAATCACTTCTTAATTATCTTTAAGATCAATTCCTTTATCTTAATTTATTATCAATTAATAACCTTAATTTTTTATTAATAAAACTTAATTACCCATTATTAATTGTTACTTACTTAATTAATCATTGAAAAAAAATTTATTAAATCACTTGAGTAATTAACTATAAATCATTCATTAATTAACTTAAGTGGTCAATTACAAATTTATTTATTACTTATAATCCATCACTGATTACAATTAAAAGTAATTATTCTTAATTTCTTTCTCAAAATAATCAATTAATATTAATTATTTAACTTAATTAACATTTTTAAAGGAATCTTCTTTAACTTTTGAAACCAATTTATTACTAATTACAAATTTATATGTTAATAAGTTTTATACTTATCTTATATTAATTACTTAATTAGAATAATAATTAAGAGCTTAAAACATTTTAAAGTATTAACTAAAATAATTAAAACTTGTATTAAATTTCTAACTTAAAACTGTTAAACATTTTTAAGATTTACAGTGTTTAAAGTTGTTGAAAAACTATTTACTGAACTTTACTTAAAAAAAAAAGTATACAACTACAGTTTTGAAAGTAGAAGCACCGAGTACTTCCCTTATTAAACTCGAGTAATACTTGGAGCCTCTCACCAGTTTCACTCGAGACACACTCCTTCACACGTCCTTCCTCTTCTTCTTTTTTTCTTAAGTATAAACTGCTGAACACTTCTTTTTAAAACGTGAGCAGCCCCACCTGACACGAGACCCAACGTGTGCACGTGTACGCTGGATCGAGTCGCCGCCGACCATCCCCAAAACCTCCGACACGTCGCCAACAACATCTACGACAAATCCAAACTTCCAATTCGTCGACATCCTCATGAATTCAAAATCGAGCTATTGAGCTCAACCTGGAAACTAAAACAAGTTGCCTAAATCAAGTCCGTGCCGACGATCTCGACCTCCGGTCACCCCGCCACTTTGACCTAGCCTCACCCAAAGACCTACTCACCTTTTCCCTTTGGTCTCGTGAAACCCGATCATCCATAGACACCTCGGTAGCCATTTAAACTCAGACAACAAAAATTAGCAATCAAACCCTAATTCTACTTCGTCTCATCAACTCGTGCAATGGAAAATTTATTCAACAATTTTCCTGAAATCGTCGATCAACCAACTAGCTTCAAACAAAAATCCAGCACCTAAGATTTACTCGATCACCTGAATTTGATTAAAATGCGTATCATGTTCTACTGTGAACTGCTCATGGCATACACAACTAAAAATCACCATTTTCATTTTAAAAATCATAGCTTTAGGTAAGGATTCAAGTTATATTCGTGAATCACTGTTTTGTTGAATTCGAAATCTCCAAGTTTTAAAGTTTCATCGGTAAAAGTTTTATTTTTCCTCCTGTATACATCTATACTTCAAAAAAAAATATTTTTAAATCATAATTCTTACTTGAATACACAACTTTGCTTTTGACATCACATCCTAACACTAAGTAGATGATGAGAAATTGGATTTCTTGGTTGTCATATACCCTGTGAATTAGCAGAGGATGATAATTTACAGAGCATTGAATACAGGAATCAACATACAAAGCAACATCCAGATAGATATAAATATATATATAAATTAAAATAACTTGAGTTTTAAATCACTTGTTTACTCACTTTAGTCTGAGAAGAAGAACAGAGCTCATCATTCATGTTGAAACAGGCTTGAGATTTTATTTGCTGAAGCTTCCCTCTTTGATTCTCTGATTGGTATTGTTGATTTGTTTTGTTCAAGTTGTTTCTCATTTCAGTTTTACTCAGCTTTTGTAAGTGAACGAACTGAAATGAATTTTGTTTGAAGTATGGAAAGAAGCTACTAGTTGATATCACTTTGTACAGGTGATAGAATAGTGTTTGTACAATACTAGGCATGCTTGCATTATAATGTTTCATTTGTACAACAGGGAATGTTATTAGTTTATACCTTCAAGGACAGAGATCTTTTCTTTTGTTCCTTCTTTACTTTACATTGTTTAACTAGGCTGAGATTCCTATAAACAAATGGAGGCCGAAAATCTTATTTCAGTGGCTAAAGATAGTGGCATTAACTGCCTTGTACAGTATCTCAGAGACAATTTCCTTTGCTTTGTTGGCTATGCAAACGTTTGGTGGCTGAAGTGATTTTGTATTACTTTTCTTTGTTTTCTTTTACTTTGTTCTTTCCAACCTATACTTATTCAACTTTGTTTTATGCTTTGTCATATTTCTTTACTTCTTGTACTCGGCTGCTATGACATGCTAGGGTGCTAAAGATATTACATTTGCTTTGTTTCTATTTGTAAGTTTTGTATATGTACTTACTTGCCTTATAGGCTACAGCCTACATACTTTTTGTTTTATAGATTTTCTTACCTGCATACATGTTCTACTTGATGGCTAATAGTGTTGATGTGGTGGCTGCATTTATGTTTTGGTGGAACGAGTTGAAATGAAGAGGAAGGTTGACATATAGGAGATATGTATAAGGTCATATTCTTGTACAACAGGTACAAGATTCTTTTTTTTATTATTATATGCTCTGAGATTTCCCATTTCAAAGTGTTGCTACAAAGATATGTTGAGGCTTGCATTTCTTTTAACTCGGCTGATGTGAGGTGTTGTGCACCTAGATATCTTGCTTGTACTTGTTTTATACATATTTTTATTTTTATTTTTTTGTTCTTTTACTTGCACTTCTATTTTATTCTTGCTTTGTTCCTTCTTGTCTCGGCTGCATATTTTCTCTTTGTTTGTTTCCTTGCATTTATTAGCTTGTTTTTATTTGTTTATGCAGTATTGTAAATAAATTTCTATTTTAATTATGTTGTTTGAATTTAGCTATACGTTACTTTATCTTTTATAAATTTATCTTATTATATATCTATTTGATTTGTCAAATTTATTTTCTAGCTTAAATATTTATTTTAACTTTAATGCTAATTGTTTTAATTTACATTTCGTATTTCAATTCCAAGAATCCAAAGTTGAATTCAAATTTTATTCTGAAATTTGTTCAAAATTTACATTAACTATCAATTTAAATAAAATTCAAAATTGGGGTCGTTACAGACTTTCCCCCTTAAAAAGAATTTCATCCTCGAAATTCGCCAGAGAGAGATAACGAAGATAGATGAAAGATAGAGAAACAATTTCAATATTTTTTTCAGTTTAAAACTAAAGTATATCTATCAACCATATCAACCAAAGCAACCAATTCATCCAAACAAACAATTTTGGCCAAATTGGAGTTTATGTCCCATATTAATATCTCGAATTTCCTTCCTGGATCTACCAGGAACTATCAAAGAATTGAAAAGAGACGCTGAACAAAGAGATTGAACTGTTGTTACAGAGTATCGACCATTTATAGTCGTATTTCCCCGTCCCTATCGCGTCCTCTTCGCGCACTCATACTCACTATCAGTGGATAGTAAGAGAATTTACCGAGGCATTCAAACGGATATCTTAGGGATTACTCATTCTAGGGTTTACTTCACCCTATCTCTAATGAGCTACTTAATGTGTTATACTACTGAGCTAAAGTTCAACCTTAGCTCTGATACCAAATGTAACGTCTCGAATTTTGCCCGCTCGAAAATCAACATCCATACTTCATATCGTATTCGAATGCCATAGATTCGACCGTATCAAATCCGATTCGTCGGAGCTTATAACAACATTAAGTAAATAACACAGCGGAATAAAAGAATAATACATTGATATACAGCTTTGATACAATATCTGACACAACAGATGATCCAATAGATATCAATATACATCAAAGTAATGATACAATAGAATAGCAGTGGAAAGCAAAATAGATAAAAACAGCAGCGGATAATCTCCATCTCCAAAGCTCCAATCCAGCAATAGCTCGAACTCCCATAGATAAGCAAGTGCAGTCCATATCCAAAGACTAAACTAGCTCCAGATAAAATCTACTGAACCTAAGTATCTGAAAAACCCAACTCTAGACTGCTCGTGTAGAAAATAATGAGCACCCAGAGTTTAGGAAAGGAACAATAAACTCCGGATCAGTCATGGGACTGGTGTGAGCAACAAAAACAGTTTATCCTTTAAAACATTCAACAAAAGATTTTCAAAGTCAATTCGAAATGCTTTTTGAAAATGAAACTACCATAAGACCTCCCACCACACACACAATGCAAACGCAGACTTGGAGGAGATTTCTTCTTATGATAGTCAAACATGCTTAATACGCAGAAAATTTCTTTGATATTATTATTATAAGTGCACGGTGCAGAAAAGCATTTCGAAAGTAGAATATTAATCTTAGCCAGCATAGGTACCATTATATTATGCCCGCTATAGCTACCATATTAGATGGCAGGTTCTACAACTAATACCGTACAGGGTTTCGTATTGAAGATTGGATTTCCAACAAATGGTCAGGCCAAGGAACTTCCCATTGCCACATGGAAACGCCTCTGGAAGGACGTCCCGAGAACCTAACCGGATCTCTGCCAACACAAGGTCGGGTTACCCCTAACTGGGTAACAACTGACACGAGTATGCCATCCCCCGGTCCTTTAGGACCTTTAACTGAGCGCTCGATAACCAACATCACACCATAATAAGTAGAGTATTTTCCACATGAGTAAGTATCTGGGCTCCATACCATGATACCACCCTTTTCCAGAAGGAAATGAACATACCCTGAAGGGGCGCTACCCCCTAATAACCTTGCCGCATCTTTCCTGTTTTGACCATCCGGGGTGTGAGGTTCCACGAAGTCACGTCCACAAAGCCACGCTTTGGTACAAAGCCATGCTTTGGGTCAACAAATGATCAAAGTAATGATCACAAAGATAAATGATCAAACAAATGATCCTATCACAAATGATCAAACAATGATCATTTCACAGCAACACTTAGCATGTCACATTACCAAATTGGGAATATATCGCTGATGACCTTCAACTACATAACCTCTGAGCTCGTACGTCTCAGAGAAGGGTGTTAAGCTAAAAGAATAAATTCTTCGCCACCAACATAAATGTATTTGAAAGAAATCTGCTTTATATCTCAAAATGTAATGTCAGACACACAATCCATACAAGTCTGTTCCGGGTTCGAACAAAACCGAAGGCACTTCCAAAGAAGCCCTTGCAATCCGGATAATCCCTAATCACGTCCGGATTTCCCATCACATATGGAGATCTCTATACCGGGGATCAGCCAGTGCAGAGACAATCGACAAGAAATCTTTTCGTTTTCGAAAATATCCGGTCTTCACCACCGGTCTTCAAATACTATCCATAACGACGTATCACATATTCGGAATGGGATATATGACACAAAGGTCCTCACCCGGCTAAACCGAATAGTGAGCGCAATATTTAAAACATATGGATATGGGATTTCAATTAAGTCACAACTTAATAATTCAAAACTTTCTTCCAAATGGTTAAACAATTTACCATTTCAAATCTTTAAACAAAAAGATTCATTTCACAAAGATCAATTCATAGATTTCCAAAACAATTTCATTTCTATAGGATTTACCCATTAAATCTTTAAATCAATGATTTAACTTATTGTTTCAAACCGTTTCCAAAACTTGGAAGTCATTTTCATTTTCAAACTTGAAATTCTTTTTAACACAAATTGGACGTTCATTTCTTATGTAAAAGCCTTTATTATGTGAAAACAGACAGTTTTCGTTTCAGAAAAATCCAATTAATTTACACGAGTTAAAGTTCTCAATTTATGTTCATATTTCCAAATTATTACATTTTAAAATGATTTAACCCATATATAACTGGTATAACATCTTTAACCCCTAGTTTCAAATTATAGAATTCAGTTTCACATTTTGAATTTAAATTTAAATCAAATTATTTAAATTTCAAACTTTATCAAGTTATTCAAAAATAAATTTCATCTTTGAAATTTTATTTCAAAAGCTTTTCACATTTAACCCGATTCCATTTCAAACTATTTGAATTTAAAAATTCAAATTCAAAACTATTTTCAAAAATCTGTGACTTAATCGATTTCCTCGTGAAATCCATATTTGTGTGTGTATGGTGTGGTCCAGGGGTTTAACACAATAGTGCAACATCATTCAATCATCATAGATCAAAACACAGAAATGTAGTTGATAAGCGATATAAATTATAACGCTTACCGCCCATTCACATATTCACAGATAATATACAGATGCAAATAAATATACACAGCTCAATCCGTAGAACAAAATATCACAAATCAGATATATCACAAAAACATCAGACATCGGGAACATCAACAATTCAACCATTCAATAAGATCTAAACATTTATAGGTAAAATTTATAAATCAACTGATTAATTAGATCAGATGTATTACTTGTCATTAATCCTGGTTACTTAACATAAGTTAATTTCAAATCATCTGAGATAACTTTCTCTTTTTATTTATTAACTAAACACCTTTAATTTATGAATCAATTGATCTTTTACTTCTAAATTAATCTTAGTTAATAACCTTTATTAACGATTAAAATTTCTTTAATTGCTTTGCTAAAAAAATTCACTCATATTGATCATTATTGATTATAAATTGAATAACCATTAAGCACACATTAATTAATTCTTTTATTAATTTCAAAACATCAAATAAATCACTTCTTAATTATCTTTAAGATCAATTCCTTTATCTTAATTTATTATCAATTAATAACCTTAATTTTTTATTAATAAAACTTAATTACCCATTATTAACTGTTACTTACTTAATTAATCATTGAAAAAAAAATTATTAAATCACTTGAGTAATTAACTATAAATCATTCATTAATTAACTTAAGTGGTCAATTACAAATTTATTTATTACTTATAATCCATCACTGATTACAATTAAAAGTAATTATTCTTAATTTCTTTCTCAAAATAATCAATTAATATTAATTATTTAACTTAATTAACATTTTTAAAGGAATCTTCTTTAACTTTTGAAACCAATTTATTACTAATTACAAATTTATATGTTAATAAGTTTTATACTTATCTTATATTAATTACTTAATTAGAATAATAATTAAGAGCTTAAAACATTTTAAAGTATTAACTAAAATAATTAAAACTTGTATTAAATTTCTAACTTAAAACTGTTAAACATTTTTAAGATTTACAGTGTTTAAAGTTGTTGAAAAACTATTTACTGAACTTTACTTAAAAAAAAAAGTATACAACTACAGTTTTGAAAGTAGAAGCACCGAGTACTTCCCTTATTAAACTCGAGTAATACTTGGAGCCTCTCACCAGTTTCACTCGAGACACACTCCTTCACACGTCCTTCCTCTTCTTCTTTTTTTCTTAAGTATAAACTGCTGAACACTTCTTTTTAAAACGTGAGCAGCCCCACCTGACACGAGACCCAACGTGTGCACGTGTACGCTGGATCGAGTCGCCGCCGACCATCCCCAAAACCTCCGACACGTCGCCAACAACATCTACGACAAATCCAAACTTCCAATTCGTCGACATCCTCATGAATTCAAAATCGAGCTATTGAGCTCAACCTGGAAACTAAAACAAGTTGCCTAAATCAAGTCCGTGCCGACGATCTCGACCTCCGGTCACCCCGCCACTTTGACCTAGCCTCACCCAAAGACCTACTCACCTTTTCCCTTTGGTCTCGTGAAACCCGATCATCCATAGACACCTCGGTAGCCATTTAAACTCAGACAACAAAAATTAGCAATCAAACCCTAATTCTACTTCGTCTCATCAACTCGTGCAATGGAAAATTTATTCAACAATTTTCCTGAAATCGTCGATCAACCAACTAGCTTCAAACAAAAATCCAGCACCTAAGATTTACTCGATCACCTGAATTTGATTAAAATGCGTATCATGTTCTACTGTGAACTGCTCATGGCATACACAACTAAAAATCACCATTTTCATTTTAAAAATCATAGCTTTAGGTAAGGATTCAAGTTATATTCGTGAATCACTGTTTTGTTGAATTCGAAATCTCCAAGTTTTAAAGTTTCATCGGTAAAAGTTTTATTTTTCCTCCTGTATACATCTATACTTCAAAAAAAAATATTTTTAAATCATAATTCTTACTTGAATACACAACTTTGCTTTTGACATCACATCCTAACACTAAGTAGATGATGAGAAATTGGATTTCTTGGTTGTCATATACCCTGTGAATTAGCAGAGGATGATAATTTACAGAGCATTGAATACAGGAATCAACATACAAAGCAACATCCAGATAGATATAAATATATATATAAATTAAAATAACTTGAGTTTTAAATCACTTGTTTACTCACTTTAGTCTGAGAAGAAGAACAGAGCTCATCATTCATGTTGAAACAGGCTTGAGATTTTATTTGCTGAAGCTTCCCTCTTTGATTCTCTGATTGGTATTGTTGATTTGTTTTGTTCAAGTTGTTTCTCATTTCAGTTTTACTCAGCTTTTGTAAGTGAACGAACTGAAATGAATTTTGTTTGAAGTATGGAAAGAAGCTACTAGTTGATATCACTTTGTACAGGTGATAGAATAGTGTTTGTACAATACTAGGCATGCTTGCATTATAATGTTTCATTTGTACAACAGGGAATGTTATTAGTTTATACCTTCAAGGACAGAGATCTTTTCTTTTGTTCCTTCTTTACTTTACATTGTTTAACTAGGCTGAGATTCCTATAAACAAATGGAGGCCGAAAATCTTATTTCAGTGGCTAAAGATAGTGGCATTAACTGCCTTGTACAGTATCTCAGAGACAATTTCCTTTGCTTTGTTGGCTATGCAAACGTTTGGTGGCTGAAGTGATTTTGTATTACTTTTCTTTGTTTTCTTTTACTTTGTTCTTTCCAACCTATACTTATTCAACTTTGTTTTATGCTTTGTCATATTTCTTTACTTCTTGTACTCGGCTGCTATGACATGCTAGGGTGCTAAAGATATTACATTTGCTTTGTTTCTATTTGTAAGTTTTGTATATGTACTTACTTGCCTTATAGGCTACAGCCTACATACTTTTTGTTTTATAGATTTTCTTACCTGCATACATGTTCTACTTGATGGCTAATAGTGTTGATGTGGTGGCTGCATTTATGTTTTGGTGGAACGAGTTGAAATGAAGAGGAAGGTTGACATATAGGAGATATGTATAAGGTGATATTCTTGTACAACAGGTACAAGATTCTTTTTTTTATTATTATATGCTCTGAGATTTCCCATTTCAAAGTGTTGCTACAAAGATATGTTAAGGCTTGCATTTCTTTTAACTCGGCTGATGTGAGGTGTTGTGCACCTAGATATCTTGCTTGTACTTGTTTTATACATATTTTTATTTTTATTTTTTTGTTCTTTTACTTGCACTTCTATTTTATTCTTGCTTTGTTCCTTCTTGTCTCGGCTGCATATTTTCTCTTTGTTTGTTTCCTTGCATTTATTAGCTTGTTTTTATTTGTTTATGCAGTATTGTAAATAAATTTCTATTTTAATTATGTTGTTTGAATTTAGCTATATGTTTCTTTATCTTTTATAAATTTATCTTATTATATATCTATTTGATTTGTCAAATTTATTTTCTAGCTTAAATATTTATTTTAACTTTAATGCTAATTGTTTTAATTTACATTTCGTATTTCAATTCCAAGAATCCAAAGTCGAATTCAAATTTTATTTCAAAATTTGTTCAAAATTTACATTAACTATCAATTTAAATAAAATTCAAAATTGGGGTCGTTACAAAAACAGTGGAAACAAAATGAATATCATGCATTACTTTACAGATGTAACATCATCCTAATATCCATTACTACATTAAAGTATTTTTTATACATATATCACAACTCCAAATAGAATAACAAGTGATCATATATCCGAAAAAGTCTTCAAAGGAATGAAGCGATATCAAACTTCCAAAAACTAAGCACCTTGATATCCAAAAGCTCCAAAAATGTTTCCAAGATAAAAGCCTCCAAAATACTGCTAACACCAAAACACGGAAACCTGCTACTAGGCTGCCCGTGTGAAAATGATGGGCACCCAGAGTTTAGAAAGGAAACAATAAACTTGGGGTCAGTCATGAGACTGGTATGAGTAAACAAAAACAGTTGCTTTTAAATAAAACAGATTTATACAAGAAAATCCGGTATGCTTTGGAAAATGAAACTACCATAATACCTCCCGCCACACACACAATATAATCGCAGAATTGGAGGAGATTTCTTTTTATGATAGTCAAAAATGCTTGATATGGGAAAAATTCTTCGATATTATTACTAGTACATGGTGTGGAAAAACATTTTGAAAGTATAATATTAATCTTAGCTAGCGTACAACCATTATTGTATGCCTAATATAGCTATCATGTTTTGTGGCAAGTTACCGCCACGCTGCATGGCAGGCAATACTACTAAAACCGTACATGGCTCGTATTGTTTCTTTGGATTTTTCCAACAAATGGTCAGGCTAAGGAACTTCCTACTTCCACATGGGTACGCCTCTGGAGGGACGTTCCGAGAACTTACCCGGCTCTCTGCCAACACAAGGCCGTGTTACCTCTGTAACTAGGTAACTACTACTCGTGTATGCCACCTCCCAGTCGTTTGCGATCTTTATCCGAGGGCCCTCTACCACAAAGAAACAACCACACAGTAAATGAGATTGTAGCAACCACATAGGTAAAATATCTAGGCTCCATGCCATGATACTACCTTTTTTTCCGAAGGAAATGACATACCCTAAAGGGCACGACCCTCATAACCATGCCGCATCTTTCCTGTTTCGACCATTTTCGGGGTGTGAGGTCCAGTAAGGTCTCGTCAACAAAGCTACGCTTTACACGAAAGCCATGCTTTGATCACAAATAATCAACAATGATTATCAATACACATCAGCACTTAACATGCCATCCTACCGAATTGGGAGTATATCGCTGATAACCTTCAACTACATAACCTCTGAGCTCGTACGTCTCAGAGAAGTCTGTTAAGCTAAGAGAATAGATTCTCCGCCACCAACAGATATGTATTTGAAAGAAATATGCTTTACATCTCAAAGTGTAGTGTCAGACATACAACCATACAAGTCTATTCTAGGTTCGAACAGAACCGAAGGCACTTCGCCCAATAAAGCAAGAAGCCCTTGCAAATCCAGGTATCCACAATCCCGATCGGACTTTCCATCACTTAAGGAATCTCTATACCGTAGCTACTCGATGCAGAGACAATCGATAGGTTATCCTATTGTTCCCGCAAATACCTTGTCTTCAACACCAGTCTTCAAATGCTGTTCATTTCGTCGTATCATTATTCATAATGGGTTATATGACACAAAGGCCCTCTAATGAACGCTCAACCTTAAAATGCGTGGATGAATCAATTACAAAGATTCACATTCAGGGTTCGATGTGGGTTTCGGATAACTAACTGGAATCCGACTCCCTGTCGCATCGAAGTTTAAATGCTGTTTTACGGGCAAAGAGGTTTTCACATCAATACAGAATTAAATCACAAATCACAGTTCAGCACAGAGCAACTCACATCACATAGTATCACAACTACAACAGAAATATCAATCCAATTATCACAAATCTTAGTTAACTTTATTAATTAATTATTACTTAATTAATTATTTTAATTCACTACCAGTTATAAATTAATTAACTTTAATTATCTAATTAACAATTTTTAATTTCAAATTAATTAGATACTTAATTATTAATTAACCAATCTTTAATTACAATTAGAGATTAATCATTCTTAATTACTTTCCAAACAATTAATTAATAATAATTGTTTATCTTAATTAACACTTTAAAAATCTTCCTTAATAACTTTGAGATCAAGTTATTATTAATTTGAAAACTTTAATGTTAATTACATTAAATACTTAACTTAAGTTAATTACTTAATCAGAATATTAATTAAGATTTTAGAAACATTGTTAAGCATTTTCCTCAAATAATTAAACTTGTAATAAATTTTTAACCTCAATTTGTCAAACATTAATTGTTGTAATTACTTAAAATTTGTTTAAAAGGTTTGCTTAACTTACTTTTATTATACTACAGGTTTGGGAAATCAACCCGAGCGAAATGCCGGTTTACTCGAGTAACAACTCGAATTCCTCTGTACTTTTCCCCGAGTTTCTCTTCTCCTCCTCTCGTGCTTTTTTTTTCTAACTTAAGTTTAAACTTAAACAACTACTGAAACAATCCCACTCGAACGCGAGAAAACCCGAGCCAACCCATCTCCAACTCGAGCACTCCTTCGAGTTTCTCCCAAGCCCAAAACTTCCTGACCCAAAATCGATGTCGTGCACGTGCACGGCGTCACGACGCCGCTCCGATGGACTTCATGACCTTCGGCAAGTCACGAAACTTACATACACTCGAAATCAAAGTTCGATTCGAAGCCAAAAACTCAAAAACGAAATTTAGCCTTACGCTCGACACTGTAACTCGAACTCACCAACACGAAAACGTTTCGTCCCCTCGCGCCGTTCGCCAGAAAATTCACGACTCCGACTTCATGTTGTTGATACCCCACTCTACACCCCCTCTCAATTTCGTGCAGCTCGATCACTCCAAGAAGATGCAATTATCTTTCCACTGTCCATGCCCAAAACTTGAATACCAACCCTAAATTGAACTCGTGCTACCAATTTATGCAATAGAAATTTTTTTTCGACAATTTTCGTGAAATCATCCATGGCCAAGCAAGCTTCAAGCAAAATCTTAACACTCAATAATTCCTTGATCGATGGCAATGGCCGAAAAAGCATTTTCGGTTCAACATGGAACTGCACTCAAAATACTTCACTAAAAACCACCATTTTTGTTTTAAAAATCTTGTTTTGCATTGAGGATTCAAGTTGTAAAATTGAATTAGTATTTTAAAACACTTAGATTCAACCTATAATTATATGTTGTACTGTAAAACAAACTTCCCAGATGATATGCTTCACTAACATGTTGAAAACAAATTTATACATATTAATTTATGTTTAAGCAACTGATTTTACTTTAAACTGTAATACTATAAATGGCTTGATGCAGAAGTTTTGAATTCTTTTTATTAACTATTTCACTCTATAACTACAACAGAGAAGAACAGTTAGACAAAGTTTTCACAGAACACTTCCTATATACATACAGAACTTCATAAGAAATTTATATATGTAAACCATATTTCTCAGGAAGATCCTACACAGATTTAAATTTGTTTAGGTCTTTTAAAATATGTTTACTCACCGGAAATGATTTTGAAATAGAGAGCATTTCTGTTGTGAAAACCTGTAGTTTTTTTCTTTCTTTTTTTTCTTTTCAGCAGATTGTATTTGAATTTGAAAATATGGTGATGTTTATGTTTTTTTTTGGCTTTACTATGTTATTGAATGAACAGTTATATGTAGATATATATAAAGAAAGCAGTTTTGTATAAAGATAGGTATTACTAGTACAGCTTATTTCTTTTTTTTTCAGATATTTTTTTTCTTCCTTTGGTGGCTGAAATGATTTTATTTGTGCTGAGAAGATAGTCATTAAATGCTTATGTTCCCATTTTTGTTTACGTGTAATCCTATTTTCTTTTGTATGTACATTTTTTGTTTAACCTATAGATATTTTTTCTTAGCCTTGCATACATTTTTTTCTTTATATCTTCTTGCTTACACCAAATCCACATGCAAATCTATATGTATTTCATTATGTTATTTTTTACTAGAATTATCTTATTTTAACACAAATTCTTGTTTTTATAATTTTATTATTATTATCTATTTAAAGCTTAAACTACCAAATATTTTATTTATATCCATATATCCTTGTAATATTAATATTAATAATATTTTATTTCTTTTGAAACTTTTCAAATTAACTTTCAAAAGTTCAAACAAGTTACCAAATTCAAATTAATAAATTTTGGGATGTTACATCCCAATAGAAATATTTCATTTGGGACATGAATTTGAATTGGTCCTGTTTGGACCAAGATAAGGGAATTTCTTTAGTGACTAAGTAGTTCACTATATTATCGTACCATGGATCGATAGAAATTGAAAGGAGGTGTTCATTGGGGAAGTTTTCATTGATTGGCAAAGAAGATGGTGCGTTCGGAAGACGAGACAAGTGATCAGCTATGACATTATTGAATCTTTTTTTGTCCTTGATTATAAGATCAAACTCTTGCAATAAAAGGATCCAACGAATCAAACGTGATTTAGCATCTTTTTTAGCGAAGAGATATCAAAGCGCAGAGTGGTCCATGTACACAGTAATGTGTGAACTTATCAAGTAAGGTCGAAACTTTTCGAGCGCAAAAATGACAGCTAGAAGCTATTTTTCAGTTATGGTGTAGTTGAGTTGAGCGTCGTTCAAGGTTATGCTAGCATAGTAGATAACATGAAAGATATTATTGATGCGTTGTCCTAACACAGCACCAACCGCAAAGTTAGAAGCGTCACACATTATAGCAAAAGAAAGATCCCAATTGGGTGTGCAAATAATTGGAGCAGAAAAGAGTTCGTTTTTGAGACGTTCAAAAGAAGAGATACAATCAGAGTTAAAATCAAAAGAAACGTCTTTTCCAAGAAGAGTCGTTAAAGGACAAACGATTTTGCTAAAGTCTTTCACAAAGCGTCGGTAAAAAACAGCGTGTCCTAGAAATGATCGAATGTCCTTAACATATTTGGGAATGTGTAGATTTGCAATGACAATGATTTTTGCTTTATCTACATCAATGCCTTTATTTGAGATGATATGGCCAAGGACTATGCCTTGTTTGACCATAAAGTGGCATTTTTTCCAATTCAAAGTCAAATGTTTTTCTTTGCATCGACTTAAAACCAACTCGAAATGATGTAAACAATCGGAAAAAGAATCGCCAAAGATGGAGAAATCATCCATGAAAAATTTTAAAAAGCGCTTAATCATGTCAGAAAAGATGCCAACCATGCATCATTGGAAAGTAGCAGGAGCGTTACAAAGTCCAAATGGCATATGTCGATAAGCAAAGGTACCAATGGACATGTGAAAGTCATTTCTCTTGGTCTTCGGGAGCGGTTGGAATTTGTTTATAGCCAAACTAACCATCAAGGAAGTAGTAGAATTTGTGGCCGGCTAAACGTTCGAGCATTTGGTGAATAAAAGGAAGAGAGAAGTGATCCTTACATGTTGCGGCATTTAGTTTTCTATAGTCAATGCAAACACGCCACCTCATTTGAGTACGAGTTGGAATAAGTTCTTTTGAATCGTTCTTGACAACAGTTAGCATGAACTTTTTCGGTATAACATGAATTGGGCTAACCCATGGACTATCAGAGATTAGGTAAATGATTCCATTGTCGAGAATTTTAAGAATTTCATCATGCACCGCATCTTGCATATTTGGATTAAGCCTTCGTTGCACGTCATTAACAGGCTTGCCATCGTCGATTAAATGGATGTGATGTTGAACAAGAGCGGGACTAATTCCCTTTATATCGGAGATCGACCATCCCATGCTACCTTGTTTTTCGAAAGAATAGAGAGAAGAGAAATTTCTTGGTCAAGAGAAAGATTATTAGAAATTATGACAGGACAAGTTTCATTTTCACTTAAGTACGCATACTCAAGGTGATCGGGAAGTGGTTTGAGGTCCAACTTTGGGAGTTTTTCGATCAAAGAATTGGATTGAGATTCGGACTCAACTGGAAGCAATTCAAAAGAAAAAGTGTATTCAATCTTGTTGGGAATTTTGTGAAACAATTTTTCATACTCGGCCTCGCATTCATCATTAAGATCAAGTGTCTCGTTTTCAAAGTTTTCGTGAATGACACTAACTTCCAACGTTTGGTCATGAGGTTCATTCGATTGGCTTTCAGGATTGAAAATGTTGAGATCCAAAGTCATATTTCCAAAAGAGATTTTCATAGATCCGTTATGACAATTGATTAAGGCATTTGAGGTGGTTAAGAATGGTCGGCCTAAAATCAATGGAATTTGACTCACAGGGTTTGTCAGGGGTTGTGTTTCAAGAACGATAAAGTCAACGAGGAACGTGAATTGCCCTGATCGAATGAGCACGTCCTCGATTTCTCCCACGGGATTCTTAATGGAATAATCGGCGAATTGAAGCATGACTTTTGTGGTTTGAACTCACCTAAGCCTAATTGTTCATACACGGAGTATGGAATCAAGTTGACACTTGCATCCAATTCTATCAAACATTGGTTAATCATCTTATCTTCGATTGTACATGAAATTGTAGGGCATCCAGGATCTTTGTATTTTACGGGCATGGATTGGGACAAGACTTCACTCAAACTGGCGGCTAAGAAGACTTTTTTGGGTACTTGAGTGTGTCGCTTTGGGTACACATGTCCTTATGAAATTTCGTGTAAGTGGGGACTTGTTGAACAATGTCAATAAGCAGGATATTAACTTTCACTTGTTTAAAAATTTCCAACATCTTTTCCATTTGGTCCGAGTGTTTTTTTGGTTGAAGACGATGTGGAAATGGAACAGATGCTTGGCAGGCTGGTCTACTAGAGTAGAAGAATAATTTTGATTGGCATTTAATTCAATGTTTGGCTCCACGTTTCGTTCAGATTCGTTCGTTTGTTTTAGAAGTGATGAGAGAGGTTTCCGATAAATCATTTGGATTAACGACTTGATTATCGATTTGTTTACCGGAACGTAGAGTTGTGATAACATTCAATTGGGTGACATTGCTATTTTGAACAACATGGGCTTGATATGAATTTGCGTTTCGATTTCTGGGATTTGAAATGGGCTGGCTTGGGAATGCTCCTCGTTCTCGTTCACTTATAGACGTGGCTAATTGACTCATTTTCATTTTGAGATTTGCAATCGATTAGTTTGTATTTTGCATATATGAGGTCAATAAATTTTGCAAATTGTTGTTTGATTGAAGGCTTTTAGTAGTTACCTTAGCCAACGTTTCAAGAGTTTTCTCAACCAAAGTTAAATGTTTATCGTCTTGGAGAGGATGAGCAGCATTTGGTTGAAAATTTGATTGTTGTGGTTGATTATGAGATGGACCACAAAGTTTGGTTGAAAATTGGTTGGCTGAAAAGGGGGATTCGAAGCATTATTCAGGAATGCTTGAAAATTGGGACGAATCGTATCCGTGTTAGGATTGTTTTGGTTTCAAGAAAAAATTTGATGATTTTTCCAACCAGCATTGTCATTGGAGAAAATAGATCGTTTTTGGCTTTATTGAAAGCATTGATTTGTTCGACCGAATTGGGACACTGATCGACTATATGATTAGGATCGTTGCTTTTGTAACACATCGGCTGGAAAGCTTGATTCATTTGATTCGGTGAGAAAATGTCATTGAATTTTTTAATCATTGCGTCGATCTTAGCTTCCAAAGCAAAAGAAGATCCTATCGAATGTGCACTCGATCGTGAATAAATTGATTTTTCATTCGAACGTTCCCATTGGGATGATTTTTCAGTGAGATTTTCAAGAAATTTCCAAGCATCATCGTGATGTTGGGCAAGAAATTTGCCTTGGCGAATTGGTTCAAGCATGATTCGTGAGCTGTTTTCGAGTCCATCGTACAAGATTTGGAAAATCCCCCATTTTTCGAAGTTATGGTGTGGACATTTTAACAAAAGCTCTTTGAATCTTTCAAAATATTTTCCAAATGGTTCTCCCTTGAGTTGATGAAAATTTACAATTTCGTTTCGGATTCTACTCGTTTTTTTCCAAGGGATAGAAATTTTTCAAGAAAGCTTTTACGAATTCTTCTCAAGTTTTAATCGCGTTCGATGGTATGCTGTACAACAATTTTTCAGCGTGATCCGTAAGAGCGAATGGGATTAATCGAAGTTTGATTGCATCGTCGAAAGTTGTTGGAGTTTAATGGTTGCGCAAACATGTTTGAATTTAGTTAAGAAAATGTATGGGCCACTGTGCTCGAAATTGCCAAATTTTGGAAGCGCGGCAATATGGTTTGAGTGAATTTCGAAATCGTTACCCATAGGGGCGGGTAATAGGATGCATGATGGAATAGAAACTCTATCGAGAAAGATTCTATCCATAAGAGTTCAATGGGCATTCTCATTCGACATTTCAGGAGGATCTTTGTTCGAGTTAAACGATTAGCTGTTGAGTTGCAAGTCCAACGATTTGTTGTTGTGTCACGAGTCCAAGTACTCATGCACAAGTGAAAGTCGAGAAGAGAAAGAAGTTAGAATCGAGTTCGAAAAATAAAATAAGATTTGAAAAACGAAGTAACAAATTGTTTTTTTTTTAAGGAAGAAAAATATTTACCAATGAAATTTATTTTCAAAAGAGAATCTTTTTTTTTGGCTTTTCAAATTTTTAATGTGTTTTTTTATGTTTTTTTTTATTTTCAAATATTTACAAAAAGGATTTTTGTTTTTTTAGAAAATGGAAAATTGATTTTTTTTCTTGTTTTGGAATTTTCAATTTTTTTGTTTTTGAAAAGATTTTATATATTATTTTTTTTTGGATTTTTTTGAAAAGTCTCAAAGGGAAGGAAAAAGGATTTTTCTTTTTTATTTTTGGATTAAAAACTAAGTTAAGTAAACTTTACAATTTTTTTTGGATTTTGATTTTTTTGTTTTTTTAAATATGCATGAACTAATGTAACTAAATGAATGCAAATGACTTAATTACAGTTTTCTGTCCTTAGTAGCTCCCAACCCAAAATTGTATAATCACACTTAGTCTTAAATTAACAAAAATATTTCACAGCCAGGTAACGGGCAGGGGTTATCGGTGCACCATGAATCACCGTAGCAATGCAACTGAAGGTTTAAGTACCTTTAGAGGAACAACCACAATAATATTTAGGAATCACCGTAATATTTATAAATGATTATTACTCTGTCGTAGCCTAGACACCAAGAAATAAAATTGTTCAAAGAAAACAATTATGAAGATACAATTAAGCCCTAGATAAGCTCGTGACACCTTTAAATCAAATGTCTAACCTTCATTATTAGTTAAATTCTCCGATAAAATGCGATTTGTAGGCTAAGGAAAGAGTGATGAAATCTCTTACCTTATGTGAATTGAGGTTTTTCCCTTAGAAAAGAAACTAAGATGATATGAATGCAAAATAAAAATTAAACATGAATTTATAACGCAACTAAAATGAAGTTTGTTTTTGGATTTTAATTTTTTTATATATAAATGCAAATGAAAGCAGCCAACAATGGAATTTAAATTAAAAACAAGAGATGAAAGCACAATACCAGAGCGTGCAGATTATTAGCAATTTTTTTTAAGCGGCAAATTTTTGAGCAAGCAAGTTATTTTTGGTAAGCACTTCTTCTTTTTGGTATTCTGCTTTTGCAGCCTGAGAATAAAAACAAGATATATACAAGTTTTTTTTTACTTTTTAAAAGAGAAAAGGAAATAAAAATTTTAAAAGAAAAGGAAAGAAAATTTTTTTCAAAAGAAAATGATTTTTTTAATGAGAAGGAAAAAAGAATTTTTTACAAAAAGGAAAATGTATTATATATATACACACACACACTACAACAAAAATATTCTATTACAATGTCCATTTTACAACGGGCATCGGCTGCCCGTTGTAATAGTAGGCTATTACAACGGTCCATTCAGGCCCGTTGTAATAGATGTCTTATACAACGTCCTTTTGACAATGGGCAATGACTGCCCGTTGTAATAGAATGCTATTACAACGGTCCTTTCATGTTGTTGTAATAGATGTCAATTTTACAACGTTCACAAAATGCCTATCAATTTTACAACGGTCACAAAATGCCCGTTGTAAGGGGTGCCAATTTTATAACGGGCTAAAAATGACCATTGTAATAAGTGCCAATTTTATAACAGGCTAAAAATGCCCGTTGTAATAGGTGCCAATATTACACTGGTCATAAAATGCCCGTTGTAATAAATGTTTGTTGCCAATTTTTGACAGCCAATAATTAATAATTAAAATGAACTTTAACAATTAATAATTAAAATGAAATAATAATAATTTATAGTTTATAATAAATAATTAATATTAAATTAATCATAAATAATAATTAAATAAAAATACTTAAAAAATAATAATCAATAAGTAATCTTTAATATTTTGAAGTAATATTTATTATTTAGTATTTAATATTCATAAATTTCAAAAATAAAATTTTGAAGGTTTCATAAATTCAAAAATAAAAAATATTGAAATAAATTTAAAAATATTTATAAAATTAAGCTGTAATGTTCAGAAATAAAATCATTAAAATTTTAAATAATATAAGTTTTGCAAAATTTTGGAAATTTCCAATGGCATTATTATTTTGGTCAGATAAATAATATATTTATAATTTATATTAAAACACGATATTACATAATTTGAGCATTTCATTTTAGGACGGAGATTTGATAATTAACAAGTAATAATTAATAATTAGTAATTACGACTAATTTTTAATATTTGATAATTATTATTCAAAATTTCATAAAATTCTAAAATGTTTAAAAAACTTCAAAATTTGAAAAATACA
Organism: Allium cepa; assembly: GCA_030765085.1. Taxonomy (NCBI): domain Eukaryota; kingdom Viridiplantae; phylum Streptophyta; class Magnoliopsida; order Asparagales; family Amaryllidaceae; genus Allium; species Allium cepa. Next base: position 132,858,185 of record CM060934.1, read on the forward strand.
AGCTTTATGTTGCAAATTATTACTTTCATATGCATCTAAAGGGCTTCTTTTATAACTATCCTCTTTAACATGTTTTTTTGTTCCAAATAACTAAAATTTCGAAAAAACTTTCTTTTCCCTTCAATCTGAAGTATTTGGTTCCAACTCTAAAATATTTTCCCTCTATTCATTCACAACATATGTCTCATTTTTTATTTCACTCCTTTGACGATACACGTATTCATCTTCTCCAACAAAACCAAACCCTTCCACAACAATATACTATTCAAAGACTTCCTATTCCACCTCCAGATCTAATACATCTCACCGTAATTTCTTTACCATAGTTCATCCTTTCTTCACCACAATTCCAGATCCAATAAATCTCACCTTAATTCGAGACTTTCGAACAAAATCAGTAATTCAAATCCAAAACCAAGATCCAATTCGTCACTTTCAATACGTGACCATTGGGTTGTGCGGTTATGTGGTGTTAGGCGAGGCAGTGGCCAGATAGCGACGCCGATGTCTTGGAGTCGCTTCGGTTTTCAGGCGATTGACTATGATGGTCGAGGAATTAGTGATTCTCTTTGTGCTGCTTCGACGATTGGCATCCCATTCCAAGCGCCCTTTTATTTTCGTGGCCGCCCATTCCCTAAATTATTTTACCTTACCCTCTTCCTCAACTCATCTCCTCCAATCCTCAAAACACAAATTCTCCGTCAATTTTTCACCAACCTAACCTGCTTCCCCCTCATCCACTTCATCCTCTACAGCAGCAAGTGGCGACTACAGACTCCAAATAAAGTCTGACAGTGGAGAATCGACTGCGATGGCGAGTTGGCGACTAGGGGCGACTCCAATCTGACAGCGCTCTAATCCATCAGCGCAGAGACATCTTCAGTGACTAACTGACTCGATTGTTGACTTGTTGAAACTTGAAAAGGTACTAAATTTTGTTCTATACTTTTTTTCTACAATTTTTTTCCACTGCTTCTAAACTTTTGTTCTAATCTTATGTAATCACTTAATCATCTTTTGTTGCAGGCTTAGTTAGAGGGCTACAAAATTTGCTTCTTAAGAAGACTCACGTGAAATCATTGAAGGAAAAGACATGTGAAGCTCCTAGAATGAAGGATGAGTTGCAGCAGAACTTGTTTATGGTGTGCACTTAAATTGTGAAATTCACTATGTGAACTTCAAGGTGCAGTCCAATGGAGATTCAAGTGAAGATGGGTGTGCAACTTTGTGGTTCAGGGGATGGTGAATGGCAAGTTTTGTGATGATGTTTGGGATCATTTATCCAGCTTCTTTGTAATTGCAAAAGTGCAGAAAATCGAAAAGAGTCTTCACCACTTCAAGGAGCTCTCTTTTCAGAAGTTTGGGATCATCTTAATGGAGGTTTTTTACTTTGTGATTACCAATAAAAAACACTAATTATGTTGTTGATTACCATTTTTACTATGTACATATGGATACGATGATGCTTCTTTGTTTGTGGAATTTAATAAGTTGTTGTAATTGGGTTATGAGATTGCAGAACCTAGCTTGTTAAGATTAAAATATGGTTATTATGCCGGATATTAGAGTATCTATTTAATTTGTTCTCAAATCGAGTATTATCTGAAAAGATCAAAATTGCTGACACATTAGCATCTTCAGTAGCTTTCCAGGATTGAAAAGGACAACAATATCTGATCAAAAATGCTCCATCTCATGATTTTATTACGACTGTGACTTTTTCATATAAAAACATAAAAAATTGGGACTTGCAACTTATTCTCTGCTCTAAAGTACTTTGAAAGTATTTGAACTGTTATTGACATTTTTGAAATATTTGGATTCTTCCGATATACATATTTGAATTTTCTAGCGAATGGTGGTGGTTGAAATGGTTTATATATAGTGTGCAGTGGGTTTCGTATGCAATGGTGGTGGATTTTGTGGCAGTTGGAGATGAATGCAAGAAGAATTGAAGTAGATGGCCAATGAATTGAAGTAGATGGCAGAAGTTGATGTAGATATCAGAAGAGAAATGAATGAAGTGAAATGGTGATATGCAAGTGAAGGTGGATGGCACAGTTGCAATAGTTAAAGGGTAATGTATGTTAGAATGATGGTGGAAGATGAGTGACAGTTATGTGTTGATTGAACTGTTGTGAAGTGAGTGGTGCAGTAGCTTGTTCGAAGGAGTGGTTTTGGCAAGTTGTTGAAGTGAAGGTAGTGGAAGTGGGCTGTAAGTGGTGAACTGAAAATTTAATGAGTATGGACAGTTGTAAAGAAGTGGGATGGTAGTGTTTAGGAAGTCTGGCAATGGCTGTAAATGTCTGGTGAGGGGTTGTAGGCAGAATTGTATGTACTGATGATTGATGAAGCGCACCAGTGAATATGAAGCAAAGAACAGTAAACAGAGAGGCGGATTTTTTGTAATGAATTTTGAAAACAATGTAAACAAAAGAAGAAAGTGCAAATGATATGTAACTGCAATTTGAAATGAAATGAATTTTTTTTTATGAATTTTACTCATTTCTAGACATACTGTATGGGTGCTGCTGTTGTTTTTTTTTTAATTTGCATTTATTTTGCAACGGTCGGAGCATGTTGTTATACAACCTTTTTACAACGGTCAATACGTGTTGTCAAAGAGTCTATTACAACGGTCAATGTCCTTTGTAAAAAGGTGTATTACGATGGTCGTTTACAATGTTTACTGCCCGTTGTAAAATACAGTGGACCTATTACAACGAGGCCTAATACAACGGGCGTATGTCCGTTGCGAAACACATATTACAACGGGCATTTCCCGTTGTAGAAAGGCTGTTTTGTTGTAGTGATATATATATATATATATGTGTGTGTGTGTGTGTGTGTGTGTGTGTGTGTGTGTGAGAACTAAAACAAAGAAAAATCAAAACAAATGAAACTAAAAGAAACAAAACTTAAAAATTCTTATTTGTTACACCAAGTCGAAAGAGAAACCATTTTTTTGGTATAATAAGGATTGACTAAAGAGGGAAAAAAAAAAGAAGAGAAATTTTTTAAAAAGAAAACTAAAACAATACAAACAAACAATATGAACGTGGTAATCGGCCTACAAGTCAAGACCGGCACAAACAATTCCACAACCACTTCAATTTTTATTTTTATAAGCGAATCAAAGCTGCCTTCTTCTTTCTCTCTTTTTTTTTCAAATGAAACATACGAATCAACTGCAAAAAGGAAATTCAAAACAACACACTCAAATTCACAATTCAAAAGGAAATTTGGCGATTTTGGGTTACTCGAGTGTTTGGATTTTCGGTCGAGGAAGGAAGGTGTTCGATTTTGTGGAATGGAAGCAGGTCGATGTGCTGTCGTGATTTGATTTTTGTGTTGAAAGAGAGGTTGCGATGGCGGGGTTTGTGGGTTGCGAGGTGGACTTCGAAGGTCGCAGTTTAGAGAAGTTGCGAATGCGATTCGTCAGTGATCGTTGATGTCGAATTTTGGTGATGTCAATTGGTTAGAGTTCGATTGTTGAAGGATTCGATTGGTTGTTTTACTGTAGAGGTCAGGTGATCTTTTTTTTCTTTTTTTCCTTTTTAGGTTTTGAATGGGATGAAGGCAATGAAGTTGTGAGTGACAATGGGATGGGTTTGCTTGTTTGTGTGTTGTGATTATGGTAATAAAGTTGTATGCTGGGTTGAAGAGGCAAGCAGTTGTTGTACTTGAATGTTGAAGTAGGTTATTGACTGTTGTGGATAGTGGACAGTGCAACAGAGACAGGCAGGCAAGTTGATGGTGGAACTGTAGTGTTTCTCTGGTGATGGTGGATGAGATGGTGATTCACAGTTTGTCTGGAGCAAGAAGTGGTCGGTTTATAAGTAAGTGAATAAGTTAGTATGAAGGGGAACGGAACAGTGTTGCAGTGGAGTAAGTGGTCAGAGAACAGTTACAGTTGTTGAGGGAGATGCAGTTGGAAGATATTGAAGTGTAGTTTGTTTGGCTGGAAATGGATGTAGTGGTGCAGTATCACTGGTGGGTGGTTGTTATGTGTTGTCTAATAGAGGAATATGGTGATGACTAGTAGGGAATTGTATGTGGTGGTTGATGAATGTTAGTAGCAGTTATGGTTTAAGTAACTAGCAGATGAAGTTGAGTGGTGCTGTGATGATAGGAGTTTTGTGGTAAGGAAACTGCTGCAAGGTGGTTTTAAGGCAGTTGAACAATGTTGGTTGATGATAGTTTGTGTGTGCATTACGCACTGGAGTGAGTTTTGACAGTAGGCTATTGGTTTTCTCTGGTGGTATGATGGAACAGTAGTGTATTGGCGGAGGATGTAGCGTTGTATGTTGGTGGTAAAGTATGGTTTGAAAGAGGGATGAACAGGCAGATGGTTTGGCAGAGAATGTAGCAAGTTATGAAGTATTGGAGTGTGAGGATGATGGCACAATTTGTAGTTCAGTGACTGAGACTGCGATGTCTATGGCAGTTTGGAAGGGGAATGTTGTGTGCAATGTGTGTGTGCGCGCGCGCAGTCAACTTGTAGTTGGCACTGAGGTTGGGACTGTTGTAGGGTTGTGTAAAAACAGTGACAGAGAGGGGGAAATGCACAGAACAGATTTGGCAATCAAGTTTGTAAAAGGAAATTGAGTTGTAAATTGAATTCTAACTTGTAATTGAAAATTGAAATATAAATTGAGAAATGCAATGAATTTTTTTTTCTTTTCAATGAAATTGTGTATATATATTTTTTAAATGCAAACAAACACACAATAAACACACAAAAATAAAACAAAATAACTCGAAGAATAGAAAAGTGAAATCTAAACAATTCCCCAGCAACGACGCCAAAAACTTGTTTAACGATAAATTTTCTATCGGATTAGAAAATCGCCGATAAATTTTGAATTAATTTTAACCGCAAGCGCACGGCGTACAATTTTAGTACGTGGCGAGTACGGGTTGATCTGCAGGGAATTTTTATGATTTTAAAATTTTCAATTCAATCAAATTAAACCAAAGTGAGAGGAAATTGTTAACAAAAAAAGCTAAAGCTAGAATTGAAATGTGATTTAAAAACTATTAGACTAGAGAACAATTTAGAGGCAAATCCACTCTCATAATTTTTTAAATCAACAAACAAATAATTTATGATCTCTATTTTTGATATTAAGTGAAATAATTGTTGTATTTAACATAAGTATGATTTGTTTATGTTATTAATTAACATAACTCAAACCATAAACTATAATACAACGAATAAATCACTTATCAATTATTTTGAAAATAAAGCCAAAGCAAAAGCTATTTTATGTATACCTATTATCTATTGTAACTAGTAATATATATCATCAAATTTCATTTTTTACTTTTATTTCAAAATCAAAAATTAATTAGCAAATGATGATATAAATTGTGTTTATGTTGAATAAGAATATCTCATTTGCATAAGTAATATAAGTAAACCCATTTGTATAAACTTACATCATCATGAAGCACAAGCTAAAGAGATCATAAATTATAAAAATGATGAAATTACATAATATTTGAGAGCTTCATTATCCCTAAATTGAAGGGGTTTAGCCACTCATTTGTGTTATCAAATCAACACATGTAAGTTTCAACATTGGAAAACAAAAGAAGTAGAAATTAAACAAAGGAAATGAGATTAACTACTTGCATGAAATGACATCAAACTAATTGCATGAATGTAAATTTAAGCTATGAACATAAAAAGAAAGAGAGCATAGAAATAAACATTAACAATAAAACAAAGAAAAACATGTAGAAAAGACAGAACAAAAAGGCTTGGAAGTCATTTTTATTTCACTTTGATTTTTTGTTTACAACTTGCTAAATTTCCTAAGAAAATATACGAGAGAATAGAAGTTATTTACATGTACATAAGAGAGCTATTTATACATGCATAAAACCCTAATTCTATTTTTAAGGTGCTTCTTAAAATGCCCTCTAGGAAATGCGACCACCAAGTAACCATTAGCCACTAATTAATCCATCATTTGATGTGCATGAAACTTTAACCTCCACTTAGTTGTCCATTGGCTTCTAATTATAGTTTTAGGTAAGTGGGGAGTCCTCCATTATCTTGAACTTGAATTATTTTCTCTTCATTCCTTTGTATTTCCTTGTGCATGCATATATCATAATGAATCCCTCTTCCATATGCATCAAAATATCCTATAAAAATAATAAAATTGTCCAAGTAAAAATTCTTAAATTGATACATGCACAAAAATGAGCGTTTTGCCCCTGAATGAAGACGAAATGCGATGATTTGAAAATAATTGAATTTTGGTTTTAAACATGTTAAAATGCCCAAGTATGATGTTTATTTGAATAAAAAGAGATAAAATATGGATGTAAATATATGCACATTTACGTGCACTTCATGGTATGGTTTGGAAAGTCGGGAAAATTGACGCCGAGATATGTTGGACCATTCCAGATTATAGAAAGGATTGGAAAACTTGCTTACAGAGTAGTGTTACCGAGCAGTATGACATGTGTTAATAATGTATTTCATGTGTCTCATCTTCGCAAGTATATATATGATCTAAAGGCTGCTATTCCTCAGACAGAGTTGGAGGACTTGGTAGTAGAGCCTGATTTGACTTTTGTTAGACAACCAGTACCGGTTGTAGTGAGAGATTAAAAAAGATTGAGGTCCAAGACAGTCAAGTTGGTGAAAGTTCAGTGGAGCGACACGAAGACTCTACTTGGAAGACAAATGACAGGATCCGAGATGCGTATCTTGATCTACTTTAAGGGTATGTTTTATATTTGTTTTATATAGACTTATTAGCTGGTAGGTCATACTAGCTTTTATTTGCATGGTTGTTATGCTTGTTTGTGGTCCATACTAAATTTCGAGTACGAAATTCTCTAAGGGGGAGCCTGTAACACCCTTAATTTTTGTTTAACGTTATTCATGATACTTAATTGGATAAATCAAATAGAATAATGTGAACAATTGGAGAGATGAGATTAATAAATCCAATGTACGTGTCTTAGTAAATGAACTAAAATAGGACTTAACCAAATTAAGAAGAAGGAATTTCCTATGGGGTAAACTAGGAAATGAGGCTATATTTCTTAGTATAAATCTCTCATTCCACCTTAATAAACTTTTACTTTCTCATTCATAACTCCTCACCTATATTTTAGTCAGCCATTAAAAGCTCAAGGAAGAACAATAAATTGAAGATAAAGCTAAGGAATTAAAGTTAGAAAATTATCTCATTCTCCTGTTAACCAATCAAGGTAAATAACAGTGTAAATCATCTCATTTTTACTTGTTTTGGTTCGGTTATTGATAGCGACTGAATGTATTTTGCTGTGCTGATCATGTTTGGATCTAATAATCACTGTTTGGATAGAATAATGATTTATGGTGATTTATTGGGATTTTTATGGAATTAAAATGACGGGTTTTAGAGTAAACACCTTAGTAAACGACCTCCAAATGACTTGACTTTTGGATATGTTATGTAAAACATAATTTTGGAGATTGGTTTTTAATTTCATAATTTTCGAAGTTAATATAATATTTTATTAATTTCCTACGGTGAAAAGGCATTTATTTCGTGTTTCAATTATTAAAAATAATAAAATATTGAATTCTAGTTCGAAATTTTTTTTATGATGAAGAAAATGTTATTTCGGATTTTTGGTGAATTTTTGAGGTTTTTCCCAAGCGACTTCGATTTATTGTGAATTTTCTAAGCTAAAAAGGCTTAATAATTATGTTAAAATATTAATATAATTAATTATTTTGAAAATAATTTCTCAATAATAAATCTGATCTATAGCAGATTTTCTGCAAAGAATTTGTTAAAATATGTCATTAAACAATAGAAATTTGACAAAGAATTGTTAAAGTTTGTCCTTAACCAATAAGAATTTGACAAACAATAAGTGTGGTAGTTTTCAAGTTATTTACGACTATGTCACCTAACCTTCCGCCTTAGAACTTCTGCCTTAGAACCTTCCGTAGCATTTCTGCATCTTTCTGCACCTTCCGACCTTGTCGGAAGCAACCTTTTGACAGCAGTTGTAAACGTTGGCGGAATCCCTTTTGTAGCAGTTTTCTCCAACTTTGTTTGTAAACTTCAAATAGACATAACTTTCTAACCTTAAGCCTATTTTTCAATTATGACCACTCTACGGAAAGGGAAACCATCATTTGAACACAATGGAATATTTTAAAGACCATAATTCTTTGCCTATAAAAAGTTATGGCTAAAACAAAGTTTTATATTTCCGAAAGGGGTTGTTTTCTTTGCTTTCGAATATGTTTGCTTGGTTTTCTTTGCCTTCAAAGAAGATATTTTTGAAGGGATTGTAAAATTGATTTCTTTTGATCAAATTTGACATTTTCGGAAGGTGGAATTTAAAGTATTATAAGGCAGGAGCCTAACGTTTTTTAGAGCTTTCGAAGGAGGTTAACCTATGAAGTCGAAAGCTAGGTTTCGAAGGTATCGAAAGGTTTTATGACCAAAACTCTATTATTTTTAAAGGAAAACCCATGGCTATGTTAAAGGATTTTTTATAATGGTTTGAAAAGGATCCATCTTTGATAAATTAAACTCATAGAAGTGGTATTGCTATGTTGTTGTATTGCTTCTTCTAATATGAGCATATTCACTTTATAATGGACCCATAACTGTACTCTGAGAAAAGGGTAGGAGAACTAGTTAGATCAACCCAGTAGTGAATATAAATTCAATAAACTCTTGAATGAGTAAAATATAAAGGAAAGATATTGGCGGGGGCCGATAGGTTTCCAGTAAGCCCATGAAAAATTGTATGATATTGGCAGGGGCCAATAAGTTAATAGTTAGCCCATGAAAACTAGGTGTAAATGAAGATGTCAGATAGACATGTTCATAGTTAGCCCATGAAAACTATGTGTAAATGAAGATGTCAGATAGATAGGTTCATAGTTAGCCCATGAAAACTATGTATAAATAAAGATGTCAGATAGACGGGTTCATAATAAGCCTATATAAACTATGTAATTGGATAGGGAGTCCTTAAATATTTAGCCGGTTATTAGTTAGCCCATGAAAATTAATAGGTTAATAGTAATCCTATAAACTATAATTGAAACGGATAGTCAGAATGAATAGGGATGGGTAATCCGAATTTGATTGCTTGTTTTGCATATCACCGTAATGTTTTGAAATACTATGTTTTTAACCATTGTGGATGCAGGAGTACAGTATATGGTTTTATAAGGGTTTTAAGATACCAGTGAGGGGAAAACCCGTTCCGCTAAGTGGCGTAGTCTCACTAGATATCTATTTGGTTTGAGATGATAGACTATCATTCATACCAGGCTTTTTGTCCGACTCGAAGTTTTTGTTTCCCCTTAAACTCTCGGGTACTCAATTGATTTTGAGTAGTTTGAGATTTAGGGTTTTCAGGTTTTTCTTAGACAAATAAAGCTTTTGGAGGCATGCAGGAGGCAGATAATTATTTAGAGTTTTCTTTTCCGTTGTGCATTTGGATGTAAAGGCAGATTTATTAGCCTTACCGTATACTCTGATCAACCAAGGGGTCATCTTCATATGTCGCTCTTGGCGTATGTGTAATAATTATATTTTTGCTGAACATGGTTAACGTTTTGAGATTATGTAATGAACATGAAAGGTTATGATTTGAAAGTGGATATATGTTTTTGAATTGCTAATTTTTTTCCATATTCTTGTGATCTGTGCATCAATGTATTTAGCACCGCCGTATTTGGTCACCGAAGATTAATAACTATGGATAACTGCAGCATCCATAGCCATTAGTTTTGGGCCTCCAAGTAGGGGGATGTTTCATTAACATCCATATATTATAATCCGTCAATTACTAACTAATACGCATATAGTCGTAGTTTATGCTACCTATATATATTCTAGTCGTTCAGCATAGCTGTACGATATCTATATCTAACTACTAATTCTACAACTAGAATACTCATTTCCATATTTTAATTTATCAAAGCAATCCTTCCAGAAAGATTATCATCATAAATTAACCACGGCTAATATTTTTTCTTTGTTTGAAATTACAAGGAATTATTTCTTTTCTTATAACTGAAATAGAAAATGTAAACTATGGAAAAAAAATCCATCTCTTTACTTTTTAGCATATTCCTTGTTACTTCAAAGAACGCACTTTTGTATGTATTTTGGAATTGGATAATTTATGGAAATTACTCTGAAATTTAGATACAGAAATTCATATCCTATGGGCAGCTTAATTCACAACATGTAAAATTTTGATGATGCAAAGTTACAAATAGAAGGAAATAAATATGCAAAAGAAAAAAAGAGAAGATTTTGTTTCCCCTAATTAGTTGGAATATTTGATTATGCTTATTTCTCTCCCTAATTGGCTTATCAATTTATTTTTTACATCTAATATTAACTTGGGCGGTAAGTAAATGATGTTATAAATAGAGACTAGAAGATAGAGTGTAAAATGTATGGAAATCTATTTGCTAATTCTTTCTTCTTCCATCTTTGTTCTTCTCCTCTAGCAATTTTAGCCATAGAGATTAAGACTCCCTTTCTCAATTTGGCTATTGGTCCAATTTGTTTTTTTACTTTTATTTTGTTTGATTAGTTGTAAACAAATTTTGATGAATCGATAAAGAGAGTGGTTGGGTGGAATCTCTTGTGTATTGATTTCTGACAGTGATAGTGATACACGGGCAGTCATTGCTGAAGGTAGCGATAGTTATATTTCTTGTGATGTCTTCATTAGTGGAGAGAAGTCTTGGAAGATGGATTCGGGAGCCAGTTTTCACATGTGTAGAGATGTGAATTGTTTCTCTTCTTATGAGAAAAGTGTCGGCATGATTAGGATAACCAATGGAGAAGAGCTACCAATTTGTGGTATTGGATCTATTCGGCTTCATATGCATGATGGTGGGATTAGAGAAGTCTCGGACGTGAGGCATGTTCCTTCTAGTTTACATAATCTTATTTCTTTCGGTCAGTTGGATCACCGTGGTTGCATTTATGAGACTCGAGGTGGAGTTTTGAGAGTGAAGAAGGTGGTCTTGTAGGGATGATAGGAGTATTGGAAGAAGGAAACATTATAGTTTGGTTGGTCATGTAGTCGACTATGGAAAATGAGTGCCAGTTGGAGAGCCTGGTCCACAATCAGGTGGAGACGTTAATGTGTTCACTGCTTATGATGATCATGTCGAGGATCATATTTTAGACAGGGGTCTTCATGTTGATGATGCCCGAGGGATCGATAGTAATCATGTAATGAGCTCAGATCGAGTATACGGTTATTGAGTAGGAAAATCAACAAAGACTGTACAGAGGTCTTTGTGGTATAGAAAACTCTTTTGAGACTGATTGGTGTAGTGCACCTCATGGCTATAGATGCATCACATATAGGCGGTGGTAGAGGTTTCTAATTTAATATGATTGAGATATAGGGGGTTGTGATAGATCTAGAGATGACATGCTTGATATGTTGGAGATATGTAATTTCGCATCAAGGTGAAGTGTTAAACTTTGGTGATACAAAATTACAAATAAAACGAAATAAATATGCAAAAGAAAGAAAGAGAAGATTTTGTTTCCCCTAATTAATAGGCATATTTGATTATGTTTATCTCTCTCTCTAATTGGCTAATCAATTTATTTTTTCCATCTAATATTATTTTGGGCATTAAGCGATTGATGTTATAAATAGAGACTAAAGAGAATGTGAAATGTATGGAAATCTATTTACTAATTTTCTCTTCTTCCATTTTTGTTCTTCTCCTCCAACGATTTTAGCCATAGTGATCAAAACTCCCTTTCTCAATTTAGTTATTGTCAATTTGTACTTTGTTTACTTTTATTTTGTTCGATTAATTGTAAACAAATTTTGGTAAATCAATAAAGAGAGTGGTTGGGTGGAATCTCTTGTGTATCGATTTCTGATTTCGTGTCAGTTTATTTTCTATCTAAATTATGTCTTTGTGATTTGAATGATAAAAGATCTATTGGAAAAAGCTTCCGCAAAGTAAAGTTTTCACTGCACAACCTAATTACAAATCTGCAGTATGTTTACACTTAACAACTTCTTTAAACGGAGATTTCATGCTGACTTCAAATTTCCAAGTCAAGTTGTATATTCTATTTCTATTTTACTTATATCCTAAAAAAACCATAGTCTATCCTACCTAGGTCATGATCCGCATCTACTCCGTAAATTTTTATAAAATCATAAATTCCGCACACAAAATAAAATATCTTCATATAAATAAAATTATTTAAAAATAAGCATTTACTACTTCATTACTTGCAATACTTAAAACATGAAGTATCAAATTCAACATCTCTATCTTTGAAAATTCAAAATTTAAAATAACCTTTATCAAAGATTCAAAATTCCTTTGTTCTCAAATAGGAATAAAATAATCTCCCTTTTAAAAACTTTCCTTAGCAAAACTTTTTTCCTTAAAAGTTAGACTTTCTTATTTATGACATTCAAAATTTTCTTGGTTTTTCAAAAGGGAACTTATGAAAAAATTTCCTTTCAATAGCGTACTAAAATAAGGATTTACTCCATTTGAAAATACTAATTTTTTTTCCAGAAAAGATTCCAAATTTAGTTATCTTTCTAAAATAATATGTTAGACCATTTTTGTTTCAAAGAGTTTTCTAGCTACAAGAATTATCGTTTACAAAATAGTAAAATTTTCACAATCATCATTTCAAAATAACAGTTATTTCCTTCTAAATCTACAATAATATTTATTACCTTATTACTCAAATATGCTACTTGCTGAAAAATAACTTATAACTTTGCTAAAAAACTCTTAAAGTCTTCTACAACACTTTACTTTTTCAAATCCAATATTATTATTATCAAATAACTTTTGTATTCAAATTAGGATAAACATATAAAATTTTCATCTTTACATAAATGCTTCTCCTTATACAAATACATCTAACTTATTTAATCATTTAAATCCAATCAATAGTCAAATATACCTTTTATAACCTTGTAGATAGAAAATAGATGGAGTAGACAAGGATAGCTTTCATCGTACTCTATTACTCCTTTCGATATCTCATCTACCAAAATTCACAATTCTGTTATTACCTAAATTCCATCCATTATTCTCTTCATCACCTCATATAGGAATGCTCTTCTTCCTATAATATCGGGCATTCCTTTCTTCCTTTTATCTATTTCTCTATCCCAAAATATGTGTTCTTTCTATCTATAAACCCCAAAAAAGAGTTCTAAAGGAAGAACATTTAGGTTTATAAAGAAGAAAAAATAGAAGGATCAAAGAACCAAAAATTGAAATCTTTTTAATCAAATTAAAAAGCTTAATAATGAAAACATTTCAGATCATTAATTTATAATCAAAACCATCCAACATTTTGTTTTAAAGAAATTCATCATTTTTAAAAGTTGCATTACTTTCGGAACTTTTCTAAAGCTAATGGTGGTATATTTCCAAAGCTATCCAAAACCATATTTATATTTTCAAAAACTTCCAACTTATATAGCCTTTAAGAAGTTGTAGCGGGAGGAATTTCAAATTTATTGCATGGAAAATATAACATAGAAAAAATAGAAGGATACGAAAATAAGGAATTTGAAAGCTTTTCTAATCCAATCAAATTTTAAATTGAGATGTTAATAAATAGAAACTTTTTTTCAGCTTTTTAATTTACCATTTTTTAATTAAAATCACCTACCAAAAATATTTCACCACCCTTTTAAAATTTACAATCTCTTTTCAAACTTTTTACAAAACAAATGGTGGTATAATTTAAAAGTCATCAAAAGTCACTTTTTATCAAAAATTTCTAACTTATAAGATTTTCATTTCAAAATCTTTTCGAAGGCACTTTCAAAATTTTCAAGGGGTTTCCAAAGAAACCTTTTTGTCAAATTATGTCCCATAAGGTAGGATTAAAATTTGTTATCTCTTTTAAACCTTTGTACTCTAACCTTAAAAAAACTAATTTCCTCCTTATGGTGATAAATATGTTCCTTCTTATGGAAGTTTGTTCCTTTTCTTACTTTCGTATTTTATTAATACATAACACCTCCATTTGTTACCTCCATAAATGTAAATTTGTCCATATTAATTGTCAGCCTAACGAACGTTTCCTTAAAGTCGTTTATTTCCTATTAACCTTTCCATCTACGATTTATATCCTTTTTACCTTAATACTTACAGCGCCTACAATGATAAGGAAGTCTCGGTCCTACAAATAAATATAAATTTATCTCTATTTATTTTGCAACTTATAGTTGCTTCCTCCACCCTTTCGAAATATGGTAGCAACTACTTTTGTAGTCAAAATTTATAGAGTTAAGCGTAAATTCAAAATAAGTGTATATATATATAAAGTATGAGTTTTCAAAAAAATTTATGAAAAACATTTTTCAAAAATAAAAGTACGCCACTCATACACATAATGTTCTTTCCCTATTATCGAATAACCTAGGCTCTGATACTAAATGTAACAACCCACTCTAGAATAGGCCTAAATTTCGACCCAGAAAAGGTCCATCAAACCTTAGATCCATTCTAAGGTAAATTGTTGGTAGAACTAAAATTTAAGTACTCACAGTGGATGGAATAAAATATAATAGCAAAGTGTACCCATTTATTTCAAAACCATAAAAATATCATAATACAAAATTTCATAATAACCGTAACAAAATATTCATTATATAGGTACACATAAAAGCCAGTAGTAATAACAAATACTACCTTACGCCAAGATTCTCCATCTCTAAGCATCGTCACCGTCATCACTCAATCTTTAACCTATGTTATAATGAGAAGGGAGTCAGAACAACAATTGTCTAGTGAATAAAAATATCGAGTCTTACCTGTTCAGTACTTGGGTAGTATATTTCAAAATAGGAATATGTCTACGAACATAAAACCAAATAAAAACCATATAATACTTCTTTATAAGGAAAAGAGGCGTGTCCAACCACTTAATACCTTCCATTCCAAAAGCAGGTTTCTAAAATTTCATATCCTACTCATACATCACAAATAGATAATAATGCGAGAGACGGTATCCAAGCCACTTAATACTTCCAAGTGGAAAATAGGCAGACTCTGGTCATTTAAGACATATTTCTAAAAACGTGCTCCTCAATGGTACTATCTAGCTGACATCATATGGTATCTTTTAGGCCACTTAATACTTCCAAGGGAAAATAGGCAGACTCTGGTCATTTAAGACTTTAATTAAGGTAGACCCCATCATCTAGGACATATTTCCAGAAGCGGACCCCTATAGAGATACCACCAATCGTGTCCCCTTGGCCATTTTATACTTCATCTGGGGAAAAGAGGCGCATCCAACCATATAGTACATCAAGACCTCGAAGTAGGCTTTTCGTCTTACGGCCCATACTTATAATGATGTCTCACATTAGTCCGCTACTCATAGAAACCGGTAGCCAGATTAGCTGGGCAGAATTCCCTTGCAGAATTTGGGACCTACCTTCTGTTGTTACAAATATTTAACATAAAGATATCTCACATTAATAAAAGTGTACACAGCAGCTGGTAGCCTCAAAGTGAAGGCCATACATCCGTGATGTAACTCTATTGACCTCACATCCCTATGACTCAGCCACAAATTGATTACTCTCCTTACACACACACACACACACACACACACACACACACACACACATATATACACTCATCTCACCATTTCATAAATAAGGCCGTATAAGGAATCTTCCTCATTACATCTTCAAATAACGATTAAGCTATATAAGAGTTTTCTCTTATTTTCCCCTCACAATCGTTTACCTTCCCAATGGAGGGAAATAAATGTAAAGAAGTGTCAAATTAACTATGCCATATACGAATATTTATATGGCAATTACGTAAACAGAGATAAATAAATATTCGTGCCTAATAAGTTTTGAAAACATGGACTTTATGCTCTAAAATAACATTAAATATCAATTCCCTAACCAATTATTATCACAAGTCCATTTTCTTCAAATTCCCAAGATTTCATAAGATTCTAATATCCGAAGCAGGGAAAATATTCATAACCAAAACCGCAATAACAGACTTGTACATAAATTAGAAACTAAATTTCTTACACCAATTCAATGGAATATCTTAAATAATAAAATTTGCAATCTAAACCGCATATTCTTTGCAACTCCTCTTTTATAAAGAAATAAATAAGAATAAGTGGTGTAAACTACAAATATAATTCGTAATCTAAACACCTTATTTCATTGGAGAATTACAATTTGATCCAAAGAAGGAAAAGTGGAATAGACTATGAAATTATCATAAATTGCATAAATGAAACAAATTCCATCAAATTAATGTAAATAATTGAGAATTTCACATAGTACTGACATATCGAAATAAAAAGCAATTTCGGGGGATTTCATATATCATATTTTCGAATCCTAAAATCCCTATGGCATATTCAAATCCAAAAAGAAATACACTAAACAATTACTTAAAAGAAATACTAAGGTTTCCACTCATATAATAGCCTTAGCTTCGCCTTTCTTGGATTTGTATGCATCACAATCTCTCTCTTTCATACATATACATATACATACATATACATACATACATATACATACATACATATATATACATACATAATGGGAAAGAGGTATATATATTTATTAGATTCAGAATAATTGGAGGAGAATAGAATAAGAATAGGTTGGAGGACGAATAAATAAATAGAAAATACGTTGGATTCTTACCTGAATTCTCTATGAAGTTTCTGAATCTAATTTAGGGAGATAATAATGACAAAGTTTCACTATTGTTCCCAAAATATTTGTGGATAAAAGTGAAAGGTCTAATTTATAGTGGTTTAAAGTGCACCAGAACCATTGAATGAGAATAGATTAAAAAAGGATAAATTTGAAATGTACAACTCATCAAAATAGGTTCCACAACAAGGAAGTGCTCTACCCCCGTCCTTTAAGCGGTCGACCCCTACGGTTGACCTCTAGGTCGACCGCTTGAGGTGCTGGGTCAACTTCTTCCCTTATTTTGAAAAGGTATTTCTTTTATTTTACTGTTCTTGATTAATTATTGATTTCATATCCTAATTAACTTTTAACATTAATTGCTAATTTTCATTGTTACTTAACCCCAAGTCTAATCATAATTAATTTCAAATTTCAAATTGGTTGAACTCTATTCAAATTATTTTAAATATGAAACTTCAAACGCTCATAACTTCTTCGTTCGAGCTCCGTTTTTGGCGTATTGTATATGGAAATTAATCGTAATTTCACCACGAATGGAATGGTGTAACTTTCGTGGTCAAATTTCAAATTTTATAAAATTTCCATTTTCTACCTTATCACATTTAATTTAATATACTTAACATTTATGTATGGTTCATTTTACGAGTTGTTACAAAAATCATATCACAAATCCAAAAAATCACGTAAAAGGGGAAAGGCGCCAAAACTCCAAGATTGATGAATAAATTCACCTACATGTATGTAACTCTAAAATAGACATATAATCTATAAACATTGAGATAGGTATGAGACCTATAAACATCAAGATAGGAATAAGTCCTATAAACATCAAGATTGGAACAAGTCTTATAAACATCAAGATAGGTAGGAGATCGGTAAACTCCAAGATAGAAACAAGTCCAAGGCGAGTCATAGACTCATCAATAAGTGTTATATACCTCTGATTAATAACTATATAAATAAAAACAATGTATCCCATACCACATAGGTTTATTTAAACATTTACTATATGTTAATAAACTTCACTCGTGTGTATAATGGCTCAATCGAACAAGTCCGGGAATTAATCGAAAAAATAAACAAGAGCATTTCATACCACTCACTTTATTAATCGTTTAAATCAATTTCTCATTCAATCGATGCCATGCAATTTTTATAAAATAATTTACTTTGAAATCCCTCTCGAAATTGTTGTTTTATAGACTAAAACATATTATGTACGTGTGTGTGTGTATGTTGTAAAGCCTTACTAAAATATATGTATATAAGTACAAATTTAAAACCATTGTTCCAAAATCAACTTTAAAGCCATTATTATTATAAATATATAAATATTCCAAATATTTTTTATAGAAAATATATATTCATACTTAAAATGATTTGAGAAAACATTTCGGATTGAAAATCATTCTTTTGAAAACTCTAGTTGGAAATGTGCGATGGAAGTTAGCTTTTACGTTATGGACCCATAGAGCAATTCTATGGTATAATAAACTCCAAGATGAATTCGAAAATAGCATTGAAATCGGCGTAGAACATAACACCAAAATCAAGCTAATAGGTTCAAGCGATCAACGGATAAATGGAGGAGATTTTGGGCACAAACGAAGCCCGAAATGGCATGACCTGGGTCTCAGCCCAGGTCACGACTAGTCCATCTGTCATGGTGATCCGTGCACCATTTGGCATGCCTGGGCTTAGTCCCAGGCAACACCGGTGGTGCTATGGTTGCCAATTTGTGGTGTTTTCTTCTCTGAATTGAACTTGGATATCTACATGATTGAATTAGCTAAGATGTAAGCATCAAAACAACTACAATGGAATAAAATTCATGATCATATGAAGTGGGTTTACATCAAAGAGAAAATCAAGATTCATAAGACAAGAAGATCAACACAAAATTAAGATCAATTCAACATCAAATTCATCCATATCAACAATAGCGACAAGCATTCATCCATAGGCTAGAATTGTGAGATTAACTCACCTAATTAGCTTGAGTAGATGATTAGAACCAGGATAGATCCTCTCTAGGCTCAATTTTAGAATTTGCAAGAGAAAAGAATTATAACCCTAAGAAAAAACCGAGATTAATATACGAATTAAACATAATAGAAGATGGAGAATTTACCTTCTTTTGATTACTATAATTATTAGTCAAAAGCCCCTTGATTTGCTCTTAACGAGGAGGATTTTTATTTTCATATTTTTAAAGACTGGTTGAAAATGAGAAAGTGATTAAGGAAACACGTGTATGTGGATTATTATTCACCCTCTACATGGGCCTAATGGCTATCCTATAACCCAATAAGAAAATGTTTACTAATTTCTATAGTTTTCTCTCAAAAAACACTGATTAATACTCAACTATGTTTTTGGAAGCATAAATTAATTTTCCCAAAATATTCCAAAAGCTCCAACATATCAAAAATTCCCATTTATATTAATATTCAAATACATTTTAAAATTAAATATAACTTTTAAAATAAAAAGTTATTCTCATTATTTTTAGTAAATGAACTATTAATTATTAAAAAATATCATTTTAAACAATAAATCTCAATATTAACATTTTAGTAAATTTACAACATTCGTTGTAATAATATGAAACGGAAAATATTTATCATAAATCTCCATTTAAAATAAGTGAATAAACCTTAGAAAAATTCATATAATAAATTACATTAGAAAATCCATAAATTTTAAAAATTCTCATTTCCACAAGGTTATTCTTATAATATCATATATAAGAAGTTAAATTACACAATATCTAAATTAATATATTTTTCCAAATTTATTTATTTTCGTGTAGAAAGACATTTTGATTTGGAAACTAAAATTTCCCAAATTCATCTTAAATAATTAAGTTAATTTTAAATATATTTATAATTTTACTCTAGGTAATTTTAACCTAGGTTGTTGAAGTAGTATTCTCTATTGCCTCCAAATTTTACAAATTGCAATGGGATAATTTGCAGCATGCTCTTTTTTCAGCAATTACCGCTGTATTCCAAATTGGACAGCTAGCTAAATGCCCGAACCATAATTTTCTCACGTTGATCCCTAGTAAAGACAAGCCATAAAATAATTCTGATTATAGGAAATATTCCTTGTGCTAATGTTTTATGTAAAATAATTTCAAAAATATTTGTGGCGGGTTCTCCCCTATCTTATTACATAAATCAGTCTACTTTTGTTCCTCAAAGGAATATAGGAGAAAGCATTTTATTAGCTTATGAATTAGTTAGGGATTCCAGAAAAAAGGAAAACCTAAAATGTGCATCAAGATTGATTTTGAAAAACACATGACATGGTGAACAAGGAGATTGTTTGTTACATGCTTATCAAGATCGGCTTTCCTAACTCATTAGTGGAGTTGATATATAAGTGTATTAGCACTCCTACATTCTCCATTTTAGTCGACAGAATACCATATGATTTTATCTCATCAACTAAGTGTAACGACCCAAAATTTCCGATCTCGAAAATCCCGGATAGTTAAGGAAAGAAAGAAAGAGAAAGAAGAAGAAGAAGAAACAAAAAACCAAACTCAGAATCTCACATTCGCAGCGAACAAAATATAATATCAAATAATAACAGCTACACAAATAAAACTGTACTTATCAAATTACATTTTTTTTATACATCAGAGTTACACATTTCACAATCACTGGATAGTTAAAACAACTTGTCCTAGATATACAACAACAACAAAACACAGCGGATACACTCCATACGTTTCTGTCATCCAGCTTGCCTCCTGAGCTCCAGAACGTCCTTACCTGAAAATCTGTAATACTCGGTCTGACCTGAGCATTACATCAAAGTAACACTCGGGTCAGGCTGGAAACCAGCGTGAGTAAACCCATTTAACAAGGAACACAAAAGCATACAACTTATATAAACCCGGGTAACTCGTATCAATTTACAAATTTACAAATTCATTATAAACAATGCTTATTTCACACATCAATCTCTAAGTACCTAAACTTAGATTAATAGTCCAATTTACTTAAATCATTCCATTCCGGCCTATTAATTTCACATATCAATCTATAAAGAATCTTTGTATGTGTCAAATCGAAGTGGATTCGGGTATTTACTAATACTCGACCCCGGTCTCTTCGAATTCAATACCATCATACCTTCAGTTATTCAAGTGAAATACAATTTAATTTTAAATATAGGATGCCACTGTTTTAAACCAGCATACTATATCACAAAGCTTCACACATCGCATACCAAAGATATCAACTAGTCTAAGGCATACAATAACATTCAATCATTCATAAGCAAGATTAATCAATTCCCACCATCTTTAATTAATTTAATCATCCACAAACGAATTAAATTAATTACTTCAATTACTTTTAAATCCTGCTTAATAATTAATTACAATCCAATTATTTAATCACCCAATAATTATCCATCTAAATTAATCACCCTTGGTTAATTGTACTTTAATTACATTAAGTAATTAGCCTCAAATTAATTATCCTTGACCATTTACAGTAATTATCCTTAATTAATTACTCAAATTAATTATCTTATAGCCACTTACATTGATTAATTATCCTTTAATTAATCACACTCATTAATTTACTAACCCTTAATTAATAATCCTTTAATTAATTACACAAAGTGATTAATCCTTAATTAATTCCATTAAGTAATACCCTTTTTATTACTTTATCAAGTAATTATCCCCTTGGTTGATTATCCTCAATTAATTAACCTTTGATTATTAATTAATTAATTAACAAATTTAATCCTTTAATTACCTACATTAAGAATCATAATTTAAGTAATTAATCTCTAATCATTAATTAACAACCTCTGATTTATTTAATTAATAATCTTTAATTACAAATTAGTTAATCTCAAATTAATTACTTATGTCCCTTAATTATCAATTAATTGTTTGTAACGACCCAGAATTTTTATTAATTTAAATTTGAATATTTAATTAATTTTAAATATTTATAAGTGAATTTATAAGTCAAATAAATTTTTATTTGAATTTTTGGATTTAATTGGATTATTAAATCGATAATTTAACATGTTAAATTATGGAAATAATTGAAAATTGAGTTAAAAATGATTGAAAATAATTTGGAAAATTTTATTTTATCATATTGAAGTTAGAATGATATTTTAGAACTTTTAAAATCGAATTAAAAGTTAATCTGTGAAAATTGAATATTTTAATATTTAATAATCGACTGTAAAATAGTCAATTTTTGAACAGTCTCAAAATTGAACGAAACCAGTTCCATTGGATCCGTAATAGTTAGTTATTACCGGATTTCAAATTTCGTGTCAATCGGAGTTATCGTTTGATCGTGGCAGCTCGAAACGCATCGAATTATTTTTAATTTAAATTTGGCGAGTCAAAATAGCCATTTTTCAAAAAGTCTCGGATTTCGACGAAACCAGTTTCATCGGATCCATAATGTGATATTATTGTAAGGTTTCAAATTTCAAGTCAATTGGATTTACCGTTTGTCCGGTACAAATTAAAACGCCTAGAAATCGATTTAAATCGGTTTAATTTAAATCGAACGTTTTCAGCCATAACTCGCACATACTTTCGAATTAGCTTCCGAAACCTGTTCCATTGTGTCCGGAACGCGGGATAAACCCTAGGTACGCTGGTTACGGCGTCTAAATCGGAGTTCGGAATTCCCGGGATGAATAGTGTTTACGCTTGCTTTTTCTATAAAAGGAGACACACACCCTTCATTTAATAAAAAAAAAAAATATGCTAAACCCTAATTTCATCAGCTAGCCGCCACCATTAGAATCTAGGGCCAGAAATTTTCGAATTTCATCTCTTAATCTCTCTCAATCCATAAGTTTTTAGGAGATTTGTTCAACTACAAACTTGAAGATCTCATCAAGACCTTCGATTCTATAAGGTGATGATCGGATTTGAGGCGTTGTGGGGGCCGTTAGGAGGGTGCGTTCGGCCGTGTTTGGGCACGAATTCCCAGGCTCATCAGGGGGCCGAGTTGCAGGCTATCTTGGCCGAAGGTGGAGGAGGGTTGTGGCTTTGATTTGGCACTCCCCGATCGAGATTTCGTCGAGTATGAATGGAGTAATATTTAACCCTAAGTTTACTAATTGGGTTCGGCCATAGCATACGCGTACTGGAGCTTGAACGCGTGGGGAAGAGAAAGGGTGAACGGCTGTGATTGCTTGGCCTGGGATCTGACGGTGATGATTGTGTTGTGGTTTATAAATTTTTGAATTTATGTTGTAATAGTTATATAAATCGTGTACAAACTTCATAAATTCATAACTTTTTCATACGAGGTCGAAAACGCGCGAAACCAGTTGCGTTGGAATCGTATGGACGAGCACTACGCGATGGAGTTGGTTTGGAGTCGTTTGGAGTTAGTGAGAATTTTGGGTAAAATTAAACGCGCGTTTAATTTTATTCGAAATAAAAGCTAAAACGGAATTTAAAACCAAGGTGAGAACTTCTCACTCAATCGAATTAGTTTCGATTTTATTTTAAATAGTTAGATTTAAAATATTTGAATGCACGTTTGAATGTTGATTGATATCTATTGATTGTTAAAATAGACATTATACGCCGTTAGTAAGCGGATGTTATTTAGTAAAAACATATACCGCGAATATTTCATAAACAGTGAAATTGGTATTATATATATAATATCAATATATATATATTGGCATATGTATATATTGCAGTTGTTGATTTCCCGCATTTTTGTTTAGCGGATGAGACCCTATTACGCCGTTAGTAAGCGGATAATATTTAATAAGAACATATACCGCGATAATTTCGTGCTGGAGCGAAATTGGTATTGTGCTAATGTTTTTGGATGCAGGAAAACAGGTTGGAGGGATCCAACTGGATTCCTCAACAGTTTTTATTTGATTTCAGATATTTTGATATTTGATGGATTATCATATCGATATATGATATCGTTGTTGTCGTGATTGACTATTTGGTGTGTAGCATCATTGGACCCAGATTTTGGGATTTTAAAATGATTTATAAAGTGATTTTTTGAAAATATAAAATATTTTGGAATTGATCCATTTTAAATGAATAAACGTTATAATTTTTAATGTTATAAAAATTATGATTTTGAGAAATATAGTTAAAGATTGATTTTTGAGAAATATGAATTAATGATTTTATAAAATAGTTTAAATTGGATTTTTGAATATATTATAAAAGTTTGAATATAGGATTTATAAAATTTGATTATTTTATAAATCAAAAGGATGAAATTATAAAGGAATTTAAAGACGTTTTAAAAGAATAATATAAATGGATTTATATTAGTTGATTTATAAATAGATATTTATAAATCGAAATATGGAGATTATAAAACGAGTTTTTATAAGTGTTTGAATGAAGTGGAAAATGAATTTCATAAATAAATGAAATTTATAGAATTATAAACTGTGAAGTTATAAATGAAATTTATAAATAGTAAGATTTATAAATTTGGTGAAATTATTTGAAGAATAGATTGGTTAAATAAATGGATCTTATAAGTTATAAGATTTATAAATTGGAAGGTCTTTAAAAGAACGATTTTATAAAATAATCGTTTTATAAGTATTTAACTTATAATATGAACGTTTAGTTTATAATTTAGCTATAAACTGGAATAGGTTAATAAAGGAATTTATAAAAAGGAAGTTTTTATAAATAAATAGAAATGGAATTTATAAACGTTGTTTTATAAATCCGCAAACGACTTATTTTGATAAGTTAATTGTTATAACCTATTAATGGAGTTATATTCACGTTGTAAACAGTGAATAATCCTTTAAGTTAAAAAGAATAGAAATAATGGAATTTATGAACGTTGTTTTATAAATTCGCAAAGGACTTATTTTGATAAGTTAATTGTTATAACTTGGAAATAGAGTTATATTCACGTTTTTAGACAGTGAATAATCCTTTGAATTAAAATGAATAAAAGGATGGAATTTGTTAAAGAAGTATATTCACGTTTTTGAATAGTGAATGATATGTTAAAGAAATTGTTTTGAATGAGATGTTTAAATTGAATTAAAACGTTCTAACGATGTTTTAAAAGGTGTTGTGATTCGAAACCATAGATTTCAACATTTATTGTTGAAATAGACGTTTTCGAGAAATAAAAGGAAATAGTGGACTATAACACTGTCGTTATAGTAAATGATTTCCGAAAGGAAATGTTTTGAATAGTATTGGGATTTATATATCTATTTTTAATTTTGAATCCCTATACTAGTGAATTTGGGTTGTCGTAACGATGTTTTACGCAACATTCGTTTTGGCCCAAATAAATATGTTTAAGTGAATGATTTCCTTAAAAAAATGAAATATATACTTAATTCGGTTTAAGTATATTGAATATTTTCTAAGTGTTGAAAATAAAAATATTTGTGAATTACTTATTTTTAATAAGTATGGAATTGTTTCCAATATGAAGTGAATAATTAGAATTTATCTTTTTGAAGATAAATTGAAAATGGATAATTGAAATCGTATATTCATGAATATTTTGAAATATAAATTCATTATGGAATTTATAAATGAAAAGAAGAATTTGTTTAAAAATAAATGTTGATTTATTTTTGAGGTATTGAAATTTAATATCTAGTGAAGATATTTTGGAAAATAAATAATTTGGAAAATTATTTGGAATCTGGTGATGTGTGCATATCCATTGATAGTTCAATAGCCGACTATCAATATTTCCCTTTGAATGGGTATTTGATGTGAATTGATTGAATTTGAATGCACACTTATTTTTGAATAAGCGCTCACTATTCGGGTTAACCGGGAAAGGACCATGGGGTCGTATAACCCATTCCGAATATGTGATACGTCGTTGTGAATTGCATTTGAAGATCGGTGTTGAAGACCGGATATTTGCGAGAGAGATAGGATGAACTATCGATTGACTCTGCACCGAGTTGCTCCGGTATTGAGTTCTCCATATGTGATGGTGAATCCGATCAGGATTGTGAATATCTGGATTGCAAGGACTTCTTTGTAAGTGCCTTCGGTTCTGTTCGAGCCCGGAACAGACTTGTATGGATTGTATGCCTGACATTACAAGTTGAGATATAAAGCCGATTTCTTTCAAATATATTTCTGTTGGTGGCGGAGAATTTATTCTTTGCTTAACACCCTTCTCTGAGACGTACGAGCTCAGAGGTTATATAGTTGAAGTTATCAGCGATATATTCCCAATTTGGTAATGTGACATGCTGAGTGATGCTGAAATGATCATTGTGTTGATTATTTGTGATAGGATCGTTTATTTGATCGTCTATCCTTGTGATCATTGTGTTGATCATTTGTTGACCCAAAGCATGGCTTTTGTATAAAGTATGTTTTTGTGGACGTGACTTCGTCGAGCCTCACACCCCGTGAATGGTCAAAACAGGAAAGAAGCAGCAAGGTTATGAGGGGTAGCACCCTTTAGGATGTGTCCATTTCCTTCTGGAAAAGGGTGGTATCATGGTATGGAGCCCAGATACTTACTCATGTTGAAAACACTTTATGATTGTGTGAATTGATTACGAGCGCTCGGTAAAAGGTCCCAAAGGACCGGGGGATGGCATATTCGGTCAGTTGTTACTCAGTTAGGAGTAACCTGGCCTTGTGTTGGTAGAGATCCGGTTTGGTTCTCGGGGATGTCCATCCAGAGGCATTCTCATGTGGCAATGGGAAGTTCCTTGGCCTGACCATTTGTTGGAAATCCAAAGAAACAATACGAGACTTGTACGGTTTTAGTTGTAGAACCTGCTATGAAATGTGGCGGTAACCTGCTATTGAACATAGTTAGCTATAGTAGGCATACGATAATGGTCGTATGTTGGCTAAGATTTATATTCTACTTTCGAAATGAATTTTTCCTACACTATACACTAATAATAATATCAAATATTATTTTAAATGCGTATCAAGCATCTTTGACTATCATAAGGAGAAATCTCCTCCGATTCTGCGTTTGCATTGTGTGTGTGTGCGGGAGGCCTTATGGTAGTCTCATTTTTTAAAAGCATTGCGAATTGATTAAAAATATTCCTCTATTTTGATTTTAAAGATAAATAAACTGTTTTGAGTTCTCACACCAGTCACATGACTGACTTGGAGTTTATTGTTTTCCTTCCTAAACTCTGGGTGCCCACCAATTTCCACACGGGCAGTTAAGAGTTAGGTTTATCAGGATATTCTGGATATTCTGGAGTTGCTGGAGGCAAGCTGGATGGCATGGCGTATTACTAGTATATAGTATTTCTTTTTCTGCTGCATTGTTTATTGTTGTATGATGTTGTACACTCTGATGATATGATGTAATGAAATGAAATGTAATGTAATAACTGATATAGTTCTTTGTTTAAAGATTATTCATTTATTATAATATGTTGTTCCGCTGCGAATTGTGAGATTCTGATGTTGTTCTGTTGTTTTCTATTCCGTCCTATTTTCTTCTGTTTTTCTTTTTCCTCTATATTCTATTTTCTTCTATTTCAAAATTTTCTGTTCTCTTTTCTATTTTCTTTTCTCTCTATTTTCTATCTTCTCTCTTCTTCTCTTTTCTTTTCTTAAATTCTTTTTAAAACCCCATAACATTCCGTGTTTTCGGCCTTCGATTTCTCGGCAGTCGATAAAGTGAGTGTCGATGTTGAATTTTCGAAAGTCGAAAATCCTAATCGTTACATTTGGTATCAGAGCTGATGGTTAAGCGACAACCATGGTTCTGTTGGGTATTACTCGTTAGAGATAGAGTCAGTAGTACTCTAGAATGAGTTTGAGTGTAATAATAGCTACGAGTGCGTATTTGTTAGTGAATATAAAATTGTTTTATATTGTGATGATTGGTTTATTGAGTGGTATATGAAATTTCGTCAGCGTGGTCCGCAAGACTATGCCGAAGGGGTTTCTAAACACTTGAATAGAACAATTCGACATAATATTGTTTTAATTGGGTAAATGAAATAATTTTACCTTAAGTATATTTTGTATGTAAAGAAATAATTTTTCAAAATTATTAAAGTGTATATAAGTTGATTGTTAGGTTGTTTGGATAATCTAAATAAAAGAATAATTGAATAAGCAAAAGAATTGTAAGAATTGAATTATAATTAATGTGATTTACAATTGTGAAATAAACTTATATATACAAGAAGTAAAATTATATGAATATGAGTTGTAAATAAAAATGAATATAAGGTTAAATGAAATATAACTTAAGTGTTGTTGAATGGAATTGATTTTGGTATCGAAGTAAATAATCAAGTGGATTAAAAGAAATGTGAACTTAAGTTATGTGAATGAAATTCAACTTTAGAAATTGAATGAATGGAATAATGTGTTAATCAATTAAATGTAAATTAAGTTGATATGGAATAATGAATATAGATGTTAATTCATTAAAATCTAATGTTATTGGAAGTTGAATAAAAAAATGAATGAATATAAGCAAAGGAATTTGGTTGAAATTAATATACATTGATTGTTATATGATTGTTGATTGATTGTATGTAATTCATTAAGTGTTAATGAAATTGGAAGCTATGAAATTGAATTCAAATTAGAAGTAAATAAATTTGAATAGAATTGAGTGTGAATTGGATTTAATTAGTAAATGTAAACTAATTAAATTGAGAATGAATGTTGATAAAAAAAAATCCAATGTAAATAAATCAAATGTGATTTAAATTGAAAACCAATTCATTATATATGAATGAGAATATAAATGAATATTGATTGGTTATGGATGTAGTTGGTTGATGGTTGAATATATATGCATTTGTTGTTTAGTTGCATTTGCTATGTGACATATATAGTCATTATGTTGTTATATGTTGTATATCGATACTATTTCCATATATGCATGATTCTCATGTTGTTTGTTGAGTGATTAGTAGGTGCGGATCGCGTTTGCTTCGCATTTGGAGTTCGCTTTAGCGCTATATTAGCCGTATATGCTTGCTAATAAAATATAAGGTACATATCTCGGATTAAATACCGCACTTTTACACTTTTTTCCCTTCGGGATGCCTCATTACTTGATGAGATGTATATTTGTGATATACATACTGTCATTTTTTTTTCGGATCGAGCCGCGCAAAGGAGACTATGGCGAATTTTTCCGAAAATTTTAGGCGTTAGAAAATTTTGAGAAAATTTGGAAAATTTTGAAAACTTCAACTTTGATTTGGAAGTTGAAAGTTAAACAATAGGTAGTTGTTTTTGAAAAGATAACTAAGTATGATTTGAAAACTTAGTAAAGTATGGTAAGAAGTTTAATTATAAATTTTGGGAAAATTAATAGATTCTGTAATTTTCTTACTTGTAATTTCGAGGACGAAATTCTTTTAAGGGGGAAAGATTGTAACGACCCAGAATTTTTATTAATTTAAATTTGAATATTTAATTAATTTTAAATATTTATAAGTGAATTTATAAGTCAAATAAATTTTTATTTGAATTTTTGGATTTAATTGGATTATTAAATCGATAATTTAATATGTTAAATTATGGAAATAATTGAAAATTGAGTTAAAAATGATTGAAAATAATTTGGAAAATTTTATTTTATCATATTGAAGTTAGAATGATATTTTAGAACTTTTAAAATCGAATTAAAAGTTAATCTGTGAAAATTGAATATTTTAATATTTAATAATCGATTGTAAAATAGTCAATTTTTGAACAGTCTCAAAATAGAACGAAACCAGTTCCATTGGATCCGTAATAGTTAGTTATTACCGGATTTCAAATTTCGTGTCAATCGGAGTTATCGTTTGATCGTGGCAGCTCGAAACGCATCGAATTATTTTTAATTTAAATTTGGCGAGTCAAAATAGCCATTTTTCAAAAAGTCTCGGATTTCGACGAAACCAGTTTCATTGGATCCGTAATGTGATATTATTGTAAGGTTTCAAATTTCAAGTCAATTGGATTTACCGTTTGTCCGGTACAAATTAAAACGCCTAGAAATCGATTTAAATCGGTTTAATTTAAATCGAACGTTTTCAGCCATAACTCGCACATACTTTCGAATTAGCTTCCGAAACCTGTTCCATTGTGTCCAGAACGCGGGATAAACCCTAGGTACGCTGGTTACGGCGTCTAAATCGGAGTTCGGAATTCCCGGGATGAATAGTGTTTACGCTTGCTTTTTCTATAAAAGGAGACACACACCCTTCATTTAATAAAAAAAAAAAAAATGCTAAACCCTAATTTCATTAGCTAGCCGCCACCATTAGAATCTAGGGCCAGAAATTTTCGAATTTCATCTCTTAATCTCTCTCAATCCATAAGTTTTTAGGAGATTTGTTCAACTACAAACTTGAAGATCTCATCAAGACCTTCGATTCTATAAGGTGATGATCGGATTTGAGGCGTTGTGGGGGCCGTTAGGAGGGTGCGTTCGGCCGTGTTTGGGCACGAATTCCCAGGCTCATCAGGGGGCCGAGTTGCAGGCTATCTTGGCCGAAGGTGGAGGAGGGTTGTGGCTTTGATTTGGCACTCCCCGATCGAGATTTCGTCGAGTATGAATGGAGTAATATTTAACCCTAAGTTTACTAATTGGGTTCGGCCATAGCATACGCGTACTGGAGCTTGAACGCGTGGGGAAGAGAAAGGGTGAACGGCTGTGATTGCTTGGCCTGGGATCTGACGGTGATGATTGTGTTGTGGTTTATAAATTTTTGAATTTATGTTGTAATAGTTATATAAATCGTGTACAAACTTCATAAATTCATAACTTTTTCATACGAGGTCGAAAACGCGCGAAACCAGTTGCGTTGGAATCGTATGGACGAGCACTACGCGATGGAGTTGGTTTGGAGTCGTTTGGAGTTAGTGAGAATTTTGGGTAAAATTAAACGCGCGTTTAATTTTATTCGAAATAAAAGCTAAAACGGAATTTAAAACCAAGGTGAGAACTTCTCACTCAATCGAATTAGTTTCGATTTTATTTTAAATAGTTAGATTTAAAATATTTGAATGCACGTTTGAATGTTGATTGATATCTATTGATTGTTAAAATAGACATTATACGCCGTTAGTAAGCGGATGTTATTTAGTAAAAACATATACCGCGAATATTTCATAAACAGTGAAATTGGTATTATATATATAATATCAATATATATATATTGGCATATGTATATATTGCAGTTGTTGATTTCCCGCATTTTTGTTTAGCGGATGAGACCCTATTACGCCGTTAGTAAGCGGATAATATTTAATAAGAACATATACCGCGATAATTTCGTGCTGGAGCGAAATTGGTATTGTGCTAATGTTTTTGGATGCAGGAAAACAGGTTGGAGGGATCCAACTGGATTCCTCAACAGTTTTTATTTGATTTCAGATATTTTGATATTTGATGGATTATCATATCGATATATGATATCGTTGTTGTCGTGATTGACTATTTGGTGTGTAGCATCATTGGACCCAGATTTTGGGATTTTAAAATGATTTATAAAGTGATTTTTTGAAAATATAAAATATTTTGGAATTGATCCATTTTAAATGAATAAACGTTATAATTTTTAGTGTTATAAAAATTATGATTTTGAGAAATATAGTTAAAGATTGATTTTTGAGAAATATGAATTAATGATTTTATAAAATAGTTTAAATTGGATTTTTGAATATATTATAAAAGTTTGAATATAGGATTTATAAAATTTGATTATTTTATAAATCAAAAGGATGAAATTATAAAGGAATTTAAAGACGTTTTAAAAGAATAATATAAATGGATTTATATTAGGAGATTTATAAATAGATATTTATAAATCGAAATATGGAGATTATAAAACGAGTTTTTATAAGTGTTTGAATGAAGTGGAAAATGAATTTCATAAATAAATGAAATTTATAGAATTATAAACTGTGAAGTTATAAATGAAATTTATAAATAGTAAGATTTATAAATTTGGTGAAATTATTTGAAGAATAGATTGGTTAAATAAATGGATCTTATAAGTTATAAGATTTATAAATTGGAAGGTCTTTAAAAGAACGATTTTATAAAATAATCGTTTTATAAGTATTTAACTTATAATATGAACGTTTAGTTTATAATTTAGCTATAAACTGGAATAGGTTAATAAAGGAATTTATAAAAAGGAAGTTTTTATAAATAAATAGAAATGGAATTTATAAACGTTGTTTTATAAATCCGCAAACGACTTATTTTGATAAGTTAATTGTTATAACCTATTAATGGAGTTATATTCACGTTGTAAACAGTGAATAATCCTTTAAGTTAAAAAGAATAGAAATAATGGAATTTATGAACGTTGTTTTATAAATTCGCAAAGGACTTATTTTGATAAGTTAATTGTTATAACTTGGAAATAGAGTTATATTCACGTTTTTAGACAGTGAATAATCCTTTGAATTAAAATGAATAAAAGGATGGAATTTGTTAAAGAAGTATATTCACGTTTTTGAATAGTGAATGATATGTTAAAGAAATTGTTTTGAATGAGATGTTTAAATTGAATTAAAACGTTCTAACGATGTTTTAAAAGGTGTTGTGATTCGAAACCATAGATTTTCAACATTTATTGTTGAAATAGACGTTTTCGAGAAATAAAAGGAAATAGTGGACTATAACACTGTCGTTATAGTAAATGATTTCCGAAAGGAAATGTTTTGAATAGTATTGGGATTTATATATCTATTTTTAATTTTGAATCCCTATACTAGTGAATTTGGGTTGTCGTAACGATGTTTTACGCAACATTCGTTTTGGCCCAAATAAATATGTTTAAGTGAATGATTTCCTTAAAAAAATGAAATATATACTTAATTCGGTTTAAGTATATTGAATATTTTCTAAGTGTTGAAAATAAAAATATTTGTGAATTACTTATTTTTAATAAGTATGGAATTGTTTCCAATATGAAGTGAATAATTAGAATTTATCTTTTTGAAGATAAATTGAAAATGGATAATTGAAATCGTATATTCATGAATATTTTGAAATATAAATTCATTATGGAATTTATAAATGAAAAGAAGAATTTGTTTAA
The DNA here is from genome assembly GCA_030765085.1 of Allium cepa. Classification (NCBI taxonomy): domain Eukaryota; kingdom Viridiplantae; phylum Streptophyta; class Magnoliopsida; order Asparagales; family Amaryllidaceae; genus Allium; species Allium cepa. The sequence continues at coordinate 132,890,978 of CM060934.1, forward strand.
AAATAAATGTTGATTTATTTTTGAGGTATTGAAATTTAATATCTAGTGAAGATATTTTGGAAAATAAATAATTTGGAAAATTATTTGGAATCTGGTGATGTGTGCATATCCATTGATAGTTCAATAGCCGACTATCAATATTTCCCTTTGAATGGGTATTTGATGTGAATTGATTGAATTTGAATGCACACTTATTTTTGAATAAGCGCTCACTATTCGGGTTAACCGGGAAAGGACCATGGGGTCGTATAACCCATTCCGAATATGTGATACGTCGTTGTGAATTGCATTTGAAGATCGGTGTTGAAGACCGGATATTTGCGAGAGCGATAGGATGAACTATCGATTGACTCTGCACCGAGTTGCTCCGGTATTGAGTTCTCCATATGTGATGGTGAATCCGATCAGGATTGTGAATATCTGGATTGCAAGGACTTCTTTGTAAGTGCCTTCGGTTCTGTTCGAGCCCGGAACAGACTTGTATGGATTGTATGCCTGACATTACAAGTTGAGATATAAAGCCGATTTCTTTCAAATATATTTCTGTTGGTGGCGGAGAATTTATTCTTTGCTTAACACCCTTCTCTGAGACGTACGAGCTCAGAGGTTATATAGTTGAAGTTATCAGCGATATATTCCCAATTTGGTAATGTGACATGCTGAGTGATGCTGAAATGATCATTGTGTTGATTATTTGTGATAGGATCGTTTATTTGATCGTCTATCCTTGTGATCATTGTGTTGATCATTTGTTGACCCAAAGCATGGCTTTTGTATAAAGTATGTTTTTGTGGACGTGACTTCGTCGAGCCTCACACCCCGTGAATGGTCAAAACAGGAAAGAAGCAGCAAGGTTATGAGGGGTAGCACCCTTTAGGATGTGTCCATTTCCTTCTGGAAAAGGGTGGTATCATGGTATGGAGCCCAGATACTTACTCATGTTGAAAACACTTTATGATTGTGTGAATTGATTACGAGCGCTCGGTAAAAGGTCCCAAAGGACCGGGGGATGGCATATTCGGTCAGTTGTTACTCAGTTAGGAGTAACCCGGCCTTGTGTTGGTAGAGATCCGGTTTGGTTCTCGGGGATGTCCATCCAGAGGCATTCTCATGTGGCAATGGGAAGTTCCTTGGCCTGACCATTTGTTGGAAATCCAAAGAAACAATACGAGACTTGTACGGTTTTAGTTGTAGAACCTGCTATGGAATGTGGCGGTAACCTGCTATTGAACATAGTTAGCTATAGTAGGCATACGATAATGGTCGTATGTTGGCTAAGATTTATATTCTACTTTCGAAATGAATTTTTCCTACACTATACACTAATAATAATATCAAATATTATTTTAAATGCGTATCAAGCATCTTTGACTATCATAAGGAGAAATCTCCTCCGATTCTGCGTTTGCATTGTGTGTGTGTGCGGGAGGCCTTATGGTAGTCTCATTTTTTAAAAGCATTGCGAATTGATTAAAAATATTCCTCTATTTTGATTTTAAAGATAAATAAACTGTTTTGAGTTCTCACACCAGTCACATGACTGACTTGGAGTTTATTGTTTTCCTTCCTAAACTCTGGGTGCCCACCAATTTCCACACGGGCAGTTAAGAGTTAGGTTTATCAGGATATTCTGGATATTCTGGAGTTGCTGGAGGCAAGCTGGATGGCATGGCGTATTACTAGTATATAGTATTTCTTTTTCCGCTGCATTGTTTATTGTTGTATGATGTTGTACACTCTGATGATATGATGTAATGAAATGAAATGTAATGTAATAACTGATATAGTTCTTTGTTTAAAGATTATTCATTTATTATAATATGTTGTTCCGCTGCGAATTGTGAGATTCTGATGTTGTTCTGTTGTTTTCTATTCCGTCCTATTTTCTTCTGTTTTTCTTTTTCCTCTATATTCTATTTTCTTCTATTTCAAAATTTTCTGTTCTCTTTTCTATTTTCTTTTCTCTCTATTTTCTATCTTCTCTCTTCTTCTCTTTTCTTTTCTTAAATTCTTTTTAAAACCCCGTAACATTCCGTGTTTTCGGCCTTCGATTTCTCGGCAGTCGATAAAGTGAGTGTCGATGTTGAATTTTCGAAAGTCGAAAATTCCCGTTTGTTACATTGTTCCTTAATTATTAATTAAATAATAAATCATTTATCTTAATTATCTTCTTGATTTTCATTTAAAATCTCACTTAATAACCTTGGAAATAAAATATATCATTACCTATTGATTAACTTAAACTTTAATTTAAAATTGATAAACAGAACACTTATCTTAATTAACTAACTATTTGATTACATGATTAATTAAGTTTAAAGACAAATGCGGATTAATTTAATTAATAAATTCCTCAACCTAAATTAACAACATTAATCAACCATTATTTAAAATAGTTTAAAGAAAATTATTTTTGAGTTTGACTTAGTTAAACTTAAAACTATGGGTATAAAACATTAAACCGAGAAAATTCTGGGTTACTCGATCGGGTACCCAAGTTTCTCAAAATTTTCTCCCGAGCTTCCTCTTCCCTTTTTTTTACTTGGTTTAAATTTTTAAATCTGTTAAAAAACTTTACCCCTTTACATGCTAACTCCTTGCATACAAACACAAAGTTGAACCCAAACCAAATCATCAATTTCTCGAGACAAAACCCGAGGCACTGCTTCTTCACAAAACACGGCAATTCAAACCAAAACTACTGACACCCAAACCATCGTGCACATGCACCAATGGACCAGCGCTCTCCGACCATCGCCGAGAACTTCGTCAGGTCAACGATGACCACCACAAACCCTCAGGCCATCCAAAACCCTGAAACAACATCGCACCTGAAATCGAGTCATTCGAGTATCTACAGAGCCATATCACTCATCGAAAACCACCACAAATCGCCGCCCACAAGACGCCAGAGACCTCGCACTCCCGCCATAGCTAACCCATGAATCATGCATCGAATCCTTTTGGACCGGTCAAGTCCGATCCTATATCGACGGCAAAATCCTTATTAAAACTTCGACCACCAAGCTGGCCCACTGAACCCTAAAATGTCGCCGACCAATCGCTCCGTCGAACAAAAACATACCTGAATATTTTTCCCATGATCCCTGCCACTCAACCCTACTTCAGCCACGAGCACAACCGCCCCCATTACCCCTATCGTCGGAATTTGGTTGAAACGCCAGAGGCGTTCAACTCGAAAATCCTCGACATCCACTAACTTAAAAATCACCACATCACTACTAAAATTCATCAATTTCATAGAAGAATTCGATTATACAATCAAAACTTGTAAATTCGAAAATTAAATTTTTTGACAATGACTTGTTCTTTACTGTAATATTTTGTTTCCTGTGATACCCACTAAACATTTTACTTGAATCAAATATTACAATTGAGGTCGCTCACATACAAAACCTTTTACTCAGAGATCCAGACCCAAAAGAAAACATTTAAGTGGAAGATTTGAATTTTTAAAACAGGTCTAAAACCAGAAATGATTTAAACTAGAGTATGCCTGCCTGTTCCAGTTATGAACACAGCCAATAAGACACATATATACATAAAAATCATTTTTAACGACATGCATAACATAGATCATATCATCCTAATCACATGCATTTTCATAAAATCACAAAGTAAAAATCTGTTTTTAAAAGAGAATTTACTCACCTGCATATGCTTTGATCAGAGAAACGGTTTTGATTTTGAACTTTGCTTTAAGTATTTGATTTACTTCAGATGTGGAATTTTTTGCTTACTTGAATCTGGATTTGCCTTGATCTGAGTTTGGATTTGAATTGTGTTGAGCTCGGATTTCAGATTGCAAAAGCTTGATGTTTTGAATCCTTTACTGTTTGCAGGTTTGCTTCTTTTTTTTTTTTTAATTTCCAGGTTTTTTCTTAAGCCTTTGTCACTTAAAATTCAAAAGAAAAATAAAGTTTTTGCCACTTGTTCTTTTTCTAAGCTAACACTTGTAAATGCATGTTATATTTATTTTACAAATGTCTTAATTATGAATTTTATGTTTAAATCCTTGCTAAATTTTTATTTATATAGATTATTTATTTATGTGTTATCTTTGTATATGTGCATTATGTTTACATATGTTATATATTTATATAAATCATGTAATTTAGAAAGAAAGAATATCAAATCTTTTATTAATTCTTATTTAAATTTTATACTTAAGGTGTTATTATACTTAAATTGATAACAATACATAATTACTAGTGTCCAATTTACTTTAATTAACTTTTTTTTTTATTTTTTTTTATTTTTTATATTCAAATCAATGCTTCCAAATTATTTTACATATATGTATATGTATATATATATATATATGCACACCTATATACTTGTATGTGTATACTAAAATATTTCAACATTATAAAGTTTATACACATCTATTAACATATTTTAATCTACAATCAGGTTTATCATTTCTAGATAATTATTTATTATAGTTTAAATTCATACACATATATCCAGATATTTCTAAATTATCAGAATTCCATTTTATTTAAAAATAAAGATTTATAAAAGAAGATCATTAAATAAATATTATCAAATGAATATTTATCTAAATATTTATAAGTCAATATTTATAGTTCAAATTCAATAATATACATAGCAGATATATTCTAATTATCAGAATTTCATTTATTAACCCAATAAAATCAGTATTTCTATAATTAACCCAGTTAATTATCAATTAACAGATGCTTAAAAATTTGGGTTATCACACTAAGGGTCTATGCCAAGGTGATCCACTCTCCCCTTATCTTTTTTTTGTTGCAATGGAGCATTTTTCTCTTCTTATGAAAGATGCTCTTATCAAAACAGTTGCAACATTATTTTCTAATTGACCTATTATTACACATTCACTTTATACTGATGATGTAACGATTTTCCTGAATACTACCCGGTCTGATGCAATCACAATGACTTCTATCTTCAGTATGCCAGTTAGAACAGTGCGTTTACACATCAATCAGACTAAATCTAAAGTGTATTTTAGTATCGAAATTCCAAATAAACACCGATTATTATTTATTTTGGCGATGATAGAAGATGAACTGCCAGTGAAGTATTTGGGTGTGCAATTATCAAGTGATTATATTCATGCATCTTATTGTACTAATTGGCTACATAAAGTGTTTGCGAAATTTAAATGTTAGGATAGTGAACTATTATCTACAGATAGTATAGCATAATTGATTTAAAGTACTATCACACCAATAGTTCTATATTTGTTACTCATTTATCTTCCAAGTTCTGTTTTACATAAAATAGAAAGGATGTGTGCTGATTTTTTTGGGCGTAAACAACATAGAATTTATTGGGAACTATTTTGCCCCCTTTTTCTCGCCTCAACCTGCTGTTTCCTGATCAGGGCATGTCCCCTTCCAATAACCACACTCGTCAGACCTCCCCACCTCCGAAGCTGCCCCCACCCCCACCCTCCCGCTTGCCTGAGCCTCCTATTGGTTTCCCTCTAATCACCTCTCCTAGCTCTGTCGAAGCCAATGATGATGGCTTCACTCTAGTCCTATCTCGTAAATGGAAGCGCCAACCTAAGAATTTACTTTAACCCCGATCACTAAATTCCTATTCTCATGTTACTCCTAATAAGAATCAAACACCGACTTGTAATCAAAGTGTACCACATAATCATGTCTCCAACATAGCAATATTGACCGTCCCAAACAATTCGATCATAGATATGAAGCTAATAAATGGAATTTTTCCACTATGTCTAGCAGGGCACGGAATGAAGTAGTCAAGGATAAAAATATTCCAGTTTCTATTCTGTTAAAGTACTACCACCCCTATGAATTTAATTCTATGCAATGTGCTAAAATGTCTGTTGAGGTTATTCAAGATGCTGGAAAACAATGGGATAATGTCACTGTATTTTATGTTGTTGGTCCTAAACCATACTACCCATATTTCAAAGACTATATTATTAGAGTACGGAAACCAGAAGATGAATTCTCTATTTATTCTAAGAAAGAAGGTTTTTATGTCAGTAAGTTTAACAAAAAGCAAGATTGTGACAAATTTTTTTAAGGCGGTCCTTATTATTACAATAAAAAGTTAATGAGATGAAGAGGTGATTCCTTGGAATGCAACTCAACAAAGAAATTCTTCATTCTATCCCAATTTGGATCCATTTCCCAACTTAACCCTGGATTACTGGACAGAAGAGGGATTGGTCGTATTGCCTCAGTGCTTGATTCCCTCATCAAATCGGATAACTACTGAAGGAATAATTTAAATTTCTTATGCCAAAGTTTTAATTGAAATTAATAACCTTTTAACTTTCCTCAGAAAATCCCCATCCCATCTGAAAAAGACGAAACTATTTAGCAAGAAGTGTCATATGAATGGAAACCTCCATTTTCTCAAATTGTTCAAGCTTTGGCCATGCTGAAAATCACTACCAATTTACTAAAGTTTAGGTTCCTAAAGTTACTACTCAGAAAACATGTTCAGATGACTCTGAGATGATAATAGATGATAACAATGATAATAATTTGGTAAATAAATCTATCAATATGGAGACAACTGAAAAATGACCGTCCAAAACAGGTAGACATTCATATAAACAGTCTCAAAATTGACTCTATCAATGTTTCAATATAAGGTGTCACAGTTCATATGCACAATGTCCAGTCGAATACTTATAATTCGACTACTTATACAAGTATACAAAACAGTCCTATGACTAAAGAGGCTGAAATGGAAATACAATCAAGTATCACAGATACAAATAATGATAACGAAGTCTCTGTTGAAATGTCTGAAGTGCCTCTGGACCCTTCCTCGGGACACGTCAACACCGATCGGTTCTCTAATCCTCCCTCTAACTCTAGACCCAGATCTACCAGGAAAATACGAACAGAGGAAGCACCCTTCGAGTTTAAAGCCACAGTCTCCTCTGATGTTATCGAGAACCCTGCATGGACAAGTTTAGTTAATCGATTAAAAGGTAAAAATAAAAGGACAAAAAAAGCCAAATTAACAGGGACAGCTACTCCCCCTGAAGACGTTAGCAATTCAAAAAATAATCCATAGATGTAGTTCCTCTTTTGGAACATAAGGGGTATGAATGCCCCTGTTAAACAGGTTGAACTGTTGCATCTCTTAAACAGTAATAAATTTTCCTTCCTTAGCATTATTAAAAATAAGTTATCTCTGGACATTATTAATAAATTTATGTCCAAAATTAACACTAGTTGGAAATATTCTCATAATATATCTACTGGTTAGAATAGCCAAATTTTAATCCTATGGGACTCATCTCAATGGAGGAATATCATTTTACACTCTAATGATCAATATATTTCTTGCATTTTGCATAATGCAAGTGGTGTTAGTATTTCATGCACCACAATATATGGATTCAATGAAGAATTGAAGCGTATAGAGCTTTGAAAGTATATTTCAGATCAGTCTAATTTTTTTAATCTACCATGGCTTGTGGCGAGGGATTTCAACGCTATTTTATATCCTAATGATAGAATGTTTAATGGTCTTTTTAACTCGATGGAAAATCAAGATTTTATAGAATGTATCTCCTATTCTAAACTAGCCAAATTTCTCTGGTAATTTTTACCCATGGAGAGGAGGAATTTTTTTTTCTATTCATAGCGAAATTGACCGCGTTTTTGTCAACTCCTTATGGATGGTCAAACTTTTTCAATTTAGTATTCATTTTGGAAGTCACTCTTTGAGTGACCATACTCACATCATTATTAATCTTCTAATTCATAACAATAAAAGTGTTCGAGTACCTTTCAGGTATAAACACTCTTGGAATCTTCACTCGGATAACCAGTCAACCATGCAAGATGCTCTGTTCCAACAGTTCTGGAAACCCTCTTTATATTCTCCTATACAAATTGAAAGTAGCCAAATCCGCATTGAAGGAATAGGCTAAAACGCACAGTGGTTGATAAACTACTAATGAGCTTTATAATCAACTTGTGAAGGATCCTCTGAATGTCAGTTTGATGGAACAGTACTCTGTGAGTGATGAGCAACTACATTACATTATGAGACAAATTGCAGTGGACAATGAACAAAGGATGAAATATTAATTGGCTAATTAATGGAGACAAGCCTAATGAATTTTTTCAGTAAAATCAAAGTCTTTCATCCTAAAAGAAGGAGTAATTTCTTTCTTAACGACAATGGTTCTTGGTAATAAGCATCAGATAAACTTGCAAATGAGGCTGTTAAATATTTTTCTGCATTGTTCTTATCACACCAGCCAACAAATTAATTTCCAGGAATTATTTGCAAGAAAATTATGTCTGACAATACTAGATATAATTTATGTAAACCATTTCAGCTAGAGGAAATCAAAGAAGCTACATTCCAGATTAACGGTAACAGCTCTCCTAGACCAGATGGTATTAACTCAAAATTTTACAACGTCCATTGGGAGCAAATTAAACATGATATCTGGAATGCAATGAATGACATTCTTCAAACTGGGAAACTTATTAGAGAAAGCAATCATACTTTTATTTGTCTTATCCCAAAAAAACCTGAAGCAGTGGACATGACTAATTTTCGACCAATCTCTCTTTGTAATGTGTCTTACAAAATATTAGCCAACCTCCTTTGTAATTGTAATCGAATGAAAGATTACATGAATGACCTCAGTTCATAAAATCAGAATGCCTTTATTCCTGGCAGACTGATTATTGAAAATTCCCTGCTAGCTTATGAAATGGTTCGAGGATTCAACAAAAATAATTCTAACAATTTATGCCTGAAAATTGATCTGAATAAAGCCTATGATAAAATAAATAGAGAGTTTATTCATCACCTGATGATTTCTATTGGGTTTCCTCTATTATATGCGGACCTGATTTATGAATGCATTTCTACCCCTTCTTTTTCTGTTTTAATTGATGGCTCTCCATATGGAGTAATTGATAGCTCGAGAGGGTTGAGACAGGGGGACCCTCTCTCGCCATATCTTTTTTCTATTGCTATGGAATTCTTGACTATCAGTCTTGATGTGGAGTATTTAAAAGGTAACATTACCCTCATCTATCAAACTGAGCTAATTATACTTATTGTATGCGGATGATATCTTAATTATGACTAAAGCTACTAGTCAAAATGCTGAAAGTATTAAACAAATTTTTTAGAATCTGAAGCACTTATCTGGTCATGATTTAAATGCCACTAAATCAGCCTTATTCTTTAGTAGAGGAGCTAAATGCAGGAACCAGATTGTTGACACTTTGAATATCAGCATTGAAAATCTCCCGATTATTCATTTAGGCATCCCCTTATCTAACAAAAAAATTAAAAACAAGAGTTTTTGGATGGATAATTGACAAAATAAACAAAAAATTCAACCATTGGAATAATAAGATGATGAATACTAGTGGTAGAACAGAACTTGTTAAATCTGTAATTTTCCCAATGATTCGATTTTGGCTTCAATTTTCTCAATTTCCTGTGTCTATTGTTCAAAAAATAAACTCCATTTGTGCTAATTTCATATGGAAATCCAAAACGCATAAATATGTTGGGGACGATGTGCTTAAAACCAAGAGTGATGGGGGCTAGGCATTAGAAGAATAAATGAAGTTGCTAAAGCAGTTGCCATTAAACTTTTATGGAATTATATTAATGGTGATTCTCTTTGGGCACAATGGATGCACAGTAAGTACTGCAAAAATGCAAAATTTTGGACAGTTACTCTGGATGACAATGCATTAAATACATGGAAAATACTGTAAAGGGCTAGACGATAGGGTAAAGGGCATATTGATAGGAAAATTGTAAATGGTGATAACACCTACATCTGGTTCGACCCATGGCTAAATGGATCTTCTCTGATTGACAATTTGGATGGAATGTAATGGCTGTGTCTGGTGGTTGTAAAAGATAGGTATCTAAACTTATCTTTGGAAATGAATGGAAACAACATTTAGATTACATACCTACACAAATTCATACTGCTGTGCACAAATTAACCATTCACAACCATATGAAACAAGTTTTCTGGTTCTGGATTCCTAATAAAACTTGTCAGTTCAATATGAAATCAGCATGGGAATAAGTTAGATGCAAACATGTTGAATACAATTGGGCTAAAATAATTTCGGACAAAAAATGTTCTCTAAAGATGTCCATTTGTGCTCTATTATCAAAAATAACAAATTAAACACTAAAGATAGAATCAGCAAATGGAACTCTGCTATAGATCGAACTTGTGTTCTTTGTTTAAATTAGTTTGAAGATAGAGACCGTCTCTTTTTCAACTGTAATTATTCGAGATGGTTATTGGAGGAAATTATGAATAAGCTACATCTCAATCTCGGTAGCAGATTCGACATTAATTACATCTTGGAGTTTATATGCCAAAATGTTAGGGTTGAAGAAGAAAGATTAAACATATTGGTGTTAAGGGAGAAGAAGAGTGGCATTCCATCAAACACACTTGCTCCCGTGTCTTCTACATCCACTGTTGATGAACCAGATCGAGGGAGAAGTCACTGCCAGCATGGAACAGATGAGCTAGGTGAGGTGAATGTTGAGGAGTCAAGCAGCGATGCCAGATGTGCCTTGGATTAATTGTGCACGTGCACAGGCTGTGCACCTATACAACAGTTCAATACAAGCATATGCAGTCTGATCCTGTGGGCTACCTACTTAAGGCCTGCTATGATAATTTGTAAAGAATTAATCTTCGGTTGAACTGTATATATATAGTGGGTAGATCAGTTGTATTAGGAAGGCTGAAATATTAATAAAGAAAGTCTTTTATCTCTCTCATTTACTGTTGCTTATTTATCAACCTGTCAATGCATACTCGATCTCAAATGAAACAAAAGGGTCCTAACACATTGGTATCAGAGCCACCAGATTCGGAGATTCAGACTGATCTTTCTGATGAAGAAAATGTAGACAGACCAGGGAATACACCTGATCAATCACCAACAGAGACGAGACAAGAGCAAATCAATCTCAAGACTGCCATGGCCATTAGAGAGTTGCAAGAATCCAATCAAAATTTACAAGAAAGTGCTCAAGAACTCAATCTTAAGGTGGACAGCATCAGTGAGGTGATCAACAACATTGCAAGGGAATTAAAAGAATTCAAGAATCAAACCCGAACACCCTATGTACCACCTGCACAGCGCAACCAAGCAAGAAGTAATCAAGACAATTTCATGATCGAACCTCGACCCCAACATCACACTAATTTATCAAGAAACAACCCAAACTTACCTATGGATACATCAAGAAACACCGCTGGCATTCTTTCAAGTTCCCCATGCCATTTTACTCCACCAAACCATCAAGCACCCAAACTTCTGCAGAATACAATCATCAAACTGGAATTTCCCACATTCAATGGTGACAGTAGTGTAGCAGAATGGGTTAGCCAGGTAGAACATCTCTTTCAATACCACAACACACCCGAGGCAGAATGGGTACCCACATGCTCTTTCCATTTAAAAGGAGAGGCTCATCTTTGGTTCAGCTGGCTTGTTAAAAAGGTGAAAAATTATGAACAGTGGGTGATATTTAAGGAAGAATTGTTAGTAAGGTTCGCACCTGAGGATTTACAAAGACCCTATGGAGCAATATCTAATCTTAAACAAACAACCAATGTCAGATCTTATCTCACCAAATTCGAACAGTTACAAGGCATGTGTGATGCCCTCCCAGATCAGTTTATGCTGGAAAAATTTATAGATGGACTCAAGGAAGATATAAGATATGATGTCCTAGCCCTTCACCCTGTTGATTTTAAGGAAGCTGTGAGTCTCGCCAAGGTATTTGAATGCAAAAGAGCCAGTAAAAAGAAAATTAAATCTAGCAATGTGACCAGAAGCAGTACACAAGGGAATGCAAATAAAATGGCTAGTGCTGAAAAAAATAATAGAGACTCAGTTGCAAGAAGTAAGGGCCTCACTCCACAAGAAATAATTGATAGGAGAAGAAGAAATTTGTGTTATGGGTGCAATGAAAGATGGCAACCTGGCCATATATGCAAGAATAAACAAGTATATGTTATGGAGGGGGTCATGCCACTTCAAGAAGAGGATATGGACTTGTCAGAAGATGATACAGTGACTGACAATAAGGAAGTAAATGCACTATCAAATCAACAGGAGGAAAATAAGGAAAAATCCTATGCTATAACCCTTAGTGCCATGTGAAGCATTCCTACACTATACACCATACGGGTACAAGGGCTGATCAATGGCAAGGCTATCACTGTCCTTATTGACTCAGGGTCAACACACAGCTTTATAAATACTGAACTATCCAAGAAGTTGCACTTGAACATACAAGATTCTTCAGAGTACTCTGTACAGGTAGCTAATGGTGATAAGATACAAGGCAGAGGCCTATGCAAAGGGGTTATATTCAAATGCCAAGGTTGTACCATGCCAATTGATTTATTGGTGATACCTCTGGAAGGCTGTCAGGTTGTGCTGGGAGCACAGTGGATGAAGGAACTGGGAGACGTATCCTTAAATTTTGCGAAATTACAAATTAAGTTTTTTTATCATGGTCACTCGTATACTTGGCAGGGGATAAAAGACAACAGCAAATGGGTGACTAATAAAGACATCACCAAGGAATGTGCACAAGGGCAATTAACATTTCTTTTGTACTCTAAGGAACTGCAATCATCAGCAACCAGTGCTCTTCCTGCCAACCTACCTACAGATGTACAAGCTATTTTACAACAATACCCTACAGTGACAAATCCAACACCCCCATTACCTCCTGAAAGAAGCTGTGACCATAAGATACCTTTGATACCAAATTCCAAACCCACTTGTCTCAGACCCTACAGACATTCATACTATATCAAGAATGAGTTAGAAAAACTCATCCAAGAAATGTTGGAGGCGGGAATTATTCGACCCAGTACCAGTGAATATTCTTCTCCAGTAGTCATGGTTAGAAAGAAAGATGGGTCTTGGAGAATGTGCATAGATTATAGATCACTTAACAAGCAAACTGTCAAAGACAAATTTCCAATTCCACTAGTTGATGATTTATTGGATGAATTACATGGGGCTGCTTATTTTACTAAACTGGATTTAAGGTCTGGCTATCATCAAATTCGTATGCATGCTTCTGACATTCATAAAACTGCTTTTAAAACTCATGAAGGGCATTATGAATTTATTGTAATGCCATTTGGTTTATCGAATGCACCATCAACCTTCCAGGCTTTAATGAATGACATATTTAAGCCTTATTTAAGAAAATTTGTTCTTGTATTCTTTGATGATATACTGATCTACAGCCAGACTTTGTCTGAGCACATGTTACATATCAAGCTTACCCTACAGGTGCTAAGGAACAATCAGCTGGTTATTAAAGTTTCAAAATGCACCTTTGCTGAGAGACAAGTAACATATCTGGGACATGTTATAACAAAGGAGGGCATTGCGGTTGATCCAGAAAAGGTTAGAGCTCTCAAACAGTGGCCCCAACCAAAAAATATCAAAGGCTTGAGAGGGTTTTTAGGACTCACGGGTTATTACAGGAAGTTTATAAGAAATTATGGAACTATCGCCAAACCAATGACAGACTTATTAAAGAAGAATGCATACAGATGGGATGAAAAGGCCACTGAAGCATTTAAGAAACTCAAGCAATGTTTAATGGAGCCACCCATACTTAATATGCCAGATTTTAACAAGGAGTTTGTTGTTGAATGTGATGCTAGTGGAGTGGGAATAGGTGCAGTCTTGTCACAAGAAGGAAAACCAATAGCCTACCTCAGTCAAGCACTTAATGGGAAAAATCAATTACTATCCACTTATGAGAAGGAGTTATTGGCATTAATCCTCGCTACCAAAAAATGGTCACAGTACTTGATTGGAAGAAAATTTATCATAAAAACTGATCACCAGAGTTTAAGACACCTTCTATCACAAAGGCTAACTACAGGGATCCAGGGTAAATGGCTAGCTAAATTACATGGATTCGACTATAAAGTTGAATATAGAAAAGGTAAAGAAAACACTGTGGCTGATTCGCTCTCTAGGCTACCCGAGGACCAGGAAATGACCACACAAGCTATGCAAGTCCATGCCTTATCTACTGTTGAGAGTAGTTGGCTGCAGGAACTGAAACAGCACATGTCACAATCAGAGGATTACAAGGAAAAGACAAAAAGAATTGTTGAAGGAAAAATTAACACTGATAAATATAAGATGATAGATGGTCTTATTTTCTATAAAAGGAAGATATACTTGGACTGCCTCTGTAAAGACATTATTGCAACCATTTTAAGGGAGTACCACTCTACTCCTCTTGGAGGTCATGCTGGAGTCAAAAAGACCAAACATAGGCTGAGGCAAGTGTTCTATTGGAAGGGAATGAAAGCAGATGTGGAAAAGTTTGTCAAGGAATGTGATAGCTGTCAAAGAAATAAGCATGAGAATGTGCCAATACCGGGATTATTACAGCCATTACCTATTCCCGAACGAATTTGGAGTGATATCTCCATGGATTTTATTATTGGGTTGCCAAAAAGTCACAAATATACAGCTATCTATGTGGTGGTTGATAGGTTAACCAAATATTCTCATTTTTTCCCTCTGCAACATCCTTACACAGCTCGAGATATAGCCAAAGTTTTTTTCGAAGGGGTCTTCAAACTGCATGGAATGCCGCAGAGCATAGTTAGTGATAGAGATGTGATTTTCACTAGTATGTTTTGGCAAGAACTTTTCAAATTACAAGGGTGTACACTCAAGCTTAGTTCAGCCTACCATCCACAATCGGATGGACAAACTGAGGCGGTAAACAAGACTTTGGAAGGATATCTTCGTTGCTTTGTATGCCACAAACCACAAGAATGGTCACAGTGGCTAGCTGCTGCAGAGTATTGGTATAATACAAACTGGCATAGTTCCACAAATACAACCCCATTCACAGCAGTATATGGTATTCCTCCTCCCACACTATTATCATATGTACCCCACACAGCCAAGTTGCCACAGGTGGAACAAGAGTTGTTTTCCAGAGACATAGTGTTGCAACTACTGAAGGATAGTCTGTCACTCAATCAAGAAAGAATGAAGAGATTCGCTGATGCAAAGAGGTCAGAGAGGCAATTTCAGGTAGGGGATTGGGCATATCTTAAACTGCAACCCTATAGGCAAGTCACTGTCAGCAACTTGAGAACAACCAAGCTTTCACCAAAGTATTATGGTCCCTATCAGATCAAAAGGAAGATTGGAGATGTCGCCTATGAATTAGAACTGCCCCCTGAAGCAAAGATTCACCCAATTTTCCATGTTTCACAGCTCAAAAGAAAGTTTGGAAGAGGAGTGGTTGTACAAGTCGATGCTCCCACTTATACTGAAGAAATAATTGATGAACCGGAGATAATCTTGGACAGGAGAATTTTTCCCAAGCATAACAGGGCAGTAACACAAGTGCTAATCAAGTGGAAACAAAAACCTGAGAGTGAATCAACATGGGAAGATTATTGGGAGTTAATCAAAAGGTTTCCGGCCTTTGACCTTGAGACAAGGTCAAATTTTGAAGGAGAGGGGAGTGTTAGGGTTGAAGAAGAAAGATTAAACATATTGGTGTTAAGGGAGAAGAAGAGTGGCATTCCATCAAACACACTTGCTCCCGTGTCTTCTACATCCACTGTTGATGAACCAGATCGAGGGAGAAGTCACTGCCAGCATGGAACAGATGAGCTAGGTGAGGTGAATGTTGAGGAGTCAAGCAGCGATGCCAGATGTGCCTTGGATTAATTGTGCACGTGCACAGGCTGTGCACCTATACAACAGTTCAATACAAGCATATGCAGTCTGATCCTGTGGGCTACCTACTTAAGGCCTGCTATGATAATTTGTAAAGAATTAATCTTCGGTTGAACTGTATATATATAGTGGGTAGATCAGTTGTATTAGGAAGGCTGAAATATTAATAAAGAAAGTCTTTTATCTCTCTCATTTACTGTTGCTTATTTATCAACCTGTCAATGCATACTCGATCTCAAATGAAACAAAAGGGTCCTAACACAAAACCAGAAAAGAAACTCATTAATCAATCAGTTTACTATTATTGCGTTTACGAACATATGGTGCGAAAGAAATAACCGTGTCTTTAAAAGCATCGAAATGCCCTCTAATTTAAGATTCAGACTCCTAATTCAGGACTGCAAGTACTTAATCCAGTACAATATGAACTCAAAGATTACAAGTCCAGATGCAAAACTTATCTTGGACGAATTCGACATTGCTACTATCCCGGTAGCCACCTTCAGTCCTCCCTGAACTTGTCTCTGCTTCTTCTAGTATTCTCGGGACTGGATCTAATTTTTTCTCTTTTGAATTTTAGTTTTCGCCATTAGGTGCTTAAAGGAGTTGGGTTGTCTTCCGACTTGTTTTGGAAAAGTGATTCGTTTTCGCTCTCCGAAAGGAGAATTGTCGAAGATATATAGTGGTCACCATTTTTTATGTGCTGAAAACGTGTACTTGGGGTTTTTTTGTTTTATTTTGTATTTTATCCTTTTGTTTTGTTTTATTTTGATTACTGCTACAAGCTGCTCGTATGGATGGTTTTGAGTGTGTCTTTATTTTGTTTACTCCTCCATCTATTTGACAACTTGGATCAGACACTGGCGTTGTTCCAATGTTAATATATGGACACGATATGTACTCTTTTCCTGCCAAGACACCCATGTAGGTTAGAGGGATTGCAAGGTTTTAATGAGGCATATGATGAAAGCATATGCATTTTTATAGTACATAAAGTACCTTTATCCAAAAAAAACTATTTTGCAGACCTAAAGCAGAAGGAGGGATTGGTTTAAGGCTATTTAAAGATCTCAGACAGAATGCACTACTTAAATTGGTATGAAAGAATGTACGCGGAGTGTCTAGATGTCAAATAAATACTTAAAATGTCAAAATTTCAGGGTCATGGCCATTAATAATGTACAATGAAATATTTTCTTAGAGATAGAAATACGGCAGCTTCTAGTATGCATATGAATGGTCAGTAAACTTCTTTATGGTTCAACCCTTGTTGAACCATAAATCTATAGCGGATCTATTGGGTTAGCATAGATTATCTCAATGTCCTCCATCTAATTCAACAACGAATTTTATTATTGAAGGAGATAATTTTCATCCAGATAAATTATCATCTACTATAAAGCTAGTAGATATTATTACACAACTTCATATTGAAATAGAGCATACAGATGACTACTGGAAAATCACGGACTTTGATAATATCAAATTTTCGACAGCATGGGACTCAATTAGGGTTGCATCATCTACTGTTGACTAGGGAAAGATTATATGGACTAGTCCTACTACAAAAAATTAGCTTTACTATGTACAAAGCATGTATGAGAATGTTACCTACGCGAGACCGATTACAATCATGGGGATACTAGATTCGACTGTTTGTGTTCTATGCAATGAAGAAATGGAGACACACGACCATATATTTTTTACATGTAAGTATAGTACTTATATTTGGAATCAGTTATGTTCTCGTCTCCATTCGCCATTAGCATCAGAGCCAGTTTTGCTCGAGGAGCCACATTTTCCCAACAAATATTTTGATCGCATGGGAGTTGGAAGAGATATAGCGTTTTACAGCTATTGTAACACTCTTTCACCATGTATGGATGGAGAGAAATGGTAGAACCTTTATGGGTCCGTCTATTTGCACCCCACTAATTGCTGTTCACCCCAGTAAAAAAATTAAATTAATAATTCCATTTTTGCCATTTGACAATTATTTACATATGAAGCAGTATAGATAAGTAAACAACGTACATACCTTACGATGAAATAATTTAAATAACGCAATTGTCAAACAGAAACTTACTTTCCTGTGGAAATCAGTATTATTTGAAAGTAACGATGAAAAAAATGAAAATCACGTTTTTCCTTTAGCCTGGAATCACTTAAAACCACGTCTGACCTCTGCACGGAATCTCATTGAACGACGCTACTTCGGTGCAATGAAAATAAGAAAACAACGTTTGATCTTTACGCTGATTCAATTCAAATATCGTATTTGTCAGGGATTGTGTACAGAAAACCTATGCACCCTAAGGAATCAATAAGAATTGGAAGTAACCATGGAAAAACATAAATTACGTTTCGGTTGGGCGTTGTAAATCTTGAAACTACGCACAGACGTTGATAGCTAAAGCTTCATGTTACACTTCTCCAACAAAAGCATATTTTCCACCTCAACATGAAACATGAAAAATGAAATAAAATACCGTCAACATTGAACAGAAGCATCATCGTGTACACTTTTGCATTAACATTTAATTAATACAACAAAATAAGAATTTTCAACATTAAACATTAGACAAAAACAATGAAATAAATACAAACGTGTCAAATAACAAACAACATGAAATAGTAAATTACTGTCAACATAAAATAACAAATAAATAAGTAAAAGGAAGTAGGAAAGAAGAAAATAAAATGTAAAAAATAAATGAAGAAGGGTGATTTTGGAATAAACGGGGTGGGGAAAGGAAAATTTGGGGTGTGAATTATTTTCTAAAATTATCGGGGTGGGGAAATCAATTATCGGGGTGGCAATAGACGGACCCAACTTTTATGGGGAGAAAACTGATTGCTGATCAAAGGGGAAAATTGGTGGAGATTGATGTGAAAGCCCAATTTCACAGAAGAATTAAGAAGTTTGAAGGGGGGGAGGGGGGGGAGGGGATTTAGACTTGCTAAGGAGTTGGAGTATCGATTATGACCAGGACGAAGTTGTAGTGCTTTTTCAGAGTTTCAATGTTTCGAGTGATGGGCTAGGCTGTTTGGTTTTGTTGTTCGTTTATAGGTGTTGCTTTTTTATTTATTCTGGCTTCTTGTTTGTATGAAATTGTTTAAGAACTGTCGTTCTCTTTTTCCTTGCTACTCTAGCAAGGTATTTTAAGAATGCGAAATTCTTAGTGTTATTTTCATTATTAATAAATAATCCATTTTCAAAAAAAGATTTATTGAATTTTAAAATATAAATAAATTCATAAAAATAAACTAAATCAACTCAGTTTCACAAAAATTAAATAAATTAACTAAGTTTTAAAAAAATTCGACTAAGTTCAAATTAAGTTTATGAAAGTTAACTAAGTATAATCAACATTTAAATAAGTTAATCAACTAATTTCCTAAAAATAACCAAGTTATCCAAGTTATATAATAATTAAATAAGTTCATAAAAATTAACTATGTTTTATAATAATTTAACAAAGTTAAATTTCTAAAAAATTTACTAACTTTTATAAACACTTAACCATGTCAACCAACATAACTATGTTTTTAATAACTAACCAAGTTTTATAAAAAGTCAACTAAGTTTTATAAAAATTAAATATGTTTATAAATACTAATAGTGGTAGTAATATATAGATTATTAATAGTAATAGTAATATTATTATTACTACTATTACTACTAATTTGAATTTTAAACTAGGTTTGTTATAATAAATTTATGTTACTATTTTAGCTGTTTTTTCCTTCTTGTAGGGCATAGACCGTTGAAGAGGGAAAGCTTTATGATCATGGCATTTTGCTACTTTGACAAGTTTATTTTTCAGAATCTTTATGGTGCTATCATGTATATTTAAAACATCTCCTATGAAATATTATATACAACTATAAATTGAAATATGTGTGAACCTGGTTTAATTTCCTTTATGTTTACTATTAAAATATACTATACTATATATTATGCATATTATGTTCAATGTTTATATTAGAATTGACTGATTTGCAATCAGATAGAAGTTAAATGTTGTCTTTTAGATATTTAATGTTTATAAATATTATGTAAACTCTAACATGGTAGAAGTCAAAATGTTGAAGAAAAAAATTACTGCAATTCTAAATGTTGTTAAATACATTTAGGCAATGTTTCAAAAATTGCTATAATAGGATTTGAACGTGTTATAACAAGTTGTCACATAACGTTTTTCATAAGCTGTTACGAAAATATTTTATAGCATTTATAAAACGCAACATAAACTTTAACATGAACAATGGTAAAGAAGTTGCAAAAATGCTAGCATTGCATAGGTATACACGATGCGATTGATTTAATTTTGGCGATGTTTTTGCCGTGGCATTACAGAATCTAAACTTATTACAAAATGTCGTTAAATAATGTTCTTCGTAACGCTGTGAAAATTTTAATAGCATATTTAAATGCTATGAAAAGTGTTTTTTTAGTGGTAAACACAAAATCGATAAAAAAATTCGATTGCTATCGACGACGTCCGTGGGCTACTTTATAGATACAAAACCAACGCCCTGTTCACATAGCCGAATCAATGACTTTGTGACGACAACTTGTTAATGACTTTTAGATACCCTGGGATGCCATTCAGACAAAATTACTAACGCCAAGGCGATGCGTTTCTGATGTACCAATGTTATTCCAAAATACTCAATACCAATTTACCGATGCCATTCTTGAAACTCTTTTACAACATTTCTCCTATGTTTCTTCCGATCAATCACACATTCACATAGCTCGATAATATTTCAACTAAAACCTCATAAAATAACATGATAATTTTCCTATATATAATAACAATATCATAAATAGAAAAACTACCATGAATATCACAAACAAACACATATAGTTCGAAATTTGTGCTTTTAAACAATAAATTGTACATTTTTTCCAATTATTCAGCCTATATAGCTTAAATCATAAACTATGTTTTTTCTGAATTATTAATTTCAAATACTTCCATTAATCTTAAATGCTTTATAAATTTATCTATTTTAAAATATTACACACTTTCCTTGCAAATTTATACAATGAATTTCACAATTTTCCAACTATTTTGGTAATTCAAATTTTGGTCGTGGTTCACATATTCCTATGATAATAATTGTATATGGTATAAATGTTGAATTTATGTGATTCAAATATTTTCCAAAGAAGATAAGAAAATAATTAATTGATTCAGTCAATCAATTAATTAGGCTATGTATGGAATGATAAAAAAGAAAGATATGCGTGGTATCTTTTAGGAAATGGAAACTAATTAATTGCTAATCAATCAATTAGTCAGATTTATTATATGAAGATAGAGAAGTTTATACATGGAGATTAATTTAAGCAATAGAAATTTATGGAAACATAGATTTTTTATCATTTATGTGCATTGGAATCAAATCAAGTAATCTGGAAAGGTTGTCACATAATCTGGAAGTTAATTTTCTTCATCTCCAAGCATCCTTCATTTTCATGCCTATTTAAATGAAGGAAGTTCTTCTTCATATGTGTGTGAGCGTGTGAGAGAGCATCCACCATTATCCTCTTCTTCAGTATACCCTAATTTCTGCAGTCAATCAATTAGGGGTTTTGAGCGTAAGTAAGTCTTTGGATAAATTGATTATTCAATTTGTAATTATAGGTTAGTCTCCCACTTTGCTACCTATAATTTTGTAATCTCTCTCATCTTTTGTACTCTTTCTTCAGTGAAATAAAGAATAGGTGTTGGGTCCGTGGACGTAGGCAATCTAGCCGAACCACGTTAAATCTCTGTGTTCTCCTTTCTTCTGTATTTTATTGTTTGGTGATTATTTTTCATTGAATTTGTGGTTGGTAATTAATCGACAAGCTAGATTCTTCTTTTGATTGTTTCCCCGCATTAGCATTCCGCTGCGTTTTTGGAGTTTGTGTGAATCAATTGAATTTCCGCACAACAGTTTGGTATCAGAGCTAGCTGTCTTGTTCAAGATTAGTTATCAATGACAAATTCTTTCAGTAGTGGTATGAAAAATTATGGCATCACCAAATTTGTTAGAAAAGGAGTTTTTGGGACTTGGAAGGTGAAGACTAATGACGGTGTTCTTCAGCAACAACTTCGTTCATCTAAAGGAAGAGATAAAAAGCAGAAGCACTTTGGAGGTAGAGATATGCGTAGGTCTCATTTCATGGGTCCTAGAAGGGGTGCTTGCCATTATTGTAAGAAGAAGGGACATTTCATACGGGATTGTCCAGCTCTTAGAAAGAAGAGAGAGAAGAAGGAGAAAGCTTCAGTTTTGCCAGCAGCTAGATCAGATGCGGATAGAAGTGATAGTAATACATCATTACTTTCAGCCAGTATTTCACCTTTAGAGCATACAAGTTGGGTGATTGATTCTGGAGCCTCTTGTCATATGACGCCAGATAGGAGCTGTTTTGTCAGTTACAAGAAAATTGATGGCGGAGCAGTTTATATGGGGAATGACACATCTTGTCATGTTGTGGGCGTTGAAAGTGTGAGGTTTAGAATGCATGATGGTGTTGTTAGGACTATCACGGATGTTAGACATGTTCCGATGCTGCGTAGAAGTTTGTTATCAGTTGGAGCTTTGAGTAGACTTGGTATGAGGATAATAATAGATGGAGAGAATTTGAGAGTGGCGAAGGGTTCCTTGGTAGTGATGAAAGGGGTGCGAGTTAATGATATTTATGTGCTTCATGGAGAGACAGTCTTAGAAGAGTCGGTAGTTTCTACTGATTCTAGTATTTCAGATTCTACTCAGTTATGGCATCTTCGTTTAGGTCATGTTGACGAGGAGAGTCTTGAAGTATTGAAGAAGCGTGGGTTGATTGATGGTGTTTGTCAGTCAAAGTCTAGCTCTTGTGGAGATTGTTCTTTTGGAAAGAAGAAGCATGTCACATTTGATGTTGGAAGACCTAGAGCTACAGAGTTTCTAGAGTATGTTTATTCTTATGTGTGGGGACCCACCCCAGTTGCATCTTTTGGTGGAGCCAGTTACTTCGTCTTATTTATGGATGATTTCTCACGTAAGTTTTGGGTCTATTTCTTAAAGGCCAAACATGAAATATTTGCCCAATTTTGTAAGTGGAAGACCTTGGTAGAGAAGCAGTCGAGGAAGCGTTTGAAGGTTCTCAAAGTTGAAAATAGTAGTGAATTTATGTCACAAGAATTCACTAACTATTGCGAGTCCGAGCATGTAATTAGAGATTTTTCTATTTCTGTTGAGTCACATTGTTGTTATGGAGTGGCGGAGAGCATGTGTCGGATATTATGGGAGAGAGCTACGAGCTTGAGAACGACTGCTGGTCTAGAAGTGGGATTTTGGGCAGAAGCGATATCTATGGCAGTATTTCTCATCAACCGCACACCTTCTATTGCCATAGATATAAAGATCCCAGAAGAGATATGGAAAAGAGAGTATGTTGATTATTCATTCCTTAAAGTGTTTGGTTGTTCAGCTTATTTAGAAGATGAGAGACATGATATGTTGAAGCCTAGGGAAAGCAAGCACATTTTGTTAGGCTATAGAGAAGGAGTGAAGAGGTATAGGTTGTGGTGTAAAACAACTAAGAGAATTGTGACTAGCAGACATGCGATATTTGATGAGAGGTCTTTGTTGAAGGTGGAGCCTCTATCAAGTGATGACATTGGGAGGACAGAAAATTGCCAAACACATTTGGAGTCATCAGATTGTTTCCATATTCAGAAAGATATTGGTATTTCCGATGATACCATGGTTGATGAGAAGATTACAGAGGTTCAGACTCTAGGTGGAGCTCACTTGTTGGAAAGGCCTTTTGGTTCAGTTAGCCCTATTTGCAAGTATATTTGTAGCGATGATTCTTCATCTTATGCTTTGAATATTGTGGAGCTTGTTGGTGAGTCTGTTGATGTTGACTTAGGAAAGTCTAGCAAAATTCTTGTGGAGGAGATTGGGGTAGATAATATTGAGTATGTCCTCACTCAATTTGGAATGGAGAAGGTGAAGCGCGCTGTTAAATCTCCATTGGTCTCTCGAAGATTAGTATCTACATGTTCATCTCCAACATCGGATTTTTTGAAGAATTTTGGTACTTTCTCGTATGCATTATGTTTGATGATGTGCATACTATCTTTCTTGTGCTTGGGAAAGATTTGGAAGTTCTGTTTGGGCAATATTGCCCATACTAGTTCACATTGAACTTGTTGACGTAGACCCAACAATTTGTCGAGATGTGATGATGCAGAGAGATGGTTATATTTGAATCAAGGTGGAGTGTTGAATTTATGTGATTCAAATATTTTCCAAAGAAGATAAGAAAATAATTAATTGATTCAGTCAATCAATTAATTAGGCTATGTATGGAATGATAAAAAAGAAAGATATGCGTGGTATCTTTTAGGAAATGAAAACTAATTAATTGCTAATCAATCAATTAGTCAGATTTATTATATGAAGATAGAGAAGTTTATACATGGAGATTAATTTAAGCAATAGAAATTTATGGAAACATAGATTTTTTATCATTTATGTGCATTGGAATCAAATCAAGTAATCTGGAAAGGTTGTCACATAATCTGGAAGTTAATTTTCTTCATCTCCAAGCATCCTTCATTTTCATGCCTATTTAAATGAAGGAAGTTCTTCTTCATATGTGTGTGAGCGTGTGAGAGAGCATCCACCATTATCCTCTTCTTCAGTATACCCTAATTTCTGCAGTCAATCAATTAGGGGTTTTGAGCGTAAGTAAGTCTTTGGATAAATTGATTATTCAATTTGTAATTATAGGTTAGTCTCCCACTTTGCTACCTATAATTTTGTAATCTCTCTCATCTTTTGTACTCTTTCTTCAGTGAAATAAAGAATAGGTGTTGGGTCCGTGGACGTAGGCAATCTAGCCGAACCACGTTAAATCTCTGTGTTCTCCTTTCTTCTGTATTTTATTGTTTGGTGATTATTTTTCATTGAATTTGTGGTTGGTAATTAATCGACAAGCTAGATTCTTCTTTTGATTGTTTCCCCGCATTAGCATTCCGCTGCGTTTTTGGAGTTTGTGTGAATCAATTGAATTTCCGCACAACAATAAATACCTATAATTAAATTATTATTAAAAATAAGAATCATGGGTTTATAGTTTTAAAAATATTAGGGATAATGTTATACCTTTCGATAAAATACATAAGGTCGAAGGCCGAGACGTCATGAAATTAACAAATTATAGATTATGTATAAATGCCAAAGGATAAACACCACAAAAACAAGTTGAACAGGCTCGACAAAGCCAAGTCCTTACAAGATCAATAAATTATAGATCAAGATTGGATGCCATGAAACATAGTTAAATAAGCTCGATAAGACCTGATAAATTATGAGATTAGTAAAATATAAATAGATAGATGCTAAGGGAAAGAATACCCCAAAACTAAAAGTTAGCAATAATGCATCAAAAAGTACAAAAATAGATTACGAATTCCTAAAGCTCTGGAAGTTACGAATAGAAATTAAACAAAGAAAACTCGATAAGACCCAAGGATGTTGGCTAGAATGCCTTTGAAACTTATAAAATTGAGTATTAGATACGATACATTTGAGCTTTCTTAAGAGCGTTGGGAAATTTTAAGAAACAAGACTCCTATAATAACTTATTTAGAACCAAAATATACCAGATAAGGCAAACACATTAAGAATAACGAAATCAAAAGAATAAGTAGAGTCAGAAGTGGCATGATGCCAAAACCTTTCGAGATAAGGCATAGAGGTGAAAGTTTACAAATACGAAAAGGATTAATGTTCCTTTATATTAGATAATACAAATCATTAGCATATAGGCTACCGAGGTGGCAAGACAAAATATATGCAGTATAAAGAACTATATTACAAGCAAAAAGAGAAATACCTAAATTGTGAAATAAATTTATTATAAAAATACATGCTTACAAACAAAAGCAAAACAATAAAATTATTACGTATTCTTCTATGATGAACTTCCCTTGGCCTAAACTTCTTTAGGACTTCCAAAGGAGAAATCCTCGAAACTTGAACCTCTACCAGATCTCCAATAATGTTATTAATTTAGCTTTTCCTCCAAAGGATGGGCATAATTGAATTATGGGTAGGAGATGTTGAAATACAGAGACATGATCTTACACCATTCTTATAATTTGGTCAAGTTCTCCGACATCCAAAACAAAGGATAGGTCCAAAGGGACCTTTTAAGCCACTAAAGTTACCTATACAAACTTGTAATAGCTTTCTATTCCGAGGAAATGATCATGCAATTAATTCGATTAACTTATGGTTTTAGCGATTACTTCATCTAAAAGTTCTTTGAAATGCTTATACGCGATCATACATGTTTTAATCCTACATTTTCTTATATTGTTTAAAGGGAATGACATGTCCATTTTTATGTTCCACTAGAACATCACCCAAATTTTTGAAGGGAGCAGAGAGTGCACTATTTTAATTTATATAAAGAACCATGGCCTAAAGATATGATATTTCTTTTTCAGAGAACCTCTTCCACCTTTCCACTTCATCGAGAGGGGGTAGCAGTTGTAGTAACTATTTGAGACTTTCTTCAATCTCAATCTCTTTAAGCTTAATCTTTGAAAGCTCCACATTAGCATTATCCAGTTGTTGACAAATGTCGGCTATTGATTTGAATAAATACAAAACAAGTTTTCCAAAGCTTGATCCAAAAAGGGATAACTTCTAAAACACATTTAACACACTCTTATAAATCATTTAATTTTTGCTTAATTACCTTATTTTCATTGATAAGTTCTAAGTCATAATCATCTGAGGCAAACCTAAATTGAAGAAAGCCAACGTGAGTCTCTAATGCCTTAGGCCTTAACTTGAGAAGTTGTATTTCGGCAGCTTTAGTGCCGTAAGCTCTTTGTATGAAAACATGAGCCTTTTTGTTACTCAAGTAATTATAGAAAGATGAATTCTGGAAATAGAAAAATACATTGCTTCAAGTAATTATAGAAAGATGAAAGGAAAACAAGTATTCGAATCATAAGAAAAATACATTGCTTTATGAATCTCTAAAGATGAAACTTTTCCTTTTTACTTACAGTTATCCTAAATTCCTTGGACTTAGCTTTCTCAAGCGTCTTTGAAGACTTGTCCATATCAAAAGATGAAATATTTTTTCCTTAACCCGCCTTGGGATTTGAGAGCTCAAAATGAGGAGGAATCCCAAAGGTCTAGCCTTGAAATAAAGACCAGAACATAGGGAATATACTTAGAAGTAGAATCGTTTCGATTGATTTTCCGACGGCAATGGCCAAGGAAGGAGTTGTACTTTCAAATTAGGGAATAGCGTTTTAGGTTATATTTAAATTAGGACATAGAATCCATGAAAAAGTTCAAGCCACTTTTGCTTTAAAACTCTATATCTTAGATGTTGTTCAGGTAACTTTGAAAATTATTGAAAGACCTCATGTTGATCTTGTAGTGCAAACCTGAGTTTGTAAGTCAAGCTAAAAACATAATGTGTCAACCAGGCGCAATTTTATTACTGTCGTAATAAATATTTTAAAATTGAAATTTTAAAAATTGAAATTTGACAAATAAATTTACAGTGCAAAATTGATTCAAAGTCAGTTGCTTACTTGTATCACATTTAAAGTAAAAATCAAAGTTGTGCTATAATTCACTTGCTTTCATAAGTGTGTAAATAAATGGGTATAATTCAAAAGCAAAATGAACCAATTTCTTGATGTGGTGTCACTTTTATTATTCATGCAAGTGGGACAAATTGCTTGGCTGTCACACACAAAATTATAAAGCAAACAACTTTTTAACCCAAATTTCTGCCGTCATCTCATTACAGCAGAAAGTCATTTTCTTCCATTGAAACACGGTCGCCTTAAATGCATTTCTACAAAACTTCTGCCACTGTTACTTTTATTTGACTTGTTCACTTTTTAAGAGAAGAAAAGCAACCTACATCCTTTCTTTTGCTCATTTTTCAACTGCATCACTTCTTTTTTTTTGTTCCATTTTTCGGATGAAGCTTTGAAAATATTAATGGCAGCTCGATTATTATCTCGTTTGAATTCTGATTTTGGGACCAAACTAAAAGGTGAGTTTTAAACTCACATTTCTAATTTAATGATTATTTCGAATGGCATGCAAGTTGTATTCTAGTCCTAGACCCTCTTCATTTTCATGTGTATATGGAATATCATCTTGACTACATATTTGTTTAGTGTGTGTATTTCAGTTTGAGTAAAAAAAAAAAAAAAATCATTTCGCTTGCTTTGAAAATGTGTCCAGGTTACACATATTTAGTGTACATATATTGTTTTGCCAGGTTAAATAATCGGTACTCATTATTGCGTGCGTTCCAGGGATGCTTGTTATTTTTGACATCATTTTTCATTTGGTTCATTAGGGCGTGGTATTATTATCCATTTCAGGCCTTCAAAAGTTTAATATGCGAGATTTTGGTTCCGTGCATGCCGTAGTAACTTCATTTGCATGAACGTGTTTCCTATAGTGTGCGTGAGCCCAGACCCTCGTTATGATACATGTACATATACAGGTTACCCCCTTTTTTCTTATTGATTTAGGCGTGCATTCAGATGTTATAAAAAAAAAAAAATTGCATGCAACGCGTTTTAAAAATTGTGCGCAAGCATGGTACAAAATGTGTCCAGATATTGGTATCATAAATAAAATAGTAATTGTAAATAGGTATTATAATTATATCATATATATATATATATGTTCTATATATATATATATATATATATATATATATATATATATATATATATTCTCTATATATCGATAGTATCATAAATAAAATAGTAATTGTAAATAGGTATTATAATTATATCACACATATATATATGTTCTCTCTTGCCCAGAAACAAGATCCAGATCTTTCTTATCTTATTCAGAGTTGTAAATCGAAATCCCAAAGTGATAATCTAAAAGATTCGATATTGATGTTCATGGTTGTATTCGGAAGAAGGGTAGGTGGATGATGCCTAATGTTCCTAATCTTAGAAGTGACATTCTTGAGGACTGTCATCGTTCTAAGTATACTATCCATCCAGGCAGTAGTAAGATGTATGTTGGTATGAAACGCTTATACTATTAGGAGGGTATGAAGCGTGATATTGCAAGTTATGTAAGTCGTTGCATGACCTGTCAACTTGTTAAAGAAGAACACCAGCGTCCCTATGGTCTTTTACATCCTCTTGAGATTCCAGTATGGAAATGGGATCAAATTTCTTTGGACTTCATTGATGGTCTACCTCGTTTGAGGTCAGGCAGTACTAGTGTTTGGGTGATTGTTGACCGATTGACCTAATCAACATATTTTATTCCTATCAAGTCCAATCGGACTGCTTCTTGACTTTGGTGGTAGTTGGGAAGACCACTTATCTCTTGTTGAATTTTCTTATAACAACAGTTTCCAATCCAGTATCGGTATGGCTCCTTTCGAAGCTCTTTACGGAAGCCGTGTCAATCACCATCTTGTTGGTTGGAATCGGAGGAAAAGTTAGTTCTCGTCCCCGATTATATTCGTGACTCTTCTGAGAGTATTGATATTATCTAATAGAGAATGAAAGAGGCTCAGAATAGACAGAAATCTTATGCCTATCATCGTAGGAAGTCTTTGGAATTTTCTGTAGGCGATCGCTTATTCATTCGTGTTTCTCCGATGAAGGGTGTAGTGTGTTTTAGTAGCTCCGGGAAATTGGCTCCTCGATATATTGGACCGTTTCCTATTACGGAACTCATTGGCCCAGTTACTTATCGTGTATCGCTATCTATTCCGTTTTCAGGAATTCATGACGTATTTCATGTATCCCAGCTTCGTCGATGCCTTCGAGATTCGGATTCTATTATTAATCCTCATATGTTGCAAGATCTTGAGATCTCACCCGACTTGTCTATTGTGCAAAATCCTATTCGTGTGCTAGCTTCGAAGGTTAAACGTCTTCGGAATAAAGAAGTCTCGTTTGTGAAAATTTAATGGTCCGCAAACCCCAAAGATTGCACTTGGGAAACCAGAGAGAATTCATCGAGCGTTCTTATCCGGGTTTTCTCTCCACTTCGAGTGGGGGTGAGCATTCTTATCTATCTTATCTATTTTAATCTTTGTTGAAATGAATAATTTGTGTTATAAACAACTTCTAATATGAAAATTGCGGGGACGTAATTTTTATAAGAGGGGAGTCTGTAACGACCGCAATTTTATTACCGTCGTAATAAATATTTTAAAATTGAAATTTGACAAAAAATTTATGGGTATCACATTTAAAGTAAAAATCAAAGTTGTGGTATAATTCACTTGCTTTCATACGTGCGTAAATAAATGGGTACAATTCAAAAGCAAAGTGAACCAATTTTTTGATGTGCTGTCACTTTTTTTATTTATGTAACTGGGACAAATTGCTTGGCTGTCACACACAAAATTATAAAGCACACAACTTTTGAACCCAAATTTCTGCCATCATCTCATTACAGCAGAAAGTCTTTTTCTTCCCTTCAAACACGGTCGCCTTAAATGCATTTGTACAAACTTCTGCCAATATTACTTTTATTTGACTTGTTCACTTTTTAAGAGAAGAAAAGCAACCTACATCCTTTCTTTTGCTCATTTTCCAACTGCATCACTTCTCTTTTCTTTGTTCCAATTTTTGGATGAAGCTTTGAAAATATTAATGGCAACTTGATTATTGTCTCCTTTGAATTCTGATTTTGGGACCAAATCAAAAGGTAAGTTTTAAACTCACGTTTCTAATTCAATGATTATTTCGAATGGCATGTAAGTTGTATTCTAGTCCTAGACCCTCTTCATTTTCATGTGTATATGGAGTATCATCTTGACTACATATTTGTTTAGTGTGTATATTTCAGTTAGAGTAAAAAAAAAAAAAATCATTTCGCTTGCTTTGAAAATGTGTCCAAGTTACACATATTTAGTGTACATATATTGTTTTGCCAGGTTAAATAATTGGTACTCATTATTGCGTGCGTTCCAGGGATGCTTGTTATTTTTGACAACATTTTTCATTTGGTTCATTAGGGCGTGGTATTATTATCCATTTCAGGCCTTTAAAAGTTTAATATGCGAGATTTTGGTTCCGTGCATGTCGTAGTAACTTCATTTGCATGAACGTGCTTCCTATAGTGTGCGTGAGCCCAGACCCTCGTTATGATACATGTACATATACAGGTTACCCCCTTTTTTCTTATTGATTTAGGCGTGCATTCAGATGTTATAAAAAAAAAATTGCATGCAACGCATTTTAAAAATTGTGCGCAAGCATGGTACACAATGTGTCCAGATATTGGTTGCATGCATATAATTCAAGTTCCAGTTAAATGTCACATCTATTCCATTAAAAATTTGCAAGTATGCATGACCAAGCAACTGTGTCTTGTAGCATACGTTCCTAGACAGCCAATGCATTACATAGTATGCATTAATTATTATGTACAGGCATTGTTTTTGGGTCCAATGTAGTTGCATGCGTGAGTAAACTTTTTAAGTCCAGGTCCTATTTTTTTTGCAAGCATTAATGTGGCTAAGTTGTAGATAATGCATATGAACTAAATATCAAGTTCAAGCTAGTTTGTTATTGTTGTGTATTTAAACGTGCACACATATTTGGTTGCAGGTCATTTTACATGCATGTAATGTGTACCATTTTAAATGCACGTAACGTGTACTATTGAAAATACATGTAAGGTGTACTATTGAAAATGCATGTAGTATAACGTGCATTCAAACGCGTATTTTGGTTGTAAATCCAGTATAGGCTACCGTGTGAAAATCTTGATGTCCAGGACATTTTTGGCTTTGTGGGTGCATATGGAATGCATTGCCAGGTCATTTGCATTTTTATAACGTACGTTCCTTGCAATGTGAGAATATACGAGCCAAGTTGATATTTTTTCTTCCATATTTTCTTGCGTGCGTGTCATATTGTGCGTGTCATATTGTGCATGAAATGAACGTGCATATATATGAGAAACTATAAAACATGTATTACCTGAGTAAAATTTGCTTTGAACCGGAGTTTCGTTTTGAAACGAATTTTTGCCATTATTTTTATAACGGAACTTTTACGCCAGTATTATATTTTTGAAGCATGTTGTTTTGATGATATTTTTGATGAAAAAAATTACTGTTGTTTTGACTTCAGTAACCGTTGATTTTAAAGTGGATTTTCAAACGGTTATCCCACAACATTGATTTGGTATCCGTTTTTGCGGTGTTTTGTCAATTGTCATTTCCTCGTCGAAATTGTTATAGTTGTTGCTGTTTTAATCACGTGTTTTAAAAATTGTTTTAAAATAAAATTGGTTTCAAAAATTGTACAATTTACGCTTTCAAAAGAATGAGGAAGCGAATTAAACGCTTCAGCAAAATTGTGCACTATGAACCCTTATTTTTACTGATTCGGTTAATTTCAGACTTGTCCGTTTGAGAACGTGAAATGTTATTTTTATAAAATACACAATTTTGCACTTTCAAGGAAACGATGAAGAGATTTAAATGATTTAGCAAAAGTGTAGAGTATGCAACCACACATTTACTGTTTCGATTAATTCCAGACTCGTTAATTGAAATATTTGCTGTTTTGATGATTTCATTTGGCTTTCGATCCACTCTGCTGGACCTTCGGGTCATATGATGGACCTTCGGGTCAATTACCAGTACTAGGCCTTCGGGTCATTTGTTGAGCGCCAAAAATATAGTACTTGGTAGGCTTCGGCCATATGAGATGCACGTGCGGCGTAGCTAAAACTCGCCATCTGCTGGGATCGATCCATCTTTTATGTTGATTTTCTAGTTATCTTATTTTGATTCCTAGATTTTGTGACTGCTGATTTTGTAGTTATCTTAATTGATTTCTAGATTTTTGCCTATTGCTGCTTTGGATTCAATGGTGAATTTGGAAGTTGATATTGATGATGTTTAATGGGATTTCTTCCTTCAAACTATGTTGATTACTATATTGTATAGTCCCACCCGAGACTATCACTTTGTGTATAGTCTCTTCCGAGATTATAATTTTGTGTATAGTCTCTTCCGAGATTATAAATTTGCGTATTGCTGTTTTGAATTCAATTGGGAATTTAAAAGCTGATTTTGATGGAGTTTAAATTGAGATGTCTTCATTTAAACTATGGTGATTATTTGTGCTTAATAGCCTCATTCGAGATTATTGATTTTGATGGAGTTTGATGTGATTTCTTCATTTAATCTATGTTGATTTCTTATGTTGAATAGTCTCATTCGAGACTATTATTATTTTGCTTGATGTTGTTTATGATGCATTCACATCTAAGATTAAATTAGACTGGTCCGTTTATTATTTTCTTTTAAATAATACTCGGGTCAAACCGAGTTATTTCAGGATATTCGCTATCTCTGATTCTGTTGCAGCTTCAGTTTTTGAGAATTCACTCCATCTTTTGTCTAGTCTTCGAGGTGTACTATTGGTGTTGACTCTCATCTCGTGTATGTTGATGTATATGTATATGTACATTGGTTCTTGTGAACCATCGAGTGTTGTAGCATATATCCAGACTTGTTTTTCGCTATATATATATATATATATATATATATATCTGTTATTTCTGTTCTGATGTGATTATACTATCAGCGTTGTTGTTATTATGAGTTTTTCTGGATTTTTCTTTAGCCACTGTAGTTTCTTTTAGATTTGGATTGAATTTATATCTTTGGAAGTAATTTTCACAACTCCTGTCGATGTAATCAATATTCGTCTAAGATATAACTTACAGATGGTCACTTCTAACAAGCCTTATTCTACGCAATAGTAGATGTTATTTCTTATAATAACCTTTGTTATTGTGAGCATAGAGGTGGGGCGTCCCATGGAAGCTTTAGTGCTAAGAGACTCGATGAGACAACGCATGATTTATAGTGAGTATCCTTAATCTCTTAAAGACAATTGGCCAATACAACATTACTAACGGTACTTGCCTTGCACTTTGTAATTAGATATGGAAGTCGAGAGTGATTTCTTCGATTCTGTCTATAAAATAATAGAGTTGACTAGTAGTTACATGAATTTTTTCTTCCTACGTTAAGAGTAATGACAACCACTGAGGAGGACCTTCAACCTTTTTGGATTCTTCATATGTTTGGTTAACATACGATTTAACCTGTAACATGTTAATCCCTTTAAATTGGAATATTTGATATATTTTTAAATAATCAATTAATGGATTTTATAACTCAAATAAACCTTTTTTAAGTAATAACTAATAATAGTGAAGTTGTTTTGGAATTTGGTTTACAAAAATAATTAGTTCGGAAAAATAAAAAATGTGATCGAAAATCATTTTTCAGATTTTCGACTTTTTATCGTTTAAAAGTTGTCGAAAAACGTTGTGTACACTAGAGTACACACACACACACACACACACTTATATAATAACATATGAAATGGTTAGAGTTAAAATAGTTTAAATATTTACTTAAGTAAATAAGGTAGGTACGTTGACTTTTCTATTAAAATTAAATAAATAGATAAAATGGTAAAAGGTAACATCTTATCATGGGAAGAAGTGAAGTGATAAGAGGAGGGTGGTTTGGTGGTTGCGTGCAGAATGTCCGAGAGAGGGATGAGTGGCAACATAATGTGGATGGTAAATCACTAAGGGGTAAATAGGTAATTCCACTATTTCATTTTATATAAAAACTAATTTTCTTTTTACAATTTTCATTTTACTTCACTTCCTTCATTTTAATTACTCCTTCTTATCAAGCTCCCATTTTAATTTACATGGTTTCCAAAAAGATTCTATGTTAAAAAATCCTTCATTTTCCTTTTAACTCCTATACAGAACTATTTAAAAGCCTTATTTCCTCTCTACACCTTCTCTTTTTCGAAACCCCAAACCAAAAACACTCCTACAAAAGCCAAGGTCGAGCCGAATTCATCTTAGGCCAAACCCTTTAGGCTCCTAAAAATCAAACTTTTATAAAGAAAAACCAAGTTCGAGTGTTGTTGCAAAGTGTGATGGTAGTTTGACTTGATTCGATTGATTTTTGGTAAGTAAATATCACCCTTGAAGCCAAAGGTGTAAAATTTATTTCCGGTAATAGTAGTTGTTGCTAGTTGTTTGATTTAGAAAGTAATGTTGTTTGTATTTATACATATACGTGATTATATGTGATGTTTGTTGTAGACGTGAAAATGTAGTCGAAATGTTTAAGTACTGGTTTGCAAGAGATGATCTCTACTTGTTGTACGAATGTTGTTGCATTTGTAATATGTATAAGCTTTTGTATACGGATGTTGTATGTTAAAGTAAAAGTTAGCACTTGGACATGTTTATGTTGTGACATCGAGATGCCATGTGTATAATGTTGTTTATTTATATATTTTCTAGAAATGTTTTCAAAAACTTCCAAACTTTAGTTTTGATTTCCAAAGCTTGATTAAAATTTTATAAAGTTATTTAAAATATGAAAGTGAAGGATTTTTAAAGTTACTTTGATTTGTAAAACAATTTTTAAGGTTATGATATATATAGCGATAGTCGTTATGGTTACAGTTCGTAAAACGACCACTTTTTGTGTAAATTAAAATAGTTTTTTCTTTAAGTACTTTGAAAAGCATTTTAAAATATATTATAAGCCTTAAAAAGGAATTTTAATTTATTAAAAATATTTTTAAGATTAATGATTTATTAATTAAGTAAAGGTTAAATATTAATCAAGTAAAAAAGGTTTAAATTATTATTTAGTTAATTATTTATAAATAAAAGGTTAATTATTAATTAATTATTAATTAAATAGAAGGTATAATTATTTAAATTAATTATTAATTAAATAAGGTTTGATTAATAATAAGTCAGGTAAGGTTTAATTATTAATTAAGTTAAGATTCAATTATTTTTTAATTATTATTTAAATCAAGTGTTAATTATTATTGATTAGTTAAATAAAAGTTTTAAATCTTAAATCACTTTATTTCTGAAGGTCGGTTGTTTAAAAGCAAATTTCTGTTATGAGGATGGTTTCAAAATAAAGGGATTTGTAATGACCTGCCATTTGGAACCATTCAAATCGACAATAACTCACACTGTTAGACTTGAATTGCCTAAAACAATAGATTATTAATCACATCCGGGATCGAACGGAACCGAAGACACTTTCGAAGAAGCCCTTGCAAATCCGGATAATTCCTAATCACGTCCGGACACCCCATCACAAAGGGTGCTCAAATCTCTATACCGGGGATCAACCGATGCAGAGACATTCGAAAAGAAATCCTTTCGTTTTCGAAAATATCCGGTCTTCACCACCGGTCTTTAATTGCTATCCATAACGTTGTATCACAATTCGAAATGGGTTATATGACACAAAGTCCTCTCCCGACTAAACCGAATAACGAACGCAATATTTAAAAACATATGGATATTGGGGTTTCAGTTAAATCACATCTTAAAGCCCAAAACCTTTCATTCAAATGGTTTAAACAAATTACCATTTCCAATCTTTTAAACAAAATGATTCATTTCAAAAACCTTCAATGGTTTAAATAATTCCCACACTTAAATCTTTTAAACAAAAGATTCACTTTTAGGACCCCTTTCAATTTAAAACAAGGTTCATCAATCTTTCACAAAGATTCATTCATAGCTTTTCAAAACAATTCCATTTCAAATTGGATTAACTCATCCGGTCTTTAAATCAAAGACTCATTTCATAGATTTCAAAACAATTTCCAAAAATCCCTTCATAAATTTCAAAACAATTCCCGTTTCAATCTTTTATATATAAAAGATACACCATTTAAAAATCCTCTTCAATTTCAAAATAGGGTTCAACTATCTTTCACAAAGATTCAATTATAGCTTTCAAAACCATTCCATTTCAAATTTGAAATCTTTTCATCATAATTTTGGAAATTCTTTCCTTATATAAAAGCTATTATTATTTGAAACCACCTGTTTCCGTTTCGAAAAACCCGACTATATTTGCACGAATTAAGGCCTTTCAAATATAAACTTGGGTTGAATTCAAATTCTCAAAACCATACTTTTAAAATGGTTTAAAAACCCATATAAACACATTTATAGCTTATATAACCTTTTACGTCATAAATACCAAATATAGAATTCAATTTCAGATATTGAATTCCAATTTAAATCAAATTATTCAAATTTCAAATCTTTATTAAGTTATTCAAAATAACTTTCATTTTTAAAACACCTTTTCAAAAGTTTTTCACTTTAAACCCAATCCATTTCCAAAACCATTTGGATTTAAAAATTCAATTTTTTTAAAAACCATTTCATTAGATTCAAATATCCGTGACTTAACCGATTTCCTCGTGAAATCCATATTTGTGTGTGTATAGTGTAGTCCACGGGTTTCACACAATAGTGCAACATCATCAATCATAACAGAATTCAAACACAGCAATATTGATAAGCGGTATAATCTATAACGCTTATCTTCATTCACGGATCATAGATAAGTAGTATAAATTCATCGCAGATAAATAAGTTACATCACAAATGAATAAATTACATCACAGTTCACAGCTCAAATCAATTTAATTCATATCATAATAGCAACACACATCAAGGATGACAAGCAATTTCAACATTCAATAGGATTCAAACATCCACAAGTAAGATCAATTAATTATCTGATTAATTTAAATCAGATTTGTCACTAATCCTGGTTAATTAATATTAATTAATTACAAGTCATTTTAATTAATTATCCTTTAATAATAATTAATTAACCTTTAATTATTAATTAATCAGCCTTAATCATTAATTTATTACCTTTAATTAAGCAATTGTCTTTAAGTAATTAATTTCTTTTAATTAATTCATCACATAAATCAATTATCCTTTAATGTAATTACACCAAGTAATTACCCCTTATTATCATTAAGTAATTGATTCCATTAAGTAATCATACCTTAATTACTTACATTGATTAAATTGATGTTTTATATAACAAAAGCATTTCATCTTTAATTAATTATAACATTAAGTTTATTTAAAATAAACTTTTAAAATAAAAGTGATAGATTAAACACTTTAAACTTAACTAATTTGAAATAATTTTTATTTGAAAACCTTTAATAAATTTAAAACTTAGGTAAATCTTCATTATTTACAAAAGAAGTAGTTTAAACAAAATTTTATTAAGTATAACTTGATTTTGTTTTTAAAGTTTAAAACTGTTTTTATATCAATTTTTCCAGACCCGAGGAGAAACCACAAAATCCCGTGAAAATTTTAAATCTTCCTGAGCAAAGTCATTACTCACTTCGAGTTATCTTATGTGTTTTCTTTTCCTTTGTTTTAAAACTTAAAAATTCTAAAAACTGTCATACTAGTAAGCACTAAAACGAACCCGAGCATCAACCCGAGTCGAACCATCATCTACCCGAGCAATTCCCCAGAACACTTCATCTTCCCCAAATCGCAAAAAAATCTAGACACCACTACAGCCGTGCACGTGCACGAACGTTCTGGCGAATTCCGGTCAATCTCGCCGACGCCAGCATGCCGACGATCAACTACAAACTTGATTACGACCATCAGAACTTCAAAAACAACTAGAAATCAAAATCGAGCAATTAGGCCTAAACCTGGAACAAAAGTTTGATCACCCAAACTTCCCCGTGCTCCCATCTCCGATCATCGGAGGCCATGCGATTTCACCTGAAGCTGCGCCATGGTCTCAAGCTTCGATCCTACCCATACTAGACAATACCGATGCACTATGGAGATTACAGTAATCCATCTTCTAACGTCGATCAAAACTAGGTTAAAAACCTAAATCGTCGTCGATCGTTCGCCACGGCGAATGATAAATTCTCCGGTTATTTTTCTGATGACCATCGATGCTCCAACCTCCTACGATCACGAGGATCATTACCTCTTCGTTTGACGAGAATTGATAAAAATGTCTTTTCTGTTCATTCTGCAAATTTGCCCTTAAACCAAAATTTAAAAATCTTGAATCTATATTTAAAAATCATAGTTTTTGATTACAAAATAGATTATATCAATGAATCAACTTATCATTTAAGTTGAATTTTGTCATGCTTATTAATTTGACTGTGATTTTTATTCTCAGTAGGGATTTCTTCCAGTT
This sequence comes from Allium cepa, assembly GCA_030765085.1. Lineage (NCBI taxonomy): Eukaryota > Viridiplantae > Streptophyta > Magnoliopsida > Asparagales > Amaryllidaceae > Allium > Allium cepa. The sequence continues at coordinate 132,929,912 of CM060934.1, forward strand.
TTTCACTTAAAAATATTTTTATAATTAAGATCTTGGTTTACTCAAACAATTTCATTCAAACATTCAAGTCTATAGGTGAATGAATAAAGAGATTTTTTTTATTTAGGATCTTGTCTCTAGCCTATAACGCAAGATCAGATATATATCTATATGTATACACTGGTATAGCAAACATGCACTGACACATTCAAAACATACATGCATATTATTAACAATCATTCCAGAACATCCTTTAAGCATCAATACAATATCAAAGAGTATAGGCAAATAAAAATGGGTTTTCTCACCTGGCTTGATGTTTAAAAGCAGAGGCAGTGAATAGATTTGTGCCTGGAACTGTTTTTGATTTCTTATAATTCTGATTTAATTGGATCTGGGAGTTGCATTTGAATCTGATCTTGCTTTGAATTTGCTCTGCCCCTTGATCTTATTGAATCAAGTTTGAATTTGATTTGGTCAGGCATGTTACATGCTTTTCTGGTTTTCAGTTTGAATCAAAACTTTGATTTCCAGGCTTGATTTATTTTTGATTTTCATTTCCTTTTGCTTCCAGATTTGAAAGCTCGAACACTTGCTTGATTTTGCATTGATTCCTTGTTTCTAGGGTTTAGTTTTGTTTATGTTTTGATCTGAGAACTTTAACTTATATTTGGAACAACCACAAAAAAATGTCTTCAGATTTTTAGAATATGAAAGAGGAAAATGAAGAAGCCTGGTTATTTCTTTACATTTTTTTTTCATTTATTTCAATTTTAAGGTGATAATGCCATTTGTTTATTTAGTTTAACACTTGTAAATACAAACGATAATTTAAGCAATACATGTCTTCTCACATTATAAAATGTTTACATTTGTCAAAATTTGTATTTTGGTGTTTAAATCCTTACTTCATTTTAATTTACAAATCATGTTTTTACCCTTATTTGATTCCAATTCAAAAAACATACTTACCTTTTTTATATTTGCATATATACGTTATGTAGTTTTAAATCTTATACTTTAAAAAAAAATCTTCATATCAAAGCTTGAATATTTATTTACATATAAAACTAACTATTTTATTAAATCATGTTTATATTTTACAACCCAATTCTAATTCATGTACTTATTAATTTTCAAAAGATATATATACCTATATATGTAAGTTTTAAAGCCTTCATTTAAGATTATATAATTTATAAAGGAGAATGAATTGAAAACAATTTATAAATATATATGAAAGATTTAATTTTGTAATGAAATGTAAGATTGAATGAAAATTATTTATTTATTAAATCATATTCCAAATACAATTTTGATTTTATCCCCAAATATTCAAATTCATTTTCTATTAATTCATAATTTAACCAAATTAAACCAAAACTTTTATATAAATTTCCAAATTAATTAAGTTAAAAAAACCAGGAATGTTGCAGATTCCCCCCTTAAGAAAATTTCGTCCTCGAAATTTGAAAGTAGGGAGACAACAAAGAAATACGGAAAGATAGATAGATGAATCACCAGATCAAACTGAATATCTATTTTGCATTTGACTTACCAAATCTGAATATCACTAATAATTATGAGAACGAACTCGTTCAATACAAGACACTCTGGTCACCAGATTTACGAGTATACAGGGGTATTGATTAGTTCGTAAGATAACTAACCACTCATAGAATATATCGAGACCCAAAGAACAGACAGCTATATGAATACAATCCCAAAACTTTTAGTTTAAACAACCAAAATATACCTATCAACCATATCACCCAAAGCAAACAATTCATCCAAACAAACAATTTTGACCCATCTGGAGTTTATGTCCCATGCAAATATATCAAAGCTTCTTCCTGGAGCTGCCAGGAATCATCAAAGAATTGAAAAGACGAATCAAATGAGATTGATAGAGAAAGTTGTTTTCGTATTGCAGGGTACTGACCATTTGTAGTGGTACTCCCCTGTCCCTATCTCGTCCTCTTCTTGCACTCAACTCACTATCAATGGATAGCAAGAGAATTTACTGAGGCATTCAGACGGATATCTTAGGGATATACTCTTTCTAGGGTATACTTCACCCTATCTCTAATGAGTAACTTAATATGTTATACTCCTGAGCTAAAGTTCAACCTTTAGCTCTGATACCAAATGAAACGACCCTGACTCGACCTTCGAAAATCGGCACCTAATACGATACTCATATTCAAATATCGCAGATCCAAATGTCGAATCTGGTTCGCCGGAACTTATAACACATTAAGTATAACAACACAGTGGAAGAAAGAAATGAATATCGATATATACAACATTGATACAATAGAACGATGCGGTACATATCAATACTATCAAAGATACAAGACACAGCGGAAAGAATATCTTCAATAGAACGTATCTCCAAAATCAAATGCTCCAATCCAAAGCTAGCTCGAACTTCAGATCACGATGCACAAAGCTAAGCAAGGTCAGTCGTCCTAACCAAATACTTCAATATCCAAAGTCTTCAAAGAATACCAAAGAAAAAGCCGAAAGCTACCGAATGGATATCTATATCTACTATCTGAAAAACCCAACTCTAGACTGCCCGTGTGGAAAATTGTGCGCATCCAGAGTTTAGGAAGGGAACAATAAACTCCTGGTCAGTCATGGGACTAGTATGAGCAAACAAAAGCATTTTATCTTTTAAGAAACAAAAAAAGAATTTAAATTGAAATCCGCAATGCTTTTGGAAAATGAAACTACCATAAGGCCTCCCGTCACACAATGCAATCGCAAACTTGGAGAGACTTCTCCTTATGATAGTCAAACATGCTTTATACGAGAAAAACTCTTTGATATTATTACTAGTGCATAGTGTAGAAAACATGTGCAAGTATAATATTAATCTTAGCCAGCATACGTACCATTATAGTATGCCTACTATAGCTACCATATTAGATGGCCGGTTCTACAACTAAAACCGTACAAGGCACGTATTGGTGATTGGTTCCAACAAATGGTCAGGCTAAGGAACTTCCTATTGCCATATGGGAACGCCTCTAGAGGGACGCCTCGAGAACCTAACCAGACCTCTGCCAACACAAGGCCGGGTTACCTCTGCAAAAATAGGTAACTACTGACACGAGTATGCCATCCCCCGGTTGCAAACAACCTTTATCCGAGGATCCTCAATACCAACAACCACAAAGTAATAAATTTGCAGCAACCACATAGGTTAAGTATCTGGGCTCCATACCATGATACAGCCTCCATCCAGAAGGAAATGAACATACCCTAAGGGGCGCTACCCCCTATAACCTTGTTGCATTCTTCCTGTTTCGACCATTCCGGGGTGTGAGGCTCGACGAAGTCTCGTCCACAAAGCTACGCTTTTCACAAAAGCCAAGCTTTGATCAACAAATGATCAGCAGCATTTCGTATGCCACATTACCAAATTGGGAGTGTATCACTACTAACCATCAACTACATAACCTCTGAGCTCGTACGTCTCAGAGAAGGGTGTTAAGCTAAGAGAATAAATTCTCCGCCACCAACAGAAATGTATTTGATAGAAACCAGCTTTACATCTCAAAGTGTAACGTCAGACACACATCCATACAAGTCCATTCCGGGATCGAACGGAACCAAAGGCACTTTCGAAGAAGCCCTCGCAAATCCGGATAATTCCTAATCACGTCCGGACTCCCCATCACAAAGGGTGCTCAAATCTCTACACCAGGGATTAGCAGATGCAGAGACATTCGACAAGAAATCCTTTCGTTTCGAAAATATCCTGTCTTCACCACCGGTCTTCAATTGCTATCCATAACGTCGTATCACTATTCAGAATTGGTTATATGACACAAAATCCTATCCCGACTAAACCGAATAACGAGCGCAATATTTAAAAACATATGGATATTGGGGTCTCAGTTAAATCACATCTTAAAGCCAAAAACCTTTCATTCAAATGGTTTAAACAAATTACCATTTCCAATCTTTTAAACAAAAAGATTCATTTCAAAAACCTTCAATGGTTTAAACAATTTCCACACTTAAATCTTTTAAACAAAAGATTCACTTTTAAGACCCCTTTCAATTTAAAACAAGGTTCGCCAATCTTTCACAAGGATTCATTCATAGCTTTTCAAAACAATTCCATTTCAAATTGGATTAAATCATCTGGTCTTTAAATCAAAGACTCATTTCATAGCTTTCAAAACAATTTCCAAAGATTCCCTCATAAATTTCAAAACAATTCCCGCTTCAATCTTTTATATATAAAAGATACACCATTTAAAAACCCTCTTCAATTTCAAAATAGGATTCAACTATCTTTCACAAAGAGTCAATTATAGCTTTCAAAACCATTCCATTTCAAATTTGAAATCTTTTCATCATAATTTTGGAAATTCTTTCCTTATATAAAAGCTATTATTATTTGAAACCACTTGTTTCCATTTCGAAAAATCCGATTATATTTGCACGAGTTAAGTCCTTTCCAATATAAACTTGGGTTAAATTCAAATTCTCAAAACCATACTTTTAAAATGGTTTAAAAACCCATATAAACACATTTATAGCTTGTATAACCTTTTTACGTCATAAATACCAAATATAGAATTCAATTTCAGATATTGAATTCCAATTTAAATCAAATTATTCAAATTTCAAATCTTTATTAAGTTATTCAAAATAACTTTCATTTCTAAAACACCTTTTCAAAAAAATTTCACTTTAAACCCAATCCACTTCCAAAACCATTTGGATTTAAAAATTCAATTTTTTTAAAACCATTTCATTAAATTCAAATATCTGTTACTTAACCGATTTCCTCGTGAAATCCATATTTGTGTGTGTATAGTGTAGTCCAGGGGTTTCATACAATAGTACAACATCATCAATCATAACAGAATTCAAACACAACAATATTGATAAGCGGTATAACTATAACGCTTATCTTCATTCACAGATCATAGATAAATAGTATAAATTCATCGCAGATAAATAAGTAACATCACAGATGAATAAATTACATCACAGTTCACATCTCAAATCAATTCAGTTCACATCATAATAGCAACACACATCAAGGATAACAAACAATTTCAACATTCAATAAGATTCAAACAGCCATAAGTAAGATCAATTAATTATCTGATTAATTTAAATCAGAGTTGTCACTAATCCTGGTTAATTAATATTAATTAATTACAAGTCATTTTAATTAACTATCTTTTAATAATAAATTAATAGACATTACCGATGCACTGTAGAGGTTACAGTAATCTATCTTCTAACGTCGATCAAAACTAGGTTAAAAACCTAAATCGTCGTCGATCGTTCGCCACGGCGAATGATAAATTCTCCGGTTATTTTTCTGATGACCATCGATGCTCCAACCTCCTACGACCTTGATCACGAGGATCATTACCTCTTCATTTGATGAGAATTGATAAAAATGTCTTTTCTGTTCATTCTGCAAATTTGCCCTTAACCAAAATTTAAAAATCTTGAAACTATATTTAAAAATCATAGTTTTTGATTACAAAATAGATTATATTAATGAATCAACTTATCATTTAAGTTGAATTTTGTCATGCTTTTAAATTTGATTGTGATTTTTATTCTCAGTAGGGATTTCTTCCAGTTTTTCACTTAAAAATATTTTTATAATTAAGATCTTGGTTTACTCAAACAATTTCATTCAAACATTCAAGTCTATGGTGAATGATTAAAGAGATTTTTTATTTATTTAGGATCCTGTCTCTAGCCTATAACGCAAGATCAGATATATATCTATATATATACACCTGTATAACAAACATGCACTGACACATTCAAAACATACATGCATATTAACAATCATTCCAGGACATCCTTTAAGCATCAATATAATATCAAAGAGTATAGGAAAATAAAAGTGGGTTTGCGCACCTGGGCTTGATGTTTGAAAGCAGAGACAGTGAACAGATTTGTGCCTGGAACTATTTTTGATTTTTGATAATCTTGATTTACTTGGATCTGGGAGTTGCATTCGAATCTGATCTTGTTTTGAATTTGCTCTGCCCCTTGATCTTATTGAATCAAGTTTGAATTTGATTTGGTCAGGCATGTTACATGCTTTTCTGGTTTTCAGTTTGAATCAAAACTTTGATTTCCAGGCTTGATTTATTTTTTATTTTCATTTCCTTTTGCTTCCAGGTTTGAAAGCTTGAACACTTGCTTGATTTTGCATTGATTCCTTGTTTCTAGGTTTTAGTTTTGTTTATGTTTTGATCTGAGAACTTTAACTTGAATTTGGAACAGCCACAAAAAAATGTCTTCAGATTTTTAGAATATGAAAGAGGAAAATGAAGAAGCCTGGTTATTTCTTTACATATATTTTTCCATTTATTTCAATTTTAAGGTGATAATGCCATTTGTTTATTTAGTTTAACACTTGTAAATACAAATGATAATTTAAGCAACACATGTCTTCTCACATTATAAAATGTTTACATTTGTCAAAATTTGTATTTTGGTGTTTAAACCCCTTACTTCATTTTAATTTACAAATCATTTTTTAACCCTTATTTGATTTCAATTTAAAAAACATATTTACTTTTTTTGTATTTGCATATATATATATATATATATATATATATATATATATATATATATATATATATATGTAGTTTTAAATCTTATACTTTTAAAAAAAATATCTTCATATCAAAGCTTGAATATTTATTTACATATAAAACTAACTATTTTATTAAATCTTGTTTATATTTTACAACCCAATTCTAATTCATGTACTTATTAATTTTCAAAAGATATATACACCTATATATGTAAGTTTTAAAGCCTTCATTTAAGATTATATAATTTATAAAGGAGAATGAATTGAAACAATTTATAAATATATATGTAAGATTTAATTTTGTAATAAAACGTAAGATTGAATGAAAATTATTTATTTATTAAATCATATTCCAAATACAATTTTGATTTTATCCCTAAATATTCAAATTCATTTTCTATTAATTCATAATTTAACCAAATTAAACCAAAATTTTTATATAAATTTCCAAATTAATTAAGTTAAAAAACCAGGAATGTTACATCCCATCCTTTAAGGATCCATAAACTATTTACATACATAGTACAGTACGCTAGATTATGTCTATGATAAAGTAAACAATTAAAATAGCGTTAAGGCGTTACCCATATCTCCCTTAACATATTTTTTTAATAAAACTGCTGTAGTCTATACAGTACTGTAAACTCCACCAAACCGATGGGCTATTAAGGAGCACTCCATAGGTACGACACAAAACAAACTTGTAGAAGGAGCGATAAGGAAATGTGACAAGGCACGCGAGGCAATTCCAAGGTAGGATTCTACTGTTTGCACTCCTGGACTGGTAGTAACACATAGCAATTACTACCGCCCACCTCTAGACACACTCTCAAATCAAAGGTGCGCCCAATTAAATCATAAAGTAATAGAATGTTATCAAATAAATGTGCCCGATAAGGGGAGCGACCCCACTTGACCTGGTATAGCTCATGTTTTAGCCACATCAAGCTGACTCGAGGGAGTCAGGGCTGCGTTCATACCTCATATAGACGTTCGCCAAACCATCCTACTTCGCTTTAGAATCTCCACCATGTGTACAGTTGTTAACGTGGTTTTCGGTATTGGCAAAGAGTATGACAATATCTGATCCCGGTCTCTTTAACAACCAAATGCTTATTTCACGTCGTGGTCATTTTATATTTTAAACAGTTCATATTTCATATCAAAATATCATATTCATTTCAAAATCATATCACTTTTGAGACATATTCACTTTCGAAATCATATTCACTTTTCAAAATCACAACCACAAAATAGTTTAAACCAACATATCAAAATATTCGCATTTAAATCCATTAAATCTAAATATAATAGTTCCAACTTAAATAGTTTAAATATTGAAAATAGTTTTTATATATATATATATATATTGAAATAGTTATAAATAAAAATATTTTATATTTTTGAAATTAGGTTATAGACCAAACTAGTTTATATATTAAAAATAGTTTATAAATTAAAATATATATATATATATATATATATAGAAAATAGTTCCAAGTTAGAATTTTTCTTCCAATTTCACAAATCAATTCAAAACAATTTTAGTTCCAAAATTCAATTTAAATCAATCTCAGTTCAACAATTTCAATTAAAAGTTAAAGGTTCAATTCAAATTCTCATTAAACCAATTTTAATTTATATCGATTTCGAATCCAGGTTTGAACTATAAATTTTAAATCACTTCCAATTAATAGGTTCCAGAGTTTAAATGTTCAAACATTTACAATAACTTAATTCGATAATTTCATTTATTTTTCAAAAATTCAACTTTAATTTTTTTAAATTTGAAATATTCACTTAATTATTTTAATAACCATTTAAATAAAATCCCAGATTACAAATTTAAATCAAAGTTAAGTATTCAATTTTAATTTTATTTAAATTTAAAAATATTCATTTAATTACCCTTAATCAAAATTTTATCAAGTTATAAAATCATATCTTTACAATCTCAAAACCAATAAGTTCTATTCAATTCTTATTTAAATTCAATTTAAAAAAAATTGATTTACAATTCCACTTTAACTTTTCTTTCCAACCTTTATTTATTTAAGTTTTTACAAAAATCCATTTTAAAAATAAAAATATAAATTCAACTAAATATTTAAACATATTATATATATAAAAGTTATTACAAAATATATTTAAAAATATTAATATAAATTGTAAATAAACATTTTAAACATATTATATACATATATTTATATATTAGTTAAATTATATTCTTATTAAATTTTATTATATTAATTATTATTAAATTAAATCTTCTTATTATAAAATCTATTTTAAATCTTATTTTATATATTTTAAAAATAATAAAGTTATAAGTAAAATTTTATAATGTACATTTTAAAACTTAACTTATAATTTTAAAATTTCTAAAACATATAATTTTAAATTTCTAAAACATATAATGTTAAAAATCAAAATTTTAGACATATATTAAAATTTAAATATCTTTATATTATATTTAAAAATAAATATTTATTAAAACCTATATATTTCTTTTTATAACCTTGGAAATCATCTTTCAAAAATAGACCAACGGTGTCCGTATATAATTTTCTATCCTATGGTCAAGTGATACGGGTATTTATCTTTTTAATCTGCAATAATTTAAATTTATGGGTATATATGATTTTGACGCAGCGGATAACAACAAGTTGTCACCAAATGATGCACAACAAACAAACGACGATGGAACGATACAAAGATGAATCGATAGATTAATAATACCCAAGATAAATGCCCAAATCCATTGATCTCGTGAGATACCGGATTCTAGTTATCTTTAACACGTTGATCGCGCACGATACCGTGTTATAAGATCTACGATTTTTCGACGTTGATCTCGCGCACGAGATTCCGTAAACCGGCTTTAAAATCGTTGATTCGAGTGCACTCGAATAATCGAAGATGGAGAAAGGAGATAACACTCAACTTCCGATTTTAAAGAGGCACAAAGCACTCAAACAAAAGTTTATTCAAAATCAACCACCTTTTACAAATAACACACACCTCTAGTTATAGAGATTTACAACTCACACACAGGTGATCAACGACCTACGACCTATACATCCTACGCGACTCGCGACATAACGACCTAAGAGCATTACAACATTCACACGACCTTCGACCCAACGTCACACAAGTTACAACATCCATGCGACTTAATACAACACGACATACGAAACCAACGACCTAAGAAAATTACAACATAAAGAAAATACAACACACACGACTTAACAAACCAACGACCTAAGAAGGTACACGACACAAAGGACGGCTTCAGCAGCTCAAGACATGAACGACTTAAGGACTAGCGACTTAAGAAGGATCGTCTTAACATATACAAACAACCTAACTCTTTAGGTCGTAGCTCGCTTATGAGCGACCTAAAGAAAAGCGGCTTAAGTTACTCGCGACATATGAAGTTCACGACCTACTGGAATTCACGAATTCTGGAGCGGCTTCGATCTTGCGACCTGAGGTATGTTGCACTACATCCCTTATCTTGGTAGGTCGTGACTCGCTAGGTCGTTCGCGACTCAAAGAACCCGAGCGACCTAAAACCACCGAGCTATCTTTCGAGCGACTTAACGCGCAATCTGCTTTCATTGAGTTAGGTCGTAATTCGTTAGGTCGGAACTCCTGTTGCGCTGCATCATCCTCCCCTGGTTGACAGGAATTCGACCCCGAATTCACACTTTCCTCTTCTTCGACACACTTATCCCTATGATATGGAATCAAGTGTTTGACGTTGAAAACGTCGGCAGCGTGGACATGATCCGGCAACCTTAACCGATAAGCATTATCATTAATCTTCTTCAAGATTTCTACTGGACCAATCTTTCGAGCCTTCAATTTGTTGTAATTTCCAACTGGAAAACGATCTTTCGTTAATACTGCGTAAACAAAATCACCCTCTTTGAAGTCCACACTCCTTCGCTTCTTATCTGCCAGTTGCTTATACTTCTCATTTGACTTAAGCAGTCGTTCATGAACAATCCTGTGACACTCTTGCAACACATTCACGAAATCACAGGCTCGTTTAACAACCCCTTTCTGAAGTGGCACTATCGACAAATCCAACTGTCCCTTCGGAATTGCTGAATATACTACTTGAAATGGACTGAATCCAGTACTTCGATTAACAGCATGATTATGTGCGAGTTCTGCCTGACACAATTTCACATCCTAGATCTTTAAATTATCCTTCACAAGACATCTCAACAAGTTTCCCAAAGATTTGTTTACCACTTCCGTTTGCCCATCCGTTTGTGGATGATAAGCGCTACTAAAATTCAGCTTAGTCCCAACCATCTTCCACAGACTTAACCAAAAATAACTTAGAAATCGAGTATCCCGGTCAGAAACAATGGTCTCAGGTAGTCCATGTAGTCGATAAACCTCTTTAAAGAACAATTGAGCAACACGGACTACATCGGCGGTCTTTTTACAAGCTATGAAATGTGTCATCTTCGAAAATCTATCCACCACAACATATATAGAATCATTCCCTCGTTGAGTTCTTGGCAAACCCAAAACAAAATCCATGCTAATATCAACCCATGGTCTAGCAGGCACGGGCAATGGCATATACAATCCTGCATTCGTAGCTGTCCCTTTGGAAACTTGACATATGTGACATCTCTGCACAAATCTTTCAACTTCTTTCCTCATGGAAGGCCAAAAATATGATTGAGAAATCAACTGCAAGGTACGATCTCTTCCCACATGACCTTCTTCATGTAATTCCTTCACAATCTTCATTCACAGACTGTACTCAGGTACACACAACCAATTTCCTTTGAATAGAAAACCATCTACCAACACATACTCATCCGTCTTCCCTTTCTCGACTTCATCTACAATCTTAGCAAAGTAAGGATCCTCAACAAATAATTCTGGAAGTACATCAAACCCCGTCACTTCAACTCTCATCGTTGTCAACAAATGGTTTCTTCTACTCAATGCGTCTGCCACCCGATTTGTAACTCTCGATTTATGCTTTACAACAAATGTAAACTGTTGCAAGTATGCGATCCATGAAGCATGCCTGGCTGCCATCTTATCCTGTTCCAGCAAATGCTTCAACGCTTCGTGGTCCGTATATAACATAAATTCTTTATGAAACAAATAGTATCTCCAATGCTTTATGGCTTGGACAATAGCATAGAACTCCAAGTCATAGGTAGTGTATCTTGTCTTGGCTCCAGAAAGTTTCTCGCTAAAATAAGCAATTGGACGACCTTTCTGACTTAATACTCCACCAATTCCAACCTTAGACGCATCAGTATCTAGCTCAAAGAGCAACTGAAAATCCGGATATCTAAGAATCAGTGTTGTAGTCAAAAGTGTCTTGATCTGTTGGAAAGCAGAATCAGCCTCTTCAGTCCACACAAACTGCTTCCCTTTCATACAATCTTTCACTGGTGCCATCACGCTACTGAAATGTGGAATAAAACTTTGGTAGAATGATGCTAACCCATGGAAACTTCTCACTTCAGTTACAGTCTTGGGTTGTGGCCAATCCTTGATTGCTTCAACTTTACCTTGATCCACATGGATACCTTCCTTGAACAACACATGCCACAAAAACAAAACACCATGTGTCTTGCAAATGCACTTCTTTGTTGCCGCGTAAAATTGCTCCTGACGAAGTATCATCAACAATTCTCTAAAGTGTTGTAGATGTTATTCTGTGCTTCCACTGTATATCAATATATCATCAAAATATACCACTATGAACTTTCCAATAAACGGTCGAAAGATCTGATTCATCACTCGCATAAAAGTACTAGGTGCATTCGAAAGACCAAACGGCATGACCGGCCACTCATACAACCCTTCTCTTATCTTGAATGCGGTCTTCCATTCATCCCCTGGTCGAATTCGAATCTGATGATACCCACTCTTCAGATCAATCTTTGAAAAGATAGCAGCTCCACTCAGCCGATCTAACAAATCGTCCAATCTTGGCATCAGAAATCTATACCTCACTATAATCTTGTTTAGTGCTCGACTATCTGTACACATTCTCCAAGTTTCATCTTTCTTTGGTACTAACAAGGCTGGTACTGCACAAGGACTTAAACTTTCTTGTACGTGCCCTTGTTCAAGTAACTCCTCCACCTGCCATCTCAACTCTTCGTGCTCATTTGGACTCATTCTATAATGTGGTCTATGTGGTAACACAACTCCTGGAACAAGATCAATCTGATGTTGTATGTCTCTCAACGGTGATAACTCTTTTGGTAATTCTTCAGGAAATACATCTTCAAATTCCTTCAACACTGGCTTAACTTCCTCAGGAATTTCAACCGTTTCACTACTTTCACATTCAATCAACAGAAATACTTCAGGTCCATCCTCTACTTCTTTGACAGACTCCTTCAAAGATAACAGAGTCTTTAGTTCTTCGATTTCCTCCAACTTGCTTTCACTTTGTTGTTGCTTTTTAGGAACTAAAGTGATTCTAGTGCCATTGAACATGAAACTATAGCAGTTAGTCCTACCATTGTGTTGCACGGCTCTATCAAACTGCCACGGTCTTCCCAACAACAAATGGCATACATCCATATCTACCACGTCACACCAAATTTCATCCTTATACTTCTTTCCAATGGAAAAAGTTACACAAGCTCTTTGACTAACCTTCACTTCCCCACCTTTCCTCAACCAAGCTAATTTGTAGGGTTTGGGGTGTTTCTCTGTCTTTAACGCTAACTTCTTTACAGCTTCTGTAGAGATGATGTTATCACAACTTCCTGCATCGACAACAAACTTACAGACCCTTTCCAAAATAGTGCATGTCGACTGAAAAATGTCACTCCTCAACCAGCTAGTCTCCTCTTCCTGCTTTGGCGTCAAGCAAGATCTCCTCATCATTAAAGAATATCCTTCGTCTCTTGTCAATAATTCTTCCTCCTCCTCAACTTCTGATGAATTGGAACATTCTATTCTGCATCCTCAACCTCAGCAACCATCGCTTGCTTCTTAGGCTTCGGACATTCATTGCTCTTATGACCAAACTCCTGACAGTTATAACACTTGAAATTGTTGTTGACCTTGGTCTTAGCAACTTCATCGACAACTGATTTACTAACAGCCTTGGAAACATTAGTATTGCTACTAGCCCCTTTCACCTGATTGATCAAACTTGTAGACGCACCACCTCCTCTTCTACCTTGCTTCTCCCAAGCTAGAGCTTTCTGGTGTGCTTCAGCAACGGATCTTGGATCAAACATATTTACCATATCCTGAATTTGCATTCTCAATCCTCCAACAAATCTAGATGTCAACTGTTCCTCCGTTTCCATGATATCGTTTCTAGCAATCAGTTGATAAAACTCATCTGTATAATCATTTACCGACTTTGTCCCTCGTCTCAAATTCTGTAAGCGCTGATACATAAGAGACTGATAATTATAACGCAAGAAAGTAGCCTTCATCAACTTCTTCATCTTTTCCCATGAAACAATCTTCGATTTTCCCATTCTCTCCCATGTAAGTTTAGTTTGTTGCCACCATGCCATAGCTCTTCCTCTCAATCGTGTAGCAACCAACTTAACTCTACGATGCTCGGGTACTTTATTGAAGTCAAAAATTTCCTCAACATTTGATAACCAATCCAGAAACTCTTCCGCTATCATTCCCCCTTTGAATTCTGGAATCTTTGTTTTCATCCCCGACTCCCATCGACGATCATCTTCTACATTCCGATATTGACTTCGTACTTGGTCTCGATCTCGATAATGAATACTACCTCTATCACCATCTTCATCATAATCAAATGTACTTCGATATCGATCTCGTCCATCTACATCTCCACGATCATGCATGGTCCTTCTACCCTATCTTTCAATATTACGATATGATTCAGTTTCAAAACCCCCGTGGAGTTCTTCTCTCTTCATTTCTGTACTCATGGTGTTCTCATCTCATTGAAACTGATGATTCTCTTCTTTCTCGACAAGATTGTGGTGACACCCTCCTCGCTTCCTAAATCGATGGCGAAACCATGTTTCCTCCATGGTTCGAGATTGGTGACCTTCTCCTTTGACTTTGATTCATGTCATTCATCTATTTCTCTAACTTCCCAACACCTTCATCGAACTGCTCATTGATACTCTGCTCCAACTGTTCAGCTTCTTGTCTTCGATACACATCTGCAACATTCTGATGACGGTTAGCACGTCTCGGTGGCATGATCATCAACAAACTCCAAACTAACTTTAACTCTCGTCTTGAATTTAACTCCAACTCTCGGCCTTGATCTTCAAAAGTGATGCACGCCTCCAACTTATAGCTCGGATCTAACTTTAACCTTCCTCTTGGCTCCACAGGCTCGGCTTAGCTATGATTGGCTAAGTTTAGCTTCTGATACCAATTTTGACGCAGCGGATAACAAGAAGTTGTCCCCAAATGATGCACAACGAACAAACGACGATGGAACGATACAAAGATGAATCGATGGATTGATAATACCCAAGATTGATGCCCAAATCCGTTGATCTCGCGAGATACCGGATTCTAGCTATCTTTAACACGTTGATCGCGCACGATACCGTGTTAGAAGATCTACGATTCTTCGACGTTCATCTCGCGCACGAGAATCCGTGAACCGGCTTCAAAATCGTTGATTCGAGCGCGCTCGAATAATCGAAGATGGAGAAAGGAGATAACACTCAAATTCCAATTTTAAAGAGGCACAAAGCACTCAAACAAAAGTTTATTCAAAATCAACCACCTTTTACAAATGACACACACATCTATTTATAGAGATTTACAACTCACACACAGGTGATCGATGACCTACGACCTATACAACCTATGCGACTCGCGACATAACGACCTAAGAGCATTACAACATTCACACGACCTTCGACCCAACGCCACACAAGTTACAACATCCATGCGACTTAATACAACATGACATACGAAACCAGTGACCTAAGAAAATTACAACATAAAGAAAATACAACACACACGACTTAGCAATCTAACGACCTAAGAAGGTACACGGCACAAAGGACGGCTTCAGCGGCTCAAGACATGAACGACTTAAGGACCAGCGAATTAAGAAGGATTGTCTTAACATATACAAGCGACTTAACTCTTTAGGTCATAGCTCGCTTGTGAGCGACCTAAGGAAAAGCGGCTTAAGTTACTCGCGACATATGAAGTTCGCGACCTACTGGAATTCACGAATTCTGGAGTGGCTTCGACCTTGCGACCTGAGGTATGCAGCGCTGCATCCCTTATCTTGGTAGGTCGTGACTTGCTAGGTCGTTCGCGACTCAAAGAACCCGAGCGACCTAAAACCACCGAGCTATCTTTCCAGCGACTTAACGCGCAATCTGCTTTCATTGAGTTAGGTCGTAATTCGTTAGGTCGGAACTCCTGTTGCGCTGCATCAGATTTCAACCCGTAATCACAAAATTTCAAAATTAATAAAATCGCTTGGGTTTATCATTTCAACCTATACTGATTTCACCTAATCTTTAAGATCGTTCGGGTATATATCATTTCAACCCATAGGGATTTTCTAAACTATCAAGGAACTTGTAGAGTGAGATGAATAAAATAATAGCACAAATGTCATAGCATATCAATGGCAAATATAATCATAATTAACAATCTTAAATATAATATATATACTAACAGGTTATTAGTGTTCATATTGTTAATTATCATCGGTGAACAAATGCAAACAAAATATATCATATTCAACAATTAAATAACTAACAATTTAATTTAACAACATATTTCAATCGTCATTTCATGTGAAATCAATTTACTAAACATAAGAATGTTAATCGTGAGTGATCACTCACCTATCGAGGCTAGAGAAAAACATCGAGAATGAGAAGCAACTGACATGGATACGCATATGGATTACAATAATGGAACAGTGACAAAGCAAACAAAGAAGGCCGTGACAGCACAAAAGCAGATTTAGCTTGAGAATTCGATGAAAACAAATATATATACATATGTGTGATATATATATATACACACATTTGTTTTTATAAATATATATATATATATTTAAAATATATTAAGGATCTAATTAACCATAAAATATGCAAGGTAATTAGTTGCTAAATGTACATGTAACAAAAATATATATACATATGTAACATATATGTATGTAACACACACACACACATATATGTAACATATATGTATATGTAACATATATATATATATATAACAGATATATATATATATATGTGTAACATATATATATATATATATCTGTGTGTGTGTGTGTGTGTGTGTGTGTAACATATATATATATATGTGTGTGTGTGTGTGTGTGTGTGTGTGTGTGTGTGTGTATGACAAAGGAAAAGAGCTAGGCATTTACTGCTTAGCAAGGAGAGCTGCGGCCAAATGGAGGAAGCAGAGCTGATGGTTGAAGGCCGGAGGGAGTTGGCAGGCTGCTGTGGTGGTAGGTGAGTTACTGGGGTTTTGCCCGGTCTGGTGATGGGTGTGGCTGCCGTCGTTTGCGTAGGAGGTTATTGGTCACAGGATGGGTTGGCAGCTGCTATGGCTTAGGGGATCGAATGGTCGGTGCATGGAAATGGTGAGAGGGAGGAAGGTGATGGCCAATGGTTGTGAGATGTGAGAGAAGTGGTGGCTGCTCATGAAGGTGATAGGCGTAGAGAGGTTAGGGAGGACTGTTCGACCATGGTGAGTTGATATGATAGGAGTGATGTTCGTGGAGGTGTGGAAGGGGAGATGGGACAGTGGGCGTGCGAATATGCTTGGCTGACGTGGAGGATTGGCACAAGTGAGGAAAGCAGCTGTAAGGTTTAAGGTTGTCATGTGGAGTGATGAGGCTACGGTGGAAGAGCTGATGGGTTTGGACATGGGGAGAGAAAGGCGGTTAGGGAGGAATGGTCGGCGGTGGAGTTGGTTTGATCAGCGATGGAGGTGGGGCACTGCGTGGTTAGTGGGTTTGGCGGAATTAGGAAGTGGTGAGGAGAAACAGGTAGGTTCTAAAACTATATAAATCTTTTTTTAGTATGAACTGTAGAACGAAAAATAGAAGAGGAGGGGAAGAGAATGGAGATTTGGAGGAAGGAGAACGAGCATGAATAAGAAATGAACGGGTTTCAAAGCAACTTTATACTTTAAGTTCTTTTTTTCATTCTAAAAGGTAAGAACCGAATGAATAGAAGAAATGAACAACGAACCAAAGAATAATAAATTGGAATAGGGAATAGCTAAAGTCGAACATTAAATTCTTAGGAATATTAAAAGCAAGTGGCTTTTTGTTTCAGCCGATGGACAAATGAATGGACATAGAAAACCCAAAGGACTCAAATACGGAACCGATACAACTAATCATTTTGTAGATTTTGCCGTATATAGAATGCCGAAACACACAAATAAATATACTATGGAGATCAGCATGACGAGACGAATAGAATGGTACACAGATATGAGTGATACAACCCACCTATCAAAATTCTATATGCACTGCCACAATTGCTGCTAAAATGCCGAAAATAATATAAACGGAGCTAGAGCAGTCCAAATTTGGCGAAATGAAATATGACATCTCATTCAGAAAATGATAAAAAATTTCTTATACTAAATTATTCAGATTTGAAAAATATTTTAATTTCATCAAACTAACCGATTTTAAAATAGAAATTTGAAATTTCACAACCAACCAAACTTTCATATTTTCAAATGAAAATCTGACACTTGCTATGTTTAAATAGATGCATTACCAAATATCAAATTTTAATTGCTAGAATTTTGTTGTTTAATTTTCATAAAATTTGTAGCTAATTAAATTATTTAAAATTGTTATATATCCGGGTCACTACACTCTCCCCCAATAAAAACTTTTCGTCCCCAAAAAGGAACGAGATAGGAGAATAGAAGCAACAAAAAGGAAAGATAGATTTGAAATACATAGTACCAGATACAACAATTAATTTAAAACCATAAAAATTCATTTTTGGACATCTTATTAGTTACATTTATATTGTGTACTATTCAATTACATCTTCGCATTACATTCAGTCCTTTCAAGGTAAGTTTTATAATGTGTCTGAGTGTAATTGAACACTATACAAATTTACCTTTCATTTCAACGCTTCTATTAAGCAAAAATTTAGTTTGAACATTTTTATTACTTAAGTTTTCTCTTGTATAACCTTCAATTACATATTCACATTACAATTTAACTTTTTGAATATTTCAGGTAAGTTATATATGTTTTAGAATGCAACTGAGTATTGTACAAATAAATTTTATCCTAGTTCAACTATTTCAAGTTGTTTCAATACCATTTTACATTTTAGATACTCTAATTATTCATAATTTTTGTTTCATTTCAATAATTGGAAACCATCACCTAACATAAAACATAAGAATTAAATTTTTGGTTTCACTTCAAACCATTTTGAAATATATATTTATATATATGTATGTTTGTATATATTTTATACATCAAATCATACTCAAGAAATTCGAATCAAAATCCTTTTTTCCAAAACAAAAGTGTAGAAAAGCTACTAAGTGGTCTCCCCACTTTGAGACTCAAAAATGAATGTCGATGATGTTGCAGTTATCATTGAAATTATTATCCATCGATATAAGAGGGGAGTACTGACTTATTTCTTTTAAAATTCTTTGGAAACAATTTCATTCAAAATATTTTCAAATTATATATTATTCAAAACTTTGAAAACCAAATTTGAAAAGCATCGGAAATTTAATTCTCAAATCCCAAATTTAAATTCATTTCATTTGCAAATCAGATTTATAAACAATGTTTATAAAATTTCACCTCCTTATAACATACAGTAATAGTTAATGGTTTAGGAATGTTGACAAAACATTAAATGATAATCTAGTATTATCATTTCTAACAACCAATTTATTTAACTATCTAATTTCAGAAAATTATACCTATATAATGTAATCATACATAAAATTATTTCATTTATCAATTTCGAAAACAATATTGTGTCAGTTTGCTATGTTCAAGTGTTTTGGAATTCCTATCGATAGCGTTGGCCAAACGAATCGATCGAAACCCAAAATTCAAACTTAACAACTCAAACAACACAATATAAAACATTTTTGTATCAATTTCAAATACGTTCTCTCATAGGATGATTCAAGAACGGATTTTTAGAGCAAGGATAGAGATTCAAATTTAGAGGGACCCTAATCAAAGAGAATTCTAACTAAAAAGATAGGTTCGAAAGGAAGATAAATAATTAAATTACAAAAAAGGAAAGATAGATAGACTTATATTAATAGCGGCGACCTTAACTGGGTCAACCAAGACTCCATGTCAGAAACAATGTGCCCAAGGTATCAGATTTCATCCTTTCAGAAAAGGCATTTAGAAAATTTAACTTTGAACTGATACTCCTAAGAGTTTCCGATACACAACCCAAATGAGATTCATGTTCCTTCTCTGACTTAGAAAAGACGAGAATATCGTTGACAAAACCAGGACAAACTTGTTGAGAACATTGGGAAAACGCGATTCATGAGATCGCGAAGAAGGCAGGAGCATTGGTTAATCCAAAGGGCATGACTAACCATTCATAGAAACCATCCATCCGAGAGGAAGGAAAGCAGGTCAAGCTCCAGGAATAAGGTCGATACAGAATTCAGTTTCCCACTTGGGTGGAAGAGAAGTGACTTCACCAAAGATATCCGAAAATAGTTAGACAATTGGGGTGGGGTCAAGATCACTACACTGAGAAACAAACTAAAAGAGAAACTGCCGACATAATCCTGAGCCATTCGACATTCGGTCAAAAGAGAATTATCCTGGTCGTCTACTAGAGAAATGGTTCTAGCTTTGCAAGAGATAACAACATCAAAACCGAGGACATAGAAATCTCCGGTGAATCGATGCCTACTGTAAAGGAGTTTCACCCCTTTACAGATCATACTAAGGTGAGAGGGACCGCCGATGGGAATAGTTACACATAAGGATGAAGTTGTCAATTAAGGTTGCAAGATGTGCTCAAATTTATTACAGAGATCAACAGAAATAAAGCTATCGGATGCTCCAGTATCAAAAAGAACACGAGTAGGAAAAGACAAAAATGGATTTTAGAACGAAGGTAAAGTTCCAAATTTCAAAAGAAATCCTAATCCAGGAAGGATCCTAACAAAGAATTTCAAGTTCAAATGAAGACGATTGTATTATCGATTCTATTCATTCTAGGGTATCCTACCCTATCTCTAATGAATTTTTTACTCAATATGATAATTTTTGCAAAAACCAAAGCTCTGATACCACGTGCCATTTCGACCCATTCAAATCGACAATAATCCACACATGTCAGACTTGAATTGCTTAGAACAATAGGTTGTTAATTTATATTGGAAAAACTTGACATATACAGTAAATAAATCAATCACAAACAAAGAGTATTACAATAATAAGCAGTGGTATAGATAAGTAGTAGTTCATGAAGCTACTACAACATCAGAGTATAAAATAAGATACAACAGAAATCTCCAACACAAAGTAGTCCCAAATAGAAAACAACTTACAAGCCTAAACATAAACAACCGAAAATGACTAAAATAACTGAAAGCTGAATAGATATAAGACAGATCTTCAAGCAAATCTCCCAGCTCAAGAGGTGAGTCTAAAATGCTGTGACACTTAGTCTGACCCGAGCATGAAACAAAACAAAAAACAATTCCTGGTACTAACAAGGCTGGTACTGCACAAGGACTTAAACTTTCTTGTACGTGCCCTTGTTCAAGTAACTCCTCCACCTGCCTTCTCAACTCTTCGTGCTCATTTGGACTCATTCTATAATGTGGTCTATGTGGTAACACAGCTCCTGAAACAAGATCAATCTGATGTTGTATGTCTCTCAACGGTGGTAACTCTTTTGGTAATTCTTCAGGAAATACATCTTCAAATTCCTTCAACACTGGCTTAACTTCCTCACGAATTTCAATCGTTTCACTACTTTCACATTCAATCAACAGAAATACTTCAGGTCCATCCTCTACTTCTTTGACAGACTCCTTCAAAGATAACAGAGTCTTTAGTTCTTCGATTTCCTCCAACTTGCTTTCACTTTGTTGTTGCTTTTTGGGAACTAAAGTGATTCTAGTGCCATTGAACATGAAACTATAGCAGTTAGTCCTACCATTGTGTTGCACGGCTCTATCAAACTGCCACGGTCTTCCCAACAACAAATGGCATACATCCATATCTACCACGTCACACCAAATTTCATCCTTATACTTCTTTCCAATGGAAAAAGTTACACAAGCTCTTTGACTAACCTTCACTTCCCCACCTTTCCTCAACCAAGCTAATTTGTAGGGTTTGGGGGTGTTTCTCTGTCTTTAACGCTAACTTCTTTACAGCTTCTGTAGAGATGATGTTATCACAACTTCCTGCATCGACAACAAACTTACAGACCCTTTCCAAAATAGTGCATGTCGACTGAAAAATGTCACTCCTCAACCAGCTAGTCTCCTCTTCCTGCTTTGGCGTCAAGCAAGATCTCCTCATCATTAAAGAATATCCTTCGTCTCTTGTCAATAATTCTTCCTCCTCCTCAACTTCTGATGAATTGGAACATTCTATTCTGCATCCTCAACCTCAGCAACCATCGCTTGCTTCTTAGGCTTCGGACATTCATTGCTCTTATGACCAAACTCCTGACAGTTATAACACTTGAAATTGTTGTTGACCTTGGTCTTAGCAACTTCATCGACAACTGATTTACTAACAGCCTTGGAAACATTAGTATTGCTACTAGCCCCTTTCACCTGATTGATCAAACTTGTAGACGCACCACCTCCTCTTCTACCTTGCTTCTCCCAAGCTAGAGCTTTCTGGTGTGCTTCAGCAACGGATCTTGGATCAAACATATTTACCATATCCTGAATTTGCATTCTCAATCCTCCAACAAATCTAGATGTCAACTGTTCCTCCGTTTCCATGATATCGTTTCTAGCAATCAGTTGATAAAACTCATCTGTATAATCATTTACCGACTTTGTCCCTCGTCTCAAATTCTGTAAGCGCTGATACATAAGAGACTGATAATTATAACGCAAGAAAGTAGCCTTCATCAACTTCTTCATCTTTTCCCATGAAACAATCTTCGATTTTTCCATTCTCTCCCGTGTAAGTTTAGTTTGTTGCCACCATGCCATAGCTCTTCCTCTCAATCGTGTAGCAACCAACTTAACTCTACGATGCTCGGGTACTTTATTGAAGTCAAAAATTTCCTCAACATTTGATAACCAATCCAGAAACTCTTCCGCTATCATTCCCCCTTTGAATTCTGGAATCTTTGTTTTCATCCCCGACTCCCATCGACGATCATCTTCTACATTCCGATATTGACTTCGTACTTGGTCTCGATCTCGATAATGAATACTACCTCTATCACCATCTTCATCATAATCAAATGTACTTCGATATCGATCTCGTCCATCTACATCTCCACGATCATGCATGGTCCTTCTACCCTATCTTTCAATATCACGATATGATTCAGTTTCAAAACCCCCGTGGAGTTCTTCTCTCTTCATTTCTGTACTCATGGTGTTCTCATCTCATTGAAACTGATGATTCTCTTCTTTCTCGACAAGATTGTGGTGACACCCTCCTCGCTTCCTAAATCGATGGCGAAACCATGTTTCCTCCATGGTTCGAGATTGGTGACCTTCTCTTTTGACTTTGATTCATGTCATTCTTCTATTTCTCTAACTTCCCAATACCTTCATCGAACTTCTCATTGATACGCTGCTCCAACTGTTCAGCTTCTTGTCTTCGATACACATCTGCAACATTCTGATGACGGTTAGCACGTCTCGGTGGCATGATCATCAACAAACTCCAAACTAACTTTAACTCTTGGCTTGAATTTAACTCCAACTCTCGGCCTTGATCTTCAAAAGTGATGCACGCCTCCAACTTATAGCTCGGATCTAACTTTAACCTTCCTCTTGGCTCCACAGGCTCGGCTTAGCAATGATTGGCTAAGTTTAGGCTCTGGTACCAATTTTGACGTAGCGGATAACAACAAGTTGTCACCAAATGATGCACAACGAACAAACGACGATGGAACGATACAATGATGAATCGATGGATTGATAATACCCAAGATAAATGCCCAAATCCGTTGATCTCGCGAGATACCAGATTCTAGCTATGTTTAACACCTTGATCGCGCACGATACCGTGTTAGAAGATCTACGATTCTTCGACGTTGATCTCGCGCACGAGATTCCATGAACCGGCTTCAAAATCGTTGATTCGAGCGCACTCGAATAATCGAAGATGGAGAAAGGAGATAACACTCAACTTCCAATTTTAAAGAGGCACAAAGCACTCAAACAAAAGTTTATTCAAAATCAACCACCTTTTACAAATGACACACACATCTATTTATAGAGATTTACAACTCACACACAGGTGATCAACGACCTACGACCTGTACAACCTATGCGACTCGCGACATAACGACCTAAGAGCATTACAACATTCACACGACCTTCGACCCAACACCACACAAGTTACAACATCCATGCGACTTAATTCAACATGACATACGAAACCAGCGACCTAAGAAAATTACAACATAAAGAAAATACAACACACACGACTTAGCAATCTAACGACCTAAGAAGGTACACGGCACAAAGGACGGCTTCAGCGGCTCAAGACATGAACGACTTAAGGACCAGCGAATTAAGAAGGATTGTCTTAACATATACAAGCGACTTAACTCTTTAGGTCGTAGCTCGCTTGTGAGCGACCTAAGGAAAAGCGGCTTAAGTTACTCGCGACATATGAAGTTCGCGACCTACTGGAATTCACGAATTCTGGAGCGGCTTCGACCTTGCGACCTGAGGCATGTTGCGCTGCATCCCTTATCTTGGTAGGTCATGACTTGCTAGGTCATTCGCGACTCAAAGAACCCGAGCGACGTAAAACCACCGAGCTATCTTTCCAGCGACTTAACGCGCAATCTGCTTTCATTGAGTTAGGTCGTAATTCGTTAGGTCGGAACTCCTGTTGCGCTACATCAGATTTCAACCCGTAATCCCAAAATTTCAAAATTAATAAAATCGCTCGGGTTTATCATTTCAACCTATACTGATTTCACCTAATCTTTAAGATCGTTCGGGTATATATCATTTCAACCCATAGGGATTTTCTAAACTATCAAGGAACTTGTAGAGTGAGATGAATAAAATAATAGCACAAATGTCATAGCATATCAATGGCAAATATAATCATAATTAACAATCTTAAATATAATATATATACTAACAGGTTATTAGTGTTCATATTGTTAATTATCATCGGTGAACAAATGCAAACAAAATATATCATATTCAACAATTAAATAACTAACAATTTAATTTAACAACATATTTCAATCGTCATTTCATGTGAAATCAATTTACTAAACATAAGAATGTTAATCGTGAGTGATCACTCACCTATCGAGGCTAGAGAAAAACATCGAGAATGAGAAGCAACTGACATGGATACGCATATGGATTACAATAATGGAACAGTGACAAAGCAAACAAAGAAGGCCGTGACAGCACAAAAGCAGATTTAGCTTGAGAATTCGATGAAAACAAATATATATACATATGTGTGATATATATATATATACACACACATTTGTTTTTATAAATATATATATATATATTTAAAATATATTAAGGATCTAATTAACCATAAAATATGCAAGGTAATTAGTTGCTAAATGTACATGTAACAAAAATATATATACATATATGTTACATATATGTATGTAACACACACACACACATATATGTAACATATATGTATATGTAACATATATATATATAACAGATATATATATATGTAACATATATATATATATATATATATATATATATATATGTGTGTGTGTGTAATATATATATATATATATATATATATATGTGTGTGTGTGTGTGTGTGTGTGTGTGTGTGTGTATGACAAAGGAAAAGAGCTAGGCATTTACTGCTTAGCAAGGAGAGCTGCGGCCAAATGGAGGAAGCAGAGCTGATGGTTGAAGGCCGGAGGGAGTTGGCAGGCTGCTGTGGTGGTAGGTGAGTTACTGGGGTTTTGCCCGGTCTGGTGATGGGTGTGGCTGCCGTCGTTTGCATAGGAGGTTATTGGCCACAGGATGGGTTGGCAGCTGCTATGGCTTAGGGGATCGAATGGTCGGTGCATGGAAATGGTGAGAGGGAGGAAGGTGATGGCCAATGGTTGTGAGATGTGAGAGAAGTGGTGGCTGCTCAGGAATAGTTAATGGTTTAGGAATGTTGACAAAACATTAAATGATAATCTAGTATTATCATTTCTAACAGCCAATTCATTTAACTATCTAATTTCAGAAAATTATACCTATATAATGTAATCATACATAAAATTATTTCATTTATCAATTTCGAAAACAATATTGTGTCAGTTTGCTATGTTCAAGTGTTTTGGAATTCCTATCGATAGCGTTGGCCAAACGAATCGATCGAAACCCAAAATTCAAACTTAACAACTCAAACAACACAATATAAAACATTTTTGTATCAATTTCAAATACGTTCTCTCATAGGATGATTCAAGAACGGATTTTTAGAGCAAGGATAGAGATTCAAATTTAGAGGGACCCTAATCAAAGAGAATTCTAACTAAAAAGATAGGTTCGAAAGGAAGATAAATAATTAAATTACAAAAAAGGAAAGATAGATAGACTTATATTAATAGCGGCGACCTTAATTGGGTCAATCGAGACTCCATTTTAGAAACAATGTGCCCAAGGTATCAGATTTCATCCTTTCAGAAATGGCATTTAGAAAATTTAACTTTGAACTGATTACTCCTAAGAGTTTCCGATACACAACCCAAATGAGATTCATGTTCCTTCTCTGACTTAGAAAAGACGAGAATATCGTTGACAAAACCAGGACAAACTTGTTGAGAACATTGGGAAAACGCGATTCATGAGATCGCGAAGAAGGCAGGAGCATTGGTTAATCCAAAGGGCATGACTAACCATTCATAGAAACCATTCATCTGAGAGGAAGGAAAGCAGGTCAAGCTCCAGGAATAAGGTCGATACAGAATTCAGTTTCCCACTTGGGTGGAAGAGAAGTGACTTCACCAAAGATATCCGAAAATAGTTAGACAATTGGGGTGGGGTCAAGATCACTACACTGAGAAACAAACTAAAAGAAAAACTGCCGACATAATCCTGAGCCATTCGACATTCGGTCAAAAGAGAATTATCCTGGTCGTCTACTAGAGAAATGGTTCTAGCTTTGCAAGAGATAACAGCATCAAAACCGAGGACATAGAAATCTCCGGTGAATCGATGCCTACTGTAAAGAAGTTTCACCCCTTTACAGATCATACTAAGGTGAGCGGAACCGCCGATGGGTATAGTTACACATAAGGATGAAGTTGTCAATTAAGGTTGCAAGATGTGCTCAAATTTATTACAGAGATCAACAGAAATAAAGCTATCGGATGCTCCAGTATCAAAAAGAACACGAATAGGAAAAGACAAAAATGGATTTTAGAACGAAGGTAAAGTTCCAAATTTCAAAAGAAATCCTAATCCAGGAAGGATCCTAACAAAGAATTTCAAGTTCAAATGAAGACGATTGTATTATCGATTCTACTCATTCTAGGGTATCCTACCCTATCTCTAATGAATTTTTTACTCAATATGCTAATTTTTGCAAAAACCAAAGCTCTGATACCACCTGCCATTTCGACCCATTCAAATCGACAATAATCCACACATGTCAGACTTGAATTGCGTAGAACAATAGGTTGTTAATTTATATTTGGAAAAACTTGACATATACAGTAAATAAATCAATCACAAACAAAGAGTATTACAATAATAAGCAGTGGTATAGATAAGTAGTAGTTCATGAAGCTACTACAACATCAGAGTATAAAATAAGATACAACAGAAATCTCTAACACAAAGTAGTCCCAAATAGAAAACAACTTACAAGCCTAAACATAAACAACCGGAAATGACTAAAATAACTAAAAGCTGAATAGATATAAGACAGATCTTCAAGCAAAGCTCCCAGCTCAAGAGGTGAGTCTAAAATGCTGTGACACTTAGTCTGACCCGAGCATGAAACAAAACAAAAAACAATCGAGTCAGGAATTGCTATTTTAACTTAGTGTAATTACTTAGCGTATTGTGCTACGTGTGTAATTATTTTGCTGTGCATAATATCCCAGGCTCAGAAATTGCTAAATCCATTCCTTTTGATTTAATCAGTGTAAAGCTTTTAGATTAAATCAATATGGTGTTGTGATATGAGTTTAAAGTTTAAAATTTTATAAAACTAAAAAGGAAAAAAAAATCTGTAGTGCCTCTGAATTATAAATATAACAGAGCACATTGAATATAAATAAGGATTTGATTTTCTAGAATCATTGATTAAAGTTGATAAACTGATTACATTATCTAAAACTTGAATTTTAAAACTAAAATTAGGATTTTTAGTTTGGAAATGGATGAGCATTACTGCTTTATCTAGAAAACCTGTTTTGGGTTGAGTCTGTCAATTTAGAAAGATTTGGTGGCCATGGTTTTCTCTGATGATCGAATGTTGATCGAAGTTGAATGGAAAAATGATTGATGGTGGATTAAAGCAATAGGGCAGAAGAATTTGGGGATTGAAATTTTAAACCCTAGTTTCTGTTACCCGGAGATGATTGATCACTGCGACCTGATCGAGTGACCGAGTTCTTTCAAATTCGAACTGGAGAGAGATGAGATGTGGAAGTAGATATGGCCAGAGGTGGTGTCCATTTTAGTGGTCGGTGGCGAGAGAATTCAGTTGATCTTCATTTCGACATTTCCCAGTATTGGTACTCGAATGCTTGATTTGGATTTAGGGTTTCTGAAGTTGAATTGATGGTTGAGTTGGTGTTTGGAGAGGATGTTGATTTGCGTAGGGGGTCGCGATGGGTCGGAGAGGGTCGTCGTGGTGGTGCAGGTGCACAGTGGTAATGGCG
Organism: Allium cepa; assembly: GCA_030765085.1. Classification (NCBI taxonomy): domain Eukaryota; kingdom Viridiplantae; phylum Streptophyta; class Magnoliopsida; order Asparagales; family Amaryllidaceae; genus Allium; species Allium cepa. The sequence goes on from CM060934.1 coordinate 132,958,550, forward strand.
TATCAATATTTTAGGGAAGATGGGTTTTCCAGTGTTGTCTCGGGTTGTCTCATATTTTTGCTCGAAGAAATGGGGATGGGGACTCGAAGAATATTGATGAGCGCTCGGGTGTTTTATTTTAGTTACAGGGTTGGGTAAACTATCAATACAGTTTTTGTATAACCCGATTTTTTTTATTTGGGTTTTAATTGATGTTAAGGTGAATGTGTTACTCGAGTTATAAACTTGTCTTGTTTTCAAAGTTTTAAACTAAATTTAAAACTAAATTTAAAAATGGAAGCAAGATTTAAATTAAGTTTTAAATCTAATTTAAATAGATTTTAAGATGAAGATTGTTAATCGAATTACTCGAGTTGATTGAGTCAGCTCGAACTAGTTATTGAAGTTTAGAAATTGTCTTGTTTCAAATTTTAAATTGGAATTTGAAATATAAAGCAAAGATTTAAATTAAGTTTTAAATCTAATTTAAATTATAGATTCAAGTTGAATTGAATCTTAAAGTTGGAAATGATTAGGTATTTGAATTCAAATTTGCTTTAAAATAACTTTAAAGGAGTTTATTGTTAAAAATGTTTTAAAAGAATTTGAATTTAAATTTGAAATTGGGATACGAGTAATGTTTAAACGAAGTTTAAACTTGATTCATATTTGGATTTGAATCTTTGTTTAAAAATGAATTTAAGTTTTATAAATTTAAGAGTTTAAACCAAATTTGATTAATAATGTAAAAATTTAAATGGTTTAATTTTAAAAAGAAATTTGTTTTAACTTTTGTAAAATTTCCTTTATAATAAAAGTATTATTATCAATTAAAGGTTTTAAATTGAATTTAAAACTTGTTAAAGTTAATAATAATATTTTGTACTTCATTTAATTATTAGAGAAATTAAATGAATAATTAATTTATTTAATAAATTAATGAAATAAATAATAACTTATAGTAATTAAGGGTTAATCTTAAAGGTTTAGGATTAATTATTCATTGAATAGTTAACTTGTAATTAAGAGTAATTAATTAAATAAAATTATTTTTTAATTAATGATTAATAATTAATTAATCAAGTAATAATGGATTTAATTAAGTTTTAGTTAACACTTAATTATTTAATTAGTTAGGGATTAATTAATGGATTATTTAATGATTAATTAATATGTAATTAATAATGATTAAAATAAGTTACTTATTTTAGAAAATAATTAATGAGTTGTTAATAGTTAATGAAAAACATTAACTAAGGATTATTTAATAATTAATTAATGTGATTAATTTTAATTATTAATTAGATTAATTAATTTAAGGATAATCAATTGTGTAAGTTATTAAGTATAATTACTTATGTAAGTAATTAAGGAATTAACTACTTATTGTAATTAATTAAGTTTAATTTGACTAGATTAAGTTAATTAATTCAGTTAAATTAATTTAAAATTATCATTTGATGATTTGTGAAGTATAATTACTTAATGTAATTAAATGAAGGGAAGTTACTTAGGAAAGTAATTAATGAGTAATTACTATATGTAATTAATTGAAGGTGATTTGTTGATAAAAGTAATTTGAGTATAATTACTTGTAAATTAATCAAGGGATTAATTAGAATTAATTAAGGAGTAATTAATTTATTTGGTGAAGTAATTAAGGATAGTTGATTACTGAATGGGGTTAATCAAGGGTGATTAAGAATTATGTTTTTAATTAAGATTAATTACTTAATGTAATTAATTCAAATAAGGTAATTAATTAAAATGTAACTAGAGATCATTAATTATTATAATTAATGATGTAATTAGGATTGATTTATTAAGACTAATTAATCAATAATAAGTGATTAAAGGTAATTAATTAATCTAATTAATTAAGGATTAATGTAATTAATTATAATTAATTAATAAAGAAAGTAATTAAAGATTAATTACTGTTTTTGGTTAAGTATTAGTGGATAATTACTTGATTGTAATTAAGGGTTAATTTATCAAGGATGATTAATTAAAATGAATAATTGGATGATATTAATTAATTGATTGTTAATTAATCAATAGTGATATAAGCGGGGTTTATATTGATGAAGTAATTAATTTAATTTACTTTAAATTAATTAAGAATGATGTAATTAATTTAATTCATTTTAAATTAATTGTATTTGTGTGGTTAATCATTGTTTATATAGATGGATGATGTTGTTTACTTTGAATGGTTGAATGCTTTGGATTTCGATGAGACCGAGATTGGGTTTCCATATTTGGATATCCGAAAACCACATCGATTCCAATTAACGTTAGGTCGTGAATCTAAGTGGAGTAAGTGAAGACTCGAGGTGTAAGGGCTATACGTCAGTATAACTCTGTGGGTGATTCCGTAATGAGTTTGACGGAATAGTACTTATAGATTCGAGATGGTGATTTAGAGTGCAAGGGTTGTCGTCGTTAGCTTTGAGGGTGATTCCAAAATGAGTGTAACGAGATAATGCCTTCGGTTTTGTTCGAACCCGGAACGAACTTGTATGGATTGAATGCTTTCAGAACATCGTCAGGTGGACAATGAGCATTCTAAGAGATGTGTCCTCTAAAGGTAATCGTAGCCTCAAGCCTCATCAACCGGGAATGGCTAAAACAGGGGAGGTGCAGCAATGCTTCGTGGGTTGCACCCACTGGAGAGCAAGATTGATCCCTGTCTAGAGGTCCCTTTTTATTCGGCTTAGTGAGCAGTTGTCAGTGTACACCAACTGCGGGATTGTCTTGTTTGGAACTGTTCAGTAAGGAATGGGTCCGACTTTGTGTTGCAGGGGAGTGGGAGTACTCCTCGGTACGTTGATCTAGGCCACGTACTGTGACGGGCGGTACCCCAATAGCCCTGCCATTGTATGGAATCCAAAATCCAATAAGTGCCAACGGTTTTGATTGTATTACCCACTTTTGTGGCTAGTAGCTGGAATTTAATAAATGTAACAATTTCGGCTATTTCTTACTTACTTGAAAACCCTAGACACTATTATAATATCACTGGATTTCCTATCAAATGTTTTGGTTAGCGTAAGATAAAAACTTTTTCATGTTTATGTGTGGGAAGTCTTACGTGATACTTTTCTTTTAAAAGGTTTTTCAAAATTAAGCAACATTAACCTGTTACTCACACCAGACCCATGTCTGACCCGGAGTTTATTTTTGTTTTTCATAAACTCTTGGGTACTCAAATTTTTACGAGTAGCCAAGGGATTCAGGTTAGCTTTGACGAATATTGGAGGAGTAATGGAGTAGGAGGCTTCTGCGTTAGATATATAGTATTCCGCTGTGTGATCTGTGATTGTCTCTGAGTTGTATTGAGTTGTAATAACTAGACATGTGTTTATAACTATCTAGTATGTGTTGTATATCTGTGTACTCTGATAGTGGTTGTAAACTATGTAATATTTTATGTTATTAATATAATTTATTCGTTCCGCTGTTTAGATTCTGATGTGTTGTTTCTTCTTCTCTTTCTTTCTCTTTTCTATCCCTTTCTTTCTTCATGATGATACGACTTTTCTGGGGAGAAAAAGTCGAGTCGTCACAGTTGGTATCAGAGCATTAGGTTGAGTGAATACCTAGGCTCTGGAGTGGTGTCTATCTTGAGAGAGCGTATTTGTAGTTTTATTATATATATTTATATAATTACTTCTACCTATTTGTTGGGTTACCTGTTTGGGTTATCCAATATAAGCTATAAAGGTAGGTAAGGTAGTGGGGTGTGTAACACAACTACTACCCTTGGTTGGAGTTTTGAGTATTCGAGATTCGTAGTGTATTTGTCGAGACTGTAGACCTAATACCTTCTCGAGTGAGTTGTGCGGAGTATAGGATTTCATAGATCTCTGAAGGTAACCTGTAAAGATTCGGAGTCTATCTTTGAATTGGATAAGTAGAGTTTGGATCTGTCGGTTGGGAAGAAGAGAATGATGGTATCTTGATATCTCAGGGAGTAGTAGCTGCGTGATAAGATGCAGTGACTATGTATGTTCTCGAAGATGTTTTCTTTAGAACAAGTTTAGAAGGTGAGTCTGCTTCAGTGTTGTGGCTGGATTCAGCAGGATGTTTCTGTCCGGTTTGAAGTTCGAGTTTCTCGAAGAGCTTTGGTTTAGGAAGTCTTTGGCGTCGGTGTCAGCAGTACAGCTCGGAGTGTTCTGTGCTGGCAAGGAAGTCTTCTGGTTAGCAGTTTTTCTGAAGATAGAATTCAGAAGCAGCTGAATGGATTCCATTTCTTCGAAGGATTAGCTAGTTAAGCGTATGCTGTTCTGATTGGTAAAGGGAGAACAGTTTTCTTTGGATATTAGGCTGATGAATGGCAAAGCGACTTGCGATAGTTTGAGTGTTCTCTTGAGCTATGAAGAGTTTGTCCGTATTTGGAGGCTGAGTTTTCTTATCGACTGGATTCTAGGGGTGATACCGGAGGTTTAGTGAAGCAACTTTGGACCAGATGGGACATCTGAGTTTTCTTTTATGGATTTGTTGAACCATATTTCTGTAATGTGTTATCCAGTTGTGTTCGAGTTTTCCTTCTACTTCAGATCAGAGTTGTGCAGCGGAAGCAGTTTGGAAGTGTGTAACGACCCACCTTCCTACGCCCAGGAAGAAGTATCGTTAATAAGAAAAGAAAGAAGTGAGAAAATAGAAGAGATAGAGAAGAAAGATCAACAACATCAGAATCTCACAGCGGAACGAATAAATTATAATAATCACATAAATATATACATAATACACAACATCGATCAGAGTTATACCGATAATACATCACATACTAGACAGTTATAAACACCTGTCTAGTTAATACAACTCAACTCAAACAAACGACTCAGAGATACCAACACAGCAGAACTATATATATATATATATATCTACAACGCTGAAGCCTCCTGCTCTATTGGTCCTCCAGAATTCGTCAAAGCTAACCTGAATCCCTTGGCTACCCGTAAAAATTTGGGTACCCGAGAGTTTATGAAAAACAAAAATAAACTCCGGGTCAGACATGGGTCTGGTATGAGTAACAGGTTAAAGTTGTTTAACTTTGAAAATCTTTTGAAAACAAAAGGTATCACGTAAGACTTCCCACACATAAACATGGAAAAGTTTTTACCTTACGCTAACCAAAACATTTCATAGGAAATTCTGTGATATTATAATAGGTCTAGGGTTTTCAAGTAAATAGAAAATAGCCGAAATTGTTACATTCATTAAATTCTTGCTACTAGCCACAAAAGTGGGTAATACAATCAAAACCGTTGGCACTTATTGGATTGTGGATTCCATACAATGGCAGGGCTACTGGGGTACCACCCGTCATAGTACGTGGCCTAGATCAACGTACCGAGGATTACTCCCTTCATCCCCTGCAACACAAGGCCGGAACCATTCCTTATTGAATAGTCCCGAACAAGATAACCCCGCAGTTGGTGTACATCCAACCGCCCATAAAGCCGAATAAAAAGGGACATCTAGACAGGGCAAAATCTTGTCCTGCTTGGGCATGACCCACCTAACCTTGTTGCACCTCCCCCGTTTTAGCCATTCCCGGTTGATGAGGCTTGAGGCTGCGATTACCTTTGTAGAAAACATTACTTAGAATGCTCATCGCCCACCTGACGATGTGTTGAAAACATTCAATCCATACAAGTTCGTTCCGGGTTCGAACGAAACCGAAGGCATCATCTCGTTACACTCATTTTGGAATCACCCTCAGAGTTAACGACGACAACCCTTGCACTCTGATTCTTCATCTTCACTTCAGATTCACGACCTATCGTAAATTTGGAATCGATGTGGTTTTCGGATATTCCAAATAAGGAAAACCGATCCCGGTCTCATCGAAATCCAAAACGTGTCTTTTAAGGCCAAGTTGTCTATTTAGTCTTAATAGTTTAATTCAACATAATCAATATACACACAGATGGATAATTCATAATATCACAGTAGATAATCATATCATCATCATAAACAGATAATCAAAATTACCATCCATCAGATAATTAAATATTATCCTACTTAAACCAAGCATCCATATCACAAGATATTACCCATCTCATATCAAATGAAATATCAATATCATTCATTTATAAGCAATGATTTATAATCATACCATTTGTAATTAATTAAAAATGAATTAAATTAACTACTTCTATCTCTAATTAATTTAAAGTAAATTAAATTAATTACCTTAGCTATAAATCCTGTTTATACAATCAATAATTAAATTTATACAAATTAATAAATTAATCTCTAGATATTTATCTTGATTAACTCCTCTAATTAATCATTTTCTAATTACAGTAAGTAATTAGTCTTTAATTAATTTTACAAATTAATTATTCTAAATTATTCCTAGTAATTAACCTTTAATTACATCATTTATAATTAATTACATTTATTCTTAATTAATTACATAAATTAATCTCCACATTATTAATTATTTCTTAATTAAACAATTTTTAATTTACATCATTAATTATATTAATTAATGATCTCTAATTCAGATTAAATTACTTTATTAATCACATTAAGTGTTTAATCTTTAAATTAAACACAATTATTAATCACCTTTGATTAATAACAACCAGTAATTAATTATCCTTAATTACTCATATAAATAAATTAATTATCCCATAATTAATTATCTCCATTAATTAATCCTCTGATTAATTTCAAAAGTAATTATCCAAATTACTTTATTAACATATAATCTTTCACTAATTACATTCAGTAATTATCATTAATTACTTCATTAAGTAATTGTGCTCCATTACATACACTAAGTACTTACACTTATCAATTTATCAAACGATTTCCTTAAATTAATTAAAATAAATTAATTAACTTAAATTAATCATCTTATCAAAATTAATAAATTTCTTAATTACTTTTGCCAAGTAACTACATTAACAATTTACAATAGATTATCCAATTAATCTAATTAATTATCCAAAATTAATCCTATATATTAACTAATTAATAATCCTTAGTTAATTGTCTACAGTTAATATCATTTCTTAATTTACTTCTTAATTGATCTTTAGTTATAAATTAATTTAAATTATTAACTTAAATACATAAGTCATTCCTTAATTACCCTATTACTCTTAAGATAATTTATTCTTTAATTAGTGACTTCATTAACATTACATTTTAAATTTAAATTATAATATCATTTGAATTGAAGATTCAAAATGTTTGTAATTAAAATTCAAATTAAAATCTTTTAAATAAATGTAGATAACATTTACACATGAACTTCCATAAGAAAATCTTTTAAATTAAACTACTTGAATTTTAATTCAAATTTAAATTTCCAAATTACATTAATATTTAACTGCAAACCTCAAGTTAAACAATTTATTTATTTTTCATTCAAAAATCTTAAATCAAAGAATTCTCACAAATCAAGTTAATTTTTATTTAAACAAATTGCTTGTCAACTATTTTATTTGAACTCATTCTTAAAACATTCATATTTAAACTGATTTAACTTTCAGATTTTGAATTCTATGTAAACTTGAATTTCTCAATTATTCTTGATTTTAAACTTCGATTTAACTTTCTTTTAACAACTAGAGTCAGAAACTCGATTTTTAAATCCAAATTCATTTTAAACTTTAAAATTCAAATATCCATTTGAATCAAAACTTTAACAAAAATCGTATTTAACTGCAGCAACATTTTGTTTCAGATCTAATTTTAAAATCTGGAAATTATCAAGTTTCAAATCTGAAACTCATTTAAATATTTCAAAACTGCATTTTTGATTCAAAATATAAATTTGAATTCATACTTCTATTTAGATTTAGACTTTGTTAAATCTTAGTTGACAAACTTAAATTCAATTCCATCATGATTTCAACTAACATACATTTAATTTTGCTTTAAATTTAGTTTAAATTTAAATGTACAGGTTGTTTATACAGCCTGTAGAAATTTAACTTTCACCTGAGACCAAAGTAAAATACTTCGGGTCAACTGCCTCCCTGCTTCGAGTAAAAATGCAATTTACCCGAGACTTCCCCGAGTCTAAAACTTGCACACTAAAAACTGTGACAATCAAACCTGGAACCATCTCAATTATCCACCCACTTCAGTGCTTCGAGTCACGCACTCGTATGACTCGAGTAATTTCCCGAGGCAAAATACTCTGCACCCATCAAACTCTTCAGGTTCAACAACTCGTGCACGTTCACGTGCACGGCATCTCCGATCACCTTCCAGCATTGCCACATGTCCGACCAAGTGAACGATCACCCTTACTCCTTCTCTCGGTTGCCAGAGCCTTATCTTCGCCTCGAATTCGAAAACGAACTCGAAGTCGAAACCTGGAACAACAATACTCCCACCACCACCAAATCTGTCAACGGATTATACACGCTGCCTCGACCACCAGAAAGTCAACACCTCCGGCTACTGCCTCTACTATGTCCCCTCAACCATCCCCTAGAGTTTCCTCGAACTCGATCCCTTCTTGGCCCCGAAACGATCAAATTTCCAGCCATAGTCAAAACTAGGTCTAGGAGATACAACTAGCTACCACCGTCACCTCCGGTCATATATCAACTTCCTGACAATTTTCCTGGCCTCACCGACCATTCAACAACCTCCAAAACGAATCTTAAGCCCTCCGATCAACTACACTTCCAGTGGCAACCCAAAATGCTCGAATGGTTCAACCCAGTAAAGCATGTTCATAGCTCAACTAAAAAAATGTAATTTGAGTTTTAAAAATCCTAATTTTGATTTAGTAATTAGTTCATAAACTTGAATTAATGGATCATGACAACTGAATTTTTGACTTGTTTTATAATTTGCTCTGTTACTTCATTTTGTTTTCTTTTCAGGCTTACTCAAATATGTATTTAACTTTCTTATAAATTTTAACCATCCATCTATGCTAATTCAAAAATTTTAGACTAAGTCCTAATCCAAACAGTAAGAAGGTAAAAAGATGATGACTTTTAAATCACACTGATACTTGAAGTAAGAACAGAAAGTTACAGAAATAGCTATACAGAGATATCACAAACACAAACAGTATATACATATTACAGACATCAACCAAGCAACCATAGCTAAAATTTAAACCTCAAAGATGATGTTACTCACAGCAATGGGAAAACAAAGCAAGTTTATAATGAATCAGTTTGGATTTGCAGGCTTAAACATACAGTAATTTCCATTTCACAATAATCCAGAGTAAAAATGAATATATAAATATTCATTCAATATATTCAGGCATTCAAATATTTGCATGTAACAGGTTTAAACTTAAGAAATTTAAAAGTGTTACTCACCATTGCATTAGGAAGAGACAGAGCATTCTTATTTTGCAACTGCTAATTCTTTAAAACTGAAACTGTTGTACAATATTTTAGTTTTGACTTTGCATTGATGTATTTTTGATATACAAAGCTTCAGCTAAAAATAAAAGTCTGTTATGTAATACTATGTTGAACGAATAAGAAAGCATGCATAAAAAGAGGCTTATAGGGGAAGGTGGCATCTGAGACAAGCTATATGCAGATATTATATGTTTTGTTTTTATCAGGCCAAATCTTGTATTAGGAGGCTGAAAAAAAAAACAATTAGAAATGACTTGTTTGCAGCTAATAAATGGTGTCATTAATGCTAATGTACTTGTGTCTCAATTTACCCAATTTTATGCTTAGATATTTTGTTATGTTTGGCATACTTGTCTCAGTTTTGTTTTCTATTTTGCCTGCATCTTAATTTGTAAGCTACCTGCACATTTTTTTTTAGCTTTGCACTTCTGTTCTAACCTGTCTTGTTATAGATATTTGTTTTATTTCTTTTACCAGCTCATATGTTTGCTTTGTCTTGTTTTATACTTTTCTTATTTGAGTATGTAGATTTTTCTTTCTTTAGTCTGGTTAAGCTACATTACATATATAAAGTTGCTTTAGTTATTAGTTATAAATTTAGTCTAAGTATTTAGTTCTATCTTCTAACATGTGTGTTTACTTTTATTTTTTTCCTTTTATTTTTAACATAGACTAACAAATATTTGATTACTTATTATTATTTTACTTTATACTTATATTAATATTAATAAATGCTTATTTTAATTTGAACATTTTTAAACCTTTATTTTTAATTTCCAAATCATAAATTTTATTCAAACACACATATACATAAATAAAGTTGACATGAAAATTTTATTAAAAATTCATTTGTAAACATTTACATAATTAATAGAGCTCATTATTAAGTCAAATGATTTATAAAAGAATTTATCTCTTTATTAATAAACTACTTAATTTTATCAAGTTAAATTTTTAAATAAATTAAACAACCCTTTTTCTAAATTTAAATGTAAGCTAAAATTATTTTAAACAAACTAAACTTAAATCTTGAGTAATTTAAAATCATATGATCATTTATTAAATAGCTTAAATATCAAATTTCTAAATTTTCAAAAATATTAGAATTAAAAACATGTCTATTTATTAAATTTAAAACAAAGATTATCCATTTACAATATATACAAATATATATACATTATAAATAGAAGGCAAATTTGATTAACTTTTAAAAGATAAATTATCAGTTAAATATTTATTTAAAAGAAGATTAATAAATCAATTCATATATTATTACAAATATTATCAAATCAATTTAATTTTTAATATCGATTATTAAATTGATATTGTTCCAAATTTTCGGGATATCACAAAGTGCTTTTGTTTTATCTTTTCCGGGTAGGAGAAGAAAGTTAATCTTCTGATGTTTGTGGAGTAGAGTTGGTGTTCTTGGTTTGGATTTGATCTTTAGGAGATCATTTTGTTGGATTGTTTTTGGTTCTGTGTGTTTCTAGAGACATCAGCAAAGGTTGAGCTGATCAAGAGAGTTGAAGGCAGCCCAGGATCGTCAAGACTGTTTGGTGGATAAGAGACGAAGGAATTTGGATTCCGAAGTCGGAGAGTTGGTTTTGGGATAAGTTTTCTCCCATCTAAAGAGCTATAAGATTGAGTAAGATTGGGTAAATCAGCTCCGAGGTATTTGGATCTTTTCTGTGTTTTTGTGAGGATTGGTGTTTGATTTTCAGGGTTGAATTGTCAGTTTGGATAACTGGGGATTCGATGTGTTTTACGTATCTCTGAGGGAGTACGTGTATGGTTTATCTCTGGTTGTGGAACCAGCAGTTCAGGAGGATGTGATTGTTGATTCAGACTCGTCTGTAGTCTGATATATTGTTTTGTTGGTAGATATAGTTGGATAGGAGCTCTATAGTTTAATAGTATTGATTGTTTAGATTCTATAGAGCGAGTATCCCGATATTTATACCGGGGAAACTCGTGAAAATTTTATCCAGGTTTTTCTGGATAATTAGATTTGTTTTGTTTGAATTGGTTGCTATGGTTGTTAGCATATGTTTGATAATATATGCTTGTGTTTTAAAATAAAATCTTAAGATAGATTATTAAATTACGTTTGCTTTAAATTTCGGGGACGAAATTCTTTTAAGGGGGAAGGAATGTGATATCCCGGAAATTTAGGCAATATAAATTTAATAATCTGTGTCATAAATTTAATTTGATTTGATAATTTTAATAACAAATTTGTAATTTGATTTAATAATCATATTTTAATAAATATTTAAATTAAAAGATTTTATCTTTTTAAATAAATAAATTGTTTTCTGTTTATAATATATATATATATATATATATTTGTATATATTGTAAATTAATAAACTTTGATTTTGAATTTAATGAATTGATTTTCTAATTCTAATTTATTTTTAGTAAATTAAAAATTTGATTTAAATTTAACAATTGGCTTTTCAAAACAATTTAATAAATAATGTTATGGTTTATACTGATAAATCTTATTTGTTTTGAAATTTTATTTAACTTTAAAATATATGAATTTAAATTTTGATAAATATAAAAGCTAAGTTTTACTTTATATTACTTGGAATTTTTATATAAGAATTTACAATGTAAATTACAAATGATCTTAATTGGTTTATAATCTCTTTTGTAAATTATTTAATATGGCTTAATTTGTTATTTTTAAATAAAAATTATAATACTTAAGTTCTTATGAACATAAATAGATTTTGTAAGGAATAAAATTGTTGTTTTTAATTTTAGTAGAATTATATATGCATTTATATATGTAACTTGATTATTAAAATTTGATTTGATAAATTAATTTAAAGTTTGAATTTAATGTTTCAAAGAATAAGTATTTAAAAATATTTGAATAAGCTTGTATTTACATTTGTTTTGTTTCATTTCTTTTAATTAGAAAAGAAGAAGAAACAAAACTCATTTATATATACATAAGAAATAATGAATTAAGATAAAGTTTTTAAAAATTCAATTTAAATTAAAAATATTTAGATTACATGTGTAAGTTTCTTAAGATACAAATTGACATGTGTTACCATATAATAAACTAAAGTGACAATTGTTAAAATGTGAACAAGTGTAATGTTTAAATTTTCCTTTTTTATTTTTATTTCTATTAAAATAAAATCTACATATATTAAGACATTCCTTCTCATATCATTTTTCTTCTTCAAACTTAAGAAAATAATTCAGATTATAAAATCTGAATTCATCAACATTCAAATAAATCTGCAAAATCTATTTCCCTCAAAACCAAAACACTATCTGAATCTCCTCAAACCTGAAATGCAAACCATAAACCTGTAGCTCTTCAATTCTAAGGTCTGAAATCAATTTGCAACTCTACAAGAAAAAAATTACAAACCTACAGTTCCATTTTTGTTTGAAGCATCATCAACCTGAAATGCATGTAAACCTGCAAATTCTTTCCTGTCTCTAAAAAAAAAAAGAAATTTACAAACCTGCATGCAACTAAATTTGGAAGTAGAAGCAAATTGCATTATTTCTGGAAGCATGCATACATCAGGGATCAGATGCATTACAACAAAAGCAAGAATGGATGTTTTAAAAGGCATCTGCAGTTTTAAAGCAAATCAAAAAGTAAAATCTGAAGCTTTGCAAGTAAAAATGGATGCTCTGCTCCTAACACCAGTGAGTAACATTTTATTATATAATAAACTTAAGTATTATTCAGTTGCTTATATACTCTGAAAATAATTGTGTTAGCATGCAATTTACAAGCTCAATACTGCTATATGTAGATGAATGATTGTAGTATGCAAGTTGTTGTGTAATTATTTTGCTGTGCATAATATCCCAGGCTCAGAAATTGCTAAATCCATTCCTTTTGATTTAATCAGTGTAAAGCTTTAAGATTAAATCAATATGGTGTTGTGATATGAGTTTAAAGTTTAAAATTTTATAAAACTAAAAAGGAAAAAAAAAACTGCAGTGCCTCTGAATTATAAATATAACAGAGCACATTGAATATAAATAAGGATTTGATTTTCTAGAATCATTGATTAAAGTTGATAAACTGATTACATTATCTAAAACTTGAATTTTAAAACTAAAATTAGGATTTTTAGTTTGGAAATGGATGAGCATTACTGCTTTATCTAGAAAACCTGTTTTGGGTTGAGTCTGTCAATTTAGAAAGATTTGGTGGCCATGGTTTTCTCTGATGATCGAATGTTGATCGAAGTTGAATGGAAAAATGATTGATGGTGGATTAAAGCAATAGGGCAGAATAATTTGGGGATTGAAATTTTAAACCCTAGTTTCTGTTACCCGGAGATGATTGATCACTGCGACCTGATCGAGTGACCAAGTTCTTTCAAATTCGAACTGGAGAGAGATGAGATGTGGAAGTAGATATGGCCGGAGGTGGTGTCCATTTTAGTGGTCGGTGGCGAGAGAATTCAGCTGATCTTCATTTCGACATTTCCCAGTATTGGTACTCGAATGCTTGATTTGGATTTAGGGTTTCTGAAGTTGAATTGATGGTTGAGTTGGTGTTTGGAGAGGATTGATGATTTGCGTAGGGGGTCGCGATTGGTCGGAGAGGGTCGCCGTGGTGGTGCAGGTGCACAGTGGTAATGGCATATCAGTGTTTTGGGGAAGATGGGTTTTCCAGTGTTGTCTCGGGTTGTCTCATATTTTTGCTCGAAGAAATGGGGATGGGGACTCGAAGAATATTGATGAGGGCTCGGGTGTTTTATTTTAGTTATAGGGTTGGGTAAACTGTCAATACAGTTTTTGTATAACCTGATTTTTTTTATTTGGGTTTTAATTGATGTTAAGGTGAATGTGTTACTCGAGTTATTTTTAGTTTTAGCTCGGGTTAGTTTGTTACAGTTTGAAAACTTGTCTTGTATTCAAAGTTTTAAACTAAATTTAAAAATGGAAGCAAGATTTAAATTAAGTTTTAAATCTAATTTAAATAGATTTTAAGATGAAGATTGTTAATCGAATTACTCGAGTTGATTGAGTCAGCTCAAACTAGTTATTGAAGTTTAGAAATTGTCATGTTTCAAATTTTAAATTGGAATTTGAAATATAAAGCAAAGATTTAAATTAAGTTTTAAATCTAATTTAAATTATAGATTCAAGTTGAATTGAATCTTAAAGTTGGAAATGATTAGGTATTTGAATTCAAATTTGCTTTAAAATAACTTTAAAGGAGTTTATTGTTAAAAATGTTTTAAAAGAATTTGAATTTAAATTTGAAATTGGAATACGAGTAATGTTTAAACGAAGTTTAAACTTGATTCATATTTGGATTTGAATCTATGTTTAAAAATGAATTTAAGTTTTATAAATTTAAGTGTTTAAACCAAATTTGATTAATAATATAAAAATTTAAATGGTTTAATTTTAAAAAGAAATTTGTTTTAACTTTTGTAAAATTTCCTTTATAATAAAAGTATTATTATCAATTAAGGGTTTTAAATTGAATTTAAAACTTGTTAAAGTTAATAATAATATTTTGTATTTCATTTAATTATTAGAGAAATTAAATGAATAATTAATTTATTTAATAAATTAATGAAATAAATAATTACTTAAAGTAATTAAGGGTTAATCTTAAAGGTTTAGGATTAATTATTCATTAAATAGTTAACTTGTAATTAAGAGTAATTAATTAAATAAAATTAGTATTTAATTAATGATTAATAATTAATTAATCAAGTAATAATGGATATAATTAAGTTTTTGTTAACACTTAATTATTTAATTAGTTAGGGATTAATTAATGGATTAATTAATGATTAATTAATATGTAATTAATAATGAGTAAAATAAGTTACTTATTTTAGAAAATAATTAATGAGTTGTTAATAGTTAATGAAAAACATTAACTAAGGATTATTTAATAATTAATTAATGTGATTAATTTTAATTATTAATTAGATTAATTAATTTAAGGATAATCAATTGTGTAAGTTATTGAGTATAATTACTTATGTAAGTAATTAAGGAATTAATTACTTATTGTAATTAATTAAGTTTAATTTGATTAGATTAAGTTAATTAATTCAGTTTAGTTAATTTAAAATAATCATTTGATGATTTGTGAAGTATAATTACTTAATGTAATTAAATGAAGGGAAGTTACTTAGGAAAGTAATTAATGAGTAATTACTATATGTAATTAATTGAAGGTGATTTGTTGATAAAAGTAATTTGAGTATAATTACTAGTAAATTAATCAAGGGATTAATTAGAATTAATTAAGGAGTAATTTATTTATTTGGTGAAGTAATTAAGGATAGTTGATTATTGAATAGGGTTAATCAAGGGTGATTAACAATTATGTTTTAAATTAAGATTATTACTTAATGTAATTAATTTAAATAAGGTAATTAATTAAAATGTAATTAGAGATCATTAATTATTATAATTAACGATGTAATTAAGATTGATTTATTAAGATTAATTAATCAATAATAAGTGATTAAAGGTAATTAATTAATGTAATTAATTAAGGATTAATGTAATTAATTATAATTAATCAATAAAGAAAGTAATTAAAGATTAATTACTGTTTTTGGTTAAGTATTAGTGGATAATTACTTGAATGTAATTAAGGGTTAATTTATCAGGGATGATTAATTAAAATGAATAATTGGATGATGATTAATTAATTGATTGATAATTAATCAATAGTGGTATAAGAAGGGTTTATATTGATGAAGTAATTAATTTAATTTACTTTAAATTAATTAAGAATGATGTAATTAATTTAATTCATTTTAAATTAATTATATTTGTGCGGTTAATCATTGCTTATATAGATGGATGATGTTTACTTTGAATGGTTGAATCTCAGATATGAGATAGATAATGTTGAGTGATTTGAATGCATTGGTTGCATTGTGATGTTGATATAGATTATCTTTTTGAATAAGGATAATATGGTTTATCTGTTATGATGATAATGTTGATTATCTGTTGTGGATCTATGATTTATCTATTTGGATATATAGATAATTGAATTGTTTTAAAACCTTTAAAACAACTTGGCCTTAAAAGACACGCTTTGGATTTCGATGAGACCGGGACCGGGTTTCCATATTTGGATATCCGAAAACCACATAGATTCTAATTAACGTTAGGTCGTGAATCTAAGTGGAGCACTGAAGACTCGAGGTGTAAGGGCTATACGTCAGTATAACTCTGTGGGTGATTCCGTAATGATTTTGACGGAATAGTACTTATAGATTCGAGATGGTGATTTAGAGTGCAAGGGTTGTCGTCGTTAACTCTGAGGGTGATTCCAAAATGAGTGTAACGAGATAATGCCTTCGGTTTTGTTCGAACCCGGAACGAACTTGTATGGATTGAATGCTTTCAGAACATCGTCAGGTGGACGATGAGCATTCTAAGAGATGTGTCCTCTAAAGGTAATCGTAGCCTCAAGCCTCATCAACCGGGAATGGCTAAAACAGGGGAGGTGCAGCAAGGCTTCGTGCGTCACACCCACTGGAGAGCAAGATTAATCCCTGTCTAGAGGTACCTTTTTATTCGGCTTAGTGGGCAGTTGTCAGTGTACACCAACTGCGGGATTGTCTTGTTCGGAACTGTTCAGTAAGGAATGGGTCCGGCTTTGTGTTGCAGGGGAGTGGGAGTACTCCTCGGTACGTTGATCAAGGCCACGTACTGTGATGGACGGTACCCCAGTAGCCCTGCCATTGTATGGAATCCAAAATCCAATAAGTGCCAACGGTTTTGATTGTATTACCCACTTTTGTGGCTAGTAGCTGGAATTTAATAAATGTAACAATTTTGGCTATTTCTTATTTACTTGAAAACCCTAGACACTATTATAATATCACTGGATTTCCTATCAAACGTTTTGGTTAGCGTAAGGTAAAAACTTTTCCATGTTTATGTGTGGGAAGTCTTACGTGATACTTTTCTTTTAAAAGGTTTTTCAAAATTAAGCAACATTAACCTGTTACTCACACCGGACCCATGTCTGACCCGGAGTTTATTTTTGTTTTTCATAAACTCTTGGGTACTCAAATTTTTACGAATAGCCAAGGGATTCAGGTTAGATTTGACGAATATTGGAGGAGTAATGGAGCAGGAAGCTTCTACGTTAGATATATAGTATTCCGCTGTGTGATCTGTGATTGTCTCTGAGTTGTATTGAGTGGTAATAACTAGACAGGTGTTTATAACTGTCTAGTATGTGTTGTATATCTGTGTACTCTGATAGTGGTTGTAAACTATGTAATATTTTATGTTATTAATATAATTTATTCGTTCCGCTGTTTAGATTCTGATGTGTTGTTTCTTCTTCTCTTTCTTTCTCTTTTCTATCCCTTTCTTTCTTCATGATGATACGACTTTTCTGGGGAGAAAAGTCGGGTCGTCACATAAACTGTTAAAATAGCGTTAAGGAGTTACCCATATCCCCCTTAACACATTTTTTATATATAAAAATGCCATAGTCTATACAATACCATAAACTCTACCAAACCGATGCGCTATCAGGGGGCACTCCATAGGCACGACACAAAACAAACTCGTAGAAGACGCGATAAGGGCATGTGACAAGGCACGCGAGACAATGCCAGGGTAGGATTCTACCGTTAGCACTCCCGAACTGGTGGTAACGTATAGTAGCTACTACCTCCCACCCCGAGACACACTCCAAAATCAAAGGTTCACCCAACCAAATCACAATGTAATAGAATGGTATCGAAGAAATGTTCCCGATGGAGGGAGCAACCCCACTTGGCCCGGAATAGCTCATGTTTTAGCCACATCACGCTGACTCGAGGGAGTCACGGCCGCGTTCATACATCATACAGACGTTCGCCAAGCAATCCTACTTCATTTTGGAATCTCTACCATGTGCATAGTTGTTAAAGTAGTTTTCGGTATTAGCAGTGTGTATAACAATATCCGATCCCGGTCTCTTTAACAACCAAACGTTTATTTCACACCGTGGTCATTTTATATTTCAAACAGCTCATACTTCATATCAAAATATCATATTCATTTCAAAATCATATTGCTTTTGAAATCATATTCACTTATGAAATCATAATCACTTTCTAAAATCATAACCACAAAATAGTTTAAACCATCGTATCAAAATATTTGCATTTAAATCCATTAAATCTAAATCATAACATTCCAACTTAAACAGTTTAAATATTGAAAATAGTTTTTATATATATTGAAATAGTTATAAATTAAAATAGTTTATATATTTAAAAATAGGTTATAGATTAAACTAGTTTATATATTAAAAATAGTTTATATATTAAGAATAGTTTATATATTCAAATATATGTATCTCGAAAATAGTTTCAAATTAGAATTGTTTCTTCCAATTTCACAAATCAATTCAAATCAATTTTAGTTTCAAAATTCAATTTAAATCAATCTCAGTTCAACAATTTCAATTAAAGAAGTTAAAGGTTTAATTCAAATTCTAATTAAACCATTTTTAATTTACAACCCAGGTTTGAACTACAAACTTAAATCACTTCCAATTCAATAGGTTTCAAAGTTTAAATAGTCAAACATTTACAATAACTCAATTTGAAAATTTTATTTATATTTCAAAAGTTCAACTTTAATTTTATTTAAAGTTGAAATATTCACTTAATTTTTTTAATAATCATTTAAATAAAATCCCAGATAACAAATTTAAATCGAAATTAAATATTGAATTTCAATTTTATTTAAATTTAAAAACATTCATTTAATCACCTTTATTCAAAATCAAGTTATCAAGTTATAAAATCATATCTTTAAAATCTGAAAACTAATAAGTTCAAATCGATTCTTATTTAAATTCAATTCTTAAATAAATTAAATTACAAGTCCACTTTAACTTATCTTTCCAACCTTTATGTATTCAAGTTATTACGAAAATCTATTTGAAAGATAATAACATAAATTCAAATAAATATTTAAATATATTATATATATAAGTTATTACAAAAATTATTTATGTGACGACCCTGAATTTTTGAGTATTTGATATCGGAATATTTAATTGATTTTAATATTTAAAAGTTAATTATTAACTTGAATTTCAAATATCACAATTTATTTGATGATTAAACATTAAATTAAATAATTTTAAATTGGGTAAATTGTTGAATCTGAAGTTTTAAGCCCGTCGAAAATAATTTGAAGTCTTATGAAATTTATATTGATAATACTAAAGAGAATAGAAATGTTCAAATCAAATTTAAGAATGGTTTGTTAAGTTTTGAAATTTAATATCATTTAAATTGAATTTAAAAATAGTCTTCCGAGGCACAGTCTCGGAATTCGACGAAACCAGTTCCATTGGGTCCGTAATATTTTATTATTATCAGATTTTCAATTTCGTACTAATCGGAGTTCTCATGCGATCGTACGAGATAAAAACGCCTAGATAATAATTATCGATTTATTTAAAATATCTTTTCAAATCTTAGCAGAAATCTTTCTGAATAAGCCGACATCCTTTCATATCGTGTTTTTTTTTCTTTTTTTTTCTTTTATTATAACAGCACGCATATGTCAAATCGTGTTTTACCCAGTCTTCTTTTTTAATCGCAAGCTTCAGAGAAATTTAATTCATGGCCGATGCTTCCATTTGAAACCAAATTCGGTTTATGGCCGAACAAATTTACTTCCCCAAACTTTTATCCTAAATCAATTAGATCCTTATTAAAAACAAAAAAAGGGCCGCAGTCAATTGCAAAATATTCTCGTCCAAAATCAAAACTCGCAATTCGATTTCGCAAATGGGGGAAATGGGTTACTGGTCGCGGCGGTTTCGAAGAGGCATTGGGAAGGAGTACGCAAGGGAGTTAGGGTCAAGGTTCTGTTCAACTCGGTGGGGATTAGGCGAATCTGGGTTTGATTCTGGTTTTGTCGAAGGTAGTAGTTTTGATTTCTGAATACAGAGGTGGTGCGGCTTCACGTAAGGGGTCGCGACATTCAAGAGGGCGGAACCTTGTCGTTTGTTACGATTTGATGTGGGGGTTCGAAGGAGGTTCTGGGTGTGGTGGTGGGTTGAGGTCAATGCGGAGTTGATTGGCGGGGTTTATTCGATGGTTTGAGGAGGTGGAGGCATGCGTATACGCGTGCACAGTCGAAGTCCGTAACTGTTCAAGGAAAGAAGGAAGAAGAAGATGGAGGTCTCGCATTCGAGTCGTTTCCTAATGCGCTGGGCAGCTCGATGGGATGGCGTCGTCAAGGTATAGGATTTATATTTCTGGATAGATCTATTTTAGTATAGCATTTCATTCTTAGTGTAATTTAAGAAGGAAATAAAATATATGATTGCCTTACTGTTTAACTTTAACCTATATAGACAGAAATTAGAAACAGATTAAAGGTTTTTAAAAAAAAAATTTGTATGATAATAAGAATTTTAAAGCATTTGAAAGTTTAGATAAATTAGATTTTTTTAGGAAATCTATATAGACTAATTTATATATAATATGTGGTTTGTAAAGAAGGAAAATACATAGCCACAATTTTAAATAATATATTAGGGAGACTAATTTGTTTTAACTTATTAAATTATTTAGTTACTAAAAAAACATAGTTTATTATAGGAAGATTAGTTTAAAATTAAATCATTAGTCAAATTTTAATTCTTGGGTAAATTCAAATT
The DNA here is from genome assembly GCA_030765085.1 of Allium cepa. NCBI lineage: Eukaryota > Viridiplantae > Streptophyta > Magnoliopsida > Asparagales > Amaryllidaceae > Allium > Allium cepa. Next base: position 132,979,574 of record CM060934.1, read on the forward strand.
TATTAAATGGTAACTGATTTCTCGATTGGTTCGAATATTAATAAAATAATCTAATGTTTGTTCAAGGTCATGAAAACAAGTCGAGTTGGATAGGATGGCAAATTAAAAAGGGCAAAGGTGAGTTAATCTCACTCAGTTAAATAAATTTAAATGATTAAATTTAAATAATTGTTTGAATGCTTGAATTAATTATTGTGTTATAGTATGGTATATATTTGGAATTGATATTTTATATTGTGCTAACGTCAGTGGATGCAGGGAAAACAGTTTGGAGGGATCCAACTGGACCCCTCAACTTTATTTAATTATTTAATATTCTCTGTTCTGAATATTTGATATTATGTAATGAATTATGTGGAAATATTGAATGCTATGGCTTGATTGTTATAATCAGGCAATAGTGAATACCAAATATATAATTTGAGTTTGGGAATGAAAATAAAAGAAGTGAAGTTGTAAGTAAAATAATTATAGAAAAGTTGAATAAATATATGAATGAAATGGAAAGGAAATAAAGTGACTTTAAATTTTAATGAATAAATCTTGAGTATGGGAAGGAAAATTTAAATAAACAGAAGTTAATGAAACTTAAACTTCAATGTTATTGTTTTAAAGAACAAAACATTTATTTTAAATTTAGGATTTAAATTATTTAAGAAGAATAAAGAAGAAATTAGGAATAACCTGAAATCTGTATATTTCAGCTAAAGGATTTAAAAATCAAACTGGAAATAATAATAAAGTCCATAATTAGTGAATTTTGAAATGAACTGATAAGTAAAGAAATTTGTTTCAAATGGAATAAATTGGAAATCAAGTTGGGAAATTGATTTAAGTGATTGAAGTTGAAATTCTCCCTAGATAACCAAATATGTTTTCAAAGCAAATTTTTATATAAGTTAAAAAAAATTTAAAGTTGATTTAAAAAGCAAGTTTTAGAAGAATTTATCATTTCTAAATATTTAAATTTCTAAAGTAAGTATTTCTTTTAATCTATTATAGCAGTAATTATCTTAGAAAGTGACTTAGTATTTTTTTTTTTAAAAGTAAAAATCTAGTTTTATATTTTATCAAGTAACCTTATTTTCAAAATATTCCTATAGTATGTATTTTAACAAATTATTGAAATGGTCTTACCTTAAACATTTTAAATATATTTCAAAGTAAAGTGTCTTAAATTATTATTTTTTTAAAAAATCTAGTTTTATGTTTGGTGATTTCAGTGGAGATAGAAAATATTTGGGAAAATGTATTCTGAAAAGAAAGATGTTTTGAAACTTCTTTCAAGAGATTGGAAGTAGAAATATGTCTTGTAAAGATATTTTGAGATAAACAAATAATTGGAAAATTATTTATAGTATGACGGATGTTGTGAATATTAATTGATAGTTAAATCACCAACTATCAATATTGGACAAATGCATTGATCGTATCGAAGAGACCGGGATCGAGATTTATTTCTCGAAAACCACTTCGATCTGATTGTACCTTTCGTGAAAACGATTTGGATTCGAAGATGGAGCAGTGAAGTGCAAGGGCTAGTCGCTACTAATCCTGAGGATATTTCCAAAATGGATGTAGTAGGAGTAGTGCCTTCGGTTCCGTTCGAACCCGGAACAGACTTGTATGGTCGATATATGGGACGCCATATTATCGATAGGAATTTCTAAACTCTTAAACAAGATAAACCGACACAGTATTGTTTTAAATAGGGTAAATGAAATAATTTTACCCAAAATTAAATTTGTATATGAAAGAAAGTGATTTTTCATAAATTAGTATAGTTATATATTAATGCTTGGTTGTTAGGAATAACAGCATTGAATTATTATTAATGAGTAAAATTGAATAAGAAATTAGGATAATAACCAAAGATTACGAGACAAATTAATAAAATGAATGAAATTTGTAAATGTGATTATAATTTAATAAGGAGTTGAAAACCATAATTAAAAACTAGGAAACAAGTTCATATATAAATGAAATGTGTAAATGTAAACTATAATGTAAATTATAATGTGATTAATAATTAAAATAAAATAAAATTCCAAAGTAATGTTTGAATATAAATTTAAAGAGTTGGAATTTGAAAATTTTGGAATTTAAGTCCCTTTGAATTTGGAAATGATTTCCAAAGATTGGGGAAAAATATTATACTTATGAGAAATATTTTTAAATCGGATTTGAGATCCAGTGAGATTTGGAATTTAAACATTTGAAGGGTTTTAAAAGAGATTAAAGCATTGAACTCTTACGGTAGCTGGAAAGTAACTTCGGTGATGACTGCAGCATCATCGATGTTCATTTTCGAGTTTCCAAGAGAAAGATTGCTACCAAGTTGTTTTGAATTGAAATTGTTTACAAAACTGGTTGAGTTTGAAATTCAGAGAGATAAATTGAATTTATCAAAGGAATTTCGGATATAGAAGATTTCAAAGGGAATTTTGAAATGTTGAAAGGTTGTTTAAACTTTGGAATTTTAACTAAGAATGTTTATGGAATATAAAAAGTTGGATGACGGGTAAATTTGGAATTTGTTGAAATAAATTCGACTGTGTAATTAAGTAAAGTGAAAACCGAATCCTAGAATCTAAAAATTTATAAGGAAATTGAAATTTAATGTTGAACTTAGGTTTGAAAATCGAATCGAGTCAAATAAATCCGAGTTAAAGTAAAATTTAATTGGAATGAGAATTCAATTGAATTATTGTAGGGAAAATAAATTGGATAAGGATTGGAATTGAAATAAATAAATCAGGATAACTTATAAGAGAATTTAAAATCCATAGAAATAAAATATGCTTGGGTTATAAATAAATAGAAGGCTTGAGTTAAAAATAATAATAATAATAATAATAATAATAATAATAATAATAATAATAAAAAAAAAGATGAACATATTCAAGCCTATAATGAATGGAATTGTGTAAATAATAAGTTGTGACTTATAAAATTGAAAATGGAATACAAAATCCAAAATAAATATTATTTTATGAATTGAAAAATAAAATGAAGATCAAAACTTGAATTATAAAATAAATTGAACTTAGGAAAATTAAATGAAGTGATATTTGAAATTACAAATCAAGTATTGAACTATAAATAGGAGAGAACTAATTTCATAATAAATTAGTTAATAAAATGTGTAAATGGGAACGTAATGTTGTTTAATAGAAGCTGAATTGTGAATTTATGATGAAATTTGGAAATAAAACTCAAGTTATAGATTAAATTCGACTTAAATTGTTGGTAAAGTACATGTAACTGAAATGTGAGTTCATGAAATTGGGTGGTAAATTGAAAATGAATAATGGATCCATAACTTGAGTTATAAATTAAAATTTAACCTGAAGTGTTAACAACCTAAATATAGTTGGAAATGTGTCCAAAAAAAATGAAATTGGATTAAAATAGCAATGGTTTGAATGTGCAAATGAAATCCAAATATGTGAAAATAAATTGGAAATGGCCTTGTAATCAATTGAACGAGTTGAATCTGGAAGTAACTTTTATAAAGACCAATCAAGTGAAATTGCAGATTTAAAACGAGATTTAATTGAAATAGAATTAAGTTGAATAAAAGAGGAAAATATTTACTTGTGAGATGAAAATGAGCTTAGTATAAAATTTGATTAAATCAAAATAAATTGGCTTAAGCTGAATATGAGGGGGAGAGTTAAATTGAAGTCAACTTAAAAACCAAGTTTAATGATAATGGATTGAATTTGAATCAAGTAAAAATAAATTTGGATTGGAATAGAATTTGGTGGGTTGTAAATAATATTTAATGGAATGATATTCTTAAATAAATAAATGGATAGAATAAATAAGAATCAAATGAAAGATGGAAGTGAACATAAGTTGAAGTGAAATAAATTGAGTAAATTAACTTAAGTTGAGAATAATTAGAAGCTCGACTACGAATAAAAATTGGAAGACCATTAAATTAAAGCTTGGTTTGAATTAATTCGGGAATGGGTAGTACTATGCAAGCCTGGAACGGGTCGAGCTAAATAAATGGTTGTGAATGAATTAAAATAAAAAGGGAAATTTAATTGGTAATTAAGATGAACCTAAGTTGTTAATAGATGTTAAATGAACTAGTTTGGGTAGAAAAAAAAATTAAAGGCAAGTGAATGTATTCAAATTTAAAATGCAATGAAAACGAGAATATATAGATTGTGAATAAATTTAAAAATGGAATAGAATTAAGTATAAATGGGTTGAAATCAATTTAAATTGATTATAAAACATAAGTACTTATTTATTCACATGGATCTCATCAAATAGCATAGTATAAATTGCCATTTGATGTAAATGGAAGTAATTAAAATTCTATGAATTATTATGAGTAAAATAAATTGATTTTGAGAAAAATTGAATTAAATATGAGTTCCTTTTGCTTAAAAATAAATTAATGTAAGCTTGTGAGTTGTTCACCATTCGGATTAAGTGAAACGATATATGATTGGTTATAAGCAAATAAAAATTAATGTTGGATATTTAAATTGCTTATAAAAATGTTTAATGTGCATTCTTTTAGAATTCATGAGTTTAACTATTGCAAATAAGTGAAATGTTTTTAAACTTCGTTTAAATGGCACTTACATGTTTAAATTGAGTAAGTACAGGTACCTGGAAGCCGTGTGGCTGGATTTGGTTGTGCTATTTGCTAAAAATATTAAGCCGCTTGCTTAAAATGCTAAATAAGGTACGCCTACGCAATAAAAATAGGAAATATGAACTGTTTTTGGTTTTTCCGACCGGGTGGGTCGATGTATATATATTTATCTCTTTTGTCAAATTGCAAAAGCTCCTCCGTACAAAGGGGACTCTGCCAAAATTTTCCGGAAATTTTGAGAGTTAGAAAATTTTGAAAAATTTTGAAAAATTTTGTTAACGACAAAACGGTTTAAAATTGGAAATTGAAAAGTTAGTGAATGAAACTAATTAAAATAATGACATGAATTAGTAATAAATGACAAATAAAATTTAAATGTTCAGAGTTAAAGATAAATTGAATTCATATGGAAATGGAGGAATCAATTTGAATAGAAATAGATATAAACTAAAGTGGTAAGGTGAAAATGAATAAAGAAACATATAAAGTGCTTATACTAAACTTAAGAAGGTAATGATGAATTCTAAATGGGAAATCAATATTACTAATATATTCTAAGTTAATATTTGGGATTAATAAATATTGACATTTCGTAAGGACGTCAATAAAATATCTTGACTATTGTGATTGTATATTATTGCTAAGTGGAATATGTAGGTAATATAAAAGGAAAAGAGAGTTGGTTTTGATTTCAGATGATAAATTTGAATTGCCCGACAAAAGGTATGTATTTAAATTTTGGTATGAAATTGGATTGGGTTTTTGGATCGAGCCACTTGGCTTTTTGTTTTCTTTTTGGATTTGGGAGCCCGTAGAGGCCTTTTGTAGTTGTACCGAGCTAGCCGCGCAAAGGAGACGCTGGCAAAAAATTTTAAAATTTTAGAGAATTAGAAAATTTTTGAGAAATTTTGAAACTTCTAAACCTGGTTTTGAATTATAATTTGAATAGTTTAATAAGTAAAGTTGGTTGGGACTAAGGAAAAGTTTGTAAAGTTAGTAAGAATAAATATGGGTCTTTTATAAGAAGATAGGTGGTAAGATGTTGAATTGTTAGAAACCGTTTGGTCTCGGGGAAAAAGTAAATGGGTTATAGGTCATTCTTCCTACAAAAATTCAGGGTCGTCACATTCCTCCCCCCTTAAAAGAATTTCGGAACGAAATTCTTTTAAGGGGGGAGGAATGTGACGACCCTGAATTTTTGAGTATTTGATATCGGAATATTTAATTGATTTTAATATTTAAAAGTTAATTATTAACTTGAATTTCAAATATCACCATTTATTTGATGATTAAATTATTAAATTAAATAATTTGAAATTGGGTAAATTGTTGAATCTGAAGTTTTAAGCCCGTCGAAAATAATTTGAAGTCTTATGAAATTTATATTGATAATACTGAAGAGAATAGAAATGTTCAAATCAAATTTAAGAATGGTTTGTTAAGTTTTGAAATTTAATATCATTTAAATTGAATTTAAAAATAGTCTTCCGAGGCACAGTCTCGGAATTCGACGAAACCAGTTCCATTGGGTCCGTAATATTTTATTATTATCGGATTTCCAATTTCGTACTAATCGGAGTTCTTATGCGATCGTACGAGATAAAAACACCTAGATAATAATTGTCGATTTAATTAAAATATCTTTTCAAATCTCAGCAGAAATCTTTCTGAACAAGCCGACATCCTTTCATATCGTGTTTTTTCTATATAACAGCACGCATATGTCAAATCGTGTTTTTCCCAGTCTTCTTTTTTAATCGCAAGCTTCAGAGAAATTTAATTCATGGCCGATGCTTCCATTTGAAACCAAATTCGGTTTATGGCCGAACAAATTTACTTCCCCTTTTATCCTAAATCAATTCGATCCTTATTAAAAACAAAAAAATGGCCGCAGTCAATTGCAAAAATATTCTCGTCCAAAATCAAAACTCGCAATTCGATTTCGCAAATGGGGGAAATGGGTTACTGGTCGCGGCGGTTTCGAAGAGGCATCGGGAAGGATTACGCAAGGGAGCTAGGGTCAAGGTTCTATTCAACTCGGTGGGGATTAGGCGAATCTGGGTTTGATTCTGGTTTTGTCAAAGGTAGTAGTTTTGATTTCTGAATATGGAGGTGGTGCGGCTTCACGTAAGGGGTCGCGACATTCAAGAGGGCGGAACCTTGTCGTTTGTTACGATTTGATGTGGGGGTTCGAAGGAGGTTCTGGATGTGGTGGTGGGTTGTGGTCAATGCGGAGTTGATTGGCGGGGTTTATTCGATGGTTTGAGGAGGTGGAGGCATGCGTATACGCATGCACAGTTGAAGTCCGTAACTGTTCAAGGAAAGAAGGAAGAAGAAGATGGAGGTCTCGCGTTCGAGTCGTTTCCTAATGCGCTGGGTAGCTCGATGGGATGGCGTTGTCAAGGTATAGGATTTATATTTCTGGATAGATCTATTTTAGTATAGCATTTCATTCTTAGTGTAATTTAAGAAGGAAATAAAATATATGATTGCCTTGCTGTTTAACTTTAACCTATATAGACAGAAATTAGAAACAGATTAAAGTTTTTTTTAAAAAAATTTATATGATAATAAATTTTTTAAAGCATTTGAAAGTTTAGATAAATTAGATTTTTTTTAGGAAATCTATATAGACTAATTTATATATAATATGTGGTTTGTAAAGAAGGAAAATACATAGCCACAATTTTAAATAATATATTAGGGAGACTAATTTGTTTTAACTTATTAAATTATTTAGTTATTAAAAAAAACATAGTTTATTATAGGAAGATTAGTTTAAAATTAAATCATTAGTCAAATTTTAATTCTTGGGTAAATTCAAATTTATTAAATGGTAACTGATTTCTCGATTGGTTCGAATATTAATAAAATAATCTAATGTTTGTTCAAGGTCATGAAAACAAGTCGAGTTGGATAGGATGGCAAATTAAAAGGGGCAAAGGTGAGTTAATCTCACTCAGTTAAATAAATTTAAATGATTAAATTTAAATAATTGTTTGAATGCTTGAATTAATTGTTGTGTTATAGTATGGTATATATTTGGAATTGGTATTTTATATTGTGTTAACGTCTGTGGATGCAGGGAAAACGTGTTGGAGGGATCCAACTGGACCCCTCAACTTTATTTAATTATTTAATATTCTCTGTTCTGAATATTTGATATTCTGTAATGAATTATGTGGAAATATTGAATGCTATGGCTTTATTGTTATAATCGGGCAATAGTGAATACCAAATATATAATTTGAGTTTGGGAATGAAAATAAAAGAAGTGAAGTTGTAAGTAAAATAATTATAGAAAAGTTGAATAAATTTATGGATGAACTGGAAAGGAAATAAAGTGACTTTAAATTTTAATGAATAAATCTTGAGTATGGGAAGGAAAATTTAAATAAACAGAATTTAATGAAACTTAAACTTCAATGTTATTGTTTTAAAGAACAAAACATTTATTTTAAATTTAGGATTTAAATTATTTAAGAAGAATAAAGAAGAAATTAGGAATAACCTGAAATCTGTATATTTCAGCTAAAGGATTTAAAAATCAAACTGGAAATAATAATAAAGTCCATAATTAATGAATTTTGAAATGAACTAATAAGTAAAGAAATTTATTTCAAATGGAATAAATTGGAAATCAAGTTGGGAAATTGATTTAAGTGATTGAAGTTGGAATTCTCCCTGGATAACCAAATACGTTTTCAAAGCAAATTTTTATATAAGTTAAAAGTATTTTAAAGTTGATTTAAAAAGCAAGTTTTAGAAAAATTTATCATTTCTAAATATTTAAATTTCTAAAGTAAGTATTTCTTTTAATCTATTATAGCAGTAATTATCTTAGAAAGTGACTTAGTATTTTGTTTTTAAAAAGTAAAAATCTAGTTTTATATTTTATAAAGTTACCTTATTTTCAAAATATTCCTATAGTATGTATTTTAACAAATTATTGAAATGGTCTTACCTTAAACGTTTTAAATATATTTCAAAGTAAAGTGTCTTAAATTATTTAAAAAAAAAAAATCTAGTTTTATGTTTGGTGATTTCAGTGGAGATAGAAAATATTTGGGAAAATGTATTCTGAAAAGAAAGATGTTTTGAAACTGCTTTCAAGAGATTGAAAGTAGAAATATATCTTGTAAAGATATTTTGAGATAAACAAATAATTGGAAAATTATTTATAGTATGACGGATGTTGTGAATATTAATTGATAGTTAAATCACCAACTATCAATATTGGACAAATGCATTGATCGTATCGAAGAGACCGGGATCGAGATTTATTTCTCGAAAACCACTTCGATCTGATTGTACCTTTCGTGAAAACGATTTGGATTCGAAGATGGAGCAGTGAAGTGCAAGGGCTAGTAGCTACTAATCCTGAGGATATTTCCAAAATGGATGTAGTAGGAGTAGTGCCTTCGGTTCCGTTCGAACCCGGAACGGACTTGTATGGATGAATGCTTGCGAAAACATCGTCAGGTGGACGATGGGCATTCTAAGGGATATGTTCTATAAAGGTAACGCTTAGCCTCAAACCTCATCAAATGGGAATGACTGAAAATCAGGGGTTATGCAGCAAGGCTAGGTGGGTTGCACCCAAGCAGGTTGAGGTCATTCCAGTCTAGATGTCCCTTTTTATTTTGGCTTAGTGGGCGGTTGCTGATCCCAACCGCGGGGTGATCTCACTCGGGATTATCCAGTAAGGGGTAGTCCCGGTCTTGTGTTGCAGGGGAGCGGGCGTACTCCTCGGTACAGTGATCTAGGCCCCGTACTGTGACAGGCGGTACCCCAGTGCCTAGTCATTAGTTGGAAATCCATTCTCCCTACGAGCCTTTTACGAGTTTTGTTTGTATTACCCACTTTTATGGCTAGTAGCTGGAATTTAATAGATGTAACAATTTCGGCTATTTTATAGGTATTTGTAAATAGACCCTATTATATTATCAGAGGATTTCTATAAAAATTGTTTTAGCTATCGTAAGGTAAAAACCCGACATGTTTATTTGTGCCGTGGTGTTACGAGATGCCTTTGTTTTCAAAGGATTTTTGAAACTTAATAATCAATTGGGTGTGATTTTCTCACGCTGGTATTCCAGACTGACTTGGGTATTATTTAACTGTAATGCTCGGGTCAGACCGAGTATTATAGGATACAGGATATGATACTGTGGAGCTCAGGAGACGAGCTGGACGACGATGCGTATTCTCGTACTTGTTTTATATGTATATTCCGCTATGTTGAGTAGTTGTGTGTCTAGTTGTATGCTATTGTTGTTGTATGAACTCTGATGATGTACTCTGATAATGTAATGTATAACAGATATATTTGTTTTGGTGTAAAGATATGTTAATACCTATTATATTTTATTCCGCTACGATGGTTGGATTCTGATGTTGTTTTCTATTTTCTTCTTCTACCTCTTCTTCTTTAACCCAAATGGTTCGTATTTCTGTACATCTTGAGTTGATTTAGGTAGAATAGTGTTAACTCAAGGGGTACAGATTTGCGGGCTGTTACAATTTAAAAATATTAATACATTTATAAATACCAATATATGTATAATATGTTTTAAATATTTATTTACAATTTATACATTTCTTCTTTTTAAAAGAAATATAAATTGTAAATAAATGTTTAAAACATATTATATGTTAGTTAAAATTAAATTCTTATTAAATTTTATTATATTAATTATTATTAAATTAAATCTTCTTATTATTAAATCTATTTTAAATCTTATTTTATATATTTTAAAAATAATAAAGTTATAAGTAAAATTTTACAATGTACATTTTAAAACTTAACTTATAATTTTAAAATTTTCAAAACATATAATTTTAAAATTCTAAATTTTAGACACATATTAAAATTTAAATATCTTTATATTATATTTAAAAATCAATATTTATTAAAATCCACATATTTCTCTTCAAAAATTTTAAAATCATTTTTCAAAAATAGACCAATGGTGTCCGTATATAATTTTATATCCTATGGTTAAGTGATATAGGTATTTACCATTTCATCCCGCGATAGTTCAAATTTGTAGGTATATATCATTTCAACCCGCAATCTCAAAATTTCAAAATCAATAAAATCACTGGGGTATATCATTTCAACCCATAACGATTTCTCCTAATCTATAAGATCATTAAGGTATATATCATTTCAACCCATAGGGATTTTCTAAACTCTCAGAGAACTTACAAAGTGAGAACAATAAAACAATAGCACAAATGTCATAGCATACCAACGGTAAATATGATCATAATTAACAATCTTAAATATAATTTATATACTATTAGGTTATAAGTGTTCATATTGTTAATTATCATCGGTGAACAAATGCAAAAAATAACATATCATACTCAATAATTAAATAACTAACAATTTAATTTAACAACATATTTCAATTGTCATTTCATGTGAAATTAATTTATTAAATATAAGAATGTTAATCGTGAGTGATCGCTCACCATTCGAGGATAGAGGAAAACAATGAGAATGAGAAGCAACTGACATGGATACGCACATGGATCACAACAACGGAACAACGGCAAAGCGAATAAAGAAGGCTGCGACAAGCACAAAAGTAGATTTAGCTTGAGAATTCGATGAAAACATATATATACATATGTGTGATATATATATATATACATTTATTTTTATAAGTATTGAAGGAAAAAATATATACATGCAACATATAGCTTTGGTGGGTCTGTTGATGGGTTATTGGGGTTTTGGTCGGTCTGTTGATGGGTGGGGATGCCATCGTTTGCATAGGAGGTTGCTGGCAACTGGATGGGTTTGCGGCTGCTATGACTAAGGGAATCGGTTGGTCAGTGCACAAAAACGGTGAGAGGCTGGGAAAGATCAGAGATTGGCAGGTGATGGTATTCGAGTGTATGGTGGTTGGACTGGGAGGTAGTGGCCTGGTCGACTGCAGCTAGGGAGGGAGGTGATGCCCAATGGTTGCAAGATGTGAGAGAAGTGGTGGCTGCTTGAGAAGGTGATAGGCATAGAGAGGCTAGGGAGGACTGTTCGGCCATGGTGGGCTGAGATGGTGGGAGTGGTGTTCGTGGAGTTTTGGAAAGGGAGAGGGGACAGTGGGCATTAGATGCAGGTAGGTTCTAATATCATAAAAAAATTTAGTATAAAGTAGAGAACGAATAATAGAGGAGGAGTGGAAGAGAATGGAGATCTTAAGGAAGTAGAAAAAGCATGAATAAGAAACGAACGGGTTCCAAAGTATCTTTATACTTTAAATTCTTTTTTTCTTTTTAAAAGGTAAGAACCGAATGAATAGAGGCAATGAACAACGAACCAGAGAATAATAATTTGGAATGGGGAATAGCTAAAGTCAAACATTAAATTCTTAGGAATATTAAAAGCAAGTGGCTGTTTGTTTCAGCCGATCGATAAATGAATGGATATAGAAACCCAAAAGTCTCAAATACGGAACCGATACGGCTAATTGTTTCGCAGATTTTGCCGTGTACCAGACAACGAAGTACACAAATGAATATACTGCGAAGATCAGCACGACGAGATGAATAGAACAGTACAAAGTATGAGTGATACGACCCACCTATCAAAATTTCATATTCGCTGCCAAAACTGCTGCTAAAACGTCGAAAATAAAATAAACGGAGCTAGAGCAGTCCAAATTTGGCGAAACCACATATGACATCTCACTCAAAAAATGATAAACATTTTTCTTATATAAAAATATTCAAATTTCAAAAATATTTTAATTTCATCCAATTAACTGATTTTAAATTGGAAATTTCACAACTAAACAAACTTTAATAATTTCAGATGAATACCTAACTCTTGCTATGTTTAAATAGGCGCATTACAAATATCAATTTTTCATTGTTAGAATTTTATTGTTTAATTATCACAATTTTTTTAATTAATTACGTTATTTAAAATCGTTAAAATTTCTAGGTCGTTACAGAATTTCTTTGTCTATGCCACTATGTAGCTAAACAAATTTGTTAAGTTATAATAAATGTTGACATGTTTTATGGAAAGTAAGCCATCTTGTGTATAGCACTAAAACCTGATGAGTTGACTTTTGTATATCCATGAGATCTAGAGTTTGATTTTCTAGACAAGGGATAGAGAAGTCGAAATGCCAGAAACATGTAAATGGGCGATGATAAATTAATTACATGGAAGATATTTCATTGTACACTTAACACTAATTTTCGATGCATTGAAACTCGTCTCTATCTCGAGAAGTAAGGACGTGCATTGAGTCCAGGTTATTCTCTAACTTGTCTGACTTCATTGTGAATCAAGGGATAGTACTGTTTGAAATAGGAAAGTGGGGATAAGTATAGGATGTCTTATTTTTCATAGGATAATCTACGCTCACCCATATTGTAGATTTGTCCACTATCGATAACTTGACTAGTTGTAAATTCATCGAATGTTGTTTCGAAGATCAGGATCGGATAACATGAGTTATCTGAAAACCACTTCGAAGCAACATAAATTGGAAGCATCTAAAGATGAAGAAATCGAAGATGAAGATCTTTGAAGTACATGGGCCACTTGCTACTAATGCTGAGTGTGATTTCAAAGTGGATGTAGTTGAAGGAGTGCCTTTGATTTGTTTATATCATGAACAACTTGTATAGATGAATGCTAGCATTGCATTGTTTCTTGGAGGCGGTGTTAGCATTCCAAGTGGGATTGCTAAAAAGAAGTAAAATGTAGCCTCAAGCCTCACAACTGGGAATGACTAAAACATGGGATATGCTTCAAGATTATGTGGGTCGCACCCATTTAGGTATGGTCATTACACAATCTTGATCGATATTTCAAATTTTGTATGCTAGTGACCCGGATACGATTGTTGAACACAACCAAGGTAGTGACATATTTGTTACTATCTAGTAATGGATATGTCGGTCCTGATTTGCAAGGGGTCCAAATGAGGCCCTCGGTACATTTTATCTAGAGGTACACCGTGACAAGCAGTACCCAGTAGCTTATCATTATATGGAATCCATGTTCCAATAAGTGAATTGCGGACTTAGTTGTGCATAAATATTCGGAACGTGAAATGCAAGCATTCCAACTATGTTAAATATTTATTTTAAACCTTAAATTTATTATAATATCATTGGATTTTCTATTGAAATGTTTTGGTTATCGTAAGGTGAAAACCCATTCGTGTTTATGTACGACGTGGTCTTACGAGATACCTATATTTAAAGAGTTTTATAAGTATAAAAATTTAGTTGTTTAGAGTTTTACTAAAACCAGACACATGTTTGACATGGACTTTATTTTTTTCTTTCCTTAAAAAGTCTTGGGTACTCAAATTTATATGAGTAGCCAAGTAGTCCAAGTTCTTCGAATGCATTTTGGAGGAGCATGAAGCAGGTGGCTTCATCGTTAGCTAGTTTTCTATTTTATTTCCATTCTATGTGTATATTTTGTATTAGCATTATGAGGGCATGCACTTATAACTATCCCTGGTTAAAGTTAGTGCTTGTTGTGACTCTAATGATTCATTTTGGAAGTGATCTTCTGTACAATCATATATTCTATTATATGTGATTTCCTTGCATTGTGAGATTCTGTGTTTCTTTCTTCTTTTCTTTTTACCCTAACGACGTGTCTTTTAGATGTCTAGATGATCGACACATGAATACCGTAGATATATTAAGTGTTGTCTTTAGGAGTAAAAAAGGAAAATCGTTACATATGATATCAAAGCTTTGGTTAAGCAAACACATAGGCCTTAGTTGGGGTCAACTCATTAGAGATAGTGTTAGTAATACCCTAGAATGAGTTTAGTCTATAAGAGTATGTATTTGTACTTTCTATTTTTGTGTGTGTGTGTGTGTATAGACACATAATTTTTAGATCAGCTTTAGTATGTTTGATAAGTACCCTTTCCCTTAAGTTTTTCTCGTCTAAGTATTTTAAAAGTTATCTTACTATATCCTGGTAGTAAGAAAGAGCAATAGAGCAAGACGAGGTAGAGGAGCTAGTAGAACCATAACCACCAATGGTCAAGCTCTGAATGATTGGAAGAGTTGGGGTAGTTGAAGAGGCAGCACCGATGTAGCCCCATATGAACTTTGAAGTTCCAAGCGAGGACTATATAAATCTTGGAGGAAACTGGTTTAACAGCACAAAATCCATTGTCGAAGTCCAAGCTTGGCCTCGTTCTAGCAAAAATATTTTCAAGATGCTTGATATTTAAAACGAGCATAAGCATTTCTTAGCATCCTGGCAGTTGCAAGATGGAGTGTAACATGGTGGACTCTGTTATAGCGAATGTTCCGAAGGATGATTTTTCTTCGGCTGGATTTAAGGAAGTGTTTGAAGACCGGTTCATACCTGCTACAAGAAAGACTCGTATGTATAGGATTTTCTTGGGATCTTTAGCAAAGATATTTATCAGTAGTTGAATATAAGACCAAGATTAATAAGCTATCTTGATTTGGTCTGGAGTTGATTGACACTCCTCTTAAGAAGAATAAGATGTTTCTGATGGGAATGAGAGAAGGATTTCAAGAGAAGACGACTGCACATATGAAGGGATCTTTTATGGATTTGGTAGATATGGCTTTGAGGTATGAGGTTATTGAGAAGAAGAAGCCAGTAGCAGCACCTAGCAAAAATAATAGTAACCTGAAAAGAGGAAGTTCAACCTGCAATGGAAGAAGAAGTGGAAGGGAAAGGCACAAGGAGACCAAGGGAACAAGCTCAAGATTTTGAGTGTTAGCAGAGTAAGTAGAAGGGCTACTTGGCTAGGTACTATAAGAATTCTAAAGCTTCAAAAAACAAAAGGGAGGACCTATCTTTCCAATTGTTCAGAAGATACTTTGCTACAACTGTCAGCAACTAGGGCATATGGGTGAAGGATTAACCGTAATGAAGAAGGGTCAGCAGGCCAAAGTTTATGCCATTAATAAACAACCATCAATGGATAGGGATGGGAAAAGAAAGGGAGTTCTTAAAGGTAATTTAATGAATATTGACATTTTTGCTCGTGTATTATTTGATACCAGGGCTTCCCATAGTTTTATTTCTCTAGAATTGGAAGGAAAGCTGCAACTATCCCCTCTACAACTTTCCCCTCAAATTGTAGAAAACCATATTTGTGTGTTTAACCTCATAGGAGGTATCACAAATTTGTGCATGGTTTTTGAGCATATGCAAATTACCTACCTTACCTAACATTTTTCTTGTGACCAGTTTGTCCTAGATTTTAAGGGGTTTGATGTTATGCTTGGTATGAACTGGCTATCCAAATATGGAGCTATTTTGGACTATGCCAAGATAATAGTAGTGTTACAAGTCGAGCCTAGAAGGGTATGAGAAAGGATATTATGTATGGGGCCTTGTAAATAAATGAGCAGTTTCTTGTATGCATTGGATTCGTCCAAAGAAGAGTTATGGTTGACAGCAATTGTTAAGGATTTTCCTGATATTTTTGAAGAAGTTAACAGTCTACCTCCACATCAGGAGATTGAGTTCCATATTGAATTGATCCTCGATTGGAGACCTGTTATTTAACTTATTCGTAAAATGGCTCTGAGAGAGGAGAGAGTTAAGGGATTACACAGATGATTTGTTAAGAAGAGGGCTGATTTGGCATGTCATTCTAGTTGGGGAGCAGCTATTGTTTTTGTCGCAAATTCAGACCGATCTATAAGACTTTGTGTGGACTACCAGTAGTTAAATAAGCAAACAATTCGGAATAAGTATCCCTTACCCCGTATAGATGACCTGTTTGACTAACTTCACGGTGCCCGAGTATTGTCCCAAATGGACCTTACTACAGGATTTCACCAGTTAAGTGTAGCGGAGGATAGTATCCCCCTAACTACATTTAGAGGGCCTTATTTTTTCTTTGAGTGGTTAGTTATGCCTTTTGGGCTAACCCATGCACCCGCTTGTTTTGTAGATACGATAAATCAAGCTTTTGGGGATGTTTTCAATAAATTTGTGTTGGTTTTTACAGACGATATTTTTATTTATTCTAAGACCGAGGAAGAACATAAACACCATTTGCTAGTGGTGTTAGAAACGTTAATAAAACACATTTCTAAAGGAAAAAATTCTAAGTGTCATTATTAGCAATCGGAAGTAAGGTTCCTCGGGCATATTGTATTGGAGGATGGAATTTCGGTTAATTAAGCAAAGCTAGAAGCTGTCCAAGAGTGGAATACGCAACAGACTCCTATAGATGTCCAAAGTTTCTTAAGCATGGCTAGATTTTATAGGAGATTCATCCAGGACTACTCCAAAATCTCCTCACACCTAACCAAGTTGACGAAGAAGGAAGAGAAGTTTGTTTGGACTCTAAAGTGAGAAGAAGCATTTGTTGAATTGAAGAAGAGGTAAATCAATGCTCCAGTTTTAACTATTCTAGACGTTGGAGAATGGTTGACTGTTTATACCGATGCTTGTGGAGTAGGCTTGGGTGCAATTTTGATGTAACATGGGAAAGCTTTTGCTTATGTTAACAGGCAGCTGAAGCCTCATTAGATGATTTATGCAACACATGTTGGAGTTATTAGCTATTTTGTTTGCATTGAAGATATGGGAGAACTACTTGTTAGGTGAAAAATTTGAGCTCTTTACGGACCATGAGTCCTTAAAGTATCTTTTTAAGCAAAAGGATCTGAATATGTGGCAGCAGTGGTGGTTGGAATTTCTAATGGCATATAAATTGGATACTTTTTATATGTCGGGAAAAGCAACGGTGGTTTCAGATGCTCTGAGCAGTAATGCAGTTTTGGCTCTTTTGGAAGTTATTTTGACTTTACTCTAAAGGATTGCCAACAAACATAGGGAAGATAGCCTTCTATTAGAATTTATGCAAGGAGTTGAAGAAGATCGGAGTTCGGGTTTTGAGATGGACAGCCGTGAAAGTTTAAGGATGAATAGAAGGTTACGCGTTCCGGATGTTGATGGTCTTAGGCAAGAAGTTTTGACGAAATTCCATAAATCTAACTTGAGTATCCACCCTAGAGTTAATAAGATGTACCAGGATATGAAGCGAGTATTTTGGTGGCCTAGGATAAAGAGGGATATTTCAATCTTTATTAACAGATATGCAAAGTGCTAGCAAACCAAGGCGACCACCAAAGGACTGCTCCCAAATTGAAAATGGAAGCAGATATCAATGGATTTTGTTGATTGTTTACCTCGACCATGAAAAGGTAATGGAGGTGTTTGGGTTATTATGGATCGATTAATCAAGAGGGTAAATTTTATTGAAGTAAAGCCAAAGAGGACTACGACGACATTGGCAGAGATTTATATGAGATAAATCATCTGATAGCATGGGGTTACCATTACTATTTTAAGTGATCGGGATCCAATCTTTACAAGCCAATTTTGGAAAGCGTTACAAGAAACTTTGGGAAAATAGCTAAGTTTGAGAACAGCATAACACCCTCAAACCGATGCTCAAACTGAGAGAGTAAACAAGATCTTAGAAGTTCTTTTGTGAGCGTGTATCTTAGACTTTGGAGGATCATTGGAGGATCATCTACACTTGGTGGAATTCTCCTATAACAACACTTATCAAGCAATCATATGAGTGTCACCCTATGAAGATCTTTATGGACAGCTCTGCAAGCCACCAACATGTTGGGTGGAGATCGGGGATCGATTGGTGCTTGGAGCTGATATGATTCGAGAAGTTACAGAGAAGGTTGTAGTGATCAAGACGGGGATGAATGAAACTCAAAATCGACAAAACAACTATGCTGATCGTAGGTGAAGGGATTTGGAATTTTCAGTTAAAGATTTTGTGTTTGCAAAGATTTCCCCGATTAGAGGAGTTGTTCGGTTTGGGAGAGCTAGGATGTTAGCGGCTAGGTATGTTGGATCTTTTTGAATTCTTGAAGGATTGGGCTGCTTGCCTATAGAGTTGAGTTTGCGGAGAGGTTTTCAAGAGTTCATAATGTTTTTCATGTGTCACATTGGAGGAAGTATGCGCATGACCCATCTCTAATTGTTAAGCCATCCGTTTAAGAAGATTTGAAGGTGGAACCAAACTTGACCGTGGTAATACATCTAGTTTGTATTGTGGAATGGGATGAGAAGGAATTGCATGTAAGGTCATAAGGTTGGTTAAAGTTCAGTGGAGTGAAGATCTTAGAGACTACACTTGGGAGACTAAGTATTTCATGAGGGAAGCTTATCCCGAGTTGTTGTTAGGATAGTAGTTTTCGTGTTGTGTGAATTTTATACTCACTATTGGGATATAACTGCGTAATATGCACCTTTTTTATGTGTTTCATTATATTTAATATAAGGCCTCTTGAGTTATTTTGAGTTATCTTTTTGGTATGTTAATTTTGGGATGAAATTCTTTTAAAGGGAAAGAATGTAACGATCCGAAATTTAATCACTTTAAATAGGAATATCTGGTATATTTTAAAATTATTAACTAATGGATTTTATTACTCAAATAAACCTCTTTTAAGTAATAACTATTAACGGTGAAGTTTTTTTGGAATTTGGTTTACAAAAATAATTAGTACGGAGAAAAATAAAAAATGTGATCGAAAACCATCTTTTGGATTTTCGACTTTTCATATTCTAAAAGTTGTTAGAAAATGTTTTGTACACTAGAGTATAAAAAGACACACACACTTATATAATAACATACGAAATGGTTAGAGTTAAAATTGGTTTAAAGTTTACTTAAGTAAATAAGGGAAGTTGACTTTTCTTTTAGAATTAAATAAATATATAAAAAGAAAATAGCTAAAAGGGATCATCTTATCATGGAAAGAAGTGAAGTGATGAGAACGGGGTGGTTTGATGGTTGCATGTAGAAAGGGTGAGAGAGGGGTGAGTCAGCAACATAATGTGGAGGAAAGCTGACTAAGGGGTAAATAGGTAATCCCCTATTTTATTTTATATAAATATTATTTTTCTTTTTCAAATTTTTATTTTAATTTCACTGTCTTCATTTTAAACTTTTACTCCTTATTTCCAAGCTTCCATTTTTATTTCCATGGTTTCCAAAAAAAAAACTTAAGTTAAACAATCCTTCCTTTTCCTTCTAAATCTTTTATAAAACTATTTAAAAACTTTTCCTTCCCTCTCTACACCTTCTCATTGTTAAAAACAAACCAGAAACACCCCCTTAAAAACCAAGGCTGAGCCCACTTCACCCTATGTCGAACCCTTTAGGGCACTTTAGGCACCTAAAATTCGAACTTTTACAAAGAAACAACAAGTTCATGTGTCGGTGCAAGGTGTGGTGATACTTTGACTTGATTCGGTTGATTATTGGTGAGTAAATCTCACCCTTGAAGCCAAAGTTTTAAACTTAATTTTTTGTGATAATAATTGTTGCTAGTTATTTGTTTTAGAAAGTAATGTTGCTATATATATGTGATGTATTGATGTGGATGTGAAAATGTAATTGAAATGTTTAAGTAATGGTTTGCAAGAGATGATCTTTACTTGTTGTATGGATGTGATTGCATTTGTATATATTTACGAGCTTTTGGTATATGGATGTTGTACGTTAAAAGGAAAGTTAGCACTTGGACTTGTTTATGCTGTGTCATCGAGATCTCATGTGTTTAATCTTATTACTTATTTATTTTCTAGAAATGTTTTAGAAAGTTTCTAAACTTTACTTTTTGTTTCCAAAACTTTATACAAAGTTTATAAATTAATTTAAAATCTGTAAGGAAATGATTTTTAAAGTTACTTTGATTTGTAAAACAAAATTTAAGGTTATGATATCCATAGTGATAGTCGCTATGAATGTAGTTCGTAACAACCACTTTTTGTGTAAACTAAAGGTTTTGTTACTTTAAGTATTTTTGAAAAGTATTTTAAAATATATTATAAGTCTTAAAAAGGTATTTTAAGCTGTTAAAAATATTTTCAATGACTAATTATTTATTAATTCAAGAAAGGTTAATTATTAATCAGTAGAGTAAAGGTTAGGTTAATATTTGATTATTTATTTATTAAGTAAAGGCTAATTATTAATTAAACAAAAGGTATAATTATTTGAATTAATTACTAATTAAATAAGGTTTAAGTATTAATTAGTTATTAATCAGGTAAGTTTTAATTATTACTAAATTATTAATTAAGATAAGATATAATTATTATTTAAATAAAGGGTTAATTATTGTTAATTAATTAAACAAAATTTTAAATTTTAAATAACTTTATTTCCAAAAGTCGATTTGTTTAAAAGCAAATTTCTTTTACGAGGATGGTATTAGAATACAAGGGATTAATTTTTTCGTGTCATTAAGTAGCCAAACAAATATGATAAGTTCTACCAAAACGTCGACAAGTTTTACAAAAAGAAAGTCATCTTATACGTAGTAATAAAAGCAGACGAGTAGACTTTCCACTATTTGTGAGATCAAGAACTTGATTTTCTAGGTGAGGAATAGAGAAGTTGAAATATCGCAAATGTAATAGATATAAGAGAGTTAATTTTGATTAACGGGTCGTGAGAAATTAGTTACATGGAAGATAATTCATTATACACTTAACACTAGATTTCGAGTTATGGAAACTCATCTCTATCCCGAGAAGTAAGAATGTACGTCGAGGTAAGGTTAATCTTTAACATTTCTGACTTCACTGTTAATCAAGGAATGGTACTATTTGAAATCAAAAGGTGAGGATAGTACAGGATGTCTTATTTTTCATATGCAAATCCATACTCATCCTAGATAGTGGATTTGTCCACTATCGATAACTTGACAAGTTTTAAATTTATCAAATGTTGGTTCTAAGAGACCGAGATCAGATAGCATTTTCATCAACAGGAATTTCTATCCCATTTTCATCCCAGCAAGTGAGAGGAATTAGAAATTTCTATCCCATTTTCATCAATAACCGTGCAAACCCTAGACTCCATGGCTTCTTTAGTAATAGAAAGAGCTCAACACTTTAATGCTAGAGGATGTGAAAGCTTGAGAGAAGAAGTAACTACAAAGCCCTTCGGTTGAGAAGTAAGATCAATAGGGGATTTAGAGGGTTTAATTTTGGAAGCATCATTTCTATGTCACTTAGTTAAGTCTACAACACCTTCGGAGGGGGGGGGGGGTCATTTACGACCCAAAGCCTTCCCAACATCGAGCATATGTCCATCGGCTAAAAGAAGAGAACCGATTAATTTATAGTTCATACGTACACTTAAACAAAAAACCTTACCATTAAAATATTTCTTTGAGATAGGTAGTATAAAATCATATTATTCTTAAAGTACAAAAATCTTAAGGCTTAGGGATTAACTCTGAGGTCTATCCTCGACATTGGTCGAAGAGGAATTAGAACTTTCTGAGATATCTAAATCATCCCCCGCTTTCCAACCAAACTTCTTGCTAACTACCTTAAGAGAATCCTTAAGGATTCTCGGTCGAGAATATGCTAAAGAGAAGCATCCAGGAACATAAGGCGATATGCTCTTAGGTGAACAACCAATGGTGTTGATGTTGATTTCCCAATAAAGCTATAACGTTTTTAGAACAACTCCTAAGATCCTCAGTCTATTGAGATCTTTTAGGTCTCCTAAAAATAAAAAATAAAAAGTTAGAATGGTAATTTTATTTTTTAAAATAAATTCACTTAGGCTTAACAGAAACTTACTAGCCTTTGGAAATGTAGTTATAACTGCAAATCATAGCTAATAAACATCAATTCGATAAAACTAACCACTCAAATCGTGAAAAATAAAGAAGACCCATATATTGCATCAGTAAACTCAAAAACTCTTAAATATGATAGCACTACGACTCAAATATTCTAGAGAAATTATCATTAAAACGTAAAGCAATGCAGCTGTGATCTGATAATGTTAAAAAAGTTTGTTATAATCGTATTAAGAAAATCGAGATAAAAACTAACTGCTTGTTTATAGCTGTGAGGAAAAATTCGAGGCTCCGAAAATTCCTGATAATACTAATGGAAATGAAATGGTTGTAGTGAAAATAAATTGAATAGAGAAGAAGAAGAATGAAAATAAATGGTTGTAGTGAAAATAAATTAGTCTCAAAGACGGCAAGTTTGTTTTTTAGTCTGAAGGACACTTTTTAGTTTAATTGAAAATGATAGTTACAAATATCATTCTGTGATTTATACTAAAAAGTGTCTTTCAGCAAACTTCTTGTACTTGAGACTAAATTTTTCTCCAACTTTTTCTTTGAGCCTAAAAATCCCTTTACATGTTATTCTTAAATATTAAAATAATAGTTAAAAAAATCACATCCATAACGTTACATTTTCAAAAAGCTACTATGGCAGAAGCAAAATGTCTTTGCATAGGACGAGGTCAGATAAACCAATAAAATAATGTCATGCGACGATAACATTTAATGTGCGTAGTAAAACGATCATTTCTCATACGAATGATAACCCTCGATAAAATATCTGAAATAGAAACTTCAAAATCCACTTCGCTTTCAGCAAAAGTGAATTTTAAGGGGCGCACGTTATAGCATATTTTTCCAAATGTGCTTTTAGTTAAACTACGTAGGGCCCAAAGGACCTGCAATTAGCTCTTCCAAAAGGAAAGATATACAACCAAAAGGGGCGATCAAGATACCAGCCCCAAAGCCTTGAGTAACCTTAGAAAACTATAAAGCTTACACCTAAGGTTACTAAACCCGAAAATTTATATAACGGGTAATCTATGATAATGAATACGTAAGTAACCCGGCTTACTTCCTGAAAACTAGAGGCAGGAAGACTAACCCAGAAGGCCAAGATAATATAATGTTTTATGTATGAGTATAGACAAAATCCAAAAGGAAAATTACCCAAAAAGAACAAAGCCCTGGGAGAAAACGTATCAACCTAAACTGATGCATACAGTATAGTAATGCTATGAAATCTCAACCTTCCACCTATACATCTCTGATATAGCTGATGAAAAGGCATCAACCAAGTACAGGTCACTAATCTGTGTGCTATATTTAGAGAAAGTTGGATCTTTACCACTTATCAGTCTGTCCAATGCTTGCCTTTGGTAATAATTCTAAAGGAGGAAAGAAAAAAGAGGACATAAGAATTTAGTTGGAACCACTGTAACTCTCAATGTCTCTTTGCTGCTTTTATTACTTTTACATTTGGTTATGCTAATGAAACCTACTCTCGGCTTAGTTTAATATCCCTTTCTATTAGCACTAATTTTTAAAGTCCGGTTTAACTTCCAATTTCTATGTAAAGCTCTCGGTAACCACCTACTTAGGTTCTCATAACTAAATCTAGCTACTGACCAAAGCATTCCCTTTGATCCTTGGGTATTGGTGTTATGAAAAATACTATCAACAGATAATTAGGGATAGTATTTGGGATAATTTTAAAGCTATAATTAAAATAACAATCAAGCCTATTGAGGATAATTTAATTACCCAATTAAATCATATTGAAAATTAGGGATATCATCGAAGTTTCTAGTAGGGATAGCGATAGTGTCGAGCGGTGATGGGTTGCAGCAACGCGGGGCAGTGTCTATGTGTGGTGATCATACGTGTAGAGGTGGTTTGAGGCAATATGCGGGGATGGCGGTAATACATGTGGCGGTGGCGAAGATAATTATATGGAGGTTATGGAGGAGCAAGGCGACTTTTTATTAAGACAGTTGGTTATGAAGGATACGACACAGTACGGAGTTGGGTTAGTTCGAGGAAGGGGGAGGAGCGACGACTTACCAACGTCACGCCGACATTGAAACAATGGTGTTGGCATGGCATCGCAAATTTTCATAGGTAGCTAGTTAACTACGGCTTATTGACGTCACATTTTTTGTATGGTTGTGGCGTTGAAAAATTTTCATTGATAGTTAATTACCTACGACTTATTGACTTCACATTTTTGGTATCGGTGTGCCGTCGGTAATACCAAGTAGGTATTTAACCATTTTTTTTGTGATTGCCGCCTTGCGTCGTTTCCTTATATCAATCGTAACATTCATAACATGTTTAAACGGGACATTTAGAATAACATGGTCGTTAACAACTGGTTGTAATGAGAATATATGAAGTTCCACAAAACATTAGTGGCTGTGGTTGCCATTAAGGTCGAGCGGATTACCGTCCAAAAGTTGAACTTATCATCTTCTCTCCTATTCGGTTGTATTTACGCCGTGCCGTATGATGTTTAAATGACTTAGGAAGTTGATTATGCCGATGGTTAGTCATCGTACGACAATCATTCGTCCGCTACCTCTAAAATAATGAGGTAGTTGAGCCAGTTTAGCTATTATTTTGTAATCTACTTATGCAGCGTCAAGTAAAGCAATTTCTCTCTCTTTTGATTTAGTATTTTTGAAGTATTTGTCAGATAAAGAAGATGAAATTGGGCGATGAAAACGGTTCGGTACTGCAAACTATGACGGAAGAGCAACGCAAAAGGTAGCAATGATGCAATGATGAGTCGCGTTAATGGACAAGAAAGGATTTGGTAATTATACTATGAGCAAAGAAATAGATCTTGGCATTAGGAAACACGTTTTTTTTTTGAAAACCCAGGAGAACCCGACGGGGCAGTAAACTCCTGAGGAGGGTATAGTAAAGCCATTCGCTGATCCAAGCCCCTATACCCTGGGTAAATTTATGTAGGATACGGAAGCGCATGGTAGAAATCGAACCTGCGTCTTTTTAGCAGAACACAAACCTCCTTTCCACTGCGCCGCACCCGCGGACATTAGGAAACATGTTAATTCTATTAGTTTTATTATTTTTATTATGATATCGTTATAGAGCTCTACTGACCTTGGTGGCACACTTGAGTAAAAATTGTAAATTTTTTATTGCCGAAGTCTACATGTAATGCCATAAATTGCATGCAATGGACATTATTCTTTTTCTTAAGGTTGCAAAAAAACTTTTGTACTCCTGTACCTTTTTGAAATTAATTCATGAAGTGTATAAAGTTAACACTTTTTATTCGCATTCTTTGTATAATTTGGCAACTGCACTTTGTCAGGTAAACTTATCTATTGTGTTTATTGGTGGTTTAGCAAACGCATGCACTCCAAGCTATTAAGTAGATGACCAAAGTTATTTTTGTTACGATTTTATATTCAACATTTTTGTTCATTTATTCAAAAATTTATATCTTTTGGATGTGTAATAATAACTTTATAAATAAATGTAAATTTTCCATTGTGTTGTTAATTTTGCATATTTGGTAGTTCTGAAAAAATGTTTCGGCTTTGCTTTACCATCATATGGCTTTTTTCTTATTTCTTATTTTATTTTTATTTATATTAATGTAGTTGTTCCGGTCTTTCTTTATTTCAAGGTCAGACAAAATGATAAAACAGGGAACAAAGTATGACGTTAACCACGCTTATTTGTGCTACCGTAAGCACAAGAGAGGAAGATGATGTAGCCCATATTCAAGTACTACTGTCAAACTTATACAAAATCATCTAGGGTTTTCCTCAGCTAGGGGAAAATTCTTTCTCCTCGTAGAAACCAATCACATATTCCATTTTCAAGGCATCAAAGCAGGTCACATGAATCTCACATCAGAGAATCAAAAAATGCAATCATCATGGATAATGACGGGTTTCAACTGGTTCAATCAAGATTACCAAAACCACTTCACGATAAAATTTTCCACACTTAACCAATTGAAAAACCAATTTTCAATTTACCTTTACCATTTGAAAACAAATTTTCAAATTACATTAACCATTTGCAAACCAATTTCAAATCACCTTAACCATTTGAAAACTAATTTCAAATCACCTTAACCATTTGAAAACTAATTTCAAATCACCTTAACCATTTATACCTTTTGAAACAAATTTCAAACCACCAAATAAATCTTTACCGATTTATTTTAACTTACGTTACAAGATTTCTTTATGGTTTATAATAATTTCAACTAATGAAATCTTCATTTATTAACAATTTCTATAAAATTCCCCTTTTTAATGCCCAAATCCATTTCTATAAGTTAATAACTTATAAACTTAAAATTTTCCAATAACCATTCGTTTTATAAATTTCACATTTATTAATCTATAAATCCTAGTGAAATTCATGTTATACATCAACTTAACACTTTATAAATTTATTCTATAACTTCAATAATTTTTATTTAAAAACATCCATTTATATTCAATTTATTTTCAACAATTCGAAAATATTCCATATGCTTAAACCATAGTTAAGTATTAATTTCATTCCTTTAAAGAAATATTCTTTTATTCACATTTATTTGGGTTAAAAACGAATGTTGCGTAAAACATCGTTACGACAACCCAAAAACACTAGTATATGGATTTGAAATTAAAAATAGATATATAAATCCAATACTATACCAATTATCCCCTTCTGTTTCTCGAAAACGTCTATTTCAACAATTAATGTTGAAATCTATGTTTTCAATACTCAATACATTTTAAAACACCTTTAATTCGTTTTAAATTCCATTTAAAACATTCCTTTCCCAAAAACAAACCCATTTTATTTAATAATCTATTCAATATTCAAAATAGTGAATATAGCCCACTTAACAAATTCCCATATTTCAATTTATCAAATTCGATGGATTTCAAATTTATAAACATAGTTTATAAATTCCATTTCTATTATAAACCCCAATTTTATAAATTCCTTTATTAATCCGATGCAATTTACATAACCCAATTTCATACCCAAAAGCCATATTGTAAGTTAAATACTTATAATATTATTTATTTACCAAATCGTTCCTTTGAACTTCACCAATTTAAAATCTTATCACTTACAAGATTTCTTTATGGTTTATAATAATTTCAACTAATGAAATCTTCATTTATTAACAATTTCTATGAAATTCCCCTTTTTAATGCCCAAATCCATTTCTATAAGTTAATAACTTATAAACTTAAAATTTTCCAATAACCATTCGTTTTATAAATTTCACATTTATTAATCTATAAATCCTAGTGAAATTCATGTTATACATCAACTTAACACTTTATAAATTTATTCTATAACTTCAATAATTTTTATTTAAAAACATCCATTTATAAAATCCTTTATATAAACCATTAATAATAATAACTTCCCAAAAACCAAATTTAACTATTTTATAAAAACCTATTATTGTTAAAAATTTCTTTTAAGTTATATTTTATAAAAATATAAATTTTTAAAACATAAAAATTTATCCATCTATTTATTTTAAAATTTAATCAATTCAAAATTTTAATAACCCTTATTCTTTGAAAAATCGATTTAAAACCCCTTTTAAATTCAAAACCGTTATTTTTAATTTAAAAATTAGAATCCGATGATGCAACGACATCGAATGGTCAATCACGGGAATAACATCATATATCAATGTGATTATCAACAATCAACATAATATTTATAAACAAATAAATATGTGAGGAATCCAGTTGGATCCCTCCAACCTGTTACCCTGCATCCACAGACGTTAGCACAATACCAATTCCACTTCAAGGTGGAATATCGCGGTATATGGGATTTTATAAATATTCCGCTTAATAACGGCGCAATAGGGTCTCATCCGCTATACGAGGCGGGAAATCAAATCCAATATATACATATGCCAATATATATATATTGCTATATATAATATATATCCTATTATATCTACTACCACAATCAATCAACAATTATCGATCAATATTAACTATTTAAAATTTTAAACAAAACCTTTCGATTGAGTGAGGAGTTCTCACCTTGATTTTGTTTCCGTTTTCGCGTTCGTTTCGAATAAAATTAAACGAACGTTTAATTTTACCCGAAATTCAAACGAGCTCCAATCGACTCCAAACCAGTTGCATTGCGAAGAGCACGGCGATACGAAGCCAACGCAAAAAATCTCGTTCAATTTGGACCTCGCAGCAAAAAGTTATACTATTTTAAACGTTGTACACTTAAATTTACAATTAAATTTCATATCAAAGGAAAATACACCCAACCTCTCACGCATGGGCCCCACACACCCTCTCCTTCTCTGCGCGTTTCATCTCCAGGTTATCATCACGCAGCCGAACCCATCTAGCATCCATTAGGGTTTGAATTTGCACGCTACCCATACGACTTGAAGATGATCCGAGACCACCAAATCGAAGCCACCTGAAGCCTCCACCACCACCAGGGATGCGGTCGAACTCGGCCCCCTTAGGCACCCTGAAAAATGTGCGCAACCGAGTAGCTTTAAGCACGAATTCCCATCAATCCGCAGCTCCGTTCTCCATCTCGACCGTTGGATTCGATGTGTTCGATGAGATCTACGATTTTCCAGTTGAAAGTTTAAGCTAATAGCTGATGGATTTGGTGGAATCGAAGGAGGAAGGAACGACATTTTCTGGCCATTAATGTTGAAGTGGCGGCCGGCCCATGCAAATTAGGGTTTAGAGATAATTGCATTTTATAAACAACTATTATTATTCAACTTTAGATTTTTCAAAACTCAGTTTATATTCAACTTGCATTATAAACTTTACATTTAAATTAAGAAACAGGTTTTTGTGTTTTTATTTAAAACCCAAACTAAAATTTAAAAATTCAAATCAGATTTTAAAAAGTGTAAAAACATATATGTGCTTTGAAATTGAATTGGAAGTTAAAAAAATTAAATTAGAAATTTAAAATGAGTTTAAATCTGGAATTAAATTTTTATTTTCAGTTTTTAAATAAATGAGTTTGAATTGTTATAAAACCTTGTTTAAGCTAAAAAAAAAAAAAATTTTTATCCATTTTTAAAATCTCAAATCTCAAAAAAAAAAAAAATGAAGTTCAATGGAGTTTTAAAGTAAAAACAATTTGTTTTTAAATGCTTAATTAAGCAAGAAATATTTATCTAAAAGATAAATAAAAAATTTAATGATTGGGTTCATTAAATTATTAGAATAATTAAGTTGGATAATTAATTATTTAGTTAATTAATAATATGGATGATTAATTAAATAATTGATAATTTTAATTAAGTCTTGAGATTTATTTAATAAAAGGGTAAATAAGTTGATATCAAGGTTGATTTTAGAAGTGACTAATGAATTAAGGCCTATTTATAAAAGTGATTAAGATTTTATTAATTACAACTAAGGATTAATTAATTAAGATGATTAATTAAGAGGGTGATTAATTAATAAAGGTGGTTAAGACTAAATCAATTAAATTAATCATTGATTAAAAATTACTAACGAAGGTAATTATGTGAGTAATAAAATTTTAACCACACGGGCTATTCATCTTAATTAAAGATGTTTGATTGTTATTGATGTTGTGTGATGGATTGATATATTTGATATGTGATGCGATGCTATATGATGTTTTGTGCTAAGCTGTTATTTCTATGATGTATATATTGTTATGCAAACCCTGACCCGTAGAACGACATTTGAATTTCGATGCGACAGGGAGTCGGATTCCAGTCGGTTATCCGAAACCCACATCGAATCATATTAGTTAATCTTTGTGAATGATATTTTACTTTATCTATGAATCTGTGAATATAGATAAGCGTTATGGGTTATACCGCTTGTCGATATGATTGAATCTGTGATAATGGATGTTGTGCACTATTGTGTTGGACCCCTGGACCACACTTATACACACACAAATATGGATTGCACGTGGAAATGAGTTAAGTCACAGATTTTTGAAATAATCTAAAAATTGAATTTTTGAATCCAAGATAGTTTTGGAATTAGATTTGAAAAAGCTTTTGAAAAATGTATTTCAAAAATAAAAGTTATTTTAAATAACTAGATTGAGTTTTGAAATTTAAATAATTGGATTTAAATTTGAATTCGATATTTAGAATTGAATTTTATGATTTGGGAACTAGGGTTTAAAAAGGTTATTCAACCTATAAATGGGTTATATGGGTTTTAAACCATCTTAAAGATGACGTTTTGGAATTTAAATTCAACTCAAGATTTCAACTTGTATAAATTAGATTTGCTTTCCCATAAGAAATGGACTTCCATTGTGTGTTATATTTGCTCGATTTACTTGGATTTTAAATTGGTAGAAACAGATGCTAGTAATTATTTTAAACTATAAGAACAGATTCTACCCATTTGATTTAGTTTTTGAACTGTTAGGAGCAAATGTTTTTTTGATTTCTTTTAAAATTTAAATTTGTAAGAACAGATGCTGCCCAGTCTTAATTTTTAAATTGATTAGAACAAATGCTACCTGACTATTTGTGTTTGTTTTAAAATTGATAGGAACATGTGCTATTGGTGTTTGTTTTAAAAATTGATAAGAACAGATGCTATATTTATTTTGTTATTAAATTGATAAGTACAGATGCTACTAAATATCTTGTTTGAAAACTGTTTGCAAACAATTGCATTATGAATTTAAACTTGCATGTTTGTCCCATGCCTGGTAACCATTAGACTCAAGTGCAAAATAATAAATCAATTGATAAACACAGATACTATAATTTTTAATTAAATTGATGAGAGCAGATGCTATATCCAAACTTTGCTCGTTATGTTTGTGGCTGCATGTGTTGGATTTGGCTTTGTTAAATGAATATTTGTACTGCTTTATGTGTATGTTGTTGTTAGAAAATGCTTGAGAATAGGAAATAGTTGTTGATCATCTCCGATCTTGTTCAGAAAACTGTTTTCTTAAGGAAAACCTGTCAAAAATCCTTTTTCTTTTCCCTTTGTCTCTTTTTGTTTCAATGGATTTTGTTTCAGTAAAACAAGATGGATTTTGTTTTAAACTTGTAAAGGAATCAAAGCAAAATGATTTGGATGCTTAAAATATTTGTGTGAATCTACATATACCCCTTTCACTGGCCATTTGCAAAATGAAATACTGCATCTTGTTTTCTGTGAATAACATCTTTTTTTTTACAAAAAAAAAAAAATTTAAGTAATTTTAGTTGCTTAGTTTATGCCTGTGATAATCATATTGAAGTGGATGATTGAGATGGAATTTCATGTGAGATGTATGTTTCTGAATGTTTGTTTTCTGTTGAAATTTGTCTTGCTTGATCTTGTTTGTTCTAGCATTCCAAGTGTATATCCAGATCAAAATCATAACCTTAGATCCAAATCTTTGTTAAAGTTAAGATTTAAACAAAGTAAATATACAGTTTTAATTTTTATTTAAAAATGGAAAAGAATAAAAGGAATAAGTGAAACTGTAATGTTTTCTCTGAAAACTTAATAATAGAAGAACAACTGCATGTGTGTATAAATTAGACCATCCAGTTTCATTAATTCAAGAGTAAATATTGATTTCTCAAACCAATACTTGAATTAAAGGGTATACTCTGTTATATGCATGTTGCACAGTAATCTTGGTTTGCCTGTTTTAGTTTCCAGATTGTTATTATGTTCAAAAACATGACTTCAGGATAAAATTAATATTAGAGTTTAAGTTTTTTTTAAGCATAGTATGTTATATAAGTTAGAATTTAATCTTATCTAATCTTAAAGAAAAAATGTGAAACAAGAATAAAACTGTGATGATGATGTTGTGCACTATTGTGTTGAACCCCGGACCAGACTTGCTTATCTAGGTGAAACGTGATGGGGGGTTCTCGCTTTGCGTTAGGTGGCGAACGGGAGACTCTTACCCCTACACGTCCTCTTTACGGGGTTGGTTAGGCGTAAGCCGTGACAGTCGAGAGGCTGGCTGTAAAAGCAAGGTCTGGGGTATCAGTGTAAGCCACGGTGGGGCTGGGATGGTTGAAAAGCCTACCGGTTACTGCTGACGGAAATGAGGTTCTTTACAAAGTGCCACTTTGTAACGACCCGCCGCCTTGATGTCTAACCTGGCAACACCCATCTCTTCCACCTCTGATCACCATTACACACCATACTCCGGCAAAAGCTTCACCACTACACCATCTACGAATTCCCAAAACATCTTAGAACTCGATGCACCCTTGAAGCCACAACACCCCAACATATCAGATAATGCAAATTGAAACAGAAGTTTCGAGTCAAATATGAAGACCACAACTCAATGCCAACAATATGGACTGGACAGTGCCAATTTGAACAAGTATACATGTATCAGAGGGAACTGGGAACTGTGTGCACAGGGAAAACACTACACAGTTCAAATGGAATGCAAACATGTATCAGAGGATATGTACAGTAATAGGCAGTGACCAACACAAGTGACGGTGTCAATTTGAACGAGTATACATGTATCTGAGGAAACTGGCTACAAAATTTTAAGTAAGACCAACAACAAGTTGGACTGCAACAGTCAATATGCAGACCATACCAGCAAAGAACCATAAATACAAGTAGAGAGCAAGCTACAAAATACATATGCAACATCACTACAGACTGCAACATGCACAGAGAAGTGAATGGACATGCAAACTGCCACAAACCAAAGTGCATGAACACAGGGAAGACTTAAATGAAGACTGAATACATCAGGCATGCAAAATGGAATGGATATGAAGACTGAACATATCAAAGTTTTGGAAATACAAGGTGTTCAAAATGAACACAGTAAGCTTCAGTTACAAAACTTAAGTGAAACAAGTAATACAACAGTAGCAAGTACAACATGACAGTATAAAAGTATCACAAGTTCAAGTGCAGATGGAACAAACAAGTTTCATTTGAAACCTAAGTTTTAAACAGAGGCTAGATTAAGTGGTTTTGAGTTTAAATCAAAACTTTAGAGAAACTGAAGTTATAGACATAGAGTATTCTGGAAATAACAACACAAAAGAACCTGGAAAAGCATACAGTGATTTCCAAAGCAAAGAAAAAAAATATACAAATCAAACAGAGCTTCAGTTTTCAACTCAGTTCAAAGCAAAATGTTAATCTGGAAATCAATTCAAGTAGTAATGCACTCTCAGGAAAACAGTTTTCAAAAGAAGAAAATGGAGTGCAAGGCAAAAATGAATTTTGTTTCAAACAGCAGTTCATCCTGGAGACAAAATCCAGTAAGAATTCTTTTCAAATCATTAGTTATAAACAGAAGATTTAATCAGAGGATTTCCTACATTTGTTTTGCTTGAATAAGATTTTTTTTTTTTAACTTAAATTAATGTTTAAACAAGCATATCATGTTCAAACCTTAAATCCTAACAAGGAACTGATCAGAAGATTTGAATTCTTCTTCTATTCTTACTCTCTGTAGTTTAAAACAGAGAAGAGCAATCCAAGTAAATACAGGCACAAGTCATTTAATTCATACACACAGATCATATACTTATATATACTCATGCAAGCATCAATTATATCAGAAATTTGTCAAGCAAAATATAACTAACCACTTAAGTTATAATTAAAATGTTCATTCACCTAGCAGTTTAAAACAGAGAAGCTACTTGATGCTTACTAACATTTTATTTCATTTGCAAACAAGAAGATCTGGATTCCCTTGCATCTACAACCTGTATTAGAATCTGGAAGCAAATTCAGGCCTGCATGCATCATTTAAAAGCAAGCATCATTTTTAAAAGCATTCAACAAGCCTACATGTTTTTAAAAGCAACATTCAAGTTTTTAAAAGCAAGACAAAGAGTTCTGCATTTCATAATCTGGAAAACTAAAGATGGAAACTTGAAGTCATGCTCTTCTTCTTCAATTGAAAGTCTGAAACCATACAAACAAACTCAAGCTATAGCCTACAAAACTCCATCTTTCAGGCTTTGGCTAGAATAAAGCAGTGCAGTAATTTTTGAAACAAATTCAAGCAAAATAATCAAGCTCAAAGATAAAAGAATCAATTTCTAATTTGCAACTGAAGACCCTGTTCCTTGTTTCTGACCTTCCCTGTTCTTTCTAAACTACAGGTGAGCAAACCTTCTACTTTGAATCTGTTCTTGTTGTTGTGAGCAAAACTCCTTAACCTTGTTTATGTCTTAGTGTTTTGGTTTGTCTTTGAAATATGATACAAGTTATGCTTGAATGATTGTGTGAAAGTGCATTTCATGTCTCTATGTATATACTTGACTGTATGCATACATGTTTATCATCTCTGCCTTTAACCCAGTAAACAAACCTCTGATTCATTCCTATATTTATGCTACCAGGTGAGCAAACACTTTCACCTCTGTTTTATGTTTTGATGCTTGTGAGAATGATGTTGTGCTTGCTTAAACTTTGTTCTGGAGATGTTATTGATGTGCTAGTGTACTTGAGTATGATTTGTTTTCTAAACTACCTGGAAGTTTGAACATGCAATAGAACCTGTTACAATTGATGATACTTCAGAGAATTTAGTTGTGTTATGGTTGCATGTAAAAAGTTGAGTAACTTCATTTCTAAAACTCAAAAAAAAAAAAAAAAAAAAAAAAAAAAAAAAAATTTATGGCTGCATGTGTTGTCTCCCTGAGTGCCTCTGTCCATTGCCACTGTTTCCAGGTTCCTATTCAAATTTAAAAACTCCAAACCCTTGATTAATTTATGTTTTAAACTTGAGTTGTAAATTAAACTGAGTTGTTTTTCATCTTAAAGTTAGATTAAAACTTTACTTAAGCTAAGGGTATTTAGGTATCTGGAAATATTCAGAAAAAAAAAAGAAAAAAATGATGATGACAGTTGAAAAAAAAAAAATGTGTCAAGAATCCAAACTTTGAAAATTTATAAATTCAGGGTTATAACTTGAATTCATAAACTTTAACTTGATTTTTGAACTAAAATCATATTTTATAATTTGGGGTTAAGTGGGTTTTCTGGGTTAACAAGAAAATGGAAGTTTGGGGTTTCCAGGTTTCAAAACCCTTGTTTAAGTGTTGCAGTTCTTTGTTCTTCCCATGCTCTCTGCTGCATCGAGTTGGAGTGGGATTTGGGAGGTTGCAGAGGGGGTGTAGATGGGTCATTCACCGGAGTTTGGTCGATGATGTTGGTCGGAGATGAGAGAAATTGGAGTTGACAGGTCTTAGGAAGTTGGGGGTAAGGCTGTTTCAGGTTTGGGGGTTGGTTTTGGGATAGCAGTGTTTTGACTCGGGATGGACTCGGGTTAACTGAAGTGAAACTCGAAGCATATAAGCTTCTGACTCGAAGCAAAATTTATGGTGACTCGAGTATACCATTTTTGTTTCAGACTTTAATAAACAGAGCAGTTCTGTTTTAAGAATTTTTTTTTAAATAAAGTCTTAAATTAATCTGGAGATTTAAAATCAGAATTTAAACTTGAATCTTAAGTTGAATTCAAATATTTTGAATTCTGATTTTGAATACTTTAAATGCAGTAATTCAAGTTGTTAAAAAAAAAAAAAAAAAAAAAGAGAGGAACAGAAAAACTGTTTGCAGTTTTTAAAATTGAAAGTGAAAGTTTAAAATGCAAACTCAATTTGGACTTAGGCTTTAAGAACCTGAATTTGAATATGAATTCAAATAAGTTGAATTCTGTTCTTCTGAAATTATTTAATTTCAGGAAAATTCAAAGTTTGATTTTCTTTTTATAAAACAGAAAACTGTTTCTGTTTTTTTTAAATGTAAGAGGTAGGTTTAAAAAATTTTTAAGTGGAGATTTAAAACTGAGTGTAAGTTTGAAAATTTGAATATGAATTCAAACTTTTAATTGTCTGAAATTTTGAAACCATATTGTGTTTTTAAATTTAAATTTGATTTTAAACTCTCAACTATAAATGCATTGTGTTTTGGCATTTGAATTGAAAGGTTAAATGTTTAAAATTAGGAATTTAAAAATGAATTCAAACTCTGAGTTTTTTTTTTAATCTATTTTTAAACTTCAGTTTTAAATAAAGATTTAAATTTAAATTACTTTCAAATGACTTACATTTGAATTAAAGGTGTAAATTATAGAAGAGTTTTAAAGAGTTTAAAACTAAAATGAGAATGGAAGTTATATTTCAATTTTGAAATTTTAAAGTAATTTTTTTTTTTTTTTAAATTGATTTGAATTTGATTTGAATTGAAATTTAAATTCTTTACACTTATTTATAATGTAGATGTTTCTTGTAAACATATAAGATTAAGTTTGTATTGTTTTAAAAATCTTATTTTAAATATATTTAGGTCTTAAAGTTTAAAAGAAATGTTAAATGGAATTTAATGTAATTTAAAAAAAAAAAACATTTTGTTTTAAATGCATAATTTAAATAAGGAATGTTTACCTAAAGATAAAGAAAAGTTTAATGATTTATAATTCATTTAATTGTTAAGGTAGTACAAATGGATAATTAATATAATTAATTAATTAATGAAATGGATAAGTAATTAAAATAATTAAGGGTTTTAATTTGATTAATTAAAGTTTAAGATTAATTTTTCTTAGAATAATTAATTTGTAATTAAGAAATCATTAATTGAATGATATTAGATTTTAAATTAATAATTGAAGATTTATTAATTGAATAAATATGGATAGTTAATTAATTAGGGATAATAAATGAAAGTAATCATGTAGGTAATAAAACTAAAACCACCCAGTTTATTCATCTTAATTGTAGATGCTGGTTGTTATTGAATGTTGTGTGATGGATTGATGCTATGTGATACTTTGTGCTGATCTGCTATATTTATGATGAATATACTGTCATATGAATATGAAACCTTTTGACCCGTAAAACGACGTTTGGATTTCGATGCGACAGGGAGTCGGATTCCAGTTGGTTATCCGAGACCCACATCGAATCATATTAGTGAATCTTTGTGATTGACGATCTACTTTATCTATGAATTTGTGAATAGAGATAAGCATTATGGGTTATACCGCTTATCGATATGATTGAATCTGTGACGATGATGTTGTGCACTATTGTGTTGAACCCCTGGACCACACTTATACACACACAAATATGGATTGCACGTGGAAATGGGTTAAGTCACAGATTTTGAAATTGTTTTAAAAATTTGAATTTTTGAATCCAAAATAGTTTTGGAATTAGAATTGAAGCTTTTGAAAGAAAAAATGAATTTCAAAAATAAAAGTTATTTGAATAACTTGATTGAGTTTTGGAATTTAAATAATTTAATTTAAATTTGAATTCAATATTTGAAATTGAATTCTAAAATTTGGAAACTATTGTTTAAAAAGTTATCCAACCTATAAATGGACTTATATGGGGTTTTAAACCATTTTTAAAAAGTGATGTTTGGAATTTAAATTTAACCCAAGATTTTCAACTTGTATAAATCGGACTTTTCTGAAACGAAAACTGTTGTTTCCTAATAATAGAAGCTTTCATATAAGAAATGGATTTCCAATATGTGTTAAAAGAAATTCAAGTTTTGAAATGAAAATGGTTTTCCAAGTTATGAATAAATCTTTGGAACGTGTTTTGAAAGCTATAAATTAAATCTTTAATTTAAAGATTTATCGAGTTAATCCAATTGGAATGGAAGTTGTTTTGAATCTATGAATAGATCTTTGTGAAATTTGGTGAAACTTTGTGAAATTAATCTTTTTTAAAGATTTAAAATGGTAATTTGTTAACCATTTGAAAGGAAAGTTTTGGATTTTATAAGTTGTGACTTAACTAAAATCCCATGTCCATATGTTTTAAAATATGGCGCTTACTATTCGGTTTAGCCGGGAGAGGACCTTTGTGTCATATAGCCCATTCCGAATAGTGATACGACGTTATGGATTGCAATTGAAGACCGGTGGTGAAGACCGGGTATTTGTGAGAACGATAGGATAACCTATCGATTGACTCTGCACTGAGTTGCTCCGGTATAGAGTTCTCCTTAGTGATGGGAAGTCCGATCGGGATTGTGGATACCCGGATTTGCAAGGGCTTCTTCGGAAGTGCCTTCGGTTCTGTTCAAACCCGGAACAGACTTGTATGGTTGTATGTCCGACATTACACTTTGAGATGTTATCTGATTTCTATCAAATACATTTCTGCTTGGTGGCGGAGAATTTATTCTCTTAGCTTAACACCCTTCTCTGAGACGTACGAGCTCAGAGGTTATGTAGTTGATATTTATCAGTGACATTCCCAATTTGGTAATGTGGCATGCTGAGTGCTGCTGTGTGATGATCATTGGTTGATCATTTGTGATATGATCATTTGTTTGATCATTTATCTTTGTGATCGTTGCTTTGGTCATCCGTTGACCCAAAGCATGGCTTTGTTGCACAAAGCGTAGCTTTGTGGACGAGACTGCATCAGGACCTCACTCCCCGGAAATGGTCGAAACAGGAAAGATGCGGCAAGGTTATGAGGGTCGCTCCCTTTAGGGTATGTCATTCCCTTCTGGTAAAGGGTGGTATCAGGTATGGAGCCCTGGTATTTAACCTATGTGGTTGCTCCAATCTCATTTACTGTGTGGTTGTTGCTTTGAGGCGCCTCGGATAAAGGTCCCAAAGGACCGGGGGATGGTATATTCGTGTAGTAGTTACCTAGTTACAGAGGTAACCCGGCCTTGTGTTGGCAGAGATCTAACCGTAACGTTAGTTTCTCGGGACGTCCCGCCAGAGGCGATCCCATAGACAGTAGGAAGTTCCTTAGCCTGACCATTTGTTGGAAATCCAATCAAAACACTACGCGCCCTGTACGGTTTTAGTTGTATAACCTGCCATGGAATGTGGCGGTAACCTGCTATTGAACATGGTAGCTATAGTAAGCATACGACGAAATGTCGTATGTTGGCTAGGATTTATATTATACTTTCGAAATGGTTTTCCACACTTTGCACTTATAGTAATAATATCAAAGAAACTTTCTCGTATTAAGCATATTTGACTATCATAAGGAGAAATCTCCTCCAAGTCTGCGTTTGCATTGTGTGTGTGGCGGGAGGCCTTATGGTAGTTTCATTTTCTAAAAAGCATTGCGAATTTTCAAATTTAAATTCTTTGCTTGTTTTAAAAGACCAAATGTTTTTGTTTGCTCATACCAGTCCCATGACTGACCTGGAGTTTATTGTTCCTTTCCTAAACTCTGGGTGCCCACTATTTCCCACACGGGCAGTCTAGAGTTGGGGTTTTCAGATAATCAGTAGTAGGTGTAGATTCGATAGCTTTCAGCCCTTAGGATTTGGCGATCGCAAATGGATCGAGTTACTTCTCTTCATCTTGATTTGGGAGTTCGAGCTATTTCTGGATTGATGTCTTGGTGATGAAGATTACCGATGCTGGAGTTCTTTCTTGAAGACCATATTAGAGATTTTTGTTCCGCTGCTGTGTTATCTTTTATTTCCGCTGCTATTCTTTGTATCTCTGATAATGTTGATATCTATTGTACCATCCTGTTGTATCATTCATGTTGTATCAGTTATTGTATCAAATATTGTATATTGATATATGTTATTCATTTTTTCCGCTGTGTTCTTTACTTAATGTGTTATAAGCTCCGGCGACTCGAATTTGAACGATCGAATCTGCGGCATTTGAATACGAGTGTCGTATTCGGTGCCGAAAGTATCTGGGCTCCATACCATGATACCACCCTTTACCAGAAGGGAATGACATACCCTAAAGGGCGCGACCCTCATAACCTTGCCGCATCTTTCCTGTTTCGACCATTTCCGGGGTGTGAGGTCCAGATGCAGTCTCGTCCACAAAGCTACGCTTTGTGCAACAAAGCCATGCTTTGGGTCAACAGATGACCAAAGCAATGATCACAAAGATAAATGATCAAACAAATGATCATATCACAAATGATCAACCAATGATCATCACACAGCAGCACTCAGCATGCCACATTACCAAATTGGGAATATCACTGATAAATATCAACTACATAACCTCTGAGCTCGTACGTCTCAGAGAAGGGTGTTAAGCTAAGAGAATAAATTCTCCGCCACCAAGCAGAAATGTATTTGATAGAGATCAGATAACATCTCAAAGTGTAATGTCGGACATACAACCATACAAGTCTGTTCCGGGTTCGAACAGAACCGAAGGCACTTCCAAAGAAGCCCTTGCAAATCCGGGTATCCACAATCCCGATCGGACTTCCTATCACTAAGGGAATCTCTATACCGTAGCTACTCGGTGCAAAGACAATCGATAGGTTATCATATCGTTCTCACAAATACCCGGCCTTCACCACCGGTCTTCAATTGCTATCCATAACGTCGTATCACTATTCGGAATGGGTTATATGACACAAGGTCCTCTCCCGGCTAAACCGAATAATGAGCGTCATATTTTTAAAACATATGGATATGGGATTTTAGTTAAGTCACAACTTATAACATCCAAAACTTTTCTTTCAAATGGTTAAACAAATTACCATCTTTAAATCTTTAAACAAAAAGATTTATTTCACAAAGTTTCACCCGGTTTCACAAAGATCTGTCCCTAGATTTCAAAACAATTCCCGTTCAATTTGGATTAACCCAATTAAATCTTTAAATTAAAGATATATAGCTTTCAAAACATGTTTCCAAAGATTTATCTATAACTTGGAAAACCATTTTCATTTTTAGACTTGAAGCCCTTTAACACAAATTGAAAGTTCATTTCTTATAGGAAAGCAAATCTAATTTATACAAGTTGAAATCTTGAGTTGAATTTAAATTTCAAAACATCACCTTTAAAAATGGTTTAAAACCTATATAAACCCATTTGTAAGTTGAATAACTTTTTAAACAATAGTTTTCAAATTTTAGAATTCAATTTCAAATATTGAATTCAAATTTATACCAATTCATTTAATTTTCAAGATTCAATCAGGTTATTTAAAATAACTATCATTTTTGAAAACTCATTTTCAAAAGCTTCAATTCCAATTCCAAAACTAATTTGGATTCAAAAATCAAATTTTTAAAACAATTTCAAAAATCTGTGACTTAACCCATTTCCACGTGCAATCCATATTTGTGTGTGTATAAGTGTGGTCCAGGGGTTCAACACAATAGTGCACAACATCATCATCACAGGTTCAATCATATCGATAAGCGGTATAACCCATAACGCTTATCTATATTCACAGATTCATAGATAAAGTAAAATATCATTCACAAAGATTAACTAATATGATTCGATGTGGGTTTCGGATAACCGATTGGAATCCGACTCCCTGTCGCATCGAAAACCAAATGTCATTCTACGGGTCAAGGGGTTTGCATAACAATATGTATATATCACAGATATGACAGCTTAGCACAAACATCACATAGCATCACATCACGTATCAAATATATCAATCCATCACAGAACATCCAATAACAATCAAACATCTTTAATTAAGATGAATAAACCGTGTCGTTATAAATTTATTACCCTCATAATCACTTTTATTTGAAATCTTTAAACCAATGATCAATTATCATTAACTAAAATAAATTAAGTCTTAACCATCTTCATTTATTAATCATTTATTAATTTTCTTAATTAATTATTCTTTAATTATAATCATTTAATCTTAATTACTTATTCCTCAATTAATTACTTTAACTAATAAACTTTTAATTATTGGTTAATTAAATCTTAGTTAAAATTATTTGTCCTTAATAAATAGATTTATTATTCCTTAACTAATTCCAACAATTAATTATACTTAACCAATTACAATTAATTATATTCAATTAATTAATCTAGTCAATTATCAAAATTAATTGCATTAATTAATTACTAAATTATCCCTAGATAATTATCACCCATTATTAACAACATTCCATTAATTTTACACTTAAGAAAATTTGAATTAGATTAATAAATCATTTCTAATTAATATTAATCTAAATCATTATTTAAAAATCAAATAATTAAGTGAAATCCTTAATTATCCAAACTAACCTAATTACTTATTAATTGACCCGTTTAAATTCAAAATGTATTAAACAATACATTTCTAAATTTAAATTCAAATTCAATTTAAAAATTTGATATTTAAAATGTTTAATCATTAAACATTAATTCAAATTAAAATAATTATAAACCTTATAACAAAATGAATGTTAAAGAACATTCATTATCTAAATATAAAGAAAGATTTAAATTGATTATTTCAATTTCCAAAATTAAATTAAACATTTCATATTTTAATTCAAATACTAAAGGAAACAAATTCTTTCAAGTTTTAAAACTTATTTGAAATCAAATTTCATTTTCAAATTCACTTTTAAACATATGAACATGTTCATTCATTTTTAAATTTACAAACTGTTGAATTCAAAACTGGTTTTCAGAGAAACAAAAAAAAAAAAAAAAAAAAAAAAAAACCCAGTTTTTAAATCTGAATTCAAAAAAACAAATTTAAGTTTTACTTCAACATTTAAATCTGTTCATACTTTTTAAAACTTACAAAACTGTTTTTAAATCTAATTCTGGTTTTTAAAAAAAACAAACCTGAAACTGTTTTAGACTTGTCTTCAAATCTGAATTTAAAACTTGTTTAAATTTAGATTTTCATTTTAAAAACTTTGAATTCACAACTACATTTGAATTCAGTTACAACCTATGCTTGAATCAAAACCCAACTAAAAAAAAATTCATTTAAAAATTAAAACTGCATAATCCTTTGGTTTAAAACCTGCAACTGTTTTAAATTTTGATTTAAAACTGAATTTGATTTTAAGATTTCATTTTTAAAAAAAAACTTTTGAACTCAAAACTATATTTGAATTCAGATTCAAGTATTACCTGATTCAAGTTTCAACTTAAAATATGAATTTATTCAAAAATTTAAAACTGCCAACCTCTCAGGTTTAAACCTGAAAACTATTTTAAAATTTAATTTGAAACAGAATTAAAACTTATTTAAAATCTAAAAATTCCATTTTTAAAACCTTGAACTCAAACTCCATTTGAATTCAGATTTAAATCTCACTTAAATCAAAACAGCACTAAAGTTTGAATCTCCAAAAAACTGCAAATACTCTCAGTTATACCTATAGCAAACTACCCGAGCAACATACAAAATTACTTCGAGTCAAATACAGAAATACCCGAGTTCTACTTCGGGTCAAAAACCCTGCACACCCCATAGTTCACCTGAGTTCCACTGCAACCAAGACCAACCTGTCATCACCTAGTAATACCACCTCCAGCCACCATCATCGACACAACCTTGGCCATATCTACCTCTACACTCCCTACTCAACCTCTCAAATTCCTAATCCACTTAATGCAACAGATGGATGTGCAGACCTGCAACTTTCAAAACCAGTTTTTTTTTTTTTTTCCTTTTTTTTTTTTTT
Source organism: Allium cepa (assembly GCA_030765085.1). Taxonomy (NCBI): domain Eukaryota; kingdom Viridiplantae; phylum Streptophyta; class Magnoliopsida; order Asparagales; family Amaryllidaceae; genus Allium; species Allium cepa. Next base: position 133,023,224 of record CM060934.1, read on the forward strand.
TTAGAATTCTTAAGTTAATTGTACTTAGATTTATTTTAGAAGCTTAAACATGTTCAAACAAACATTTTTTTTTTCCTAAGATTTAAACAAGAATCAGGAAGGAATATTTTTAATTCCCACACAGGTTTGAAACCTGTTTTCCAGACAGAGGCAAAATGCCTGTTACTAACATGCACAGATATATCTGCATATACATACTTGGATTCATTCATATGCAAACTAATTTCTTCAGCTTACTTTAAGCATTAATCATTTCCATCAAGTCATTAAATCAGATTAAGAGTAAGTTTTGCTCTCAGTGGATATTTTTCTTTTTTTTTTTTTTTTTTTTGAACTGTAAAAGGTAACAGAGAAAATTTTTTTTTTTTCAATCAACACACACACTATCAAAGCATCACTCCAAGCATAAGTGGATAAAAGGGATTAGTATACCCATAAACAACAATAACAGATTCAAAGTTGAAGGTTTTGCTCACATATTTTTCAGATGACAAAAGCTTTTGACAGTTTTTCAAGCAGAGATGGAAGCATGCAACCCCTTTTTTTCTTTTACTGTATATTAATATTTCTAGGTAGTCTTGAAACAAAACGTACTCAAGCTATTTTTAAAACTTAAGTCTGGGTTGTATAAACAATTTCATTTAGATCCTAAAGTCTAAGATAAATTTGAGAAGGAGATTTTAGTTTAAGAACAGGGTTTGAGAGCCTGTAAACATGGGAGCAGATGTACATATGTCTGTAAAATAGGCATGCACTAATATACTCAAGTACACAGTCATATCAACAACATTTCCAGAACAAGTTTCAAGCATCAAGCACAACATCACAGAACATAGGCCAATATAAGTGAGTTTGCTCACCTGTACTTCAGAAGACAGAGAGGAACAGAGGCAGCAGAGAACAAGCATGCACATTTTTTTCTTTCTTTAATGTTTTGAAGCTTAGATCTGCAAGAGTTTATTGATACAAAGCTTTGTTTAACTTCCTGTTGTATTTGTTCTCTTACTTTATTAATAACAAACAAAAGAATTTATTTGCTTACAGTTTGAATTTGTTCTAAAGCTTCAAATTTTGCTTTATCCTTCTAGGTAGAACTTTTGCTTGCACAGGGATTTCAGAGTTGAAGCTATGGATTTCCTTCTGTAACTGATTGATATGATTGTTTAAATCTTTTGTTTTTTTGTTACTGATTACTAACATCAAAATTTAAATAAATAAAAAGAAACTTGCCTTCATTCTTTTTTTCCTTTTTCCATAGAAACCATTTTCTCCCAGGTTTGCAGATTTAAATTTTCCCTCTTTACTTTGATTTGAACTTTTAAACTTTTAAAACTGAAACTTGTTGAAGCTTTGAACTTGCATACTTTCAGACTTGTTTGTGATTTGCCATAATACTGAAGCTTTTGAGTTTGAGGTGATCCTTCTTTTTTTTTTCTTTTTTCTTTTTTTTTTCTGAATTTTTCTTTCTTGCTTGAGTGTTGAGATTTGAAATGTTAGATCTTTGATTATTGAACTTTTCAGAGGTTGGAGGTTTAAAAAAATCGAATTGGGGATGTGAAAGGTTTCTGAAAACACAATTTCATACTGGTAGATACATGAATATATTTAGTTGAGCAAGCTGCTGTGAGTTTATTTCTTTCAGTGTGAAGATTTAAGGTTTAACAAAATGTGATTGAACTAAGTATACCGCGATCTAGTTACACTCGGGTGGTAGCGTAATTTGAGGGGCGTGATGCCTACAGTTACAAGCGATTCCACTGGGATAGTGGCGTAACCGCTGAGTAAACTGCAATCTACAAACCAAAGCGTAATTCGAGGGGCGAGATGCCTACGGTCACGAGCGATTCTACTGGGATAGTAGCGTAACCGCCGTGTGAACCGCGATCTTTGGCAACAACCATGGCGAAATTCAAGGGATGAGATATCCACAGTTACAAGCGACTCTACTGGGATAGTAGCGGAACCGCCGAGTAAACTGTGATCCATGGGGGAATGTGCTTTCCATATCCATTTTTAAAAGAATTTTTAAAGTATTTTCACTGGGAATTGAAGCAAGTATATTTAGTACTTGGAGATTGTTAGACTTGCGCCTGGCCAGCGTATGCCTAATGTCTTTAAGAACGACAGTAGACTTGTTAAATTTCGAGTTAGCAAGTATTTTCAAACTTTAAATAGCAAATCAATTATCTGAAATTAAAGTGATGTAAATTCCAACCTAATGAATTAAGGAAGAGGATTTTTGAAATGTTTTGAAAAATCCACAGCTTTGGAAAAGTTATAATATGTAAAATTTCTTAAATGTAGTGTTTCAAATTTAAAATTTGGGTTTTGTAAGTTGAAAATTTTAGTAAAGATTTTTTTTTGTGTCTTGATTGTAGAAAATAATAAACAAAAGAGTTAATTAGCAAAGCTAGCGAGATAAAACAAATAGAATGAATCCTATATTCATTCATCTTTAATAAGTGTTGAACTTGATAAAATTGAGTAAAATATAAATATCGGTGAAATTTTAACAATCATTTTTCCTTACTTGTAATTTCGGGACGAAATTCTTTTAAGGAGGGGAGATTGTAACGATCGTAAATTTTGAACAATTTAAATTGTGAATATTTAATTAATTTTGAATATTTGAATGATAATTTAAACTGAATTTCCAATATAACAATGAATTTTGCGATCAAATTTGAGAATTTAATCTAGAAAAAGTTGAATAAAATTTATATTTGACTTTGGAGTTGAAATTGAATATTGAATTTGTATTTTTAATTCAAACTAATGACTTAAGAAAATAATTTGGATACAAGAATTTTTATTTATGTAAATTTATAAATGGATGGTTAGTTTTAAATAACATTTTTCTTTTCTTTAAAATAAAAAGGAATAAAATTTTATTCAATACAAAATAGATAAGTAAATATACATAGTTAAAATTTAAAACAACATATTTGTAAACTTCGTAAAATATGAAGTGACTACATTGGAAAAGTTATAACAACATAATTCAACAAAACAAAGCAAAGAAATAACAAAATTTATTGAAATTCAAAATGAAAAAAAATATATAATAAAATTTGGTTAAGTGTTGTTGGGCTTTGAAATTGTGAATCTCGGTCCATTTACCTTTGAATGCCGTTTCCTTTTTACCTCAATTCGACCCGTTTCCTCCATTATCCATTTTCACAAACCCTAAGCAAAATCACGAAAGAAAAAGAAAATAAAAATGATGGCAGCCGTTCCTCTTTGTAAATTAGGGCTAGCAATCTAATCTAGGGTTTTGCTTCTTGCGATTCAAAACAAGGGTTTGCGATCTAATCTGGGCTTCGACCTTCGTTCAAATTGGCTTATTTCCCTTCGGCTGCTTCGACTTTGTTATGGTGAGTTTTCTGCTCACGATTAATTTTTAATTCAGGTGTTTAAATTTGTTTGGATTGAATGTTGGTTGCATGCTATGATTTGGTGATTATTAGCTTTCAGTTGCTCGGTTAAATTTGAATTTTAAACTAATAAGAACAGATAACTCACTGCATGTTGGATTGTTGGTTGCTATTCGTTATCACTTGCTCTGATGTTGTGTTTTTGAACTGTTAAGATCAGATTCTACTCAATTTTTGATTTTAAACTAATAAGAATAAATGCTATTTGATATTTGTTTTAAATTGAAACATCAACACAATTTTCCCAACAATCATAGAGTTTCACGGATCAACTATGGTGAAATGAAGAAGAAAGAAGATCAGAATCCGACCGTCGCTCATCAGAATATGGGAAATCAATCGTACCAATCGCGTAAACCCGTGAATTTTTCTTTGAATAAAGAACAGAGGAAAAATTCAAGGACGGACATTGTTTTTGAGCAATCCAAAGAACCAAAAGATGATGAATGCAATCTTGAAACTATTGCTCCCATCAAAATTAACAGTAAGAAATATGGTTTGATAAAAGAAACTGTCTTCAAAAGAGCAATCGATTGCTGGAATAATTCAATCTTGGTTTATGTTGTGGGTACCAAACCATATTATATGTTTTTTAAAGCTTACATTCAGCGTGTATGGAAGCCTACTGGAGAATTTGAAATATTTACCAGAGAAAATGGGTTCTTTCTTGTTAAATTCAAGGAATTTCAAAATTGCAATTCAATCATTCAGAATGGTCCATACTTCTATAATGGAAAACTCATCATAACGAGAAGATGGTCTGAGTCCCTGAAAATGGATAGAGATCTCCTCAGTAGGATGCCGATATGGGTTAAATTACCTGATGTCAATCTCAAATTATGGGATCGTGAAGCTTTTAGCGTGATGGCCAGCATTATTGGAAAACCATTAAAAATGGATGCAACTACGGCATTGAAAACGAGATTGAATTATGCTCGTCTTCTGGTGGATGTATCTGCAGATGATGAACTTCATCAAGAAATCAATCTTACATTATACAATGGAGAAAACATTACTCAAAAGATTGAATATGAATGGGTTTCACCAAAGTGTAGTATCTGTAAATGCTTCGTACACATTAGAGAACAATGTGTCTCAAAACAAAAGTGGATACCTAGAGCTCATAATCAAAACAAAGAAATCGTTGCAGATCAAGAAAATGTTTCAGATGCGACATTTCAAGAATTGCATCTCAATGAAGAGACACCAAATAAATCAAGAATTCAAAAGAACAAGGATCGAATCAGCCATAAAGGTATCATCTTCAATCAAGAAAAAACATCAAATTCGCTCACTGATCAAGATGACCAGATCCACGTTTCGGAAGTTCATCATTCAGGAAGTATGAAAGATAATTCAAAAGATATTTCACAACACGGCTCAAAGGAGGGTATCAGTAATGAAAAGGTCTTTAACTCTGAAACCCCTCCCATTTCAGAGTTATGTTTAATTACAAATAATCATGGTACAATCATAAACAACATCCCTCATATGTGGTGCAGCCAGAGTCAAGAAAATAATATGGAGAGTGAACCTCCATCTGTAAATGCTGCAGAAGTTGAGGACAATGTTGGCATCCACTCAACTTTGCCTCACAATGCTGAGGAGTTTGACATCTCTCGCATCCGAATCCCAGATAGTACTATTGCATCAACTTCTGACAATGCTAAGGAGGAATCTGAAAAGCAATTTGATATATCAGAATTACATATTCCCAAGACTAAAGCAATTGGCAAATATAAGAGCAAAAATAAAGAGAAAAAAGCTTTTAGGCAAAAATACATATCAGTCAATCCAGACTGGAATGAAATGACCACAAGACTTAAAGCTAAAAGCTCGAAGAAAAAGAAGAAGGGTAAGGGTAGCAGTGTATCAGGTTCAATCTGAAACCCTGTTTGGTTCTTATATTTTTATATATACCTTTAACATCTTTATTATGTCTATCATTGCCTGAAATGTTAGGGGTATGAATTCCCCTACTAAACAAACTGATATTTTAAATATGGTTAGAATTTACAAACCATCATTGGTTGCCCTCATTGAAAACAAGATGGATGATACTAGTACAAAGAAATTCTGTTTTAAACTCTCCAATAACTAGAAATCTATCAACAATAATGACTGTGGTATTAAGGGTAGAATCTTAGTCATTTGGGACTCTAATATCTGGAATATGGTTAATTACAATAAGGGCATTCAATTTATTGATTGCAATTTTAGAAATGTTGGTGGTTCTCCTTACAAATCACTAATATCTATGGAAGTAATTTTGAAAACGAAGGAAACAGTTTATGGTACAGATTAAAAGCACTTAGTCATAGTTATGATTTTCCTTGATTATTTTGGGAGATTTCAATACTATTTTTCATGCAAATGAAAAATATGGTGGTAATAAAATCCCCCACGGTAAGCTGGAAAAAATTAATAAATTTTTACTTGAATCTGGGCTTATAGAACCTAATATGTAAGGTAATAAATACACTTGGAAATCTGGTAAGGAAAAAAAATATACATTGCAAGCTTGACAGAGTGTTAATTAATAAAAAAATTGTGATGCTTTCCCAGATTTCAGTTGTTGCTCTATTGAGCAAAATACTAGCGACCATACCCCTTTACTTATTAACTTTTTTCATAATCAGATTAATAAAAACCTTAAAGCTGCTCCTTTTAGTTTTAAAAATGGATGGGTTATGAACAATGAATACAATGAGATAATTAAAGAATGTTTTAATTTTTCAAGTAATGGTTCTTACCAATTCCAGTTCAACATGTTTTTTAAAAACACAAAAAATAAAATAAAAAACTGGAGTAAGGCTAATTTCAATAAGAATGACATTTTAAATAAATTAAGAGAAGAAGGGAAAGTTTTACAAAAGCTTGCTGATGACAACCCTGGCAATACTAATATCATTGATAAATTCTTTTCTAACCAAGTTAAACTTTCTCAAGAACTTTATATTAACACAGTCAATTATAAGCAGAAAGTTAAAGTAAACCGGCTTACTATGGGAGATGACTGCACCAAAAAATTTCATGCTAAAATGAGCTGCAGAAAACACATCAACAATATAGGAAAAATTATTGACAGTAGAGGTATGTGCATAAATGACTATGACAAGATTGTTAGTGAAGCTATCAATTTCTATTCTCAGTTATATTTTTCAGACTCAAATGAATCTAATTTTCCTAACATTGAATGTAAGAATGTGTTAAATGATAATGCTGTCGATATTTTATTAGCTTCTGTAAATTATGATGAAATCAAATCAATTATTTTTAGTGCTAGTGATAGTTAAAGTCCTGGTCCAGATGGTTTCAATGCAAAAAAATTCAAAACTCATTGGGAAATAATCGAGGAACAATTTTTAAAGTTGTCAATGAATTCGTGAATGAAGGAAAGTTGCTTAAAAGTTTTAATCATACTTTTATTACCTTAATTCCAAAAAACAAAAATCCAACTTATATTGGGGATCACAGACCAATATCTTGTTGTAATTTTTTTATATAAAATCATTGCTACCATTTTAAGTAATAGAATTAAATTGTTTGTTTCCTTTTTAATCTCAGAAAATCAATGTGCTTATATTCCTGGCAGATTAATCTATAAAAACTCTTTGCTAGCACATGAAATGGTCAGGAATTTCAATAATAAAAAAGGGGATAAAATGTGTCTTAAAGTTGACCTTTAGAAAGCCTATGACAAAGTTAACAGAAATTTTATAATTCATATCATGAAATGCATAAGATTTCCTGCTAAATTTTGCAAGTTAATTTTCGAGTGCATTAATACACCAAACTTCTCAATCTTATTTCAAGGTAAACCTGAGGGTTTCATCAAGAGTAATAGGGGAATTAGACAAGGAGATCCACTTTCTTCCTATCTTTTTACTTTGGCCATGGAATATTTTTCTATTCTTATTGACATAGAAACAACCAAAAACAACATTTCTTCAATAAATAGAGTTCAACCATCCATTACTCACCTGATTTATGCTGATGATCTTATGCTGTTCTCTAAAGCTAACAAAGATAATGCAGAGGCTATTAGTCAGGTTTTTGAGAATATGTACAAATATGTTGGTCTTAAAATTAATGAATTCAAAACAAAGGCATATTTCAGCAAACATTGCAGGTATAAAAAAGAAGTTCTGGATGTTCTTAAAGTGAGTGAAGGTAATCTTCCTATCAAATACTTAGGCCTACCTTTATCTGTCAATCAGATCAAAGATAGTGATTGCTCTAATCTACAAGAAAAAATTCAAAGCAGAATGGAAATTTAGTCATGCAAGCTTCTATCTATTGCTGGTAGAATTGAGTTAATAAAGACTGTTGTTTATGCCATTACTCTATACTGGTTTCAAACATACCATATCCCTATTGCTACAATTAAAAAAATTGAAAGTAGATGTGCTGACTTTCTTTGGAGAGGTAAATACCATAAAATTAGTTGGGATAAAGCATGCAAACCCAAAAAAGAAGGTGGTCTTGGTACTAGAAATTTGAATGATCCGAGTTTAACTTGTCAATTAAAACTTTTTTGGAGATTTGTAAGTGGTGATTCATTATAGACAAAATGGATGACTTGCAAATATCTCAAAAATGGCAACTTCTGGACTGCTTTATCAAAAAATAATCAATCTAATGCTTGGAATCAAATTTTAAAATGCAGAGATTTAGGAAAATTTTTAATTCAAAGAAAATTTAAAGCTGGTAATGAAACTAGTCTTTGGTTTGACCGTTGGTTTCAAAATGATTCTTTTATAAATAGGGTTGGATGGGATAATCTTGTTATTTGTGGTGAAGCTAATGCTAATGTAAATGTCATTATTAAAAATAATCACTGGCAACCTCAACTTCATCCAATCACAAATCCTCATAAAAATTTCATCATTAACATCCCCTTAGATCCTGATGCAGAATGTGACTACTGGGAACACTACTAGAAAATGCTTTAATTTCCTTCACAAAATTTCCTACGTCTTTCCTACGCTAAAAGGCGGGGCGTAGGAAAGGCGTAGAAAATAGGTAGAAAGAGGTAAAGAGGTAGGAAAGACGTAAGAAAATTTCCTACGTCTTTCCTACGCTAACTTCAATATGCAGAAAAAGAATCGAGGCGTATGAAAGGCGTAAGAAATTTCCTACACCAAAATTATACCGTAGAAAAGACGTAGATAATCTTCTATGCCATTTCCACGTCTCTGTTAATTTTCTACAAATCCAGACTGGCGTAGGAAAGACGTAGAAAATCCGCTATGTAAAATTTTGCCGTAGAAAAGAGGTAGACAATCTCCTACGCCATTTCCACGCCTTTGTTAATTTTCTACAAATCTAAACTGGCGTATAAAAGACGTGGAAAATTTTAGACACCATCCCTATGACTCATGGTAACGAAAATATAGTTTTTTTTAATTTACTCGAACCCTAATCTTCATTCGTCAAAAAATGAAACAAAAGTGAAACAAGTTGCCGCCAGCACATCCAAATTCCAACCCAATTTTTCAATTCTACTCCTCCAATGTCGTCTCCCTCCTTAAACTCATAATGGGAAATCCACTCCTATTGCTTTCCGCCCTCTTCAGAAAGAAAAAGCCATCGTCGGCGGAGCCTAAGCCACTCCCCAAAGGGAAGAGCAAAAAATGGGGTAATCTACTGTAATTTGCTTCCGTGAATTGTGATATAACGGGTTGCGGTTGATAACTTTCTGCGTTGAAGGATTAAACTTATTTGATATTTGAGAAAAATAAAGGTGGAGATAGATTTGGAACTTTTTAATGAAGGGGGGGATTGATCGTTTTGCTGCTAAGTTTGATTAGAAATTTTGAGTATGATGTGTGAATTCTGGTATTTGTTTATATTGTTAAAAGGTTTGTTTGTATTTTCTTTTGTTTTGGTAGGATTTATTTTTATAACTGATATATTTAATTTTGTCTGTCCACATACATGAATGACACTCATTACCTAATAATTGCTTTCTTTTGCAAATTGAACTCCACAGGCAAACAACTGGAAAGAAGTATAGTGTCAACTTCAGTTGATTTAATATATTGCATTATGTGTGTTAGTAAAAATGAATTCAGACGAATTATTAATTAACGTCACTGCTTGCAGATTTTCATTTGCTTTTATTGGTTGGAGAAACAGAAGATTGCATTAGTTATCAGGTTGATTACCTTTTACTTTCCTGAATAAAATTATTTTTAGTTGGTGTTCTTGATTTTTTTTGTTTGGATCTAGGAATGAAAGTTGGACAACAAAAATAAAATGTAGATGTATAAAGCATAAATTTATTTTTTTATCATGCTCTTGCCTTCTTTTGAAGATGAATGCAAGAGATTTGTCGAATTTTTTAATAGTACATAGTTATTACCTGAACATAACAAGTAAAACAAAATAATACCACTTAATAGTCATCTCTATGTACACAGTTTTGAGTTTAATTCGCAGTTGTGCTACATTTTCAATGCTGCTAGAGATCATTCCACTCTGAAGATAATTTGCTCGAATAACCTTATGACTTATTTTAATAGTGTTAAATATTGTTTTCAATATCCTTTTTAGATACTTATTTGTCTATATTTAAATGAATGGTTCCAATCTATGATTGTATTCTTTAATTATTGGTAAATCAGGTGATCAATAATCATATGTGTGATTCGACAGGCTGATCCTTTGCCAACTGGTTCTATTTCATTTGGAAGATTTGAAGTTGAGACATTATGTTGGGAAAGGGAATCGTCATTTTGCCAAAATAGGTACCTTGAAGAAGTTGAAAAATACTTAACACCCGGTTCTGTTACTCAAAAGAGAGCAATTTTAGAAGCCCATTTTAAGAAAAAACCACTTTTTCCTCAATATTCACTGGACAGTAAAAGTGCTCTGAATGTCAAGATACAAGAAATGGCAGCAAAAGCTGTTCAAATGAAGTTAAAGATCAAGAAATTAAACCGGAATCTTGTTGGTATAATGACTTTACCTCTGTCTCGGGTGGTCATGAAAGTATAGTGTTTGAACAAGTAATAGAAGTTTCTGTTCCACCATGTAACAACATGAGAGGGTGATAGATATTACAGGACAGGGAGATCACGCTAGAAATCCAGAAGATCAAATAATGAACAAAGACTCAATTTCTGAGCATGAGCCAGAAAACAAAACTGTGAATTAAAGCGGGCACTTGCTAATATAGGAGTAGTAGTTAAATACAAAATCTTTCATAAATGCTAGGTAAAGCTACTGTCTTTTCAATTTGGCTCACAATGTTATATAGATAGCTGACAGAGTTTTATCAATTTATCTAGGAATCCAGCAATTGGTCATTCTCTTATTCTTCTTCAATGCTTTACTGCACTATTTGGGATTTTGATGTCCAGCAGGCTTAAGTGTATGAAGATGATGGAGTAGTTTTGAGCTATGCACAATTCAGAATAAACTAGTTGCTGTGATAATTGTGTCTAAAGACAGGTAAAGAGAAAACGAACCTCCTGCTCATAATTTTAATTTTGTAGTGTTCGTCATTTTTCCTTTTAGACCAATATACTCTATTCTTCAGCATATATATGTCAGTTTGGGAAGAAAATATGAAAGTCGTAGGATTATTTTAGCCTCGCAAAGTTGAATGGGATTGGACTACTTACACAATTAATCATTTTATATTAGACGACGTAAACCACTGTAATACATATTACAGAAGTATTTTTATGTTTAACATAAAATCCCAAAGTAAAATACAAAGTGGGTCGGTAAAACATATGTAAATTCTTGTGTTATAAAACAAATTAATTTTCCACTAGATATAGAGAAATGTGAATCCATATTCCTATGTTGTAATAAAGAAATTGCCATTAAATTCATTTTTCCTCTTTGATTGGCTAACATTAGTTTTATAAGACGGATGCTTAGCCCGTTAAATTTTTCTTTTTCTTTTTCCTTCGAATTGCAGTGCCATGGTCCTTCCTATAGTACAAAGAACTTCTCCTGGTCAAGCCGTGCATTAGCAAGGTTATCATGATTGTAAAGTCGTTCCTGCTTACAACATGAGTCGTACACCTATTGATCATCTAGCTCCTGCAGCCACTCTCTATTCTCGTGTATAATTTGTTATTTCAATCTTCTTCAAATAATCTGTCTTCTGTTTCAAATACAATCTATATGTAGTATTTACTTAAGTTTTTTCAGCTAAAGGAACACAATATTGCTACTTTTTTAACAGTGTTAATGACGGTTGCAGGGGGATGGATGAATGAAAGGTTGTAGAAAGTTGCTCTGTGATGTGAGTGATTGCAGTAGATACGCGAGAGGCGTTTGGAAGTGCACTGCCATGTGGATGTTGGTAGTGAAGTGTTTTGCAGTTCTGGTTGTAGAGGGTGATATGTACAGGCAGGCAAGTTGCAATGGAATAGTGGTTAGGCTTGTGATTGCCGGAGGATGACTGTAGAGGTGTAACAGTGGTCTGGCTGTTCTTAGGGCGATGTTGTTTGGAGTTGCGATGTAGTAGCTATGTAGCAAGGAATAGCAATGTAGTGGAGTTTGAAATTGAAGACAATATGGTATTGAATGCAATGTGGTTGTGCAGGAGGGTATTGAATGGTATGAGAGGTTTGGTATGTAGCTGTTGTGGCAACAGATGGTACTGGCGTGGTGCACAGATATGTGCACAACAATTGCACAGGGGAAATAAAGATGGCACTGTTTTTTTATTTATTTTTTTAAATACCAATATAATTGCAAAAGAAATAACAATGTAACTGCAAAAGAAACGAAATAAATTTTTTTTTGTGAAATTATGTATTTCCTTTTAGTAATATTATGCAAAATATTTGATGTTAATCTTTTTGTTGGAATATATCGTATTATTTTGACATATAAGAACTTGATTAATATTGTTTGACTTTGTAATATGAATGAGATACTTGTTTTTTGAATTAAAGATGAATTATTTGATGTTAATCTTTTAGTTGGAATATGTATATGTGTAGGAAAAACGTATGAAATGTAATGTGTAAGAATGGCGTAGGGAAAGCGTAGGAAAACAAGACGCAGGGAAGACGTAGGTAAACGGATGACGAAGGAAAGACGTGGGTAACGAAAGAAGTAAAAATGTCGTAGCAAAATCGTAGGAATAACGAGGCGTATGAAAGACGTAGAGAAATCATGGCGTAGGAAAGACGTAGGAAACAACCCAACGATGGCGTAGGTAAAGCGTAGTTATTTTATTAGCTACGCAAGCTTTACCCACGCCAAAATTGGCGTAGGGGTTACGTAGTTAATGCATACCTACGCCCCGCCTACGCCATTTTGGCATAGGTAAACCGAAGTTTTCTTGTAGTGGAATGGTTAGCTAACAATAAAGGTAAGTTTTCTTTCAAGAAAACTTGGGAGCATATCAGAAACAAACAACCCACTGTAGATTGGCATAAGTGCATATGGAACAAGGTGAATAATACTAAGATGGCTATCTGCACATATTTTTCTATTAAAAACAGATTGCCAACTTTGGATATAATCAATAAATGGGGAAGAAATACTTCTTCACTTTGTTCCTTATGCAACTTAACAAATGAAACTGTTACTCATTTATTCTTTGAATGCAGTTACAGTTATTATATATGGAGCCAAATCAGAACTAAACTGAGCATGAGCAACAATAGCAGCATAGAGTTAAATCGAATTATAATGGATATCAACAAGCAATTCAGAAGCAAATCCCTTGAAAGAGATCTCGCGCACATTTTACCGACTTCCACCGTTTATCATATATGGAAAGAGAGAAATAATCGTACTCATAACAAATCAAAGTTGTCCAAAGAGCAAAGATGGATAATAAAGGAGAATGACAACAAAATCATTCTTCACAAGTCTAAGAAAAATGTCAGAGACCAAACCAGATTTGACTTCCTTACGGATTGTTGGAGCAAAGAGGCTGGCAGTAAGCATATCGAACTATATCTCCACAGCCTGAAGGCTTATCAAACTGATTCTAGCATTCTTCCCCGTATCAACCACGTCAACAACGAGCCTCTAACCATCAATCATCCTGAAGATGGCAATATTAGCTACAGATCTACAGATCTGAGTCGCGATGACACCAGATCTATAAATCTTAGCCTTACGAACCAAAACTATGACTTGAGAAACTACATTAGCTCAATCAAAGCCGATAGTATCATGAGAAACAAGTTTAACCAGTGTCTTTCGTACTGGGAAAGGGGAGAGAGCAGTAGAAACACGAAGACGAGAGAGATCTGATATATCGCTTTTGAGATTTTCTCGTCGCCATTGTTTCTGTCTTTGTTTGGTTTGTAATGTGTCGGCAACCCTAAGTTTGTTTAGGGTTTTGTTTCGGTGTTTCGGGTTTTCCTTAGGTTACCCGCTTATTTGTATTTTGGGCTTGGCCCTTTAACTTCTTTCAAAAAAAAAAGTACTACTGTCAATTTTTATTTAACTACAACTTGAGTGTATGTATATTTATAGTAATATTTGCGTTGTTAATAAGTGATATTAAAGTGGCCACTTGTGTATATTTAAACCCTTTGATAGACGTTGATGTGCTATTATCCTTTTAAAAGTCAGCGATGTCTAAATACGCAGACCAAACAATTCATCCTCTATATGAAACGAGTCATAAATCAATTGTAAATCTCAAAGTCTTAGAGAACGAAAAAGGATATTAGTGCTCTAATGACAACAATCGATCAAGAGATTTTAAGAGATGAGGAGTTGAAGAACATTTTCGACTCTGTTAATCTGGAAACTCAATCTCGGGATTTGCCCAAAAGAGCTGTGGAAGTAATTATTGTTCATAACGTCATAATGGTGTTAGGAAATTGTATGTAGTGACGTCAAAAAAGTGCTACTAAATTGTTAGACAGCAACGTCGGAAAGGCGTTACAAAACTGTATACACAAATTGTTAACAGCAAGTTACAAAAGTGTTACGAAACTGTTACAATTATGTTGCAAATTGCAGCAACAACAAACAAACTGTCATAGGCATATCGCAAAAATGTTATGAGTGGAAATGTGCAGTTAACAATTGAAGCACGTGCTGATTGTATAGTCCGAGTCCAGCATTTGAAAACTGTTTCCTTGAAACAATATTGCTCCCTCTACGGCGCTTAAGGATATCGGGCAATTGTTTCCCAAGATGAAACGGACGTTCCCTACGATGCTGTGCAACAATCGCAAGCAAAACAAACTCAAGAGAGTGTATTTTAAAAACATAGTGCTTTGAGGAGAAAGAAAATGCAGAAATCTTAATTATTTTTTCGCTGTTTTCCATCTGCCTATATATTGGCGCGGGGAGGTGCACCTATTCGGTAGTAGGTGCCTGTTCAAACGGATGTGACTGTTGGAAAGGTTGCGACTCTTTACCAGGCCGTGTGACCGTTTGAATTCGAACGGACAGAAATAAAAACTATTTAGTTTGAACAGCCACGCCAAGCCAACTACCAACTGCAAAGTGCTACGTGCCTCTAATATACCTCAAATGTCCATCCGCGTGCGCCACGGATGTGGGAGCGGGTTCAGGCATGGGCACGGACTTGGGCGCGCGCATGCTGGTTGGTGTGTTGCACCACCCGTCATGGCTTGTGTCTCTATTTGTCTATATGAATTGTCATAGTATCCACATATTAGTATACAAGCACAAATAGTTTATTTTATTTAAGATGTGGGACTATTCAACTTCCAAGGCAATTAATCCCTTCACATTCCCTAATACAACTCATTCATTTCTAACAATCCCCCACATGAATGAGTATTTGTTCAATTTGTTTTTAAAATTATGCGAAACATTTATCGTATTGGTTAAAGTAGCACATTAGCCTTGAACTTTCCTAGTGTTTATCCATTTGACTTACTGACAAATCAGTGGACTAGGTTGTTTTGAACTGTAAACCTTTTGTGTAAATCTAAAATAGACAACACACAATAAGTGTTTCTAATCCTCCTTGGTTCTCTTTTTGTGCTTGTTTTTGCCATGAACACCGGCTTGGTCTCCTAATTGGTTTGGAGAATTTGTCCTTACAATTCTCCTTGAAGCGGTGCATTCACGCTCACGTATGTGATTCTATAACGGGTATTTTCACAATACTCTACGTGATCTTATAATATTACCATGTATAGACATCATTAAAAGTGTCAAAACTTATCCTATTCTCCGTCGAGTAGTGCACTAACTTATCATAGAAATAGTTTGAATATTTATAGTGTTACTAAGTTTTATCTAAACTTAATTGTCCTTTTGAACCTAGATCTTGGGATCTCCAGTCAGCTAGGTGGGGTTTTCGTTTAAAGAAACTTTTAGTTTATGGGCCTTAACCCAATTCCCGTTGATAAGATATTAACCTTCTCTTTAGGTAAACCTTTTGTTAGTGGATCTGCAATGTTATCATTTGATCTTATATAGTCAATTGTGATAACCCCATTGGAGAGAAGTTGTTCAACAGTTTTATATCTACGATGAATATGTTTAAACTTGCCATTATAAAGCTTAGCATTGGCCCTATTAATAGCTGATTGGATATTGCGATTTCATGCTTATTGGAGGTACATGTTTTTACCAATTCGGAATACCTTTTAAGAAACCTTGAAGCTAATCTGCTTCTTCTGGGGCTTTGTCTAAGGCAACAAATTCTGATTCCATGGTTGATCTTGCTATACAAGTTTGTTTAGAGGATCTCCAAGATATTGCCCCACTAGCTAAGAAAACACATATCCACTAGTGGATTTGTATTTGATGAACTAGTTATTCAGTTTGCGTCACAATACCCTTCTATTAGAGATGGGTACCTATCACAATGTAGTCCATGACTTTGTGTATACCTTAGGTATCGTAGTACTCGAATTATTGCTTTCTAGTGATTCTTTCCCAGATTACTAGTATATCTGCTGAGTTTACATACAGCATATGCTATTTCAGGCCAAGTTCAGTTCATTATGTACATAATGCTGCCTAGTATACGAGAGTACTAAAGTTTATAAATATTATCACCATTATTTTTAACCCAATTTTGGTTCAAATCTATGGGTGTTTTGCTGATATTTATTGTGTTATTTAAACTTTCCAAGTATTTCCCCAATGTAATATGACTGGGACAACACATATCCTTGGTTGATTTTACGTATTTTTACACCAAGTATCACATCATCAATTCCCAAATCTTTCATATCAAATATGGCGGAGAGCATACCTTTTGTAGATTTTATTATCTCCTTGTTGCTTCCAAATATTAGAAGATCATTTACATATAGACATAAATGACATATCCTATATTTCTATGTTTAGAATAGACACATTTGTCGCGTTCATTTGTATGAAATCCATTTAATATCATATTTTCATCAAATTTTTCATGCTATTATTCAGGCACTTGTTTAAGCCCATACAGTGATTTTCTTAATCTACAAACTTTACTTTCATTTCCAGTTTTTAGGAAACCTTCAGGTTGTTTCATGTATATATCTTCTTTCGGTTCTCCATTTAAAAATGTTGTCTTTACATCCATTTGATGTATTTATAAATCGACTGTGGATGTGATTGCTATCAGCATTCTTATTGATGTTATTCTAGTTATTAGAGAATACATATCAAAATAGTCCAGTTGTTCCTTTTGTTTGAAACCTTAAACCACAAGTCGAGCTTTATACTTGTCTATTGAACCATCAAGTTTCAATTTCTTCTTAAATATCCATTTATTACCTAAAGTCTTGCATCCTTGAGATAAATCAACTAATTTCCATGTACGGTTTGCCATAATGGATTCAACTTCATTGTTAATAGCCTCCTTCCAATAAGGGGCATCGGTGGAGGACATAACTTGTTTGTATGTTAATGGATCGTCTTCTAACATAAATATGTAGAAGTCTGGACTAAAGGTTTATGATGACCTTGATCTTTTGCTTCTCCTCGGTTCCTCTTCTTGTTGATTAGCACTATTTCGTTGATCAATATTTTATTCAGTATTCTCAAAAGAATTGAGAATTGGAGATTTCAGTTTCCCTTGGTCTCTTTTGAGGATAATTTCAATACCCTATTTTAAAGGGTATACATGTTCAAAAATTCTAGCATTTTTCAACTCAGTGATGATATTTACGTGAATATCATCAATTTCGGATTTGTGTACCAAAAACCGATAAGCGGCACTGTTTTGTGCATATCCAATGAATAAACAATCAATTGTTTTTGGTCCAATTTTGACTTTCTTTGGTTTAGGTACCTCAACTTTCACAAGACATCCCCACACTTTTAAATATATGCAGGATGGTGGTCTATTTTACCAAAGTTCATGGGGATATTTAGATGTTATCTATCGTGTATCTTATTCAAAATATGGTTTGAAGAAAAAATAGCTTCTCCTCAGAAGTTATCTGGCAAGCCAAAACTAATTAGTATTGCATTCATCATTTCTTTAAGAGTTCTATTTTTCCATTCGGTTATCCAATTGGATTGAGGTGAATACGGAGCCGTAGTTTGGTGTATAATACCATGTTCGACGCAGAATTCCTCAAAGGGAAATTTATATTCTCCTCCTTTATGACTTCTTAAAGCTTTTATTTTCTTATTG
This sequence comes from Allium cepa, assembly GCA_030765085.1. NCBI lineage: Eukaryota > Viridiplantae > Streptophyta > Magnoliopsida > Asparagales > Amaryllidaceae > Allium > Allium cepa. The sequence goes on from CM060934.1 coordinate 133,041,218, forward strand.
AGTTGATTTTCAACTTCTGCTTTATACCGTTTAAACACGTCGAATGCTTCGTCCTTACTTCTAAAGAGATACACATAACAATACCTTGTACAATCATCAATGAAGGTAATGAAATACCTTTTTCCACCTTTAGTTTGATATATTTTTAAGTCATATACATCTGTGTGCGTTAGCTTTAAAGGTTCAGTTTCTCATTCAACATGAAGAAACGGGGTTCTTTTCAATTTTGCTACTGCACAAACTAGACATTTATAGTTGGAATCTATGTTCCTTTTAAGTATAAAATCTAGATTAATAAATTTTCATAAGGTATCGAAATTTGCATGGCCTAATCTAGAATGCCATATGTCAGAGGAATCGACAATATAAGCAGAAGATTTAATTTTATTCATATCATTATTTGGTACAATAGTGGTTACATTGCCTTAAATAAACCATCACAAACATATCTTCTTCCTACATACGCTACGTTCTTTGGCAACACAAACTTATCAGACACATAAGTGAGTTTGAAGCTATGCTTACTAAGCAGCGATCCGGAAATCAGGTTCTTGGGGATCTCTGGAACATGAAGAACAACTGCCAAAGTTAGTTCTTTTCCAGAAGTCATTTTCAGTATAATTTTTCCTTTGCCTTCTACTTTTGATGCGGATGAATTACGCATAAAAAATCATTCGTCCTTGATAGCGGTTTTATAGGTTGTAAATATCCACTTAATTGCACATATGTGTCGTTTGGCTTCTGTGTCTACAAACCATTTTTTCGACTCGCCGACAAGGTTGCATTCGGACTCTACTATACATAAGTCCATATCAGACACGCTTTCTAAGATGTCAGCCATGTTTGCTTTTGATTTCTTTCTCTTAGGTGCATGACATTCGGGGGCTTTGTGTCCATTCTTTCCACAATTATGGCATAAACCCTTAAATTTCTTTAATTTCTTAGGAGGATGCTCACGTTTCGTTTTGTTGGGTTTCTCTGACTCGACTACCTTTTCCTTGGCAACCATGGCATGAAAGTCTTTTTCTCAGATTTTCAGTTATCTTCCTTAATCCACAATCAGATTACAAGTTTCTCCATTGTCATCTCCTTGATGCTTGTGCTTAAGGTAGTTTTTGAAATCTTTCCATGATGGAGGAAGCTTTTCAATTGCAGCAGCAACCTGAAAGGATTCGCTTAGAGTCATTTCTTCATCGTGCGATTGATGAATGATGACTTATAATTCTTGAATCTGGTTGATAACGGTCTTTGCATCAATCATTTTGAAGTCATGGAATTTCCCTGCTATGAATTTCTTCATGCCTGCATTTTCGGTTTTGTACTTTTCTCGAATATCATCCAAAGTTCTTTGGAAGTTCGAGCGGTACAATATACATTGTACATGCTGTGGTCGAGCCCATTTAATATGTAGTTCTTACACATAAATTCAGAACTCTTCCAAACACTCAAGGCTTCGACTTTTGTTGCATCGGGTTCCAGTTTTTTGACTATGGGAGCATCTTCTATAAGAAACTTTGCAAGGCCCAAAGTTGTCAAGTAAAATGGCATCTTTTCATGCCAGTGTTTGAAGTTCATCCCTGTGAACCTTTCGGGCTGTTCTCCATGAGACAGCGCCATTGTTGGAACCATACTTATAAGCAGAATAGTAAACATAATCCGAGTTGGTGTAGAATTATTGCTTTCATGAGACATTTTCGTCTACAAAAACAGCCAACAATAAGTGAATATTGTTTTAAGATTGTTGTTCGTAACGTCAGAAAAGTTTTACGAAATTGTTATACAGTAACGTCAGGAAAGTGTTACTAAATTGTTAGACTGCAACTTCAGAAAGGCGTTACGAACTTGTATACACAAATTGTTAACAGTAATGTTACAAAAGTGTTACGAAACTGTTATAATTATGTTGCAAATTGAAATAATAACAAACAGTCACAGCTACGTCGCAAAAATATTACAAGTAGAACTATGCAGTTAACAATTAAAGCAGTAAATAACACCGATTGTATTGTTCGAATCCAGCATTTCAAAACTATTTCCTTGAAACAATATTGCTCCCTCTACGGCGCTTAAGGATATCCACAGTTGTTTCCCAAGATGAAACAGACCTTCTCTGCGATGCTGTATAAAAATCACAGAGCGAAACGAACTCAAGAGAGTGTATTTAAGAACGGAGCGCTGTGAGCAGAAAGAAAATGCAGAAATCTTAATTACTTTTTCACTGTTTTCTGTCTACCTATATAGAGGCATGGTGAGGTGCACCTATTCGGTGGCAGGTGGCTGTTCAAACGGATGTGACTGTTGGAAAGGTGGTGGCCCTTTACCAGGCGGTGCGACCGTTTGAATTCGAATGGACAGAAATAAAAACTATTCGGTCTGAACAGCCACGCCTAGCCAACCGCCAACTGCAAAGTGCAAAATGCCTTTATTGCCTCATAATCCCATTCGCACATGCCGCTAACGCGGGTGTGGGTATGGACGTGGGCACGTACGTGCGGGGCGTGTGGGGTGGTGAGTTGCACCACTCGTCATGTCTTGTGTTTCTATTTGGCTATATGAATTGTCATAGCGTCCACATCTTAGTATACAGACACAAATGTTTTATTTTATTCTAAGATGTGAGACTATTCAACTTCCTAGGCAATTAATGCCTTCACATTCCGCAATACAACTCATTCATTTCTAACAGTATTTTCAAAAGAAGTTCTTGCTCTTCTTATTTCTGAAGAAATATAACTGGAACCTCAAATGGCATGTAGTAGATTTCCAACCGAGTTTAAACAAAAATAAGAAATAGAGAATGGGAGGAACAAGGAGCATAAGAAACGGTATATACTAACATAGATTTGTATATATACACATAACAGTTGGATGGTTCTAAGTTTAATGTTCATTGCTTTCTATATATGCACAAGGAGCTAAAAACAAATGTATGTTGTAATTTGATAAATGAACATAAAACTTGTGGATTCGAAGGTCATAATTACAAGAGCGCCACATTATAATGGCCATCAATGGAGAATATATAGTCAGAAGGCTATTTCTAATTCTAATCATCCAAGGTAATATCATTAACTTTACTACCTTGCTTCTGTTTTAGGAAATTTGTCAATATATGTGTCTACATATATAGTGCATTATGTAAACTCAGATAATGTAAAATTGATAAATAATGCAATCGTATAGGACATTTACATGCATAAAGAAGATCAAGCTTTCCTTCCAAGAAAACAAGTGCAACAACCAAACAAGACGTCGAGCTGTGGGATTCTCCAACGTTCCAAGTCGTTTATGAGAATGAGCACTCATGCACTTCAACAAAAACAGATGATCAATACATTTTCTCTTACCAATGACACTGATTATTGAGAAGACCCGACTTTCTACACCCAGAAAATCGCATCATCTTGAAGAAAGAAAGGGATAGAAGAAGAAAAGAAAGAGAAAGAAGAACACAAACAACATCAGAGAACTCACAGCGGAACGAATAAAATACAATATATCTCATAAAATATTACATAGTATTTCATTACATCAGAGTACACAACTTAAACAACAGATAATAGACAGTTAAAAACTTCTGTCTAACTATACAACTCAAGAACAACAGATACAGGCACAACATACACAGCGGAATCAATATATATCTACACGTCGAAGCCTCCTGCTCCATTACTCCTCCAGAATTCGTCAAGCTAACCTAATCCACTTGACTACTCATACATAATATGAGTACCCAAGAGTTTAATAAAACAGAAAATAAACACTCGGGTCAGACAGGGGTCTGGTGTGAGTAAACGGGTTAAAATTGCTTAACTTTAGAAAAACCTTTGAAAAGAAAAGGTATCACGTAAGACTTCCCACACATAAACATGGAAAAGTTTTTACCTTACGCTAACCATAACATTTGATAGGAAATCCAGTGATATTATAATAGTGTCTAGGGTTTTCAAGTAAATAAGAAATAGCCGAAATTGTTACATGATTAAATTCCAGCTACTAGCCACAAAAGTGGGTAATACAATCAAAACCGTAAAGTCTCGTAGGGAAAATGGGTTTCCAACAATGGCAGGGCTACTGGGGTACCGTCCGTCACAGTACGTGGCCTAGATCAACGTACCAAGGAGTACTCCCACTCCCCTGCAACACAAGGCCAGAACCATCCCTTACTAGACAGTCCCGAACAAGACAACCCCGCAGTTGGCCGCGACCCAACTGCCCACACGGCCGAATAAAAAGGGACTTCTAGACAGGGGAAAATCTTGCTCTCCAGTGGGAGCTACCCACGAAGCCTTGCTGCACCTCCCCTGTTTTAGCCATTCCCGGTTGATGAGGCTTGAGGTTACGATTACCTTTATAGGACACATTATCTTAGAATGCTCATCGTCCACCTGACGATATGCTGAAAGCATTCAATCCATACAAGTTCGTTCCGGGTTCGAACGAAACCGAAGGCACTATCTCGTTGCACTCATTATTGGAATCACCCCCAGAGTCAACGACCATAGCCCTTGCACTCTGATTCACCATCTCGAATCTATAAGCACTATTCCGTCAAACTCATTACGGAATCACCCACAGAATTATACTGACGTATAGCCCTTACACCTCGAGTCTTCACTTGCTCCACTTAGATTCACATCCTAACGTTTAATTGGAATCGGTGTGGTTTTCGGATTCCAAATATGGAAATCCGATCCCGGTCTCACCAACCAAACGCCATTTTAATGTCCAAGTTGTACTTAAGGGTTTAAACAATTAAACTTAAATTCAGGATGATATAAATAGATAAATCATATTATCACAAGAGATAATTCATATCAATATTTATCTACACAAAATAGCATATCATATAACAGATATATCCAAATCATCCAGTATCAAACCAATAACAAACATCCAATATCAACCAATTATCAATCTCCAAATATTGATCATCCAATATCAAACAGTTAACCAATATTAATCAATCAACCCATATTAATCCAATATCCAATATCAATCATCCAAGATCAATCATTCATTCATAACAGAATAGATTAACTCTTAATCACTTGGATTACTTAAATCTTTCTCATTTATTTATTCCAAATAAATAAATTAATCATCTCTAATGATCTTCTTTAATTAATCTTCCTTGATTAATTATATTTAATTACATTTAAGTAATTATCCTTAGCCTTATTCAGTAATTAATCCTTTAATTACTATCATTAATTAAAATAATTAATGATCCTACATTAATTAATTAACTATAATTAATTACATTAATGCTTAATTAATTACAATTAATTAATCATATTTAAATTAAACACTTATATTAATCAACCTTGACTAATATCCTTAATCACATTAATTAATGATCTTATTAATTAATAATTACTTTAATTAATTAAATAATTAACTTATAATTAATCAACTAATTAATCCTAATTAGTAATTAACAATCTGTAATTACTTATCTTAATTACTTCTTAATTAATTATATTAATCCTTGATTTATTAATCTAATTCTTAATTACTTCATTAAGTAATTATTAACCAATTTAAATCAATAATTAATCCTTAATTAATTACTTTAGTAATTAATTAATTACACTTAGCAATTAACCTTAATTTAATCTCATTCATTAATTAATTAATCACATTAATTAATTAACTAAAATAAATTAAGTAATTAACTCTTAATTACTTACATAAGTAATTACCTCTAATTACTTTCATTAATAAGTCTTAATTACTTTCTTAATTAATCACTTAACTAACAATTATCTTCATGATAAAAAAAATTCTTAATTCTTTAATTAATTAATCACTTCATAATTAATTATCTTTAAAACAATTATATTAATCAATTCTTTAATTGATATCATTAAGTGATTCCAATAATCACTTCAACTAATTACTTCATGAATAATTATCATTAATTACTTCCATAAGAATTATCATTCTTAATTACATTCAATTATTAAACATTAATTACTTCATTAAGTAATCATACTTAATTAATCCATAATTAAGTGATTATTAAATAAATAATTAACTAATTATTTAAAATTAATTAAACAATTAATTAATTAACTTCTTATAATTTCAAAATCATAAAAATAACCTTATTTGAGGATAAGGCATTTAGAAATCAATTTCAAAATTCAAAACATTTTAAATAATCTAATTTCAAACTTATTCAAATAAAATAAAATCTGAAACATTAGTTATTAAAACCTTACTTTAAAACTTACTTAAAACTTTGATTTAATACCTTAAATTCAAAACACTTCTTTTTAAATTGAATTTCTAAATTTAATTAAATTAATTACTTCCAAAAAGAAATCATTTTTAAACAAATTTAAATTTCCAAATAAATTCAATTACACCTATAAAGTTTGATTACTTTATTTCAAAGGACAAACTTAAACTTGTAAATTTATTCTCTTTTGTAAAATCTTAACATTGATTTTATTTATCAAAGATAACAGGTTAATTCTGTAACTAAGCTTCTTACAACACATAACCGAAAGCACCACCTAAACCCGAGTCAAACACTCCAACTTCACGCGACATCCCCGAAGAAAAACCCAAACCTCCCTGCTTCGAGACAGACGCGATAAAACGCGAGAGCTAACCCGAGACAAGCGCATCTTCCCCAAATCCTGTCCCCAACCCCAACTGTGCACGAGAAACGGTTCATATGCACCCCTACCGCCGACCTCCATTGACCATCGCGACGACCTTCCACGGTCCCAAACCCTCATGCGAGTACTCAGATGAACCCAGATTGAAGAAAACACCATGCGAGCAAAAATTCGATTATTAGCTCGAAAATCAGAAACAACAACGACCCCTAAAAACCCATCGCCGTTGATGAACTCGCCACCAGCCCCTCCGTTACTTCCACCAGAACATCACCGCATCACCAGGGCACTACTCCCCACCTCGTGAACTCCACCAATCCACCACCGGTCATCGCGAATTCCCCTATAGCCGAGCCGAAACCCAATAACAACTAAACCCCAATTTCTTCAATTCCCAACAAATTATTCATTGAAAAAAATTAAAAGCATTTTTCCTATAATCTACAACATACAGGCTAGCTACAATCCAAGAATTAAATCCAATTATCAAGTATAACATCCACAGTTCCTAAAAATTCCTAAATCCTTCAAAACAAAAATTCTACTTCAATACTCAATTAAAAATTGTGATACCAGTTCTAAAAATCATATCTTTACTATTGTAATCCAGATATACATTCAAAATTAATGTTTGAAATCATAAATTTTTGTCCAAAGTTTGATTATTACTGTAAATTTGAAAAAAATGAATAACTAATTTATTTAAAATCCTATAACCATTTTTAGATGATAACTCACTTGATTTCAAACATCTTTCATTAACAAATCACAGTCCAATTCGTGTTAAAAATCAAGTTATTGGGATTTTGAAGGATTTGAAACTGTTTTACCAAAACACAGTAACCATTCTAAATTTTCCCAGTCATTCAATACATCCCATTTCAACATGCATTCAATTTAAAACAAGTATGTCCTATAATCATTATGATATAATCACAAAATCAAGATTAATCAAGAATCAAACTGTTTTTTAAAAAAAACATTTACTCACCTTATTTAAGCAGAGCAGAGAACTTCAATTCCCAGGCTTGAACTATAGTCCAGAAAATGCATTTGCTTGCTGTTTAAGTTGAATGTATGCTTACAGATTGTTATTAAAACTTGCTGAAGAATTTCATTTTGACATGCAGTTTGATTGCAGATTTTAGAAATGCAGACTTCCCCTTGAATTTGCAGTTGAACTTCCTTCTAGCTGCAAGTTGATATTGGTGCTTTAATTGCTGATTAAAACTTTGTTGTTGAACTTGATTATTTGAAATGCAAGTTGATGTTGAGAAGAACCTTAATTTGCAGGACTTTAATTTCAGATTTGAATTCAAACTTCAGATTTGAAGTTTGTTGATATGAAGAATTTTGCTTTTAATTACAGGTTTGAATTGCCTTTGGTTTAGATTTCAGATTTTAGAAAGTAAATTTTCTGGTTTTAGTTAAGAAAAACAAACAAAGAAAAGTGTCATGTTTTTATTAAAATTAAAGAAAGTAAAGTTTTAAAATAAAGACACATGTAAATAAATCTTACACTTGTCATACAATACTCAGTTATCTTACATGTGTTTTTAAGGTGATGTTAATATGTTACATATGTCTTGCATATTTTTAATTAATTTTTCATTTAATTTAAATGTAATATATACTTACATATAATTTACTTTATAAATAAATACAAGTTTACCTTTAAAAGAAATATTCTAATATTAATAAAAATGCAAATAATTCTTATACATATATTTTAAAATCTAAAACATTTATATATATATATATATATTTATAATCATTTATATTTAGGTACTTTAAAGAAAACAAAACTTTGTTTAAATCCTTTAAAGCTATCATATTCAAAACAACAATTATCTTATAGTTTTGAAAACAAATTTGAATATATCTTTAAATTAACTTTTGAAAAATATTAAGTTTTAAAACAAAGCTTTAGATTAAAATATCCATTCATATATAAATTATTAAGGGATTAAATTTCAAACAACCCAAATTATAACATATACATACATATATATTACAATTTGTAAATTAATCTTAATTTAAAACAAAAGCTCTTCTATTCACAATATATATCAATTTTATATATATTATAAATAGAATAAAAATTTAATTAGCTTTTGAATAATTCTTATCTATTTTAAATTGTCAGAAAGATATTTATCACAATTATCAGTTTAAATATTTATTACCTTTTAAAAAGAAGAAACTTATCAGTTTAAATTAAAATTATAAAGAAAAATTATCAAACCAGTTAAATTATTAACACAGATTATTAAATTCTTATTTCCCTAAATTCCGGGTCGTTACAATTATGCTAATAATCAATCTAACTTCATTCTATTTGATAATAGTAAGAGATCAACATACTTGAATAATGACAATATCTTCAAGATCAACATACTTGCATAAATCATAAAATGTTCAAGTTATTATATGAATCAAACTGCAGAGTGAATATTGAAGAAGACATTAATGGTAGTGGTTATTTGGGGGAGGTGATCAATTTTACTATGAGCTTTCCGTTACTACCTATTTATGATTATGGATCTGATTGCTACCACGGCATAGATTTTATTTTGAGCACAGTATTATAAATTCATTTTTTTCCTTTTCTTTTAAATGATATAGGCAAGTGTCAACCAACCTTGGCATGGTGATCTCATTTTAATTTCTGATTCTTTTGAGAAAATTTATGATCCTAATGTTTTGATACTAGAGTTCATAGCCATAAAATTTAAATTCAGATGGACAAGGTGACATGGCCTTTTTCTCATATGAAGTTATATACATTGAAAAAAAAAGGTTGTGTAGTAACAACGTCAAACATATTTACCAGTTTGTACTTATATTCCCATCTCATAGAAGTTGGTTTAATTTTGCTGGTGCATATCTATGCTCGGTTTCTTTTCCTTTCTGAACATTCATAAACTTGAATCTAGAAAGAAGCACTATGAAACATAATATGTAATCCACAACAATGGATTAAGAATTTGCATATATGTTTTGAGAAATCCTAACTCGAGACTACTCAAATAAAAACTCTAAAGCATAGTGGAAAACGAGATAGTGGTAAGAAGTGTAAAAACAACCAGTTAATATATCAATTCAAAACGCAATCCAATCCAAAACAAATCATAATATCTAAACAAGCGATAAATAATCAAAACAATAACGATAAAATAAATCACACACCGATTTATAGTAGTTCTACTAATGTCTTGTTAGTATACATCCACTTTGAACGAGAACCTTTGTTAGTACCAATGAGAAGAGTACAAAAGATTGATTACAATGATCAAAATTCTAATAGAATTGATTTGTGGAGAAGAGAACCGAAGAAAATAAGGGTTAGATAAACCTTAATTAATGGAGGACAAACCCTAGATTAAACCCTTAATCTACTTCCGTCTCTGAATCCTAAAAATAGCTTATTTAGGAGAGTAGAAAATCTAGGCAAAACTACAGAAATGCCCCTCCTAATATCACAAATCTTCACACTAAAATCCGAGCTTAAAATAAGCTGAAAAATGTCACAGACGTCTATGACTTTATGATAGACCTCTGTCACTTTATGACAGAGGTCTATCATATGTTTCAGGAAATCATCACTCGAAGCCACAAACATCTGTCACAGAGTGACAGACGTTTGTCCAAATTCTCGGGTTCCAAACCCTGAAGTCACAAAAGTTTGTCACTTTATGACAGACGTCTATCGCCTAATGTTGGCCACAACAATCACTTACTTCACCATATTTTCCTCTTCCAAGCTCCAATTTTTGAACCATTTTCACCGTTATAAAGCTACTTTCAATCTTTTCAATTCTCCATTTAGTGTCGTCAAAATTCAACACTCCACCTAGACACTATATCATCTAACTCCAATGGTACCATACCATCATCAACAACCGATAACACCAACTATCATCACTTCTACCTTCAGCCAAACATGAATGCTTTCCCAATGAGCATCGGCAAAGCCATCGTCCATTGCACTCCATCAATGAGCTCAGACAAATCCCCTGCCCGCTAATGAAGTGTTGAAAACATCCAAACCGTAAACCGTCTCACAAAAGACTAAAGTGCAAGGAGTGTAAAGTAGCACTCATCAAGAAGATAGAATTACAATCTCTCAGTGATACTCTTCCTTATCCATAATCAAGCTCCTCCCTCAACCGTGCCACCCCGTGGCACCTAGCACTTCAACAAGCGAATCGAGTTTGAGTAATGCTCGAACTTCCCAATCGGCAATACCTTAGTGAACATATCCGCCACGTTATCCTTTATGTGCACTTTTCGAAGATATACTTGCTTATCTTCATCCATAACTACTAGAAATGACTCTCTCACTTCAATATGGTTAGTCCGGGAGCTAAATATCAAATTCTCCGCCAAGTGAATAGCACTCGAACTATCACATCGAACATCGATACTATTATACCCATATCTCAAGTTCCACAACACTCGCCTCAAGTAAAGATCCTCTTTTGCCGCCTCCACCGTGGCTATTAACTCCACCTCCATAGTGGATAAAGAAACTACGGTTTTCAATCATGATCTCCAACTTATGGTCGTACCACCAAGTGTGAAGACATATCCAAAAGTTGATTTTTCTTTGATCCCTATCACTGGCATAGTACGAATCACAATAATCAACAACTTTCTATTCTTTCCATCACTACCGCCAAAAACAAGACCATGAGATAGTGTACCTCTAAGGTATCACAATATAAGTTTCATCGCTTCCCAATGCGATTTTCTTAGATTAGCCATATACCGACCAACCATCTCGATGGTATTTGCAATATCGGGCCTTTTACGTACCATAACATACATTAAGTTTTCAAATGCACTAGCATATGGCACCTTTTCCATATAAGCCTTGTCTTTCTCCAAGATAGGCAATCCCTTACTAGAAGCGCTTTTTCAAGATCCTTCATTTCGAACTACGATTTCAACTCAGTTTTAACTTATTGATTTCATTCTTATCCTTAGAAGCAATGAGCATGTCATCCACATAAAAGAGTAAATACACCCAACAATCATTTTTAAACTTCTTGAAATATACAAAAGCATCCTTGATGCTTCTATCAAAACCATTTTCAAGCACAAAATGATCAAATCTATTATACCATTTCTAGGTGATTGCTTTAAACATATATTGATTTCTTTAACTTTCAAACCAAATTTGACTTACCATCCACAACAAAACCTTTTGGTTGGTCTATGTAGATGTCTTCATTGAAGTCACATGTAAGAAGGCGGTTTCCACATAAAGTTGCTCCAACTCCAAGTTGTGAATAGCAACTATAGAAAGTAATATCCGCATTGAAGTATGGGGCGTACAACCGATGCAAATATCTTAACATACTCCTTTTCCTTCCTTTGTGCAAACCCCTTAGCCACTACCTAGCTTTGTATCTCCCATTATCCTTCACCTTGTATATCCATTTGCACCCAATAACACGATTTCCTTTAGGAAGTGGAACCAATCCAAAGTTTGATTCTTCAACAACGATTGCCTCTCTTCCTCCATGGCCTACAACTATCACTCGACTCCATGATGTCACCAAGGTCCATCGGCTCACCTTGGACTACATGAAAAGCATGGTCCAAATTATCACAAAAGCTAAGATAGTTCCAATCACCATATCTTTCGGGTGGCCTTATACGACCCACCTGACTAGCAATACCATCACCGAAACTCCTTTCGGCTCCACATTGAACCGAATCCTTTCTAGAATCATGTACATCACCACACTACTAGAGGAAACCTTTGGACTATGTAATATTACATCAACCTCCCTACTCACAAGCATCTTCAACTATTCTACTCTCTCTGCTGCTTGGACAAAATGCGGAAATAACTTCCTTTTCCTTTGATTCACCATGGACCAAATTTAGAACATCCGATGAGCTCTCATTCTCCTTGAACAAAGCCGACTCATTAAAAGCAACATGATGAGAGTTCACAACATTCTTTGTTTATGAATTCTAAATCTGATAGCCTTTTACTCCATCCGTATAGCCAAGCAAAATCCCCTTGAAAGCTCTAGGTTCAAACTTAACATTTTTTGGATCATGCACATAAATTGGACTACTAGATACACGAAGATAACTCAAGTCAATGCTCTTTCCCTTCCACACTTCCTCCAGAATTTTGTTACCAATAGCCGTGCATGGAATTCAATTAATAATATGCACCACGGTTGATAAAGCTTCGGCCTAAAATTCCTTGGACAAACCCGAGGTCAATATCAAGCATCAAATTTCCCAAGTAGAGTACGGTTCATCCCCTCTGCAACACCATTCGACTGTAGGTCTTCCGGTGTAATAAAATGCTTCCTAATACCATGATGCTTGCAAAACTCCAAGAACTCTTCGGAAACATACTCTTCACCATTGTCGAACCTTACAACCTTCAAAGACTTGCCACTCTTATTCTCAAGAAGAGCTTTCCATGCTTTGAACTTTGCAAATGCCTCCGACTTAGCCTTCATTACATACACCCATATCTTTGGAGAAAAGTCATCAATAAAAGAAATATAATAGCGAGCTCTCCCTAAAGAAGCTACCGGTGTCAGTCCCCAAACATCCATGTGAACATACTCAAGAGCCTTTCTCGAATCATGTTTTCCCTCACCGAATGATACTTTTTTTGCTTCCTCATGACACATTCTTCGCAAAACTCTAGTTTGTTGAAACTCTTTCCATCGATCATCTCCCTCTTTCGAAAAATATCCAAACTCCATTTCGAGACATGATCTAACCTTAAATGGCATAACCTAGTCGCATCCAAACCACGAGAACTATGAACTCCCATACAAGTTTCACCTTCTATAGTCACACCTTGAAGCAAATAAACACATGAGTCATATCACCTTTCATCACCACAAGCACACCCTTGGAAACCCGCAAGCTATCACTCTCAATAGTGATCTTACAACATAAAGAATTTAGCTGTCCAAAAGAGATAAGAGACTTCCAAAGTCCCAGAACATAGCCTACATGAGTGAGAGTACAAACCACTCCGTCAAACATTTGAATTTACATGGAACCAATGCCTTTCGACTTACAAATAGCACCATTACCCATAACAATTGAATTTCCTTCTTTGTTTACATAAGAAGAAAAAAAATTCTATTCAGTGTCATATGATAAGACGCTCCTGAATCGAGCATACATTTGCTACTCGAAACATCCGATGCTACCGCCGTTAACACATCTGCATCTCCCTCACCAACTCCACTCTCTACTGCTAAAGATGAAGATGCTACTTCCTTCTTTTCCTTCTCCTTGTCCGGACACTCATTCTTCCAATGATTGGGCTTCTTGCAAATATAACACTTGCCCTTTCTTTCCTTCGACTTTCCTCTCCAACTGGGGTTCCTTGATTTAGAAGTCCCACGGTTCTCCTTCTTCACATATCTCTCATTCTCCATATATAAACCTTTACAGCTACTAGCACCACTACTTCCATTACCCAACTCCTTTATTTGATCCAACAACTTCTCTCTAAGAAAACCCATTTTGACATCATCTAGAGTCAAAGTATACCAGCTATGGATCGAACTATTGAGAAACCCGTATAACGGTCCGGCAAAAAACACAACAATATGATCACCTTTTTCTCTTCCTCAACCTTCAAATCTATCGCCTTCATCTTCATTAGAAAATCATCAAAGGTATTCAAGTGCGCCTTTAACGAAGTACCTTTCTTCATCTTATAGGTGAAGAACGTTCGAAACAAGATCAAACGATTAACTAGTGACTTCTTCATATACAACTCCTCAAACTTGTCCTAAATACCCTTAGCGGTAGTCTCACCATTAATTTCAGAGATAAAGTTCTCCCCCAAAGCAAGTTGAAGTGTAGTGAATGCCTACTCTTCCATTTCCTCTCTCTCAACATCCAAGATGTCTGCCGGTAACAAATGTGTGTCAAACACTGCCCGATGCACTCTATTTCAACTAAGAACCGCTTTCATCTTCCATTGCCACTTTTCAAAATCATTATTGCCATTCCACTTTTCTATTACCAATATTGATCCTGAAGCTGCATACGATCCATGTACATAAGGAGCTACACCACTTGGATTAACCTTTGAAGAACTACTTGAGGTATTATCTAATTTTGGTATTTTTACAATTGCCTACCAACACCAAAGCTTCGATACCAAATGTTGTGAGAAATTCTAACTCGAGACCACTCAAATCAAAACCCCAAAGCAAAACGGAAAATGAGATCGTTATAATAAGTGTAAAAACAACCAATTAATATCTCAATCCAAAATTCAATCCAATCCAAAACCAATCACAATATACAAACAAGCAATAGATAATCAAAGCAATAATGATAAAATAAATCATAAACCGATTGACAGTGGTTCCACTGTCTTGTTAGTGTACATCCACTTTGAGAAAGAGCTTATATTAATACCAATAAGAAGAGTACAAGAGATTGATTAAAATGATCAAAATTATAATAGAATTTATTTTTGGGGAATTGAATTGAAGAAAATTAGGTTTAGATAAAGCCTAATTAATGGAGGATAAACCTTAGATTAAACCCTTAATTTACTTCCATCTCTGAATCTTGAAAATAGCTTATATATGAGAGTAGAAAACCTATGCAACATTTCGTAATTGCCCCTCTGAATATCATAAATCTTCACACCAAAATTCGGGCTGAAAATAGGATGAAAAATGTCACAGGCGTCTATCACTTTATGACGGACGCCTGTCATATGTTTCAAGAAATCATTCCCTGAAACCACAAAGGTCTATGATAAAGTGACAGACGTCTGTCCAAATCCTTGGGTTCCAAACCCTTAAGTCAAAGAAATCTGTCACTTTATGACAAACGGTTGTTGCCTGATACTGGCCACAATACTCACTTACTTCACCATATCTTCCTCCTTCGAGCTCCGATTTGCGAATGATTTTCATCGTTATAAAGCTACTTTCGACCTCTTCAATTCTCCATATAGTGTCATTAAAATTCAATAGGTTATATGCTAAAAAGACAACCTGAAGGAACATCATGTAGACTACTTAGTATAAATACTTGGAGCTAAAAGCAAGTGATTATATTTCCACTTAAGTTCAAATGTGATTATATTTTCAACCAAAAGACATTACTCTTGTGTGTGTGAAGGTGTTTAGCGTTTTAATTTTACTTTAACACCAACCCACTCTTAGCCTCACCTACTCCGGAGTTTTTACTTTTCTGCCTGCTTTGATAAGATTGATACTGTAGTTGCTCTAGACACAATACTGATCTGAACAAGCTTTTGCTTCCCGTAATTCTAATACTAACATCTGCATTAGAAGAAATAAAATATCAATTGACGATAAAACTTCTTCAGTGTTATAGTTCTAGAAATCGAACATGTAATAATATATAGATCCATGAAAATTGAAGGCTAGATCGATATATTGGCTTGATTAAAGTATGCCTACATGGGAAAATTTTCCACAGTGAAGAATGAGATATCAAAATTTCCTAATACTATTTTGCAATGTTTCGTGAACAAATAAATAAAGTTTCATCTACATCCGAGCTGGAACGAAAAAGATTTTGCTAATTGACTCATATCTAACCTCCTATATCGGACCTACCAAGATGAAATGATGAAGATTTAGAATTGTTAGTGATGAAAAATGTAGTTGGGAAGTCATGTTATAAAATTCAAACGGATGGACAAAGAAGCCGGAAGGTGTTGAGGAAGAATCAACACAAAATAGAGGGAAAGAGGAGAGTGGTGGTCAGGGACTCGGGCCTCTCTTATTTCATAAACCTAGAACTCCGTTTCGCTTCAAACTCCATTCTATCTTCTTCCCTATCCACTCCATCACCATAAGCCTCTCTAGATGAGCGAATACTATGACGATTCTATCTAAACGAGTCCCTTTTCTCCCTCTCTGAATTGATAAACCAAGCTAATCTAGACATGTTAACCCTTTTATCTTTAAGGATCGAGATAATTATGAAGTTAAATTACTTTATGGAAGTATTTCCAGCAATATTATTCAAATCTTGAATCAGTAGGAGTTCCATTCCACCTACAATACCTATATACATCTAACATTTAGGGATCTTCTTTCCACCATTATCGAAGATCCATCGAAAAATAAAGCCATATTTCTCATTGTATTCCAAGATATTAACTTGTACGTCAATCAAAATATAGTAAGGATCAAAATTAAAACTACAAAGTGAAATTACATACAATTAACTATCGATCCACTATTAAAATTGTTGTGTCCATTGCTTTTGTTTATCTTAATTTTCTATTCATTTATGTTTATACCAATTTTGTCTATTATTTTAGGCCTGTGATTGCTATATAACGA
This sequence comes from Allium cepa, assembly GCA_030765085.1. Taxonomy (NCBI): domain Eukaryota; kingdom Viridiplantae; phylum Streptophyta; class Magnoliopsida; order Asparagales; family Amaryllidaceae; genus Allium; species Allium cepa. Next base: position 133,058,199 of record CM060934.1, read on the forward strand.
TTAATCATCTTAAGAGAGGCCTCAAATCCATAATAAATTAAGTCTAGAATCATGCACCAGATGTTACGCTCTTCTTAGATCTATCTTTGATATGTTCGAGCATTTTTTACGTATATGTTTTTAGTGCTTTCATTGAGAACTCCTTTCATATTACTTGGCAGTTTAACGATTTGATATATCCGACTGGGAAATCTTGGCTCCAAATGTGAAGAAAAATATTAGTATCGAGGATAACTGTTCATGGCGTGGTTATCATCGATCCAACTCATACTACTAATTTTCTATTAAACGAGGATGTTGAAGTTATATTTCCTAAATTGCAAGCTACCTTTATTACCCAACATCAAATAATGATGGAACAAATTTTACAATTATGCTGATATAAAGAACCATTGCCTATTTATCATTATAGTTCCTAAAGGAGTGTAGAAGTTTCAAATATTGAAAAGTCTTTTACTAATGGACAATAGCAAGAATCTTTGGATAGCGATAAAGACTGATATCGCATACGTGATCGAGAAGATGAAAAATAAAAATATATTAGGCTAGTCGAGGGAACCCAACCACTATGAGCTGAGCCTCCCTTAGCCGGACTATAGAGCCTTAAACCTCCTTGGTCGAGACACTGGTTGCTGACACAAAGTTTGTTGAACCTCACCTAGACATGTTGGAAAATCTACTTTGGTTGAGCATATCTAGTAGCATGACAAACCTCGTGTTAAAGGGCATGACGAACCTCATCCAAGAATGCACTAAATGAGGTGTTGAGCACACCATGTAATTCACATGGCTGAGAATCTTGGTGGCACTCACTGAATCATGATAGATGTAGGAAGTAGACCACCCGACCATTTACCTTCAGGAAGTGACAAACTTGCTTACTCGCATGACATTGGCATCGACAGGTAGAAATTACAAATTGAGAGAATGATTAACAAGTAATATTCTTTTATTTAGAAATGATGTTGATACATTTTTTACATTGCAATACTGCTGTATATATAGGCTTATATGCGGTAGCCTATATTGACATGTATTATGATATACAACTATACATAACATGAAATTACATTTGTATCCTTATGTTATTGTAAATATAGCTATTTATACCGATATTATTATCTCATTCCTTCACTACCCCCATCAGTTTGAGCTAGGGTTTCTCTTAGTTCCCTTTTCTTCCACCGCCTTCTTCAATTCTTAGATCTGACTTTAATCTCATGAATTGTCTGACTTGGTTGCCTTGTACCCCACTTTGACTAATGTTGATTTTAACTTGTTATGCCAATCATGGTGCATGTTTGAGTCCATATATTTCCTTTTGTAGTATGCACACTTTGTCATCACCATTGTTTTGTTTGTATCCTTGTGGCTACTCCATATATACTTCTTCTTGAAGTTCACCACTTAGAAAGGCGTTGTTGACATCTAGCTTTCTCATTTTCCAATTGTTGAGTAGTGCTATTGTCGGTATTATTCTGATGGTAGTAGGTTTAACCACAAGAGAGAATGTCTCACTAAAATCAAGTCCAAATTATTATGTGTAGCCTTTTGCAACTAATCTTGCTTTATGCTTTGAAGTGGTTCCATCTAGATTCCTTTTTAGCTTATAAGTGCACTTGCATCCTATGACATTTTTTTGTTCTTACAGTTCTACCAATTTCCATGTCTTATTTTTCATGATAGCATTGTACTCTTCATCCATTACTACTTTCCATTTGCTGCTTTTAACTGTTTGCTTATATGTAGCCAGTTCTTTTGATTTTGCAATTATTGCACATACTTTAGGCATGAATATTCTCCTTTTTAATCTTGTTATCATGTGATGTCCAGGTCGCTCCGATGATTGATCATGAGATTGAGGGGATTTATGTTGATGAGTATCTTGATGAAGTTCTTGTTCTTTGTCTTATGGTTGCTCATTGACTTGAGTGTGACTGTCAGAATATCTTGATGTTTCTAAAGATTCATGATCTAGTCCGAATATAGACTGTGTGTGTTGTGAACCAGTTTCATCTTGATCGTTGGCTCTTTCTCTGAACTCCTAATTGTATATTGGTATAAGAGGTATAGATACTTTTACATTGTATATCTTATGACTGACTTTTATACCTTTTGTTGCAAAAGGAAAAACGTGTTCATTAAAAAGCAACATGTCTAAATATAATTATCTTACCATTGCTACTTAAGCACTTGTAGCCTTTTTGCTAGGATGCATAACCCCAGAATGTGCATGATGCTGATCTGAAACTTAGTTTATGAGCATTATATGGTCTCATACATGGAAGACAATGGCATCTAAATGTCTCAAGCTTGATTAATCAGTTTTAGGGTTAAAGGGAATCTCAATGGGGGTTTTGAACTTTGGTACCTTTGTCAGAATTCTATTTCTTAGATGTTGAGAAGTAGAGAATGCATCTGGCCAAAACTTGAAGGGCAAATATAATTATCTTCCCGATTCTTGGAATCTTGATTTGTGTTAGCTAGATTAGCATTGGGATGGAATTTTCTTTGATTGGTACTGCATTGTTGATTTGGTATGTAATTATGATCAAATCTAAAATAGCATCTATTGGCTATTTGACTATATTTTTCGCAAATTTAGCATCTTATTCAGTTGTTGTTACTCTATCTACCTCGGCCTCTGCCTCTGTAAGTTTGTCTACTTCGTTAGTTGCCTTGTTCATTTCTGACATTTGAGTTTCTTTCTTGATTCTTGCCTTTGAAGTTTTCTGTGTTAGAGGAATATTAATTGACACTGAAATCAAAATTTGTTGTTTTCCTTTGTTCTAACCTTCCATCATGTGCTAGTAAGGTAGAATGAATATAATTTATGCTTGGAAGTGTTACTTTTGATGAGATAACTACCATAATTGGCTTATATTCTTCATCCAAATCATTTAGAATTGCCAAAACTTGTTCTGCATTTGGTACTTTATGACCTGCAAACTCCAGTAGATCACATAATGTCTTTATTTTGGTTAAGTACTCTCTCACTGACATGCTTTCTTATCGTAGATTTTTCATTTTTATCTTGTAATGCATTACTCTTGCTGATGACTGTGCATTGAATATTTGTTCCACTGTGGTCCATATTTCATGTGCTGTGTTGTACCCTGTGATTTGAGGCAGTAAGTTTGCATTGATTGATGATATCAACCAAGAACTTAATGGACTGTCTTGTCTTTGATGTATTACATACTCCTTTTTGCTGACAAATGCTATTTCACTATTGGTGAGGGAAGTGCCAAGAATGTGTTCTTCTAGGACATATCCCTTAATGGCAGTTGAGATTTGAAACTTCCAAAGCAAGAAATTGCTTTCATCTAGTTGAATGCTAATAAGTACACTTCTTGGATTAATGTGTTTTTGGAGATTTCTTTGATTTCAGAAATTTGATTAGCATTTAGGTGTGAGGGGTAGATGATACATCTGATGTATTATCACCTTCTCGGCCATTTGCTTACTTGATCAAATGAGGTGATTTTTCTCTGATGATCTTGTTCTGATGCAGCCAAAGATGATACGATGAGGTTTCTCTGCTCACTTTTAGGCACGACACAGAACTGTGGGAAAATAGAACTGATTCTTGAATAGAACACACAAGTTATTAATTAAAGGTTGGGGTATCTTCGATGATGATAGTGTGATAGGAGATCAAGATCACAGCCACACTAAGGTAATGCCAATTGATCTGATGAGGGGTTGGCGTGGCGGCGGTTTGCCATTAGGTAGTGGTTGCTCTGATACTATGTTAGAAATTACCAATTGAGAGAATGATTGACAAGCAGTATTCTTTTATTTAGAAATGATAATGATACATTTTTTACATTGCAATCCTGCTGTATATATAGGCTTGTATGCGGTAGCCAGTGTTGACATGTTCTATGATAAACAGCTGTATATAACATGAAATTACATTTATATACTTATGTTAGCTGTTTACACCGATATTATTATCTCATTCCTTCAATACCAGTAGTGAACAAAAGTACAACAACGAAAACACTTGACATTCTAATGAGTACATTGAATAAATCATAAGACATTTCTATTGTAGTAAAGGTCAAAACTTCGTGTTACACTTGACGTTCTAATGGTTGAACTTGCTAAAGTTAGTTAACAATCAAAAAAGCTAATTATTGAACAAACTCACATAAGTTGCAAAATCGAGGGCCAAATTGAGTTTAAACACACGATGCTATATATTTAAGATTTTTGGACAACTTTGATTGTACTATGGTTGTATTTTAGGAATTCCAAAGATAAACAAGTCCATCAGTTCTGTTGAATATGCTAGTATATGATTTTTGTTTGATGATAATAAACATATATATATATATATTCATTTAAATGTATTTGTTATTGTACTATTTTATTTTCACATAATTAAATAAATATTCGCTGAATAAAATAAATAACACAAAATTTAAATCCAAACAGATATTTTATTCAAGCAAATATTTTATTACAATTTTGAATAGCACAAATTTGAGCTCTCACTATATATATATACACACATACAATTTCAATTACAATACAATTTTGATTACAACACAATTTTCCATTCACATCAGCACCCCACTACATATCACTCATTCACTCATAATTGTTGTTCAGCTCTATTTCAGATTGAATCCAGCATTTGAGTTTTCTGCAAAATAAACATTGACGCAGTAAAATTGAAAAAGAAATATTTTTTCAGTGTAAAATAAATGTGTTTTCGAAAATATTATTTACTTCAGTTATTCTGGTTGTTCGTCGTCATATTCATTTTGAATTCATCATATACGAACAGCTTGTGACATGCACAGTGTATCACTATACATGCCAAAAGGCCGTGCACACCGATATACACTTGACAAAACTGCAGGGATAGGTGAGCACAAGTCAAACCCAATCAAAAGCTGGGTTCAACTCAAGTGAAATACAAATAAAGTCACGATATTAGCACAAGGTCAAACCCAAGCTATAAGCTAGATTCAACACACGTGCAATCAAAACATACAAGTTCAATAAAATGGTCAAGACATATAAAACAAGCCTTGACCAAAAGTTCAGTGATGTACACATGAAGCCAGCAACAACAGAGGCTAGACAGTCCAACCAGACTCAAGATAATGTACTTGTCCACAAAACAAAACAATGGAGCATATGCATGAACCAGATCAGAAAATCAAAATGACCTGGCAACTTAAGGAATAAGTCCATCATGCAACAGCAAATGAAAAATCAGAATATCATTTGACTTCAAAATGGATAAACGGAGCTAAACTAGACAAGTGAAAAATGCACAACACATATATACATGTGTGAAACAGCATGTATACATATATGTAGTTATGAATAAGACCAACCAAATGGCACGGGACAGTGAACAATGTAATGCAATCAACTGAAGTGATGCAGCATGAAAAAAAAAAGTCCAGTGGCATGGCACAAAGGCACAAAACATAGCCGAGACATCACATACACATATACATACACGTATGTGTACAAATGAAGACACAAAAATAATTAGGCACGGTGAAAATGGAATGGATCAGAGTAATGGTATGTCCAGAACAGACTTCGAGATGACACTACAGCTTAAAAAAGACTTCCATTTGAACCAGACTTGTATACCACCAACAACAGTTCAAGAATGAACCGGTGAATTACAACATCCAGAATCAAAATGTACAAAATCAATATGTGCAGACCACACATGTACAAAAGGACTGCATACACTAATACATGTCCAGACACAACACAATACAACACAACAATATGGAAGTGAGGCTACAAACCAGATTCAAGTGAAATAGAGTGTCAAATATATGAAGTCAACATGTATGCAACAATGAAACAAAGTGGACCGTGCTATCAACCAAGTGCATAGGCACACACATATATACATACATGTATGTATAATTGTATATATATACATGAACAAAACTGAAGTGCACTATACCAGCAAGCACTCGGGTTAGTAGGGAAGAGCTTTAAAATTGGAACAAAGTCAAGTAGCAGTTTCGAACAAAAACCAAAGGCAACAGCAAAGCAATTTCCAAAGCCATATGCCAATAAGTCAGGTGATAGCAAATTTGAATATCATAAATGAAGTCAAAGTCAAATTTTCACAAAATCAAAGTGGCCGATGTCAACAGCATAAAGAACAGAAACAAATTCAAAAGAAAATCAAAGCCATGGTGACCAAGAATCAAAGTCGTGTTAATCAAGCTAACAAAAATATACGAAGCGAAAAAATCAGAGAAATCTCAAGCATTCAAGCAGAATCGAATGGCAAAATAAATTATCAAACGAACAAAATTATAGGAATTCGAATCCTATTTAAACCCATCTCATCTTCGGCTACAAAATTGTTCGAGTTCAAGCAATACCACAGAGAAAAGCATCAATACAGAACTCGAATAAGGTCGAGCATAATCGAAATCGAAAAAGAATATCACGTACCAATTTTAAACCATGCATACACGCTCGACAAATCAGAGCAAACGTAAGCAACGATCTGTAAGCCAAATCAAAAGAGTATTCATCACTATAATCAAATGATATCAAGCGGTGCCTCGATTTAGCAAAGCCCTAAACTTTTTGAAAGAGGAACGATGTACAGAACGTAAGCAAGAATTCAAGCCGAAGAAATAAATGAAGAAAATGGGGAAAATAGTTTTATTACTTTAATTACTTTGGGCGAGTTATAGTATTTGTTAATTGGACTTTATTTGAAACTAGGGTTTTTTTTAATGGTTTTTAAGTTTGTATTTCTTTTTTAAACTTTTGTAATTTTTTAGTTGTGTGACTAGGGGACGAACTACGGTGGTGTAGTTCGAGAATTCACAACTCAGTGGTTGAGTTGTGGCAGAGTTTTGAGCATAAAGTTAGGTTAGTCAATAGCGGGTGTCGCTAGTTTTCGTGCGTAAGCGTCTGACTACTTAATTTCTAGAAGAAACCTTGGGGGCATCACCTAGGTGGGGTTTTGCCGAAGCTGGGTAAATCTGTGTTGTTATATTTCTGCTTTTTATATTCTGCTATTATCTAAGCTGCTATTATTCTACTATTATCTATGCTACGATTATTTTATATACTTCCATATTAAATTTTATAATTATTAGTATCACTCTATTCACCCCCCTCTTGGGCGAGATCGATCCTACAAGGGGTATCGGAGCTAGAAATAAAAGCCATTTTTGTTGTAAAAATTTAGTTTTTCAAAGACCAATTTTTGTTTTACAAATTTGAATTTTTAAAATGTTTAACAATGCTTTTGCTAAGGATCGGTCCAGTATTATTCCCCTTATTTTTGACGGAACATATTTTTTAAATTGGAAATTAAAAATGGAACTTTGTATAAAATCTGTTAATTCTAAATGTTGGGATATTATTGAAAATGGGTGTGATATAATAGATGAGAAAATTAATTCGATTAATTCTCTTGCTATGCATATATTATATTCTCATATTAATCAAGATAATTTTAACTTTATCTCTCATTGCCAAAATGCACATGAAATCTGGAATACTTTTAATGCAGTATAAGGTGCAAAAGTCAACAACCGTGAGAGATCCCCCATAATCGACTTAGAAACGTGCTTGACAGGATTGGAAAAATGCAGCAGTGATGAAGATTCAATAGCCGATGAGATAAGTGAATTTCCAATCAATGACTTAGTTCTCTTGTGCCAAAATTAATTGAAAATAATAAAGCACTTGAGTTGAAAAATAATTAGTTGGAAAGGGAACAAGCTAAACTTCATCAGAAAAATAATGATTTGGAAATCGAGCTTAAAAATATTAAGAAAAATAAAAGTTCTAACTGCAAAAGGTGTTTGGACCATCAAAAAGGATTTTCCCGTTTTCATGAAAACTTTCAAAAGTTAGAAAATGAAATTTTAATACGGGAGAAAAACAAAACTGAGTTGATTTGTAAAAATAATATTTTACAAAAAGAGTTGGATAGCTTTAAAAAGTCAGAAATTTCTAAATGTGCGATTTTTCAAAAGAAATTAAATGAGATCAATAAAAATTTCAAAACCCTTGAAAAAGAAAACGTGACTTTGAGCAAATATGAAATAAATTGATTAAATCATGAGTTTGAAAAGGAAATTGAAAAAATTGAATATAAAAAACTCCAACTCTTTGAAACTGAGATGCTTGAAATTTAAAATAAAATTAGAGAGCTTCAAAATGAAAATATGCAATTAAAAATGAATAGTTTTGAAAAGAGAGGTAGTACCATTAGTTGTTATTCAAAACTAATAAATGAAAATAAACTTTAAAATCCAAAGTTAATAAACTTGAGTTGGTTACTCGATAATTTTTCACTAGAGATAAATCATTTAATACACTCTTAGAAAATCAACTCTTCGAGAATAAAAGGAATGCATTCGAATTTGCAAAAGTGTCAAAATACGAACAAACAACTAATAACACTGTTAAAAGGGAAAGTGTGATACCAAACACGTGAAAGCCATTTCAATTTGGGTTCCAAAAGGCACGAATATAAAATCCCTGAAAATCAAAAAAATCTGGGTGCCGAAAGGAACATATATAAATAGTTTTGGGTCTCCAGAAACTTACTTTCAAAAATCATTTGCCATTAACAACTATGGACCTATAAAAACAAATAGGTTACAAAAATCTTCTCACGTGTAGGTATGGCGGCAGGCTAAGGAGCAACAACAGTGCTATCTGGATTCTGGTTGTTCCAGATACACAATGGATGAGAAATCAAAGTTCCTTAGCCTAGTACAAAAGTGCCAGAATCACAATGGGTAACAACGAAAAATTATCGTAAAGGTAAGACAGGTAACAATATATTTGTTTTAAATGATATATTTAATGTGAGAATCTGCACCATAAACTAAGCAGCCAGTTATGTGATAATAAAATAAATGTTGATTTTGATTCTGACTTATTTGATATTTTCTTATTTGATTTGTTGTTATTTTTTTATTTTGATTTGTGCAAAAATGTTGGCCAACCATCTTTTCATATTTGAACTAATTCATATAAATTTGTTTGCTCTTATGATGGTGTTTTATTGGTTGATGATTATTCTAGATACATGTGGATATATTTGAATTGATATTATATTTTGTGTTTGCTTGTATACACGGTTTCAATTCAAATTCAAAAGAATTTCATTTAAAAGCTATAAAAATGATTTTAAGGTAATTGTTGCAACTTACGGTTTGGTCTATCAAATTCAACTAATGATAATTTTGAGCCAACAAGAAATTCAGATGCAGATTACACTGGTAATCTAGTTGGTAGAAAAATTACTAGTGGAACGTGATTTATATTGAGACATTCATTAGTTGCATCGCATTTTTTCAATGAAAAAATCTGCATATTTTTCATTTCAACTAATTTTCAATTCGCAGACATTTTTCTTACAAAACCCCTTCCAGAAAATCATTTTTGTTGACTTTGTTTCAGATTGGTCATTTTAGTAAATTTGATTTTATAATTATTTTTGGATTTGATTTTAAATGACTACATTAACTAATCTAACTCCCTATTAATTATCAAAAATAAATAGTGATTGAAAAAGTGATGAGTGTTGATATTGATCACATATTATAATTTGAGACGGTATATTTAGTAAATTTCTTTAGAATTAAACAAGAGTTATAAAGAATTTTTGTTCGTAAAAAATTCCATTATCATTCCTAATTCTATTATATTTCTATTGACCATCACTCATCAAAATCCAACATAGTATATCAATATATGGTGTTTTTAAATAGGAAATCATTCGTTCTTCAATTTATTATATTTTTAGCAATAAAAACATCCAAAGTATTCACTCTCATTTAAAAGACCTTACGGTTATGCATGGGTGAATAACTTGGAATTTTGATTATGTACATTCATGCTCAATCAAAAGTCCTCACGGTTATGCATGTATGGAACACATATCAAAACTAATTATTAAATAGTCAATTTGATTCTAATCCCATTTAAAATTCCTCACGGTTATGCGTGGTTAGAAGATGCTTGAAACTCATTTTTTATAAAAATTGTGAATACTACTAATCTCATTTAAAAGTCCTAACGGTTATGCATGGTTAGTAAATATTCAAATTGCCAATATAAATATACCACAAATAGACACAACTACATGGTTTTGTATACCGACATCATCCCTATCATTCTTATGTGGAATATGCGTCAAATAGAGAATTTAGGATTTTTGTTTGACTTTTTATTGAAATTTAATACTTATACTCGATTGGGTATTAATGTTGAATTAATACTCTTTTGCTGATAACAAAAAGGGGAGAGAAAAGTTAAGATTTTGGAAAATAAAGGTCAAATATTTTATTTTGTATTTTCTACTTGCATATAGGCTCATTTGCATATTTTTCATGCATATATGAAGGGGGAGTTTTGTTTTAGAGAGGGAGCATTCAAATAGGGGGAGCAAATAGAGTCTATCAATGAGCAAATACATTTAATAAATTCAAAATCTTAAATATATGTTTGTTATCATCAAAAGGGGGAGATTTTTGAATATGCTAGTATATGATTTTTGTTTGATGAAAATAAACATATATATATATATATATATTCATTTAAATGTATTTGTTATTGTACTATTTTATTTTCACATAATTAAATAAATATTTTCTAAATAAAATAAATAATACAGAATTTAAATTCAAACAGATATTTTATTACAAATATTTTATTACAATTTTGAATAGTAAAAATTTGAGCTATCGCTATATATATACAATATACAATTTCAATTACAATACAATTTTGATTACATCATAATTTTCCATTTACATCAGCACCTCACTACATATCACTCGTTCACTCATAATTGTTCTTCAACTCTATTCCAGATTGAATCCAACATCTGAGTTATCTGCAAAATAAACACTTACGTAGTACAATTAAAAAAGAAATATTTTTTAAAGTGTAAAATAAAATGTGTTTTTGAAAATATTATTTGCCTTAGTTATTTGGGTTGTTCGTTGTCATATTCATTTTGAATTCATCATACACGAACAACTTGTGACATGCACAGTCTATCACTTTACATGCCACAAGGCCGTGCACATTGATATACACTTGACAAAACTGCAGGGACAGGTGAGCACAAGGTCAAACCCAATCAAAAGCCGGGTTCGATTCAAGTGAAATACAAATATAGTACGATATTAGCACAAGGTCAAACCCGAGCTATAAGTTGGATTCAACACAGGTGCAATCCAAACGTAAAAGTTCAATAAAATGGTCAAGACACATAAAACAAGCCTCGACCAAAAATTCAGTGATGTACAAATGAAGCCAGCAACAATAGAGGCTAGACAGTCCAACCAGACTCAAGATAATGTACATGCCAACAAAACAAAACAATGAAGCATATACATGAACCAGATTAAAAAATCAAAATGACCTGGAAACTCGAGGAATAAGTCCATCATGGAACAACAAATGAAAAATCAGAATATCGCCAGACTTCAAAATGGATAAACAGGGCTAAACCAGACACGTGAAAAATGCACAACACATATATACATTTGTGAAACAACATGTTTACATATATGCAGTTATGACTAAGACCAACCGAATGGCACAGGACAGTGAACAATGTTATGCAATCAACTGAAGTGATGCAACATGAAAACAAAGTTCAATGGCATGGCACAAAGGCACAAAACAAAGCCAAGACTTCACATACACATATACATACATGTATGTGTACAAATGAAGACACACAAAAATAATCAGGAATGGTGAAGATGGAATGCATCGGAGTAATGATATGTCTAGACCAGATTTTGAGATGACACTGCAGCCTAAAAAAGACTTCCATTTGAACCAGACTTGTATACCACCAACAACAGTTCAAGAATGAACCGGTGAATTACAACATCCAGAATCAAAATGTACAAAATCGATATGTGTAGCCCACACATGTACAAAATGACCACATGCACTAATACATGTCCAGACACAACACAATACAATACAACAGTATGAAAGTGAGGCTACAAACCAGATTCAAGTGAAACAATGTGTCAAATATATGAAGTCAACATCTATGCAACAATGAAACAAAGTGGACTGTGCTATCAACCATGTGCATAGGCACACACATATATACATACATGTACAAAATTGAAGTGCACTATACCAGCAAGCACTCGGGTTAGCAGGGAAGAGCTTTAAAATTGGAACAAAGTCAAATAGCAGTTTCAAAAAACCCAGAGGAAATAGCAAAGCACTTCCCAAAGTCAAATGCCAACAAGTCAGGTGATAGCAAATTCGAATATCTTAAACTGAGTCAAAGTCAAATTTTCACAAAATCAAAGTGGCCGATGTCATCAGCATGAAGAACGAAAAAAAATTCAAAAGAAAATCAAAGCCGTGGAGACCAAGAATCAAAGCTGTGTTAATCAAGCTAACAAAAATATACGAACTAAAAAAGTTAGAGAAATCACAAGCATTCAAGCAAAATCGAACGGCAAAACTAATTATCAAATGAACAAAATTATAGGAATTCGAATCCTATTTAAACCTATCTCATCATCGGCTACAAATTTATTTGATTTCAAGCAGTACCACAGAGTAAAGCATCAAAACAAAACTCGAATAAGGCCGAGCATAATCAAAATCGAAAAAGAATATCACGTACCAATTTTAAACCAAGCATACGCGTTTGACAAATCGGAGCAGCCGCAAGCAATGATCAGCAAGCCAAATCAAAAGAGTATTCATCACTAAAATCAAATGATATCAAGCGGCGCCTCGATTTAGCAAAGCCCTAATCTTTTTGAAAGAGGAAAGAAGTACAGAACGCAAATAAGAAGCCAGTCCGAAGAAATAAATGAAGAAAAGGGGGAAAATAGTTTTGTCACTTTAATTTCTTTGGCCAGCTATAATATTTGTTAATTGGGATTTATTTAAAACAAGATTTTGCTTTTTTTAATTGTTTTTAAATTTGTATTTCCTTTTTAAACTTTTGTAATTTTCTAGTCGTGTTACTAGGGGACAAACTACGATGGTGTAGTTCGAGAACTCGCAACTCAATGGGTGAGTTGTGGCAGGGTTTTGAGCGTGGAGTTAGGTTAGTCGATAGCGGGTGTCGCGAGTTTAAGTATGTAAGCGTCTGACTACTTAATTTCTAGTAGAAACCTTGGGGAGGCATGTATGCAGGGTTTTGCCAAAGCTGGGTAAATCTGTGTTGTTCTATTTCTGCTTTTTATATTCTGCTATTATCTGAGCTGCTATTATTCTGCTGTTATCTATGCTGCGATTATTTTATATACTTCTGCATTAAATTTTTATAATTATTAGTACCACCCTATTCACCCCCTCTCCTCTAGGGTGAAATCAATCCTACAAGTTAAAACTTGTCATTTTTAACAAGTTACGTAGAATTCTATTGAAACCAACCAGTTAAAACCAACAATCCTATTGACATCTTAAAATTTCAATAGAAAACCGTACAAGTTTTTTAATACTATACGTGAAGCTTAAATATGCAATATCATGTCATTGATTTGATCGCCTCACCTTAAAAAAGTTAGTTGATAATAAAAAACTAATTGACAAGCACCATTGTCCCAATGGTTAAGTGATTCGGCTTTGGTGTGAGAGGTCACAAGTTTGAAACTTGCTAGCGTGATTCGAACATATATTGACATATGGTTTGTGTTATATTGTCCCAGTGACATGTTGTATCTAAGTACCATTTCAAAAAATAATAATAGTAGTAATTAATTATTTAATAAATAAAATATAATAAAATATTGAGGTTCAAATTGAGCTCAAATGATGTGATATTACACATTTAAGCCATTTGAACAATAATAATGATTTTGTATGGTTGGAATTCTAAATTTTCAAATGTAAACAGTACCGTGAGTAGGCCTATCGGTGAATACAAAAAAAAATGAAATTCGTCCGCATCCATATTCGAAAAGCGGACAAATATCAAATATCCAAACAAACGAATGTGGATACAAAAATATCTACGTTCAAAAATTATCTATTCTGTTTTTATTAAGATTATAGTTAATATTTTGTATATTTTAGTACAATGAAAGACATGTGCTTATTTTTCTATTATGTTAATATTTTGTATTTTATGAATTTAATACATATTAATTGCTCAAAACTATTTATTACCATTATATTTCTTTGTTTTTCACAGTTTAATAATCAATGGGATTGAAAAAAATTATGCTAAATCAAAATTTTATATTTATAATTATCGATTTATCGATCATTAGTGGATATGAAAATCATCAGATATCCGTCTATATCTTTGGATGTAGTATGGATATGACACTATCCATATCTGAAAGTATCCGTTTACCGGCTTAACCGTGAGTCAAAACAAATCGTTTTTATAAATAACTTTCAAAATTCTACCTAAAATGATTAGTGTGAATTATAATCCTATCTACGTTATAAATTTAAAAAATCCAACCATAATTTTTTCTTACTATCGTATTAGAACAATAAATATGTCATATCATATAATTTCAACTCAATTTGAACCTCGATCTTATGCTTGTTATAATCAAAGACATTAATGCCAACTTTTTATAAGCTTTTATACACACACATATAAGCGTTCAATGACACCTCAAATAGAGCACTAACCCTATAGCCCCCTGATTTCCACGACACAATCCGAATTAAATAATATGGCTTTCTCTCTCTTCCCTGTAGCCATATTATTTAACTCCGATTGTGCGGTGGAAAACAGAAGGCTACAGGGTTGCAAAAAAATAGGGGTGCCGTTGAGCACTCCTTATACATATATAAGAATAACAATTATTATTACTATTTGAACAACAAAAATAAGTAACATTTCTTTTGAACATAATTAAAATGGGCCCAGCCTGGATATAAAAATAACGGGTTTAAATACAAACCCGAAGCCAGAAAGAAATAAAAACAACATCTCTTTTAGGGTTAGGGTTGCCGACATAAACCCAATTCTCTGTGAAGCATGCAGAGAGAAGAAAAAAGGCGGATGATACTCCTTAAATCTTCACCAAATCTTCTTCATGCTTCACACCGCTAGTTTTTCCCACTCCCACTAAGATAAAGCTTCGTTAAACCCATCTCTCAAACCCCTACCACTCTCAAATTTACTTGAAACTTTAAGTTTATTGCTGAAATACAGAGAGTTGTTAGATCTAGCGTCATCGCGACCTAGATCTAACGATGTCATCCTCGAATAGCTTTTACTACCCAAATTAGCTCTAATAGTCGAGAAGTTGATGGCTGGAGCTTGCTGAGGGTTAAAGCAATTATTCTCAGCCTCATGGGAGCAATTCTTATCGGTCTTATCAACAAGTTCTTGCCGGTTGACGAAACACGACTCTCGACTTATACTGTCAACATGATTGTCGGTCTACAAGCTTTTCGGATGCAAAAGATAAGCTTCTAAATGATTTCTTCCAGATTTAAAATTCCAGTCATCAGCAAGGGAAGCGAACTTGGTTTCGTTTTTAAATATTTTCTTAGATTTTTGAAGAATAATCTTGCTATCAGTACTAATAAGTAACCAAACTTGCTCTTTATTTCTGTTGCCTTTGTTGTGCACCCGCAAGTTTCTTCCTTTCCACAAGTTGAACACTGCAGTAGTTAATAGAATGTGAGCATAACCTGTTTCTATAGATTTAGATCTGAATTTGTTGTTGATCATTTTGATAATATGCATCAGATCCATTTTCTTATTGTCATCTATACCCAAAATAGCTATGATTTGATTCCAGATAAAATAGGAGTAACTGCATTCAAAAAATAGGTGATTAGCATTTTCATTACATATATTGCACAAGGAACAGAGTGAACTTATATTATTGCCCCATTTATTAAGTCTATCCCAAGTTGGCAGTCAGTTGTTAATTGTAAAATATGTACAAAATGCCATCTTGGGACAATTCACTCTATTCCATATGCATTGATATCACTCTTCTGTTGGGAATTTGTTTCTAATAAAATTCCAAGTTGCTTGCTTTCCAATCCCGGTAGTCATTCTCTGCATAAGTATCAAATTGAATTTTGCATATTTCAACTTTATGGGGGTTAGTAATAGGGTGTAATTGTGTTTACCACTGATTATTTACAATGATATCAGATACTTTATCATTTGATCCACCACATATAACTAAATTGTTCCAACCAACCTTATTTATAAAAGCCTCATTTTTAAACCATGGATCAAATCATAAACTGTTCCAACCAACTTTACGGGGATTAGTAATAGGGTGTAATTGTGGCTGCCATTGATTATTTACAATGATATCAGATACTTTATCATTTGATCCACCACATATAAGTAAACTGTTCCAACCAACCTCATTTATAAAAGCCTCATTTTTAAACCATGGATCAAACCATAAACTGGTTTCTTTACCATTCTTAAATTTTCTTTCAAGCAATGATTTACCAATTTTCCTGCAATTTAATATTTGCGCCCAAGTATTTGATTGATTGCTGTTATGCACAGAAGTCCAAAAAAAAATTTGTTTCAAACACTTGGATCTCATCCATCTAGCCCACAAAGAGTCTAAATTAAGAAATCTCCAAAATAATTTTAAGTGGCAAGTAATACACAGGTCTTAATACTTCTAATGCCAAGACCCCCTTCAGTTTTATGTCTGCACACATTTTCCCAACTAATTTTGTGATATTTACCTCTCCATAAAAGTTAGCGCGTCTACTTTCCAATTTTTTAATAGATGCAGCTGTGATATGAAAAGTTTGTAGCCAGTATAAGATAATAGCATAAATCACAGTCTTAATGAGTTCAAGTCTTCCAGCAATGGAAAGTAACTTACAAGACCAACTCTCCATTCTTTCTTGGATTTTTTTTCAATTATAATAAAACAATCTGGATCCTTAATCTGATTTATAGAAAGAGGCAGACCTAAATATTTGATTGGAAGAAATTCCTCTGCTATTTGTAATACATCTAAAAATTCTTTTTGTATTTACAAGACTTACTACAATAAGCTTTACACTTATTAACATTAAGCTGAATCCCAGCATAAGTTTTTAAGTTATCAAAAATTGTTTTTATAGAGTCTGCATTATCTTTATTAGCTTTTATAAATACGATGAGATCATCAGCATAAATCAGATGGTTAATACAGGGCTGAATCATATTTAGGGTGAACATTAACTTTAATATTCTCTATTTCCATAAGAATAGAAAAATACTCCATAACAATAGCAAAAAGATAAGGTGATAAGGGGTCACCCTGTCTTAAACCCCTGTTACTCTTAATAAACTCTTCCGCCTTTCCTTGAATCAGAATAGAAAAGGTAGGAGTGTTAATACATTCAAAAACCAATTCACAAAACTTTGTAGGAAATCTCATGCATTTCATAATATGATGAATAAAGTATCTGTTTACCTTATCATATGCTTTTTGTAAGTCAATTTTAATACATACATTATCACCCTGTTTTGTTGAATTTTCTGACTATCTCATGTGCTAAAAGAGAGTTTTCATAGATAAGTCTACTAGGAACAAATGCACTCTGATTTTCAGAAATAAGAAAAGGCAAAAACACTTTTTTCTATTACTAAGGACATTAGCAATAATTTTGTAAATAAAGTTGTAGCAAGAAATAGGTCTATAATCACCAATCTTAGTGGGATTTTAATTTTTTGGAATAAGGGTAATGAATGTATAATTTAAACTTTTGAGAATTTTTCCTTTGTCCATAAATTCTTTGACCACTTCCAGCACCTGCTGTTTAATATTCCTAATTGTTTTTAAAAAAATTTACATTGAACCCATCAAGGCCAGGACTTTTGTTATCCTTAGCATTAAAAACAACAAAATTTATCTCATCTAAACTCACAGGAGCAAGCAAGATTTCAGATGAATTATGATTTAAAATATTTTACAAGTTATATGAGGAAATTCCTTTTCAGTAATTGCAGAAAAATAAAGCACCTTATAAAAGTTGATAGCTTCTGTAGTAACTTTATCATATGCATTAGATAAATTACCCTCTTTATCTATAATGCAACCTATATTATTTAAGTGCTTTCTGCTACTCATTTTAGCATAAAAGAATTTGGTGCAGTCATCACCTAAATTAATCCAATCAACCTTTGCTTTTTGTCTAGCGTTAATAGATTCTTTATACATTTCACTAGACAACTCATTTTGATTTTGAAATTTTTTATTAACTGTACTGATATCATCAAGCTTATTATCATAACTCAGCTGTAAAAGTTTACCTTCTATTCTCAACCCAATAATCTTATTTTAATTCATATAGTTATTTTTGTTCCAGTTTTTAAGATTATTTTTAGTGTATTTCAAAAACATATAAAACCAATACTGCTTAGTCCCTCCGCAAGGAAAATTTAGACTGTTTTCCATTAAAATTTTATAATTTTCTTCAAACACCCAGCTATTTTTGAATCTAAAAGGAGAAACTTTACTATTAAATTCACCATTGACAAAAAGTTTAACCAATAAAGGAGTGTGATCACTTAAGTTTTATTCTAAAGTAGAACAAATACAATTAGGAAATCTTTTTGAAAAATCTTTGTTATAGAAAATCCTATCTAATTTGCAATGAAATATTTTTAGCCAGATTTCCATGTAAATTCGTTCCCACTGATAATTTTGGTTCAATAAGACCAGATTCTAATAGAAATTTATTAACCCTATCCAATTAATTTTGAGGGATTTTAATTCCTCCAAATTTTCATTGACATGAATAACAGTATTAATATCCCCTAACACAATCCAGGGGAAATCATATATGGAATTTAGAGATTTAAGTTTTTGCCATAAAGAATTTCTTTTTCTTTCAAAATTACTGCCATAGACACTAGTAACTTGCAAAGAAAAACCCCCAATGTTTTTAAAACTACATTCTATAAATTGACTATCTTTATTTATGTTTATATTAGTCCATATATTAGAATCCCAAATAACAATGATTCTACCTTTACAACCACAATCATTGTTATGAATAGCTTTCCAATTACTGGACATCTTGAGGCAAAACCTTTCAAAATTCTCATCATTCAGTTTATTCTCAATTAAAGCAATAATATAAGGTTTTTAAATATTAATCATGTAAAGGATATCAGATTGCTTAACAGGGGTATTCATCCCCCTAACGTTCCAAGCAAATAAGGTCATATATTTAATAATAAAATAAGAAATTTAAAATGGTACCTGACACTATAGTACCTTTACCTCTCTTTTTATTATCAACACCCTTAGATTTCAATCTGGTAGCCATTTGGTCCCATTCTGGATTGATCGAAATATATTTTTGCTTAAAAGCTTTCTTCTCTTTGCTGCCCTTCAACTTACTTGATGCTTTTGTTTTGGAAATATTGAGTTCTGATAAGTCGAATTCTTCTATGTTATCAACCTTCTCAGATTCATCTTCCTCCACTTGTGCAGATTCCGGAATCTTAATTAAGGAAATATCAAACGAAGCTGTGCGAGACATGGCCGACGCATTACAGTCAGTCACTGCAGCCTGCTCTGGAGGAGGATCACACTTGCGAGGCAATGTTGAGTTATTGCAATTCATTCTCTCAACATCTGCAGCAAGCTCAGAAGAAGATCCCTTCTCGATATCAATTTCCTGGTTCAGGCTTATAATCTGATGAAGATTGTTGACTATTTTTGTAACATTATGGTCTGTAATTAAACATGGCTCTAAAATAGGGGGTTTCAGAGTTAAAGAACTTTTTATTTTTATCCTCCTCTGTATAGTCGGAATCGAAACATTTGATTTTTCTTCATAGCCTTTTGGCTGATGAACTTCCATTGTCGTGAACTGATCACTTTGGTCGGTGAGCTCTCTTATATTATTTTCTTGATCGAAGATGATATCTTCTTGATTGATTCGATCGTTGCCTTCTTGGGTTCTTGATTGGTTTTTTGTGCCTTTACTGATATTCATTTCTTGAATCACTTCAGATCTATTTTCTTGAGTATTAACTCTATCTTTATCACTATTTTTGGGGATCCACATCTGTTTCGGGTTACATTGCTTTCTAGTGTGACCAAAACACTTACAAATGCTACATTTTGGTGGAACCCATTCATATTCGACTTTTTGTGCTATGATTTCACCATTATAAAGATTGAGACATATTTCATCTGGAAGTTCATCAGTCACAGAAACTTCCACAAGAAGCCGAGCATAATTCAATCTCGTCTTCATGGTGGTTGCTATGTCCATTTTTATGGGTTTTTCGATAATACTCACCATAATACTAAACGCCTCTCGATCCCATAGTTTGAAGTTTACATTGGGTAATTTAACCCATATCGGCATGGTTAACAGAAGATCTATGTCCAACTTCAGTGACTCGGTCCACTTTCTCATGATGATGAGCTTGCCGTTGTAAAAATAAGGACCATTCTGAATAATGGAATTGCAGTCTTGAGAATCATTAAATTTGATTAGAAAAAACCCATTTTCTCTGGAATAGATTTCGAACTCGCCTATCGGTTTCTATACTCTTTTTATATATTCTTTGAAAAACAAGAAATACGGTTTGCTGCTAACCACATAAACCAAAATGGAATTATTCCAACACTCCATGGCTCTTTTACATACTGCCTCCTTTACCACACCATATTTCTTGTTGTTGATTTGTATAGGAGAAATGGTTTCAAGACTGCGTGCTTCTTCTCTTGATTCCTTTGATTGCTTTGAGACGATATCAGCCCAGGATTTATGTCCTAGTTCTTTATACAAAGAGAACTTTGTCGGTTTTCTGGTTTGCATCAGTTTGGTCTTATTATGAGAGGAGTTGGTCATCTAGCCCTCTCTTTTTTCCTCTGGTCACCATTATTATGAGACCGGATTTGATCATTTCTAGGCTGATATCTTCTTTGTGATCTTGGCTGAACCAGTTGGAAGCCCTCGTTACCAATGATGACACTGTTCGACTTTTTGAAATGAGATTTAGGTGGCCTATCCTGAGGAGAAGGACGAGAGAGAGGAGGATTGGATTGGATTTTGAGAGGAAATATGTTTTCTCCCATGGCAGAAGAAAACTCTAGATTTCAATTTTACACAAATAAGTAACATTTATTATTTACAAAAGTTAATAAAATATTAACTATTAATAAACGAAAATAACGTTTAACATAAATATAGCATGATAAATAAATAAAAGAGCAAAAAACATTTAGAAATATATGTAACAAATTAATGAAATGCAAATAATATTCTACCGTTAATTCTGTGACTGTGACTTTGCTACGTAAGCGTGTCTTGGTGACATTGTGAAATTTTTTTTAGCTTAGAGAATCCTTTACATCATAACTAGGCCATGTTGTCAAGGTTTACCTCTAAAATTTTGTATTGTTTCAACAACGTGGCATATGAAATCTGCTGCGTTTTTTTAGTACGCATCAGTGGCAATTTGTTTGCCAACATGGTGCATGTGGTCAGTAGGTATTGGATTGGCAAATGATGGCGGTATTTCCTGCTAGCATTCTCTGGCAGTGCGTATGCTAAAAAAATAAAAGAAGTTATAATAAAATGTTATTCCTTGTATTATTATGACTTATATGATTAATAGTGGTATGATTCAAAATTAAAACAGTCATTTACATTAATAAGCTTAACCTCTGAAGCTATCTACACATGACTTACTGTTTGTTCTATTAAATTGATAGTCAGAGAAAGTTACTTAAATCCAAGCTAACTCTATCAACTAAACCAAGCGAAATCAACTGTTATGATCATAAATGAAATAAGGATCCAACGCACCGGCTCATGTTACATACAAATACAACTTCTCAAGTCAGAATATTTAGCAAGCCCATACAAACAGGCCAAGGCCCATCATAACAAATCAATTGTATTATTCTGTCTCAACCAAACTGTATAGATACAAAGCAAAGTGTACTCGTTTAGTATTCAATTCTGCAATCAATTCTCAGAGAAATAAAATCATTTTTCAATTTTCTTATATGATATCAGAGCTGCACAGCCTAATGGCAAATTGTTCTTAAAGAAAAAAAAGAAAAGAAATCTATCAGAAAATTCTCATCATCTGGATTTTCATCTCATCAGAGACTATTCATCTCATCATATGAGATTAGAATCAAAATGAAGTGCCGAGCCTCGCCAGTTTTGCAAAATCTGGCTACAACAACACTTCGTCTGAATCTTGAAGAGAAACAACAAAGAAATCAATCTAATTCGGATCAAGAAAATCAAGAACAGATCACAAAACATCAGAAATAAAGAAAAGTGCCATCCAACAAAGATTATCAGAACTTAATCATCATCTAAAACTTTGTGGTTGGATCTAACCTGGTCAAGTGATCTATAACACTGATCTTGATCAAGAACATATTTCTCTCTGATAGTTTCTTCTAACTTATTTTTCTGTACTCTCATCATCATCATATCAGAGTTTCATCATGTCCAACGAAGCCAAAATTGCATCATCTGAAAATGTGAACAACTCTCAACAAACTGCAACATCCGCTGAGAATCTTGTCATGACCATCATTAACCACAATGTCAACTTGTAACAGTTCATTTAGATGAATACAACTATCTATTGTGGAAGCTTCAGGTTAAGACAGCAATCCAAGGGTATGGACTGGAAGGATATGTTCTTGGGACTGCACCAACTCCACCAAAGTTTGTTACTGACCAAGAAAACAAAGTAGTTAGTAATGAAGAGTACAAAAAACATCACAGACAAGACAGATTGATCTGCTCATGGCTACTATCATCTATAAACACAAAATTGCGATCACATGTAATAGGATGTAAGACAGCCAATGAAATATGGACAACAGTTGAAAAAGTTTTTAACACTCAATCTGCAGCAAAGGTCATGTATCACAAAAGACAGGTTCAGAACATAAAGAAAGAAAACCATACAATGAGAGAATATTTGTCCAAGATCAAGACCACCTGTGATCTTCTTGAAGCAGGATCACAAAATTTCACACTCAGAACAGATTTTAACCATACTCAATGGCCTAGGTGATGAATATGAGGCAGTGGTTGCTATCATATCCTCTCAAAAAGTTCTACCATCTATAGATGATGTGCACTCAATCTTGCTAGCACATGAAGCAAGAATAGACAACAAAAGACCACAAGACTTTGACCTCTCTATTAATTACACAACCAATAAAAACAAAAGTCAAAGCAACAATAAATCAGAATAGTGAACTCAAAGAGGTGGTCACACTAATAGATTAAGAGGAAAAGGAAGGTGGAGCAACAATAACAATAGGCCAAAATGCCAAATTTGTGAAAAGGTGGGTCACACAGCAGTAAAATGCTATTTCAGATACTCAAATCAGAACAGTAGCAGTCAAAGAAACGACAACTGCAATGTAAACATCGCCCAAAACTGTGATGGTCAATCAGACAATAGCAACAAAAGTCAGAACTTAAATGATACTGGCAGAGCAGAACACATTCAGGATGAGTCCTAGTACCCAGACTCAGGGGCTACCAATCACATCACCAACAATCTCGACAACTTGAATCTTGGATGCAAGGAATACAGATGTAATCAAACCATTTGCATAGGAAATGGTAAGTGTGTAAAAATTTCTCACACTGGTAATGCTTGTTAAGGTAAAAGGCAGTTATTCTTGCATAACTTGCTAAGAATACCAGAGATTAAAAAGAATCTCACAGGTGTATCTCTGTTTGCTCTTGATAATAATGCATACTTTGAGTTTATCCTAAGTACTGTTTAATTAGAGATATACTAACTAAAGACATTTTATTGCAGGGTGAAACAGAAAAAGGCATATACAAATTTAAATTTGCTAAATTCAAAAGTGTCACAAAAGAGAAAAATCACTGTAATTTGAGCATGAAAAGAAATAGTAGAGATGTATTTGACCTTTGGCACTGCAAACTTGGTCATCCTAGTATTAGTGTTGTAAGACAAGTTCTTATTGAGAATAAAATAAAGTTTGATGATATCTCACCACCTTACATATGCACTTATTGTCAAATGGGTAAGAGTCACAAGTTAGTTTTCAATGACTCATCAACACAATACTCAAAACCATTGGAATTAGTTGCCATAGACTTGTGGGCTCCTGCACCTATATTCTCAGATTTTGGATATAAATACTACATTTCTTTTGTTGATGCATATTCAAGGTACACTTGGATATACTTTTTAAAAACAAAATCTGAAACATATAATGCAGTTACATGCTTTATAGCAATGGCTGAAAAGCAAACTAATTCCCAGGTCAAAATCATTCAATCTGATGGTGGCACTGAGTATAAGACCCTCAGTAGTTATTTCCAAAAAGGGGAATTATACACAGAACCACATTTCCAAACGCATCTGAGCAAAATGGTCTAGTAGAGAGGAAACACAGAAACATTGTTGAGTCTGGACTTACTTTATTGGTTAATGCCTCAATGCCATTGAAATTCTGGCCAGAGGCATTTAACACAGCCGTATATCTAATAAATAGACTTCCAACGAAAGTTCTCAAAGGCATTAGCCCTATAGAAAAACTGTATGAAGTCAAACCAGACTATTTCAATTTAAGAACCTTTGGATGTCTTTGCTTCCCTTACACTAGACCATACAACTCAAATAAATTGAATTTTAGATCTAAACCATGTACTTTTCTGGGATACACTACAAACCAAAAAGGATACAAATGTCTGGATGACAGTGGAAAAATCTTTATAAGTAGGCATGTTATTTTTAATGAAAATGTATTTCCATTTAGAAACTCAGAAATCAAAACAACATGCAAAGTCTACAATCCAAAAGCATCTATACTAGATATACCTGTATACTCTGAGATTGAGAATCAAGTGGAGGCAAAGGAGGCTACTGAGAAACAAAATGGGCAATCCAGAACTCATCAATATGAATCAGACTGGACAGATAGTCTCAGTCATGCCAGTCCTTCACCTGTAATAATCACAGAGAGCAGAGATTAAGATCAGATAGACAATCAAGAAGAAGCTTCACAAAGAAGTACAAGTCATAATAACACAGAGAGTTCACCTCACAATGATACTCAACCAAGGCCAAGTCATCCAATTATCACAAGGACAAAGAGTGGCATTTTTAAACGAAAGACATACACTGCAAGCTTGGGCACTCATGAACCAGTCACATATGAACAAGCTGTCAAAGACAAAAAGTGGAGAGATGCCGTGAGTGAAGAATATAATGCACTTGTCAAAAACAGGACATGGGATCTTGTATGCCCACCAGACAATAAGAATATTGTGGGATGCAAGTGGACATACAAAATCAAAAGAAATCCCGATGGAACTATCAACACATATAAAGCAAGACTTGTTGCAAAGGGCTATACACAACAGTATGGATTCCACTTCATTGAACTTTCTCTCCTGTGGTCAAACCATCAACCATCAGACTCATTCTTACCATTGCCTTACATAAAAGATGGTGTATAAAGCAACTGGATGTTAACAATGCATTTCTTAATGGCATATTGCAAGAGGAGATCTATATGGAGCAGCCACAGGGTTACAACAAAAATGAAAACTATGTCTGCAAATTAAATAAGGCTATATATGGGCTCAAACAAGCTCCAAAAGTCTGGTTTGACAGACTGAAATCAACATTAATAAATCTAGGATATCAGTCTACCAAATCTGACAACTCTCTTTTTATCAAAGTTAATAACATCTCCACTGTTTACATACTAATATATGTTGATGATCTAATTATTACAGGCAGTGGCAGTATTGAAGTTAATCACACTATCCTCTACTTAGACAAGCAATTTTCAGTAAAGGATCTTGATGACATTAACTACTTCTTAGGCATAGAAGTTGAAAGGAAAGCAAATTATGAAATGATTCTATGCCAAAGAAAGTACGTCCAAGAGCTTCTGAACAAAACAAAGATGAGTGATGCAAAGCCACAACCAACACTCATGATAAGTAGTCAACATTTCTCTAAAAACAGGAGAGAAGCCATATTTAATATTAACAATATAGAAGTGTTATAGGAGCATTACAATATGCAACTATAACATGACCAGATATTGCTTATAGTGTTAACAAAGTCTTTCAATTTTTGCAGAATCCTCTTGATGAGCATTGGAAAGCTGTAAAGAGAATTCTCAGATACCTAAAAGGAACACTTAACTATGGCTTATCCCTCAGAACATGCAACAACCTAAACATAGTAGGATATGCAGATGCAGACAGGGCATCAGACCCAGATGACAGAAAATCAACCACTGGCTACTGCATATACATTGGAAACAACTTAGTATCGTGGTGTTCTAAAAAGCAAGCTACTGTCTCCAGATCAAGTACAGAAGCCGAATATAGAAGTACAGCAAGTGCCACTACAGAGATTATTGGTTACAATCAATACTGAGTGAACTAAAGATGAAGTCAGAAACCATGCCAGTTCTGTGGTGTGACAATCGAGGTACGGTCTACATGTCTGCAAATCTCATACTTCATTCTCGAACCAAGCACATGAAAATAGATTTACACTTCGTTCGAGAGTATGTTCAAAAAGGAAAGCTTCAGATAAGTTACATACCAGCCACTTACTAACGCGCCGACATACTTACACAGACGTTATCGGATAGAAGCTTTAACAAGTTCAGATCTGACCTGAAGATCGAGAACAGTGAGAATCCCACCATCTCCGTCACTTCAGATCCAAACAACAACATGAGAAACAGGAAAAACATAAGCTTATCACAAAAGCCCTCTCAGATCTCTACTCGACAAAGTGAAGATCGCCAGATCTCAACTTTTGAGACAAGCAAAAAGCAGGAACAAGAGCATGAAGACACAAGAGAGGGGACAGGCTTGAAGATCTGAGTTAATTTGACTCGATCTCTGAAATCAAATTTGGAAGCTTTTCGCTTTTCTTTGGATCGCAAACCCTAACCCTAGGTTTGTGTTTGAGGGGGGCAAATGAAATAAGGATGCAACGCACCGGCTCATGTTACATACAAATACAACTTCTCAAGTCAGAATATTTAGCAAGCCCATACAAACAGGCCAAGGCCCATCATAACAAATCAATTGTATTATTCTGTCTCAACCAAACTGTATAAATACAAAGCAAAGTGTATTCGTTTAGTATTCAATTCTGTAATCAGTTCTCCGAGAAATGAAATCATTTTTCAATTTTCTTATAATCATATTGGGTGTTAAGTATTTGTTCATGTTTCACTTTTTGTAATTACGAAATTCTAACGATTGTGTGTAAAATATCTATCAAATATATGTGTTCAGGCATTTGAATCCTTAGCGTTAGAAATTGAAGTTATTTTCCAAGATTAAATAAGACCAAACACGGACAATAAGCAGACTTCTTTATTTTTTTGACAGGAAAGAATATACATTTCGGGAGAAGACTATATTATTGTCGTCTTGCTTGCCTGTTTTAGCTTGTATTCTTCTCAAATGAATTTATACGAACTACGTGTTAATTTTCCATTTTAGTGAATACTATAAGTTATTGATGTTTTCAACGTACAAGTCAATTGAGCTAATTAGAAACAAATTGTTAAAAGCCTAAATTTTGTAGATAAACAAGAACATAATTAATTTTAAAGAGATTAATTCTTAACTATTCAATATGTCCTCTGGCTACGTAGAGTTTAAATCTAGTGTACTCAAAACTACATTTGCTCATGTATTGAATTCCTTTTGTTGCGTTCAACAATGGGTTATAGGTAAACGATGTAACTAAAATATTAAATACAAAAGAGCTGTAGAAGGTTTACTGTGGACTGGAGCAGTAAACTGGTTAAGTTGGATGATTAATTAGGGCAGTTGATGTGTTTGGTTAGGAAAAGGCCAATATAATCGCGTTTCAAAACAAAATATAACAGTATTATTACCTTATACATATTAAATATAGTATATTGTTCACATAGTAAACTGACATCAAACTTTCGGCATTGTTCCAATTTTCCAAAGTTTGCTTGTCATTAATTTTCCTGTTATAACAGTGACATTTCTTCTTATGTCCTTAAATATTATAACTTAGGAGTCAACACACGCCTAAAATGTATACTCTAACTAAATTATTCCAATCTTCCACGAGGGTTCTTTACCAAATACAAAGCGTATATAATCAGTATGAAAGTGCAGCAAATCAATTGTAATGAGTTTCCAGAGTATGAAGTTACTACAACAGTTGAACACACATGCAATACAACTTCACGTAATCAAACGCTTCCACCTACAAACATTGAAGTGCCAAAAAGTTCAGGATTTCAAAGAAGAACGTTTGATAATCAAGTATTTTCTTCTCGTGAAAAGATGATTTCTAGCCAATGTTTTCATAACCGGACCGTGAATCAAATCGCGGGGACTCAAGATTCGAGGTTTCGAGGGTTCGACCGGTCAAAGCATCAAAAATCACAGATACTCTTTTTTGAAAATGAATACATTTAGATGCAACGTATCAACCATAAATACACAGTAAATCAACATCTTCAATAAATATATACGATATTAATTCATAATCCACACATTAATTCAAATATGAAAAATTAAAAAAAATTTATTACACTAGCTGCACTAATTACGAACATAAAACAGGCGGAGATTTGAAAACATATTTTGAAACGAAAAAATTGCGCATATGAGAGGGTTCAACCGGGTTCAAATAAAGGGTTAAACCGCCAATTCAAAGGTCGAACCAAGTTTCTTGCATTAAGGAGGTTTGATTGAGTTACTGGCATTTGATCTCCATGGCTCGGGGTTATTCATGGTTTAACCGCGGTAGGATAGGGTTATGAAAACTATGGTTCTAGCATTGACTTCTCATGCAAAGATCAAGATTTGAATAATTTAATGGCTTCTGTAGATTAATTTTTTCTCTCCATACTTCTACCTTTGTATATGCTCAAAATTATGGATGTTAATAAAGACAAATGGTTGCTTCGCTGAGCAGTTGGTTTCAAAATAGCCGGAGAAAATGTAACCATTTTTCCACGTTTATTTTCATTTTTAAGACCCTAGTTTGTTGCTATTCTGTAATCTCCTCCTACAACAAGACAAATGCCGGAATACGATCTGAATGAAATTGATATAAAAACTAAGGATAAGCCATATTGTCCATATGTAGTAAAGTCTTTTGGGCAAATAATCACTTACTCCAATTTTGCATGACTCCTTGTACCTTTTAAATCCACTCGTTAATCTTCTCATTATTTAATATATTTAATAAATAAAAAGTAATAAAATGAACGGTTTATTATAATATATGTAAATTATAAGGATAAATATACTAAATGTTACATGCATATTATTGTACTTTAATTTTCATTTTCTTCGATGTGTTTATAAATAGAGCTCTATTGTATTGTATATTTACACCTGCAAGTGAATAAAATACCTCCTCTCTTTCTCTACTTTGCTTCTTATCTTCTTATAGTTTACAACACATTATTAATACGATCTTTACATAAAAATTATAGATATAGAGTTACGATAATCTAGAAGATCATATCCATTCTTTTCGATGTAGATACATCTCTTTTTCTTGATCAATTATTGAAATCGGGTATGACTTCTAAGATTACTTCCCTTAAATTTCTCTAATTGAAATCGATATTGTTTATTCTTTCAAAATTAATATTTGATCAGTATATCCAAATTTCAAACAAATGGTATTAGATCCACCAATCTTTGATTCCATTGAAATTTTTTAGTTTGTTCTATATATTTGAGTGAGTTTTGAATGAAATTTGTTTTTTAGTCTTTGAATTCATGTATTATCATACTCAAATTACAGATCTACTTTATACATAAAAGATTTTTTGATGATAATTTTGGATTTGATCTAGTACTGAAGTTGTTCATCCTAGATTGAAAGGTAATTTTTATGTGGAAAGAAAGATCTAAATGATGTGTATATGGTTTGCATAATGAAATAAAATTCCGAAATGCTTTTATTTTCAGAATACAATTTTAATTCCCTAAATTTCTGCATGTTTGTTTTGATATATTTGGTAAAGAATTATGGAGTTAATTTTTTACGAGGGAATTAATTAGGTGGTTCTAAGATTTATGGTTATTCTATTTCTGTTCATGAATGATATAGATAGATTTACATAATTTAGAACCATTTATGTAAGATAATGTATAATATTTTTAATATAATTATATTATTTTACTCAATTTTTGATTAAGCATAATATATAAGAGGTATTTGGTTATTATAGAAATATTGATTATTGAGAAATAAAGTTTCTCTTTAAAGTATTCATTTTGATTTTATTATTGAGTAATATAGAACCTAGATCTAATATGGAATTGTGTTACTTTAAGTATCATTTTTCGGTTGATTCATATATCTTTGATGAAATCATTTTGTCTGGACAGTAGTTTATAATCGATCACATAACAGTTAGTTGCATTCCCTTTTGTCATAAATGAATTAAATGCGGTCGTTATGGTTATAAATTAAATTGCCTTATTATCATAAATGCACTAAATACAATAGTTATAGTAAACTAAATGATGTTATATGTTTATGTTTGAAATAACAATAAATATATGTTTTATTTTTTGGTGTATTTATTTTGGCAAACAATGTTTGATAAAATGGAGAAAGAAGTTTGAACAACCTGAAGTTGTGTAAAGAAATTCTTTGAACTAGAATTTATATAACTCAAAATCCGAGACATGAAATCTTGAATTATGAAAAGGTTTGTTGATAAATTCTTTGGATTTGAAAGCTTATTAATATATTTTTTAATTAGATAAAATGTATGAGCTTTTAAACAAGAAGTTGGCACAAATTTGAGAACCTGGAGTTCATCACAAATGAATGAATAATTCATGAAATAAAAGCCCAAAGCTTTCTTGAAACTCCATGACATGATAAGATTATACTTCTGAAAAAAGTTAAAAGAGATAAATACATTGTTAACACCACTTTTTAAGCGACCTAACGACCTACGGGGAGAAGCGACCTAACGACCTAAGGACGAAACAGCCTAACGACCTAAAGATGGAACGGTCTTAACGACCCAAGGATGGAGCGGTCTTAACGACCCAATAGAGCTTACGACCTAAGGGCTCTTACAACCTAGCGACCTAATGGATTAAGTGGCATAACAAGTTAACGACCTAGTCAAGGTCGCTACATTGGATATCTCAATATTGCTAAGTCGCCAACTACTCCCCTAAGTCGCCCACGACCTACGACCTATTACTAAGTCGCGCACGACCTATGACCTATTCCTAAGTCGCTCACGACCTAAACATACCAAAGGAGCTTCTTATGCCGCTTCCTACCTAGGTCGGCCACGACTTATGATTTGTTAGTTTATCCAGAATGATCAAGTATACTATATTTAAGCCGTAAACCACTCTCACTAGGTCGCTGACGACCTACGACCTATCCAAGGTCGCTTGCGACCTACGACCTAACTTCGAACTCTCCTATAAATACCTCGTCTACTCCAACTGAAAGGGGATCTTTTTGGCTCATTTCTGGAACGCCGATACTCTGCTGAATTCTCGACTCACTCAACACTTCAAACACGAAAGACATCTCAACAAACTTCAAAAGGAAATCTAGCACAACCGACATGGATTCAAAGACTTCTTCTACATCGGAGTTCTAGTTATTTGTCCTATCAGTGTTGTAATTGAAGATTGTTATAAAGTTGTAATTGATTCAGCAATAAAGAAGATTAAAGTGGACGTAGGCTTAACCTGAAGCCGAACCACTATAAAACTGTTGTCTTGTATTGCTTTCTCTGTGACTTCTTTACTTGTTTCTAATTCTCGTATTCACGGGTGGTGCTTTCGCTTAAACTCTATATACACCGGGGTGTTAGCGTTCAATTTTAAGCACTAACACTTTTTGTGCTTTCACTGAGAACCCAACTTAGGATATCTTCGTCATTGCTTTGCAAAAGTTTGTTGAAAAAATCTCTCTCAAAACCAGAAGTCTGTCAGAGATAATGGCTCTTGGAAGAAAGCGGGATCTACAAGACCCAGTAATGTTCATGAGAATACTGCCACTTCTCCTTCGTCAAGTCAAGCAGCACCAAGTGCCGGAATTACACGAGTGGAGTTAGATGCTGTAGTATCTGGGTTATACCAACAGATGGAAACCCAGAATGCTTTGATGCTTGAAAGGATAAATGCATTGCTCGGAGCTAACCGTCAACCAGTGAATAATGAAGAAAACCTTGCAGATGATGTTCATAATCCTGAAGAGAGGAATATTCCTCAAAGAGCAGCTAGCCCCGCCAAAGAAACGCCTCCTCAAGCTGGAGGATCGAGACCACAGCCAACTCTCGGCGAACGTTTGTCCAGACAAACTTCCGAGAAAATGGCCGAAGTCTGTCTTGCAGATCCTTTAAATGATGTGGAATATCTTTCGGGCATGGTGCGACAAATCATGAAAGAAAGCATGCAGAGGGATGAAGATGAAAAGGAATGGGGATTCGCTCCGAGCAAAACTCCGTTCACTGAAAGGATTCTAAAGGCGGAATTCCCAAGGAAGTTTGTTCCTCCTACCATCCCGGCTTATAAGGGAACAATCGACCCTAATCAATTCCTGTATAAATATGATTGGCACATGACTGGTGCTAGAGCATCTGATGAAATCAAATGCCGGTACTTTCCGGTATACTTGGAAGGAGTGGCTCTGCTCTGGTTCACAAAGCTTCCGGTCCGATCCATAGACCAGCTCGCCGATTTGACTCGGAAGTTTAAAGAGCAATTCAGGTTGTATGCTTCAAAGGAAAAGGATATTATGTCACTGTCAAGCCTGGAACAGAATCCTGGGGAATCTATTAGGTCTTTCTTGAACCGCTTCAACATAGCTTTGGCTGAAGTGGACAATGCAGAGCCACGGATGGTCTTGACATACCTGATGAGGGCAATCGACAAATTAAGCGAATTTGGGAAGTGGCTGAAGATGAAAGAACCGAATTCACTTGAGAAATTCTATAAGAAAGCTGATGAATTCATGCGCTTGGAAAGCCTTCGGGCACCAGTTAAAGTGGCATTGACAGAGGTTAAGGATAATACTGATGCCCCTATCAAAAAGGAATCCGGAAGTCAGAAGAGGGAAAATAACGGTGGGAAGAAACAGAAAGATGTGAAGAAACCTCGCTTCTTAAAACCTTCAGATTTCACTCCTTTGACTGACACCCCGGAG
Organism: Allium cepa; assembly: GCA_030765085.1. Classification (NCBI taxonomy): domain Eukaryota; kingdom Viridiplantae; phylum Streptophyta; class Magnoliopsida; order Asparagales; family Amaryllidaceae; genus Allium; species Allium cepa. The sequence continues at coordinate 133,091,359 of CM060934.1, forward strand.
AATATCTTCTTTGCTACCAAAGATGCGGTAGAATATCCTAAACCGCCTGAAATGAGAGTTAACAAAAAAGCTGCTCAAAGTGGGAGATTCTGTCGGTTTCATAATCAACCCGGTCATGATACCAACGAATGTCGCTATTTGAAAAGTTTAATTGAAGAACTACTGAGAGAGAACAAGTTGCAGCAATATGTTAAGAGAAGTAGAAATGACCCAACTTCATCTACTAAGGGCCAGCAACTTCCTGCTCATCCATCTGGTTCGGGTGAGAGGAATACCGTGCACGAATCGGAAAGGCCTGTTATCAATGTGATTACAGGAGGTCCTCACCCAGCAGGCAGAAGCTGGGGCGAGATGGAAAGATATGCCCGTGCCTTGAAGTATGTACCAGCAGAAGAGAGTGTTTTTGTGCTAGAAGATGTTGCACCTTTGAAGCAGCAGAAAACTTTCAATGATGATATTGTGTTCAAAGCCAGGGACTCTATGGGTATTGAAGCTCCAACCATGGATCGCTTGGTCATCTCTGCAGGCATTAGGCCGGCTAGTGTGAGAAGAGTGCTTGTAGATTGCGGCGCTTCTTGCAATATTCTCTTCAAAAAGACGTTCGACCAAATGAAAATTCCGATGGCTGACGTTCAAGCTTCATCTCAGAGGATCGTTGGGTTTACTGGGGAACCAAAGCAGCCCATTGGAACTATCGAATTGTTCGTCGAGCTTGGAGAGGGGCAGAAAAAGGTGGTTCGAAAACAGACTTTTGTAATTGTTGATGAATTTTCTGCCTACAACGCCTTCCTAGGCCGACCAACTCTTGCGTCTTTTAAGGCAATTCTCGCCCCGTGGTGCCTTACTATGAAATTCCCCACAGATAATGGAGTTAGAGTTATTAATAGGGATCAGAATGCTGGGCGAGAATGTTATCTAATAGAGTTGCGTGAAGCAAGGAAGAGAGAGATGGGAAAAGATGCGGCAGCCCCAGTCCGCATCAAAGAATTAACCTTGTAGCAATTACAGGGTGGACCCTGCACTGGTGAACATAGCGGGGCACGAAGAGATATGGATCCTAGAAAGGCTAGTGCAGGGGAAAATAGAGTGGTGCCAGTGGAAGTAACGGTGCTAGTACCTGTTGACCCGAAAGATCCGAACAAATTGGTGAATGTGGGTTCCCAACTTAGTGTGACAGATCAAAATTCCTTGGTAACATTCTTGAAAGCAAATCTGGACGTATTCGCTTGGACTCATGCTAATATGTGTGGAATATCCCCATAAATTGCAGTACATTCTATGAATATTGATCCGAAGTTTACACCGATAAAGCAGAAGAGAAGAACCCACGGTTCTGAAAGGTCAGCAGCGTTGAAAGAAGAGGTAGACCGGCTCATGGAGAATGGTTTCATCAGGGATGCTACTTATCCGAATTGGGTTTCAAATCCTGTACTGGTTAAGAAAGCTAATGGGAAGTGGAGAGTATGCATTGACTTCTTAGATTTAAACAAGGCCTTCCCCAAAGACTGCTTCCCGTCACCCAGAATAGATCAGTTGGTGGATGGAATAATGGGGCATGAGTTGTTATCTTTTATGGATGCTTACTCCGGATACAACCAGATCATGATGCATGAGACGGATCAGGAAGACACGAGCTTTATCACCGATGTGGTCTCTACTGCTATAGGGTCATGCCCTTTGGAATTAAGAATGCAGGGGCAACTTACCAAAGACTCGTCAATGCTATGTTCAAGCCACAGATTGGAAAAACTATGGAAGTTTATGTTGACGATATGCTGGTGAAATCAAAGAAGGCAGTAGATCATATGGATCACTTGGCAGAAATGTTTGCAATCCTCCAAAAGTACGGAATGAAACTTAATCCTTTGAAATGTTCGTTTGGGGTGGAGTCCGGAAAGTTTCTGAGTTTCATTGTGAGTGCTAGAGGCATTGAAGCTAATCCTACTCAGATTGCTGCCTTAAAAGAAGTCAAAGCCCCTAGAACGAAGAAGGAACTGCAAAGTCTTAATGGAAAAGTCGCTGCCTTGAGTCGATTCATTTCCAAAGCTACCGATAAATGCATTCGATTCTTTGATGCCCTAAAGAAAGGAAGGAATTTTTTTGACTGGACTCCTGAATGCCAGAAAGCTTTCGATGAGTTGATTCGTCATATGGAAACACCTCCAATACTTTCTAAGCCAGACAATGGTGAAGATCTTTTCATATATTTGGCAGTCCTATCTCATGCTCTCAGTGCGGCGTTGATATGGGAGGACGCAAAATTCAGCGCCCGGTCTATTATATCAGCAAAAGATTCACTAGGGCAGAGATGAATTATTCAAAGCTGGAAAAGCTCGCTTATTGTCTACTGACTGCATCAAGAAAATTGAGGCCATATTTCCAAGCTCATTCTATCAAAGTCCTCACTGATCAACCTCTGAAGCAAGTCCTGTTTCGTCCTGAAACTTCGGGTCGCCTTTTAAAGTGGAATATTGAACTCAGCCAATACGACATCACTTATTATCCCCGAAGAGCAATTAATGGACAAGCTTTAGCAGATTTCATCACAGAATGTATAGATAAAGGTGATATTGAGGAAGAGGTGACTGATACTGCCCCAACTCGATGGAAATTATATGCTGATGGTGCAAGAAACGATTACTGTTCCGGAGCTGGGGTTGTGCTTGAAACCCCCGAAGGGCGGTCATTGTGCTATGCATTGAGATTGGAATTCCCTTCGACAAACAATGAAGCAGAATATGAAGCTCTTATTGTCGGCTTGAAAATTGCTAAAGAATTGAATATCAAAGTGTTGCGGATCTTCAGTTATTCACAGCTTATTGTATGTCAAGTCAAGAAAGAGTTTCAAACTAAAGGAGGAAATCTGCCTGCTTACTTGTCAAGAGCCTACGAACTTCTCGATGATCTTGACCATTATACAATAAGTCATATACCCCAGGAAGAGAACATGAAGGCAGATTCTCTCGCAAAGTACGCAAGCACTGGTGAAGCTCAATTATTGGGATTAGTTCCTGTGAAAGTCCTGTCAGCTCCAAGCACTAACGAGATGGATATCGATTGGATCATGACTATATCTAAGGAGCAAGAATCATCGATGACTCCGATAATGGAATATCTGCTCAACGGTTCTCTACCAGAAAATTCAAAAGAACGACAGAAGTTGCTAAGAAAAGCCTCTAGATATATAATTCAAGATGCCCGATTGTATAGGCGGGGATTCTCAATGCCATTACTCCGATGTGTGACCAAGGAAGAAGCTAAGACAATTCTAGATGAAGTACACGGTGGTGAGTGTGGAGACCATTCAGATGGTTAAACTCTAGAAAAGAAAGTTCACCGTTATGGGTATTTTTGGCCAGATATTAATCGTGATGCTGCAAGCTATGCCCAAAAATGTGACCGATGCCAGAGATTTGCAAAAATCCCAAGAGCACCTTCCACAGAGATAACACAGATGGTCAGCCCGTGGCCATTTGCTATTTGGGGAGTAGATCTCATCGGGCCTTTGCCAACCGCCAAATCCAGGATCAGATATGCTATTGTTGCTGTTGATTATTTTACTAAATGGGCTGAATCTGAACCATTAGCTACTATTACCTCTAAAAAGATGATAAACTTTGTAACTAAGAATATCATTTGCAGGTATGATGTGCCTCAAAAGATAATCACAGATAATGGAACCCAATTCGAAAGTGAAGAGTTCCAAGATTTTTACAAGCGAGCTTCTCAGCAGTGGCTCATCCGCAGGAAAACGGGCAAGTGGAGGCAGTAAATAAAATTATCAAATCAACCATCAAAAAACAGCTGGAAAAAGCGAAAGGTGGTTGGGTCGATAAGCTTCCACTAGCATTATGGGCATATAGAACTACCAACAAAACTACGACTGGGCACACTCCATTTTCATTGGCATATGGATCAGAAGAAATGATTTCGGTGGAGATGGAAGTCCCTTCACATAGAAGAATTCATTTCAACCAAGCTGAAAATGAAGAGTTGCAACTTGAAGCACTTGACTTCCTTGATGAAAAAAGGGAAGAGGCTCAGCTCAGAATTGCAGCTCATCAGCAAAGAATTGCCAGGCACTTCAATTCCAAAGTTCGCCAACGCAGCTTTGAGATTGGAGATCTAGTCTTGAAAAGGGTCATGACAACAACAGGAGTGTTTGCGCCAAACTGGGAAGGACCATATGTCATAGCCAAAAAACTTCTTGATGGAACTTTCAAACTGACAACTGTCGAAGGAGATCCAATTCTAAGAGCTTGGAACAGCAATCACTTACGCCTATATTCTACTTAAAAGCTTTACTGAAATACTGTAAAAAGAATTATGAATGTACGATTCTTGTATTGAAAGCCATTGTAAAGCCAATGCAAGTGAATAATAAGAACTATAAAGTGGATGTAGGCCCAATTCTTGGCCGAACCACTATAAATCTTGTGTTCTCTACTATTATAAACTACTTGTTTTATTTCGATATATAAAGTACTTCAATTGTATTGCTAAAATGTCGATTTAATATTGCAGGCCATTAAAACAAAGCTTACCCATCATAAGACCAAGCGATCCATGACATCACTCAACGAATGAATGTTCAGCCACAAAAATTCCAGACTCAAATCCTATATAAGAAGTGCTTCAAGTAAACAGTTAGTGGTTCCGCCAGAGGTAGACCCTTCCTAACTAATTGTGAACGTTTGTGCAAACAAACATCCGATTAATTAGCCTGTGTCTATCCCTGCGAACTCATTTAACAATGAAGTACACTTCTTTGGATAAAAGAAGCTACTTGCAAAAGAAAGGAATGTGTGCTTGAAAATGATAACAGGGAACCACTAATATGAAAAAATGGCGAAAAGACATGGGCGAGCAGGCAGCAAACAGCAAAAGACCTCTTCGGAGGCGCAAGCCCTCTTCGAAGGCACAACTCTTCGGAGGATAAAGACCTCTAATGGGACTTGCCAGAAAAAGAAAGTTCTCTTTCTAAACAAAAAGTTGTGGAATGACCGGTGGCACAAGACACTCGTTAACTAGCTGAGAACGTTTGTGCAAACAAACAATCCAAGTAACTTGTGTCCGCCCCATGAATCCATTCAACCGTGGGAAAGAAACTTCCAGGCAAAAGCCCTACTCGGAGGCACACATTTCACCGTGATCTGAAATAAAACTTCACACGAGTTGAAAGGTGAAAAGACCTCTTCGGAGGCACGCATTCCACCGAGATCTGCAATAAAACTTCACAAGCGTTGGAATGTGAAAAGCCCTCTTCGGAGGCCCATTTCACCAAAGTTGAAAGAATAAAAGCCTCTCCCCAGAGGCAGAAACAAAAAGCCCTCTTCGGAGGCCCGCTTCCCCGCGTACAGGGAAAAAACAAAAGCCCTCTCCCCAGAGGAACAAAAAAAAGCCCTCTTCCCAGTGGCACAGTCAAATAAAAAAGCCCTCTTCCCAGAGGCTCAATCAAACAAAATCCCTATTCGAAAGCACAAACAGGTCAAAGCCCTTTTTCGGAGGCCCACTTTACCACGAAGGAAAATTCACTTGCCAAAAATAAAAGTGACTTTCTCCAAAAGTGAAGTGAAAAAACTTCGCCAAAAAAAAGAGAGAACTTCTCCAACACGAGGCGCATTCTACTAAATCAGAAAAATATTTCCTTAAAATGGAAAAATTATTCTACAAAGTACAAATGCAAACCTTATCCGAATGGAAAAGTTGTTCTGTAAAGAAAGAGTACAAGTCTTCTCGAAACAGAAGAGTTGTTCTCCAAAAAATTTGCCAATGTGAAAGAGGTTGCAATAAACCATGGTATGGGGGCAATGTAATATGGTTACAAAAATAAAAACAATGCTCAAGCAACATACCATAGGTTTACTGCAACACCACAAAGAAGAAATAAAGAAACTTGTATGAAAAAGAAGAATAAATGCATTCTCAAATACAGACAGAAGTTTGTACAAGTAAAAGAATCATTTTATTCCATACTACAAATTTTTATACATGTGCAGGTTTCAAAACAAAAGAAGTCGGGGACCGGTACCCGTACAATCTCCGGTCGACACAGGTCTTTATATATACAAGCAAAAAAGCAAAAAGCGAGACGAAAAGCATAAGTCCCAAACCCATCACTTCTTCTTCCTGCCACCTTTCGAGCCTTCTCCTGGCCGGATGATTAACTTTTTGGGCCGGCTTGTGAGAGTAGGGGAAGAAAGAGGAAGGGGTGCAATTGGACTTTCTTCTGCCTTTTCTTCCCCAGCAGAAGCTTCTCTCCTTTTCTTTGAGACTGCACGCTTCCCCTTCTTTCTTAAAGAAGACTCACTGCCTGGAGTGAAAAGTGCAGACAATGTTATGTCATCAGAAATAGTTTGCTCCGGGGTTCTTTCGCCTTATTCAGGTTCCTTGGCTTTCTGTTCTTGAGAAGCGACCGGGTCATCCAAGCCTTGAAGAGCTTCTATCTGCTCCTCTTGTGACCCCGGTTGAGAAACGGAAGGAGGAGTAATCTGAAGAGGCGGAGAGGAAACAGCTGGAAGAGGGGAAGGCTGAATAACACTTGGCGCTTTCACTACAGGAGAAGAGAAGTTAAAGTCAGTATCTCTCATAAAAAGAGGAGAAAGTGGCGCGTCAAGATTTAAGTAATAATCAAAAAGTTCATCAAGCTCATGTGAAGTAAGCGAGCAGTCCACTTGAGCGAGATCAACATTGAGGTTACCTGGAGAAGTAGGCTTTATTATGTCAACTTCAAAGTCCTACGCTTCAGTGCTTTCTCGGGTCTCATCTCCAGTGCGGGTGGCAGCACTTTCAATAACAGCTTTAGCAAGAGGAGGAGAATGGTAACTGGAGCCAGCAATATCGATGTCGGCCGAAACTGAAGGTAGAACTGGGTCGGTTGAGATCGTTTTTCCTAAATGTTCTCCTTCTGCCATTCCGGCTCTCTCTCTGGCAAGTTGCTCTTTTCCCCTGGCAAGAGCGGCACATGCATCATCATCTAGATAGTGCGCTATTAAATCTACTTCGGCATATCCGGCTCCTCCTAGCATATCAAATATGGCCTCCAACACTTTGGCCAAAGTAATTTCATACTCCGGTCTCAAAAATTTAAGGCTACCGCGCCCCAGAACACTATGGATGTAAAACTCGAATAGAGTGGAGCTGACTTCGGCTTTAGTTGCCATATGAGATTCTTCGGCTGCAGCTTTGCCGGCAATAGCTTCATCACGCTCCTTTTCAGCTTTAGAAAGTCGAGCTTTTAGCAATTCAATTTTCAAGTTCTGGGAGTTGGTCTTTTCTCGTAGATGAGCAATGTCGGCTCGGTAGCTATCCACAACCTGTTGCTGTGCTTCAAATTTAGCTTCAGCATCTCTCTGTGCCGCGTGAGCATCTCTCACTTGTTTTTGAAGCACTTCTTCTCTCTGAGAATAGGAAGTGGAAGAAGTGGCGAGCTCTTCCTTAAGTTTTTCAACTTCCGCTTCAAGCTTCTCATTATAAGCGGCAATACTCTTCATTTCGGCATCATGCTGATCGAGTGTTTCTGCCACTCAGATTTGTCATTTCCCATAGTCAGCATGGCTTTAAGGTTTGCGCGATTCACTCTTTGAAGCTCGTCAACGAGTTTCTTCCAGCCAGACATTCTCTCAATATCGAGTTTGACGGCATCAAGATTTCGCAACATGGCTTGCTTATCAATCGGGACCAAGTCAAGATCGAAGCGTACTCCCTTTAAGCACCTGTGCGGGAATCGGCTTTGAAGAGTAGCCGGACCCTGTCCAACTTGATAGGGAGGCCTACTTATGACGGTTTGAATATCATCTCTTCGAAGGGGGGAGAGCCGGAAGGGATTTCCAAAGAGACGGGAGCAGTGGGCTATTCAGAGAGTTCAGATGTCAGTTTTTCACCAAGTTTGGCCCGTTTACTCGGGTCCTCAGTGACATGGCTTTTTCCCTTGTCATCACGGGATTTTCGCTTGTGGGAATCATCCTCTCTCTGGGAAGAATCACGTCGTTCATCCCGTCTCCCGTAGCGCTCTTCATAAGCACGCTTCTCACGAGCCTTCCTCGCAGCTCTTTCTTCATCTGTTTCCCAAGAGGCAGGAAGATACCTCTTGGGGTCATAAGAACCACGCTTCCCATAATGCTGGAAATCGTCATAGTAAGAGCCACTTCTTCCCATTGGAGAACCTGAAAATGAAGAAAAACAAACTCAGAAATCTTCAAAGCAAGAAAGTTGAACGCATATAAGTGCTGAAAAGTCCTAAGTGTGTGTAACGTGCAAACTACACGCGTCAAACTACGAACCACTCCTGGGTTGGGAGGTGATGATGGATTTTACAGCCAATGTCAACTCTTGGGCTGATGGAGTTTGTTGCAGAACGGATGTCGCTTCAACTGCTGGAGAAGTAACTTTAGCGGTGATAGGATCATCTTTAAAAAGCTCCTATGAAGTAATCATCAGGTCGCTCAACCCCTCAAAAGTATTATCACCGCTGTGCCTGGCGGGACTTGTTCTCTCAGTTCCTTCGTCGCCAGATTACCCGGATTGTTGGGGAGGTTCCTCTTCTTCGATGACCAGGGCAAGTGCAAGTTTGTCGGATGACCCCGCAACATCAGCTGAAGTAGAACATTTTACCAAAGAAGCCTCAACAGTATGTTCTTTCGGCATAAGTTCTCCGACGGAAACTGGGGCATCCGATGTTTCTATTGGAGAATTAGGGACTTCTTGAGTTTGAGTAGAACGAGAAGGGTGCAGAAGCCCATATTGATGAAGAAGTTCATCTTTCAGCAAAAACTTAATACTTCTTTCCTCAACCGGCACGACACTTAGTCTTTCAAAAGTCGTTTTGTGACTGGGATCTCTAGAGGGAGGAGGAAGCGCTGTAAAAGAAAAGAATGAAGTTAGCACTTAGCAATTCGGATCTCGAAAAGCTTAAATGGAAAAAAGCAGGGATGAGCAATCTTACTTCCTATTCTCCATATGGCATAAAACCCTGGGGGGCAGCGAACGAAGAAGAATTGATTCAGAAAACCATGAGCACTTTCGAAAAGATCGATGATAAGTTTACGGTTTCTGGCACTTCTCACGAGTATAATGGAAGGGTGGTCTTTATTCTTTGCGAATGTGCATAAGTAGCAAATTTCTTCGAAGCTCAGAAGACGATTAAGTGTCCTCCTGAATAGAACGCACAATCCCATCAGGATGGCGTAGCCATTGGGATGCAGTTGAAAGGGAGAGATGGTTAGTCGGAGAAGGAGTTGTTGAAGAAATTCATTGAAAGGAGGAATGACACCACACAGGCACATCTGGCGATTAACAGTGACAAAACCGAGAGGTGGCCTGTCAGCAGTATCATTTGGCCCAGGAAGTATAGCATCCGCTTCGGCAATCCCTAATTGAATACGTAATTGGTTGAATGCCCGCTGACTCAGGGTAGTTGGAGTTCTTTCCGGAGGATTATCCAATGGAATGACTATCGGGAAGACTCCTTCAGATTGCTCTACTATCTCTTCTTGAGAAGATATTCTACACAAGGAACTGGATATTCAAATATGAAGGTGCACGTTTCCTAAATGTGTGAAGTGTTGTGCAAAACTAATAAAACGACAAGCAAGTATAACTGAAATCAAACTAACAGGAATTTGTTAATTACAAAGTTTCTGGGTTTGTTGTTTTAAGTCCAAATACAAGTGCAGTATTGATGCAAACAAAATCTGTTCTGATTGATTGACATTGCTTTGCTTTAATACTTCACTTGAGTTTGTTGATTCACAGCATTTCATATAATTTCTTTAAGTTGATTATCTTTTATCGACTAATCTGTCATTCGATGTGAGCAGCCAATGGCAGTATATTCGCCCTATTTTTTTGCAAATGTTGTGTATAACAGGTTATTAGCATTAAAGTTAGTATAATCTTAAACAAGCTCAAGCGATTCATCATGGGTCAAGGTTCATCAATCAAGCCCAACGACCTAACATAAGTCGAATTATCTTAAGTCGCGTTGTCCAAGCTAAAGAATTCAAAGCATGAGGCTTCGGGTCAAAATTAAACAAAAATTGTCCAAGTTCTAGGTCGGCCGCGACCTAAAACCTATGCCGCACAAAGTTAGGTCGTTGGTCTTTTAGGTCATTCTGCTTTGAACTTTGTATTGTTCCACTAAGTTAAGTCGCGAGCGTGATAGGTCGCAAGCAAGTTAAATCTCAAGTTTGTTAGGTCGGCCAAGTTTCTTAGGTCACAAAGGTTTCTAAGTCGCTCAAAATCACTAAATCGCTCCTGACAATCCCGAGCCATTTCCTGTCAAAGTCATTATGCCCCGCCTTCCTTGACTCGCTAACTTCTTCCCCACCCAATAGCCCGCTATCTTGCTACCTTGCAACCCAATAACCTGTTATCATCTAAGCAACAAAATCCCTCATCCTCTCAATCAAATCCATTACCCATCCATAACATCAAATCATCCACACTGACTCGAATCGTTTCTGATCCATCCTGTACCCAATGCGCCGCTGTGCTCTCGTGAATTGCAGCAACAACATAGTTGATGGCGATCAAGGTCGATCGCAACTTGACTTGAAAAGTGAAATGCGACACACAGAGTTGGTCTGAAGTCAGGGAATCAGGATTTGCAGTTTGGTGATGATCGTGATTAGATAAGGATCAAATTCACTTACACAATATAATGGTGAAGATGGATTGACGGTTGGATAGATCGAATTCGCTCTAGAAATCACGAAGACTCGTTAATGGCGAAGCAAGTTGTTAGAACAATTAAGTAAAGAAGAAGAAACGAGCTAGCTGTTATATAAGGCAAAAGCAGATGGGGATACGGGTTAACTCTTAGGTCGCTCACGACCTGGCGGGGTTAGATCGAAGCACACGACCTACGACCTAGGTGTGTACTTCGAGGGGCAAGTGTTAACACCACTTTTTAAGCGACCTAACGAACTATGGGGAGAAGCGACCTAACGACCTAAGGACGAAACGGCCTAACAACCTAAAGATGGAACGGTCTTAACGACCCAAGGATGGAGCGGTTTTAACGACCCAATAGAGCTTACGACCTAAGGGCTCCTACAACCTAGCGACCTAATGGATTAAGTGGCATAACAAGTTAACGACCTAGTCAAGGTCACTACATTGGATATCTCAACATTGCTAAGTCGCCAACTACTCCCCTAAGTCGCCCACGACCTACGACCTATTCCTAAGCCGCCCACGACCTACGACCTATTCCTAAGCCGCCCACGACCTACGACCTATTCCTAAGTCGCTCACGACCTAAACATACCAAAGGAGCTTCTTATGCCGCTTCCTACCTAGGTCGGCCACGACCTATGACTTGTTAGTTTATCCAGAATGATCAAGTATACCATATTTAAGCCGTAAACCACTCCCACTAGGTCGCTGACGACCTACGACCTATCCAAGGTCGCTTGCGACCTACGACCTAACTTCAAACTCTCCTATAAATACCCCGTCTACTCCAACTAAAAGGGGATCTTTTTGGCTCATTTCTGGAACGCCAATACTCTGCTGAATTCTCGACCCACTCGACATTTCAAACACGAAAGAATTTCAACAAACTTCAAGAGGAAATCTAGCACAACCGACATGGATTCAAAGACTTCTTCTACATCGGAGTTCTAGTTATTTGTCCTATCAGTGTTGTAATCGAAGATTGTTATAAAGTTGTAATTGATTCAGCAATAAAGAAGATTAAAGTGGACGTAGGCTTAACCTGAAATCGAACCACTATAAAACTGTTGTCTTTTATTGCTTTCTCTGTGACTTCTCTACTTGTTTCTAATTCTCGTATTCACTGGTGGTGCTTTCGCTTAAATTCTACATACACCGGGGTGTTAGCGTTCAATTTTAAGCGCTAACATACATCATCATATAAGATAATGATAATGCATTCAAGAAATTTCAAAAATCACCGAATGAGTTATATCTTACTTGCATCTTTAAATTTACATATTATATTGACCAAATATTCTAAAGATATTGTGTTGTACGACATTTAAAACATCCCCTGAATTGAAAAGTAATTATTAATTTAGTCTTGGAAAAGGACGTTCATTATTTATAAAGTATGAATTCAAATAATATTTCAGTTCATATTTCTCATATTGCATTTCAGTTTATATGATGTAGTTAGTTTAAAATGTTTTCCTCCATTATATACTTCCAGTTATGTAAAAGTATACATGCTCAATTTATAGGTCATATGAAATGCAAAGTCTAATTTCATTTCAATATACACAGCTTTAATTTAATTAGTCTCTCTATTGCTTACTCATTGATAAATCTAATTATAGATATGATTTCTACTAATCACATTATGTTATAAAACTCAAAATTTTAATAAATTAATTTTGGATGCATTTGCCAAATATTTAATTGAAAAAATAAGTTCTAATGTTCTCCAGAAGGGATAACCCATATGCCATACTCTTTATGATGTTTTAGAGTTTTATTTATATTTATATTACAAAATCTAAACATCCCAAAAAGAGATATTATATAGAATTTTTTATATTACAGTTCCTTAAAAAGAAACGTAGTATCCCCTGAAGGCATCATATAAAAGTTCAGAGGTAGTGATAATATTTTTACTTAAAAAGAGGTATTGTATATCAACACTGCACTCTAGAAGTAGTGATTTTTCTCCTATATCTAACTTTTATATAAGGAATCTAATTTTATTACAGTACTTAAAATTTGATATGACATTTCAAATGTAGTTACAACAAAAATTTCCAGTAGGGATATTTTACGCTACTCTAAAAGTAGTAGTTATATCATTTATGTAGAAAAAGATATTTAATATTGATGACATTCCAAAAATATTGCATATAAAGTATATTTCGAAGAGATATGTAACAGTACAGAAGCAGATTTTATAAAACATCCCCATAAGTGATATAATATCCTTTTATACACTAAGCATTACCTATGAAACACTTGCAAATATGATATAACACTTCAAGAAGTGACGTGCTAATAAGTAACCCAAAGAATTTGTAAATCAAAATAGAACCGAAAGAAATGGGTGTAAAATACATTTACAAAATTCGATACACCATTGCCATGGATCTGTAGCTCCATTGGACAAATTTAAGAGTAAATAGTGATCTGTAATTTATTACTTCTCAAAAATATATCATGAATTGAATATCATATGCATAACTATTCTTAAAGAAAAATCTTTAGATATCCTCCTGAAGAGATAATCTATCTGTCGTATCATAATTTTCACGAAAATTAAAATACGATCTTGAAGAGATCTTTATGTGTAACAAATATATTTGCATATTTTTATAACATTTCAAATATTCAAAAGATACTCTTGTTTTTGTTGTAAATATTTTTTCATTGAACTCTCCAGAAGAGATATCAATATATAGTTTGAATCATGTATCATTCTCTGATAAAAATTATAAACAATGTTCAAAATATATAATTGAAATACAATTAAATAATAAACCTTAACAACTCGAAGTGATATACATACCAGAAGTTCAATATGGTTTGGTTTGAAAACCATTAAGTTATATTTGAATTATTAGTTTAAAGGACGTTGTTCTTTAGCATATTCGAATAAAAATACGTCGAAAGTCGCAGTTGTATTATATATCCACGTAGGTTTGTAAATTAAGTAGACAAACATGAACATAAAGTTTGAAATTTTATATTAGAAATAAACAAGAAGTTATATGAAATATCACAAATTTTAATATCAAACTAGAAGTTTGATAACCATTACATAGAAAAGTTTGACTTTAATATTAAACTATGAATTTTGGACAAACTATATGTGACGAGCCGAAATTTTTGGATATTTGAAATTGAAATATTTAATTGATTTTTAAATATTTGAAAGTTAGTTTAACTTGAATTTCAAATATCTCTATTTTATTTGGCAATTAAATTATTGAATTTAATTATGGAAATTGGGTAAAATATTAAATCTCCAGTTTTATGCTTGTTAAAAATATTTCAAAGGCTTATAAAATCTATATTAATAGTAGTGACGATAATGAAAGCTCTAAAATTGAATTTGAAAGTGTTTTGTTAAGTTTTGAAAAATATATCATTTAAATCGATATTTAAAAAATAGCATTCCGAGGCACAGTCTCGGAATTCGACAAAACTAGTTCCATTGGATCCGTGATAGTGTATTATTATCGGATGTCAATTTTCGTAGTGTTTGAAGTTGTCGTGATTCGTACGATATATAAACGCGCTAAAATTTATATCGAAAATTCAATATAAACTGGTTCGGTTTTCCGACATTCGGTTGTTCGGCATTTGGTACAGTGGACGTATTGATGTCGATTTTCGAGTGTCGAAAAATCGGGACGTTACACTATAAGAATTAGATGTTGAAGACCTTTATTCTCAATAAGTCAAAAGTAACTAGAAGGTATGATATATCGAATAACTTATTAAAGTTATTATTTGTAAGTCAAACTAGATGCATATGTACTTTCAAACCAGATGTTTTAAACGTTATCATGCGGTCTTTAAGAATTCACGTTGACATCGATTGATAAAAAAATTAGTAGTTTGGATCCTTGTAATATTTTTTTCTAAAATCACTAAATAATATGTAAATCTGTAAATACATAATACGTGGACGCACATGTATCCATATCTGTAGGTACTTAACTAACAACTTAAAGATTGTTATGAGCTCATCTTATGGATTAAACATAGATAACATTCATGGTTTAAAATTTCAATCAACATAGTTGGATGACCTGAAGTCATGTATGTATTCAAGTGATCTACATAATAAGTTAATTCCTCCAGCTGGTTAAATCAATGGATGAGATAGAACTCTAAAAATAAGCGACATCACTTGAATGCATCTTATCAATTAATAAAATAATTATCCTCCTATATGTAATATGTATGATGTATTTGCTAGCAGCAGTATCATAATGGATCAAAATGAGAATCCAAAGACGATAATTATTCAATATGACAATGTTCATCAACATTAAGGGGAGGATAAAAGGGATATAAGTTCATTTTGATTATCAATATTAAATATTTGTTAGCATATACAATGTTGTAAAGTGTTGAGTAGCTTGAACGAATTACAGATAATATCGCTAGTAAACTTGCTTCAATATAAATTTAAATCCCTGAAGGATCAAAAGGGTATAGAGCACATCTAAAGTGTGGTAGAGAAGTAAGTTCGAAATATTTTTGAAATAACAATGATGCCAAATAAAGGAGGTAGGTGTTGTTAAAGAAACACCGAACTGTACTCTAGAAGTGGCCCATGACATAATTATCAAATAACCCAAGAAGTGCTTTAGGTACTAACATAACAAATAAAGAGATCTCAATAAATTATGTCTAAAGCTGATAAGAAATATTCATTGATGATAAATTTGTAAATAATAAAGCGCTTGTGTCTATAAATAGATTAAAGATCTTGAATTAGAGGAATATATGATTAGCCAGCATGAACCTTTTCCTAAATGGAAAATTTGGACCTATAGTCCACAAAATATAATTATAAACATGTATATAAAGTGGCAAAAGCACACTAAAATAACTGCAGCTCATACACTGTCAACAACATGTTAAGTTCCATGGGCATGATACATTTTAGAAATAATTGAATTGATTGAGATAGGGAAAGTGTTTGAAACAATTAAAATACCTCGAAGGTATAAATATTATTTAAATTATACTAAATGATGAATGTATACAAGTTCCTAAGAAATATAAATAAATTTGCTAGTTATAAAGAATGCGAAGAACAACGAGAGTAGATTACAATCTTCTTTTATGTATTGTTGTAATGAAAATCTTGATATAATTCATGATGAGTAGATTACTTTATATTTTTAAGTATTATTCTAATAAAACTCTTAATATTCATTGAAGTGGTAGTTGCAATATGCAAAACTTACTAAAGCACCGAATTGAATGTACATGAAGTACTTTTCATAAAAGTAGCATGCTAAGTGCATAAAATGCAAAGCATTTTTGGAAGAAACAATCTTGGAGAAATTGATTGTACAAAAAGAAACTACTCATAAATGGTGAACGTCTGATGGAGAGAAAATAGAATTATTGTCTTCTAATTTTAGTTTTTTGAATGCTTGTCTAAGCCATGTGACACATATATAGATCGGATGTATTTGTAGCTGATTTGGATTATCATAGCATATATTCAAACTTGAAGGGAAAAAATATAAAATCAAGGAGAGCATACATAAGTACATCATAATGTACTTGTACTGATCTTCCTTTCTTACACTTGAAGAAGACCCTTAATATATCCTCGGGATTCACGTGTCGATTATTTTAGTGTCTGAAAGAAGGTCGTTTAAGGTGAATGAAATAAAAGACAGAACGAGATCTCACATCATGACGAGAAATATATAATATACATAAAATCTTTACAAAAAGAAATCACTTTATCTATATACAATATCAGAGTGAACTAATCGATTATCAACTAGATAGTTATAACAGACTATGCTTACAATTTCTGATAAATACAGACTAAGTACAATGTAATCAAAGCAGCGGAAGAATACAAGATATATGAATACGTCTTCGAGAATCCAGCTTGTCTCCTGAAAGCTCCAAAGAGTTCAGCTAAATCTCGAAAATGTGCTCGAGCCGACCCGAGCATTATAGGAAAACAACGCCCGAGTCAATCTGTTAAAACCGGCATAAGAAACTCAAATCACTAGGAATTTTATTTACTATAACTTGTAAAATCCTTTAAAATCAAAGGTATTTCATACGACCACGCCACACATAAACACGGACATGTTTTTACTTTACGATAACCAAAATATTTTCTATAGAAATCCAATGATATTATAATAATATTTAGGATACAAATACGTACTAATCATAGCGAAAATTGTTGCATTATCAAATTCTAATACAATATGTATCTAATCAAGTCTAAAGGTTCGTATTGGAAAATGGATTTCAGTTATAAAATTGTAAGGGTCTACCCACCGAATTCATACACCTCTTGATAAAATATACGGGAGGCTACAACATGTTGCACGTTGAAATATGATTATCTTTTTATCTTTAAAAATAGTAACTTTAAAAGTTATTCCTTGTCTATAATTATCTTTTTATCATACGTGCACATTGAAATATGATATATTATAAGTAGATTTTAGTAAGGAATTAAGCATTAATTTAATCTTACTTATTTATAACATTAAATTTGATTAATTCTCTAATTTTTAGCTATTTTACTGTCAAATTTTTTTGGTAAGATATTATTTAAATTTTGAAATCTATTTTAAAAATGTAGCATATCATCGGTTAGTAAAAATTTGCAAAATAATCGTATAAATTGAATAAATGTTGAATTTTTTTCTAAATCAGTTTAAGATAGATCATTGGGAATTTTTCATTTTAGATATGGTAGATAAACACATAATTCTAGAATTTGCACTGAAAATTCAATATTAAATTATGTTCAATTGGTACACTTGCTTTGATTCACCATAAAAATACAATATTATATTGCTACAGGTATAGTTTCTTTGCAGCCTAGCTAGCAAATCGACCTTCTAGAAAGATGCTATCAGAAGCTGCAAATTATGAAATAAAGCATGAAATTATTATAAAGGTATCCTCTTGGTATAATTACACACCTATCCATATGTTAATCCAGTTATTCAAGTTAAATTATGTTCTTATTTATCATCATCAAATTCAGATTTTATTACTTACGTTGTGTGTGATTATGATACTTCATTTTTGTGCGTGTTTCAATTCAATGTAACTTTAGGCAATAATATGCATTGTATTCATGTTTGAATGAAAGTACTTGGGTTAAATCTTATTATATATGTATAAATGATAAATTAAATCCAATGAATTAAATCATTTTGACTATAGTTGATTTCTTTCTATTGATTTCAGTTATTTAATTGAGGTGGGAAATAATTTAACATTAACTTGGCTATAAAATCTGTTGCAGTTTATGCTCGGGCTGGATCGAGTTATTTTAGGTTAGATACCTACTTCTGGATTTAGCTTTGCTTTAATGCTTCTGCTTGGATGTCTGTTTATCACCTTTTGCTGTTGTAGTCTTTTTGTTTGACACTGATATATGTATATTTTTGACTCGTTGTATATATTGCGGTCTTCGAACCACTTATGATGTATCATATTGCATTGTATTGGAATTTATCAATGTATATGTGTGTGTGTTTGTGTGTGTGTATATATTTGTTTGATGTTCTGTGATGTGTTATACATTCTGTTGTTGTATTTTGTTTTGATAGATCCGTTAGCCACTATAGTTTGTATTAAGCATTTCTTGAATATGTCGATCCAATTAAGAAAAGAAAAAAATTATTAGAGCATTAATCGACATATTTAATAGATGTTTAACACAAGGCTATAAATAATCGCTCCTTACTAATTCTATTCTCCGTATTAGCAGACAATATTACCCAGTGATACTCTTTGTTAATGTGGGTCTCGGGATGGGACGTCACAGCTTAAAAATAAATAGATAATTGATGTGTTAATTTTCATGATTATGCCTTGTAAAGTTGCAATTAAGTAAACATGATCTATAATTTTGAGCGCTTAAGGGTAGTTTTAGAATTAACTGATGGATATACAGATTTAAACAATATTTAAGAATTTGTTTCAGAATAGACAACTTGCCCGTATGCTTTTATAATCTAGAGCCATTTTCTAACGACGGTATTGGTAAATTTTCTTACAAGGCTTATATTGATGTTCAGTTAATATTAGGAACATAATATTTATTCCACCACAAGTATAGGTAAAGGCGTATTTTATTGCAGGTTTTATTGCAATGCTCTGACCAAAGCTTCTGTTTGGTTTTTTGAAATAAGGTTTGTTCTTCTTTCTTTTGTCATTGATGTGCATTGCTATTAGAGTCTCCGTTTTAAAGATATTGAGATCTGAATAACCAGTTTCGTGTTCTCTTCCAAAATCATGCACCCCCACCTCATTTAATTTTGGACCTTCCTATATGAAACTATGTGCCTGCTTTCACATGTGACAGTTTATAATTTTGTTTCATTTGAGAATTCAACCACTTTTATTCCGATTGTATCATCTCGACTCATTAACATTGACTAGTGTTTCTTCTCCAAAAGTCATGCCTAGCAGTTTTGTAGTCAACTAGTGTTTCTTCCTTTAAAATAGTCATAATTATGTATTCCGATAAAACATGTACAGTAGAGGCTGTTTCAAAGGATATAATAAAATATATGTTATATATATATATATATATATATATATATATATATATTATATAATATACATCTAACCGTTGAATTTCTTTACTTTATTTAAACAACCTCTAACTGTTAAATTTCCTTGACTTATATAATACACTATAATCAGATTTATAATAGGACTATAGTGGACTCTTAGTAGGCTTTATGGCATTGGTGTCATGTTAGCAAAGTTGACTGTACAGCACAGCCAATATTCATAGGCTTATATTTTGATTTTATTATATTTGTCGTATTTTTCTATGCTGAAAATGGACTGTTCATAATTTGCAGGCTAGGAACAATGCTGACATTGTGATTTATGGTCCTTCGGAGATGTTTAGCAATAGGTGTGTATAATTTTATATATTGTTAGTTCATTTTCTTTTATTTTGCTTTAGCACTCCATTTTTCAAATGAGCCGTTGTCCATTTTTAGAATTTTGAAGTCAGGTGTTCAGAAGTCTGGAAGCTCAAATAAATAATATATGCTTTACCTTATCGTTGTATGCTTGTACTACGTTTTCCTAGGATAGTTCACAAAAAACAATGAAAGGAAAAAAGGATGTTCAAATGTGCAATTTTTATGAAACTAATCTCCAAACCTAGAGATTATCTATTCCCTTTCCTTGAAATTGTTAAGATACCTATATATACCATTACTTTATCCATGATCATGGAACGTTAAGTATATAGCTGATATTTTAAATGGTTGGTAGATCATAGTGAGGCCTGTAAGGGTTTAGCATGATTAACATAACATGTGCATCAGAAAGTCAGTAACAAAGGGATTAACGAAAAAAGGAGTGAAAGCTGTGTGCATCATGGCAATCATGTTATTGTTTTTTAAGATGCTTGACAATGGATGAAGGTTCCATGATTTGATACACACAACCATTTTCATATAAGAAGAATTGGAGTTGTCCTAAATACTTGCTTCATAAAAAAGTAGTACAATTTTCATGTTGGATTAGATATATTTACAATATAATTCTTTCACTGTATAGGCCTGAGCAGTCTGGTAATGGAAATTCATTACTGAGATAAGTAAATAGGTCTTCCACTAGAGAGGTCATCTAACGGTAAATTAGTACGTATTTATGGACTAACGTACATCAATTGTTGCGTCAAAATTGATCACTAACATCCAAATCCAAGCGAAAGCACCAAATTGTAGTTACAACTCATAGATAGAAGATATGTAGAGAGTATAAATGTGAAGCACAGTAAAAATTTAAAGAGAAAGTAGTAAAGTCACAGAATTTATAGTGGTTCGGCTGACTCCTGCCTATGTCCACTCCAAATTTCCTTTTTATTTTATTGATGTTAGAATCAATTACAGTTACAAAATGGTAGAGTAATCTTAGCCTTAGGAAATAGAAAGCAATAGAGCAGAAAGAAGAAGATCCCTTTTCTGGAACTCCATATGCTGTATTTATAGGAAAATCCTGAGTTGTTGGGCTTTCTTGAATGGAATAAGCCCATCAAGACCTTCCACCTAGCCACCTACCTCAACAATGCCGAACCACACCGGCCGCACCACAGTGTCGAGCCACACCGGCCTCACCACAATGCTGAGCCACCCTGACCTGACCAATGCCGAGCCGTCTCACCAATGCCGAGCGGCACAACCTCACCTCGTTGCCGAGCGGCACAGCCTCACCTCGATGCCGAGCGGCACAGCCTCACCTCTATGCCGAGCGGCACAAACTCACCTCGATGCCGAGCGGCACAACTCGATGCCAAGCGGCACAACCTCGCCTCCATGCCGAGCGGCATAACCTCGCCTCCATGTCGAACGGCACATCCAGGTGAACTTCGTCCCTTTGAACCGAATCCATCATATTTCAACCTTAATATTCGTGAAGTTAGTTAGGTTGAATCCGCCTAGTTATGGCCTTGACAAAAGACAGATTAACATTTTCCCCCAAAAACATGCCTTGCTATTGGAAGGTGTATTTTAAATAGCCTCAAATCCGATGTCCGATGTCCATATCCGGTTCATAACCATATTATTAAACCCATGGCCTCCCTGGGTTTAACCTTGAATCTGTAGACCTACCCGTGTCGCGTTATCCTGTTCCAGCATTGACTCTTCCGTCAACGGCTTGTATGTTCTTCGGCATCAGCACTCCCGCCAAGGACTTTTACATTTACCGACCTCGGCACTCCGGCCAAGGACTTTTATATTCACCGGCCTCGGCGCTCCGGCCAAGGACTTTTATATTCACCGGCCTCGGCGCTCCAGCCAAGGACTTTTATATTCACTGGCCTCGGCACTCCGGCCAAGGACTTTGATATTCATCGGCCTCCGCACTCCGGCCATGGACATTGATATTCTGTCCGAGTCCATTCCATTGCTCTCCGACGTAGGGACTCGTAACTCACGATTACTGCCCTGCCTCTTTGCTCGTGACAGTAATTGTAAAACCTGAACTGTTTATTACATCGATCCGAATCCAATTAGAAAACCAGAAATCCATATCAAAAATCAAACATCTAAACCAAAATGGCAAACCAAAAAACCAACCAAACCGGGAGTTCAATCCAAACTCCAAAACCATACTAAAGAAAAGTAAATGTCCAAAGTACCAAAGAGAAAACCAGAATTTGCAAAAACACGGAAAGAAAATAGGATTTCATAGAACCAAGCAGTACGGTTTTTCATCATTTCAAAGCACGCCTAGGAACCATCCTCGAACCCGTACATATGTAAGTGACCTAGCCATATTACTTTGGATACTATTACTTATTCAGAATCATAAGACGATTCAGTTTATAACAAGCCGGCGGTGACCAGATCCAGTGCCACCATCGTTCGAGGTAGGCGGTGGCCGCTCCTACTCCCCCGTCTTAGTTCGATTCCTTATGTACTGTTGCATGTGACCATTCCTTACATGCTCCTCAATGATATCTTTCAAATTCCTACAGCCATTTGTGTTGTGCCTATCCAGCTCATGGAGTAGGCAATGCTTTCCCAATGCCCGCTCGTATTTAGAAGGTTCACTTCTTGCCGGCCTTCGGTACTGAAGGGGCCCTCGAGTATCCAAGTAAATCCTTTGTAGAGTCTCAGTTAAATCTGTGTAAGAAGAAAACTTTAACTCTCTTCGTGGTCTCTTCGAAGTGCCACCGTTGCCATTTGTTTTCCTTTTTCCTTTATCATCTTTACTTGGATCCTCCCTGCGTGGACCTCCACCCCTCACTGCATAAGCTTCAGCCTCTCTCCCTACTCTCTCAGCCTGTGCATCCTCCTGTCTCCAGAATCTTTCCGCCTCATGGTAGAACTCCTCGAGATCCCTCGGTGGGTCCCATTCCAATGATATGTTGAAATCCGAATTATCAGCGGTTCCTCATACTGCTGCCATCAACACCATTGATGGATTGGGTCGGTCCACCGACGCTACCGCCACACTGAATCTGGTTAAGAAGTTCCTGAGCGACTCTCTCTTCCATTGCTTCATCGATATCAAGGTCATTATGTTTTTGGGTCTGACTATATGGACCCGAAACTATCTCATAAACCTTTCAATCAGCTCCATCCATGTGCCGATAGAACCATTCTCTAGCTGTCCGAACAACACAGCTGTGATATCCGTCAAATACAATAGGAAGCATTGAGCCATGACCTCATCCGATGCCTCCAGTACCTCCACATGCCTCATGTACCTCGTCAGGTGAACGGTGGGATCCGTTCTCCCATCATACATATCCAACATTGGTAGCTCAAAATCTGGTGGGTCCCTAGCTTGCCTTATAGTATAAGTAAAGGGACTCCTATTCACATCCTTCAAGTCTTTGTTTACCAATGCACCTCCCACAGCTCATTTGACCATCTCCGCTAATTTGTCATTGTCCCCAAACTTGTAACCTTTGTCTGTTGCCTCCGGTCTGCCCCCCGAGTTCATGAGGGAACTCTGGAACATACTCCTCATCTCGTACTCCTGCACTCCTGTTGGTGTCGGGTTGCACAGCGTCATCTGATATCCCTCCATGGATTAGTCCAATATTTCCTGGTGGTATGTCCCCGAGTCTAGATCCATCCGGATTGATGGTCGTCTGCTGATTGGGGCCTTTCCCTGCTGAGCTATTCCCTCTGCTTGCTAGTTGAGCACTTTTGATCTAGCTCCACGGATCTGAGCTCCTGCATTTCCTGCTTGTGCAAATTGCCTAAGAAGAGCCTGCATCTTCTCCTCTTGTCGTTTCATCATCGCTTCCATCTCCTCTTTGGTGACGTAGATGGATGCTCGACCTGCTCCATCTCTAGAGGAAGCCTCTTGACGTCCCTCTATTAGAAGTGCGGATTATGAAACTTAAGGCTAGGATAAACACTAGAGGGGGGTGAATAGTGTTTTAAGGTTTAATTAGAACACAAATGTATGCAATATTCAGACATAGATATGATCACAGAAACAAACACAGATGCAAAAATAAAGTAAAAGCAGTAAAGGAAAGAACATACCGGATTTTATACTGGTTGGAAATGAAAAATTGTGAGTTATTCCCTTTTTATTGCAGAATTCCTTAAACTTTTCATTTTCAAATTCACCACCGTGATCACTACGAATGGTTATAATTTTTTAGAGAAAGTTGATTTTGAATCCTTTTTGTAAAGTTCTTAAAACATTCAAAAGTATCACTTTTATGTTTCAAAAATATGGTCCATGTAAATCTAGAATAATCATCTACAATTACAAACATATTTACTATGATTTATTGACAGAATTTAAGATTGACCAAATAAATCAAGGTTAAGTAGCTCAAAAGGTTTTGATGTTGAAATCATATCTTTTAATTTAAAAGAACTTTTTCTAGTTTTCCTGATTGACATGCATCACATAGACTATCAACTTTAAACTTCATTTTAGGGAGACCTCTTACTAGATAATGTTTTCACAGTCTAGATAAGATTTTGAAATTCAAATGCCCAAATCTCTTATATCAAATCCAATGGTCACTTGTATTTACCAAAAGACACAAGTTTTCATTTGAAACTTTCATACTAAGAATATAAATATTCTTTTTCCTAATTCCCTCAAATATTATGGTTGAATTATTATCTTCAATGTAACATTTAATTTTTTCAAATTTAATTTTATATCCTTTATCGCAAAGTTGACTTATACTTAGTAGGTTGTGTTTCAGATTCTTAACTAGCAAAACATTAGTAATAATAGGAGTTTCAGAGTTACCGACTTTGCCGATGCCAATCACATATCCTTTTGAATTATCTCCAAAGTTAACCAGTCCTCCGTATTTGTATATTATATCATTTAATATATCTGAATTACCAGTCATGTGTCTAGAACATCCACTATCGAGTATCCATTTGTTCTTTTTGATATGCACAATTGTCCATTGTGGTTTGATTCCTCAACTCCCATAAAGCATGTTTTCTACACATCAAACAATTTTGGTAGACAACTTGAATTTGAACATTGATTATATACAGGCTTATGAGACAATGATGATCTGAATATTTCTAAACTAGTATTAACAAACATAGCCATTTTAAAAAAAATTCAAAAATCAGATTATGAAACTTTGAAAACCTTGCTCTAATACCAAATGTTAGAAATGCAGATTATGGATCTTAAGGCTAGGATAAACACTAGAGGGGAGAGTGAATAGTATTTTAAAGAATTACTAAATATTTTTGAGTTTATGTTAATTAGAACACAAATGTATGCAACATTCAGACACAAATATGATCATAGAAACAAACGCAGATGCAAAAATAAAGTAAAAGTAGTAAAGAAAAGAATACACCGGATTTTATACTGGTTCAGAGTTACCCTACATCCAGTCCCGCACACAAATACGGATTTCCTTCCAAAAAATTCTTTAGAATTACACCCTCGATTTCAAGGCAACGAGGTACACACTCCAGATTCACTATCCTCTGGGTGGAGATACTTGATTTCCCGGGCAACAAGTTCGCCCAATTGATTTCCAAGGCTACAATCACACCTTATCTCGCTTGATTGATTTTCAAGGCTACAATCATGCTTTTTCTCGTTTAATTGATTACAAAGAAGCCTATAACTCTGAATAGCACCGAGGATCTTGTTGAGATAGTGATAGAGAATCAAACCAGAGATAATCTAGTTAGATACAATGTTGATTTCGGCAGAGTAATTGTAGGAATATGTATAAAAAATGTGGAAGAAGAATAGGAGTGAAAAAGCAGAAAATCTATATTGAAATTCATTGAAAATATCCCCTATTTCTAGAAGAACAACAGCCATGTCCATTCGTGAAGAGATATGACGAATAGACACTTCTTTTGAAATTTAAATTTTAAAACCAACAGACACTATGTCGACATGGGTAGGTTGAGCATGTCGACACCCTAAAGGAATTTTTGGTGGTTTTTTTTTCTTTGAAAATAACTTCTATCTTATATTAAAACTATTTAAAACTTTATAAATATACTTGTCCATAGTTAAAATACATAAGTAAATATATAGAATAATATATACAAAATTTTACTATAATTTTATATTTAAATCTAAGTATAAATATTTAAAAATTAAATATATTATTATTAAAGATAGTTTAAAACAAAGGACAAATTGATTTTGAAATTAAAGATTATTTTGAGGCTAAAAGTATTTAAAGTCAGGATAGATGATTTTGATTCTTTTAAAAGGAAGGTTTTGAAAACATTTTGAAAACAATATATAATTTTGTAAAAATCATTTGAATAAAAATTAGCGGATACAAAACAATGTTCCACGAGATTTTTTTGTAGGTTCCATCCTACTTAGGGTTCCATCCATTTAACAGGCTCGAAGTGGATTCTGTCCAAGAATAAATTGGATTTTAAGATGCCAGTGCTTTTCTAGGAATTTTAACAAAATTCCTAATTAATTAGAAAATAAATAACTTGAAATCTTGAACTCTTGATATTCTTAATATTCTTGATACTCATGAGTCTTCAATCTTGATATCTTGAATCTCCTTGAATCTCTAAACTGTACAGTCTTCATTCTTGGTACTTGCATGGTTAAATCCTGCATATACATATATATCTAAACTTATACTGTTAGTATTTATATTTTATAATCTATTCTAAGGTTGTTGTCATCAAAACCATCATCTCAAGGACTAATATCCTCTTGATTGCTTCTTTCTGTCGCTTGCTTCCTTGTTGGTGGTCTAGCCATTGCTTTTTAAAATCCGAGTTCCCAAGCTTTTCAATCCAAAATCCAAGCTCCAAAATCCCCGAGTGCTAGCTTTCTCATTGAAAGCACCAAAATGTTAGCTCCAAAATTAGTCACTAACTCCCAAATCCAAGCGTAAGCACCAAATTGTAGTTACAACTCATAGGTAGAAGATATGTAGAGAGTATAAATGTGAAGCACATTAAAAATTTAAAGAGAAAGGAATAAAGAAACAGAATTTATAGTGGTTTGGCTGACTCCGGCCTACGTCTACTCCAAAAATTTCATTTTTATTGATGTTAGAATCAAATATAGTTACAAAATGGTAGAGTAACCTTAGCCTTAGAAAATAGAAAGCAATAGAGCAGAAAGAAGAATATCCCTTTTCTGAAACTCCACATGCTGTATTTATAGGCAAATCCTGAGTTTTTGGGCTTTCTTGAATGGAATAGGCCCATCAAGACCTTCCACCGAGCCACCTACCTCCAAGGCCGAATGACCTTCCACAATGCCGAGCCACATACCTCAACAACGTCGAGCCATGCTGGTCGCACCACAATGTCGAGCCACACCGGCCTCACCACAATGCCGAGCCGTCTCACCAAGGCCGAGCGACCATGACCTGACCAATGTCGAGCTGTCTTACCAATGCCGAGTGGCATAACCTCCCTTCAATGCCGAGCGGCCTAACCTCACCAATACCGAGCGCCATAACCTCACCTCGATGCCGAGCGGCACAACCCCACCTCCATGATGAGCGGCACAACCTCACCTCCATGCCGAGCGGCACAACCTCACCTCCATGCCAAGCGGCACATCCAGGTGAACTTCATCCCTTTGAACCGAATCCATCATATTTCAGCCTCGATAATCGTCAAGTTAGTTAGGTTGAATCCACATGTTTATGGCCTTGACAAAAGGCGGGTTAACATGGAGTCTACATTTATATTTTCCCCCAATTCATATGCATATTTAACTTCCTTGTCGTCTTTATTTCATATTTCCTTATAGGCTATCAATTCAAACATCACAAAATTGGGAAAATAAACGAGCCAGCACAATGTATAGAATTACCGATGATCTGTACTGCTTTGATTATGTTATATAATATATAGTAATTTAAAGTATAGTTTCTTTACTTTATTATATAATATAGATCTAACAGTCAAATAACGTTAGAAGTTCCTACTTGATTGTATTTAAAGTAGAGCAATCTTGGCAGGACATGGAATTTGAGAGAAGGGAAGCCAAATTAAGATGCTGATCTACTTATTCCTAATTAATCCAGTTTGTCAAAAAGCTATGTGATTTGTGTAGCATAGGTTCACACTTTTTACTTCTTTAAAAGAATTAGCAAAGGATCTTTCTCTAATCCAATATGTTGAATAGATAATGAACTCTAGGTTTGGTGTTGTTCACTTAAACAGTGGATAGTTAACTAATTCTGGTTGTACATGATTATTGTGGAATTCTTGCATCTTTAACGTAACAAGGTGAACATGAAAATATGAATCACATTTAGATTTTGATGGAAATAACCTTTTTTAAAAACTTTATTAAAAAAGGCCCAGCCCAAAAGAATGGGTTAGTGGGTAATAACCCGAATACACATAACAAACTCAACACAGCGTATCTCCAACCCTAATCATGTTAGGGTACTGCGTCTCCACAAAAAACAACACTGAAGAGAAATAAAATGGCGAAAGCTTCATCTTTCAGGCCATTCGAGACTCAAAATGAATGAGAGAATTAAGTCAGGGAGGCTTCCAATCCTTTTTGTCACTGCGGCGCTGATTTGTATGCTTAGGATCTGGGAAAAAATGACTCGAATGAGCTGTTTTTGTTTCAGCTTCCTTAAAATAGCTTGCTTTGTTGGTTAGAACAGATCAACCTTTAGATCTGAGGGATCTATAGTAGAGATAGCAAAACCAGTAGCTTTTCATCATGGCGATTTGTTCTGTTGTCGGCGGCAGGCTTTGGACAATATACTCTCCATGGCTCTGATTCTTGTATTGATGTATTCGTAGAGCTTCAGAGTAAAAAAAAGGCGGCTTCTTTTGCAAGTTATATATGTTGTAGCTGCTTATGAGGTTGAATGAGATCGACTCCTTTTGCATGTTGCAATTGTTGAAGCTGCTTTTCCCTTTCTTCCAATCAGATAAGTGATAAATCTGACTGATGATGTTACTTCTATAATAGTTTTCATCCACTATCTCATTATTGATGAGCAGCTGCCAATATTTATCCATATGCAGATGACTGTCTACCGAATCCTCAATATTGTAAGCGCGGTAGCTTTCGTCCCTACCAGGTAAGCAAAATAAATCATTAGAATCTGTATACTTGTTACCTTCAGAAAAATATGTATTAATATTAAGATAACTTCCCTTTGTGTTATAGGAATTATTCTTATTGTGTTGGTAAAACCCGCCCCTTCCAGTATTGAGTGGATCTCGGATGGATATAATATCAGATATAGGCTTTTCTATCCTACAGCTTTCTTTGTGAAAAGTTGTCTTATGTTGGGAGAATCATTAATGATTTTTGCACTCTGTAAGAAAGATTCTAAATTCTCTTTTCATGTTTACAAGGGAAACCATTATTTCTAGAAGAATTTAAACTTTGTTCCACAAAATTCAAAAATATCCAATAACTTTGTTGGTGGAGGTCGCTAAAAACATTGATCCCCTCATTAATTAGTCTATGGCTCTTACTTAAGGATAGATCTATTCAGTAATTACGCTTTTGAAAAGTAAGAGTTCCAAACATGTTTGAGGCATTAGACGGCTGCTTAGTTGGTCAGTCAATCGAGACGCCCATATAAGTATGAAATACTCACTAGGTTTTCAATGGTTGTTTTTTTTTTGAAAATGGTACTTTATATACAACATGTCACTGGGGCAATATATCACATGTCAATAAATATTCGAATCACACCACGCAAGTTTCAAACTTGTAACATCTCGCACCAAAGTCGAATCACTTAACCACGTAGACAATGGTGCTCGTCTCTTATAATGTATGTTTGTTTATCACTCTCTACACTACCAAGGATAAAAGAATTAAAGGAGTTTCAATATGCCTCTAAAATTGTTAGTAGAGGCCAAAACTGATATTAAATTGCCCTTATAGCTTTGAGAGGCAAAATAAGATTTGTCCCTAAAAACTATGCCTCTAATAATAAATTGGGGAATATAAGTCTCATAATTCCACGTCAGTAACATACCATATTCAAGTACAGGCAGCACTAAATGCCTCTAAAAGCTTCAACAAGAGCAATAAAAAATGCCTCTAATACTATAGACAACTATAAACAAGATTACAATAGATGCATATCAGTTATACTTCTAATGGTGTAGTTGTAATAAATCAGATATTAAAAAGAAGACAAACATAGTAAGTCTTCAAACACATAAAAATATAAATGCAGTATATTATATGAATGTAAGTTATATTTAATTATAATACATGTATATAAACAAATTCACACAAAAAGAAAACAAAGAACACCCCAAATATATTTCACATAAAAATCTTTGATTACATAGGCCGTTCATTATAAAACATAAAGTTTACTAGTGTAGTGAAAATTCACTCATAAGGTAACAAAGAGTTTACAGTTAAAATAAAAATCAGAATGTTTTTTCTTAATAGTAATGTAAATAAAGTTGAGCAGGACCAAACTTCCCCTGCAAAAGTATTGCAGCAATAAATATGCTTTCGACCTTAATATCAACGCTACCTTGCCACGACTAGCTTTAGATGATTATTATAACATAAGCACATACAAAGTACTGTATTAATATTGTAAAACATGCTATCTATGCTCTAGAAGTATGTGAAGTCATTTTTCTGGAGTTGCAAAAATGTACAGGAAACAGGTATCTTTTGGAACACAAGCAGAACTAGAATGTTTATATATATATATAGCAGTCAGGGCACTTGATTGCATTATTTACGAAGATGATGGAATACAAAAGCCGACGTATTTTATTAACAAATCCTTTAAAGAAGACAAAGTGATGCAGCGCATCATGATAAGCGAGTTATGTCAACCATCTTAAGTCGTAACCATCTTATGTCGCCTGCCTTAAGACGCAACCATCTTATGTCGCCTGCCTTAAGTCGCCTGCCATGGTCGCCTACCTTACAAGATAACGACTCAAGAAATCAAGCCGCATGTCTATAGGTCGTTCACTTATGCCGCATTTTTATAGGCCGTTCAGTTATGCCGCATTGTTCTCTTATGTTGCATGGTGTTGTGCTATCTTCTTAAGTCGTATGTCGTTTAAGTCGTTCCTGAAGCTGTGCTATCTTCTTAAGTCATATGTCGCTTAAGTCGTTCCTGAAGCTGTGCTAAGTCGCTTAAGTCGCTCCTGAAGCCGTCCTATCTTCTTAGTTCGTGAGTCGTAAGTCGTATGCTGATTTCTTATGTACATTGTTGTTAAGTCGTATGATGTTATAACTCGTATGTGTTAGGTCGTGAGTCGCATGTGTTGAGTTGCCTGTGTTGAGTTAAGTCGTATAATGTTGTAACTCGTATGATGTTAAGTCGTATGTGTTAGGTCGTGAGTCGCATATGTTGAGTCGCATGTGTGTTGTAATTTCTTATAAATAGGGGTGTGTTGTCATTTGTAGAGGGAGTTGATTTTGAAAATAAATTTGTGTGTGTGCTTTGGCCACCATTATTGGAAGTTGAGTGTGATCTCCTTCTTCTTTCCATCTTCGGGTTATTCGTGAGCGAATCAACGAATTTGAAGCCAATTCTCGGTATCACTTATGAGTGATCAATGATCGAATTGTAGATCTTTCAACACGGCATCTTGCGAGATCAATGGGTTGGAGATAGCTAGATTCCGGCATCATCACGATCAACGGAATTGAGCATTTATCGTTCTATCGGTTTATTTAACACGAAATCATCATTTCGCGAGGAAGATCCTGGATAGGTTGTGATAGTTTGGTATCTAAACTGTTCGAGCCTAGTCAAAGCTGCGTCAATTGGTATCAGAGCCAAATCAGAGACGGAAACGAGATTGTTTAATGATCATGCCTCCGAGACGTGCTAATCGCTATCATAATGTTGAAGATTTGTATAGAAGACAAGAAGATGAGCAGATGGAGCAGCGTATCAATGAAAAGTTCAATGAGGGTATTGAAAAATTGGAGAAATTGATGAACGACATGAATCAAAATCAAAGGAGAACGTCACCAGTTTCTAACCAGGGTGGAAACAGGGTTTCACCATCGGTTTCGGAAGAAAGGAGGATGTCACCCCAGTCTTATAGAGATAGGAGAGAATCATCAGTTTCAATGATGTGAGACCACCATGGGTACCGAAATGAAGAGGGAAGAACTCAACGTGGGTTCGAAAATGAACCATGTCGTGATGCTGAAAGACAGGGTAGAAGGGACATGCGTGGTCGTAGGGACGTAGACGGTCAGGATCGATATCGAAATACAACTGATTTTGAGGAAGATGGTGATGGAGGTAGTATTTATTATCGAAATCGAGGCCAAGTGCGAAATCAATTTCTGGATTCAGAAAATGATCGTAAATGAGAGTCGGGTATGAGGATGGAATTTCCAGAATTCAAAAGGTGGTATGCAAGCAGAAGAATTTATTGATTGGTTGTCGAATGTTGAAGAAAATTTGAAATTCAAGGAGGTGCCTGAGAATCGCAGAGTCCAATTAGTTGCTACAAAACTAAGTGGAAGAGCCATGGCTTGGTCGCAACAAACTAAACTAACTCGGGAGAGAATGGGAAAATCAAAAGTTGTCACTTGGGAGAAAATGAAAAAGATGATGAAAGCAACTTTCTTGCCGTACAACTATCAATCTCTTATGTATCAATGTTTGTAGAATTTGAGACAAGGGACGAAGATAGTGAATGATTATGCAGATGAATTATATCAATTGATTGCAAGGAATGATATTATGGAAACCGAGGAACAGCTAACGGCTAGATATGTTGGAGGGTTACGAATGAAAATTCAAGACATGGTTAATATGTTTAATCCAATCTGTTGCTGAAGCACATCAGAAAGCTCTAGCTGGGAGAAACAAGGGAGACGAGGAATTAGTGTGTTTGCGGGTTCTAACAACCAGAATAAGGATGCTAGTATCAGTGCTAATGTTTCCAAGGCAGTCAGTAAACCAAGTGTGAATTATAATTTTGATCATTGTATTCAATCTCTTGTACTCTTCTCATCAATATTAATAAATGCTCTCTCTTAAAGTGGATGTACACTAACGCAATGAGAGTGGAACCACTATTAACCGCTGTGTGATTTATTTTTTGTTATTACTTTGATTTCTATATTGCTTGTTTGGGATTGTGATTGACTTTGGATAGGTTGAGATTGGAATTGAGTTATTGATTGGTTGTTTTTACACCTCTTACCACGATCCTGTCTTCCGCTGTGCTTGTGGGATTTCGATTTGAGTGGTCTCCAGTTGGAATCCCACCCCAACATTTGGTATCGGAGCATTATGTTGGTAGGTGTATGTAGAATGCCTAAATCAAGTAGTAACTCTAGTAGTTCCTCAATAGGTAATCCAAGTGGTGTAGTTCCTTATGTACGTGGCTCGTACGTACTTTAGGATCACAATTGGTAATAGACAAGTGGAATGGCGATAATGATTTTGAAAAACGGCAATGGAAGATGAAAGTGGTTCTAAGAAGGAATTGGGTGCATCGGGTAGTGTTTGATACACATTTATTCCCAGCGGACATCTCGGATGTTGAGAGAGAGGGGATGGAAGAGTGGGCAATCACTACACTTCAACTTGCTATAGGAGAGAATGCTATCTCTGAAATTAGTGCTGAGACAACCGCTAAGGATATTTGGGACAAGTTGGAGGAGTTGTATATGAAGAAGTCACTGACAAATCGTTTGATCTTATTGCGAACGTTCTTCACCTATAAGATGAAGGAAGGTACTTCGCTAAAGGTGCACTTAAACATTTTTGATGATCTGCTAATGAAGATGAAGGCGGTAAATTTAAAGATCGAGGAAGAGAAAAAGGCGATGATATTATTGTGTTTATTGCCAGATCGCTATACAGATTTCTCAAATAGTTTGATCTATAGACGGGATACATGACTCTTGATGATGTCAAGACGGGTCTTCTTAGCGAGAAGTTACGGGATCAAATAAAGGAGTTAGGTAATGGAAGTAGTGGTTCTAGTAATGGTCATGGTTTATTTGTGGAGAAGGAGAGGTATGTGAAGAATGAGAACCGAAGGTGTTCAAAATCAAGGAACCCTGGTTGGAGAGGAAAGTCGAAGGAAAGAAAAGGTAAGTGCTATATTTATAGGAATCCCGGTCATTGGAAAAATGAGTATCTGGACAAGGAGAAGGCAAAGAAGGAAGTAGCATCTTCATCAGTAGCGGTGGAGAGTGGAATTGGTGAGGGAAATGTAGATGTTTTTTCGGTGGTAGAATCGGATGTTTCGGGTAGCAAATGGGTGCTCGATTCAGGGGCGTCTTATCATATGACACCAAATAAAAATTGTTTTTCTATCGATAAAGAAGGAAATTCAATTGTTATAGGAAATGGTGCTATTTTTAAGTTGCAAGACATTGGTTCCATGCAAATTCGGATGTTTGACGGAGTGGTTCGTACTCTCACTAATGTGCGCTATGTTCTGGAACTTAGGAAGTCTCTTGAAAGGGGGCACTTGTGGTAATGATCACCATTGAGAGTGATAGCTTGCGGGTTTTGAAGGGGGCACTTGGGGTAATGAAAGGTGTAAGGACTCATGGTATTTATTTGCTTTAAGGAGTGATTGTAGAAGGTGAAACTTGTATAGGAGATGTGGCATTTGAGGTTAGGTTATGTCTCGGAGAGGATTTTGGATGTTCTTCGGAAAAGGGAGAAGATTGATGGAGAAAGTTTCAACAAGTTAGAGTTTTGCGAAGAATGCGTCATGGGGAAGAAAACTAAAGATTCATTCGGTGAGGGAAAGCATGATTCGAGAAGGGTTCTTGAGTATGTTCACATGGATGTTTGGGGACCGGCGCCTGTAACTTCTTTAGGTGGAGCTCGCTATTATATTTTCTTTATAGATTACTTTTCTCCGAAAGTTTGGGTGTATGTAATGAAGGCCAAGTCGGAGGCATTTGCAAAGTTCAAAGCATGGAAGGCTCTTGTTGAGAATGAGAGTGGAAATTCTTTGAAGGTTCTAAGTTTTGACAATGGCGGAGAGTATGTTTTCGGATAATTTTTGGAATTTTGCAAGCATCATGGTATTTCAAGGCATTTTACTACACCTGGAGATCCGCAAACTAATGGTGTTGCGGAGAGGATGAATCGTACTCTTTTTGAGAAAGCTCGATGCTTGAGATTGACATTGATTTTGGCTAAGGGATTTTGGGATGAAGCTTTGTCAACTGTAGTGCATATTATTAATTGAATTTCGAGATCAGCTATTGGTAACAAAATTCCAGAGGAAATTTGGAAGGGAAAGAGAATTGACTTGAGTTATCTTCGTGTGTTTGGCAGTCATGTTTATGTGCATGATCCGGGAAATGATAAGCTTGAACCTAGAGCTTCCAAGGGGATTTTTCTTGGCTATATGGATGGAGTAAAAGGCTATCGGATTTGGAATCTAGAAACTAAGAAGGTAATGAATTCTCATCATGTTACTTTTGATGAGTCGGCGATGTTCAAGGAGAATGTGAGCTTATCGGATGTTCCAGAATTGGTTCATGGTGAACCAAAGGATATGGAAATTATTTTCACATTTTGTCCAAGGAGTAGAGAGAGTAGAGTAGTTAGAGATGCTTGTGCGGAAGTAGCGGTTGATGTTACATTACATAGTCCACAGGGTTCCTCTAGTAGTGTTGGTGATGTACATGATTCTAGAGAAGATTCGGTTCAAGATGGAGCCGAAGGGAGTTTGGGTGATGGTATTGCTACTCGGGTTGGTCGTCATACTATATGACCACCTGAAAGATATGGTGATTGGAACTATCTCAGCTTTTGTGATAATTTGGACTATGCTCTTCATGTAGTCTAAGACGAGCCGATGGACCTTGATGATGCCATGAAATCGAGTGATAGCTCGAAATGGAATTGTGCCATGGAGGAAGAGATGCAATCATTATTGAAGAATTAAACTTGGGATTTGGTTCTACTTCCTAAATGAAACCGTGCTATTGGGTGCAAAAGGATATACAAGATGAAGGACGATGGAAGATACAAAGCTAGGCTAGTGGATAAGGGGTTTGCACAAAGGAAGGGAAAAGAATATGATGAGATATTCACATCGATTGTGCGTCATACTTATATCTAGATATTACTTGCTATTGTTGCTATTCACGACTTGGAATTAGAGCAACTTGATGTGAAGACCGCCTTCTTGCATGGGGACTTGGATGAAGACATCTACATGGAGCACCCAGAAGGTTTTGTTGTGGATGGTAAGTCAAATTTGGTTTGCAAGTTAAAGAAATCACTATATGGTTTAAAGAAATCACCTATACAATGGTACAAGAGGTTTGATCATTTTATGCTTGAAAATGGTTTTGATAGAAGCATCAAAGATGCTTGTGCTTATTTCAAGAAGTTGAAAAATGATTATTGGGTGTATTTACTCTTATATGTGGACGACATGCTCATTGCTTCCAAGGATAACAACGAAATCAACAATCTAAAACTGAGTTTGAAATCGGAGTTCGAAATGAAGGATCTTGGAGAAGCAAGAAGGATATTGGGTATGGAAATTATAAGAGATCGAAAGCATTTTAAGTTGAAACTAACTCAAGGGGAGTACGTTGAGAAAGTGCTTTGCAGATTTAGCATGGAGAATGCAAAGGCGTCAAATACACATTTACCTTTGCATATGAAGCTTTCGAGTAAATGATCACCTATCTTGGAGGAAGACAAGACTTATATAGCAAAAGTGCCATAAGCAAGTGCGGTTGGTAGTCTAATGTATGCTATGGTGTGTACAAGGTCCGATATTGCAAATGCCATCGGGATTTATGGCTAATCTGGGAAAGTCGCATTGGGAAGCTGTGAAGCTTATATTGAGATATCTTAGAGGCACATCATCTCATGGTATTGTTTTTGACGGTAGTAAGGCAATGGATTACAAGTTGGTTGGTTATTGTGATTCAGACTACGCCGGTGATATGGATCAAAGAAAATCAACTTCCGAATATGTCTTCACACTTGTGGGTACAGCCATAAGTTGGAGATCTAGATTGTAGACTGTAGTTGCTTTATCCACTACGGAGGCAGAGTTGATAGCCGCAGTGGAGGCGGTAAAGGAAGCACTCTATTTAAAGCAATTAATGTGTGACTTGAGATTCGAGCATGATAGTATTAATGTTCGATGTGATAGCCAGAGTGTTATTCACTTGGCAGAGAATTTGGCGTTTAGCTCACAGACTAAACATATTGAGGTAAGAGAGTCATTTCTGGTAGCCATGGATGAAGATAAGCAAGTATATCTTTGGAAAATGCACACAAAGGATAACACAGCGGACATGTTCACTAAGGCATTGCCGGTTGGAAAGTTCAAGCATTGCTCGAGCTTGATTCGCTTAGAGAAGTTCTAGGTGCCACGGGATGGCACGGTTAAGGGAGGACCTGGGTGGTAGATAAGGAAGAGTATCGGTGAGAGATTGAGGTTCTGTCTTCTTGGTAAGTGCTAGTCTTTGGTGAGATAGCTTAGGATTTGGATGTTTTCAACATTTCATTAGCAGGTGGAGGATTTCCTAAGCTCGTTGGTGAAGGGCAATAGGCGGTGGCTTTGTCAGAGCTCATTGGGAAAACATTCATGTTTGATTGAAGGTAGAAGAAGTGATAGTTGGTGCTATCGGTTGTCGTTGATGGTATGGAACCATGAAGTTAAAGATGGATATATTGTCGAGATGAAATGTTAAAATTTGGCGACACTATATGGGGAACTGTAGAGGTCGGAAGTAGCTTCATAACGGAGAAAACGGTTCGCAAATCGGAGTTCGGAGGTGGTAGTTATAAGGAAAATGGTGAAGTGCGCAGAATTGACAAGGTCAGACGTTCTGAGTTTGTGCAATTCAGACGTCTGACCATTTGGTCAGACATCTAAGGCGACTTCGCCTACTTTTCACGTGTGGACTTGGCGTGAAGATCTATGATATCTGCAGGGGCAATCTAGGAATATTACCTAGGGTTTCTATTCTTCTATATAAGCTAGCTTTAGGTTCCAGATCTAAGCGTGCACAGAGTTGCTACCCTGCATTTGAAATCTTTTGAGTATTTCTTGAACATATCTTTGCAGAGATATAAAATGTACCTTTTCAGACTGCAGGGATATGTGACTGCAGGGATGAATTTGATAGTGGACTGCTTGCTGGTGTAGCAGGTGGTGATATCTCTTATGGTTGAGGATCATTAACATATATATTTGTTCTTTATTATGCATCGTGGTCCATATATCATCATATGGGAATGAAATCCCCAGTCTCTTTATTAGCAAGCTATCTCCAAAATCCAACTTCATTGGTGGACGGGCCCCACTGCCAACGTGGCCCAGCACTTCCTTCTCTCTTATATCTATTTTTTCGTGGAAAATTTATGTTTTAAAGCTTGGTTTTAGTAAAATTTACATCATAGTTTTACTTTAATTTTCTTTACTTATTTTTTTCAAGTAAATAGTTGATACTTTCAAGATTAGAGCAGGATATTTAAAAACATTGTACCAAAATGCTAGCATGATGTTTCAATTCAAAATGAATGGTCAGAGATTAAACATGCATGAATCGAAATGAGTCTAATGAAAGATCGCTATATGAATGGTAATCTTTGGTCATACTGCATTTGGATTCACCCCCTCTTGCCATTGATAACTCAAGTATGGTTAGTGTTTTTACTTTACATGTTTGTTTATATTAGAGATGCATTCTTTCATGAGTCTGTTTCTGGAAAAAGTGTAGAAGTGTCAGCTACATGATTAGGAAATGAGCAAAATCTTATTTTAATTTTTAATCATACAACATAATTAACTTTCCAAAATTATTTTCAAAATTGTATGTGTGAGTGCATTAACAAAGATTAATATAAATAATAAATTTATATTAATAATAATAAGTTATTTAAGTGTATAAAAATTAATTAAGTTTATAATAATAATAAATTAACCAAGTTTACAAAAAAAAAAATAAGTTTGAGATAATTTATAAAAACTAACCAAGTTAATAAAGTCTAAAATTGAGATAATTTATAAGTTTAAGTTAATTAAAATATAAGTTATGCCATTTTAAGTTTAGCAATTGAGATAATTTATAAGTTCGAGTTAATATAAATAAAGATAGAAATAAGTTAACTAAGTTTTATAAAAATTAACCAAAATTTAAAAAATTAACTAATTTTTATATAATTTAACTACATTTTATAAAAATTAAATAAATTTAGACAAATTAATTAAGTTTTACTAGAATTTAACCGAGTTAATGAGTTTCTAATAATTAAATAAGTTTATTATAAAAATTAACCAAGTTTTATAAAAATTTAAGTAAGTTAACTAAGTTTTATATAAATTACTTAAATTTAATAAAACTTTAACCAAGGATGTTCAATATAATTTAAATATGCAAAATAGTTTCATAGTCATCCATTGATTGTTAAACTAATCTATAGGTAATTAGCCTTTTGAGAGTGAAGACCAGCTGCAGCAAATAATTATGGGTAATCAAGTAATGAACATGGCTTTAATTGTTATATATACTATAAAATTTTGTTAATACTTGTTTTGTAAACTAGTTTATAAATGGTTATATAGTTTATGTGAATTTTCTCATTTGTCGAAAGACTATTATCGAAATGATTATGGATATTATATTTGATTATGTGATTAATGTGTTTTTTCAGTAGTTTGAATATAATGATTATGTGATTGATTTATTGTTGGTTTGAATACGACGATTATGTGATTGATTACTGGTCTTAATAAGACTATTATATGAGCGATGGTTAGAAATGATACAAGCCATTAACAAGAAATGGTAGCGTGTACAGTACGCTCAAAATAGTTAATAACTTTTAGTAGCATTTAAAAAACGCTGGGAAGTAAATGTAAACCGTCGCAATACGACTTTCATAGCGTTGACAAGACACTACCAAAATTCTTAGTAGCGTTTTGGTAAACAGTACGATACGACATGCTACTAAAAGTATGAAATTTTTTGCAGCGTTTATAAAACACTACAATAGATCAAGTTTTCAAAGCATTTTCTACGATGCTACAAAAAGTTTTAGACTTTTAGTTGAATGTTGTATCGCATTGTTTACCAAAAAAGCGACTAATAGTTTTAGCAGTGTTTTTTCAACGCTATGAAAGGCCTTTTCTGGTGTAGTGTTTGATGTCGGTCTCTTCAAAACAATATTCGATTGTTTTCGGTAAACTCGACCCAGGTTCTTTTTGGTAATAAATAATAGATAGGAGAAGAGATCACATCCTAATGCTTAAGTGAACGAGTTTCCTTATCATTTGTCCAAGGAGAATAAAACGAGATTTGTACACAAAGTACAACATCATTGAAGATGACTGTGCCATATAACTCATGTGTTTCTCCTAGACATTTCCAAAGTTATATTTTGGTCCAGATCCGATAATTGGTTATTTAACTATAAAGTAAACAAACAAGAAACAATTAAGAGATTTAGTTACCCCTAGCAACCACTAAGTGTAATAATCCACTTTTCTTACTTCGAAAGACGAGTCATTGAGGTAAAGAAAATAAAGATAAGAAGAAATTAAACAACATAGAATCTCACAACGCAACAGAATAATATACAATAACCAACATAAGATCATATAGAGTCATCATCAAAATAATATTACATCAGAGCCATACAGTACAAATTTCAAAATAGGATATTTATATTTGTCTATACCAACATAACCGATACAAAGTACATGCATACAACATAGTGGAATGAGATAATAACTAGCTATCGATGAAGCCACATGCTCTAAGTTCCTCCAAAATGCATACGTAAGAAACCCAAATCACTTGGCTACTCATACAAATTTGAGTACCTAAGAGTTTTAGGGAAAAAAATAAAACTCCGGGTCAAACATGGGTCTATTATGAATAAATCATAAATTTCTTTAACTTTATAAAAAAAACATTTATAACAAAAGTATCTTGTAAGACCATGTCGCACATAAACACGGACGTGTTTTTTCCTTACGATAACTAAAACATTTCTATATAAAATCATTTGATATTATCACAATGTCTAAGTTTAAGAAAATATTTAATACAGCTGAAATGATTGCATCTCACATTTCAGTAGTTAAGCACAACTAAGTCCTTAAAGGCACGTATTGAAAAATGAATTCCAACAATGACAAGGCACCAAGGTACCACCTACAATGGTGCATCTCTAGATAATATATACCAAGAGCCTCACATGGACTCCCTAGGAGTCAAGGCCAGCCCTACCCCTCATTGGATAGCGTCGAATATGTCATCATCCTGGTTGGGATCGATAACCTAAATGGGCCCTGAGCATACATAATCTATAATATCGATCTGGATTGGATGATGACCATACCCAAATGGTAGCGAACCACATAGTCTTGAAGCATATCCCCCGATTTTAGTCATTCCCGAGTATGAGGCTTGAGGTTACAATTGCTTTCCCATTAAGCAGACCATCTTGGAGTGTTTGTTAACACTGCCCTCCAGACAACCAATGCAATGCTAACATTCGTCCATATAAGTTGTTCTAAAATCGAACAAAAATTCAACATTTACTATCTTACATTTTGGAGTCACCCCTTAGGAAGAATAGTACACCTTCATAGCATACTTCCTAACAGTCCACCATGAGCGTTATTAGTTTGGAGTGGTTCAGATAAATTATACTTATCCGAAATTGGGGTCTCCAAATTAAGCGATAATTTATGGCTAACTCAATTTCGGTTCTTTTGGAAGTACGTAACCATTATTCGAGTTCTCACTGGGGAAATCTAATATACACAACGTACTTCCTGTGTTAAAATATTTCAAGTTATAAATAGCGGACAATATGCTATTTAGGGTAATTATACAGAGTTTGCATATGGATAACCATATACTCAGTTTAAACGTGACAGATCAATTATAGCTTCATATTTATTTGAGGTTACTTAAGGGTAATCGACAAAGAAATCCCTTGATTTAAAACATTTTCGAAAAAGAAAATCAGTTCTAAACAAAACCGATATTATGTAAACTAAGAGATTTAAAACCTCTTTTTATTAATTAAATGATAAATTAAACCTTTATTAAATAATAATTAAATCTTAATTAAAATCTTAATTAAATTCAACTTAATTGGCAATCAATTAATAATTAAACCCTCTTTTATATAAATAAATAATTATTAATTAATCTTAAATAATTAAACAATAAATAAATCCCTAATTGATAATTAAATAATAATCAACTTTTAATTATTTAACTAATTATAGTTAACTTATTTAATTAACACTTAGGTACTAATTACCTTTGTTAATCAATGATTAAGTACTAATTACCTTTATGAATTAATTAAATAATCATTTATTAAATTAATAAATAATTAAATAATAATGTTAAATAATTAATTAATTAAATAATAAAAACCTTTCTAATTACTTAGCATAAGTATAAAAGACTTGTATAAAATGTACTTTAGTAAAGCACTTATAGATTAGAAAAACTAGTTACGAACTACTTCCATAGCGACCATCGCTATATAACCGTTAATTTCAAAACTTGAAGTTGGGTTTTTCTAAATCTTTTAAACTTTAACTCTTGGAAACTTTACCACTTTTCAAATCAAAAATCCATGTTTTCGAAACCAAACAAGTTTAACTTAAATATATTTTTAACTTTAAAACCCAAGTTCAAAGCTTTTACACAAGGGATTACATGTTGCTTAAACGAGCAAAGGTGGTAACTTTCTTAGCATACATCATGTATTCAAACCATAACTTTCATATTGACATCAAAACAAATAACATGAGCCAAGATCTCAGCTTTTCTAAATAAATGAACATTAGACTTCATTTCAAGTCTAATTTCAAATCATGTCACATAAGCACATATAAATATTAACCAAACATCACTATAATTCAAGGACTTATACATTCGTACAAACCAACAACTATTTTCATCCAACATACATCATACATACAACAAATTAAGCAATGATATATGTTTTAGAATCTTAGCAAAAAGGTGTTTACTCACTAAAAGCTGACTAAATCAAGGCAACTTCCTCTAGATATTGTATATGAGCTAAGTCTTCGCTTTAATTTGGATAAATAAGATTTTTGGAGGGTTCAAGTAGATAAAAGGGTTTGGCTTAGGGGTATATAGG
Source organism: Allium cepa (assembly GCA_030765085.1). Lineage (NCBI taxonomy): Eukaryota > Viridiplantae > Streptophyta > Magnoliopsida > Asparagales > Amaryllidaceae > Allium > Allium cepa. The sequence continues at coordinate 133,134,119 of CM060934.1, forward strand.
CTCGGCCTAAGGTGGTTAAGAGTGGGTATGTGCTTGTTTTGTGTAGGAGAGGCGTTGAAACAAGGAAAAAAAGCTTTAAACAAGAATTTAGAAGTCTAAAAGTGGATGTACTAAACTTTTTAGGCTTTTAGAAATATAAGCCATTAAAGTGTATATGAAAGCTTAGAAGAGAATTTAGAAAGTATAAATGAATTTTGAAAATGTAGGAAATGAGTTTATACACCAGTGCAAAGTTAAATCACTAAATAGCCTAAGAGTATATACCCTCCACTAGATTTTTTCCATATCATTTTCTTGTCCACCCTCCCTTTCATTTCAAAGCCAATATACATTTATCTACTATGGTACTTATGTTTTTAAAGACATGACATGTTTTGACAATTTTTCCTTTTTACTTTTTAAATTTATTTATTTTCATAAAATGTCATTTCACACTTTAATAAATTAAAGTATAAATATATATTTATATCCTAAAATATAATCTAACTTGATAAATATGTATATATGTTACATAAATGTGCATAACATTTATTGACAATTTTTCGACACCTAAAAGCCGAAAATTCGAAAAATGATTTTCGGTCAGTTTCAATTTTATTTTGAACTAATTATTTTTTAAAGAAAATTTAAAAACTATTTCAACATCATTATTTATTATTTAAAAGATTTTTAATCTGAGTTATAAAATCCATTAATTAATTATAAAAATACATTTAAATATCCATAATTAAAGTAATCAAATCCTGGATAGTAGCACCATCTCCCCCTTAAAAGAATTTCGTCCCGAAATTAGCAAACAAAGAAATAACTCATAATAATTCAAAAGGTCATATATTATATAGCATGAAATCCATATAAAGGACATACACTATGCATCCATAACACAATAATACATACACTATACATACAAACATTGACTATCCCAACATCAATTCCGGATAGGCTTCCCTCATGTGATCAACCATCTCCCAAGTACAATCTTAGGGATCCTCACTCCACTAAATATTTACTAACTTCACTAAATTATTGCGCAGCCTCTTCGTTTGTCTGTTTGTTTGAGGGTGAAATGTCAAACTTAGCTTTGTTTCTAAAGCTACTTGCAACGCCTCCCCAAATTGACTAGTAAAGATAGGATCTCGATCACTTACTATACTTACTTGGACTCCATGCAATCTTACCATCTCCCTTAAATAAATTTCTACCAAAGAAGTTGCAGTTCTTGCTGGCTTTATTGGAGTAAAATGAGCACACTTCGTTAGTCGATCTACAATGACCCACACACCTTCATTTCCATTTCTAGTTCTGGGTAAACCATCGATAAAATCCATTGATATCATTTCCTATTTCCAATTTAGGATTTCCAAGGGTTGAAGTAAACCATCCCTCTTCTAGTGGTCGCCTTTTATATGCTGTCAGATCGAACGTCGGCTAATAAATATTGAAATACCTTTCTGTAGGATCGATTTCACCCTAGAGGGGGGTGAATAGGGTGATGCTGTTAATTATACAAATTATTGCGGAAGCTTATAAAATTATTTCAACACAGATATATCAAAATTATAGCAGCACAGATAATCGCAGAATAATAAATGCAGAAATAGAACGACACAGAATTTACCCAGCTTCGGCAAAACCCTGCCTATGTGCTGGCCCTAAGATTTCTACTAGAAATTAAGCAGTCAGACGCTTACATACATAAACTCACGACACCCACTATCGACTAGCATTAACTTTACGCTCAAAACTCTACCACAACTCAGCCACTGAGCTGCGATTTCTCAAACTATGCCACGTAGTTTGTCCCCTAGTCACACGACTAGTAAATACAAATTTTTTAAAAGAAAATACAAAAACAACAATTTAAAAACAATTAAACCCTAATTTCAATATTAAACCCCAATTCAAGATTGAGAGAAGCCGGCCCAAAACTTGGATTTATGAAAACTTAGTTTGTTTCCCCTTTTATTTTTATTTCCTTCGGCCGCTTCCTTCTTGGTAAAAATGGCGGTTCGTTCTTGCTCAAAAATTAGGGCTTTTGTTATGAAGTTGCCAGCTTTGTCGATTTGATTGATGATGCTTCGATTTCTTTCTTCTTTGTCGATCACTTTCGGCTACTTCAATGATTGAGTTCGATTTGAACAATCTGGTATGTAATTTGCGCTTTTCTGCTTTACTATTTAGCTAATTCGAACTCGATCAGATTCGAGTTATTGATTGATTTTTGGTATCTATTTTTCTCGAACTCGAATGCACCTTTGCGGATGATGTTTAGGGTTTATATAGGATTTGAATTCCTATTTTCCCGTTCGTTTGAATTTTCCATTTAATTTATCTCGGCCGGTTGATTTTGTATTGATGCTTGAGATTGATTACCGACTTTTTCAATTTACTTGAATAACACGGTTTTGATTTCTGACTTGGTTCGATTCCTTGATTGCCAAGGCTCTGACTTTACTGTGACGATGATTTCTTTCTTTGTATTGTTTTCCTTGCCATCACGGCTTTGAAACTTGGTCATCACGGCGTTGCACTGATATTGCTTCTGGTTTTGGCTTACGTGAAATTCTGATGACTTCGGCCTTGACTTGATACTTCATTGACCTATATACTTGTACATGTCCTTGGTATCACAGTTTCATTCTACTCTGTGTATTCTTCTCTGGCTTGAATTTTGGTTGTGTGCATATTGCCTGACCGTTTCCTTTGTGTAGTTTCATGTTGTCTTCAAGTTTGAAATACTTGCAGGCTTAGAGTCTTTGTACATTTACTTGTACATTGTTTACTTGCATCCTTGATCATTTTTGGGATGTAACTATTTATCCATGATTTTGAACTTGTTGTATATCAATAGTTTGGAACTGCTACATTGTTGGTTCATTGTTTTATTTGTTGCCAGTTGCCTCTGGTTTCATTTGTTTCAGACCATCATGTAGAGGCTGCACTTGTTCTTTTGAAGTTCTGGTTTGAGTCACTTGTATCAGTCACTGTTCGCTGGTGCACTTGGTTTGTACTTCACTATTGACTGTTGCATTGCTCCATTAGAAGTTTTGCTGCTTTCATATACATGTCGAGTGTTGTTGACACACTGGTGCACTGACTTGATTCTTTGTTCTATTGAGTTTCACTATATGGTTGTGTTCATTAGCTTGGTCGACACTTGCTCATCCAAGCTTGCACTTGTTGTTTGTCAATTTTGCTTGGGAATAGGCTTCTGCCTGACTTTGTTATTCATGTTTCTAGTTATGGTGTTGTTTTGAATATGCCCATTGCATTGTTGAGGCTGTGTTGCTTTGATCGAGCATTTTCACTTGTACTTGACAATTTTGTATCGCACCTGAGTTGAATCCATCTTAAAGCTCAGGTTTGACCTTGTGCTGATATTGTGACATTATTTTTATTGCACTTGAGTTGAACCCGACGTTTTGGGTTTGACTATGCTCACCCGTCCCTGTAATTTTATCAAGTGTATATATTGGCGTGTACGACCTTGTGGCATATCCAGTGATACACTGTGTATGTCACAAGTTGTTCGTGTATGATTAATTCAAATTTAAATGACGACGAACAACCCAAATACTGAGGCAAATATTATTTTCAAAATTCACATTTTATTTTATACTGCAAAAATATTTTATTTTCAATTTACTGTGTCAATGTATATTTTTGCAGATTGCCCAGATGCTAGATTCACATTGGAGTGAAGTTGAAGATAAATACGAGTGTGAGTGATATGTAGTGAGGTGCAATGTAAATGTGAATCGTGACGTAATCAAAATTGTATTGTAATTGAAGTTGTGTATATACATAGTGAGAGCTTGAAATTTGTACTATTCAAAAATTGTAATACATATTTGTTTGAATAAAATATCTGTTTGAATTCAAATTCTCTGTTATTTATTTTATTCATCAAATATTTATTTAATCTGTGAAAATAAAATAGTATATTAACAAATACATTTAAATGAATATATATATATATATATGTTTATTATCATCAAACAAAAATCATATACTCGCATATTCAATAATCTCCCCCCTTTTGATGATAACAAACATATATTTAAGATTTTGAATTTTTTAAATGTATTTGATCATTCAATTTGCTCCTCCTATTTGAATGCTTCCTCTCTACACAAAGCTCCCCCTTCATATATGCATACAATTAAAAATATGAAAATGAGCCTAGATGCAAATAGAAATATTTGACCTTTGCTTGATTTTATTTGACAAAATCTTAACTTTTCTCTCCCCCTTTTGTTATCAGCAAAAGAGTAATAGTGTTAGAAATATAGAGATAAAGTGATCGATATTAATACAGAATTAAAACTCAATTGAATGTAAATATTAAATTTCAATAAAAAATCAAATAAAAATCATAAATACTCTGTTAGGCGCATATTCCACTTTTAGAATGATGGGAATGATATCATCATATAAACCATACCATGAGGACTTTTAAATGAGATTGGTAGTATTTCAATTTTATTTTAAAAAAATGAATTCAAGTATCTTCTAACCACGCATAACCGTGAGGACTTTTAAATGAGCATGGAAGCACATAACAAATTCTAAGTAATTCACCCATGCATAACCATGAGGACTTTTAAATGAGAGTGAATACTTTGGATTTTATTTTATTTTATTATTATTATTTTTTATTAAAAAAATATAAAATGAAAAAGAATGATTCCTGTTTAAAGTACCACATATCGGCAAACTATATTGAATTTTGATGAGTGATGGTCGTTAGAAATATGATAGAAATAGAGATGGTCATGGAATATTTACCAACAAAAAGTTTTATAACTCTTGTTTAAATTTCCAAAGAAATTTACTAATTATACCGTCTCGAGTCATAATATATTATAACTCTTGTCACCTTTATATTAGGCTAAGGAACTTTGCTTTGTCGCCCGTTGTGTTTCTGGAACAGCCAGAATCCAGATAACACTATTGTTGTTCCTTAGCCTGCCACCACTCCTACACGGTAAAAGATTTTTGTGACCTATTTGTTTTATAGGTCCATGATTGTTAGTGGCAGAATATTTTGAAAAATAATTTTGTGGAGACCCAAAACTATTTATATATGTTCCTTTTGGCAACCAGATTTGTTTAACTTTAAGAGATTTTATATTTGTGCCTTTTGGAACCCAAATTGGAATGGTTTTTACGTGTGTGGGTCTATACCAACAATTGTTTTGATCGTGTCCAAATTTTCTACAAGTTATGCACATTGAATTGACTTGATTAATTTCATTTCTAACATTTTCAGATTGATTATATCAAAGTCCTTGTCTGACTGTATTAACAGTTTGTTTTCCTAATAGCATATTCAACGATTTTTCACTTTTTGAAAATTTATCTAAAGTCGTTGACAGTTGTTGGACTTGTGTTTTGAGAGATTCATTTTCGATCAATAATTGTGTGCACTTTTTAATAGTGTTCTCTCTCCTAGTATTTTCACTCTCTTTCAAAATCAAAATTTCATTTTCAAGTGATTTTATATTAATTTTTGATTTTTTAATTTCTTCTTTGAATGTTGGACACTTGTCACACTTAGGGATCCTACTTTGATAGGTTTTAACTAATTGGTCAAGTTGTTTATTCAAATCTATCAAAGTATCTTTTTGTGATTCAAGTTTGGCATACTTCTTCCTAAGTCATTCAAAACAGCCATTTACTTCGTGGAAATATATAAGTAATTCTGAATGAGTAAGTTTTGATACCTCGCTTGGCTCGTCATCGTCGCTACCAGTTATATTACCTTGAAGGCACATATCTGCTTTCTCACTCTCACTGCTAGTATTTTGATTATCTTCATCACTTGTATTCCACATGCCTGCAAAATTTCTCCTTTTTGATTTCTTTTCAAATTCGTGTCAGTTTTGAGGACAATTGGGCTTAATGTGTCCGGGTTGGTTGCACTTGTGATAAATGATCTCCCGTTCTTCTGGATTGTCTAGTATTTTGTCTATTCTGCTTTTCGATTTTCGATTTAGAGCTGGATTTCCGTATTTATAATTCCACCTTTTGAATTTCTTTATTATCAGCTCCAATTCTGCTGCTCCATCATCATCATCATCACCATCACTTTCTGTTGTTCCTTTAAGAGCTATTGATTTCTTTCGAGTGTCACCTCCTTCATGCTCTTCCTTGAATTTCATTTTTAGCTCATAAGTGGTGGGATTTTCGATGAGTTCTTCAACTTTGATTTTTTTTAAATCTTTTGATTCTTGAATGGCAGTCACTTTTGCTTCAAAACTTCATGGAAGGACTCTGAGGATTTTTCGAACTATTTCCAATTCCGTATATGATTTTCCAAGGGATTTCAATTTGTATACGATGTTGGAAAGTCGTCTATACATCTCTTTGACATTTTCTTCCTTCACCATTGTGAAGTTCTCGTATTCGCTGCTTGGCATGGCAAGGCGAGATTCTTTGACTTGCGACGTTCCTTCGTGAGTCACTTCGAGTGTGTGCCATATTTCCTGCGCAGTTAGACAATGTGAGACACGATTAAATTCAAATTGATCCAATGAACAGATGATAGAATTCATAGCTTTAGCATTAGCATTTTGTAATTTATTTTCTAGTTCTGTCCATTGATCCATTGGTTTATCTATTTCCTGATTATCTACAATTATAGTTGGTGCTCTATAACCTGTCTCAACAATATTCCAAGCGTCAACGGTTTTCAGAAAAATTTTCATTCTATTTTTCCAGTAGGCGTATTCACCATTGAACATTGGTAGTCTAACTATGGACTGACCCTCAGCAAAAGCATTATTAAAAGAAGCCATTTTAAAAATTCAACTTTTTAAAACAAAAATTGATTTTTGAAAAAAATCAATATTTTTAAAAAACAAAAGCTGACTTCTATTCCTAGCTCTGATACCACTTGTAGGATCGATTTCACCCTAGAGGAGGGTGAATAGGGTGATGCTGTTAATTATAAAAATTATTGCATAAGCTTATAAAATTATTTCAACACAGATGTACCAAAATTATAGCAGCACAGATAATCGCAGAATAATAGATGCAGAAATAGAACGACACAGAATTTACCCAACTTCGGCAAAACCCTGCCTACGTGCTACCCCCAAGGTTTCTACTAGAAATTAAGCAGTCAGACACTTACAGATGTAAACACCCACTATCGACTAGCATTAACTCTACACTCAAAACCCTGCTACAACTCATCCACTGAGTTGTGAATTCTCAAACTTTGCCACGTAGTTTGTCCCCTAGTCACACAACTAGTAAATACACAATTTTCAAAAGAAAATAAAAAAACAACAATTTAAAAACAATTAAACCCTAATCTCAATATTAAAGCCCAGTTCAAGATTAAGAGAAGCCGGCCCAAAACTTGGATTTATGAAAACTTAGTTTGTTTCCCCTTTTATTTTTATTTCCTTCGGCCGCCTCCTTCTTAGTGAAAATGGCAGTTCTTTCTTGCTCGAAAATTAGGGCTTTTGTTATGAATTCGCCGGCTTTGTCGATTTGATTGATGATGCTTCGATTTCTTTCTTCTCTCTGTCGATCACTTTCGGCTACTTCAATGACTGAGTTCGATTCGAACAATCTGGTATGTAATTTGTGCTTTACTATTTAGCTAATTCGAACTCGATCAGATTCGAGTTGTTGATTGATTTTTGGTATCTATTTTTCTCGAACTCGAATTCACCTTTGCCGATGATGTTTAGGGTTTATATAAGATTTGAATTCCTATTTTCTCGTTCGTTTAAATTTTCCACTTAATTTATCTCGGCCGGTTGATTTTGTATTGAAGCTTGAGATTGATTACTGACCTTTTCAATTTACTTGAATAACACAGTTTTGATTTCTTACTTGGTTCGATTCCTTGATTGCCAAGGCTCTGACTTTACTGTGACGATGATTGCTTTCTTTGTGTTGTTTTCCTTTCCATCACGGCTTTGAAACTTGGTCATCACGACATAGCACTGATATTGCTTCTGGTTTTGGCTTACGTGAAATTCTGATGACTTCGGCCTTGACTTGAAACTTCATTGACCTATATATATGTACATGTCTCTGGTGTCACAGTTTCATTCTACTCTGTGTATTCTTCTCTGGCTTGAATTTTGGTTGTATGCATATTTCCTGACCATTTCCTTTGTGTAGTTTCATGTTATCTTCAAGTTTGAAATGCTTGCAGGCTTGGAGTCTTTGTACATTTACTTGTACATTGTTTACTTGCATCCTTGGTCATTTTTGGGATGCAACTATTTATCCATGATTTCGAACTTGCTGTATATCAATAGTTTGGGAGCTGCTACATTATTGGTTCATTGTTTTATTTGTTGCCAGTTGCCTCTGGTTTCATTTGTTTCAGCCTTCATGTAGAGGCTGCACTTGTTCTTTTGAAGTTTTGGTTTGGGTCACTTGTATCAGTCATTGTTCTCTGGTGCACTTGGTTTGTACTTCACTATTGACTGTTGCATTGCACCATTAGCTGTTTTGCTGCCTTCATATACATGTCAACTCTTGTTGACATCACTGGTGCACTGACTTGAGTCTTTGTTGTATGAGTTTCAATGTATGGTTGTGTTCATTAGCTTGGTCGACACTTGCTCATCCAAGCTTGCACTTGTTGTTTTTCAATTTTGCGTGGGAATAGGCTTCTGCCTGACTTTGTTATTCATGTTTCTGTGGTGTTGTTTTGAACATGCCCATTGCATTGTTGAGGCTGTGGTGCTTTGATCAAGCATTTTCACTTGTACTTGACAATTTTGTATTGCACCTGAGTTGAATCCAGCTTAAAGCTTGAGTTTGATCTTTTGCTGATATTGTGACATTATTTTTATTGCACTTGAGTTGAACCCGGCGTTTTGGGTTTGACCTGTGCTCACCCGTCCCTGTGATTTTATCAAGTGTGTGTATTGGTGTGCACGGCCTTGTGGCATATCCAGTGATACACTGTGCATGTCACAAGTTGTTCGTGTATGATGAATTCAAAATTAAGATGACGAACAACCCAAATAAATGAGGTAAATATTATTTTCAAAATTCACATTTTATTTTATAACGCAAAATATTTTATTTTCAATTTTACTACGTCAATGTATATTTTTGCAGGTTGCTCAGATGCTGGATTCACATTGGAATGAAGTTGAAGATAAATACGAGTGTGAGTGATATATAGTGAGGTGTAACGTAAATGTGAATCGTGATGTAATCAAAATTGTATTGTAATTGTAGTTGTGTATATATATATATATATATAGTGAGAGCTTGAAATTTGTACTGTTCAAAAATTGTAATAAATATTTGTTTGAATATAATATCTGTTTGAATCCAAATTCTGTGTTAATTTTTTTTGAAAAGCAATGGGCTAAGGGAGCCCTGCCCAATATATTCTTCACTTAGCAATGTTTACATACAAGTTACAGCCTCAATACAAAAAATACATATCATAATATAACATATTCAATCAAAGGCATAAAACTAAAAAATATCAAATCATCTCAAAATTCACTTCATCCTACCTAATCTCTTCCGGATTCTCTTGTCAATTTTACTATATAAAGTAGCTGCTGCTTCAACTTTCATATCAAAAATTCTCCTATTTCTTTCATTTCATATCTCATATACAAAGGTCTTCGGCATAATCATAAGAATATCTGTCTTTGGAGACTTCCACCTTGTTGCCTTGAATATATTAAACCACTCAATTCTCGAGCTTTTAACAGGTTTATGAAAATTTCCATTTGTAAACTTGCACCAGATTCCAAAAGTAAAATAGCACTCAAAAAATAAATGAGTATTAGTTTCAGGATGCTTTTGACAAAAGGCACAATCTTCATTGCTAATAATACCCATATATGTTAATTTCTGTTTAGTATTAAGTGCATTTTCCATGACTTTCCATAACAATAAATTTTCTTTTGTAGGGGATTTTTCCATCCAAATTCTCGCAGCCCAAGGGAACTTCTCTCATTTAGCATTATTTAACAGAGCTTTATACACTAGAGATATTGCTTGCTTCTTTCCATTATTAGTCCAGAGGACTTTAAGATTTGATGAGGGAAGAGGCAGTAATGATATATATTGCCATAAATTCCTGACTTTTTTAGAACTACAATAAGGTAAAACAATTGATCCATCAGTTGTATAGGATGATACTTTAGCATTTATAGGAATACCAGATTGCATTATTAATGAGTATGGAAGAATTTCCTGAATAATCAAACCAGGTCTAGCCCAAGGAGATGACCAGAAATAAAGTTCATTATTCACAGATGGATTGCAATGAATAAATGGCAGTAAGGTAGGTCTTAATTTTAGGATATTACGCCAATTCCAGCTGCATAAATTTAGAATATTCATCGACCAAAAATCTTTTCCTTTAATATGAATTTTTAAAAATCCACCGAGTCCATAAATCTTCTCTTCTTGATAAGATCTTGTCATAATAAATTGAGATAACTGCAGTATTCCATACCTTTATATTTGTTATTCCCAAACCCCCTCTATCTTTTAGCAATTGAATCTTCTTGAATGAAATTGGAATTAGCTTCTTTGAAAATGGATCACCATGCCATAGAAATCTATTCAATGCACTATTTATCATTGATATAAGTTTGCTTGGAAGAATATAATGCCTCATCCAATAATTAGTCATAGCAGTTGCAATACTCTGCATAATAACCAATCTTCCTGCTTGAGATAATTTTGTATTAGGCCAGATGGATAATTTGTCAGTAATTTTTTCATATAGAGGCAAACAGTCAGATTTGGTGATTCTTACAGAAATAAGAGGTAAACCAAGGTATCTAGCATTATGTTGCATCTCTTTAAGACCAGAGTGTGTAATAATATCAGCTTTCATACCATCACTAAGACCAGCAACTAAGATGTGAGATTTATTTAAATTCATCTTCAACCCAGTAATTGCATAAAATTGATCCCATACCTCAAGTATTGTGGTTATATTTGAAATAGTTGGTTTAGTAAAAATGACTAGATCATCAACAAAAAGCAGGTGTGTAATGAGAGGATCCTTGCATTTTGGATGCAACTCTAACTTCATAGATTTCACTTGGTTAATAAACAAAGAATTCAGAACTTTCATTACTATAATGAATAGGTAAGCAGATATTGGATCCCCTTGACGAACTCCTTGAGTTCTTTTGAAGAAACTTTTAGAACAACCATTCCTCGGTATGGAGAAGTTAGAAGTTGAAATACAAGTATATATCCATGCTGGCATTGGTTTAGGAAAATTCATCCTTGAAAGAATTGCTATAATAGAACTCCATGCAATAGAATCAAATGCTTTCTGTATATCAAGTTTCAACATACATCTAGGTGAAATATTTCCAATTCCATACCCTCTTAAAAGCTCTTGAGTAAGTAAAATATTATCACTGATGTTTCTATGAGGAATGAATGCAACTTGATTGCTTGATATGATTGAAGGCAGAACATTTTGAATTCTATTAGCTAAAATCTTGGATATGATTTTGTAAAGAACATTGCAACATGAAATTGGTCTAAACTCTGATACATTGACTGCATTTGAACATTTTGGCACTAGAGCTATATTAGTTGCATTTACACCAGCTGGCATTTTGTTATGGTGGAAGAAATATTGAATTGCTTTGATAACTTCAAGTTTAATTATTTTCCATGTGTATTGATTGAAATAAGCATTATAACCATCAGGACCACCACTACTATCAGATTTTAAAGAGAAAACTACATCTTTAATCTCCTCAGAAGAAACTTCATTTATCAAAAATTAGCCTGCTTCGTATCCAGATAGGGAACTTGCATACTGAAGAGAGGTAGCAGATTTGGAGTCATTGGAGTTGGATTGGAAAGTATAGAGGAAAAAAAATCAATGAAAGCCTGTGTTATGGAAACATCATTATCTTGAATATTTCCATTCATATCAGTAACACTCAATATCCTTTCTCTGACCTGTTTTATTTTGATCGAGTTATGATAATAACTTGTATTCCTATCACCTTGCTTATCAATAATATGATGCAGAATTTCTTTCTTCATCAAAGCTTCAAATTCCAATGCTTCATGTAATTCTCTAGATAAATCTGATTCTTGTATTCTCTAGATAATATCTTGTGTGTTATTTATTTTATTAATCAAATATTTATTTAATCTGCGAAAATAAAATAGTATATTAAAAAATACATTTAAATGAATATATATATATATGTTTATTATCATCAAACAAAAATCATATACTCGCATATTCAATACTTTCTTTATCCCAGGGCACTAAACCACTTGCTTCATATCCTTGTACATCTTATTAACTCCTGGGTGGATACTTAACTTAGACCTATGGCATTCCTTAAAATTTTTTGTCTAAGACCATCTATATCAAGAACACATAATCTTCAATTCATCCTTAAAGTATCATGGTTATCAGTCTCAAAATTAGAACTTTGGCCCTTCTCAATGCCCTGAATAAATTCCAATAAATGACTATGTTCTCTTTGTTTGCTCGCAATTCTTTCGAAAAGAGTTAGAGTGACTTCCTAGAGGGCCAAAACTGCATTCCTACTTAGAGTGTCTACCGACACATTTGCTTTCCTTAGCGTATTGAGAATATCCATGTTATAAACCGCCAGGAATTCTAGCCATTGCCGCCGCCTCAAGTTCAGGTCCTTCTGATTGCAAATGTACTTCAAGGACTTGTGATCGATGAAGAGCTCGAACTTTTCACCTATTTAAAGAAGGAAGCTAATACAAGGATCCTTAAAGATTAGTAATAAACTAAAGAGGAATAGAAGGACTCTTACCCTGCAAGTAGTCCTCCACTTCTTCAATATGAATACTACGGCTAACAACTCCAAGTCATGCATTGGATAATTCTTCTCGTGAGGCTTTACCTGACTACTTGCATAGGCTATGACCTTCCCTAAAAGGCTTCTCACTTCCGTGGGAGTTTGGGACTTTTGAAGTCTTGCACAGTGCTACCTTAGTTGGGTCAACTGAAATGCCACCCCCCAATACAACATGACCTAAGTATCTCACTTTTGACTGCCAAAAGTGGCACTTAGAAAATTTAGCTTTCGAAACTTTTTTCCTTAACGTTTCTAACACTAGTTTCAAATGGAGCATATGCTCATCTTCAGTTTTGGAATAAATAAGGATGTCGTCAATGAAAACCGACACGAACTTATTTAGAACATCCCTAAAACCTCGATTCATAAGATCAACGAAAAATGTAGGTGCATTGGTTATCCCAAAAGGCATAACCAACCATTCGTAGAAAAGTTCTAGGAGTCTAAAAGCAGTTAAGGGTATATTATCCTCCGCTACCCTTAACTTATGGAAACCCATAGTGAGGTCCAATTGGGAAAATAGTCTAGCCTCATTAAGTTGGTCAAACATATCATCTATTTGAAGTAACAAATACTTATTCCGAATGGTATGCTTATTCAACTCCCTATAGTCCACACACAATTTTAAAGAACCATCAGACTTAGCCACAAACTACTGCCGATCCCCAACTCGAACGACTTGGTCTAATCAGCCCTCTTCGTAATAAATCATCGGTTGACTTATTAGCTCCTGCTTCATTACCTATGTCATTCTATGTAAGGGTTGAATAATAGGTTTAGCATCGGGAATTCGAAATTCAATTTCTAATGGGGAGGCAAACTGCTAATCGACTCAAGAATTTCCGAGGGATCTTTAACTTCTAATATAGACACTAGCACTTCTTAGGAAGATTTTAAGGAATAAAGGAAACTATTCATATGGACCTCACAGATATTCTTTCCAATGCCCTTTCGGTCTTGGCTTTCCATGGTATATTTCGATTAAGGCAGTCAAGGATAGCATTATGCTTAGCTAGCCAATCCATTCTAATCAAAACATCACAACCTTTAAAATCAAGCAAGAACATGTTCCATCGAAAACGATAGGTAAGGTAGGAAATTTGTACATTCTTACAAATTAAACATAGACTGGTCATACCACCAACGCGATTTGAAACACGGATATGGGTTTCTACAAATTCTGGGGTAAGTTCTAATTTATCTACCAAATCTTTAGTGATGAAACTATGAGAAGCTATGGTATCAAATAAAGATCTAACAAAAATGCTATTAATAAGTAAAGTACCTTCCAAGACTCCCTTCCTTTTAACATCTTCAGAGGTTTAGGGCTTATCATCCATGATAGTGTGGACCTTAATCTGCTGACCCTTCTTCAATAAAGTGGACAGTCCTTAACCATGGGTCCAAGCTGATGGCAATTATAGCAAAGCGTCTTTGGGACCATTGGAGAGATAGTGTTCGCCTACTGACGGTGAGTTGAAATATGCCTCTTTGTATTACAACTGAAACAAATAGCGTCTTTATATTTTTTCCATGATCTCCTCCTGCTAGTTTTCCTTTACCCTGCTTCCTTTTCAATTTAAGGTTAAACTTCCTTTTATTTGGATTACGGTACCGCCACTGGGTGGTGGTGGTGGTGGTGCTGGCTTCTTCTTCAAAAGTTCTTCATATCTCAGGGCCATGTCTACTAGATCCACGAATGATACCTTTATATGAGCAGTCATCTTTTATGGAACTCTTTTCTCATACTTAATACGAACATGTCATTGTTCTTTAGCAGGGTATCAATAAGTCCAGGACCGAAGCGAGATAACTCATTAAACTTCGTCTCATATTCTACCACCGACAAGCCCCCTACTTGAGATCCATAAAACTTCTATATAATCGAGCTTTTCCCACAGCTGGCATGAATTGGTCTTCGAATACTACTTTGAATCTATCCCATGAGAACTCATCTTTTGGAACATTTATGGTAATAGAATCCCACTATGCAGCTGTAGCCTCCTAAGAACCATTTTTGATCATCAGAAATGTCCAAACCTTTAAAAATCTTCTCACATGACTGTAGCAAAGCTTGTACTTGTAACGACCCGTCATTTCGAACCATTCAAATCGACAATGTCAGACTTGAATTTCTCTAAATAACAGATTGTTAATATATTTATTTGGCATAACTTAGCATTTACAGTAAATAAATCAATCACAGAACCACAGACACAGAGTTTATAAGAAAGCAGTGGAATAAAATAAATAGTAGTTCATGAATCTACTACAGAAATAACATAGTATGAAACAGAACACATAAGAAACCCAATACACATAAGTCTCTAGTTCAAAGAAAATGACGAGTCTGAGACATACAATCCAAATAACAGATATAAACTGAAAGCTGAAATAGATAAGATAGGTCTTCTAATGAACTCCAGGTCCAAAGGATGAATCTCAAACTACGACACTCAAGCTGACTCGAGCGTAAGGCAACACAAACACTCGAATCAGGATTAACATTCTTATGCAGATAAATCAAGTTCAAGTGAAATGTCAAGTAAATGCAATATAACTTAAAGCGATGTTGGGATTCCATCCTTTAAGGATCCGATAAACTATCTACATACATAGCACAATACACTATATATATAATGTCTATAGTAAAGTGAAAATATCAAAATAGCATTAAGGCGTTACCCATATCCCCCTTAATGCATTTTTATATATTTCCATAGTCTATACAGTACCGCAACTCCTCCGTAAACTAGAGGCTGTCAAATGGCACTCCATAGGTATGGTATAAATAAAACTCGTAGAAGGCATGATAAGGCATGTGACAAGGCACGCGAGGCAATGCCAACGTAAATATACAATGCACTCCCGGACTGGTAGTAACGCATAACAGCTACTACCGCCCACCTCGAGACACACTCCCAATCAAAGGTGTGCACACCAATCAAATCACAAAAGCAATAGATATGGTTTGAAGAAATGTGCCTAACCGGAGGTGCGACCTAACTTGGCCGGTATAGCTCCTGTTTTAGCCACATCAAGCTAGCTCACGGGAGTCAGGACTACATAAATACCATATAGAATCGTTCGCCAAACCATCATACTTCGTTCTCGAATCTCCTCCATGTGCACAGTTGTTAAAGTGATTTTCGGTATTGACAGAGAGTATGACAATATCTGATCCCGGTCACTTTAACAACCAAATGCTTATTTCACACCGTAATCATTTATAAAAATTTACTTTATAAATATTTAAATAAAAATCTCAAATACAAATTTAAGTCGAACGATTATTTAATTTTAATTCTATTTAAATTTTAAAGTATTCATTTATTCACCTTTACTACAACAAGTTGTTAATCATTTTGAAAATCATTAAGTTCTGAATGAATCTTTATTTAAATAAATTAATAACTAGTTTAAGTTACCAAATCAAATTCCAATGTGCTTTTCCAACCTTTTTATTTATTAAGAAGAAAAAAATCAACTTTTAAACATAAATTAAATAAACCTTTTAAAATATTATATATTAAGTAAAAACTACTTTAATATAATTTAAAATAAATTAAACTTTTTATTTATCTATTTAAATTCTTATTTTATATATTTTATAAAATAAAACTATAAGTAAAATTTTACAAATCTCCTTTAAATTAAACTCATACTTTTTATATCTCAAAAATCAACATTTAAGGTTTTAAAATTTACAATAATAAAATAGAATACTTATTACATTTCAAAATCAAACCCATATATTTCCTTTCACATATTTGAATTTTTTTTTTCAAAATATAGACCATATATAATTTTTATCCTATGATCAAGTGATACAAATATTTGTTATTTCAATTCGTAATAGTTTAAATTTATAGGCTTATATTATTAAAGCTGCAATCCCAAAATTTCAATAATAACTGAAAATCGTTTGGGTTTATCATTTCAACCCATAACGAAGTTCTCCTGTTCTAAAGTCCGTTCGGGTATGTATCATTTCAACCTATAGTGATTTCTAAAACTAAGGGAACTTGCAGAGTGAGAAAGAATAACATATCATAACAATTTCTGGCAAAATAAATTAACATAACAGTGTCGATTTACATAAGTGATCAAATTTAAATAACTACTTATCATTTTTAACAGGTAATAGCTAGCAATTCAATTTTAACAGGTAATAGCTAGCAATTCAATTTTAACAGTACATTTAAATTGTCATTTCCCATGAAATCAATTTAATGAGCATAAAAATATTAATCGTGAGTGATTGCTCACCTTTAGTGCCTAGAGAACGATGGAATTTGAAAGGCGGACTCGGACACTGGCACAATACGTCAACCGGCTGTAACGAGCAAAATAGATTTTGGAGGAACGGATACATATATATATATATATATATATGTATAACATATATATATATGTATAACATATATATATATGTATAACATATATATATGTATAACATATATATATATATGTATAACATATATATATATATGTATAACATATATATAACATATATATTTTCATATATCTATATACAAAGAAAGCAACACAAACTAGCTGTTATAAATAGATTGACAGAAGCACCTGATATACACACAAGTACACAAGTGAGTGCTTCCAACACAAAGCTTAGGAAACTAGTAGCTAAAATTACGCAACCTATAAGATAATAACAATGGAACGCATAAATGGTTACAGCAAGAACATAAGGCAATTTTTGACGAAACTCCTATGAACCCTATATCTGTTATTCGGAAGGTTCGAGATGATGTTTACTTGGCATTTCGGGCCCGTCCATTTCGAGGTTCTGTCAACTATCGTTCTGGTCGTCTAGTGAATTTGTTATCAATCACCTGTTCTAGATCTTCTATTAGACAAGGTATCGGTTGATTGCCTTTCCGGAGACTGGTGGTTATGACTGTCCATACTCCTTCTAAGCCTCCTCCCCCCCCCCCCCCTTTATTTCTCATGTTTAGGTTATTGCTTGTAGGTAGAGGCATTCTGGGGGTGTGATTCTCAGTCTGATCTTTGTTTGGAGCTTGATACGAGTTTTCTGTTGCTGCTTTTCGGGTTTCGGTATTTCTGGTATTGGATTGCTATCTGTTGGTTCCTTCTAGTTCTTCTACCGGTGGTATCTCTTTTAGTAGTCCGCTATCTATTTTTCGGTGGTATCCATTCATCGAAACCGGGCGGTGGCTTTGCCGGAGCACGTTTTCGATTTTGGTCGGACTAGGGGTTTTTGGACTTATTCGGGATTGCTATGTGCCGGCTGGGAGACGTCTTTATGGTCCCTTTTGTTAGTGGTTTTTTTGTATTCATATTTTGGTTATTTCTGTGATCTGGTCTTGTATTCTTTCGTCTTTGTTCTTTGTCGGTTACCTGTCAGACTTGTTGACAGCTTTTGGTGATGTTTATATATCTCTTAAAAAAAAAAAAAAAAAAAAAAAAAAAAAAAAAAAAAAAAAAAAAAAAAAAAAAGAAGGTTACAGCAAGAACATAGATAAATTTATTCATGCTATGATGGGTCACGACAACAAGCGTACAAATGACAGCTGCTCCCTGTACAAATTTGCATCACCGCACAAATAGCCTATGATATAAATTTATTTTGATGCGACCTATTTATCTCGGCTAATATGGGTACAACATATCCACGTTCTGTCGAACGACTCAACTGCATACCATATATATGTATTAATATATATTACAAACTGCGGCCTCCCTGAATGCTACAATATATATGCATGCAGCTCGCGTGCAGCAACAGTGACAAAAATCAAGTAGTAGCCAAAAGTATATATAATATATACAACATTTTACACAAGGCAGAGAAGAGGAAAGTTGGATTACTGCACATGCAACGGGGGAGTTATAAATTTCAAATAGGTGGTAGATTGCAAGCTCCTGGCATAGCACATATGTACAACGTCTATATAATATGCGATGTGGAGGTAGAGGGGAATACGGCCACTTCGGGTCGGGTCTCGGGAAACCGTGGAGGGGCATGGGTAGGACACGGCAGCCATAGGAGGCTCGGTCAGGGCTGGAAAACACGGGCGAGGGGCGGAGAGGGGCTGGGTGTCTCGGGTTGTCTTCATGTCAGAGGGAGGAGAGCATCGGGTGGTGAGATGCGGTGGAGGTGGTGATGAGATGCGGTGGTTCGAGTTAGTCTCGGTCGATGGGTGTTTGCTTTGTGCAAATGGGATACGGGGAAAAGTGTTGGGATAGGTTCTGATTTGAAAAGAGAAAAAAAACATGGAGAAGAAATAGGTCACAGGGAGAAGGGGAGAAAGAGAAAAAAGAACGTACCTTTTGTATACTCAACAGAAGAAAGAAAATAAAGAAAAATATCTCGTACTGTTGATAAGAAAATTTATTAAATCAATTTTGAAATTCCAAAAATACCCTTACTTTCATTTACAATAATATAATAGCACGTTTGCGAAGCACGGCCTCATACTAGTATATAAAGTGTGAATGAATGGCAATGGTCACACGCTACAATTTAGTTGAAAGATTAAACCAATTTATTGATTGCTTGGGCCGTGCGATTCAAATTTTGAAAGCAAGAAAAATCAAAAGGTTTCAATTTATAGTATCGATATGACGCGTCGTTTTAGCGTTTTCGTTGCGTACCAAACTCCAAAATACAGAAATAGATATACTATGAAGATCAGCACGACGAGGCGAATAGAACGGTACACAGATATCAGCGACACGATCGAATTATAAAAACTCGAATTTTCGCTATCGAAAATGCTGCTAAAACGCAAAGAATAAGATAAACGTAGATATAGAAGTTCGAATTTGGCGAAACGAATTTCGACGGCTTTCTCAGAAAATGATTTACCTTTTTATCATATAAAAATATTCAGTTTTCAAAATATTTAAATTTCACCAAATTTACTAATTAAATTTAAATTTTAAATTCCACAAATAAATTAACTTTAATATTTTTCAATAAAACTTTACCATTGACTATATTTAAATAGACGCATTCCAAATATCAAATTGTTGTTTCAAAATTTTATTGTTTAAATTTCGAGTAAAATTAGTTGATTTCGTTATAAATTCGCTAAAATTTCAAGTCGTTACACTCTTCCTCACTCAAAACTTTTCAGCCCCGAAAAAGAACGAGATAGGAGAATAGAGACAACCAAAAGATAAAATAAATTCAAACGAATAGTACCTGAGTCAAATAATTTAGGATTTGAAGCATGCATGGATTCCTCGGTTTCCCAGGTGCAATCCCTATTATCCGTACTCCACTGTACCTAAACAAGACTGACAGATTTCCTTCGAAGCTGCTTCGTACCTCTATCGACAATACGAAGTGGCTTCCTCTCGATAGTGAGATTGGGCTCTACATCCAAACTCTCCAACAAAACTGGCTGAACAATCAAGGATGGATCATAGAGATATTTGCAAAGGTGAGATACGTGAAACCCGTTGTGCACACCTGCCAGTTCTCTGGCAAATAAACTCTATAAGCCAAATGATCAACTCTTTTCAGAATGCGGAAGGGACCAATGAACTTGAGAGTAAACTTCCCTCTCCGACCAAATCGAATCACATTCTTCAGCGGTGAGTTCTTAAGAAAGACCTGATCATCCACTGAAAATTCCAAATCTCTTTTACGCCTATCATCATACTTCTTCTGCCAATCCTGAGCAATTCTCATCTTCCTCCTAATCTCCTTGACCTTCTCAGATGCTTCCAGTATCATATCAGGCCCAAGAACCTAGCGATCACCGGACTCAATCCAACAAGATAGAGATTTGCAGGATCGTCCGTAAAGAGCGGCAAATGGAGACATCTCGATACTTTCCTGAATTCAAAAGGATGGGATAACCAGATTGGTTAAACTTAAGATGATTCAAAATCAAAGATAGGGTTATACCTGGTAGCTATTATTATAGGTGAATTCGATTAGATGGAGATGATCTTCCCAAAATCCTCCATAATCAAGAACACAAGCACGAAGGAGATTTTCCAGAATATGGTTCACCCTTTCCGTCTGACCATCAGTTTGAGGATGATAAGCCGTACTAAGTTCAAACGAGTGCCCAAAGCTTCCTGAAAAGCTTTCCAGAACTTGCAGGTAAAAATGGGATCACGATCACAAACATTTCTAGAAGGAACACCATGGAAATGGACAATCTCCCTCATATAATTTTCAGCTAGGCTCCAAGCTATTTCGATTCATCTTTACCGGAATAATATAGGCGGACTTGGTCAATCGATCGAAAACTACCCAAGTACTCTCATTTCCCCTTCTAGTCCTCGGGAGCCCATTGATAAAATCCATAGAAACTTAATCCCACTACCAAATAGGAATCTCAAGGGTTGTAGCAAACCAGCGGTCTTTGGTGATCAGCCTTAACCTGCTGACAAGTGGCACATCTACTGACAAAGATAGAAATATCCCACTTCATACCATTCCACTAATACTCGTAACACCTGGATGCATGGAGAGTCTAGACTGATGATTCTCTTTAAGAACTTCTTTCTTCAACCTATCGACATTTGGAACACAAATCCGGCCATTAATCCTCAAAACTCCATTCCGATCAATTTGTGCTCCCAACTCATTCTGGTCATCACCCTCCCTACCACTAATATTCTCCTTCATAAGTTTAAGCATCGCATCTTGATCCTGCTTAGTTGCAATTCGATCCATAAGGGATGGTGTAACCACAATCTGACACATCAAGGCTTTCTTCCGACTTAAAGCGTCAGCCACACCATTAGCTTTACCAGGGGTATAGTTGATGTCAAGATCATAAGATGCTAAGAACTCAATTCATCGAACTTGCCTCTGGTTTAAATTCTTCTGGTTGAATATATGCTTAAGAAACTGGTGGTCAGGTGAAAAGCTCAAATTTAGTTCCCAAGAGGTGGTGCCTCCACAACTTCAAAACAAACACAACAGCAAGCAACTCTAAATCATGGGTGGCATAGTTAGCTTCATGGGGCCAATTGACGACTAGTATAAGCTATGAACTTCCCATCTTGCATCAACACAGCACCCAATCCCTCTTTACTAGCATCGATATAAACCGAAAATCCCTCATCCCCATTTGAAATGGTGAGAACGGGAGCAGAGGCAAGATTTTGCTTCAACTCATTGAATGCGGCTTTACACTCCTCATTCCAGTTAAACTTGGCCTTTTTACGAGTCAAAGCAATGAGAGGCGCGAATATGCGAGTAAAGTTCTGTATGAATCTCCAATAATAACCGGCAAGGCCTAGAAAGCTACGAATATCCATCTGAGTCTTAGGTGTCTCCCAATCATTAATCGCAGCGATCTTAACTGGGTCAACCGAGACTCCATTCTCAGAAACAACATGTCCAAGAAATCAGATTTCATCTCTCCAAAAATGGTACTTAGAAAACTTGGTTTTCAACAGATGTTACCAAAGAGTGTGAATAACATAGCCCAAGTGAGATTCGTGTTCCTTCTTTGACATAGAGAAGACAAGAATGTCATCAACGAAAACCTGAACAAACTTGTTGAGGACATCGCGAGATACGTGATTCATAAGATCGACAAAGAAGGCGGGAGCACTGGTCAATCCAAAAGACATGACTAACCATTCATAGAAACCATTCTCTGTTCGGAAAGCAGTCCTGGGGATGCTTTCCTCAGCTACACGAAGTTAGTGAAACCTGGTGGCAAGATCAAGCTGAGAAAATATCTTAGCTCCGTAGAGCTGATCGAACATGTCATTTATGCGAGGCATCGGATATCGGTTCTTGAGAGTAAGCTTGTTTAGCTCTTTAATAATCGACACACATCCTCAAAGAACCATCAGATTTGGCGACAAAGACCACAACAGCACCCCATTTAGAAAAACTCTGCGTAATCAAACCATTAGAAAATAAATCCTCAATCTATTTCTTCAACTCAGTCTTTTCTTTCGGTGCCATCCGTCGGAAAGGGAGAATGGGTCGAGCACCCGGAATAAGATCAATGCGGAACTTAATCTCCCGCTTAGGAGGAAGAGAAGTGATTTCGTCAAATACACCGGGAAAGTCCTTGACAATAGTGGTGGAGTCAAGATCACAACGCTGAGCATCAAGAGAAAAGATAAAGCTGTCTGCAAAATCCTGAGGCATTCGATATTCAATTACAAGAGAATTTCCATAGTCGTTTATTAGAGAAACGGTTCAGGCCTTACAAGAAATGACAGCCTCATAACGCTTTAACCAATCCCCTCTAAGTAAAATATCAATGGCATCGAAACCCAAAACATAGAAATCTCCGGTGAATCGGTGCACGTTGTAAATGTATTTCACTCCTTTACAAATCATACAAAGATTGGCGAGACCGCCGATGGGATTAGTCACACGCAATGATGAAGTCGACAATTGAGGTTGCAAAATATGATCGAATTTTTTACAGAGATCAACAGATATAAAACTATAAGATGTACCAGTGTCATATAAAAATCGAATAGGAAAACCATGCAAAGTAAAAGAACTCTGAAGAGTACCTTGGTCATCAATGGAAGGCGGAGGAGGAGGAGTGGAAGAAGTCATGGCAAAGACTCTAGATGTCTTGCCTCTCTACTGGGTAGGACAGTTATTCTTTTAATGACCAGGTTGCAGAAAGTGGTGGATGAGATTGTTTATGGTTGCCTGGGGTAGAGGAATAGCAGCACTGGTAGGAGATGGACTGTTGTTGGCATAGTGACCCTGCTAGTTGCACCTGAAACAAGTGATAGAAGAAAGGTCAAGAGATCGCTTCTGGGGAATAGATCCAATACCATGAGCATTCTGCCAATTCTTCTTCTATTGGAAGAAATTGGAATTCCTCTTCTTAGAACCACTAGAAGTACCCTGAGATTCTAAAAATGTTTGCTTACCCTTGGAGGTAGGATTCTCGAATCTGGTGGCCATATCCATCAGTGAAGTAAAGGTGCCATGGACATGACTAATCAAGCAGTCATAATATTCTGGGCGAGCACCATGAATGAACTTCTCGTTCTTCTTCAATCGAGTGTCAATCAAACTGGGACCAAACCTTGAAAGCTCATTGAAGTTCCTCTCATATTCAGCAAAAGTCATGTCTCCTTGCTCAAGATCCATAACTTCCCTATACAACTGAGATTTCCCGGCTTCGGGCATCCATTTTTCCATAAAGGCATCCCTGAAAAGAAAGGATGCAAGATACAACAAGGATAAAAGAGAAAAATTTCAAGGAAATAGACTTAACAGAGATAAGCTAGAAAGGTAAAAAAGAATCTCATATGAACTGCTGCCATGAGATGTTAGCCTCAACAGTCTGAGTGGTAACATATTCCCACCAATCCTAGGTGGACTCCTATAACTGCCAAGTAACTAGATGACGCATATGGGCATCGGAAATCAAAAGTCCAGTGAAAATCCTCTCAAGGCTCTTCAGCCATTGCTGAGCCACAATAATACTCTCTGCTCCAGTGAACTTAGTGCCTCCGAGCTGAGAATACTCCTTACAAAGCTGAAGGAACCTAACAGGCTGAACAGGTGGAACATGAGCAACGTGTGGTGCAAGGGCAACTGGTGGTACAAGAGAATTTCCACGACCTTTAACCCGGACATTCCTACGGTTGCTCATCTGGTAAAGACAAGAATAGACTTTAGAACAACGATAGAGTCCTAAAATTTTGAAAGAAATCCTAATCTAAGGGAATCTCTAACTAATAATTTCAAGTACGAACGAATATGGTTTTGAAATTAATTCAACTCATTCTAGGGTACTACTACCCTCTCTCTAATGAGTTTTACTCCATATGCTAAGTTTGCCAAAATAAGAGCTCTGATACTAACTATAACGACCCGTCATTTCAAACCATTCAAATCGACAATGTCAGACTTGAATTTCTCTAAATAATAGATTGTTAATATATTTATTTGGCATAACTTATCATATACAGTAAATAAATCAATCACAGAATCACAGACACAAAGTTTACAACAAAGCAACGAAATAAAATAAATAGTAGTTCATGAATCTAATATGGAAATAACAAAGTCTGAAACAACACACATAAGAAACCAAATACACAGAAGTCTCTAGTACAAAGAAAATGACGAGTCTGAGATATACAATCCAAATAACAGAAATAAACCGAAATATGAAATAGATAAGATAGGTCTTCCAACGAACTCCAGCTCCAAAGGATGAATCTCAAACTGTGACACTCAAGCTGACCCAAGCATGAAGCAAAACAAACACTCGAATCAGGATTAACATTCTTTTGCAGATAAATCAAGTTCAAGAGAAATGTCAAGTAAGTGCAATATAACATAAAGGGATGTTGGGATTCCATCCTTTAAGGATCCGATAAACTATCTACATGTATAGTACAATATGCTACATATATAATGTATATAGTAAAGTAAAAATAATAAAATAGCGTTAAGGCATTACCCATATCCCCCTTAACAAATTTTTATATAATCCTATAGAGTATACAGTACCGTAATTCCTCCATAAACTGAAGGCAATCAAAGGGCAGTCCATAGGCATGGTACAAACCAAACACGTAGAAGGCGCGACAAGGCATGCGAGACAATGCCAGGGTAGATATACCAATTGCACTCCCGGACTGGTAGTAACGCATAGCAGCTACTACCGCCTACCTCGAGACACACCCCAATCATAGGTGTGCACACAAATCAAATCACAAAAGCAATAAATATGGTTCAAAGAAATGTTCCCGATCGGAGGTACGACCTCACTTGGCCCGGTATAGATCCTATTTTAGCCACATCAAGCAAACTCACGGGAGTTAGGGCAACGTAAATGCCATACAAAATCGTTCGCCAAACCATCCTCTTTGTTCTGGAATCTCCTCCACATTCGCGGTTGTTAAAGTAATTTTCGGTACTGGTAGAGAGTATGACAATATCCGATCTCGGTCTCTTTGAACAACAAAACGCTTATTTCACACCGTGGTCATTTATAAAAATTTACTTTATAAATATTTAATTAGAAATCTCAAATACAAATTTAAGTCAAACGAATATTCAATTTTAATTCTATTTAAATTTTAAAGTATTCATTTAATCACCTTTATTACAACAAGTTGTAAATCAATTTCAAAATCATTAAGTTCTGAATGAATCTTTATTTAAATAAATTAATAACCAATTTAAGTCACCAAATCAAATTTCAATGTAGTTTTCCAACCTTTTTATTTATTAAGGAGAATTTTTTTTAATTTTAAATATAAATTAAATGAACCTTTTAAAAATATTATATATTAAATAAAAACTACCTTTATACAATTTAAAATAAATTAAACTTTTTATTTATCTATTTAAATTCTTATTATATATATTTTAGAAAATAAAACTATAAGAAAAATTTTACAAATTTCTTTTAAATTAAACTCGTACTTTTTATATCTCAAAAATCAACATTTATGGTTTTCAAATTTACAATAATAAAATAGGATACTTATAGCATTTTAAAATCAAACCCATATATTTCCTTTCACATATGGAAATCATTTTTTTCAAAATATATACCAATGGTGTCCGTATATAATTTTCTATCATATGGTCAAGTGATACGTTTGTTATTTCAATCCGTAATAGTTTAAATTTACGTATTTATATTATTTAACCTGCAATCCCAAAATTTCAATAATAACTGAAAATCGTTTGGGTTTCTCATTTCAACCTATAACGAAGTTCTCCTATTCTAAAGTCTGTTCGGGTATGTATCATTTCAGACCCATAGTGATTTCTTAAACTAAGGGAACTTGCAGAGTGAGAACGAAAATTTATATAACATATCATAACAATTTCTGGAAAAATAAATTAACATATAAAAGTGTCGATTTACATAAGTGATCAAATTTAAATAACAACTTCTTATTTTTAACAGTTAATAACTAGCAATTCAGTTTTAATAGCACATTTAAATTGTCATTGCCTATGAAATTAATTTAATGAGCATAAGAATATTAATCGTGAGTGATTGCTCACTTTTAGTGATTGCTCCCTATACAAATTTTCATCACCGCCAAATAGCCTATGATATAAATTTATTTTGATGCAACCTATTTGTCTCGGCTAATATGGGTATGGCATACCTACATTCTACCGAAGGACTCGATTGCATAACATATATATATATATATATGTATTAATATATATATATATATATATATATATATATATATATATATATATATATATTACAAACTGCGGCCTCCCTGAATGCTACAATATATATGCATGTAGCTCGTGTGCAGCAACAGTGAAAAAAATCAAGTAGTTTCCGAAAGTATATGTAATATATATAATATTTTACACAAGGCAGAGAAGAGGAAAGTTGGATTACTACACATGCAACATGGGAGTTATAAATTTCAAATATGTGATATATGGCAAGCTTTGGGCACAACACATATGTACAACGTCTATATAATATGCGAGAGTATTCATGCAAAGCAACATGTATACATATCAACCAATATATATATATATATATATATCATTCGGCTAGAACAGAAAATACGAAGCTCAACGTGTATGCGAGGCCGAGGAGGGTGGCTGCTCATTTATGGTCAAGGAAGGGCGTGCTATGGGTGTGGGTTGGAGATGTGGCAGGCAATGTGGAGGCAAAGGGGAATACGACCACTTCGGATCGGGTTTTGGGAAACAAGGGAGGGGCAGGGGGTGGACACGATGACCATAGAAGGCTCAATCAGGGCTGGAAAACATAGGCGAGGGGCGGAGAGGAATTGGGTGTCTCAAGTCATCTTTGTGTTAGAGGGAGGAGAGCATCGGGTGGTGAGATGCGGTAGGGGTGGTGATAAGACGCGTGGTTCGAGTTAGTCTCGGCAGATGGGCGTTTTCTTCGTGCAAATGAGATATGGGGAAAAATGTTGGGATGGATTCTGATTTGAAAAGAGAAAAAAAAATATGGAGAAGAAATAGGCTAGAGGGAGAAGGAGAGAAAGAGAGAAAAAACGTACCTTTTCGATAGTGAACAGAAGAAATAAAATAATATGTGTATATATATATATATATATATATATATATATATATATATATATATATATATATATAAGGGTGAATGAATGGCAATGGTCACAAGCTACAGTTCACCTGAAAGATTAAAGCAATTTATTGATTGCTTGGGATGCACGATTCAAATTTTGAAAGAAAGGAAAATCAAATGGTCACAATTTATGGTACCGATATGATGTACCGTTTTAACGTTTTCGTCGTGTACCGGACTCCAAAATACAGAAATAGATATACTGCAGAGATCAGCATGATGAGGCGAATAGAACGGTACATAGATATTAGCGACACGATTGAATTATAAAAACTCGAATTTTCGCTACCAAAAATGCTGCTAAAACGCAAAGAATAAGATAAACGGAGCTATAGAATTCCGAATTTGAAGAAACGAATTTCGACGCCTTTCTCAAAAAACGATTTACCTTTCTTTATAAAATAATATTTAGTTATCGAAATATTTAAATTTCACCAAATATACTGATTATATTTACGTTTTAAGTTCCACAAATAAATTAACTTTAATATTTTTCAATAAAACTTTACGATTGACTATATTTAAATAGACGCATTCCAAATACCAAATTGTTTTTTCAAAATTTTATTGTTAAAATTTCAAATAAAATTAGTTGATTTCGTTATAAATTCAAGTCATAATAATACTTCAATGATAGATTCGGTACCCTTGAAAGCTTTTCCTCCTAGATTTGTGAAGTCCTTGCATGGAGTTGCGAAGTCTACTCAAGGATATACTGGAGCTACGGCTTCAACAGCTATTCCACCCCTTCAAACATTCAGGGTTCTTCCATTTGTGGTTGTTGTGCTACTATTCCCTCTTCCTCGTCCCCTTCTCGAACTCGTTTTTACTACCTGAATAAATTAAGATATCTTTAAGATACATAGACGAGATAAATCTTTATGGAAGGGTACTGATCAGACCTATCAAAGCTAAACTAAATAACAGGGATACATATGTATACGGATAAAATTTACAAATATGCGCTCTCGAAGTTGACCCTAATCCAAAGCTTAGGTGTTCACTCAACTTAAGCTCTGATACCAAGTGTTACAATCCACCTTTCTTACTTTGAAAGACAAGTCGTTAGGGTAAAGAAAAGAAAGGTAAGAAGAAACTAAACAATACATAATCTCACAATGCAACGTAATAATATACAGTAATCAACATAAGATCACACCGAGTCATCACCAAAATAATATTACATTAGAGTCATATAGTACAAATTCCAGACTGGGATAATCATAACTGTATATCCCAACATAGCTGATACAAAGTACATACATACATACACAACAGAATAAGATAATAGCTAGATATTGGTGAAGCCACCTGCTCCAAGCACCTCCAAAATGCATTTATAAGAAACCTGGGTCACTTGGCTTCTCATACAAATTTGAGCACCCAAGAGTTTTAAGGAAAGAAAATAGAACTTCGGGTCAGATATGAGTCTGGTATGAATAAAGCATAAGTTTTTTAACTTTATAAAAGAAACCTTCAAACCAAAAGTATCTCGTAAGACCACGGCGCACATAAACACAGATGGGTTTTTGCCTTACTGTAATTAAACATTTGTATATAAAATCATTTAATGTTATCATAATTTATAAGTTTAAGGTAAATATTTGATATAACTGAAATGCTTACATCTCACATTTCAGTAGTTGGGCACAACTAAATCTGTAAAGGCACGTATTGGAAAATGGATTCTAACAATGACAAGGTACCAAGGTACAACCTACTACATTGCATCTCTAAATAAAATACACCAAGTGCCTCACATGGACTCTCTGCAAGTCAAGGTCGGCCTTACCCCTTGCTGGATATTGTCGGATATGTCATTACCCTAGTTGGCATCAACAACTAAATGGGCCCCGAACATACATAATCTATAATATTGATCTAGATTGGGTGATGACCATACCCTAATGTTAGTGAACCACACAACCTTGAAGCATATCACCTGATTTTAGTCATTCCTGAGCGTGAGGCTTGAGGTTAAGATTACCTTCCCTTTAAGCAGACTATCTTGGAATCTTAACACTGCCCACCAGGCAATAAATATAATGCTAGAATTCATCCATATAAGTTGTTCCGGGATCGAACAAACATTCAACATTTAATATCTTCCATTCTGGAATCACCCTCAAAAAGAATAGTACATCTTCATAGCATACTTCCTAACAATCCATCATGAGCATTATTAGTTTGGAATGGTTCAGATAAATTATACTTATCTGAAACCGGAGTCTCTAAACTAAGCGATAATTTCCAACTAACTCAATTACGGTTCTTTTGGAAGTATGTGACCAATGATCGTGTCCTCACTGGGGAACTCTAATATACAAAACATACTTCCCGAGTTAAAAAAAATCAACTTATAAATACTAGAAATCCGCTATTTAGCGTAATTATATAGAGTTTACCTATGGATAACCATATACTTAATTTAAAAATGACACATTAACATTGGTTTCATATTTGTTTGAGGTTACTTAAGGATAATCGACAAAGAAATCTTGATTTAAAACATTTTCGAAAAAAGGAAATCAGTTCTGAACAAAACCGATATTTTAGAAAGAAAGTGATTTTAAACCCCTTTTATTAATTAAATAAATAAATAAATAATAAATAAATCGCTAATTAATAATTAAATAATAATAAACTTTTAATCATTTAACTAATTATAATTAATATATTTAATTAACATTTAGGTACTAATTACCTTTGTTAATTAATGGTTAAGTACTAATTACCTTAATTTATTAATTAATCATTTATTAAATAAATAAATAATTAAATAATAAATACCTTTCTAATTACTTAGCATACGTTAGAAAAGACTTTTATAAAATATACTTAAGTAAAACACTTATATATTTGAAAAACTTGTTCATTTTACGAACTACTTTCATAGTGACTATCACTATACGACCCGTAATTTCAAAACCTAAAGTTGGGTTTCTCTAAATCTTTTAATCTTTAACTCTTCGAAACTTTACCACTTTGTAAATCATAAAGGTGTGTTTTCAAAACCAAACAATTTTAACTTGAATATATTTTTAAATTTAAAACTCAATTTCAATGCTTTTGCACAAGGGATTTCGCTTAAACGAGCAAAGGTGCTAACTTTCTTAGCACACATCATGTATTCAAACCATAACATTCATATTCACATCACAACCACTAACATGAGTCAAGATCTCATCTTTCTAACTAATATAAACATTAGACATTATTTCAAGTCTAATTTCAAATCATGTCACATAAGCACATATAAATCATAACCAAAGATCACTATAATTACAACACTTATACATTAATACAAACCAATAATTATTTTCACCCAAACACACATCATATATACAACAAATTAAGCAATGATAAAACTACTATAAGCAAAAAAAATGTATATATGTAAAGGAAGATTGAAGGAGTGTTAACTGATAAAGAAGTTTTAACTAAGTAAAGAATGTTTCACATTTGATATTACTTAAAGAAAGTTATGGTAGTTTATCAATTTAATGAATTATTTTGAAAATAAGTTTTCCAGAAACCATTAAGATATGTTTAGAGATGTTTTATAATAAAAAGATTTTGTAATATAAAGAAGTATCTTTATAAAAAAGTGTTAAAATTAAGAAGTTATTTAAGAATATATTTTATAAAAGTATATTTTATAAAAGAAAACGTGATTAGCAAAAATAAAATGATGTTTGAGAAAGATGGATATCCTATTGTTTTGAAAAAGTATAAATGGGAAAGTTATGTAATATAATATAAGTTTGGAATTAAATTTATAAGATATTTATTAACAAAGAAATTTCAAAGGAATTTTGAAATAAAATTATAATGGTATTACTCCAAATAAAGGATAATTAATTTCTTTTGGAAAAAAGATAGAAATATTTTTGTGAATAAATATTTGGAAAGATAAAAAGGTAAAATGCTTATTTATAAAGAAGTAGCTTTATAAAAGTTTGAATAAAAGATGAAAGATTTATGAATGTTTCCGCAAAAGATTTTTTGATCAATAAATAGATATGAAGTATGTGGATTATTTCATTGCACGGTTTAATTTAAGATTCGAGTACAGAACTTTGGCTTGTTTGACACTTATCCGCAAGAGGATTTATCACTCGATTCCTGATGACGAATACTGATGAGGGTTTATGGTTTTGTACTTTAGTTTTCTATCATAGTTGAGAGCTATACAAGGAAAACTAAAGTTCTGATCAGGAAGCCTGGTTAGAGTCCGCACTAAAGGATCGAGGAATCAATACTAGTTCGAAAGTGAAGTTGTGAACTCGAATAGTAGATCGAATTGGATATTGTTTACTAATGATATATGTACATCATATAGATGTAAGTTTAAAAATAAATATTTTGGGCAAACCTTTGGATTTGGTTTTGGGTAATTTCGAGGATGAAATTCTTTTAAGGGGGAAGTCTGTAATAACCCGCCAATTTATCATTTTGATAAATTATATTTATTTTTAAATAAAAGGTTGATACTACAAATAATATTGTTTTGAGTGAT
This sequence comes from Allium cepa, assembly GCA_030765085.1. Classification (NCBI taxonomy): domain Eukaryota; kingdom Viridiplantae; phylum Streptophyta; class Magnoliopsida; order Asparagales; family Amaryllidaceae; genus Allium; species Allium cepa. Next base: position 133,166,536 of record CM060934.1, read on the forward strand.
AATAAGTAATAGTAATTTTATTTTGAATAAGTATTTATAAAAATATTTTCCTCGAAATCTAAATCGATAAAATGGTTGAAAATTGTTTTATAGATAAACAGCTCTATAATTGTAAAACGACATGCATAGAGCTGGATACATACACTTATTTTTATAATTAAACAAGAATATAAAATAAAATCAATTGATTTATTTTTGAGAATAAAATGTGTTTTTGACATTTGTTAATAATGCCCTTAAATATGATAATTGATTTATTAATTTAAATTAAGATTTAATGATTAAATAATTATCATACTTATTTAAATAATGATTTCAAAAAGGTTATAATTCATTTTGAATAGTTATAAAGTGATAATGAATCATTTATAATAGTTTTATAAAGAGATATATTTGATTTGAAAATATAATAAAAAATCAATATCGCTTTATTAGTACAAAAGCGATTTTCGTAAATAATTGTTAATATAAATTTATATGGTTTTATAAATGAAATATGATCATTTTAATTCATTTAAAATGATAAGAAATATATTTTGAAATTTTGTTTACAAATATATGTACGTTAAAGTATAAGTGAAAATGTGACCGGGAATCGGTTCTCCAATCGGCAACGATTTATCGAACGAAGGTTGTTCGGAATCAATGCAACGTTGTTTATATGTCATGTACATATATATATATAACATACAAATGCATCCACAAACATGCATATGAACATATGTATACATACATATATACTTATACACTTAAGAATACATGCATAAGACAAAAATCAAAGATATTTTATATAAAGCTTCTTCCTTAAGCATTCATAAGTCAACTTGTGCATACATGAAGTGGATGGAAGTGATGGGAACATGGGGAGAAGGCTTTTGATGGCCTAGGGAGGAGGAAGGTGTGTTGGATAAGACATGAATTGATGATGTGGTGTATGGCTTCCTTTGCATACTTCCTTTGGCTATAAATAACTCACCCTCTCATCGCATTTTTTCACCTTCTTCATTCTAGCCTAACTTCCTTATATTTGATCGTAATAAAGAATTTCCTTTTTTGAAACCCTTCATAATTTTAGTGGCTAAAACTTTCTTGTTGACAACTTCTTCCTATTTCCAAGTTATATATGCTTAAAACTCCATTTTCTCCACAGCATTTTCAAGCCCAGTTTTTGTGGCCGAAAATACCACTTTTTCATTCAAGTATAATGCCTTCAAAATAGATCCAAATGAGGTATTTCATTATTCTAAATTGTATAAAATTCTAATGGCTACAACTTTCTTTTTGAGCACTTCTACTACTTTTGAGTCTAGCTATGTCAAAATACCACTTTTTTACAGTGCATTTTCGAGCATTGTTTTGACGAATCCGAGAATATCGCTTCTTCTCTTGGCCATAACTTCATCATAAACAATCCAAATTAGATGAATTTTTTACTAAAACTGTAGAGAAAAGAATTTACTATAATTCTCTTGTTGATCACAATTCCAAAATCAGAGAGTTGGGTGTCCAAAAATCCTATAGAAAATGACCTATTTTTAGGTCTAGTTTTTGGTAAATTCAATGGTAATCCAAATTCCTATAGCTCATTTTACTTGCTTGGTCGAGCACCACTTTTGACATGGAATGCATGACCACACTAAGAGGCAAGATGTTGGGGTTTGTGAGCTTGGATCAAGAGTTAGTAAAAGCTGTAGCATTTTTTCGATAGGAAATCGATGGTGAGAACTCCTAAACTACTATATTATATGTTGGATGATGATATGATATTTTCAAAGGTTGTTTAATAATGCTTTGATCGTCATGTTTGGTTTTTTAAATATAAATGTTGAATATATATGCAAGTCGCAATTATACATGTCGATAAACATAAAAGGAAATCACTTTCCTTACATTAATGTAATAGCAAATATGGAAGTGTTAAACCTCTTAAAAATGGTTTATAATGTATTTGAAATGTTTTATAAACATTCAAAAGTGTTTTGGTGAATTTTAAAAAGAAAGGGAAAATTTAGTCAAAAATAAGCGCGTCGCATAATAGTAGTTCGCAATTTCGTGCTATAAAAGCCAAACAGGAGTAAAAGTTGGAATATAACTCAGAATTCTTTGAGATAAGGATTTTCGAGCTATTATATCCACAGTTTTCCAACGAAGAAATAAAATCGAGATTCTGATAAGTAGATTTTGAAATATGAATAAAACAAATCTTTTGAAAAATCTCGAATTTGCATCCAAATAGGATTTCTTTACAAATGATGTTTTAAATTGTTTTAAAATGTGAAATAAATCTTATAAATCTTTTAAAAGTGATTTGAGTAATAAAAATGAATTTTAAATAATAAAAAGTGGCTTTGATCAATATAGCTTAAAACGACACTTTTCGTAGCACTTTTCCACGACACTTTTTATAATTTTTGAAATATTGTTTTAAACGCAACCATTCTTTCCCAAATCTTTTGTAATTGTTTTTAAATGACTAATAAAGTATTTTAAAGAAAATTTGAAGGATTTATGAAATGATCAAAAAGTTTTAATGGTTTAGAGTCCATCAAATCACTTGACCGCCTTATGGGTGTAAGAGAAGTAGTGTCTGTGCTTGAGTTTGGAAAACCAGTTTCCTGCTCTCCCTGGCTATCCGAACTGGCCTGATGGAGGGGATAGTAAATTTGATTTACTCAGATCGAAATTTTCCAAAGGTTAAAGAAAAATATTGTCCAGATTTAAACAATTTGGATTTTATGGAGATGATCTTCTTGTACTCAGTGTTAAAGCCCAAAGAAGGAACTCATACTATTCATGGGATTTAAAAGGTGATTTCATCATTATTCCGTCCAAAGTATTTGTTGAATATGGGGATTGATATACAGTAGAATTAGATGATTTCTATAGATTCTGCTCACTTAATATTTACTAGTTTTTTGGATTAACATCCTGGATAACATGGTTTCAACTAAATCAAAAGTATGAGTTTTAAACTAAGAAATCTTTGTTAAAATTTAAATGAAATTATTTGGAATTAATTTAATTCCTATACTTAAAATTTATTAGTTTGGATTTATAGTAAACGATGTCTTGAATAACATTGTTTTTTTATCCATGTTAAAAGTTATGATTTGGAGATCTTTGTTAAGATTTAAATAATTGATTTGGAATATTTTCCTACGAAAGATGAAATGATTTGGAATTTAAAAAGGGTTAGTAATCAAAGATTTGATAAGAAAGGTTTAATATTTCCATATATATCAGAAATAATGTTTTAGAAATATATATCTCCAAAAAAGATTTTGATACTTAATCGATTAGTGAATGATTTCCTATTTACAAAACCTCTTTTTGTCGATGATTGGGTCGAAGGAACCGGGGTCGGATTTGGAGTAATCCCTATCCGACAACCACTTCGAACCAATTTACATTCGAGTAAAAATAATGCCAAAGATAAAAGTATTGAAGATGGAGATATTTATGATGTAGGGCTGCTTCCCACTAGTCCCTCAATGTGAAATTTACCATATCATATATTTATGGTGATAAGCAGTGCTCCATTATGAAAATCTTCGATGCAAGGACTTATCGCTACTAGTCCTAGGGTTAATTCTTGACAGAATGTGGTAGGAGAGTACCTTTGGTTTACTAAAGTCCCAGAACGAACTTGTATGGATGGATGTCTGACATTGCACTCTTGAGATTTCATCGTTGACTTTTATAAACGTACATCTGTTTGGTGGTGGAGAAGGCAACTTATTTTAGCTTAATATCCTTCTCTGAGATGCATGAGCTCGGAGGTTGTATGTTTGTGAAAGTCAGCAGTGATCGAAGGAATGGCAGTGTGGCATTCAAAGTGGAAAGTGCTGTGTGAAAGGTAATTGTGACCTTATGCCTCATCACCCGGAAATGACAGAAACAGGGTAGAAGCGCCATGGCTGAAACAACCCAGAATTTTCGGTATTTGAAGTTGGAATATTTAATTAATTTTAAATATTGTAAAGCTAATTTTATAGGAAATAACTTTAATTTCAAATATAGTGGTTTATTGGATAATTATTTTTTCAAACTTAATAATTGAAATTGCTTGAATGATTGATTCTTGGGTTTTAAGCTTGATCAAATAATTTCAAAGCTTATTAAAATTTTATTTAACAAGAATGAAGATAATAGAACATTTGAATTTGATTTAAAAGTGATTTACTTGATTTTGGAATTAATTCGTTCAAATTAACATATAATAATATCCTTTTAGGGCATAGTCTCGGATTTCGTCGAAACCAGTGTCATTGGGTCTGTAATAATGAATTATAATACGCCGTGAAATTTCATAGCGATCAGACCTATCGTTTGGTCGTATGGGATAGAAACGCGTCAAAATTGATATTGAGAATTTAACATTATAATTGGGTTCAAATAGCTATCTTCTCCACACGATCGAATTAGGTCTCGAAACTTGTTCCATTGCATTCAGACTAGGAGTTATACATTAGGAACGCCAGACCGCACGTCTTGTTCGGGGTTCAGAATAAATATATATATTTTGGAATTTTAAATATATATATTGTCACATCAGCCGTTTTACTTCCCTTTTCAGCCATCCTACACTTGGGATAAGCTACCATGTATGCTTTTTTTCTTTCTCCCTCTTATTTAAATGCGACCAAGCTACCAGAGAAGAAATTTTCAAAGCTTCGTTTATTTTAAATATTCCTAATGCTCATTCAACGACCGTGAATCATCGAGGCCAATCGACGTCGTTTCAGGCGAAGTCATCAACTGGAAACTTGTAGGTGACATCAAGGCAAAGTTGTTCAACAGTGGAATGGGTAATGGGTTGCCATAGTGACCGGAAACTGGAGAAGAATGGTGAATATTTCTTCGATCGATTATAGCGTTTTGATGGGCTTTGGGGCGATGGTGTTTGAAAAGGAAAGGATCGTGGGGGTGAAGGCTACCTTCGGCCAAAATCTGGTGGCACGACATTGACTGTGGCAGTAGTGACCAATGGAAATAGTTTCTCCTCTTAGCTCAGGTGAACGGCAGCAGGTGGGGGGTTCTGTCCAGCGACATTCGGGGCTTGGTGGATGGAAGGTTTGATTAAAGGGGTCACGGTGGTCGTTGGGTGGCCATGGTAGCGGAGGGACGTGGTCAAAAGTAAGGCATGGTGAGCTCAATGCGTGAAGAGGAGTGTTAGCGGGAGGAAGAAGATTTTGGCAGATGGATTAATTAAATGGTATTAGTTATATAAATAATAATTAGTGTTTAAATGTAATTAACAATTCGTTAACTTAAAATTTTAATAACTAGCTCATACGGTGTCAGAATCGAACTTGGTTTGTCACGTTGAGTTCATAACGATGATAGCTATGATTCAGAATCAGCTTGGCTAAATGTGGATCTGCTGAAATTTTTCACTAGAATTGAACGCTGTCCGAATTTAATCAGAACCGAAACATGGAAGCGATAACTGGGATCAAGGCGAGTAAAACTCACTCTCTCTGGCCACTTATGTTTTTATATAAGTGAAAATAATTTTATTGATGTTGTTCGTTGCCTATGATTGCTATTTCGATTGTTAGTATATTATTAGTAGTTGGATATATATATATATGTATGTATGTATACATATACACACACACCCGCCGATTGGAGCGGATGAGACACTATGCGCCCTGCATTATAGTGGATGGCCCTTTTTCTTTTTGATAACCCGCCTCGAAGCGGTGATTATACTTTTGTGATTTTATAACATCCATGGTTGCAGGAAAACAGGTTGGAGGGATCCAACCGGTTTCCTCAAACTTGTAGATTTTAATTTCATATATATTGATATTTGATGTGTTTGAATAATCTGTGATAGATTATGATATGATTGTATTTATTGGATGCTATAGTAGCATTGCCCTTAATTTTAGTATTTTAAATACCATAAATAGATTTTTGAATTTGAAAAGAAATTTAAAGGCGATTTTGGAAATGAATTTTTTTTTTTGAAATTTGGGATTATTTAATAAAAAGGATTGATTTAGATTTAATAAATAAATTTGATTTTAGATATTTATTTAGCTATTTCGTAAAATAATCTAAAATAGAGAATTTTAAATTGAGGATTTTTTTATCAATGGGTCATTTTAAAATTTGATTCTTAAAATATAGAATGAGAGAGGAAATCGAGATTTGAATGGTTTTGGGATGTAGTTTGGATTATTTAAGGAATAGATTTATAAATGGAATTTTAAATTAGAAATCGATTTATAAAAGGATTTTAGTGATATGAGCCTGTTATAAACTGGAAATGAGATAATGAAATTTATAAACAATGTTGATAAATTGTAACGACCCGAAAATTTCGATCCCGAAAATTCCAGATAGTTAAGAAAAAGAAGAAGGAGATAGAAGAAGAAGAAGGAAACAGACAACACCAAACACAGATTCTCACATTTCGTAGCAGATCAAAATATAATATTAAATAAAATAGCAGTTATACAAAGGAAAAACTATATCAGTACATTTACATTTTTATACATCGGAGTTACAACATTTACACAACACTTGACAGTTTAAAACAACATGTCCTAGATATACAACAATATATCATAGCGGATACACTCCATACGTTCTTGCCATTCAGCTCACCTCCTGAGCTCCAGAACGTTCTTACCTGAAAATCTGTAATACTCGGTCTGACCGGAGCATTACATCAAAGTAACACCCGGGTCAGGCTGGAAACCAGCGTGAGTAACCCATCTAACATGGAATATAAAAGCATAAATCTTAAATAACCCCGGGTAACTCATATCAATTTACAAATTCACAAATTTACCTTGACATTTCTTATTTCATATATCAATTTCTAAGTACCTAAACTTAGATTTAAGGGTCTAATTTGCTTAAATCATTCCATTCCAGTCCATTGATTTCACATGTCAATCTATAAAGAATCGAAGTGGTTTCGGGTATTCACTAATACCCGACTCCGGTCTCTTCAAATCCAATGTCGTCTAAATCCAAGTTGTTTATTAAAATACAATTCAACTTCAATTACTGGATAACACTTTTACATAGTAATTCATAATCGATAGATAATCACATTATCACTGTCCATCCAACATATCATGTCACAAAGCAATTCATATCAGAGATATCAACCAATCCAAAGCACTTATCATCATTCAATCATTCATAAGCAAGATTGATCACTTCCATTAATTTCATTAATTAATGATCCTCCAATTACTTTCATTAGTTAATTATTCTTAGATTTCATTTAATAATTAACCTTTAACCTAATTTCATTCATTAATCAACCTTGATTGATCACAATCAGAAATTATCTTCTCTTAATTACTCTATCAAGTAAACCAACTCCTTGATTAATTATATCAATTAATCATTTAATTACACTGAGTAATTATCACTTAATTTCTTCCACCAAGTAATTATCCTTTAATTACTTCCCATTATGAAATTTCCTTTTAATTAATTACATCCAGTAATTATCCACTAATTACTTCACTAAGTAATTACACCTCATTAATTACCTTAAGTAATTATACTTAATCCAACATCAAATGATTATTTTTAATTAATTAAACTTAATTAATTAACTAAAGTCATCCCCGTCAACTTAATTAATTACACCGAGTAATTAATTCCTTTAATTGCTTCATTAAGTAATTAATAATTCTTTTACCTTAAGTAATTAACCTCTTAATTACTTATTACTTAATTATTTCTTAATTTATTAACCTTGATTAATTAATCCTTAATTATCACTTTTAAGTACATTAATTAATAATACAAATTAATTATTCTTCACCCATCCATATTAATTACACATACCCTATATTAATTACTCAAATTTTATTATCCTATGATCACTTACATTGATTAACCTTTAATTACCCTTATTAATTAATTGACTATAATTAATTACATAAATTAATTAATCTTTAATTAAACATATTTATTAATTAACCTTAATTAATTACATCTAGCAATTAATTATACTAAGTAATTAATCCTTAATTACTTTCATTAAGTAATTGTACTTTATAAATTACATCAGGTAATTGTACTTGATCAATTTCCTTTAGTGATTATCCTTAATTAATTTATTTATTTTCTTAAATTACATTACCTTATTTAATCATCATAATCACTAGTTAATGTTTCAAGTTAATACAAAAGTTAAACGATTTTAACTTGATTTAATAAATTGCTTAAACACTTACCATTTTTAATAACTTTAAGCTGTGAAAATACTTATTTTATTTGGCTTTTAAACTTGTATTCATTTAAACTTGAAAACTTAGATTTCTTTAAGATTTAGACCAGGCAATGTTTTCTTCAAAACTTAAACCTGGAATTTGAGGCTTGCTAACTTAATCAAAAGTAAACCCGAGAGTATCAACAAATTTCCGAGCCACTAACGAAAGTACCTGAGTTTTTCCCACCTTTTCCTGAGCTTCAGTATTTTTTTTAAAAAAAAACTAAGTTTAGTTTAAATTCAGAAACCTGCTAACATTTATACTCGCGCACACGAAACATGCCGCGAGCTCACCTCCCTCCTTCCGTGCTTCAACCCGAGGAAACCCCTTCGTTGCCAAACCCAGTGCACAGGAAAAATTCTGGTGCACGTGCACCCACGCAAGGCGGCGCTCCGGCCACACATCCCACCTCCGGCAAGTCGATAACAACCCTCGGTTACTTTATCGACCTCCAGATCATCGTATCGACCCTAAAAAAAAATCGAGCAAATGACGAAAAGCATCGAACCCATCCCGATCTAAAGATTCGCAAATCACCAGTTCCTCCGATCATCGGAAGTCTCGCCATCGAGCCCTGACAATCGCCTTGCCTTCCTCTTTCTACTCCCCTATCACTGATCGCCTAAAGATCCTTCATGACGACAAATATCTCTCGCAAACGACTCAGTCAAAAACATTGATAAAACCCTAAATTCCGTCGCGCCATCAACCACGACGCCCAGAAAAATGTGAAACCATTTTTCTCTCAACCCCCGACATATAATCTGCCTCTGGTTATAAGCACGATGTCTCCGGTCAACTCATTTGCGGGAATTTGATGATATACCCACTTCCAGTAATTACTCAATTTCTCAACAATCATGAACATAGAAATCATAACATTTCCATCAAAAATCTTTACAGTCGAATACAATTCGATTTATATGATCAAAACTTGCATTTTTAAAAATTAACTTCTTGTCTTGAAATTTTATTTCTACCGATTCATCTAATTTAGAGATAATTCCTTGATATATATGCTAGGAAATATTTTGAAAATTGGTATTCTGATAAACAAACAAATTTGGTTTACATTTCATAGCCTAAAGAAGATCGGATAAGAAGAATTTTTTTGTTTCATCTCAGAATCCTTTAAAACCTGTAACAGAGCTCTGTGTGTGTATGTATATACTGACATGCACACCATCCAGTACATATTTCACAAACATGCAAGCATCATACCACATTTTCCACAACACCATTTCAAACAATATTCATAAATATCAAGATAGAACAGATTTGAGCTATTTGATAAGGTTGTTTACTCACCTGAACTGGGACAGTATATTTTTTTCCGTTGATCTGAAACCTTGCATTTGAACTGAATTTTGAATTTGCTTAGCCTGCTAAGAATTTACTTGAGTTGATATACTGCTGTTAGCTTGCTGATGATTGAATTACATCTTGTATTTGAGTTAATTCTTTGCTGAGTTGAATTTGAAGCCTCCCAGGTTGAAAATGAAGTTGATTTGCATTGCCGAAATTTGAATCTTTGTAACTGATGTTGTAGTTTATTATTTTAATTTTCATATATTTGGTTTCAGTATTATGGTCTTCTTTTATTTTGAAAGATGAAGGGAAGATTTTTGAGCTGAAAATAGAAAAGGAATAATAAAAGAGGAGATACATGTTTTATAGAGAAATTTTGATTTTTAAAAATAAATAAAGAAAGAAAATAGAAATAAAAGGTGCCACTTGTTAAAAATCTTTAACACTTGTCATTTTCCTTTACTCATTATTTAACACTTGTTTAAAACAAGCTTTAAATATTTACACTTGTTACTTATGTAATTTTATTTATTATAATGTTAATAAAAAACTTTATTTTTAATTTACTAATTCTTATCTAAATTTATATATGAATTTCTTTATAAAGATAATGTAATAAAAAAAATTATATATAAATAAAAGCTTATATAATTTAAATCCAAATATTTTTAAAATGTCTATCTTTTGAATTACTTAGTAAATCCAAATTCATATTCAAATTAAATTTGAAAATCTAATTCAAAACCAAGTTAACAATACATATATATATTTTAAACAACCCCAAATTCAATTCGTAATTAATAATTTTAATTAAAAATTTATTTATCTATATTTAAAAAAATATTAACAATTTTTATCAAATTAAAATAACTCATAAAGGGAATTATCATATTTAAATTTTCTTGAAATTTTTCGGGATATCACATTCCTCCCCCCTTTGAATCTTTTCGTCCTCGAAAAGGAACGAAGCTAGAATTTATTTAATACTTAAAACCATATAAATTTTCTTTGATCATTTTTAAAACACTTTAAAAAAATCTATATAATATTACTAAAATAGTTTTTATAAAAATACTTTTATAACTCGATGTTTCAATAATTCCATCCTTATTCTTACAGAAATTCGGTCATACGCTGATCAAGCGTAAGACTGAAAATCTATAAGTGCTTAGCATACCCATTTTCAACATCCAGTGAAAATACTTGGAAAATAATTTTATTAAAAATATCGAAATTTTTTTTGAAAATAGAGGAAATATCTTTGGTGAGAATGCTCTGGAAATCATCACCCCCATCCATGGTCGCAGTTACATCCTGGGTTACGTTGCCATCGCAGCAAAAGTCCATGTAACTCTAGGCACTCTGCGCCCCTCGATTATGTCATGGAACCCACAACAGATCGCAGTTACATTCCAGGGTTATGTTGCCATCACAGCAAAAGTCCATGTAACTGTAGGCATCAGCCCCCTCGATTTTCGCTGTCAAAAATGAAACTTCTCCACTCCCACATAGGTCGCAGTCTACCGATGTAAAATCAAATGCAGACTGTTGGCTCTCAGCAGCACACGACTTTCGCTATGTTACCATAGGTCGCAGTCTACCGATATAAAATCAAACGTAGACTGTTGGCTCTCAGCGGTACACACGACTTTCGCTATGGTCTGCAGTAGATCGCAGTGACATCGAGTTACATCGTCGTCACAGCATAACCCAAATGCCTCAGTAGGCCTCAGCGCCCTCGACTTTCGCTACACACTACACAAAATCCTCAGGAACTAGTTTTGTCCGGACTCCTCACATGATCAACTTTAGAACCCCCCTTAGGGTTCAAGGCAGTACCAACCTATGGAACTCCTGAGAAGTTCATTTTGAGGGAGCGCCTTTTTCCCCAGAGCCATTTTCAAAACACTTTATACTATACACATATAGTATCTTCCAAATCATACACCTAGTATGAATCTCAAATAAATCTCCTTTCTCAAAATCGATAATTTTCAAATTAGGCTTTTCCAAATTCCAATATTGATTTTACTCAAAAATCAAAAGTCTTTCCAAATCCAAAGGTTCCAAAAACCTTTCCTCCAAAATCATTCTCATGAAATTCTTTATAAATATATATATAGATATATATAACTTTAAATTTTTTGGATCACTTCAAACTTCTATAAAACCCCTTTTATACTTCAAATATTTTCAAAACCCTTTTCTTCTGGCAAAATATTCAACAAGGGATGTTTTATCATATATATAACAAAGATACATAACTTTGTTTATTCCAAATCAAATATTCAAATTTGATTACTCTATAAAATCACTTACCAATTTACTTACTTCCATAAAGTAAATTTTCTATTATAGAAATATCCAATTTCCATTTTACTTCATCATATATTTCACGAAATATACCTTTCATTTCGAAAACCATTCACAATTATTATCCACAAATTCCCAGTAACAATTTCATTCAAAACCGTACGATGTACACATATCATTCGTACGCTATATAAATCTGATCGCTCACTCGATCACATAATTTCACTTCCGAACTAGTATCGTACACCCGACTTCCTATTGCGGACTCAGATCTGGTTTCTTGATCAGAAACCGTCATTCTCCTTGCATAGCCATAACTATGATAGAAAATATCCAGAACCAATCAACAATCCATATCCAGGTTCGCCTTCGAAAATCGAGTGGAAAATCTCAACTTGGATCGATATAACTATCTCAAAATTCTGTGCTCGAATCTGGATCAAATCACTATGCGAATAGAATAATATACGTACATCCTACGTATTCATCTTTATTGATTATTAGCCAAATCAATTCTCTTATCTATTCACATTCACTTTAATTCTATTACTTAATTCACCATTGCTTCAATCCCATTTGGATTATCACCTTAATTCTTATCTTAAATGGATGTTTAATCATAAACAGTTTGAACTCTGTCCAGCTTAAATTCAGAAAATAGCTTGAAAAGTTTAAAATAGATAAGTAGTTGAAAAATAATAACTAGTTTTCAAAATAGCTGTAAAATAGTTAAGTAATTGTAAAATAGTGGGAAAATAGTCAAATAGTTATAGAAATTTTTAAATAATTGCAAAATAGTTGTAAAATAGTAATTAGTTATAAAGTAGTTGAAAAACAGTAATTAGTTTATAAAACAGTTGAAAATTGTTAAATAGTTCCAAAAATAATTGTAAAACAAGTATAACATAGTTTTAGGTTTAAAAAGAAAAGTTGTATAGTAAATAGTTTGAAAAGAATAGAATTATATTAAAACAATTTATTTTGAAAATAGTCCAGAGTCAAACTGTTCAGTTTCCAATCTCTAATTCCATCAGTTCAATTTAAATTTCCATTTCCATTTAAATTGACTCAATTCCAATTTAAATAACTTCAATCTCCATTGAAATTGATTTATTGCCAATTCAAGTTGAATTAATCCTCAATTTCTTTCCTAAATTCAAATCAAATTCTATTTGAATTTACTTATTTAACTTTAATCATAATTCCAAATTATTCAAATCAATTTGGACAAATTTCACATTGAACCCATTTCAATCTCGAATCAATTCTAGTTTGAATTAATCCCAATTCCCATTTGAATTTGATCTCATTCAACTTCAATTTCATTTCAAATTTCAAATTTAAACCATCTTGAATTATATAAATTCGATTTAAATTTTTAAATTTTTAAATTTTGATTTAATCCTTTAAATCAAATCAACTTATATCTTTAAACCATTTAATTTTGAATCCAAATTCCATTTTATCTTAATAATGGATATATTACCATACCCTATTTCTTCATTTATTGAAGCAAATCCAATTTCAGCTTAAAGATTATTAATTAACAATAGGATAGTATTATCCAAAATATTTTTAAAACATCCATCCATTTTCAATTTCTAGATCTCAAACCTATTTTGAGATCACATAAACTCCCAATATAAATTAACCATTTAACTTCTTAAGTTAAATCCAAATTTCATCTTGAAATTTCCAAATCAAATTGTTCATTCAAACTTATTTAACTTCCTCCGAGTTAAATTCCATTAACCCCGTTAACCTTACCTAAATTTAAATTCTCCATTTCCAAATTCAAAATTCTTTTCCACTTATAAGTTCAAAAACTTATTACTTTGGATATCACATCTCATTCCAAATTTAAAACTCAACATTTAGAGTTTATTTCAAATTATCTTTGATATTATGTATATTCCTAGTATATATATATATATATATATATTATTTTCTTTACACACCAAGTTACCCTTAAATTTTAAACTACCTTTGGTTTTAATTCAAAATAAATTCCTTTAAATTTTCAAACAAATCTTGTTTGAAATATGACCCTTTCATTCAAATAAATTAGATGATATTATTTATTACTTTGAAACAATTTTCAAATTCTGGACCTAGATTTAAAACTTCGCATTTCAGATCATCTTCAATTCCAATTTATAGGTCATATTTGCCTAAATGTTTTACTTCCCTAAAACATTTCATTTTTCTTACTTATTAATACACATTTTATTATCAAACACAACAATCATTTATGATAATAACCAAGATTATCATATCTGGAAACCAATTCATCTTATTCTAAAACTCTTCCCCAAATTCAAGATTTTAATTTTAGTTTGAATTCATTTCAAACTTATCTTTATTTAATTTCGATTTAGTTGTATTCTATTACCACTTAATTTAATTCCAATATTTAACAACCAATTACCTTAATATTTATTAGAAAGATATATTGCTTCATATATCAAAATATATTCTTATATATAATCATTCAAAACCTTTATATAAGAAAATAACAAGTACGCTCTCACACACACACTCACACACACACACTCAACTCATTCTAGGGTACCATTGACCCTATCCTTAATGAGTAATCCCACCAGAGCCAAGGTTCTCGCTTAACCTTCTGCTCCGATACCATATGTGATAGTCTAGGCTTTTCAACCATCGACAGCGGCTCACTCGACTGGTAGGCTTTTCAACCATCCCAGCCCCCGCCGTGGCTAACATTGGTACCTCAGGTTTGCTTTTACGCCCAGCCTCTCGATTATAAGCACCTAGCAAACCAACCCCACAAGGCCTTAAACTACCCCCGAGGACATGTAGGGGTAAAAGTCTCCCGTTCGTCACCTAACGCAAAGAGAGAACCCCCTATCATGCTGTACTGTAGTAAACCCGATCCCGATCCAAAGATTCGCAAATCACCAGCTCCTCCGATCATCGGAAGTCTCGCCATCAAGCCCTGACAATCGCCTTGCCTTCCTCTTTCTACTCCCCTATCACTGATCGCCTAAAGATCCTTCATGATGATGAATATCTCTGGCAAACGAATCAGTCAAAAACACTGATAAAACCCTAAATTCCGTCGCGCCATCAACCACGACGCCTAGAAAAATGTGAAACCATTTTTCTCTCAATCCCCGGCATATAATCTGCATTTGGTTATAAGCACGATGTCTCCGATCAACTCATTTGCCGGAATTTGATGATATACCCACTTCCAGTAATTACTCAATTTCACAACAATCATGAACATAAAAATCATAACATTTCCATCAAAAATCTTTACAATCGAATACAATTCGATTTATATGATCAAAACTTGCATTTTTAAAAATTAACTTCTTGTCTTGGAATTTTATTTCTACCGATTCATCTAATTTAGAGATAATTCCTTGATATATATGCTAGGAAATATTTTGAAAATTGGTATTCTGATAAACAAACAAATTTGGTTTACATTTCATAGCCTAAAGAAGATCGGATAAGAAGAATTTTTTTTTGTTTCATCTCAGAATCCTTTAAAACCTGTAACAGAGCTCTGTGTGTATGTATATACTGACATGCACACCATCCAGTACATATTTCACAAACATGCAAGCATCATACCACATTTTCCACAACATCATTTCAAACAATATTCATAAATATCAAGATAGAACAGATTTGAGCTATTTGATAAGGTTGTTTACTCACCTGAACTGGGACAGTATTTTTTTTTCTGTTGATCTGAAACCTTGCATTTGAACTGAATTTTGAATTTTCTTAGCCTACTAAGAATTTACTTGAGTTGATGTACTGCTGTTAGCTTGCTGATGATTGAATTACATCTTGTATTTGAGTTGATTCTTTGCTGAGTTGAATTTGAAGCCTCCCAGGTTGAAAATGAAGTTGATTTGCATTGCTGAAATTTAAATCTTTGTAACTGATGTTGTAGTTTATTATTTTAATTTTCTTATATTTGGTTTCAGTTTTATGGTCCTCTTTTATTTTGAAAGATGAAGGGAAGATTTTTGAGCTGAAAATAGAAAAGGAATAATAAAAGAGGAGATACGTGTTTTACAGAGAAATTTTGATTTTTAAAAATAAATAAAGAAAGGAAATAGAAATAAAAGGTGACACTTGTTAAAAATCTTTAACACTTGTCATTTGCCTTTACTCATTATTTAACACTTGTTTAAAACAAGCTTTAAATATTTACACTTATTATTTAAGTAATTTTATTTATTATAATGTTAATAAAAAACTTTATTTTTAATTTACTAATTCTTATCTAAATTTATATATGAATTTATTTTTAAAGAAAATGTAATAAAACAAATTATATATAAATAAAAGCTTATATAATTTAAATCCAAATATTTTTAAAATGTCTATCTTTTGAATTACTTAATAAATCCAAATTCATATTCAAATTAAATTTGAAAATCTAATTTAAAACCAAGTTAACAATACATATATATATTTTAAACAACCCCAAATTCAATTTGTAATTAATAATTTTATTTAAAAATTTATTTATCTATATTTAAAAATAACCTATTAACAATTTTTATCAAATTAAAATAATTTGCAAAGGGAATCGTCATATTTAAATTTTCTTGAAATTTTCCGAGATATCACATAAATAAGGTGAAATGATTATCATTTGGTAAATTAGAAATATAAATTCATAGCCAGAATTTACAATGAGATATGGTAATGGGTTTGAAAGGAATAGTGGATTCTATACTAGAATTTGGAAATGGGTTATGAAATTGGAAACGTGAATTGATTTGTAATGAATCGAGAGAGATTTATAAATATGAATTGGTAATATTGGAATTTAAAAATATATTTTTATCAAGAAGCAAAGATTTTATTAAATGGGATTTTTATTTTTTAAACTTTGTAGTTTGAAAACTATTAATTGTATTAAAAGATTTCAGAAAGTTAGTTATTTAAATATTTAAATTTGATGAAATGAATTCTAAGTTTTATAAATAAGTTTTAAAAATCGATTAGAAATTCTATAAATAAATTGGAATTAGTTATTGTCGTTTATTTTAAAAGCGCTTTGATATTTTAAATAATTATTTAACCATGTTTTTTTAAAATTTATTATATATATATATATATATATATAAGTTTAAAAGTAAGCAATTGAAATTTATTTACAAATAGTCTCGAGATTTGTGAAACGGGTTTTATTTAATCGATGTGATTTTACAAGTGAAAATCTTATAATGGAATTTGGGAATCTTAGAAATTTGAGGAAAGGAAATTTCCAAATTGTTTAGAGGAACTTGGAAATGAATCTAAATTCATTAAAGGAATTATAAATTGTTAGTTGAATAATAGATAAGTATAATTGAAAATTTTTGGAAATTGTAAAGGGAATTAATAAAAATTCTGAAGATTATGAGATAAGTAAGGAATATTTCCTAAGTATGGATATCCGAAACGATTTCGAGAAATAGATTTATAATATTTTCCTAAGTATTGAAAAGAGGGTTTTGGAAATATTTTAAGTGTGAAATGAATGGTATAGAAATATTTTTCTAAGTGTTATAAATTGAAGTGGGAAATATTTCTAAGCATTGATATGATATGAAAATATCCTGTTATGGATATAAGTATTCGAAAGTGTTTTCAAATATGGAAATATTGGAAGAAATTGAATATATATCTTTGTAAAGATATTTTTAGATAAATGTTTGAAAGATTTATAATATGGCCTAATTATTGCTTATGTGTGTAATTTGATAGTTAAATAATCGACTATCAAATTTGGCCAATTTCGTTGATCAATTCGAAGAGACCGGGATCGGATGTAATTATCCGACAACCACTTCGATCCGATTTGAGCGTCAATATCGTGAAGATAATGAAGATAGTGATTTTGGAGATTCGGTTTGTCAGACCTAGAACAACTTGTATGGATGGATGCTATCATTGCATTGCTTGCCTAGAAGGCGGCGTTAGCATTCTCAGTATGAAGCTATTCTTAAGGTAAAACGTAGCCTCAAGTCTCATCATCCGAGAATGATTGAAAATCAGGCGAGATGCAGCAAGGATAAGTGGGTCGCACCAATTATGGTATGTTTTCACCTTTTTAGATACCCTACATCTACATATTTATGGATTGGTTGTACATGAGATCTCAAAAGGGTTGCAAAGAAACCGTCGTGATAACATATTCGATACTATCCAGTAAGGGGTAGGCTGGTCATGTGTTGGCAGTTATCGATAGGTTCGATCTCGATACATTTTCTAGACGTGTATCGTGATAGGTCGTAGCCTATTGCCTAGTCATTAGTTGGAATCCAATCACCAATACGAGCTTTACGGTTTTAGTTGTCTACCAAATATGTTGAAACGTGAGATACAAGCATTTCAGCTATTTTATAGTTTACTTTCGATGGACACTATTATAATATCAGATGATTTTGATATAAAAGTTTTTGGTTATTGTAAGGTAAAAACCCTTCGTATTTATGTGTGGCGTGGTCTTATGAGATACATTTGTTTTTCAAAAGGATTTTTGAAAATAATAAAATTCAAATTGAGTGTGTTTTCTCACGTTGGTTTTCCAGACTGACTCGGGTGTTATTTTATTATAATGCTTGGATCAGACCAAGTATATTATAGATTTAGGTTAGAATGCTATGGAGAACAGGAGACGTGGTAGAGGATTCTCAAGCGTATTCCACGTGCTTGATTATATTTCGCTGTGTGTGTAGGCTGTATATTCAGCACTAATGAGGACTAGTTGTTATAGTTGTCCTGATTGATTTGTTTATTGTTGTACTCTAATGATGGTACGTATAATAATAGTTATAGTTCTTTTTATATAAAGATATGTTATTATCTATTATATATTATTCTGCTGCGATTGTGAGATTCTATGTTATTGTTTTTGTTTTGTTCTATCTCTTCTTCTTCACCCCTAGCAATTGGTATTTCTGGCACTTGAATATTCGGCATGCCATATAGCGAACGTATTGATGTCGACTTTAGAGGATCGAAAATCTCAGTCGTTATATTTGGTATCAGATCTGAAGGTTCACCGAGAACCTTGGCTTTGGTGGGGTAACTCATTAGAGATAAGGTCGGTAGCACCTTAGATTTAGTTTGGGTATGTATATGTATATGTGTGTGTGTGTGTGTGTGTGTGTGTATATATATATATATATACGAGCGCGTATTTGTTAGTGATATAAAAATGTTTTATATTGTGTTGGTTGATTTGTTGAGTGGCTTATGGATTCTGGTTAATGCGAGTAATAAACGTCATTGATATGGATATCTAAACAATTGAACAAAGCAAATCGGCGTGGTATTGTTTTGAAATCGGGCGAATGAAATAATTTTACCTTGATTATATTTTATACATGAAAAAGAATAATTTTCAGAAAATATAAAGTATATATGGTGTGCTTGGTTGTTAGAGAATGGTAATATTTGATTATTATCATTTGTTGTTATAAAAAATTGTTGATATTCTTATAATGAAAACGAAGATTAACAATTAACAAAATGGTTTATACAACCAAAGTGAAACTATAAAAATATGATTTTTAAAAGTGGTTTACAAATTAAAATGGATTTAAAAGTTGGGAAATTGGAATTTAAATCCCCTTGGTTTTGGAAATGACTTTTCAAAATTTTTGGGAATAATAATAGTATATTTGGGAAATATTTTTGAATGGAAATATTTTAAAGGGGTTTTAAAAGAAATAGGAAGCATTGAACTCACTTCGGTCGTTGGAAAATAATTTCCATGATGACTGCAGCATCAACAACGTTTATATTTGAATTTTCAAGAGAGGAATTGCAACCATTGGAGTTTTGTTTTGGTAAAACTAGTTTTGATTTTTAAAAATCGGGAAGAATGATTTGATATACCAAGAGATTTTTTGTGTGTGTGTGTATGATTTCAAAAATGATTTGAAATACTTTAGAACAAGTTGTTTAAATTCTGGGATTTTCATTTTAAATGTTTTATTGAAAATATGAGAAAATTAGTTTGATAACTTATAAAATTTGAAAATTAGCAAGTTAAAACAGTGGTTAAATTTTTTGAATATGAATGCAAGGGAAGTAAAAATTTGAAATTGAATTATGGAATGAAATTTGACTTAAATTAAGTTAAATAAAGTGAATTTTGGAAATTTAGCCTAAGTTAGGTTAATTAAAATAAATTTTGGAACTGGAATTGACTGAGTTTTGAAATAAAATTAATGACATGAACTAAAAAGATTAATTAGTTAATTGGATATGGTTTGGAATGTTAATTGGTAGAATTGAATGTTGAAATTGAAGAATGAAATTCAATTTGGATAGAAATGGATAAGACTTAAGTTGTAAAGTGGCAATAAACATAAGAAGTTTATATAAAATGTTTATGATAGACTTAAGAAAATTGGATAGAAAAATTCTTAAGAGGTGATTAGTATTGAAAGGAATATACTAAGTAAACAAGAGAATGTGAATAATGATTGTGAATAATTGATTGTAAATGAAACGAATGTAAATAAGAGAATTTGAGATGCCTAAAAATCAATTGAAATAATTATGTAAGTTGTACGTATATCATTTTATTTGCATGATGGTTTAATCCAAATTCGAGTGCATGATTTCGAGATGATTTACATCGATTCGAATTAGGATTTTTCATTCGATTCTTGATAGGATTTTTCGTTCGATTCTCGACGGCGAACACTGGATATGGATTTTTGGTTGATTCTAAAATTCTTTATCAAAGTAAATGGCTATGCAAGGAGAATGACGGTTTCTGATCAAGAAACCAGATCTCAATATGCACTAGAATGGTCATGTGAACGATACTAGTTCGAAAGTGAAATTGTATGATCAAAAAAGCGATCAGATTCGATGCTGCGAATGGATGATATATGTATATCATACGAGCTTTGGTGAGGTAAATGTGGGAAATTGAAAATGCAGAATAATATGTTCATGAATTATATGATTAGATATTATTGGTAAATAAGATGCAGTTATTTAAAAGCAAGAGCTAATTGATGTCTTTAGTATCATAAGAAAATTGGGTTGCCCAACAAAAAGGTGTATATTTAAATTGTTGTTTGAATTTGATGGTTTTATGATTGAGCCCTTGGCTTTTATTTTCTTTTGCTGATTTTGGCCCATAGTGGCGATTTGTAGTTGTTTTAATCTGGCCATGCAAAGGAGGCGCTGGTGAAATTTTTCAGGAATTTAAAGAGTTGGAAATCTTGAAGAAAAACTTTTGATAACTAAAAAATTATTTTTGAGTTTTAATCTGAAATGATTGAAATGGATAATATTAGGTTGGAATCCATGGATGAATCCGGAAACTTAATAAAAGTAACAACAAGGTTCCAACAAATTGGTTTTGGGAAGTTAAAGGGTTAAATGAATTTGAGAAGTTATTTCAAATAATTTGTTTCAGAAAAAGAAATTGGTTTGGGCGTTTTTCCTACCTTGGCAATTTTGAGGACGAAATTCTTTTAAGAGGGGAAGAATGAAACGACCTAGAATTTAGGTATTTGAAATTGGAATATTTGATTAATTTTAAATATTGAAAAGTTAATTTTATAGGTTAAATTACTTTATTTTCAAATATAGTGGTTTATAGGATAATTTAATTTTTTAAATTTAATAATTGAAATTGCTTGAATAATTGAATCTTGGGTTTTATGGTTGATAAAATAATTTCGAAGCTTATTAAAATTTTATTTAACAAGAATGAAGATGATAGAACTTTTGAATTTGATTTAAAAGTGATTTACTCGATTTTGGAATTAACTCGTTTAAATTAACAAATAAAAATAGCCTTTCGGGGTACACTCTCGGATTTTGACGAAACCAGTGTCATTGGGTCCGTAATAATGAATTATAATACCCCGCTAAATTTCATAGCGATCAGACGCATCGTTTGGTCATACGGGATAGAAACGCGTTGAAATTGATATTGAGAATTTAATATTATAATTGAGTTCAAAAATCTATCTTCTCCACACAATCGAATTAGGTCGCGATACTTGTTCCATTGCGTTCGGAATAGGGGTAATACATTAGGAATGCCAGGCGGCATGCCTTAATCGGCGTTCGGAATAAATATCTAGATATTTTGGAATTTTAAATATATATACCATCACATTAGCCATTTTTCTTTCCTTTTCAACCACCCTACACCTAAGATAAGCCACCCTATACTCTGTTTTTTCTTTCTCACTCTTATTTAAACTCGACTAAGCTACCAGAGAAGAAATTTTCAAAGCTTCGTTCCATTCAAATATTTCTAATGCTCATCCAATGGTCGTGAATCATCGAGGCCAACCGACGTCGTTTCAGGCTAAGTCATCAATTGGAAACTTGCAGGCGATGTCAAGGCAAAGTTGTTCAACGGTGGAGATGGGTGATGGGTTGCCATACTGATCGAAATCGGGAGAAGAAAGGTGAATATTTCTTTGATCAATTGCGGCGTTTCGGTGGGTTTTTGGGCGATGGTGTCTGAAGGGGATAGGATCATGGGGGTGATGGCCACCTTCGGCCAAAATCTGGTGGCACGACATTGAATGTGGCGGCGGCGAGAAGGGTATGAATGGAAATTATTTCTCGTGTTGGCTTAGGCAAACGGTGGCAGGTGGGGGGTTCTGTCTAGCGGTTTTCAGGGCTTGGTGGATGGAGCGTTCGATTGAAGGGGTCGTGGTGGCTACGGTAGCGGAGGGACGTGGTCAAAGGGGAGGTGTGGTGAGGTCCATGCATGAAGAGAAGTGTTAGCAGGAGGAAGAAGATTTTGGTAGTTGGATTAATTAAATGGTATTAGTTATATAAATAATAATTAGTGTTTAAATGTAATTACAAATTCATTAACTTAAATTTTTAGTAACTTGCCCATACGATGTCAGAATCGAACATGGTTTGTCGCATTGAGTTCATAATGATGATAGCTACACTTTAGAATATATTTGCCTGAATGTGGAACTGCTAAAAAATTTCACCATAATTAAATGCTGTCCGAATTTAATCGGAACCGTAATGTGAAAGTGACAATTGGGATCAAGGTAAGTAAAACTTGCTCTCTCCGACCACTTGTATTTTTATATAAATGGAAATAAATTTATTGATGTTATTTGTTGCCTGTGATTGCTATTTAGATTGTTACTATATTATTAGTAGTTGGATATATATATACCGGTCGATTAGAGCGGACGAGACACTTTATGCCCCGCATAATAGAGGATGACCCTTTTTATTTACGATATCCTGCCTCGAAGCGTTGATTGTATTTTTGTGATTTTATAACATCTCTGTTTGTAGGGAAACATGTTGGAGGGATCCAAGTGGATTCCTCAAAATTGAAAATTTTAATTTCGTATATATATATATATATATATATATATATATATATATATTGATGTATGATGTGTTCGAATAATCAGTGATAGATTATGATATGATTAAATTTATTGGATGCTATAGCAGCACTGGCCTTAATTTTAGTATTTTAAATATCATAAATAATATTTTCGAGTTTGAAAAAAAATTTAAAGGCGATTTTGGAAATGAAAATATTTTTTATTGAAATTCGACATTATTACCTGGAGATTTGACCAGGCAACTAAGTACTCGGCATTAGCATACTGCTCGGCATTTATGAGTCGTTCGGCATCCATATCGTTCGGCATTAGAGAACGCTTGGCATTCAGGAACGCTCGGCATTTAGGAGCGTTCGGCATTAGAAAGCACTCGACTTCCAGAGTCGTCCGACACATATGATTTGTTTGGCACTCAAGATCGGTCGGCATCTATGGGACGTTCGGCATGCGAGAGTGGTCGGCATTGAGAGACGTTCGGTATTGTATATCGTCCGGCATCTATGGACGTTCGGCATGGCAGAGTCATTTGGCATTCCATACTGCTCGGCATCCAAACCTTGTTCGGCAAAAATACTTTGTTCGGCATTCAGGGTGTTCGGCATGCGAGAGCGTTCGGCATTGAGAGACGTTCGGTATTGTATATCGTTCGACATCTTTGGACGTTCGGCATGGCAGAGTCATTCGGCATTCCATACTGTTCGGCATCCAAACCTTGTTCGGCATAAATACTTCGTTCGGCATTCAGGGTGTTCGGCATCACTTCGTTCGGCATGAGGATATCGTTCGGCATTCATGCCTTGTTCGGTATTTTGCCGTTCGGCATTTCTGGATCGGCACACAGAAATCACTCTTTTTGGGCCAAGCTACTTAGCTACCTAGCCCACCAGGGAAGTCCAACCCATTTTCGCCTATAAATAGAGAGGCAGGGGCACAGTGAAAGGGACTGTGACATCCCGGAAATTTGGGGCAATATCAATTTAATAATCTACATTAAAAATTAAATTGATTTGATAATATTTGTTAATAATATCTGAATTGATTTAATAATCTTCTTTTAAATAAATATTTAACTAATAATTTATCTTTTAAAAGCTAATTTAGTTGTTATCTATTTATAATGTATATAATTGTATATATTGTAAATAGGTAAGCTTTGTTTTTAATTTAACAAGTAAAAACATATTTTCTTATTTCAATATTTTTGGTAATTATAATTTGATTATATATATATATATATATATATCTTTTTAAAAGCTATTTAATAAATAACTGTATGGTTTAAAATACTTAAGATAAATATTGATTGTTTTAAATTTATTTAAGCTTTAGTTTGAATTTAAATAAGATTAACAAAAAGGTTTGTTCTGGTTTCTACTTAAAATTTAACTTGATAAAATAAGTAATAAAGAGGTAAATTTCTTAATTTAATAATGAGTTTTATTAATCATAATGTCTTTACAAATGGTTTTTAAATAGAAATTGTTATTTCAAATTTATTTATATAAATAGCTATAATTTGAAAGATTAAAAGTAACTCTTTTAAAAATGTTTAAAATTAAAATAAACCTTATTTATATTAACACAAGTATAAAAATAATAAATAAATTTAACATTTGATAGCGTAAGTTTTAAAATAAAAGAGGGATAAATAAGCACATGTGTTAGGATTAAACATAAGTACATAAGTTAAAAATTCACAACAAATATTGAAACAAAGTACTTAAAGCAAAGCAAAAATAAACAAAGCAAGATAAATATAAATGTAGCCTGTAAAGAAAATATACAAGGCAAGAATATAAACAAAGTAAAATAAAATGCAAAGCTAAGAAAAAAAACATGTAATCATGTCTATACAATAGTTATGTTGGCAATTGAACAAAATAAAATAAATGCTAGTAGCTTGTAGATTAAGATTCAGACAAGTATAAACATCAAGTATAAAACAAAATAAAATAAGAAAATATGATGCAGGCATAGGAAAGTGTAGTCAACCTGTAAGAAATGTTAAGCAAGATATTGTAGTTGTGAAAATATGCAGGCCTTGTATAAAAAGATCAAATAAATAAAGTTGCCAGGTAAGTAAAATAGCTGTGTAGCTTGTAGTACTTGGAGATGCAAAGTAAAGTAAATATAAACAAAGCAAAATATCTAAGCATAAAAATGAGTAATAGGAGACATTAAGTACATTAACATTAAATGTATCCAATTCTCAGCAAACAATTCAGTCATTTCAAATTATTTAACATCATCTCAGCCTCCTAATTAAAAGATTTGGCCTAATAAAACAAAACACAAATATAATCTGCAAATTGCTTGTCTCAGATGCCACCCTCCCCTGAACTTCTTTATATACATTTTATTTTTAGTTCGTTCATAACATATTAAACCTGAAGCAAAGAAGTAATAACAAACACTTCCATCTATACAAACTAAAGTAATATTACAACTGAAGAAAGCAAGAAGAATCAAAGGAAAAAAATCAAGTAAAACATTTCCAGTTTTTAAAGTTCAAGTTGTTTTAAACAAAAGAAGGCTCTGTTCTTCAAATTTCTTGTGAGTAACATTTTTTTATAACCTAAGATCTAAACATGTTGCATGTTAATATTTGAATGCTTTAAGATATGTGTGTAAAGCCTTATATGATCATTTCTCTGTGGGTTGTGAGATTGAATATCTGCATATTGGCAACTCTGTAAGACATCCTGTTTGTACATCTCAAGTTCATACCTTACTTCAAAATTCAACTCTGCTTGATCTACTTGTTTTTATGACTTAGGACCTAAACAAGATATGTCTGCATGATTATAAAGTTAAGTTTAAAATTTAATTAAGTTAAAATATCTTTAAACTTGATCTGGGAACTAAAAAAAAGAAAGAGAGCAGAGAGGTTTGAATTTGTGAAAATTCAAATCTGTTAATTTAACAATTCAGTAACATTAATTAAATCCCTATACTAAATAATGATTTTAGAAAGCAAAATATCACTTTTGTGTTAAGAATGGAGGGTGCAATTTGAAATTGCACTGCTATGTATTTTTGGGTTTACTCTTTTGACCTTGTGTATTTGGAAGGTTGGAAATCATTCTGGAGGTAGATGGGTGACTGGAGTGTTTGACAAAATTGGGTGGTGGATGATCAGAGACAGGTGGAGGCAGTGGTCGTGAGTTATAGTTGCTAAACCTAATTTTGGTGAGGCTGCTTTGATCGATTCGTTCCTCGCCTGGTTTTGATCGAGTGCCGCATGCTTTTGGGAATTGGAAGTGGGAAAGGAGACGAGGTCAAGGCCATAATCTCAACGTCTCCGGTGGTCGTGACGGCAAGAGCGGGGCGTTTACAGGTTGTGGGTTGGGAGGTTCTGCTTGTTACAGGTTTGGGTCAGAAGCTCGTTTTCAATTCGAGCGAGTGGGTGGCTTCGGTGGGGACGTGATGGCATCTGGTGATGGTAGGCGTCATGTTGAAGCTCAGGTGGGAGGCCAGAGTTGGATGGGTCCACGGTGCATGTGCACCGTGCCATTGAGGTGATTGGGTTTTTTTTTTCTATGTGCAGTTTTTTTTGAGCTGGGAAAACTCGGGAAATACTCGAGTCGTTCGAGTATTTGACTCGAAGTAGGGGAGTGGGGGACTCGAAGCAGACCTGGGTGCACTCGAGCATATATTGTTCCAGACATTTGTAACATGGCAGCAAATCTGTTTCAAATGAAATTCTAGTGAAAACTTTAAATTGTAAACTAGATTTAACAAAGCTTAAATCCAGATTTAAGTTTGAATTCAAGTTTATTTTGAAATTCAAATTTGAAATGAAATCAAAAGTTTAAAATTATTTAAATGTGGATTTCAGGTTTACAAACCTGACCATTTTCAGGTCTTTAAATTTCAATTTAAAATTTGAAAACTGAAATTCAAACAGAGGTTTAAATTCAAAGTTAAAATATAAATTCAAAGGAACTTGGGAATCTTAAGGATTTAAATGAATTTGGATTTTGAAAAATCAAGTTTTAAATTCAAGTTATTAAAAGAAAGTTTAAATCAGAATTATAAAAGTAAATAAATTGTTTTAACTTGAACTTGCAAGTTAAAACATTAATGTATTTTGGAAATTTATATTTAAGTAAAAGTTAGGTAGTTGAATTTAAAAAGGGTTTTCTTATATAAGTTTCATAGGTACGTAATTAATGTTATTTACAAGATTATAAATTGAATTTAAATTTGATTAATGTTTAATAAATAATCCTTTTGAATCTTGAATTCAAAATGGAATTTGAATCTAAATTTAAAAAGTGTAATGTTCTAATACACATTTATATTAATTAAGTCATTAGATAAAAAATAAATTATCTTAAGAATAATTAAGGCATTAAATGATTTTGTTAATAAAGGAATGGTGTATTTACTAAATTTATAAATTAATAATTTAAATTAATTTATAAATAAAGATAAATTAAGAAGTAATTTAAGAAATGTTATTAGTTAATGAAGATAATTAACCAAAGATTATTAATTAATTAATATATGTGATTAATTTTGATAATTAATCAGATTAATTAGATAATCTATTGTAAATGATTAAGTGAAATTACTTGATAAAAGTAATTAAGAGATTAATTACTTATTGTAATTAATTTTGATAAGATGATTAAATTAAGTTAATTAATTTATTTTAATTAATTTAAGAAGATCATTTGATAAATTGATAAGTATAATGACTTAGTGTATTCAATGGAGCATAATTACTTAAGAAAGTAATTAATGTTAATTACTGAATGTAATCAGTGAAAAGATGATGTGTTAATAAAGTAATTTGGATAATTACTTTTGTAATTAATCAAGGGATTAATTAATAGAGATAATTAATTATGGAATAATTAGTGTATTAATATAAGTAATTAATGATAGTTAATTACTGGAATGTTATTAATCAAGGGTGATTAATAATTGAGTTAAATTAAATATGAATCTTTTAATGTAATTAATCTAAATTAAGTAAGTTAATTCAAATCTGAATTAGAGATCATTAATTAATATAATTAATGATGTAAGTAAGAATTGTTTAATTTAGGAATAATTAATAATGTGGTGAACTATTTATGTGATTAATTAAGAATAAATGTAGTCAATTATAAATGAAGTAATTAAATGTTAATTACTATAAATGATTTAGGATAATTAATCTGTGAAACTAAATAAAGACTAATTACCTATTGTAATTAGAGAATGATTAATCAAGTGTGTTTAATCAAGATGAATATTTAGAGGATGATTAATTAAATTGATGTATAATTAATCAATGATTGTACAAGCAAGATTTATAGATGAGTAATTAATTTAATTTACTTTAAATTAATTAGAGATTAAAGTAGTTAATTTAATTCATTTTAAATTAATTATAGATTGTGATTTATAAATCATTGCTTATGGATGAATAATATTGATATTTGATTGATTGTGAATTCAGATATGACATGAGTAATATCTATGTGATATGGATGCTTGGTTTAAGTATGATAATGTTTATTATCTATTTGGATGATAATATTGATTATCTGTTTATGAGATTATCTGTGATTATCTGTTGTGATATTATGAATTATCTATCTGTGTGTATTGACTATATTGAATTAAACTGTTAAGACTAAATAGACAACTTGGCCTTAAAAGACACATTTTGGATTTCGATGAGACCGGGATCGGTTTTCCACATTTGGAACATCCGAAAACCACATCGATTCCAAATTAACGATAGGTCGTGAATCTGAAGTGAAGATGGAGATTCAGAATGCAAGGGTTATCGTCGTTAACTCTGAGGGTGATTCCAAAATGAGTGTAACGAGATAATGCCTTCGTTTCGTTCGAACCCAGAACGAACTTGTATGGATTGAATGCTTTCAGAACATCGTTAGGCGGACGATAAGCATTCTAAGAAATGTATTCTCTAAAGGTAATCGTAGCCTCAAGCCTCATCAACCAGGAATGGCTAAAACAGGGGAGGTGCAGCAAGGTTATGTGGGTCATGCCCAAGCAGGACAAGGATATTCCCCTGTCTAGATGTCCCTTTATTTTTCGGCTGTGTGGGCGGTTGATTGCAACAACTGCCGGGGTTATCTTGTTCGGGACTGTTCAGTAAGGAATGGTTCCGGCCTTGTGTTGCAGGGGGTCGGGAGTGATCCTCGGTACGTTGATCTAGGCCACGTACTGTGATGGACGGTACCCCAGTAGCCCTGCCATTGTATGGAATCCACAATCCAATAAGTGCCTACGGTTTTGATTGTATTACCCACTTTTGTGGCTAGTAGCTGGAATTTAATAGATGTAACAATTTCGGCTATTTTCTGTTTACTTGAAAACCCTAGACCTATTATAATATCACTGAATTTCCTATCAAATGTTTTGGTTAGCGTAAGGTAAAAACTTTTCCATGTTTATATGTGGGGAGTCTTACGTGATACCTTTTGTTTTCAAAAGATTTTCAAAGTTGAGCAACTTAAACCTGTTACTCATACCAGACCCATGTCTGACCCGGAGTTTATTTCTGTTTTTCATAAACTCTCGGGTACCCAAATTTTTTACGGGTAGCCAAGGGATTCAGGTTAGCTTTGACGAATTCTGGAGGAGCAATGGAGCAGGAGGCTTCAGCGTTGTAGATATACATATAGGTCCCGCTGTGTTGATATCTCTGAGTCGTATTGTTGTATTGTGTTGTATTAACTAGACAGGTGTTTATAACTGTCTAGTACGTGATGTATTGTCTGTATAACTCTGATTGATGTTGTATACTATGTAAATACTTATGTGATTATTATATTTTATTCGTTCCACTGTGAGATTCTGATGTTGTTGTTCTTTCTTCTCTATCTTTTCTATTTTCTCATCCCTTTCTTTCTTAAAGACGATACGTCTTTCTGGTAGTAGAAGGGCGGGTCGTCACAGGGACCTTTTTTGGAGAACAACGGGGAGACTCTACCGCATTCAAGACTCATTCAAGACTTAATATTTTTTGCTTAGAAATTATATTTAAGTGATTGGTATACGGATTGTATCTGTAATCGATTATCGAGAAAAGCAATAAAGATCTACCTCAAAGTGGACGTAGGCAATTACGCCGAACCACTATAAATCTGGTATTTGTTTTTCCTGCATTTAAATTTACGTACTGTCCTCTGTTTAACTTTACTTACTTCATTAATCTCTCTACACAATCTCTCTTAAGGGTGTTAGTGACCAATTTTGGTGCTAACATTTTGGTGCTTTCACTGATAATCGAATTCTTAGGATGATAGGATCTACTTTGTAGCTACTGGATTGAAAAATCCCCTGAAGGAGATCCAAATCATTCAAAAGACATCTGTTGATTCTACTCAGAGTTACAACCAACAACTCTACTATGGGGAGACCACGAACTAGATCGGCCTCTCACAACGCAGATGTCCACGAAACTACTAGTGTGCAACAAGTTGGGCCTAGCAACCAGCAAGCAATTCAAGGCACATGGCCCTCCACTCAAAACCAAGCGGAGGATTTTCCTGAACAGAGTTCAACGACTTGATAAGAGAACTCAGGGAAAGTAAATGGAAACTTGCTGAGCAGATTCAATCCAACACTAATCTCATGACTCAGCTTGCATAGCAGCAACATCAGAATGCTGGAAGTAGTCCTGCTCCTTATTCTGAATCTGATAGCTCGACCTCAGCTGTTGAACCCCCTAGGCATAGATGCCGTAGGGATGAAGCTGCACAAGCAGGTGCTACCGATCGATCCACCAGGAATCAGACACGTGATGAGACCGGATGCCCGAATCACCAAGACCCAAATCAAGTGGGACATCAACCCGAACGGTCCCGTGGAATGGAACCCAACCTCCCACCCTCCATACAAACTCTGAATTTATCAGCCATGGTCAGGCGGTTGATGAGAGAGAATCAAGGCCTGACCAACGAAGGTTGGGGAGTGTCCAGGAGTCATACTCCCTTCACATAAGTTATCCTACAGGCTGAGTACCCCAAGAAATTCAATATGTCGACTATCCAAGCCTACAAAGGGAAGGCTGACCCTAGGCAACACGTGATGAGGTACAAATGGATGATGGATTCGGCAAGGGAAAATGACGCAGCTAAGTGTAGGTGTTTCCCAATCACTCTGTTCAGAATCGCCACTATGTGGTTTATTTGGCTTCCTCCGCGATCTATATCCAACTTCGATGAGTTAGCGATGAAATTTGTTGAACAATTCAGGATACATGCTACCCGTCTAAAGAACGTTATGTCATTATCAAGCGTAACCCAAGCTCTGGGAGAGTCTTTGAAAGCATACTTACATAGGTTTCATGTTGCCGCCACTGAAGTTAGCAATCCTAACGACCACATAATTTTGATGGCAGTAATGCGAGGTGTAGATCCAGACTCGGAGTTTGGAGATTGGTTGGCGGGAAAGCCCCCAGCTACATTGGAACGATTCTATTCCAAAGCTCATCAGTTCATATGGAGGGAGGAGGCTCGATGGATAAGACGAGATAAGGCACCGGGACCTGTTCAGGAGATTGTGAAAAGTAACATCGCTGTGAAGCAGTCTGGCGATAGTTCGTGAAAAGTTCAAGTCAACGTCCAGAACAAGCCTGGGCAGTCCAAAGGATCCGGAGGTGGGGATCCCGAAAAGAAAAGAGAACCAGGAAAATGGAAGTCAAGGATTCCGACCTACAATGAATACACCCCGCTGAATACTTCTCTTGAAAACATTTATCCATCTACCTGTAACACCTTTGAATACAGAAAGCCGCGCCCAAAGGAGTCCACTAAAGAACAGAAACACACAGGGAAGTACTGTCGCTTCCATAAGACCCATGGGCACAATACTAAGGATTGTAGACACCTCCATGACGCTATAGAAAAGTTGATCAGACGGAAAAAATTGCAGGAATTTGTCAAAAACCCGCAAGATGGAAGGCAATGAACATCAGACCCCGAACGCGGGCCGGCTCCACGCCAACCAGAACAAAATGCTCGGACTATGGGTAGATTGTACATAAACACTATTGTCGAAGGACCTCATCCTGTAGACAAGAATTGGCAGGAGATGGAACGATATTCTTCCTCCTTGAGGCATGCAGATTATGAATGTTGTTCGAATGTGGAAGATGGAACCCCCGCAAAACAACAACGCATGATGACTGACGATATAGTGTTTAGGAGTCGAGACGCGGACAAGGTAGAGGCTCCTACTATCGACCCGATCGTTATATCTGCAACAATCGGGCCAGCTTACGTGAAAAGATCTTGATTGATTGTGGAAGCTCTGTCAACATCATCTTCAAGAAGGCTTATGACAAAATGAAGATGGAAACGAAAGATTTGAAACCATGCAAAGCCCGTATCCACGACTTTAACGATGCTGCAACC
Organism: Allium cepa; assembly: GCA_030765085.1. Lineage (NCBI taxonomy): Eukaryota > Viridiplantae > Streptophyta > Magnoliopsida > Asparagales > Amaryllidaceae > Allium > Allium cepa. Next base: position 133,199,161 of record CM060934.1, read on the forward strand.
GACGCAATGGGGTATATAGACCTACCAGTTGAACTAGGGGAAGGTGAGCGTAGGAGAGTGCGAGTCCTACCGTTCATAATAATGGATGTTGACTCTCCATACAATGTCTTTTTGGGTCGTCCAGCCTTGGCAGAATTTAGGGCTGCTTTGGCCCCATGGTGTTTGACACTAAAATTTCCAACAAATAAAGGAGTCAGTGTTGTACATGGTGATCAAGCGACCGGTCCGCATGTTATGTGGCGGAACTGAGAGAAGCTCAGCGGAGAGAGAAGGGAAAGGTTGCGAACAACTCCGTCCGCATCCTAAAGACTGATGATTGATGGGGAAGCCAGGGAAATGAATGCAGCACCGGGTGAGCTGACGATCGACATCCCAATCAGCCGGGATGACCCATCATGAGTTCTTAAGATTGGATCGCAACTCGACCCTTCAGTGGCTGAGTATCTTACTGATTTCCTCCAGGAGAATCTGGATGTTTTCGCTTGGACACACTCTGATATGTGCGGGATTTCTCCAACAATTGCGAGTCATATGTTGAACATAGACCCGAAACACGTTCCCGTAAAACAGAAAAGGAGAGGTATGGATCCAGAGAGGTCTGCGGCTCCCAAAGAGGAGGTGGACAAACTCAAAGCCAATGGGTTCATCCGCGATGACCTCTACCCTGAACGGGTATCTAACCCAGTGCTAGTGAAGAAAGAAAATGGGAAGTGGAGAACTTGTGTTGATTACTCTGATCTGAATAAAACATGCCCGAAGGATAGTTTCCCTTTACCTAGAATCGACCAGCTCGTCGACTCTACCACCGGACACGAATTATTGTCATTTATGGATGCGTACTCCGGATACAATCAGATCCCGCTGCACATTCCAGACCAAGAGCACAACAGTTTTGTCACAAATATGGGGCTATATTGCTATGTAGTAATGCCCTTTGGATTGAAAAACGCGGGAGAAACTTATCAGCGTCTGGTGAATCGAATGTTTAAGGACCAGATCGGTAAGACGATGGAAGTCTATGTGGACGACATGCTCGTGAAGTCACGACAGTCAAACGACCACATCCGAAACTTAGCAGAAATGTTTGACATACTCAAACAATACGTATGAAGATCAACCCCTTGAAGTGCTCTTTTGGCGTGGCATCAGGAAAGTTCTTGGGTTTCATTGTGAATGCACGTGGAATTGAAGCTAACCCGGAAAAGATTCAGGCTATTTGGGACATACAAGTGCCCAGAACTATAAAGCAAGTACAAAGCTTGAACGTAAAGGTGGCAGCGCTGAGCCAATTCATATCCAGAGTGATGGATAAGTGCATTCCTTTCTTTGATGTGATAAAGAAGGAAAAAAGGAATTTCGAGTGGACATCTGACTATGAGGAAGCATTCTGACCTTTGGTAAGACATTTGGAGAGCCCCCCAGTGCTATCGAAACCAATAGACCATGAAATGTTGTATGTGTACTTAGCAATATCCCAACATGCTATTATTACAGCTTTGGTTCGTGAAGAGGACCGAGTTCAAAAGCCAGTTTACTATGTTAGTAAACGCTAACGGGGGTAGAAAGAAGCTATCCCAAGATCGAGAAATTAGCCTATTGCTTGGTAATTGCATCACGTAAGCTTTGCCTATATTTTCAGGCACACCCAATTAGTGTTTACACTGATCAACCCTTACATCAGATACTCCAACGACCGGAAACTTATGGAAGAATGTTAAAATGTAATATCGAGCTCAGTCAGTTCGATATTACTTACCTGCCGCGGAAGGCCATACAGGGACAAGCGCTAGCGGATTTCATCGCTGAATTCACCATAACAGACGAATCAAACGGCCGCAATGTCATACCTCCCGTCCGATGGAAGATGTACACCAATAGGGCATCTAACGACCGTTGTTTGGGGGTGGCATAGTACTTGTAACTCCTAAAACCGATTAGTTTTCTATGCTCTGAAGCTCGAATTCACGGCAACGAATAACGAAGCCGAGTATGAAGCCTTGATTGCCGGCTTAAGACTCGTCAAAGAACTGGGAATAAGATCGGTTGAAATTTTTTGCGACTCGCAACTGGTGGTGTATCAAGTGCGTGGAGACTACCAAGCAAGGGGGTAGAGACTTGCCCTGTATTTGGCCCAAGTTCAGGAGCTACTAGCGAATCTCGAGTATTATGATATTTCACATGTTCCGCGGGAACAAAACAGATCCGCGGATTCATTGGCAAAATTTGCAAGCATTGGCAATGCGCAGCAGATGGGATTGTTTCCCGTTGAACCTTACATGTTCCGAGCATAAATATGGTGGAGGTAGATTTCATGTTAGAAACAAAAATTGAGAAGGAGTCATGGATGACCCCATTCAAGCAGTACTTGTTACATGGGATCATGCCCGTAAGAAGGAGCGAAAGACGACAAGTCATTCATAAGGCTTCTCGTTATGTAATACAGGATGGAATAATGTATCGGAAGGGATTCTCGACCCCATTGCTCCGGTGCATTTCTCATGATGAGATAAAACGAGTCCTGACGGAAGTCCATGAAGGTGAATGTGGCGACCGTACTGGGGGGCAGACGTTAGCAAAGAAAATCCTCCGCTATGGATACTATTGGCCAACTGTAAATCAGGATGCCGCAGACTACGTAAGAAGATGTGACAAAAGCCAGAAGTATGCGAAAATCCCAAGATCTCCGTCGATGGAACTTACACAAATGGTTAGTCCTTGGACATTTGCAATGTGGAGGATCGATATAGTCGGCTCCTTACCCCTATCCAAAGGTGGTGCAAAATACACGATTGTTGCAGTCGATTACTTTACCAAGTGGGCAGAAGTAGAGCCTTTGGCCACTATCACCACCAAGAAAGTCATTAATTTCGTTGTATGAAATATCATATGCCGCTTTGGCCGGCCACGAACCATCATTACAGACAATGGAACTCAGTTGGAAAGCAAAGAGTTCAGGGAATTTTGCCAAAAATATGGTATTGAGAAAAAGTTTGCAGCAGTTGCTCATCCAAAAGCTAATGGACAAGTGGAGGCCGTAAACAAGATAATCAAATCCATATTGAAAAAATGTTTGGAAAAGGCTAGAGGCAAGTGGGTGGATGAGCTTCCGACAGCACTTTGGGCTTACAGAACCACCCACAAGTCCGCGACTGGCCACACTCCATTCGCATTAGCATATGGCATGGAAGTTGTCATACCCATGGAACTTGAAGTCCCATTACATCGGGTAACTTATTATGACCCTGAGTCAAATCAAGATCTCTTGCTGGAATCGTTGGACTTCATTGATGAAAAACGCGAAGAAGCTAATTTAAGAGCGGCCGCGTACAGGCACCGAGTTGCTCGATATTATAATGAAAACGTCCGACCGAGAATCTTTGGCGTGGGTGATCTCGTTTTGAAACGAGTTTTCCCAGTTCCATCATACATGAGCCCCGCATAGGAAGGCCCATACGTCATTGAACGGAAGCTTGGAGAAGGAACTTTCAAGCTAGCGACCGTCGATGGTGCGACACTCCCCCGAGCATGGAATGGTGAACATTTGCGGCATTATTACACTTAGTTCATTTCTATCATATTTTAGTTGCATTTATTTCCAGCAAGTTTTTATTCCTAGTATTCGGCATGTAAAAAGACAATTTAGCTTATTTGAATTAATAAAGGCTTGAAGCCATTTCCTTTTTCCATGAATTATCGATGTTTCTATGTATGATAACGCTGTAACAAATGACTAAGAGGTACATTACTCTGTCTGACGTACAAACGCGTATAAATAACTCAAAACCTCCAAGTCCCCGGAGTGCGGACTGGAGTACTCTAAGTCCCCAGAGTGCGGACTCGAGTATAAACAACTCAAAACCTCCAAGTCCCCGGAGTGCGGACTGGAGTACTCTAAGTCCCCAGAGTGCGGACTCGAGTATAAACAAGTCAAAACCTCCAAGTCCCCGAAGTGCGGACTGGAGTACTCTAAGTCCCCAGGGTGCAAATTCGAGTGTAAACGACTCAAAATCTCCAAGTCCCCGGAGTGCGGACTGGAGTACTCTAAGTCCCCAAAGTGCGGACTCGAGTGTAAATAACTCAAAATCTCCAAGTCCCCGGAGTATGGACTAGAGTACTCTAAGTCCCCAGAGTGCGGACTCGAGTATAAACGACTCAAAACCTCCAAGTCCCCGGAGTGCGGACTGGAGTACTCTAAGTCCCCAGAGTGCGGACTCGAGTATAAACGACTCAAAATCTCCAAGTCTCCGGAGTGCGGACTGAAGTACTCTAAGTCCCCAGAATACAGACTCGAGTATAAACGACTCAAAATCTCCAAGTCCCCGAGTGTGGACTGGAGTACTCTAAGTCCCCAAAGTGCGGACTCGAGTATAAATGAATTAAAACCTCCAAGTCCCCGGAGTGCGGACTGGAGCACTGTAAATCCCCAGAAGTGCGGACCAGAGTACAAGCGATTTAAATGCCCAAATCCCTTGAGGGCGGACTGGATGCAAATGACTTGAAGTCATCGAGCCCTTGGCGTACGGATTGGAAAATATTCAAAGTCCCTAGAGCGTGGGATAAAAGAATGTGCAATACCAAAAGATTATCAACGTATTTGAAGATGAATCGAGAATTTTATGTAACTCGCAATAGCTTGGGTTTTGACCATGATTATACAGAAAACCGAACAATAGAAGTCTTCTGAAAGGCAAAAAGAACTAAGTTTTATTCATCAAAAATAAGTTTCTACTACAACTCCTCCGAAGCTTGGAGTCAAAAGTTTATTTACATAAACTACGAAAACAAAAATAATTACATAATCTAAACTAGCTCTTATTGAAAGAGAGCGAAGACTACTTCTTTGAATTCTTCGACTTTTTGTCCGATGACTCCTCCCCGGTACGTTTAGCCTTGATAGATTTCTTTGACGGGGGAGTGACAGCTGAAGAAGAACGAGGAACATCCATGGGTTTGGACCGCCTGGGAGAATGACCTTCAACGGCTTGTTCAAAGGATTGTCCGGGTCCACAGCTTGAGGTTCGATCTTGATCTTGATCGTCTTTTCCTTCTCTTTATCAAGCTGCTCCCTCATGCTCAGTTCGGATGTGTGCTCAGAGACGCCTGTAATTTCAACTTCATAACTCCCATCGATGGGAGAGGAAGTCTCAGATTTGTCCTCGTCAAGTGCTCCGATCACCTGAGCATCAGGACCAGGAGCCTCTTATGTATGAGTGGCTTCACTCGTTTTTTCCCTCACCTCCTTGGCGACATCGCTCCTCGGAGTGGGCTCAAGATCAGAACGGCCTGCATGAAATCACGAAAATCAAGTATTAGAATGCGATAGCTTCTGGTGAAAAGCGAAAACTCTTGGAATGTTAAAGCAAAAGAGTTGCCTACCAGGTTCCAGCTGGCTCTCAGCCGTCAGGGGGGTCTCACCCTCTGGAATAGGGGACAAAACGTGAACGCCAAGGCTGGGGTCCTCCGGGTCATAGCCAATGTGTTGTTGAAAAGGATCGAGTATGGACCGACCGGCCGGCTGGGTAGGCACACGAGTTGGAGGCTCAATCCCGGATGGACCGCCGATAACTTCTTTCCCTTTCGTTGAGGGGAGCCTTTGCAATAAAGGGCTTTAGCCGCTGACAGGTCCGAAGGCTCGTTTCCCTTAAGTAATTCTTTTATCAAAGCCCCCTCATCAACCTCCTCGATACTGTGTTTTGCCTTCTTGATTTCAATTAAAGTCTCCCACGCCTCGGCCAGAGATTCGAGATAGCCCTCGCCCAGAAAAGTTAAGTCCCGGTGCATTAGAACGCAGGCATTGAATTCGGCAATAAGCGGGTCGAACATGGTTTTGACTTCTTCTCTACCTTCTTCCTTGGCCGCCTCAAGACAGGAGTCGATTTCCACAGATGCTATCTTTTTGCCCTCTTCGCGGGCTTCATTCGTCAACACCTCAACTATAGAAAGCTCGCCCTCAAGTTTCGCCTTTAGGAGTTACGTCGCAATGATCTCGTCGCAATACCGTTGCGACTCTTCTTGGGCAGCAATCTTCTCCTCTTGTTCTTTGCGAAGTCGCGCCTCAAGTTCTTTAACTCGGAGACAGAATGCATCCTTCTCTTTTTGCACCGAGTCTTTCTCCAAAGCCAAAGTCCCACAGCGTTGTACCGCCTCGTCGATTTCTTTTTTATGAGTCGATTCCAGACGAGTTACGGCTTCAACGGTATCCTTGGCGCTCTACTGGGCGGCCTCAAGTTGATATTTATAAGACGCAATCTCTTTGTCCTGAGCTTTGATAATGTCTTTGTCATGCATAGCCTCATGCTTCAGGTGATCAATCTCATGTTGGCGTTCCATGGAGACTTCCGACACTTTCTCAGCAAGATGAACGAACGCGTCATGTTGAACATAGACTTCGTTGGTACAGGCGATAGTGCTCTGCTTAACATCTCCAGGTATATAGTGGATCGCCCGGAGGAACTTCAGACCATCAAAGCAGATCTTTGGAAATTTAACTTTAAGCTTGGCCAGTCTCTCCGATACTGTTGGATCTGTTGCGGGAACAGGAGGAGACGGCTTTGAAAGTTCAGCTCTCCTGTGAGGATCCCGGGACTGGCGTGTGGAAGAGGAATCGGAGTGTTGATCTCGAGGGACATCGGATTGCGACCCCTTATGGCCGTGCTTATCTTTGCTTTGTTCCGAGTAAGAAGAGGGATGTTGGTGGTACTTGGACTGATAATATGTTTTCTTCCAAGATGATGAGTCATGGGAATGGTAATCCCATCGCTATCACCATCTCTATCCAGACGTCTTCCGAAACCTAAGTCCCCTCCAGAGTGGTGGAAGATAGACGACCCGCGGAGACGATCGATTCCGTGTGTACGCCCCATGTCACCTGGACAGAATAAAAAAACAACGAATTAGCAAAGGGTAGTGCGACGACGGAAATTTAAGTGCAAGGTGAAGTGCATGTGTTTGTGTGTGTCCTGGTGTTTCCCCCCAACGGACCAGTTTCTTTACTAATGGGAGTTTTTCCCCCTGAGTTTGGGCTTGAACGCCTGCATCGCCTCTGATGAGTGAGTGAAGTTTAAGTGCCTCCCGATCATCAAAATCATAATTAAGTAGATCGTCAGGTATCGAGAGGTTCGAGAGGCCCTTTAAAGAACTTTCTAAACGTTGCGGGGAAGCCTCTTTCTCTGTTGGAATAAGAGTAACTTTAGAGGTTGCACCAACTTTTTCCCTCCTTATCTTGTACGTCAGTCTCTTTTTCCTATTCGAAGGGGAAGATGACGTTTCGATGTCGTGAACTTCGACTATCGGGTCCTGAGTAGGACCAACGTTCTCATCTTGAGCTTCGGGTGTTTCGGTTTCCTTGATTTCTCCTTCTTCTAGTGCGCTAGGAGCGTTATGTGCTGAAGACTCAGCTTGTTTTTTTCCCTTTGCCAATGGCGGACTTGGGTATGGTAATGCCCTGAGGAAGGCTTATCCGACGACCTTCTGCCAACAGTCCAAACGTTGTAAGTGACTCATTCGAAATGAGAGTTCGGATGTCCCGTTCTTCGGCAGGAAGGGCTCTAATAGCTTTAACGGCTTTAGAATATCCACGGCCGTCAGGACGTGGATTGATATCTGAAAAGATGGAAAAGAGAGTTAGAAAAGGCACGGCTTCAACCAAGTATAAATATCGATCCAGAGAAAAGACTTACTTCCTTCCACCCATCTCCTCGCGAAACTAGGAGGGCAACGCACATAAAACCATTCCTGCTTATACAGGGCGAACTTGCTGCAGGCCCCAGTTCAAATTTGGCATTTGTGATGCGGCTCGAGAAACATGAAAGAGGGGCTATCTCTCCGTTTCTTAATCATATATATATATATCTGATGTCACCCGGGTTTGGAGGCCTGGAGAGGACATTCATGAAGAGGATGTAGGTACCGTAGATGAAGGCATGACCGTTCGGGTGCAGTTGCGACGGGGCAATGTCGATGTATTGCAGTACGTCCCAAAGAAATGTATTGAACGGTGGCACGCTGCCGACCCAACACATAAACTTATTACAAGCTGTGTATCCAACTGGGGGCAAGTGTGGACGATCGTGCCCCGATGGAACTAATACATCGTCAAAGGGGATTCCATGGACGGAGCATATCCGACATAGTGCACTTTCATTAATCTTCGAAGCCTGTGAATCGACTGGGTTGTGCAAGAAAATTGATGCCTCCAGGGTATCGGGAGCTAAGTTATGAGCAAGGGAAGTCAATGGGTTTGAAGTATCTGCGACTCCTTATTTAGAAGATGGCCCAAGTCTATCTGAGATCGTGGCGGAGCTAGATTTCCTGGACATCTTTGATAGAAATTGAATCTAGTAGAGTACCTGTTTGAACTATACTTGAAAAACCAATCGACTTTAGACTTAACAACATAAATATTCCCCCCTCCCCGTGTGGTGTGTGAACTAGTGTGATAATTCAAATATAAGTGCTGAGAAATTAAAAGTCACAGAGTTGATGGTATAAAGTTGAGCTTTGAATTGTCGCCTTCGAAGACCGTCATCGCTGGCCGTCTCCAAAAGCCTGCCCTATGGTGCATTCAATTTCGGGCTCAGACATTGGCGCTATATGTTAAAGGAAATTATCCCTTTTTCTCAAATTAAGTTCAGGCTTGTGATTACTAAAGCTAGGAAGTTATCAGTCCAGATTAGTTCGATATGCTAGTCTTCTTAGGTCCTTGTCCTTGTTTTTGTCATAAGATTAGGCAAAGTAAATACTGATCGGCCTAAATATCATTCGGCCAAAATATTGGTCGGCCTAAGTATTGCTCGGTCAAAATGTTGTTCGGCCTAAGTATCGTTCGGGCAAGATGCTGTTCGGCCAGAATATTGTTTGGCGTAACTATCGATCGGCATTCATGACCGTTCGGCCTACGCGTTGTTCGGTCGAAACATCGATCGGCATCCCATCCAATTCGTACTTCCTTCCTATTTTTCCACTTTGCTGCTCGGCATGTGGCGAATCATGCCGAGCCAAAGTTATGCCAAGCCCCAACGTTTGGCACTTCGTCCAGCCCTTAACAATGGTCTTATCTTTCTCTTCCATCCATGCCGAACGACATGGCCAAGTCGTTTGGCAAGTCACACCGGACCGTGTTGTTTCGTACTCTAGCCAATTCTTGCTCCTCCTCTACTCTTCCCTTCAATCTCGTTCGGCATGAGAAAACTATACCAAACCACAGTACATCTTCCAACAACTCCCTTATTTGCTTGCCTCTGACCACTTTCCCTTTTCTCTACGTCATCTAGCCCTAGAACATACCATAATCGCAATTCGATCCTTTCATCCACGAAGTACTTATGGGTTACGGTTCTAATTTACAAACTTAAACCACATATCAAAACTCTTTAGTCAGGGAAAGCATTTAAATAGAAGGGGTCGATACATAGCAAATAGATTGAAGCTCGGGAGAATTCTGGAGTTAAGGGCACGGTTTTAACTAATTTCGAATGACTCGGGAAAGGAGTGATATAGGGTATGATGCTAGAGAAAGGAAGGGCAGTTAAATCCTTGGAGTTTGTTAAAAGGCGAGGTTCGTAATTACAAGATAGCAGAGGTGAAAGTGAAGAAGAAAGGAAGAAGGAAAGTGCCGAACTTTATAGGGAAGAAAGGGAGCTGAAGGGACAATGACCGGTAGAACCGGACAAAATGACATCGTTCGGCATCGGCATTCAAGAGCGTTCGACATCCAGGACGCTCGGCTACGGCTATGCTGTTCGGCATTTGCATAACGTTCGGCATGCATTGCCTCATCCAGTATTCACGAGAAAATACCACCATCGAGGAAACTAAACCACAGCATGAAGCAAAGGACAGTGGACACGTGATTTAAAGCGCACCACGTTCGACCACGTGATGCACTTTGGGGGGGAGGCAAGTGTTACCTGGAGATTTGACCAGGCAACTAAGTACTCGACATTAGCATACTGCTCGGCATTTATGAGTCGTTCGGCATCCAGATCGTTCGACATTAGAGAATGCTCGGCATTCAGGGACGCTTAGCATTTAGGAGCGTTCGGCATTAGAAAGCGCTCGGCTTCCAGAATCTTCCGACACATATGATTCGTTCGGCACTCAAGTTCGGTCGGCATCTATGGGACGTTCGGCATGCGAGAGCGGTCGGCATTGAGAGACGTTCGGTATTGTATATCGTTCGGAATCTATGGATGTTCGGCATGGCAGAGTCATTCGGCATTCCATACTGCTCGGCATCCAAACCTTGTTCGACACAAATACTTCGTTCAGCATTCAAGGTGTTCGGCATGCAAGAGCGTTCGGTATTGAGAGACGCTCGGTATTGTATATCGTTCGGCATCTATGGACGTTCGGCATGGCAGAGTCATTCGGCATTCCATACTACTCGGCATCCAAACCTTGTTCGGCACAAATACTTCGTTCGGCATTCAGGGTGTTCGGCATCACTTCGTTCGGCATGAGGATATCGTTCGGCATTCATGCCTTGTTCGGCATTTTTCCATTCGGCATTTCTGGATCGGCACACAGAGATCACTCTTTTTGGGCCAAGCTACTTAGCTACCTGGCCCACTAGGGAAGTCCAACCCATTTTCGCCTTAGAGAGGCAGGGGCACAGTGAAAGGGAGCTCTTTTGGAGAACAACGGGGAGACTCTGCCGCATTCAAGACTCATTCAAGACTTAATCTTTTTTGCTTAGCAATTGTATTTAAGTGATTGGTATACAGATTATATCTGTAATCGATTATCGAGAAAAGCAATAAAGATCTACCTCAAAGTGGACGTAGGCAATCACGCCGAACCACTATAAATCTGGTGTTTGTTTTTTCTGCATTTTAATGTACGTACTGTCTTCTGTTTAACTTTACATTCTTCGTTAATCTCTCTACACAATCTCTCTTAAGGGTGTTAGTGACCAATTCTGGTGCTAACAGACATTATTTAAAAAGATAATTGATTTGGATTTATAAATTAACTTGATTTTAGATATTTATTTAGCTATTTCGTAAAATGATCGCAAATAGAGAATTTTAAATTAAGGAATTTTTTATTGATGGATCTTTTTAAAATGAGATTCTTAAAATATGGAATGGGAGATGAAATTGAGATTTGAATGGTTTTGGAATGTAATTTGGATTATTTAAGGAATAGATTTATGAATGGAATTTTAATTACAAATCGATTTATAAATGGATTTTAGTGATATGAACCTGTTATAAACTGGAAATGAGATTATGAAATTTATAAACAATGTTTATAAATAAGCTAAAATGATTATCATTTGGTAAATTGGAAACATAAATTCATAGTCAGAATTTACAATGAGATATGGTAATGGGTTAGAAATAAATAGTGGATTCTATATTGGAATTTGGAAAAGGGCTACGAAATTTGAAACGTGAATCGAGAGAGATTTATAAATACGAATTAGTAATATTGGAATTTAAAAATATATTTTTATCAAGAAGCGAAGTTTGTTTTTAAAAGGGATTTTAATTTATTAAACTATGTAGTTTGAAAACTATTAATTGTATTAAAAGATTTTAGAAAGTTAGTTATTTAAATATTTAATTTGTTGAAATGAATTCTAAGTTTTATAAACAATTTTAAAAAATCGTAGAAATTCTATAAATAAATTGGAATTAGTTATTGACGTTTATTTTAAAAGTGCTTTGATATTTTAAATAATTATTTAACCATGTTTTTAAAAAAATTTATTATATATATATAGTTTAAAAGTAAGTGACATAAATTTATTTATAAATACTCTCAAGATTTGCGAAACGGTTTCTATTTAATCGATGTGATTTTATAAGTGAAAATGTAATAATAGAATTCGAGAACCTAAGAAATTTGAGGAAAGGAAATTTCCACATTATTTAGATACGAGAACTTAGAAAATTAATCTGAATTCATTAAAGGAATTATAAATTGTTGGTTGAATTATAAATAAGTATAATCAAAAAATTATGGAAATTGTTAAGGGAATTAATAAAAACTCCCGAGATTTATGGGATAAGTACGGAATATTTCCTAAGTATGGATATCAGAAATTATTTCGAGAAATAGACTTATAATATTTTCCTAAGTATTGAAAAGAGAGTTTTGGAAATATTTTAAGTGTGAAATGAATGGTATAGAAATATTTTTTCTAAGTGTTATAAATTGAATTCGGAAATATTTTTAAGTGTTGATATGATTTGAAAATATCCTGTTATGGATATAAGTATTCGAAAGTGTTTGCAAATATCGAAATATTGGAAGAGATTGAATATATATCTTTGTAAAGATAGTTTGAGATAAATGTTTGAAAGATTTATTATATGCCCTAGTGACTGCTATGTGCGTAATTTGATAGTTAAGTAACCGAGTATCAAATCTAGCCAATTTCGTTGATCGTTTCGAAGAGACCGAGATTGGATTTAATTATCCGAAAACCACTTCGATCTGATTTGAGCATTGCAAATTATGATATCATGAAGATAATGAAGATGGTGATTTTGGGGATTCGGTTTGTTCAGACCCAAACCAACTTGTATGGATGAATGCTATCATTGCGTTGCTTGCTTGGAAGGCAGTGTTAGCATTCTCAGTATAAATGCTATTCTTAGGGTAAAACGTAGCCTCAAGCCTCATCAACTGGGAATGATTGAAAATCAGGGGAGATGTGGCAAGGCTAAGTTGGTCGCATCCATTAGGGTATGTTGTCACTTTTCTAGATTTCCTACATCTACATATTTATGGGTTGGTTGTGCATGAGATCTCAAAAGGACTGCAAAGCAGCCGGGTTGATGACATATTCGGTACTATCTAGTAAGGGGTAGGTCGGTCTTGTGTTGGCAGGATCGATAGGTTCGATCTTGGTACATTTTCTAGATGTGTACCATGATAGGTGGTACCCCAATGCCGAGTCATTAGTTGGAATCCATTCTCCAATACGAGCTTTACAGTTTTAGTTGTGTACCAAATATGATAAAACGTGAGATGCAAGTATTTAAGCTATTTTATAGTTTACTTTCGATAGACATCATTATAATATCAAATGATTTTGATATAAAAGGTTTTGGTTATCGTAACGTAAAAACCCATCGTATTAATGTGTGGCCTGGTCTTACGAGATACCCTTGTTTTTCAAAAGGATTTTTGAAAATAATAAAATTCAAATTGAGTGTGTTTTCTCACGCCGGTTTTCCGGACTGACTCCGGTGTTATTTTATTATAATGCTCGGGTCAGACCGAGTATATTACAGTTTCCGGTTAGGATGCTATAGAGCACACGAGACGTGCTGGAGGATTCTCAGGCGCATTCCACGTACCTAATTATATTCCGCTGTGTGTAGGCTATATATTTAGCATTTGTGAGGGCTAATTGTTATAACTGTCCATATTGATTTGTTGATTGTTGTACTCTAATGATGGTATGTATAATAATAGTTATAGTTCTTTTTGTATAAAGATACGTTATTATCTATTATATATTGCTCCGCTGCGATTGTGAGATTCTATGTTATTGTTTCTGTTTCCTTCCATCTCTTCTTCTTTTTCACCCTTAACAATTGGTATTTCCGAAACTTGAATATTTGGCATGCCATACAATGAACGTATTGATGTCGACTTTCGAGGGTCGAAAATCTCAGTCGTTACCTTGGCTATATGGGTCGCTCCCATAAGGATATGGTCATCACCTTTCTAGATAACCCTCTATATATCGGGTATGTTGTGTATGCTATGAGATGTCTCGGATAGGTCAGGAACAACCGAGTTGATGTCATATTCGATACTATCCTACGAAGGGGTAGGTCGGTTCTGTGTTGGTTTAGGAGTTCGGTATCTTTACTCTATGTACATTTTTCTAGAGATGTGTTGTACAGAAGGGAGTCCCTTACCTTGTCATTTGTATGGAATCCATTCTCCAATAAGTGCCTGCCATTTTGTTTGTCGAGCCTTGTATGCTGGAATTTAATAATGGTAACAATTTCAACTCAAATTAATAAGTTTACTTGCAAATGTTTTCAAAAATATTTCATTAATAATAATATCAAATATTTTGGCGTAAAATGTTTTGGTTATCATAAGGTAAAAAATCGTTCCGTATTTATGTATGTCATGGTCTTATAATATACCTTTTTGTTTTCAAAACACGTATTTTGAGTTGTTACACCTGTCCCAAGACTGACCCGAAGTTTATTTTCCTAATCTTTAAACTCTGGGTGCCCTAATTTTCTTAGGCAGTCTAGTAGTCAGGTTTAGTTAGAAGAAATCTGGAAGAACTCGGTGAAGTTAGAAGATTCTTTTGAAGATTGTTATCCATTTCCACCACACTCATGTATTGCGCATTTGTATGGACGAATATTTATAATCATCCCTTTTTAAATCTGATAAATGTATTTAAATTTTCCGCTGTAAAATTTTTTTATGTTAAAATAATATATGTTATTTCATTCGTGTGAGATTCTGTTCTTTCTTTATTTTCTTTCTTACCTTTAACAATCGGGTTTCCAGCACTTGGATTTGCGGCACGTGAATACCGAGGATGTATCAATGTCGATTTTCAAGGGTCGAAAATCCCGGGCGGTTACAAGTTTGCTCAACAAATCGAAAGACATTATTCACTCATAACTACTATATCATGATGGCTTGAGTATAGTATATGTACCTTGAGTTTGCTCAACAAATACATATAGTTAACTCACCTTATCTGTTCAATATATTAATAATACTACACATAACATCCCATAGCTTGAGTTTGCTCAACATTTAAGGAGTATGCAAGTAATTTATTAACATGTATATGGTAGAGGACAACATTACTGAAGATTCATAATCTTCAATATATTATATTGAGTGATATCGACTCATGGAATAATGTATTTCTTATGAAAAACCCTAGTGATTCAAGTGTCAAACACATCAGAAATCAAAATGTACGTATATTTACGTACGTGTTTATTCCTTAAATATATTTGGGTTTCTTTAATGTTCCACTTTTAGTTTAAACACTCATATTATATAAGTTTCGTTATTATATAACTTTTATATTTTAATTAACTTATACAATAATCTTATGTATAACATTTAATTAATTAAATCTTATTTAATTAATTTTAATTAATTAACCCTTTAATTAGTTTTAAATTAGTATTCCAATACAACTTTTATGTTACACATATCTACTGTAACCTTTATAGTAAGACACCTATATCTTATATATGCATAGTTTTAGTTAATTAACTAACCTTTAATTACTTTATTAATCAAACAATTTTAATTAAATTATATTAATTCCAAAAATTTATCTTATATACATACATGTATGCTTAAACATTTTAAAATAACATATATCAACATATATAATACATGCATATAAATATTAATTAATTAACTCATTTAATTAATTGATATTATTAATCTTATTAATAATTTTAAAATTTGTAATTAATATTTACATAGTTTCAAACATTTTGAACTTTTCATTGCATTTTCAACCATTTTGAAATTTTATGTTATATTATAATCTTTTATAACAACCATGTTTTTATTTTAAATTTAACTTATAAATTTAACTTTTAAATTTAAAATCTTGTTTTAATTTTCAAAACTATTTTGAAAATTAGCCCAAGGCCTAATTAAATTGGGCCTTTTCTACTAGGGGTAACTTTGGGCTTACTCCACCTTTCAGGCCAGGCAGATAACTAGGTAGGATATGGTACTTAATAACCCAATTCCAATCCTAGACATCATATTTCTAGACACCGTACTAAGTGCGCAAGCTTAATTAGTTAATCCTAACATGACTAATTTAGACCGCATGTGCTATTAGGCCTAACATGACTAATTTAGACCGCATGTACTATTAGGCCTAACATGACTAATTTAGACCACATGTGCTATTGGGCTCTGACACCATTGTTTGAACTGGGCCAGCCTGTAGCGGAAGAAATAGGTGAATTTTAGCAATTTACCATTTTGGATCATTAACGGGCCTATGAAGTCTAAATGCATTTAGATCTTATCTAAATTTTATTTTAAATAAAATCAATATTTTATTTAATTTGGTAAAAAAATTCAATGAATTTTAATATTATATAAATTTACTGGAATGAGTGTATCAAATACGCCCATATGCGTAGTAGTTAATTATTAAAATAAATATGAGAAAGTAACCTTAGTTTCCTTCTCTAATAGTTATGCAATTAATTAGGAAAGTAAACAGCATTAACTGGAGAGAGAGAAACATCATATTTTCTATCTCTGATTAGATTGATAATATTTTGGATAAACATGTTAACATTTCAATTG
The DNA here is from genome assembly GCA_030765085.1 of Allium cepa. Lineage (NCBI taxonomy): Eukaryota > Viridiplantae > Streptophyta > Magnoliopsida > Asparagales > Amaryllidaceae > Allium > Allium cepa. Next base: position 133,215,457 of record CM060934.1, read on the forward strand.
AATGTTTTACTAGGAAAGCATTAATTCAATTTAATTTGATTAATTTCAAATGATCATAAGCACATCACATGCGCATATGTGTATAGTGTAAGTGAAACAATGTACAAAGTTAATGCAAACGTTGCTTAAGTGCTGGGATTTACACTACAATGGGCACATTTCCCGTCTATATATGCCTTTGTCATCGTAAACATGAACAGTTTTATTTGTTAATATGTACATACATACATACATACATACATACATACATACATACATATACACTGTGTGTGTGTGTGTATATATATATATATATATATATATATATATAGACACACACATACAATTAATGTTTAGCACAATGGTTCAAATAAAATAGATTTTATTTAAATTACAAGCAATAAATCAAAGAATATTAAGATTAATGAAAATGGTTTAAAATAGTTGTAAAAAGAGACCTTCCTTTTTAAGCAAAGATATAATTTTTAATTAGATGGAATTGCAAATCATGGAATATATCATTAATTTAATGTTTCTCGTATTCTTTTAAAAGGAAGAGCTTATATTAGAATGATTTAAAACATGACAATTAAAACATCATATTAATTAGATAACAAAGATTAATTAATGTGATTATTACCATGTTTTAATTACATAACAACGCATGTTTAAATATTCAAGTGTAAACCTTTTGATATGAAAAACCGAATTATGATAAAAAAATTCAAAGTCCAATTATGTTCATTTTCTATTAAACAACAAAATCAAACGACATAGGCGTATAAAGATTTGAGATAAGAAGATCTAGATGTGGATTAAACAAACTTTGTAAACAATCATGTAGAGTACAGAAAATAAAATTAAGAAGGTCTAGATCTAGGTCAAATTAATTAATCAAATAACCATACATGAGACATAAAATGAGAGTTGTGATTCATAACAAAATAGCAGTGAACAAAAGCAAACATTCTATATTTTAACATGATAGAACAATCACTTCAAGCAAGGGAATGGAGATATCCAAATCAATACTCAAATTCATAAGTATGAACAGAAGGGAAAGATAGATTTTAAGGGGATAGGAACAAATTATAAGATATGTAAATATAGAATTATACACACATATAATTACCTTAGGATGAAGCATGTAGAAACATCTTGAATGATAGAACAATACCTAGACCTAAATGATCACTCTCTATATCCAATAGACCTTTCCCTTCATCACACCTTAATTTGTGGCTTCTCTTAAGATTTTAAGAAAATCGCCATCCACTTTGTAAGAGAAGAATGAACCACCTTTTAATTTAATTTGATGTTGATTTGAATTTGTTTTGATGGTTTTTTTGGATGAAGTTTCAACCTTGAATGAATGATAGAGAAGTGGAAGAAAAGAGAACAATAACGAAAGTCACGTTCTATTCTCTATACTTTCGAAAATGAGGTGGTTTTGTATTTAATAGAATTAAAGGAACCTTTTCTTATTCTCTTATTAAAACTTCCTCCTTTATTGCCTCTTTTTAAATTTCAATTAATCACATTAATTAATTTCCTCCTCTTACCATTATATGGTTGATCCAAGCACATTCCAAATATGCTACTTTTTCAAATAAAAGAAAACAACTTTTATGTAATTATTTTATTGTTTAAAAACATGTTTAAAATTATACCGTTATCGCGTATCGATATATGCAAATATAACTTTTATATATGCAATAATATAAGTACCAACAACATTCAAAACATCAATTAAACTAACAATAATGAATATTTCATAAATATTAATTAATTTAATCAATTTGCAACATTTTACAAACTAATTAAATTGTGTGGTTTTTGGAGAAATCATAAATACGGTTGTACGACTTAGAGGTGTGAATTCAGTTAGCGATTAGTATTGAACAATTCAAATATTAATGTTCACGCTTAACTTAGTAGGTGGTATGATAGTTTGGGTGAATTCATCGCTTACAGGTCTTTTCAGTAAAAAAAATTTACTTATTATATGCGGTACTTAATAGTGACAATTATTTACACCAATTCTCTTCGTCAAAACTATATCACTTTGGATTTCTGGAATTTGTTAATGGTCAAAATTCCAATGTCATCTGCATCCAACTTTATAGTCCAAACATAACGTCCTTGGTTCAATAGTAAAAATTATTATTAACCAAAATACTTGTAGGATCGATTTTACCCTAGAGGGGAGGTGAATAGGGTGATACTGATAATTATAAAAATTATTGCGGAAGCTTATAAAATTATTTCAACACAGATAAATCAAAATTATAGTAGCACAGATAATAGCAAAATAATAAATGCAGAAATAGAACGACACAGAATTTACCCAGCTTCGGCAAAACCCTGCCTACGTGCTGCCCCCAAGGTTTCTACTAGAAATTAAGTAGTCACATGCTTGCACACGTAAGCTCGCGACACCCGCTACTGACTAACCTAACTCCACGCTCAAAACCCTGCCACAACTCAGCCACTGAGTTGCGAATTCTCAAACTACGCCACGTAGTTTGTCCCCTAGTCACACGACTAGTAAATACAAATTTTCAAAGGAGAATATACAAAATTTTAAAAATAATTTAAAACAAAACCCTAATTTTAAATATTAAATCCCAACTAAAAACAAGGCCGGCCCTTTTCTTCTTTTTATTATTATGTTGGCCCGTTCTTTCCTCTTTGTTCTATATAATGATGGCTCGTTGCTTCTTCCATATTCGATTTTCTCTGATGAATTAGGGCTTTGGAGAAAATCGATGAAGCCGATGGGAAGTTGGTCGATTACAATTGCTATTTCTCTATCTTGCTTCGGCAGTCGACTCCTTCTTCAATTCGAACACGGCTCCTTGATTTGATCGAGTTCGACTTTGACCCTGGTATGTAATTTATGCCTTTTGCTCTCCTAGTTGAATGCTTGAACTCGATTGTATGATTTGCCGATGATGTTTATTATTTATATAGGGTTAGAAACCCTTGATTTTCGTTCGTATACATTTATTTGAATTTGTCAATTTTTTATCTCGGCCATTCGATTTTGTTTTGATGTTCATGATTTCTCTGACTTTTTCAATTTCGTATAATTTGATGATGGCTTGTTCATCACGGCTTTGAATTTTCCTTGCTCGATTCTTGAACACCACGTCTCTGACTTGTTCATCATCGACACTGACTTGGTTCGATGTTGACATCACTTTTTATTTTTCCTGCAGTTGTCTTCGACTGCAAACTTGATTTTGTGATGTTGATCTTGTTCGACTTTTGCCATACTATTCACTGCATATGCTGTTTACTTTGTTATCGAGTTGCACTACTTGCATATCCACATAAACTTGTTGTATCACCATTTCATGTTTACTTGAGGCTTGCACTTGAATGTCAGTTTCATTTGAACTTAGTTGTACTGTCTCAAGCTCGAGTTGCTTCAATGTATATTGTTGTTATGTTGCTGCGATTCACTGCTGCTTACGTCTATTGGTCTACACATCCCAATCTACTTGTAGTTTGTTCCACTGCCTTTTCATGTGATGTTTACACTGCTTGTATTTATGTATTCGTGTCCTTTTGGCACTACTGCACTGTGTATGTCCTAGTCTTGTGTCCTTGTACTTCTGTGTAGACTTGTTCGTTAGTGCATACGTTTCGTTTGTTGCCAGACCTTCATATACATGTTGAGTCTTGTTGTCATCATTGGTGCACTGTTAGGTTCATGTGAAGTTCATTTGAATTGTGTTTGTATTGTTGCCATATTGGCATGTTCCTTTGAGTCAGTGAAACTTGTATATGATTGTTAGTGATGCACTGAGTTGTTTTCATGTGTGACTTGAACTTGGTTTGGATTTTTGCTTCTTTGAGTTTGGTAGCTTGTATACTTCATGTATACTTCCAGTTAGAGTTGTGCTTGCCTTTGAGTATCATTTGTTTCAGACCTGTAGCACTTGTTCTGTCCACTGGTTCATTATAGTTTGATTTGAGTTGTAGTGCACTGACTTGAGTTTGAGCCTTTTAGCTCTAGTCTGATACTTGCAGTGTTCAGTTTCATAGTTGCATACATGTTGTATCTTTTGGAGTTTTAGTCGAGGCTGCATATATGTATGAGCTGGTACATGTTTGTATACTTTGACTTGCTTGCTCCTGACCATTTTATTAAACTTTTATATTCGAACTGCACCTGTGTTGAATCCAGCTTTAAAGCTCGGGTTTGACCTTGTGCTGATATTGTGACATTATTTTTATTGCACTTGAGTTGAACCCGACGTTTTGGGTTTGACCTGTGCTCACCTGTCCCTGTAATTTTATCAAGTGCATATATCGTTGTACACGGCCTTGTGGCATATACAGTGATACATTGTGTATGTCACAAGCTGTTCGTGTATGATGAATTCAAAATTAAATGATGACGGACAACCCAAATAACTGAGGCAAATATTATTTTCAAAATCCACGTTTTATTTTATACTGCAAAAATATTTTATTTTCAATTTTACTGCGTCAATGTATATTTTCGCAGATTGCTCAAAAGATGGATTCACATCGGAATGAAGTTGAAGGTAAATATGAGTTGAGTGAATGAGTGACATGTAGTGAGGTCAAATGTAAATTAGAAATTATGATGTAATCAAAATTGTGTTATAATTGAAGTTGTGTATATATATAGTGAGAGCTTGAAATTTGTACCATTCAAAAATTATAATAAATATTTATTTGAATAAAATATCTGTTTGAATTCAAATTCTATGTTATTTATTTTATTCATCAAATATTTATTTAATCTGTGAAAATAAAATAGTATATTAACAAATACATTTAAATGAATATATATATATATATATATATATGTTTATTATCATCATACAAAAATCATATAATCGCATATTCAACAATCTCCCCCTTTTGATGACAACAAACATATATTAAAGATTTTGAATATGTTAAATGTATTTGATCATTGATATACTCTAATTGCTCCCCCTATTTAAATGCTTCCTCTTTACACAAAGCTCCTCCTTCATATATGCATACAATTAAAAATATGCAAATGAGCCTAGATGCAAATAGAAAATATTTGACATTTGCTTGATTTTATTTGACAAAATCTTAACTTTTCTCTCCCCCTTTTGTTATCAGCAAAAGAGTAATAGTGCTTGAAAAAATAGAGATAAAGTGATCGATATTAATCCAACATTAAAACTCAATTGAATATAAATATTAAATTTCAATAAAAAATCAAACAAAAATCATAAATACTTTGTTAGGCGCATATTCCACTTTTAGAATGATGGGAATGATGTCATCATATAAAACCATACAGTCGTGTCTATTTGTGGTATATTTATATCAGGAATTTGAATATCTACCAACCATGCATAACCGTTAGGACTTTTAAATGAGATTAGTAGTATTCTAATTTTATTTTAAAAAAATGAATTCAAGTATCTTCTAACCACGCATAACCGTGAGGACTTTTAAATGGAATTAGAATCAACTTGTTTATTTATCAATTTTGATATGCGTTCCATACATGCATAACCGTGAGGACTTTTAAATGAGCATGGAAGCACATAACAAATTCCAAGTAATTCACCCATGCATAACCGTGAGGACTAAATGAGAGTGAACACTTTGGATTATTTATTTTTATTTTTATTAAAAAATGTAAAATGAAAAACAAATGATTCCTTTTTAAAGTACCACATATTGACAAACTATATTGAATTTTGATGAGTGATGGTCGCTAGAAATATGATAGAAATGGAGATGGTCATGGAATATTTACCAACAAAAAGTTTTATAACTCTTATTTAAATTTCTAAAGAAATTTACTAACTATACTGTCTTGAGTCATAATATATAATAAATATCAACACTCATCACTTTTTCAATCACTATTTATCTTTTCGATAATCATTAGGAAGTCGAATTAGTCAATGTAGTCATTTAAAATCAAATTCATAAATAATTATAAAATTAATTTATCAAAATGACTAATCTGAAAACATGGTAAAAAATGATTTTCTAGAAGGGGTTATATGAGAAAAATTTATGCTATTTGAAAATTATTTGAAATGAAAAATATGCAGATATTTTCTTTGAAAAATGATGCAGTTACTAACAAATCACGTTCCACTAGTAATTTTTCTATCAACTAGATTACCAGTGTAATCTGCATCTGAATTTCTCTTTCACTCAAAATTATTAGTAATTGAATTTGATAGACCAGACCATGAAGTATGCAACAAAATATCTCAAAATTAATTTTAATAGCCTTTTAAATGACATTCTCTTGAATTTGAATTGAAACCGTGTAAATAATCAAAAAACCATGAATATAGAGTCAGCGTAATTCAAAGACTCTACAGATTTTTATAGTGTTCTTGGCATAAGAATATTATTGGCCAACAATTTTGAATAAGTCAGAATCAAAAATCATCATTATTTCATTATCACATTGTTGGCTGATTTAACTCAGATTAGGGTGCAGATTATCTCATTTAATATATCGTTCAAATAAATATACCATTACCTGTTTTGCCTTTACGATATTTTCTGTTGTTGTCCATTGTGATTATGTCACTTTTATACTAGGCTAAGGAACTTTGCTTTGTCGCTCGTTATGTCCTTGGAACAGCCAGAATCCAAGTAACACTATTGTTGTTCCTTAGCCTGCCACCACACCTACATGATGAAAATTTTTTGTGGCCTATTTTTTTTATAGGTCCATGATTGTTAGTGGCAGAATATTTTGAAAAATAAATTTGTGGAGACCCAAAACTATTTATATATGTGGCACACCGATTTGTTTAATTTTGAGAGATTTTATATTTGTGCCTTTTGGAACCCAAATTGGTATAGTTTTCACGTTTTTGGGTCTATACCAACAATTATTGTGATTGTGTCCATATTTTCTACAAATTGTGCACATAGAATTGACTTGGTTAATTTTGCTTTTAACATTTTCAGATTGATTATATCCAAGTCGTTGTCTAACTGCATTAACAGTTTGCTTCCCTAATAGCATATTCAACGATTTTTCGCTTTTTGAAAATTTATCTAAAGTCGTTGACAATTGTTGGACTTGTGTTTTGAGAGATTCATTTTCGTTCAATAATTGTGTGCACTTTTTAATAATGTTCACTCTCCTAGTGTTTTCACTTTCTTTCGAAATCAGAATTTCATTTTCAAGTGATTTTATATTAATTTCTGATTTTTTAATTTCTTCTTCAAATGTTGGACACTTATCACACTTAGGGATCCTACTTTGATAGGTTTTAACTAATTTGTCAAGTTTTTTATTTAATTCTATCAAAGTGTCTTTTTGCGATTCAAGTTTGGTATACTTCTCCCTAAGTTGTTTCAAAATAGCCCTTTACTTCGTGGAAATATATAAGTAATTCTGAGTGAGTTTTGATACCTCGTTAGGTTCGTCATCGTTGCTATCAGTTATATTACCTTGAAGGCACATATCTGCTTTCTCACTCTCACTGCTAGTACTTTGATTATCTTCATCACTTGTATTCCATCTGGCTGCAAAACTTCTCCTTTTTGATTTCTTTTCAAAGTCGCGTCGATTTTGAGGACAATTGGGCTTGATGTGTCCGGGTTGGTTGCACTTATGACAGATGATCTTCTGTTCTTATGGATTGTCTAGTATTTTGTTTATTTTGCTTTTCAATTTTCGATTTAGAGCAGGATTTCCGTATTTGTAATTCCACCTTTTGAATTTCTTTATTATCAGCTCCAATTATGCCGCTCCATCATCATCATCATCACCATCACTTTCTGTTGTTCCTTTAAGAGCTATTGATTTCTTTCGAGTGTCACCTCCTTCACGCTCTTCCTTGAATTTTATTTGTAGCTCATAAGTGGTGATATTTCTGATGAGTTCTTCAACTTTCATTTATTTTAAATCTTTTGGTTCTTAAATGGAAGTCACTTTGGCTTCAAAACTTCATGGAAGGACTCTGAGGATTTTTCGGACTATCTCCAACTCTGTGTATGATTTTCCGAGAGCTTTTGATTTGTATACGATATTGGAAAGTCGTCCATACATCTCTTTGACATTTTCTTCCTTCGCCATTGTGAAGTTCTCGTATTCGCTGCTTAGCATGGCAAGGCAAGATTCTTTGACTTAAGATGTTCCTTCCTGAGTCACTTATAGCGTGTGCCATATTTCCTGCGCAGTTAGACAATGTGAGACACAATTAAATTCAAATTGATCCAATGAACAGATAATAGAATTCATAGCTTTAGCATTAGAACTTTGTAATTTATTTCCTAGTTATGTCCATTGATCCTTTGGTTTCTCTATTTTCTGATTATCTACAATTATAGTTGGTGCTCTATAACCTGTCTCAACAATATTCCAAGCGTCAACGGTTTTCAGAAAAATTTTCATTCTATTTTTCCAGTAGGCGTATTCACCATTAAACATTGGTGGTCTAACTATGGACTGACCCTCAGCAAAAGCATTATTAAAAGAAGCCATTTTAAAAATTCAACTTTTTAGAAAAAAAATTGATTTTTGAAAATTTTTTAAAAAACAAAAAAACTGACTTCTATTCCTTGCTCTGATACCACTTGTAGGATCGATTTTACCCTAGAGGGGTGAATAGGGTGATACTAATAATTATAAAATTACTGCAGAAGCTTATAAAATTATTTCAACACAGATAAATCAAAATTATAGCAGCATAGATAATAGCAGAATAATAAATACAGAAATAGAACGACACAGAATTTACCCAGCTTCGGCAAAACCCTGCCTACGTGCTACCCCCAAGGTTTCTACTAGAAATTAAGTAGTCACACGCTAACACACATAAACTCGTGACACCTGCTACTGACTAACCTAACTCTACGCTCAAAAGCCTGCCACAACTCAGCCACTGAGTTGCAAATTCTCAAACTACGCCACGTAGTTTGTCCCCAAGTCACACGACTAGTAAATACAATTGTTTAAAGAAGAATATACAAAATTTAAAAAACAATTTAAAACAAAACCCTAATTTTAAATATTAAATCACAACTAAAAACAAGGCCAGCCCTTTTCTTCTTTTTATTGTTATGTTGGCCCGTTCTTTCCTCTTTGTTCCATATAATGGTGGCTCGTTGCTTCTTCCTTATTCGATTTTCTCTGATGAATTAGGGATTTGGATAAAATCGATGAAGCCGATAAGTAGTTGGTCGATTACAATTGCTATTTATCTGTCTTGCTTCGGCAGTCGACTCCTTCTTCAATTCGAACACGGCTCCTCGATTTGATCGAGTTCGACTTTGACTCTGGTATGTAATTTATGCCTTTTTCCCTCCTAGTAGAATGCTTGAACTCGATTGTATGATTTGCCGACGATGTTATAAACCCTTGCTTTTCGTTCGTATACATTTATTTGAATTTGTCAATTTTTTATCTCGGCCATTCGATTTTGTTTTGATGTGTATGATTTCTCTGACTTTGTCAATTTCGTATAATTTGATGATGGCTTGTTCATCATGGCTTCGAATTTTCCATGCTCGATTCTTGACCACCACGTCTCCGACTTGTTCATCATCGACACTGACTTGGTTCGATGTTGACTTCGCTTTTGATTTGACCTGTAGTTATCTTCGACTGCAAACTTGATTTTGTGATGTTGATCTTGTTCGACTTTTGCCATACTATTCACTGCATATGCTGTTTACTTTGTTATCGAGTTGCACAACTTGCATATCCACATAAACTTGCTGTATCACCATTTCATGTTTACTTGAGGCTTGCACTTGAATGTCAGTTTCATTTGAACTTAGTTGTACTGTCTCAAGCTCGAGTTGCTTCAATGTATATTGTTGTTGTGTTGCTGCCATTCACAGCTGCTTACATCTATTGGTCTGCACATCCCTATCTACTTGTAGTTTGTACCACTGCCTGTTCATGGTGATGTTTACACTGCTTGTATATATGTATTTTTGTCCTTTTGGCACTACTGCACTGTGTATGTCCTAGTCTTGTGTCTTTGTACTTCTGTGTAGACTTGTTTGCTGGTGCATACGTTTCGTTTGTTGCCAGACCTTCATATACATGTTGAGTCTTGTTGTCATCACTGGTGCACTGTTTGGTTCATGTGAAGTTCATTTGAATTGTGTTTGTATTGTTGCTATATTGGCTTGTTCCTTCAAGTCAGTGAAACTTGTATATGATTGTTAGTGCTGCACTGAGTTGTTTTCATGCATGACTTGAACTTGGTTTGGATTTTTGCTTCTTTGAGTTTGGTAGCTTGTATACTTCATGTGTACTTCCAGTTAGAGTTGTACTTGCCTTTGAGTTTCATTTGTTTCAGACCTGTAGCACTTGTTCTATCCATTGGTTCATTATAGTTTGATTTGAGTTGTTGTGCAATGACTTGAGTTTGAGCCTTTTAGCTCTAGTCTGATACTTGCAGTGTTCAGTTTCACAGTTGCATACATGTTGTATCTTTTGGAGTTTTAGTCGAGGCTGCATATATGTATGAGCTGTTACATGTTTGTATACTTTGACTGGCTTGCTCCTGACCATTTTATTAAACTTGTATATTCGAACTGCACCTGTGTTGAATCCAACTTTAAAGCTCGGGTTTGACCTTGTGCTGATATTGTGACATTATTTTTATTGCACTTGAGTTGAACCCGATGTTTTGGGTTTGACCTGTGCTCACCTGTCCCTGTAATTTTATCAAGTGTATATATCGTTGTACACGGCCTTGTGGCATATACAGTGATACACTGTGTATGTCACAAGCTGTTCATGTACGATGAATTCAAAATTAAATGATGACGAACAACCCAAATAACTGAGGCAAATATTATTTTCAAAATCCACATTTTATTTTATACTGCAAAAATATTTTATTTTCAATTTTACTGCGTCAATGTATATTTTCGCAGATTGCTCAAAAGCTGGATTCACATTGGAATGAAGTTGAAGATAAATACGAGTTGAGTGAATGAGTGACATGTAGTGAGGTCAAATGTAAATTAGAAATTGTGATGTAATCAAAATTTTATTGTAGTTGAAGTTGTGTATATATATAGTGAGAGCTTGAAATTTGTACTATTCAAAAATTGTAATAAATATTTGTTTGAATAAAATATCTATTTGAATTCAAATTCTGTGTTATTTATTTTATTCATCAAATATTTATTTAATATGTGAAAATAAAATAGTATATTAACAAATACATTTAAATGAATATATATATGTTTATTATCATCAAACAAAAATCATATAATCGCATAAAATACTCCAGAGACTTTGACTTTAAGCTGACTACAGTTGACCATGATACTAACCTCATATAATTAAGGAGATGAATCCTTTCTTTTTTTGAATAGTGTTTCACTTCCAACGCTTCCACTCGACCCAACTATAGCCGTTCAATGGACACTGTGCCATGATTTAACTATAATCACAGTGGAGCTTCCACATTGAAGATCAACAGTATTCTCAAGTCAAGAGAACTTTTATTCGATGAAAAATTGAAAATTCAAAAAACGAATTCTAGTCACCTTTTCGATTTTTCTTCGAACTAATTATATTTTTAAACAAATATTGAATCTATTTCACCATAATTATTTATTATTTAAAAGAATTTGATTTTAATTATAAAACCTATTATTTGAATATTTAGAATTAATTAAATATTCGCAAATCAAAGTGGTGAAATTCCAGGTCGTTATAATTTACACCCAATTTTTAAATTATATTCTCTTTGAATTATTTAACACTTCAATTTCAAAAGGGAAAAATAGGTTAAATTGACCATAGATTATCTAATTCTAATAATTAATTAAATTCAAGTATACCAATATGAAGAAAAATTAAAATTCCAGCAATTACAAAGACTGATATTTACTTAAGGAAATTATATAGTTTTATTGTTTTAGGGTTTTGCATTGATAGAATTTCCCAAGTCATATATCATATCCAAATAGGTACAACACAAAGAATGGGAAAAGGTGAAATTCCACTCATAGAAGCTTCCTTTGTTAAAGGCTTAGATATGAATTAAACTACTTTTAAACCTCCAATAGATCTCCCCCCTTTTAATATACAAAAATAGATTGTATATAGATATAGCTTTCAGAACATAGAAATAAGGAAGATTGGAGATTGAATTTGAAATAGAGATTAGGATTTAAAATTACTTACCTATAGTTTACTGTATTCTAAAACCATAGGAGAAATGTTTTTTATAGAGTCTCGGCGTAGTTACAATATTTTCTGTGGAAAATGGAAGAATCTTTGGGGAGGTAGGAAGAAACTAGGGCCACTAGATAGAGACCAAACGAATCCAAGCCGTTCGGCCAACTCATTTTTGAGCCAAACTAACAAAATCGATCGAACATTATCATTAGGGTGGTCGACTGCCAGCAGTCGACTGGCCTCCTTTCAGCCAACGACTTCTGATTTTTCCATTTTCATTCGATTTATTACCCTTTTTAGTTCCAATTAAATCACCGTATGGAGAATGAGTTCTCCTAAGGGTATCTCAAACTATAAGAAATCGCGAAGCTTTTATATACTTTCTGAGTCAAATAGGCTAAGTTATCGATATTGGACAATCCACTATATGGTGTAAGTATATAGTTTGCATATAGAAAATCAAACATCATATACTTATCACATTTAACAATGAAATCAGACAAGTTAGAGAACTACCCTTGCCTTGGCATACATTCTTACACCCTCACAGATAGAAATAGGCTTTCTTACCTTGAAATTTATTGTCAAGTATAAGATGAAGTACCTTTCATATACATAATTAATCATGACTTATCTATAGAAATTAACCCTCTTATACCTACCATGTTTCTGACATTTCGGCCTCTCTATCCCTTGGCCAAAATCGTAACCAGATAAGTCAGGGCATTGGTTTCACCTGACCTTGCCTTAGTTAAAGCGCTCTGATTCTAGATCTCACAGATAGATGAAAGCATACTCATCGGCTATTAGTGCTAAATATAAATGACATACTTTCCATAAATGTGTTAATATTTCAGCACTACTTATCATATTTATTTTATATTACTTAATGACATCGACAAAGAAATCTCTCGCATAAAACAAAATCCTTCTAAAACAATTGAAAAGCAAACTCCGTTAACTTATTTCTAGTCTTTGATATCAAACTAGTTATTGGAACATTTTTCCCAAATCATTTATTTAAACCAAAGCTTGATTTCAAAAGACAAAATCATTTTATCATATAAAGTAAACAACTTATTTAATAACAAAGGGTTATAAAGCAAACTTTATTTTCAATTTCTCGATACCATAAACTATAAAAAGAATGTTATAATCCATAATATCTTTCTTTTTCCTAAAAACGTTAATTACAACAACAGTGGAAATCCAAACTTTCTTCTCACTAAAAAAAATATTTGAAACAGTTTCCACCATTGAAAATCTTCATTCAAAACTCACTTAAAATTCACCACTTTTGAAAAAGAAATCGATTTTGGAAAAAAGGGGTTTCCTTTTTATAAAATAAACCCTTACTTCGACATTTAAAAAAAATCCTTTTAGAAATATATTTAAATTCCAAACCACCTTTAAAAATACTTGTATAACATCTGTAAACCACATATGAAAGGAATTTGCAAAATATCTAAAGTAGATAACTCTTTTACTTAACTTATATCATATATTTCCAAAGTGCATCCATAGCGACTATCACTATATGGACCGTAACTTTTTAAAAATTTGTTTAGTAAATCTAATACCCTTTAAACTTCAATTTCTTTCCATATGCAAAACCAGTCTAACAAAATGTTTGCACCAAATGTTGGCACAAACACCCAATAAAAGTTTTTTGGAGGAATAAAAGAAGAATATAAAAAGAAAACAGAGGGAATACACAATTAAATAGCAGAAAATCAATGCAATAACATGAACATAACGATTTATAGTGGTTTGGCTTGTTGGCCTACGTCCACTTTGAATAGATAGCTTTATTAACCACTTTGTAAAATGAGCACAATAGGGATCAGATGAAAATCCTTAGTTGCAATAGAGCACAAAGTAACTAGTAGTGTAGAAGTCCCAAAAATGAACAACAAAACCTGTATTTATAGAGGAAGACGATGAAGTATCTCCCTGAAAATCGGTAGAAAAATCTCCAAAACCATATGGACCCATAAGAGGGATCAGTTGTTTCATTAAGTAGAGGAGGGATCGGGTGGAATGTTAATGAATTATGAATGCAACTAAGTGGAGAGATCAGTTGTTTTTCTTTGTAATAGGGATAAGCTGTAGGCTTTGCAATAGGGATCGGTTGTTTTTCTTTGCAACAGGGATCAGTTGTTTTTACATAAAGGGATTGGCTATGGGAACTTAGCCGATTCTAATCTTTGAACTAAACTTAAACACTTTAATAAACCAATCCAAATTCACTTACATGAACAACTAGAACCAATCCAATCTTAGCGAACTTGAACATACGATGATAAGGAACAACATGAATTACTTATAAAACTTTGAACTTGAAATTGAATAAATAAACTGACGGGAGTTAGAATATGGACTAAAGCTTAACATATGGATTTTAATAATGGTCTTCACACTTTGATATGTCGATGGTCGATCCCAAAGCCTATACAACTAATCAGTCAAAATTCCAGTTGAGATGGTCAGCGATAACGGTCACTCATGTCAGTATTCAAAGTTACATCATTTACTTTTTCTTTTAATTTTGAATTGTTTATCTCTGCACTGCACAACACTACACCATACAGGTTTACACTTAGCACGAGGGGGGGGGGGAGGGAGGGGAGAGGGGGGCAGGTAAAATTTTCTACTCTCAATTATCTACCGAGTTGAGTTAATATGGGCCAAAGGTTCAGAGCGGTTAGCGGCAATGCCTTTTGGACAACCTTCACAAACCAGCAATGCTAGAGCCGAGTCAAGTTCTGCAACTGTATCTAGTAGACGCTCCCTTGATCGTTAAATTGAGCAACCAGAGGTTTTCAGCTCATTGGTCGACCTTTTCTCTTATGTTCCCATCCTTCCGGCGGAGCATATAAGTCATATCCCCAACGCTGTAGAAGCACTGTATTTCTAGATAATTCAACGAATTCCCAAGTCCCCAGGATGGTGAGACCGCTCTTTGTAGACTAATGCTCTAAACATAGGATCTTGTTTGGAGATGTCCTAGTTCCAACGGTGAATGATGGGGCCCATCTGCCCTCGGAGGGATATACGACATGCAATAAATTCATGTGCTAGGCTGGATGCGTGTTGCCTTTCAATTCTTTTATTCGAGAAATGCAAAATTATATCGGGATAGCTCCTTCTCAGCTGCATCCAAACAACTATGCTTTTCTCCATGGCACTTTCTTGTTATTTATGGATGTTCTGTTCTTCTCGCCATCTTCTAAGCACATCAAGTTTATTTACAACTTCAAACGATGGACAAGAAGCCTTTCTTACACTTTTCTTGGGCCTTTACCCAACTATCAAGTTCTAACTGGTGCATGGAACAAGTACAACATTTTTAAATAGAATGGTTTTATGTTCGTTTTCCACCTAGCTTCACGAGGCGATGGTTGGAAGGACGTAAGTACTGGTTTCACTTGATTCTAATATTCTTTAGCCCAAGTCATATCCTAAACTAACTAATACTTTGAAAATTTACAGGTGTCCACCCACGTCCCGAAGGAGACATGTTCTCAATGGAGGTTTCTACAATTCGTGCCATACCAGTAGAGGACAGGGACATGAGATCCCTAGTAACCGATGAATGGTTATCTCTGTTCGGGCTATTAGAGGAACGTCGTAGCATCGGGCATTCAGGAAGCGCTGCACCACTAAGAAACATGGTGGAATAAGAAGGCGACACCAATAGCCCTGTCGTGTCCCCAGTCGATGGAGCTCGGGACAACGCCGAAGAGGGTGAAATTAGAGGCGATGAAGCCAACAAGCCTGGCGATGCTAACGTTGGTTTGGGTAATGCGCCTGCGGTCGAACCATTACAAGGAACGCAATCTCACATGCCCATAAAAGGAAAAAAGCTTCTTACAAACTCCGTAGTTGAAAAACTTCCAAAGAGTCTGAGTTCATCATCACCTCAGTTGATGAAGAGTCTTCTTCTAAACATTAAGAATTTTTTTGATGGAAGGGTTCTCGAAACTCCCAATCCCTGATAATATCATGACTTATTGCTTCCCCAAAATCAATATTCGAGGGCTCAATTTCTCCCACCAGGAGTGATGTCACGACCCGAAATCCAGCGTCTGAAAATCGACATCAAATACCTCACTTGTAATCGAATGCCGGAGATTCAAACATCGGACTCCAGTTCGGCGGAGCTTATAACAACATTAGATGAATACAACACAGCAGAAACAAAAGATGATTACATTGATCACAACATTTATACAACATCATTACAATAATTGAACACCATCATTAGAGCAGAATGTATATGATACAACAACAAAATATATCGCCAAAGCGGAAAAGACAGCATAACAACTGAATAACACCAATAGAGCCTCCAAAAAGAGAGAGAGCGAGAATCCAACATAAGCACCTTCAAGCCAAACTTCAAAGCTTCCAAAAGACTTCCAACCCAGAAGCTTCCAAAATCCAGCAGCTTCCAAACCAAAGACTCCAAAAGACTTCTAGATCCAAATCTGAACTAGCTCCAGAACACGGATAACCTGACTCTAGGCTGTCCGTGTGGAAAATTATGGGCACCCAGAGTTTAGGAAGGAAACAATAAACTCCGGGTGCGTCATGGGACTGGTATGAGTAAACAAAAATAGTTGTTTGTACAAAAACAATTTATAAAAAGAAATCTGTTATGCTTTTTTTGGAAAATGAAACAACTATAAGGCCTCCCGCCACACACACAATGCAATCGCACACTTGGAGGAGATTTCTCCTTATGATAGTCGAACATGTTTGATACGAGAAAAATGCTTTTGATATTATTATTATTAGGGCATAGTGTAGAAAACATTTCGAAAGTATAATATAAATCTTAGCCAGCATACTACCATTATAGTATACCTACTGTAGCTACCATGTTTAATGGTAGGTTACCACCATGCTACATGGAAGGAACTTCCATCCCGAATGGGTACGCCTCTGAAAGGACGCCTCGAGAACGTAACCGGATCTCTACCAACACAAGGCCGGGTTACCTCAGTAACTAGGTAACTAACTGTCACGAGTATACCATCCCCCGGTCGTAACCGACCTTTATCCGAGGCCCCAACAACAACAACCAACAACAACATAAGTTAAGTATCTGGGCTCCATACCAGAATACCAATTTTTATCCAAAAGGAAATGCACATACCCTAAGGGGCACGACCCCCATAACCTTGTCGCATCCTTAATATTTCGACCATTTCCGAGGTGTGAGGTTCGATGAAGTCTCGTCCCACAAAGCTACGCTTTTCACAAAAGCCATGCTTCGATCAACAAATAATCAGCACTTAGCATGCCACACTACCAAGTTGGGAATATATCACTAATAACCATCAACTACATAACCTCTGAGCTCGTATATCTCAGAGAGGGGTGTTAAGCTAAGAGAATAAATTATCCACCACCAAACAAAAATGTATTTGATAGAAATCAGCTTTACATCTCAAAGTGTAACGTCAGACATACATTCATACAAGTCTATCCTGGGTCTGAATGGAACCGAAGGCACTTCGTCCAATAAAGGAAGAAGCCCTTGCAAATCCGGGTATCCACAATCCCGACCGGACTCCCCACCACATATGGAGATCTCTATACCGGAGCAACTCAGTGCAGAGACAATCGACAGTTAATCCTTTCGTTCTCAAAAATACCCGGTCTTCAATCACCGTCTTCAAATGCACTCCCATTTCGTCGTATCATTATTCGAAATGGGTTTTATGACTTAATGTCCTCTCTCGGCTTAACCGAATAAGAAGCGCTTATTTTTAAAAACATGTGGATACATAAGTCACAACAAATTTCCATTTATAATCTTCTAAACAAAAGGTTCACCATTAAGATTCGATGTGGGTTTCGGATAACCATTTGGAATCCGACTCCCTGTCGCTTCGAAATTCAAATACCGTTTTAAAGGCCAACAATTTTACTTCAATTCAGAAGTTCACAATCACACAGCAATATATCACAGATGTCACGGCTCAAACAAAGCAATTCATATAAGTATCACATATCAGATATATCAACTAAATCAAGGTATTCAATAATAATCCAATTATTCATAAGCAAGATTAATTAATCGTGTGATTATAATTAATTAATCACATAATTACTTTCATTAATTATTATTGATTAATTATTAATTATCCTTAATTATTAGTTAACCTTTAATCATTATTTAATTAACCTTAATTATTAATTAATTAACCTTTATTTAGTCTTTAATCAAGTAATTATCCTTTAAGTACTTATCCTTTAATTACTTTCATTAATTAATTCTTCTTAAATTACTTTCATTAATTAATAAATCTTTAATTACTTAAGATTTTAATCAATTAAAAGATAAACCATTTATCTTTATTATTTTAATTATCATTTAATCCTTATTTAATAACCTTTTGAAATAAATCATAATTAACACATTAATTAGCTTAAAACCTTTAGGTTGGATTTATGATTTGAAAACATTTCATTTTCTTAATTAACTCCTTAGTTTCATTATTAAGTTTATTTAAAATGGACTTTTAAAATAAAGGTTTATATATATATATATATATATATATATATATATATAGTAAAACACTTTCAAACTTGATTAATTTAAAAATAATTTATTTTCAAACCTTTAATTAATACCAAACTTAAATAAACTCATTTTATATTAAAGAATTTGTTAAGAAAGTATTTTTTAAAACTTGACTTAGTTTAAAATTTTCAAACTTGTTATATTCTTTTATTCAAAACTTGCTATCTCAACAAAACCCGAGCCAAATTTAAAAATGCTAGAGCCAAGCCCTGGGCAACTCGCTCCCCCATTTTCTTCGAGACAAACTCGTTCGACTTCAGTTCGACCCCGAGGCAAAAATTTTCTTCCAAATCCATAACGAACCTAGATACAAAACTTCCTCATGCACGTGCACCAGAGCTCCGACGAACTCCAGTCGACCTTGTCGCCTTCCATAAGTCTACGATCATCTACTCAATATCTTATACCACCCAGATCGACGAACCAACGACGAACTTGAGATCGAGATAACCAGCACCCATCTAAACCAAAATAATCGACAAAGAAATGCCTCGACCCGCTGCCTCAAGCCACCAGGCACCACGAAACTCCGACCAAAGCTCCTCCTAACTACTACACTTCGATTTCCACCGGTGCGATCAACTCCGGCTCACTAACGAAGCTGCAGCAACTCTATATCCGACCATCACCAAAAACTAGGTTTAAACCCTAAAACCTCGCCGTGCCATCACCACGATGATCGAAAAAAATCTTCAGTCATTTTTCCCGAGCTCGACAACCTCCCAGACACCTCCAAAAGCAACCCCGATCACCCATCTTGCTCCGATCGCCGTGAATTTCCAAAACTCATTTCATGTTCAACCCCAAATTCCCCAATTGATACGAAACTAAAATTCTTGATTCAACTCTTAATATTCATGGTTGATGAAGACGAACAGGTTGGTGTAGGTGAATCATTAAATTAAGAGATTCAAATTTAACATGTTTTTAAAGTTCTTCATTGTATATTTAAAGTTGCAGATAAACCTAAACCAATTATTCTCAATTTTTTTTTTTAAATTTAGGTCTTGATTTTACAAACATGTTTGATTTAGATCGTAGAGCCTAACAAGAATCATAGGAAGATAATTTGGATTTCGAACAGGTTTAAATATTGGAAACCTGGAACAGAGATGAAGATGCCTGGACAACAGACATGCACAAAATCTTTTACATGTATACATAAACATACACGCATATTTAGATACATGCAATCACTTCTTACAACATTATATTTATCATTTATCACACGCATCAAGATTCAACCCAAATTCAAGCTTTAAAACCATAGTTTACTCACCTTTTAAAGAAGAACAGAGAGCTTTTTTAAAACCTGGAAGTTGTTTTGACTTGAAAATCTGGAAATTGTATTTGACTTTCTTTTGAACTTTGATCTGTAATTTGATTTGTATTTGCTTGATTACTGAGTTGAATCTTTAAACTGTTTTGCACTTGTCTTAGTTCCTTTCTGGTTTGAAATTTTGAAAGATTGTTTGTTGTAAATCCTTTATCTCTTGTTTATAGTTTTCTATTTTGTTTTTCTTTGTTTTCTGGTTTTGTTTTTTATTTGCTCAGATTTTTGAAAGTGAAGATAAAAGAAAAATGAGATAGAAGTAGAATAGATATATACAGCTTGATTTTTATTATTTCTAAAAATAAAAGAAAAATAGAAAATTTTGACACTTGTTAACACATATGTTAACACTTGTTAATTCTTATGTTAAATTGATTAAACTTGTTAATTTATGTGTTAAAAATTTAACACTTGTCTTTTTGCATGAGAATATGTTTTTATATAATTTTTAATTATATTTTTCTATTTTTTCTCTTTTATAAATACATTTTCTTTGTTATATATATGTATAATTTAAAAAGAAAATGATTTAAAACTAATTAATACATTAATAAAATCACATAAATATTATCTTTAAATCCAAATATTTTTAAGATTTTTTATTTTGAATTTCAAATTCAAATTACAATCTATTCATAACTTATATATATATATATATATATATATATATATATATATATATATATATAAATCAACTCTTATCTTATTTGTTTTGAAAATTCAAATTAATTCATAATTAAATTCTAAAAAAATTAAATTAATTATCAAAATTAAATTTGGTTTAAAAATGGATCGTTACAAGTGATGACAACATTCCTTCCGCTAGCAATAGGGAGACTTTTATGAGCAAGGCTGCACCAACTGGTCCGTCGGGGGGACACTAGGACACCGACAACCACGCCCACTTCACTGCATGATTTTCATCCATCTTTTGTTCAATAGCCACTTATACACTCTTGTTTGGTTTGCAGGTGCAATGTTTAAATCCCATGCTTTCAATCGCTTGAGGAGCTCATCAACACAGTACGGATCCAGTCAAGGTCCAGAATCGGGTAGCCATAGAGAGAGAGAAGACAGCCGGGAAAGAAGTGATCGTTCAAAAGAGTTCTTCAAGTTCCTCAACATGGCGGGCTGGAATATTTTTCTCCTTTTGTAATGTACCTTTTTCCAAAGCAAACATGCCACTGCGATTGAGGGCGGCATCTTGTTCCATATTATGAAACGCTTCCAAACGACTAACCGCCTTAAAAGAAAGCTGGGTTTGAAACCCAAAGTCAAGTTCAGAAACCATTTCAAAACACTTTATAAAACAAGGCAATAAACCACCTTAAAAGAAAGCGTAGGATTTCAATATCGCAAAACCAACACCAAGAAGGTTGACTATAACTATGCAACATTCACTTTCCCCAACACAAATATTTACATAAACAAGAATATATGTAAATGAAAATTAAGAAGTTAAGGAATCCTTTAGGACTTCTCTACACATTTCTATTCTTCCAAGTGCTTCCATAGCAGCCTATTCGCTTAGAATACTACGACTTCCTTTTGCTTTAGTCCCCTGCAAGACAGTGGTTATTTATGCCATCTGCTTTTAAGCGGGAATAAAACCCAAATAACAACATATAAGAAATACAAAACGACCAGAGCTAGTAATTATTTTTACAACAATTTTCACAATATTAATATGACTTTTAAAGTTAGAATTCTCACTTTTAATTATAACCAAACCCTACCAAAAGAAACCACTTCCCTTCCTTAACCAAGCAAGCACCTAAATCCTTCCTACTATCACCTTCACTTGCATAGAAACTCATGATCAAGCCCTCTTAGCCCCTTAATTGTGCTCAGCCCTATGGGTTTTTCGACATTTAGGCTCCAAAGCTTCGACCTTTGACTTGCAAGATGTTTTAGTAATTATGTTTAAAGAGATATACCAGAGTATTTTTTGATTTGGGGTAGGTTTGAGGTAGAAGAATGTAGAAAGAAGAGAGAAGAAGATGGGAAAGAGAGAAAAGTTATAAAATGAAGTCAAGATGCAAAAGTGAATGGAAGTTGCTTCTTTTGTAGAAATGAAAAAGTGGAAAATTACATCCACCGCCTCTTAGCCAAAAGACCGCTCTACCCCTCCACTACTCTTCCATGCTAGGCTTCCTCCATGTGCCAAAGTATAAGAAGCAATATGCACATCTTTTCTTTGTACTATTGCACGTAATTCCATATATAAAAGTCCTCTTTCCTTAATTAATAAGCAAAAGTCACATCACTTAATTTAGTTGTTACTTTTAATTTTCTAATGATAATTAGAGTTAATTAATTCCTTTATTAGCAAATAGGAAATGTTATTGAATGTGTATATATGTGTACACAAGTATGCAACAACGTTTCAACAAATTTCATTCGATGAAAAGTCGAATATCCAAAAAATGATTTTCGGTCACATTTTCAATTTTTCTTCGAACTATTTATTTATGTAAACAAATTTTCAAAATGAATTCACCATCATTATTTAAAAGAGGGCTATTTGATCATTAAAACCTATTAATTTATCAAATAATCACAAATCAAAGAGATAAAATTCCTAATCGTTAATTCCTTCCCCCT
Organism: Allium cepa; assembly: GCA_030765085.1. Lineage (NCBI taxonomy): Eukaryota > Viridiplantae > Streptophyta > Magnoliopsida > Asparagales > Amaryllidaceae > Allium > Allium cepa. The sequence continues at coordinate 133,238,131 of CM060934.1, forward strand.
TAAAAGAATTTTGACCTCGAAATTTCATCATAAACAAACAATGTAGAAACAGGCCATGCTAATTCTTAACATTTCCCCAAAATATTAAATGACTAGCAAACAAATTTAGAGTTTTTCTAGGTTTATGTAGCAACTCGGGATTTTCTACCCTCAAAAATTGACACTAATACGTCCGCTGTATTACGTGCCAAGCGATCGAATGTCGGAAAACTCGATTGTTAGGGGAAAAGAAAGAAGGAAGAAGGAAGAAGAAAGAAGAGAGAATGAAAACAAACAACATGGAATCTCACAGCTCACAGTGGAACGAATAATCTAAAATATATAATAAATCTTTACACAATGAAGAAATGTAATATACATACATCAATCAGAGTATACTATCCTATTTCAGCCCAGACAATTGCTGATAAATACAACAATGAATGCAGCAAAAAAATAACAATATATGCGAATATGTCTCTTGACCTCCAACTCGTCACTTGAAGCTCTAAAGCATCCAAACTAAATCTATAATATGCTCGGTCTGACCTGAGCATTATAATAAAACAACCCCCAAGTCAGTCTAGGAAACCAGGGTAAGAAAACACACGCAACTGGATTCTAAAGTTATAAAAACCTTTGAAATCAAAAGTATCTGGTAAGAGAACGCCACATATAAACACAAATAGGTTTTTAATTTATGATAACCAAACCATTTCATATAAATTCTTTGATATTATAATAGTGTCTAAGATACAAATACTTATTAATCATAGCTGAAATTGTTACATTAATTAAATTCCAATACAATAGGTATACAACTAAAGCCGTAAATGCTTATATTAGAGAATGGATTCCATACAATGACTGGGCTACTTATGTAATGCCCGTCACGGTACACCTTTAGATAAAATAACACCAAGGTCGAACTTATCGACCCCTACCAACACAAAACCGATCAACCTTTTACTGATAGTACCGAATATGACCACCCCTCCATTAATGGGTCCCAAACCGTAAAAATGATAACATCGACTCTAGATAGGGATGAACATACCCTACGTGGGAGTGACCCACTTAGCCCTACTGCATCTCCCATGTTTTAGCTATTCCCGGTTGATGAGACTTGAAGCTACATTTTATCTTTCATATAGCACTTTCCACTTGGAATGCTAAGACTGTCCTCCAGGCAACAATAAAATGTCAGCATTCATCTATACAAGTTCATTTTAAGACTGAACGAAATGCTTGAGAGCTCCATCCACAATTCCATCATCTTCAAGATGTCATCACTTCGAAACACTTAAGTTGGATCGAATGGGTTTTTGGATAACATATCTGATCCCGGTCTCTTCGAAACAACTTTCAATAATTTTCGTTAAACTCAAATCCAGTTCTTTAAGAAATAAACGGTCAAACGTAAGAGCGGAGATCACCTCCGGACCGTTAGTGGACATATTTCCGTATCGTTTGTCCTAGGAGAAAAAAATGATATTTATACGCACAGTATAACATCATCGGAGATGACTGTGCCATACAACTCATGTGTTTCTCCTAGATATTTCCAAAGATACGTTTTGGGTCCGCATTTGACAGTCGATTATTTAACTATCAATAAACACACATCCAACTTAGGGATTTATTTCAAAAGGTAAAACCAATATTGGTTAAGTACATAAGCGACCACTAGCCTCATTGACTAATCTTTTTATTATTAATATCACTTTGTAGTATGTAACATTCCCGAATTTTAACCAAGTTTAATTCGATAATTTAATTTAATTTTGGAATTAAATTGTGAAATTATTTGTGAATTAATTAGAAATTTCCAGAATAAATAAAAATTTTAGATTGTAAATAGAATTTTGGGTTGAAATTTAAAGATAAGTATTTTATAAATAAAATTGGATTCAAAAATAAATGTATTGAAAATAAATTGGATTTGAAAATTTTATAAGAATTTGTTTCTAATTATATTAAAATGCAGTATAATTTGAAAATGATGTTTGAATTTGATAATAAATTTTTCCAAGGAAAATTAAAATGAAACCTTAATATATTTCTTTATGTGTAGTTAAATTTTAAAACTATTTATCTTTAAAAGATTATAATAGAAAGTATAATATAAAGCTATACTTTAAATATTATTTGTAATGTATTTATTGAATAATAGAAATAATAGAAATAATACATATGAAAACACTTGTTATAACAAGTGTAACCAAAATAAAATACATATGTTAACATATGAAAATATAAATGCATAAAGGGTTAAAATGAAAATTTTAAAATAATTTAAATAAAGGATTTAAACATAATTTTTATTACATGTAACAAGCGTAAAACATGAAAAGGAGCAATTGCAAAAGTGTTGGTTTATGAGACAAGTGGCATTGATTTTGTTTAAAATGAATTAAACTTTATATTGAAAAATAAAAACTAAATTACATTTCTTTTCTCATAATCTTCAAATCTGAAATAAGTAAATAAAATAAAAGAAAAAAGATCAAAATCAATAGCAAAACAAAATCATCTCAACCTGAAGCAAATCAGGTTATCAATCCAATTCAAGAACCTAGAAAAGAAAGATGCAAATCAAAATGTAAACAGCAATTCAAAATCTTCAAATGCCTGAAATAAATCTAAATTTGGAAATTAAGTTTCAGTCTTGAAATCTGGGAAAGATGAAGATTCAAACAGCAAGCAAAATCTGAAAGCATCAAATATAAAAGTCAGGTCAAATTTAAACAGCAAGTTCAAGCATGCGATTCAAAACAGGTTGCAAATGCAATTTGAAAGCCTGGAAATAAGCCTGTAACCAAATACAAGGTCAAGTTTCAAGTCAAATACAACTTCCAGTCCCCTGTCTTCAATCTAAGGTGAACAAACCTTTTGAAACCTCTAGTGTTTGATCCGTGGTTTGAATGTGTGCTTAAGATTTGTTTGAATGAGTGCAGATATGTGTATGAATGTATATATATCCACTGTGCATGTTGATAAATAGGGATATTTATCCCTGTTTGCAAGTTCAGGTTTCCAGTAAACCTGTCCAAAAAGAAAAAAAAATCTAAAACACTGCTTCTAGTTGTTATTAAATTAGAATGTCAAAATGAAATATGTTCAAATTCGTACAAACTTAATTTAAAAGTATGTTTTCAAGATAACTGGGAAGGTTGTTGTTTGGAAGAAGAGAAAACAGCATAAATTCAAATTTTATCAAATTTCCAATCTGCATGGATTCAGGATTCAGGATTCATTTATATCATCCAAAATGATTTCGAGAATAATGATTTTTAAAGTAAAAATCAGAGTTTTTAGTTTCGAATTATGGTCATTTTTGCTAGATGAACAGAATATGGTTTTTTATGAATTTCTGGTGATCGACGCGTGTTTGGATATCGAGATCGTTTGCAGATGTGCTAGATCGATGGTTGAATTCGAGAAAAATGCTAGATCATTTTATAATTCATCATGATTGAAGATTGGAATCGATTTAGGGTTTTAACCCTGCGTTTTGTAGGTTGAAATCGCGAGGCATTTTCTTCGTCGTCATAGCATTTCAGACAATCGGACCTGGAGGATTGGTTTCGTGGTCGTGTACGAAGCTTTCTGCTTGGTGGCTCGGGTTCAGGTGGTCAGAAGTGATGGCGTGAGGAAGAAAACTGATGATTTCGAATTACGGCAGAGATGATGATGCTGGGTGATGTGGGTTGTCGAGGCGACAACCAACGATGTGCGGGAGATTACGGCAACGATCGACGTTGCTCAGGCGAAATGTGCACATGCACGACCATGACATTGTATCTGGAACTTTGTTTATTTGGGGAAGAAGATAGGTCTCGGGTTCGTGCTCGTGTAATTCGCGAGATCAACTCGAAGCAGTGAAGTTTTGGTGAGGCCCGAAGTTTTACTCGGGGAAACTAAAGGATTGGCCCGGGTTTGAGAACTTTGTGTAAAACAGATTTTGAGTTTAAAATTCTAATCAATTTTATAAAGTTTAATTGAGTTTTAATGAATTTTGTAAACAAATTCTCTTATATAATTCGTGTTTATTTTTGAATCAATTAAAGGTTTTAAATATAAATTATTTTAAAAATTCATTAAGTTTATAAGGTGTTCAAACATATTTAAAAAACAAATAAATAAATAAATAACCTTTAATATTTAAAGAAATAAATTTAAGATGAAGGGATTGTCTTTTTATTTGAATATTAAGTGATTACTTGATTTAAGATAATTATTTAATGTAAGAAATTTTAAAGATAATTACTAAATCAAAGATTGATTAAAGTTAATTAATTTCATAAATTAGAATAAATTAATTAACTAGAAGATTAATTAATATATAAGTAATTAGAAGTAATTAATTACTTTAAGATAATTACTTAGTTAAAAGTAATTAATTAATGGTTAAAGTTAATTAAGTAATTAGGGGTAATTACTTATTATAATTAATTTAAGATAACTAATTTATAATCAGGGATTAATTAATCAAAGTAATTAATTAAAGGATAATTAATTAAGGGCCAATTAATAAATGTAATTAATTAATGTAAGTTATTAAGGATAATTAATTAAAGAAAAATTAAATAATTAAGGATTAATTATTTAATGATTAAAGATTTACTCATTTGTTAATTAAGGTTGATTAATTAATAATTTAAAGTTAATTAAATTATAGTTGATTAATTAACCTAGATTAGTGATTAATCTGGTTTCAATTAATCAGGTGATCAATTAATCTTCCTTATGGATGACTATATTCTATTAAATGCTGTGAATTGTTTGATACCTCTACTGTGTGATGCTTTGTGATGTGTATTATTTTAATTCAAGCTGTGATGAATGTAATTTATTTTATCTGTAGTGAATGTATATTATTTATCTATGAATCTGTGTACAGAAGATAAGCATTATAAGAATATACCGCTTATCGATAATTGATGTGCTTGAATCTGTGATGATTGATGATGATGCACTACTGTGTAAAAGCCCTGGACTACACCATACACACACAAATATGGATTGCACGAGGAAATTGGTTAAGTCTTAGTTTCTTGAAATAGTTTTAAAAGTTGAATTTTGAATCCAAAAGGTTTTGGAAATGGAATTGGGTTAAATGTAAAAAGCTTTTGAAAAAGAAGTTTTAAAGATAAAAGTTATTTTGAATAACTTAATAAAGTTTTGAAATTTAAATAATTTGATTCAAATTTGAATTCAAAATATGAAATTGAATTCTATGTTTGGAAGCCATGGTTTAAAAATGTTGTACAAGTTTTAAATGTGTTTATATGGGTTTTTAAACCATTTTAAAGGTATTGTTTTGAAATTGAAATTAACTCAACGACTTTAACTTGTATAAATGAAATTGGATTTTTCCAAACGAAAACTATTTGTTTTCAAATAATAAAACCTTTTATATAAGGAAAGAATTCCCAAGTTTGAAATGAAAATAGTTTTCTAATTATGAATGAATCTTTGGAAACGAGTTGAAAGCTATAAGTTAAATCTTTGATTTAAAGATGGGATGAGTTAATCCAAATTGAAATGGAAATTGTTTTGAAATCTGTGAATGAATCTTTGTGAAAATTGGGTGAACTTTGTGAGGTGAATCTTTTTGTTAAAATATTTGAAAATGGTAATTTGTTTAAACCATTTGAAAGAAAAGTTTGAGTTTTAAAATTGTGACTTAACTAAAATCCCATATCCATATGTTTTTAAATATTGCGCTCATTATTCGGTTTAGCTGGGAGAGGATTTTGTGTCATATAACCCATTCTGAATAATGATACGACGTTATGGATAGCATTTGAAGACCGGCGGTGAAGACTGGTTATTTACGAGAACGATAGGATGACCTATTGAATGACTCTGCACTGAGTAGCTACAGTATAGAGATCTCCATATATGATGGGGAGTCTAATCAAGATTGTGAATACCCGGATTGCAATGGCTTCTTTGAAAGTGCCTTCGGTTCTGTTCGAACCCGGAACAGACTTGTATGGATGTGTGTCTGACATTACACTGTGAGATGTAAAACCAGTTTCTATCAAATACATTTCTGTTTGGTGGCGAAGCTTTATTCTCTTAGCTTAACACCCTTCTCTAAGACGTACGAGCTTAGAGGTTATGAAGTTGATGGTTACTAGTGATACATTCCCAATTTGGTAATATGGCACACGAAGTGCTACTGATCATTTGTTGATCAAAGCATGGCTTTGTGAAAAAGCATAGCTTTGTGGACGAGACTGCATCAGGACCTCACACCCCGAAAATGGTCGAAACAGGAAAGATGCGGCAAGGTTGCAGGGGTCGCGCCCCTAGGGTATGTCCATTCCTTCTGGAAAAGGGTGGTATCATGGTATGGTGCCCAGATACTTAACTCACGTGGACACTGTATATTTGTTACCATGTGATGTTGCTTTATGGCTGAGGATCCTCGGATAAAGGTCGCAAACGACCAGGGGTGGCATATCTTCGGTTTTACTCCCGTGAAGGGAGTAAACCGGCCTTGTGTTGGCAGAGAGCTGGGTAAGTTCTCGGGACGTCCCTCCAGAGGCGTACCCATGTGGCAATGGGAAGTTCCTTGGCCTGACCATTTATTGGAAATCCAATCTCCAATACGCGCCTTGTACGGTTTTAGTTGTATAACCTACCATTCACTTATGGTGGTCACCACTGTTTAGATGGTAGCTATAGTAGGTATAGTTCGAAATGTCTATGTTGGCTAAAATTAATATTATACTTTCGAAAGGTTTTCTGCATTATGCACTAACAATAATATCAAAAGGTTTTCGCGTATCAAGCATTTTTGAGTACCATAAGGAGAAATCTCCTCCAATTCTGCGTTTGCATTGTGTGTGTGGCGAGAGGCCTTATGGTAGTTGCATTTTCTAAAGAGAATTGCAGATTTCAAATTTAAATTCTTTTGTTGTTTGTTTTAAAGATAAACTATTTTTGTTTGCTCATACCAGTCCCATGACTGACCCGGAGTTTATTGTTCCCTTTCTAAACTCTGGGTGCCCACAATTTTCTACTTGGGCAGTCTAGAGTTGGGTTTTTCAGATAATCCAATAATAGGTATAGATTCGATATTTTCGAAGTCTTTGGTTCGGTAGCATTTGGAGATCTTTAGCTTTTGGATCTTTGAAGTTTTGGATTCGAAATCGCGTCTGGGATCGCATTTTCCACAAGTTCAGCTTGATGATGGTTTGAGTTTGAAGTCAAGAGCTTTGGAATTGGAGTTTTGGGTTTGGAGTTGCAGTTTTGGATTCTCTTGAAGACTTTGCTAGTGTCGATATATTTTTGCTGTGGGGTTGTGTTGTGTATATTCTCTGATGGTGTTGGGTTGTTGTATCATGATGTATATCACATTGTATCAATGTTATATATCAATGTTATCATCTTTTGTTTCCGCTGTGTTGTTTTTCATCTAATGTTGTTGCAAGCTCCGGCGATACGGATTCAATGTCATTTGTCGGGCATCGAGTTCGGGTCGTCACAAGTGGTATCAGAGCTAAAGGTTGAGTAAGAACTTTAGCTACAGAGTGTAACACATTAGATGGCTTATTAGAGATAGGGTGAAGTGTATCCTAGAATAAGTACAACCAGTGAAAGCAGAAACCCAAATTTCTCAGTCTGTTCTCTTTAACTATTGTTACTCCCTAAGATATCTCGTCTGAATGCCTAAATTGGTTTTCTTACTAACTACATATTGTAAGAATGAGTGGAAGAAGAGGGCGAGGTAGGGGACGGGGAAGTACCACTTCAACTGGTCAAGTCCCTGCAACAATAGATATTCCCACTCAATCTCAACCAATTCTGGCTGATCTATATCGAAGCTTTTCTAGACTTGGTGGAAAGCCATTCACAGGCAAGGAAACCATTATCGAAGCACAAGCCTAGATTCGATCGTGCGTAAGGATTTTCAAAGGACTAAAATTAGAAGATGACCAGATGCGATTGATAGCTTCCTGGAAACTCCAGGAAGAGGCTTTAGCGTGGTGGGAAACAGTTAATGTGGATGACGCGGCGGATGAGTTTACTTGGATTCGTTTCAAGGAAGTGTTTGAGCAGCGATATATGCCGTCTGCTGGTATTTCTAGAATGTACCAGGAGTTTATGGATTTGAAGCAGGGAAATTTATCATTTGAGGAATACTTGAACAAATTCAACGAATTATCTTGATTTGGTCCGGAATTGGTGAAAACACCTTTGAAAAAGAATGAAAAGTTTATTCGAGGAATGAACAAAGAATTCTAGGAGAGGATGACTACTCACGTAAAGGAATCTTTTTCTGAATTAATCGATATGGGTTGTAGATACGACACTCTAGATAAGCAGGAAGTTCCAGAGGAGAAAGGGAATACAAGCAATGTAAATTGGAAAAAAAAGAAGTTCGAGGGAAAGAAACTGAAGAGAGGCAAAGGAAAGAAGAAAAAGGTGAATGATGTTACTTGTCTCAACTGCTTAGAGAAATATCATTACTCGGACAAATGTAAGAACCCCTGGAAGCAAGGAATGAGAGAGCCATTTATGAAGCCGGAACATGAATCTAGGGAATGCTATTACTGCCACAAGCCAGGACATAGGATCAAGGATTTCCCAGCACAGAAGCAAGCTCTAGTAGCGAGGGTGTATGCAATCAAAGATGATTCTTCAACCTTAATGGCTAATAAAGGAAAAGGAATTTTAGAAGGTAACCTTCTCGTTTATAATAAAAAAAATTGAGTTTGTTCGACATGGGAACTACACTTAGTTTTATTCCTTAACAAATCGTAAACGAATTAAATCTTGAATCTGAGATCGTAGTCGAACCTATTTTTGTCTGTTTCATTGGGTTTCGATAAAATCTACGAACGGTTAGTTATTCCTTCGAACTAACCAATACCGTTGTATATTTCGTAGATCTGGATAACCCGAGTACTTCATGAAATGTTGAACGAGTTCGTTTTCGTATCTATTGTTGATATTCTAATTTGGTAAGCCAAATGCAGAATAGATATCCAATTTGATCTGGAAAGATATTTCTTTATCTTCTATCTGTTCTTTGTTGTCTCCCTGGCAAATTTCGAGGACGAAATATTTTTAAGGGGGGAATCTATAACACTCCCAAATTTTAACCAAGTTTAATTTGATAATTTAATTTTGGAATTAAATTGTGAAATTATTTGTGAATTAATTAGAAATTTCCAAAATAAATAAATTTTTTAAATTATAAATAGAATTTTCGGTTGAAATTTAAAGATAACTATTTTATAAATAAAATTGGATTTAAAAATAAATATATTGAAAATGAATTAGATTTGAAAATTTTGTAAGAATTTGTTTCTAATTATTTAAAAATGCAGTATAATTTGAAAATGATGTTTGAATTTGATAATAAATTTTTCCAAGGCTAATTAAAATGAAACTCTAATATATTTATTTATGTGTAGTTAAATTTTAAAACTATTTATCTTTAAAAGATTATAATAGAAAGTATAATATAAAGTTATACTTAAAATATTATTTGTAATGTTAAAATATAGTAAAAGTTTGGAATGTTGTTTAAAAGCTAAAATTTTATAATATACATATGTGTGTTATTATTAAGGTATAATTTGTGTTAAGATTCAAATTAGCTTAAGATTTTATAAAGGAGAATGTATTTGTTGAATAACAGAAATTATATATATGAAAACATTTGTTATAACAAGTGTAAACAAAATAAAATACATATGTTAACATATGAAAATATAAATGCATAAAGGGTTAAAATAAAAATTTAAAATAATGGATTTAAATACAATTTTTGTTACATGTAACAAGTGTAAAATATGAAAAGGAGCAATTGTACAAGTGTTGGTTTATGAGACAAGTGCATTGATTTTGTTTAAAATGAATTAAACTTTATATTGAAAAATAAAAACTAAATTACATTTCTTTTCTCATAATCTTCAAACCTGAAATCAGTAAATAAAAGAAAAGAAAACAAGATCAAAATCAATAGCAAAAAAAATCATCTTAACCTGAAGCAAATCAGGTTATCAATCCAATTCAAGAACCTGGAAAAGCAAGATGCAAATGAAAATGTAAACAGCAATTCAAAATCTTCAAAAGCCTCAAATAAATCTGAATTTGGAAATCAAGTTTTAGTCTTCAAATCTGGGATAGAGGAAGATTAAAACAGCAAGAAAAATCTGAAAGCATCAGAAACAAAAGTAAGATCAAATTTAAACAGCAAGTTCAAGCATGCGATTCAAAATCAGGTTGCAAATGCAAATTGAAAGCCTGGAAATAAGCCTGTAACCAAATACAAGGTCAAGTTTCAAGTCAAATACAACTTCCAGTCCTTTGTCTTCAATCCAAGGTGAGCAAACCTTTTGAAACCTCTAGTGTTTGATCTATGGTTTGAATGTGTGCTTAAGATTTGTTTAAATGAGTGCAGATATGTGTATGAATGTATATATATCCACTGTGCATGTTGATAAACAGGGATATTTTTCCCTGTTTGCAAGTTCAGGTTTCCAAAAAACCTGTCTAAAAAGAAAAAAATCTAAAACACCGCTTCTAGTTGTTATTAAATTAGAATGCCAAAATGAAATATGTTCAAATTAATACTAAATTAATTTTAAAAATATGTTTTCAAGATAACATGGAAGGTTGTTGTCTGGAAGAAGAGAAAACAGAATAAATTCTAATTTTATCAAATTTCCAATCTGCATGGATTCGAGATTCGTTTATATCATCCAAAACGATTTCGAGAATAATGATTTTTAAAGTAAAAATCAAAGTTTTTAGTTCCGAATTATCGTCGTTTTAGCTAGATGAACAGAATATGGTTTTTTATGAATTTGCGGTGATCGACGCGTGTTTGGGTATCGAGATCGTTTCCAGAGGTGCTGGATCGATGGTTGAATTCGAGAAAAATGCTAGATGATTTTATAATTCATCATGATTGAAGATTGGAATCGATTTAGGGTTTTAACCCTGTGGTTTGTTGGTTGAAATCGCGAGGCATTTTCTTCATCGTCACAACGTTTCAGACGATCGGACCTGGGGGGTTGGTTTCGTGGTCGTGTGGCGAAGCTTTCTGTTTGGTGGCTCGGGTTCAGGTGGTCGGAAGTGATGGCGTGAGGAAGAAAACTGATGATCGGTTTTTGGGTTCGGGGGTGTTGGTAGATTCGATTTCGAATCACGACAGAGGTGATGATACTGGGTGATGTGGGTTGTCGAGGCGATCACCAACGACGTGTGGGAGGTTACGGCAATGATCGCCGTTGCTCAGGCGAACTGTGCATGTGCACGGCCATGACATTGTATCTGGAACTTTGTTTATTTGTGGAAGAAGATAGGTCTCGGGTTCATGCTCGTGTAACTCGCGAGATCAACTCGAAGCAGCTCAAGTTTTGGTTGGCCCAAAGTTTTAGTCGGGGAAACTAAGGGATTGGCCTGGGTTTGAGAACTTTGTGTAAAACAGATTTTGAGTTTAAAATTTTAATCTAGTTTTATAAAGTTTAATTAAGTTTTAATGAATTTTGTAAACAAATTCTCTTATGTAATTCATGTATGTTTTTTTTATCAATTAAAGGTTTTCACTATAATTTATTTTAAAATTTTATTAAGTTTAAAAGGTGTTTAAACATATTTTTAAAAAATAAAAAAAATAAAAAACCTTTAATATTTAAAGAAATAAATTTAAGATGAAGGTATTGTCTTTTGATTTGAATCTTAAGTGATTACTTTATTTAAGATAATTATTTAATGTAAGAAATTTTAAAGATAATTACTTAATCAAAGATTGATTAAAGTTAATTAATTTCAAAATTTAGAATAAATTAATTAACTAGAAGATTAATTAATATATAAGTAATTAGAAGTGATTAATTACTTTAAGATAATTACTTAGTTAAAAGTAATTAATGGTTAAAGTTAATTAAGTAATTAGGGGTAATTACTTATGATAATTAATTTAAGATAATTGATTTATAATTAATGATTAATTAATCAAAGTAATTAACTAAAGGATAATTAATTAAGGGCCAATTAATTAATGTAATTAATTAAGGATAATTAATTAAAGAAAAATTAAATAATTAAGGATTAATTATTTAATGATTAAAGATTTACTCATTTATTAATTATTATTAATTAAGGTTGATTAATTAATAATTTAAAGTTAATTAAATTATAATTGACTGATTAAACTGGATTAGTGATTAATCTGGTTTCAATTAATCTGGTGATCAATTAATCTTACTCATGGATGACTATATTCTATTAAATGCTGTGAATTGTTTGATATCTTTACTGTGCGATGCTTTGTGATGTGTATAACTCAAGCTGTGATGAATTTAATTTATTTTGTCTGTGATGAATGTATATTATTTATCTATGAATCTGTGTACGGAAGATAAGTGTTATAAGAATATACCGCTTATCGATAATTGATATGCTAGAATCTGCGATGATTGATGATGATGCACTACTGTGTAGAACCCCCGGACTACACCATACACACACAAATATGGATTGCATGAGGAAATTGGTTAAGTCATAGATTTTCGAAAAAGTTTTAAAAGTTGAATTTTGAATCCAAAAGGTTTTGGAAATGGAATTGGGTTAAATGTAAAAAGCTTTTGAAAAAGGAATTTTGAAGATGAAAGTTATTTTGAATAACTTAATAAAGTTTTGAAATTTAAATAATTTGATTCAAATTTGAATTCAAAATTTGAAATTGAATTCTATGTTTGGAAGCTATGGTTTAAAAATGTTATACAAGTTATAAATGCGTTTATATGGGTTTTTAAACCATTTTAAAGGTATTGTTTTGAATTTGAAATTAACTCAAGGACTTTAACTTGTATAAATGAAATCATATTTTTCCGAAACGAAAACTATTTGTTTTCAAATAATAAAAGCTTTTATATAAGGAAAGAATTCCCAATCTATGTTGAAAGGATTACAAGTTTGAAATGAAAATTGTTTTCCACGTTATGAATGAATCTTTGGAAACGGGTTGAAAGCTATATGTTAAATCTTTGATATAAAGATGGGATGAGTTAATCCAAATTGAAATGGAAATTGTTCTGAAATCTGTGAATGAATCTTTGTGAAAATTGGATAAACTTTGTGAAGTGAATGTTTTTGTTAAAAGATTTGAAAATGGTAATTTGTTTAAACCATTTGAATGAAGTGTTTGTGTAACGTCCCACCTTTTCGCACGCTTTAAATCGACGATAAACCACACACGTCAGACATAAAACATGCAAAAGAGCGGATTGTTATGGGGTAAATAAGAAAAGAAGAGAAAAGAAAAAAACAAAACTGAATCTTGCAGCGGAAAGATAAAACATAATAATCAATATACAGTTCATAAAACCGTTTTACAAAACATTTGATTTTTCTTATACAATAAATATCAGAGTTCACATACCAAAGGATAATAACAATGCAGCAGAATAAAATGGTGTAGTGGAATAATATAGTAGATAATAGTAAAATAAATCTTCGTCCTCGTCCTCCAGAGCTAAAGTCTTCAAATCCTGAAATGCTCAGGCTGACCCAAGCGAATTGAAAAGACAAAACACTCGAGTCTGAACTAAAAGATCTTATGTGAGTTAAATCAACAGAAATAAATATGAGTGAAACGGCGTCAGAGATGTTTGCGGGATTTGGCATCCCTATCCAGTGTCAATGTGAGTGCAGCAACTCAAGAGATGCTCGGGATTCACATCTCCTAAGGATCCGTTAAACTATTTAATATGTAGTAATATTTCGCTATTATAATAATGTCTATTAGTAAAATAAACTTACTTTTAAATAGCGTTAAGGAGTGACCCAATATTCCACTTAACACAAATAATGCCAATTGTAAAGACCCGTAAGTCCGTACTCCTTGAACAGACACTAATCTCCTTTGTTTAATTCAAGATGAACGAAAATACGAACCCTTAGGGGTTTTAAGAAAAATTTAAGAAAAGAAAAGGCAAAAAAGAAGAGAAAACGATGGAGGGAAAAGAAAACAGAAAATTAGAAAATAGAATAGAAAAGAGAAAATAGAACAGAAATAGAAAATAGGAACAGAGAATAGGACGGAAAAGAAAACAACAGAACAACATCAGAATCTCACAATTCGCAGCGGAACAACATATAATAAATAAATGAATAATCTTTAAACAAAGAACTATATCAGTTATTACATTACAACACATTTCATTACATCATATCATCAGAGTGTACAACATCAAACAACATCAAATAATGCAGCGGAAAAAGAAATACTATATAAGTAATACGCCATGCCATCCAGCTTGCCTTTAGCAATTCCTGAATATCCAGAATATCCTGATAAACCTAACTCTTGACTGCCCGTGTGGAAATTGTTGGGCACCCAGAGTTTAGGAAGGAAAACAATAAACTCCAAGTCAGTCATGTGACTGGTGTGAGAACTCAAAACAGTTTATTTATCTTTAAAAACAAAATAGAGGAATATTTTTAAATTCAATTCGCAATGCTTTTAAAAATGAGACTACCATAAGGCCTCCCGCACACACACACATGCAAACGCAGAATCGGAGGAGATTTCTCCTTATGATAGTCAAAGATGCTTGATACGCATTAAAAATAACATTTGATATTATTACTAGTGCATAGTGTAGAAGAAATTCATTTCGAAAGTAGAATATAAATCTTAGCCAACATACGACCATTATCGTATGCCTACTATAGCTAACTATGTTCAATAGCAGGTTACCGCCACATTCCATAGCAGGTTATACAACTAAAACCGTACAAGTCTCGTATTGTTTCTTTGGATTTCCAACAAATGGTCAGGCCAAGGAACTTCCCATTGCCACATGAGAATGCCTCTGGAAAGACGTCCCCGAGAACCAAACCGGAACTCTGCCAACACAAGGCCGGGTTACCCCTAACTAGGTAACTACTGACACGAGCACGCCATTCCCCGATCGTAAACGACCTTTCTCACGGGATCCCGAAAACCAACAACCACAAAGTAATAAATTCGTAGTAACCACATAGGTTAAATATCTGGGCTCCATACCATGATACCACCTCTATCCAGAAGGAAATGTACATACCCTAAAGGGTGCTACCCCTCATAACCTTGCCGCATCTTTCCTGTTTTGACCATTTCCGGGGTGTGAGGCTCGACGAAGTCACGTCCACAAAAACATACTTTATACAAAAGCCATGCTTTGGGTCAACAAATGATCAACACAATGATCACAAGGATAGACGATCAAATAAACGATCCTATCACAATAATCAACACAATGATCATTTACAGCATCACTCAGCATGTCACATTACCAAATTTGGAATATATCGCTGATAACTTCAACTATATAACCTCTGAGCTCGTACGTCTCAGAGAAGGGTGTTAAGCTAAAAGAATAAATTCTCCGCCACCACAGAAATATATTTGAAAGAAATCGGCTTTATATCTCAACTTGTAACGTCAGACATACAATCCATACAAGTTTGTTCCGGGATCGAACAAAACCGAAGGCACTTACAAAGAAGTCCTTGCAATCCGGATATTCACAATCCTGATCGGATTCACCATCACATATGGAGAACTCTATACCGTAGCTACTCGGTGCAGAGTAAATCGACAGGTCATCCTATCGCTCTCGCAAATACCGGGTCTTCAACACCGATCTTCAAATGCAATTCACATCGACGTATCACATATTCGGAATGGGTTATACGACCCCATGGTCCTTTCCCGGTTAACCCGAATAGTGAGCGCTTATAAAAATAAGTGTAGCATTCACATTCAAACAAACCACATCAATTACCCATTCAAAGGGAAATATTGATAGTCGGTTATTGAACTATCAATTGATATGCACAACCTCACCAGTTTCCCAAATAATTTTCCAAATTATTTATTTCACAAAAACCTTTACAAGATATATAATTTCAATACTTCAAAAATAAATCAATATTTATTTTTAGACAAATTCCACTTCCTTTATAAATTCCTTAGTGAATTTATATTTCACAATATCTATTGATATACGTTTTCAATTATCCATTTTCAATTTATCTTCAAAAGGATAAATTCTAAATATCACTTCATATTGGAAAACAATTCCATACTTATTTAATAAGTAATTCACAGATCTTTTTATTTTCTATACTTAGAAAATATTTAATATACTCTAATCGAAATTAAGTATATATTTCATTTCTTAAGGAAATCATTCTCTTAAACATATTTATTTGGGCCAAAACGAATGTTGCGTAAAACATCGTTACAACAACCCAAAATCACTAGTATAGGGATTCGAAATTAAAATAGATATATAAATCCCAATACTATACAAAACATTTCCTTTCGGAAATCATTTACTATAACAACAGTGTTATAGTCCATCATCTCCTTTTATTTCTCGAAAACGTCTATTTCAACAATAAATGTTGAAATCTATGGTTTCGAATCTCAACACAATTAAAACTTCGTTAGATCGTTTTAATTCTATTTCAAATATCACATTCAAAACAATTTCTTTAATATCTTATTCACTATTCAAAAACGTGAATATACTACGTTAACACATTTCATCCTTTTATACATTTTAATTCAAAGGATTATTCACTATTCAAAAACGTGAATATAACTCCATTAATAGGTTTCAACAATTTACTTATCAAAATAAGTCATTTGCGAATTTATAAAACAACGTTTATAAATTCCATTTCTATTTATTTATAAAAACTTCCTTTTTATAAATTCTTTTATTAACCTATTTCAGTTTATAACTCAATTATAAACTAAAAGTTCATATTATAAGTTAAATACTTATAAAACGATTATTTTACAAAATCGTTCTTTTTAACTTCCCAAATTATAAATCTTATAACTTATAAGATTCATTCATTTATCCAAAATCATTATTTTAATAACTTAATAAATTTTATAAACCTACTGCTTATAAAATTCCATTTATAACTTCACCTTATAAAATTTTATAAATTCCATTCAATTATGAAATTTATTTTCACTTCATTCAAACACTTATAAAAACTCGTTTTATAATGTCCATATTTCAATTTATAAATATCCATTTATAAATCTCTTAATATAAATCAATTTATATTATTCTTTTAAAACGTCTTCAAATTCCTTTAAAAACTTCATCCTTTTGATTCATAAAATAATTTAATTTTATAAATCCTATATTTCAACTTTTCACAATAATTCTAAAATATCTCAATTTAACTATTTTATAAACTCAATAGCATCATATTCTCAAAAATCAGTTTTTAACTATATTTCTTAAAAATCATAATTTTTATAACTTTAAAAATTATAACGTTTATTTATTTATAATGGATCAATTCCCAAAAATATTTTATAAACGTATACTTTCAAAAATCACTTTGAAATCATTTTAAAATTCCAAATTTGGCCCAATGATGCTACACACCAAATAGTCAATCACGACTACAACGATATCATATATCAATATGAAAATCCATCAAATATCAAAATATCTGAAATCAAATAAAAACTGTTGAGGAATCCAGTTGGATCCCTCCAACCTGTTTTCCTGCATCCACAAACATTAGCACAATACCAATTTCGCTCCAGTATGAAATTATCGCGGTATATGTTCTTATTAAATATTATCCGCTTAATAACGGCGTATAATGTCTCATCCGCTAAAAAATGCGGGGAATCAATAACTCTAATATATACATATGCCAATATATATATATTGCTACTATATATAATACCAATTTCACTGTTTATGAAACATTCGCGGTATATGTTTTTAACAAATAACATCCGCTTACTAACGGCGTATAATGTCTATTTTAACAATCAATAGATATTCATCAACATTCAAACATGCATTCAAATATTTTAAATCTAACTATTTAAAATAAAATCGAAACTAATTCGATTGAGTGAGAAGTTCTCACCTTGATTTCATTTTCCGTTTTAGCGATTTATTTCGAATAAAATTAAACGGACGTTTAATTTTACCCAAAATTCTCACTAACTCCAAATGACTCCAAACCAACTTAATCGCGTAGTGCTCGTCCATACGATTCCAACGCAACTGGTTTCGCGCGTTTCCGACCTCGTATGAAAAAGTTATGAATTTTACAAGTTTAAACACGATTTATAACTAAATCACAACATAAACTTAAAATTTTAAACCTATACTTATCATCCACCGTGCATCTCCACATCCAACGGCCCCCCTCCATCTTCTACATCACGCATATGCTCCAGGCCTCAACATACATAGCCGAACCCATTAGCAAAATTAGGGTTAAATTATGCATCGCCAATACTCGACTATACTCGATCACACCACTTGCAATTCGAAGGCCTTCACTCCCCCTACACTCGGCCTGAAGCACGTGGAGCTCAGCCCCCTAGATTGCACGCAACACGAGGCCGTGCGGCCCACAAACGCACCCCCCTGGCTCCCTCCTCGTCGCGCCATACCCCATCATATCCGTATGGATTTGAAGAACACACTCCCCTCTACAACTTTCATGTTGACAACTTCCTCCAATTGTTTACGGATCGTGAGTGATTGAGGGAGGAAGTGGAGATGATTTCTGGCCGTTCATATTGCAACTGGCGGCTACGGCAAATTAGGTTTAGGTTATGATATTTTTTTTTTATTTGTGAATGAGGCCTATTTATAGAGTTTCCAACGACACTATTCATCCCGGAAATTCCGAACTCCGATTTACGCGCCGTAACCAGCGTTTCTAAGGTTTACCCCGCGTTCCGGACACAATGGAACAGGTTTCGGAAGCTAATTCGGAAGTATGTGCGAGTTATGGCTATAAACGCTCAATTTGAATTAAACCGATTTAATCGATTTTCTAGGCGTTTTAATTTGTACAGGACAAACGGTAAATCCAATTGACTTGAAATTTGAAACCTTACAATAATATCACATTACGGATCCGATGAAACTGGTTTCGTCGAAATCTGAGACTTTTTGAAAAATGGCTATTTTCACTCGCCAAATTTAAATTAAAAATAAATCGATGCGTTTCGAGCTGCCACGATCAAACGATAGCTCCGATTGACACGAAAATTGAAATCCGATAATAACTAATTATTACGGATCCAATGGAACTGGTTTCGTTCAATTCTGAGACTGTTCAAAAATTGACTATTTTCACTAGTCGATTTTAATATTAAAATATTCAATTTTCACAAATTAACTTTTAATTCGATTTTAAAAGTTCTAAAATATCATTCTAACTCCAATATGATAAAATAAAATTTTACAAATCATTTTCAATCATATTTAACCCAATTTTCAATTATTTCCATAATTTAACGTATTAAATTATCGATTTAATTTATTCAATTAAATCCAAAAATTCAAATTAAAATTTATTTGACTTATAAATTCACTTATTAATATTTAAAATTAATTAAACATTCAAATTTAAATTAATTAAAATTCTGGGTCGTTACAATCTTTCCCACTTAAAAGAATTTCGTCCTCGAAATTAACAAGTAAGAAAAGTTATAGAATTTATTAATTTTCCATAATTCATAGTTAAACTTCTTACAATACTTTACTAAGTTTTGAAATCATACTTAGTTATCTTTTCAAAAACAACTACTATTGTTTAACTTTCAATTCTAAATAAAAGTTAAAGTTTTCAAAATTTTCCAATTTTTCTCAAATTTTTTCTAACGCCTTAAATTTTCGGAAAAATTCGCCATAGTCTCCTTTGCGCGGCTCGATCCGAAAAAAAAATGACAGTATATATATCACAAATATACATCTCATCAAGTAATGAGGCATCCCGAAGGGAAAAAAGTGTAAAAGTACGGTATGTAATCCGAGATATGTACCTTATATTTTATTAGCAAGCGTATACGGCTAATATAGCGCAAAAGCGAGCTCCAAATGCGAAGCAAACGCGATCCGCACCTACTAATCACTCAACAAACAACATGAGAATCATGTATATATGCAATAGTATCAATATACAACATATAGCAACATAATAACTATATATGCTAACATAGCAAATGAAACAAACAACGAATGCATACATCAACCAACTAAATATTCATTCATATTCTCATTAATATTCAATGAATTGGTTTTCAATTTTAATCACATCTGATTCGTTTACATTGGATTTTATCTACATCCATTCTCAATTTGTTTATATTCACTAATCCATATTCAAGTTGGTTTACTTCCAAATTAAATTCAATTTTATTCAAATTTATTTACTTCTAATTTGAATTCAATCACATAGCTTTAAATTTCACTAATTCACTTTCATTAATACTTAATGAATTATATACAATCACTAACAATCATATAACAACCAATGTATATCAATTACAACCAAATTCCTTTGCTTACAATTGGTTTAATTTAATTGATTTTCTTATTCAACTTCTAATAACATTAGATTTTAATGAATTAACACTTACATTCATTATTTCATATCAACTTAATTCACATTCAATTGATTAACATTCAATCCAATAATTCAATTCAATTCTATTACAAAAGTTGAATTTCATTTATATAACTCAAGTTCATTTTTATATTTACAACTCATATTCATAAATATATTCATATAGTTTCACTTTTTATATATATATAAGTTTATTTCACAATTGTAAATCACTTTAATTATAATTTAGTTCTTATAATTCTTTTTACTTACACAATTCCTTTATTTAGATTATTCAAACAACTAAACAATCAACTTATATACACTTTAATAATTCTGAAAAATTATTTCTTTATATATAAAATATACTCAAGGTAAAATTATTTCATTTACCCAATTTTAAAACAATATTATGTCGAATTGTTCTATTCAAGTGTTTAGAAACCCCTTCGGCATAGTTGTACATACCGTGCTGACGAAGGTTCATATGCCACTCAACAAACCAATCGTCACAATATAAAACAATTTCATATTCACTAACAAATACGCTCTCATAGCTATTATTACACTCAAATTCATTCTAGAGTACTGCTGACTCTATCTCTAATGAGTAATACCCAACAGAACCATGGTTGTCGCTTAACCATAAGCTCCGATACCAACTGTAAAGACCCGTAAGTCCGTACTCCTTGAATAGACACTAATCTCCTTTGTTTAATTCAAGATGAACGAAAATACGAACCCTTAGGGGTTTTAAGAAAAATTTAAGAAAAGAAAAGGAAAGAAAAGAAGAGAAAAAGATGGAGGGAAAAGAAAATAGAAAATTAGAAAATAGAATAGAAAAGAGAAAATAGAACAGAAATAGAAAATAGGAACAGAGAATAGGACGGAAAAGAAAACAACAGAACAACATCAGAATCTCACAATTCGCAGCGGAACAACATATAATAAATAAATGAATAATCTTTAAACAAAGAACTATATCAGTTATTACATTACAACACATTTCATTACATCATATCATCAGAGTGTACAACATCAAACAACATCAAATAATGCAGCGGAAAAAGAAATACTATATAAGTAATACGCCATGCCATCCAGCTTGCCTTTAGCAATTCCTGAATATCCAGAATATCCTGATAAACCTAACTCTTGACTGCCCGTGTGGAAATTGGTGGGCACCCAGAGTTTAGGAAGGAAAACAATAAACTCCAAGCCAGTCACATCACAACCGGTAGGCTTTTCAACCATCCCAGCCCCACCGTGGCTTACACTGGTATCCCAAACTTGCTTTTACGGCCAGCCTCTCGACTGTCTCAGGTTACACCAAACCAACCCCCTAAAAGAGGACGTGTGGGGGTAAGAGTCCCCCGTTCGCCACCAAACCGCGAAGCGAGAACCCCCCATCACATATCACCTAGCATAAGCAAGACTGGTGTGAGAACTCAAAACAGTTTATTTATCTTTAAAAACAAAATAGAGGAATATTTTTAAATTCAATTCGCAATGCTTTTAAAAATGAGACTACCATAAGGCCTCCCGCACACACACACATGCAAACGCAGAATCGGAGGAGATTTCTCCTTATGATAGTCAAAGATGCTTGATACGCATTAAAAATAACATTTGATATTATTACTAGTGCATAGTGTAGAAGAAATTCATTTCGAAAGTAGAATATAAATCTTAGCCAACATACGACCATTATCGTATGCCTACTATAGCTAACTATGTTCAATAGCAGGTTACCGCCATATTCCATAGCAGGTTATACAACTAAAACCGTACAAGTCTCGTATTGTTTCTTTGGATTTCCAACAAATGGTCAGGCCAAGGAACTTCCCATTGCCACATGAGAATGCCTCTGGAAAGACGTCCCCGAGAACCAAACCGGAACTCTGCCAACACAAGGCCGGGTTACCCCTAACTGGGTAACTACTGACACGAGCACGCCATTCCCCGATCGTAAACGACCTTTCTCACGGGATCCCGAAAACCAACAACCACAAAGTAATAAATTCGTAGTAACCACATAGGTTAAATATCTGGGCTCCATACCATGATACCACCTCTATCCAGAAGGAAATGTACATACCCTAAAGGGTGCTACCCCTCATAACCTTGCCGCATCTTTCCTGTTTTGACCATTTCCGGGGTGTGAGGCTCGACGAAGTCACGTCCACAAAAACATACTTTATACAAAAGCCATGCTTTGGGTCAACAAATGATCAACACAATGATCACAAGGATAGACGATCAAATAAACGATCCTATCACAATAATCAACACAATGATCATTTACAGCATCACTCAGCATGTCACATTACCAAATTGGGAATATATCGCTGATAACTTCAACTATATAACCTCTGAGCTCGTACGTCTCAGAGAAGGGTGTTAAGCTAAAAGAATAAATTCTCCGCCACCACAGAAATATATTTGAAAGAAATCGGCTTTATATCTCAACTTGTAATGTCAGACATACAATCCATACAAGTTTGTTCCGGGATCGAACAAAACCGAAGGCACTTACAAAGAAGTCCTTGCAATCCGGATATTCACAATCCTGATCGGATTCACCATCACATATGGAGAACTCTATACCGTAGCTACTCGGTGCAGAGTAAATCGACAGGTCATCCTATCGCTCTCGCAAATACCGGGTCTTCAACACCGATCTTCAAATGCAATTCACATCGACGTATCACATATTCGGAATGGGTTATACGACCCCATGGTCCTTTCCCGGTTAACCCGAATAGTGAGCGCTTATAAAAATAAGTGTAGCATTCACATTCAAACAAACCACATCAATTACCCATTCAAAGGGAAATATTGATAGTCGGTTATTGAACTATCAATTGATATGCACAACATCACCAGTTTCCCAAATAATTTTCCAAATTATTTATTTCACAAAAACCTTTACAAGATATATAATTTCAATACTTCAAAAATAAATCAATATTTATTTTTAGACAAATTCCACTTCCTTTATAAATTCCTTAGTGAATTTATATTTCACAATATCTATTGATATACGTTTTCAATTATCCATTTTCAATTTATCTTCAAAAAGATAAATTCTAAATATCACTTCATATTGGAAAACAATTCCATACTTATTTAATAAGTAATTCACAGATCTTTTTATTTTCTATACTTAGAAAATATTTAATATACTCTAATCGAAATTAAGTATATATTTCATTCCTTAAGGAAATCATTCTCTTAAACATATTTATTTGGGCCAAAACGAATATTGCGTAAAACATCGTTACAACAACCCAAAATCACTAGTATAGGGATTCGAAATTAAAATAGATATATAAATCCCAATACTATACAAAACATTTCCTTTCGGAAATCATTTACTATAACAACAGTGTTATAGTCCATCATCTCCTTTTATTTCTCGAAAACGTCTATTTCAACAATAAATGTTGAAATCTATGGTTTCGAATCTCAACACAATTAAAACTTCGTTAGATCGTTTTAATTCTATTTCAAATATCACATTCAAAACAATTTCTTTAATATCTTATTCACTATTCAAAAACGTGAATATACTACGTTAACACATTTCATCCTTTTATACATTTTAATTCAAAGGATTATTCACTATTCAAAAACGTGAATATAACTCCATTAATAGGTTTCAACAATTTACTTATCAAAATAAGTCATTTGCGAATTTATAAAACAACGTTTATAAATTCCATTTCTATTTATTTATAAAAACTTCCTTTTTATAAATTCTTTTATTAACCTATTTCAGTTTATAACTCAATTATAAACTAAAAGTTCATATTATAAGTTAAATACTTATAAAACGATTATTTTACAAAATCGTTCTTTTTAACTTCCCAAATTATAAATCTTATAACTTATAAGATTCATTCATTTATCCAAAATCATTATTTTAATAACTTAATAAATTTTATAAACCTACTGCTTATAAAATTCCATTTATAACTTCACCGTATAAAATTTTATAAATTCCATTCAATTATGAAATTCATTTTCACTTCATTCAAACACTTATAAAAACTCGTTTTATAATGTCCATATTTCAATTTATAAATATCCATTTATAAATCTCTTAATATAAATCAATTTATATTATTCTTTTAAAACGTCTTCAAATTCCTTTAAAAACTTCATCCTTTTGATTCATAAAATAATTTAATTTTATAAATCCTATATTTCAACTTTTCACAATAATTCTAAAATATCTCGATTTAACTATTTTTTAAACTCAATAGCATCATATTCTCAAAAATCAATTTTTAACTATATTTCTTAAAAATCATAATTTTTATAACTTCAAAAATTATAACGTTTATTTATTTATAATGGATCAATTCCCAAAAATATTTTATAAACGTATACTTTCAAAAATCACTTTGAAATCATTTTAAAATTCCAAATTTGGCCCAATGATGCTACACACCAAATAGTCAATCACGACTACAACGATATCATATATCAATATGAAAATCCATCAAATATCAAAATATATGAAATCAAATAAAAACTGTTGAGGAATCCAGTTGGATCCCTCCAACCTGTTTTCCTGCATCCACAAACATTAGCACAATACCAATTTCGCTCCAGTACGAAATTATCGTGGTATATGTTCTTATTAAATATTATCCGCTTAATAACGGCGTATAATGTCTCATCCGCTAAAAAATGCGGGGAATCAATAACTCCAATATATACATATGCCAATATATATATATTGCTACTATATATAATACCAATTTCACTGTTTATGAAACATTCGCGGTATATGTTTTTAATAAATAACATCCGCTTACTAACGGCGTATAATGTCTATTTTAACAATCAATAGATATTCATCAACATTCAAACATGCATTCAAATATTTTAAATCTAACTATTTAAAATAAAATCGAAACTAATTCGATTGAGTGAGAAGTTCTCACCTTGATTTCATTTTCCGTTTTAGCGATTTATTTCGAATAAAATTAAACGGACGTTTAATTTTACCCAAAATTCTCACTAACTCCAAACGACTCCAAACTAACTTCATCGCGTAGTGCTCGTCCATACGATTCCAACGCAACTGGTTTCGCGCGTTTTCGACCTCGTATGAAAAAGTTATGAATTTTACAAGTTTAAACACGATTTATAACTAAATCACAACATAAACTTAAAATTATAAACCTATACTTATCATCCACCGTGCATCTCCACATCCAACGGCCCCCCTCCATCTTCTACATCACGCATATGCTCCAGGCCTCAACATACATAGCCGAACCCATTAGCAAAATTAGGGTTAAATTATGCATCGCCAATACTCGACTATACTCGATCACACCACTTGCAATTCGAAGGCCTTCACTCCCCCTACACTGGGCCTGAAGCACGTGGAGCTCGGCCCCCTAGATTGCACGCAACACGAGGCCGTGCGGCCCACAAACGCACCCCCCTGGCTCCCTCCTCGTCGCGCCATACCCCATCATATCCGTATGGATTTGAAGAACACACTCCCCTCTACAACTTTCATGTTGACAACTTCCTCCAATTATTGACGGATCGTGAGTGATTGAGGGAGGAAGTGGAGATGATTTCTGGCCGTTCATATTGCAACTGGCGGCTAGGGCAAAATAGGTTTAGGTTTTGATATTTTTTTTTTTATTTGTGAATGAGGCCTATTTATAGAGTTTCCAACGACACTATTCATCCCGGAAATTCCGAACTCCGATTTACGCGCCGTAACCAGCGTTTCTAAGGTTTACCCCGCGTTCCGGACACAATGGAACAGGTTTCGGAAGCTAATTCGGAAGTATGTGCGAGTTATGGCTATAAACGCTCAATTTGAATTAAACCGATTTAATCGATTTTCTAGGCGTTTTAATTTGTACAGGACAAACGGTAAATCCAATTGACTTGAAATTTGAAACCTTACAATAATATCACATTACGGATCCGATGAAACTGGTTTCGTCGAAATCCGAGACTTTTTGAAAAATGGCTATTTTCACTCGCCAAATTTAAATTAAAAATAAATCGATGCGTTTCGAGCTGCCACGATCAAACGATAGCTCCGATTGACACGAAAATTGAAATCCGATAATAACTAATTATTATGGATCCAATGGAACTAGTTTCGTTCAATTCTGAGACTGTTCAAAAATTGACTATTTTCACTAGTCGATTTTAATATTAAAATATTCAATTTTCACAAATTAACTTTTAATTCGATTTTAAAAGTTCTAAAATATCATTCTAACTCCAATATGATAAAATAAAATTTTACAAATCATTTTCAATCATATTTAACCCAATTTTCAATTATTTCCATAATTTAACGTATTAAATTATCGATTTAATTTATTCAATTAAATCCAAAAATTAAAATTAAAATTTATTTGACTTATAAATTCACTTATTAATATTTAAAATTAATTAAATATTCAAATTTAAATTAATTAAAATTCTGGGTCGTTACACCAATAGTCTATACAGTATCGTAATACCTCCTGATCGGGAGGCTACCAGAGGATACTCCATAGGTACGACACAAATAGAAACTCGTACAAGGCGCGCTAGGGTAGGTGACAAGGTACAACTAGACAATGCCAGAGTGGATATACCAATTACGCTTACTGGTCGGTTGTAACGCGTAGCGCGCAGCTACCGCCCATCTCGAGCCACACCCCAAATCAAAGAAATCAAAAGTAGCCACCGAATAAATCCAACGTCAGAGTAGAATATCGAAGGGATGTGTCCGATAAAAGGGGCTACCTTCTTAACCCGTCGATAGCTCCTGTTTTAGCCACCTTATGCCAACTCATGGGAGTTGGGTCCACGTATTTACCTCAAAGGAAACACCGCCACCATCCAACTTCATTCTAGAATCTCGACCGCATACACGGTTATTAAAGTGGTTTTCAGAGTTGGCAGAGAGTATGACAACTTCCGATCCCGGTCTCTTCAATATCCAATTGTTATTATAACACCGCGGTCTCTTCAAAATAGTTTATACTTTAAAACCAGAATATAATTTCCACTTCAAAACCATATAAATACGATATCATTTTATTTTAAGACCCACATCAAATATGATATCATTTTATTTCAAATATATCCTTTTTCAAGAAATCATAGTACTTTCAAATCTATATACCTTGAAATCTATAGCTTTGAAACATAACTTAATATACATCAATGGGTTACATATTAAATTACTTTATATAATAAAATAGCTTCTTTAATTTTTCAAATAAATCCCAAATACCGATTTGAACCTCCAATAGACCATTTCGAATTTCCATATATTTTAAAGCTTTAAATATTCTACCATTTCAAAACTAATTCTTTGATAATCCCATATATATCAATTCAACTGCTATTATTTAAATTTGAAGTGCTTACTAAATAAACCCAATATAACTTAAGTAAAACTTTTAACTTCAAACAACTGGACATACTTCATTATATTTAACTTGATATATTCATTTATCTCAACTTTATATTCATTTACATCACTTAAACCAAATCAAGTTATAAGAATCATACCCTTTAAAATCCCCATTTTTATTTAAATTTTCAAATCAAATTTTATTCAAGTACAACTCTTAAATAATTCAATTTAAGCAAATATCATATTTATCTTCCAACTTAAATTTCATTTATGTCATTTAAAAACTCTACATATACAATATCTTAAGCAGGTACTTAACCACATAATATAAGACAATTAAACTCCATTATTAAACTCATTTTTATTAAACAATTTTATACATAGCTTAAATCCAAAAATTTAACTATATGTACATATATATATATATATATATAAAATAATATTTATATAACACCAAAATTTTAATATTTATTAAACCATATATTCCTTTCCAAAACCATAGAAATCAGTTTCAAAATATTTTATATATATAGACCGCGGTGCCTGTATATAATTTTCTATCCTATGGTCAAGTGATACGGATATTTATCATTTCAATCCGTAATTTAACAATAAAATTTTACGGTTACATATCATTTCAAACCGCAATCCCGAATGCAATAAAATGCATAACAACTTGCAGTTTATGATGATATAAACAAACATCCATTCATCCATCATAAAATCATACATCCATTTATCACAATCATCATCCAATTCAAACAATACATCAATATATAACAGGTAATAAATAATAGGCATTAGCTGGCAGTTTATATGCAAATATAAATTAAATAACAATTTAATTAAATAAATTAAATAACAATTTAATTAAATAAATTAAATTTAACTGGAATGATGATATAAATGATGATATAATTATGCCAAATAGTCATAAATAAATTTCTACTCATATCATAACTCAATTTAACAAACATAAGAAATTTTAGAAGTTGTGAGTGGGTTAAAACACTCACCTTTTGAATTTGAATTGAATTTAAACCAAAAAATTTGACAGTCTCAGAATTTGTCCAAACCAACGTCAGAATCTCCGGAATTCCAATACCAACGTAGCGGAGAAAACCGCGCGTAAATTGGATTATGTATGCAAAAGATATGACGATTAGTGTGTTTGAAATCTAAAATAAAATTAAAAAGAAAAGTGAACACTTTCACCTGCCACGTCATCCTTCATTAACATCATGCACACGTCGCACGCAAGCAACAGGCCTTCACGCGAACCGAACCCAAAAATCACGCCTTTGACCGAGATGTTGACCATCGAATTCACACTCCCTGGACCACCGTAGCCAACGTCACTGCCTCCATCCCACTCGTCTACCTCTGCCGCACCTCCAGGTGGCACGACGTCGCTTTCGGTCGCCCCTAGTGGTGTGCGCCGCCGCCGCCCGTATAGGGTTTTCAAACCCTAATCGAATTGCTGCGTGCAATCTAACCGTCATCTCGCCAAATAAACCACGTCGATGACATCCCTTCAGTCCCCTCTACACAAAGGTATAATTGATTTGACGATATATCGACGTTGATCGTCGCGTGATGAACGGCCGTGGCTGTTTAATCAATTTCTGGCCAAATCGTCATTCAATTAGGAAAACGAATCACAGATCTGGGTTACGCTCTTCGAGAGCTTCAATATATAATTTTTCTGAATTTTTTTGAGGAGTTTGAAATTTAACTTTGGATTGAAATTTGAATTGGATAGATTAGGGGTTACAGCCATTAAGGAAGAGGAGCACAGAAGTGTCTGTACATATAGAAATGAGGAATAGAGGCAGCTAGGGTTTATAACAGGGTATTTATAGGTAGGGTTGAAATAGAATAGATGGATCGGGTTGAGTATACGCGCTAACGACAAAGTGGCCCAAAAAGCCCAT
The DNA here is from genome assembly GCA_030765085.1 of Allium cepa. Classification (NCBI taxonomy): domain Eukaryota; kingdom Viridiplantae; phylum Streptophyta; class Magnoliopsida; order Asparagales; family Amaryllidaceae; genus Allium; species Allium cepa. The sequence goes on from CM060934.1 coordinate 133,267,867, forward strand.
TCTGACTCCGAAACGAAATTGGGTCAACCCGTAAATCAAAATAGATGTTTTAAAATATTTTAAACGCAATGGAAAAGGTTTCAAGTCCAAATTCCATCGTATGAAGAAGTTATGCTAAAATCAATATTTTCAAATTGATTTCAATTGATTTCAATCGATTTTAATTAAATTTATTTCAAGGCGTTTCGAGTTCGTACGATCAAACGACAAGCCCGATCGTTACGAAACTTAAAATCCTATAATAATTCACCGTTACGGATCCGATGAAACTAGTTTCGTCGAAATCCGAGTCAGTGGCCAAAATGGCTATTTTTCCAGTTAATTAAATAAATTAATAATTGATTAATTAAATCAAATTTCCCATTTAAATTCTAAAATTGACAATTTTTATCCCTTTATAATTCTTAATCATTTATACAAAATTTAAACAAATTTAGATGTCCCTTAAATGCTGATTCAATCATAGGTTTCAGCGTTAAATTACAATTTTATTAAATTCAGAGATTATAAATTAAATTTTTCAATAATTCCATTGAGTTAAATTTTCATTCTATTATTCAACCTATTAGTATCAAATAGATGAAACTAACATTGGATTCATACTTTATTATATAATTATCTCCAAATTTCATCTAAATTTCAATAACGTAATAATTAAATGTTAAATTTCATTTATTTACAATTAATCCAATTATTATACATTAAATTCCAATACATTGTCACAACTTAAATTTGCATACCTTTTATTCAACCAACTATCTTTTTATAAATAAAATTAACATTATTTTCAATTATTACTTTAATTTACATTAACAAACGTTAATTTAGCTTTATTGCAATTGATTACCCGTTTATTTAACACACTAAATAAACAAGCAACCTATATTAATTTCCACCTATTTGCTTTTAATTGCACTTATAAGTTCGTTACTTATCAATCCGGATTTATAATTCCATATATATGCTTATTTTTATTTCATGACATTAATATACGCCTATTTGCATCTTAATTTAAATAAATATTACGTTTCTAATTGTGTACTTCTATCAATTGAACACATTAATTAAGGTTTTAAACCAATTAATGGCGTTACCTTAATTCCATTCTTATATCAGTTTATTACTTTACATACATTACGTAATAATTTATCAGTTTACGTAATTTGAACTTATTTCCCAATTCACCAATTACTACCTTAAAATAAATGTATGTTTCTATTAAATTTACATTCACGCTTCTGTTACTACATTTATTTTCATTAAAGTAATATTTAATTACCTTATTTGTAATAACCTTTTATCACCAATATACTTTTTATAATACTTGTATGTTTATCTTTCCCATAACTACTATTTAATTATATTTATTGAAATTTGTTTCAAATTTTCTAACTACAATCAATTACACCCTTACCATTGTTGCAATTAAATTAGGATTGCACTAAATTGGTTATTCATCAACTGCCATTAACATTACTACCTAAATTTACATACAGTTACTATTAATCGATGTATTATTCCATTGGTAAATTAAATGCTTACTTTTATTTACTTATATTTTAAATTTTATACCCAAAAGCAACAAATTTACACTTTCCATTATTATATTAATTTGAATTCCATACTAGTTAATATTTTTATTGATAATTCACTAATTCAACATTCCCATTTGTTTCTTATATCAACTTATAACAAATATGACAATTTACATTATTTCAATTAATTGCAAAATAAATTTTAAATTGTTAATTTTAAATTACAATTGTACATCAAATTTCTACATTCGCTCCCATATAAATTATAAGATTTTTATTTCTTTTCAAATTTAATTCCAAAATCTTATTAAAATGACAAATTTTATCATCGAATAATTTACGGGTCGTTACACTCTCCCCCACTCAAAACTTTTCGTCCCCGAAAAGGAAAAAGAAGAGAAAAGAAGAATTAAGAAATCAATATATCTTATTCAAAACATTAATTTTATAAACAATTAAATTTACAAAATTAGTTACTTTAAATAAAATATACAAATTTACAATCATTATATCTTTTTATACTTAAATCAATAAAGTTTGGAAAATATTTTCAATAATTTTCTAAGCCCAAAATTTACAGAAAATTTCGGCAGAGTCTCCTTTGTACGGGGTGGGTCGGGAGAAAATATAATATCAAATATAACAATATATAACATATATTTCCGAAATTATATATATCGCAACACGGGAAAATAATATAATAACGCTATAAACCGTAATCCGAAAACGTACCTATTTGTCGGGCAATTACGCTTAATTATGAAACCAAAAGCAGTAGCAATTGCTTCCATAACCTGTATTTCGCTTAAATAATCCAAAAGGTTAACAATTATATAAAATGAAATATTTAAGGTTGTTTCAACCACAAACAACGATCAATACAACAACAATCAATTGCAAAAAGGCATACATCCATTGCAACAACCCGCATATTTATCAATTGTATATTTAAATATTTTATCGTTCGTCGGATTTTGGTCCGAAAAGCTACTTTTTGCAAACAGTCGAATTAGGACTCGAGACCCCTCCCATTGAGTTCAAAATGCCGTTTGTAACCTTTTTGAGTATAAACATTGATATGTTTGGAGCTAGCCAAAAATTTGACCTTTTTCACTTTGGCTTTGGGTTTGGGTTTAGCCCACTAGCCAACTTAATACCCAAATCCGAACCACTTCTCCCCATTCACTCTCACTTCCTCCTCTTTTCAGTTCTAAAGCAAAAATGGTGGAAGAGAATGGGAAATAGAAATCCAAAACCCTAGTTCATTTGCAAAATCCAAAATCTAGCTCCAAATTTCAAGAGAACCCATTGGTAAGCCTTCTCTTCTTCTTCTCCAACTCATTCTCTTATCAATTTCAGAAATTTCTAAACCTAACTTTGGGAATGTTCTTCTTTTAAAGCTTAGAATCAAGCTTCTTGTGTTGGATTTGAAGAGTGGTTAATTCTCCTTTGCTTTCAAGCTTCTTCTTCATTTGTTCGGGTTCAAAGGTGAGATTTTTATCTCACATCTTAGTCTATATTTATCTTCGATTATTAGGTATGAATTCCTAACACTTAATCATGTGCATTTGCTTTTGGTTTGGATTGATTTGGTGAATATTTCAATTTTTGGTGTTTTGGGTTCAATTCTTTAAAAATCATAGCTTTGATGTTTTGATCATGTTTGGTGATGAACCGAAGAGCTTCTATGGCCAGGTAGTCGATTGGCGTAAACCCTTAGTGCCGTTGCTCGACCGTTTGCAAATTGAGGGAGTTTGCATCTCTTTTGAAATAGGGTAGGAAGTGCAAGAATACAGGTTCGGCCGACCGAACCACTGGGCCGGTCGACCGGCCTGCTACTAAAAGTGCATAGCACTTCTCTGTCACAGGTCCGGTCAACCAACTACAGAGCTCAGCCGACCGACCTACTTCCCGAGAATTTTTCCAGAACAAGGTTCGGTCGACCGATTTCTGTAGCTGGCCGACCGACCTGTTGCTATTTTTCCCATTTCGCCTATTTTGCGTGGTTTCCAAATTTAATCGATTCGTGTTATTTCCCTATTTGTTGTTATCATTTTCTATTGACTTTGATGACTTCTTTTCTTCGGGAATTTTTGGAATATCTATTTTGATGGATTCAGTATCGATTTCTTTGGATTTTATTCACGTCTTCGAATGTGAATTTTTATGATTGATTGTTTCTACAATCACTTCTATGATTTGTCACTTTAAAATATAAAGGTTTTCTATACTAGTAGTAAATATCAAAACTCTTTCTTCAAATGATTTCAACACTATTTTATAACAAAGCTTGTTTTTCTCAAACCGATTTCCAATCTATTAGTATATACAAACCTTTACCTCACTCGTATGAGAAATCTAATTAAACGACTTAGTAAAACAAGTGGTATGAAACGCTTGCGTTTACTTCGTCGGTTAATTCTTGGACTTGTTCGATTGAATCTCTTGTGACAATTTTCTAGTGGAGATCTATAGTTTGTTCGTAAATATTTAAGTTAAGCAAGTGGTTATGGGACATGAAGCTAAACTCATATATTTACTAACTTAGTGTGATTGACACTTCTTGATGATCGATAATGATCATTTTATGGTTTAGACTAGCAATGTGCGATGTCTCTTTGTCCATGTGGAGGTCCGTACCTCAATTCATTGAGCTTCTTCTCATTTCTTTGTGGGCTGGCATCCCATGTACTATTAATGTGTTTCGATTCATTGGATGTACCGTTTGCACTACATCAATGTCTTTGCTTTTGATTCATTGGATGTACCGTTTGCATTACATCAATGTCTTTGCTTTTTATTCATTGGATGTACCGTTTGCACTACATCAATGTCTTTGCTTTTGATTCATTGGATGTACCGTTTGCACTACATCAATGTCTCTGCTTTTGATTCATTGGATGTACCGTTTGCACTACATCAATGTCTTTGCTTTTGATTCATTGGATGTACCGTTTGCACACTACATCAATGTCTTTGCTTTTGGATTCATTGGATGTACCGTTTGCACTACATCAATGTCTTGGCCAACCTTTCTTGTGATTTCTGGATTTCTATATGATGATTTCTGGAATTTATGTTTCACCAACTTTTACAATTGGCATTGTTATGTATGTCATTTATTGTGGCTTAGTGAATTAAATAAAGAATATGACATTCTTTTTGTGCTATGAGATTCGGGAGATAATTGTGTGATTTTCCTTTGTTGATTTTCTAATGTATACTTGTCGCAGTATGGCTTTTTGGTTGTCATATGTTTTTATTACGTCTCTTCTTATATCTCATTTTATCTGATAATTATAGCTAGACTGATCCATTTATTGTTAATACTCGGGTCAGACTGAGATATTACAGGTGCTTCCTCATGGCTTCCTATCTGGAACCATCTTCTGACTTTTGGTTAACTACTTAGCTTGTAGTTTTTGGTTGTGTACATTTGAGATATAGACTCCTTGATGTATACATATTCTTTTATCTAGCACTTGTATCTATTCTTTTGTGATATTGTGGATCTTGTTAGACCACTACTCTGATGAACACTTTTATGTGTTAGTTATATATTCATATCTTCTTCCGCCTTTGTGATATGAATTATTCGTGACTGATTTATGTTATGTTTATTTCTATATTTGTTTCCGAAGATATCATAGCCACTGTGTAGTAGCTTTGAGTTTGTGTCGGTATGTCGGATTTCCTCTTGAAAAGAAATGCATGTTATACTATCTGACATATCGATGCTCGCACAAAGCAATTACACGGATGGTCGCTCCTCAATAGCCTTATTCTTCGTGCTAGTTGACAGCATTACTCCGTAGTGTTCTTGGCTAGCGTGGGTTCAGAGGTGGGGCGTCACAGCTTGGTATCGGAGCCAAACTTCGGAACAATGTAGAATAATCTAGCAAGGATCATGTCCTAAGTCTTTCTTAGGAGTTGTGCCTTAGGATTTAATTCGAGTCTTTGTACCGATTCATCCTATTTTCTTTATGATTCCTTGTTTTATCTATCAAGATTGCTTGATATTCATTTTGTGAATAACCTTCTTATTCTTCCTTCTTTCTTTCTTAAGGAAAAGAAATGGTTAGACCTGGTCATCCCAGTGCCGGTCAATCTAGTGCTACTCCCCAAGATGGATTTTTTATGTCTGCCCAGCAACTTCTTGATCTAGTAAAGAACGCTCAAGCAGCCGGTCCCAATCCAGAGCCTACTCATCCTAGATCCGGTTTTGCACACTTGTATAGAGACTATACCGATTTGGGTGGAAGGCCATTCAGTGGATCCGAGAGTGTTATAGAAATTCAAGCTTGGCTCAAATCATGCGATCGCATCTTTTCTCGCATGAACCTTATTGATCTACATCGAGTCCAAGTGGCTTCTAGCATGCTCCAAGAAAGAGCATTAGATTGGTATGAGCTTTTAATTTATGAAATCATTGAAGCAGATCTCACTTGGGAGCAATTTCGAGAAAGATTCGAATTAAAATTTGTGCCGGAGGCTGAAAAGGTAACTTTGGCCCGGCGTTTTATTGACCTTGTTCAAGGTGAATCTTCTGTGACGGACTACGTCGCATCTTTCGAATCTCTTTCTAAATATGGGGTTGAATACATTAATACCCCGTTGAAGAAAAACCAGAGATTTGTCTATGGCTTGAATAAGAATCTTAAGAAGCCATTGCTTTTGAAACTTGAGGTTTCATTTGATCAGCTTATTGATATCGCTCTTCGTCTTGAAGAGGCCGATAATGAAGGTGATGTTGAAGTTGTGCGTGCCGAACAAAACTTCGACAATAACTTGAAGAGGCCTATCAAATTCAAAGGCCCCAATTCTAATGAGAAAGGGAAGCAACAAACTCCGGTAGCAAAGACTCCTACCTCTAGTCGTGGACAATGCTACAATTGTGGTTCCACGGACCACTATGCAAGGGAGTGCCCAAAACCCCTCTTTTGTCGTTATTGCAAAGGTTCGGGTCATCTTCTATCTTCGTGTCCTAAGCTTCCAAGCAAGAGAGAGGGAAAGCTGCAAGCCCCTAACAACTCTTCTCTTGGTGAAGGTATTTTTCACTCAATCCTTGATGGCATTGTTTTATTTCGTGATCTTCTTATTTGAGTTCTTTTTGATATGGGTTCCATCTCACAATTTTATATCAAAAGAACTTGTTGATTCTTTTTCTTTGAAAATATTTTGGGCTTGATGACTTCTTTGAGAGTTGCGAATCCGGATGGTAGATCCGCAACACTCAATTTGCTTTCTATTGATGTCGAAATTATTTTATGTGATTTTTCTTTCCGAGCCGATTTTTTTTCTTCGGTTTCGGAATTGATTTTTGTAAGGATTGGCTTAATCGTTGTGAAGCCCATATCCTATTTTCCGTGTGGACTATTCATCTTCGACATTTTCTATCTGTTAAGCAGATTTCTATTTTTTCTTGTGATTCCGATTTCAAATTTTTGAAGGCATCATCTTTAAGCCCTCAAGATGAGAAAAGTGTTATTTCTCTTATCTAAATAATTTGTGAAACTTTTCTGGTATTTTTGAGTTTGTCTTAGGATTATCACATAAGAAATCTTTTGTGTGGTGTTAAGGTCTTTCTAGTTCGACCTTGCCACCAATTTTCATTTGGCTATGAGTTGCGGGAGTTCACATTCCACTACCGCATTCCGCACTCGTTATGATTCTTATGAATGACTTATTTTGTCATTCAGTTTGTCCATCTTGTTTCATCCATTTTATAAATCGAGCATTCTATGAATGTCTCGATAATTCCATTCTTGAATTTATTGATTTTTGGATGAAAACAGAAATTTAAAATTTTGCAGATCTTTTTCATAAGATTTATTTATAAGTACAATTGGATTTTGATCTTAAACAAGCAAAGAATATTCTCAAAACTTTTAAGAGATGTTTTCATCATATAGAAGATGATTTTGTGATTGTATTGCCCATTAAGTGCTTTAAGAATTCTGGTCGATACGCTTGTTCAACGTTATCGATAGGAATTTCCTAAACGCTTTGATGAGACAATCAGACACGATATATTGACTTGTAAAATATAAATTTTTCTAGAAAGATTTTTACACTAAGATAATTGTAATTTTGAAAGTTTTAGCTTTTCGAGAAAGAAGATTATTTAAAAGAACTCTTCTCCGATACTCTTATTCTTGTGATTCCTGAAGGGAACCAAGACTTTATCTTTTGTACCAATGCTAACCGTATTGGTTTGGATGCCGTTCTCTTGCAAAAGATAACGTGCTATCACTTGTGCTTCTAAATCATCAAAAGCCGATTGAGACTAGGTATGCCACTCATGATCTAGTGCTCGCGGCTATTGTTTTCACTTTTAGAGTTTGGCATCATCATTTTTGGGGGAGAAATTTGTTCTCCACCTCGATCATAAATCTTTGGAATATTTATTTTCTTATAAGGAACTTCATACCAACTCAAGTTCCTGGCATCTTGTGATCTTGATATTCTTTTTATTCCCGGAAGGGAAATTGTGTTTGCCAATGCGCTTTGCCGTAGGCAACAAGTTGTTGATTCTTTGGTGATGTTTGAATGGAATTATCTTCTTATCAAGTTCATCGGACGTTTTGATGTACTTCGTTTTATTGAGTTTCATCTCATTTCCTTTATAGACTTGCGTCTGATGTTCTTTTATGGTGTTCGGTTCATTGGACGTACCGTTTTTGTACTACGCCGTTGTTCCAAATTATTTGAGTTCCTCATTTCTCAGGCGTACCGTTTTTGAACTATGCCGTTGCACTGGCTCAATTTTCTGCTATTCTTGACATTTTCTGCGTCTTTTAACTATGGAAATGCTTTTAGGTTTCCTATTTTTATTCTTGATCCCGGTGTTATTGAAGAAAGTGAAGTTTCACCATATTTGACTTATGAGCAACATTCCATTCGCATCATTGCTTCGGAGGTTGAGCGCCTTCGGAATAAAGATGTTCTTCTTGTAAAAGTTCAATGGTTCTCAGATCCTAAGGATTTCTCTTGGGAATCCTGGGAATTCATCGAGCGATCCCGTTCAGGCTTACTCTTTCATGCTCCTTATGGTGAACTTCCTATTTCAAATTTTATTTTGTGTTGATATGCTTCTATGGTTGTTACTTCTTATTTTCTTCTTAAGCATTGCGAGGACGCAATTTCTTTAAGGAGGGGAGTCTGTAACAACCCGCATATTTATCAATTGTATATTTAAATATTTTATCGTTCGTCGGATTTTGGTCCGAAAAGCTACTTTTTGCAAACAGTCGAATTAGGACTCGAGACCCCTCCCATTGAGTTCAAAATGCCGTTTGCAACCTTTTTGAGCATAAACATTGATATGTTTGGAGCTAGCTAAAAATTTGACCTTTTTCACTTTGGGTTTGGGTTTGGGTTTAGCCCACTAGCCAACTTAATACCCAAATCCGAACCACTTCTCCCCATTCACTCTCACTTCCTCCTCTTTTCAGTTCTAAAGCAAAAATGGTGGAAGAGAATGGGAAATAGAAATCCAAAACCCTAGTTCATTTGCAAAATCCAAGATCTAGCTCCAAATTTCAAGAGAACCCTTTGGTAAGCCTTCTCTTCTTCTTCTCCAACTCATTCTCTTATCAATTTCAGAAATTCCTAAACCTAACTTTGGGAATGTTCTTCTTTTAAAGCTTAGAATCTAGCTTCTTGTGTTGGATTTGAAGAGTGGTTAATTCTCCTTTACTTTCAAGCTTCTTCTTCATTTGTTTGGGTTCAAAGGTGAGATTTTTATCTCACATCTTAGTCTATATTTATCTTCGATTGTTAGGTATGAATTCCTAACACTTAATCATGTGCATTTGCTTTTGGTTTGGATTGATTTGGTGAATATTTCAATTTTTGGTGTTTTGGGTTCAATTCTTTAAAAATCATAGCTTTGATGTTTTGATCATGTTTGGTGATGAACCGAAGAGCTTCTATGGCCGGGTAGTCGATTGGCGTAAACCCTTAGTGCCGTTGCTCGACCGTTTGCAAATTGAGGGGGTTTGCACCTCTTTTGAAATAGGGTAGGAAGTGCAAGAATACAGGTTCGGCCGACCGAACCACTGGGCCGGTCGACCGACCTGCTACTAAAAGTGCATAGCACTTCTCTGTCACAGGTCCAGTCGACCAACTACAGAGCTCAGCCGACCGACCTGCTTCCCGAGAAATTTCCAGAACAAGGTCCGGTCGACCGAGCTCTGTAGCCGGCCGACCGACATGTTGCTGTTTTTCCCATTTCGCTTATTTTGCATGGTTTCCAAATTTAATCGATTCGTGTTATTTCCCTATTTGTTGTTATCATTTTCTATTGACTTTGATGACTTCTTTTCTTCGGGAATTTTTGGAATATCTATTTTGATGGATTCAATGTCGATTTTTTTGGATTTTATTCACGTCTTCGAATGTGAATTTTTATGATTGATTGTTTCTACAATCACTTCTATGATTTGTCACTTTAAAATATAAAGGTTTTCTACACTAGTAGTAAATATCAAAACTCTTTCTTCAAATGATTTCAACACTATTTTATAACAAAGCTTGTTTTTCTCAAACCGATTTCCAATCTATTAGTATATACAAACCTTTACCTCACTCGTATGAGAAATCTAATTAAACGACTTAGTAAAACAAGTGGTATGAAACGCTTGCGTTTACTTCGTCGGTTAATTCTTGGACTTGTTCGATTGAATCTCTTGTGACAATTTTCTAGTGGAGATCTACAGTTTGTTCGTAAATATTTAAGTTAAGCAAGTGGTTATGGGATATGAAGCTAAACTCATAATTTACTAACTTAGTGTGATTGACACTTCTTGATGATCGATAATGATCATTTTATGGTTTAGGCTAGCAATGTGCGATGTCTCTTTGTCCATGTGGAGGTCCGTACCTCAATTCATTGAGCTTCGTCTCATTTCTTTGTGGGCTGGCATCCCATGTACTTTTAATGTGTTTTGATTCATTGGATGTACCGTTTGCACTACATCAATGTCTTTGCTTTTGATTCATTGGATGTACCATTTTCACTACATCAATGTCTTTGCTTTTGATTCATTGGATGTACCGTTTTCACTACATCAATGTCTTTGCTTTTGATTCATTGGATGTACCGTTTGCACTACATCAATGTCTTTGCTTTTGATTCATTGCATGTACCGTTTGCACTACACCAAGGTCTTTGCTTTTGATTCATTGGATGTACCGTTTGCACTACATCAATGTCTTTGCTTTTGATTCATTGGATGTACCGTTTGCACTACATCAATGTCTTTGCTTTTGATTCATTGGATGTACCGTTTTGCTTTTGATTCATTGGATGTACCGTTTGCACTACATCAATGTCTTTGCTTTTGATTCATTGGATGTACCGTTTGCACTACATCAATGTCTTTGCTTTTGATCCATTGGATGTACCGTTTGCACTACATCAATGTCTTTGCTTTTGATTCATTGGATGTACCGTTTGCACTACATCAATGTCTTTGCTTTTGGATTCATTGGATGTGTCGTTTGCACTACATCAATGTCTTGGCCAACCTTTCTTGTGATTTCTGGATTTCTATATGATGATTTCTGGAATTTATGTTTCACCAACTTTTACAATTGGCATTGTTATGTATGTCATTTATTGTGGCTTGGTGAATTAAATGAAGAACATGACATTCTTTTTGTGCTATGAGATTCGGGAGATAATTGTGTGATTTTCCTTTGTTGATTTCCTAATGTGTACTTGTCGCAGTATGGCTTTTTGGTTGTCATACGTTTTTATTACGTCTCTTCTTATATCTCATTTTATCTGACAATTATAGCTAGACTGATCCGTTTATTATTTTCTTCTTAAATAATACTCGGGTCAGACTGAGATATTACAGGTGCTTCCTCATGGCTTCCTATCTGGAACCATCTTCTGACTTTTGGTTAACTACTTAGCTTGTAGTTTTTGGTTGTGTACATTTGAGATATAGACTCCCTGATGTATACATATTCTTTTGTCTAGCACTTGTATCTATTCTTTTGTGATATTGTGGATCTTGTTAGACCACTACTCTGATGAACACTTTTATGTGTTAGTTATATATTCATATCTTCTTCCGCCTTTGTGATATGAATTATTCGTGACTGATGTATGTTATGTTTATTTCTATATTTGTTTCCAAAGATATTATAGCCACTGTGTAGTAGCTTTGAGTTTGTGTCGGTATGTCGGATTTCCTCTTGAAAAGAAATGCATGTTATACTATCTGACATATCGATGCTCGCACAAAGCAATTACACGGATGGTCACTACTCAACAGCCTTATTCTCCATGCTAGTTAACAGCATTACTCCGTAGTATTCTTGGCTAGCGTGGGTTCAGAGGTGGGGCGTCACAACCATCATACAAAATCAACACATTCAATCATTCATTCATATCAAACACAACAATAATTGTTCGGGTTCAAACTTTAAATTGTACGAAATGAAAAATAAACTACTAAGTGTACCCTTCACTCAACAGTCTTAGGTGAAACTAAATAGATTATTCATACATCCAAACAAATTTAAAGTATACTTACCCAAACAACCACAACCAAAACAAACCACGATTTCAAACAATAAATCAAGTTTATTCTTATTAATTCCATTTCATAGCATTTATTGTTTGATTTCCTTTTTATTCATATAATGTTTTATCTTTTTATTTCACATTTTTTCCTTCTATCCATATACTCCAAATTTCCTTTATTTACATCACATTCATTTATTCATTACTTAATCTCATCCATTTACGGTATTCATCCTTCTACTTATTTTACTTATAATAGCTTCAACAGTTTCCTTAAGTTTATTATCATTTATTTATAATACTTACACTCCTATTAAACTAGTAGCATTTCAATTGTACTTAAGTTTATAACACTACACATCAAATTCTTATTTATTAAGGTGATTCATTGAACCTTTCCATTATATAAATTTTCTTGTACAATTTTCCGTTACATTTTCTTATTAAACATTTCAACTTTTAATATTTGGTAAGTTATATATATGCTTTTTAAGAATGTAATTGGAAGTTATACAAGTCTTTCTCAATTCTTTAAATTAGTTTAATGTTCAATGACCATATCCTTTGTTTTATAGGTTACGAATTCCAAATTTCTTTAAATTTCATTTATAACCTAGCATTAAATTTCGTATTTAAATTGAAGGCTCCAATTATTAATTGGTTACATTCCATTTCACTACAATAATTGAACTATTAATTAACGGAAACTTAAGAACTAAATACCGGGTTAAATTTCAAATCATTTCAAAATAACAAATAAATATATACTTATAATTTACATATCCAATTATAAATAAAGCAATTTAAAATTTTATATTTGGTTTATCAAACAAATCTGCAGTAAACTACTACAGTGGCCTTCCCACTTCGAAACTCGAAAATGAATGTCGATGATGCAGCCGCCATCACCGAAATTATTTTCCAGCGACAGAGAGGGGAGTATAAAACTTATTTCCTTGCAAAGTTTCTTTAAAATAATTATTTCAAATTATATTGAAATATTTATATCAGAAGATACTTCTAATAATATTATTATTATACTTCAAAATCATTCAAAAGAAATTTCAAAACCCCGGAACTTAAGTTCTAAATTTCCAATTTTTCATTTATTTTATTTCAATCATATTTCAACTATTATTTATAAATTTTATTACCTAACAACCAATATATAGCAACCAAATATATATCTTATTTATGAAAATTTATTTTATATATATAGAAAATATAATAGGCAAAATTATTTCATTCACCTATATTAAAACCAAATATTATGTCGGTCAGTCCAATTAAGTGTTTAGAAATCCCTATTGATGTCATAGCATCCCATGCACCAACCAGAATTTATAAATACAAAACGGAATAGATTAACACAATATTAAAACCTTTTTATAACACTGACAAATATGCTCTCTCATATATATACACTCAGCGAATCCCATAGGGTATTACTGCACTATTAGTAGAGAGTCAGACCCCACAAAGCTAAGGTTTATCGCTAAACCAAAGCTCAGATACCAGATGTAACGTCCCGCCTTTTCGCACGCTTTATATCGATGATAAACCACACACGTCAGACTTAAAACATACAAAAGGGCGAATTGTTATAGGGTAAATAAGGAAAGCAGAGAAAAGAAAAAAACAAAATCTTGCCGTGGAACGATAAAATATAATAATCAATATACAGTTCATAAAACTGTTTTACAAAACATTTGATTTTTCTTATACAATAAATATCAGAGTTCACATACCAAAGGATAATAACAATGCAGCGGAATAAAATGGTGTAGTGGAATAATATAGTAGATAATAGTAAAATAAATCTTCGTCCTCGTCCTCCAGAGCTAAATTCTTCAAATCCTGAAATGCTCAGGCTGACCCGAGCGAATTGAAAAGACAAAACACTTGAGTCAGAACTAAAACATATTATGTGAGGTAAATAACCAGAAATAAATATGAGTGAAACCGCATCAGAGATGTTTACGGGATTTGGCATCTCCTATCCAGTGTCAACGTGAGTGCAGTAACTCAAGAGATGCTCAGGATTCACATCTCCTAAGGATCCGTTAAACTATTTACTATGTAGTAATATTTCGCTATTATAATAATGTCTATTATTAAAATAAACTTACTTTTAAATAGCGTTAAGGAGTGACCCAATATTCCCCTTAACACAAATAATGCCAATAGTCTATACAGTACCGTAATACCTCCTGATCGGGAGGCTACTAGAGGATACTCCATAGGTACGACACAAATAGAAACTCGTACAAGGCGCGCTAGGGTAGGTGACATGGCACAACTAGGCAATGCCAGGGTAGATATACCAATTACGCTTCCGGGTCGGTGGTAACGCGTAGCGCGCAGCTGCCGCCCACCTCGAGCCACACCCCAAATCAAAGAAATCAAAAGTGGCCACCGAATAAATCCAAAGTAAGAGTAGAATATCGAAGGGATGTGTCCAATAAAAGGGGCTACCTTCTTAACCCGTCGATCGCTCCTGGTTTAGCCACCTTATGCCAACTCACGGGAGTTGGGTCCACGTATTTACCTCAAAGGAAACGCCGCCACCATCCTACTTCATTCTGGAATCTCCACCGCGTACACGGTTATTAAAGTGGTTTTCGGAGTTGGCAGAGAGTATGACAACTTCTTATCCCGGTCTCTTCAACAACCAATCGTTTTTATAACACCGCGGTCTTGTCAAAATAGTTTATACATTAAACTAGAATATAATTTCCACTTCAAAACCATATAAATACGATGTCATTTTATTTTAAGACCCGCATCAAATATGATATCATTTTATTTCAAATATATCCTTTTTCAAGAAATCATAGTACTTTCAAATCTATATACCTTGAAATCTATAGCTTTGAAACATAACTTAATATACTTCAATGGGTTACATATTAAATTACTTTATATAATAAAATAGCTTCTTTAATTTTTCAAATAAATCCCAAATACCGATTTGAACCTCCAATAGACCATTTCGAATTTCCATATATTTTAAAGCTTTAAATATTCTACCATTTCAAAACTAATTCTTTGATAATCCCATATATATCAATTCAATTGCTATTATTTAGATTTGAAATGCTTAATAAATAAACCCAATATAACTTAAGTAAAACTTTTAACTTCAAACAACTGGATATACTTCAATATATTTAACTTGATATATTCATTTATCTCAACTTTATATTCATTTAAATCACTTAAACCAAATCAAGTTATAAGAATCATACCCTTTAAAATCTCCATTTTTATTTAAATTTTCAAATCAAATTTTATTCAAGTACAACTCTTAAATAATTCAATTTAAGAAAATATCATATTTATCTTCCAACTTAAATTTCATTTAAGTCATTTAAAAACTCTATATATACAATATCTTAAGTAGGTACTTAACAACATAATATAAAACAATTGAACTCCATTATTAGACTCATTTTTATTAAACAATTTTGTACATAGCTTAAATCCAAAAATTTAACTATATATATATATATAAAATAATATTTATATAACACCAAAATTTTAATATTTATTAAACCGTATATTCCTTTCCAAAACCATAGAAATCATTTTCAAAATATTTTATATATATAGACCGCGGTGCCTGTATATAATTTTCTATCCTATGGTCAAGTGATACGGATATTTATCATTTCAATCCGTAATTTAACAATAAAATTTTATGGTTATATATCATTTCAAACCGCAATCCCGAATGCAATAAAATGCATAACAACTTGAAGTTTATGATAATATAAACAAACATCCATTCGTCCATCATAAAATCATACATCCATTTATCACAATCATCATCCAATTCAAACAATACATCAATATATAACAGGTAATAAATAACAGGCATTAACTGGCAGTTTATGTACAAAAATAAATTAAATAACAATTTAATTAAATAAATTAATTAACAATTTAGTTAAATAAATTAAATTTAACTAGAATGATGATAAAATTATGCTGAACAGTCATAAATAAATTTGTACTCATATCATAACTCAATTTAACAAACATAAGAAATTTTAGAAGTAATGAGTGGGTTAAAACACTCACCTTTTGAATTTAAATTGAATTTAAATTTAATTTAAACCCAAAAATTTAACAGTCTCAGAATTTGTCCAAACCAGCGTCAAAATCTTTGGAATTCCAATACGAACCTAGCGGAGAAAACCACGCGTAAATTGGATCACGTATGCAAAAGTTATGACGATTTGTGTGTTTGAAATCTAAAATAAAAAGAAAAAGAAAAGTGAACACTTTCACCTGCCACATCATCCTTCATTAACATCTTGCACACGTCATACGAAAGCAACAGGCCTTCACGCGAACCGAACCCAAAAATCACGCCTTTGATCGAGATGTTGACCATCGAATTCACACTCCCTGGATCACCGTAGCCAACGCCACCGCCTCCTCCCACTCGTCTACCTCTACCGCACCTCCAGGTGGCACGACGTCGCTTCAAGTCGCCCCTTGTGGCGTGCGCCGCCCGTATAGGGTTTTCAAACTCTAATCGAATTGCTGCGTGCATTCTAACCGTCATCTCACCAAATAAACCACGTCGATGACATCACTTCAGTCCACTCTACACAATGGTATAATTGATTTGACGATCTATCGACGTTGATCGTCGCGTGATGAATGGCCGTGGCTGTTTGATCAATTTTTGACCAAATCATCGTTCAATTAGGAAAACGAATCACAGATCTGGGTTACGCTCTTTGAGAGCTTCAACATATAATTTTTTTGAGGAGTTTGAAATTTTAGCTTTGGATTGAAATTTGAATTGGATAGATTAGGGTTACAGCCATTGAGGAAGAGGAGCACAGAAGTTTCTGTACATATAAAACTGAGGAATAGAGGCTGCTAGGGTTTATAACAGGGTATTTATAGGTAGGGTTGAAATATAATAGATGGATCGGGTTGAATATACGCACTAATGACAAAGTGGCCCAAAAAGCCCGTTCTGACTCCGAAACAAAATTGGGTCAACCCGTATATCAAAATAGATGTTTTAAAATATTTTAAACGCAATGAAAAAGGTTTCAAGTCCAAATTCTATCATATGAAGAAGTTATGCTAAAATCAATATTTCAAATTGATTTCAATTGATTTTAATTAAATTTATTTCAAGGCGTTTTGAGTCCGTACGATCAAACGACAAGCCCGATCGTTACGAAACTTGAAATCCTATAATAATTCACCGTTACGGATCCGATGAAACGGGTTTCGTCGAAATCCGAGTCAGTGGCCAAAATGGCTATTTTTTCAGTTAATTAAATAAATTAATAATTGATTAATTAAATCAAATTTCCCATTTAAATTCTAAAATTGACAATTTTTATCACTTTATAATTCTTAATCATTTATACAAAATTTAAACATAGTTAGATGTCCCTTAAATGCTGATTCAATCATAGGTTTCAGCGTTAAATTACAATTTTATTAAATTCAAAGATTATAAATTATATTTTTCAATAACTCCATTGAATTAAATTTTCATTTTATTATTCAACCTATTAGTATCAAATAGATGAAACTAACATTGGATTCATACTTTATTATATAATTATCTCCAAATTTCATCTAAATTTCAATAACGTAATAATTAAATGTTAAATTTCATTTAGTTACAATTAATCCAATTATTATACATTAAATTCCAATATATTGACACAACTTAAATTTGCATTCCTTTTATTCAACCAACTATCTTTTTATAAATAAAATTAACATTATTTCCGATTATTACTTTAATTTACATTAACAAACGTTAATTTAGATTTATTGCAATTGATTACCCATTTATTTAACACACTAAATAAACAAGCAACCTATATTAATTTCCACATTTTTGCTTTTAATTGCACTTATAAGTTCGTTACTTATCAATCCGGATTTATAATTCCATATATACGCTAATTTTTATTTCATGACATTAATATATGCCTATTTACGTCTTAATTTAAATAAATATTACGTTTCTAATTGTGTACTTCTATCGATTGAACACATTAATTAAGGTTTTAAACCAATTAATGGATTTATCTTAATTCCAATCTTATATCAGTTTATTACTTTACATACATTACGTAATAATTTATCAGTTTACATAATTTGAACTTATTTCCCAATTCACCAATTACTACCTTAAAATAAATGTACGTTTCTATTAAATTTACATTCACGCTTCCGTTACTACATTTATTTTCATTAAAGTAATATTTAATTACCTTATTTGTAATAACTTTTTATCACCAATATACTTTTTATAATACTTGTATGTTTATCTTTCCCATAACTACTATTTAATTATATTTATTGAAATTTGTTTCAAATTTTCTAACTACAATCAATTACACCCTTACCATTGTTGCAATTAAATTGGTATTGCACTAAATTGGTTATTCATCAACTGCCATTAACATTACTACCTAAATTTACATACAGTTACTATTAATCAACGTATTATTCCATTGGTAAATTAAATGCCTACTTTTATTTACTTATATTTTAAATTTTATACCCAAATGCAACAAATGTACACTTTCCATTATTATATTAATTTGTATTCCATACTAGTTAATATTTTTATTGATAATTCACTAATTCAACATTCCCATTTGTTTCTTATATCAACTTATAACCAAGTATGACAATTTACATTATTTCAATTAATTGCAAAATAAATTTTAAAATGTTAATTTTAAACTACAATTGCTACATCAAATTTCTACATTCGCTCCCATATAAATTATAAGATTTTTATTTCTTTTTAAATTTAATTCCAAAATCTTATTAAAATGACAAAGTTTATCATCGAAATTTACGGGTCGTTACAGTTTGGGTTTTAAAATTGTGACTTAACAGAAATCCCATATCCATATGTTTTTAAATATTGCGCTCATTATTCGGTTTAGCCGGGAGAGGACCTTGTGTCATATAACCCACTCCGAATAATGATACGACGTTATGGATAGCATTTGAAGACCGGTTGTGAAGATCGGGTAGTTACGAGAACGAATAGGATAACCTATTGAATGACTCTGCACTGAGTAGCTACCGTATAGAGATCTCCATATGTGATGGGGAGTCCGATCGGTATTGTGAACACCCAAATTGTAAGGGCTTCTTTGGAAGTGCCTTCGGTTCTGTTCGAACACGGAACAGACTTGTATGGATGTGTGTCTGACATTACACTTTGAGATGTAAAACCAGTTTCTATCAAATACATTTCTGTTTGTTGGCGGAGATTTATTCTCTTAGCTTCGCACCCTTCTCTGAGACGTGCGAGCTCAGAGGTTACGTAGTTGATGGTTACTAGTGATACATTCCCAATTTGGTAATGTGGCATACGAAGTGTTGCTGATCATTTGTTGATCCAAACATGGCTTTGTGAAAAAGCGTAGCTTTGTGGATGAGACTGCATCAGGACCTCATACCCCGGAAATGGTCGAAACAGGAAAGATGCGGCAAGGTTGCAGGGGTCACGCTCCTAGCGTATGTCCATTCCTTCTGGAAAAGGGTGGTATCATGGTATGGAGCCCAGATACTTAACTCATGTAGACACTGTATATTTATTACTGTGTGATTTTGCTTTATGGTTGAGGATCCTCGGATAAAGGTCGCAAACGACCGGGGGTGGCATATCTTAGGTTTACTCCCGGGAAGGGAGTAAACCGGCCTTGTTTTGGCAGAGAGCTGGGTAAGTTCTCAGGGCGTCCCTCTAGAGGCGTACCCACGCGGCGATGGGAAGTTCCTTGGCCAGACCATTTGTTGGAAATCCAATCTCCAATACACGCCTTGTACAGTTTTAGTTGTATAACATACCATTTACTTATGGTGGTCACCACTGTTTAGATGGTAGATATAGTAGGCATAGTTCGAAATGTCTATGCTGGCTAAGATTAATATTAAACTTTCGAAAGGTTTTCTGCACTATGCACTAATAATAATATCAAAAGGTTTTCATGTATCAAGCATTTTTGACTATCATAAGGAGAAATCTCCTCCAATTCTGCGTTTTCATGGTGTGTGTGGCGGGAGGCCTTATGGTAATTTCATTTTCTAAAAAAGCATTGCGGATTTCAAATTTAAATTCATTTGTTGTTTGTTTTAAAGATAAACTGTTTTTGTTTTCTCATACCAGTCCCATGACTGACCCAGAGTTTATTGTTCCCTTTCTAAACTTTGGGTGCCAACAATTTTCCACACGGGCAGTCTAGAATTGGGTTTTTCAGATAATCCAATAATAGGTGTAGATTCGATAGTTTCGAAGTCTTTGGTTCGGTAGCATTTGGAGATCTTCTTCAGCTTTTGGATCGAGTTTTGGATTAGCAATCGCATTTGGGATCGCATTTGCTACAAGTTTAGCTTGATGATGGTTTGAGTTTGAAGTCAAGAGCTTTGGCTTTGGAGTTTTGGGTTTGGAGTTGCAGTTTTGGATTCTCTTGAAGACTTTGCTAGTGTCAATATATTTTCGCTGTGGGGTTGTGTTGTATATATTCTCTAATGGTGTTGGGTTATTGTATCATAATGGATATCACATTATATCAATGTTGTATATCAATGTTATCATCTTTTGTTTCCGCTGTGTTGTTTTTCATCTAATGTTGTTGCAAGCTCTGGCGATACGGATTCGATGTCGTTTGTCAGGCATCGAGTTCGGGTCGTCACATAGTAATTATATCAAGATACTTTTATAAAGATACATTAACAAACCCTTATATTTAAATACTTGGAAAATATCCAATGTACTCATACCAATGGTATAAGTACATTCACAAAACAGAGAAAAAATCCCATTTTACACAATTCTAAACCTTTTATAAATCCCTTTATAAATCTCTAAACCATTTACTACCCTATTCATTAATTCTTGAAAATTATTTATAAACCTCCCTTTTTATAAACTCCTAAAATCATTTATAGATCCTCTGTAAATCCATAAACCATTTATAAACTCCTTTTATAAATCAATAACCCATTTCTAAAGTCCTTTTATAAATATCTAAAACCATTTATAAAACTCTTTCACCATTAACCAATCGTCCTTTAAGTTCCCAAACGACGTTATAAAAATCCTTTTATAAAAGTCAGTCTGTTTATAAAACTCTATTTATAAATCTCTAACATTTATAAATAAGGTCCAATTACTTACTTTAACATTAATATGTAATAATTATTAACAATAAACATTATAAATAAATAATTATTGTTAACTTTAAAATATCTTAAGAATAATATTTAATAATTTCAAACAATATTATAAAACAATAATAATTAATCTTTACTGTTATTGTAGATAGTAATTTATTTTCAAAGCATTATTAATAAATCCTTATTATTAATTTCAAACCATATTTATTTATTTATTATTTAAAATAAATAAATTTTCAAAATATTAAAATATTGATTAATAACTTTTAAACGACATTAAATATAAATAAATAACCTTTAATACAATATTAAACATAAATAAATCACTTTAACTATCCTTAAATATAATTAAATAACTTTTAAAACAATATCAAATATAAATAAATATAAATAACCTTTAAAACAATATATAAATAAATAACTTACATAGAAAGAGATAGATAAAAAGGTTGGAATAAAATAGAAATTAAATCCCCTAGAACAAAATATTTCCAAAACCCAATTTTGGATTTAAAATCATTTATTGTCTCAAAAATCAATTCCAATTCGAATGGCAATTTATAGTAATTTTTTATATCAAAATACTAACAAGGCCATAGCTATCGATATTGATTTCTATCACTATAGGGTATTAGTTGCTCATATAACGATGTCATAACCAATAAGGTTAACAATCGGGTTTGATATTCCATCGTCGTTTAACAATAATATTATGGAAAACATTTCAACAAAAGAGGAGGAATATCGTTGGATCCCTCCAACCTATCCTCATGCATTACAGCTCCTACATGTCAACACATATACACGCACACGCACACACACACACGTATGTATATAAATGAAATCAACAGTGGTGAGGAATCCTGTTGGATCCCCCAACATGTTCCCCTGCATCAGAAACAATATATAATCATATAATATGGGTCATCCGCTATTAGGTGGTTATATATAAATGGTCATCCTCTCCAAGAGCAAAAATAAGCAAAACCAACCGATAAAAATAGTAAATCATCCAAACATCCAATCAATTTTTTACAACTCTATAACACTACCGGTTAACCAAAAATGTGAGTTTAACTCACTGATATTTCTATTGTCGCCGAGGCATTCTGGTTTGTAACTAATATCAAACGACGTCCGATTTTAACACAAATTTCAATGTGCTCCAAATTCGACCAAAATAGTTGCATCGTGATCCGCCATAGCGAGCGCAATGCAAAAATACGCGTCTTGATTGGACCTCGTGTGAGAGAGTTGGAAATTTTTTAATTAGATGATTTTTAAATTAGATAACTAAATAACTAATTACACATTTTATTGACTAATCACCATTTAAAATCACTAATCCATCGTCTCCTCAAATTCGAGCCCACTCTTTCTTTTCCTCCTATCACCATGGCCGATACTTCCAATGCCCCTAACTCACTCATCGATCCATCAAACAACAATCGATGCTTCGACGTGCTTCTCTCCCTAAACCGCATTCATCCATCACCGTTGCTGCTGGACCGCACCCCCTTGCAATTCGCATCAATACCCCCACTCTGGTTGCTATAGTGCACGACGCATATAGAAAATGATGGTCGGATCCCCTACAATCTCTTGCGTCGAAGCCTCTAACTATCATGAAACCAAAAACAAGCTCCAATTCGCGAATTAAAGGCCATAAATTCCATAATCACTAACCCTAGTTTAAAATGACCAAACTAATTACTGTCGAATTCCTAAATTAAAAGTCGCAAGCTACAATATGGGTATAGAAATGAAGATATTGAAAAATTGAGTGCAAAGGAGTTAGTTTTACAATTTTTCATTAAGAAACAAATTTTATTTTAATTTTTAAAGTTTAAAATTCCATTCTTCCTTTACATGAAACATTCAAATAAAGGAGGAGAGGTATGGGAAAGACGTGGAGGGATGGCTGATGGATAGGTGAGAACATGGGTATGGTATAGGTTACTTATTACTATATTATAAAATATCAAGCTTGGTGCACTCAAAAATTTCAAACTCCAATCAAGGCATCCCACCTTGCATTCTATATGTAATATTCATATTCCAAACGACCAAATTCGATCATATATAGAAGATAGCTTTTCAAACCCAAATATTATATAAATTTCTAACACATTTCGATCTTGCACGACCAAATGGTACGTCCGATCGCTTCGAAAATAGTCGGTATACAATAACTCACTATTACGGATCCAATGACATTAGTTTTGTCGAAATCCGAGACGGTGCCCCGGAAGGCTACTTTTACATGTTATTTAAAACAAATTATTATTTAAAACCAAATAAATTGCTTTTAAGTTCAAATTTAAAAGACTATCATCATCATTCTTATTTATACCGAATTCAGATAAGATCTCCGAATCATTTTAATTCATATTAATCAAAGATTCAGTTATTTTAAATATTCTAATTATTTAAATTTACTATCTATATAAATCTCTATATTTAAATTTTAGCTATTTTACTTATAAAAATAATTATTCAGTATTTAAAATTAATTAAATATTTCAAAACCAAATAACTGAAATTCTAGATCGTTACATTGTTCCCCTTTAAAAGAATTTCGTCCTTGAAATTAGCAAGTTTGAAAAATGCACAAAACCCATTAACTTTTTAAAACCAATTAGTTGAAATAGATTGCCTAATTATTTTAAGCCTTTAACTTTCAACATCAATTTGTTAAAACTTTGTTATTACCTTCTTTTAAATCTTAAATTCATTCATAGTTTCTAACTAATACCATTCTCAGTTAAAACATAAAAATCAAATTTTAGTTATCAAATATTATCTGACTCTTTAATTTGCAGATAATTACGACAGTGTCTCCTTTGAACGGTTAAATCGGAACAACAATTCGCCACTACAGGCCCAAACCAAAAAAGAAAACAAAAGCCAAGCAGCTCAATCATAATACCATCAAATTCAAACTACAATATAAACATGTACCTTTTAGTCGGACAACCAAATTTTACTTATGAAATAAAAGGCATTAAACCAGCTCTTGCGTTTATATACCTGCATCTTATTTACACGTAATATCCAACTAGATAATTCATAACTATATTATTTTTCATTTTTAGTAACAAATATTTAATTATGTAAAGCCTGTAAGATGTACATATACCATTCACGCACAATACCAAATCTGATCGCTCGCTCGATCACATAATTTACTTTCGGCTAGTATAGTTCACACGACCACTCTAGTGCGGATTCATATCCGGTTACTTGATTAAAAGCTGTCACTCTCCTTGCATAGCCATATACTATAATAAAGAACTCCAGAATGAATTAAAAATCCATATCCAGTTTTCGCCGTCAAGAATAGAGTGAAAAATTCTAACTCGGACCGATGTAAATCATCTCAAAATCATATGCTCAAAACTAGATCAAATTCTTATGAAAATAAATAATATACATACAAGTTACATTTTTATTCCAATTGGTTTCTCATTGTTCAGATTTTTTTTATTTACATTTATTTATTACTTAGTTGTTCCTTTCAATACTATTATTGCTTAAGAACCATTCCATCAAATTTTACTTACGTTTATTATAAACATTTATATACCACAACTCATGTTTATTATCACTTCATTAATTCACTTCATCATTTAAGCTTATCAAACAACATCTAAACCATTACAATTTACTAATTTATTTACTTAGTTCATTTCATTAATTTATTTCAAACCACAATCATTTTCATTTCAAAAATCATTTCATTTAACTTACTTAAGTTAAATTTCATTTAAAAAATTTCTTTTATTAACAATTTACATTCAACAAATCTAAAAAAATTCTTTAACTTACTAATTCCCAAAATTTATAAGTTATAAAACTTATCTTCTCATATTTTCATAAAACACTTATATGAAAATATCCAGAATCTTCAATACGCTATCCTTATTTCAAATTATTTTGAAACAATACTATAAACAATTTCTTCCTATTTCAAATTCATACTTATTAAATCTAAAAATCAAACTAGTGTTACCAAAATGAAATTCCAATGGTAGCAATTTCTCTTTTGGAGACCAGAAAATGAACGTCGATGATGCTGCAGTCATCATCGAAGTTATTTCCAACGACCGAAGTGAGTTCAGTGCTTTCTTAACACTTTTAAATTCCAATTTAAAATATTTCCACCCAAAATATTTTCTAAATAATATCATTATTCTTTTCCAAAACTTTGAAAAAAACAATTTTCAAAACCAATGGGATTTAAATTCTCAAATTCTCAGCTTTTAAATCCTTTTAATTTACAAATTATATTTATAAATTTTCCATATATATACATTTGCATTTTGCCTATATAAAACCATTTCTTAATTGTTTATCTTGTTTATATTATAATAATAACAACTTTTATAAGACCACACACAATAAACATCGAATGATAATAATCAAATATTATCATTCATTGCACCCAAACACACCAAATACACTATAATACTTTTTGAAAATTATCCCTTTTATATATAAAATATAATCAGGGTAAAATTGTTTCATTTACCCAACTCCAAAACAATACTATGTCAAATTGCTCTTTTTAAGTGTTTAGAGACCCCTATCAATAACGTTATTCACACTTGTTGACTAGAATCCATAAGTCATCCAACGTATTATCTAACACAATATAAAACATTGTTATATAACTAACAAATACGCGCTCATATATATATGTACATTCAAACTCATTCTAGAGTGCTGCTGACCCTATCTATAATGAGTACTCCACCAAAGCCAAGGTTCTCGCTTAACCTTGCGCTCTGGTACACAACTCGGGATTTTCGACCCCCGAAATTCGATACTAATACGCCCACTTTATTACATGCAAAGCGATCGAATGCTGGAAAACCTAATTGTTAGAGGAAAAGAAAGAAGAAAGAAGGAAGAAAAAACAAAGGAGAAAGAAAAGAAACAACATAGAATTTCACAGCGGAATGAATAATCTATAATATACAATAAATCTTTACACAAAGAAGAAATGTAATATACAAACATCAATCAAAGGCTACTAACTTATTTCATCCCGGACAGTCATAATAACCCGCCCTCACAATTGCTAATAAATACAACAGCAAATGCAGCAGAAAAATAACCATATACGCGAATACGCTTTTGGGCCTCCAGCTCGTCTCTTGAAGTTCCAAAGCATCCAAATTAAATCTGTAATATGCTCGACTAACCCTAGCATTGTAATAAAATAATACCCGAGCCAGTCTAGGAAACTAACATGAGAAAATACATCCAACTCCATTTTAAAGTTATAAAAACCTTGAAATCAAAAGTATCTTGTAAGATTACGCCGCACATAAATACAGACGGGTTTTTACCTTACGATAACCAAACCATTTCATATGAAATTCTCTGATATTATAATAGTGTCTAAGATACAAATACTTATTAATCATAATCGAAATTTTTACATTTATTAAATTCTAGCATAATATATATATATATATATATATATATATACAACTAAAACCGTAAAGGCTCATATAGGAGAATGGATTTCATACAATGACTGGGCCACCAAGGTACTGCCTATCATGGTGTACCTCTAGAAAAAATAACACCAAGGTTGAACCTATCGACACCTACCAACACAGAATTCACTTATCCTTTACTGGATTGTAGCAACTCGTATTTCCAATAATTAAAAAAATTTAATTTAATAATATTTTTGGAATTTAATATTGTAAGAAATTAAAATTTATGATTTATTTACGAAAAAATTATTAGAATATAATTTAATAATGTTGACTGAATAAAATTGACTACTATTTTAATGTAATTTCAATCAATTGAAATAATTATAAAGTTAATTTGATTATAATTTTAAATAAGGAATAAATTAAATGATGTATTAATGGTGAAATCGTATGTCATTTAATTGAAATTGGTTTGATGAAATTAGTTTTAGTTAAGTAATTTTTAACCCTTGGTTGTAAACAATTAGTTAATAGATTTAAATTATAGACGTATAACAATTGATTTATTCTCATCTCATTAAATAAATCCATTTGTAATTTATTTAATAAATATTGTGGTTAATATAAGAAAAGACGCTAATATAGCATTTGAGTGAAATAAAATGGAAACTTATGTTAATAAATAAATTTCATAAGAGGATTGTTGATTTGATAATAAGAATGTAAATCAAAATAAAAGGATAGGTTTAAATTTAAATATAATTATCTGGGGTTTATTACTATTGCAATTCAACGTTGTAATCAATTCAATATTTAATTATTAGATTTAACATGGAAAACTGTATTGTAAAATATTATTAAATTCTGTGTAATCAATAGCGATGAAAATTGTTAACTTTTAATTTAGAGTATAAAAGTGATTAAATTGATTTTTTAAATAGATTGTTTTAATTAACATGTATAATATGCCTTTTTGGCCACTGTCTGGGATTTCAATGAAACCAGTTTCATCGGATCCATAATAGTGAATTATTATAGGATTTCAAGTTTCATAGCGATCAGACTTGATGTTTGATCGTGCGAGCTCAAAATGCATAGAAATAAATTAAAGGAATTCAAATGAATATATATTGATTTTAAAAGCTAACTTCTATATACAATGGAATTAGGGTTTGAAACTAGTTTCATTGAGTTTAAAAATATCGAATTTCGATATATGGGATGTCCTATTTGCATTTTGGGAACGAAACGGGCTTTTCGGGTCTTTGTTACCGCTCTTACCCCATTCGATATATTACATCCATTCTTATCCATCTCTGTCTATATATAGGCTGTTACAAACCCTAGCAGGTTTTTTTTTTTTTCATTTTCTGTATGTACAATTTCTATCTTATATGTTCCTTTCCAATGGCAGATATGTCAAACCCTAAATTACAATTACCAAATCAAATCGAAAAATCCAAACCGCTCAAACCCTATCATATAATATATCATCGCGAAGCTCTCGACGAACATATTGAATCACATTTTAGCAACAAATTAGTGAAACAGTTATGGCCATTCATTTTAGGGCTTGGAGATCAATGGCGGATCTTCATTGACGGGATGATCGAAGGTGACCATTGGGTAGAAAAGAATGAGTAGAGGCAATCCATCGTCTCGGATCGCGTCAGAGGTGCAAGGATTCGCCAAAAATTGGCAAAGAAGTGCGGCGATGGTGGATCATCTTGAGGCCACTGGAGGAGGTTGTTCCGGGCGTAGGGGTGCGGTCGGAGGTGGCCTTCGTGACGGCGAGGTCAGATTAGGGTTTAGGCGTTTGTGGCAGCAGCTTTTGGTCTGTGTTTGTAGTGCGTGTGTATGAGTTCTCGTACGTGCTGTAGCGTGGCCGAGGGTTGAGAAGGTTTGGTAATTTACGTTTATGCTCTATGTTTATTTTAATTAAAATTTAAATTTTAAACCTTCTAACACGCATAACTTTTGCATACAAACTTGGATTCACGCGTGGTTTCTTCTGTTGGATTCATATTGAAATTTCGGACAACATGTAACTAGTTTGGTTGAATTTGGAGACTGTTCAAATTTTGGGCATTTATTGGATTTTAAATTGGCAATAAATCAAAGGTGAGTGATTTAATCCACTCAGGCAATACTAAACATTCTTATGTTAGTTGAACTAAATTTATGAAGTGATAAGCATTTACTGGCTGATGTGTGGTAGTTTAAATTGACATTTATATTAATTTGAATTTAGATTGAATTTAAATTGATATTCAGTTTAATGTTGAATTTAATTTCCATTAGTACCGACAATGGATAATCGGTGACTGTTGATATATTGGTTGATTTGGATGTTAATTGTTATTGTATGCCTATTGATTGATGATGGATGTATGGTATATTATTTATTTGACATATTCCTATTATTACCTATTTATTTATTGACATATTTATATTATCACTTGGACCATTATTATTAGACTAAGAAATAGGTTGAAATGATATATATATATATATACCTATGTCATTTAATTTTGAGTTGAAATGATATATATACATCCATGTAATTAGAATTGAATTTACTGATCACTTGGCCATAGGGTAAAAAATTATATGCGGACACCAAATTGATTAAATGAAATGGTTTTAAAATTTTGAATTTGGATTTTGATTAAATGTTGTCATTTTTAATAAAATAATTTATGGATTTATATGAATTTAATTATTTTCTAATTCAAGCTTTGAAAGTTGAAATTGAAATTGGTTAAAAGAAATTGTTTAGAAGAATTAAATTGAAAATGTAAAGTTATAATAGTTATACGACTATAATTAATAAAATTGAATTATTTTGAAGATTTGGATCCTAAAATTGAACAATGAATTTTAATTTGATTTAAGTGGTTTAAATTAGTAAATTGAAATTGGGCTTGAAACCGATATAAATTAAGGTAGTTTAAAATATAAATCGAATTAAAATTTAAATCATTGAATTGGATTGTTGAATCGAATTTGAAGTTAAAAATGAATGTTCCAAAAATTGAAGTTATTTCGAATTGAAATTGAAATCAAGTAGATTTGAAGCTAAAATTAAATTGAGTCAATTGAATTGAAAGATTGGAAATTGAGTTTGTTGATTTGAAATTGGACATGGAACTAGACTTGGAAAATGGAAAGAAACAGTTTCATTTGATATTATTTTCAAAATAAATTATTTCAATATAAACTTCTTAAAATCTACTTTTAGTAATATTCAAATTATTTTGATTTCTCCAAACTATTTTACTATGTACACCATTTTCAATACTCAAACCATTTTATATCAAACTATTTTCTAAAATTTCAAACCGTACAAAGTTGGATTGTTTATATTTGAAGCGTTGATTGAAATGTGAGTGTGGTTAAATGAGGTTATAACCTAAGTTGGAATTCGAAATGATACTTTTAAGTGAAAATGACATATTTGAGTAAAATTTATGATTTTGAAAAGAAGGATATTTTGAATTGAATATGATATTTTGATATCAAATATGAACCGGTTTTGAAATGTAAAAGAACCAACCAGGGTGAAAAATAACGTTTGGTTGTTAAAGGGACTGATGCCTATTATTGACATACTCTCTGTCAATATTGGAACCACTTTAACAACTGTGTATGCGGTTAAGGAGGATCAATGTAAAGCCTTACGCTATTTTAATACTTTACTTTACTAACAGACACTACATAAATAGCGTATTTTACTACATATAGATAGTTTGATGGATCCCTAGGAGATAAAAATCCCGTAACATCTCTTAAGTTATTGCATGCACGTTATACATAGGATATGATATGAAAAATCACGTAACATCTCTTAAGTTATTGCATGCAAGTTATACACAGGATATGAGATGAAAAATCCCGTAAACATCTCTGAAGCTTTCACACTAATTTTATTTGCTGTTGATTTAACTTACGTAAGAACTTTTAGTTCTGACTCGAGTGTTTTGTCTTTTCATTATGCTCGGGTCAGCCAAACCTTTTTAGTGTTTGAAGACATTATTTCTGGAGGATGAAGACGGTGTTTGGTATATTATATTATTAGTAATATTCCGCTGCATTATTTTGGTATGTTTTTTGATTGTACTGTTTGCGTCAAAATTGACCACAAACACCCAATATCATGAGAGCACCCGTTTATGAACACAAATCAGCAACAATCAATTTAGAACTCAGATATAAGCAATAACAATCACAATAATTCACAAATAGCAATCACAAACACAGGATTTATAGTGGTTCGGCGATCTTGCCTACGTCCACTCTGAAGCTTATGTCTTTGTTGATTCACTTGATGATATTAATCGAATACAGTGGATTACAGTTGATGATAGCTTTGAAATCTGAATACAACAGCGATAATGAAGAGTAGAATTAAATCCGGCAGAGTCCGAACGTTGAATGGCCAAAAAGATCCCCTTTCTGTAGGCTTCAGGGTGCCATTTATAGGCGTGGGAGGCCCAGATCTCGCTCAAACTTCGAGAGACTTTTTCTGACACGTGAGTGGGTCCACGCGACCGACCCCACCAAGTTTCGACTCTATCTGAGATCGATACGAAGTGATTTCGTATCCATCAAAAATGACCCAATCGAGCTGAAACTTGGCAGGAACAAACTTTACCTTGTATGAAAGCTACTGTGAAAATTTCATTGCATTTGGCCTTGTGGTTTGGGAGATATGATCGATTCGAGTTGATATGTTTTGGTTGGCTGTTTGGTTCGAACCCATCATTTCGAACCGATACCTTCGAATCGACCTTGTCACATGTTTCTTTGGTGACGTGGCGCACACTCCTCGCATCGATCCTATTTTTTCTCCGAGTTGACCGCTTCGCATCCATGAATTTCGCCTCGTTCGTATCGCGTGCCACGACCCAGTTCGCATCGATGGATTCGAATCATGGATCGATACAAAGGGGATCGAGACGAACCAAATGGATACGAAATGGGCAGATTTCATGGATACGAAGTAATGATCTGGCACTCTTGATGGATGCGAGGACGATCGATACGAAGCAGTGCTTGGGCACGAGACCGATCGATTCGAAGTAGGGTATGACGATGGATACGCATGATGGATTCGAACTGTTCTGGTCTTCATGGATACGAACGTGCTGAGTGGGTATCCATCTGATCGATTCGAAACCGATCGATTCGAAATGACCAATATCACTGCTGGTCGATTCGAATGCGATCGATTCGAAATGCGTGGAGCCTGATGGATTCAAATTTGATGGATTCGAACATCATACTTAGGCTAACTTGCATCAATCATATCTCATTCATATGAACTCCGATTAACCTGAAACTTGAAACACTGGCTCTCATGGCTTTGCTTGTCATGTCCTATCAATTGTAGCCTGATCCGGGCTCGGAAAAAATTCATCGATATCCATAGCGAAGCGAAGTGCAACCAATCTCTGAGACGAACTGTCTTTTGTTTTCGACCAATCTTTTGGTATCACGGCTTTGCCAAAAAGCAGGATAACATTTGCTCCCCAAAACATGCCTTGCGGTAGGAAGGTGTGTTTTGTAATGCCATAAGCTGGATGTTCATATCCTATTAATAACCTGTAAAAGAACTTGATAATTTCAGATGACCTCGAATGGCGATCGTTCGGGATCGTGTGCCGTTTGAGGTGAATCGGGACCGTTCGCGGTCAATGCCGTTCGCGGCAAACGATGGAGTGGGACCATTCGCGGTCATATGCCGTTCGCGGCGGGTATCGATCGTTCACGATCGAGTGATGTTCAAGGCTGGTTGTGACCATTCGAGGTCGAGCATAATAAGTGAATCATGACCGCTCGCAGTCGGGTGTCGTTCGAGGCAAGTTGTGATCGTTCGCGACCGTGCGCCGTTCGAGGCGAATTGTGACCGTTCGAGGTCGGGTGCCGTTCGAGGCAACTTGTGATCGTTCGCGATCGTGTGCCGTTCGAGGCGAATTTGTGACCGTTCGAGGTCGAGTGCCGTTCGAGGCGAATGAGTGTGCCCGGGGGGGACTTAATTTTATCGATACCAGGCTCACGTTCAAGTGGGTCCCTAGATTGTTTATCAGGGCGGTTTATCGCCATCTCAGAACATGCCTAAGGACCGTTCGCGACCCCGTACATGTATAAGTAGCTTAGCCATTTCAGAATTATCAGAACCAAATATCTATTCAACAGATGAGTTTTAAAATAGAAATGTCCAAACAAAAAAAGTCTAAATGTCCAAATCAAAATGAAACAAAAGCAAAGCAAGGATGTCAAAGTGTAAGTTCCCACTACGAAACGGTCAAGGATCATTCAGAGCATGCCTGGGGATCGTTCGCGATCTCATACATGTGTAAATGATTTAATTGTGTTAGTGGGAAGCTTACGACTTGTTCATCGTTATTTTAATCAATTGATAATCAAAAGGTGCCTCGATTCAGGGTCGCCTCTAGCTGATGTAGACGGTGGTCGCTTTGGTTCCACCACTGGAGTTCGCCTCCTCACATATTGAAGGAGCATACCGTTCCTGATATGTCCTTCCACCCCGTCCTTCAGATGCCTATAATCATTAGTGCTATGACCGTTTAATTCATGAAATACACAAAACTTATCTGATTTTCTTTCGTCAGAAGTTGGATCCCTTCGCATCGGTCTACGATACAGAACCTGCTCCTTGGTATCCTGATAAATTCGTTCCAGACTCTCATTCATCTCATAGTAAGTGGTGAATCGCGGCTCCCTCCGTTGTCGCTTTGACCTGTCCCCGTCATTCTCAGTCTTTCTTTTACCTCTACTAGTTTCCGCGCCCTTCTCAGGGGGATTTTCTCCTTTGATCGCATAAATATCAATTCCTTTTCCTACTTCTCTTTCGGCGTTTGCATCTTCGAATCGTAAAAACTTTTCTGCCTCGTCGTAGAATTCCCCTAGATCCACAGGTGGATCTTTAGTCAATGAATTTTTGAACTCTGTGCCATCAGCTACTCCGGACACAGCTGCCATCACAACCATAGATGGATCTGCTCGATCCACCGAAGCTGCTGCTGCATTGAATCGCGTCAGAAAACTCCTCAAAGTCTCTCCAGCCTTCTGTTTTGGAGTTGCCAAAGTCATCACATTCTTGGGCCTTGTAATGTGAACCCTGAATTGCCTCATAAATCTTTCAGTTAAATCATTCCAGGTTCCAATAGATCTACTCTCTAGTTGTCTGAACCATAATGATGCAATATCCGCCAAGTACAATGGAAAGCACCGGGCCATAACCTCCTCTGATGCCCCCGGCACTTCCATATGCCTCATGTACTTCGTCAGATGAACCGTGGGGTCCGTTCTCCCGTTATACATGTCCAATGATGGTAACTTGAAATCCGGTGGGTTCCTAGCTCGTCTGATTGCTGGAGTAAAAGGACTCCTATTAACATCTTCCAAATCTTTGTTTACCATACCGCCTCTCATAGCTCTTCTAACCATCTCTGCTAATCTGTCATTGTCTCCGAGATGCAATCTTCGTTCGTCGTTTTCAACCCGCCCCCCGAGTTCTCGAGGGAACTCTGGGATCTGCCCCCTTGAATGGGCGTTCACTCCTCTGCTACTCCCAGGTTGTGCAGATGCTCCCCTCTCTCTCTCTCTCTCTCTCCGAGATTGGATCAACATTCTCCATGCGTGTGCCCACTAGTTCAGGTGCCACGCCGGATGGTCCTGCTCCGTTTTGAACTCCATCCGCTTCTCTATTCTGTGCTCCAAGCAGTCCTCTGTTGAAATAAACTCTGGATCAACTCCTCTTGTTTCTTCATCATTGTCTCCATCTCGTCCCTAGTGATGAAGATCGACGCTTGATTCGCTCCTGAGGAAGCCTCTTGACTTCCTTGATGTTCACTTCTCTCTGGCCTTGGCCTTCTGCTCGATTGTCTCGTCATAATTTCTCAAATCTGAACTTTCAAACTTTCTGAATCAACTTCTAATTGGTAGAACTCCTGAATTAGCCTTCTCAGTGAAAGCACCAAAATGTTTGCGTCAAAATTGACCACAAACACCCAATATCATGAGAGCACCCGTTTATGAACACAAATCAGCAACAGTCAATTTAGAACTCAGATCTAAGCAATAACAATCACAATAATTCACAAATAACAATCACAAACACAGGATTTATAGTGGTTCGGCGATCTTACCTACGTCCACTCTGAAGCTTATGTCTTTATTGATTCACTTTATGATATTAATCGAATACAGCGGATTACAGTTGATGATAGCTTTGAAATCTGAATACAACAGCGATAATGAAGAGTAGAATTGAATCCGGCAGAGTCTGGACGTTGAATGGCCAAAAAGATCCCCTTTCTTAGGCTTCAGGGTGCCATTTATAGGCGTGGGAGGCCCAGATCTCGCTCAAACTTCGGGAGACTTTTTCTGGCACGTGAGTGGGCCCACGCGACCGACCCCACCAAGTTTCGACTCGATCTGAGATCGATACGAAGTGATTTCGTATCCATCAAAAAATGACCCAATCGAGCTGAAACTTGGCAGGAACAATCTTTACCTTGTATGGAAGCTACTATGAAAATTTCATTGCATTTGGCCTTGTGGTTTGGGAGATATGATCGATTCGAGTTGATATGTTTCGGTTGGCTGTTTGGTTCGAACCCATCATTTCGAACCGATACCTTCGAATCGACCTTGTCACGTGGTTCTTTGGTGATGTAGCGCGCACTCCTCGTATCGATCCTATTTTTTCTCCGAGTTGACCGCTTCGCATCCATGAATTTCGCCTCGTTCGTATCGCGTGCTACGACCCAGTTCGCATCGATGGATTCGAATCATGGATCGATACGTAGGGGATCGAGACGAACTAAGTGGATACGAAATGGGCAGATTTCATGGATACGAAGTAATGATCTGACACTCTTGATGGATTCGAGGACGATCGATATGAAGCAGTGCTTGGGCATGAGACCGATCGATCCGAAGTAGGGTATGCCGATGGATACACATGATGGATTCGAACTGTTCTGGTCTTCATGGATACGAACGTGCTGAGTGGGTATCCATCTGATCGATTCGAAACCGATCGATTCGAAGTGACCGATATCACTGCTGGTCGATTCGAATGCGATCGATTCGAAATGCGTGGAGCCTGATGGATTCGAATTTGATGGATTCGAACAGCATACTTAGGCTAACTTGCATCGATCATATCTCGTTCATATGAACTCCGATTAACCTGAAATTTGGAACACTGGCTCTCATGGCTTTGCTTGTCATGTACTATCAATTGTAGCCTAATCCGTGCTCGAAAAAAATTCATCGATATCCGTAGCGAAGCGAAGTGCAACCAATCTCTGAGACGAACTGTCTTTTGTTTTCGACTAATCTTTTGGTATCACGGCTTTGCCAAAAAGCGGGATAACATGTACTACGATTTGTTGAAAAAAATTATGTAATCAAATGTACATTGTAAAACAGCTTCATGAACTATTTATTTGATTA
Organism: Allium cepa; assembly: GCA_030765085.1. Taxonomy (NCBI): domain Eukaryota; kingdom Viridiplantae; phylum Streptophyta; class Magnoliopsida; order Asparagales; family Amaryllidaceae; genus Allium; species Allium cepa. Next base: position 133,304,073 of record CM060934.1, read on the forward strand.
TTATATTTTGTCAACTCCGTTGCGAGATTCTATGTTTTATTTTTCCTTCTTTTCTCTTATTTTCTTATTTACAACATTGACAATCCTCCCATTTGAATGGTTTGAGTTAGACATTTGTGGTTTATTTTCGATTTAAACCATCCAAAAAGATGGGTCGTCACATAGATAGTACCGAATATGATCACCCCTCCGTTAGTGGGTCCCAAAGCATACAAATAAGCGATAATATCGACTCTAGATAGGGAAGATCATATCCTACTTAGGAATGACCCACTTAGCCCCGTTGCATCTCCTATATTTTAGTCATTCCCAGTTGATGATGCAGCTACCTTTTACCTTTCATATAACACTTCCCACTTGGAATGTTAACACTGCCCTTCATACAACAACATAGTACCAGCATTCATCCATACAACTTCGTTTTGTGACTAAACGAAACGCTTGAGATCTCCGCCTTCAATCCATAATCTTCAACATGTCTTCACTTCAAAATGCTTAAGCTGGATCTAAGTTCTTTTCCGTTCTTTAGGAAATAAATAGTCAAAGATAAGAGCGAGGATGATCTCCTGACCATTAGTTGACAGATTTCCTTAATATTTTCTTAACATAACAAAACGAGATTTATACGCACAGTACAGCATCACCGAAGATGACTGTGTCATATAACTCACGTATTTCTCCTTGATATTTCTAAAGTTACGTTATGGGTCCATATTTTTTAGTCGGTTATTTAACTATTAATGAACTCACATCCAACTTAGGGATTTATTTCAAAAGGGAAAAAAATATTGGTTAAGTACATAAGTAACCACTAGCCTCCTTGACTAATCTTTTCATTAATAAATATTACTTTGTAGTAATTGTATCAAGATTCTTTTACAAAGATTCATTCATAAACCCTTGTGTTTCAATACTTAGAAAATATCCATACACTTATCTCAATGGTATAAGTATATTCACAAAATAGAGAAAGGTTCACATTTCACACAATTCTAAACCATTTATAAATTCCTTTATAAATATCTAACCCATTTATAACCCCATTCATGAATTTCTGAAAATTAGTTGTAAAACTCTCTGTTTATACACCCCTAAAATCATTTATAAAGCCTTTATAAATCCATAAACCATTTATAAACTCCTTTTATAAACCTATAACCCATTTCTAAAGTTCTTTTATAAATATATAAAACCATTTATAAAACTCTTTCACTATTAACCAATCTTCCATTAAGTTCCCAAACCATTTTATAAACACATGTTATAAAACTCAAGTCTATCTATAAAACTTTATTTATAAATCTCTTATATTTATAAATAAGGTATAATCACTTACTTTAACGTTATTATATAATAATAATTATTAACAATAAACATTATAAATAAATAATTATTATTAACTTCAAAATATCTTAGAAATAATATTTAATAATTTCAAACATTATTATAAAACAATAATAATTAACCTTTACCATTATTATAAATACCAATTTATTTTCAAAACATTATTAATAAATCCTTATTATTAATTTCAAGCCATATTTTTTAAAATAAATGATTTTTCAAAATATTAAAATATTGATAAATAACATTTAAACAACATTGAATATAAATAAATAACCTCTAAACAATATTAAATATAAATAAATAGCTTTAACCAACCTTAAACATAAATAAACAACTTTAAAACAACATTAAATAGAAATAAATAACCTTTAAAATAACATATAAATAAAAAAATTACTTAGAAATAGATGGATAAAAGTTTGGAATAAAATAGAAATTAAACCCTCTTACAAAATATTCTGAAACCCAATTTCGGATTTAAAATCATTTCCTGTCTCATAAACCAATTCCAATTCGAATGGCAATTTATAGTATTTTTTTTCAAAATACTAATTTGAGGCTAATAGCTACCCAATTTTAAACCAATATCGATATTGATTTTCTATCACTAAAGAGTTTCGGTTGCTCATATAACGAGGTCATAACCAATAGGGATAACAATTAGGTTTGCTATTCCATAATCATTCAATAATAACATTATGGAAAACATTTCAATTAATCACGAGGAATCCTGTGGGAACACTCCAACCAGTCGCCCAGCATCACAGCTCATATATATCAACACATATGTATATATATGTAAATGAAATCAACAGTGGTATGGAATCCGATTGGATCCCTCCAACCTATTCTTTTGCATCACAAACAAAACATAATTGTATAATGTGGGTCATCCGCTACTATGTGGTTATATACAAAAGGTCATTCACTCTAGGGGCTGGAATAAATCCAAACCAACTAATAAACATTAAATCATCCAAATATCTAATCAGGTTTTTTGATCAATTATATAATATTACCGGTTAACCAAAAAGGTGAGTTTAACTCACCAAAATTTCTATTGTCATCGTGACATTTTGCTTTGGAACTAAAACTGAATGGCATCCTATTTTAGCCTAAATTCCCAACTGCCCCAAATTCGAGTAAACCAGTTCCATCGCGAAGTTTTTCCATAACAAGTGCAATGCAAAAATTCATGTCTCGATTGGACCTCGTATGAGAGAGTTACAAATTTTTTAATTAAACGATTTTTAAATTATATAATTAAATAACTAATCACATATTTTATTAAATAATCACCATTTAAAATCACTAATCCATCATCTCCTCAAATTCGAACCCGCTCTTTCAAGTCCCTCTCATCAACATGGCCGACACTTCTACGGGCCTTAACTCATTCCTCGATCCATGAAAACAACTACTAATGCCTTGACATGCTCCTCTCCCCGAACTACATCCGTCCATCGCCATTTTTGCCAGCCTGCACCCCATTGCATTTCACGTCACTTCCTCTTCAAGTCGCTATAGTGCATAATGCACACAACAAATGATGGCCAGACCCCTTCATTCTCCAGCTCCGAAACCTCCTACCACCACAAATCCGAAAACAAGCTCCAATTCGCGAATGAAAGACCATAAATTCCACAAACAATAACCCTAGTTTGAAATTCCATTCACCTTACTATCGAATTCTCAAATTTAAAGTCACAAGCTACACCATAGGTATAAAAATGAAGATACTGACAAATCGAGTGCAAAGGAGTTTGTTTTACAGTTTTTCATTAAGAATTTTTTTTATTTTTGTAATATCCCGGAATTTTGGACAATATAAATTTGATAATCTGTGTTTAAATTTATATTGAATTGATAATTTTTGTTAATAAATTGGATTTGATTCTATAATCTTCTTTATTTAAATATTTAATTTGTAAAATTATTTTTAATGAGTTAATAAATTGTTTTCTATTTAATAATGTATATGTATTTGTATATATTTTAAATAGATAAGTTGTTCTTAATTAAATTAGTATAGCATAATTTTAATGTTTTAAAAATGGAAATTTGATTTGTTTTTAATTTAAACTTTTCAAAAATATTTAATAAAATACTATATGATTTTAAATATGTAGGATAAATGTTTTATTGGTTTAAAATTCATTTATTTTATTCAAGTTTGAATATTAAAATAAGTTACAAAAATGTTGTGTTATTCTTTTTAAAATAATGATTTATAAAATGTGATTTGTACATTCAAAATACAATTTAATTTATGAAACATGTATTCATTAAGTTACAAACTCTTGTGTAAATTTATTTTAATTGTTTAAAAGTTTCTTTTTCAAAAGATTAATTTGTATGTTGTTTTACTTATTTTAATACTTTGCTTATTCTTTAGAAATTTATTTAAATACATAATTAAGTATAAGAACTAATTAACTAAGTTTAAACATTCATTAAGCTTAATTTTTCTTTAACATTTAATTAAAATAACAAATCATTTAAAGAGACATGTGTAAGTATATAAAAAACTAATCTAACATGTGTTGAGAGAATAAGTAAGTAAATTTACAAGTGTCATAATTCCATTTTATTTTTAATAAATCCCAATTCAAATCTATATAAACCTATACTCTTTTCTCCTTTCATTTTCTTGGTTCATTTTCACTTTTTCAATTCTAAATCAAGAAATCTTTCAGCTGAAAACTATTCCTCTCTAAAACAAAAATCTGAAACCAAAATCAGTAAACAAACTTCTCATATCTAAATGCAATTATCATTCCTCTGAAAACTGTTTTCTCATCAACCTGTAACCATATGCAAATCTGTAATTATCCTCAATATTGAAGCCTCTACATCATTTTTCTTCAATCTGAAATTATTTTACTGCGTACAACTTCATTTTCAAGTTCAAAACATTTTCAACCCAAACATCAAAAGTATTTCCAGTTTCTACAACATGCAAGCTTATAAATCAACATTCCAAGCAACATTCAAGTTTTAAAGGCATTCAAATGCATTTTTCAAAAGTAAAGGCGTTCAAGCAGGATTTCTAATGATTCAAGAGCTTTTCAAAACTGGTGCTCTGCTCTGCATTTTTGAATCAGTGAGTAACTCATTTATAAGTTTATTAAATAGGAAAAGTTGTGCATGCTTTATAAATTACAAATAAACTTATATGAAATTGCTGAAATGTTATACCTGTTAAGATATGCCTGTGAACATGATGATGTCTGTTGCATGTTATTCTTCAAATTTTCAAACTCATGTTTGATCCTTGGAATTCTTTGCTTGACTTGATTGTTGTTATGACTCAAACCCTTAAATAAACATGTTTGTTTTAGGATAGAGTAAATACAAATTTATATGAATCAAATTAGATTGTCTGTAACCTGCAGAACAAATTAGCACAGAATGAAATTCAAACTCAATAATTTAATTGTTTCAGGTTTATTAATAGAAACAACAAGTGAATTCATGAATTCTAAATCAAATATCATAATTTATAGTGTTGTGAAACAAGTGCAGTAATGAATGTACTGTATTTTACATTTTGATTAAGTACACTTGATACTTGCATTGGTTTTGGATGAATTTGATTCTGGAGATAGTTTTGCTATCAAATATTATAGGAAAAATATTGAATTGGATTAAAATTCAATATTGATGTTGAATTTGGGATTTTTAGTTAAGAACCCTAGTTTTTACTGGCTTCATGAATTTGAATACTGCGGGTTCATAAGATGCTGTAATGATGGAGTCTTTGCCATAGTTTCAAGATTTATAGTGGCCGGAGTTGGGTGAGCTTGCCGTTGACAGGTTAGGCACTGAAAGGGGAGTGTTACTTTCAGGTTTGGGTTTAAAACTTGAATTCAAATTCAAGTTGAATTCTAGGAATCTGATGTTAGAAGGGGAATTTGGGGTTACTGGTCGATGGAAGGAGGTCGTTGATGATGGCCATTGATGGCCGAGGTTGGTGAGTGGGTGCACAGGAAGGTGTGTGCAGGTTGTGCTGATGTTTTGGTTGCAGGGGTTTGAAGCCCGTGATTGTCTCGGGGGAATTGGGAAGTGACTCGAAGCAAGGTAGTGATTTTCTCGAAGTAATTTGTGGTAGCTCGGGTTTTTAGTGCTTCAGGTTTTGTTTTTTTTGAACAGAGCCTGTTTTTCAGGTTTTAAAATTTTAAAAGTTTTTAAAATGTAAATTTAAAACCTGAACAAGTGTAAAATTTAAACTGAATTCAATTATAAATTCAATTAGTTTAATTTTGGGTTTTTGAACTAATTTAAATTTTGAAAATTTTAATTAGTTTAAGCAAAGTCAGAAACCTGTTTTTTTTTCCAGGTTTTATAAAATTTGAAGTTAAATTTTAAAGTGCAAACTAAATCTGGAACTAGGTTTCAACCTTGAATTGAATTTGAATTTAAAAAGTTTAAATCCTGGGTTTTGTAATAATTTGACTTTTTAAATTTTAGATTGGATTTAAATTAAAAGCAGGAATTTGTTACTGTTTAAAAATTAAAGAAAGTAAAATAATGTAAATTGAATTTAAAACAGGGTTTTGAAATTCTGAAAGGTGAATATGATTCAAACTAGTTTAAATCTGAAATCTGAAATAATTTAGGTTTTAAAAATTTAAATTTGGTTTAAAATTTATAGGTGTGAAAAATATATGTAGTTTTGAATTTGAGGTGGAAGTTTAAATTTTAAATTAGAAATTTAAAATGAGTTTAAAACTGGGTTTTTAAATCGGGAATTTAAATTTAAACTTTAGTTTTTAAAATAAAGGTTTAAATTTAAATTGCTTTAAAATAATGATTTGCAATTAAAATGAAGATGAAGATGTAAGTAAAGTTTTAAATCTTTAAGTTTGAATTTGGAATGAAAATATAGATTATGTTTCAGTTTGAAATTTAAAAAGAAATTTTTAAATTTAATTTTGTTTGGAACAAATTGTTTTTGTATAAAGAAGAATGTATCTTAATTTAGAACTTAAATTGGTTTCATTTAAATTATTAAGTTAATTTAAATGGAATATTAATTATTTAATTAATTAATAATGTGGATGTTTAATTAAGTAATTAATGATTTTAAGATGATTAATTAGATTTGAGATTAATTAATTAAGGTTAATTAATCTATAACTAAGGATGATTAATTAAATTTTAATTTATGATTAAGATTTATTTAATCAAGTGATTAGAGATAATTTAGATTTTAATTAACACTTAATTAATTAATAATTGAAGATTAATTAAATGATAATTATATATTAATTAATTGATAATTAATAATGATTAATTTAAGTTAATTCTTAATTTAGTAATTAAGAAATATTAATGAAGTCATTAACTTAAGATTATTTAACAATTAATTAATGTAATTAATTTTGATAATTAATTAGATTAATTAATTAATAATAATCAATTGTTTATTACTTATAAAAGTAATTAAAGAATTGATTACTTAGTGTAATTAATTTAATTAATGTGATTAGTTTAGATTAATTAAGTTAAATTAATTTAAACATTTGTTAATTGTTTGGTAATTACTTTATGTAATTTACGAATTTGTAATTACTTAAGGAAGTAATTAATTAATAATTATAGGATGTAATTAAAGATATTTGATATAGAAGTAAATTGGATTTAAAATTTCTTTGAAATTAATCAAGGGGATTAATTTAGATAATTAATTTAGAATAATTAATTATGGGATGAGTAATTAAAGTAGTTAATTACTGAATGGTTATTAATCATGGGTGATTAATATATATGTGGATTAATTTCAGATTAATTACTTACGTGATTAATTTATGTTTAGAATTTATTAAATGTAATCAGAAATCATTAATTAATTAGTTAATGATGTAATTTGGGATTGATTAATTAAGGTATAATTAATAATGAATAAATAATTAATGTAATTCATTTTAGTTAATCAATTAATTTAGTAATTACAAGTTAATTATTTGCAAAGGGTTTAAGTTAACTTGTGTGATTAATTTATAAGCTAATTACTTATTGTAATTAGAGATAGTTAATCAATATTAATTGAAATATTGAGATGATGATTTATAAATTGATTTGAAATCAATGGATGGTTAAGTTAAGCAGAATTTTGATGATGAAGTAATTAATTTAATTCATTTTAAATTAATTAGAGATTGAGTAATTAATTTAATTCATTTTAAATTAATTATAAATAGTGTGATCTTTAGATCATTGCTTATGTTTGATGAATGGTATTGGTTGCCTAGTATGGTTTGTAATCTCAGTTATGAGATGAGTAGTGTATGTGATATGGATGCATTGGTTGCTTTTGGATGATAATATGGATTATCTGATTTTGATATGAATTATCTGTTGATAATGATAAGGTTGATTATCTGTTGTGTTGTGAATTATCTATCCGTGTATATTTAGATAATGAATTGAATTGTTTTAAACTTAAAACAACTTGGACCTAAAAGACACGCTTTGGATTTCGATGAGACCAGGATCGGGTTTCCATATTTGGACATCCGAAAACCACATCGATTCCAATTAAACGTTGGGTCGTTAATCCAAGTGGAGCGAGTGAAGACTCGAGGTGTAAGGGCTATACGTCAGTATAACTCTGTGGGTGATTCCGTAATGAGTTTGACGGAATAGTACTTATAGATTCGAGATGGTGAATCAGAGTGCAAGAGTTATTGTCGTTAACTCTGAGGATGATTCCAAAATGAGTGTAACGAGATAATGCTTTCGGTTTCGTTCAAACCCGAAACGAACTTGTATGGATTGAATGCTTTCAGAACATCGTCAGGTGGACGATGAGCATTCTAAGTGATGTGTCCTATAAAGGTAATCGTAGCCTCAAGCCTCATCAACCGAGAATGGCTAAAACAGGGGAGGTGCAGCAAGGCTTCGTGGGTAGCCCCTACTTGAGAGTAAGATTTACCCCTGTCTAGAGGTCTCTTTATATTTCGGCTGTGTGGACGGTTGATCATGACAACCGTCGGGGTTGTCTTATTCGGAACTGTTCAGTAAGGAACGGGTCCGGCTTTGTGTTGCAGGGGAGTTAGGGTGGCTCCTCGGTACAGTGATCTAGGACTTGTACTGTGACGGGCGGTACCCAGTAGCCCTGCCATTGTATGGAATCCAAAATCCAATAAGTGCCAACGGTTTTGATTGTATTACCCACTTTTGTGGCTAGTAGCTGGAATTTAATAGATGTAACAATTTCGGCTATTTCTTATTTATTTGAAAACCCTAGACACTATTATAATATCATCAGATTTCCTATCGAATGTTTTGATTAGCGTAAGGTAAAAACTTTTCCATGTTTATGTGTGGGAAGTCTTACGTGATACCTTTCTTTCAAAAGGTTTTGAAAATTAAGCAACTTTAACCTTTTACTCACACCAGACCCATGTCTGACCCGGAGTTATTTCTGTTTTTCTTTAACTCTTGGGTACTCAAATTTTTATGAGTAGTCAAGGGAATTAAGGTTAGGATTCAGGTTAGCTTTGACGAATTGTGGAGGAGCATATGGAGCAGGAGGCTTCTGCGTATAGTTATATAGTTCCGCTATGTTGGTATCGATGAGTGTTTCTATATTGTGATTGTTGTAATAACTAGACAGGTGTTTATAACTGTCTAGTTTGTGTTGTATATGTCTATGTAACTCTGATATTTGATGTATACTATGTTATACTTATGTTACTAATATAATTTATTCGTTCCGCTGTTGAGATTCTTGTGTTGTTTCTTCTTTCTCCTCTTTCTTTTCTCTTTTCTATCCCTTTCTTTCTTAAGGATGTTACGACTTTTTGTGGAGAAAAAGTCGGGTCATCTCACTTGGTATCAGAGCATTAGGTTGAGTGAATACCTAGGCTCTGTAGTAGTGTCTATCTTGAGAGAGCGTATTTGTATTTTTAATATATATATATATATATATATAATTGGTTCTACCTATTTGTTGGATTACCTGTTCGGGTTTTTCCAATATAAGTTATAAAGGTAGATGAGGTAGAAGTGTGTGTAACACGACTACCATTGGTTGGAGTTTGATGGATGAGGTTGGAAGTGTATTTGTCGAGACTGTAGACCTAATACCGTCTCGAGTAAGTTTTTCTTGGTTTAAAAACTTCATCGATCTCTGAAGGAAACCTGTAAAGGTTCGGAGTTCATCTTTGAAGTACAGAATTGAGTTTGGATCTGTCGGTTGGGCAGAAGCAAACAAGTAAAGGTGTCTTGATATCTCAAGAATTAGTAGCTGCGTGATGAGATGCTGTGACTATGGATATTTCCGAAGATGTTTCTTTGGAACAAGAGTAAGAAGCGAGTCTGCCCGGTGATGTGGATGAGTTTAGCAGAGTGTTCTGAGATGGTAGGAGATTTCTGGCTGGATAGTTTTTCTGAAGTGGAATACAGAAGCAGTAGAGTAGATCCGTTTCTCTGGTAAGTTGGCTAAGCCAGCATAAGCTGTTCTGGTTGGTAAAGAGAGAGCAGTTTTCTTTGGATTTAGGCTGAGTTGATCGCAAAAGTGACTTGCGATAGTATGTTCTCTTGTGTTTGTTGGAGATTGTCTGGATGTCTTCTGGAAGTCAGAGTTTGTCTGCATCTGGAGATCGAGTTTTCTTTCCAGGATTGGTACTGGTGGTTCGTTAGTAGATGGATGGTTCCCTGAGATAGAAGTGGGTGAAACAACTCAGGTTTAGGAGGAACATCTGATTTTTTCTTTATGAATATGTGGAACCATATTTCTATGCTGGGTTGTTTAGTCTGTGCTTGTGCTCTTCGTCAGCATTTTCTTCTGTTTCGGATCAGAGTTGTGCAGCGGTAGCAGTTTGGGGGTGTTCTGTTTTGTCTTTTTCGGATAAGAAGAAGTTTGTCCTTTCTTCTGTTGTTTAGAAGCAGGATGTGTGTTCTTGGTTTTTGATTAATCTTGAGGAGATCATTGGATTGTTTTTGATTCAGTCTGTTTCTTTTGGAATCAACAAGAGTTGAGATGATTAGGAGTGATGTTGGTAGCCCAGGATCGTCCGAAAGGTTTTTATGGATAAGAGACAAAGAAATTTTGATTCTGGAATCGGAGATTTGATTTGAGATAAGTTATTCTCTGATCCATGGAGCTATAAGATTTGGAGGGTCTGAAGCTAGCTCCGTAGTGTTTGGTTTTCTTGAGATGAATTGCCAGTTAGGATAACTGGGATTCATGGTGTTTCACGTATCTCTGAGGGAGTACGTATTCGATATTTCTGGTTGTAGGACCAGCAGTTTAGGAGGTTTGTTTGTTGAGTCAGACTCGTTTGTAGTCTAATATTCTGTATAGAGTTGTTATTAGGAGCTCTATAGTTTAGTAGTATTGATTGATTGGATTCTATAGAGCGAGTATCCCGATATATATATATATACCGGGGAAACTCGTGAAGATTTTATCCAAAATTCTTTTGGATAATTAGATTTGTTTTGATTTTGTGAATTGGTTGCTTTAGTTGTTGGCATATGATTAACATATGCTGTGTTTTAAAATAAAATCTGTTAATAGATTATTAAATTACCTTTGTTTTAAATTTCGGGGACGAAATTCTTTTAAGGGGGAAGGATTGTAATATCCCGGAATTTTGGACAATATAAATTTGATAATCTGTGTTTAAATTTATATTGAATTGATAATTTTTGTTAATAAATTGGATTTAATTCTATAATCTTCTTTATTTAAATATTTAATTTGTAAAATTATTTTTAATGAGTTAATAAATTGTTTTCTATTTAGTAATGTATATGTATTTGTATATATTTTAAATAGATAAGTTGTTCTTAATTAAATTAGTATAGCATAATTTTAATGTTTTAAAAATGGAAATTTGATTTGTTTTTAATTTAAACTTTTCAAAAATATTTAATAAAATACTATATGATTTTAAATATGTAGGATAAATGTTTTATTGGTTTAAAATTCATTTATTTTATTCAAGTTTGAATATTAAAATAAGTTACAAAAATGTTGTGTTATTCTTTTTAAAATAATGATTTATAAAATGTGATTTGTACATTCAAAATACAATTTAATTTATGAAACATGTATTCATTAAGTTCAAACTCTTGTGTAAATTTATTTTAATTGTTTAAAAGTTTCTTTTTCAAAAGATTAATTTGTATGTTGTTTTACTTATTTTAATACTTTGCTTATTCTTTAGAAATTTATTTAAATACATAATTAAGTATAAGAACTAATTAACTAAGTTTAAACATTCATTAAGCTTAATTTTTCTTTAACATTTAATTAAAATAACAAATCATTTAAATAGACATGTGTAAGTATATAAAAAACTAATCTAACATGTGTTGAGAGAATAAGTAAGTAAATTTACAAGTGTCATAATTCCATTTTATTTTTAATAAATCCTAATTCAAATCTATATAAACCCATACTCTTTTCTCCTTTCATTTTCTTGGTTCACTTTCACTTTTTCAATTCTAAATCAAGAAATCTTTCAGCTGAAAACTATTCCTCTCTAAAATAAAAATCTGAAACCAAAATCAGTAAACAAACTTCTCATATCTAAATGCAATTATCATTCCTCTGAAAACTGTTTTCTCATCAACCAGTAACCATATGCAAATCTGTAATTATCCTCAATATTGAAGCCTCTACATCATTTTTCTTCAATCTGAAATTATTTTACTGCATACAACTTCATTTTCAAGTTCAAAACATTTTCAATCCAAACATCAAAAGTATTTCCAGTTTCTACAACATGCAAGCTTATAAATCAACATTTCAAGCAACATTCAAGTTTTAAAGGCATTCAAATGCATTTTTCAAAAGTAAAGGCATTCAAGCAGGATTTCTAATGATTCAAGAGCTTTTCAAAACTGGTGCTCTGCTCTGCATTTTTGAATCAGTGAGTAACTCATTTATAAGTTTATTAAATAGGAAAAGTTGTGCATGCTTTATAAATTACAAATAAACTTATATGAAATTGCTGAAATGTTATACCTGTTAAGATATGCCTGTGAACATGATGATGTCTGTTGCATGTTATTCTTCAAATTTTCAAACTCATGTTTGATCCTTGGAATTCTTTGCTTGACTTGATTGTTGTTATGACTCAAACCCTTAAATAAACATGTTTGTTTTAAGATAGAGTAAATACAAATTTATATGAATCAAATTAGATTGTCTGTAACCTGCAGAACAAATTAGCACAGAATGAAATTCAAACTCAATAATTTAATTGTTTCAGGTTTATTAATAGAAACAACAAGTGAATTCATGAATTTTAAATCAAATATCATAATTTATAGTGTTGTGAAACAAGTGCAGTAATGAATGTACTGTATTTTACATTTTGATTAAGTACACTTGATACTTGCATTGGTTTTGGATGAATTTGATTCTGGAGATAGTTTAGCTATCAAATATTATAGGAAAAGTATTGAATTGGATTAAAATTCAATATTGATGTTGAATTTGGGATTTTTAGTTAAGAACCCTAGTTTTTACTGGCTTCATGAATTTGAATACTGCGGGTTCATACTGGATCGAGTTCAATGATCTTTTGGGTATTGTTAGATGCTGTAATGATGGAGTCTTTGCCAGAGTTTCAAGATTTATAGTGGCCGGATTTGGGTGAGCTTGCCGTTGACAGGTTAGGCACTAAAAGGGGAGTGTTATTTTCTGGTTTGGGTTTAAAACTTGAATTCAAATTCAAGTTGAATTCTGGGAATCTGATGTTAGAAGGGGAATTTGGGGTTACTGGTCGATGGAAGGAGGTCGTTGATGATGGCCAGTGATGGCCGGGGTTGGTGAGTGGGTGCACAGGAAGGTGTGTGCAGGTTGTGGTGATGTTTTGGTTGCAGGGGTTTGAAGCCCGTGATTGTCTCGGGGGAATTGGGAAGTGACTCGAAGCAAGGTAGTGATTTTCTCGAAGTAATTTGTGGTAGCTCGGGTTTTTAGTGCTTCAGGTTTTGTTTTTTTTGAACAGAGCCTGTTTTTCAGGTTTTAAAATTTTAAAAGTTTTTAAAATGTAAATTTAAAACCTGAACAAGTGTAAAATTTAAAATGAATTCAATTATAAATTCAATTAGTTTAATTTTGGGTTTTTGAACTAATTTAAATTTTGAAAATTTTAATTAGTTTAAGCAAAGTCAGAAACCTGTTTTTTTTTCAGGTTTTATAAAATTTGAAGTTAAATTTTAAAGTGCAAACTAAAATCTGAAACTAGGTTTAAACCTTGAATTGAATTTGAATTTAAAAAGTTTAAATCCTGGGTTTGTAAAAATTTGACTTTTTAAATTTTAGATTGGTTTAAATTAAAAGCAGGAATTTGTTACTGTTTAAAAATTAAAGAAAGTAAAATAATGTAAATTGAATTTAAAACAAGGTTTTGAAATTCTGAAAGGTGAATATGATTCAAACTAGTTTAAATCTGAAATCTGAAATAATTTAGGTTTTAAAATTTTTAATTTGGTTTAAAACTTATAGGCGTGAAAAATATATGTAGTTTTGAATTTGAGGTGGAAGTTTAAATTTTAAATTAGAAATTTAAAATGATTTTAAAACTGGGTTTTTAAATCAGGAATTTAAATTTAAACTTCAGTTTTTAAAAAAAAGGTTTAAATTTAAATTGCTTTAAAGTAATGATTTGCAATTAAAATGAAGATGAAGATGTAAGTAAAGTTTTAAATCTTTAAGTTTGAATTTGGAATGAAAATATAGATTATGTTTCAGTTTGAAATTTAAAAAGAAATTTTAAATTTAATTTTGTTTGGAACAAATTGTTTTTGTATAAAGAAGAATGTATCTTAATTTAGAACTTAAATTGGTTTCATTTAAATTATTAAGTTAATTTAAATGGAATATTAATTATTTAATTAATTAATAATGTGGATGTTTAATTAAGTAATTAATGATTTTAAGATAATTAATTAGATTTGGGATTAATTAATTAAGGTTAATTAATCTATAATTAAGGATGATTAAATAAATTTTAATTTATGATTAAGATTTATTTAATCAAGTGATTAGAGATAATTTAGATTTTAATTAACACTTAATTAATTAATAATTAAAGATTAGTTAAATGATAATTATATATTAATTAATTGATAATTAATAATGATTAATTTAAGTTAATTCTGAATTTAGTAATTAAGAAATATTAATGAAGTCATTAACTTAAGATTATTTTACAATTAATTAATTTAATTAATTTTGATAATTAATTAGATTAATTAATTAATAATAATCAATTTTTTATTACTTATAAAAGTAATTAAAGAATTAATTACTTAGTGTAATTAATTTAATTAATGTGATTAGTTTAGATTAATTAAGTTAAATTAATTTAAACATTTGTTAATTGTTTGGTAATTACTTTATGTAATTTATGAATTTGTAATTACTTAAGGAAGTAATTAATTAATAATTACAGGATGTAATTAAAGATATTTGATATAGAAGTAAATTGGATTTAAAATTTCTTTGAAATTAATCAAGGGGATTAATTTAGATAATTAATTTAGAATAATTAATTATGGGATGAGTAATTAAAGTAGTTAATTACTGAATGGTTATTAATCATGGGTGATTAATATATATGTGGATTAATTTCAGATTAATTACTTATGTAATTAATTTATATTTAGAATTTATTAAATGTAATCAAAAATCATTAATTAATTAGTTAATAATGTAATTTGGGATTGATTAATTAAGTTATAATTAATAATGAATAAATAATTAATGTAATTAATTTTAGTTAATCAATTAATTTAGTAATTATAAGTTAATTATTTGCAAAGGGTTTAAGTAATTAACTTGTGTGATTAATTTATAAGCTAATTACTTATTGTAATTAGAGATAGTTAATCAATATTAATTGAAATATTAAGATGATGATTTATAAATTGATTTGAAATCAATGGATGGTTAAGTTAAGCAGAGTTTTGATGATGAAGTAATTTATTTAATTCATTTTAAATTAATTAGAGATTGAGTAATTAATTTAATTCATTTTAAATTAATTATAAATAGTGTGATCTTTAGATCATTGCATATGTTTGATGAATGGTATTGGTTGCCTAGTATGGTTTGTAATCTCAGTTATGAGATGAGT
Source organism: Allium cepa (assembly GCA_030765085.1). NCBI lineage: Eukaryota > Viridiplantae > Streptophyta > Magnoliopsida > Asparagales > Amaryllidaceae > Allium > Allium cepa. The sequence continues at coordinate 133,319,525 of CM060934.1, forward strand.
AGTGTATGTGATATGGATGCATTAGTTGCTTTTGGATGATAATATGGATTATCTGATTTTGATATGAATTATCTGTTGATAATGATAAGGTTGATTATCTGTTGTGTTGTGAATTATCTATCTGTGTATATTTAGATAATGAATTGAATTGTTTTAAACTTAAAACAACTTGGACCTAAAAGACACGCTTTGGATTTCTATGAGACCGGGATCGGGTTTCCATATTTTGACATCCGAAAACCACATCGATTCCAATTAAACGTTAGGTCGTTAATCCAAGTGGAGCGAGTGAAGACTCGAGGTGTAAGGGCTATACGTCAGTATAACTCTGTGGGTGATTCCGTAATGAGTTTTATGGAATAGTACTTATAGATTCGAGATGGTGAATCAGAGTGCAAGGGTTATTGTCGTTAACTCTGAGGGTGATTCCAAAATGAGTGTAACGAGATAATTCCTTCGGTTACGTTCGAACCCGGAACGAACTTGTATGGATTGAATGCTTTCAGAACATCGTCAGGTGGACGATGAGCATTCTAAGTGATGTGTCCTATAAAGGTAATCGTAGCCTCAAGCCTCATCAACCGGGAATGGCTAAAACAGGGGAGGTGCAGCAAGGCTTCGTGGGTAGCCCCCACTTGAGAGTAAGATTTACCCCTGTCTAGAGGTCCCTTTATATTTCGGCTATGTGGACGGTTGATCATGACAACCGTCGGGGTTGTCTTATTCGGAACTGTTCAGTAAGGAACGGGTCCGGCTTTGTGTTGCAGGGGAGTTAGGGTGGCTCCTCGGTACGGTGATCTAGGCCACGTACTGTGACGGGCGGTACCCCAGTAGCCCTGCCATTGTATGGAATCCAAAATCCAATAAGTGCCAACGGTTTTGATTGTATTACCCACTTTTGTGGCTAGTAGCTGGAATTTAATAGATGTAACAATTTCGGCTATTTCTTATTTATTTGAAAACCCTAGACACTATTATAATATCATCATATTTCCTATCAAATGTTTTGGTTAGCGTAAGGTAAAAACTTTTCCATGTTTATGTGTGGGAAGTCTTACGTGACACCTTTCTTTCAAAAGGTTTTGAAAATTAAGCAACTTTAACCTGTTACTCACACCAGACCCATGTCTGACCCGGAGTTATTTCTGTTTTTCTTTAACTCTTGGGTACTCAAATTTTTATGAGTAGTCAAGGGAATTAAGGTTAGGATTCAGGTTAGCTTTGACGAATTATGGAGGAGCATATGGAGCAGGAGGCTTTTGCGTATAGTTATATAGTTCCGTTGTGTTGGTATCTCTGAGAGTTTCTGTATTGTGATTGAGTTGTAATAACTTGACAGGTGTTTATAACTGTCTAATATGTGTTGTATATGTCTGTGTAACTCTGATATTTGATGTATACTATGTTATACTTATGTTACTAATATAATTTATTCGTTCCGCTGTTGAGATTCTTGTGTTGTTTCTTCTTTCTCCTCTTTCTTTTCTCTTTTCTATCCCTTTCTTTCTTAAGGATGATACGACTTTTTGTGGAGAAAAAGTCGGGTCGTCTGAATTTTTATTTTAAATGTCTAAAAGCTTCCACTCTTCCTTTACAGGAAAAGTTTAAATTAGGGAGGAGAGGTATGGGAAAGACGTGGAGGGATCGCTGATGGTTTGTTGAGAACATGGGTAGCATATGGGTTACCTATTATTATATTATAAACTATCAAGCTTATTGCACTCAAAAATTTCGAACACCAATCGAGGCGTGTCGCCTGCCGTTCTATATGTAATACCCCTATTTTGAACCTAATGGAATTAGTCTCAAGACCTAATTCGATCATATACAAAAGATGGCTTTTCAAACCCAATTATTATATAAATTTTCGAAATTAATTTCTACGTGTTTCTCTCTCGCACAACCAGTGATACGTCCAATCGCCTCGAAAATCGTGAACATACAATAACTTACTATTACGGATCCAATGACACTGGTTTTATCGAAATCCGAGAAAATGCCCCGGAAGGCTATTTTTACATGTTATTTAAAACGAACTATTATTTAAAACCAAATAAATTACTTTTAAATTCAAATTTAAAAATCTATTATCTTCATTCTTATTTATACTGAATTCAAATAAGATCTCCAAATCATTTTAGTTCATATTAATCAAAGATTTGGTTATTTAAAATATTCCAATAATTTAAATTTACAATCCAAATAAATCTCTATATTGAAATTTGAGCTATTTGACTTATAAAAATAATTATTCAATATTTAAAATCAATAAAATATTTCAAAATCAAATGACTGAAATTTTGGGTCATTACAGTTTACAACCTTGTCATCATAAAGGAATGATAAACAATCTGCTGAGTATATCTTATGCTTAACAATTGTAGGTTACTACTCAATCGATTATTCACACTACCTCATGATAAATCGAAGATTCATCTAGAAAACTCTTTATAAACCTTAAAACATTAAAGGAAAATATACATAAGCCCAAACGATGTGCATAAACCATCTGTAAGCGGTATCTAATCACTTGTTCGGATACATAAATCTCTCATCTAAACTAGTATAGATCGCTTAACTTCTCCATTGTGAAACCATGATACGTTTCCTTTATCTGTTACTCATGTTTTCCTTATATAGTCCTAAACTATGATAGAATACGCTCACAGAATTCCAAGAATCCCCCTTAAGTACTCACATACAAGCATCGAATGAAAATGTCTAGTTTGGACGGTGTATGACACCCATAAATCATATGCCCGAACTCTGGATCAAGAACTGTTATGCGAATAAAATGATCCCAGTGCAACTTACGGTTTATATCCCTTTAGGATAACTTAATAATTATACTAATCCAATTCCTTTTACTCCAAAAATTATTTATGATATCATTTCATAAAAACATAGCTTATGTTTGAACCTGTATAATACCATACTACATCCCAAGAGCATATACAACTATTCGATTATATCCTTTATCTCTTCTTTTTCCTTAAATTCAGATGCAGTCCGAAGAAAAATTATGGTCTTGAAAATGAATTGACGTCTTCGACCACTTTACCCATCTTGTTTGGTAAATAGCTAAGAAGAGTAGGATGCCGGAATCCAAATTAAGTTCTAGAGTCTACTTTTATTAGACACCTCTAAGGTAAAGATATTTATTAGTTGACCCGATAACATCAAATTGCTTACACCACTTAGATGTTAAAACAAGAGATGCGATTTTAATAAAAAAAAATTAAAATCTTTTAAATAAATTTAACCCATTTCAAAACCTATGTTAAATTTTTCCTTCCGTAACCATGAGTGATAGGAATCCAATAAAAATTACATTTATCAACACAATCTTCTATCAAAATACCTTTTTATTTTGAATCCATTTTCTTTAAAGAAGCCTAAGAAGTAAATACCCAGTTTTTATTTCAAAACCTTTTTGAAATGATGCTATATATTTTAATCCATAGAAAATAAACATATTGACCGAGTAACACCAAATTGGTACCAAAGAACTGGATCCTACCAAGTAGTATCACCTATCTCTTTACTAAGATGGGTAATACTTAAGAGAAGTGCTTACTATTCGAACATATCACTTGCCCATTTTTAGTCATTTTCGAACCACTCGAACTAGTTAACATAACAATACTTCTTCTTTTTCGAATCCCATTTTGAAACAATACTAAATATATCTCCATATATAAAATAGCTTTAGCACTTTATTTATTAAAACCTATTTTAGTTTCGTTTAGATTCGAACTTGTTCGATTATATAATGCCAAAGGGAATGATTTACTAAGTGCATTACAACGTTCTCCTAAGCAAACATCTGATTGTCACTTAGAAAATTATTCAAATTATCACAAAACTAATTGTGACGTTTTCCTTGAACTATCCAAAGAAAATGTATCTTAAAATTTTCTTTGAAATATTTATACTTACAAATACTTTGAAGTAACACCATCATTACTTTCTCCAAAAATCATTTGAAACCTTTTTCAAAGACACTGGGATTTAACTTCAAAGATCCTCTTTATTTAGAAAACACATTTTTAAACTAAATTTATATAAAATTATCTTTATACAATAACTTCCTTTATTATAGTAACCCTTTTAACAAAGCAAACTTTTTAAACCTACATTATTAACGAACGCCTTATAGTCAAATCGTGAAACTGAATTCATAAAGCATTCGTATTTGATTCAACAAAACAAAAAATGCTCATAAACTGACCAAGCAAAACAATCAATCAACAGATAATGGTAAATAAATATTATCATTTCCTAACAAACAATCACACAAAAATAACCATATCAATTTTTTTAAATTATTTTTTATATATACAATATAAAATCTAGGTAAAATTATTTCATTTACTAATTTCAATGCAATATAAAACATTTTTATAGCATTAATAAATATGTGCTCTCGTATACAATACATCCAACTCATTCTAAGGTACCACTTACCCTATCTCTAATGAGTTTACCCTACCTAGGCCAAGGTTCTCGCTTAACCTTGAGCTCTGATACCACTATAATGACCTGCCTTTCCGACCCTCAAATGTCGACACTAATTCATCAACGGTATTCATGTGCCAAGCATTCAAGTGTTGTAATGACAAATTGGTTGGATGAAAGAAAAGAAAAGACAGAACAAAATCTCAGAATGGACGAGTAACATATAATATACAAATGAACTTTACAAAAGAAAACTTTAATTTACATGCAACAATTAGAGCAAACTAACCTATCATCGGCTTGAGCGTTTATAACACCCTGTCCTTACAAATGTTGATAAATACAAAGTAAGGTATTTAGAGGAAAATATGTTAGGTCTTGGGAGCATCTAGCTCATCTTCTGAAGCTACAAAGCATCCAAAGCTAACTTTGGAATACCAGGTGTGACCTGAGCATTATACGAAAATAACACCCAGATCAGTATGGTAAACTAGCGTGAGAAACTCAAATTATATGGATTATTATATTTCTTAAACCTTTTCAAAATTAAAGTTATCTCATAAGAAAAAACTGCAAATAAACACGGATGAGTTTTTACCTTACGATAACCAAACCTTTTATATGAAAATCCATTGATATTAAAAAAATATCTAGGGTTTAAAATAAATATATACATATCTGGAATGGTTACCCATAATTACATTCAACGGTACTAGGTACTACAACTAAAATCATAAGGTGCATATTGAACAATGGATTCCATCAATGACATGGCCTTAGGGTACCATGTACCATAGTACATCTCTATAAAAAATATACCGAGGGCCAACAAATGGACCTCTACCAACAAAGAATTGGCCTACCCCTTCCTTAATAGCACGAAATATATCATCACCACGGTTGCCTCCGACCTTTTCTACGAGCTTGCAACATACATAAATCCACAGTTGGTGATCTAAAAAGGTGATTATTATACCCTAGTAGGTGCGACCCACAAATCCCTACCCCATATTCCTAGATCATAGACATTACCGAGTTGTAAGGCTTGTGAGGTCGTGATTACCTTTTACTCTTAGTAAATCCCTGTTGGAATGCTAACACTGCCCCCTAAGCAAAAATGTAACGCCAACATTCACCCATACAAGTTTTTCAGGATATGTATAAACTGCAGGCAATACTTCTACTACATTCTTTTGGGAATCACCCTCAGAATTAGTGGCAACTAGTCCTTGCACTTAAAAAAGCTTTGTCTTCGATTTCCATCTTCTTCAAGATGTCTCCAATTCGAATGCTTATGGTGGTTCTAAGTGGTTTTTAAATAAGTTGTGCTTATCAGATCTCGCTGTGACGACCCGCAAATCCGTACCCTCTGAACCGACAATATACCACACATGTCGACTCAAAGCGAATAGAATTGCAGATGATCACGAGAAAGAAAAGAGAGGGTGAGAAGAAAGAGAGGAAAGAAAAAAGAGAAGAGAAGAAGAAGAGAGAGAAGCAGAACCAAAACAATACAGAATCTCATATCGCAGCAGCATAACATACAATATAAATCAATAATCTTTACAAAGAGAAACTGTAGTATACATAAATCAATATCAGAGTACACAATAAGTAATCATTGACTTGGATAGTTATAATATCCTATCCTCACAAATGCTGATAATTTACAACAACAATAATTCAATGTAGCAGAAAAATAAATTGATACGTGTATACGATATGAAGATCTCTAGCTCGTCCGCTGAAGCTCGAAAAGCACCAAATTTGAACCTGTAAATATACTCGGTCTGATCCAAGCATTGAAAGGGAAGAATGCCCAGATCAGTTTGGTAAACTAGCATGAGAAAAACACAGCTCAACTGAATTTATAAAGTTATCAAAACTTTTCCTTTATCAAAAAAAAGGTATCTCATAAGACCACATCCACACATAAACACAAACGGGTTTTTCCCTTACGATAACCAAAACCTTTTCATATCAAATAATGTTATATTATAATAGTGCCTATTATACAAATAATAATCAACATAGCTGAAATTGTTACATTATTAAATTCCAGCAATAATAGGCTCTACAAATAAAATGGCAGGCACGCAGTGGATTTTGGATTTCCATACAAACGACTAGGTGAAGGGACTACCTTTCCTAAACTCAGTACACCTCTAGAGAGATGTACCTAGGGTCTAGATACAGGGAGCCTAAACCAACACAAGACTGGCCTACCCCTCGTTAGATAGTACTGAATATGTCATCACTCCGGTCGTTACTGACTTAAAATCTGTAGCTTTAAGAATAAATCAATAATAATCAGATACACGATGTCATATCATGTAAAGATATATCTAGAAGAGTGATGACATCTCCTAATGAGAGTGACCCAATTTAGCCTTGTAGCTTCTATCCCTATTTCAGTCATTTATCGAGGAGTGAGGCCAAAAGAGATATCGATTACCTTTCGCATATCACATATCACATCATCACCTTTGAATGCCACATTGCCATTCCCGTTAACTACTTATTGCCTTCCACAAAAATATAACCCTTGAGCTCATATGTCTCAAGGAGGTTATTGAGCTAAGAGAAGTTGCCTTCTCCGCCATCACATACGTAATCTTAGAAATGAAATGTCAGACACTAGTCCATACAAGTTATCTGGGAACAGGACAAACCGAAGGTACTCCTACCACATCCTATAGGATTAGCAGTGGTAGCCCTAGCATTGGATATTTAATAACGAAGAGACTACTATTACTATATGTATATTGGGATTTTAACTCTAAATGATCAACAAACAGTCCTTCACTATGAAAATCCAAAATATATCATCGACCAACCTGCACAATCGTCGGATATATGTTGGTCCGAAGTGGTTTTCAGATAAATCTGATCCCGATCTCTTCGCACCAACAATGCAAACACATTTCTCGATCTCACACAAAAACCAAGTCTCGTAGACTTATCACGTCTCCAACTTTCAACTTGCTATCCTTCGGCCAAGAAAGAAGCCCGATAGATTGGAGTAATCACTACGCCCTACACGAATCAACATTTTTAACACAAACAATAATCAAGCCAACACAGTCAGTTAAGTACTAAGTGTACGACTAATTAGTTTCTAGATCAAGTTGAGAAACTAAAATGGCCAAATTTGATAGTCTGTTATTTAACAATTAAAGCAATAAACAAAATCTAGCACATTAGTAGTCACTGGGACTGATTTTATTAATTGTTTATAAATCTAATCACTTTCCAATTATTCACTTCAAAAATCTTTAAAAAGATAATATTCAAAACCATTTCACTTATTGGATATTTGGAAAACATTTTCAGTACTTATTTTAATAATAAGTGAATTCACAATTTATTTTATTTTCAAAACATTTATAATCCATTTTATGATATCACTTTCCAAAAGTTTCTTTTAAAGAATAATTCGTTTTAAAAACGGGAATATATTTCCTTTTATAAAAATCTATATTTAGCATATCAAATTAAACTGATTTCACATTTATAAAACATTGTTTATAATTCACATTTCTATTTTATAAAAACTCCCATTTATAAAATTCCATTATTAGCCAATTTCCTGTTCATTTCATTTATATGTCAAAATCCTATTATAAGTTTATTTACTTATAAATCTCACTATTTACAATTTCATTCTTTTGTAATCTCATTTTTTATAAAGTCCATTATAAATTCATTTCTAAATTTTAATTACAAATCCACTTACAAATTTGATTACAATTTCTTTTTATTTATAAAACACCATTTATAAAATTTATTTCATTAAATCTCTTTGTTAATAGAATTCCTTTATAAACTTCCTTACTTTATAAATCTCATTTACTTATAAGGTTTCATTTTTAACTTCATTTTAACATTTATAAAACATGTTTATAATCCCATTACTTCTATTTAAAAAATATCAATTTTATAAATCTTATATATAGACCATTTAAAATAAGTTCAAAATCCTTAATTTAACTTATTTTAAAAAATAGTTAACTTCATATTTCAAAAATCATGTTTAAGTATATTTAACAAAAACATAATTTTTATAACATAAAAATTATAACTTTTTATTTATTTAAAAAAAACCATTTCTTTAATCATTCAAAAATTCTTAGAACATATATATTTTTCAAAATCTCTTTGAAACCCTTTTTAAATTGAAATCTTCATTTTTATATTTTAAATTCCAAAAATATGGCACAATGATGCCAAAGTACTAAATAAGGGGATTCACATCAATAATAGCAATCATGGCATCCATCAAATCAAATATCACATAATACAACATATATATAACAGTATGCGTAAATAAACATCAAACATAGTGTGGGATCCTATTGGATCCCTCCAACCTGTCACCTGCAACAAATATACATATGAGAAAATATGTACAATTTCTGCTTCGAGGCAGACGCACGTACAAAAGGTCATCCGTTCATACCCGGGAACATATAGGGTCTCATCTGCTCCAATCGGCAGGAATATATCCAACTACTAATAATATAGTATAACATCCAAACAATCACCAAACATCATAAATAAATTTATTCCCACTTATATAAAAATATAAGCGAGCTAGAGAGAGTGAGTTTTACTCATTTGGTTCCAATTATCGTTGCAGCGTTTTATTTGGATTTAAATTAAACGATCGTTTAATTTAACCAAAAAATTTCACTAGCTGAAATAAATCCCAATCTAGCTCCATCGCGTAGTATTTTCAGCAACTAACCTACCGTAACTTTTTTCGTCTGATTTGGACCACGTATGAAGAAGTTATGAACTTTATAGGTTTACGAGATTTATTACATAATAAATTTACAAATTCCTTTTTTATTATTAAATCTTAAACAATTCTGGCCGTTCATCCTGGAGGATCCAGATCTGGCCCTGAATTCTTTTTCTTCCTCCTTCCAGATTTTTGCACGCACACGCTCAGCCCATTAATGCGGTTCTCCATCCACGCCGCACCACCCTCCGACGATCTATTCGACGATCAGCTACCATTTTTTGAAGCACCGGAGCTTGCTAGACCACCCAGCAGAGATGAGTCGCCTACTTTGCCTCCAAAGGCAAGAATTTTTCCTATGAACGTGCGACCTTCACGAGCCAATTCTGGCGAATCAAAGCCACCATCGTCGATCTCGACCGTTAGAAAACAAGATCTTGTCGAGCTCTATGATATTGTAGTTGAGAGTTTTGCTTGATATTGCTTGGATTTAGAGATAAACGAGGAAGAGAATCAGAGTTTTCTAGCCATTGGAATATAAGTGGCGCCTAGGGTTTCGTAGGCTAGGGTTTTGAAGTTTAGGGTCCCTATATAGATAACTACAAAACACTATTCATCGCCAAAAATTTTCTGAACCGTGCCGCATGGAGTTCATAATGTTTTTCCCCTATTCCGGACAAAGTGGAATATATATCAGGAGCCAGTTCCACCGTATTTGGAAGATAGGTTTTCGAATCAAATTATTTTAATTAAAATTACTTAAATAATTTTTTGTGCATTTCAAGCTCGCATGGTCAAATGGTAAGTTCACTCGACATGAAATTTGAAATCCTTTAATATCTCGCTATTACGGATCCAGTGAAACTAGTTTCATCGAAATCCGATACAGTTTCAAAAATGACTATTTTTACATGTCAAGTAAATATTAAAATTTCTAATTTCTGCCAAATCGCTTTTAATTCAATTTAAAAACATCACTAACTCCATTCAAATTCAAATAGCATGTAAAACAATGTTAGAATCATTTTTATTCACATTAGATTCCAAATTCAATTATTTAACCAATTCAACTTATAATATTCTATTTTCAATACTTAAATTCAATTAAATATTCTAATATTCAAGCGACTGAAAAACTGGGTCATTACACCCGGTCTCTTTAAATCAACAATCGATATTTTCCATTTGACTCAATCCCAGTTTTTTTAGAAGTAAGCAGACGATATAAGAGCCTCAAAGGAATCTCTAATATCTGCCTTTTAAGTGAGAGATGTTTCACTAGAATGAGTTCTCCCAAGGGGATCTCAAGCTGTATGAAATCGCAAAGCTTTCATATACTTTCTAAATCAAAATAGGCTAGGTTATCGATAGTGGACAAACCACTATCTAGTGTAAGTGTATAGTTTGCATATGGAAAATCAGAATTACATAGTTATCCCCACTTTTCGGTTTCTATCCCTAGATTAACAATAAAGTTGGACAAGCTAGAGAACAACCCTTGCCTCGACATACATTCTTAAACTCTCACAGATAGAAACAGGCTTCCATACCTTGAAATTTTGTGTCAAGTATAAGAAGTACCTTCCATATACTTAATTAATCATGACTTGTTTATAGAAATTAACCCTGTTATATTTATCACATTTTTGATATTTTGACTTCTCTATCGCTCGCCTAGAATCGAAGCCAGGTTTGTCAGAGCACTGGTTGCACTAAGCGTTGCGTTAGTTAAAGCACTCCGATTCTAAATCTTACAAATAGAAGAAATTTTACCCATCGGGATTTAGTGCTAAATATAAGATGACTTACTTTCCATAAATGCTTCAACATTTTAGAATTACTTATCATATTTATTTATGTTACTTAATGGCACAGACAAAGAAATCCTTTGCATAAAACAATTTTTTTAAAATAATCGAAAAACTATCTCAGTAAATTAATTTCTAGTCTTTGATTTCAAACTAGTTATTGGAACATTTTCCAAAACCATATATCTAAACCAAAGCTTGATTTCAAAAAACAAGATCCTTTCTTTATATAAAGCAAACAACCTATTTAATAAAAATGGTTATAAACCAAACTTTCTTCCCAGTTTTCCGAAACCATTTACTATAACAAGAATATTATAGTCCATAATCTCTTTTTTTCGAAAACATTTATTAAGCTTTCTTCTTACTAATAGCCATATTTAAAACACTTTCCATCATTTAAAACCTTCATTCAAACATCTCCTAAAAGTCATTTATATGGAAAAAAAATTGATTTTGGAAAATAAAGGAGTTTCCTTTATATAAAATAAACCCTTACTTTAATATTTCAAACAAATCCTTTTTGAAATATATTTAATTCCAAACCACCTTAAAAATACTTTTATAAATTTTATAAACCATATATGAAAGGAATTTATTAAATATCTAAAGTAGAAAACTCTTTTCCTTAACTTAAATCATATATTTTTAAGGTGAATCCATAACAACTATCACTATATGGACCGTAACTTTTTTAAACTCCATTTTCTTTCTATATTTTAAACCACTTTAAATACCTTTGCCAAGAAGGTTTGAAAACCAAAAGTCAAGTTCTAAAACCATTGCAAAACACTTTAGAAAATATGGTTGTAAACCACCTTAAAAGAAAGCGCAGGATTTTAAAGTCGCAAAACCAACAACAAGAAGGCCAACTATAACTATGCAACATTTACTTTCCACATACACAAACATTTACACAAATAAGAATACATGTAAGTGAAAAACAACATGGTGAGGAATCCTTTATTATCCCTCCACGCATTTCTATTTTTCTAAGTGCTTCCATAGCGACCTATTCGCTACTGAACAATGGTTATTTTGCCATCCACTTTCAAGCGCAAATCAAATCCAAATAACAAAATATAAGCAATAAACAACAACCAAAGCAAATAATAATGTGTATAATAATTTTCATAATATTTATATGAATTTTAAAGTTAGAATTCTCACATATAATTACGACCAAACCCTACCAAAGCCGGAGCGCTTCCCTTCCTTAACCAAGCAAGCACCTAAATCCATCCTACTGTCACCTTCACATGCATAAAAAATCATGATCAAGCCCTCATATCCCCTTAATTGCGCATGGCCCTAGGGGATTTGGGGATTTAGGCTCCAAATCATCGACCTTTAACTTTCAAGATGGTTTTGTGGTGATGTTTTAAGAGACATACTAGAGTATGGTTTGATTCGGTGAAGTTTGAGGTAGAAGAATGAAGAAAGAAGAGAGCAAAAGTTGGGGAAGAGGGGCAAAAAAATGAAATGAAGTAAAGATGCAAAAGTGAATGGAAGGCGCTTCACTACCCTTTAGCCATAAGAATACTCTACCCCTTCACTACCCGTCCATGCTAAGCTTTCTCCATGTGCCAAAGTACAAGAAGCCATATGCACATCATCTCTTTGTACTAATGCACACAAATCCATTTATAAAAGTCCACTTTCCTTATTTAAGAAGCAAAAGTCACATCAATTAATTTAATTATTACTTTTACTTTTCTAACGATAATAATAGTTAATTAATTCCTTTATTAGCAAGTAGGAAATGTTATTAAATGTGCATATATGTGTACATAAGTATGCAACAGTGTTTCAACAGCTTTCGTTCAATGAAAAGTCAAAAATCCAAAAAATGATTTTCGATCACATTTTTAAATTTTCTCCAAACTATTTATTTCTGTAAACAAATTTTCAACATTAATTCACCATCATTATTTGTAAATTAATAGAGGGTTATTTGACCAATAAAATCCATTAATTTAATATTTAAAATTTTATCAAATATTCACAAATCGAAGCGATAAAATTCCGGGTCGTTACAACAATCTTTGACTATCAAATTATATATAAAAGTTTGATAGATATATTAGTTATATAATTTTTGATGGCCATGCACCAAACATAAAATAGATATGTAAGGCAACGACCAACCTGACACATATTGATTCAAGTTACAATTTTTTTTTAGTAAATTACTTTGGACTAATTAGGAATGAACATTTTATCCAGGAAACTTATCTTTTATCTGATATATATTTAGTTTAACCTATAGTATTACTCACTAGCTTTTGTGTTGTTGATTGAGGTAACCATATGATGTGATATGTCATTGATGTATAGATTAATTTTTAGGTATATACATGTATTCTAATCATGAGTTGATATTGGAATTTCGGCAATATATAGATTTTTACCTTATGAAAGCATTCGGTTTCAACATTTGCATTTATAATTAACAACAAAAGACATCTTTATATTAATTAATTTGACCATATAATATGTGCGACTTAAGGTACAATAAATAAGGACCTTTTTTGATTAGTCAAAGAATCAAGTTAGATATGGACCTACATTTAGTATATTAAACCGATGATTGTATTTTATGGCTTAAGCATCTACGTCCATTAGTACCTAATCTGAATGGAGATTTTATGTGTAACGACCCGAGATTTTTGACATCCCGAGTTATGAATATTAATTTATATTATCCAATAATATTGTATTTTAATATACAATATTCCTAATAATCAATAATTAATAATTGTATACAATTTTCCCAAAACCGATATAAATTGAATTTTCAGATCTATATTAAAATACAGATTGATTTAAATGGAATTTCTTATATATGTATATTTTGTTTTAAATATAAATATAAAATATACATATTTTTTTTTAGATTAAATATGTGTAGTTTGTTTTAGAGATAAATATGTATATTTCATTCTAAAGATAAAATATGCGTATTTCGGTTTAGAGACAAAATATGAATATTTTATTCTAAAGATAGAATATAATAGAGAATTAAAATTAATTGGGAAAATCATATACTTATAATTTTACATATAGGAATAATAAATTTATATTTATATTAAATTTGGATAGAAATTTATAATGAAGTAAAAAGATATTTTTGATTTTGGTATATATAAACAATATTGTTTATATTAAATAAAGGAGTTTTAAGTTTCTTAAATGATATATATACATTGGGTTAGAAAAGTTGTAATATGTAATGATAAGTTAAAAAGGAAAATTTATAATATTTAAATTGATAAAAATGTTATAAACAAAATTGATGAGTATAAGAATCACTTAAGTATAAATAAGAGAAAACTATATATACATAGATAACAAATGAATTTAGTTTACTTGAAAGTAATATATATATTTTTATATTATAAATTAAAAGATGTATATATGGATACATATATACATGAATGCTTAAAAATAGTTTTTAACATCTTATAGTTCTTATAATACATATGAATGTAGGGTGTTAATATTGAATGTTATTTATTTTATTTAAGTAACATACGTATGAAAAGGTGTATTAACTAAAAAGTATTATTTTAATGTATTAGTCTCTCAACTTTATTTCAAAAATGTATGAGTGACAAATGCAAATACAAGTTAGTCAAAAGCAAAGATAATTTTTAGCTACTTTGTAGTCTTTGTTTAAGTAACATATATATTTGTATAGGTTTATAAACCAAGAAGTATTATTTTAATCTAGTTTCTTATTTTTGTTTTAAAATATATATAGTGTGTTGAAACAAATGCAACACTAATAAGTATAGGCTGTCTATTTTCTAAAGTATACATCCATGTACTTTAATGAATTTATAGTTTGTATATAATAATAAAAGACTTCAAGTTATTTACTGTTAAGTGAAAAAAATTAACAAAAACAGTTTTTAACAAAGAAAAACTATGGATAAGTTAGTAATAAAAATTTAGATCAGTAAACAAACTTACATTTGGCAGTAAAATAACTGATAAAACATTGTAATAATTTTCTTTTCAAAATTCTACTCAATAGAGTCAATGTCATTTCCAGCCTCCAACAGTCTCTTCCCAAATCTAAGCAGATATTTCAAAGCATATGTATATATATTTATGGTCTTAGATCTGGATTGTTGTTTGAGAATTAAAAACAAGTAACTTAAAAAAGCCTCTGTTTAATTGTATACAATCAGAAAACAAATCTAAAAGAAAAGAAGAAGTAAGCACCCTCTAACCAAGTCTAGAAATTATGAAGACAGTAGCATCTTCGTTTTAAATTCAACCACCAGGAAATTTTCAAAAGCAAGGTGAAGTTTCAGATTTAAAGATTACAAATTCTTCTTCAAAACTTCAACTATAAAAGATTCTGGAATCAAATGTGGAAGGTGAGAAACCTAAATTTTAACCTGGAAATTGAATTGTTCTGTTAACTGTAAACGTATTGTTCATCCCAGTAATTCAAAAATATATATCTCTTCTCCTAGTTCATATTGAATGTTGATGTAAAATAGGAATATTTTTATTTTATAGTATAGTTTTAGCTAATAATGGTTTGTGAGTATATTATGTTATGTAGTTCGATAATGATAAAATTTACAGTAAACAATACAACTTTGGTGAAAATTTAATGTTTTTAATTCAAGGATTCAAGCATGCAGTCTTGATTCTTGTGTGAAAATATGAATTTTAGTGATGAGATTGAAATTTTTAGTGATCTTTATCTCGAGAAATGGGAAGAATGGTTTCCGTTCAAGAATAAATTTCAGGCGATCCCGTCGCCATAAGGTGGCATGGCCAAGTGTAGAAGGAGCTGGTGGACATTGGGGAGGGGTCGTGTAACGCACTCGGATTTTCGTTGCCGAAAAACCGAATAGTTATGGGTTTTTTTAAAAGAATTTAAGAAAAGAAAAGAGAAGAAGAGAGAAGATAGAAAATAGAGAGAAAAGAAAATAGAAAAGAGAACAGAAAGAAAATAGAAGAAAATAGAAAACAACAGAACAACATCAGAATCTCACAATTCGCAGCGGAACAACATATAATAATAAATGAATAATCTTTAAACAAAGAACTATCAGTTATTACATTACATCACATTTCATTACATCATATCATCAGAGTGTACAACAACATACATCAACAAACAGTGCAGCGGAAAAAGAAATACTATATAAATTAGTAATACGCCATGCCATCCAGCTTGCCTCCAGCAATTTCTGAATATCCAGAATATCCTGATAAACCTAACTCTTGACTGCCCGTGTGGAAATTGGTGGGCACCCAGAGTTTAGGAAGGAAAACAATAAACTCCGAGTCAGTCATGTGACTGGTGTGAGAACTCAAAACAGTTTATTTATCTTTAAAATCAAAATAGAAGAATATTTTTAAATTCAATTCGCAATGCTTTTAAAAAATGAGACTACCATAAGGCCTCCCGCACACACACACAATGCAAACGCAGAATCGGAGGAGATTTCTCCTTATGATAGTCAAAGATGCTTGATACGCATTTAAAATAACATTTGATATTATTACTAGTGCATAGTGTAGGAAATTATTTCGAAAGTAGAATATAAATCTTAGCCAACATACGACCATTATCGTATGCCTACTATAGCTATCATCCAAACAGTGTTGCGACACCATAAGTGAATGATAGGTCCTACAACTAATACCGTACAAGTTTCGTATTTGGAGAATGGATTTTTCCAACAAATGGTCAGGCCAAGGAACTTCCCATTGCCACATGGAAACGCCTCTGGCTGGACGTCCCCGAGAACCACTGTCCTCTGCCAAACAAAGCCGGGAATTCCTTTTCACAAGGAATATTACAAACCCTCAGATATGCCACCCCCGGTCCTTTGGGACCTTTAAACGAGAGCGCTCTCTAACCAACATCACACCATAATAATAAGTGCTTCAACATGAGTAAGTATCTGGGCTCCATACCATGATACTACCCTTTTCCAGAAGGAATGGTCATACCCTAGGGAAGTTATCCCTGAAAACTTTGCCGCACAATTCCTGTTTCGACCATTACCGGGTTGTGAGGCTCGACGAATTCACGTCCACAAAAACATACTTTATACAAAAGCCATGCTTTGGGTCACAAATGATCAACACAATGATCACAAGGATAGACGATCAAATAAATGATCCTATCACAAATAATCAACACAATGATCATTTCAGCATCACTCAGCATGTCACATTACCAAACTGGGAATATATCGCTGATAACTTCAACTATATAACCTCTGAGCTCGTACGTCTCAGAGAAGGGTGTTAAGCTAAAAGAATAAATTCTCCGCCACCAACAGAAATATATTTGAAAGAAATCGGCTTTATATCTCAACTTGTAATGTCAGGCATACAATCCATACAAGTCTGTTCCGGGCTCGAACAAAACCGAAGGCACTTCTTACGAAGCCCTTGCAATCCGGGTATTCACAATCCCGATCGAATTTCCCATCACTTAAGAAATCTCTATACCAGGAGCTACCCAGTGCAGAGACAATCGATAGGTCATTCTATCGCTTTCACAAATACTCGGTCTTCAACACCGATCTTCAATGCAATTCACAACGACGTATCACATATTCGGAATGGGTTATACGACCCCATGGTCCTTTCCCGGTTAACCCGAATAGTGAGCGCTTATTTAAAAATAAGTGTAGCATTCACATTCAAACAAATCACATCAATTACCCATTCAAAGGGAAATATTGATAGTCGGTTATTGAACTATCAATGAATATGCACACATCACCAGATTCCAAATAATTTTCCAAATTATTTATCTTCCAAAATATCTTTACAAGATATAAAATTTCAACACTTCAAAAATAAATCAATATTTATTTTTAACAAATTCCACTTTCTTTTATAAATTCCTTAGTGAATTTATATTCAAAAATATTCATGCATATACGATTTCAACTATCCATTTTCAATTTATCTTCAAAAGATAAATTCTAAATATTCACTTCATATTGGAAAACATTTCCATACTTATTTATTCATAAGTAATTCACAAATCTTTTTATTTCCAACCTTGGAAAATATTCAATATACTTAAATCGAATTAAGTATATATTTCATTCTTTAAGGAAATCATTCTCTTTAACATATTTATTTGGGCCAAAACGAATGTTGCGTAAAACATCATTACAACAACCCAAAATCACTAGTATAGGGATTCGAAATTAAAATAGATATATAAATCCCAATACTAAACCAACATTTCCTTTCGGAAATCATTTACTATAACAACAGTGTTATAGTCCACCATTTCCTTTTATTTCTCGAAAACGTCTATTTCAACAATAAATGTTGAAATCTATGGTTTCGAATCTGAACACATTTAAAACATCGTTAGATCATTTTAATTCTATTTAAAACATCAAAATCCAAAACATTTTCTTTAACGTGTTATTCACTATTCAAAAATGTGAATAAACTTCATTAAGAAATCTCATCCTTTTATTCGTTTTAATTCAAAGGATTATTCACTATTCAAAAATGTGAATATAACTCCTTTAATAGGTTATAACAATTAACTTATCAAAATAAGTCGTTTGCGAATTTATAAACAACGTTTATAAATTCCATTTCTATTTATTTATAAAAACTTCCTTTTTTATAAATTCCTTTATTAACCTATTCCAGTTTATAACTAAATTATAAACTAAACGTTCATATTATAAGTTAATTACTTATAAAACGATTATTTTACAAAAATCGTTCTTTTAACCTCATAATTATAAATCTTATAACTTATAAGATTCAATTATTTATCCAAAATTCATTCTTTCAATAACTCTATAAATTTTATAAACCTACTGTTTATAAAATTCCATTTATAACTTCACTGTTTAAAATTCTATAAATTTCATTCATTTATGAAATTCATTTTCACTTCATTCAAACACTTATAAAAACTCGTTTTATAATGTCCATATTTCAATTTATAAATATCCATTTATAAATCTCTTAATATAAATAAATTTATATTATCCTTTTAAAACGTCTTAAATTTCCTTTATAGTTTCACCTTTTTGATTTATAAAATAATCAAATTTTATAAATCCTATTTTTAAACTTTTATAATATATTCAAAAATCCAATTTAAACTATTTTATAAAATCATAAATCCCCTATTTCTCAAAAATCAACTTTTAACTATATTTCACAAAATCATAATTTTTATAACTTTAAACATTATAACGTTTATTTATTTAAAATGGATCAATTCCAAAGATATTTTATATTTCCAAAGATCACTTTAAAAATCATTTTAAAATCCCAAAATTTGGGTCCAATAATGCTACACACCAAATAGTCAATCACGACTACAACGATATCACATATCGTATATGATAATCAACGAATATCAAAATATCCATAATCAAATAAATACTGTTGAGGAATCCAGTTGGATCCCTCCAACCTGTTTTCCTGCATCCAAAAACATTAGCACAATACCAATTTCGCTCCAGTACGAAATTATCGCGGTGTATGTTCTTATTAAATATTATCCGCTTAATAACGGCGTAATAGGGTCTCATCCGCTAAAAAATACGGGAAATCAATCAACTGCAATATATACATATGCCAATATATATATATATTGATATTATATATAATACCAATTTCACTGTTTATGAAATATTCGCGGTATATGTTTTTATTAAATAACATCCGCTTACTAACGGTGTATAATGTCTATTTTAACAATCAATAGATAACAATCATCATTCAAACATGCATTCAAATATTTTAAATCTAACTATTTAAAATAAAATCGAAACTGATTCGATTGAGTGAGAAGTTCTCACCTTGGTTTTAAATTCCGTTTTAGCGATTTATTTCGAATAAAATTAAACGGACGTTTAATTTTACCCAAAATTCTCACTAACTCCAAACGACTCCAAACCAACTCCATCGCGTAGTGCTCGTCCATACGATTCCAACGCAACTGAGTTTGCATTTTTTCGACCTCGTATGAAAAGGTTATGCAGTTTTAAAGATTACACGATTTTAATTAACTAATTTACAACATTTACTTTAAAAATTATAACCTAACTCAACTACAGCCGTGCATCTCCACATCCAACGGCCCCCCTCCATCTTCTACATTACGCATCTCTCCAGATCAAAGCCGTCACCACAAACCCATCCAACTTGAACTAGGGTTTGATTTTGTGATCGCTACGCTCGACGATACTTCATCAAACCACTTCCATGTTGAAGACCATTGCAAGACCTACCTCCACCACCCCCATCATGAAGCTCGGCCTGCTCTACAGCCCACAATTGCGTGCGTGACCTGCTATGAACGGCCCCACATAGCTCCTCCATCGTCGCTCCAAATTCGATCATCACCGTATGGAATCGAAGCTCTCGTCGAGCTCTTCGACTTCCGTGTTGAACACTTTGCGTAATTCCTTACGGATTGAGAGAGATTGATGAAGAAGTGGGAGACAATTCTGGCCATTGGTCTTAGCATAGGCGGCTAGGGTTATAAAATTAGGGTTTTGATATTTTTTTTTAATTTATGAAGGGTGTGGGTGTGTATTTATAGAGAACCGATCGACATTATTCACCCGGAAATTCCGAACTCCGATTTAGGCGCCGAAACTGACGTACCTAGGGTTTATCCCGCGTTCCGGACACAATGGAACAGGTTTCGGAAGCTAATTCAGACATCTGTGCGAGTTATGGCTGTAAACGCTCAATTTGAATTAAACCGATTTAAGCGATTTTCTAGGCGTTTTAATTCATACAGGACAAATGGTAAATCCAATCGACTTGAAATTTGAAACCTTACAATAATATTACATTACGGATCCGATGAAACTGGTTTCGTCGAAATCCGAGACTTTTTGAAAAATGGCTATTTTAGCTCGTCAAATTTAAATTAAAAAACGATTCGATGCGTTTCGAGCTGCCACGCTCAAACGATAACTCCGATTGACGCGAAATTTGAAATCCAGTAATAACTAACTATTACGGATCCAATGGAACTGGTTTCGTTCAATTCTGAGACTGTTCAAAAATTGACTATTTTCACTAGTCGATTTTAATATTAAAATATTCAATTTTCACAAATTAACTTTTAATTCGATTTTAAAAGTTTTAAAATATCATTCTAACTTCAATATGATAAAATAAAATTTTACAAATCATTTTCTATCATATTTAACCCAATTTTCAATTATTTTCCATAATTTAACATATTAAATTATCGATTTAATTATTCAATTAAATCCAATAAATCGAAATAAAAATTTATTCGACTTATAAATTCACCTATTATATTCAAAATTAATTAAATATTCAAATTTTAATTTCAAAAAATTCTGGGTCGTTACAGGTCGACCGTGGCGGAATCTTGAAATTGGGTTTGGATTGGGAGAGCAAGTGGACTTTAGGGTTTTGGGAAGTTTTTGGGTGGTCGACGAACGCAGTGTACTGGGTGATGGTGGAGCAACTGGAGTTTGTGTGGCTTGGCTCGGAGGTAGCTTCTAGAGTGGGTCTTCATTGGAGGTGGGTGGCATGTGGAGCAGTGGCAGGTAGTCATTGCGGTGGATCGATTTGTGGAAGAAGGTTGGTTTTCGGGTTTCTGAAGGGTGAGGCAGAGGATCGATTCTTCGATCGGAGGGTTGTGGAGCATCGACATCGTGGTATTTTGGATCAAGGGAGAGTATAGGACTGGGTGGTGGTGCCATGGCGGCGAGATGGCCAGTGGAGTGGGGTGTGCACGTGCACGTGTCGCCGTGCACGAGAGATCCAGGCAAAGATATTTTCGTGTTGATGCCGCGTGCGATCGGCGATGGTCTTGGGTTATTCTTGAGGGGATGCTCGAATCGATCGAGCTTGGTTTCGTTCCTTTTTGTGATGTTCGATTGGGTTGAATTCCTGGAATTAGAACTGGAACCAGAGATGAAGGAAGAAGGGGGAAGTGAAGAAGGAAGCTCGAGTTTGTGGTGAGTTGAGTTTTTGGTTTCGGCACGTTAGAAATGATGAGTTTGTAAATAGGATTTTGGTTTGTTTTTTAATCTTTGGGTTTTGGGCTTCGGCCCAATGGTTATTGCTTATTTAAAAACAGGATTTATTGATAAAAGAAAATTTGTTGTAAAGTTAAAATAAAATCCGTAACCAATTATCCTTAAAAGTTTACAACAGGCATGTTAAGTTAAAGTAATATTTTAAAACCAATTATTTTTTAATGTAAATGTTTATTTAAAGATTTATATAGACAAAGAAAATTTTAGAGAAAATAAACGTGATTTACATTAAAATTCTTATTTTAATTTAGGTCATTTAAATAAGTTATTTTATAATAACGTAACCAAGCTTTTTAAAATAATTTTATTATTAATACTTGAATTTCATTTGAATAAATTGGAATGAAATTTAGCTGAAAATTAAGTAAAATAATATGTTTTACACCTTGGAATGAATATAAGTTCTTAGGTGATATTATTTATTTCCAAATGTTAAATAAAATAAGTATTATTAAGAAGATGGGTTGTAACGACGGATGTTACGCCGTCATACGATCCATTGTGAAATTAAATAAGTGAAATTTTACAAACTTTAATAGACAGAATTAATTCACCGTTTGGTAATGAATGTCGTTGTAAATTTTATATGGCCAAACTATTAAGATGTTCCCAAACTGAATAGATGTGTTATTTGTAGATTATTCAAATTGTTTGACATCTGGTCAGCGGAAACAGACACCATTCCGCTAAATAGTTAATTTAAAATTCTGTGGATAGTTTAAGCCACCGATCTGATAATTTCTGTGTAATTGTTACTAGAAAGGATTAAATCTCTGATTTGCTTATTTATGCATATATCTTTTTATTTGCCCGTTAGTTATATTTGAGTATATAATGTGAATCAATCTATGGAAGCTGATTGATTTTGAATATCTGTATTGACTGTAAATTGTAGCTTGATAAGTTCCCTTGAGACTGATAAGCCGTATTCTGTCTGGATTGATTTCTGAACCTAATTTTTTTTAAAAATAATGAATATTGTTTTTAAAAGTTGTTTTAAAAGAATTGATAAATATTTTGGAAATATCAAAAGTAGTTTATTTTTATATTTTCGAAATCTTTATAAAGGTATAATTTTTATAAGTATGTATTATTTAAACTATTCCAAGAATAAAACTATTTTGTAATGATCCTTTAAAGGTAAATTTTTATCAGTATATTTTCTTTAATATAATCTATTAAATATAAGTGTCGTTTAAATAATATATTGTATAATAAACTTTTATAAAGAATATTTTTATTTAATAAACTTAAGAAATGTATTTGGAAATTTTTATAAGCATGATTTGGAAAGAAATTGTTTTAAATATTTACCCAGTAAAATAAGCTTTCTTAGTTAATTTTAATCTATTAAGATTTTAAATACGAACAAGGCTTAATTGTTGCAACGGGAAATAACTTGGTTGAATTGATTGATTATTTTGATAGTTAAATAACCGACTATCAAATCTGGACAAAAAATTGACTTTGGAAATATCTAGAGGAAACTCGAGAATTATATGGTACGGTTACCGTTCGAGGTACTATACCACACGTATAAACTCGTTTGTTCTCTAGGACGAATTATAACAAAATCGGTCCACAAACAGTTAAGAGGTGAACCCCGATCTTATTTTTCGTCTGTGTATTTCCTAAAGAACTGGGGTTGAAATTACCGAGAAATAGCAAACGTTGTTTCGAAGAGATCGGGATCGAATTTAAAATCTGAAAACCACTTTGATCCAACGAGTACATTTTTGTGATAAAGGCAAGAGCTTGGAGTCGAAGATGGAGCGGTGAAGTGCAAAGGCTAATCGCTACTAATCCTGAGGGTGATTCCAAAATGGATGCAGTAGGAATAGTGCCTTCGGTTCCGTTCGAACCCGGAACGGACTTGTATGGATGAATGCTTTCAGAACATTGTCAGGAGTACGGTGATCATTCTAAGTGATATGTTCTAGAAAGGTAAGTTGAGCCTCGAACCTCATCAACTGGGAATGACTGAAAATCAGGGGATATGCAGCAAGGCTAAGTGGGTAGCATCCAAGTAGGGTAAGGTCATCCCTGTCTAGAAGTCCCTTTTTATTTCGGCTGTGTGGGCGGTTGCTGATACTAACCGTGGGGTGATATTACTCGGGCTATCCAGTAAGGGGTAGTCCGATCATGTGTTGCAGGGGAATGGAGGGGTCCTCGGTATGCTGATCTAGACCAGGTACCGTGATAGGTGGTACCCCAATGCCTAGTCATTCGTTCGAAATCCATTCTCCCTACGTGTCTTTTACGATTTTGATTGTAGAACCCACTTTGTGGCTAGTATGCTAGAATTTAATAATGTAACAATTCTGACTATTTGAATAAGTATTTGTATATAGACACTACTATAATGTCTGAGGATTTTATAAGAAATGCTTTGGTTATCGTAAGGTAAAAACCTGACATGTTTATTTGTGGCATGGTCTTATGAGATACCTTTGATTTCAAAAGGATTTTTAAACTTTAATTAATCAAGTTGAGTGTGTTTCTCACGTTGGTTTACCAGACTGACCTGGGCTTTGTGTTTTTCCTATATGCTCGGGTTAGACCGAGCATATTTCCAGGTTAGCTGGAAGACTGGAAGCTTCAGGAGAGGAGCTGGAATCAGGAGACGTATTCACGTAGATGCTTATATTCAGTCTGTATTTGGTTGTGTGTCAACTAGCTGTAAGGACAGGTTGTTATAAACTATCCGAGTTGAATGGATGTACTCTAATTTAAAGTCTGTATATGTTATTAAAATAATAGTTTTGGTTTCATGTAAAGATTTTTTTATATTATAGTTTATTCATTCCGCTGTGAGGTTCTGATTGTTCTCTTTTCTTCTATCTTCTTTGTATTTCTACCTTTCTTCTTTCTTTCACTATCTGTCTTCCCGTGCGATTTGGCCAACAAGTGTGGTTTAGAGTCAGTTTCAATTGATACAGAAAAATGGGTTGTGACATTGTGGTATCAGAGCCTAGGTTGAGTGAATACCTAGATTCGAGTGGGTTGCTCATTAGAGATA
Organism: Allium cepa; assembly: GCA_030765085.1. Lineage (NCBI taxonomy): Eukaryota > Viridiplantae > Streptophyta > Magnoliopsida > Asparagales > Amaryllidaceae > Allium > Allium cepa. The sequence continues at coordinate 133,344,623 of CM060934.1, forward strand.
GGGTCTGTAGAAACCTAATTGAGTCTGAATGTATATGTATATATATTTATATATACATAAATATTTGAGAGCGCGTATTTGTTAGTTATATAAAAATGGTTTTATATATTGTGTTAATTGATCAGTTAAGTGGCATATGTATTCTGGTCAATACGAGTAGCTAACGTTATTGATAGGGATCTTTAAACACTTAAACCAGGCCGACGGACACAATATTGTTTTAAGAAGTAGATGAAATAATTTTACCCAGAATATATTTTTCTATATAAATAGGTATGATTTTTAAATAAGTGGAATTTAAAGTGATTGGTTGTGATGATAATAATTTGTCATCTAGGATCTGAGTGGTTTTAGTCGTTAACCCTGGGTATACCTTAGGAATCTGAATCCTTTAGAATTTGAATCTTTGGAAAATGAATTTTTACTAAGTTTTATTTGCCAAAGGGATTTAGAAAACTTTTAAACTAATATTTTGGGAAAAAATTTCCACGCTTTAAGATAATTTTCATAATTATGGATTTCCAGAAAAGGATATTTGAGAATTTAAAACCTTAGAACACTTTACTTTGTTGTGTGTGTGTGTGTGTATATATATATATATTGAGGAAATATATTGTTTATAGACTTACTGTATTATTGTATATTTTTCTCTACCTTGTAACCACTTTCAAATATATACTTAAATTATTTTTCTAAGATGATTTTACAAATTTAGGGAAATAAAAATTTGAAAGGGGGAATAAATTTTGAAATGTAAACTTAGATGTACTCTTTAGCTTATAGAAGTCTAACCTTAGGATCTCACCTTTGGGTTTTGGTATTGATTGTGCATCAGTTGTGGTGGAGCACTAGCTAGGGCTAGGAGAGATGGTTATTTTGACCGAGTCAAGAAAATTTTGGCGGATCTTAACGAGCTGTCCTCATATGAAGAAGAGCCAGAGGAGCCAGTAGAGCCTGTTGAGCAACCTCAGCCTCAGCCTCAAGAAGAAGACCCTATGGAGGAATTCAGTAGTGAAGAAGAGTTTGAAGTCGAAGGTAAGGATGATGAGTTTGACGATGAAGAAGAGTTCGAAGTAGAGAAGGATCTCGAATCGGAAAATGACGATGCAATCATTTGGGAGATAGGGGAAGTTGTTGAGGAGCCAGTTTCTAGTGTAGATTTTCTTCCGAGAGAGCCTAGTCCAGAGATTGTTTGGTTTCCGGATAGTGATGTAAAGTCCAAGGAATTGTTGGGACCCGAAAGGGAAGACTTTGGTAGTAAGAGTCCATAGTTTGGTGTTGGGTTGCTTTTTCTAGATAGTGTATGCCTTTTGTATGTATCTATGACCCTTGGACGTCACGGATGTTAAGCGTTAAATGTTTGGTAGGGCAATATATATATATATATATATATGTATGTATGTATATGTATATGTATATGTATATTTGTATGGATGATGATAGCACTCGTAGGAATATTTTGGTTGGTAGGTATAGATCATGAAATCTAATGTATTTACTGTTGTTGTATGGGTTGTTATTGATCAATTCTAATGTGTGCGAATAGTTTTACTAAATTAGCTATGGAATTTCGGGGACGAAATTCTTTTAGGGGAAAGGAATATAACGATCCAGGATTTTTGACATCCCGAGTTGTGAATATTAATTTATAATATCCAATAATACTGTATTTTAATATAAAATATTCCCAATAATCAATAATTAATAATTGTACACAATTTTCCCAAAACCAATATAAATGGAATTTTCAGATTATATTAAAATACAGATTGATTAAAATGGAATTTCTTATATATATATATATATATATGTTGTTTTAAAGATAAAAGATATATGTTGTTTTGGATTAAATACGAGTAGTTTGTTTTAGAGATAAATATGTATATTTCGTTCTAAAGATAAAATATGTGTATTTTGCTTTAGAGACAACATATGAATATTTTATTCTAAAGATAGAATATAATAGAGAATTAAAATTAATTGGGAAAAATCATATACTTATATTTTTCATATAGGAATAATAAATTTATATGTGTATAAAATTTGGATACAAATTCATAATGAAGTAAAAAGAGACATTTTTGATTTTGGTATATATAAACAATATTGTTTATATTAAATAAAGGAGTTTTAAGTTTCTTAAATGATATATATACATTGAGTTAGAAAAGTTGCATATATGTAATGATAAGTTAAAAAGGAAAATTTATAATATTTAAATTGATAAAAATGTTATAAATAAAATTGGTGAGTATAAGAATCACTTAAGTATAAATAAGAGGGAACTATATATACATAGATAACAAATGAATTTAGTTTATTTGAAGGTATATATTATAAATTAAAAGATGTATATATGGATACATATATACGTGAATGCTTAAAAATAGTTTTTAACATCTTATAGTCCTTATAATACATATGAATATAGGGTGTTAATATAGAATGTTATTTATTTTATTTAAGTAACATATGTATGAAAAGGTGTATTAACTAAAAAGTGTTATTTTAATGTATTAGTCTCTCACATTTATTTTAAAAATGTATGAGTGACAAATGCAAATACAACTTAGTCAAAAGCAAAGATAATTTTTAGCTACTTTGTAGACTTTTTTTAAGTAACATATATATTTGTAACGACCCAATTTTTCGACGCCCGAAAGTCGACATCAATACGTCCAATGAATCGAATGCCGCACAATCAAATGCCGAAAAACCGAACCATTAGGTTAAAGAAGAAGAAGATAGAAGAAGAAACAGAAACAACAATAGAATCTCACATTTCGCAGCGGAACAACATATAATTGATAAATGAATAATCTTTTAAACAAAGAACTATATCAGTTTATACATACATTATCGGAGTGTTACAAAAAAATAGCGGAAAAGAATATAACATATACAAGTGATACGCCTCGCCATCCATCTTGAACTCCAGATATCCACAGCATATCGTTTTTGATAATTAGATATTTGTTGATTCTGATTATCGTTTTTGATAATTAGATATTTGTTGATTCTGATTATCATTTTTGATAATTAGATATTTGTTGATATGAGATTTCTGATTATCGTTTTTGATAATTAGATATTTGTTGATTCTGATTATCGTTTTTGATAATTAGATATTTGTTGATATGAGATTTCTGATTATCGTTTTTGATAATTAGATATTTGTTGATTTGTTGATTCTGATTATCGTTTTTGATAATTAGATATTTGTTGATTCTGATTATCGTTTTTGATAATTAGATATTTGTTGATATGAGATTTCTGATTATCGTTTTTGATAATTAGATATTTGTTGATTCTGATTATCGTTTTTGATAATTAGATATTTGTTGATTTGAGTTTTCTGATTATCGTTTTTGATAGTTAGATATTTGTTGATTTGATGATTTCTGATCATCGTTCTTGATAATTGGATATTTATTGATTTGAGAATTGATTATCGTTTTTGATAATCGGATATTTGTTGAATTGAGATTTCTGATTATCGTTTTTGATGATTAGATAACTGCTAATTTTTGTTGATTATGAGATTTTCTAGTCCCGAATTGATTCTAGATTATGTTGTTTATAATGAATTGTTATTTTCTATCTATCTCTGTTGATAGTTAGAGTTTGTTGATTATGGAGTTCGTGTTTTTCTGATTTTCTGGTTGATAACTAGATGTTTGCGGTTTTGCGATTTGTGATTTGGTGTTTTCTAATTGTCTTTGTTGATAATTAGATTTTGCTGTTTTCTAATTGTCGTATCGATAATTAGATATTACTGTTTTGTGATTTCTGTATTCTAATTATCTAATTGATAATTAAATATTGCTGATAATCGTATTTATTCAGTTTTGCTTTTTCTGAATTATCTATTGATAATTAGATTTTGTTGAGAATTTGTGAATTTCTTCTATGAAATTAAAAGATTTCTTTGGTGTTTGTATTCTCGACCTTTATTTTTCTAGCTTAACTAGTTTATGTTAGAAAAGTAATTGTTATTGACGCCTTTAATTATGAAAATTACGGGGACGTAATTTTTATAAGGAGGGGAGTCTGTAATAACCCGGGATTTCACAATTATTTTATTATCGTCATTAGACGATTAATATTGTTTGCTAATTGCTAATTGAAGTTTTTAAATTGAGTTGAAATTCTTTTATAAATTGTTATAAGGATTTGTGGGCTTTGAAAATTGAATTGTGGCCCATGTTTTATTTTGAGGCCGTGAAAATTTGCAAGGCTAATACCCGTCTCCCTTTACCCTTTTCATTCAAAAACCCTAAGCAATAAACGAAGAAACAAAATAAGTGGCGGCTTCAAATTTTCTTCGTTCGAACAAAAAATTAGGGCTTTCGTGCATTTGAGCTCTGGTTTGGTTATTGTTTTGAAGTCGTCGACTTTCGGCTGCTAATTGGGTTTGCGCGCGTTGAAAGTAAGGTGAGTGAATTATCACTCACATCTATTTCATTCTTAGGTTGTTTGATTTTGTTTTGATGTTGGTGATTTCTGATTTTTTCATGTCAAATAATTTTGTTTACTTGAATTGACGATGTTGATGTCGTTCTTTTTGACTTCAACCTTGTCGTTCTTCTGGACTTCGGCCGTTAATTGTCGTTTTGGAACTCTCTGTTGGCTAGTTGTAAATAAGTTGATTTTGGGAAATCTGCTATTTCAATTACTAAAAAAATGTGATTTTTAGCACTCTGGCATCGATTTCTAATTTGAAACTTGTGAGGCCTATTTGACTAGTTCATTGCAGTTTGGTTTGAACTGCATTTTTCGGTTAGCGTCGGCATTGACTTTTAAGCTTGAAATTTATTTTGTGTTGTTTTGCTTTGGGTTCGACACTGTCTTGGTGGCTTGTTCGAACCACCTATGTCTCTTGCTTATGCAGGTGCTGTTCCATTTTGATATAGATATGTATGTGTATTCATATATATGCGTACATGCATTCTTGTATTTGTAATGCCTGCTACCTTGACTATGTTCACTGTGTTCACAGTGTTGCTCTTTGTATTTGATTTGAACTACGGTTTGAAATGGTTGCCAATGAGTATTAAGTTCGTTTTTATGTGCAATACTGCTTGATGCTTTGTTCGAAAGAGATTTGTGTTTGACTTTGGTCATACTGTTCACTGTCCCTGGCAACACTTGTTCGTTTTCACCTGCTGGCTTTGTAATGAATTTGATTGATCTTGCATCCTGACTTGATTTTTGTAGTCGTTTGCACTTAGTTTATCACTGATTTGAGTCTTGTTGTATTTATGCATCATGTTGTGTCTGATGTATTTGTGTGTACTGGCTGTTGCATATAGCTATGGCTATGTCACACATATGCTTTTTAAAATCCCTTATGCATTTGCTGTTTGGACCCGTGTACTTGTGCACATCCTCTGTCTGTGGTATCAAAGTTTGACTTGATCGAGTTGCTGCCATTACTGTACGCACTGACTTCACCATGTCTGCATTTTGATAACCTGGTGGTCGTTAACACTTTGTACTCGACTATGGCCAATTGTGTTTACTGCCACTTTGGTCACTTTAGGGATTCAACTACTGATCCATGATTTCGACATATATGTTGTTTGCAACTGTTTCATTTGTTGTTGTGTTGCCTTATCATTGGTATACATGCCTGACCACTTTGGTTGCCATTGTGGTCTGGTATCACTCCATGTTACTTTGATTACATTATCTTCATATTTAAAAACTGTTGCTACCTGGTCGTTATTGCATACATGTTGTAGCTTGATTTTATATTGTCACTGCTTGCATATATGTTGTACCTGTTATAGTTGAGACAAATCATATTCTCAAGTTGACAGTTCTTGATGTTGCTCGGTTTTGGGGTACACTTGGGTTTTGATTATGCAGTTGTGGATTCTGTTGCATTAGAACTATTGAGGCAGTGGCATTCCTTTTGGTCCTACCGCATTGTGTATATTTTAGTTCGTGGAGTCTCTGTTCGACCATTTTGATAGTATTTGGTCTGGACATTGTTATATTGTGACTTGTACATTGATTTGTACATTGAGTTGAATCGCTCGGGTTTGACCTTGTGCTCGTGTTGTGATTTTATTTGTATTGCATTTGAGTTGAACCTGACTTTTCCTTGGGTTTGACCTTGTGCTCGTTTGTGAAATTTCCATTGAGATTTTGTGTACATCATCACAGTAGCGGAAAGGCAGTGCACACAAGCGTGTACTGCAGCCACACGGTATTGCTTTTATTGATATTCTATTTGCTTTTGAATTATTGATCTTTTGTGTATTTAATCACTGTAGTGGCGAGGCAGTACACGCGTGCGTGTACTGCAGCCCTACCCGAATTAACGTTTTATTTAATATTTCAATTGTTTGAACTGTTTCGTTTATTCAGTTCAATATGTTTTGAATTGTATTCTGATTGGTTTAATTTGATGATTTTGTTGTTGTCTAATTATCAATTTGATAATTAGATTATGAGTTTCTAATTATTTACTTAATAATTAGATTTTGTTGTTAATTGTCGTTTAGGCAATTCTGATGTTTTTCTAAATTATTTTCCTTGATAATCTTTTTAATTTATCTTCGTTGATAATTTGGATTTGCTGATTTGTTGTTTAACACTATTACATGTTATAACTATCGTTATCCGATTTCTTTATTTAAGGATCGGATAGACGAGATCTATTGTGATTGTCATCTATTTGTTACTTAATTATTATTGCTTCTGTGCACTAATAACTGAGTTTGAATTAGACTGACCCGTGTATTATTTTCTTTTGAATTTAATATTCGGGTCAGACCGAGTTATTACAGGTTGTAGATATCTTGCTTTGGGTTGCTTCGAACTATGAAGTCTTTTCATATCTTTTGGAGTAGTCGTCGTCATTGTATAGTAGTCAGTGTAGTTGTATAGGAAGATATGTACTCATGTATATTATATACGTTAATGTACTTGTATATGTAACTTCCAGAGTCGATAGTTGTAGTTGTATCATATGTACTGTATCACATGTATTGTAACTGACTTCAGTTATATATATATATATATATATATATATATATATATATATATATATATATATATATATATATGAGATTTTTTATTATTTGTGTCCCGCATTTAGCTGATCTGTGTTATTATTATATATATTGTCCTAAACTATTATGAACCATCGTAGTTCGTTTTATACTGGAATTGGATACGTGGATGGGAGTAAATAATTAAGAGATGAAAAATAAAAATATATACCACTCCTATCGAGGTAACCAATACTAGTCTAAGGCCTAACTACGGATGGCCGCTCATATCCAACCTTATTCTCCGTGCTAGTTGACGGCATTACACCGTAGTGTCCTTGGCTAGCATGGGTATAGAGGTGGGGCGTCACACATGGGACTAGTGTGAGATCTTAAAAACAGTTGATTTCACAAAGAAAATAAAACAAAATCCGCTATGCTTTTGGAAAATGCCACAAGACCTCCCGCCACACACACAATGCAAACGCAGAATTGGAGGAGATTTCTCCTTATGATAGTCAAACATGCTTGATACGCAAAATCCTTTTGATATTATTATTAGTGCATAGTGCAAAAAAACCTTTCGAAAGTATAATATTAATCTTAGCCAGCATAGACATTTCGCACTTATGCCTACTATAGCTACCTGGTTCAATAGAAGGTTACCGCCACATTCCATGGCAGGTTATACAACTAAAACCATACAGGACGCATATTGTTTATTTGGATTTCCAATAAATGGACAGGCTAAGGAACTTCCTATTTCCACATGGGTACGCCTCTGGAGGGACGCCCCGAGAACTTAACTAGCTCTCTGCCGACACAAGGCCGAGTTACCCCAAGTTGTAATACAACTATAACATGAGTAAATACCACGAGTATGCCATCCCTGGTCATTACCGACCTTTATCCGAGGATCCTCAACCACAAAGCAACAACCACAAAGCAATAATTTTGCAGTAACCACATTAGTTAAATATCTGGGATCCATACCATGATACCATCCTTTTCCAAAAGGAAATGGACATACCCAAAGGGCGCTGCCCCTAAATTGTCTTGCTGTATCCTTCCTGTTTCGACCATTTTCGGGTTGTGAGGTCCGACAAAGTCTCGTCCACAAAGCTACGCTTTTCACAAAAGCCATCTTTCGATCAACAAATGATCAGCAGCACTTCGCATGCCACATTACCAAATTGTGAATGTATCACTAGTAACCATCAACTACATAACCTCTGAACTCATACGTCTCAGAGAATGGTGTTAAGCTAAGAGAATAAATTCACCGCCACCAATAGAAACGTATTTGATAGAAAACAGCTTTACATCTCAAAGTGTAACGTCAGACACATGTCCATATAAGTTCATTCCAGGATCGAATGGAACCGAAGGCACTTCAAAGAAGCCCATGCAATCCGAATATTCACTAATCACGTCCGGAATCCCCATCACAAAGGGTGATAAAATGTAACGAACGCGGAATTTTTCACGCTCGAAAATCGACATCCATACTTTAACATCGTACTCGAATGCCGTAGATTCGACCGTTCAAATCCGATTCGCCGGAGCTTATAACAACATTAAGTAAACAACACAGTGGAAAAGAAGAATAATACATTGATATACAATATCTGATACAACAGAGTGATACAATGAATATCAATATACATCAGAGATATGATACAAGAAAATAGCAGCGGAAAAGAAAAATAGATAACATCTAGCAACGAAAAAAATATAACTCTAAGATAGTCTTCAAGGAAGAACTCCAACAGTAGCACGAACTCCTAATAACGATGCACAAAGATAAGCAAGTCTCGTCCACATCCAAAGACTGAACTAGCTCCAGATAACCTACTAAACCTGACTATCTGAAAAACCCAACTCTAGACTGCTCGTGTAGAAAATTTTGAGCATCCAGAGTTTAGGAAAGAAACAATAAACTCCGGATCAGTCATGGGACTGGTGTGAGTAACAAAGACAGTTTATCTTTAAAAACAAACAACGAAATATTTTAAAATCAATTCGCAATGCTTTTTAGAAATGAGACTACCATAAGGCCTCCCGCACAAACACACAATGCAAACGCAGAATCGGAGGAGATTTCTCCTTATGATAGTCAAAGATGCTTGATACGCATTAAAAAGAAACATTTGATATTATTACTAGTGCATAGTGTAGAAAAAAATCATTTCGAAAGTAAAGATATAAATCTTAGCCAACATAGACATTTCGAACTACGCCTATAATAGCTACCATCCAAATAGTGGGGGCCACCATAAGTGAATGATAGGTTCTACAACTAAAACCGTACAAGGTACGTATTTGAAGAATGGATTTCCAACAAATGGTCGGGCAAAGAAACTTCCCAAACCCCGAAATGGAACGCCTCTGGAAGGACGTCCCCGAGCATCCCAAATGGATCTCTGCCAAACAAGGCCGGCTACCCCTTTCCCAGGGAGTAAGAAACCTCAGATATACCACCCTCGGTCCTTTTGGACCTTTATACGAGGCCTCGATTCCAACAACACCACACAGTAATAGATATAGTGTATCCACATGAGTAAGTATCTGGGCTCCATACCATGATACTACCCCTTTCTTGAAGGAATGGTCCTACCCTAGGGAAGCTATCCCTAAAAACCTTGCCGCACAATTCCTGTTTCGACCATTACCGGTTTGTGAGGCTCGACGAAGTCTCGTCCACAAAGCCACGCTTTGGTACAAAGCCATGCTTTGGGTCAACAAATGATCATAGAAATGATCACAAAGATAAACGATCAAACAAATGATCGTATCACAAATGATCATACAATGATCATTTCTCAGCAACACTCAGCATGTCACATTACCAAATTGGGAATATATCGCTAATAACCATCAACTACATAACCTCTGAGCTCGTACGTCTCAGAGAAGGGTTTTAAGCTAAGAGAATAAATTCTCCGCCACCAACAGAAATATATTTGAAAGAAATCAGCTTTATATCTCAATTTGTAATGTCAGACATACTATCCATACAAGTCTGTTCCGGGCTCGAACAGAACCGAAGGCACTTCCAAAGAAGCCCTTGCAATCCGGGTATTCACAATCCCGATCGAACTTCCCATCACTTAGGGAATCTCTATACCGTAGCTACTCGGTGCAAAGACAATCGATAGGTCATCCTATCGTTCTCGCAAATACCCGGTCTTCATCACCGGTCTTCAAATGCTATCCATAACGTCGAATCACATATTCGGAATGGGTTATACGACCCAAAGGTCCTTTCCCGGCTAACCCGAATGGTAAGCGCAACATTTAAAACATATGCATCTGGGATTTCAATTAAGTCACAACTTAGAAATCCAAAGTTTTTCTTTCAAATGGTTTAACAAATTACCATTTCCAATCTTTTTAAACAAAAAGATTTATTTCATAAAGTGCACCTAGTTTCTCAAAGATTCATTCCTGGATTTCAAAACAATTCCAATTCAATTGGATTTAACTCGTTAAATCTTTAAATCAAAGATTTAACTCATAGCTTTCAAAATTCAATTAACTTATTGAATCTTTAAATCAAAGATTCAACTTATAGCTTTCAAAATCATTTCCAAAGATTCATTCATAGCCTTTCAAAAACAATTTCAATTCAAGTTGGATTAACTCATTCGGTCTTTGTATCAAAGATTTATTTCATAGTTTTCAAAACATTTCAATTCTATTTCAGCTTGAAACCCTTTCAACATAATTGGGAGATCCTTTCTTTAAATGAAAGCTGTTATTATTTGAAAACAAGTAGTTTTCGTTTCGAAGAAATTCAATCTTATTTATACAAGTTAAATCTTTTGGGTCAATTCAAATTCCCAAAAACAACACTTCAAAAATGGTTTAAAACCCATATAAACTTGTATACCGTTTAATATCATAAATACTGAATATAGAATTCAATTTCAGATATTGAATTCCAATTTTAATCAAATTATTCAAATTTCAAACTTAATCAAGTTGTTCCAAATAACTTTCATCTTTGAAATTCCATTTCAAAAGCTTTTCACTTTAATCTCAACCCATTTCCAAAACATTTGAATTCAAATATTCAATTTTTTATAAATCATTTCAAAATCTGTGACTTAATCGATTTCCTCGTGAAATCCATATTTGGGTGTGTATAAGTGTGGTCCAGGGGTCTAACACAATAGTGCAACATTATTCAATCATCATGGATCAAAACACAGAATATAGTTTATAAGCGATATAAACTATAACGCTTATCGTCCATTCACAGATAATACAACAATGTAAATGAATGGATAAATTATACATAGTCACAAAACAGAATATCACAGATCAGATAGGACAATCAATTCAAGGTATCTCATACAATACAATCATTCATAAGCAGGATTTATTAATCGTTTAATCCTAATCAATACAATTTATTTCCAAGTAAATTAATTACTTATGAATTTAATTATCCAATCCTGATTTACTTTACAAATCATTTGATATAAATTTATTTATCAAACACTTTAATTAATTAAATTATTCTTAATTTATCATGTTAATTAATTTAATCTTTAAACCAATTACACAATTAATTAACCTTTGATTTATTATATTAAGAAATTAAACTTTTAATTACTTATCATAAAGTAATTATCTCATAACAAGAAACCATTAATTTCCAATTTAATCTAATGATTTACTTAAACTAAATTAATTAATTTTAGTAAATCAAATTATCCAAAATTAATTACAATAAGGGATTAATCTTTAATTATGTAATTATCTTAGATTAATTTATTATTTATCATTTATTCAAATGAATTTAATAATGAATTTCAATCATTTAATTAATATTTAATTGATAATCTTTAATTTACAAATTAATTTATTCCTTAATTAATAAATCTTTAAATCTTAATTAGTTATCTAAACTTTTAATTTCTTATTTAATTAATCCAATTCATTAATTAATGTAACTTAAAATCTTAATGAACTACAAATCATTAAATCTCAATTATCTCTGAGATAAAACATAATTTTATAAATGATTTAATTATCATTCTCAAACACATTGAAAATATTTATTTTCAAATTCATTTATTTTTTTAATTTCATTTCAAATTAAAGATTTGAAATAATTACAAATTCAACCTTAACAAATTTAAACCAAGTTAAACTCTTTCAGAATCAAATGTTGTAAAACATTTACCTTCATAAAGAAATTTATATAAGAGTTTAAACCAAATCATTTAAACTCAAAACAATTTAAATTATTCTTAAACCCTTTTTAAATTGTTTAAATATTAAATTTTATAAAACTTTCTTTATTTTTCAAATTAGGATACAAAGACTAATTTGGATCCATATCCCAAATTCTGATTTTAACTTTATATTAAAATCAGGTTTCAATTTTTTTTTTTTTGCTGTTTTAAAAGAAAACCGAACAGACAGTTTTCTAAAACCTGTCACAATGCAAATGACCCGAGGCCACACCATTTCCCTTCGAGTCCAAAACCCCACTTACTCGAGTAAAACTCGAGAACACACTGCAAAACAACCCCAGGTCAAAAGTAACGTGCTCGTGCACGTGCACAATGGCTGTGGGCGATTCCGACCATCAACGGCGATCATCCCCCACCCACTAACATCACCAAACTTCGACCTAATCATCAGTTCGCTTCCAGGTGGGCTCGAAATCGAATTCGAGTCAAGAACCCAAACCTGGAACAAACAGTTCCACTTCCATTCAAAACCTGGCAACCGTTCGTGTTCGACGCCTCGACCACCGGAGTTCGTGCAACTCCGGCCACCGCCTCATCTTCCACCCAGCCATCATCCCCCAATGCCACATGCCACTCGATCAACTACTGGAAGCGAACGAATCAAACCAACATCGTCATACAAAACTAGGTTTAGAAATTTTAAACGTCCGCCGCTGCCGCCACGACCACCTACCGACCATCTCCCTATTTTTCCTAGCAGCGTCGTAGACTCCTTCACCTCCACGCACGATCTCGACCTCTACAACTCAGAGGATCATCAGGAATCATGAAAACAAAGAAATTCTTTTAACCCCGAACTGCTCTTAAACCTTTGATCGAAAAATTATAATTTTTGCTTTGAAAGTCATATTATAGCATACGAATTCAGACTGCATACCTGAATTCGAAATTTAAAAAAGTTTAAATTTTGACTTATTGGAAGTTGTATTCGAATTTCTTGCTTCCCAGAGAAAATCCTTAGTTGATTCAACTTAAATAAAATTTTAATCTTGAATATACACTATAACAATCAATTCTTGTGTTAACACTAAACCCAAGCATCAAGTAGATTAGGTGAAAATGAATTTTAAATCAAAATCTGGTATCTTACAATCTTAGAACAGAAAACCTGTATAACAATAACTTGTACTTCCAGTTTTCAAATGTATTCAAAGGGTTTATATGTATGTAGAAACAGACATATATATGTAACAAATTCAACTTTTAAATAAATAAATAAAACACATATGTTACTCACTTGATTTCCAGGAAATGAACAGAGACTTAATTTGAACAGGCTCTTGAATTTGAAATCTGAAGCAAACTGAAAACTCCTCTGGTAAATCCCTTGGTTTGCTAAGTTGTATTGATATGTATTGGTTAAGTTGGATGATTGTTTAAGTTTTGAAATTGTTTACTTCAGATCTTTAGTTTGGCTTTCGAATTATAATGAAAAGGCAGAGATATATAGCAAAGAGTTGCAGACAGGTTGATATAAAGAAAGAGGTGTACAGGTTGATTTCATTATCTAGTACAATAGGCATTGCTGGTATGCTTGCATTAAATGTATGAGGTATGTTGCATTAATTTTCTTTGCTATTTTGATGCTAGAGATGTGGCATTAATTGCCTTGGTACTTTTATGTCTTCAGCCTACATACTTGTCTTCATTTGCTTATACTTATCATGTTTTGAAAAATATATGTTGTCTTGCATTACTACTTTGTTTGTCTGGGCTGAAAGGTTTTTGTTAGTTATTTTACTTTGTTTTCCAATTTAATATGTTGTTTACTTTATAGTATAAACGAAGTTCTATTTTTAATAAGTTGTTATAATTTTATCTATGTGTTTAATTTTATATTTCATAATTTATTATATATATACATTTATTTTTATTTCTAGCCTAAATATTTAATTGTCTTGTATATCTTATACTTATTATTTTACTTACATTTGTCTTTTATTTGTTCATACTTATGAATATTATTATTATCTTCTTGCTTTGTAATATGGATGTAGTTCTATATTTAATTTGATGTTAGAATTTGTCAAATATGTTTTACTTTATATTTTGTATGTTTGCTTTTATTTTTAACTTAAATATTTATTTCAAAAATTTTATTATATATATTCAACTTTAAAAATCCATTTCATAAGATTGAATTCAAATATCTCTATATTAACATTGTTTAAAAATAATTCAATATAAAATAAAATAAAAATTTATAAAAGAAACCATTTCTTTCTTAATAAATAACATATTTTATTTGGATTTGGATAAACTCAAATCAATTTATCCTTTAATTTCACAATTTTAAATCAAATGAAACTAAATCATCAATTTAAAATAAATTAAAATTCGAGATCGTTACAGACTTCCCCCCTTAAAAGAATTTCGTCCTCGAAATTCGTAGGCACCAAAACAACAAAGATAGATAGATTCGATCTTCTATAATTCCTCAAACACAAGATATGGATTCCAAACTCAAATCGGAATACCCCAAAATATAAATAACTGGTCCCTCTTCCGACTTTGGTATTTACGAGAAATTATATTAGAATTTCAAATTCAGTTTTAAACGATTTCGTTTTATCGATACAATTCAAAATTAGCTTCATATTCTATTAATCAAGCTAACTCAATTTTTGAAGTTTCCAGTTTATTTAAAATTTTAATTCCAAATTTTCAACTTATATTCATTAAAGTTTAAATCGGGAAACTGGTAAGAAACCGATGAAGATATGAAGTAAGAATTTCCAACAACGATTCGTAGGGCCATCACACCGAAACTTCTTCTGGAGCTGTCATGAAGAAATCAAAAAGAAATTGGAATCGAATCAAAGGAGATTGATAGAGAAAATTTGTTTCCACTGTTGTAGGGCATCGACCATTTATAGTCATATTCCCTTGTCCCCTATCTCGTCCTCTTCTTGCACTCATACTTGCTATCAGTGGATAGTAAGAGAATTTACTGAGGCATACAGACGGATATCTTAGGGATATACTCATTCTAGGGATACCTCACCCTATCTCTAATGAGTTACTTAATGTGTTATACTCCTGAGCTAAAGTTCAACCTTAGCTCTGATACTAAATGTAACGAACGCGGAATTTTTCACGCTCGAAAATCGACATCCATACTTTAACATCGTACTCGAATGCCGTAGATTCGACCGTTCAAATCCGATTTGCCGGAGCTTATAACAACATTAAGTAAACAACACAGTGGAAAAGAAGAATAATACATTGATATACAATATCTGATACAACAGAGTGATACAATGAATATCAATATACATCAGAGATATGATACAAGAAAATAGCAGCGGAAAAGAAAAATAGATAACATCTAGCAGCGAAAAATATATAACTCTAAGATAGTCTTCAAGGAAGAACTCCAGCAGTAGCACGAACTCCCAATAACGATGCACAAAGATAAGAAAGTCTCGTCCACATTCAAAGACTGAACTAGCTCCAGATAACCTACTAAACCTGACTATCTGAAAAACCCAACTCTAGACTGCTCGTGTAGAAAATTTTGAGCATCCAGAGTTTAGGAAAGAAACAATAAACTCCGGATCAGCCATGGGACTGGTGTGAGTAACAAAGACAGTTTATCTTTAAAAACAAACAACGAAATATTTTGAAATCAATTCGCAATGCTTTTTAGAAATGAGACTACCATAAGGCCTCCCGCACACACACACAATGCAAACGCAGAATCGAAGGAGATTTCTCCTTATGATAGTCAAAGATGCTTGATACGCATTAAAAAGAAACATTTGATATTATTACTAGTGCATAGTGTAGAAAAAAATCATTTCGAAAGTAAAGATATAAATCTTAGCCAACATAGACATTTCAAACTATGCCTACTATAGCTACCATCCAAACAGTGGGGCGCCACCATAAGTGAATGATAGGTTCTACAACTAAAACCGTACAAGGTACGTATTTGAAGAATGGATTTCCAACAAATGGTCGGGCAAAGGAACTTCCCAAACCCCAAAATGGAACGCCTCTGGAAGGACATCCCCGAGCATCCCAAATGGATCTCTGCCAAACAAGGCCGGCTACCCCTTTCCCAGGGAGTAAGAAACCTCAGATATACCACCCCCGGTCCTTTTGGACCTTTATACGAGGCCTCGATTCCAACAACACCACACAGTAATAGATATAGTGTATCCACATAAGTAAGTATCTGGGCTCCATACCATGATACTACCCCTTTCTAGAAGGAATGGTCCTACCCTAGGGAAGCTATCCCTGAAAACCTTGCCGCACAATTCCTGTTTCGACCATTACCGGTTTGTGAGGCTCGACAAAGTCTAGTCCACAAAGCCACGCTTTGGTACAAAGCCATGCTTTGGGTCAACAAATGATCATAGATTTATTTATCAAACACTTTAATTAATTACAAAGCCTGATTTACTTTACAAATCATTTGATATAAATTTATTTATCAAACACTTTAATTAATTAAATTATTCTTAATTTATCATATTAATTAATTTAATATTTAAACCAATTACATAATTAATTACCCTTTGATTTATTATATTAAGAAATTAAACTTTTAATTACTTATCATAAAGTAATTATCTCATAACAAGAAACCATTAATTTCCAATTTAATCTAATGATTTACTTAAACTAAATTAATTAATTTTAGTAAATCAAATTATCCAAAATTAATTACAATAAGGGATTAATCTTTAATTACGTAATTATCTTAGATTAATTTATTATTTATCATTTATTCAAATGAATTTAATAATGAATTTCAATCATTTAATTAATATTTAATTGATAATCTTTAATTTACAAATTAATTTATTCCTTAATTAATAAATCTTTAAATCTTAATTAGTTATATAAACTTTTAATTGCTTATTTAATTAATCCAATTCATTAATTAATTTTACTTAAAATCTTAATGAACTACAAATCATTAAATCTCAATTATCTCTGAGATAAAACATAATTTTATAAATGATTTAATTATCATTCTCAAACACATTGAAAATATTTATTTTCAAATTCATTTTTTTTTAATTTCATTTCAAATTAAAGATTTGAAATAATTACAAATTCAACCTTAACAAATTTAAACCAAGTTAAACTCTTTTAGAATCAAATGTTGTAAAACATTTACCTTCATAAAGAAATTTATATAAGAGTTTAAACCAAATCATTTAAACTCAAAAAAATTTAAATTATTCTTAAACCCTTTCTAAATTGTTTAAATATTAAATTTTATAAAAATTTCTTTATTTTTCAAATTAGGATACAAAGACTAATTTGGATCCATATCCCAAATTCTGATTTTAACTTTATATTAAAATCAGGTTTCAATTTTTTTTTTCTGTTTTAAAAGAAAACCGAACAGACAGTTTTCTGAAACCTGTCACAATGCAAATGACCCGAGGCCATACCATTTCCCTTCGAGTCCAAAACCCCACTTACTCGAGTAAAACTCGAGAACACACTGCAAAACAACCCCAGGTCAAAAGTAACGTGCTCGTGCACGTGCACAATGGCTGTGGGCGATTCCGACCATCAACGGCGATCATCCCCCACCCATTAACATCACCAAACTTCGACCTAATCATCAGTTCGATTCCAGGTGGGCTCGAAATCGAATTCGAGTCAAAAACCTAAACCTGGAACAAACAGTTCCACTTCCATTCAAAACCTGGCAACCGTTCGTGTTCGACGCCTCGACCACCGGAGTTCGTGCAACTCCGGCCACCGCCTCATCTTCCACCCAGCCATCATCCCCCAATGCCACGTGCCACTCGATCAACTACCAGAAGCGAACGAATCAAACCAATAGCCTCATACAAAACTAGGTTTAGAAATTTTAAACGTCCGCCGCTGCCGCCACGACCACCTACGGACCATCTCCCTATTTTTCCTAGCAGCGTCGTAGACTCCTTCACCTCCACGCACGATCTCGACCTCTACAACTCAGAGGATCATCAGGAATCATGAAAACAAAGAAATTCTTTTAACCCCGAACTGCTCTTAAACCTTTGATCGAAAAATTATAATTTTTGCTTTGAAAATCATATTATAGCATACGAATTCAGACTGCATACCTGAATTCGAAATTTAAAAAAGTTTAAATTTTGACTTATTGGAAGTTGTATTCGAATTTCTTGCTTCCCAGAGAAAATCCTAAGTTGATTCAACTTAAATAAAATTTTAATCTTGAATATACACTATAACAATCAATTCTTGTGTTAACACTAAACCCAAGCATCAAGTAGATTAGGTGAAAATGAATTTTAAATCAAAATCTGGTATCTTACAATCTTAGAACAGAAAACCTGTATAACAATAACTTGTACTTCCAGTTTTCAAATGTATTTAAAGGGTTTATATGTATGTAGAAACAGACATATATATGTAACAAATTCAACTTTTAAATAAATAAATAAAACACATATGTTACTCACTTGATTTCCAGGAAATGAACAGAGACTTAATTTGAACAGGCTCTTGAATTTGAAATCTGAAGCAAACTGAAAACTCCTCTGGTAAATCCCTTGGTTTGCTAAGTTGTATTGATATGTATTGGTTAAGTTGGATGATTGTTTAAGTTTTGAAATAGTTTACTTCAGATCTTTAGTTTGGCTTTCGAATTAAAATGAAAAGGCAGAGATATATAGCAAAGAGTTGCAGACAGGTTGATATAAAGAAAGAGGTGTACAGGTTGATTTCATTATCTAGTACAATAGGCATGGTTGGTATGCTTGCATTAAATGTATGAGGTATGTTGCATTAATTTTCTTTGCTATTTTGATGCTAGAGATGTGGCATTAATTGCCTTGGTACTTTTATGTCTTCAGCCTACATACTTGTCTTCATTTGCTTATACTTATCATGTTTTGAAAAATATATGTTGTCTTGCATTACTACTTTGTTTGTCTGGGCTGAAAGGTTTTTGTTAGTTATTTTACTTTGTTTTCCAATTTAATATGTTGTTTACTTTATAGTATAAATGAAGTTCTATTTTTAATAAGTTGTTATAATTTTATCTATGTGTTTAAATTTATATTTCATAATTTATTATATATATACATTTATTTTTATTTCTAGCCTAAATATTTAATTGTCTTGTATATCTTATACTTATTATTTTACTTACATTTGTCTTTTATTTGTTCATACTTATGTATATTATTATTATCTTCTTGCTTTGTAATATGGATGTAGTTCTATATTTAATTTGATGTTAGAATTTGTCAAATATGATTTACTTTATATTTTGTATGTTTGCTTTTATTTTTAACTTAAATATTTATTTCAAAAATTTTATTATATATATTCAACTTTAAAAATCCATTTCATAAGATTGAATTCAAATATCTCTATATTAACATTATTTAAAAATAATTGAATATAAAATAAAATAAAAATTTATAAAAGAAACCATTTCTTTCTTAATAAATAACATATCTAATTTGGATTTGGATAAACTCAAATCAATTTATCCTTTAATTTCACAATTTTAAATCAAATAAAACTAAATCATCAATTTAAAATAAATTAAAATTCGAGATCGTTACATAAAATCTCTATACCGGAGCAACTCGGTGCAGAGACATTCGGCAGGTAATCCTTTCGCTTTCGAAAATACCTGGTCTTCAACACCATCTTCAAATGCATCCCATTTCGTCGTATCATTATTCGGAATGGGTTTTATGACACAAAGTCCTCTCCCGGCTAATCCTAATAATGTGCGCTTATTTTAAATAAGTGTTACATTCAGATTTCAAGCAAATCACAACAAATTTCCACTTTGATCTTTAAAAAGATCCATCACAAAGATTCGATGTGGATTTCGGATAACCATTTGGAATCCGACCACCGATCGCAGCGAAATTCAAACGCCATTTAAAGGCTAATATTGATAGTCGTTTATTTAACTATCAACCAATATTCAAAACAATCACCAGATTTTAAATAATTTTCCGCCAATTATTTATTTTCAAAATATCTTCGCAAGATATTTTTTTAACACTTCAACACTTTGAAAACAAATTTCAAACCACTTTTCACATTTCGATCCTTTGGAAACAAATTTCAAATTACTTTCCTCACGCGGAATATATTTCCAAATATTTATTCATTTTCACTGAAAATTTGCCGAGTTCAAATACTTTAAAATAATTCAAATCACTTATCCAAAATATTCTTGAAAACATTTAAAATAAAACTATTCTAAACACTTACTTAAATATTAGTTATGAAAACATTATACTAATATCAGATATAAACTTTAAGCCTAAACTAATTTAAAAAAAATTATTTGATAGGGTATAATTATTTAAATAACCATTTCTAAATCAAATATCAATTTAAATTTTTAAATAATCACTTCTATAATTAATTAAATAAATCTTTACTATAAAGATTTTCTAAACAACTTAAGAAATAATTTCTCCAAAACATCCTTTAAAATCAACTTTAGAATTTTTAATTTATATTTGAAAGCTACTTTAAAAAACATACTTGGGCTTTCAGGGAAAATACATTTTCCATTTCAAAATGGTCCATTTAAATTAATTAATATATCCTTCTCGATTTATTTTAAATTACATTCCAAAACCGTAAATTCCTTTCCAAACTTTTAAAAATAACCCAATGTTTATTTTTAAAACAAATTTCCCTTTCCTTTATAAATTCCCATTGTGAATTCAAATTTCCAAATATCCACTGATATATGATTTTCAATTCAATTCCTAAATATTCACTTTCAAATACCGAATCAAATCCCAAATTGATTTCCAAATTTATTTTCAAACACCAAATCAAATTTCCTAATCGATTTCCAAATTTATTTCAAACCCCAAACAAATTTCCAATTTATTTTCAAACACCGAATCAAATTTCCAAATCGATTTCTAAATTTATTTCCAAACACCAAATCAAACTTTCAAATCGATTTCCCAAAGATTTTTTTAAACACCAAATCAATTTCCAAATTTATTTCCAAATTTTATTTCTTTTAAAATAAATTCTTTTATTCATTCCAAACTAATTAAAATCTGAATTTTAAATAAATTCTTCAACTATTAAACAATATTACTTAAAATTCCTTTATTAAAATCTTTTCCCATATTTTGGAATTAATTCGATAAGATTTCAAAATCAATCTTTACCCATTTAAATTCCTTCTTTTAAATTCACCAATTCTTAAAAATGAATTTACTTAAAGTTTTCTACTTTAATTTCCAAAAATCCTATTTTAATATTTCTGGTATCCTACGATACCAAAAATATATTCGGCTAAACTATAGCCTTCAACAATTTCAATCACAAATATAATCATACCTAGATTATAAATAAATCAACATACAACATTGAAACAAATTCAAATATTTGAGGAATCTAGTTGGATCCCTACAAACTCTTTCCCTGCATCCACAGATGTTAGCACAACAATTAAATACCAATTCCACTTTGAGGTGGAATATCGTGATAGATGGGATTAAATAATATCATCCGCTATTATACGGCGCATAGGGCCTCATCCGCTATATAATGCGGGAAATCAATCACTTCAAATACATATATATAATACCAATTCCACTTCGAGGTGGAATATCGCGGCATAAGGGTTTATAAAATATCCTCCGTTATTATGCGGCGCATAGGGTCTAATTCAATAGAATTGATAACAATGTATTATCCAAGCACACAATCAACGACTTTATATTTAACTGTCTAAAATTAAAGCGGAAAATCCGATTGAGTGAGAAGATCCCACCTTTGCTTTTTATTTTGCAATCCATCCAAATTAGTTTGCTTTCTCCACGATTTTGACCTTGTATAAACATTTATACACTTTATTAATATTCGAAATAATCGAATAACCAATTTTCGTTTTATAATTTAATTAATTAATAATTTATTTTAGACTAAAAATTTCCTTTTTAAAAAATCTTTTAGTAATTAAGGTAATTAAATAAGTTAGTTAAACCATTTTCACCAAATCCTTACTTATATATATAATATTTTGTGTTTACCTATTTATTAAACATGTGTATATTTTTCTTCACTGCAAAAAATAGAATTTTCCTTTATTGCAAAAAATTATATATTTTTTTGCAAGCACATGTATACATAAATTGAAAAACTGCATATAATATAATTTATATAGATTTTATAGAAATCTAGTATATATATAACTTCAACAATCCTGAAATCCCTATATATATATATATATATTTGTATCTATATCATCTGTTTTACTGCAAATTTTAGACAACTGCAAATTTCTAAAATTATGTATATATATACCTTACTGTCGAATCGAGATTGAACAGAACCCTAGCCTACGGCCTCGATTTTCCGTTCGTCGCTGCTTGTAGCCGCCGCACCTACAACCAACAACCACCAGTCCTCGACACTCCCAAAACTGACTGCTCTCGAACACAACACCAGACCCCGAAATTGAACGTCGCAGTCGAAACCATTGCTGCCCACGCGAACGCCCATCGTTCCCATCCTAATGCAATCGAACTTTCAGATTCCTATGAATCTCGAACGAGCTTGCGATAATAGGAAGGGCAGCTCAGCAACCCTTGATTTGAATCGAAATTGATTTCGATTTCTCTGATCGATTTCGATTATTCGCTCTTTTTTTATTGAACGAATTCGAATTCGTTTGAAAAGATGATTTCGGTTTTCTTTTAAACGAAAGGGCTTAACCCATTATATTTTTGTTTCGAACGAAAGAAAATGTTTTTGTCTGTTGTATATATTTTTTTATTTGAAAACGAATGCGTGTTAATTTGGTAAGACACGTGTTACCAGAGATTGCCAAATGTTAGATGAAAGAATGTGTAAAATTTATCTTTGTGAAACATTATTATTTTAAAATTTAAATTTAAATTCAAAATGCTTCTATAAACGCAACTCAAAATCTTGATCTCTAATCGAGACGTGCCGCTAGACATTCATAAGGTTATACCCCTATTCTGAACGCATTGGAAAAGGTTCCGAGTCCAAATTTGATCGTATGGAGAAGATAGCTTTTTGAACCAGTTATTATACTCATCGTATGATCACACAACAACTCCGAATGCTGCAAAAATTGAAATCCAATAACAATACAATATTACGGATCCAACGGAACTGGTTTCGTCAAAATCCAAGACCGTGCCTCGGAAGGCTATTTTTAAATACCGATTTAAACGATAAATTTTCAAAACTGAACAAAATGTTTCCAAATCCAATTCTGAAGCTTCCATTATCTTCAGTATTATCAATATAGATTTTTCAAGCCTTGTAAATAATCGTTATCAGCTTAAAACTAAAGATTCAAATTTTTACCCAACTTCAACAAATTAAATTCAATAATTTAATTGCTAAACCCATAGTTAAATCTGAAATTCAAATTTAAAATAACTTCCAAATATTTAAAATAAATTAAATATTTCAATTTCAAACGTTCAAAATTCTAAGTCGTCACATTCTTCCCCCTTAAAAAAATTTCGTCCCGAAATTACTAGTTAAGAAGAATGATCCTTAACCGGTTTACTATTTTTCCAAACCAAATAGTTTTATCAACTTGCCAAAACAAATCTTTTTATTAGAGACCCATTATCATTTCATCTCACTTTCCAAAATCTTCCATAACTTCCAAACAATATTGTTTTCTTAACAATTCAAATTTCAAATTTAAATTCAAATTTTAAATTATCAAAATTTTCTCAAAATTTTTCTACTCCCTAAATTTTCGAAAAATTTCGCCAACGTCTCCTTTGCGGCTAGCTTGGTACTACAAAATGCCACATCGGGCCCCCCAGATTCAAAAACAAAATGAAAAGCCAAGTGGTTGGACAAGAAAATCATCAAATTTCATATAGAAGTTTAAATACATACCTTTCCGTCGAGCAATTTAAATTTATCTTCGAAATCAAAAATCCAATTCCTTTTCCTTTATAACACCTGTATATCCCGCTTAACAACAATGTCCAATTTCAACATTCCAAATCATTTTTGCACACTTCTTTACAAAAATTTCCATATTCATTCAAATCCGTACGATCTACTTATATCATTCTTATGCAATACCAAATTCGATCGCTCGCCCGATCACACAATTTGGCTTTCGAACTAGTATCGTCTACCGACTTCCTAGTGTGGACTCATATCCGGTTTCTTGATCAGAAACCGTCATTCCCCTTGCATAGCTGTAAACTATGATAGAGAATTTCCAGAATCAACCAAAAATCCATATCCAGGTTCGTCGTCGAAAATCGAGTGAAAACCCCCTACTTGGATCGATATAACTATCTCGAAATTCCGTGCTTGAATTTTGGATCAAATTGCTATGCGAAAATAATATACATATATCCTACGTATTTATTTCAATTGATTATTAGATATATCAATTTTCTTTATTCACGTTGATTTTTCATTCCCTTACTCACAATTTCCTTTTCACAATTTCCAGTTTATCCTTCATTCACCTATCAATTTAGAATATTTTCTCAATTCCAAATTTTACTTAAGAATTACACCATTTATTTCTTAAGTTCAATATAAATAATTTATATACTTCCAATGTTTATTTTCAATTCACCATTTTGATTTATATCTACTTATATTTAAACTGGATTTCAAATTCCATATGAATTCAATTTATCTTTAATTCATAATTATTGAATTCAATTTATTTTAATACTTCGCTTTTCCTATCACAAATCAAATTCAATTCCAATTCCAGTTCTATTTACTTACAAATCCAAAATGAATTTCAACATTCAATTTCATTTTCATTTACTTGCAATTGTAAATTCATTTATTCATTTGTTCACAAATTTATTTTCCGCCTTAATAAATTTTATTCCATAACTATTTTTATCGGATTCCAGAGTCTTTCCAACATTTCAAAATCATTTTTTTTAAATCAATTCAAATTATCTTTTGTATTCCCAAAAACAAACCCAGTTTGCAAATAACTTCCATTTAAAATAATTATGCAGCAAATCCTCTTCTGGAAACTCGAAAATGAACACCGATGATGTCACGATCATCATCGGAATTATTTTCCATCGATCGAAAAGAGTTTAATGCTTTTATATTTTCAAAACATTTTTCCAAAACCTTTGAAAATCATTTTCAAATCAAAGGGATTTAAACGTTTTACCAAAATTTCAATTCTCAAAACCATCAACTTTTTTTTCAAATATTACTCTGGAAGTCTATTTCATATTGTAAATCATATTTACAATTTATATTTACAAATCTCATTTGTATACGAATTTATTTCTTAACCTTTGGTTATGTTTTCAATTTCTTATTCAATTTTAATGATATTAATTTAATATTATCACTTCCTAACAAATAATCAACCATATACTATAATAATTTACGGAAAATGATTTCTTTTCTATACAAAAAATAGTTGGGGTAAAATTATCTAATTTACCCTAATTTTAAAACAATACCGTGTCGAATTGTTCTATACAAGTGTTTAGAGATTCCTATCAATAACATTAATTACTCGTATTGACCAGAATCCATATACCACTCAACAAACCATTCAACACAATAAAAAACAATTTTATATTCACTAACAAATACACGCTCATATCTATTATTGCACTAAAACTCATTATAGAGTACTACTGACTTTATCTCTAATGAGAAATCCCCACCAGAGCCAACGTTGTCACTTAACCAAATGCTCTGTACCACTTTGTAACGACCCAATTTTTCGACGCCCGGAAGTCGACACTAATACGTCCACTAAATCGAATGCTGCATAATTGAATGCTAAAAAACCGAACCGTTAGGTGAAAGAAGAAGATAGAAGAAGAAACAGAAACAATAACAGAATCTCACATTTCGCAGCGGAACAACATATAATAGATAAATGAATAATCTTTTAAACAAAGAACCATGTCACTTTATACATACATTATCAGAGTGTTACAACAACAAACAGCGGAAAAGAATATAACACATACAAGTGATATGCCTCACCATCTAGCTTGAACTCCAGATCTCAACAGCATATTTTTCTGACTTCGCTCCTGAACAGCTGATAACCTGACTCTAGGCTGTCCATGTGGAAAATTATAGGCACCCAGAGTTTAGAAAGGGAGCAATAAACTCCAGGTCAGTTAAGGGGCTGGTGTGAGATCTTAAAAACAGTTATTTTCAGAAAGAAAATAAAAAGAAATCTGCTATGCTTTTGGAAAATGAAACTACCATAAGGCCTCTACCATAAGGCCTCCCGCCATACACACAATGCAAACGCAGAATTAGAGGAGATTTCTCTTTATGATAGTCAAACATGCTTGATACCCAAAATCCTTTTGATATTACTATTAGTGCATAGTGCAAAAAACCGTTCGAAAGTATAATATTAATCTTAGCCAGCATAGACATTTCGCACTTATGCCTACTATAGCTACCATGTTCAATAGCAGGTCACCGCCGCATTCCATGGTAGGTTATACAACTAAAACCGTACATGGCGCGTATTGTTTCTTTGGATTTCCAATAAATGGTCAGGCTAAGGAACTTCCTATTTCCACATGGTACGCCTATAGAGGGACGCCCCGAGAACTTAACCAGCTCTCTGCCAACACAAGGCCAAGTTATCCCACACTGTAATACAGCTATAACATGAGTAATGTAACAGCCCAATTTTTTTAACAAGTATTTTTCACTTGTATTTTTCTAAAAATAAAAACTTTGGGGTTTATTTAAAGTGATTAAAAATATAAAAAAAAAAACAATTGACCAAATTTTTAATTAAATAATAAGATCTCTGAAATTTTGACATGGTTAAGAATTAACTTTAATTTGGAAATTTGGGGTTTTGTCGAAGATGGTAAATAACTTAATGTCTAGCAAAATCAAATTTTAATTAAGAAAACATTAATAGCTTAGGTGGTTAAGACATCTGGGCTATTCACGACAGGTCACGAGTTCGAGTCTCAGCATGGTCAGAATTTCTAAAATTTTTTTAGTATATAAATGAACTGGGTAATTACGCCTTAAAAAAAGGCGCCTAAATTTAGGGAATAAATACCGTATATATATATATATATATATATAAGATTATATATAAGAAAACGTATAGAACTTTAATCCGTTATTTTTCTCTTTCCAGTAAAATTTACTTCCCAATTTATATACATATATAATTTGATTTAAATCATTTCCTTAAAATACTAAATATGGAAATTTAAAGTGTGAAACGGTTAAATTTGTTAAAAGACAACTCCATTTGAATTTTAATAAAAGAAATTTTGTATATATATATAATATGTGAAAACCAATTAAGTTTGTTAAGTAATAATTTTGAAGAATTTAGTGTATTAATGAACTGTTGGATTTCGCGTTTAAAGGACGCGTAAAAATCTATGGTAGGTAACGGAATAAAACGTATAAACTTAAAAATGTTATTTTTGATGTTCTGTATTACGTCAGTTTGATGTATTGTAAAAAAAATCATATTTTTAATATTTTTGGATATAAAATATCAGTCAGTGATTTTATAGCAAACGTTATTTTGTTTTAACGGACAGTTGGGTTTTTTTTAAATAAATTTATATACGTTTCATTCCTAAAGCCTTACATAATTTTTGCCATTTCATTTATTGCAATCAAACTAAAAATCAAGATTGATAAACTAGAAATGAATCACACATATAAGTAAAGTCCAAATCTGTTTATCCTCTGTTTCAAGCAGTACTACACAAAATCAAGTTCCTCAATCACGCATAAATATTGAAATCAAAGCTTCTCATAAAATTTGCAGTAATCGCATGCATTAATTTCAATTGGCAGTTTTAAATCTCGCGAGCCATATTCCCACAATCAACGCATGTTTAAAAATTATGGGTAACGTTCAAACATTTATAACTGAGAATCGATATCACACATATAAAGATCAAATCAAATTGCTAACCGTGGTCCCTAAAAATCACCTCTTCTATTGCCTAGTCAGTTCGAAATTTTAGTGCTTATTATCTTCCTAAAGTAACGCATGCTTTTAACACAAATTTCTCATAACGTTCAGATTTATTTCTCCTGCTAATTATATCACGTATAAATTACCTACAATCAATGCATGCACTTTAAAGACTGAAACGTGCATATCCTATATTCTCCCATTCTCTGCTTCCAACAGCTCTACCAAAATCAAGTACATGAATCTCGCAATTCATTGAATAAATCAAATCATTTATCACGCTTGCCATTTTTTTTCCTCTACTTTAATCACGTATCTATATTCACAATTTATGTCAATATAACTGATGCTTGCTTGCCCTTCCTTTGATCAATATTCCCTTAAGTAACGTTCACGCATTCATGTTAACAACTTTATATCTGTGTAACTGACATGCTATATCAGTGGTTCTTTCATCACGCAAGAAGATCTCAATCAAACCTTTTCGAACATATTCTTTTGTTCAAAACTGGAAATGTGTTTTGCCTTTTCTTTTCTCAGCAATAAAATCACGTATTCATATCTTTCGTCTCTAATAGCTTCAAGTCTTCAACTGATTGCTCTCCCTCCCCATTGATCTTGCAGCAGTTCAAATCTTTTTAATTTTTGCAACGTTCGAACTGTATCTATTTCCTTTGAACTGATGAGGAAATTTCGCAGTCATATCAACCAAATTTATATCAATAAAACTGATGCTTTTACCTCTCCTTTAATTCGCACTGCCTATATATATACCCACCTCACCAGTTTCTTTCTCCGCATCTAAATATCTCTGCTTTCCCCTTCCTCGTACGTTCAAGATCCATCAGGTAATAAGTCTTATTGTTTTTTTTCCTTCCAGTTTTCCTTCCTCTTTCTCTTGATGTTGTTCTATCTGTGCCTTGCTCGGCCACACTACTATTTATTCACTTTGTCTTTCTATGAGACTCTTATCATCTGCCTTGAACTAAACATATGGGATCTGGATATGTTGAACTGTTTTTGTTTTGGAAAGTTAGGTCTAGAAACAGAGAGGAAGTGAGATCTTGTGTGTGTGTTATAGGCTTAACTCTCGACACATAGGTAGTGGAATGTTGTGCAAATTTGTATATGGGAACTGTGTTGATGTCATGCCAGGTAAGTTGTAGGGCCTGGGAGTTATTTTGGGAACAGATCTGTCGAAGAGAAAAAAAATATATATACTTGAGGTATAAATTGCATGAACATAAGATGGTCTGGAGTTGTTTGAGAGGAGTAGGAAGGGCTTGTCAAAATATTTAAGAAAGAGGGATGGGTTCATTTAGTAAGGATCTGATGATGCTTAGTTTTTTTGTTGCGTGAATATGTGTTGGCAGGGATGTTAGACTGGGTTGTGCATTGGTGTCACCGTGTACGTGTATCACAGTCACAAATATTTAGAAGCATGCATTTGTTTTGTATCTGGTTAGGAGTTGTTTTGGTTCGTGTAGAGGTCTGATAGGAACAGTGAGAAACCCTTTTTGCATGTTTGAGTTGGATGTTAACAAGGCCTAGAGAGTTTTCTTTCATTTGCAAAAAAAAAAAGAAAAAAAAAACAAGGGGTGAGGATGGGAAAGAGGTAGGCTAGGACTGTGAGTTCAGTTAGTCTGCATATATGTATAGAGGAAGCAGAGAATAAGGAGGAGAGGAGATGTACACATTCAGTAGATGCTTTGATTTAGTCGCATGATTTTACTCGAAGTCGTTGCATAAAATTCTCGAAGTCTTTATATTTTGTCCCGAAGATTTGTTGCATTTTTCTCGAAGAAATTCCATGGTTAGCTCGAAGAAGTGGGGTTGTGGCGCGTGTAGCTGATGATGAATTCCTGTCTGATTGTAAGTTTATAAAGCCTACAAGTTTAAATTTAGACTGTAAAGAAATATTGTAAGTACTTAGGTTGATTTGCAGTAGTAGATGATATTTTTAGTAGTTGGATCCAGGTAAAAGGAAAAGAAAATAATGAATGAAAGTGGCAGAAGAGATGTAAGTATGTGGAAATGTTGGCGTGAGTGCGTGTACGCGAGTAAGTGTAATGGAAGTGTGCACGTGTACATGTACCCCGGCATAATAAGAAAACTCCACCATTTTGCCTTAGTTTGTCTTTAGGAAATTTTATCATGGTTATAGTGTTAGCACAGTTCGTGTGTTTGGAAATGTTTTGGTTGTTGTACATGGTAGAGTGGTCGAGCAAGTCAAACAAAAAAATTCTCTCCCTACTTTTAAATTTTTCTTTGACCGTAAATTCTAAAGTCGCGTATTCAATATTTTGAATCTTGTTCTAGATTTAAATCTAAGCTTGACATCCGAGGGATTTTGATCGTTACTCTCTGTAGTTCTTTTCCGGTGAATCATCGTTTTGAAATTTAAATTCTTTCTACAGCCATCAGGTGAGTATTTCTCACCAGACATACGTATTTATATTTTGGTAAATTATTGCAAGTGTATGTGTAAAATTGTATTTCACTATTATCTGTCTGTAGTGTAATATAGAATGATGGACCCCATTTAAATTGACACCGCATCAGTATTATCTGTTATATTATTTCTGCAGTTATGTTATTGTTTATTTACTGCTTAAATCACCACTGCAAGTTCCCTGTTATTATAGATGGTATGGGCTGAAATGATAGGCCTAATTGATTATTATTGTTCACTTGTTCTGTTAACTGCTGTAAATTGTCTTGGGATTGCGGGTTCGAAATGATAGAACCCGGGTTGTGTAAATATCGGATTGAAATGATATAAATCCGTTTCACTTGACCTAGGCTAGAAAATCTTATACAGGCCCGTGGTTTATATATTATTTTCTGAAATTATTTTAAATTATTTAAATTTAGAAATTTGATGATATTCTAATTTAAATTATATAAAGGATTTTTATGAGATTTACAATGATTTAAAAGGGGTTAAATAAATAAATGTTGAGTTAAAATTTTGGAATATAACTTGTTTAGAAATTCTATATTTTTGGAAAGGAAAAGATTTCAATACAGAAATAATAAATAATAAGTTATATTTGAAATTTGATGTTTAGCTAAAAGTCTACTACAGCATTTAATTGCTGTCTTTTGAAACTTGACTATTTTAAACCCATAACTTTAGATAGCATTTCCTAGATGCTGTAGAAGTGAAATTGATTTAAAATTGATTTATTTAAAATTTCATCTCTATTTTGGGAATACGTTAAGATTTGGAATTTAAATATGAAATTGCTAATAAAGTAAGAAGTTGAGTTTGGAAAGTTTTAAAAGAAGAAAATTGATTTCTATTCTTTTGATAAAAGCAATAAATTCCAAATTTAATTGAATAAATTGAAATGGTATATTTTCAAAGGAAATGTTTTAAATCAAGGACTTGAAATTAAAGGTATTTGAAATATATATATTGATTTGAAAAATATAAATACCATTTTTCAAACTATAACCACGGGTTATAATAACGTTTGGTTGGCAAAGAGACCGGGATCGGATATCTGGCATACTCTCTGTCGATACCGAAAACCACTTTGACTAACCGTGTACGCGGTGGAGATTCCAGAATGAAGTAGGATGGTGGTGACGATTTCTTTAAGGTAAATACGTGGACCCGACTCCCGTGAGTTGGCATAAGGTGGCTAAAACAGGAGCGATTCTCGGATTAATGAGGTAGCACCTCTGATCGAACGCACTTCTTCGTATGCCATTCTATTACTCTTGTGATTGTTTTGGTGCGCACCTTTGATTTGGGAGTGTTGTTCGAGGTGGGCGGTAACTGCGGCTACGCGTTTCCACCGGTCCGGATAGCAATTGGTATATCTACCCTGGCATTGCCTAGTTGTGCCGTGTCACCTACCCTAGCGAGCCTACTACGAGTTTCTATTTGTGTCGTACCTATGGAGTATCCTCTGGTAGCTTCCCGATCAGGAGGTATTACGGTACTGTATAGACTATTGGCATTATTTGTGTTAAGGGGAATATTGGGTCACTCCTTAACGCTATTTAAAAGTAAGTTTATTTTATATATAGACACTATTATAATAGCGCAATATACTACATAGTAAATAGTTTAACGGATCCTTAGAGGATGGGCGATCCCAAGCATCCTTTAAGTTACTTGCTCTATATTACAGTACACTTGAATTAGCTTACACTATATAAGTATGTATGTCCTGACTCGAGTGTTTATGTTTTATGTTACGCTCGGGTCAGCCTGAGTTGCAGTTCAGTTTTCATCCCGGAGCTAGGATTTCTGTAGATCACTTTCAAGCTGCTGGCAAACTTCCTTTCCAGTTCTTTATCTAAAAATCAAAACTAGTGGACATTTGGACTGTTTA
Organism: Allium cepa; assembly: GCA_030765085.1. Taxonomy (NCBI): domain Eukaryota; kingdom Viridiplantae; phylum Streptophyta; class Magnoliopsida; order Asparagales; family Amaryllidaceae; genus Allium; species Allium cepa. The sequence goes on from CM060934.1 coordinate 133,377,168, forward strand.
CTGATAAGTTAAAACTATATTTGGATTTAAGACTATGTAAATTTTACTTGAGTAAGAATATTTAACTATGTAAATTTTACTTGAGTAAGAATATTTATAGTGGCTTCATGAACCACTAAGTATTTTTAATTCCGCTGCGAGTATTCTGATTCTGTGTCTGTGATTCTGTGATTAATTATTTACTGCATATTCTGAGTTCTGCCAAATTTATTTTTACAACGCGGTATTTTGAACAATTCAAGTCCGACATGTGCGGATGCGAATGGTTGAAAACACCGGGTCGTTACATCTGGTATCAGAGCTTTGGCTCTAGGCAAAACTTAGAATGTATGGTAAATTTGATTTACAGAATCACTTTCATTCGAGCTTGAATCTCTTCCTTTTTGAATTTTGGAACGTTCCCTGCGGTTCCGAAGTTCATTCGTGTCCCTCACTATTTATTTTTCTTTCGATTCGGGAGTATCCCATAACTCCACTTAGGATGATCTTTATAGTGAATTGGCGGTTTCGCCAATATTCTAATATAGCGGTGAAACTCCTTTACAACTAGCATTGATTCACCGGAGATTTATATTTATCCTCGGTTTAGATACTAGTATCTTTGGTTATTCTGAACTCTATCTCTTCAGATCGAATGTAGATTTACCCCAGAAAATTCACATCGATCTGACTCTTTAAGTCACGGTTGACCAGGTTAAGGTTGCCCGCGATTTATATAAACTTATCTGGTTTCTTATTCTGTTATTTAACCATCGGATCTTCTGATTCCAACTTATCTTTAAATCAAAATTCTCTTTAATTTGAGTCCTTCAAAATTTGAATCTCTATCCTTGTTTTGAAAAATATTTATTCCTATATTTGGGAAAAATCTAATATTATATATATAAGTATAATTTTCAGAATTTAACTAGTTGTTTAGAGATAATAATGTTTGATTTTATTTATAGTTTTGTAAACCATTGGTTTTGTCTTAATAAATAATTGGACTATAAAACATGGTTATAAATTTATTTGGAAACAGAAATGGATTTAAAACAAGAATTTAAGAATTTAATATCTGATAGTTTCAAACCTTGTGTTTAAAAGTCTTAAAAGGATATATTATTATTTAAATAATTTTCGAATATAAATTTGTTTCCAAAGAATTTTAAAGTTTTAAAAATTAGTGCTCTTCTCTTTGTTGTTGGAAAATAATTTCGGTGATGACTACAACATCATCGACATTCATTTTCGAGTATCGAAGTAAAGAGACCACGATGTAGTTTTGCTTCAAAAATTTGATTAATTTGAATTTCTAAAATATGACTTAATTTATAATATATATAGATATATGATTTAAATTTGATTTGACATATACTATATGTATGTATTTATTTATCTCTAAAGGGTTTGAAGTTAATAGGAAATTTAATTCATAAATTTATGTTAAAAGGTGATTCTAATGATAAAATAAAGTCAAATTTGGAATGAATATTTAAACTTGAATAATATAGTTGGAAAATTTTACTTGTATAAATTGCATGCCAATATAACTTACCTAAATCATTCAGAAATTAACTACTTAATTGGATAATGTATAATATAAAAGGATTTTATAAATAAAAATTTGAGTGGTTATAATAAATGTTATACACTTAAAGTTTCAGTTACAACAAGACAAATAGAGGTAAATAGAAATAAAATAATAATTGAATAATATACAATATCAAATGGTGTTAAAGGAAATTTAGAAATATATTGGAATAGTTATATTAAATATAATCTACTTAATATGTGCGATAAGATATATTAAGCAGAATATATTTAATAATAATATGGAATAAAGAAAATTAAATTTGTTGAATAAAAGATGATTATTATAAATGACTATACAAATTTCTGATTTTAGAAAATAATTGGATAATAAGATAATTAATTTGGAAATAGTTAAGATTGATTTAACTTCTGTAAAAATCAAATGAATTAAATCAATTATTGAATATTAATTTAAATTGAATTTATATAGTTTAGATATTGAGAAAAATATTTGACATAGATGAGAAAAATATTGAGAAAAATAAATTTAATTATAGTTTGGAATAAAGAAGAAACTAAATGGGGAATTTGGTTTATTTTGGGAAATAGTAAATTTACTTTAAAAATAAAGTTAAATTACCATTTCAAATTTGGACTAAAATTAAACATTTTAAATTAGAATGTTATAATACCTTGTGAAAATTTTGGAGAAAGAAAAAAAAAATGAATGATTTTTCTTTTTTTAGTGTAGGGATATTATACAAGTAAATATGTAAATAAATAAATGTTAAAATTTTAAGTATAAATAGATGAAATCAATGACTAATTTAAAATTGAATTTTATTGTTTAGATTAATGATTCTAATTTAAGTTTCAATTTAGTTTTCTTTCAGGTTGTTTCTATTCACCTACCTTCTTCCTTTTCGAGGACGAAAAGTTCTGAGTGGGGGAGAGTGTAACAGCCCAATTTTTTTAACAAGTATTTTTCACTTGTATTTTTCTAAAAATAAAAACTTTGGGGTTTATTTAAAGTGATTAAAAATATAAAAAAAAAACAATTGACCAAATTTTTAATTAAATAATAAGATCTCTGAAATTTTGACATGGTTAAGAATTAACTTTAATTTGGAAATTTGGGGTTTTGTCGAAGATGGTAAATAACTTAATGTCTAGCAAAATCAAGTTTTAATTAAGAAAACATTAATAGCTTAGGTGGTTAAGACATCTGGGCTATTCACGATAGGTCACGAGTTCGAGTCTCAGCATGGTCAGAATTTCTAAAAATTTTTTAGTATATAAATGAACTGGGTAATTACGCCTTAAAAAAAGGCGCCTAAATTTAGGGAATAAATACCGTATATATATATATATATATATATATATATATATATATAAGATTATATATAAGAAAACGTATAGAACTTTAATCCGTTATTTTTCTCTTTCCAGTAAAATTTACTTCCCAATTTATATACATATATAATTTGATTTAAATCATTTCCTTAAAATACTAAATATGGAAATTTAAAGTGTGAAACGGTTAAATTTGTTAAAAGACAACTCCATTTGAATTTTAATAAAAGAAATTTTGTATATATATATAATATGTGAAAACCAATTAAGTTTGTTAAGTAATAATTTTGAAGAATTTAGTGTATTAATGAACTGTTGGATTTCGCGTTTAAAGGACGCGTAAAAATCTATGGTAGGTAACGGAATAAAACGTATAAACTTAAAAATGTTATTTTTGATGTTCTGTATTACGTCAGTTTGATGTATTGTAAAAAAAATCATATTTTTAATATTTTTGGATATAAAATATCAGTCAGTGTGTAACAACCCGGTATTTCGCGTCTATTTTTAATCGACATTAAATGATTAATATTATTGCAAATTTCCATTTGAAGTTTTTGAATTTTTAATTTTTAAATTATTTTATAAATTGTTAAAAGAAATTTTGGGCTTTATAATTTAAATAGTGGTCCATATTTTATTGGGCCGTGATTATTTGCTAAGGCTTATAACCGGTTTCTTTTCCCCGTTCTTTCATTTTTCATTCGAACCCTAAAACCTAGCTCACGAAGAAAATAGAATGGGGGCGGTCTCGTGTTCGTTCCGCTGCTCCAAATTAGGGCTTCGATGTCGCTCGTCTTTGTGAGTTCGTCGTCGCCTCGTCCAGGTGAGTAATTATACTTACTCACATCTAATTCATTCCTTTTAAAGTGCTTCTGCAATTCGACGTTGATTCGATGTTGTCTTATCTTGGCCATTTGTATTCGTTCGATGATGGTAATCGAAGTTGTTATGTGAATTTCTTTTGTGCCTATGTCGTTCGACTTCGATGTTGTTTATGATTTACGACTTGTTTATAATCGTATATAAGTTCGCTGCTTGATGGTCACGGCTTTGAATTCTTTTGGCTTTGAGATGAGAAAAAAAAAATTGATTTGTTCTTCTACGACTTCGACTTGATTTATGTACTATAGTAACCTGGACTTGAGCATCTAATACCATTGGGTATTTTCATTTGATTTTGTTTCTGCCTCTGGTTCCAATTGGTTTATTTGAATGGGATATCATTTGATAGTTGCCTTGAGCCCAGTTCATGCCTTTACTTCAGTAGCATGCCTTTTCTTTGGTCATTTGACTTTGTTTGGACTATGATGACTTTGTAGCTGTTTGCATTTACATGTTTGTGTCGATCGTTGCTTCATGTTACTGCAGCTTCATTGTAGCTGTTGGGACCATTTGTAGCAATATGTATTTTTGTAGCCTGCTGCTTCAGTTTTTCTCTGTAGCATACTGTGGCATTGTTTCTTTTTATATATATATGCATTAGTGTATGTATTTATGTGACTGTTTGTCACACTGTTTCATGGTTCTCTGATCATTGAAGTGTTGCATTGTTTTGGTTGTATAAGTTGGCTTTGGCATCACTCTTTTTCACTTACATGTTTGCAATTGGGCTTCTTTTGATTTTGCACAGCTTCATCATGTCACTTGATCTGTTTCACTTGAGTTGTATTTAGCTCCGTGGTTGTCACTGCATTCATATTGGTTTAGATGTGCACTTGCTTGGGTTTTACTGAGCTTTGGCATTTGTTTGTTCATTTGGTTTTGTACTGATATGCTTCACTGGTACATGTGCATTGCTCACTTCTCTGATCTTGTTTGTTGGTGCACTTGGTTGCCTTTGTGATCTTGTGGTGGCTGTAGTTTTGTTGCAGTCTTACCCTTGTTTCCTAGTGGTGATTGCAGTGTCATACTACCAGGCTTGAGTTCATTACATGCAGTCTTCATTTGTTAATGCACTGTATAAATACACATGCCAATTTATTTCTGCTTTGATCTGGGTCACTGAATAGCATGGGTGCAGACATTGTTGTTTCACTGGTTGTTGTCCTGTTGCGTTATAACCTTGCCTTAACTTGAATTGGTCTGATTGCTTCCATATCATGGCTGGTTTGAGTTTTGATGTCACAACATGTATGCATACCTGTGTATATACATGTTTACTACGTTCGAGTTGCTGTTTCGATTTGTAGTTTGATTATGTGATGTTGCATCACTTGATGTTGCCTCTGGTTTCTGTCTTGATTCATTCCTGTGTATCAGTGATGCTTATGTCTTTTGAACACTTGAGTTCCACTGTGCATAGTGCATATCACTTTTACCACTTAAGTCATTCAGTTTGAATTTATATCTCATGAATGCTTGCTGCCTTGACCTGTTGCGCTATAACTATTGAGGCAGTGGCATTGATATTTGAATCTTCATTGATTTTGGTCCGTCGACGTTTTGTGTACATCATCACTATAGTGGCAAGGCAGTGCACGCAAGCGTGAACTGCAGCCACACGGTATGGTTTTGTGATATTCTATTTGTTATGACTTATGAATCTCTTTGCGTATTCCATATTCTGTAGTGGCGAGGCAGTGCACGCGTGCGTGTACTGCAGCCCTACATGAATTAATATTTTAATTGATATTTCAATGATTTGAACTGTTCTGTTTATTTCAATTCAATATTCTGAATTGCATTCTTGTTTGGTTTAATTACTGTCGTCTATTCATTATTTGATTATTATTGCTTCTGTGCACTAATAACTGAGTTTGAATTAGACTGACCCGAGTATTATTTTCTTTTGAATTTAATACTCGGGTCAGACCGAGTATTTCAGGTCGTAGATATTCTGCTTTGGGTTGCTGCTAGAGCTATGAAGTTCTTTCATATCTTTTGGAGTAGTCGTCGTCATTTGTAGTAGTCTGTAAAATTGTATAGGAAAATATGTATTCATGTATATTATATACGTTAATGTACTTGTATATGTAATTTCCTTAGTCGACTGTTGTAGTTGTATCATATGTACCGTGTCAAATGTATTGTAACTGACATCAGTTATTATATATATATATATATGAGACTTTCTGTTTCATCTGTGTTCCGCATTTATATTATCTGTGTTGTTATTTTATATTTACTGTTCTAAACTATTACGAACCATAGTAGTTCGTTTTATACTGGAATTGGGGTATGTCGATGGGAGAAAATAAACCAGAGATGGAAAATGAAAGAATATATATATTTATATCACTCCCATCGAGATAACCAATACTAGTGTAAGGCCAACTATTGATGGCCGCTCCTCAACAGCCTTATTCTCCGTGCTAGTTGACAGCACTACACCGTAGTGTTCTTGGCTAGCGCGGGTATAGAGGTGGGGCGTCACACAGTGATTTTATAGCAAACGTTATTTTGTTTTAACGGACAGTTGGGTTTTTTTTAAATAAATTTATATACGTTTCATTCCTAAAGCCTTATATAATTTTTGCCATTTCATTTATTGCAATCAAACTAAAAATCAAGATTGATAAACTAGAAATGAATCACACATATAAGTAAAGTCCAAATCTGTTTATCCTCTGTTTCAAGCAGTACTACACAAAATCAAGTTCCTCAATCACGCATAAATATTGAAATCAAAGCTTCTCATAAAATTTGCAGTAATCGCATGCATTAATTTCAATTGGCAGTTTTAAATCTCGCGAGCCATATTCCCACAATCAACGCATGTTTTAATAAATATGGGTAACGTTCAAACATTTATAACTGAGAATCGATATCACACATATAAAGATCAAATCAAATTGCTAACCGTGGTCCCTAAAAATCACCTCTTCTATTGCCTAGTCAGTTCGAAATTTTAGTGCTTATTATCTTCCTAAAGTAACGCATGCTTTTAACACAAATTTCTCATAACGTTCAGATTTATTTCTCCTGCTAATTATATCACGTATAAATTACCTACAATCAATGCATGCACTTTAAAGACTGAAACGTGCATATCCTATATTCTCCCATTCTCTGCTTCCAACAGCTCTACCAAAATCAAGTACATGAATCTCGCAATTCATTGAATAAATCAAACCATTTATCACGCTTGCCATTTTTTTTCCTCTGCTTTAATCACGTATCTATATTCACAATTTATGTCAATATAACTGATGCTTGCTTGCCCTTCCTTTGATCAATATTCCCTTAAGTAACGTTCACGCATTCATGTTAACAACTTTATATCTGTGTAACTGACATGCTATATCAGTGGTTCTTTCATCACGCAAGAAGATCTCAATCAAACCTTTTCGAACATATTCTTTTGTTCAAAACTGGAAATGTGTTTTGCCTTTTCTTTTCTCAGCAATAAAATCACGTATTCATATCTTTCATCTCTAATAGCTTCAAGTCTTCAACTGATTGCTCTCCCTCCCCATTGATCTTGCAGTAGTTCAAATCTTTTTAATTTTTGCAACGTTCGAACTGTATCTATTTCCTTTGAACTGATGAGGAAATTTCGCAGTCATATCAACCAAATTTATATCAATAAAACTGATGCTTTTACCTCTCCTTTAATTCGCACTGCCTATATATATACCCACCTCACCAGTTTCTTTCTCCGCATCTAAATATCTCTGCCTTCCCCTTCCTCGTACGTTCAAGATCCATCAGGTAATAAGTCTTATTGTTTTTTTTCCTTCCAGTTTTCCTTCCTCTTTCTCTTGATGTTGTTCTATCTGTGCCTTGCTCGGCCACACTACTATTTATTCACTTTGTCTTTCTATGAGACTCTTATCATCTGCCTTGAACTAAACATATGGGATCTGGATATGTTGAACTGTTTTTGTTTTGGAAAGTTAGGTCTAGAAACAGAGAGGAAGTGAGATCTTGTGTGTGTGTTATAGGCTTAACTCTCGACACATAGGTAGTGGAATGTTGTGCAAATTTGTATATGGGAACTGTGTTGATGTCATGCCAGGTAAGTTGTAGGGCCTGGGAGTTATTTTGGGAACAGATCTGTCGAAGAGGAAAAAAAATATATACTTGAGGTATAAATTGCGTGAACATAAGATGGTCTGGAGTTGTTTGAGAGGAGTAGGAAGGGCAGTGTTGTCAAAATATTTAAGAAAGAGGGATGGGTTCATTTAGTAAGGATCTGATGATGCTTAGTTTTTTTGTTGCGTGAATATGTGTTGGCAGGGATGTTAGACTGGGTTGTGCATTGGTGTCACCGTGTACGTGTATCACAGTCACAAATATTTAGAAGCATGCATTTGTTTTGTATCTGGTTAGGAGTTGTTTTGGTTCGTGTAGAGGTCTGATAGGAATAGTGAGAAACCCTTTTTGCATGTTTGAGTTGGATGTTAACAAGGCCTAGAGAGTTTTCTTTCATTTGCAAAAAAAAAAAAAAAAACAAGGGGTGAGGATGGGAAAGAGGTAGGCTAGGACTGTGAGTTCAGTTAGTCTGCATATATGTAACCTTCATATGATAGAGGAAGCAGAGAATAAGGAGGAGAGGAGATGTACACATTCAGTAGATGCTTTGATTTAGTCGCATGATTTTACTCGAAGTCGTTGCATAAAATTCTCGAAGTCTTTATATTTTGTCCCGAAGATTTGTTGCATTTTTCTCGAAGAAATTCCATGGTTAGCTCGAAGAAGTGGGGTTGTGGCGCGTGTAGCTGATGATGAATTCCTGTCTGATTGTAAGTTTATAAAGCCTGCAAGTTTAAATTTAGACTGTAAAGAAATATTGTAAGTACTTAGGTTGATTTGCAGTAGTAGATGATATTTTTAGTAGTTGGATCCAGGTAAAAGGAAAAGAAAATAATGAATGAAAGTGGCAGAAGAGATGTAAGTATGTGGAAATGTTGGCGTGAGTGCGTGTACGCGAGTAAGTGTAATGGAAGTGTGCACGTGTACATGTACCCCGGCATAATAAGAAAACTCCACCATTTTGCCTTAGTTTGTCTTTAGGAAATTTTATCATGGTTATAGTGTTAGCACAGTTCGTGTGTTTGGAAATGTTTTGGTTGTTGTACATGGTAGAGTGGTCGAGCAAGTCAAACAAAAAAATTCTCTCCCTACTTTTAAATTTTTCTTTGACCGTAAATTCTAAAGTCGCGTATTCAATATTTTGAATCTTGTTCTAGATTTAAATCTAAGCTTGACATCCGAGGGATTTTGATCGTTACTCTCTGTAGTTCTTTTCCGGTGAATCATCGTTTTGAAATTTAAATTCTTTCTACAGCCATCAGGTGAGTATTTCTCACCAGACATACGTATTTATATTTTGGTAAATTATTGCAAGTGTATGTGTAAAATTGTATTTCACTATTATCTGTCTGTAGTGTAATATAGAATGATGGACCCCATTTAAATTGACACCGCATCAGTATTATCTGTTATATTATTTCTGCAGTTATGTTATTGTTTATTTACTGCTTAAATCACCACTGCAAGTTCCCTGTTATTATAGATGGTATGGGCTGAAATGATAGGCCTAATTGATTATTATTGTTCACTTGTTCTGTTAACTGCTGTAAATTGTCTTGGGATTGCGGGTTCGAAATGATAGAACCCGGGTTGTGTAAATATCGGATTGAAATGATATAAATCCGTTTCACTTGACCTAGGCTAGAAAATCTTATACAGGCCCGTGGTTTATATATTATTTTCTGAAATTATTTTAAATTATTTAAATTTAGAAATTTGATGATATTCTAATTTAAATTATATAAAGGATTTTTATGAGATTTACAATGATTTAAAAGGGGTTAAATAAATAAATGTTGAGTTAAAATTTTGGAATATAACTTGTTTAGAAATTCTATATTTTTGAAAAGGAAAAGATTTCAATACAGAAATAATAAATAATAAGTTATATTTGAAATTTGATGTTTAGCTAAAAGTCTACTACAGCATTTAATTGCTGTCTTTTGAAACTTGACTATTTTAAACCCATAACTTTAGATAGCATTTCCTAGATGCTGTAGAAGTGAAATTGATTTAAAATTGATTTATTTAAAATTTCATCTCTATTTTGGGAATACGTTAAGATTTGGAATTTAAATATGAAATTGCTAATAAAGTAAGAAGTTGAGTTTGGAAAGTTTTAAAAGAAGAAAATTGATTTCTATTCTTTTGATAAAAGCAATAAATTCCAAATTTAATTGAATAAATTGAAATGGTATATTTTCAAAGGAAATGTTTTAAATCAAGGATTTGAAATTAAAGGTATTTGAAATATATATATTGATTTGAAAAATATAAATACCATTTTTCAAACTATAACCACGGGTTATAATAACGTTTGGTTGGCAAAGAGACCGGGATCGGATATCTGGCATACTCTCTGTCGATACCGAAAACCACTTTGACTAACCGTGTACGCGGTGGAGATTCCAGAATGAAGTAGGATGGTGGTGACGATTTCTTTAAGGTAAATACGTGGACCCGACTCCCGTGAGTTGGCATAAGGTGGCTAAAACAGGAGCGATTCTCGGATTAATGAGGTAGCACCTCTGATCGAACGCACTTCTTCGTATGCCATTCTATTACTCTTGTGATTGTTTTGGTGCGCACCTTTGATTTGGGAGTGTTGTTCGAGGTGGGCGGTAACTGCGGCTACGCGTTTCCACCGGTCCGGATAGCAATTGGTATATCTACCCTGGCATTGCCTAGTTGTGCCGTGTCACCTACCCTAGCGAGCCTACTACGAGTTTCTATTTGTGTCGTACCTATGGAGTATCCTCTGGTAGCTTCCCGATCAGGAGGTATTACGGTACTGTATAGACTATTGGCATTATTTGTGTTAAGGGGAATATTGGGTCACTCCTTAACGCTATTTAAAAGTAAGTTTATTTTATATATAGACACTATTATAATAGCGCAATATACTACATAGTAAATAGTTTAACGGATCCTTAGAGGATGGGCGATCCCAAGCATCCTTTAAGTTACTTGCTCTATATTACAGTACACTTGAATTAGCTTACACTATATAAGTATGTATGTCCTGACTCGAGTGTTTATGTTTTATGTTACGCTCGGGTCAGCCTGAGTTGCAGTTCAGTTTTCATCCCGGAGCTAGGATTTCTGTAGATCACTTTCAAGCTGCTGGCAAACTTCCTTTCCAGTTCTTTATCTAAAAATCAAGACTAGTGGACATTTGGACTGTTTACTGATAAGTTAAAACTATATTTGGATTTAAGACTATGTAAATTTTAATTGAGTAAGAATATTTAACTATGTAAATTTTACTTGAGTAAGAATATTTATAGTGGCTTCATGAACCACTAAGTATTTTTAATTCCGCTGCGAGTATTCTGATTCTGTGTCTGTGATTCTGTGATTAATTATTTACTGCATATTCTGAGTTCTGCCAAATTTATTTTTACAACGCGGTATTTTGAACAATTCAAGTCCGACATGTGCGGATGCGAATGGTTGAAAACACAGGGTCGTTACAAGTAACTACCACGAGTATGCCATTCCCGGTCGTTACTGACCTTTATCTGAGAATATTCAACCATAAAGCAACAATCACAAGCAATAAATTTGCAGTAACCACATAAGTTAAGTATCTGGGCTCCATACCATGATACCATCCTTTTCCAGAAGGAAATGAACATACCCTTAGAGCGCTACCCCTAAATTGTCTTGCTGCATCCTTCCTGCTTCAACTATTTTCGGGTTATGAGATCCGATGAAGTCTCGTCGACAAAACTACGCTTTTCACAAAAGTCATGCTTCGATCAACAAATGACCAGCAGCACTTCGCATGCCACATTACCAAATTGGGAATGTATCACTAGTAACAATCAACTACATAACCTCTGAGCTCATACATCTCAGAGAAGAGTGTTAAGCTAAGAGAATAAATTCTCCGCCACCAACAGTAATGTATTTGATAGAAACCAGCTTTACATCTCAAAGTGTAATGTCAGACACACATTCATACAAGTCCGTTCCAGGATCGAACGGAACCGAAGACACTTCAAAGAAGCCCTTGCAATCCGGATATTCACTAATCACGTCCGGATTCTCCTTCACAAAGGGTGATAAAATCTCTATACCGGAGCAATTCGGTGGAGAGACATTCGACAGGTAATCCTTTCGCTTTCAAAAATACCCGGTCTTCAACACCATCTTCAAATCATTATTCAGAATGGGTTTTATGACACAAAGTCCTCTCCCGGCTAATCCGAATAAGGAACGCTTATTTTAAAAATAAGTGTTACATTCAGATTTCAAGCAAATCGCAACAAATTTCCACTTTGATCTTTTAAAAGATCCATCACAAAGATTCGGTGTGAATTTCGGATAACCATTTGGAATCCAACCCCTGGTCGCATCGAAATTCAAACGCCATTTAAAGGCTAATATTGATAGTCGGTTATTCAACTATCAACCAATATTCACAACAATTGCCATATTTTAGATAATTTTCCCCAAATTATTTATTTTCAAAATATCTTCGCAAGATATATATTTTTTAACACTTCAAAACTTTGAAAACAAATTTCAAATCACTTTTCACATTTCAATCCTTTGAAAACAAATTTCAAATTACTTTCCTCACGCGGAATATATTTCCAAATATTTATTCATTTTCACTGAAAATTTGCCGAGTTCAAATACTTTAAAATAATTCAAATAACTTTTCCAAAATTTGCTTGGAAACATTTAAAATAAAACTATTTTAAACACTTACTTAAATATTAGTTATGAAACATTATACTAATATCACATACAAACTTTAAGCCCAAACTAATTTAAAAAAAATTATTTGATAGGGTATACTATTTAAAAAACCATTTTTTAAATCAAATATCAATTTAAATCTTTAAATAATCACTTCTATAATTATTAAATAAATATTTACTTTAAATATTTTCAAAACAACTTGAGAAATAATTTCTCCAAAACATCCTTTAAAATCAACTTTAGAATTTTTAATTTATATTTGAAAGATACTTTTAAAAACATACTCGGCTTTCCATGGAAAATACATTTTCCATTTCAAAATGGTCCACTTAAATTAATTAATGAATCCTTCTCGTTTAATTTTAAATTTACATTCCAAATCCGTAAATTCCTTTCCAAACTTTTAAAAACAACCCAATGTTTATTTTTAAAACAAGTTTTCCTTTCCTTTATAAATTCCCATTGTGAATTTAAATTTCCAAATATCCATTGATATATGATTTTCAAATCGATTCCCAAATATTCACTTTCAAATACCTAATCAAATCCCAAATTGATTTCCATGTTTATTTTCAAACACCAAATCAAATTTCCAAATCGATTTCAAAATTTATTTCAAACCCCAAACAAATTTCTAAATTTATTTCCAAACACCAACAAATTTTAAAATCGATTTCCCAAAGATTTTTTTAAACACCAAATCAATTTCCAAATTTATTTCAAAAATTTATTTCTTTTAAACTAAATTCCTTTATTCATTCCAAACTAAATAAAATCCGAATTTTAAATAAGTTCTTCAACTATTAAACAATATTACTTAAAATCCCTTTATTAAAATCTTTTCCCATATTTTGGAATTAATTCGATGAGATTTCAAAATCAATCTTTACCCATTTAAATTTCTTCTTTTAAATTCACCAATTCTTAAAAATGAATTTACTTATAGTTTTCTACTTTAATTTCCGAAAATCCAATTTTTATATTTCTGGTATCCTACGATACCAAAAATATATTCAGCAAAACTATAGCCTTCAACAATTTGAATCACAAATACAATCATACCCGGATTATGAATAAATCAACATTCTACATTGAAACAAATTCAAATATTTGAGAAATCCAATTGGATCCCTCCAACCTATTTCCCTGCATCCACAGATGTTAGCACAACAATTAAATACCAATTCCACTTCGAGGTGGAATATCACTGTATGTAGGATTAACTAATATCATCCGCTATTATGCGACGCATAGGGTCTCATCCGCTATATAATGCTGGAAATCAATCACTCCAAATACATACATACATACATACATACATACATATATATATATAATACCAATTCCACTTCGAGGTGGAATATCACAGTATATGGGTTTATATAATATCCTCCGCTATTATGCGGTGCATAGGGTCTAATTCAATACAACTGATAACAAATTATCATCCAAACACACAATCAATGATTTTAAATTTAACTATTTAAAATTAAATCGAAAAATCTGATTGAGTGAGAAGATCTCACCTTTGCTTTTTATTTTGCAATCCATCCAAATTAGCTTGCTTTCTCCATGATTTTCGACCTTGTATAAACATTTAAACACTTCATTAACATTCGAAATAATCGAATAACCATTTTTCATTTTATAGTTTAATTAATTAATAATTTATTTTAGACTAACAATTTCCTTTTTAAAAAATCCTTTAGTAATTAAGATAATTAAATAAGTTAGTTAAACCTTTTTTCACCAAATCCTTACCTATATATATAATATTTTTTGTTTACCTATATATTAAACATGTGTATATTTTTCTTCACTGTAAAAAATAGAATTTTCCTTTACTGCAAAAAATCATATTTTTTTGCATGCACATATGTATATAAATTGAAAAACTGCATATAATATAATTTATATAGATTTTATAGAAATCTAGTGTATATATAACTTCAACATTCCTGAAATCCCTATATATATATTTGTATTTATATAATCTGTTTTACTGCAAATTTTAGACAACTGTAGATTTCTAAAATTATGTATATATACCTTACTGTCAAATCGAGATTGAACAGAACCCTAGCTCATGGCCTCGATTCGCCCTTCGTCACTGCTTGTAGCCGCTACACCTACAACCAACGACCACCAGTCTTCGATACTCCCAAAACCAACCGCACTCGAACACACCACCAGACCCTGAAATTGAACATCACAATCAAAACCATGGCTGCCCACGCGAATGCCCATCGTTCCCATCCTAATGCAATCGAACTTCTAGATTCCTACAAATCTCGAACGAGCTTGCGATAATAGGAAGGGCGGCTCAGCCACCCTTGATTTGAATCAAAATTAATTTCGACTTCCCTGATCGATTTCGATTATTTTCTCTTTTTTTTATTGAACAAATTCGAATTCGTTTGAGAAGAAGATTTCGATTTTCTTTTAAACGAAAGGGCTTCGGCCATTATTTTTGTTTCGAACGAAAGAAAATGTATTCGTTCATTTTATATTTTTTTTATTTGGAAACAAACACGTGTTAATTTGGTAACACACGTGTTTCCAAAGATTTCCAAATGTTAGATGAAAGAATGTGTAAAATTATCTTTGTGAAAATTATTATTTTTAAATTTAAATTCAAAACGTTCTATAAACGCAACTCAAAATCTCAATCTCTAATTGAGACGTGTCGCCAAGCATTCATAAGGTTATACCACTATTCCGAACGAATTGGAAAAGGTTCCGAGTCCAAATTCGATCGTATGGAGAAGATAGCATTTTGAACCAGTTATTAAATTAAATTTCGATATAAATTTCAACGTGTTTACTCACCATACGATCACACAACAACTCCGAATGCTACAGAAATTGAAATCCGATAACAATATAATATCACAGATCCAAAGGAACTGGTTTCGTAAAATCCAAGACCGTGCTTCAGAAGGCTATTTTTAAATATCGATTTAAACGATAAATTTTCAAAAACAAACAAAACGTTTCCAAATTCAATTCTGAAGCTTCCATTATCTTTAATATTATCAATATAGATTTTTCAAGCCTTTGAAATAATTTTAATCAGCTTAAAACTGAAGATTCAAATTTTAACCCAACTTTTACAAATTAATTCAATAATTTAATTGCCAAACTATATCTGCTGAATATGCGATTATATGATTTTTGTTTGATGATAATAAACATATATATATATATATATATATATATTCATTTAAATGTATTTGTTAATGTACTATTTTATTTTTCATAGATTAAATAAATATTTACGGAATAATAAATAACACAGAATTTGAATTTAAACAGAAATTTTATTCAAACAAATATTTATTACAATTTTTGTATAGTACAAATTTCAAGCTCTCACTATATACAATTTCAATTACAATACAAATTCGATTAAATTTCAATTCACATTTACATTGCACCTCACTACATATCACTCATTCACTCAACTCGTATTGATCTTCAACTTCATTCAAATGTGAATCCAGCATCTGAGCAATCTGCAGAAATATACATTGATGCAGTAAAATTGAAAATAAAATATTTTTGCAGTATAAAATAAAATGTGGATTTCGAAAGTAATATTTTCCTCAGTTATTTGGGTTGTCCGTCATCATCTAATTTTGAATTCATCATACACGAACAGCTTGTGACATACACAGTGTATCACTGTATATGCCACAAGGCCGTGCACACCGATATATACACTTGATAAAATTACAGGGACAAGTGAGCACAGGTCAAACCCAAAACCCCGGGTTCAGCTCAAGTGCAATAAAAATAATGTGACAAGAACAAGGTCAAACCCGAGGTCCAAGCTGGATTCAACACAGGTGCAGTTCGAATATACAAGTTTAATAAAATGGCCAAGAGCAAGCCAGTCAAAGTGTACACATGAACCAGAAGAGTTCGATTCAATACAATGACTCGATCAATATGATATGCATCCTGGACCACATGAGCTCAATGCAACACAACATCAAAGAAACAGATACAAGTTCAATAATTCGACACACAATGAAACTGCATTAGACCAGGCACAAGCTAGAAGTTCATCATGCTCACAAGTTTAAGGCACAATGCGGACTTATGAACACACTAGAAATGACAACTGGAAACATGAATGTACAGACACCATGATAAACTCAAACAATGCAGAAATCATGAAACAACATAGCAACTCAAGCCAGCATATAAAATATATACAGCAAGCTCCAGATGGTACACAAGTAAAAGGCAGCAACAAGGGATGCACTAATGAAGCAGGCTGCAACATATATAATAGTAGACAGTGCATATGTAGACATGATGAAGCCAGATACAATGCAATATGTACAGAGAAATTTTACAAGACCAACAATGCAATTGATATGCAAACTGTCTCGAAGAGTGATACCAGAGACTACAAAGAAATCAAGCCAGACAGATTCAAGATGCAATCATGTACAACAAAGACTGGAAACAAAGGCAAACCAACCCAAATCAAACTACAATGAGCAACTGGGCAGAACAAGTGCTATCAGGAATGAACACAAATGGCCAGAGGGATTAATATGCCCGAGAAAAGAATATCACATTTGAACAAAGCATCAAGCAACAAGAGGTATGCATGTACATGAAGACAGCAAATACAACTGAAATGCAAACTATCTCAAACATTATACAGTGACAATATGGAGGCAAGCAAATACATCTGATTCAAGTAAATGACAAGATTAAAGTCAAGACCGATGTCAACAGTTAATAGCCAAAGTCAAGCACATAAACGAAATCAACATCATCATCAAAGACTTCAACATATGATCAGTGGCAAGCATGCAAATACACAGTGGAAAAGATGAATGCATATATAGATGCAGACATGCCAAATTTTTTATGAAGCTGAAAATGAACAAAGTGCCAGAAACCAAAACAGCCTCAAGTTGAACAAGTTAATGCCGAAGTTCAGTGATGTCAAAGCTGAAGTAGAAGCAGTGTCAAGGCCGAAGTCATCAGAAAAATGGAAGTAAAATTCTCATCTCAATATAGTTTTTAACAAAATCAAGTTTGCAGTCGAAGACAACTGCAGGTCAAATCAAAACTGAAGTCAACATCGAACCAAGTCAGTGCCGAAGTTGAACAAGTCAAAAATCGACACCGTGGTAGCCAAGGAAAGTCAAAATGGAAGCCGTGTTAACCAAGCCAAAAATATATGAATTCAAAATGTCAGAAATCATCACAATCATCAATACAAAATCGAATGGCCGAAGACGAATTCAAATTGATGTATACAAATGAAAATCAAGGATCTCGAATCCTATATAAATAAGTAACATCATCGGCAAATTGCAAGCATTGAGTTCAAGTAAGCAAAACCAGAAAAGCAAAAAGAAAATTGCATACCAATTTTGATTAGAACTCGATGCAAATTGAAGGAACCATGAGCAAAGTCAAGAGACGGTCGATTGCCGACGCAAATCAGAAGATCAATTGTAATCGATCAACAATCAATTGGATTCTTCGATGGCACAAGCCCTAATTTCATAAGCTAAAAGGAACAGACGAAAGAAGGAACGACCGACATTGATAAAAGAGAAAAAGGAGGCCGCGTATTTTGGTGATAAATAATATTGGGCCGGCCCTTCTATCTTTAAAATTGGTTTATATTAAAAGGCGATAATTAGGGTTTTGTTTTTTAATTGTTTTTTAAATTGTTGTCTTTTGTATTTTCTTTTGAAATTGTGTAATTACTAGTCGTGTGACTAGGGGACAAACTACGTGGCGTAGTTTGAGAAATCGCAACTCAGTGGCTGAGTTGTGCAGGGTTTTGAGCATAGAGTTAGGTTAGTCAGTAGCGGGTGTCGCGAGTTTACATCTGTAAGCGTGTGACTACTTAATTTCTAGTAGAAACCTTGGAGGCAGCACGTAGGCAGGGTTTTGTCGAAGTTGGATAAATTTTGCGTCGCTCTATTTCTGCATTTATTATTCTGCTATTATCTATGTTGCTATAATTTTGATTTATCTGTGTTGAAATAATTTTATAAGCTTCCGCCATAATTTTTATAATTAACAGCATCACCGTATTCACCCCCCCCCTCTAGGGTGAAATCGATCCTACAAGTGGTATCAGAGCTAGGAATAGAAGTCGATTTTGTTTTTTTAGTTAGACCATAGTTAGACCACCAATGTTCAATGGTGAATATGCTTACTGGAAAAATAGGATGGAAATTTTTCTGAAAAGCATTGACGCTTGGGATATTATTGAGACAGGGTATAGAGCACCAACTATAATTGTAAATAATCAGGAAATAAATAAACCGAAGGATCAATGGACAGATCTTGTAACGACCCGCTATTTTGGACTATTCGCATCCGCACGTGTCGGACTTGAATATTTCAAAATACCGAATTGTTAATTTAAATTTGGAAAAACTCATATATACAGTAAATAAATAATCACAGAATCACGGACACAGAGTAATAATATGCAGCGGAAGTAAAAGAGATAGTAGTTCATGAAGCTACTATATAAATATAAAAGATACATCAGAGTTAAACAAGTTACAACAGAAGTCTCGAATACAATAGTCGAATACAATAATCAGAATACATCAACGGAATCAACTGAATATCTGAAAGCTGGAAAGATAGTTGGATCTCCAAGCGAAGCTCCAACACCAAAGGTGAGCCTCGAAAGCTGGTACTCTCAGTCTGACCCGAGCGTAAATAAAATACAAAATGCTCGAGTCAGGATTAACATTCTTATATCAATAAATCCAACTCAAGTGAAATAACAATTGAAATACAGGTAACTCAAAGGACGTTGGAATAACCATCCTTTAAGGATCCGTTAAACTATCTACTATGTAGTAGTGTACGCTAAATAGATAATGTCGATCAGTAATATAAAGTATCAAAATAGTGTTAAGGCGTTACCATTATCCCCCTTAACACATTTATATAGGCGTTATAGTCTATACAGCACTGTAAACTCCACCGAAAACTAGTGGGATATCAGGGAGTACTCCATAGGTATAACACAAAACAAATTCGTAGTGGTCGCGTGTATAGGGATACAAGTATGACAAGGCACATGAGGCTACACCCAAGGTAGTGAAACTACCGTTTGCCTGATCCGGACTGGTGAAAACGCATCGCCGCAACGATCGCAACACCGCGAAACAACAGTCCTGAAATTACGAGGGTGCACCAATCAATAACAAGTAATGAGTAGTATTCGAAGTGTGTTCGCTCGAGGTGGCTAACCCCATTTGGCCCATCCCGGCTCCTGATTTTAGTCATTTTTAATTTGACACAAGTGTCGAGGCTATCCATTATCGTTCTCATTCTTCAGTCATCACGTACATCATTCCAACCACTTCATTCTGGATCACACTCCGCGTATAGTTATTAAAGTGGTTTTCGGTTTAGATAGAGAGTATATCCATAACCGATTCCAGTCTCATTAATAACTTTCGTAATTATTACACCGATTGGTCGTTTAATAAATTTCAAAACCAAATCAACTTTAATTTCAATTAGAGTTTATAAATCAACATTTCATTTGTCTTTCGATATCAATTTCCATAATTTATGTTTCAAAACTTCCAAATTACTATTTCAAAATCTTATAATTCAATTTCAATTTTATTTAAACAATTCAAATATTGATTCAAGTTCGTATATAAGTTTCCTTCCGAAAACATTTAAATTAACTTAATTTAACACTTAAACCAATTTAAATTCATTGATCGATTACATTCAATATTCGTTTGTAAATTTATCATTCAAACAATTTCTATTAAATTAACAATTCATTAAGTCAATTACTTAAGTTCAACTTCATTAACAAAGCTTACAAATTTAATTTAAATTGGATTCGTCAAATCAAATTCATTAAATTACAAGTCTTACATTAATTTCAATAAATTACATTTTATTTCCTGTTAAAGAAATTCGATTACACTTATTTATTTACTTAGTTACAAATTTCAACTCAAATAATAAAGAACTAAATTTCACATATTCAAGAAGTTTAATTTCACTTTTTAATTTACTTAAATAATTTTTCCAAAAATTAATAAATAAAGAAACCCAATTTCATTTATTAACGATGTTCAAATTCACTTATTCAAAAGTTTAATTTCTCTTATCAAAGAATTCAATTTTATTCAACTATCAAACAATTCAATCTTATTCAATTATTAAATAATTTCAATCTTAATTATTTATAATTTCAAAACTTAATAATTTCAAACTTAATTATAAATTCAAACTTAATTATTCATTTCAAACTTAATTCAATGAATAGTTCCAAATTTTATCGTCAAATAATTTATTTTAAAACAACATTCTTTCAATAACTACTATATTAATATTTTCATTTCAGATTTTCTAAATATTAACATTTCCTTTCATTAAATTCAAATTCCAAATTCATTTCAAATCTTATTATTTATTCAAATAAAATCTTTATTTCATTTCAAACCAAATTATTGACCAATCGGATTTTATTTAATTCTCTATCCTAAGTCAAAGTTAAATTTGGGTATTTATCATTTCAACCCGATTTCATTTCATTTCAAAAATCAAAGCGTAGCAAAAGGAACTTGAAGTGTGATAACAGGGATGATGTCAAAGTAAATAAACAAGCAATAACAACCATCAATAACAATTCAATAATTTATTTCAAATAATCTCGAAATAATCGCATTAATTCACATTGTTCTTTGTGCGAATTAATATAATTATTTCTAGAATCTACACTATCATTTCATGTAGATTAAAGATTATTACATTACGGTTTTCCCCTTGTCATTCAATTTCAATTTCAATTTTAATGCTACAACAGTTAATCCAATATACGTTCAAAGGTTCAAAGTGTAATTTATCAAATTCTATGTGTCAATTAACTTAACAATTAAAAGGGGTCATATTATTCAAATTAGCTAATCAAATTCAACACATATGTCGATTAATTTTTTTTTAAAACTATCCTACGTCAAATTCAATTGCCTAGTATTTATCACTTTATACATTGCAATTTAACATCCAATATAAACAACAAACAATCAATCGATTATCAACCAAATTGGATTATCATCGTATAATTTAACAGATAATGGTGTCAGATGTCACAGGTGAACTGATACAGGTAATAGCATATATAACAGTGAAATCAACTACAGCAACATATTTCAATTGTCGTTTCAATTGAAATCAAATTTAATAAATAAAATAACATTAATCATGAGTGCTTGCTCACCTTTCGAGGCTAGAGAGTTTTTCAACAAAGCAAGCTACGAATTCCAAAGCAAAGTGAGACGGGCACGAATTGGTGAAGGAAATTGGCTCGACGGACACAGCTGATAATAAGAATAGATGGAACAAATCAAAACGGGGTCGCTGAGAATAGTTGATACGAGCTAACTTTATTTAAACTACACAAGTTTTTAAAATTGAATATATATATGCTTTTCAAAATCATTGTTTTACATTAAAACATACATCAAAAATCAACCATATACTTAAAATAAGATATATATATAATTATCTCATGAAATTTAACTATATTATTGCAAACGAGGTTATAATCTATAAAACATATATACTGCGGTTAAAAATATAAACAATGCATATATAACTATTCAGCCAAAGATATTATGCAGACATGCTCAACTGATAAAATTATGTTACTTAGAAACATATTATATAAAATCTTAGTTTAGTTTTATATATACATACCCAGATAACTAACTATGTTTTTATGAACATATATATATAATTTTATACATTATAAACCGATAACATAAGACGTTTATAATCATTACATATTTTATTTCAAATCATAAATTATTAAAATACATACCCAAATCATTGTGTGTGTGTGTGTGTGTATATATATCATATTTTAGAAATCTAAAAGAAACCAAACTTACGGTATAATATATATAGTGTATATATATAACGCAATATTTGAAATCTATATAAATCCAAATTAACACTTCAAGTAAAAGACTGTTGCCAGTTTCTAAAATGTGCAAAAAAAACTTCTTCTATGATAAATACACATACCTTTTTTTTAAACGTGTAATATAATAGTCCACGTCTATTTATATACATAAAAACAACGTATAGTATTTAAAATATCTGAGGTCTGGGAACACAAATTCCATAAAACTTACACATATAAAATTTTTAAAGCAAAATCCATTCATAACTGCAAATATTTATATACTCGCATATATTATATTTTATATATACGTACCCAGATGTAGATTACATATATAAAATTAGCATACAAATTTTTTTTTTAAAAAAACATATAAACTGGCATACACAACATATATACCAAACTTATATAACAACTCTGTGCATGAGAAAATATAAAGTAGAAGAACTATAGTATATGACAGCATATGGATACACATACTAAATATATATAGATTTGATCACTGATCGAAGGCGAGGCAGAAAACGATGGCTTCGGCTGTCACATACGAGCTTCCCTCGGCGATCAAAGGAGCTAAGGCGATGCAGGCTGGTCCCGAAGAAGTGATGAAAGAGGAGAGAAGGTTTTGAGGCAACGGCCGAACTGAACTGTCGGGGAAGTTGATGGCGAGTGAGCACGCAGGCAAGGGAATGGGATGGAGAGCATGCGGTTATGGTGCTGGAGGGAGATGAGGCGGAGCTTCGATGGAGGTGCGGCCATTGGTGGAGGGGTGTCGCCGTGGTGGGTTGGTGGTCAGCTGCTGGTTGCATTCGCGATTGGAAGGGAAAGGCCGGAGCAAGGTCTGATGAGGTGGAAGGGAAAGGCGAAGGGAGGCTCGGAGTTACTTGGGTTGGCCGAGATGACGGTGAGAGTGGAGGCTTGGTTGATCGGTTGGCAGTTGCGTGGCGCATGGGCTCGTGGAGGTCAGTGGCTTGTGGCGAACAGCGGAGAGGAAGAAGAGGAAGGTCGGCTTGTTTTCATGGGAAGTGGAGTGTATATGCAGTGGAAAATGGAAAGATAGTGAACCCATTTCTCAGATGAAGCAAAAAGAAGATACTACAGGGGAAAATGAAAAGTCTCTGTGTTGAATTATATATGTACGTTTCTTCCAATAGAACCGAAAAGCAAGTGAAAATGTACAAAATAAAATAAAATGAAATGTGAAGGGGCAGCTGTCGTTTCATAATTTAATAAAAGGAACAGGCTAGACCGTTTGGCATTGGAAGAAACAAGAGAAAGCAAAAGACATAAGATACAGTACCGATACGGCAAACGTTTACAGATTTCGCCGTCAACCGGACGTCAAAACACACATACGAATATACCGCGGAGATCAACTCGACGAGACGATTAAAACGGTGTACAGATATCAGAGGTATGATCGAATTATAAAAATTCAAATTTTATACCTGCGGGAAATGCATGAAAAACACAGAAAAATAAGATCGACGGAGCTAAAGATGTCCGAATTTGGAAAAACGACAAACTGACATCTTGCTCAGAAGATGGTTTAGAATTTTTCTATGTAAAAATATTTTGGCTTTGAAAATGTTTTATTTTCATCGCTTTTTAACTGATTAAATTGAAGTACATTTACGCACGAAATACACTTTCATATTTTCAGACGAAAATTTACCAATTGCTATGTTTAACTAGACGCATTTCAAATATCAAATTTATATTTCAAAATTTTATTGTTTAAAATTCCAAAAATTTCAATTAATAACGTTATTAAAACTAATTACATTTACGGGTCGTTACACTCTCCCCCACTCAAAGCTTTTCGTCCTCGAAAAGGAAGGAGGTAGGAGAATAGAAATAATCAGAAGAAAATAGACTTGAATTACATTATCAACAATTAATTTAAACCATATAAATTTCAAATTAAACAAATTTATATTCAACAATTTGTTTTTAAATTCAAGGTTTCGTTAAATTGATTTGATTTCACGTTTATTAATGTTAGGTACAAAGGTTTCTTTCAAATAAAATTCAATTTAAATTCAATTAATTCAAGATATCTCATTAAGTTGATTTAATTTCAATTTATTAATTTTCAAGATAATTTTTTTCTTTTATTACCACACCTATTATTTATTTAACTTATTATTCTATTTATATCCATAAACATTTATAGTTAAAATTTAAGTGAATAACATTTATTATACGCACTAACATTTTATTTATAGAGACAATTTATATTATATATTATCCAATTATCTTAAACTAACAATTTCAAAGATCATAAAGTTGAATAGTCATTTATTATAATCATACCTTATTCGACAAATTTAATTCTTCTTTATTCCAAATTATTATTAGATATATTCTACTTAATATATCTTATTACATATATTATGTATATTTACTCTTATCATAACTGCTCAAATTTTATTTAAAAATTCCTTCGATATCATTTATTTTGTATAATATTCAATTACATAGTTAACTTTTAAAAATTTAGGCAAGTTGTATACAATGCAATTGAGTGTTATCCAAATGAAGTTTTACCATTTGCTTATTTCAAGTTAAGTATTTAGTCAAAAAAATTTCATTTAAAATCATCCTTAAATCAAAATTTCAAGAATTAAATTTCGTTAACTTCAAATCATTTTATAACCAAAATAAATGTATATATACATAATAACAATCAAATTTAAAATCTTCAATATATAATATAAGCCAAGTCATGTTTAGACCTTCAAAACAACTTATTCTTCAAAACAAACCGTAGCAAAGTTACCGAATAATCTCTCCACTTCGAAACTCGAAAATGAATGTCGATGATGCGGCCGTCATCACCGAAATTATTTTCCAGCGACAAAAGGGAAGAGCTCAAATTTAATCATTTAAATTTCTTTGCAAACCATTTTTATTCGAAAATATTTTAAATAATATACGTTTAAACTTTTAAAACCGTAGTTCGAAATTATCGGGAATTAAATTCTCAAATTTCAATTTAAATTCACTTAAACTCTAAATCGATTTATAAACCAAATTTTATATAACCTGCCTCTATTTATATGTTGGTAAAATCGGTAATTTACAAAACACAAATGAAAATTAAATATTATCCTTTAACAACCAATTCAATTAAAATTCAATTTCAAAAAATTATACTCATATATATAACATTATTATACAAAATTTTATTTTGTTTACCAAATTTGAAAACAATATTGTGTCAGTTTGCTCTGTTAAAGTGTTTTGGAAATTCTATCGATAGCGTTGATCAGACGAATCGATCGAAAACCCAAATCAACATCAACAACTCAAACAACACAATATATATTAAAACATCTTAAATATTCATTTACAAATACACTTCCTTGTTCGACAACACAAGGATGGATTTCAAAATAATTATAAAAATTCAAATTTGATGGAAATCAAATCAAAGAGAATTCTGATTCGAATACAGGTTCGAAAGAAAAGATAAGGTGATTCAATTAACAGAATCAGGAGATGGATAAGCTTATTTAATTCACGGGCAACCTTGACCGGATCGACCGTAATTTCAAGAATAAGATCGATGCTGAATTTCGAGGTAAATCAACATTCGTTCTCAAGAGAAAGAATTTAGGCATAGTGGGAGATAGATAGCATCGTAAACCGAGGATACAGAAATCTTTGGTAAATCAATGCCTATTGCAAAGGAGTTTCATCCATATACAAATAATTCGAAAATTGGCGAGACCGCCGATCTATTATAGATATCATTCGAAGTAGAGTAATAGGACGCTCCAGAATTGAAAGGAGACGAATAGTGAGGGATACGAATGAATTTTGGAACCGCAGGGAATGTTCCAAAAATTCAAGGGAATCGAGTTAAAAGGAAGAGATTGAAACTCGAATGAGAGTGATTCGATAAATACATTCACCTTATATGATAAGTTCTGCCTAGAGCTACCAAAGCTCTGACACCAACTGTAACGACCCACTATTTTGGACTATTCGCATCCGCACATGTCGGATTGAATAATTCAAAATACCGAATTGCTAATTTAAATTTGGCAAAACTCAAATATACAGTAAATAAATAATCACAGAATCACGGACACAGAGTAATAATATGCAGCAGAAGTAAAAGAGATAATAGTTCATGAAGCTACTATATAAATATATAAGATACATTAGAGTTAAACAAGTTACAACAGAAGTCTCGAATACAATAGTCGAACATAATAATCAGAATACATCACTGGAATCAACTGAATATCTGAAAGCTGGAAAGATAGCTGGATCTCCAAGCGAAGCTCCAACACCAAAGGTGAGCCTCAAAAGCTGGTACTCTCAGTCTGACCCGAGCGTAAAGAAAATACAAAACACTCGAGTTAGGATTAACATTTATATCAATAAATCCAACTCAAGTGAAATAACAATTGAAATACAGGTAACTCAAAGGACGTTGGAATAACCATCCTTTAAGGATCCGTTAAACTATCTACTATGTAGTAGTGTACGCTAAATAGATAATGTCTATCAGTAATATAAAGTATCAAATAGTATTAAGGCGTTACCATTATCCCCCTTAACACGTTTATATAGGCGTTATAGTCTATACAGCATTGTAAACTCCACCGTAAACTAGTGGGATATCAGGGAGTACTCCATAGGTATAACACAAAACAAATTCGTAGTGGTCACGTATATAGGGATACAAGTATGACAAGGCACATGAGGTTATACCCAAGGTAGTGAAACTACCGTTTGCCTGATCCGGACTGGTGAAAACGCATCGCCGCAACGATCGCAACACCGTGAAACAACACTCCTGAAATTACGAGGGTGCACCAATCAATAACAAGTAATGAGTAGTATTCGAAGAAGTGTGTTCGCTCGAGGTGGCTAACCCCATTTGGCCCGGCACGGCTCCTGATTTTAGTCATTTCCAATTGGACACAAGTGTCAAGGCTATCCATTATCGTTCTCTTTCTTCAGTCATCACGTACATCATTCCAACCACTTCATTCTTGATCACACTCCGCGTATAGTTATTAAAGTGGTTTTCGGTTTACATAGAGAGTATATCCATAACCGATTCCGGTCTCTTTGATAACTTTCGTAATTATTACACCGATTGGTCGTTTAATAAATTTCAAAACCAAATCAACTTTAATTTCAATTAGAGTTTATAAATCAACATTTCATTTGTCTTTCGATATCAATTTCCATAATTTATGTTTCAAAACTTCCAAATTACTATTTCAAAATCTTATAATTCAATTTCAATTTTATTTAAACAATTCAAATATTGATTCAAGTTCGTATATAAGTTTCCTTCCAAAAACATTTAAATTAACTTAATTTAACACTTAAACCAATTTAAATTCACTGATCGATTACATTCAATATCCGTTAAGTAAACTTATCATTCAAACAATTTCTATTAAATTACAAATTCATTAAGTCAATTACTTAAGTTCAACTTCATTAACAAAGCTTACAAATTTAATTTAAATTGGATTCGTCAAATCAAATTCATTAAATTACAAGTCTTACATTAATTTCAATAAATTACATTTTATTTCCTGTTAAAGAAATTCGATTATACTTATTTATTTACTTAGTTACAAATTTCAACTAAAATAATAAAGAACTAAATTTCAATATTCAAGAAGTTTAATTTCACTTTTTAATTTACTTAAATAATTTTTCCAAAAATTAATAAATAAAGAAACCCAATTTCATTTATTAACGATGTTCAAATTCACTTATTCAAAAGTTTAATTTCTCTTATCAAAGAATTCAATTTTATTCAACTATCAAATAATTCAATCTTATTCAATTATTAAATAATTTCAATCTTAATTATTAATAATTTCAAAACTTAATGATTTCAAACTTAATTATAAATTCAAACTTAATTATTAAATCATTTCAAACTTAATTCAATGAATAATTCCAAATTTTATCGTCAAATAATTTATTTTAAAACAACGTTCTTTCAATAACTACTATATTAGTATTTTCATTTCAGATTTTCTAAATATTAACATTTCCTTTCATTAAATTCAAATTCCAACTTCATTTCAAATCTTATTATTTATTCAAATAAAATCTTTATTACATTTCAAACCAAATTATTGACCAATAGGATTTTATTTAATTCTCTATCCTAAGTCAAAGTTAAATTTGGGTATTTATCATTTCAACCCGATTCCATTTCAATTCAAAAATCAAAGCATAGCAAAGGGAACTTGCAGTGTGATAACAGGGATGGTGTCAAAGTAAATAAACAAGCAATAACAACCATCAATAACAATTCAATAATTTATTTCAAATAATCCAGAAATAATCGCATTAATTCACATTGTTCTTTGTGTGAATTAATATAATTATTTCTAGAATCTACACTATCATTTCATGTATATTAAAGATTATTACATTACGGTTTTCCCCTTGTCGTTCAATTTCAATTTCAATTTTAATACTACAACAATTAATCCAATATACGTTCAAAGGTTCAAAGTGTAATTTATCAAATTCTACGTGTCAATTAACTTAACAATTAAAAGGGGTCATATTATTCAAATTAGCTAATCAAATTCAACACATATGTCGATTAATTTTTTTTTAAAACTATCCGACGTCAAATTCAATTGCCTAGTATTTATCACTTTATACATTGCAATTTAACATCCAATATAAACAACAAACAATCAATCGATTATCAACCAAACTGGATTATCATCGTATAATTTAACAGATAATTGTGTCAGATGTCACAGGTGAACTGATACAGGTAATAGCATATATAACAGTGAAATTAACTACAGCAACATATTTCAATTGTCGTTTCAATTGAAATCAAATTTAATAAATAAAAGAACATTAATCGTGATTGCTTGCTCACCTTTCGAGGCTAGGGAGTTTTTCAACAGAGCAAGCTACGAATTCCAAAACAAAGTGAGACGGGCACGAATTGGTGAAGGAAATTGGCTCGACGGACACAGCTGATAATAAGAATAGATGGAACAAATCAGAACGGGGTCGCTAAGAATAGTTGATACGGGCTAACTTTATTCTAACTACACACATTTTTAAAATTGAATATATATATGCTTTTCAAAATCATTGTTTTACATTAAAACATACATCAAAAATCAACCATATACTTAAAATAAGATATATATATATATATATATATAATTATCTCATGAAATTTAACTATATTATTGCAAACGAGGTTACAATCTATAAAACATATATACTGCGGTTAAAAATATAAACAATGCATGTGTAACTATTCAGCCAAAGATATTATGCAGACACTATAGCAACAATATATGAATATATGCTCAACTGATAAAATTATGTTACTTAGAAACATATTATATAAAATCTTAGTTTAGTTTTATATATACATACCCAGATAACTAACTATGTTTTTATGAACATATATATATATAATTTTATACATTATAAACCGATAACATAAGACGTCTATAATCATTACATATTTTATTTCAAATCATAAATTATTAAAATACATACCCAAATCATTGTGTGTGTGTATATATATATCATATTTTAGAAATCTAAAAGAAACCAAACTTACGGTATAATATATATAGTGTATATATATAACGCAATATTTGAAATCTGTATAAATCCAAATTAACACTTCAAGTAAAGGACTGTTGCCAGTTTCTAAAATGTGCAAAAAAAACTTCTTCTATGATAAATACACATACCTTTTTTTTAAACGTGTAATATAATAGTCCACGTCTATTTATATACATAAAAACAACGTATAGTATTTAAAATATCTGAGGTCTGGGAACACAAATTCCATAAAACTTACACATATAAAAATTTTAAAGCAAAATCCATTCATAACTGCAAATATTTATATACTCGCATATATTATATTTTATATATACGTACCCAGATGTAGATTACATATATAAAATTAGCATACATTTTTTTTAAAACATATAAACTGGCATACACAACATATACACCAAACTTATATAACAACTCTGTGCATGAGAAAATATAAAGCAGAAGAACTAAAGTATATGACAGCATATGGATACATGTGCTAAATATATATAGATTTGATCACTGATCGAAGGAGAGGCAGAAAACGATGGCTTCGGCTGTCACATACGAGCTTCCCTCGGCGATCAAAGGATCTAAGGCGATGCAGGCTGGTCCCGGAGAAGTGATGAAAGAGGAGAGAAGGTTTTGAGGCAACGGCCGAACTGAACTGTCGGGGAAGGAGATGGCGAGTGAGCACGCAGGCAAGGGAATGGGATGGAGAGCATGCGGTTATGGTGCTGGAGGGAGATGAGGCGGAGCTTCAGTGGAGGTGCAGCCATTGGTGGAGGGGTGTCGCCGTGGTGGGTTGGTGGTCAGCTGCTGGTTGCGTTCGCGATTGAGAGGGAAAGGCCGGAGCAAGGTCTGATGAGGTGGAAGGGAAAGGCGAAGGGAGGCTCGGAGTTACTTGAGTTGGCCGAGATGACGGTGAGAGCGGAGGCTTGGTTGATCGGTTGGCAGTTGCGTGGCGGATGGGCTCGTGGATGTCAGTGGCTTGTGGCGAACATCGGAGAGGAAGAAGAGGAAGGTCGGCTTGTTTTCATGGGAAGTGGAGTGTATATGCAGTGGAAAATGGAAATATAGTAAACCCATTTCTCAGATGAAGCAAAAAGAAGATACTATAGGGGAAAATGAAAAGTCTCTGTGTTGAATTATATATGTACGTTTCTTCCAATAGAACCGAAAAGCAAGTGAAAATGTACAAAATAAAATAAAATGAAATGTGAAGGGGCAGCTGTCGTTTCATAATTTAATAAAAGGAACAGGCTAGACCGTCGGGCAATGGAAGAGACAAGAGCAAGCAAAAGACATAAGATACGGTACCGATACGGCAAACGTTTACAGATTTCGTCGTCAACCGGACGTCAAAACACACATACGAATATACCACAGAGATCAACTCGACGAGACGATTAAAACAGTATACAGATATCATAGGTACGATCGAATTATAAAATTTCAAATTTATACCAGCGGAAAATGCATGAAACACACAGAAAAGTAAGATCGACGGAGCTAAAGATGTCCGAATTTGAGAAAACGACAAACTGATATCTTGCTCAGAAGATGTTTTAAAATTTTTCTATGTAAAAATATTTTGGCTTTGAAAACGTTTTATTTTCATCGCTTTTTAACTTATTAAATTGAAGTAAATTTATGCACGAAATAAACTTTCATATTTTCGAACGAAAATTTACCAATTGCTATGTTTAACTAGACGCATTCCAAATATCAAATTTATATTTCAAAATTTTATTGTTTAAAATTGTAAAAATTTCAATTAATAACGTTATTAAAACTAGTTAGATTTACGGGTCGTTGTAGATCTAGAAAATATGTTACAGATTACTAATGCCAAAGCTATGAATTCGATTATTTGTTCATTAGATCAGGTTGAATTTAGTCGTGTCTCACATTGTCTAACTTTCGGGAAATATGGCATACACTCGAAGTGACTCACGAAGGAACATCTCAAGTAAAATAATCTCGTCTTGCCATGCTAAGTAGCGAATATGAGAATTTCACAAAGACAAAGGAAGAAAATGTCAAAGAAATGTACGGACGACTTTCCAATATCATATACAAATAGAGGCTCTTGGAAAATCATACACAGAATTGGAGATAGTCCGAAAAATCCTCAGAGTCCTTCCACGAAGTTTTGAAGCCAAAGTAACTGCCATCCAAAAATCAATAGATTTGAAACAAATGAAAGTCGAAGAACTCATCGGAAACCTCACCACTTATGAGTTGGAGATGAAATTCAAGGAAGAGCGTGAAGGAGGAGACGCTCGAAGAAATCAATAGCTCTTAAAGGAACAACTGAAAGTGAAGATGATGATGATGATGGTGAAGCAGAACTAGCACTATTAATAAGAAGATTCAATAGTTGGAATCGCAAATTTGGCAATCCGGTCAAAAATCAACAAGTAAAGAGAAGATTAAACAAAGCACTAGACAACCCAAAAGAACAGAAAATCATTTGCCACAAATGCAATAAACCCGGTCATATCAAGCCAAATTGTCCCCAAAATCAACTCAGTCAAGGAAAGAAACTGAAAAGGAGAAATTTTGCAGCTACCTGGGATGAAAGTGATGAAGATGGAAGTGATAGCACTAGCAGTGAGAGTGAAAAAGAAAATTTGTGTCTTCATGGTGAAATAACTGACAGTGATGACGACGAGCCAAGTGAGGTATCAAAACTTACTCATTCAGAATTGCTTATATATTTTCACGAGGTAAATGGGTGTTTTGAACGACTTAGGCAGAAATATGCCAAAATTGAATCACAACGAGTAGTTCGATTGAAGTAAATGATTAACTTGAACAATTAGTTAAAAACTATCAAAATAAGTGCCCTAAGTGTGACTAGTATCCATTGTTTGAAGAAGAAATTAAAAAATCAGAAATTAGTATAAAATCACTTGAAAATGAAATTCCGATTTTGAAAGAAAGTGAAAATACTAGGAGAGAGAATTCTATTAAAAAGTGCACACAATTATTAAACGAAAATGAATCTCTCAAAACACAAGTCCAACATTTGTCAACGACTTTAGATAAATTTTCAAAAAGAGAATAATCGTTGAATATTCAATTAGGGAAGCAAACTGTTAATACAGTTTGACAAGGACTTGGATATAATCAATCTGAAAATGATAAAAACAAAATTAATCAAGTCAATTCTATGTGTAGAAAAAATTGACACAATCACAACAATTATTGATATAGACCCAAACACGTGAAAACTATACCAATTTGGGTTCCAAAAGGCATAAATATAAAATCTCTCAAAGTTAAACAAATTTGGATGCCGAAAGGAACATATGTAAACAGTTTTGGGTCTCCGCAAAATTATTTTTCAAAATCAATTACCACTAACAATCATGGACCTATAAAAACAAATAGGTCACTAAACTCTCTTCTTGTGTAGGTATGCTGGCAGGCTAAGGAACAACAACAATGGTACTTGGATTCTGGCTGTTCCAGGCACATGACAGGCGATAAATCAAAGTTCCTTAGCCTAGAAAAGTACAGAGGTGGCAGAGTCACAATGGGTAACAATGACAAGTGTAAAATTGTCGGTAAAGGTAAAGTGGGTAACAATACACTTACCTTGAATGACGTACTATATGTTGAAAATCTGCACCACAATTTGATATCAATCAGCCAGCTATGTGATAAAGGTATGAATGTTATTTTTGATTCTGACTTGTGCAAAATTGTTGACAAATCATCAAAAGAAATCTTGTTTTCAGGTAAGAGGAATGGTAATATATATTCTCTATCTTTTGATGATATCACCCTTTCTAAATGTTTGGTAGCTAAGGATATAGAAGTAAATTTATGGCATAGACGATTAGGGCATGCTAGCATGAATTTGTTAAACAAATTAAAAAGGAAAAATTTGGTGAGAGGGTTGCCATCACATGATTTCGAAATAGAAAATTTATGTAAAGCATGTACCTTGGGAAAACTTAAAAAATCATCATTTCATGCCAAAAACAATGTAAGCACTTCTAGAGTTCTTGAACTAGTTCATATGGATCTATTTGGACCTAACGACATTGCTAGCTTAGGTGGTAAGAAATATTGCTTTGTGTTAGTTGATGATTACTCAAGATATACATGGATATATTTCTTGGCTAAAAAATAAGAAACTTTTTCATACTTCACAAAATTCGCAAAATTAGTTCAAAATGAAAAAGGAGTTCCTATTGTTTCGTTAAGAAGTGATCATGGTGGAGAATTTGAAAACTTTTGTGATGAAAATGGTTTTAAACAATAATTTTCTGCACCACGTACTCCACAACAAAATGGAGTAGTTGAAAGAAAGAATCGAACATTGAAAGAGTTGGCTAGGTCTATGATAAATGAGTATAAGCTACCTTTGCATTTTTGGGCAGAAGCAGTAAATATAGCTTGTTATGTAATGAATAGAGTTATAACTAGACCGATTCTTAACAAAACACCCTATGAGCTATGGTTCAAAAATAAACAAACATTGCCTACTTCAAAGTATTTGGGTGTCCGTGCTATATTCTCAATACAAGTGATCAATTAGGAAAATTCGAAGCAAAAGCTGATGAAGGCATATTCATGGGATACTCTTCAAGAAGCAAAGCTTATAGAGTCTACAACAAAAGGAATAAAACAATTGTGGAGTCAATCAATGTGAAGTTTGATGAAGGCATTAATGAACAGGAAATGACCAGAACCAATGTTGAAGAGGAGAACGAAAAAGATGAGAATGGAAAACCAAAGGAAACTGCAACAACAAAAGAAGTCCGAAGGAATCTAGATCCAAAGAGATTGAAATTCAAAGCAGATCATCCTCCAGAATTTATAATAGGAAATCCTATCACAGGTGTTCAAACTCGTTCCTCCTTTAGAAATTTGTGTGATCTGTGTCTATATAGTGGATTTATTTCAGAAATAGAACCCAAAGACATAGATACAGCTCTTAATGATGAAAATTGGTTTATGGCTATGCAAGAAGAGCTAAATCAATTTGAGCAAAATGATGTTTGGAGTCTAGCACCTAGACCTAAGGATTATCCAGTCCTAGGAACAAAATGGATTTCAAAAATAAATATGATGAATCTGGAAATGTGATTAGAAATAAAGCTAGATTAGTCGCTAAAGGATATAATCAAATTGAAGGAGTTGAAGTTGATGAAACTTTTGCACCAGTAGCTAGACTAGAATCAATTAGGATATTGCTAGCTTTTGCTTGCTATAAAGGATTTAAGTTAAGACAAATGGATATAAAAAATGCATTTCTTAACGGAATTTTAAAAGAAGATGTATTTGTTGAACAACCAGAAGGTTTTGAAAGTCATGAATATTTTAACCATGTATATAAGCTTAAAAAGGCATTATATGGATTAAAACAAGCTCCTAGAGCTTGGTATGAATGCCTTAATACTTATCTTCTTGAAAATGGGTTCAAAAAGGGCTGTGTAGACACCACACTATTTCTGTTGCATGAAAACGATGATCTTTTAATTGTTCAAATATATGTTGTTTATGGTGCTACTAACAATTTGTTGTATGAGAAATTTGAAAAAGTTATGTAGGAAAAGTTTGAAATGAGCTTGGTTGGAGAGTTAAAATTCTTTTTAGGATTTCAAGTCAAACAAAGCGATAAAGGTACATTCATTTCTCAAACAAAATATATTAGGGAACTTGTCAACAAATTTGGATTAAAAGATGTTAAACCAGCTAGAACCCCCATGAGCATAATAATTAAACTGACAATAATGAAAAAGGTAAGGTAGTTGATCAAAAGCAATATAGAGGTATGATTGGATCACTCCTTTATCTTACCGCTTCTAGAACTGACATCATGTTTTCTGTCTGCTTATGTGCACGATTTCAATATAACCCAAAAGAATCTCATTTAAAAGCCGTTAAAAGAATTATAAAATATTTGTTGCACACCCCACGATTTGGTCTTTGGTATCCAAAAAATGATAATTTTGAATTAAAAGGATTTTCAGATGCGGACTATGCTGGAAGTCTAGTTGATAGAAAAAGTACTAGTGGTGCATGCTTTATGTTAGGACATTCATTAGTTGCATGGTCAAGTAGAAAACAGATTTGTATTGCGTTATCTACCACAGAGGCAGAGTATATTGCTCTGAGTGGTTGCTCTGCTCAAATCTTATGGATGATACAAACTTTGCAAGACTATGGTCTAAATTTTAAACGTGTACCACTAATGTGTGATAGCAAAAGCGCAATTGATCTCACAAATAATCCTGTACATCACTCGCGAACAAAACATATAGATGTTAGACATCATTTTATTAGAGATCATATTTCCAAGGAAAATATCTGCATAAATTTCATTTCAGCCGATTCTCAATTGGCAGACATTTTTACAAAACCCCTACCAGAAAATAGTTTTTGTAAACTACGTCTCAGCTTAGGTGTTTTAGAAATTTGATTTTCTAAATATTTAACATTTTTTTTCTCCCTACTAATTATCAAAAAAGTAAATAGTAATTGAAAAAGTGATGAGTGTTGATATTTATCATATTTTATGACTCGAGATGGTATAATTAGTAAATTTCTTTAGAAACTTAAACAAGAGTTATAAAACTTTTGTTGGTAAAAATTCCATGACCATCTCTGTTTCTATCATATTTCTAACGACCATCGCTCATCAAAATTCTATAGTTTGTCAATATGTGGTACTTTAAACAGGAATCATTTGTTTTTTATTTTACATTTTTTAATAAAATAAATAATAATAATAATAATAAAATAAATTAAAATAAAATCCAAAGTATTCACTCTCATTTAAAAGTCCTCACGGTTATGCATGGGTGAATTACTTGGAATTTGTTATGTGCTTCCATGCTCATTTAAAGTCCTCACGGTTATGCATGTATGGAACACATATCAAAATTGATTTATTAAATAAATAAGTTGATTCTAATCCCATTTAAAAGTCCTCACGGTTATGTGTGGTTAGAAGATACTTGAATTCATTTTTAAAAAAAAAATTGGAATACTACTAACCTCATTTAAAAGTCCTAACGGTTATGTATGGTTTGTAGATATTCAAATTCCTGATATAAATATATCACAAATAGACACAAATGTATGGTTTTATATGATGACATCATTCCCATCATTCTAAAAGTGGAATATGCGCCTAGCAAAGTATTTATGATTTTTGTTTGATTTTTTATTGAAATTTAATACTTTTAATCAATTGAGTTTAAATGTTGGATTAGTATCTATCACTTTATCTCCATTTTTCTAACACTATTACTCTTTTGCTGATAACAAAAGGGGGAAAGAAAAGTTAAGATTTTGTCAAATAAAATCAAGCAAAGGTTAAATATTTTTTATTTGCGTCTAGGCTCATTTGCATATTTTTAATTGTATGCATATATGAAGGGGGAGCTTTGTGTAGAGAGGAAGCATTTAAATAGGGGGAGCAATTAGAGTATCGATGATCAAATACATTTAACATATTCAAAATCTTAAATATATGTTTGTTATCATCAAAAGGGGGTGATTGTTGAATATGCGATTATATGATTTTTGTTTGATGATAATAAACATATATATATATATATTCATTTAAATATATTTTTTAATGTACTATTTTATTTTTCATAGATTAAATAAATATTTGCTGAATAAAATAAATAACACGGAATTTGAATTTAAACAGAAATTTTATTCAAACAAATATTTATTACAATTTTTGAATAGTACAAATTTCAAGCTCTCACTATATACAATTTCAATTACAATACAAATTTGATTAAATTACAATTCACATTTACATTGCACCTCACTACATATCACTCATTCACTCAACTCGTACTGATCTTCAACTTCATTCCAATGTGAATCCAGCATCTAAGCAATCTGCAGAAATATACATTGACGCGGTAAAATTGAAAATAAAATATTTTTGCAGCATAAAATAAAATGTAGATTTTGAAAAAAAATATTTGCCTCAGTTATTTGGGTTGTTCATCATCATCTAATTTTGAATTCATCATACATGAACATCTTGTGACATACACAGTGTATCACTGTATATGCCACAAGGCCGTGCACACCGATATATACACTTGATAAAATTACAGGGACAAGTGAGCACAGGTCAAACCCAAAACGCCGGGTTCGGCTCAAGTGCAATAAAAATAATGTCACAATATCAACACAAGGTCAAACTCGAGCTCCAAGCTGGATTCAACACAGGTGCAGTTCGAATAAACAAGTTTAATAAAATGGTCAGGAGCAAGCCAGTCAAAGTGTACACATGAACCAGAAGAGTTCGATTCAAGACAGCGACTCAATCAATATGATATGAAGCCTGGACCACATGAGCTCAATGCAACACAACATCAAAGAAACAGATACAAGTTCAATGATTCGACACACAATGAAACTGCACCAGACCAGGCACAAGCTAGAATTTCATCATGCTCACAAGTTTAAGGCACAGTGCGGACTTACGAACACACTAGAAATGACAACTGGAAACATGAATGCACAAACACCATGATAAACTCAAACCATGCAGAAACCATGGAACAACATAGCAACTCAAGCCAGCATATAAAATATATACAGCAAGCTCCAGAAGGTACACAAGTAAAAGGCAACAACAAGGGATGCACCAATGAAACAGGCTGCAACATATATAACAGTAGACAATGCATATGGAGACATGATGAAGCCAGATACAATGCAAATTGTATAGAGAATTTTTACAAGACCAACAATGCAATTGAAATGCAAACTGTCTCGAAGAGTGTTACCAGAGACTACAAAGAAATCAAGGCCAGACAGATTCAAGATGCAATCATGTACAACAAAAACTGGAAACAAAGGCAAACCAACCCAAATCAAACTACAATGAACAAGTGGACAAAACAAGTGCTATAAGGAATTAACACAAATGTCCAGAGGGATTAATATGCCAGAGAAAAGAATATCACATTTGAACAAAGCATCAAGCAACAACAAGTATACATGTACATGAAGACAGCAAATACAACTGAAATGCAAACTATCTCAAATATGATACAGTGACGATATGGAGGCAAGAAAATACATCTGATTCAAGTAAATGACAAGATTAAGTCAAGACCGATGTCAACAGTTAATGGCCAAAGTCGAGCACATAAACGAAATCAACATCATCATCAAAGACTTCAAAATATGATCAGTGGCAAGCATGCAAATACACAGTGGAAAAGATGAACGCATATATAGATGCAGACATGCCAAAAATTTTATGAAGCTGAAAATGAACAAAGTGCCAGAACCCAAAACAGTCTCAAGTTGAACAAGTTAATGCCGAAGTTCAGTGATGTCAAAGCCGAAGTAGAAGCAGTATCAAGGCCGAAGTCATCAGAAAAATGGAAGTAAAATTCTCATCTCGATATAGTTTTTCACAAAATCAAGTTTGTTGTCGAAGACAACTGCAGGTCAAATCAAAATCGAAGTCAACGTCGAACCAATTCAGTGCCGAAGTCAAAATCGAAGCCGTGTTAACCAAGCCAAAAATATACGAATTGAAAATATCAGAAATATTCATAATAATCAATACAAAATCTAATGGCCGAAGACGAATTCAAATTGATGTATACAAACGAAAATCAAGGATCTCGAATCCTAT
Source organism: Allium cepa (assembly GCA_030765085.1). NCBI lineage: Eukaryota > Viridiplantae > Streptophyta > Magnoliopsida > Asparagales > Amaryllidaceae > Allium > Allium cepa. The sequence continues at coordinate 133,416,908 of CM060934.1, forward strand.
ATAAATAAGTAACATCATCGGCAAATTGCAAGCATCGAGTTCAAGTAACCAAATAAGAAAAGCAAAAAGAAAATTACATACCAATTTTGATTCGAACTCGACGCAGATTGAAGGAACCGTGAGGAAAGTGAAGAGACGGTCGATTGCCGAAGCGAATCAGAAGATCAATTGTAATCGATCAACAATCAATCGGATTCTTCAATAGCACAAGCCCTAATTTTAGAAGCTAAAAGGAACGAACGAAAGAACGAACGACCGACATTGATAAAAGAGAAAAAGAAGGCGCGTATTTTGGTGATAAGTAATTTTGGGTCGGCCCTTCTATCTTTAATATTGGTTTATATTAAAAAGGGATAATTAGGGTTTTGTTTTTTAATTGTTTTTTAAATTGTTATCTTTTGTATTTTCTTTTGAAAATTGTGTAATTACTAGTCGTGTGACTAGGGGACAAACTACGTGGTGTAGTTTGAGAATTCGTAACTCAGTGGCTGAGTTGTGGCAGGGTTTTGAGCGTAGAGTTAGGTTAGTCGGTAGAGGGTGTAGCGAGTTTACGTGTGTAAGCGTGTGACTACTTAATTTCTAGTAGAAACCTTGGGGGCAGCACGTAGGCAGAGTTTTGTCGAAGCTGGGTAAATTCGGTGTCATTCTATTTCTGCATTTATTATTCTGCTATTATTTGTGCTGCTATAATTTTGATTTATCTGTGTTGAAATAATTTTATAAGCTTCCGTAATATTTTTTATAATTAACAGCATCACCCTATTCACCCCCGCTCTCGGGCGAAATCGATCCTACAATATCTGAAATTCAAATTTAAAATAACTTCCAAATATTTAAAATCAATTAAATATTTCAATTTCAAACGTTCAAAATTTTGGGTCGTCACAATATTTGTATAGGTATATATACCCAGAAGTATTATTTTAATCTAGTTTCTTATTTTTGTTTTAAAATATATATAGTGTGTTGAAACAAATGTAAAACTAATAAGTATAGGCTGTCTATTTTCTGAAGTATACATCCATGCACTTTAAAGAATTTATAGTTTGTATATAACAATAAAAGACTTTAAGTTATTTACTGTTAAGTGAAAAACCGTTAACAAAAACAGTTTTTAACAAAGAAAAACAATGGGTAAGTTAGCAATAAAAATTTAGATCAGTAAACAAACTTACATTTGGCAGTAAAATAACCGATAAAACATTGTTATAATTTTCTTTTCTTTTCAAAATTCCACTCAGTAGAGACAATGTCATTTCTAGCCTCTAACTGTCTCTTCCCAAATCTAAGCAGATATTTTTTAGCTTGTGTATATATATTTATGGCTTAGATCTGGATTGTTCTTTGAGAATTAAAACCGAGTAACTAAAAAAAAGAAGCCTCTGTTCAATTGTATGCAATCAGAAAACAAATTTAAAAGAAAAGAAGAAGTAAGCACCCTGTAACCTAGTATGGAAGTTAAGAAGACAGGAGCATCTCTATTTTTAATTCAAATCACCAGGAAATTTTCAAATGCAAGTTCAAGTTTCAGATTTAAAGCTTTCAAATTCTTCTTCAAAACTTCAACTTTAAAAAATTCTGGATCAAATGTGGAAGGTGAGAAACCTAAATTTTACCTAGAAACCGAATTGTTCTGTTAACTGTAAACATATTGTTCATCCCAGTAATTCAAAAATTCTATATCTCTTCACCTAGTTCATATTGCATGTTGATGCAAACTAGGAATATGTTTATTTTCTAGTGTAGTTTTAGTTAATAATAGTTTGTGAGTATATTATGCTGTGTAGTTCGATAATGATAAAATTTACAGTAAACAATCCAACTTTGGTGAAAATTTAATGTTTTTAATTCAAGGATGCAAGCACGCAGTCTTGATTCTTGTGTGAAAATATGAATTTTAGTGGTGAGATTGAAATTTTTAGTGATCTTTATCTCGAGAAATGGGAAGATGGACGGTTTTTGTTCAAAAATAAATTTCAGGTGATCTCATCGCCGTAAGGTGGCACGGTCAGGTCTAGAAGGAGCTGGTGGACATTGTGGAGGGGTCGACCATGGCATAATCTTGAAATTGGGTTTGGATCGGGAGAGCAGGTGGACTTTAGGGTTTTGGGAAGTTTTTGGGTGGTCGGCGAACGCGAGTGTACTGGTTGATGGTGGAGCAACCGCAGTCCGTGTTGCTTGGCTCGGAGGTAGCTGCTAGAGTGGGTCTTCGTCGGAGGTGGGTGGCATGCGGAGCAGTGGCCGGTAGTCGCTGCGGTGGATCGATTTGTGGAAGAAGGTTGGTTTCTGGGTTTCTAAAGGGTAAGGTAGAGGATGATTCTTCGATTGGAGGGTTGTGGAGCGTCGGCGTCGTGGTATTTTGGATCAAGGGAGAGTATAGGACTGGGTGGTGGTGCCATGGCGGCGAGGCGGTAAGTGGAGTAGGTGTGCACCGTACACATGTGTCTCTGTGCATGAGAGATCCAAGCGAAGATGTTTTCGCGTTGATGCCACATGCGATCGCGATGGTCTCGGGTTATTCTCGAGGGGATGCTCGAATCAATCGAGCTCGGTTTCATTCCTTTTTGTGATGTTCGATTGGGTTAAGTTCCTGGAATTGGAACTGGAACCAGAGATGAAGGAAGAAGGGGGGAAGTGAAGAAGGAAGCTCGGGTTTGTGGTGAGTTGCATTTTGGGTTTCGGCTCGTTAGAAATGATGAGTTTGTAAATAGTTCGTTTTTTTAATCTTTAGGTTTTGGGCTTCGGCCCAATGGTTATTTCTTATTTAAAAACAGGATTTATTGATAAAAGAAAATTTGTTACGAAGTTAAATTAAAATCCATAACCAATTGTCTTTAAAAGTTTATAACAGGCATGTTAAGTTAAATTAAATATTGTAAAACCAATTTTTCTTTAATGTAAATGTTTATTTAAAGATTTATATAGACAAACAAAATTTTGGAGAAAATAAACTTAATTTACATTAAAATTCTTATTTTAATTTAGGTCATTTAAATATGTTATTTTATCATAAAATAACCAAGCTTTTTAAAATAATTTTATTTAATACTTGAATTTCATTTGAATAAATTGGAATGAAATTTAGCCGATAATTAAGTAAAATAATATGTTATATATTGGAATGAATACAAGTTCTTAGGTGATATTATTTATTTCCAAATGTTAAATAAAATATGTGTTATTACGAAGATGGTTTGTAACGACGGATGTTACGCCATCATACGATCTATTGTGAAATTAAATAAGTGAAATTTTACAAACTTTTATAGACAGAATTAAATCACCGTTTGGTAATGAATGCCGTTGTAAATTTTATACGGCCAAACTGTTAAGATGTTCCCAAACTGAATAGATGTGTTATTTGTAGATTATTCAAATTGTTTGACATCTGGTCAACGGAAACAGACACCATTCCGCTAAATAGTTAGTTTAAAATTTTATGGATAGTTTAAGCCATCGATCTGATAATTTCTGTGTAATTGTTACTAGAAAGGATTAAATCTCTGATCTGCTTATTTCTGCATATATCTGTCTATTTTCCTGTTAGTTATATTTGAGTATATAATGTGAATCGATCTACGGATGCCAATTGATTTTGAATATCTTTTTTGACTATAAATTGTAGCTTGATAAGTACCGTTGAGAGTGATAAGCCTTATTCTGTCTGGATTGATTTTTGAACCTAGTTTTTTTTAAATAATGAATGTTGTTTTTAAATGTTGTTTTAAAAGAATTTATAAATATTTTGGAAATATCAAAAGTAGTTTATTTTTATATTTTGGAAATCTTTATAAAGGTATAATTTTTATAAGTACGTATTATTTAAACTATTCCAAGAATAAAACTATTTTGTAATGATCCATTAAAGGTAAATTTTTATTAGTACTTAAATATATTTTATTTGACATAATTTATTAAATATAAGTGTTGTTTAAATGATATATTGTATAATAAACTTTTATGAAGAATATTTTTATTTGATTAACTTGAGAAATGTATTTGGAAATTTTTATAAGTATGATTTGGAAAGAAATTATTTTAAATATTTACCCAGTAAAATAAGCTTTCTTAGTAAATTTTAAACTATTAAGATTTTAAATATGAATAAGGCTAAATGGTTGCAACAGGAAATAACTTGGTTGAATTGATTGATTATTTTGATAGTTAAATAACCGACTATCAAATCTGGACAAAAACTTGACTTTGGAAATATCCAGAGGAAACTCGAAAATTATATGGTACGGTTACCATTTGAGGTGCTACACTGTAACAACCCGCATATTTTACGATTGTGTATTTAAATATTTTATTTAAATATAGTATCGTTAGTCGGATTAAAGTTTTAAATACTACTTTTTGCAAATAGTCGAATTAGGACTCGAGACCACTTCCATTGAGTTCAAAATGACATTTGCGACCTTTTTAAGTATAAGCATCGATATGTTTGGAGTTGAGTAGAATTTTGACATTTTCACTTAGGGCTCTGGGTTTGGGTTTCAGCCCACTAACCTAACAAATAACCCAAAAAGTGAACCCTAACTCCTCTACTCTTCATCCATTTCATTTCCATTTCCTAACACTCTCAAACTAAAGTAAAAATGGGGGAAAAGATTGGAAACTAAAATTCCCAAGTCCTAGATTCTTAGGAAATTCCAATTCAAGCTCTAGAAATCCAAGAGAAGTTAGGTAAACATCCTCTTCATCTTCTCCATCTCAATCTCTCTTCAATTTTTAGAATTTTGCTATAACCGAACTTAGGAAAAAACTTCACCTTTGATCATAAATTAAAGATTCTAGGGGTGTAGTGAAGAGGAATTGTTCTTGTCTTGTTTTAAAAGCTTCTCCTCCATTATTTTTGGGTTTAAAGGTAAGTTTTTGAACTCACATCTATGTCTATAACTTTCTTTGTGGTTAGGTGTGAATTCCTAATATCTATTCATGTTTATTTGCTTTTGATTTGAATGAATTTGGTGAATTTTCCAATTTTGTGGGTTTCGTTGTCCAATTTCATGAAAATTCTATCTTTGATGTTTGAACATGTTTTTGGGGGTGTGTCGAAGAGCCTATAAGGCTGGGTTGTCGGGTGGCATAAATCCCTAGTCGTCGTTGCTCGTTCGATCGCGTCCGGGTTTATAATTTGTTTTACACTTCTTAGTGCATAGGCTTAGAATATTGGAAATGCCAGTTCAGTCGACTGAACTGTAGGGTCAGTCGAAAGAACCCGGGGGACAGAAACTTTATGTCCTTACATCAGTCGACTGACCCCTGTGTTCAGCCGACTGAGCCTGGAAACCGAGAGTTTCCAGGCATGTATCAGTCGACTGATCACTACAGTCAGTCGACTGAACCTGCTTGTCTAAGCCATATTGCCGTTTTGTGTGAATTTCCAATTTTTAATCGATTCCCATCATTCCGATTTGTTGTTATCATTTATTGACTTTGATGACGTCTTTTTTGGGATTTTTGAGGATATCCATTTTGATGGATTTTGTATCGATTTCTATGGATTTGATTCATGTATTGATATGTGAATTTTTGGTGATTGATTGTTTTTACAATTATTTTAGTGTTTTTCACCTTGAAATACAAAGGTTTCTATACTAGTAGTAAATATTCAAACTCTTTCTCAAAGATGATTTCAACTCTATTTTTAATACAAACCTCATTTATAAACCGTTTTCCCATCTATTAGTATATGTAAACCTTTACCTCATTCGTTCGAGAAATCCAGTTAAACGACCTAGCAAAACAAGTGGTATGAAATGCTTGCGTTTACTTTGTTGGTTAATTCTTAGTATTGTTCGATTGAAACTAGTGGAAATCTACAATCTGTTCGCAAATATTTAAGTTAAGCCAGTGGTTATGGGACATGAAGCTAAACTCATATATTTACTAGCTTAGTGTAATTTACACTTGTTGATCTATGATGATCATACGGTGGAGTTTCTGTTAGTCCGTGAGATGATGGATTTGATGACAGCAACCTCAGAATAGATTATAAAATATAAATACTAACATTATAGGTTTAGATATATATGTGTATGCAGGATATAACCATGCAGGTACTAAGAATGAAGACCGTACTGTATAGAGATTCAAGATATCAAGATAAAATATCAAGATAGAAGACTCATGAGTATCGAGACTATCAAGAGTTCAAGATTTCAAGGATAAGTATTTTTATTATTATTAGGAATTTTTGTTAAAACTCGTAGAAAAGCACTGGCATCTAAAAATCCAATTTATTCGTGGAATGGAATCCACTTCGAGCCCGTTAAAGGGATGGAACCCTAAGTAGGATGGAACCTACGAAAAATCTAGTGGAACATTGTTTTGTATCCGCTAACTTTTATTCAAAATGATTTTTCAAAATTATATCCTGTTTTCAAAATGTTTCAAAACTTTCCTTTTAAAAGATTCAAAACCCTCGATCCTGATTTTAAATAATTTTAGCCTAAAAAACATCTTTATTTTCAAAGTAAAATTACTCCTAATTTTAAACTATCTTTTTAATAATATATTTAACTTTTAAATATTTATACTTAAATTTAAATATAAAATTATGGTTAAATTCTATATATATTATTATTTATATCTACTTATGAATTAAAACTATAGCCAGGTATATTTATAAAGTTTAAATTAGTTTTTATAAAAGATAAAAGTTATTTTCAAAGAAATTCAAAACATCATAAAAAGCTTTGGGATGTCGACATGCCTATGGGTACCATGTCGACATGGTGACAGTTTGATTAAAAAATTCAAATTTCAAAAGAAGTGTCTATTCGCCATAACTCTTCATGAATGGACGTGGTCGTTGTTCTTCTATAAATAGGGGTCAGTTTCAACGAATTTTTAATCACTTTTTTCGGGTTTTCACTCCTCTTCATCCTCTTTTTTTAATACATATTCTTATCATTACTCTGTCGAAATCAATATTGAATTGTACTGGATTACTTCTAGTTTGATTCTCTATCACTATCTCTACAAGATTCTCAGTGCTATTCAGAGTTATAGACTTCTTTGTAATCTATTAAGCGAGAAAATGTGTGATTATAGCCTTGGAAATCAATCAAAAGGGAAAAGGTGTGATTGTAGCCTTGGTAAATCAATTGGGTAAACTTGTGGCCCGAAAATCAAGTATCTCTACCCAGAGGATCGAAATTCTAGAGGGTGTACATCGTAGCCTTGAAACCGAGGGTGTAATTGTACGATTGCTGTTGAAAGGAAATATGTACTTGTGTTGCGGGACTGGATGTAGGGTAACTCTGAATCAGTATAAATTCTCGTGTGTTCTTTCCTTTACTGCTTTTATTTTATTTCTACATCTGTGATTGTTTCTGTGATCATATATGTGTCTGTATATTGCATACTTTTGTGTCTAAATTAACATAAATCGAAAAAGATTTAGTAATTCTTTATTAACACTATTCACCCCCCTCTAGTGTTAATCTTAGCCTTAAGATCCGTAATTCGCATTTCTCACAATTGGTATCAGAGCAAGGTTTTCAAAGTTTCATAATCTGATTTTTGAAAAGTTTTCAAAATGGCTACCAACACTGGTACTGTTATTAACACTAGTATCTCTGTCACTAATTCATTTGTAGAGGGTCAGTCTACTATCAGACCACTACTTTTTAATGGCAGTAACTATGCATATTGGGCATGTAGGATGAAAATATATTTACAATCTATAGGATTAGACACTTGGAATATCACACAGACTGAATATTCTGAACCCACAATTGATTTTGCACAGTGGACTGCTGAGCAAAAGACTGTTGCACAAAATAATTCTAAGGCAATGAATATTCTGTTTTGTTCACTAGATAGAAATGAATTCAATAGTGTGTCAGTTTGTAAGTCTGCATATGAAATCTGGAAAATTTTGCAAGTTACTCACTAAGGAACAAGCAAAGTTAAACAGACCAAAATTTCCATGCTCACAAATCAGTTTCAATTATTTAAAATGAATGCTAATGAGTCTATTTCAGATATGTACAGTAGATTTCAGGATATTGTGCATTCTCTAATATCTTTGGGAAAGGAATTTTCTGAAGAAGATCAAGTCAGAAAATTTTTAAATTCTCTAACTCCAGAATGGGATCAAAAGTCACTTGCGATCGAAGAGGCAAATGACATCAGTATTTTGAAGATAGAAGAATTAATTGGAAATCTAATGTCGTATGAAGTTCAATTGATTGGGAGAAGGGAAAGTAAAGCACCTGAAAAGAAATCAATGGCATTCAATGCATTGACCGATGGATCAGACTCAAACAGCGATAATGATGAAGAGATAGCATTTATGACCAGAAATTTTAGGAGATTCCTGAAATACAGAAAGATGAATAATCTCAAGAGAAACAACTATAAGAATTCTGGAAATCAAAATATAGTGCCAAATAATGACAATTGTTACAACTGTGATAAACCAAGCCACTTCAAAAGGGACTGGCCGTATCAAGAAAGGCAGAACCTCCTATGAACAATGAACCAGCAAAGAAACAGAAGCGTGCAATTACTGCTACTCTAGATGACTCAGACTCGTCCTTAAGTGATAATGATCAGAAGACGGATAATTCGAATTTGTGTTACACAGCTGTTCACGACTCCGACGAATTCAGAGAAACGGGCTCAGAAAAAGGTACATGTTTACAATACAATTGGTTGAAATTGATTGCTTAGAATTAGTTGCTTGATTGATTGATTTTTGAATTGGTGTGTTGTTTGAATTTTAAAATTTATTTTCTATTTTTTATTATTTTTATTTTATTTTTATTATTTTTATTATTTTTAATACTTTCTGAAATATATTATAAGTATAATAATATTTCAGAAATATATCATAGACATTAATAATAATATATATATAAATTAGAGATCTTAGAAAAAATAAATTCATGAAAATTCAAAAGCACATGTCGACATGGTCTCTACCATGATGTCGACATGGCCACCTGAATTTGAATTTCAAAATTTGAATTCAAATGTTTGAATTTCCCTCCACCTTTTCACTTCATTCAATTCTCTGAAAAGATACCTTTTGACCAGAGAATATGTCCTTTGAGAATCTATTTATTCACTATCTTTTATCATATCTTTTCACTTTCATTTTCAAATTCTAACTCTCTCTTCGTAACTTCAAGCTCTCTACTCGCTACTCTAATGGCTTCTTCAAGCAACCCCTCAACCATGAGAATTTCCAGAAAAATCAAAGAGCAATTATTCAATGATCCGGAGGCAATTAAAGCATACATCAATTATGCTAACTATGCCAAAGTCCATCCCGGAAAATTTGCTATTTTTAAAGATTTTTCTTCTTATGAAATTGATTCTCTTTTTGCAAACAATGGTGTTCTAAGTCTTATTGATGCTTCTCAAAATGATTTTTTTTTTGCTATCCTAATCTTGTCAAAAAAATTTATGCAAATTTAAATTGCGGATTTTATGTTGGAAATGAAGATGAAATTTGGAGTAGTGTCAAAGGCACTCAAATTGTTTTGAATTATGATCTTTTGGGTACCATTCTCAATTGCAAAAGTTCGAGAATGGACCTTTCTAACTTTAAAATCGATGAACATGATCGTGAGACATTTCATCACATTTTCGAAAAAGATGATGATTTTGATTTTAAAAATAGAAATTTTCGACCAAAAGCAAGAATTGTTAATCTTCTTTTGCAACATACTTTGACCCCAAGATCGGGAAATTTTAACAATCCTACTTCAAAAGTTTGCAAAGCTCTTTTTGCTATTTTCGGAAACTATGACATAAATTGGGCGCAAGTTATTTTGGATGAACTTCGTCCTAAAAATCTTGAAATGGGTGAGAATACTTTATACCATGGAATTTATCTCACTCGGATTTTTAACTATTTTGGAGTGGATTTCAAAGGCGAAGAATTTGTTTCTAGAAAAGTTTTCAATCATTCCAACATTTCGCTTATGAAAATTCCATTTGTTTTTCAACCTTATGAGACACTTACCGAAAAGGATGAGCGGTTGGCTCATGAGGAAATGGAAGAAGAGGAAGTTGAAGAAGAAGAAGAAGGGGATGAAATGGAAATTGAAGAAGAAGAAGAAGGTGAAACGTCTTTGGAAAAGTAGTGAATATCCTTCCAATCCATCCAACAAAACCCTTCTCAAAAACCAAAAGATAATTGTGGAGAATCAACGGATTCTAAAATGATCCGTTAGTAAAAAGTTGGATAACATTTCTTCGAAGATGAACAAGTTCTTTCCAAAAGTCAGCAAGAAACTTGGACTAACTTCATCATCTTCATCCTCTAACTAGTTTTATCTTCTCGTATCTTGTTGTATTTGTTTTAGTTTGCTTTATTTCGAATGTTCATGTAGTTTGTTGTGTGCTTAATCATTGTATTATAGTAGTATGCAATGAAATGAAATTTTATTTCTGTTATCTACCTTATCTTATCTCTAGAATAAATGTTAGTATATTATATATATACACAATTATTCACAAAATCAAAATTAGTCATAACATTTCACTAACCCATGTCAACATCCCATATGTGACCATGTCGACATGTACTGGTCAGAAATGGCAATTGATTTTGAATTTGAAATTTAAATTACTACCACATGTCTATTCAATTCAAACGAATTTCTACACCTATATATACCTGTTTCTTCTAGAATTCTTCACTGAAATTTATTTCTTATCATCTATATCCTCCATTTCTTTCACAAATTCAACTATGATTAATCCTATTCATAATTTATCTGAAAATCTTGAAGAAACTCTTAATTTGTTCAAGAATATTCTCTCATTTATTCTACGAAACCAGCGTCATTTAGAATTAAGTCAAATGCAGATGATAAAGGAACAAGAAAGGCACTTCGATGCGATACGATGGATGATCTCCTCTCTGCACAAGGATGATAACGAAGCACATCCTCCTGTCTCTCTCACCAATGACAATGATAATTGGGATGCTATTAAGGCAGACCCAATCTTTGGAGAAGAAGGATGGGTGGAAGTTCCACGTAACGTTTGATTTTTTATTTACTTTTTTGATTTGTTTGAATGGATTTGGTTTGAATTGATACTTTGTGTCGATTGATTTCTTATTAATTTGAAGATTGGTGTGTAAAACATATATATATACACATTGAATTAGTTATCATGCTTAGAAGTATAATTATTTCCTACTCTATGTATATTCTGTTGTATAGTTTATCAATGTAGGTGCTGAAGTCCAAGAATGAGGGGGAGTAAGTTTTTGTTGAAGACAAAGGGGGAGAAATATAAAATAGGATAGTTAAGGGGGAATTGCTAGTTTTAGGGGGAGTTATTAGGATAGAAATAATATTTTATAAACAAAGGTTGTCATCATCAAAAAGGGGGAGATTTTTAGTCCGTGAGATGATGGTTTTGATGACAACAACCTCAGAATAGATTATAAAATATAAATACTAACATTATAAGTTTAGGTATATATGTATATGCAGGATTTAACCATGCAGGTACTAAGAATGAAGACTGTACAGTATAGAGATTCAAGATATCAAGATAAAATATCAAGAAAGAAGACTCATGAGTATCGAGACAATCAAGAGTTCAATATTTCAAGGATGGGTATTTTTATTATTATTAGAAATTTTTGTTAAAACTCGTAGAAAAGCACTGACATCTTAAAATCTAATTTATTCGTGGAATGGAATCCACTTCGAGCCCATTAAAGGGATGGAACCTTAAGTAGGATGGAACCTACGAAAAATCTAGTGGAACATTGTTTTGTATCCGCTAACTTTATTCCAAATGATTTTTCAAAATTATATCATGTTTTCAAAATGTTTTCAAAACTTTCCTTTTAAATGATTCAAAACCCTCGATCCTGATTTTAAATAATTTTATCCTCAAAAACATCTTTATTTTCAAAGTCAAATTACTCCTGATTTTAAACTATCTTTTTATTAATATATTTAACTTTTAAATATTTATACTTAAATTTAAATATAAAATTATGGTTAAATTCTATATATATTATTTTTTATATTTACTTATGAATTTCAACTATAGTCAAGTATATTTATAAAGTTTAAATTAGTTTTTATAAACGATAAAGGTTATTTTCAAAGAAATTCAAAACATCATAAAAAGCTTTGGGATGTCGACATGCCTATGGGTACCATGTCGACATGGTGACAGTTTGATTCAAAAATTCAAATTTCAAAAGAAGTGACTATTCGCCATAACTCTTCATGAATGGACATGGCCGTTGTTCTTCTATAAATAGGGGTCAGTTTCAACGAATTTTTAATCACTTTTTTCTGGTTTTCACTCCTCTTCTTCTTCCTCTTTTCTTAATACATATTCTTATCATTACTCTACCAAAATCAACATTGAATCATACTCGATTACTTCTAGTTTGATTCTCTATCACTATCTCTAGAAGATTCTCAGTGCTATTCAGAGTTATAGACTTCTTTGTAATCTATTAAGTGAGAAAAGATGTGATTGTAGCCTTGGAAATCAATCAAAAGGGAAAAGGTGTGATTGTAGCCTTGGTAAATCAATTGGGTAAATTTATGGCCCGGAAATCAAGTATCTCTACCCAGAGGATCGAAATTCTGGAGGGTGTATGTCGTAGCCTTGAAACCGAGGGTGTAATTGTACGATTGCTGTTGAAAGGAAATCCGTATTTGTGTTGTAGGACTGGATGTAGGGTAACTCCGAACCAGTATAAAATTCGGTGTGTTCTTTCCTTTACTGCTTTTATTTTATTTCTATATCTGTGATTGTTTCTGTGATCATATCTGTGTCTGTATATTGCATACTTTTGTGTCTAAATTAACATAAATCGAAAAAGATTTTGTAATTCTTTATTAACACTATTCACCCCCCCTCTAGTGTTAATTTTAGCCTTAAGATCCGTAATTCGCATTTCTTACAGTTTCGACTCAATTTTGTGGGGTAGCGACCCATGGTCTTCGGACCGTTTGTGGAGCTTCGGCTCAAAGGTCTTTGGATTGTTTGAGGAGCTTCGTCTCAAAGGTCTTCGGGCCGTTTGTGGAGCTTCGGCTCAAATTTGATGGTTAACGACCATGGAATAGCATTCCGTTTGTGATATACATGTTGGTGAGTTTTCGTGCTCCCGTTTGTGATAGGCCTTCCCCTTTTTGTGATTTATGGATTTCTAATTGATGATTTCTAGAATTTGTGTTTCACCAGTTTTTGTGATTTACATTGATAAATTTTATCAATATTTGTGCTTTGGTGAATATGTTAAAGAATATTACATTCTTTTTGGTGTTTAAGTATATTTGAGAATTGTATGATTTTTGTTGATTATCTAATGTATACATATTACAGTATGGCATTATTCTTATCATACGTTTTTGTTGTATCTCTTATCCTATCTCATTTTATCTAATATTTATAGCTAGACTGATCCGTTTATTATTTTCTTATTAAATAATACTCGGGTCGGACCGAGATGTTATAGGTGCTTCTGCTTGACTCTTTATTTGGAACCATCATCTGACTTTTGTCTAACTACTTTAGATTAGTATTTTTTTTATACATTCGAGATAGAGACTCCTTGATGTATACACATTCTTTTATCTAGCACTTGTATCTATAATTTTGTGATGTAGTGGATCTTGTATGACCACTGCTTTGATGTAAACTACTATGCGATATATTCATATCTGTTTCTGCCTTAGTGATATGAATATTTGTGACTGATTTGTGTTATGCTTATTTCTATATTTGTTTTTGAGGTCCACACAGCCACTGTGTAGTAGCATGAGTTTGTATCGGTATGTTGGATTTCCTCTTGAAATTAAATGCGTGACATATTATCTGACATATCTGTGCTCGCACAAAGCAATTACACGGATGGTCGCTCCTCAACAGCCTTATTTATCATGCTAGTTGACGGCATTACTTCGTAGTGTCCTTGGCTAGCATAAGTATAGAGGTGGGGTGTCACAGCTTGGTATCAGAGCCAAACTTTTGAACAATGTTGAATAATCTATCAAGGATCATTATCCTAAGTCCTTCTTAGGAGTCGTGCCTTAGGATTGATCTGTTAGGACCCGTTCTATCCTATTTTCTTTTATGATGCCTTGTTTTATCAATCATGATTGTTTGATATTCATTCTGAGAATAAACTTTTTCCGCTTCTTTCTTTCTTGAAGAAGAAGAGATGGTTAGATCTGGCAGTCCTAGCGCTGGCTAATCCAGTAGTCCTTCTTTGGATGGCATATTCATGTCTTCCCAACAACTTTTGGATCTTGTGAAGAATCAAAGGTTTATATGTGCTTTGAGTAAGAACCCCAAAAAGGTTTTACCTCTGAAACTAGAAGTGCCTTTCGACCAGCTTGTAGATATCACTCTTCGACTTGAAGAGGCCGATAGGGGAAGTGATGGTGATATTGGGGTTTCCAAGAAGAGACATATTAAGTTCAAAAGACCTAATCCCAACAAGAAACTAAAGCATGTAACTTTGGTAGCAAAGACTCCAATCCCTAATCATGGACAATGCAACAATTGTGGTTCTAAGGACCATTATATAATTAAGTGCCTGTTGGGCGGATTCTCGCCCAGTAGGCCACGAGACCGTGAAGCGTCATATCCCATGCACATTCGAAACCAACAGGCACAGTAGGCGTCATCTCCTTGCACTCAAGTGCTCATGTCCATTCGGTACCTCCTTGTACCAGGGTCCATTCGGCATCCATGAACCCATGTCCATTCGGCTCTCTCCTCTCATGTCCATTCGGCACCAGCTCAACGCCGGACCACACAATGCCGGTCCAATACTTCCACTCCACTACCGGATCAACCCCCTACCGAGCCAACCTCATTCGGTCCCCCACTCCATTCGGCATAGCCGGTCCAAGCCCCGCCGAATACCACCACCGGACCACACTATTGCCGAACCACCTTCTCATCACATCTCCACCGAACCAATGCAACATCTCCTGCTCCATACCGGTCCAACTTATGACCGGACCAACACATACCCTACTCAATACCGATCCACACCCTACCAGACCAACGCCACTCCAAATTCCATGCCGAATGAAGCTCCGCCGAACCAGAACGCTGCCAGGCCAGATTGCTCCAGCCCGGGCCCACCAACAGCTATATACCTCCAAGACCCCTTGCCCCCTACCTCATTCTATAAATAGAGGGGCAGGGGTACAACAATGGCAGACAAGTTTGAGAGCTCAAGCAAGGAAGGAACTTTCAAACTACTTTCATACACTTGTACACAACGCATTGTACTTGTAACCTGAAAGAAAGAAGATAATAACATATAAAGTGGACGTAGGCACATTCTGGCCGAACCACTATAAATCTGTGTGTCTTTTACATTTCAGCCCCTACTTTTCTCATATTTACATACTCATCTAAAATCATTGAAAATTACATATAATCAACTAAATAATACGACTTGGAGGTGTTTGTCCATTTTTTGTGCAAACATTTTTGGTGCTTTCACTGAGAACTGAACTCAAACTTCATCTTCTCCCACTCAACCTTTTTCCTAACGACATCACTCGTTGCTTAGAAATCATGCCTTCCAAACAGAGAAGGGATGTTAACAAAGGAAAGAACATCGCAACTAGCAGCCTTCCAGATCCAGCAATCACAGATCAGCCCACTTCAACAGCAGTACCAGATGAAAATCAGGAAAATCCAACTGGTCCCGCGACGGAACAACCAATCACTAGGGCAGATCTGGACAGGGTTGTGGCTGAAGTAACTAACCGCTTCACATCCCAACAAGAAACTTTGGTGGACCAACTCATGACACGCTTAAGGGACGCTGAAGAGTCCAACCGCAACACTGAATCATGGGGTGAATCCCAATCCGGAGGATCCCGGAGGCAACAAAGGTCTTCACTCTTCGAACAAGCTATCAACAGGAAAAACGATGATAGGGGCCGCGCCCGGACTCAGCCCGAATTCCGACTCGAGGAAGCCCTTGGAACCGAACCTAGCGGGGGAGGCACCAGGCGAGGGTCGGATGTAGCTGAGCCAGTCATGCCACCTAATCATAGAAACCCCGCTGAACGGAGCCGAGCTAGAACCCAGCCCGAAGTTGACCCCATGGATGTGCTCGAAACAGAACCCCACAGGGGAAGATCAAGGCAGGGGGCAACTGTAGCTGGTCCTAGCGTGCATCCAAGCAGCCAAAGACAACCACTGGATAATGCTAGAGGTGATAGACTGTACCATCCCTACAGGTCATCTGGACGAGATAGATCCCGCAGGGAAGAACCGAGCTCATTTTTGTCCGCTCCAAGTTCTGACGAGCGGATGGCACGATTATTCAGAGAATGTGTCCAACGGGAGCAAAGGGACCGGGGAATAGGCGCTAGGGTCACCAGTCCCTTTACCCGAAATATCGAAACTGCCATCACTCCCCGGGAATGGAAAATGCCAACCATGGAACCTTACAAAGGAACTTCCGACCCCATCGTACACCTGCAGAGATACACCCAGCATATGCTCATGAGTGGAGCAACAGAAGGAGTATTATGTAAATGCTTTCCGCTATTCCTATCAGATCTAGCTACCTCCTGGTTCTGCCATCTACCCCAAGGATCCATCAACTCATGGGAGATGTTAAAAGAAAGGTTTATTAGCCAGTTCCGCATCCATGTGGAACAACCCAGGGATGCTTATTCTCTATCCAATGTCAAACAGAAAACCGGAGAGACGCTACAACAATATCTAACACGGTTCAACGCCGCAGCGGCAGCAGTTCAAGATGCCGATGAAAAACTCACTCTAATGGCCCTCTGTAGTGGTGTGCATCCAGACACCAAGTTTGCCAGAAGATTAACTAAGGAAAAACCAGTTACCTTGCCTGATTTCTTCCATGAAGCTGGAAAGTATATGAGACTTGAAGACGCTGCTACGGAGAGGCAGCCAGGGCAACAAGGCAAGATAATTCAGGACAAGGTTCCCACTGCAGCTAAGGACGCTCGAAGAAATGAATCTAGAGACAATGCTGGGGGCAGAAAGGGTGAGAAGCGCCAATATCGACCAGGGCCAAGATTTGACTCCTACACTCCTTTGAATGAAACAATCGAAAACATCTACCTAGCCACTCAGGGCGAACTCGGATACAAGCGCCCCCCGCACAAGAAAGAATCAGATAACGCACTCAAGTCCGGAAAGTTCTGTCGCTTCCACGAATCCCACGGACATGACACCAATGAATGCCACCATCTTCGGGACTTGATCGAAGAACACATTAGAAGAAGAAGACTGGAACGTTATGTGAAAAGTCAGAACAGGACTCCAACTCCTGCCAATGAGAACTCAAAGCAACCCCTCCCAGAAGTAGGCGGAGGGAGTCGCAACAATCACAACACCAGTGGCTCTAGTCAAGAGAAGATAGTAGTCCTTACCATCTCAGGAGGACCACACATTGCCGACAGAAGTTGGGCAGAGATGGAAAGGTACGGCAAGTCGCTTAGAAATGCCGAAGGATATGTTAACTCCATTACGGAGGAACGCCACCCGAAACGAAAAGAAAACGACGACATCATATTCAGTAGGCGTGATTTGGAAGGAAGACAGTACCCACATATGGATCCTATGGTCATCTCTGCCTGGTTCGGTCCAGCTAAAGTTTTTCGGATTCTAATAGACACAGGAAGCTCCGTTAATATCCTGTTCAAACATGCTTTCGACAAAATGAAGTTATCAATGAAGGATGTATCCCCCTGTGACAAACCACTGCACGGTTTCACTGGAGATGCAAAAATGCCCCTCGGGCAACTTGACCTCTTCGTCGAAATAGGAAGTCATCCCCGCTCCGTTGTGCGAAAACAAACGTTCGTACTAATAGAAAACCACTCGGCTTACAACGCTTTCTTGGGAAGACCAGCCTTGTCTGACTTTCAGATTGTATTAGCCCCCTGGTGCCTGAAAATGAAATTTCCAACAGACAACGGAGTAGGAGAAGTAGAAGGAGATCAAGGTGCTGCCCGAGACTGCTACGTAACTGAACTTCGCAATAACCGCAGAAAGAATAAAGGAAAAGATGCAGAGACTACTCTCTGCATGAAAAGCTTGGAGGCATAGCAACTAAAGAAAGCCCCTCCTCTTCGATACACAAGCGATCCCTTCAACGAACTAGACCCCAGGGATAAAGAGGAGGAGGCTACCGCCGAGCCTGCAGAGGCTATGGAATTCGTATCGGTAGATAAGCATGATTCAAGTAGACTATTAAAAATCGGATCTCAGCTGAAAACGGAATTGAAGGATCGACTCATTGACTTTCTCCGCCACAACTTAGATGTATTTGCGTGGACCCATGCCGATATGACAGGAATCTCCCCAGACGTAGCATGCCACATGTTGAACATCGATCCCACCAAGGTACCAGTAAAGCAGAAAAAGAGGAGCATGGGGGCAGAGCGATCAGCAGCCCTTGATGAGGAAGTAAAAAATCTACTTGCTAATGACTTCATACGGGAAGCCATCTACCCAGAATGGATCGCTAACCCAGTGCTAGTAAAAAAGGCCAATGGAAAGTGGCGAACATGTATTGACTTCTCCAATCTGAATGACGCTTGCCCGAAAGACTGCTTCCCACTTCCCCGAATTGACCAACTCGTGGACAGCACAGCTGGGCACGAACTCCTATCTTTTATGGATGCATACTCCGGATATAACCAGATCCCCATGCACGCTCCCGATCAGGACCACACTAGCTTCATCACCGACCGCGGATTATATTGTTACAAAGTCATGCCTTTTGGACTCAAAAATGCTGGAGCTACCTATCAACGCCTCGTCAACAAAATGTTCGCAGAACTGATAGGACGTACTATGGAAGTATATGTGGATGACATGTTGGTGAAGTCCAGGAAAGCCAACGACCATGTAAGCCATCTGGACGATATGTTTCGGGTACTTCGCCGATATGGAATGAAGCTGAATCCTCTAAAGTGCTCCTTCGGAGTATCATCGGGAAAATTCTTAGGATTCATCGTCCACGCCAGAGGAATCGAAGCAAACCCTGAACAAATCCGAGCTTTAAAAGAAATAAGGATACCTTCCACTCGAAAAGAAATGCAGAGCCTAAACGGAAAGGTGGCCGCCCTAAGCAGATTCATTTCCAAGGCAACTGACAAGTGTGTCCCTTTCTTCGAAGCACTCAAGAAAGACAAAGGGAGGTTCGAGTGGACCGACGAATGCTTAAAAGCCTTCCTCAACCTAATCGAACACCTTCAGAGACCACCAGTACTCTCAACTCCAAATGAAGGTGAAGTGTTATACCTATACCTCGCTGTATCATCTCATGCTCTAAGCGCCGCCTTGGTAAGAGAAGAAGACCGCACACAACGTCCGGTTTACTTTGTAAGCAAGAGATTTACGGGGGCAGAAGCCAGATATCCTAAACTTGAGAAGTTAGCATATTGTTTATTGATCGCGTCACGGAAACTGCGACACTACTTCCAGTCTCACTCCATCAGGGTTCTAACCGATCAACCACTAAGACAAGTGCTCCATCGTCCTGACACTTCTGGGCGACTCCTCAAATGGTGCATCGAACTAAGTCAGTATGATATCACCTACCATCCCCGCACCGCTATCAAAGGACAAGCCATGGCTGATTTCATTGCCGAATTCACTACCAACGAAGGCAAGGAACAATCCGAAGTAGCAAAAAACATCAAGTGGAACCTCTTTGTAGACGGAGCATCGAACGAACAAGGCTCGGGGGCAGGTATTGTGATCGTCACCCCCAGGGGAAGAAAGTTGTACTATGCATTAAGATTGGAGTTCACGGCCACTAACAACGATGCTGAATATGAAGCAGTAATAGCGGGATTGGAACTGGCCCTAGAAATTGGGATCAATTCCTTATGTATTCATAGTGATTCTCAGCTTATCGTAAACCAGGTACTAGGAGAATTCCAGACTCGAGGAGAACGGCTCACAGCATACCTAAAGAAAACCAGACTGCTGCTCGATCGATTGGACCATTATCTAATCAAACACATTCCTCGAGAAGAAAACCAAGAGGCAGATGAACTTGCAAAGCAAGCTAGTATGAAGGACAGCACCATTCCCGGAGCACTAGTAATCTCAAGGCAGCTAGCCCCGAGTTTCGAACAAGCGAATCTGATAACTGCAATCGAAGAAGGAACCTGGATGACTCCTATCCGGAAATATTTGCAAGATGGCATACTACCCGACAGGCGTGACGAAGCCAAGAAGATCTTGAGGAAAGTTCCCCACTACACAATGCAAGAAGGCATCCTCTACCGGCGTGGCTTCTCTAGCCCCCTATTAAGATGCGTCGCCGGGAGGGGAGCCAAGGAGATATTAACAAACATCCATCAGGGAGGATGCGGAGATCACACTGGAGGACAGACTTTGGCAAGAAAGATACTCCGATACGGATATTACTGGCCCACACTAAACAAAGATGCCCTAGACTTCGTTAAGAAATGCGACAGATGTCAGAAGTTCGCCAAGATCCCTCGACTACCCACAAACGAAATTACTCAAATGACCAGCCCTTGGCCCTTTGCCGTATGGGGAATTGACTTAATTGGCGAACTGCCAACGGGCCGAGGCGGAGCCAAATATGCTATAGTGGCAGTCGATTATTTCACCAAATGGGTGGAAGCGGAACCTTTAAATAAAATATCTTCAGCAAAAGTTATCAACTTCTTGATCAAAAACATTCTGTGCAGGTATGGAGTCCCCCTCAAGATCGTATCAGACAACGGACTCCAATTTGACAGCGAAGAATTTGCCGACTGGTGCCAAGAGCATGGAATTCATAAAAGCTTCTCATCAGTAGCTTACCCTCAGGCAAACGGACAAGTTGAAGCTGTCAACAAAATTCTCAAAACCCTAATCAAGAAGAAACTTGAAAAGTCAAAAGGCGCTTGGGTGGACGAACTTCCTACGGCACTACGGGCATACCGCACATCTTTCAGAACATCAACGGGACATACTCCTTTCTCTTTGGCATATGGATCGGAGGCAATGCTCCCAGTTGAGACTATTGTGCCTTCCCACCGTAGGATCCACTACAACCCAGAAGAAAACGAAGAACTCCTCCTCATGTCTTTGGATCTGATTGAGGAAAGGAGAAACGATGCAGCACTCAAAGCAGCAGCTCACAAACAAAAAGTGGCAGCACTATACAATTCCAAAGTCAAGCATCGCAGCTTACAAGAAGGAGATCTTGTTCTCAGGCGAATCTTTCCGCGCCCCGGGGCACTGGACCCCATCTGGGACGGACCATATGTAATTCACAAAGATCTCCACAACGGAGCTTACATTTTGTCAACAGTGGACGGAGAGGTGTTCCAGAGGGCATGGAACATCCGACACCTCCGTCGATACTTTTCTTAACTTGTACTGCCCATATGAAGTGAATTAACAAAGAGAATCAGTGGACGTAGGCATTTTCGTGCCGAACCACTTTAAAAAATCTTGTCTCTTTTTAACTTGTTCCTTTATGTCTTGGCTACTTGTTAAGCGTTATCCCTTTCTGTTGAACAAAATTCTATGGCATCTCCACTCAAGACGCACCGCGGCCTCATCTGGACTAGGCCTAACAGGTACGCTACGATTCTATGCACTCGCCAATGAGACTCTTTTGCCCCGGCATCCCTCTGCTGCGGGTTAACTCATTGCGCGCCTGCCCTCAAAGCCAACTGTAATGAGCCGATTATAAGTCATCATAAAGGCCGACTATAGCCGATGGCAGCTCATTACGGCGTTCGGCTCGTCGGTAACTGTGAACCTACTTTAAGCCCCAACATAAGGTGTGGCCAGCCAGGGGTAGTTCACGGCCAACGGCACCCACGCTAGCCGGCCACGGTAAATCGAATAATACCCACGATTACGGACCATAATGGTTCGGGTAGTTACCGTGCGCGATCTCGGCTCCGATGTGTCTTAAGTGCGGCTGTGGTAAAAAAGAAAACTCCCCGCGGAGGCGTAAGATGGGTGACAAATGTCTCCAAGACCCACAGCTAGGGAAAGTGACTACAAAACCCGTTTGCCACGAACTTAAGCACATCGACGGCCTTCCGTGACTGGAAGTTTTACTTTTACTATATTTCCATTTCATTTAAATATTTTTCTCCTATCCTGTATAACAAACTCTAAAGTACAGGAAACCAAATAGGAAGCATTCACTCATGAGGCTCTAAGCCTGCGTGCTGGGTAGCAGGGCGCTCTGCTATACCCGTGAACAGTTACACAAGACACTCAAAGCTACCGCCTGCGAATAAAACATAAAGGGCGGTACTCTCTTCTCTTGTACATAAATGCGTAACTATAACTTATTCATACACTGACATTGCAAAACGTGAAATTATATTTCAAGCAAAAACTTAACATCAAACACAAGTGGAATCACAGGCATATACATAATTATACTTCTCACACAGCACATAAAGATAGCAACAACATTTAAACATGACAAAATCAGCTTATATTATAAGATCACACGAAGTTATTCTTTGCAAATAATTTTATTACAGTTGCATATCAAAGACTAACATGAACAGTGATAAAAAAGAAACAAAAAGATGGCCGATGCATCCACACTCCATCACCAACTCCCCCAGCCTACTTAGCCGCAGGATCGGAGCCCCCAGCATGTGGATCTGAAGTCCCACCTGTCCAGATCAGAAGAGGAATTCATTAAACGAACGATCAAGTTATGAAAACACGAAAAGAAAAGAAAGGGAAAAGAATAACTCACCAGCATCCGCCGCTTGATCCTCATCATCCAACTGCACGCCCGCTTCCTCTGCAGCGAGTAGCCGCATCCCCTCCTTCACCGCCGCTTGCTCCTCCTTTGAGAACTGAGCAGTAACCGCACTCAAGTTGAAAGCCTCTCCGCCTTCCTTACCCGCATTCACCCTGGCCTCCTCTAAAGCCTGGAGATACACCTTGGCCATGACCCGAGGGTAATCGTCCATCCAAGACAAGCCGCCCTCCTTCCAAGTGTGGAAGTACATATCCTGCAACATCTCATCCATCATCCCCTCGTTTTCCTCAAACTCCCTCACCCGGGCCTCGGAAGCTTGCAACTTGGTGATGGCGACGTCCCTCTCTGATTGGTATCTCAAGCAGTCAGCCTGGAGTGACCTCCTCATTTCCTCTTCCTTCAACTTGAGGGACCTCCTCATCTCCTCCATCTCCTCCTTCAACTCGGCCTGAGCCATCTCCGCAGCCTCGAGCCTCCCTGACAACTCCTCTACCCGCTCGAGATCCGCATTTCGAACCTCATCCACCGTTGCGATAGCTATGTTAATCCGTTCCCTGCAAGCGACCTCCATCTTCCGTAATTCCGCCCTACTGGCCTTCTCCATGGTCTCTTTCAGACACTTGGAGGCTTCCTCATGCTGGGAAATCTGGATGGCTTGGTCGGCGAGTTGCTTGGCCTGATCGGCAACCTTTAACCTCAACCGAATGTTAGCACTCCCGATCTCTTCCCCGGCCTTGACCAACTTAGCATGATGCTCCATTAACTTCTTGGTCTCTGCGGCCACCCGGTCGATATTAGCCTTGGCCTCATCCCCCATGGTGACTACCCGTGTAGTAAGTAAATCAAGATCTAAAGATTTGGCCTCGTCCAGCACTCTTACCATGGGGTTGCGGGGAAGTAGGTGCTCGCCCGTGGTCTCATCGAATGAAATGTCCCGAAAACTTGGGTCTAAATCAGGATGGCCGGCAAAAGGGTCACGAGGCACGGGGCGAGGCACATCGGGACGCCTTATATGAATGACAGTAGAACTTTTGGAAGGAGGAGGAGGGGGGCAGGGCTCCGTGCTCTCCTCCGTAGTATCACGAGGAGGCTGAGTAGGGGGAGACAGAGTAGGAAGCTGCGAAGCAGAAGAAGACTCAAATAAGGAACGGCTCCGCTTCCTTTTCTGAATGCCCTCTTCGATGACCCCAAGAAGAGGGCGGTACTTGACTACGTCCCCAGTGCGATCAGTAGAAGGTTTCGCGGAAGCTCTCCTCGACTTAAATTGTTCAAGGCGGTGTCGAACATCCGACGTTTTACCCGCCTGGCCTGCCCCTGGAATAAAGAACAAGTGTTACGAACATACAATAATCCGCAATTCAAAAAATGTGCTAAGTTAAAAAGAAAGAAAAGTGAGGAGACACATCTGTTATACAAACCCGGCGGAGGAGTGGGATACTGCAATAAGTCCTGGATCTCATTCCAGGACGGAAGTGAACCGTAAAAAATTTCTAAGTCCTTATCGAAAATAGAATCGGCAGAAGACAAAAGTTCACCTTGCATCGCCGGAATCACCCTAGCTGAGGAACCCTTAGAGGATGGGTCAGTGCCAGCCACAGCTTTGCCGGTTTCCTTTGCCTTCTCCGTTCCCTTCTCCGTTTCCGACTCTCCCTCCGACTCCCCGAAGGCCCGACGGAGAGCCTCATCCAGTTCGAGGTCTTGTTCAGAGGTTAGAGCAGCAACACCACTACCACCTTGACCTTCGCCATCTCCTCCACCCTCCGACCCTTCTCCAACTTCGC
This sequence comes from Allium cepa, assembly GCA_030765085.1. NCBI lineage: Eukaryota > Viridiplantae > Streptophyta > Magnoliopsida > Asparagales > Amaryllidaceae > Allium > Allium cepa. The sequence continues at coordinate 133,441,433 of CM060934.1, forward strand.
CTCCTTCCTCCTCTTCTACACCTTCCTCCTCCGGGACAATCGGGCAAGTACTTGGAGAAGGGCCATCGGACTTCCTCAGTTTCTTCCCCCCGACCACGGGACGCTCTGCGAAAGGCTCCCTCTTACCGCTCTTTACCTTATCCCCCTCCTTAGCTTTAGCAGCCTTCTCCTCAGCCGTGTCTCTTTGCTTAACCACGGACTGGTGCGGTAAGATCACATTATACTCCAAGAGGGTTGCGTTCCTGATCAAGAAAGAGGCCGACCGGTCCCGTGCCGGAATAGCCTTTAGTTCAGCAGCCATTCGCACTAAGGAATCGTCCTCCACGACTGCAATACCACCTGTCGCTAGCCAGAAATAGAAGCATGTCAGAAAAAACACTACAGTCAAAACACATGAAAAATATAAATGAAATCAATCTTACAGCCGGAAGTGAAAAGGCGGAAAGAAACAGCATCGTCCTTGACGAAGAACCACTCCTTCTTGAACATGGTGAACTTGGAATACAAGTCCAGAACTGGTTTGAAGGGTACGGCCGCCTCCAGACTAATATACGGAGACCCCTTCTTATAGCCTCTCAGGTTGTACAAGTATCGGATTTCCCGGTTAGAAGGAGGACGCCCGTACCTCCTCTGGAAGATGACAAAGAGGCTCACCAGGATAGCATATGAGTTAGGCTGAAGCTGGAAGGGAGCCACCTTCAAATATGTGGTGAAGCTTACTATCCAAGCGTTGATAGGGGGGATAGCGCCGCACATGCAATGGTATCTGCTAAAAGCGAAGTAGCCCTCGGGAGGATTATATGGCATCACTCCATCTCCCGGCAGCAGCATAAGAGCCCTATCTATCCCGAAGGAACGGGATATGACGTCAAGTTGCTCCTCCTTTAGGGAGCTAGGAAAGCAATCCGGGGGAGAGACCAAAAGTTCCTGTGGACCATATCCGTCCACTAGAGACCTCGGAATAGGTCGGTGTTGCCCGGATCCTGGTTGGACTGGGGGCAAGGAAGAAGAAGGCTCTCCTGTGCCTCTAGACTTCTTTCTATCCGATCGTGTTTCCGCTTTGCGAGACATTTATCTGCATACACAAAAGTAAAAAGCATGATGTTAGAACGACAGTATAAACAAACAAGCATACATAAGTCCGGAGTTCCACTCAAAGTCCAGACACAAAGTTCGTTCGGCACTGGAGGTTCAAGACCATTCGGCACTAGGGTCTTACGTTCATTCGGCAGTACAAGTTCATTCGGCACTGGGATCTGACTTCCATTCGACAATGGAATCTGAGGTTCATTCGGCAAAGCAAAGCTTCCGTGCCCATTCGGCATAAGCCCATCCGGTTATAGAGTTCATTCGGTAAAAGAGTATATACCTGGTTCGGCGAATATTTGATTCGGCAAATACTTGGTTCGGTGGGCTTTTGATTCGGCTTCCTCTTGTTCGGTAGAGAAAAACTAAGGGGGGTGTAGCCTCTATATATAGGCGAGCTCTGGAATACCGGACGAGAACCTACTGCCGGACCAACCCCATGCCGAACGAGAACCTATCACCGGACCAACAACAACCGGACCAACAACAACCGGACCAACAACAACCGGACCAACTATGTACCGAATGAAACCTTCCATACCAAACCAACCTCCAAACAAATAAGAATATATGCCTACTCGAAACCGAATGAAACTGTCTCTACCAGCAGAAGCCAGAAACAGGGGGCATGCAGGGCGCCTCACTCAGATAAGTCCCGAACTCCTGATCTTACTAATAAAATAAAGAATATGATAACAACGGATAAGTCGTGAATCTCTCACCAACGTGGGTTAATCATTTACACGTGTACGCGACCGCGAATGGTCCATAGGCACGCTCTGAATGGCTATTAACCCCGTCGCCATGAGAATTCACACTTTGACACCCCTGTTTTAAGCCCATCGGTTAGACGAATATTTGACTCTGATAATTAGAGAGTGGCTAAGCTACTTACACATGTACGGGATCGCGAACGATCCCTAGGCATGCTCTGAGCTGGCGATAAACCACCTTGAAAACGATCCGGGGAACCACTCGAACGTGGACCTGGCATCGATAACGAGCTCGAACGGTCATCATTTGAAATCACACTGAAGCTATAATTTCCTTTGCAGGACATCCGAAGGATATGGACACCCAGCTTATGTCGTTTTACAAATCACGCCCACTACAGGGAAACAAAGCGCGACACGTGCAAGCCCGTGCCCCACTTTGGGGGGCAAATGTTGGGCGGATTCTCGCCCAGTAGGCCACGAGACCGTGAAGCGTCATATCCCATGCACATTCGAAACCAACAGGCACAGTAGGCGTCATCTCCTTGCACTCAAGTGCTCATGTCCATTCGGTACCTCCTTGTACCAGGGTCCATTCGGCATCCATGAACCCATGTCCATTCGGCTCTCTCCTCTCATGTCCATTCGGCACCAGCTCAACGCCGGACCACACAATGCCGGTCCAATACTTCCACTCCACTACCGGATCAACCCCCTACCGAGCCAACCTCATTCGGTCCCCCACTCCATTCGGCATAGCCGGTCCAAGCCCCGCCGAATACCACCACCGGACCACACTATTGCCGAACCACCTTCTCATCACATCTCCACCGAACCAATGCAACATCTCCTGCTCCATACCGGTCCAACTTATGACCGGACCAACACATACCCTACTCAATACCGATCCACACCCTACCAGACCAACGCCACTCCAAATTCCATGCCGAATGAAGCTCCGCCGAACCAGAACGCTGCCAGGCCAGATTGCTCCAGCCCGGGCCCACCAACAGCTATATACCTCCAAGACCCCTTGCCCCCTACCTCATTCTATAAATAGAGGGGCAGGGGTACAACAATGGCAGACAAGTTTGAGAGCTCAAGCAAGGAAGGAACTTTCAAACTACTTTCATACACTTGTACACAACGCATTGTACTTGTAACCTGAAAGAAAGAAGATAATAACATATAAAGTGGACGTAGGCACATTCTGGCCGAACCACTATAAATCTGTGTGTCTTTTACATTTCAGCCCCTACTTTTCTCATATTTACATACTCATCTAAAATCATTGAAAATTACATATAATCAACTAAATAATACGACTTGGAGGTGTTTGTCCATTTTTTGTGCAAACAGTGCCCGAAACCCCTTCATTGCCGCTATTGCAAAGGTTCGCGTCATCATTTATCTACATGTCTCATACTTCAACGTAAGAGAAAGGAAATGCTAAATGTTGTGCAAGCCCATAGTAGCACTTCTCTTGGTTAAGGTATTTCTCATTCAGTCATTGATGACATTTGTTTTGTGATTATCTTATTCGAGTTCTTGTTGATATGGGTTCATCTCATTATTTCATATCAAAAGAACTTGTTGATTCTTTTTTAAAACATTTTGAGCTTGATGACTTCACTGAGAATTGCAAATCCGGTTAATAGTTCCGCAACACTCGATTTATTTTGTAAAGGTGTCAAGATTATTTTATGTGACTTCTGTGATCTTCGAGCCGATTTGCATGTTATGCATTACTTAGGCTTCGGAATAGATTTTTGTGAAAGGATTGGCTTAATCATTATGAAGCTATATCCTATGTCCCGAGTGGATTATCCATCTTCGACATTTTTAATCTGCTAAGCAGATTTCAATTTATCTAAATGATTTCAATTCCAATTTGGTGGCACTATTTTATTCTTTAAACCCACATGATGAGGATGAGGGAAATGTTATTTCTCTCATTCAAGTATTTTGTGAATTTCCCGGTATCTTTAAGCTTGTCTTAGGATTATCACCTAAGTAATCAATTGAGTGATGCTAAGGTCTTTTTAGCTCGATCTTGCCATCGGTTTTCATCAGTTACGAGTTGCGGAGGGTAGCATTTCACTTACCGCATTCCGCACTCGTTATGATTTTTATGAATGACTCGTGATGTCATTCGAGTTGTCCAGTTTATTTCATCCATCTTATGAATCGAGTATTCTACGAATGTTTCGATGAGACCATCCTTGTATTCATTGATTTTGGATGAAAACAACAATTTGAAAATTTTGCCAATCTTTTTCATAAGATATTAGCAAGTATAATCGGATTTTTGTTCTTAAAACGAGCAAAGAATATTCATAAAAATTTTAAGTGATTTTTATCATGTAGAAGACGATTTTGTGTTGTTTTGCCCATTGAGTGCTTTAAGAATTTTGGTCGATGCGCTTGATCAACGTTATCGATAGGAATCTCCTAAATGCTATAATGAGACAGTCAGACATAGTAAATTGACTTGGAATAAGTAAATTTTTCTAGAAATATTATTACAAAAGGTTAATTGTAATTTTGAAAGTCTTAGCTTTTTGGGGCAAGAGGATCAATTAAAAGAATTCTTTCCCGATACTCCTATTCTTCTGATTCTCGAAGGGAACCAAGACTTTATTGTTTACACTAATGCTAGTCGTGTTCGTTTGGGTGCCGTTCTCATGCTAAGGGAACGTGCTATCACTTATGCTTCTATACAATTAAAGCCTTCCGAGACTAGATATGCCACTCATGATTTAGAGCTCGCGACTATTGTTTTCGCCCTTCGGATTTGGCGTCATTATCTTTTGGGAGAGAAATTTGTTCTCTACACCAATCATAAATCTTTGAAGTATTTATTTTCTCAAATGGAACTTAATTTGCGTCAACAATGTTGGCTCGAGTTCCTTGCATCTTATGATCTTGATATTCTTTATACTTTCGGAAAGGGGAATCATGTTGCCGATGCCTTTAGCCAAAAGTAACAATCGGTTGTTTCAATGATGATACCCGAAAGGAATGATCTCGAGACTTTATCCTCTTGTGAGATTCGAGATCGTGAATCTGATTCATGTTCATCTCTTGTTCTATGTAGCCTTGAGGCTCATCTATCTCTTTTTGACCACATTCTTGATGCTCAAAAGCATGATCCCGAATTGGCTCATCTTTGCCAAAGTTATAGGGATAGAAATATTGACGGTCTAAAAGACTTTGAAATCGATGCTCGTGGCGGCATTCGAAAATTTGGTAGACTTATTGTGCCAAATATTAGTAATTTTCATAAAGACATTTTAGAAGATTCTCATCGTTCTAAATTTACCATTCATCCCGGTAGTAGTAGAATATACGCGGATATGAAGCGACTTTATTATTGGGATGGAATGAAATCTAATATCGCTAATTTTATTAAGTGTTGCGTGACTTGCCAACTCGTTAAGGCCGAATATCAAAGGCCTGGTAGGTTATTGCAACCTTTGGACATTCCAGTTTGGAAGTAGGATCAAGTCTCCGTGGATTTTATTGACGGACTTCCCCATTCTCGTTCGGGCCGTGACAGTTTATGGGTGATTGTGGATAGACTTACAAAATCTACCCATTTTATTCTCGTTCGGTCTAATTGTACCGTACCTTTTTTGGCCAAACTCTATGTTAGAGAAAATTTTAAATTGCATTGAATTCCTACTTCTATTGTTAGCAATCGTGATCCATTGTTTACTAGTGGGTTTTGGAAGAGTCTTCAAAAAGCTTTGGGAACGAAGCTTAATTTTAGCACCGCTTATCATCCTCGGTCCAATGGACAAACCGAGCGTGTGAATCAAACTCTTGAAGATCTTCTTCGTGCATGTGTTCTTGATTTTGGTGGATGTTGGGAAGATCATATTTCTCTTGTTGAGTTTTCCTATAATAATAGCTTCCAATCTTGTATTGGTATGGCACCTTTCGAGGCACTTTATGGAAGGCCATGGCGATCTCCTTCTTGTTGGCTTGAGGCCGGTGAGAAGCTGGTTGTAGGTCCAGATTTTATTCGTGATTCCACAGAAAAGATTGACCTTATTCATCATTGTGATAACCCGAATTTTGGGCGTCTGTTAATTGAAAATTAACAGATGAAGATTTAAAATATAAAATAAAGATCTAAATAAATATTTATATCAATAATTTTCCTAACTAAAGTATTAAAGTTTGATAATATTAGTTTAATAATTTTCTTTTAATTATATAGTTGGACAAATTTATTTTTCGAAAATTAATAAAAGTGATTTTTCTAATCGTAATATAATATATAGGTATGTATATACATTGAATTGGAAATTATATTTTTATTGATTTTTAAGATTTATTTAAAGTTGAATTCTATATTCAACACTAAAATAGTTTCTATAAGGTATAAAGTAAGATTTGATAAAGGTGTATATATAATAAAATTTCTTTAAAGGTTATACTAAAATGAGGATAGTCTGTAAAAATATAAGGTTAAAAAAAACATGTATGCTTAAATATATTATATTGATTTAAGAAATTAATAAATGCATAAGACTTGGGTAAAATAAGATTTAATTAAGAATATTATATAAATACATACATAAATATATTAGGTACACTTTAATTACAAATATAAATGAATTCACTATGCATTTTAACAAATGCAAATACTTATAAGCATTTAATTCTTGCATTCATACATTTGTAAGAAGATAAGCATTTACATTGACAATTGTAAGATTTGTAACTACAAGTGGAATTTGTTCAATTTCTTTTCTTTAAGAAATATAATTAGCATATTAGAAGGAAGGCTAAAATAAAAAAAATGAATGAGAGAAAACTCCACTTTGTTAAACCATCCTTCCAAAGCCAGAATCAAATCTGAAACCATTCTTAAATCAAAGTTTCAATAAGCATGAAAACCCTCAAACTGTAATTTCCTCAAGCATGCAACCTTGAAGAACAACATCAAGCAACTGATCATGATCTTCAACCTAGCAGCAGTTTCAAACTAGAAATTTCAAAAACTTAAAACAGTAAACAAACAAAAACAAATCGAAGGAAAATTCAGACTCGATTAAGCAAGATTGCAGCAACTAAGTCACAGATCAAGGTAATTTTTCCAGTCTTCAAGTTTAAAGGGGTTTCAGGCATTTGCAAGTTTCTGTTCAGGACAATTCTATGTTCAACTATATCTAAAGTGAGTAAACATCACCCTTCAATGTTTGATCTGATGCCTTGTTTTTTTAGTAAAGTATGAATATAGGTTGCATGTATAAACTCATATGTTAGTGAGTATTAAGTAAAAGATCTGTTTTTATATAAACACATATGTCTCTGTCATACTGTATCTTTCAAGCTTTGTTCAAAAATATTATAACAGAAGGTAAACAAAACCACATCTGGTTTTAATTTAGTATATGTGATTACTTTGTGGAGCAAGGATGTGGTAGTAGTTTAAACCTGCATGTTATAAATACAAAGTAAAAAGTGTGTGCATGTTTGAATATAACTAGGCACCCATGTTCCCAGGTTTCAGATTTTAGAAATCTAGTGATATTCGATACTCCTTAACAAATCTATTGTAAGAATTGATATTTAGTTGAGTTGTGATCTTTTAAAAATCGAAACTAAGTTTTTTTAAATACATTTAAACAAAATTTTGTTGGAATTTTATCTGGAAATTATGCAAGAAAGTGGAAATCGGGAAATATGTTAAAATTAAATATCATGATTTTGTTTATTCAGGCAAATCATTTGAATCATATTTGGAAATGAGGATTTATAAAATAAAGATCACAACTTATAGTATGGTTTTGGGCAAGGAAATTGGGATTAACCGGATTTTGGGTTTTCGGTCTTTTCGGGTGATCGGGGGACTCGGAATGGTTGGAATTGCCGCCGGTGGTAGCTAGTAGATTGGCGAATGTGGGAAAAATGGAAGTTGAATTTATTAACCACCGTAGCGGTGGTTCTTGATTGGAGTAGGGTTTTGGGCACTATTTTGGATGAGGCTAAAATGGGTCTGCTATATTAACTCTTGGGCTTGGAACATGATCCGTTGTGGCGTAGGAGAAGCACAGTGGGTAGGCGAAGCTTAAGGCGAAGGGTTGTGATTTCTGGTGGCCGGATTGGGGGTGTCGAGGCGGTTATATGTCGGTTGTTTTGTTTGATGGGCTCGAATATAACGATTTTCGATTTAGTGATTGTTATGAGAATTTGATAGTCGAGGTTGATTAAGGAGTGCAACGGTGACTTGCCGGAGGTGAGATGTGTGGCCGGAGCTCCGCCGTGGACGGGTGCATATGCACCAGATTGACTGTGTATTTGAATTGGGTTGTGATGTTGGGATTTTTTTTTATCTCGATATGACTTGGGAAGAAGAAGGATTTGATACGAGTAGCTTTACAGCTGGCTCGCGTTGCCTATCGAGTAGGTCTTGGGAAACTGTTGTGGTTGATTGTTGTTAATCAATCAGGTTTCAAGTTTATTAAAATGTGAAGTTTCAAGGGAAATTTTAAAACTAAAATCTGAGATAAGATGCAACAGTTTAAAGCAAGTTTTCAAAATTTCAAATGTTTTGGAATTATTTGTTTAAGTGATTATATAGTAGTTATTACTACATGTTTTCTTTAGATAATTTAAATAATGAAACTGAATATGTATAAACTATTTAATAAGGATGGTAAATTAATTTATGTAATCAGTTAAGAGAAAAGTTAATAAATATAATTATTAAGATAATTAGTAAATTAGCTTGTGTAATCAATTTAAGGGATTGATTTGTTAATTATGGCAAACAAATTAAAAGATGATAAATTTATTAAGGATCAATTACTTAACGATAATGATTAGATGTCATTAGTTAATGTGGGTAATTGATGGGAAATTACTAAATGAGATTTGATAAATAATTACTTAATGTAAGTAATAAAAAAAATTAATTTGTTAAAGATTAAATAATTAAATTTGTAATTAAAGGTTGAATTAATAACTAATTAAAGGGAAATTAATTGAGGATAATTAATCAATAAAACAAACACTTAATAAAATTGATAAATGAGTATGGAAGTAATTTAAGGATAATTGTTTAATGTCATTTATTAAGGAAGGAAATAAATGGAGGTTTTTAAATGTGATTATTTAATGATAACTACTTAATATAAGTAATCGAGAAGTAATTATTTAGTGTAATTAGAAAGTATGACTTAATTAAGTAAATTAATTAAAGGGTTAGTTAATTATCTTATGTGATTAATTAAGGGGTAATTAATCAATGTAAGTAAGTATAGGATAATTAATCAAAGTAGTTAATTAAGGATCAGGGAAATAAATTTTTGTTAATTGATTTAAGAGATTAATTCAAAGATAATTAATGAAAATGGTTAGGATAATTAATCTGTGTGATAATTAAAGATTAATTACTTAATGTAACTAAATGTTAATTGGTCAAGGATGATTAATTGAGATTTATGAATTAAGGAATGGTTGATTAATTGGGATTGTGATTAATTAATGTTAAATGGGCAGGATTAAGGGTAATTGGTGTAATTAATTTAATTTGTTTAAATTAATTAGAATGGTATGACTAATGCATCTTGCTTATGAATGATTGAATAATATTGAATGCCGGGAATTTGTGGATATCTCTGATATATGATTTGTGATGCTATGGGATACGAGATGATAGGTTTAAAAGTTGATAATGTGGTTATCTATCGATGATGAATTGTTGTATAAGGGGTGACATCCAATTTTAAGTTAAATAGTATCCACTTGAATGACATGGTTAAAAGGGAACTGAATTCGAAGAGACCGGAGTCGGGTATTAGTTAATACCCGAAACCACTTCGATTCTTTATAGATTGATATGTGAAATAAGTGATGTCTATAACAACTTGTGAAGTTGTAAATTGATATAAGTTACCTCGGGTTTATATAAATTGTATGCTTTGGTATTCCTTGTTAGATGAGTTTACTCACGCTGGTTTCCAGCCTGACCCGGGTGTTACTTTGATGTAATGCTAGGGTCAGACCGAGTATTACGGATTTGCAGGTAAGGACGTTCTGGAGCTCAGGAGGAGAGCTGAAGGACAGGAACATATAGAGTGTTTATCCGCTGTGATATATATTGTTATTTATCTAGGACATGTTGTTTAAAACTGTCCAGTGTTGTGAAATTGTTGTAACTCTGATGTAAAAATGTAAATGTACCGATACAGTTCTTCTTTATAAACTGTTATTCTATTTGCTATTATATTTTATCCGCTGCGAATGTGAGATTGAGTTTGAGTTTTCTGTTTCTTATTCTATCTCTTTCTCTTTCTTCTTTTATGAATACAGGTTGCATGTATAAACTCATATGTTAGTGAGTATTAAGTAAAAGATCTGTTTACATATAAACACATATGTCTCTGTCATACTGTATCTTTCAAGCTTTGTTCAAAAATATTATAACAGAAGGTAAACAAAACCACATCTGGTTTTAATTTAGTATATATGATTACTTTGTGGAGCAAGGATGTGGTAGTAGTTTAAACCTGCATGTTATAAATACAAAGTAAAAAGTGTGTGCATGTTTGAATATAACTACGCACCCCTGCTCCCAGGTTTCAGATTTTAGAAATCTAGTGATATTCAATACTCCTTAACAAATCTATTATAAGAATTGATATTTAGTTGAGTTGTGATGTTTTAAAAATCTAAACTAAGTTTTTTTAAATACATTTAAACAAAATTTTGTTGGAATTTTATCTGGAAATTATGCAAGAAAGTGGAAATCGGGAAATATGTTAAAATTAAATATCATGATTTTGCCGATTCAGGCAAATCATTTGAATCGTATTTGGAAATGAGGATTTATAAAAGAAAGATCACAACTTATAGTATGGTTTTGGGCAAGGAAATTGGGATTAACCGGATTTTGGGTTTTCGGTCTTTTCGGGAGATCGGGGGACTCGGAATGGTTGGAATCGCCGCCGGTGGTAGCTAGTAGATTGGCGAATGTGGGAAAAATGGAAGTTGAATTTATTAACCACCGTAGCGGTGTTTCTTGATTGGAGTAGGGTTTTGGGCACTATTTTGGATGAGGCTAAAATGGGTCTGCTATGTTAACTCTGGGGCTTGGAACATGATCGGTTGTGGCGTGGAGAAGCACAGTGGGTAGGCGAAGCTTAGGGCGAAGGGTTGTGATTTATGGTGGCCGGATTGGGGGTGTCGAGGCGATTATAGGTCGGTTGTTTTGTTTGATGGGCTCGAATATAACGATTTTCGATTTAGTGATTGTTATGAGAATTTGATGGTCGGGGTTGATTAAGGAGCGCAACGGTGACTTGCCGGAGGTGAGATATGTGGTCGGAGCTCCGCCGTGGACTGATGCATGTGCACCAGATTGACTGTGTATTTGAGTTGGGTAGTGATGTTGGGATTTTTTTTATCTCGATATGACTCGGGAAGAAGAAGGATTTGATACGAGTAGCTTTACAGCTGGCTCGCGTTGCCTATCGAGTACGTCTTGGGAAACTGTTGTGGTTGATTGTTGTTAATCAATCAGGTTTCAAGTTTATTAAAATGTGAAGTTTCAAGGGAAATTTTAAAACCAAAATCTGAAATAAGCTGCAACAGTTTAAAGCAAGTTTTCAAAATTTCAAATGTTTTGGAATTATTTGTTTAAGTGATTATATTGTAGTTAATTACTACATGTTTTCTTTAGATAATTTAAATGATGAAACTGAATATGTATAAACTATTTAATAAGGATGGTAAATTAATTTATGTAATCAGTTAAGAGAAAAGATAATAAATATAATTATTAAGATAATTAGTAAATTAGCTTGTGTAATCAATTTAAGGGATTGATTTGTTAATTATGGCAAATAAATTAAAAGATGATAAATTTATTAAGGATCAATTACTTAACGATAATGATTAGATGTCATTAGTTAATGTGGGTAATTGATGGGCAATTACTAAATGAGATTTGATAAATAATTACTTAATGTAAGTAATAAAAAAATTAATTTGTTAAAGATTAAATAATTAAATTTGTAATTAAAGGTTGAATTAATAACTAATTAAAGGGAAATTAATTGAGGATAATTAATCAATAAAACAAGCACTTAATAAAATTGATAAATGTGTATGGAAGTAATTTAAGGATAATTGTTTAATGTCATTTATTAAGGAAGGAAATAAATGGAGATTTCTAAATGTTATTATTTAATGATAACTACTTAATATAAGTAATCGAGAAGTAATTATTTAGTGTAATTAGAAAGTATGACTTAATTAAGTAAATTAATTAAAGGGCTAGTTAATTATCTTATGTGATTAATTAAGGGGTAATTAATCAATGTAAGTAAGTATAGTATAATTAATCAGAGTAGTTAATTAAGGATCAGGGAAATAAATTTTTGTTAATTGATTTAAGAGATTAATTCAAAGATAATTAATGAAAAGGGTTAGGCTAATTAATCTGTGTGATAATTAAAGATTAATTACTTAATGTAACTAAATGTTAATTGGTCAAGGATGATTAATTGAGATTTATGAATTAAGGAATGGTTGATTAATTGGGATTGTGATTAATTAATGTTAAATGGGCAGGATTAAGGGTAATTGGTGTAATTAATTTAATTTGTTTAAATTAATTAGAATGGTATGACTAATGCATCTTGCTTATGAATGATTGAATAATATTGAATGCCGGGAATTTGTGGATATCTCTGATATATGATTTGTGATGCTATGGGATACGAGATGATAGGTTTAAAAGTTGATAATGTGGTTATCTATCGATGATGAATTGTTGTATAAGGGGTGACATCCAATTTTAAGTTAAATAGTATCCACTTGAATGACATGGTTAAAAGGGAACTGAATTCGAAGAGACCGGAGTCGGGTATTAGTTAATACCCGAAACCACTTCGATTCTTTATAGATTGATATGTGAAATAAGTGATGTCTATAACAACTTGTGAAGTTGTAAATTGATATAAGTTACCTCGGGTTTATTTAAATTGTATGCTTTGGTATTCCTTGTTAGATGAGTTTACTCACGCTGGTTTCCAGCCTGACCCGGGTGTTACTTTGATGTAATGCTAGGGTCAGACCGAGTATTACGGATTTGCAGGTAAGGACGTTCTGGAGCTCAGGAGGAGAGCTGAAGGACAGGAACATATAGAGTGTTTATCCGCTGTGATATATATTGTTATTTATCTAGGACATGTTGTTTAAAACTGTCCAGTGTTGTGAAATTGTTGTAACTCTGATGTAAAAATGTAAATGTACCGATACAGTTCTTCTTTATAAACTGTTATTCTATTTGCTATTATATTTTATCCGCTGCGAATGTGAGATTGAGTTTGAGTTTTCTGTTTCTTATTCTATCTCTTTCTCTTTCTTCTTTTATGAATACAGGTTGCATGTATAAACTCATATGTTAGTGAGTATTAAGTAAAAGATCTGTTTACATATAAACACATATGTCTCTGTCATACTGTATCTTTCAAGCTTTGTTCAAAAATATTATAACAGAAGGTAAACAAAACCACATCTGGTTTTAATTTAGTATATATGATTACTTTGTGGAGCAAGGATGTGGTAGTAGTTTAAACCTGCATGTTATAAATACAAAGTAAAAAGTGTGTGCATGTTTGAATATAACTACGCACCCTTGCTCCCAGGTTTCAGATTTTAGAAATCTAGTGATATTCAATACTCCTTAACAAATCTATTATAAGAATTGATATTTAGTTGAGTTGTGATGTTTTAAAAACCTAAACTAAGTTTTTTTAAATACATTTAAACAAAATTTTGTTGGAATTTTATCTGGAAATTATGCAAGAAAGTGGAAATCGGGAAATATGTTAAAATTAAATATCATGATTTTGCCGATTCAGGCAAATCATTTGAATCGTATTTGGAAATGAGGATTTATAAAAGAAAGATCACAACTTATAGTATGGTTTTGGGCAAGGAAATTGGGATTAACCGGATTTTGGGTTTTCGGTCTTTTCGGGAGATCGGGGGACTCGGAATGGTTGGAATCGCCGCCGGTGGTAGCTAGTAGATTGGCGAATGTGGGAAAAATGGAAGTTGAATTTATTAACCACCGTAGCGGTGGTTCTTGATTGGAGTAGGGTTTTGGGCACTATTTTGGATGAGGCTAAAATGGGTCTGCTATGTTAACTCTGGGGCTTGGAACATGATCGGTTGTGGCATGGAGAAGCACAGTGGGTAGGCGAAGCTTAGGGCGAAGGGTTGTGATTTATGGTGGCCGGATTGGGGGTGTCGAGGCGATTATAGGTCGGTTGTTTTGTTTGATGGGCTCGAATATAACGATTTTCGATTTAGTGATTGTTATGAGAATTTGATGGTCGGGGTTGATTAAGGAGCGCAACGGTGACTTGCCGGAGGTGAGATGTGTGGTCGGAGCTCCGCCGTGGACTGATGCATGTGCACCAGATTGACTGTGTATTTGAGTTGGGTAGTGATGTTGGGATTTTTTTATCTCGATATGACTCGGGAAGAAGAAGGATTTGATACGAGTAGCTTTACAGCTGGCTCGCGTTGCCTATCGAGTACGTCTTGGGAAACTGTTGTGGTTGATTGTTGTTAATCAATCAGGTTTCAAGTTTATTAAAATGTGAAGTTTCAAGGGAAATTTTAAAACCAAAATCTGAAATAAGCTGCAACAGTTTAAAGCAAGTTTTCAAAATTTCAAATGTTTTGGAATTATTTGTTTAAGTGATTATATTGTAGTTAATTACTACATGTTTTCTTTAGATAATTTAAATGATGAAACTGAATATGTATAAACTATTTAATAAGGATGGTAAATTAATTTATGTAATCAGTTAAGAGAAAAGATAATAAATATAATTATTAAGATAATTAGTAAATTAGCTTGTGTAATCAATTTAAGGGATTGATTTGTTAATTATGGCAAATAAATTAAAAGATGATAAATTTATTAAGGATCAATTACTTAACGATAATGATTAGATGTCATTAGTTAATGTGGGTAATTGATGGGCAATTACTAAATGAGATTTGATAAATAATTACTTAATGTAAGTAATAAAAAAATTAATTTGTTAAAGATTAAATAATTAAATTTGTAATTAAAGGTTGAATTAATAACTAATTAAAGGGAAATTAATTGAGGATAATTAATCAATAAAACAAGCACTTAATAAAATTGATAAATGAGTATGGAAGTAATTTAAGGATAATTGTTTAATGTCATTTATTAAGGAAGGAAATAAATGGAGATTTCTAAATGTTATTATTTAATGATAACTACTTAATATAAGTAATCGAGAAGTAATTATTTAGTGTAATTAGAAAGTATGACTTAATTAAGTAAATTAATTAAAGGGCTAGTTAATTATCTTATGTGATTAATTAAGGGGTAATTAATCAATGTAAGTAAGTATAGTATAATTAATCAGAGTAGTTAATTAAGGATCAGGGAAATAAATTTTTGTTAATTGATTTAAGAGATTAATTCAAAGATAATTAATGAAAAGGGTTAGGCTAATTAATCTGTGTGATAATTAAAGATTAATTACTTAATGTAACTAAATGTTAATTGGTCAAGGATGATTAATTGAGATTTATGAATTAAGGAATGGTTGATTAATTGGGATTGTGATTAATTAATGTTAAATGGGCAGGATTAAGGGTAATTGGTGTAATTAATTTAATTTGTTTAAATTAATTAGAATGGTATGACTAATGCATCTTGCTTATGAATGATTGAATAATATTGAATGCCGGGAATTTGTGGATATCTCTGATATATGATTTGTGATGCTATGGGATACGAGATGATAGGTTTAAAAGTTGATAATGTGGTTATCTATCGATGATGAATTGTTGTATAAGGGGTGACATCCAATTTTAAGTTAAATAGTATCCACTTGAATGACATGGTTAAAAGGGAACTGAATTCGAAGAGACCGGAGTCGGGTATTAGTTAATACCCGAAACCACTTCGATTCTTTATAGATTGATATGTGAAATAAGTGATGTCTATAACAACTTGTGAAGTTGTAAATTGATATAAGTTACCTCGGGTTTATTTAAATTGTATGCTTTGGTATTCCTTGTTAGATGAGTTTACTCACGCTGGTTTCCAGCCTGACCCGGGTGTTACTTTGATGTAATGCTAGGGTCAGACCGAGTATTACGGATTTGCAGGTAAGGACGTTCTGGAGCTCAGGAGGAGAGCTGAAGGACAGGAACATATAGAGTGTTTATCCGCTGTGATATATATTGTTATTTATCTAGGACATGTTGTTTAAAACTGTCCAGTGTTGTGAAATTGTTGTAACTCTGATGTAAAAATGTAAATGTACCGATACAGTTCTTCTTTATAAACTGTTATTCTATTTGCTATTATATTTTATCCGCTGCGAATGTGAGATTGAGTTTGAGTTTTCTGTTTCTTATTCTATCTCTTTCTCTTTCTTCTTTTATGAATACAGGTTGCATGTATAAACTCATATGTTAGTGAGTATTAAGTAAAAGATCTGTTTACATATAAACACATATGTCTCTGTCATACTGTATCTTTCAAGCTTTGTTCAAAAATATTATAACAGAAGGTAAACAAAACCACATCTGGTTTTAATTTAGTATATATGATTACTTTGTGGAGCAAGGATGTGGTAGTAGTTTAAACCTGCATGTTATAAATACAAAGTAAAAAGTGTGTGCATGTTTAAATATAACTACGCACCCCAGCTCCCAGGTTTCAGATTTTAGAAATCTAGTGATATTCAATACTCCTTAACAAATCTATTATAAGAATTGATATTTAGTTGAGTTGTGATGTTTTAAAAATCTAAACTAAGTTTTTTTAAATACATTTAAACAAAATTTTGTTGGAATTTTATCTGGAAATTATGCAAGAAAGTGGAAATCGGGAAATATGTTAAAATTAAATATCATGATTTTGCCGATTCAGGCAAATCATTTGAATCGTATTTGGAAATGAGGATTTATAAAAGAAAGATCACAACTTATAGTATGGTTTTGGGCAAGGAAATTGGGATTAACCGGATTTTGGGTTTTCGGTCTTTTCGGGAGATCGGGGGACTCGGAATGGTTGGAATCGCCGCCGGTGGTAGCTAGTAGATTGGCGAATGTGGGAAAAATGGAAGTTGAATTTATTAACCACCGTAGCGGTGGTTCTTGATTGGAGTAGGGTTTTGGGCACTATTTTGGATGAGGCTAAAATGGGTCTGCTATGTTAACTCTGGGGCTTGGAACATGATCGGTTGTGGCGTGGAGAAGCACAGTGGGTAGGCGAAGCTTAGGGCGAAGGGTTGTGATTTATGGTGGCCGGATTGGGGGTGTCGAGGCGATTATAGGTCGGTTGTTTTGTTTGATGGGCTCGAATATAACGATTTTCGATTTAGTGATTGTTATGAGAATTTGATGGTCGGGGTTGATTAAGGAGCGCAACGGTGACTTGCCGGAGGTGAGATGTGTGGTCGGAGCTCCGCCGTGGACTGATGCATGTGCACCAGATTGACTGTGTATTTGAGTTGGGTAGTGATGTTGGGATTTTTTTTATCTCGATATGACTCGGGAAGAAGAAGGATTTGATACGAGTAGCTTTACAGCTGGCTCGCGTTGCCTATCGAGTACGTCTTGGGAAACTGTTGTGGTTGATTGTTGTTAATCAATCAGGTTTCAAGTTTATTAAAATGTGAAGTTTCAAGGGAAATTTTAAAACCAAAATCTGAAATAAGCTGCAACAGTTTAAAGCAAGTTTTCAAAATTTCAAATGTTTTGGAATTATTTGTTTAAGTGATTATATTGTAGTTAATTACTACATGTTTTCTTTAGATAATTTAAATGATGAAACTGAATATGTATAAACTATTTAATAAGGATGGTAAATTAATTTATGTAATCAGTTAAGAGAAAAGATAATAAATATAATTATTAAGATAATTAGTAAATTAGCTTGTGTAATCAATTTAAGGGATTGATTTGTTAATTATGGCAAATAAATTAAAAGATGATAAATTTATTAAGGATCAATTACTTAACGATAATGATTAGATGTCATTAGTTAATGTGGGTAATTGATGGGCAATTACTAAATGAGATTTGATAAATAATTACTTAATGTAAGTAATAAAAAAATTAATTTGTTAAAGATTAAATAATTAAATTTGTAATTAAAGGTTGAATTAATAACTAATTAAAGGGAAATTAATTGAGGATAATTAATCAATAAAACAAGCACTTAATAAAATTGATAAATGAGTATGGAAGTAATTTAAGGATAATTGTTTAATGTCATTTATTAAGGAAGGAAATAAATGGAGATTTCTAAATGTTATTATTTAATGATAACTACTTAATATAAGTAATCGAGAAGTAATTATTTAGTGTAATTAGAAAGTATGACTTAATTAAGTAAATTAATTAAAGGGCTAGTTAATTATCTTATGTGATTAATTAAGGGGTAATTAATCAATGTAAGTAAGTATAGTATAATTAATCAGAGTAGTTAATTAAGGATCAGGGAAATAAATTTTTGTTAATTGATTTAAGAGATTAATTCTAAGATAATTAATGAAAAGGGTTAGGCTAATTAATCTGTGTGATAATTAAAGATTAATTACTTAATGTAACTAAATGTTAATTGGTCAAGGATGATTAATTGAGATTTATGAATTAAGGAATGGTTGATTAATTGGGATTGTGATTAATTAATGTTAAATGGGCAGGATTAAGGGTAATTGGTGTAATTAATTTAATTTGTTTAATTTAATTAGAATGGTATGACTAATGCATCTTGCTTATGAATGATTGAATAATATTGAATGCCGGGAATTTGTGGATATCTCTGATATATGATTCGTGATGCTATGGGATACGAGATGATAGGTTTAAAAGTTGATAATGTGGTTATCTATCGATGATGAATTGCAGTATAAGGGGTGACATCCTATTTGAAGTTAAATAGTATCCACTTGAATGACATGGTTAAAAGGGAACTGAATTCGAAGCGACCGGAGTCGGGTATTAGTTAATACCCGAAACCACTTCGATTCTTTATAGATTGATATGTGAAATAAGTGATGTCTATAACAACTTGTGAAGTTGTAAATTGATATAAGTTACCTCGGGTTTATATAAGTTGTATGCTTTGATATTCCTTGTTAGATGAGTTTACTCACGCTGGTTTCCAGCCTGACCCGGGTGTTACTTTGATGTAATGCTAGGGTCAGACCGAGTATTACGGATTTGCAGGTAAGGACGTTCTGGAGCTCAGGAGGAGAGCTGAAGGACAGGAACATATAGAGTGTTTATCCGCTGTGATATATATTGTTATTTATCTAGGACATGTTGTTTAAAACTGTCCAGTGTTGTGAAATTGTTGTAACTCTGATGTAAAAATGTAAATGTACCGATACAGTTCTTCTTTATAAACTGTTATTCTATTTGCTATTATATTTTATCCGCTGCGAATGTGAGATTGAGTTTGAGTTTTCTGTTTCTTATTCTATCTCTTTCTCTTTCTTCTTTTATGAATACAGGTTGCATGTATAAACTCATATGTTAGTGAGTATTAAGTAAAAGATCTGTTTACATATAAACACATATGTCTCTGTCATACTGTATCTTTCAAGCTTTGTTCAAAAATATTATAACAGAAGGTAAACAAAACCACATCTGGTTTTAATTTAGTATATATGATTACTTTGTGGAGCAAGGATGTGGTAGTAGTTTAAACCTGCATGTTATAAATACAAAGTAAAAAGTGTGTGCATGTTTGAATATAACTACGCACCCCTGCTCCCAGGTTTCAGATTTTAGAAATCTAGTGATATTCAATACTCCTTAACAAATCTATTATAAGAATTGATATTTAGTTGAGTTGTGATGTTTTAAAAATCTAAACTAAGTTTTTTTAAATACATTTAAACAAAATTTTGTTGGAATTTTATCTGGAAATTATGCAAGAAAGTGGAAATCGGGAAAAATGTCAAAATTAAATATCATGATTTTGCCGATTCAGGCAAATCATTTGAATCGTATTTGGAAATGAGGATTTATAAAAGAAAGATCACAACTTATAGTATGGTTTTGGGCAAGGAAATTGGGATTAACCGGATTTTGGGTTTTGGGTCTTTTCGGGAGATCGGGGGACTCAGAATGGTTGGAATCGCCGCCGGTGGTAGCTAGTAGATTGGCGAATGTGGGAAAAATGGAAGTTGAATTTATTAACCACCGTAGCGGTGGTTCTTGATTGGAGTAGGGTTTTGGGCACTATTTTGGATGAGGCTAAAATGGGTCTGCTATGTTAACTCTGGGGCTTGGAACATAATCGGTTGTGGCGTAGGAGAAGCACAGTGGGTAGGCGAAGCTTAGGGCGAAGGATTTTGATTTCTGGTGGCCGGATTGGGGATGTCGAGGCGGTTATAGGTCGGTTGTTTTGTTTGATGGGCTCGAATATAACGATTTTCGATTTAGTGATTGTTATGAGAATTTGATGGTCGGGGTTGATTAAGGAGTGCAACGGTGACTTGCCGGAGGTGAGATGTGTGGCCGGAGCTCCGCCGTGGACGGGTGCATGTGCACCAGATTGACTGTGTATTTGAGTTGGGTTGTGATGTTGGGATTTTTTTTATCTTGATATGACTCGGGAAGAAGAAGGATTTGATACGCGTAGCTTTACAGCTGGCTCGCGTTGCCTATCGAGTAGGTCTTGGGAAACTGTTGTGGTTGATTGTTGTTAATCAATCAGGTTTCAAGTTTATTAAAATGTGAAGTTTCAAGGGAAATTTTAAAACCAAAATCTGAAATAAGCTGCAACAGTTTAAAGCAAGTTTTCAAAATTTCAAATGTTTTGGAATTATTTGTTTAAGTGATTATATAGTAGTTAATTACTACATGTTTTCTTTAGATAATTTAAATGATGAAACTGAATATATTTAATAAGGATGGTAAATTAATTTATGTAATCAGTTAAGAGAAAAGTTAATAAATATAATTATTAAGATAATTAGTAAATTAGCTTGTGTAATCAATTTAAGGGATTGATTTGTTAATTATGGCAAATAAATTAAAAGATGATAAATTTATTAAGGATCAATTACTTAACGATAATGATTAGATGTCATTTGTTAATGTGGATAATTGATGGGCAATTACTAAATGAGATTTGATAAATAATTACTTAATGTAAGTAATAAAAAAAATTAATTTTTTAAAGATTAAATAATTAAATTTGTAATTAAAGGTTGAATTAATAACTAATTAAAGGGAAATTAATTGAGGATAACTAATCAATAAAACAAGCACTTAATAAAATTGATAAATGAGTATGGAAGTAATTTAAGGATAATTGTTTAATGTCATTTATTAAGGAAGGAAATAAATGGAGATTTCTAAATGTGATTATTTAATGATAACTACTTAATATAAGTAATCGAGAAGTAATTATTTAGTGTAATTAGAAAGTATGACTTAATTAAGTAAATTAATTAAAGGGCTAGTTAATTATCTTATGTGATTAATTAAGGGGTAATTAATCAATGCAAGTAAGTATAGGATAATTAATCAGAGTAGTTAATTAAGGATCAGGGAAATAAATTTTTGTTAATTGATTTAAGAGATTAATTCAAAGATAATTAATGAAAATGGTTAGGCTAATTAATCTGTGTGATAACTAAAGATTAATTACTTAATGTAACTAAATGTTAATTGGTCAAGGATGATTAATTGAGATATATGAATTAAGGAATGGTTGATTAATTGGGATTGTGATTAATTAATGTTAAATAGGCAGGATTAAGGGTAATTGGTGTAATTAATTTAATTTTTTTAAATTAATTAGAATGGTATGACTAATGCATCTTGCTTATGAATGATTGAATAATATTGAATGCCGGGAATTTGTGGATATCTCCGATATATGATTTGTGATGCTATGGGATACGAGATGATAGGTTTAAAAGTTGATAATGTGGTTATCTATCGATGATGAATTGCAGTATAAGGGGTGACATCCTATTTGAAGTTAAATAGTATCCACTTGAATGACATGGTTAAAAGGGAACTGAATTCGAAGAGACCGGAGTCGGGTATTAGTTAATACCCGAAACCACTTCGATTCTTTATAGATTGATATGTGAAATAAGTGATGTCTATAACAACTTTTGAAGTTGTAAATTGATATAAGTTACCTCGGGTTTATAT
Organism: Allium cepa; assembly: GCA_030765085.1. Taxonomy (NCBI): domain Eukaryota; kingdom Viridiplantae; phylum Streptophyta; class Magnoliopsida; order Asparagales; family Amaryllidaceae; genus Allium; species Allium cepa. The sequence continues at coordinate 133,463,449 of CM060934.1, forward strand.
AAGTTGTATGATTTGGTATTCCTTGTTAGATGAGTTTACTCACGCTGGTTTCCAGCCTTACCCTGGTGTTACTTTGATGTAATGCTCGGGTCAGACCGAGTATTACAGATTTGCAGGTAAGGACGTTCTGAAGCTCAGGAGGAGAGCTGAAGGACAGGAACGTATAGAGTGTTTATCCGCTGTGATATATATTGTTATTTATCTAGGACATGTTGTTTAAAACTGTCCAATGTTGTGAAATTGTTGTAACTCTGATGAAAAAGTGTAAATGTACCGATACAGTTCTTCTTTATAAACTGTTATTCTATTTGCTATTATATTTTATCCGCTGCGAATGTGAGATTGAGTTTGAGTTTTCTGTTTCTTCTTCTTTCTCTTTCTTCTTTTATGAATATAGGTTGCATGTATAAACTCATATGTTAGTGAGTATTAAGTAAAAATCTACTTATATATAAACACATATGTCTCTGTCATACTGTGTCTTTCAAGCTTTGTTCAAAAATATTATAACAGAAGGTAAACAAAACCACATCTTGTTTTAATTTAGTATATATGATTACTTTGTGGAGCAAGGATGTGGTAGTAGTTTAAACCTGCATGTTATAAATACAAAGTAAAAAGTGTGTGTATAAGTGTGGTCCAGGGGTCTAACACAATAGTGCAACATTATTCAATCATCATGGATCAAAACACAGAATATAGTTGATAAGCGATATAAACTATAACGCTTATCGTCCATTCACAGATAATATAACAATGTAAATGAATGGATAAATTATACATAGTCACAAAACAAAATATCACAGATCAGATAGGACAATCAATTCAAGGTATCTCATACAATACAATCATTCATAAGAAGGATTTATTAATCGTTTAATCCTAATCAATACAATTTATTTCCAAGTAAATTAATTACTTATGAATTTAATTATCCAATCCTGATTTATTTTACAAATCATTTGATATAAATTTATTTATCAAACACTTTAATTAATTAAATTATTCTTAATTTATCATATTAATTAATTTAATCTTTAAACCAGTTACATAATTAATTACCCTTTGATTTATTATATTAAGAAATTAAACTTTTAATTACTTATCATAAAGTAATTATCTCATAACAAGAAACCATTAATTTCCAATTTAATCTAATGATTTACTTAAACTAAATTAATTAACTTTAGTAAATCAAATTATCCAAAATTAATTGCAATAAGGGATTAATCTTTAATTATGTAATTATCTTAGATTAATTTATTATTTATCATTTATTCAAATGAATTTAATAATGAATTTCAATCATTTAATTAATATTTAGTTGATAATCTTTAATTTACAAATTAATTTATTCCTTAATTAATAAATCTTTAAATCTTAATTAGTTATCTAAACTTTTAATTGCTTATTTAATTAATCCAATTCATTAATTAATTTAACTTAAAATCTTAATGAACTACAAATCATTAAATCTCAATTATCTCTAAGATAAACATAATTTTATAAATGATTTAATTATCATTCTCAAACACATTGAAAATATTTATTTTCAAATTCATTTATTTTTTTTAATTTCATTTCAAATTAAAGATTTGAAATAATTACAAATTCATCCTTAACAAATTTAAACCAAGTTAAACTCTTTTAGAATCAAATGTTGTAAAACATTTACCTTCATAAAGAAATTTATATAAGAGTTTAAACCAAATCATTTAAACTCAAAATAATTTAAATTATTCTTAAACCCTTTTTAAATTGTTTAAATATTAAATTTTATAAAACTATCTTTATTTTTCAAATTAGGATACAAAGACTAATTTGGATCCATATCCCAAATTCTGATTTTAACTTTATATTAAAATCAGGTTTCAATTTTTTTTCTGTTTTAAAAGAAAACCGAACAGACAGTTTTCTGAAACCTGTCACAATGCAAATGACCCGAGGCCATACCATTTCCCTTCGAGTCCAAAACCCCACTTACTCGAGTAAAACTCGAGAATACACTGCAAAACAACCCTAGGTCAAAAGTAACGTGCTTGTGCACGTGCACAATGGCTGTGGGCGATTCCGACCATCAACGGCGATCATCCCCTACCCACTAACATCACCAAACTTCGACCTAATCATCAGTTCGATTCCAGATGGGCTCGAAATCGAATTCGAGTTAAGAACCCAAACTTGGAACAAACAGTTCCACTTCCATTCAAAACCTGGCAACCGTTCGTGTTCGACGCCTCGACCACCGGAGTTCGTGCAACTCCGGCCACCGCCTCATCTTCCACCCAGCCATCATCCCCCAATGCCACATGCCACTCGATCAACTACCGGAAGCGAACGAATCAAACCAACAGCCTCATACAAAACTAGGTTTAGAAATTTTAAACGTCCGCCGCTGCCGCCACGACCACCTACCGACCATCTCCCTATTTTTCCTAGCAGCATCGTAGACTCCTTTACCTCCACGCACGATCTCGACCTCTACAACTCAGAGGATCATCAGGAATCATGTAAAGAAAGAAATTCTTTTAACCCCGAACTACTCTTAAACCTTTGATCGAAAAAGAAATTCTTTGAAAATCATATTATAGCATACGAATTCAGATTGCATACCTGAATTCGAAATGTAAAAAAGTTTAAATTTTGACTTATTGGAAGTTGTATTCGAATTTCTTGCTTCCCAGAGAAAATCCTAAGTTGATTCAACTTAAATAAAATTTAAATCTTGAATATACACTATAACAATCAATTCTTGTGTTAACACTAAACCCAAGCATCAAGTAGATTAGGTGAAAATGAATTTTAAATCAAAATATGGTATCTTACAATCTTAGAACAGAAAACCTGTATAATAATAACTTGTACTTCCAGTTTTCAAATGTATTCAAAGGGTTTATATGTATGTAGAAACAGACATATATATGTAACAAATTCAACTTTTAAATAAATAAATAAAACACATATGTTACTCACTTGATTTCCAGGAAATGAACAGAGACTTAATTTGAACAGGCTCTTGAATTTGAAATCTGAAGCAAACTAAAAACTCCACTGGTAAATCCCTTGGTTTGCTAAGTTGTATTGATATGTATTGGTTAAGTTGGATGATTGTTTAAGTTTTGAAATAGTTTACTTCAGATCTTTAGTTTGGATTTCGAATTAAAATGAAAAGGCAGAGATATATAGCAAAGAGTTGCAGACAGGTTGATATAAAGAAAGAGGTGTACAGGTTGATTTCATTATCTAGTACAATAGGCATGGCTGGTATGCTTGCATTAAATGTATGAGGTATGTTGCATTAATTTTCTTTGCTATTTTGATGCTAGAGATGTGGCATTAATTGCCTTGGTACTTTTATGTCTTCAGCCTACATACTTGTCTTCATTTGCTTATACTTATCATGTTTTGAAAAATATATGTTGTCTTGCATTACTACTTTGTTTGTCTGGGCTGAAAGGTTTTTGTTAGTTATTTTACTTTGTTTTCCAATTTAATATGTTGTTTACTTTATAGTATAAATGAAGTTCTATTTTTAATAAGTTGTTATAATTTTATCTATGTGTTTAATTTTATATTTCATAATTTATTATATATATACATTTATTTTTATTTCTAGCCTAAATATTTAATTGTCTTGTATATCTTATACTTATTATTTTACTTACATTTGTCTTTTATTTGTTCATACTTATGTATGTTATTATTATCTTCTTGCTTTGTAATATGGATGTAGTTCTATATTTAATTTAATGTTAGAATTTGTCAAATATGTTTTACTTTATATTTTGTATGTTTGCTTTTATTTTTAACTTAAATATTTATTTCAAAAATTTTATTATATATATTCAACTTTAAAAATCCATTTCATATGATTGAATTCAAATATCTCTATATTAACATTGTTTAAAAATAATTCAATATAAAATAAAATAAAAATTTATAAAAGAAACCATTTCTTTCTTAATAAATAACATATTTTATTTGGATTTGGATAAACTCAAATCAATTTATCCTTTAATTTCACAATTTTAAATCAAATCAAACTAAATCATCAATTTAAAATAAATTAAAATTCGAGATCGTTACATAAAATCTCTATACCGGAGCAACTCCCTGCAGAGACATTCGACAGGTAATCCTTTCGCTTTCGAAAATACCTGGTCTTCAACACCATCTTCAAATGCATCCCATTTCGTCGTATCATTATTCGGAATGGGTTTTATGACACAAAGTCCTCTCCCGGCTAACCCTAATAATGGGCGCTTATTTTAAAAATAAGTGTTACATTCAGATTTCAAGCAAGTCACAACAAATTTCCACTTTGATCTTTAAAAAGATCCATCACAAAGATTCGATGTGGATTTCGGATAACCATTTGGAATCCGACCACCGATCGCAGCGAAATTCAAACGCCATTTAAAGGCTAATATTGATAGTCGTTTATTTAACTATCAACCAATATTCAAAACAATCACCAGATTTTAAATAATTTTCCCCCAATTATTTATTTTCAAAATATCTTCGCAAGATATTTTTTTAACACTTCAACACTTTGAAAACAAATTTCAAACCACTTTTCACATTTCGATCCTTTGGAAACAAATTTCAAATTACTTTCCTCACGCGGAATATATTTCCAAATATTTATTCATTTTCACTGAAAATTTGCCGAGTTCAAATACTTTAAAATAATTCAAATCACTTTTCCAAAATATACTTGAAAACATTTAAAATAAAACTATTCTAAACACTTACTTAAATATTAGTTATGAAAACATTATACTAATATCAAATATAAACTTTAAGCCTAAACTAATTTAAAAAAAATTATTTGATAGGGTTTAATTATTTAAATAACCATTTCTAAATCAAATATCAATTTAAATCTTTAAATAATCACTTCTATAATTAATTAAATAAATCTTTACTATAAAGATTTTCTAAACAACTTAAGAAATAATTTCTCCAAAACATCCTTTAAAATCAACTTTAGAATTTTTAATTTATATTTGAAAGCTACTTTTAAAAACATACTTGGGCTTTCAGGGAAAATACATTTTCCATTTCAAAATGGTCCATTTTAATTAATTAATATATCCTTCTCAATTTATTTTAAATTACATTCCAAAACCGTAAATTCCTTTCCAAACTTTTAAAAATAACCCAATGTTTATTTTTAAAACAAATTTCACTTTCCTTTATAAATTTCCATTGTGAATTCAAATTTCCAAATATCCACTGATATATGATTTTCAATTCAATTCCTAAATTTTCACTTTCAAATACCGAATCAAATCCCAAATTGATTTCCAAATTTATTTTCAAACACCAAATCAAATTTCCAAATCGATTTCCAAATTTATTTCAAACCCCAAACAAATTTCCAATTTATTTTCAAACACCGAATCAAATTTCCAAATCGATTTCTAAATTTATTTCCAAACACCAAATCAAATTTTCAAATCGATTTCCCAAAGATTTTTTTTAAACACCAAATCAATTTCCAAATTTATTTCTTTTAAAATAAATTCTTTTATTCATTCCAAACTAATTAAAATCTGAATTTTAAATAAATTCTTCAACTATTAAACAATATTACTTAAAATTCCTTTATTAAAATCTTTTCCCATATTTTGGAATTAATTCGATAAGATTTCAAAATCAATCTTTACCCATTTAAATTCCTTCTTTTAAATTCACCAATTCTTAAAAATGAATTTACTTAAAGTTTTCTACTTTAATTTCCAAAAATCCTATTTTAATATTTCTGGTATCCTACGATACCAAAAATATATTCGGCTAAACTATAGCCTTCAACAATTTCAATCACAAATATAATCATACCTAGATTATAAATAAATCAACATACAACATTGAAACAAATTCAAATATTTGAGGAATCTAGTTGGATCCCTGCAAACTCTTTCCCTGCATCCACAGATGTTAGCACAACAATTAAATACCAATTCCACTTCGAGGTGGAATATCGTGATAGATGGGATTAAATAATATCATCCGCTATTATACGGCGCATAGGGCCTCATCCGCTATATAATGCGGGAAATCAATCACTTCAAATACATATAAATAATACCAATTCCACTTCGAGGTGGAATATCGCGGCATAAGGGTTTATAAAATATCCTCCGTTATTATGCGGCGCATAGGGTCTAATTCAATACAACTGATAACAATGTATTATCCAAGCACACAATCAACGATTTTATATTTAACTGTCTAAAATTAAAGCGGAAAATCCGATTGAGTGAGAAGATCTCACCTTTGCTTTTTATTTTGCAATCCATCCAAATTAGTTTTCTTTCTCCACGATTTTGACCTTGTATAAACATTTATACACTTTATTAATATTCAAAATAATCGAATAACCAATTTTCGTTTTATAATTTAATTAATTAATAATTTATTTTAGACTAAAAATTTCCTTTTTAAAAAATCTTTTAGTAATTAAGGTAATTAAATAAGTTAGTTAAACCTTTTTCACCAAATCCTTACCTATATATATATAATATTTTCTGTTTACCTATTTATTAAACATGTGTATATTTTTCTTCACTGTAAAAAATAGAATTTTCCTTTACTGCAAAAAATTATATTTTTTTTTGCAAGCACATGTATACAAAAATTGAAAAACTGCATATAATATAATTTATATAGATTTTATAGAAATCTAGTATATATATAACTTCAACAATCCTGAAATCCCTATATATATATATATATATATATATTTGTATCTATATCATCTGTTTTACTGCAAATTTTAGACAACTGCAAATTTCTAAAATTATGTGTATATATACCTTACTGTCGAATCGAGATTGAACAGAACCCTAGCCTACGGCCTCGATTTTCCGTTCGTCGCTGCTTGTAGCCGCCGCACCTACAACCAACAACTACCAGTCCTCAACACTCCCAAAACTGACTGCTCTCGAACACAACACCAGACCCCGAAATTGAACGTCGCAGTCGAAACCATTGCTGCCCATGCGAACGCCCATCGTTCCCATCCTAATGCAATCGAACTTTCAGATTCCTATAAATCTCGAACGAGCTTGCGATAATAGGAAGGGCGGCTCAGCGACCCTTGGTTTGAATCGAAATTGATTTCGATTTCTCTGATCGATTTCGATTATTCGCTCTTTTTTTATTGAACGAATTCGAGTTCGTTTGAAAAGATGATTTCGGTTTTCTTTTAAACGAAAGGGCTTAACCCATTATATTTTTGTTTCGAACGAAAGAAAATGTTTTCGTTCGTTGTATATATTTTTTTTATTTGAAAACGAACGCGTGTTAATTTGGTAAGACACGTGTTACCAGAGATTGCCAAATGTTAGATGAAAGAATGCGTAAAATTTATCTTTGTGAAACATTATTATTTTCAAATTTAAATTTAAATTCAAAATGCTTCTACAAACGCAACTCAAAATCTCGATCTCTAATCGAGACGTGCCGCTAGACATTCATAAGGTTATACCCCTATTCCGAACGCATTGGAAAAGGTTCCGAGTCCAAATTTGATCGTATGGAGAAGATAGCTTTTTGAACCAGTTATTATACTCACCGTATGATCACACAACAACTCCGAATGCTGCAAAAATTGAAATCCAATAACAATACAATATTACGGATCCAACGGAACTGGTTTCGTCAAAATCCAAGACCGTGCCTCGGAAGGCTATTTTTAAATACCGATTTAAACGATAAATTTTCAAAACTGAACAAAATGTTTCCAAATCCAATTCTGAAGCTTCCATTATCTTCAGTATTATCAATATATATTTTTCAAGCCTTGTAAATAATCGTTATCAGCTTAAAACTAAAGTTTCAAATTTTTACCCAACTTCAACAAATTAAATTCAATAATTTAATTGCTAAACCCATAGTTAAATCTGAAATTCAAATTTAAAATAACTTCCAAATATTTAAAATAAATTAAATATTTCAATTTCAAACGTTCAAAATTCTAAGTCGTCACATTCTTCCCCCTTAAAAGAATTTCGTTCTGAAATTACTAGTTAAGAAGAATGATCCTTAACCGGTTTACTATTTTGCCAAACCAAATAGTTTTATCAACTTGCCAAAACAAATCTTTTTATTAGAGACCCATTATCATTTCATCTCACTTTCCAAAATCTTCCATAACTTCCAAACAATATTGTTTTCTTAACAATTCAAATTTCAAATTTAAATTCAAATTTTAAATTATCAAAATTTTCTCAAAATTTTTCTACTCCCTAAATTTTCGAAAAATTTCGCCAACGTCTCCTTTGCGGCTAGCTTGGTACAACTACAAAATGCCACATCGGACCCCCCAGATTCAAAAAGAAAATGAAAAGCCAAGTGGCTGGACAAGAAAATCATCAAATTTCATATAGAAGTTTAAATACATACCTTTCCGTCGAGCAATTTAAATTTATCTTCGAATCAAAAATCCAATTCCTTTTCCTTTATAACACCTGTATATCCCGCTTAACAACAATGTCCAATTTCAACATTCCAAATCATTTTTGCACACTTCTTTACAAAAATTTCCGTATTCATTCAAATCCGTACGATGTACTTATATCATTCTTATGCAATACCAAATTCGATCGCTCGCCCGATCACACAATTTGGCTTCCGAACTAGTATCGTCCACCGACTTCCTAGTGTGGACTCATATCTGGTTTCTTGATCAGAAACCGTCATTCCCCTTGCATAGCTGTAAACTATGATAGAGAATTTCCAAAATCAACCAAAAATCCATATCCAGGTTCGTCGTCGAAAATCGAGTGAAAAACCCCTACTCGGATCGATATAACTATCTCGAAATTCCGTGCTTGAATTTTGGATCAAATTGCTATGCGAAAATAATATACATATATCCTACGTATTTATTTCAATTGATTATTAGATATATCAATTTTCTTTATTCACGTTGATTTTTCATTCCCTTACTCACAATTTCCTTTTCACAATTTCCAGTTTATCCTTCATTCACCTATCAATTTAGAATATTTTCTCAATTCCAAATTTTACTTAAGAATTACACCATTTATTTCTTAAGTTCAATATAAATAATTTATATACTTCCAATGTTTATTTTCAATTCACCATTTTGGTTTATATCTACTTATATTTAAACTGGATTTCAAATTCCATATGAATTCAATTTACCTTTAATTCATAATTATTGAATTCAATTTATTTTAATACTTCACTTTTCCTATCACAAATCAAATTCAATTCCAATTCCAGTTCTATTTACTTACAAATCCAAAATGAATTTCAACATTCAATTTCATTTTCATTTACTTGCAATTGTAAATTCATTTATTCATTTGTTCACAAAGTTATTTTCCGCCTTAATAAATTTTATTCCATAACTATTTTTATCGGATTCCAGAGTCTTTCCAACATTTCAAAATCATTTTTTTTAAATCAATTCAAATTATCTTTTGTATTCCCAAAAACAAACCCAGTTTGCAAATAACTTCCATTTAAAATAATTATGCAGCAAATCCTCTTCTGGAAACTCGAAAATGAACACCGATGATGTCACGATCATCATCGGAATTATTTTCCATCGATCGAAAAGAGTTTAATGCTTTTATCTTTTCAAAACATTTTTCCAAAACCTTTGAAAATCATTTTCAAATCAAAGGGATTTAAACGTTTTACCAAAATTTCAATTCTCAAAACCATCAACTTTTTTTTCAAATATTACTCTGGAAGTCTATTTCATATTGTAAATCATATTTACAATTTATATTTACAAATCTCATTTGTATACGAATTTATTTCTTAACCTTTGGTTATGTTTTCAATTTCTTATTCAATTTTAATGATATTAATTTAATATTATCACTTCCTAACAAATAATCAACCATATACTGTAATAATTTACGGAAAATGATTTCTTTTCTATACAAAAAATAGTTGGGGTAAAATTATCTAATTTACCCTAATTTTAAAACAATACCGTGTCGAATTGTTCTATACAAGTGTTTAGAGATTCCTATCAATAACATTAATTACTCGTATTGACCAGAATCCATATACCACTCAACAAACCATTCAACACAATAAAAAACAATTTTATATTCATTAACAAATACACGCTCATATCTATTATTGCACTAAAACTCATTCTAGAGTACTACTGACTCTATCTCTAATGAGAAATCCCCACCAGAGCCAACGTTGTCACTTAACCAAATGCTCTGTACCACTTTGTAACGACCCAATTTTTCGACGCCCGGAAGTCGACACTAATACGTCAACTAAATCGAATGCCGCACAATTGAATGCTGAAAAACCAAACTGTTAGGTGAAAGAAGAAGATAGAAGAAGAAACAGAAACAATAACTGAATCTCACATTTCGCAGCCGAACAACATATAATAGATAAATGAATAATCTTTTAAACAAAGAACCATATCAGTTTATACATACATTATCAGAGTGTTACAACAACAAACAGCGGAAAAGAATATAACACATACAAGTGATATGCCTCACCATCTAGCTTGAACTCCAGATCTCAACAGCATATTTTTCTGACTTCGCTCCTGAACAACTGATAACCTGACTCTAGGCTGTCCATGTGGAAAATTATAGGCACCTAGAGTTTAGAAAGGGAGCAATAAACTCCAGGTCAGTTAAGGGGCTGGTGTGAGATCTTAAAAACAGTTATTTTCAGAAAGAAAATAAAAAGAAATCTGCTATGCTTTTGGAAAATGAAACTACCATAAGGCCTCTACCATAAGGCCTCTCGCCATACACACAATGCAAACGCAGAATTGGAGGAGATTTCTCTTTATGATAGTCAAACATGCTTGATACGCAAAATCCTTTTGATATTACTATTAGTGCATAGTGCAAAAAACCGTTCGAAAGTATAATATTAATCTTAGCCAGCATAGACATTTCGCACTTATGCCTACTATAGCTACCATGTTCAATAGCAGGTTACCGCCGCATTCCATGGTAGGTTATACAACTAAAACCGTACAGGGCGCGTATTGTTTCTTTGGATTTCCAATAAATGGTCAGGCTAAGGAACTTCCTATTTCCACATGGTACGCCTCTAGAGGGACGCCCCGAGAACTTAACCAGCTCTCTGCCAACACAAGGCCAAGTTATCCCACACTATAATACAGCTATAACATGAGTAACTACCACGAATATGCCATTCCCGGTCGTTACCGACCTTTATCTGAGAATCTTCAACCATAAAGCAACAACCACAAGCAATAAATTTGCAGTAACCACATAAGTTAAGTATATGGGCTCCATACCATGATACCATCCTTTTCCAGAAGGAAATGGACATACCTTTAGAGCGCTACCCCAAAATTGTCTTGTTGCTTCCTTCCTTCTTCAACTATTTTCGGGTTATGAGATCCGATGAAGTCTCGTCCACAAAACTACGCTTTTCACAAAAGTTATGCTTCGATCAACAAATGACCAGCAGCACTTCGCATGCCACATTACCAAATTGGGAATGTATCACTAGTAACAATCAACTACATAACCTCTGAGCTCATACATCTCAGAGAAGAGTGTTAAGCTAAGAGAATAAATTCTCTGCCACCAACAGTAATGTATTTGATAGAAACCAGCTTTACATCTCAAAGTGTAATGTTAGACACACATTCATACAAGTCCGTTCCAGGATCGAACGGAACCGAAGACACTTCAAAGAAGCCCTTGCAATCCGGATATTCACTAATCACGTCCGGATTCTCCTTCACAAAGGGTGATAAAATCTCTATACCGGAGCAATTCGGTGCAGAGACATTCGACAGGTAATCCTTTCGCTTTCAAAAATACCCGGTCTTCAACACCATCTTCAAATCATTATTCGGAATGGGTTTTATGACACAAAGTCCTCTCCCGGCTAATTCGAATAAGGAACGCTTATTTTAAAAATAAGTGTTACATTCAGATTTCAAGCAAATCGCAACAAATTTCCACTTTGATCTTTTAAAAGATCCATCACAAAGATTCGGTGTGAATTTCGGATAACCATTTGGAATCCAACCCCTGGTCGCATCGAAATTCAAACGCCATTTGAAGGCTAATATTGATAGTCGGTTATTCAACTATCAACCAATATTCACAACAATTGCCATATTTTAGATAATTTTTCCCAAATTATTTATTTTCAAAATATCTTCGCAAGATATATATTTTTTAAGACTTCAACACTTTGAAAACAAATTTCAAATCACTTTTCACATTTCAATCCTTTGAAAACAAATTTCAAATTACTTTCCTCACGCGGAATATATTTCCAAATATTTATTCATTTTCACTGAAAATTTGCCGAGTTCAAATACTTTAAAATAATTCAAATAACTTTTCCAAAATTTCCTTGGAAACATTTAAAATAAAACTATTTTAAACACTTACTTAAATATTAGTTATGAAACATTATACTAATATCACATACAAATTTTAAGCCCAAACTAATTTAAAAAAAATTATTGGATAGGGTATACTATTTAAAAAACCATTTTTAAAATCAAATATCAATTTAAATCTTTAAATAATCACTTCTATAATTATTAAATAAATATTTACTTTAAATATTTTCAAAACAACTTGAGAAATAATTTCTCCAAAACATCCTTTAAAATCAACTTTAGAATTTTTAATTTATATTTGAAAGATACTTTTAAAAACATACTCGGCTTTCCATGGAAAATACATTTTCCATTTCAAAATGGTCCACTTAAATTAATTAATGAATCCTTCTCGTTTAATTTTAAATTTACATTCCAAATCCGTAAATTCCTTTCCAAACTTTTAAAAATAACCCAATGTTTATTTTTAAAACAAGTTTCCCTTTCCTTTATAAATTCCCATTGTGAATTTAAATTTCCAAATATCCATTGATATATGATTTTCAAATCGATTCCCAAATATTCACTTTCAAATACCCAATCAAATCCCAAATTGATTTCCAAGTTTATTTTCAAACACCAAATCAAATTTCCAAATCGATTTCAAAATTTATTTCAAACCCCAAACAAATTTATAAATTTATTTCCAAACACCAACAAATTTTAAAATCGATTTCCCAAAGATTTTTTTAAACACCAAATCAATTTCCAAATTTATTTCAAAAATTTATTTCTTTTAAACTAAATTCCTTTATTCATTCCAAACTAAATAAAATCCGAATTTTAAATAAGTTCTTCAACTATTAAACAATATTACTTAAAATCCCTTTATTAAAATCTTTTCCCATATTTTGGAATTAATTCGATGAGATTTCAAAATCAATCTTTACCCATTTAAATTTCTTCTTTTAAATTCACCAATTCTTAAAAATGAATTTACTTATAGTTTTCTACTTTAATTTCCAAAAATCCAATTTTTATATTTCTGGTATCCTACGATACCAAAAATATATTCAGCAAAACTATAGCCTTCAACAATTTGAATCACAAATACAATCATACCCGGATTATAAATAAATCAACATTCTACATTGAAAAAATTCAAATATTTGAGAAATCCAGTTGGATCCCTCCAACCTATTTCCCTGCATCCACAGATGTTAGCACAACAATTAAATACCAATTCCACTTCGAGGTGGAATATCACTGTATATAGGATTAACTAATATCATCCGCTATTATGCAACGCATAGGGTGTCATCCGCTATATAATGCTGGAAATCAATCACTCCAAATACATACATATATATATATAATACCAATTCCACTTCGAGGTGGAATATCACAGTATATGGGTTTATATAATATCCTCCGCTATTATGCGGCGCATAAGGTCTAATTCAATACAATTGATAACAAATTATCATCCAAGCACACAATCAATGATTTTAAATTTAACTATTTAAAATTAAATCGAAAAATCTGATTGAGTGAGAAGATCTCACCTTTGCTTTTTATTTTGCAATCCATCCAAATTAGCTTGCTTTCTCCACGATTTTCGACCTTGTATAAACATTTATACACTTCATTAATATTCGAAATAATCGAATAACCATTTTTCGTTTTATAGTTTAATTAATTAATAATTTATTTTAGACTAACAATTTCCTTTTTAAAAAATCCTTTAGTAATTAAGATAATTAAATAAGTTAGTTAAACCTTTTTTCACCAAATCCTTACCTATATATATAATATTTTTTGTTTACCTATATATTAAACATGTGTATATTTTTCTTCACTGTAAAAAATAGAATTTTCCTTTACTGCAAAAAATCATATTTTTTTGCATGCACATATGTATATAAATTGAAAAACTGCATATAATATAATTTATATAGATTTTATAGAAATCTAGTGTATATATAACTTCAACATTCCTGAAATCCCTATATATATATATTTGTATTTATATAATCTGTTTTACTGCAAATTTTAGACAACTGTAGATTTCTAAAATTATGTATATACACCTTACTGTCAAATCGAGATTGAACAGAACCCTAGCTCATGGCCTCGATTCGCCCTTCGTCACTGCTTGTAGCCGCTACACCTACAACCAACGACCACCAGTCTTCGATACTCCCAAAACCAACCGCACTCGAACACACCACCAGCCCCTGAAATTGAACATCACAATCAAAACCATGGCTGCCCACGCGAATGCCCATCGTTCCCATCCTAATGCAATCGAACTTCCAGATTCCTACAAATCTCGAACGAGCTTGCGATAATAGGAAGGGCGGCTCAGCCACCCTTGATTTGAATCAAAATTAATTTCGACTTCTCTGATCGATTTCGATTATTTTCTCTTTTTTATTGAACGAATTCGAATTCGTTTGAGAAGAAGATTTCGATTTTCTTTTAAACGAAAGGGCTTCGGCCATTATATTTTTGTTTCGAACGAAAGAAAATGTATTCGTTCGTTTTATATTTTTTTATTTGGAAACAAACACGTGTTAATTTGGTAACACACGTGTTTCCAAAGATTTCCAAATGTTAGATGAAAGAATGTGTAAAATTATCTTTGTGAAAATTATTATTTTTAAATTTAAATTCAAAACGCTTCTATAAACGCAACTCAAAATCTCAATCTCTAATTGAGACGTGCCGCCAAGCATTCATAAGGTTATACCACTATTCCGAACGAATTGGAAAAGGTTCCGAGTCCAAATTTGATCGTATGGAGAAGATAGCATTTTGAACCAGTTATTAAATTAAATTTCGATATAAATTTCAACGCGTTTACTCACCATACGATCACACAACAACTCCGAATGCTACAGAAATTGAAATCCGATAACAATACAATATCACAGATCCAAAGGAACTGGTTTCGTAAAATCCAAGACCGTGCTTCAGAAGGCTATTTTTAAATATCGATTTAAACGATAAATTTTCAAAAATATACAAAACGTTTCCAAATTCAATTTTGAAGCTTCCATTATCTTCAATCTTATCAATATAGATTTTTCAAGCCTTTGAAATAATTTTAATCAGTTAAAACTGAAGATTCAAATTTTTACCCAACTTTTACAAATTAAATTCAATAATTTAATTGCCAAACTATATCTGCTGAATATGCGATTATATGATTTTTGTTTGATGATAATAAACATATATATATATATATATTCATTTAAATGTATTTGTTAATGTACTATTTTATTTTTCATAGATTAAATAAATATTTACGGAATAATAAATAACACAGAATTTGAATTTAAACAGAAATTTTATTCAAACAAATATTTATTACAATTTTTGAATAGTAAAAATTTCAAGCTCTCACTATATACAATTTCAATTACAATACAAATTCGATTAAATTACAATTCACATTTACGTTGCACCTCACTACATATCACTCATTCACTCAACTCGTATTGATCTTCAACTTCATTCAAATGTGAATCCAGCATCTGAGCAATCTGCAGAAATATACATTGATGCAGTAAAATTGAAAATAAAATATTTTTGCAGTATAAATAAAATGTGGCTTTCGAAAATAATATTTGCCTCAGTTATTTGGGTTGTCCGTCATCATCTAATTTTGAATTCATCATACACGAACAGCTTGTGACATACACAGTGTATCACTGTATATGCCACAAGGCCGTGCACACCGATATATACACTTGATAAAATTACAGGGACAAGTGAGCACAGGTCAAACCCAAAACCCCGGGTTCAGCTCAAGTGCAATAAAAATAATGTGACAAGCACAAGGTCAAACCCGAGGTCCAAGCTGGATTCAACACAGGTGCAGTTCGAATATACAAGTTTAATAAAATGGCCAGGAGCAAGCCAGTCAAAGTGTACACATGAACCAAAAGAGTTCGATTCAAGACAATGACTCGATCAATATGATATGCATCCTGGACCACATGAGCTCAATGCAACACAACATCAAAGAAACAGATACAAGTTCAATGACTCGACACACAATGAAACTGCATTAGACCAGGCACAAGCTAGAAGTTCATCATGCTCACAAGTTTAAGGCACAATGCGGACTTATGAACACACTAGAAATGACAACTGGAAACATGAATGTACAGACACCATTATAAACTCAAACAATGCAGAAATCATGGAACAACATAGCAACTCAAGCCAGCATATAAAATATATACAGCAAGCTCCAGATGGTACACAAGTAAAAGGCATAGACAAGGGATGCACTAATGAAGCAGGCTGCAACATATATAACAGTAGACAGTGCATACGCAGACATGATGAAGCCAGATACAATGCAATATGTACAGAGAAATTTTACAAGACCAACAATGCAATTGATATGCAAACTGTCTCGAAGAGTGATACCAGAGACTACAAAGAAATCAAGGCCAGACAGATTCAAGATGCAATCATGTACAACAAAGACTGGAAACAAAGGCAAACCAACCCAAATCAAACTATAATGAGCAACTGGGCAGAACAAGTGCTATCAGGAATGAACACAAATGGCCAGAGGGATTAATATGCCCGAGAAAAGAATATCACATTTGAATAAAGCATCAAGCAACAAGTGGTATGCATGTACATGAAGACAGCAAATACAACTGAAATGCAAACTATCTCAAACATTATACAGTGACAATATGGAGGCAAGCAAATACATCTGATTCAAGTAAATGACAAGATTAAAGTCAAGACCGATGTCAACAGTTAATGGCCAAAGTCAAGCACATAAACGAAATCAACATCATCATCAAAGACTTCAACATATGATCAGTGGCAAGCATGCAAATACACAGTGGAAAAGATGAATGCATATATAGATGCAGACATGCCAAATTTTTTATGAAGCTGAAAATGAACAAAGTGCCAGAAACCAAAACAGCCTCAAGTTGAACAAGTTAATGCCGAAGTTCAGTGATGTCAAAGCTGAAGTAGAAGCAGTGTCAAGGCCGAAGTCATCAGAAAAATGGAAGTAAAATTCTCATCTCAATATAGTTTTTCACAAAATCAAGTTTGCAGTCGAAGACAACTGCAGGTCAAATCAAAACCGAAGTCAACATCGAACCAAGTCAGTGCCGAAGTTGAACAAGTCAAAAATCGACACCGTGGTGGCCAAGGAAAGTCAAAATCGAAGCCGTGTTAACCAAGCCAAAAATATACGAATTCAAAATGTCAGAAATCATCACAATCATCAATACAAAATCGAATGGCCGAAGACGAATTCAAATTGATGTATACAAATGAAAATCAAGGATCTCGAATCCTATATAAATAAGTAACATCATCGGCAAATTGCAAGCATTGAGTTCAAGTAAGCAAAACCAGAAAAGCAAAAAGAAAATTGCATACCAATTTTGATTAGAACTCGACGCAAATTAAAGGAACCATGAGCAAAGTCAAGAGACGGTCGATTGCCGACGCAAATCAGAAGATCAATTGTAATCGATCAACAATCAATTGGATTCTTCGGTGGCACAAGCCCTAATTTCATAAGCTAAAAGGAACAGACGAAACAAGGAACGACCGACATTGATTAAAGAGAAAAAGGAGGCCGCGTATTTTGGTGATAAATAATATTGGGCCGGCCCTTCTATCTTTAATATTGGTTTATATTAAAAAGGGATAATTAGGGTTTTGTTTTTTAATTGTTTTTTAAATTGTTGTCTTTTGTATTTTCTTTTGAAAATTGTGTAATTACTAGTCGTGTGACTAGGGGACAAACTACGTGGCGTAGTTTGAGAAATCGCAACTCAGTGGCTGAGTTGTGGCAGGGTTTTGAGCATAGAGTTAGGTTAGTCAGTAGCGAGTGTCACGAGTTTACATGTGTAAGCGTGTGACTACTTAATTTCTAGTAGAAACCTTGGAGGCAGCACGTAGGCAGGGTTTTGCCAAAGCTGGATAAATTTTGCGTCGCTCTATTTCTGCATATATTATTCTGCTATTATCTGTGTTGCTATAATTTTGATTTATCTGTGTTGAAATAATTTTATAAGCTTCCGCAATAATTTTTATAATTAACAGCATCACCGTATTCACCCCCCCTCTAGGGTGAAATCGATCCTACAAGTGGTATCAGAGCTAGGAATAGAAGTCGATTTTGTTTTTTTTAGTTAGACCATAGTTAGACCACCAATGTTCAATGGTGAATATGCTTACTGGAAAAATAGGATGGAAATTTTTCTGAAAAGCATTGACGCTTGGGATATTGTTGAGACAGGGTATAGAGCACCAACTATAATTGTAAATAATCAGGAAATAAATAAACCGAAGGATCAATGGACAGATCTTGTAACGACACGCTATTTTGGACTATTCGCATCCGCACATGTCGGACTTGAATAATTCAAAATACCGAATTGTTAATTTAAATTTGGAAAACTCATATATACAGTAAATAAATAATCACAGAATCACAGACACAGAGCAATAATATGCAGCGGAAGTAAAAGAGATAGTAGTTCATGAAGCTACTATATAAATATATAAGATACATCAGAGTTAAACAAGTTACAACAGAAGTCTCGAATACAATAGTCGAATACAATAATCAGAATACATCACTGGAATCAACTGAATATCTGAAAGCTGGAAAGATAGTTGGATCTCCAAGCGAAGCTCCAACACCAAAGGTGAGCCTCGAAAGATGGTACTCTCAGTCTCACCCGAGCGTAAAGAAAATACAAAACGCTCGAGTCAGGATTAACATTCTTATATCAATAAATCCAACTCAAGTGAAATAACAATTGAAATACAGGTAACTCAAAGGACGTTGGAATAACCATCCTATAAGGATCCGTTAAACTATCTACTATGTAGTAGTGTACGCTAAATAGATAATGTCGATCAGTAATATAAAGTATCAAAATAGTGTTAAGGCGTTACCATTATCCCCCTTAACACATTTTATATAGGCTTTATAGTCTATACAGCACTGTAAACTCCACCGTAAACTAGTGGGATAATAGGGAGTACTCCATAGGTATAACACAAAACAAATTCGTAGTGGTCGCGTGTATAGGGATACAAGTATGACAAGGCACATGAGGCTATATCCAAGGTAGTGAAACTACTGTTTGCCTGATCCGGACTGGTGAAAACGCATCGCCGCAACGATCGCAACACCGCGAGACAACACTCCTGAAATTACGAGGGTGCACCAATCAATAACAAGTAATGAGTAGTATTCGAAGAAGTGTGTTCGGTCGAGGTGGCTAACCCCATTTGGCCCAACCCGGCTCCTGATTTCAGTCATTTTCAATTTGACACAAGTGTCAAGGCTATCCATTATCGTTCTCTTTCTTCAGTCATCACGTACATCATTCCAACCACTTCATTCTGGATCACACTCCGCGTATAGTTATTAAAGTGGTTTTCGGTTTAGATAGAGAGTATATCCATAACCGATTCCGGTCTCTTTAATAACTTTCGTAATTATTACACCGATTGGTCGTTTAATAAATTTCAAAACCAAATCAACTTTAATTTCAATTAGAGTTTATAAATCAACATTTCATTTGTCTTTCGATATCAATTTCCATAATTTATGTTTCAAAACTTCCAAATTACTATTTCAAAATCTTATAATTCAATTTCAATTTTATTTAAACAATTCAAATATTGATTCAAGTTCGTATATAAGTTTCCTTCCGAAAACATTTAAATTAACTTAATTTAACACTTAAACCAATTTAAATTCACTGATCGATTACATTCAATATTCGTTAAGTAAATTTATCATTTAAACAATTTCTATTAAATTACCAATTCATTAAGTCAATTACTTAAGTTCAACTTCATTAACAAAGCTTACAAATTTAATTTAAATTGGATTCGTCAAATCAAATTCATTAAATTAAAAGTCTTACATTAATTTCAATAAATTACATTTTATTTCCTGTTAAAGAAATTCGATTACACTTATTTATTTACTTAGTTACAAATTTCAACTCAAATAATAAAGAACTAAATTTCACATATTCAAGAAGTTTAATTTCACTTTTTAATTTACTTAAATAATTTTTCCAAAAATTAATAAATAAAGAAACCCAATTTCATTTATTAACGATGTTCAAATTCACTTATTCAAAAGTTTAATTTCTCTTATCAAAGAATTCAATTTTATTCAACTATCAAATAATTCAATCTTATTCAATTATTAAATAATTTCAATCTTAATTATTAATAATTTCAAAACTTAATAATTTCAAACTTAATTATAAATTCAAACTTAATTATTAAATCATTTCAAACTTAATTCAATGAATAGTTCCAAATTTTATCGTCAAATAATTTATTTTAAAACAACATTCTTTCAATAACTACTATATTAATATTTTCATTTCAGATTTTCTAAATATTAACATTTCCTTTCATTAAATTCAAATTCCAACTTCATTTCAAATCTTATTATTTATTCAAATAAAATCTTTATTTCATTTCAAACCAAATTATTGACCAATCGGATTTTATTTAATTCTCTATCCTAAGTCAAAGTTAAATTTGGGTATTTATTATTTCAACCCGATTTCATTTCATTTCAAAAATCAACGCATAGCAAAAGGAACTTGAAGTGTGATAACATGGATGGTGTCAAAGTAAATAAACAAGCAATAACAACCATCAATAACAATTCAATAATTTATTTCAAATAATCTCGAAATAATCGCATTAATTCACATTGTTCTTTGTGCGAATTAATATAATTATTTCTAGAATCTACACTATCATTTCATGTAGATTAAAGATTATTACATTACGGTTTTCCCCTTGTCGTTCAATTTCAATTTCAATTTTAATACTACAACAATTAATCCAATATACGTTCAAAGGTTCAAAGTGTAATTTATCAAATTCTATGTGTCAATTAACTTAACAATTAAAATGGGTCATATTATTCAAATTAGCTAATCAAATTCAACACATATGTCGATTAATTTTTTTTTAAAACTATCCTACGTCAAATTCAATTGCCTAGTATTTATCACTTTATACATTGCAATTTAACATCCAATATAAACAACAAACAATTAATCGATTATCAACCAAACTGGATTATCATCGTATAATTTAACAGATAATGGTGTCAGATGTCACAGGTGAACTGATACAGGTAATAGCATATATAACAGTGAAATCAACTACAGCAACATATTTCAATTGTCGTTTCAATTGAAATCAAATTTAATAAATAAAATAACATTAATCGTGAGTGTTTGCTCACCTTTCGAGGCTAGGGAGTTTTTCAACAAAGCAAGCTACGAATTCCAAAGCAAAGTGAGACGGGCACGAATTGGTGAAGGAAATTGGCTCGACGGACACAGCTGATAATAAGAATAGATGGAACAAATTAGAACGGGGTCGCTGAGAATAGTTGATACGAGCTAACTTTATTCTAACTACACACGTTTTTAAAATTGAATATATATATATATGCTTTTCAAAATCATTTTTTTACATTAAAACATACATCAAAAATCAACCATATACTTAAAATAAGATATATATATATATATATATATATATATATATATATATAATTATCTCATGAAATTTAACTATATTATTGCAAACGAGGTTACAATCTATAAAACATATATACTGCGGTTAAAAATATATACAATGCATATGTAACTATTCAGCCAAAGATATTATGCAGACACTATAGCAACAATATATGAATATATGCTCAACTGATAAAATTATGTTACTTAGAAACATATTATATAAAATCTTAGTTTAGTTTTATATATACATACCCAAATAACTAACTATGTTTTTATGAACATATATATATATATATAATTTTATACATTATAAACCGATAACATAAGACCTCTATAATCATTACATATTTTATTTCAAATCATAAATTATTAAAATACATACCCAAATCATTGTGTGTGTGTGTGTGTGTGTGTGTATATATATATATATATATATATATAATATTTTAGAAATCTAAAAGAAACTAAACTTACGGTATAATATATATAGTGTATATATATAACGCAATATTTGACATCTGTATAAATCCAAATTAACACTTCAAGTAAAAGTCTGTTGCCAGTTTCTAAAATGTGCAAAAAAAAACTTCTTCTATGATAAATACACATACCTTTTTTTAAACGTGTAATATAATAGTCCACGTCTATTTATATACATAAAAACAACGTATAGTATTTAAAATATATGAGGTCTGGGAACACAAATTCCATAAAACTTACACATATAAAAATTTTAAAGCAAAATCCATTCATAATTGCAAATATTTATATACTCGCATATATTATATTTTATATATACGTACCCAGATGTAGATTACATATATAAAATTAGCGTACAAATTTTTTTTTAAAAAAAACATATAAACTGGCATACACAACATATATACCAAACTTATATAACAACTCTGTGCATGAGAAAATATAAAGTAGAAGAACTAAAGTATATGACAGCATATGGATACACATACTAAATATTTATAGATTTGATCACTGATCGAAGGCGAGGCAGAAAACGATGGCTTCGACTATTACATACGAGCTTCCCTCGGCGATCAAAGGAGCTAAGGCGATGCAGGCTGGTCCCAAAGAAGTGATGAAAGAGGAGAGAAGGTTTTGAGGCAACGGCCGAACTGAACTGTCGGGGAAGGTGATGGCGAGTGAGCACGCAGGCAAGGGAATGGGATGGAGAGCATGCGGTTATGGTGCTGGAGGGAGATGAGGCGGAGCTTCGGTGGAGGTGCGGCCATTGGTGGAGGGGTGTCGCCGTGGTGGGTTGGTGGTCAGCTGCTGGTTGCATTCGCGATTGGAAGGGAAAGGCCGGAGCAAGGTCTGATGAGGTGGAAGGGAAAGGCGAAGGGAGGCTCGGAGTTACTTGGGTTGGCCGAGATGACGGTGAGAGCGGATGCTTGGTTGATCGGTTGGCAGTTGCGTGGCGCATGGGCTCGTGGAGGTCAGTGGCTTGTGGCGAACAGCGAAGAGGAAGAAGAGGAAGGTCGGCTTGTTTTCATGGGAAGTGGAGTTTATATGCAGTGGAAAATGGAAAGATAGTGAACCCATTTCTCAGATGAAGCAAAAAGAAGGTACTACAGGGGCAAATGAAAAGTCTCTGTGTTGAATTATATATGTACGTTTTTTCCAATAGAACCGAAAAGCAAGTGAAAATGTACAAAATAAAATAAAATGAAATGTGAAGGGGCAGCTGTCGTTTCATAATTTAATAAAAGGAACAGGCTAGACCGTTTGGCAATGGAAGAGACAAGAGCAAGCAAAAGACATAAGATACGGTACCGATACGGCAAACGTTTACAGATTTCGCCGTCAACCGGACGTCAAAACACACATACGAATATACCGCGGAGATCAACTCGACGAGACGATTAAAACGGTGTACAGATATCAGAGGTACGATCGAATTATAAAAATTCAAATTTTATACCAGCGGAAAATGCATGAAAAACACAGAAAAATAAGATCGACGGAGCTAAAGATGTCCGAATTTGGAAAAACGACAAACTGACATCTTGCTCAGAAGATGGTTTAGAATTTTTCTATGTAAAAATATTTTGGCTTTGAAAATGTTTAATTTTCATCGCTTTTTAACCGATTAAATTAAAGTAAATTTACGCACGAAATAAACTTTCATATTTTCAGACGAAAATTTACCAATTGCTATGTTTAACTAGACGCATTCCAAATATCAAATTTATATTTCAAAATTTTATTGTTTAAAATTCCAAAAATTTCAATTAATAACGTTATTAAAACTAGTTACATTTACGGGTCGTTACACTCTCCCCCACTCAAAGCTTTTCATCCTCGAAAAGGAAGGAGGTAGGAGAATAGAAATAATCAGAAGAAAATAGACTTGAATTACATTATCAACAATTAATTTAAACCATATAAATTTCAATTTAAACAAATTTATATTCAACAATTTGTTTTTAAATTCAAGGTTTCGTTAAATTGATTTGATTTCACGTTTATTAATGTTAGGTACAAAGGTTTCTTTCAAATAAAATTCAATTTAAATTCAATTAATTCAAGATTTCTCATTAAGTTGATTTAATTTCAATTTATTAATTTTCAAGATAAATTTTTTCTTTTATTACCACACCTATTATTTATTTAACTTATTATTCTATTTATATCCATAAACATTTATAGTTAAAATTTAAGTGAATAACATTTATTATACGCACTAACATTTTATTTATAGAGACAATTTATATTATATATTATCCAATTATCTTAAATTAACAATTTCGAAGATCATAAAGTTGAATAGTCATTTATTATAATCATACCTTATTCGACAAATTTAATTCTTCTTTATTCCAAATTATTATTAGATATATTCTACTTAATATATCTTATTACATATATTATGTATATTTACTCTTATCATAACTGCTCAAATTTTATTTAAAAATTCCTTCGATATCATTTATTTTGTATAATATTCAATTACATAGTTAACTTTTAAAAATTTAGGCAAGTTGTATACAATGCAATTGAGTGTTATCCAAATGAAGTTTTACCATTTGCTTATTTCAAGTTAAGTATTTAGTCAAAAAAATTTCATTGAAAATCATCCTTAAATAAAAATTTCAAGAATTAAATTTCGATTAACTTCAAATCATTTTATAACCAAAATAAATGTATATATACATAATAACAATCAAATTTAAAATCTTCAATATATAATATAAGCCAAGTCATGTTTAGACCTTCAAAACAACTTATTCTTCAAAACAAACCGTAGCAAAGTTACCGAATAGTCTCTCCACTTCGAAACTCGAAAATGAATGTCGATGATGCGGCCGTCATCACCGAAATTATTTTCCAGCGACAAAAGGGAAGAGCTCAAATTTAATCATTTAAATTTCTTTGCAAACCATTTTTATTCGAAAATATTTTAAATAATATACGTTTAAACTTTTAAAACCGTAGTTCGAAATTATCGGGAATTAAATTCTCAAATTTCAATTTAAATTCACTTAAACTCTAAATCGATTTATAAACCAAATTATATATAACCTGCCTTTATTTATATGTTGGTAAAATCGGTAATTTACAAAACACAAATGAAAATTAAATATTATCCTTTAACAACCAATTCAATTAAAATTCAATTTCAAAAAATTATACTCATATATATAACATTATTATACAAAATTTTATTTTGTTTACCAAATTTGAAAATGATATTGTGTCAGTTTGCTCTGTTAAAGTGTTTTGGAAATTCTATCGATAGCGTTGATCAGACGAATCGATCGAAAACCCAAATCAACATCAACAACTCAAACACCACAATATATATTAAAACATCTTAAATATTGATTTACAAATACACTTCCTTGTTCGACAACACAAGGATGGATTTCAAAATAATTATAGAAATTCAAATTTGATGGAAATCAAATCAAAGAGAATTCTGATTCGAATACAGGTTCGAAAGAAAAGATAAGGTGATTCAATTAACAGAATCAGGAGATGGATAAGCTTATTTAATTCACGGGCAACCTTGACCGGATCGACCGTAATTTCAAGAATAAGATCGATGCTGAATTTCGAGGTAAATCAACATTCGTTCTTAAGAGAAAGAATTTAGGCATAGCGGGAGATAGATAGCATCGTAAATCGAGGATACAGAAATCTTCGGTAAATCAATGCCTATTGCAAAGGAGTTTCATCCATATACAAATAATTCGAAAATTGGCGAGATCGCCGATCTATTATAGATATCATTCGAAGTAGAGTAATAGGACGCTCCAGAATTGAAAGGAGACGAATAGTGAGGGATACGAATGAATTTTGGAACCGCAGGGAATGTTCCAAAAATTCAAGGGAATCGAGTTAAAAGGAAGAGATTGAAACTCGAATGGGAGTGATTCTGTAAATACATTCACCTTATATGGTTAGTTCTGCCTAGAGCTACCAAAGCTCTGATACCAACTGTAACAACCCACTATTTTGGACTATTCGCATCCGCACATGTCGGACTTGAATAATTCAAAATACCGAATTGTTAATTTAAATTTGGCAAAACTCAGATATACAGTAAATAAATAATCACAGAATCACGGACACAGAGTAAAAATATGCAGCGGAAGTAAAAGAGATAATAGTTCATGAAGCTACTATATAAATATATAAGATACATTAGAGTTAAACATGTTACAACAGAAGTCTCGAATACAATAGTCGAATACAATAATCAGAATACATCACTGGAATCAACTAAATATCTGAAAGCTGGAAAGATAGCTGGATCTCCAAGCGAAGCTCCAACACCAAAGGTGAGCCTCAAAAGCTGGTACTCTCACTCTGACCCGAGAGTAAAGAAAATACAAAACACTCGAGTTAGGATTAACATTCTTATATCAATAAATCCAACTCAAGTGAAATAACAATTGAAATACAGGTAACTCAAAGGACGTTGGAATAACCATCCTTTAAGGATCCGTTAAACTATCTACTATGTAGTAGTGTACGCTAAATAGATAATGTCTATCAGTAATATAAAGTATCAAATAGTGTTAAGGCGTTACCATTATCCCCCTTAACACGTTTATATAGGCGTTATAGTCTATACAGCACTGTAAACTCCACCGTAAACTAGTGGGATATCAGGGAGTACTCCATAGGTATAACACAAAACAAATTCGTTGTGGTCGCGTATATAGGGATACAAGTATGACAAGGCACATGAGGTTATACCCAAGGTAGTGAAACTACCGTTTGCCTGATCCGGACTGGTGAAAACGCATCGCCGCAACGATCGCAACACCGTGAAACAACACTCCTGAAATTACGAGGGTGCACCAATCAATAACAAGTAATGAGTAGTATTCGAAGAAGTGTGTTCGCTCGAGGTGGCTAACCCTATTTGGCCCGGCACGGCTCCTGATTTTAGTCATTTCCAATTGGACACAAGTGTCAAGGCTATCCATTATCGTTCTCTTTCTTCAGTCATCACGTACATCATTCCAACCACTTCATTCTTGATCACACTCGGCGTATAGTTATTAAAGTGGTTTTCGGTTTAGATAGAGAGTATATCCATAACCGATTCCGGTCTCTTTGATAACTTTAATAATTATTACACCGATTGGTCGTTTAATAAATTTCAAAACCAAATCAACTTTAATTTCAATTAGAGTTTATAAATCAACATTTCATTTGTCTTTCGATATCAATTTCCATAATTTATGTTTCAAAACTTCCAAATTATTATTTCAAAATCTTATAATTCAATTTCAATTTTATTTAAACAATTCAAATATTGATTCAAGTTCGTATATAAGTTTCCTTCCGAAAACATTTAAATTAACTTAATTTAACACTTAAACCAATTTAAATTCATTGATCGATTACATTCAATATTCGTTAAGTAAATTTATCATTCAAACAATTTCTATTAAATTACAAATTCATTAAGTCAATTACTTAAGTTCAACTTCATCAACAAAGCTTACAAATGTAATTTAAATTGGATTCGTCAAATCAAATTCATTAAATTACAAGTCTTACATTAATTTCAATAAATTACATTTTATTTCCTGTTAAAGAAATTCGATTATACTTATTTATTTACTTAGTTACAAATTTCAACTCAAATAATAAAGAACTAAATTTCACATATTCAAGAAGTTTAATTTCACTTTTTAATTTACTTAAATAATTTTTCCAAAAATTAATAAATAAAGAAACCCAATTTCATTTATTAACGATGTTCAAATTCACTTATTCAAAAGTTTAATTTCTCTTATCAAAGAATTCAATTTTGTTCAACTATCAAATAATTCAATCTTATTCAATTATTAAATAATTTCAATCTTAATTGTTAATAATTTCAAAACTTAATAATTTCAAACTTAATTATAAATTCAAACTTAATTATTAAATCATTTCAAACTTAATTCAATGAATAATTCCAAATTTTATCGTCAAATAATTTATTTTAAAACAACGTTCTTTCAATAACTACTATATTAATATTTTCATTTCAGATTTTCTAAATATTAACATTTCCTTTCATTAAATTCAAATTCCAACTTCATTTCAAATCTTATTATTTATTCAAATAAAATCTTTATTTCATTTCAAACCAAATTATTGACCAATCGGATTTTATTTAATTCTCTATCCTAAGTCAAAGTTAAATTTGGGTATTTATCATTTCAACCCGATTCCATTTCAATTCAAAAATCAAAGCATAGCAAAGGGAACTTGCAGTGTAATAACAGGGATGATGTCAAAGTAAATAAACAAGCAATAACAACCATCAATAACAATTCAATAATTTATTTCAAATAATCCCGAAATAATCGCATTAATTCACATTGTTCTTTGTGCGAATTAATATAATTATTTCTAGAATCTACACTATCATTTCATGTAGATTAAAGATTATTACATTACGGTTTTCCCCTTGTCGTTCAATTTCAATTTTAATACTACAACAATTAATCCAATATACGTTCAAAGGTTCAAAGTGTAATTTATCAAATTCTACGTGTCAATTAACTTAACAATTAAAAGGGGTCATATTATTCAAATTAGCTAATCAAATTCAACACATATGTCGATTAATTTTTTTTTTTTTAAACTATGCTACGTCAAATTCAATTGCCTAGTATTTATCACTTTATACATTGCAATTTAACATCCAATATAAACAACAAACAATCAATCGATTATCAACCAAACTGGATTATCATCGTATAATTTAACAGATAATTGTGTCAGATGTCACAGGTGAACTGATACAGGTAATAGCATATATAACAGTGAAATCAACTACAGCAACATATTTCAATTGTCGTTTCAATTGAAATCAAATTTAATAAATAAAAGAACATTAATCGTGAGTGCTTGCTCACCTTTCGAGGCTAGGGAGTTTTTCAACAGAGCAAGCTACGAATTCCAAAACAAAGTGAGACGGGCACGAATTGGTGAAGGAAATTGGCTCGACGGACATAGCTGATAATAAGAATAGATGGAACAAATCAGAACGGGGTCGTTGAGAATAGTTGATACGGGCTAACTTTATTCTAACTACACACGTTTTTAAAATTGAATATATATATGCTTTTCAAAATCATTGTTTTACATTAAAACATACATCAAAAATCAACCATATACTTAAAATAAGATATATATATATATATATATATATAATTATCTCATGAAATTTAACTATATTATTGCAAACGAGGTTACAATCTATAAAACATATATACTGCGGTTAAAAATATAAACAATGCATGTGTAACTATTCAGCCAAAGATATTATGCGGACACTACAGCAACAATATATGAATATATGCTCAACTGATAAAATTATGTTACTTAGAAACATATTATATAAAATCTTAGTTTAGTTTTATATATACATACCCAGATAACTAACTATGTTTTTATGAACATATATATATATATATATATAATTTTATACATTATAAACCGATAACATAAGACCTCTATAATCATTACATATTTTATTTCAAATCATAAATTATTAAAATACATACCCAAATCATTTTGTGTGTGTGTGTGTGTATATATATATATATATCATATTTTAGAAATCTAAAAGAAACCAAACTTACGGTATAATATATATAGTGTATATATATAACGCAATATTTGAAATCTGTATAAATCCAAATTAACACTTCAAGTAAAAGACTGTTGCCAGTTTCTAAAATGTGCAAAAAAAACTTCTTCTATGATAAATACACATACCTTTTTTTTAAACGTGTAATATAATAGTTCACGTCTATTTATATACATAAAAACAACGTATAGTATTTAAAATATATGAGGTCTGGGAACACAAATTCCACAAAACTTACACATATAAAAATTTTAAAGCAAAATCCATTCATAACTGCAAATATTTATATACTCGCATATATTATATTTTATATATAGGTACCCAGATGTAGATTACATATATAAAATTAGCATACAATTTTTTTTTTAAAACATATAAACTGGCATACACAACATATACACCAAACTTATATAACAACTCTGCGCATGAGAAAATATAAAGTAGAAGAACTAAAGTATATGACAGCATATGGATACACGTACTAAATATATATAGATTTGATCACTGATCGAAGGAGAGGCAGAAAACGATGGCTTCGGCTGTCACATACGAGCTTCCCTCGACGATCAAAGGATCTAAGGCGATGCAGGCTGGTCCCGGAGAAGTGATGAAAGAGGAGAGAAGGTTTTGAGGCAACGGCCGAACTGAACTGTCGGAGAAGGTGATGGCGAGTGAGCACGCAGGCAAGGGAATGGGATGGAGAGCATGCGGTTATGGTGCTGGAGGGAGATGAGGCGGAGCTTCGGTGGAGGTGCGGCCATTGGTGGAGGGGTGTCGCCGTGGTGGGTTGGTGGTCAGCTGTTGGTTGCGTTCGCGATTGAGATTGAAAGGCCGGAGCAAGGTCTGATGAGGTGGAAGGGAAAGGCAAAGGGAGGCTCGGAGTTACTTAGGTTGGCCGAGATGACGGTGAGAGCGGAGGCTTGGTTGATCGGTTGGCAGTTCCGTGGCGCATGGGCTCGTGGAGGTCAGTGGCTTGTGGCGAACATCGGAGAGGAAGAAGAGGAAGGTCGGCTTGTTTTCATGGGAAGTGGAGTGTATATGCAGTGGAAAATGGAAAGATAGTGAACCCATTTCTCAGATGAAGCAAAAAGAAGATACTATAGGGGAAAATGAAAAGTCTCTGTGTTGAATTATATATGTACGTTTCTTCCAATAGAACCGAAAAGCAAGTGAAAATGTACAAAATAAAATAAAATGAAATGTGAAGGGGCAGCTGTCGTTTCATAATTTAATAAAAGGAACAGGCTAGACCATTGGGCAATGGAAGAGACAAGAGCAAGCAAAAGACATAAGATACGATACCGATACGGCAAACGTTTACAGATTTCGCCGTCAACCGGACGTCAAAACACACATACGAATATACCACAGAGATCAAATCGACGAGACGATTAAAACAGTATACAGATATCATAGGTACGATCGAATTATAAAATTTCAAATTTATACCAGCGGAAAATGCATGAAAAACACAGAAAAATAAGATCGACGGAGCTAAAGATGTCCGAATTTGAGAAAACGACAAACTGACATCTTGCTCAGAAGATGTTTTAGAATTTTTCCATGTAAAAATATTTTGGCTTTGAAAACGTTTTATTTTCATCGCTTTTTAACTGATTAAATTGAAGTAAATTTACGCACGAAATAAACTTTCATATTTTCGGACGAAAATTTACCAATTGCTATGTTTAACTAGATGCATTCCAAATATCAAATTTATATTTCAAAATTTTATTGTTTAAAATTGTAAAAATTTCAATTAATAACGTTATTAAAACTAGTTACATTTACGGGTCGTTGCGGATCTAGAAAATAAGTTACAGATTACTAATGCCAAAGCTATGAATTCGATTATTTGTTCATTAGATCAGGTTGAATTTAATCGTGTCTCACATTGTCTAACTTTCAGGAAATATGGCATACACTCGAAGTGACTCACGAAGGAACATCTCAAGTCAAATAATCTCGTCTTGCCATGCTAAGTAGCGAATACGAGAATTTCACAAAGACAAAGGAAGAAAATGTCAAAGAAATGTACGGACGACTTTCCAATATCATATACAAATAGAGGCTCTTGGAAAATCATACACATAATTGGAGATAGTCCGAAAAATCCTCAGAGTCCTTCCACGAAGTTTTGAAGCCAAAGTAACTGCCATCCAAGAATCAAAAGATTTGAAACAAATGAAAGTCGAAGAACTCATCGGAAACCTCACCACTTATGAGTTGGAGATGAAATTCAAGGAAGAGCGTGAAGGAGGAGACGCTCGAAAGAAATCAATAGCTCTTAAAGGAACAACTGAAAGTGAAGATGATGATGATGATGGTGAAGCAGAACTAGCACTATTAATAAGAAGATTCAAAAGTTGGAATCGCAAATTTGGCAATCCGGTCAAAAATCAACAAGTAAAGAGCAGATTAAACAAAGCACTAGACAACCCAGAAGAACAGAAAATCATTTGCCACAAATGCAATAAACCCGGTCATATCAAGCCAAATTGTCCCCAAAATCAACTCAGTCAAGGAAAGAAACTGAAAAGGAGAAGTTTTGCAGCTACCTGGGATGAAAGTGATGAAGATGGAAGTGATAGCACTAGCAGTGAGAGTGAAAAAGAAAATTTGTGTCTTCATGGTGAAATAACTGACAGTGATGATGACGAGCCAAGTGAGGTATCAAAACTTACTCATTCAGAATTGCTTATATATTTTCACGAGGTAAATGGGTGTTTTGAACGACTTAGGGAGAAATATGCCAAAATTGAATCACAACGAGTAGTTCGATTGAAGTAAATGATCAACTTGAACAATTAGTTAAAAACTATCAAAATAAGAGCCCTAAGTGTGATTAGTGTCCATTGTTTGAAGAAGAAATTAAAAAATCAGAAATTAGTATAAAATCACTTGAAAATGAAATTCCGATTTTGAAAGAAAGTGAAAATACTAGGAGAGAGAATTATATTAAAAAGTGCACACAATTATTAAACGAAAATGAATCTCTCAAAACACAAGTCCAACATTTGTCAACGACTTTAGATAAATTTTCAAAAAGAGAAAAATCGTTGAATATGCTATTAGGGAAGCAAACTGTTAATACAGTTAGACAAGGACTTGGATATAATCAATCTGAAAATGATAAAAACAAAATTAATCAAGTCAATTCTATGTGTAGAAAAAATGGACACAATCACAACAATTATTGATATAGACCCAAACACGTGAAAACTATACCAATTTGGGTTCCAAAAGGCATAAATATAAAATCTCTCAAAGTTAAACAAATTTGGATGCCGAAAGGAACATATGTAAACAGTTTTGGGTCTCCGCAAAATTATTTTTCAAAATCAATTACCACTAACAATCATGGACCTATAAAAACAAATAGGTCACTAAACTCTCTTCTTGTGTAGGTATGCTGGCAGGCTAAGGAACAACAACAATGGTACTTGGATTCTAGCTGTTCCAGGCACATGACAGGCGATAAATCAAAGTTCCTTAGCCTAGAAAAGTACAGAGGTGGCAGAGTCACAATGGGTAACAATGACAAGTGTAAAATTGTCGGTAAAGGTAAAGTGGGTAACAATACACTTACCTTGAATGACGTACTATATCTTGAAAATCTGCACCACAATTTGATATCAATCAGCCAGCTATGTGATAAAGGTATGAATGTTATTTTTGATTCTGACTTGTACAAAATTGTTGACAAATCATCAAAAGAAATCTTGTTTTCAGGTAAGAGGAATGGTAATATATATTCTCTATCTTTTGATGATCTCACCCTTTCTAAATGTTTGGTAGCTAAGGATATAGAAGTAAATTTATGGCATAGACGATTAGGGCATGCTAGCATGAATTTGTTAAACAAATTAAAAAGGAAAAATTTGGTGAGAGGGTTGCCATCACATGATTTCGAAATAGAAAATTTATGTAAAGCATGTACCTTGGGAAAACTTAAAAAATCATCATTTCATGCCAAAAACAATGTAAGCACTTCTAGAGTTCTTGAACTAGTTCATATGGATCTATTTGGACCTAACGACATTGCTAGCTTAGGTGGTAAGAAATATTGCTTTGTGTTAGTTGATGATTACTCAAGATATACATGGATATATTTCTTGGCTAAAAAATAAGAAACTTTTTCATACTTCACAAAATTTGCAAAATTAGTTCAAAATGAAAAAGGAGTTCCTATTGTTTCGTTAAGAAGTGATCATGGTGGAGAATTTGAAAACTTTTGTGATGAAAATGGTTTTAAACAATAATTTTCTGCACCACGTACTCCACAACAAAATGGAGTAGTTGAAAGAAAGAATCGAACATTGAAAGAGTTGGCTAGGTCTATGATAAATGAGTATAAGCTACCTTTGCATTTTTGGGCAGAAGCAGTAAATACAGCTTGTTATGTAATGAATAGAGTTATAATTAGACCGATTCTTAACAAAACACCCTATGAGCTATGGTTCAAAAATAAACAAACATTGCCTACTTCAAAGTATTTGGGTGTCCGTGCTATATTCTCAATACAAGTGATCAATTAGGAAAATTCGAAGCAAAAGCTGATGAAGGCATATTCATGGGATACTCTTCAAGAAGCAAAGCTTATAGAGTCTACAACAAAAGGAATAAAACAATTGTGGTGTCAATCAATGTGAAGTTTGATGAAGGCATTAATGAACAGGAAATGACCAGAAGCAATGTTGAAGAGGAGAACGAAAAAGATGAGAATGGAAAACCAAAGGAAACTGCAACAACAAAAGAAGTCCGAAGGAATCTAGATCCAAAGAGATTGAAATTCAAAGCAGATCATCCTCCAGAATTTATAATAGGAAATCCTGTCACAGGTGTTCAAACTCGTTCCTCCTTTAGAAATTTGTGTGATCTGTGTCTATATAGTGGATTTATTTCAGAAATAGAACCCAAAGACATAGATACAGCTCTTAATGATGAAAATTGGTTTATGGCTATGCAAGAAGAACTAAATCAATTTGAGCAAAATGATGTTTGGAGTCTAGCACCTAGACCTAAGGATTATCCAGTCGTAGGAACAAAATGGATTTCAAAAATAAATATGATGAATCTGGAAATGTGATTAGAAATAAAGCTAGATTAGTCGCTAAAGGATATAATCAAATTGAAGGAGTTGAAGTTGATGAAACTTTTGCACCAGTAGCTAGACTAGAATCAATTAGGATATTGCTAGATTTTGCTTGCTACAAAGGATTTAAGTTAAGACAAATGGATATTAAAAATGCATTTCTTAACGGAATTTTAAAAGAAGATGTATTTGTTGAACAACCAAAAGGTTTTGAAAGTCATGAATATTTTAACCATGTATATAAGCTTAAAAAGGCATTATATGGATTAAAACAAGCTCCTAGAGCTTGGTATGAATGCCTTAGTACTTATCTTCTTGAAAATGGGTTCAAAAAGGGCTGTGTAGACACCACACTATTTCTGTTGCATGAAAACGATGATCTTCTAATTGTTCAAATATATGTTGTTTATGGTGCTACTAACAATTTTTTGTATGAGAAATTTGAAAAAGTTATGTAGGAAAAGTTTGAAATGAGCTTGGTTGGAGAGTTAAAATTCTTTTTAGGATTTCAAGTCAAACAAAGCGATAAAGGTACATTCATTTCTCAAACAAAATATATTAGGGAACTTGTCAACAAATTTGGATTAAAAGATGTTAAACCAGCTAGAACCCCCATGAGCATAATAATTAAACTTGACAATAATGAAAAAGGTAAGGTAGTTGATCAAAAGCAATATAGAGGTATGATTGGATCACTCCTTTATCTTACCACTTCTAGAACTGACATCATGTTTTCTGTCTGCTTATGTGCACGATTTCAATATAACCCAAAAGAATCTCATTTAAAAGCCGTTAAAAGAATTATAAAATATTTGTTGCACACCCCACGATTTGGTCTTTGGTATCCAAAAAATGATAATTTTGAATTAAAAGGATTTTCAGATGCGGACTATGCTGGAAGTCTAGTTGATAGAAAAAGTACTAGTGGTGCATGCTTTATGTTAGGACATTCATTAGTTGCATGGTCAAGTAGAAAACAGATTTGTATTGCGTTATCTACCACAGAGGCAGAGTATATTGCTCTGAGTGGTCGCTCTGCTCAAATCTTATGGATGATACAAACTTTGCAAGACTATGGTCTAAATTTTAAACGTGTACCACTAATGTGTGATAGCAAAAGCGCAATTGATCTCACAAATAATCCTGTACATCACTCGTGAACAAAACATATAGATGTTAGACATCATTTTATTAGAGATCATATTTCCAAGGAAAATATCTGCATAAATTTCATTTCAGCCGATTCTCAATTGGCAGACATTTTTACAAAACCCCTACCAGAAAATAGTTTTTGTAAACTACGTCTCAGCTTAGGTGTTTTAGAAATTTGATTTTCTAAATATTTAACATTTTTTTTCTCCCTACTAATTATCAAAAAAGTAAATAGTAATTGAAAAAGTGATGAGTGTTGATATTTATCATATTTTATGACTCGAGATGGTATAATTAGTAAATTTCTTTAGAAAATTAAACAAGAGTTATAAAATTTTTGTTGGTAAAAATTCCATGACCATTTCTGTTTCTATCATATTTCTAACGACCATCGCTCATCAAAATTCTATAGTTTGTCAATATGTGGTACTTTAAACATGAATCATTTGTTTTTTATTTTACATTTTTTAATAAAATAAATAATAATAATAATAATAAAATAAATTAAAATAAAATCCAAAGTATTCACTCTCATTTAAAAGTCCTCACGGTTATGCATGGGTGAATTACATGGAATTTGTTATGTGCTTCCATGCTCATTTAAAAGTCCTCACGGTTATGCATGTATGGAACGCATATCAAAATTGATTTATTAAATAAACAAGTTGATTCTAATCCCATTTAAAAGTCCTCACGGTTATGTGTGGTTAGAAGATACTTGAATTCATTTTTAAAAAAAAAAATTGGAATACTACAACCTCATTTAAAAGTCCTAACGGTTATGCATGGTTGGTAGATATTCAAATTCCTGATATAAATATATCACAAATAGACACAAATGTATGGTTTTATATGATGACATCATTCCCATCATTCTAACAGTGGAATATGCACCTAGCAAAGTATTTATGATTTTTGTTTGATTTTTTATTGAAATTTAATAATTTTATCAATTGAGTTTAAATGTTGGATTAGTATCTATCACTTTATCTCCATTTTTCTAACATTATTACTCTTTTGCTGATAACAAAAGGGGGAAAGAAAAGTTAAGATTTTGTCAAATAAAATCAAGCAAAGGTTAAATATTTTCTATTTGCATCTAGGCTCATTTGCATATTTTTAATTGCATGCATATATGAAGGGGGAGCTTTGTGTAGAGAGGAAGCATTTAAATAGGGGGAGCAATTAGAGTATATCGATGATCAATTACATTTAACATATTCAAAATCTTAAATATATGTTTGTTATCATCAAAAGGGGGTGATTGTTGAATATGCGATTATATGATTTTTGTTTGATGATAATAAACATATATATATATATATATATATATTCATTTAAATGTATTTTTTAATGTACTATTTTATTTTTCATAGATTAAATAAATATTTTCTGAATAAAATAAATAACACGGAATTTGAATTTAAACAGAAATTTTATTCAAACAAATATTTATTACAATTTTTGAATAGTACAAATTTCAAGCTCTCACTATATACAATTTCAATTACAATACAAATTTGATTAAATTACAATTCACATTTACATTGCACCTCACTACATATCACTCATTCACTCAACTCGTACTGATCTTCAACTTCATTCCAATGTGAATCCAGCATCTAAGCAATCTGCAGAAATATACATTGACGCGGTAAAATTGAAAATAAAATATTTTTGCAGCATAAAATAAAATGTGGATTTTGAAAGTAATATTTGCCTCAGTTATTTGGGTTGTTCATCATCATCTAATTTTGAATTCATCATACATGAACATCTTGTGACATACACAGTGTATCACTGTATATGCCACAAGGCCGTGCACACCGATATATACACTTGATAAAATTACAGGGACAAGTGAGCACAGGTCAAACCCAAAACGCCGGGTTCGGCTCAAGTGCAATAAAAATAATGTCACAATATCAACACAAGGTCAAACTTGAGCTCCAAGCTGGATTCAACACAGGTGCAGTTCGAATAAACAAGTTTAATAAAATGGTCAGGAGCAAGCCAGTCAAAGTGTACACATGAACCAGAAGAGTTCG
The DNA here is from genome assembly GCA_030765085.1 of Allium cepa. Taxonomy (NCBI): domain Eukaryota; kingdom Viridiplantae; phylum Streptophyta; class Magnoliopsida; order Asparagales; family Amaryllidaceae; genus Allium; species Allium cepa. The sequence continues at coordinate 133,501,799 of CM060934.1, forward strand.
ATTCAAGACAGTGACTCAATCAATATGATATGAAGCCTGGACCACATGAGCTCAACGCAACACAACATCAAAGAAACAGATACAAGTTCAATGATTCGACACACAATGAAACTGCACCAGACCAGGCACAAGCTAGAAGTTCATCATGCTCACAAGTTTAAGGCACAGTGAGGACTTACGAACACACTAGAAATGACAACTGGAAACATGAATGCACAAACACCATGATAAACTCAAACCATGCAGAAACCATGGAACAACATAGCAACTCAAGCCAGCATATAAAATATATACAGCAAGCTCCAGAAGGTACACAAGTAAAAGGCAACAACAAGGGATGCACCAATGAAACAGGCTGCAACATATATAACAGTAGACAATGCATATGGAGACATGATGAAGCCAGATACAATGCAAATTGTACATAGAAATTTTATAAGACCAACAATGCAATTGAAATGCAAACTGTCTCGAAGAGTGATACCAGAGACTACAAAGTAATCAAGGCCAGACAGATTCAAGATGCAATCATGTACAACAAAAACTGGAAACAAAGGCAAACCAACCCAAATCAAACTACAATGAACAAGTGGACAAAACAAGTGCTATAAGGAATTAACACAAATGTCCAGAGGGATTAATATGCCAGAGAAAAGAATATCGCATTTGAACAAAGCATCAAGCAACAACAAGTATACATGTACATGAAGACAGCAAATACAACTGAAATACAAACTATCTCAAATATGATACAGTGACAATATGGAGGCAAGAAAATACATTTGATTCAAGTAAATGACAAGATTAAGTCAAGACCGATGTCAACAGTTAATGGCCAAAGTCGAGCACATGAACGAAATCAACATCATCATCAAAGACTTCAACATATGATCACTGGCAAGCATGAAAATACACAGTGGAAAAGATGAACACATATATAGATGCAGACATGCCAAAATTTTTATGAAGCTAAAAATGAACAAAGTGCCAGAACCCAAAACAGTCTCAAGTTGAACAAGTTAATGCCGAAGTTCAGTGATGTCAAAGCCGAAGTAGAAGCAGTGTCAAGGCCGAAGTCATCAGAAAAATGGAAGTAAAATTCTCATCTCGATATAGTTTTTCACAAAATCAAGTTTGTTGTCGAAGACAACTGCAGGTCAAATCAAAATCGAAGTCAACGTCGAACCAATTCAGTGCCGAAGTTGAACAAGTCAGAAATCAACACCGTGGTGGCCAAGGAAAGTCAAAATCGAAGCTGTGTTAACCAAGCCAAAAATATACGAATTGAAAATGTCAGAAATATTCATAATAATCAATACAAAATCTAATGGCCGAAGACGAATTCAAATTGATGTATACAAACTAAAATCAAGGATCTCGAATCCTATATAAATAAGTAACATCATCGGCAAATTGCAAGCATCGAGTTCAAGTAAGCAAAACCAGAAAAGAAAAAGAAAATTACATACCAATTTTGATTCGAACTCGACGCAGATTGAAGGAACCGTGAGGAAAGTGAAGAGACGGTCGATTGCCGAAGCGAATCAGAAGATCAATTTAATCGATCAACAATCAATCGGATTCTTCAATAGCACAAGCCCTAATTTTAGAAGCTAAAAGGAACGAACGAAAGAACGAACGACCGACATTGATAAAAGAGAAAAAGAAGGCGCATATTTTGGTGATAAGTAATATTGGGTCGACCCTTCTATCTTTAATATTGGTTTATATTAAAAAGGGATAATTAGGGTTTTGTTTTTTAATTGTTTTTAAATTGTTATCTTTTGTATTTTCTTTTGAAAATTGTGTAATTACTAGTCGTGTGACTAGGGGACAAACTACGTGGTGTAGTTTGAGAATTCGTAACTCAGTGGCTGAGTTGTGGCAGGCTTTTGAGCGTTGAGTTAGGTTAGTCGGTAGAGGGTGTAGCGAGGTTACGTGTGTAAGCGTGTGACTACTTAATTTCTAGTAGAAACCTTGGGGGCAGCACGTAGGCAGGGTTTTGTCGAAGCTGGGTCGGTGTCATTCTATTTCTGCATTTATTATTCTGCTATTATCTGTGCTGCTATAATTTTGATTTATCTGTGTTGAAATAATTTTATAAGCTTCCGTAATAATTTTTATAATTAACAGCATCACCCTATTCACCCCCCCTCTAGGGTGAAATCGATCCTACAATATCTGAAATTCAAATTTAAAATAACTTCCAAATATTTAAAATCAATTAAATATTTCAATTTCGAACGTTCAAAATTTTGGGTCGTCACAATATTTGTATAGGTATATATACCCAGAAGTATTATTTTAATCTAGTTTCTTATTTTTGTTTTAAAATATATATAGTGTGTTGAAACAACTGTAAAACTAATAAGTATAGGTTGTCTATTTTCTGAAGTATACATCCATGCACTTTAAAGAATTTATAGTTTGTATATAACAATAAAAGACTTTAAGTTATTTACTGTTAAGTGAAAAACCGTTAACAAAAACAGTTTTTAACAAAGAAAAACAATGGGTAAGTTAGTAATAAAAATTTAGATCAGTAAACAAACTTACATTTGGCAGTAAAATAACCGATAAAACATTGTTATAATTTTCTTTTCTTTTCAAAATTCCACTCAGTAGAGACAATGTCATTTCTGGCCTCTAACTGTCTCTTCCCAAATCTAAGCAGATATTTTTTAGCTTGTGTATATATATTTATGGCTTAGATCTGGATTGTTCTTTGAGAATTAAAACCGAGTAACTAAAAAAAAGAAGCCTCTGTTCAATTGTATGCAATCAGAAAACAAATTTAAAAGAAAAGAAGAAGTAAGCACCCTGTAACCTAGTATGGAAATTAAGAAGACAGGAGCATCTCTATTTTTAATTCAAATCACCAGGAAATTTTCAAATGCAAGTTCAAGTTTCAGATTTAAAGCTTTCAAATTCTTCTTCAAAACTTCAACTTTAAAAAATTCTGGATCAAATGTGGAAGGTGAGAAACCTAAATTTTACCTAGAAACCGAATTGTTCTGTTAACTGTAAACATATTGTTCATCCCAGTAATTCAAAAATTCTACATCTCTTCACCTAGTTCATATTGCATGTTGATGCAAACTAGGAATATGTTTATTTTCTAGTGTAGTTTTAGTTAATAATAGTTTGTGAGTATATTATGCTGTGTAGTTCGATAATGATAAAATTTACAGTAAAAAATCCAACTTTGGTGAAAATTTAATGTTTTTAATTCAAGGATGCAAGCACGCAGTCTTGATTCTTGTGTGAAAATATGAATTTTAGTGGTGAGATTGAAATTTTTAGTGATCTTTATCTCAAGAAATGGGAAGATGGACGGTTTTTGTTCAAAAATAAATTTCAGGTGATCTCATCGCCGTAAGGTGGCACGGTCAGGTCTAGAAGGAGCTGGTGGACATTGTGGAGGGGTCGACCATGGCATAATCTTGAAATTGGGTTTGGATCGGGAGAGCAGGTGGACTTTAGGGTTTTGGGAAGTTTTTGGGTGGTCGGCGAACGCGAGTGTACTGGTTGATGGTGGAGCAACCGCAGTCCGTGTTGCTTGGCTCGGAGGTAGCTGCTGGAGTGGGTCTTCGTCGGAGGTGGGTGGCATGCGGAGCAGTGGCCGGTAGTCGCAGCGGTGGATCGATTTGTGGAAGAAGGTTGGTTTCTGGGTTTCTAAAGGGTAAGGTAGAGGATGATTCTTCGATTGGAGGGTTGTGGAGCGTCGGCGTCGTGGTATTTTGGATCAAGGGAGAGTATAGGACTGGGTGGTGGTGCCATGGCGGCGAGGCGGTAAGTGGAGTGGGTGTGCACCGTACACATGTGTCTCTGTGCATGAGAGATCCAAGCGAAGATGTTTTCGTGTTGATGCCACGTGCGATCGCGATGGTCTCGGGTTATTCTCGAGGGGATGCTCGAATCAATCGAGCTCGGTTTCATTCCTTTTTGTGATGTTCGATTGGGTTAAGTTCCTGGAATTGGAACTGGAACCAGAGATGAAGGAAGAAGGGGGGAAGTGAAGAAGGAAGCTCGGGTTTGTGGTGAGTTGCATTTTGGGTTTCGGCTCGTTAGAAATGATGAGTTTGTAAATAGTTCGTTTTTTTAATCTTTAGGTTTTGGGCTTCGGCCCAATGGTTATTTCTTATTTAAAAACAGGATTTATTGATAAAAGAAAATTTGTTACGAAGTTAAATTAAAATCCATAACCAATTGTCTTTAAAAGTTTATAACAGGCATGTTAAGTTAAATTAAATATTGTAAAACCAATTTTTCTTTAATGTAAATGTTTATTTAAAGATTTATATAGACAAACAAAATTTTGGAGAAAATAAACTTGATTTACATTAAAATTCTTATTTTAATTTAGGTCATTTAAATATGTTATTTTATCATAAAATAACCAAGCTTTTTAAAATAATTTATTTAATACTTGAATTTCATTTGAATAAATTGGAATGAAATTTAGCCGATAATTAAGTAAAATAATATGTTATATATTGGAATGAATACAAGTTCTTAGGTGATATTATTTATTTCCAAATGTTAAATAAAATATGTGTTATTACGAAGATGGTTTGGAACGACGGATGTTACGCCATCATACGATCTATTGTGAAATTAAATAAGTGAAATTTTACAAACTTTTATAGACAGAATTAAATCACCGTTTGGTAATGAATGCCGTTGTAAATTTTATACGGCCAAACTGTTAAGATGTTCCCAAACTGAATAGATGTGTTATTTGTAGATTATTCAAATTGTTTGACATCTGGTCAACGGAAACAGACACCATTCCGCTAAATAGTTAGTTTAAAATTTTATGGATAGTTTAAGCCATCGATCTGATAATTTCTGTGTAATTGTTACTAGAAAGGATTAAATCTCTGATCTGCTTATTTCTGCATATATCTGTTTATTTTCCTGTTAGTTATATTTGAGTATATAATGTGAATCGATCTACGGATGCCAATTGATTTTGAATATCTTTTTTGACTATAAATTGTAGCTTGATAAGTACCGTTGAGAGTGATAAGCCTTATTCTGTCTGGATTGATTTTTGAACCTAGTTTTTTTTAAATAATGAATGTTGTTTTAAAAGAATTTATAAATATTTTGGAAATATCAAAAGTAGTTTATTTTTATATTTTGGAAATCTTTATAAAGGTATAATTTTTATAAGTACGTATTATTTAAACTATTCCAAGAATAAAACTATTTTGTAATGATCCATTAAAGGTAAATTTTTATTAGTACTTAAATATATTTTATTTGACATAATCTATTAAATATAAGTGTTGTTTAAATGATATATTGTATAATAAACTTTTATGAAGAATATTTTTATTTGATTAACTTGAGAAATGTATTTGGAAATTTTTATAAGTATGATTTGGAAAGAAATTATTTTAAATAATTACCCAGTAAAATAAGCTTTCTTAGTAAATTTTAAACTATTAAGATTTTAAATATGAATAAGGCTAAATGGTTGCAACAGGAAATAACTTGGTTGAATTGATTGATTATTTTGATAGTTAAATAACCGACTATCAAATCTGGACAAAAACTTGACTTTGGAAATATCCAGAGGAAACTCGAAAATTATATGGTACGGTTACCATTTGAGGTGCTACACTGTAACAACCCGCATATTTTACGATTGTGTATTTAAATATTTTATTTAAATATAGTATCGTTAGTCGGATTAAAGTGTTAAATACTACTTTTTGCAAATAGTCAAATTAGGACTCGAGACCACTTCCATTGAGTTCAAAATGACATTTGCGACCTTTTTAAGTATAAGCATCGATATGTTTGGAGTTGAATAGAATTTTGACATTTTCACTTAGGGCTCTGGGTTTGGGTTTCAGCCCACTAACCTAACAAATAACCCAAAAAGTGAACCCTAACTCCTCTACTCTTCATCCATTTCATTTCCATTTCCTAACACTCTCAAACTAAAGTAAAAATGGGGGAAAAGATTGGAAACTAAAATTCCCAAGTCCTAGATTCTTAGGAAATTCCAATTCAAGCTCTAGAAATCCAAGAGAAGTTAGGTAAACATCCTCTTCATCTTCTCCATCTCAATCTCTCTTCAATTTTTAGAATTTTGCTATAACCGAACTTAGGAAAAAACTTCACCTTTGATCATAAATTAAAGATTCTAGGGGTGTAGTGAAGAGGAATTGTTCTTGTCTTGTTTTAAAAGCTTCTCCTCCATTATTTTTGGGTTTAAAGGTAAGTTTTGAACTCACATCTATGTCTATAACTTTCTTTGTGGTTAGGTGTGAATTCCTAATATCTATTCATGTTTATTTGCTTTTGATTTGAATGAATTTGGTGAATTTTCCAATTTTGTGGGTTTCGTTGTCCAATTTCATGAAAATTCTATCTTTGATGTTTGAACATGTTTTTGAGGGTGTGTCGAAGAGCCTATAAGGCTGGGTTGTCGGGTGGCATAAATCCCTAGTCGTCGTTGCTCGTTCGATCGCGTCCGGGTTTATAATTTGTTTTACACTTCTTAGTGCATAGGCTTAGAATATTGGAAATGCCAGTTCAGTCGACTGAACTGTAGGGTCAGTCGAAAGAACCCGGGGGACAGAAACTTTATGTCCTTACATCAGTCGACTGACCCCTGTGTTCAGCCGACTGAGCCTGGAAACCGAGAGTTTCCAGGCATGTATCAGTCGACTGATCACTACAGTCAGTCGACTGAACCTGCTTGTCTTAGCCATATTGCCGTTTTGTGTGAATTTCCAATTTTTAATCGATTCCCATCGTTCCGAATTGTTGTTATCATTTATTGACTTTGATGACGTCTTTTTTGGGATTTTTGAGGATATCCATTTTGATGGATTTTGTATCGATTTCTATGGATTTGATTCATGTATTGATATGTGAATTTTTGGTGATTGATTGTTTTTACAATTATTTTAGTGTTTTTCACCTTGAAATACAAAGGTTTCTATACTAGTAGTAAATATTCAAACTCTTTCTCAAAGATGATTTCAACTCTATTTTTAATACAAACCTCGTTTATAAATCGTTTTCCCATCTATTAGTATATGTAAACCTTTACCTCATTCGTTCGAGAAATCCAGTTAAACGACCTAGCAAAACAAGTGGTATGAAATGCTTGCGTTTACTTTGTTGGTTAATTCTTAGTATTGTTCGATTGAAACTAGTGGAAATCTACAATCTGTTCGCAAATATTTAAGTTAAGCCAGTGGTTATGGGACATGAAGCTAAACTCATATATTTACTAGCTTAGTGTAATTTACACTTGTTGATCTATGATGATCATACGGTGGAGTTTCTGTTAGTCCGTGAGATGATGGATTTGATGACAGCAACCTCAGAATAGATTATAAAATATAAATACTAACATTATAGGATTAGATATATATATGTGTATGCAGGATATAACCATGCAGGTACTAAGAATGAAGACCGTACTGTATAGAGATTCAAGATATCAAGGTAAAATATCAAGATAGAAGACTCATGAGTATCGAGACTATCAAGAGTTCAAGATTTCAAGGATAAGTATTTTTATTATTATTAGGAATTTTTGTTAAAACTCGTAGAAAAGCACTGGCATCTAAAAATCCAATTTATTCGTGGAATGGAATCCACTTCGAGCCCGTTAAAGGGATGGAACCCTAAGTAGGATGGAACCTACGAAAAATCTAGTGGAACATTGTTTTGTATCCGCTAACTTTTATTCAAAATGATTTTTCAAAATTATATCCTATTTTCAAAATGTTTCAAAACTTTCCTTTTAAAAGATTCAAAACCCTCGATCCTGATTTTAAATAATTTTAGCCTAAAAAACATCTTTATTTTCAAAGTAAAATTACTCCTAATTTTAAACTATCTTTTTAATAATATATTTAACTTTTAAATATTTATACTTAAATTTAAATATAAAATTATGGTTAAATTCTATATATATTATTATTTATATTTACTTATGAATTAAAATTATAGCCAGGTATATTTATAAAGTTTAAATTAGTTTTTATAAAAGATAAAAGTTATTTTCAAAGAAATTCAAAACATCATAAAAAGCTTTGGGATGTCGACATGCCTATGGGTACCATGTCGACATGGTGACAGTTTGATTAAAAAATTCAAATTTCAAAAGAAGTGTCTATTCGCCATAACACTTCATGAATGGACGTGGTCGTTGTTCTTCTATAAATAGGGGTCAGTTTCAACGAATTTTTAATCACTTTTTTCGGGTTTTCACTCCTCTTCATCCTCTTTTTTTAATACATATTCTTATCATTACTCTGTCGAATTCAATATTGAATCGTACTGGATTACTTCTAGTTTCATTCTCTATCACTATCTTTACAAGATTCTTAGTGCTATTCAGAGTTATAGACTTCTTTGTAATCTATTAAGCGAGAAAATGTGTGATTATAGCCTTGGAAATCAATCAAAAGGGAAAAGGTGTGATTGTAGCCTTGGTAAATCAATTGGGTAAACTTGTGGCACGGAAATCAAGTATCTCTACCCAGAGGATCAAAATTCTAGAGGGTGTACATCGTAGCCTTGAAACCGAGGGTGTAATTGTACGATTGCTGTTGAAAGGAAATTTGTACTTGTGTTGCGGGATTGGATGTAGGGTAACTCTGAATCAGTATAAAATCTCGTGTGTTCTTTCCTTTACTGCTTTTATTTTATTTCTGCATCTGTGATTGTTTCTGTGATCATATATGTGTCTGTATATTGCATACTTTTGTGTCTAAATTAACATAAATCAAAAAAGATTTAGTAATTCTTTATTGACACTATCCACCCCCCCTCTAGTGTTAATCTTAGCCTTAAGATCCGTAATTCGCATTTCTCACAATTGGTATCAGAGCAAGGTTTTCAAAGTTTCATAATCTGATTTTTGAAAAGTTTTCAAAATGGCTACCAACACTGGTACTGTTATTAACACTAGTATCTCTATCACTAATTCATTTGTAGAGGGTCAGTCTACTATCAGACCACTATTTTTTAATGGCAGTAACTATGCATATTGGGCATGTAGGATGAAAATATATTTACAATTTATAGGATTAGACACTTGGAATATCACACAAACTGAATATTCTGAACCCACAATTGATTTTACACAGTGGACTGCTGAGCAAAAGACTGTTGCACAAAATAATTCTAAGGCAATGAATATTCTGTTTTGTTCACTAGATAGAAATGAATTCAATAGTGTGTCAGTTTGTAAGTCTGCATATGAAATCTGGAAAATTTTGCAAGTTACTCACGAAGGAACAAGCAAAGTTAAACAGACCAAAATTTCCATGCTTACAAATCAGTTTCAATTATTTAAAATGAATGCTAATGAGTCTATTTCAAATATGTATAGTAGATTTCAGGATATTGTGCATTCTCTAATATCTTTGGGAAAGGAATTTTTTGAAGAAGATCAAGTCAGAAAAATTTTAAATTCTCTAACTCCAGAATGGGATCAAAAGTCACTTGCGATCGAAGAGGCAAATGACATCAGTATTTTGAAGATAGAAGAATTAATTGGAAATATAATGTTGTATGAAGTTCAAATGATTGAGAGAAGAGAAAGTAAAGCACCTGAAAAGAAATCAATGGCATTCAATGCATTGACCGATGGATCAGACTCAAACAGCGATAATGATGAAGAGATAGCATTTATGACCAGAAATTTTAGGAGATTCCTGAAATACAGAAAGATGAATAATCTCAAGAGAAACAACTATAAGAATTCTAGAAATCAAAATATAGTGCCAAATAATGACAATTGTTACAACTGTGATAAACCAAGCCACTTCAAAAGGGACTGGCCGTATCAAGAAAGGCAGAACCTCCTATGAACAATGAACCAGCAAAGAAACAGAAGCGTGCAATTACTGCTACTCTAGATGACTCAGACTTGTCCTCAAGTGATAATGATCAGAAGACGGATAATTTGAATTTGTGTTACACAGCTGTTCACGACTCCGACGAATTCAGAGAAACGGACTCAGAAAAAGGTACACGTTTACAATACAATTGGTTGAAATTGATTGCTTAGAATTAGTTGCTTGATTGTTTGATTGATTGATTTTTGAATTGGTGTGTTGTTTGAATTTTAAAATTTATTTTCTATATTTTATTATTTTTATTTTTTTATTATTATTTTTATTATTTTTAATACTTTCTGAAATATATTATAAGTATAATAATATTTCAGAAATATATCATAGACATTAATAATAATATATATATATATAAATTAGAGATCTTAGAAAAAATAAATTCATGAAAATTCAAAAGCACATGTCGACATGGTCCCTACCATGATGTCGACATGGCCACCTGAATTTGAATTTCAAAATTTGAATTCAAATGTTCGAATTTCCCTCCACCTTTTCACTTCATTCAATTCTCTGAAAAGATACCTTTTGACCAGAGAATATGTCCTTTGAGAATCTATTTATTCACTATCTTTTATCATATCTTTTCACTTTCATTTTCAAATTCTAACTCTCTCTTCGTAACTTCAAGCTCTCTACTCTCTACTCTAATGGCTTCTTCAAGCAACCCCTCAACCCTGAGAATTTCTAGAAAAATCAAAGAGCAATTATTCAATGATCCGGAGGCAATTAAAGCATACATCAATTATGCTAACTATGCCAAAGTCCATCCCGGAAAATTTGCTATTTTTAAAGATTTTTCTTCTTATGAAATTGATTCTCTTTTTGCAAACAATGGTGTTCTTAGTCTTATTGATGCTTCTCAAAATGATTTTGTTTGCTATCCTAATCTTGTCAAAAAAATTTATGCAAATTTAAATTGCGGATTTTATGTTGGAAATGAAGATGAAATTTGGAGTAGTGTCAAAGGCACTCAAATTGTTTTGAATTATGATCTTTTGGGTACCATTCTAAATTGCAAGAGTTCGAGAATGGACCTTTCTAACTTTAAAATCGATGAACATAATCGTGAGACATTTCATCACATTTTCGAAAAAGATGATGATTTTGATTTTAAAAATAGAAATTTTCGACCAAAAGCAAGAATTGTTAATCTTCTTTTGCAACATACTTTGACCCCAAGATCGGGAAATTTTAACAATCCTACTTCAAAAGTTTGCAAAGCTCTTTTTGCTATTTTCGGAAACTATGACATAAATTGGGCGCAAGTTATTTTGAATGAACTTCGTCCTAAAAATCTTGAAATGGATGAGAATACTTTATACCATGGAATTTATCTCACTCGGATTTTTAACTATTTTGGAGTGGATTTCAAAGGCGAAGAATTTGTTTCTAGAAAAGTTTTCAATCATTCCAACATTTCGCTTATGAAAATTCCATTTGTTTTTCAACCTTATGAGACACTTACCGAAAAGGATGAGCGGTTGACTCATGAGGAAATGGAAGAAGAGGAAGTTGAAGAAGAAGAAGAAGGGGATGAAATGGAAATTGAAGAAGAAGAAGAAGAAGGTGAAACGTCTTTGGAAAAGTAGTGAATATCCTTCCAATCCATCCAACAAAACCCTTCTCAAAAACCAAAAGATAATTGTGGAGAATCAACGGATTCTAAAATGATCCGTTAGTAAAATGTTGGATAACATTTCTTCAAAGATGAACAAGTTCTTTTCAAAAGTCAGCAAGAAACTTGGACTAACTTCATCATCTTCATCCTCTAACTAGTTTTATCTTCTCGTATCTTGTTGTATTTGTTTTAGTTTGCTTTATTTCGAATGTTCATGTAGTTTGTTGTGTGCTTAATCATTGTATTATCGTAGTATGCAATGAAATGAAATTTTATTTCTGTTATCTACCTTATCTTATCTCTAGAATAAATGTTAGTATATTATATATATACACAATTATTCACAAAATCAAAATTAGTCATAACATTTCACTAACCCATGTCAACATCCCATATGTGACCATGTCGACATGTACTGGTCAGAAATGGCAATTGATTTTGAATTTGAAATTTAAATAATTACCACATGTCTATTCAATTCAAACGAATTTCTACACCTATATATAACTGTTTCTTCTAGAATTCTTCACTGAAATTTATTTCTTATCATCTATATCCTCCATTTCTTTCACAAATTCAACTATGACTAATCCTATTCATAATTTATCTGAAAATCTTGAAGAAACTCTTAATTCGTTCAAGAATATTCTCTCATTTATTCTACTAAACCAGGGTCATTTAGAATTAAGTCAAATGCAGATGATAAAGGAACAAGAAAGGCACTTCGATGCGATACGATGGATGATCTCCTCTCTGCACAAGGATGATAACGAAGCACATCCTCCTGTCTCTCTCACCAATGACAATGATAATTGGGATGCTATTAAGGCAGACCCAATCTTTGGAGAAGAAGGATGGGTGGAAGTTCCACGTAACGTTTGATTTTTTTATTTACTTTTTTGATTTGTTTGAATGGATTTGGTTTGAATTGATACTTTGTGTCGATTGATTTCTTATTAATTTGAAGACTGGTGTGTAAAACATATATATACACACATTGAATTAGTTATCATGCTTAGAAGTATAATTATTTCCTACTCTATGTATATTCTGTTGTATAGTTTATCAATGCAGGTGCTGAAGTCCAAGAATGAGGGGAAGTAAGTTTTTGTTGAAGACAAAGGGGGAGAAATATAAAATAGGATAGTTAAGGGGGAGTTGTTAGTTTTAGGGGGAGTTATTAGGATAGAAATAATATTTTATAAACAAAGGTTGTCATCATCAAAAAGGGGGAGATTTTTAGTCCGTGAGATGATGTTTTTGATGACAACAACCTCAAAATAGATTATAAAATATAAATACTAACATTATAAGTTTAGGTATATATGTATATGCAGGATTTAACCATGCAGGTACTAAGAATGAAGACTGTACAGTATAGAGATTCAAGATATCAAGATAAAATATCAAGAAAGAAGACTCATGAGTATCGAGACAATCAAGAGTTCAAGATTTCAAGGATATGTATTTTTATTATTATTAGAAATTTTTGTTAAAACTCGTAGAAAAGCACTGACATCTTAAAATCTAATTTATTCGTGGAATGGAATCCACTTCGAGCCCGTTAAAGGGATGGAACCCTAAGTAGGATGGAACCTACGAAAAATCTAGTGGAACATTGTTTTGTATCCGCTAACTTTATTCCAAATGATTTTTCAAAATTATATCATGTTTTCAAAATGTTTTCAAAACTTTCCTTTTAAATGATTCAAAACCCTCGATCCTGATTTTAAATAATTTTAGCCACAAAAACATCTTTATTTTCAAAGTCAAATTACTCCTGATTTTAAACTATCTTTTTAATAATATATTTAACTTTTAAATATTTATACTTAAATTTAAATATAAAATTATGGTTAAATTCTATATATATTATTCTTTATATTTACTTATGAATTTCAACTATAGTCAAGTATATTTATAAAGTTTAAATTAGTTTTTATAAACGATAAAGGTTATTTTCAAAGAAATTCAAAACATCATAAAAAGCTTTGGGATGTCGACATGCCTATGGGTACCATGTCGACATGGTGACAGTTTGATTCAAAAATTCAAATTTCAAAAGAAGTGACTATTCGCCATAACTCTTCATGAATGGACATGGTCGTTGTTCTTCTATTAATAGGGGTCAGTTTCAACGAACTTTTAATCACTTTTTTCTGGTTTTCACTCCTCTTCTTCTTCCTCTTTTCTTAATACATATTCTTATCATTACTCTATCAAAATCAACATTGAATCATACTCGATTACTTCTAGTTTGATTCTCTATCACTATCTCTAGAAGATTCTCAGTGCTATTCAGAGTTATAGACTTCTTTGTAATCTATTAAGCGAGAAAAGGTGTGATTGTAGCCTTGGAAATCAATCAAAAGGGAAAAGGTGTGATTGTAGCCTTGGTAAATCAATTGGGTAAATTTGTGGCCCGGAAATCAAGTATCTCTACCCAGAGGATCGAAATTCTGGAGGGTGTACGTCGTAGCCTTGAAACCGAGGGTGTAATTGTACGATTGCTGTTGAAAGGAAATCCGTATTTGTGTTGTAGGACTGGATGTAGGGTAACTCCGAACCAGTATAAAATTCAGTGTGTTCTTTCCTTTACTGCTTTTATTTTATTTCTATATCTGTGATTGTTTCTTTGATCATATCTGTGTCTGTATATTGCATACTATTGTGTCTAAATTAACATAAATCGAAAAAGATTTAGTAATTCTTTATTAACACTATTCACCCCCCCCTCTAGTGTTAATTTTAGCCTTAAGATCCGTAATTCGCATTTCTTACAGTTTCGACTCAATTTTGTGGGGTAGCGACCCATGGTCTTCGGACCGTTTGTGGAGCTTCGGCTCAAAGGTCTTTGGATCGTTTGTGGAGCTTCGTCTCAAAGGTCTTCGGGCCGTTTGTGGAGCTTTGGCTCAAATTTGATGGTTAACGACCATGGAATAGCATTCTGTTTGTGATATACATGTTGGTGAGTTTTTGTGCTCCCGTTTGTGATAGGCCTTCCCCTTTTTGTGATTTATGGATTTCTAATTGATGATTTCTAGAATTTGTGTTTCACCAGTTTTTGTTAATAATATTGATAAATTTTATCAATATTTGTGCTTTGGTGAATATGTTAAAGAATATTACATTCTTTTTGGTGTTTAAGTATATTTGAGAATTGTATGATTTTTGTTGATTATCTAATGTATACATATTACAGTATGGCATTATTGTTATCATACGTTTTTGTTGTATCTCTTATCCTATCTCATTTTATCTGATATTTATAGCTAGACTGATCCGTTTATTATTTTTTTATTAAATAATACTCGGGTCGGACCGAGATGTTATAGGTGCTTCTGCTTGACTCCTTATTTGGAACCATCATCGGACTTTTGTCTAACTACTTTAGATTAGTATTTTTTTTTATACATTCGAGATAGAGACTCCTTGATGTATACGCATTCTTTTATCTAACACTTGTATCTATAATTTTGTGATGTAGTGGATCTTTTATGACCACTGCTTTGATGTAAACTACTATGTGATATATTCATATCTGTTTCTGCCTTAGTGATATGAATGTTTGTGACTGATTTGTGTTATGCTTATTTCTATATTTGTTTTCTAGGTCCACACAGCCACTGTGTAGTAGCTTTGAGTTTGTATCGGTATGTTGGATTTCCTCTTGAAATTAAATGCGTGACATATTATCTGACATATCGGTGCTCGCACAAAGCAATTACACGGATGGTCGCTCCTCAACAGCCTTATTTGTCATGCTAGTTGACGGCATTACTCCGTAGTGTCCTTGGCTAGCATAACTATAGAGGTGGGGTGTCACAGCTTGGTATCAGAGCCAAACTTTGGAACAATGTTGAATAATCTATCAAGGATCAATATCCTAAGTCCTTCTTAGGAGTCGTGCCTTAGGATTTATCTGTTAGGACCCGTTCTATCCTATTTTCTTTTATGATGCCTTGTTTTATCAATCATGATTGTTTGATATTCATTCTGAGAATAACCTTTTTCCGCTTCTTTCTTTCTTGAAGAAGAAGAAGAGATGGTTAGATCTGGCAGTCCTAGCGCTGGCTAATCCAGTAGTCCTTCTCTGGATGGCATATTCATGTCTGCCCAACAACTTTTGGATCTTGTGAAGAATCAAAGTTTTATATGTGCTTTGAGTAAGAACCCCAAAAAGGTTTTACCTCTGAAACTAGAAGTGCCTTTCGACCAGCTTGTAGATATCACTCTTCGACTTGAAGAGGCCGATAGGGGAAGTGATGGTGATATTGGGGTTTCAAAGAAGAGACATATTAAGTTCAAAAGACCTAATCCCAACAAGAAACTAAAGCATGTAACTTTGGTAGCAAAGACTCCAATCCCTAATCATGGACAATGCAACAATTGTGGTTCTAAGGACCATTATATAATTAAGTACCCGAAACCCCTTCATTGCCGCTATTGCAAAGGTTCGCGTCATCATTTATCTACATGTCTCATACTTCAACGTAAGAGAAAGGAAATGCTAAATGTTGTGCAAGCCCATAGTAGCACTTCTCTTGGTTAAGGTATTTCTCATTCAGTCATTGATGACATTTGTTTTGTGATTATCTTATTCGAGTTCTTGT
The DNA here is from genome assembly GCA_030765085.1 of Allium cepa. NCBI lineage: Eukaryota > Viridiplantae > Streptophyta > Magnoliopsida > Asparagales > Amaryllidaceae > Allium > Allium cepa. The sequence continues at coordinate 133,517,929 of CM060934.1, forward strand.
TGATATAGGTTCATCTCATTATTTCATATCAAAAGAACTTGTTGATTCTTTTTTTAAACATTTTAAGCTTGATGACTTCACTGAGAATTGCAAATCCGGTTAGTGGTTCCGCAACACTCGATTTATTTTGTAAAGGTGTCAAGATTATTTTATGTGACTTCTGTGATCTTCGAGCTGATTTGCATGTTATGCATTACTTAGGCTTCGGAATTGATTTTTGTGAAAGGATTGGCTTAATCATCATGAAGCCATATCCTATGTCCCGAGTGGATTATCTATCTTCGACATTTTTAATCTGCTAAGCAGATTTCTATTTATCTAAATGATTTCAATTCCAATTTGGTGGCACTATTTTATTCTTTAAACCCACATGATGAGGATGAGGGAAATGTTATTTCTCTCATTCAAGTATTTTGTGAATTTCCCGGTATCTTTAAGCTTGTCCTAGGATTATCACCTAAGTAATCAATTGAGTGATGCTAAGGTCTTTTTAGCTCGATCTTGCCATCGGTTTTCATCAGTTACGAGTTGCGGAGGGTAGCATTTCACTTACCGCATTCCGCACTCGTTATGATTCTTATGAATGACTCGTGATGTCATTCGAGTTGTCCAGTTTATTTCATCCATCTTATGAATCGAGTATTCTACGAATGTTTCGATGAGACCATCCTTGTATTCATTGATTTTGGATGAAAACAACAATTTGCAAATTTTGCCAATCTTTTTCATAAGATATTAGCAAGTATAATCGGATTTTTGTTCTTAAAACGCGCAAAGAATATTCATAAAAATTTTAAGAGATTTTTATCATGTAGAAGATGATTTTGTGTTGTTTTGCCCATTGAGTGCTTTAAGAATTTTGGTCGATGCGCTTGATCAACATTATCGATAGGAATCTCCTAAATGCTATAATGAGACAGTCAGACATAGTAAATTGACTTGGAATAAGTAAATTTTTCTAGAAATATTATTACAAAAGGTTAATTGTAATTTTGAAAGTCTTAGCTTTTTGGGGAAAGAGGATCAATTAAAAGAATTCTTTCCCGATACTCTTATTCTTCTGATTCCCGAAGGGAACCAAGACTTTATTGTTTACACTAATGCTAGTCATGTTCGTTTGGGTGCCGTTCTCATGCTAAGGGAACGTGCTATCACTTATGCTTCTATACAATTAAAGCCTGCCGAGACTAGATATGCCACTCATGATTTAGAGCTCGCGACTATTGTTTTCGCCCTTTGGATTTGGCGTCATTATCTTTTGGGAGAGAAATTTGTTCTCTACACCAATCATAAATCTTTGAAGTATTTATTTTCTCAAATGGAACTTAATTTGCGTCAACAATGTTGGATCGAGTTCCTTGCATCTTATGATCTTAATATTCTTTATACTTTCGGAAAGGGGAATCGTGTTGCCGATGCCTTTAGCCAAAAGTAACAATCGGTTGTTTCAATGATGATATCCAAAAGGAATGATCTCGAGACTTTATCCTCTTGTGAGATTCGAGATCGTGAATCTGATTCATGTTCATCTCTTGTTCTATGTAGCCTTGAGGCTCATCTATCTCTTTTTACTACATTCTTGATGCTCAAAAGCATGATCCCGAATTGGCTCATCTTTGCCAAAGTTATAGGGATAGAAATATTGACGGTCTAAAAGACTTTGAAATCGATGCTCGTGGCGGCATTCGAAAATTTGGTAGACTTATTGTGCCAAATATTAGTAATTTTCATAAAGACATTTTAGAAGATTCTCATCGTTCTAAATTTACCATTCATCCCGGTAGTAGTAGAATATACGCGCATATGAAGCGACTTTATTATTGGGCTGGAATGAAATCTAATATCGCTAATTTTATTAAGTGTTGCGTGACTTGCCAACTCGTTAAGGCCGAATATCAAAGGCCTGGTAGGTTATTGCAACCTTTGGACATTCCAGTTTGGAAGTGGGATCAAGTCTCCATGGATTTTATTGACGGACTTCCCCATTCTCGTTCGGGCCGTGACAGTTTATGGGTGATTGTGGATAGACTTACAAAATCTACCCATTTTATTCTCGTTCGGTCTAATTGTACCGTACCTTTTTTGGCCAAACTCTATGTTAGAGAAAATTTTAAATTGCATGGAATTCCTACTTCTATTGTTAGCAATCGTGATCCATTGTTTACTAGTGGGTTTTGGAAGAGTCTTCAAAAAGCTTTGGGAACGAAGCTTAATTTTAGCACCGCTTATCATCCTCAGTCCGATGGACAAACCGAGCGTGTGAATCAAACTCTTGAAGATCTTCTTCGTGCATGTGTTCTTGATTTTGGTGGATGTTGGGAAGATCATATTTTTCTTGTTGAGTTTTCCTATAATAATAGCTTCCAATCTAGTATTGGTATGGAACCTTTCGAGGCACTTTATGGAAGGCCATGGCGATCTCCTTCTTGTTGGCTTGAGGCCGGTGAGAAGCTGGTTGTAGGTCCAGATTTTATTCGTGATTCCACAGAAAAGATTGAGCTTATTCATCATTGTGATAACCCGAATTTTGGGCGTCTGTTAATTGAAAATTAACAGATGAAGATTTAAAATATAAAATAAAGATCTAAATAAATATTTATATCAATAATTTTCCTAACTAAAGTATTAAAGTTTGATAATATTAGTTTAATAATTTTCTTTTAATTATATAGTTGGACAAATTTATTTTTCGAAAATTAATAAAAGTGATTTTTCTAATCATAATATAATATATAGGTATGTATATACATTGAATTGGAAATTATATTTTTATTGATTTTTAAGATTTATTTAAAGTTGAATTCTATATTCAACACTAAAATAGTTTCTATAAGGTATAAAGTAAGATTTGATAAAGGTGTATATATAATAAAATTTCTTTAAAGGTTATACTAAAATGAGGATAGTCTGTAAAAATATAAGGTTAAAAAAAACATGTATGCTTAAATATATTATATTGATTTAAGAAATTAATAAATGCATAAGACTTGGGTTAAATAAGATTTAATTAAGAATATTATATAAATACATACATAAATATATTAGGTACACTTTAATTACAAATATAAATGAATTCACTATGCATTTTAACAAATGCAAATACTTATAAGCATTTAATTCTTGCATTCATACATTTGTAAGAAGATAAGCATTTACATTGACAATTGTAAGATTTGTATCTACAAGTGGCATTTGTTCAATTTCTTTTCTTTAAGAAATATAATTAGCATATTAGAAGGAAGGCTAAAATAAAAAAAATGAATGAGAGAAAACTCCACTTTGTTAAACCATCCTTCCAAAGCCAGAATCAAATCTGAAGCCATTCTTAAATCAAAGTTTCAATAAGCATGAAAACCCTCAAACTGTAATTTCCTCAAGCATGCAACCTTGAAGAACAACATCAAGCAACTGATCATGATCTTCAACCTAGCAGCAGTTTCAAACTAGAAATTTCAAAAACTTAAAACAGTAAACAAACAAAAACAAATCGAAGGAAAATTCAGACTCGATTAAGCAAGATTGCAGCAAGTAAGTCACAGATCAAGGTGATTTTTCCAGTCTTCAAGTTTAAAGGGGTTTCAGGCATTTGCAAGTTTCTGTTCAGGACAATTCTATGTTCAACTATATCTAAAGTGAGTAAACATCACCCTTCAATGTTTGATCTGATGCCTTGTTTTTTTAGTAAAGTATGAATATAGGTTGCATGTATAAACTCATATGTTAGTGAGTATTAAGTAAAGGATCTGTTTATATATAAACACATATGTCTCTGTCATACTGTATCTTTCAAGCTTTGTTCAAAAATATTATAACAGAAGGTAAACAAAACCACATCTGGTTTTAATTTAGTATATATGATTAGTTTGTGGAGCAAGGATGTGGTAGTAGTTTAAACCTGCATGTTATAAATACAAAGTAAAAAGTGTGTACATGTTTGAATATAACTAGGCACCCATGTTCCCAGGTTTCAGATTTTAGAAATCTAGTGATATTCGATACTCCTTAACAAATCTATTGTAAGAATTGATATTTAGTTGAGTTGTGATCTTTTAAAAATCTAAACTAAGTTTTTTTAAATACATTTAAACAAAATTTTGTTGGAATTTTATCTGGAAATTATGCAAGAAAGTGGAAATCGGGAAATATGTTAAAATTAAATATCATGATTTTGTTAATTCAGGCAAATCATTTGAATCATATTTGGAAATGAGGATTTATAAAATAAAGATCACAACTTATAGTATGGTTTTGGGCAAGGAAATTGGGATTAACCGGATTTTGGGTTTTGGGTCTTTTCGGGTGATCGGGGGACTCGGAACGGCAGTTTAAACCAAAATCATCAATTTAAATCAAATCAATTTAAATGATTGACAAGTTACCTTTAAAAAAATCAAAACTGATTGGCTGCCGTACACGCACGCGTGCACGGCCTCGCCGGTACAGTGACAAAATACATAAGAGCTCAGTGCATCAAAATGCAATACAAGGTCAAATCCGAAGATTCAACACAGTGCAAGTGTGCATGGGACCAAGCCAAAGCAAACTCAAGCTTAACTCAAGTGCGTCATTTCATTTTGGTTCAAGGAAAACAGCCAACCCATCAAGAAACACATGTGACAGCAGCAGTAAAACATAAAACAATTGTGTTCACATGGTTCGTAAATGCACACAGATCAACAACCAGGTCAAGAAAACTGAAATTGTGGCAAACTCAAGAATAAATCGAGGAAGCACATGCACACTACAGCAATGGACATACCATCTAAATTTCAATCACTCAATTCACACTAACATAGCGTAGTCAGGTCTACCGAGACACAATGCACATAGTACATAGAAAAGCAACCTAGAGATTCAAATGAACTACTGTGCACTACAACAAGATCAAGCCAGAATGCAAAGTTTCAGGCAGCAGTAAGACATGCACAACAAGACCAGGTGAACGCATCAACACCCAGATGGATGTACCCTATATTTCTTTTTTGCACAAATATCATTAAAACTACTGTTATAAGCATAAACATTCAAGTTCAAAGTTATTCTAACTCTAAAATAATAGAATATATTGTTCATAAACTAGAAACTATAAAGGTATTCGATATTTATCCATATAACTTGCATAACAAACCCAACAATATGATATGTTAAGCTGTTATGGAAATTGAATATTTCCTTACTAATCATATGTCACTATTCCTCAGAAAATAAATTATTAATCACCTAGCAAGTCTTTGCAAAAATGTGTAAAAACAAAGTGAGTTATCATTGTTCTCAAGAGTGTGCATTAAGACTTGACAACTAACAATTCGTTGGGAGAAAAGACTGTAAAGGGATTATACAGTATGTAAACTTGACATAATATAATCTTGTAGTTATAATTATTCCTTTTAATAGGGTATAAAAGGATAACCATTTCGTTGATTTGTTATATTTCCCTCTCTGATCAAATTTGACTATTTATGGGGGGGACTACCTTTTCCCAATGAAACTATTGAACTAAAACAAATGCACTAGAAAGAATATTGGACTAAAATATTGAACTATACCATAAACGCAGACTCGAGGAAGCAAATAAATTGATCAAAGCCGCAGACAATAAATGGAAAAGCAACCGAGTCAAAATCCAAATTATAGAAGAACAATCCGGGAAAATATACTCAAAGTATATATGCAAAATAATTGAACATATATTCAGGAATATATTAGGGAAAAGATCAAATCAGAACTAAAATCATTGTCCGATAGAAGGTCCATAACCAAGCAAATCTTTGAAAAATTCAAATCGAAGTATATACTCAAAAATATAGGAAATTGGTTCCTGGAACTGATACTAAAAGTATGATATGACAATGCTTTGTTTATATACCTGCATGTATATATCTACATGTAAATGATGTGTGTGTGTGTGCATCTGATTTGAACTATGTATATATCTACATGCAGACAATCTGATTTTAGTTTTAATAAAATCTAGGTACTTAAAATATTAACAGGCACGTGATTTTTGAAATGTGCTTGTATTTAGACAATAACAGTAGAAATCCCTTAATCTTGTAAAAATCGGATGTTGCAATTTATTGATATAAATGCAAACTGAATGACTCAAGTACAATGCAGACAATCTAACTCAAGTACAACAACTACAAGAGATGCCAACATATACAACATTAGTAAATACCCATTCACAGTGCAACAGCCCCAAACCAGGAATGCAACTACGAGGTATGCAAAAACATAAATGGGCAGTGACATTAAACATGGAATGAGATGCAATCACTAGTGCGACAGAGAAGAAATAAACAAACTATAGTTGAAATCATGAAAGCAGTGCAAACTAAAATAATCAAAAGTGCAGTTAGAAAATTGAACAGCGGTGCAGACTACAATCCATGAAAGTACGCATGAATGAAATGCTTGAAACTATGCAAGTACAAAATAATAGATAGTCTAATGGTTACAAGGCATGGGACAAACATGCACAGTACAAACTCAATACACATAAACACATATTGAGTAAAATATATTTAAAGATGGAATGTCAAAATTTCACAAAGGCAGACTGAATGATGCACAGCTACCAGATCAACTAAGCAAATTCAAGACAGCATGTTGTTTTTTTTATTCTTCCTTTTTTTTATACTGGTGCCTGTAACTATAAGGACAGGCATATATGCCTGTATACAATATTTTGATTTCATATCCAACATCTAGGCAAGATTTCATTTCATATTTAAACACCAATCACAAATATCCAAACAAAACAAGAATAGAGGAAAGTGAGATTGCTCACAAACAAAAAGAAAAATAAACAGATTCCAGGAAATGAAGAAGTTCAAGTTTAAGGAAAAAGAAGTTTGCTCACAAATTTTTCTTCCCAGAAAACAGAAAACTTCCTGACTGTTTTTCAAAGATGAAAGCCTGAACTTGCTTGCTTGAATGCAAATTTGTTTTTAAAACTTCCAGTGAGATTTCAAACTTAAATTTAACTTAAACATTTTTTTTATGAACTAATGATAGCATCTGTTCTCATCAATTTAAATTCAATTTACTGAGCAAATGGAAGCAAACAGTGTCTGTCCTCATCAGATTTCACTTATGTATAAACATACAATACCTATTCATTTCAATAACCTAGCATGCAACCAAATTTACTAAAGTTTTAAAAGTTACTCACAGGATCAGTTTAACTTGTTCAATTTTGAGTCATGAAATCTCATACTCAAAACAAGACCGAAGTCAATCTCAAAATCAATTGCCAGAAATTCGAACAGGTAAACCAGGGAAATCATCAGTGAAATCAAAATCAGAAAATTCATGCAACCGAGTAAATCATAAAAGCACCAATTGGAAAAAAAAATCACAAAAATCACCAAAACAGAAATCGAATTTGCAGAATACCAATTTAGAGATGAATTAGATGTGAGAATTACTCACCTTAGAACAAAGAGCAGATCGAAGCCGGCGCCTTCGAATTCAACGAGCCCTGATTTCTGTTGCAAATAGGAACGAACGAGACATTCGAATTCGAGCCGCCATTATATCGTTTCCTCGTTTGATTTTTAGATTTAGGTTTTCATTTTTTTTTGATCTCCTTTGAAATGATGAAGGGGGTATCGGCCGCCATTGTTTTGTTTTCTTTGATTTCTAGGGTTACGAATGAATAGAGAGGGGATCGAGTATAGCCTTAGATAATATTACAACACTTAAGCAAAACCATGGGCTAAGAAAATTGTAAAGCCCACCTAATTCCTTAATCAAATTATTAAAGAATTATAACTAAATTTTAGAGGAATTCAACCGTTTAAAATTCCAACAGCAATTAGGCACAATTTATAATTGTCATTCCTTCATTATCTAGATATTAACTCAAAACAATTTATAAAAAAAACTATGTCTTTATAAATGAACAACATAATTTATTTGAATTTGGAAAAACTCAAATCGATTAACCAATTAATCTCACAATTTTAAATCAAGAATTAAATCAGTTAACAATCTAAAATAAATTAAACTTCGGAATCGTTACTGTCGAAAATATTTTTTTTTCTTTAGTAAGCTTCATAGGTATATAAACGTTTTGAAGTTCAACTATCAAGCGTTAATTTATATTAACATGTTTCACAATTAGATTTTATGCTTGTATTTTGTATTGATAAAATTCATTCCATTTTATTTAGATTAAAGAACAATGTTATTAAAACTAACCATCAATTTATAAATTTACATAAATAATACTTGTATCCAAATTATTTTCCTAAGTCATTAGTTTGAATTAAAAATACAAATTCAATATTCAATTTCAACTCCAAAGTCAAATTTAAATTTTTATTCAACTTTGTATAGATTAAATTTTAATATTTAATCGCCAAATTCACAGTTATATTGGGAATTCAATTTAAATTATCATTCAAATATTTAAAACTAATTAAATATTTACAATTTAAATTGTTCAAAAAATTCAGGGCCGTTACAATCTCCCCTCCTTAAAAGAATTTCGTCCCGAAATTACAAGTAAGGAAAAATGATTGTTAAAATTTCACCGATATTTATATTTTACACAATTTTACCAAGCTTGAAACTTATTAAAAAAAAAATGAGTCCCATTTGTTTTATCTCAATAGCCTTGTTAATTAACTCATTTGCTCAACATTTTCTACAATCAAGACGCAAAAGTCTTTTACTAAAGTTTTCAACTTACAAAACCCAAATTTTAAATTTGAAATTCTTCATTTAAGAAATTTACATAGTATAATTTTTCCAAAGCTGTGGACTTTCAAAACATTTCAAAAATCCCCTTCCTTAGTTCATTGGGTTGGAATTCATGTTACTTTAATTTCAGATTATTGATTTTCTATTTAAAGTTTGAAAATACTTGCTAACTCGAAATTTAACAAGTCTATTGTCGTTCTTAAAGACATTAGGCATACGCTGGCCAGGCGCAAGTCTAACAATCTCCAAGTACTAAATATACTTGCTTCAATTCCCAGTGAAAATACTTAAAAAATCTCTTTTTTTAAAAATGGATATGGAAAGCACATTCCCCCATGGATCACAGTTTACCCGGCGGTTTCGCTACTATCCCAGTAGAATCGCTTGTAAACTCTAGATTTCTCATCTCTTGAATTTCGCCATGGTTGTTGCCATAGATCGCGGTCCACACGGCGGTTACGCTACTATCCCAGTAGAATCGCTTGTGACCGTAGGCATCTCGCCCCTCGAATTTCGCTTTGGCTTCTAGATTGCAGTTTACACGGCGGTTGCGCCACTATCCCAGTGGAATCGCTTGTTACTATAGGCATCACGCCCCTCAAATTACGCTAGTCACTCCAACTAATGGAAAACAAACGGCCAATCCAACTAATGGAAAACAAATGGCCAATCCAACTAATGGAAAACAAATGGCCAATCCAACTAATGGAATTCAAATGGTCAATCCAACTAATGGAATTCTACGTAGCTACGATCTTCAAATGGACACTCATCTCGAGTTCCTACAACTTTCACAAATTTTAAATGGAAGGTACTTTTCCATATCCTCAATTTGGAAAACATAATATCATATATACATATATAATATTTCATTTCACATTTCGTACATATCATACTCATGTACTTACATAAGTTTTCCATAACAATTTCTTTCCAAACTAATGGTTTTCGAATTTATCGTATTCTCATATATACGTTCTGAAAACCTCAATATCTCATACCCATAACAAATAGAGGATTCACAAATTTTCCATTTCATTATCCATTTAAAATTTTCCTCTAAGTCGATTTGGAAATTTAAGGTTATCTCAAACCTAATTCACATTCATAATCCAATTTATTATCGACTTCGCACTCGATTTGGATTTCATGTTACATCGTCAATTCTCAACACATAATTGATGTCTACCGATATATAACCTCTGAGCTCGTACGTCTCAGAGAAGGGTGTTAAGCTAAGAGAATAAATTCTCCGCCACCAACAGATATATATTTAATAGAGATCAATTGCTATGTCGTCAATTCACAATGTTAGACATACAATCCAAATCGACCATTCAAAATTCAAAGTTCAACTTATATTGATTTTGGGTGTCAAAGTTAAACTCAATTTAACTCAAGGTTCAATCATTTTGAAAATTTCCAAGTTGAACTAATTGTTCAAATTTTCCAAAAAAATATCTACACAAGATATATAATTTTTTTTCCACACTTAACCATTTGAAAACAAATTTCAAATCATTTTTTTTCACCTTTCAATCTTTGAAAACAAATTTCAAAGCGATTTCCTTAAACGGAAATATTTCCAAATATTTATCCATTTTAAACTTAAAATCGTTCACTTAAATCAATCAAATAAATCTTTACCGATTTATTTTAAACTTACGTTCCAAATCCGTAAATTTATTTCCACATTTCAAAAATAAATCAATATTTATTTTTAACAAATTTCCCTTTCTTTTATAAATTCCATAATGAATTTACATTTCCAAAATATCTTATGAATATACGATTTTCAAATCGATTTCACATATTCATTATCAATTTATCTTTAAAAGATAAAATCTCTAAACATTCACTTTTCACTTTATCTCTAAAAGATAAAATTTCAAACCTTTCATTTCCTATTGGAAAATATTTCCATACTTATTTAATAATAAGTAATTCACAAATCCATTAATTTCAACACTTTGAAAATATTCAATATACTTAAATCATAATCAAGTATATATTTCATTCTTAAAGGAAAACATTCTTTAAACACATTAACTTGAGTCAAAACGAGTGTTGCGTAAAACACCATTACGACGACCCAAAATCACTAGTATGGGGATTCGAATTTAAGATAGATATATAAATCCCAATACTATATAAAAACATTTCCTTTTGGAAACCATTTACTATAACAACAATGTTATAGTCCACCATTTCCTTTGATTTCTCTCGTAAACGCCTATTTCAACAATGAATGTTGAAATCTATGCTTTCGATTCTTAACACATTTTAAAACAACTTTGAAGTGGATTAACTTCACTTTCTGCACATTCAAATTCATCACTGAATCTATTATGGATTTTCATGTTGACAAACATCAAATTTGAAATCTAAATTCCATTTGAATTTTTGCATTTGCTTTCTATTCCAAAAATAATCAACTAATTCTTTAGTAAACCACTCATCGACTTGGTTCCATTAGATTCATATTTCCACATTAACTATTTTAGACATTAGTCTAAACTTGAAATATAAGCTTTACATCAAAACTGGTTTTATTCATACAGTTAAGTCGACAATTAAATTTCCTATCAAAATTTGCAATCCTCATTAGCAAAGGTCGGATCATTCAATCATTTTCCCAAGACATAACCGATTTATTTAATAATATATTCACTGTCCAAAATTGTGAATAAAATTCCCAACCAACTTTTATTATCACAATATTTAACTTAAAGGATAATTCGCTGTCCAAAATCTCGAATATATCTTCTTTAATAACTTCTATGTTTCATTTATCAAATTCGATTGGTTTCAAATTTATAAACAATCTTTACAAATTCCATTTCTATTTATAAAACTTCGATTTATAATCTCCTTCGTTAATTTGATTCAATCTATATAACTCAGTTATATACCAAATGTGACGACCCGGAATTTTGAGCAATATCAATTTAATAATCTTTGATAATAATTAAATTGATTTGATCATTTTATATTATAAATTGACAAGTTAAATTTATTTTAAAGGTTAATGATAATAATTTGTTAATATCTATTCATATTTTTCTTTACAAATATGAATAGGCAAGATAAATTCTTTTGAAAGTTTATAATAATCTGATTTGGAAAATACTTATTTTGATAAATAAGAAGTTTTTAATGTAATAAAACTTTGTATTCAAATTGTAATATATATGAATGTATATATTGTGATTTGATATTTGTTTTAAAATTTAATTTGGAAATTAATAAATTTAATGTTAGAATGTTCTATTTGAAATGTGTATATATATTTGTATATATATATTTGAAATAGGAATTGCATTAATTTAAATTTAATAAGAGTTTTCAAACTTGAATATATTTAGTTTTGAATTTAAAATGATAATTTGATTTAATGACTTTGAATTGATAATTGAGATTTAGATTTAAATAACAAAGTTAATTCCTTATTTATGATAAATATGTACTTTGAATTTTTAAATAAGATTTAAATTTAAATAGAAATTTTCAAACATATAAACATGATTGAATTAAAAAAATGTAAGCTTCTTGATTTCAAATGAATATTTACTAAAATATAAGTATGTACATTTTATATTACATAAATACATGTATATAAGGATTTAATAAATTGTTAAAAACAAATAAAATTTAAAGAAAAACATTAATAAAACAATATTATAACATTTATAACAACACTTGTAAACATTTTAGTTTGTGTTAAGACACTTGTAAATAAATTGCTTAGGTGTAAATAGATTAGAGTTCTTTGGGACAAATGTCTTCTTCATTTTTGATAATTAAATTTAAGATTTAATTGTAAATTATAAAATGTAAGTTTTATTATTCAGCTGAAATATTTTCTTCAACTCAAACAAGAATGCATGTAAACCAAATCAAAAACAAAAGAATACAAATCTGTGAATCTGGAAAATGCATGCAAATCAGAAATAGAAAATCTGGAAATTTCAATCTGAAATATATGAAGAAGCCTGGAAATCTTCAACATACAAACATGCAATCTGGAATCAAATAAGCATCAGAAAGTAGATCAACATTAATTCAGAAGAAAACTTCAACATGCAAATTAAATTGAGGCCTGGAACAAATGCAGTTCCTATTCTCTGCTACAGGTGAGTAAATGAATCTTTAAAAAAACAGTTTTAAAACCTGAATTGCATCTTGCTTCTGAATGTTGCCTTGATATCTGAAATGTTTGATTTGAAATGAGTGCATGTTTTAGGAAGTATGAAATTTTAAATGCCTGTGAATTGAACTGCTGTTCTCTGTCCTCTGCATTAATCAAGTGAGTAAATAAATTTTAAAAACAGATTAAACTTGAATTCTATCTTGGATTGTGAATAAATATCATGCTGTTATCTGAATTGAATTATATGTATGTTTGTATGTGAGTGTTTGATTGCATGTTTGAGTATATGGGTTGAAATACCTGTACAGTTTAAAAGATTTCAACATTTATAAAACAGTTCAACCTCATGATAAAATCAATAACTTGATAATAGATGTGAATTTTACTTTGATTTGTATATAAAAGATGTTTGTAATCATCTAACGTATCATCTAAAAATGCTTGTAGGTTATAAAATTGAATAACTAGTTTAAAATATTCAAGTTTACAGTAAGATTTCAAATTGGGTCAAAAGTTTTTGAATCCAAACTTGAGTTTTGATTTCATAATCATAATGCAAATATGAAATCATGATTTTAGAAGCTTGAATCACAAATTTTAGATAAATAATTTGTGAGAATTTGGAGTTTTAGTGTTTTGTGTATTTTGATCAAATTGAGGCGAAGGATGGCAAGGTTGTGGACGAGTTTGTGCTCGAAGGAGGGGAAAGCAACAAGGATCATGGGAAAAATACTCATGTATTTTATTTTTGATCGAGTTAGTAGCGAATGGAATGATTAGGGTTTTAGTACCTGTTTGTGGCCGATGAGTTCTTCGTGGGTTCGTGGTGTCGTGGAGATACCGGAGGCTGTCGCGGTGAGGCTATAGGTTCGAGTTGACGTGGGGAGGCTACGGCGGCGGTGGCATGTTTTCTCGAGCTCGGTGTTGCTGTGGAGGGGAGGTTTTGGGTGATGATGTTTCGAGCAGTTTTTTGGGTCGTAGGGCTTAATTTTGTTTGTCGATCGTATTCGGGTTTCTGGGTGTAGCGTTAGGAAGTTAGGGTCGAGGATGACTTGTCGGAGCTGCGGCGGTGGTCGTCGGTGGGAGGTGTGGTGGTGCACGTTGCACGGTGCTGATGATATGGAGAAGTATGGGTTCAGGAATGAGAGGGAAGGAGGAACTCGAAGCAAGCATCGTGTTTTGTTTGTTGGACTCGTAGTAGTGGGGATAGGAAAGGGAACTCGGGGGAAACTCGGGGTGGTTCCATGTTTTACTCGGGTATTTAGAGTTCTGGGATTTGTACGAGTTGTTTTAGTTGTTAATGTAAAAGAAAATTTGGTTTTAGGAAACAAAGTCTTTAAAACAGAGATTGAACAAGTTTCAAAATTTAATTGTTTCAAAGTTATGTTTTAAACAAGTTATATATTTTAAAATATGGAGTTTTAAATAAAATAAGTGGATTTAAAATAAAGTTTATATTAAACTTTAATAAATAATTTGGGAAAGGTTTTTAAAGACTTAAGGGTTCAATTTTAAATATGTTTAAATTTAATTGATGTCTAAATCATTATATTTTATTTAAATTAAGTTTAATGATTTAGAATTTGATAATCAATTGTAATAAAGATTATCTTTAGTAAGTTTGAATTTGATTTAATTAAAGATAATTAAATTTGTAAAGATAATTGAGATAATTAAATCATTTTTTAATTATCAAGTTTTAATTGTTAATAAATGATTTAATTAAGATAATGTTTTCTTAATTAAGAATCTTTTAATATAATAAGATTAAGAATCATTTAATTAATTTTAAATGATTTAGTTAAATAGTTAATTAAGTAATTAATTTGTGATTAATTAAGATAATCACTTTGGATTAATCTAATTACTTAGGGAAGTAATTAAAGTAAATAAGTGGTAATTACAGAAGGTAATTAAATAAAGATAATTACTTTATGAAAAGTAATTAAGTAATGTGATTAAGAGTTAATCACTTTAGTTATTAATTAAAGAATTAATTAATAATTAGTTAAAGATTTAAATTATTTGATTAATGATTAATTAATTAAAGAATTAAGAGTAATTAATTAAGTGATTAATTACTTGTAAAAGTAATTAATTAAGATAGAATTTAATTAATGATATAATCATTAATTAATGGAAATAATTAATTAATTGTTAATTAATAATTTAAGAGCAATAATTTATAATTTAGTTTTAATTACTAAATGTAATTAAAAGTAATTAATCAAAGGTGATTAATTAAAAGTAATTAATTAAGTATGATTAATTAAGAGTAATTAATCAAATGTGATTAATTAAAAATGATTAATCAAGTGTAATTGATTAAAGATAATTAAGGAATAATTACCAGAATAATTAGAGAATAATTAATCAAGGTTGATTAATTTAGAAAGTAATTAAGGGGTAATTACTTAATATAATTTGGAGGTAATTAATCAGGATGATTAATTAATTTGGTAATTAAGTAATAATTACTTAAGTAATTAAGTGATAATTAATTAGGGAGGATTAATTGAAGTGGATAATTAAGTGATGGTTAGTTAATTAATTTGTAATTAATTAATGAATAGTATTGGATTGAAGATAATCCAAGTATTTAATTAAGGATTAATTTAATTTAAGGATTAATTAAATTAATCAAGTTTGAATCAAACTTGTTTATGAATGGTTAATGATTGGATGATTTATATATCATTGAATGAGTTAATGATATTGGTTGTTGTTGGATGGCATTGATTGATGGATGATGATATGTATATGCTATATCTGATTGTGATATATATGCTGCTTTGTGATATGTATAGATGCATGTGATGATAGATGCTCATCTATTTGTGTTGTGAATACATCCATTTATGTTAAGTGATATTTCTAAGTATCTATTGTTTAAATCCCTTAAGTACAACTTGGACATTAAAATGGCGTTTGGTTTCGATGAGACCGGGATCGGGTTTCCATATTTGGAATCCGAAAACCACATCGATTCCAATTAAACGTTAGGTCGTTAATCCAAGTGGAGCAAGTGAAGACTCGAGGTGTAAGGGCTATACGTCAGTATAACTCTGTGGGTGATTCCGTAATGAGTTTGACGGAATAGTGCTTATAGATTCGAGATGGTGAATCAGAGTGCAAGGGCTATGGTCGTTGACTCTGAGGGTGATTCCAAAACGAGTGCAACGAGATAGTGCCTTCGGTTTCGTTCGAACCCGGAACGAACTTGTATGGATTGAATGCTTTCAGCACATCGTCAGGCGGACGATGAGCATTCTAAGATAATTGGTCCTATAAAGGTAATCGCAGCCTCAAGCCTCATCAACCGGGAATGGCTAAAACAGGGGAGGTGCAGCAAGGCTTCGTGGGTCGCGCCCACTGGAGGGCAAGATACATCCCTGTCTAGAGGTCCCTTTATATTTCGGCTGTGTGGGCAGTTGGTCTGCAGCCAACTGCGGGGTGGTCTTGTTCGGGACTGTTCAGTAAGGAATGGTCCCGGCCTTGTGTTGCAGGGGAGTTAGGGTGGCTCCTCGGTACGGTGATCTAGGCCACGTACTGTGACGGGCGGTACCCCAGTAGCCCTGCCATTGTTGGAAACCCATTTTCCCTACGAGACCCTACGGTTTTGTTTGTATTACCCACTTTTGTGGCTAGTAGCTGGAATTTAATAGATGTAACAATTTCGGCTATTTCATATTTACTTGAAAACCCTAGACACTATTATAATATCACTGGATTTCCTATCAAATGTTTTGGTTAGCGTAAGGTAAAAACTTTTCCATGTTTATGTGTGGGAAGTCTTACGTGATACCTTTTGTTTTCAAAGGTTTTTCTAAAGTTAAGCAATCTTAAACCGTTTACTCACACCAGACCCCTGTCTGACCCGAGTGTTTATTTTCTGTTTTATTAAACTCTTGGGTACTCATAATCTATATGAGTAGTCAAGTGATTCAGGTTATCTCTTGACGAATTCTGGAGGAGCTTTGGAGCAGGAGGCTTCAGCGTGTAGATATGATTAGAGTTTCCGCTGTGTTGTTTCTGTATGTTGTCTTGTATTGTATTAGACAGAAATGTTATAACTGTCTAATTTGAGATGTTTAGTTGTGTACTCTGATGTATATGATACTCTGTATATGTTCTATATTATATTTAAATCGTTCCGCTGTGAGATTCTGATGTGTTGTTTTCTCTTTCTTCTCTTTCTTTTCTTCTTCTATCCCTTTCTTTCTTATTTAGTGATGCGATTTTCCGGTAGTGGAAAGTCGGGTCGCTACAGTTGGTATCAGAGCGTTAGGTTGAGTGAATACCTAGGCTCTGAAGTTTGTCTTTCTTTAGGAAGCGTTAGGTTGAGTGAATACCTAGGCTCTGGAGTGGTGTCTATCTTGAGAGAGCGTACTTGTAATTTTTATATAAATATATATATTTATATATCTACCTAATCTGTTGGATTATCTGTTCGGATTTTCCAACATAGGCTATAAAGGTAGATAAGGTAGGAGTGTGTGGAACACGACTACCATTATTGGTTGAGGCTTATATGTTGTGGTTGGAGGTGTTTATCGAGATTGTAGACCATATACTGTCTCGAATAAGTTTTGTAGATTGGTGAAAGGATTTCTTTGAGTCCAGAGGAAGTCTTTTTCAAGAATTAGAGTATATTCTTGAAGTGTGAGGTTGATTTGCTCTCTAGTGAGCAGGGATTTCTAGAGTTGAGTTGTCAGCTGAGTAGAAGCAGTGGTGGTATCTTGATGATTTCAAGAAGGAATAGTTGTGTAATGGGATGCAGTATCCATAGATGGTTCTGAGGATATTTCTTTTGGAGCCAGATTAAGATGGTGTTGGGAGAGCATTGGTGTCTGCTGCAGTGAAGTTTTGGATGTGTAGAGATTCTCTGGATCTCAAGTAAGAGAGTCTTATCTTTATTGAAGTAGGAGACTAAGGTCGATGAGTTACCTCAATTCGGACATGGTCTCATTTGTTTTTCTTAAGAAGATAAGTGGCGGTGTTTGGTTTGGAGCGGAGTTTCTTGAGAAGATGTCTACTCGTCTCAAGGATGTTTTAGAGGATTTGGGTGTTAGTTTTGAGTTTCAAGAAGCTTCTGGTTAAGGAAGATCTTTTGGCTTAGCTGTATTATTGGAGTGAAGTTTGGAAGTAGCAGCATGGATCTGTTTCTTCGATGATTCAGTAATCTTTGGATTCTACTATCGGCAGACCAGGCAGATAGTGAAAGCTTATTTTTCTTTGGGAAGGCTCAGCAGAGCGGGATATTTGTTGGAAGTGATCTATCAGTTTCTGATAGGTGAGCCATTCTTGAAGATTGGTCTTGGAAAGGAAAAGCTGTTCTGGTTGGGAGACAGTTCTTTTGAATCTGAACTGAGTGGATCGCAAAAGTGACTTGCGATTAGTTTGGGAATCTTGGAGCATTCCTTGGTTTGATATTGAGGCATCTCAAGTAGAGGTGGAAGCTATGGAAGTAGTCGGAGGTTCTCTAGATGTTTTTGGGGAAATCTGAGGTCTACCTGAATCGAAGATTGAGATTTCTTATCGACTTGGATTTTCAGGAGTAGTATTGTTGGTTCAATCTTATAGTGGGATGACTCTTGGAGCGAGAAGAGTTTGGTGAGGCGGCTCAGGATTCTTTGGATTGATCATCTTATTCCAAGTTGAGATTCTGTTGAGATATTTTGACCAAGTGGAATGGTCAATAAGATTTTTATGAGTCGGATGAACCGTGTATAGTGAAAGATTTTGCTTGTGTCCTTCGATAGCATTCTTATCTGCTCTAGATCAGAGTTGTGCAGCGAAAGCGAGTTGGCAGTTATTCTGGTATGGGAGCAACCGGATGTTGTAGTAGAGGATTTCTATTGGAAATTCAAGGTATGAAGGAATTTTCTGGATCTGAAAAACAAGGTTCTCAAGTACAACTATTTGGCTATTTAGATTTGAGATATAGGTCCGAAGTCCATTGGTGCTTATGGTATAGAGTTGTATTTGGATTTCAGCAGATTATTTTTGGAAAAGCCAATTTGTTGAGTAGGACCTGGAGATTTGATTTGAGCTGGTGCTGTTGTTTCATGGAGCAATCAGCAAGAGTTAGGCTGATCAGGATATTGGAGGTGACTCAGGGTCATCTGAAGAGTTGTGCAGTTAAGAATTGAGTAATTTTGGAATGTGTAGTTAGAATTTGGATTTTTTTTTATCCGATCAAAGAAGATATAAGAATGGGTAAAACTGGAGAGTTCGTTCTGGAAGTATTTTGAGTTTTCCTGAGTTCTCTAGAGATTAGATTTTGATCTTCAGGATTGAATTGCCAGTTTGGATAGCTGGAATTCATTGTATTTCACATATCCCTGAGGAATATGTGTATGATTCTTTGAGTGATAGAATCAGCAGTTCAGAAGGATCTGGTAGTTGAGTTGGTTTTGAGCTTAGCCTGATATCTTGTTCAGATTTGAAGAATCAGATGAGGAAGTTCTTGGTTTTAGTAGTGTAGTTAGTTAAGATTTGTAGAGAGAGTATTCCAGTATAGGTATCTGGAAACTCTAGATAATATTAGGAAGTTCTATTCAGAATTTTTCTGGATAGATAAATTATTTGTTTGTTTGTTTGAATTGGTTGCTATGATTGATAATGTATGATTGATTGTTGATTGCTGTTTGAAATTTAAATTCTTTAACTGGGTTATTAAATTATCTTTGCTTTTAAATTTCGGGGACGAAATTCTTTTAAGGGGGGAGGAATGTGACGACCCGGAATTTTGAGCAATATCAATTTAATAATCTTTGATAATAATTAAATTGATTTGATCATTTTATATTATAAATTGACAAGTTAAATTTATTTTAAAGGTTAATGATAATAATTTGTTAATATCTATTCATATTTTTCTTTACAAATATGAATAGGCAAGATAAATTCTTTTGAAAGTTTATAATAATCTGATTTGGAAAATACTTATTTTGATAAATAAGAAGTTTTTAATGTAATAAAACTTTGTATTCAAATTGTAATATATATGAATGTATATATTGTGATTTGATATTTGTTTTAAAATTTAATTTGGAAATTAATAAATTTAATGTTAGAATGTTCTATTTGAAATGTGTATATATATTTGTATATATATATTTGAAATAGGAATTGCATTAATTTAAATTTAATAAGAGTTTTCAAACTTGAATATATTTAGTTTTGAATTTAAAATGATAATTTGATTTAATGACTTTGAATTGATAATTGAGATTTAGATTTAAATAACAAAGTTAATTCCTTATTTATGATAAATATGTACTTTGAATTTTTAAATAAGATTTAAATTTAAATAGAAATTTTCAAACATATAAACATGATTGAATTAAAAAAATGTAAGCTTCTTGATTTCAAATGAATATTTACTAAAATATAAGTATGTACATTTTATATTACATAAATACATGTATATAAGGATTTAATAAATTGTTAAAAACAAATAAAATTTAAAGAAAAACATTAATAAAACAATATTATAACATTTATAACAACACTTGTAAACATTTTAGTTTGTGTTAAGACACTTGTAAATAAATTGCTTAGGTGTAAATAGATTAGAGTTCTTTGGGACAAATGTCTTCTTCATTTTTGATAATTAAATTTAAGATTTAATTGTAAATTATAAAATGTAAGTTTTATTATTCAGCTGAAATATTTTCTTCAACTCAAACAAGAATGCATGTAAACCAAATCAAAAACAAAAGAATACAAATCTGTGAATCTGGAAAATGCATGCAAATCAGAAATAGAAAATCTGGAAATTTCAATCTGAAATATATGAAGAAGCCTGGAAATCTTCAACATACAAACATGCAATCTGGAATCAAATAAGCATCAGAAAGTAGATCAACATTAATTCAGAAGAAAACTTCAACATGCAAATTAAATTGAGGCCTGGAACAAATGCAGTTCCTATTCTCTGCTACAGGTGAGTAAATGAATCTTTAAAAAAACAGTTTTAAAACCTGAATTGCATCTTGCTTCTGAATGTTGCCTTGATATCTGAAATGTTTGATTTGAAATGAGTGCATGTTTTAGGAAGTATGAAATTTTAAATGCCTGTGAATTGAACTGCTGTTCTCTGTCCTCTGCATTAATCAAGTGAGTAAATAAATTTTAAAAACAGATTAAACTTGAATTCTATCTTGGATTGTGAATAAATATCATGCTGTTATCTGAATTGAATTATATGTATGTTTGTATGTGAGTGTTTGATTGCATGTTTGAGTATATGGGTTGAAATACCTGTACAGTTTAAAAGATTTCAACATTTATAAAACAGTTCAACCTCATGATAAAATCAATAACTTGATAATAGATGTGAATTTTACTTTGATTTGTATATAAAAGATGTTTGTAATCATCTAACGTATCATCTAAAAATGCTTGTAGGTTATAAAATTGAATAACTAGTTTAAAATATTCAAGTTTACAGTAAGATTTCAAATTGGGTCAAAAGTTTTTGAATCCAAACTTGAGTTTTGATTTCATAATCATAATGCAAATATGAAATCATGATTTTAGAAGCTTGAATCACAAATTTTAGATAAATAATTTGTGAGAATTTGGAGTTTTAGTGTTTTGTGTATTTTGATCAAATTGAGGCGAAGGATGGCAAGGTTGTGGACGAGTTTGTGCTCGAAGGAGGGGAAAGCAACAAGGATCATGGGAAAAATACTCATGTATTTTATTTTTGATCGAGTTAGTAGCGAATGGAATGATTAGGGTTTTAGTACCTGTTTGTGGCCGATGAGTTCTTCGTGGGTTCGTGGTGTCGTGGAGATACCGGAGGCTGTCGCGGTGAGGCTATAGGTTCGAGTTGACGTGGGGAGGCTACGGCGGCGGTGGCATGTTTTCTCGAGCTCGGTGTTGCTGTGGAGGGGAGGTTTTGGGTGATGATGTTTCGAGCAGTTTTTTGGGTCGTAGGGCTTAATTTTGTTTGTCGATCGTATTCGGGTTTCTGGGTGTAGCGTTAGGAAGTTAGGGTCGAGGATGACTTGTCGGAGCTGCGGCGGTGGTCGTCGGTGGGAGGTGTGGTGGTGCACGTTGCACGGTGCTGATGATATGGAGAAGTATGGGTTCAGGAATGAGAGGGAAGGAGGAACTCGAAGCAAGCATCGTGTTTTGTTTGTTGGACTCGTAGTAGTGGGGATAGGAAAGGGAACTCGGGGGAAACTCGGGGTGGTTCCATGTTTTACTCGGGTATTTAGAGTTCTGGGATTTGTACGAGTTGTTTTAGTTGTTAATGTAAAAGAAAATTTGGTTTTAGGAAACAAAGTCTTTAAAACAGAGATTGAACAAGTTTCAAAATTTAATTGTTTCAAAGTTATGTTTTAAACAAGTTATATATTTTAAAATATGGAGTTTTAAATAAAATAAGTGGATTTAAAATAAAGTTTATATTAAACTTTAATAAATAATTTGGGAAAGGTTTTTAAAGACTTAAGGGTTCAATTTTAAATATGTTTAAATTTAATTGATGTCTAAATCATTATATTTTATTTAAATTAAGTTTAATGATTTAGAATTTGATAATCAATTGTAATAAAGATTATCTTTAGTAAGTTTGAATTTGATTTAATTAAAGATAATTAAATTTGTAAAGATAATTGAGATAATTAAATCATTTTTTAATTATCAAGTTTTAATTGTTAATAAATGATTTAATTAAGATAATGTTTTCTTAATTAAGAATCTTTTAATATAATAAGATTAAGAATCATTTAATTAATTTTAAATGATTTAGTTAAATAGTTAATTAAGTAATTAATTTGTGATTAATTAAGATAATCACTTTGGATTAATCTAATTACTTAGGGAAGTAATTAAAGTAAATAAGTGGTAATTACAGAAGGTAATTAAATAAAGATAATTACTTTATGAAAAGTAATTAAGTAATGTGATTAAGAGTTAATCACTTTAGTTATTAATTAAAGAATTAATTAATAATTAGTTAAAGATTTAAATTATTTGATTAATGATTAATTAATTAAAGAATTAAGAGTAATTAATTAAGTGATTAATTACTTGTAAAAGTAATTAATTAAGATAGAATTTAATTAATGATATAATCATTAATTAATGGAAATAATTAATTAATTGTTAATTAATAATTTAAGAGCAATAATTTATAATTTAGTTTTAATTACTAAATGTAATTAAAAGTAATTAATCAAAGGTGATTAATTAAAAGTAATTAATTAAGTATGATTAATTAAGAGTAATTAATCAAATGTGATTAATTAAAAATGATTAATCAAGTGTAATTGATTAAAGATAATTAAGGAATAATTACCAGAATAATTAGAGAATAATTAATCAAGGTTGATTAATTTAGAAAGTAATTAAGGGGTAATTACTTAATATAATTTGGAGGTAATTAATCAGGATGATTAATTAATTTGGTAATTAAGTAATAATTACTTAAGTAATTAAGTGATAATTAATTAGGGAGGATTAATTGAAGTGGATAATTAAGTGATGGTTAGTTAATTAATTTGTAATTAATTAATGAATAGTATTGGATTGAAGATAATCCAAGTATTTAATTAAGGATTAATTTAATTTAAGGATTAATTAAATTAATCAAGTTTGAATCAAACTTGTTTATGAATGGTTAATGATTGGATGATTTATATATCATTGAATGAGTTAATGATATTGGTTGTTGTTGGATGGCATTGATTGATGGATGATGATATGTATATGCTATATCTGATTGTGATATATATGCTGCTTTGTGATATGTATAGATGCATGTGATGATAGATGCTCATCTATTTGTGTTGTGAATACATCCATTTATGTTAAGTGATATTTCTAAGTATCTATTGTTTAAATCCCTTAAGTACAACTTGGACATTAAAATGGCGTTTGGTTTCGATGAGACCGGGATCGGGTTTCCATATTTGGAATCCGAAAACCACATCGATTCCAATTAAACGTTAGGTCGTTAATCCAAGTGGAGCAAGTGAAGACTCGAGGTGTAAGGGCTATACGTCAGTATAACTCTGTGGGTGATTCCGTAATGAGTTTGACGGAATAGTGCTTATAGATTCGAGATGGTGAATCAGAGTGCAAGGGCTATGGTCGTTGACTCTGAGGGTGATTCCAAAACGAGTGCAACGAGATAGTGCCTTCGGTTTCGTTCGAACCCGGAACGAACTTGTATGGATTGAATGCTTTCAGCACATCGTCAGGCGGACGATGAGCATTCTAAGATAATTGGTCCTATAAAGGTAATCGCAGCCTCAAGCCTCATCAACCGGGAATGGCTAAAACAGGGGAGGTGCAGCAAGGCTTCGTGGGTCGCGCCCACTGGAGGGCAAGATACATCCCTGTCTAGAGGTCCCTTTATATTTCGGCTGTGTGGGCAGTTGGTCTGCAGCCAACTGCGGGGTGGTCTTGTTCGGGACTGTTCAGTAAGGAATGGTCCCGGCCTTGTGTTGCAGGGGAGTTAGGGTGGCTCCTCGGTACGGTGATCTAGGCCACGTACTGTGACGGGCGGTACCCCAGTAGCCCTGCCATTGTTGGAAACCCATTTTCCCTACGAGACCCTACGGTTTTGTTTGTATTACCCACTTTTGTGGCTAGTAGCTGGAATTTAATAGATGTAACAATTTCGGCTATTTCATATTTACTTGAAAACCCTAGACACTATTATAATATCACTGGATTTCCTATCAAATGTTTTGGTTAGCGTAAGGTAAAAACTTTTCCATGTTTATGTGTGGGAAGTCTTACGTGATACCTTTTGTTTTCAAAGGTTTTTCTAAAGTTAAGCAATCTTAAACCGTTTACTCACACCAGACCCCTGTCTGACCCGAGTGTTTATTTTCTGTTTTATTAAACTCTTGGGTACTCATAATCTATATGAGTAGTCAAGTGATTCAGGTTATCTCTTGACGAATTCTGGAGGAGCTTTGGAGCAGGAGGCTTCAGCGTGTAGATATGATTAGAGTTTCCGCTGTGTTGTTTCTGTATGTTGTCTTGTATTGTATTAGACAGAAATGTTATAACTGTCTAATTTGAGATGTTTAGTTGTGTACTCTGATGTATATGATACTCTGTATATGTTCTATATTATATTTAAATCGTTCCGCTGTGAGATTCTGATGTGTTGTTTTCTCTTTCTTCTCTTTCTTTTCTTCTTCTATCCCTTTCTTTCTTATTTAGTGATGCGATTTTCCGGTAGTGGAAAGTCGGGTCGCTACACCAAAAGTCCATATTATAAGTTAAATACTTATAATCCATTTATTTACTAAATCGTTCTTCAAAACATTTGAAATCAATTTTCAAAAGAATTCAAAATCAAATTCCCGAGTCATAGTTCAATAATCCGCTTGATTATAACTAAATTGACATGTCATTTTTATTTCCCAATTACTTCGGAGATATTCAAAATATTTGGTTTAAACCAATTAATCAATTCACTTAACTCATATTTCATTTTTCATAAATCTCAACAATTCGATAATGAGTTTTCAAATGATCGAGACTCAAATCTAAGGAGACCTCACCGAAAAGAAACTATCGCAAACCTAAATTTAGAGAGGGGAATTTTCAAAATAATTCTAATTTTCAAAATACTTTTTATTTTAAAGAAAACAATTTTAAACATCTTTAGATTTTGAAAACACTTTCTTTAAAGTGATTCTAGTAACTATTCATATTAAACGCCATAAACTAAGCTTTGTGTAAACCAAAGCTCTGATACCACTTTGTAACGACCCGCCGCTCTGACCGCCCCTAGTCGGTAATTAAACCAACTAGAAACGTTCAAAATGACGGATTGTTATTTAGTTTATAACATTTAAACAGAATCAGCTACAGAATCACAGAATAATAATCGTATTTCCCATAAAAGAACTTTTCTTTTATATACAAATATCAGAGTTATACAATGAATTACATTTTATACAGCGGAACAAACATATATCTTTTTAAAGTACAAGAAATTTTTTTTTCTGAAAAGCTTTAGTGAAGTGCTTCCCCTCTCTCTCTAACTTCGCTGCGAGAAAATCTTCAAGCTGTAAAAATACTCGGTCTGACCCGAGTATTATATTCAAAAGAAATAATACACGGGTCAGTCTAATTCAAACTCAGTTATTAGTTCATAGAAGCAATAATAATTAAATAGCAATTAGACGACAGTCAAAGATAGATTTACTTATCCGACTCTTTACAAGAAATCGGATAACGGTAAATGATCACACTAAATAGTGTTAAAACAATAAATCAGCAGATTGAAATCATCAATGAAGATAGATGAAAAGATTTTTTTTCTATTAAAAAAAAATAAATTAGAAAAGCATCAGAATTTGCCTAAACGGCAGTTTAAACCAAAATCATCAATTTAAATCAAATCAATTTAAATGATTGACAAGTTACCTTTAAAAAAATCAAAACTGATTGGCTGCCGTACACGCACGCGTGCACGGCCTCGCCGGTACAGTGACGAAATACATAAGAGCTCAGTGCATCAAAATGCAATACAAGGTCAAATCCGAAGATTCAACACAGTGCAAGTGTGCATGGGACCAAGCCAAAGCAAACTCAAGCTTAACTCAAGTGCGTCATTTCATTTTGGTTCAAGGAAAACAGCCAACCCATCAAGAAACACATGTGACAGCAGCAGTAAAACATAAAACAATTGTGTTCACATGGTTCGTAAATGCACACAGATCAACAACCAGGTCAAGAAAACTGAAATTGTGGCAAACTCAAGACTAAATCGAGGAAGCACATGCACACTACAGCAATGGACATACCATCTAAATTTCAATCACTCAATTCACACTAACATAGCGTAGTCAGGTCTACCGAGACACAATGCACATAGTACATAGAAAAGCAACCTAGAGATTCAAATGAACTACTGTGCACTACAACAAGATCAAGCCAGAATGCAAAGTTTCAGGCAGCAGTAAGACATGCACAACAAGACCAGGTGAACGCATCAACACCCAGATGGATGTACCCTATATTTCTTTTTTGCACAAATATCATTAAAACTACTGTTATAAGCATAAACATTCAAGTTCAAAGTTATTCTAACTCTAAAATAATAGAATATATTGTTCATAAACTAGAAACTATAAAGGTATTCGATATTTATCCATATAACTTGCATAACAAACCCAACAATATGATATGTTAAGCTGTTATGGAAATTGAATATTTCCTTACTAATCATATGTCACTATTCCTCAGAAAATAAATTATTAATCACCTAGCAAGTCTTTGCAAAAATGTGTAAAAACAAAGTGAGTTATCATTGTTCTCAAGAGTGTGCATTAAGACTTGACAACTAACAATTCGTTGGGAGAAAAGACTGTAAAGGGATTATACAGTATGTAAACTTGACATAATATAATCTTGTAGTTATAATTATTCCTTTTAATAGGGTATAAAAGGATAACCATTTTGTTGATTTGTTATATTTCCCTCTCTGATCAAATTTGACTATTTATGGGGGGGACTACCTTTTCCCAATGAAACTATTGAACTAAAACAAATGCACTAGAAAGAATATTGGACTAAAATATTGAACTATACCATAAACGCAGACTCGAGGAAGCAAATAAATTGATCAAAGCCGCAGACAATAAATGGAAAAGCAACCGAGTCAAAATCCAAATTATAGAAGAACAATCCGGGAAAATATACTCAAAGTATATATGCAAAATAATTGAACATATATTCAGGAATATATTAGGGAAAAGATCAAATTAGAACTAAAATCATTGTCCGATAGAAGGTCCATAACCAAGCAAATCTTTGAAAAATTCAAATCGAAGTATATACTAAAAAATATAGGAAATTGATTCCTGGAACTGATACTAAAAGTATGATATGACAATGCTTTGTTTATATACCTGCATGTATATATCTACATGCAAATGATGTGTGTGTGTGCGCATCTGATTTGAACTATGTATATATCTACATGCAGACAATCTGATTTTAGTTTTAATAAAATCTAGGTACTTAAAATATTAACAGGCATGTGATTTTTGAAATGTGCTTGTATTTAGACAATAACAGTAGAAATCCCTTAATCTTGTAAAAATCGGATGTTGCAATTTATTGATATAAATGCAAACTGAATGACTCAAGTACAATGCAGACAATCTAACTCAAGTACAACAACTACAAGAGATGCCAACATATACAACATTAGTAAATACCCATTCACAGTGCAACAGCCCCAAACCAGGAATGCAACTACGAGGTATGCAAAAACATAAATGGGCAGTGACAGTAAACATGGAATGAGATGCAATCACTAGTGCGACAGAGAAGAAATAAACAAACTATAGTTGAAATCATGAAAGCAGTGCAATCTAAAATAATCAAAAGTGCAGTTAGAAAATTGAACAGCGGTGCAGACTACAATCCATGAAAGTACGCATGAATGAAATGCTTGAAACTATGCAAGTACAAAATAATAGATAGTCTAATGGTTACAAGGCATGGGACAAACATGCACAGTACAAACTCAATACACATAAACACATATTGAGTACAAAATATTTAAAGATGGAATGTCAAAATTTCACAAAGGCAGACTGAATGATGCACAGCTACCAGATCAACTAAGCAAATTCAAGACAACATGCTGTTTTTTTTATTCTTCCTTTTTTTTATACTGGTGCCTGTAACTATAAGGACAGGCATATATGCCTGTATACAATATTTTGATTTCATATCCAACATCTAGGCAAGATTTCATTTCATATTTAAACACCAATCACAAGTATCCAAACAAAACAAGAATAGAGGAAAGTGAGATTGCTCACAAACAAAAAGAAAAATAAACAGATTCCAGGAAATGAAGAAGTTCAAGTTTAAGGAAAAAGAAGTTTGCTCACAAATTTTTCTTCCCAGAAAACAGAAAACTTCCTGACTGTTTTTCAAAGATGAAAGCCTGAACTTGCTTGCTTGAATGCAAATTTGTTTTTAAAACTTCCAGTGAGATTTCAAACTTAAATTTAACTTAAACATTTTTTTTTATGAACTAATGATAGCATCTGTTCTCATCAATTTAAATTCAATTTACTGAGCAAATGGAAGCAAACAGTGTCTGTCCTCATCAGATTTCACTTATGTATAAACATACAATACCTATTCATTTCAATAACCTAGCATGCAACCAAATTTACTAAAGTTTTAAAAGTTACTCACAGGATCAGTTTAACTTGTTCAATTTTGAGTCATGAAATCTCATACTCAAAACAAGACCGAAGTCAATCTCAAAATCAATTGCCAGAAATTCGAACAGGTAAACCAGGGAAATCATCAGCGAAATCAAAATCAGAAAATTCAAGCAACCGAGTAAATCATAAAAGCACCAATTGGAAAAAAAAAATCACAAAAATCACCAAAACAGAAATCAAATTTGCAGAATACCAATTTAGAGATGAATTAGATGTGAGAATTACTCACCTTAGAACAAAGAGCAGATCGAAGCCGGCGCCTTCGAATTCAACGAGCCCTAATTTCTGTTGCAAAGAGGAACGAACGAGACATTCGAATTCGAGCCGCCATTATATC
Organism: Allium cepa; assembly: GCA_030765085.1. Classification (NCBI taxonomy): domain Eukaryota; kingdom Viridiplantae; phylum Streptophyta; class Magnoliopsida; order Asparagales; family Amaryllidaceae; genus Allium; species Allium cepa. Next base: position 133,547,366 of record CM060934.1, read on the forward strand.
GTTTCCTCGTTTGATTTTTAGATTTAGGTTTTCATTTTTTTTTTCGATCTGCTTTGAAATGATGAAGGGGGTATCGGCCGCCATTGTTTTGTTTTCTTTGATTTCTAGGGTTACGAATGAAATAGAGAGGGGATCGAGTATAGCCTTAGATAATTTTACAGCACTTAAGCAAAACCATGGGCTAAGAAAATTGTAAAGCCCACCTAATTCCTTAGTCAAATTATTAAAGAATTATAACTAAATTTTAGAGGAATTCAACCGTTTAAAATTCCAACAGCAATTAGGCACAATTTATAATTGTCATTCCTTCATTATCTAGATATTAACTCAAAACAATTTATAAAAGAAACTATGTCTTTATAAATAAACCACATAATTTATTTGAATTTGGAAAAACTCAAATCGATTAACCAATTAATCTCACAATTTTAAATCAAGAATTAAATCAGTTATCAATCTAAAATAAATTAAAATTCGGAATCGTTACTGTCGAAAATATTTTTTTTCTTTAGTAAGCTTCATAGGTATATAAACGTTTTGAAGTTCAACTATCAAGCGTTAATTTATATTAACATGTTTCACAATTAGATTTTATGCTTGTATTTTGTATTGATAAAATTCATTCCATTTTATTTAGATTATAGAACAATGTTATTAAAACTAACCATCAATTTATAAATTTACATAAATAATACTTGTATCCAAATTATTTTCCTAAGTCATTAGTTTGAATTAAAAATACAAATTCAATATTCAATTTCAACTCCAAAGTCAAATTTAAATTTTTATTCAACTTTGTATAGATTAAATTTTAATATTTAATCGCCAAATTCAAAGTTATATTGGAAATTCAATTTAAATTATCATTCAAATATTTAAAACTAATTAAATATTTACAATTTAAATTGTTCAAAAAATTCAGGGCCGTTACATTATTTAGTGTAATTAGAAAGTATGACTTAATTAAGTAAATTAATTAAAGGGCTAGTTAATTATCTTATGTGATTAATTAAGGGGTAATTAATCAATGTAAGTAAGTATAGGACAATTAATCAAAGTAGTTAATTAAGGATCAGGGAAATAAATTTTTGTTAATTGATTTAAGAGATTAATTCAAAGATAATTAATGAAAATGGTTAGGCTAATTAATCTGTGTGATAATTAAAGATTAATTACTTAATGTAACTAAATGTTAATTTGTGACGCCCCACCTCTATACCCACGCTAGACAAGAACATTACGGTGAATGCTGTCGACTAGCATGGAGAATAAGGCTGTTGAGGAGCGACCATCCATGTAATTTCTTTGCGCGAGCACCGACATGTCAGATAATATAACATGCATTCTATTTCAAGAGGAAATCCGACATACCGACACAAACTCAAAGCTACTACACGGTGGCTATATAAATCCTTCGGAAAACAAATATAGAAATAAACATAACATAAATCAGTCACAGACAATTCATATCACAAAGGCGGAATAAGATATGAATACTACACTAGGAAGTGTACATCAGAGTAGTGGTCTAAAAAGATCCACAATATCACAAAAGAATAGTTACACGAACTACACAAAAGAATAAGTATACATTAAGGAGTCTATATCTCAAATGTATACAACCAAATAGCTACTAATCTTAGTAGTTAACCCAAAAGTCAAGGAGTTAATCCCGGATGAGAAGTCAAGCAGAAGCACCTGTAACATCTCGGTCTGACCCGAGTATTATTTAATAAGAAAATAATAAACGGATCAGTCTAACTATAAATATCAGATGAAACGATATAGAATAAGAGATATGACTAAACACGTAATAATCACAATGCCAAGCTATGATATATATATATACTTAGTTAATAATCATCGAGAGATTAATCAATGTCACCAAATCTACACAAGAATCAAAGAAGTGTCATACTCATTATTTCGTTCATCAAACCACAAATATTGACGATAATATCAATGTCAATCACCAAAGTCAAAGACGCACAAATTCCAGAAGACTACACAAGAAATCCAGAAATCACAAAAGTCAATGACACACAAATTCACCAATGCACAAATATTGATAAAACTTATCAATGGAAATCACGAAAATTGGTAAAACACAAATTCTAGAAATCTACACAAGAAATCCAGAAATCACAAAGGGGGGGAGGCCTATCACAAACGGGAGCATAAAGCTCACCAACACGTGTATCACAAACGGAACGCTAATTCCATGGTCGCTAACCATCACAAATTGAGCCGAAGCTCCACAAACGGCCCGAAGACCATGGGTTGCTACCCCATCACAAATTGAGTCGAAACTCCACAAAACGGGGTTTAGTCTCCCTCGCAGACAAAGAGACATCGCACATTGCTAGTCTAAATCACAAAGATGATCGTCATGATCAACGAGAAGTGTCAATTACACTAAGCTAGTAAATATATGAGTTTAGCTTCATGTCCCATAACCACTTGCTTAACTTAAATATTTACGAACAAACTGTAAATCTCCACTAGAAAATTGTCACAAGAGGTTCAATCGAACAAGTCCAAGAATTAACCGACAAAGTAAACGCAAGTGTTTCATACCGCTTGTTTTACTAAGCCGTTTAATTAGATTTCTCATACGAGTGAGGTAAAGGTTTGTATATACTAATAGATTGGAAAACGGTTTTATAAACGAATTTGGTACTAAAAGAGTATTGAAATCGTTTGAGTAAAGAGTTTTGATATTTACTACTAGTATAGGAAACCTTTATATTTTTAAAGTGACAAATCACGAAGAAGGTTGTAAGAACGATCAATCACAAAAATTCACATACGAAGACGTGAATAAAATCCAACGAAATCGATAAAGGATCCAGCGAAGTGGATATTCAAAAATCCCTAAAAAGAGTCATCAAAATCATAATAGATGATAACAACAAATAGGATTATCACGAATCGATTTAAATTAGAATTCCAATCCAAAAAGGCAAATTGAACTCAAACAGCAGGTTCAGTCGACTGAACAGAGAATTTCAGTCGACTGACCCTGTACATGGAAATTTTCCAGGTTCAGAAAACTTTCTGTTTCCAGTTTCAGTCGACTGTGCAGAGTTTTTCAGTCGACTGAATCACGCCTGAAAACTCTCGGGTTTCAGGTTCAGTCGACTGAACAGAGTTTTTCAGTCGACTGAATCATGCTTGGGCTGTTTTTCAGCCTTATACAAATGAAGAGCAAACTCTTCCAAAATGCAATCGGACGAACATTGGCTCTAAGGGTTTATGCCAATCGGCAACCCGACCCTATATGCTCCTCGATGCATCACCAAAAGCATGATCAAACATCCATAAAAGGATTTTACACAAATTTGACTTAAAAACCCAAAAATTGGAATATTTACAAAACCAATCCAAATCAAGAGCAAATTCTCATGAAGAAGTGTTAGGAATTCATACCTAACAACCAAAGATAATTATAGTCATAGATGTGAGATAAAAATCTCACCTTTTCACAAAATCGAACAAGAAGAAGCTTGAAAGCAAATGGAGAATCAACCTTTCTTCAATCACAACCCAAATGAGCTTGAATCTAAGCTCAAAAACAAGAACATTCCGAAATTAGGTTTAGGAAATTTTTGAAATTGAATGGAGAAAGAGTTGGAGAAGAAGAAGGAGATGCTTACCAAGGGGTTCTTCTTGAGTTTGGAGCAAGGAGATGGATTTGCAAGAGAAACTAGGGTTTTGGAATTTTAATTTCCAATCTCTCCCACCATTAACACTCTAAAAACTGAAATGAGAAGAGAATGAGGGTGAGTGGGGAAGAGTGGCTCAGATTTGAGCATAAGTTAACATAGGGCTAAGCCCAAAAACCAAACCCAAAGTAAAAAGTAGCAGAAATCAACTTTCTCCAAACATATCGAAGCTTATACTCAAAAAGGTCGCAAACGGCATTTTAAACTCAATGGGAGTGGTCCCGAGCCCTAATTCGACCGTATGCAAAAAGTAGCTTTTCGGACTAAAATCCGACTAACGATAAAATATTTAAATAAAATATTTAAATATAAAATCGATAAATATGCGGGTTGTTACAGACTCCCCTCCTTAAAGAAATTGCGTCCTCGCAATATTACAAGAAGAAGATATATAGTAACAACCATAAAAGCATATTCAACACAAAAGAAGTTTGAAATAAGAAGTTCACCTCAAAGAGCACGAGAAAGTAAGTCCGGATGTGTTCGCTCGATGTACTCTCTAGATTCCCAAGAACAATCCTTAGGATTTGAAGACCATTGAACTTTAACAAGCGGAACATCTTTATTTCGAAGTCGCTTGACTTCCGAAGCAATGATACGAATAGGATGTTGCTCATAAGTTAAATTAGGCGAAACTTCAATCTCTTCCACAACACCGGGCTCAAGAATAGAATCGGAATCTCGAAGACATTTCCGAAGTTGAGAAACGTGAAACACGTCATGCATAGCAGAAAACTGAGCCGGTAATAAAAGGCGATAAGCCATGGAACCAATGCGTTCAGTGATAGGAAATGGCCCAATATATCGAGGCGCTAACTTTCCCGATCGAATGAAACGTACAACACCCTTCATAGGTGAAACACGAATGAACACAAGATCTCCCACAGAAAATTCTAACTTCCTTCTCCGGTTATCGGCATAGGATTTTTGTCTACTCTGGGCTTCTTTCATCCTATGACGAATAAGATCAATCTTTTCTGTAGAATCCCGAATAAAATCTGGACCTAAAACCAGCTTCTCACCGGCCTCAAGCCAACAAGAAGGAGATCGGCATGGCCTTCCATAGAGTGCCTCAAAAGGTGCCATACCAATACTAGATTGGAAGCTATTATTATAGGAAAATTCAACAAGTGAAATATGATCTTCCCAACTTCCACCAAAATCAAGAACACAAGCACGAAGAAGATCTTCAAGAGTTTGATTCACACGCTCGGTTTGTCCATCGGACTGGGGATGATAAGCGGTGCTAAAATTAAGCTTCGTTCCCAAAGCTTTTTGAAGACTCTTCCAAAATCCACTAGTAAACAATGGATCACGATCACTAACAATAGAAGTAGGAACACCATGCAATTTAACAATTTCTTTGATAAATATTTTGGCCAAAAGAGGAACGGTTCGATTAGACCGAACGGGAATAAAATGGGCAGATTTAGTAAGCCTATCAACAATCACCCATAAGCTATCATGACCCGAACGAGAACGGGGAAGGCCATCTATAAAATCCATGGAAATTTGATCCCACTTCCAAACTGGAATTTCTAAAGGTTGCAATAACCCACCGGGCCTTTGATGTTCGGCCTTAACGAGTTGGCAAGTCATGCAACATTTAACGAAGTTAGCGATGTCAAGTTTCATTCCCTCCCAATAATAAAGTCGCTTCATATCCGCGTACATTTTACTACTACCGGGATGAATGGTAAACTTAGAACGATGTGAATCTTCTAAAATATCTTTACGAAGATCACCAGTATTTGGCACGACAAGTCTACCAAATTTCCGAATGCCGCCACGAGAATCGATATCAAAGTCTTTCAAACCTTCAATATCCATTTTATCCCTAATATTTTGGCCAAGAATAGCCAAGTTGGGAGCTAGCCCTTGAGCTTCAAGAATGCGTTCTAAAAGAGATGGATGAGCCACAAGGCTACATAAAACAAACGATGAGCATAAATCGGAAACACGGTCTCGAATTTCGCAAGTGGATAAAATCTCGAGATCGTTCCATTCGGATATCATCATAGAAACAACAGCTTGTTGTTTACGGCTAAGAGCATCGGCGACAAGATTACCCTTACCGGGAGTATAAAGAATATCAAGATCATATGGTGCAAGAAATTCGAGCCAACGCTGTTGACGCAAATTAAGTTCTTTTTGAGAGAATAAATATTTCAAAGACTTATGATCTGTGTAAAGAACAAATTTCTCTCCTAAGAGATAATGACGCCAAATCCGAAAAGCAAAAAAAATAGCCGCAAGCTCTAAATCATGAGTGGCATATCTAGTCTCAGCAGGCTTCAATTGCCTAGAAGCATAAGCAATAACGCGTTCCTTTTGCATAAGAACGGCACCCAAACCAATGCGACTAGCATCGGTATAAACAACGAAATCTTGATTCCCATCGGGAATAACAAGAATAGGAGCATCAGAAAGAAGCTCTTTTAATTTCTGAAAAGAAGCTTCACATATGTCCGACCAAATGTATTTAACACCTTTCTTCGTCAAGCTAGTGAGAGGCACGACAATTTTAGAAAAGTCTTTAATAAAACGACGGTAATAGCCCGCCAATCCAAGAAAACTACGAATCTCTGTCACACTCTCCGGTCTCTTCCAATCTTGAATCGCTTCAATCTTAGAAGGATCCACGGAAATTCCGGATTCAGAAATAATGTGACCGAGAAACTTCACACGAGATTGCCAAAAGTGGCACTTAGAAAATTTTGCCTTTAATTGATTACTCCTCAGAGTTTCCAACACAATCCGAAGATGTTTTTCATGCTCCTCCTCGGTTTTAGAATACACAAGAATATCATCAATAAAGATGAGAACAAATCGGTCGAGAAAGTCTTTAAAAACTCGATTCATTAAGCCAACGAAATAAGCCGGGGCATTTGTTAACCCAAATGGCATAACAAGCCATTCATAAGATCCATACCGAGTGCGGAATGATGTCAAAGGAATGCTATCCTCTGCAATACGAAGCTGATGAAAACCAGTAGCTAAGTCCAATTGTGAAAAGACTCTTGCACCACTAAGTTGATCGAACAGGTCATCAATCCGAGGTAAAGGATATTTATTTTTGATAGTAAGATCATTAAGCTTGCGGTAGTCAACGCAAAGCCTAAGTGTACCATCGGATTTCTTCACAAAAATAGCCGAAGCTCCCCAAGGCGAGGAACTAGAGCGAATAAATTGCTTGGTCTCCAATTCTGATAATTGTTTACGCATCTCCTCGTTTTCTGTATTGGACATACGATAAGGAGGACGAGTGATAGGTTGAGCTCCCGGAATAAGATTAATTCTGAACTCAATTGCTCGCTTAGGTGGTAATCCTAAAACGGGCTCGAATATGTCGGAAAATTCACAAACGACGTGAATAAGAGAAATAATATCACCCTCATCATCATCATCGTCATCACGAGGATTTAAAGAATATAAAGATGCAACCAAAGCAGAATCTGAATCTTTAAGAATAACAGAAACCTGATTAACAGATTGAGGATGTCGAAGATGAATAGTCCGCTCAGGACATAGGACATGAGCTTCATAACGGTTAAGCCAATCCATTCCCAAAATCATTCCAAAGCCTAAATAACGCATGACATGCAAATCGGCTCGGAAAGAAAAATCACACAAAATAATCTCGACATCTTTACACAATAAACTGATTGTTGCGGATCCACCAACCGGATTCGCAATTCTCAAAGAAGTCATTAAACACAAAACATCCAAGGAAAAAGTATCAACAAGTTCTTTTGATATAAAAGAATGGGACGCACCCGTATCAAAAAGAACTCGAATAGGATGATCACGAAACAAAATAATTCCATCTAGAATAGAATGAGAAATACCTTGGCCACGAGATGTGTTGCCAGGAGCTTGAGCAACATTTAACTTTCCCTCCTTCTTGCCCTGAAGCTTGGGGCATGAAGATATAACATGACCGGGAACTTTGTAGTAGCGACAAGAAAGAGACTTTGGGCACTTGTTCGCATAATGGTCCTTCGAACCACAATTATAGCATTCCCCATGACCAAAGGAAGAAGTCTTTGCCACGGAGGTTGCTTGCTTCCCTTTCTTATTGGGATAAGGGCCTTTAAATAGGTTTGACCTCTTTCTGTTGTTGAAGTTTGGTTTGGAACCCACCACTTCAACATCATTCTCTCTATCCGCCTCTTCAAGACGAAGAGCGATATCAACGAGTTGATCGAAAGAAACTTCTAACCTTAAAAGTAATGGCTTCTTGAGGCTTTTGTTTAAGCCATAAACGAATCTCTGGTTCTTCTTAAGAGGGGTGTTGATGTACTCAACCCCATATTTGGAAAGCGACTCGAAGGAGGCGACGTAATCAGTCACGGAGGACTCACCTTGAACAAGGTCTATAAATCGTCGAGCCAATGTCACTTTCTCTGCTTCCGGTACAAATTTCAACTCGAAGCGTTCTCGGAATCTCTCCCAAGTGATATCCGCCTCATTAATCTCAGAAATAAGAAGCTCGTACCAATCCAATGCTCTTTCTCGGAGCATACTAGAGGCCACCTGAACTCGGTGTAGGTCAATAAGATTCATGCGCGAAAAGATGCGATCGCATGTTCTTAGCCAAGCCTGTACTTCAATAACAGTTTCGGAACCTTTGAATGACTCCCCATCCAAATTAGTGTAATCGCTACACAAGCGTGCAAATCCCGACTTTGGGTGAGTAGGTTCCGGGTTAGCTCCAGCCGCTTGAGCATTTGTTACCAAATCAAGAAGCTGTTGAGCAGTCATAAAAACTCCATCCTGGGGCGGAGTGCTAGATGGCATGGCTCTGGGGCGGCCTGGTCTAGACATTTCTCTTCCTTAAGAAAGAAGGAAGAAGAAGAAAAAGGTTATTCACCAAATTGAATATCAAGCAATCTTGATAGATAAAACAAGGAATCATAAGAAAAATAGGATGGAACGGTACGAAGACCCGAATAAAATCCTAAAGCACAACTCCTAAGAAAGACTTAGGACGATGATCCTTGTTATAATATTCCATATTGTTCCGAAGTTTGGCTTTGATACCAAGTTGTGACGCCCCACCTCTATACCCACGCTAGACAAGAACATTACGGTGAATGCTGTCGACTAGCATGGAGAATAAGGCTGTTGAGGAGCGACCATCCATGTAATTTCTTTGCGCGAGCACCGATATGTCAGATAATATAACATGCATTCTATTTCAAGAGGAAATCCGACATACCGACACAAACTCAAAGCTACTACACGGTGGCTATATAAATCCTTCGGAAAACAAATATAGAAATAAACATAACATAAATCAGTCACAGACAATTCATATCACAAAGGCGGAATAAGATATGAATACTACACTAGGAAGTGTACATCAGAGTAGTGGTCTAAAAAGATCCACAATATCACAAAAGAATAGTTACACGAACTACACAAAAGAATAAGTATACATTAAGGAGTCTATATCTCAAATGTATACAACCAAATAACTACTAATCTTAGTAGTTAACCCAAAAGTCAAGGAGTTAATCCCGGATGAGAAGTCAAGCAGAAGCACCTGTAACATCTCGGTCTGACCCGAGTATTATTTAATAAGAAAATAATAAACGGATCAGTCTGACTATAAATATCAGATGAAACGATATAGAATAAGAGATATGACTAAACACGTAATAATCACAATGCCAAGCTGTGATATATATATATATATATATATATATATATATATACTTAGTTGATAATCATCGAGAGATTAATCAATGTCACCAAATCTACACATGAATCAAAGAAGTGTCATACTCATTATTTCGTTCATCAAACCACAAATATTGACGATAATATCAATGTCAATCACCAAAGTCAAAGACGCACAAATTCCAGAAGACTACACAAGAAATCCAGAAATCACAAAAGTCAATGACACACAAATTCACCAATGCACAAATATTGATAAAACTTATCAATGGAAATCACGAAAATTGGTGAAACACAAATTCTAGAAATCTACACAAGAAATCCAGAAATCACAAAGGGGGGGAGGCCTATCACAAACGGGAGCATAAAGCTCACCAACACGTGTATCACAAACGGAACGCTAATTCCATGGTCGCTAACCATCACAAATTGAGCCGAAGCTCCACAAACGGCCCGAAGACCATGGGTTGCTACCCCATCACAAATTGAGTCGAAACTCCACAAAACGGGGTTTAGTCTCCCTCGCAGACAAAGAGACATCGCACATTGCTAGTCTAAATCACAAAGATGATCGTCATGATCAACGAGAAGTGTCAATTACACTAAGCTAGTAAATATATGAGTTTAGCTTCATGTCTCATAACCACTTGCTTAACTTAAATATTTACGAACAAACTGTAAATCTCCACTAGAAAATTGTCACAAGAGGTTCAATCGAACAAGTCCAAGAATTAACCGACAAAGTAAACGCAAGCGTTTCATACCGCTTGTTTTACTAAGCCGTTTAATTAGATTTCTCATACGAGTGAGGTAAAGGTTTGTATATACTAATAGATTGGAAAACGGTTTTATAAACGAATTTGGTACTAAAAGAGTATTGAAATCGTTTGAGTAAAGAGTTTTGATATTTACTACTAGTATAGGAAACCTTTATATTTTTAAAGTGACAAATCACGAAGAAGATTGTAAGAACGATCAATCACAAAAATTCACATACGAAGACGTGAATAAAATCCAACGAAATCGATAAAGGATCCAGCGAATTGGATATTCAAAAATCCCTAAAAAGAGTCATCAAAATCATAATAGATGATAACAACAAATAGGATTATCACGAATCGATTTAAATTGGAATTCCAATCCAAAAAGGCAAATTGGACTCAAACAGCAGGTTCAGTCGACTGAACAGAGAATTTCAGTCGACTGACCCTGTACATGGAAATTTTCCAGGTTCAGAAAACTTTCTGTTTCCAGTTTCAGTCGACTGTGCAGAGTTTTTCAGTCGACTGAATCACGCCTGGAAACTCTCGGGTTTCAGGTTCAGTCGACTGAACAGAGTTTTTCAGTCGACTGAATCATGCCTGGGCTGTTTTTCAGCCTTATACAAATGAAGAGCAAACTCTTCCAAAATGCAATCGGACAAACATTGGCTCTAAGGGTTTATGCCAATCGGCAACCCGGCCCTATATGCTCCTCGATGCATCACCAAAAGCATGATCAAACATCCATAAAAGGATTTTACACAAATTTGACTTAAAAACCCAAAAATTGGAATATTTACAAAACCAATCCAAATCAAGAGCAAATTCTCATGAAGAAGTGTTAGGAATTCATACCTAACAACCAAAGATAATTATAGTCATAGATGTGAGATAAAAATCTCACCTTTTCACAAAATCGAACAAGAAGAAGCTTGAAAGCAAATGGAGAATCAACCTTTCTTCAATCACAACCCAAATGAGCTTGAATCTAAGCTCAAAAACAAGAACATTCTGAAATTAGGTTTAGGAAATTTCTGAAATTGAATGGAGAAAGAGTTGGAGAAGAAGAAGGAGATGCTTACCAAGGGGTTCTTCTTGAGTTTGGAGCAAGGAGATGGATTTGCAAGAGAAACTAGGGTTTTGGAATTTTAATTTCCAATCTCTCCCACCATTAACACTCTAAAAACTGAAATGAGAAGAGAATGAGGGTGAGTGGGGAAGAGTGGCTCAGATTTGAGCATAAGTTAACATAGGGCTAAGCCCAAAAACCAAACCCAAAGTAAAAAGTAGCAGAAATCAACTTTCTCCAAACATATCGAAGCTTATACTCAAAAAGGTCGCAAACGGCATTTTAAACTCAATGGGAGTGGTCCCGAGCCCTAATTCGACCGTATGCAAAAAGTAGCTTTTCGGACTAAAATCCGACTAACGATAAAATATTTAAATAAAATATTTAAATATAAAATCGATAAATATGCGGGTTGTTACAGACTCCCCTCCTTAAAGAAATTGCGTCCTCGCAATATTACAAGAAGAAGATATATAGTAACAACCATAAAAGCATATTCAACACAAAAGAAGTTTGAAATAAGAAGTTCACCTCAAAGAGCACGAGAAAGTAAGTCCGGATGTGTTCGCTCGATGTACTCTCTAGATTCCCAAGAACAATCCTTAGGATTTGAAGACCATTGAACTTTAACAAGCGGAACATCTTTATTTCGAAGTCGCTTGACTTCCGAAGCAATGATACGAATAGGATGTTGCTCATAAGTTAAATTAGGCGAAACTTCAATCTCTTCCACAACACCGGGCTCAAGAATAGAATCGGAATCTCGAAGACATTTCCGAAGTTGAGAAACGTGAAACACGTCATGCATAGCAGAAAACTGAGCCGGTAATAAAAGGCGATAAGCCATGGAACCAATGCGTTCAGTGATAGGAAATGGCCCAATATATCGAGGCGCTAACTTTCCCGATCGACTGAAACGTACAACACCCTTCATAGGTGAAACACGAATGAACACAAGATCTCCCACAGAAAATTCTAACTTCCTTCTCCGGTTATCGGCATAGGATTTTTGTCTACTCTGGGCTTCTTTCATCCTATGACGAATAAGATCAATCTTTTCTGTAGAATCCCGAATAAAATCTGGACCTAAAACCAGCTTCTCACCGGCCTCAAGCCAACAAGAAGGAGATCGGCATGGCCTTCCATAGAGTGCCTCAAAAGGTGCCATACCAATACTAGATTGGAAGCTATTATTATAGGAAAATTCAACAAGTGAAATATGATCTTCCCAACTTCCACCAAAATCAAGAACACAAGCACGAAGAAGATCTTCAAGAGTTTGATTCACACGCTCGGTTTGTCCATCGGACTGGGGATGATAAGCGGTGCTAAAATTAAGCTTCGTTCCCAAAGCTTTTTGAAGACTCTTCCAAAATCCACTAGTAAACAATGGATCACGATCACTAACAATAGAAGTAGGAACACCATGCAATTTAACAATTTCTTTGATAAATATTTTGGCCAAAAGAGGAACGGTTCGATTAGACCGAACGGGAATAAAATGGGCAGATTTAGTAAGCCTATCAACAATCACCCATAAGCTATCATGACCCGAACGAGAACGGGGAAGGCCATCTATAAAATCCATGGAAATTTGATCCTACTTCCAAACTGGAATTTCTAAAGGTTGCAATAACCCACCGGGCCTTTGATGTTCGGCCTTAACGAGTTGGCAAGTCATGCAACGTTTAACGAAGTTAGCGATGTCAAGTTTCATTCCCTCCCAATAATAAAGTCGCTTCATATCCGCGTACATTTTACTACTACCGGGATGAATGGTAAACTTAGAACGATGTGAATCTTCTAAAATATCTTTACGAAGATCACCAGTATTTGGCACGATAAGTCTACCAAATTTCCGAATGCCGCCACGAGAATCGATATCAAAGTCTTTCAAACCTTCAATATCCATTTTATCCCTAATATTTTGGCCAAGAATAGCCAAGTTGGGAGCTAGCCCTTGAGCTTCAAGAATGCGGTCTAAAAGAGATGGAGGAGCCACAAGGCTACATAAAACAAACGATGAGCATAAATCGGAAACACGGTCTCGAATTTCGCAAGTGGATAAAATCTCGAGATCGTTCCATTCGGATATCATCATACAAACTAAGTTTTTTTAAATACATTCAAACAAAATTTTGTTGGAATTTTATCTGGAAATTATGCAAGAAAGTGGAAATCGGGAAATATGTTAAAATTAAATATCATGATTTTGCCGATTCAGGCAAATCATTTGAATCGTATTTGGAAATGAGGATTTATAAAAGAAAGATCACAACTTATAGTATGGTTTTGGGCAAGGAAATTGGGATTAACCGGATTTTGGGTTTTGGGTCTTTTCGGGAGATCGGGGGACTCGGAATGGTTGGAATCGCCGCCGGTGGTAGCTAGTAGATTGGCGAATGTGGGAAAAATGGAAGTTGAATTTATTAACCACCGTAGCGGTGGTTCTTGATTGGAGTAAGGTTTTGGGCACTATTTTGGATGAGGCTAAAATGGGTCTGCTATGTTAACTCTGGGGCTTGGAACATGATCGGTTGTGGCGTAGGAGAAGCACAGTGGGTAGGCGAAGCTTAGGGCGAAGGGTTGCGATTTCTGGTGGCCGGATTGGGGATGTCGAGGTGGTTATAGGTCGGTTGTTTTGTTTGATGGGCTCGAATATAACGATTTTCGATTTAGTGATTGTTATGAGAATTTGATGGTCGGGGTGGATTAAGGGGTGCAACGGTGACTTGCCGGAGGTGAGATGTGTGGCCGGAGCTCCGCCGTGGACGGGGGCATGTGCACCAGATTGACTGTGTATTTGAGTTGGGTTGTGATGTTGGGATTTTTCTTATCTTGATATGACTCGGGAAGAAGAAGGATTTGATACGAGTAGCTTTATAGCTGGCTCGCGTTGCCTATCGTGTAGGTCTTGGGAAACTGTTGTGGTTGATTGTTGTTAATCAATCAGGTTTCAAGTTTATTAAAATGTGAAGTTTCAAGGGATATTTTAAAACCAAAATCTGAAATAAGCTACAACAGTTTAAAGCAAGTTTTCAAAATTTCAAATGTTTTGGAATTATTTGTTTAAGTGATTATATAGTAGTTAATTACTACATGTTTTCTTTAGATAATTTAAATGATGAAACTGAATATGTATAAACTATTTAATAAGGATGGTAAATTAATTTATGTAATCAGTTAGGAGAAAAGTTAATAAATATAATTATTAAGATAATTAGTAAATTAGCTTGTGTAATCAATTTAAGGGATTGATTTGTTAATTATGGCAAATAAATTAAAAGATGATAAATGTATTAAGGATCAATTACTTAACGATAATGATTAGATGTCATTAGTTAATGTGGGTAATTGATTGGCAATTACTAAATGAGATTTGATAAATAATTACTTGATGTAAGTAATAAAAAAAATTAATTTGTTAAAGATTAAATAATTAAATTTGTAATTAAAGGTTGAATTAATAACTAATTAAAGGGAAATTAATTGAGGATAATTAATCAATAAAACAAGCACTTAATAAAATTGATAAATGAGTATGGAAGTAATTTAAGGATAATTGTTTAATGTCATTTATTAAGGAAGGAAATAAATGGAGATTTCTAAATGTGATTATTTAATGATAACTACTTAATATAAGTAATCGAGAAGTAATTATTTAGTGTAATTGGAAAGTATGACTTAATTAAGTAAACTAATTAAAGGGCTAGTTAATTATCTTATGTGATTAATTAAGGGGCAATTAATCAATGTAAGTAAGTATAGGATAATTAATCAGAGTAGTTAATTAAGGATCAGGGAAATAAATTTTTGTTAATTGATTTAAGAGATTAACTCAAAGATAATTAGTGAAAATGGTTAGGCTAATTAATCTGTGTGATAATTAAAGATTAATTACTTAATGTAACTAAATGTTAATTGGTCAAGGATGATTAATTGAGATTTATGAATTAAGGAATGGTTGATTAATTGGGATTGTGATTAATTAATGTTAAATAGGCAGGATTAAGGGTAATTGGTGTAATTAATTTAATTTGTTTAAATTAATTAGAATGGTATGACTAATGCATCTTGCTTATGAATGATTGAATAATATTGAATGCTGGGAATTTGTGGATATCTCTGATATATGATTTGTGATGCTATGGGATACGAGATGATAGGTTTAAAAGTTGATAATGTGGTTATCTATCGATGATGAATTGCAGTATAAGGGGTGACATCCTATTTGAAGTTAAATAGTATCCACTTGAATGACATGGTTAAAAGGGAACTGAATTCGAAGAGACCGGAGTCGGGTATTAGTTAATACCCGAAACCACTTCGATTCTTTATAGATTGATATGTGAAATAAGTGATGTCTATAACAACTTGTGAAGTTGTAAATTGATATAAGTTACCTCGGGTTTATATAAGTTGTATGCTTTGGTATTCCTTGTTAGATGAGTTTACTCACGCTGGTTTCCAGCCTTACCCGGGTGTTACTTTGATGTAATGCTCGGGTCAGACCGAGTTTTACAGATTTGCAGGTAAGGACGTTCTGGAGCTCAGGAGGAGAGCTGAAGGACAGGAACGTATAGAGTGTTTATCCGCTGTGATATATATTGTTATTTATCTAGGACATGTTGTTTAAAACTGTCCAGTGTTGTGAAATTGTTGTAACTCTGATGTAAAAATGTAAATGTACTGATACAGTTCTTCTTTATAAACTGTTATTTTATTTGCTATTATATTTTATCCGCTGCGAATGTGAGATTGAGTTTGAGTTTTCTGTTTCTTCTTCTTTCTCTTTCTTCTTTTATGAATATAGGTTGCATGTATAAACTCTTATGTTAGTGAGTATTAAGTAAAAGATCTGTTTATATATAAACACATATGTCTCTGTCATACTGTATCTTTCAAGCTTTGTTCAAAAATATTATAACAGAAGGTAAACAAAACCACATCTGGTTTTAATTTAGTATATATGATTACTTTGTGGAGCAAGGATGTGGTAGTAGTTTAAACCTGCATGTTATAAATACAAAGTAAAAAGTGTGTGCATGTTTGAATATAAATAGGCACCCCTGTTCCCAGGTTTCAGATTTTAGAAATCTAGTGATATTCAATACTCCTTAACAAATCTATTATAAGAATTGATATTTAGTTGAGTTGTGATGTTTTAAAAATCTAAACTAATTTTTTTTTTTTTTTTGGCAAAGCCAGCGAGGTTGACTGGACCCCTACCAGTTTTATTGCAACACAATAAAAGAGGACAGTACAGGAGAGAAGAAAAGGAAGAAAAATAAAAGGAAAAATAAAACAATTGAGGAAACAACAAAAAACATCAACCCCAAATTTGAATCAAAGAGTCTGGAAATTTGGTGTTGCGGTTCATCAATTGCCAGTGAGTGCTTCTCCTAACATCTTGCCATAATAATTCAGTCTTCCTTCTGTGATTATCAAAGACAACAGAGTTCCTTTCTTTCCAAACAGCAGTGAGGTATTTTTTCAAACACACAACCATAATTCTAGACTCATACCTTCTCCACCTTGTAGCTTTGTAGATGATACTCCATATCATTGCAGAACCCCCAGCAGCAAGATTAACTCCAGTTGTGGAACTGATTCTGTCCATCAAAATTTTAAGTGTCGGGCAATCAAAAAAAATGTGCTCAGTTGTTTCCTTATGCAGCTCACAAAAAAGACAAAAGGAGGTGCATGCCATACCATAATAATTCAATTTACTTCTAGTTAGAAGAGCTTGGTTTATGACTTTCCACAACATCAAGTTATCAGATGGTGGAGAATCATCAGACCAGATCACAGAGCACCATTTGGAAGAAGGCAGAGTATCATACATAGAAATAGTTATGTAAACACCCCTGATAGTGTAAGGCCTCATGTCCCAAGTAACTGCATGCATTGGATTGGTAGTGCTGTAATTGTTTTGAACCTCAGTCCATAATTGCCTGATAATTTGGTTACTAGTGCTTGGCAATTGCAAAATCCCATCACGAACATAATCATTGGCTTTAGCATCATAATGTATACCAGACTGGTGAACATGAAGGTAGTTACAAACTTTTGAAAGGATAAGACCCCTGCCCAGCCAAGGGTCATGCCAGAAACTAACACCAGATTTTGCAGTAACATGGTACTGAATTAATGGGAGGTAAACATTTCTTAAGTTCAGGATGCTCCTCCAAATCCAACTGCAGCATTGGGGGATCTCCATGCACCAAAAGTACTTAGTCTTAATGTAAAATTGCCAAACCCATTTAGCCCAAACACTGCTTCTTTTATTGATGAGGTCTTCAAAATGGGAACTTATGGCAGCATGGGATCAACTTCCTGTTGTGAATGCTACCAGTCCAGAAATACCTATGCATAGCTAACCTCACCATATGCAACAGCTTGGTAGGGAGGATACAACACCTAGCCCAGTAGACTAAAGATGAAAAAACTACTGATTTAATAAGGACAAGCCTTCCACTTTGAGTCAGTTGCCTATTAGACCAGACACCCATAACAGATGTAATCTTATTGTATAAAGGAACACAATCAGCATTAGTAGTTCTTTTGGTGAGTAAAGGAAGACCAAGATACGTCATATCATTGTCCATGCTGGTGAAGCCAGTCTGCAAATAAAGGCCAGCAGCTTGGGTATCACTGACTCCAGCGAGTAACATGGAAGATTTTGCTTTGTTGATTGAAAGACCAGTCATGCAATAAAAGGAGTGGAGAGCCTCAACAATTCCGGTCATGGACGGAATATCAGGTTTAGTAAATAACAAGCAAATTGTTTTTAAATACCTTTTTCACCTTTTTATCTTTTTTCTACTGTCATGGCCTCTCTCTGCCCCCATCCTTTCCCTCCCTGTCCTATCCCTTCAAACCAGCAACCTTACCTCTCGTACTTACCTTCCTCTCCATCAACTATTCCAACCATACCTCCTCTGCCTGACCCGCCGCCCTCCTCGACCACTGCCACATCTCCATCTTCTCTCCCCGACCTACCTCATGTTCTTTCTCCCACCAACCGTCTCACTACTTCAAACCCTCCGCTATGGAATTCTCTCTTCAGAGCAAAACCATGCAATGCTGGCAATTTTTCTCCTGTTGAATTCCCGCTTGTGTTTGATGACGGTGCTATTGTGCCACCGATGGAAGTGGTGAATGCTGGTAACGCTGTCTGGGGCCAGTGCCTGGTTGGTTTTTTTCTCGATATGCCATTGCCCTGCATGGTAGTCTTGAATCATCTAAAGCGTGTATGGCGGCTAAAAGGGTCGATAGAAGTCAAATCAGATGGAAGTTTGTTCCTCTTCAATCTATCTTCTGATGACGATAGAAGGAAGATCATCCAATCTGATCCAATCGTGATGAGGAACAAACTGTTTATAATAAAAGAATGGGATCCAACTATAGGAAACAGTGTGAACACGATAAAGTCTGTGCCGGTGTGGTTGAAACTCTCAAACATTCCACTTTACTGTTGGTCACACCTGGGTATTAACTGGTTAGCGACGAGGGTAGGAAAGTTCTTGTGTATGGATGAGAATACTGAAAGGATGGGAAGAATTGGGTATGCAAAATGTTTGGTGGAAGTATCTGGTCAAGTTGATTTGCCTGATGCCTTTATGGTTAAGCTCTTGGATGGCACTGAGCAACAGGTCAAAGTTGAATACTTGTGGAAGCCCTTGATATGCGGGGGGTGTAAGGTGTTTGGGCATCAGGATAGTAGTTGTTTGGTGCATAAAAGTGTAGTTATAAACAAAGAAAAAGTGGAACAGGGTTGTGTTACGGCCAAAAATGTTATAGAAAAGGAATGCACTGAGAAAGGAGGTGGAAAAAGCAATACTGATGATTCAAACGTGAAGTGGAGGAAGGTGGCTTTTAGGAAGAATAGAGAGCATGCTATTTTGAACAAGAAAAGTAAATCAGTAGGCAAACAGTTAGTTAGTGGAAAGGAAACAAACAATAATGGAAGAAATGTGATGAACCATAAAGTATTAATAAATGAAGAAAGAGGAAAAGATATTAATGATAAGGATGTGCATGTCACCCTTGTTGCAAGTAATATTGAGGTAACAAATACCCAAGTTCAGAAACAGCAGATAAAACCTGTGCAACATGATCCATTATTGAATGCAAACCCCTTCTCAATGCTTCTGCATGATCTTTCTGAGTATAGCGAAAATGAACCAAACTCAACTAAAATATTGGAGGAAGGGGCATTACCCTGTGATGACATTGTTAATGCAAAACATGTTGTACATACTTTATGTTCCAATGACACTGATGTACCAAATTCTTTCAGCAAAGACAATGCTCAGTGGAAAAACAAATGTTCAATTACTGAAGGCATTTCACAACTCTCTCATGCTACCAAACCTATATCTATTATATCAATCTCCCATGCAAAGTTGACAACCGTAGACCACGAACCAATCTCATCAGATCAAGCCTTCATGGATTTTATTGAGGATCAAATCTTTGACCTTTTTAAGCCACCTATCCCCATTGTCTCCCCATCATCATCCACACCACGTTCAAAAACCATCATCACAACCCCCTCTCCGTACTATTTTCCTGGATCCATCCCGGGATGGGTATCGCCACCTCCTCGACCTGAAACTTCAACCCCTGGGGCCCTGAAGTATTCTTCCTTTGCAGCAAAACTTCAATCAGTTCGAACTGACCCTCCTACAACTAGGAGTAGGGCAAAAGAGCATCATCCCTCATTCTAGTTTTTTAATGTATAAAATAGCATCATGGAACATCAGGGGTGCTCACAACCCAGTTAGACTTAATCACGTCAAAACTCTAATTTCTGAGCATAATATTAAGATATTTGCAATCTTGGAAACCAAGCTTTCTCTTCCTTTAACCATGAACACAGCAAAATACATCAATCCTCTTTGGCATGTAAATCACAATCATGAGCATGCTTCATATGGTAGGATTCTCACTGTCCATGATCCTCTGATCTTCTCTCTCACACCCATCCATTCTACCTCTCAACATTTTGACTTTCATGCCACCCATCTTCATCATAATTTTAATTTTTACTTAACCATCGTTTATGCCCACAGTGCTGTTGATGCTAGACTAGTGTTGCTCAACCTTCTACCTAACTTCAGACAGAATACCCATCCTTAGATTGCATTGGGAGACTTCAACTGCTGTTTCAATCTTGCTGACAAGATTGGTGGCATTCCTCTAATGCCAAGAGACATTGCTCCCTTGAATATATCAATATCTGATTTTGATCTCCACCCTATCCCCCGATCTGGAGTCCCCTTCTCTTGGAACAACAGGAGTAGGTCTGGCAAAAGAACATTCACTAACATTGACCTCTCTTTCTGCAATGCTTCTGCCCTCTCTTTGTGGCCTTCCATTTCTTCCCATCTCCCTAGCCCTATACTATCTGACCACTCCCCTCTAATTCTCTCTCCTATTCACAAGCCATGCAGTAGAAAGAAGGCTTTTAAATTTTTTAATGTTTTGGTTTCTGAACCTCAGTACTACAATATAGTGTCTAATGCTTAGTCAACAAAATATAATGGAAATGCTATGTTTATCTTGTGCAGGAAGCTGAAGGCCACGAAGCATGCTTTGAGACAGTGGGCTTCTCTCAAATTTGGCAAGGGCACTCAAATATCTGATACAATTAAAGAGCAGCTGTTGGAAGCGCAAGTGCGGTTGGATGATGATCCAACTAATGCTGCTTATGCCCATGCTGAATCTATCCTTTTCCAAAAGCTTAGCGATGCTTTGAACTCTGAAGCAAGTATGATGAAGCAAAAGATGAAATAGAGGTGGATGAATGAGGGAGATAGGAACACTGCCTACTTCTATGCATCAATTAAGGATAAGCATGCCAGAGACTACATCCATACAATCCATGACGATGATGGCACCCTGCTTACTTCAGATAATGACATTGACAGACATTTGCTTCAATACTACACTAGGCTTCTTGGCAACTATGATGAATTTGAACCTGACCTTGACAGGCTTAATTATCTCCCCTTACCAAGGCTTGATCAACCTATGAAGGAGATGCTTGTTTCTTTGTTTACTGATCAGGAAATAAAAGATGCCCTTTTCTCCTTGAAAACGACTTCGACTGGTGGACCGGATGGTTTCAACGTTGTCTTCTTCAAGTCAACCTGGAATATTGTTTGCCATGACTTCACTGCGGCAATTCATAACTTCTTCCATCATTTCAGGTTGCTTGGTGAAATAAATGCCACCAACCTTGTCCTCATTCCTAAAGTTAGGCCTATCCAAAATGTCTCCTCTCTTAGACCAATCTCATGCTGCAACGTTGTCTACAAGTGTATATCTAAAATTCTTGCCTTACGACTTGTTAAAGTGCTGCCATCTATAGTCTCTCCAAATCAATCAGCCTTCCTTCCCAATAGGAATATTCTTGACAATATTATGATGGCCCATGAGCTAATCAATGGGTATGGTAGAAGTCATATTTCCCCTCGATCTATGATCAAGCTCGACATTCAGAAGGCTTTCGACAGTTTGCAATGGTCATCCATTGTTCGTGTGTTGTCTTTAATGGGTTTTCCCAAAGTATTCGTTGCATGGGTATATGTTTGCACTTCTACTCCTGCTTACTCTTTATGCTATAACGGGAAGGTCATGGGGTATTTTAGAGGAAGGCAAGGAGTCAGACAGAGGGATCCTATTTCATCATATATTTTCATTGCTGTTATGGAAGCTCTCTCTTGTATGCTTACGTTGGAATTTGAAAAGAAGAATATTTCTTACCATCCAAAGTGCAAGCAGCTTCATGTCACTTCCCTATTTTTTGCGGATGATATATTGATATTTACCAAGCCAAATCAACAATCCTTGACTGCCATTAATGACACTCTTCACTCCTTCTTCCTTGCAAATGGATTACGAATTAACAAGGATAAGTCACATATCCTCAATTCTGGAATTTCCAGGCCTGCCAATGACTGGTTGATTGGGTTTTCTGGGTACCAGAGCATGGAATATAATATGGCTTATCTTGGCTTAGCTTTGTGTACGTCCAGGGTTACTCGAGCTGATTGTTCTCAACTCTATGACAAAATTACATCCAAGCTAAACAACTGGACTGCTAAATACCTAACCATGGCTGGAAGATTGGTGCTTGTAAAGTCAGTGTGTTTCTCTATGACAGTGTATTGGACAAGAACCTATATTCTCCCTAAGTTGTTGCTCTCAATGTTAAGATCAGCCCTTCTTCGATTCCTGTGGACTGGTAATATACACAATAGGAAAATGGTTTCTCTGTCATACTCCTCCATTGAAAAGCCACTTGGCAAGGGTGGACTTGGCATCATCAACATATCATTATGGAATAGAGCTGCTGTTAGTTCGCATGTTGATGCAATTTTGCTCAAAAGAAACAGTCTATGGGTGCAGTAGGTGTGGACATATAGAATAAAGAATGGTAACTTCTGGGATATGAGCATCAATCAAGGCACGAGTTGGATATGGAGGAATATCCTAAATATGAGGATCACTTTCCTTCCTTTTGTCAAATACAGTTTGTCTCCTGGTTGTGCAGTGGGCTTTTGGAATGACCCATGGCTATGTGATGGTATGGTGCTGAATAAAATGGTTTGTGATCATGAAAAACTTCAGACTTCAATTGCTAGCAATGTCCATGCTGTTGATTACATTCTCAATGGGAAGCTTTGTGCTCCTTATTCCAGCAATCAGGTGGTCAACATGTTATGGAGGAACATGCGACAATATGATGTGAAGATCATGCATGAGACTGGGCTTTGCTGGAATGGCAAGCCACATACTATTGGTAGGGTCTATGCTTTACTTTCAAGTTCTGAAGCCAGTACTACTTCTCCTTGGGCTAATGTTCTTTGGTCCTCTCATTCAACAGCTAGTGACAACTTAATGCTTTGGAGAATAATACAAAGTGCTATTCTAACTAGAGATAGATTGGTGGCTGTGGGAATGCAAATTGACAACCTTTGCCTTTTCTGCAATGAAAAACCTGAGACATGTTACCATATTTTTTTTGATTGTCAATACTTAATTAATATGTTTTGTACACTGATGGAAAAAGTTGGACTATCTGAACTTGATGGTAACTCTTCTTGCTTGTGGAACGTGCTGAAGAATGCAACGAAATGGAGCAGCAGTCGCAAGGATATCATCTTTTTTGTTTTGAAGATTTATGTTCGTCTGATCTAGAAGGAAAGGAATTCAAGGTATTTTGATGGTGATGTCAGTGTGGCGCACCAGCTTTGGGTCAAAATCAAAGCATACATCACCACTGGCTTAAGATTTTCCAGGCGGGGTTTCTCCCCCCACTGCCATGATTTGCTGAGTTGATATGTGGCCGTTGTTTTCTTCCTGTTTGTGCACCCACCCGTGTATCTGTTGTGCACATTTGGGCTGCTCATACTATGCTTCATTGTGTGGAATATTGTAGAGCTGTGTACTGTGGTTGGTCGGTGATTGTGGCGTATCTCTTTCCTTTTCTGAGATTTTTTCATGTAATTTTTCCCTTTTCGCGACTGTAGATTGTTACAGTCGTGTCTCTTTCTTTTTCTTTAATAAACCTGGTAGGGGACCAGTCAACCCTGCTTGCTTTTCAAAAAAAATACATCATCAGCAAACATTAAGGATTGAATTTGGAGAGCAGAGCACTTAGGGTGGTACTTGATTAGCTTGTGAGAGTAATTTGAATTAAGAAAAACTGTGAAAACTTCCATAACCAACAAGAATAGGTAAGAAGATATGGGATCACCCTGGCGAATTCCTTTACTGCTTTTGAAATACCCAACTGGTCTACCGTTCAAAACAACAGAGAAGGTTGGGGTGGAGATGCACACATATATCCATGACACAAAATTTTTGGGAAACCCCATGACTGCCATGATCCTCACAATTGAAGCCCAATGAATAGAATCATAAGCTTTAGATATGTCAATTTTTAGTGTAGCAGCAGGTGACACATTAACTCTAGAGTAACCATTAAGCAATTCTTGGGCAAGCAGAACATTATCTAGAATGTTTCTTGTAGGTAGGAAGGCTTCCTGGTTCATAGAGACAACTGATGGCATAACACTAAGCATACGAGAGGCAAGAATTTTCGTGATACATTTATATAAGACATTACAATAGGATATCGGCCTGAACGAGGAGACACTAGTTGGTGGATAAACTTTAGGTATCAGAGCAATGTTTGTACTATTCACTTCCCCAAGCAGTTCGCATTTTGTAAAGAAATTGTGGATAGCTTGGCAAAAATCATGACCAAGAACACCCCAAGAAGCTATGAAGAATGACACATTTAAACCATCAGGCCCTCCTGCAGAATTTTTATTGATTGAATATAACGTTGCCTTTATTTCCTCATTAGTTATAGGCCTTATTAAATCCAGAGCTGCCTGTGGAGATAAACTTGGAAGTGTAAGTGTTGAGATACGCTCAAGGTCAGGGGAGAACCCAGAATCATTACCAAGCAATGGGGAGAAGTATTCAACAAAAGCCTGATCAACAGTTTCAACAGTGTGACAGTGGTTACCCTGAGCATCAAGGATACTAAATATGTTATCTCTGGAATGTTTGACCTTTATTGCATCATGGAAGAACTTGGTGTCCTTGTCTCCTTCAACAGACCACTTGGCATGCAGTTGTTGCTTCTTCATGTTAGCTTCCAAGCATAAGGCATTGTTCACATCAGTAAATAGTTTGCTTTCATCAGCCGCCGCTTGCTCATCATTGGGATGCTCCATCATGTATTCTTGTTGCTTCTTCAGCTGATCCTTAAGAGTTGTGGAAAGAAGGCTGCCAGCTCCAAAGGTTGTATTGGCCCACAATTTAATT
Source organism: Allium cepa (assembly GCA_030765085.1). NCBI lineage: Eukaryota > Viridiplantae > Streptophyta > Magnoliopsida > Asparagales > Amaryllidaceae > Allium > Allium cepa. The sequence goes on from CM060934.1 coordinate 133,572,457, forward strand.
TCTTGCTTGATTCTTCTCAACTTCCTGCAAAACTTATACATGGGGTTACCATAGCAAATAAATTCAGTGCTAACTTGAGAAACTAATTCAAGTAGGTGGTCATGCTTGAGCCAAGCATCAAAAAATTTGAAACTTCTCTTTTCCTTTCGCAAATGGGGACCCAGAGTTAATATTTGTGGTGAATGGCCAGATAATATAGGTTGTGGGAGGAAGACAGATAAGGTGGGCCATTGGTGGAGAGCTTGGATGTTGCAGAAAGCATGATCAATTGTCGTGAACGTACGAACTCCACTACGACTTCTATTGTTCCATGAAAATTTTGCACCAGACCTATTAACCATGACTAACTCAGATTGTTCAATAGATAAGTTGAAGTTGGTAATGTCAGGAGTAAGAGGATTACCCCCACATTTGTCAGTGAAATTAAAACAGGAATTGAAATCGCCTAGCACAACCCAGGGATGTGAAGACTGACGTAATGGTGGCAAGTTGTTGAAGAATGTGTTACGAGAAAGAACAGAGTTATCGGCGTATACAAAGGTGACATAAAATGAGGTTTGAGATAGTGTTTCAAAGACATGAAGATGGATGAACTGTCTGGTTGAAAGGATTGGGGATAGGGTAATAATTTTTGGATCAAACAAGATTAGAATTCGCCCATAAGTTGCATTATCAAGGTTGTGATGGTATTTCCAAGTAGGTTCAATGTAAGTTGCTGCTTTGGTGGATAACAAGAGGTTAAGTTTTGTTTCAAGCAATCCAAAAAGACAAATGTCATGAGCAGAAATGTAATTTTTGACTTGATCAAGTTTTATTTTGCTGTGCGCTCCTCTGAGATTCCATGCTGCGAAATTTTTAAACATTAAAATATTATTGTTGGGTGGTGGAGTTGTTTCTTCTCTGTGCAGAAAGAGATCTTGTTTCAATTTTTCTGTAGGGAGAGGATTGTTGTGATGTGGATGGGTCTTTGGTTGGAATATGTTTTGGTTGAGGTAGGGTATGGTTTGCAGGCCAACCAGGCAGGTCAATGGAGAAATTGTAGGGTGTATGAACTAGAGGATGAACAACAGGATCAGGCTTATGGCTTGTGAGAATAAGTTGTGTTATGAATGTTTCAATTGCAGTGCACCATACTCTATCTTGTTTTGTGTCATATGTATCAGCTTGTGCATGCATAACTGTAACACAGTTACCATTCTCCTTGCTATTGCTATTGGTAGCAGTTGCTTTTATCTGTAAATGTTGCTTATCAGTAGCCAAAATTTTGTTAATAATAACGGAACTGTCAGACAGTTTAGCATTGATCTGTGGGTTTTCTCTATTTAATTCAACATAACTGTCATCAGGGTTGATTTCACCATCCTCTACCTCATTAATATCAACTATGACTTGCTCAACCTCTTCATTCTGCAGCACATTAAATTTGTTTTGTGTTTGAACATTACATACTTGGTCCACATCCCCTGATTCATTAATAACTTTCATACCAGAACTGTTCCCTTCACTTCCAACAAGTTCAAAGGGTTCCCTTGTTACTGTGCTTATATTTGTTTTATTTACCATCTCCTTTTTTACTTCAATTTTTTCCCCTGTTCCTATTGACCTTTTGCCACACTTGCTTCACTGTAACTTGTTTGCCTGAGTTTTTCCCTTTATGCTCAATGTGTTGCTTCACTTCACCACTCTCCTGTTGTTCAGAATCCTCACATTTCTTGTCGTTCTCTTCAACTACTGACTTCTTGCAAGTGCTAGCCAAATGCCCAAACTCTATACAACAAGTACATATTTCAGGTTTCCACAAGTAATCAACTATAACTTCCTGTTCAGACCCATCAAGCAGTTGAACAGTAAATCGCTCAGGCAGTTCATACTTGGGAGTCACTTCAACTAAGCATTTGGCGAAGGTGATTCTTTCAAAATTTTCAGTCGAGACATCCATGCAAAGTAGTTTACCAATTCTTACAGCTAACAAGTTTATACCCAATGGAGACCATGCAAACAAGGGGATGTTAGATAACTTAATCCAAACAGGGACAGATTTGATACTGCTACAACTGTTGCCAACATTCTCATCCTACGGTTTTACAATAAATAGTTTATTCCTCATAACAACAGGATCAGCTTCAGAGATTCTAATCCTATCATCTTCATTGGTGAATTTAAACAGGAACAGGAATCCATCTGACTTAACAGAAATGGAACCACGCAGTTTCCAAGCTTTCTTAAGGTAATACATCACAGTCGAGTACGGAAGAGGGGTATCAAGAAAAAAACCCACCAGGTATTCCTTCCACATCGAGTTACCTGCCATAACAACTTCATCAGGTGGAACAAGAGCATCACCGATAAAATTCAGCTGAATGTCGCGCGGTTCATATTTCCCGGCATTAGCGGGTTTAGCTTTGAAAAGAGAATTCCAAGCTAGTTGGGGTTGTGGTAAGGGAAGCAACGGTGGGGAAGATAGGTTCAAAGAAGCAGAATGGGGGGAAGATGAGATGGTGGTAGTTGGTGGCAGGGATTGGGTACTGGCAAGAGGGATGGTGGATGGAATAGGAGCTGACAGGGAATGGTCAGCGATAGAAGGGGGTACAAGAATAGGTGAGGAAGGACATTGCGGCAGAGGAGGTGGGTGACAGGATGGTTCGGCGGGAAAGAGGGAAGGAAAAGGGAGGGTCCCCATTTTTGAACGAAGGTTGAACTGGAATTTGAGTAAATTGAAAACTAAGTTTTTTTAAATACATTTAAACAAAATTTTGTTGGAATTTTATCTGGAAATTATGCAAGAAAGTGGAAATCGAGAAATATGTTAAAATTAAATATCATGATTTTGCTGATTCAGGCAAATCATTTGAATCGTGTTTGGAAATGAGGATTTATAAAAGAAAGATCACAACTTATAGTATGGTTTTAGGCAAGGAAATTGGGATTAACCGGATTTTGGGTTTTGGGTCTTTTCGGGTGATCGGGGGACTCGGAATGGTTGGAATCGCCGCCGGTGGTAGCTAGTAGATTGGCGAATGTGGGAAAAATGGAAGTTGAATTTATTAACCACCGTAGCGGTGGTTCTTGATTAGAGTAGGGTTTTGGGCACTATTTTGGATGAGGCTAAAATGGGTCTGCTATGTTAACTCTGGGGCTTTGAACATGATCGGTTGTGGCGTAGGAGAAGCACAGTGGGTAGGCGAAGCTTAGGGCGAAGGGTTGTGATTTCTGGTGGCCGGATTGGGGGTGTCGAGGCGGTTATAGGTCGGTTGTTTTGTTTGATGGGCTCGAATGTAACGATTTCGATTTAGTGATTGTTATGAGAATTTGATGGTCGGGGTTGATTAAGGAGTGCAACGGTGACTTGCCGGAGGTGAGATGTGTGGCCGGAGCTCCGCCGTGGACGGGTGCATGTGCACCAGATTGACTGTGTATTTGAGTTGGGTTGTGATGTTGGGTTTTTTAATCTCGATATGACTCGGGAAGAAGAAGGATTTGATACGAGTAGCTTTACATCTGGCTCGCGTTGCCTATCGAGTAGGTCTTGGGAAACTGTTGTGGTTGATTGTTGTTAATCAATCAGGTTTCAAGTTTATTAAAATGTGAAGTTTCAAGGGAAATTTTAAAACCAAAATCTGAAATAAGCTGCAACAGTTTAAAGCAAGTTTTCAAATTTTCAAATATTTTGGAATTATTTGTTTAAGTGATTATATAGTAGTTAATTACTACATGTTTTCTTTAGATAATTTAAATGATGAAAATGAATATGTATAAATTATTTAATAAGGATGGTAAATTAATTTATGTAATCAGTTAAGAGAAAAGTTAATAAATATAATTATTAAGATAATTAGTAAATTAGCTTGTGTAATCAATTTAAGGGATTGATTTGTTAATTATGGCAAATAAATTAAAAGATGATAAATTTATTAAGGATCAATTACTTAACGATAATTATTAGATGTCATTAGTTAATGTGGGTAATTGATGGGCAATTACTAAATGAGATTTGATAAAAAATTACTTAATGTAAGTAATAAAAAAAATAAATTTGTTAAAGATTAAATAATTAAATTTGTAATTAAAGGTTGAATTAATAACTAATTAAAGGGAAATTAATTGAGGATAATTAATCAATAAAACAAGCATTTAATAAAATTGATAAATGAGTATGGAAGTAATTTAAGGATAATTGTTTAATGTCATTTATTAAGGAAGGAAATAAATGGAGATTTCTAAATGTGATTATTTAATGATAACTACTTAATATAAGTAATCGAGAAGTAATTATTTAGTGTAATTAGAAAGTATGACTTAATTAAGTAAATTAATTAAAGGGCTAGTTAATCATCTTATGTGATTAATTAAGGGGTAATTAGTCAACGTAAGTAAGTATAGGATAATTAATCAGAGTAGTTAATTAAGGATCAGGGAAATAAATTTTTGTTAATTGATTTAAGAGATTAATTCAAAGATAATTAATGAAAATGGTTAGGCTAATTAATCTGTGTGATAATTAAAAAATAAATTACTTAATGTAATTAAATGTTAATTGGTCAAGGATGATTAATTGAGATTTATGATTAAGGAATGGTTAATTAATTGGGATTGTGATTAATTAATGTTAAATAGGCAGGATTAAGGGTAATTGGTGTAATTAATTTAATTTGTTTAAATTAATTAGAATGGTATGACTAATGCATCTTGCTTATGAATGATTGAATAATATTGAATGCCGGGAATTTGTGGATATCTCTTATATGTGATTTGTGATGCTATGGGATACGAGATGACAGGTTTAAAAGTTGATAGTGTGGTTATCTATCGATGATGAATTGCAGTATAAGGGGTGACATCCTATTTGAAGTTAAATAGTATCCACTTGAATGACATGGTTAAAAGGGAATTGAATTCGAAGAGACCGGAGTCGGGTATTAGTTAATACCCGAAACCACTTCGATTCTTTATAGATTGATATGTGAAATAAGTGATGTCTATAACAACTTGTGAAGTTGTAAATTGATATAAGTTACCTCGGGTTTATATAAGTTGTATGCTTTGGTATTCCTTGTTAGATGAGTTTACTCACGCTGGTTTCCAGCTTGACCCGGGTGTCACTTTGATGTAATGCTCGGGTCAGACCGAGTATTACAGATTTGTAGGTAAGGACGTTCTGGAGCTCAGGAGGAGAGCTGAAGGACAGGAACGTATAGAGTGTTTATCCACTGTGATATATATTGTTATTTATCTAGGACATGTTGTTTAAAACTGTCCAGTGTTGTGAAATTGTTGTAACTCTAATGTAAAAATGTAAGTGTACTGATACAGTTCTTCTTTATAAACTGTTATTCTATCTGCTATTATATTTTATCCGCTGTGAATGTGAGATTGAGTTTGAGTTTTCTGTTTCTTCTTCTTTCTCTTTCTTCTTTTCACTAACTATCTGAAAATTTCGGGTTTGAAATTTTCGGGTCGTTACATTTGGTATCAGAGCTGAAGGTTAAGCGAGAACCTTGGCTCTGGTGGGTATACTAATTAAGGATAGGGTAAGTGGTACCCTAGAATGAGTTGAGTATAAATATGAGAGAGCATACTTGTTATTTTCTTATATAAAGGTTTTTAAATGATTTCAAAAGTAAATGAATCTATAAGAAATAGATTATCTATTATACTAAGAAAATTGGATGTAGTATTAATTAAATTAAAAGTAGTTGTAAGAATTAAATTAAGAAGTAATAGAATGCAACCAAATTGAAATTAGAATTAAATAATGATAAGTTTGAAATGGAATGATTATTCTTCAATAAACAATAAAATGTTTTAAGAAGTAACCATTTAAAAAGATTAACTTGGAAGTTTGAAAGGATGTAAATTACAGTGGGTTTCAAATTGTGCAGTTATGAATTCTAAATTTAAACATTTGAATTGGTTTCAAAATGTTAAAGGAAATAATATTATTCGAACTACTTTGAATATGATCTTATTTTAAAAATAAGAAATGCTTGAAAATTTTAAAGAAATTTTTTTTTGAATTGAAACCAAGGGTGGTTTAAATTTTAAAAGTATAGCCTGGTTGGTTAAGGAATAAATACATTTATGTAAGGATATGCATAATATCAAAGATGGTTTGAGATCTAGAAATTGGAAATGGATGGCTATTTTTAAAATAATTTGAAAGATATCATCCTATTGTTATTAATAATCTTCAAACTATAAATTGAATTTGTTTAAATAAATAAGAAATGAAGTGTGGGATATATACATTATTGAGATAAAGGGAAATTAACTTTAATTTGAAATTAAGGGTATGGAATTACCTTGAACTAAAAATTTGAGTAATTGAATTTGTAAATTAAAATTGTTTGAAACTCTTACTTGAACTTTGTAATGAGTTAAGTAAAGGTAATTTAAAATGGAATTTTGAAATTTGGACTCAGAATTGAATTGTTTAAAAAAAAATTAAAGGAAAAATTGATTTAAAGGAATTAAATCAACATTTGAAGTATTAACTCGAATTTATATAATTCGAGATGGTTTAAATCTGGAAATTTGAATTGGGATTAATTCAAACTAGAGTTGAAGTAAATTGAAATTGAGTTCAAGGTTGAATAAAGTTAAATTTGGAAAGAACTGAGGTTAATTCAACTTGAATTGAGGTTGAATCAATTTTCAATGGAATTAAAGTTATTTAATTTGGAATTGAGTCAATTTAAATGGAAGTGAAATTTAAATTGAATTGATTTGGAATGGAAATTGGGGATTGAACAGTTTTGACTCTAGGCTATTTTCAATATAAATTATTTTAATATAAACCTATTTTTCCAAGCTATTCATTATATACATACAACCTTTCTTTTAAAAAGCCAAACTATCTTATACTTGTTTTACAATTATTTTTGAAACTGTTTAATAATTTTCTAACTATTCTATAAACTAATTACTATTTTCAACTACTAATTACTATTTTATAGCTATTTTGCAATTATTTAAAATTTCTATGACTATTTAACTATTTTCCAATTATTTTACAATTACTGAACTATTTTACCGCTATTTTACGAACTAGTAATTATTTTCCCACCACTTATTTATTTTTAAAATTTTCAAGCTATATTCTAAATAAATTGGTCGGAGTTCAAACTATTATTGGTTAAATACCCAATCGAGATAAGAATAGCGTTGATAATCCAAATGGATTGAAGCAATTGTAAGTAAGAGAATGAAAATCAAAGTGAATTTGAATAGAAATGGAATTGATTTGGCTAATAACCAATAAAGATAAATACGTAGGGTGTACGTATGTTATTCTATTCGCTTAGTGATTTGATCCAGATTCGAGCACAGAATTTCAAGATGGTTTTTATCGATCCGAGTGGAATTTTTCTCTGGATTTTCGATGGCGAACCTGGATATAGATTGTTGATTTGTTCTGGATATTCTCTATCATAGTTAGGCTATGCAAGGAGAATAACGGTTTCTGATCAAGAAACCAGATCTGTGTCTGCACTAGGAAGTCGGGTGGACAATACTAGTTCGGAAGTGAAATTGTGTGAGCGAGTGAGCGATCAGATTGGTATAGCGTACGGATGATATGTGTACATCGTACAGATTGGAATGAAATTGATATTGAAGTTTGTGGATAAGAAATTTGAAATGGTTTTTGAAGTGAAAATATATTTTGTGAAATATATGAGGAAATAAAATAGAAATTGGATATTTCTATGGTTGAAATTTTGTTTATGGAAGTAAGTGATATGGTAAGTGGTTTTGTAAAGAGTAATCAAATTTGAATATTTGATTTTTGAGTAAACAAAGTTAAATATCTTTGTTTTATAAAATGAAACTCCCCTTGTTGAATCTTTTGCCAGAAGAAAAGGGTTTTTGAAAATGTTTGAAGTATAAAAGAAATTTTATACAAGTTTGAAATGATCCAAAGTTTTAAAAATTATATATTGTATATATATATATAAAGGATCTTATGAGGATTTTAGAAAAGGTTTTGGGAACCTTTGGAGTTGGAAAGACTTTTGATTTTTGGGTGAAACCAATATTGAATTTGGAAAGCCTAGTTTAAGAATTATCGATTTTGGGATAATCGATTTTGTGTAAAGGAGCTTTGAATGAGATCATACTAGGTGTATGATTTAAAGATACTATATATATAGTATAAAATGTTTTGATGATGGCTCTGGAGAAAAAGGCGCTCCCTTGGAATGGACTTCTCAGGAGTACCACCGGTTGGTGCTGCCTTGAGCCCCAAGGGGGGGTTCTAAAGTTGATCCTGTGAGGAGTCCGGACAAACTAGTTCCTGAGGATTATTGGGTAGCGAAAGTCGAGGGCGCTGATGCCTACAAGGACATTTGGGTTATGTTGTGACAATAGTGTAACTCGATGTCACTGCGATCTACTATGGGAACCATAGCGAAAATCGTGTGGAGGATGAGTGTCAACGGTCTACACTTGATTTTGTCGGGAAGGCAACGCAACATCGGTAGACTGCGATCTATGGTCAAGAGAAGTGGAGAAGTTTCATTCTTTTGGCAGCGAAATTCGAGGGCGCTGATGCCTACAGTTATGTGGGTTTTTTTTTGCTGTGATAACTACGTAACCCCAGTTGTAACTGCGATCTGTAGCGGGTTCCATGGTGTAATCGAGGGGCGCGGAGGCCTATAGTTATCTGTGGATTTTGTCGGGATGACAACGTAACCATCGGGTTAACTGCGACCATGGATGGGGGTGATGATTTTCAAAGCATTCTCACCAAAGATATATCCTCTCTTTTCAAAACTGTTTTCAATATTTTCAATAAAAAAAATTATTTTCAAAATATTTTCACTGGATGTTGAAAACGAGTCTACTAAGCACTTGTGGATTTTTAGTCATACGCCTAATCAACGTATGACCGAATTTCTAGGAGAACAAGGATAGACTGGTTAAGACATCGAGTTATAAAAGTATTTTTATAAAAACTATTTGGCAATATTATATAGATTTTAAAGATGTTTAAAAAAATGATTAAAGAATATTTTAACTGGTTTTTAAATATTTAATAAATTCTGCTTTCGTTCCTTTTCGAGGACGAAAAGATTCAAAGGGGGGAGGAATGTGATAACCCGAATTTTGGGCGTCTGTTAATTGAAAATTAACAGATGAAGATTTAAAATATAAAATAAAGATCTAAATAAATATTTATATCAATAATTTTCCTAACTAAAGTATTAAAGTTTGATAATATTAGTTTAATAATTTTCTTTTAATTATTTAGTTGGACAAATTTATTTTTCGAAAATTAATAAAAGTGATTTTTCTAATCATAATATAATATATAGGTATGTCTATACATTGAATTGGAAATTATATTTTTATTGATTTTCAAGATTTATTTAAAGTTGAATTCTATATTCAACACTAAAATAGTTTCTATAAGGTATAAAGTAAGATTTGATAAAGGTGTATATATAATAAAATTTCTTTAAAGGTTATACAAAAATGAGGATAGTCTGTAAAAATATAAGGTTAAAAAAAACATGTATGCCTAAAAATATTATATTGATTTAAGAAATTAATAAATGCATAAGACTTGGGTAAAATAAGATTTAATTAAGAATATTATATAAAAATACATAAATATATTAGGTACACTTTATTACAAATATAAATGAATTCACTATGCATTTTAACAAATGTAAACACTTATAAGCATTTAATTCTTGCATTCATACATTTGTAAGAAGATAAGCATTTACATTGACAATTGTAAGATTTGTATCTACAAGTGGCATTTGTTCAATTTCTTTTCTTTAAGAAATATAATTAGCATATTAGAAGGAAGGCTAAAATTAAAAAAAATGAATGAGAGAAAACTCCACTTTGTTAAACCATCCTTCCAAAGCCAGAATCAAATCTGAAACCATTCTTAAATCAAAGTTTCAATAAGCATGAAAACCCTCAAACTGTAATTTCCTCAATCATGCAACCTGGAAGAACAACATCAAGCAACTGATCATGATCTTCAACCTAGCAGCAGTTTCAAACTAGAAATTTCAAAAACTTAAAACAGTAAACAAACAAAAACAAATCGAAGGAAAATTCAGACTCGATTAAGCAAGATTGCAGCAACTAAGTCACAGATCAAAGGTGATTTTTCCAGTCTTCAAGTTTAAAGGGGTTTCAGGCATTTGCAAGTTTCTGTTCAGGACAATTCTATGTTCAACTATATCTAAAGTGAGTAAACATCACCCTTGAATGTTTGATCTGATGCCTTGTTTTTTTTTTTGTAAAGTATGAATATAGGTTGCATGTATAAACTCATATGTTAGTGAGTATTAAGTAAAAGATCTGTTTATATATAAACACATATGTCTCTGTCATACTGTATCTTTCAAGCTTTGTTCAAAAATATTATAACAGAAGGTAAACAAAACCACATCTGGTTTTAATTTAGTATATATGATTACTTTGTGGAGCAAAGATGTGGTAGAAGTTTAAACCTGCATGTTATAAATACAAAGTAAAAAGTGTGTGCATGTTTGAATATAACTAGGCACCCCTGTTCTAGGGTTTCAGATTTTAGAAATCTAGTGATATTCGATACTCCTTAACAAATCTATTATAAGAATTGATATTTAGTTGAGTTGTGATCTTTTAAAAATCTAAACTAAGTTTTTTTAAATACATTTAAACAAAATTTTGTTGGAATTTTATCTGGAAATTATGCAAGAAAGTGGAAATCGGGAAATATGTTAAAATTAAATATAATGATTTTGCTGATTCAGGCAAATCATTTGAATCGTATTTGGAAATGAGGATTTATAAAAGAAAGATCACAACTTATAGTATGGTTTTGGCCAAGGAAATTGGGATTAACCGGATTTTGGGTTTTGGGTCTTTTCGGGTGATCGGGGGACTCGGAATGGTTGGAATCGTCGCCGATGGTAGCTAGTAGATTGGTGAATGTGGGAAAAATGGAAGTTGAATTTATTAACCACCGTAGCGGTGATTCTTGATTGGTGTAGGGTTTTGGGCACTATTTTGGATGAGGCTAAAATGGGTCTGCTATGTTAACTCGAGGGCTTGGAACATGATCGGTTGTGGCATAGGAGAAGCACAGTGGGTAGGCGAAGCTGAGGGCGAAGGGTTGTGATTTCTGGTGGCCGGATTGGGGGTGTCGAGGCGGTTATAGGTCGGTTGTTTTGTTTGATAGGCTCGAATATAACGATTTTCGATTTAGTGATTGTTATGAGTATTTGATGGTCGGGGTTGATTAAGGAGTGCAACGGTGACTTGCCGGAGTTGAGATGTGTGGCCGGAGCTCCGCCGTGGACGGGTGCATGTGCACCAGATTGACTGTGTATTTGAGTTGGGTTGTGATGTTGGGTTTTTTAATCTCGATATGACTCGGGAAGAAGAAGGATTTGATACGAGTAGCTTTACAGCTGGCTCGCGTTGCCTATCGAGTAGGTCTTGGGAAACTGTTGTGGTTGATTGTTGTTAATCAATCAGGTTTCAAGTTTATTAAAATGTGATGTTCCAAGGGAAATTTTAAAACCAAAATCTAAAATAAGCTGCAACAGTTTAAAGCAAGTTTTCAAAATTTCAAATGTTTTGGAATTATTTGTTTAAGTGATTATATAGTAGTTAATTACTACATGTTTTCTTTAGATAATTTAAATGATGAAACTGAATATGTATAAATTATTTAATAAGGATGGTAAATTAATTTATGTAATCAGTTAAGAGAAAAGTTAATAAATATAATTATTATGATAATTAGTAAATAAGCTTATGTAATCAATTTAAGGGATTGATTTGTTAATTATGGCAAATAAATTAAAAGATGATAAATTTATTAAGGATCAATTACTTAACGATAATGATTAGGTGTCATTAGTTAATGTGGGTAATTGATGGGCAATTACTAAATGAGATTTGATAAATAATTACTTAATGTAAGTAATAAAAAAAATTAATTTGTTAAAGATTAAATAATTAAATTTGTAATTAAAGGTTGAATTAATAACTAATTAAAGGGAAATTAATTGAGGATAATTAATCAATAAAACAAGCACTTAATAAAATTGATAAATGAGTATGGAAGTAATTTAAGGATAATTGTTTAATGTCATTTATTAAGGAAGGAAATAAATGGAGATTTCTAAATGTGATTATTTAATGATAACTACTTAATATAAGTAATCGAGAAGTAATTATTTAGTGTAATTAGAAAGTATGACTTAATTAAGTAAATTAATTAAAGGGATAGTTAATTATCTTATGTGATTAATTAAGGGGTAATTAATCAATGTAAGTAAGTATAGGATAATTAATCAGAGTAGTTAATTAAGGATCAGGGAAATAATTTTTTGTTAATTGATTTAAGACATTAATTCAAAGATAATTAATGAAAATGGTTAGGCTAATTAATTTGTGTGATAATTAAAGATTAATTACTTAATGTAATTAAATGTTAATTGGTCAAGGATGATTAATTGAGATTTATGAATTAAGGAATGGTTAATTAATTCGGATTGTGATTAATTAATGTTAAATAGGCAGGATTAAGGGTAATTGGTGTAATTAATTTAATTTGTTTAAATTAATTAGAATGGTATGACTAATGCATCTTGCTTATGAATGATTGAATAATATTGAATGCCGGGAATTTGTGGATATCTCTGATATGTGATTTGTGATGCTATGGGATACGAGATGATAGGTTTAAAAGTTGATAATGTGGTTATCTATCGATGATGAATTGCAGTATAAGGGGTGACATCCTATTTGAAGTTAAATAGTATCCACTTGAATGACATGGTTAAAAGGGAACTGAATTCGAAGAGACCGGAGTCGGGTATTAGTTAATACCCGAAACCACTTCGATTCTTTATAGATTGATATGTGAAATAAGTTATGTCTATAACAACTTGTGAAGTTGTAAATTGATATAAGTTACCTCGGGTTTATATAAGTTGTATGCTTTGGTATTCCTTGTTAGATGAGTTTACTCACGCTGGTTTCCAGCCTGACCCGGGTGTTACTTTGATGTAATGCTCGGGTCAGACCGAGTATTACAGATTTGCAGGTAAGGACGTTCAGGAGCTCAGGAGGAGAGCTGAAGGACAGGAACGTATAGAGTGTTTATCCGCTGTGATATATATTGTTATTTATCTAGGACATGTTGTTTAAAACTGTCCAGTGTTGTGAAATTGTTGTAACTCTGATGTAAAAATGTAAATGTACTGATACAGTTCTTCTTTATAAACTGTTATTCTATTTGCTATTATATTTTATCCGCTGCGAATGTGAGATTGAGTTTGAGTTTTCTGTTTCTTCTTCTTTCTCTTTCTTCTTTTCACTAACTATCTGAAAATTTCGGGTTCAAAATTTTCGGGTCGTTACAATCATAGGATGAAAGAATCTCAAATAGACAAAAATCCTATGCCGATAATCGAAGAAGGAAATTAAAATTTTCTATGGGAGATTCGGTGTTTATTCGTGCTTCTCCTATGAAGGGTGTTGGGTGTTTCAATCGATCGGAAAAATTAGCGCCTCGATATATTGGTCCATTTCCCATCACCAAACGTATTGGTTCATTGGCTTATCGCCTTTTATTACCGGTTTAATTTTCTGTTATTCACGATGTTTTCCACATTTCTCAACTACGGAAATGCCTTAGGCATTCTGATTCTATTCTCGAGCCTGGTGCTATTGCGGAAATTGAAGTTTCACCTAATATGACTTATGAGCGAACACATCCGGACTTACTCTTTCGTGCTCTTTAGGGTGAGCTTCTTGTTTCGAATTTTCTTTGTGTTGATATGCTTTTATGGTTGTTACTCTTTGTTTTCTTCTTAAGAATTGCGAGGATGCAATTTCTTTAAGGAGGGGAGTCTGTAACAACCCGCATATTTTACGATTATGTATTTAAATATTTTATTTAAATATAACATCGTTAGTCGAATTAAAGTCCGAAATACTACTTTTTGCAAACAGTCGAATTAGGACTCGAGACTACTTCCATTGAGTTCAAAATGGCGTTTGTGACCTTTTTAACTATAAGCATCGATATGTTTGGAGTAGAGTAGAATTTTGACATTTTTACTTAGGGCTTTAGGTTTGGGTTTCAGCCCACTAACCTAACAAAAAGCCCAACAAGTGAACCCTAACTCCTCTACACTTCATCCATTTCATTTTCATTTCCTAACACTCTCAAGCTAAAGTAAAAATGGAGGAAAATATTGGAAACTAAAATTCCTAAGCCCTGGATTCTTAGGAAATTCCAATTCAAGCTCTAGAAATCCAAGAGAAGCTCAGGTAAGTATCCTCTTCATATTCTCCATCTCAATCTCTCTTCAATTTTCAGGATTTTCTATAAGCTAACTTAGGAAAAAACTTCACCTTTGATCATAGATTGAAGATTCTAAAGGTGTAGTGAAGAGGAATTGTTCTTGTCTTGTTTTAAAAGCTTCTCCTCCATTTTTTTTGGATTAAAGGTGAGTTTTTGAACTCACATCTATATCTATAACTTTCTTTGTGCTTAGGTATGAATTCCTAACATCTATTCATGTTCATTTGCTTTTGATTTGAATGAATTTGGTGAATTTTCCAATTTGTGGGTTTTGTTGTCCAATTTCACGAAAATCCTATCTTTGATGTTTGAACATGTTTTTGGGGGTGTGTCGAAGAGCCTATAAGGCTGGGTTGTCGGGTGGCATAAATCCCTAGTCGTCGTTGCTCGTTCGATCGCATCCGGGATTATAATTTGTTTGGCACTTCTTAGTGCATAGGCTGAGAATACTGGAAATGCCAGTTGAGTCGACTGAACTGTAGGGTCAGTCGACTGAACCCGGGGGACAGAAACTTTATGTCCCTGTATCAGTCGATTGACCGCTGTGTTCAGTCGATTGAGCCTGGAAACCGAGAGTTTCCAGGCATGTATCAGTCGATTGATCACTACAGTCAGTCGACTGGACCTGCTTATCTCAGCAATATTGGCGTTTCGTGTGGATTTCCAATTTTTAATCGATTCCCGTCGTTTCGATTTGTTGTTATCATTTATTGACTTTGATGACGTCTTTTTTGGGATTTTTGGGAATATCCATTTTGATGGATTTTGTGTCGATTTCTATGGACTTGATGCACGTCTTCATATGTGAATTTTTGGCGATTGATTGTTTTTACAATCATTTTTATGATTTGTCACTTTGAAATACAAAGGTTTCTATACTAATAGTAAATATTCAAACTCTTTCTCAAGGATGATTTCAACTCTATTTTTAATACAAAGCTCATTTATAAAACCGTTTTCCAATCTATTAGTATATATAAACCTTTACCTCATTCGTTCGAGAAATCCAATTAAACGACTTAGCAATACAAGTGGTATGAAACGCTTGCGTTTACTTTGTCGGTTAATTCTTAGACTTATTCGATTGAAACTCTTGTGACAATTTTCGAGTGGAAATCTACAATCTGTTCGTAAATATTTAAATTAAGCCAGTGGTTATGGGACATGAAGCTAAACTCATATATTTACTAGCTTAGTGTAATTTACACTTGTTAATCTATGAAGATCATTCGGTGGAGTTTCGACTCAATTTGGTGGGGTAGCGACCCATGGTCTTCGGACCGTTTGTGGAGCTTCGGCTCATAGGTCTTCGGACCGTTTGTAGAGCTTCGGCTCAAAGGTCTTCGGGCCGTTTGTGGAGCTTCGGCTCAAATTTGATGGTTAACGACCATGGAATAGCGTTCCGTTTGTGATACACGTATTGGTGAGTTTTCGTGCTCCCATTTGTAATAGGCCTTCCGCTTTTTGTGATTTTTGGATTTTTAATTGATGATTTCTAGAATTTGTGTTTCGCCAATTTTTGTGATTTACATTGATAAGTTTTATCAATATTTGTGGTTTGGTGAATATGTTAAAGAATATTACACTCTTTTTGGTGTTTGAGTATATTTGAGATATTGTATGATTTTTGTTGATTATCTAATATATACTTATTACAGTATGACATTATTATTATCATACGTTTTTATTGTATCTCTTATCCTATCTCATTTTATCTGATATTTTTAGCTAGAC
The DNA here is from genome assembly GCA_030765085.1 of Allium cepa. NCBI lineage: Eukaryota > Viridiplantae > Streptophyta > Magnoliopsida > Asparagales > Amaryllidaceae > Allium > Allium cepa. Next base: position 133,588,520 of record CM060934.1, read on the forward strand.
TGATCCATTTATTATTTTCTTATTAAATAATACTCGGGTCAGACCGAGATGTTATAGGTGCTTCTGCTTGACTCCTTAGCTGGGACTAGCTTTTGACTTTTGGCTAACTACTTAGTTTAGTAGTTTTTGTTATTATACATTTAAGAGAGAGACTCCTTGATGTATACATATTCTTTTGTCTTGCACTTGTATCTATTCTTTTGTGATGTAGTGGATCTTGTATGACGACTACTTTGATGTACACTTTTAAGTGATATATTCATATCTGTTTCCGCCTTTGTGATATGGATATCTACGACTGATTTGTGTTATGCTTATTTCTATATTTGTTTCCGAACACCATATAGCCACTGTGTAGTAGCTTTGAGTTTGTATTTGATATGTCGGATTTCCTCTTGAAAAGAAATGTGTGACATACCATCTGACATATCGGTACTCGCACAAAGCCATTACAGGGATGGTCGCTCCTCAACAGCCTTATTCTTCATGCTAGTCGACGGCATTACCCCAAAGTGTCCTTGGCTAGCGTGAGTATAGAGGTGGTGCATCACATATACTGTATGTATACACTCGTTTGTTCTCTAGGACGAATTATAAGGAAACCCATCCATAAACAGTTAGGAGGTGAACTCCGATCTTATTTTTCGTCTGTGTATTTCCTAAAGAACCGGGGTTGAGTTTACCAGGAAATAGCGAACGTTGTTTCGAAGAGAGCGGGATCAGATTTAAAATCCGAAAACCACTTCGATCCAACGAGTACGTTTTCGTGATGAAGACAAGAGCTTGGAGTCGAAGATAGAGCAGCGAAGTGCAAGGGCTAATCGCTACTAATCCTGAGCGTGATTCCAAAATGGATGAGTAGGAATAGGGCTTTCGGTTCCGTTCGAACTCGGAACGGACTTGTATGGATGAATGCTTTCAGAACATCGTCAGGAGGATGGTGAGAATTCTAAGTCATATGTTCTAAAAATGTAACGTTGAGCCTCGAACCTCATCAACCGGGAACGACTGAAAATTAGGGGATATGCAGCAAGGCTAAGTGGGTAGCACCCAAGTAGGGTAAGGTCATCCCTGTCTAGAAGTCCCTTTTTATTTCAGCTGTGTGGGCGGTTGATGATCCCAACCGTGAGATGATCTTACTCCGGCTATCCAGTAAGGGGAAGTTCGGTCTTTTGTTGCAGGGGAACGGAGGGGTCCTTGGTATGCTGATCTAGACCAGGTACCGTGATAGGTGGTACCCCAGTGCCTAATCATTCGTTGGAAATCCATTCTCCCTACGTGCCCTTTATGGTTTTGATTGTAGAACCCACTTTGTGGCTAGTATGCTGGAATTTAATAATTTAACAATTTAGACTATTTGAATAAGTATTTGTTTGTAGACACTATTATAATATCAGAGGATTTTATAAGAAATATTTTGGTTATCATAAGGTAAAAACCCGACATGTTTATTTGTGGCGTGGTCTTAAGAAATACCTTTGATTTCAAAAGGATTTTTGAACTTTAAATAATCAAGTTGAGTGTGTTCCTCACACTGGTGTACCAGACTGACCCGGGCTTGGTGTTTTTCCTATATGCTCGGGTCAGACCGAGCATATTTCCAGGTTCGTTGGAAGACTGGAAGCTTTAGGAGAGGAGCTGGAATCGGGAGACGAGATGCTTATATTCAGTCTGTATTTGGTTGTGCGTCAACTAGTTGTAGGCATAGGTTGTTATAAACTATCCGAGTTGAATGGATGTACTCTGATTTAAAGTCTGTATATGCTATTAAAATAACTGTTTTGGTTTCATGTAAAGATTTTTTTTATGTTATAGTTTATTCGTTCCGCTGTGAGATTCTGATTGTTCTCTCATCTTATATCTTCTTTCTATTTCTACCTTTCTTCTTTCTTTCACTATCCGTCTTCCCATGCGATTTGGTTGACAAGTGTGGTATAGAGTCAGTTTAAATCGGTGCGGAAAAATGGGTTGTGACATTATGCTTCCGAAGTTGGTTAATTTAACAAAATTCTAGTTGCTCAGGTTAACGCAATTTGTACATTTGTATTTAGGGAACAACTTCTTTGAATTCTATAAAGTTGGTTGATTAATTTTAATATAAAGGGTTTATTATTAGCAAAATACAAATGCTATTGAATGATTTAATCGCAACTTAACATGTGCAGTTCTTTATACTCATTGCACAATAAATAAATAAATAAATAAATAAAGTAATAACTTAATATAAATTCAAATATACTTTGGTTTCTCTTTGCAAACTAACTGTAAATATCCTACAGTCTAAGTGAGTGAACTAAAATAACATGTCACCAAAGTGACCTCTCTTATCTTAGTTGTTCATGAAAATGTTTAGTATTTGTGTGTATTTATTCATGCGGATATTAGCCAGTCCAAAGGAAGAGTAATATTGCTTAAATCACTTACATATACATGATGATAAATATGTGACCGTTATAGGATTCTATAAGAGAATAATTGATCAGCCCAAAGGAAGATTATTATTTGACTTGAATTTATTGTCGGTGTTTGATCATTACAACAAAAGCACCACTTACAATTAATGCGACGACCTGCTCGAACAATTTAAGTCAACAATAAACCACACATTTCTAACTCAAGCAGTCCAAAAGGCAGATAACTAACGGGGTTAATAAAGAAAATAAGAAGAAAGAAAAGAAGAAAAAAACAATAATCAAAATCTCATAGCGGAACGACAGAATATAATAACAACATAAATAGTCCATGAAGCCGTTTTACAATATACATTTGATTTCACTTTTAAAAATTTAAATCTAATAGTTTCCACTTTTAAAAATGTTTGAATATTCGAAATAATTTGAATAATCAAAATAGTTTTGAAGGTTGAAAATAGTTTTGAATATAAAAATAGTTTGAATAATTAAAATAGTTTGAACATTGAAAATAGTTTAAATAATTAGAATAGGTTTGAAGATTGAAAATACTTTTGAATATAAAAATAATTTGGATAATTCAAATAGTTTGAATGGTGAAAATAGTTTGAATAATTAAGAATGGTTTTGAATATTTAAAATAGTTATGATAATAAAAATAACTTTGAGTATTGAAAACTCTTGTATACTAAAATAATTTGAATACTAATACATCTTACATATCAAATAGTTTGAATATTAAAATAATTATATTTAAAAATGATTCTGAATTAAAACTGTTTCTTCCTTTCTCAACAATTTGAACTTGGGTTCAAATTCCAAATCAAAAAGAATTTAATTTTTCGACTTCCAATTCAAGTCAACTTCATAATCAAAATTCAATTTAAATCAACCTCAATTCAAAATGATTTCAACCTTTACTTCAAATTCAATTTAAATGATTCCATTGAAATTGCTGAAAGTTTCAACTCAAATTCACGTTTAAAACTATTTAGTTTAAATCCATTTCTCATCTAAAATTTAAAATACCAATTTAAACCACTTTTAATTAAAATAAATTTAAAGTTTAAAATAAAATTTAAACCTTTAAAATAATACACTTTCAATAAATTCAAGTCATAACTCGATTTCCACTTTAAGGTTTCAAATTAAATCCTTTAAACAATTTCGTTTAAGCAGTTTCAATTTTAACATTTCAAATCTTGAATAAGAAAATAATTCAATTCATATAATTCAAAAAATTTATTTTCTTTAAAACAATATCATTTAAACAAATATAATTCAAGAATTTAAAACCATTTAATTTAACCAAATCTGATATCCGTACATAATTTTCTACCCTATGGCCAAGTGATTGGTTATTTCAATTCTAATTGCATGGATGGCTAATATCATCTCAACCCATATCTAAATGACGTAGATGTTTGCGCCTAAATTGGTCACAAACACCTAATTGCAAGCGAAAGAACCAATATCCGATCATAGATCATAGATAGAATATATGAAGAGGATATAACTATGAAGAATAATTAATTAAAATGAAAGTAGTAAAAAAGACAAGATTTATAGTGGTTCGACTAACTCTGGCCTACATCCACTCCAATAATTTCCTTTTTATTATACTGAAATCTGATTATAGTTATCATCCGGAGTTTTTGACACAAAAATGGCTGAGTATCTTTTGTAGAATAAGATGAAAAGAAATAGAATGAGAATCCCTTTTTCTGAAGCCACGCCTGATGTATTTATAGGAAAAACCAGGGCTACAGGGCCTCCTCACCTACATTGGCCCTACCATAAGCATAGTCGAGCCCATATCGTTAATCCATGCCGACATGAGGTAGTTAAAATGCTGACCTAAAGTAAGTAGTACTCTACCCCGAAGCAAACTTGATGATGACCCGAAGTAAACAAATGCCGACCCCTGCTTGATCTTCCTATAGCCGGCCTGGAGTTGCCTCTACGCCGACCCGAAGTGAAGTGAAATATTTTGATCCCAAGCTTCATCTCCTTATGCCAACCCCATGCCAAAGCAATGCCGACCCGAAGCTGGAGCTACGCCGACCCGGTCGTCCACCAATGCCGACCCGATCCATCGTCTAGCGGATCCCTTGAAGTGTTACGACCTTGACCCTATGACAACCCGAGTCCTTGCTTCTGCCGACATGGAGCATTATTTATATGCCGATCCCATACCATCTCTATATGCCGATCCCTCCGAGTGGTATGTCGATTCGACCCAAAGCAAGAGCAATGCCGACCCGAAGAAGCTCCAATACTGATCCCAAGCAATGCCGATCCCAAGTTGTCCCTTGCGACCCAAAGAAAAACAGATGGAGACCTGAAGCAAACCCTTTTCCTGACATGAAGCATTCCCCTTAGTAACTCGAAGCAGACCCAAAGCAACTCATCTTTTGCCAAAATCCATATCCCAAGTACCCTACCCTATTCGCCCATCGACCATGCTGAATCCCGTCTTCATATCCACATTTACTATCCGTGATTGATCGTTATCCATCCATTCGAATTAAACCCGTAATATTCCAGCTTCGATAACCATGAAGTCTATTGGGTTGAATCCGCATGTATGTTGCATGGCCGAAAGGCGGGTTAACACTTTGCCTCCTAAAATATGCCTTGCGATAGGAAGGTGTGCTTTGTATTGCCATAAGCTTGATGTTCGGAACCTATTGATGACCTATAAAGAGATCAATGATCTTACTTGATTGTGAATAGCGATCATTCGGGATCGTATGCCGTTCGAGGTGATATGCGACCGTTTGAGGTCGGGTGTCGTTCTAGGCAAGATGGGACCATTCGAGGTAGGGTGTCGTTCAAGGCGATATGCGACCGTTCGAGGTCGGGTATTGTTCGAGGCGAGATGTGATCGTTCAAGGTCGGGTGCCGTTCAAGGCGAGATGTAAGTGTCCCGACGGGACTTAGAATTAAAAATATCAGATTTCCCAATCGAGTGAGTCTTATAACTGAAATATCCAACTAACAAAATCAAGTCTAAATACAATGAAGAGAAACAAATGCAAAACTAAAACATCAAAGTGCATGCATCTCCAATGTGACGGTTCATTGTCATCTTAGAGCATGCGTGAGGACCGTTCGTGATCCCATATATGTGTAAGTGACTTAACCATTTTATTGTGGAGTTTATTACTTATTCTTCACCATTCCCATCAATTGATGATAAGTTGACACCTTGATCTGGGGTTGTTTTCATTTGATGCAGATGGCGGTTGCTCTTGTTCCACCGCCGATGCTTGCCTTTTCACGTATTGCAGCAGCATGCCATTCCAGATATGTCCTAAGATCTCATCCTTCAAGTGCTGTAATTGTTTGTACTATGGCTTTATAGCTCGTGAAACAAGCGGTATTTGTCTGATTTCTTGCCATTATTGGTGGGCTCCATCCTGATTGGCCTTGGTAGGGAATCTGCCTTCTAGTGTCGTGGTATATTTGTTCTAAGGTCTCACTCTACTCCATGTAAGAGGGTACATTCGGTTCCTTTCATCGCCGCCTTGGCTCATCAAATCCATTCTCTTCTCTTCATTTTGCTTTATCCTTATTTGAATCTTACCCGGGAGGATTTCCGCCTTTGACTGCATAAACTTCAACTTCCTCTCCTTCCTCTCTTTTAGCTTTCGCATCTTCCTGTCGTAGAAACATTTCCCCTCATGGTGAAACTCTCCTAAATATATAGGTGGATCCCATGTTAGTGAATTCTTGAATTCCATGTCATCAGCATTTCCAGATATTGCTGCCATCAAAACCATGGACGGATCTGGGCGATCCACCGAGGCTGTCGTAGCATTAAGTCGTGTTAGAAAACTCCTCAGAGACACTTCGGTCCTCTATTTTAGTGTTGTCAAACTCGTCACATTCTTGAGTCTTGAGAATTGAACTCTAAACTGTCTCATAAACCTTTCGATCAATTCGATCCATGTTCCAATATAGCTTCTTTCCAATTGCCTGAACCACAGTTCTGCTTTATCTATCAAATAAAAAGGGAAACACTGTGCCATGACCTCCCCATTGCCCCTAGTACTTTCGTGTGCCTCATATACCTTGTAGATGAACAGCGGGATCCGTCCTCCATCGTATGCCTCCAACGTTGGTAGTTTGAATTCTAGCGGATTCCTAGCTTGTCTAATTGTAAGAGTAAAGGGGCTCCTATTCACATCCTCCAAATCTTTATTCACCAATCCACATCTCATGGCCCATCTAACCATTTTTGCTAATCTGTCATTGTCACCAAGCGGTAGTCTTTACCCGTTGCCTCCGACCAGACCCCGAGTTCGCGAGGGAATCCTGAAATCTGCTCTTCTGAATGAGCATTCATCTCCCTATCAATGCCAAATTGCATAGCACCGCCTGGTATCCTTCCTGGAATTGAGCCAACATGATCCGGGAGCATGCCCCTAGCTCAAAACCGGTTCTCGATGGTCCCACTCTATCCCGTATCCTAGATGATTTGTTTCCCTGATTCTGATTCTGGGCTTCCTCTACTCTTGTTGTTTCGACTTCGCGATCGACATTTCAAGTATCTCCTGCGACTCCATTCCTTCGGTTTTGTACTCCGGCTTGTCCAACCTGTCGGAGCAGGTTCTGTATCATATCCTCTTGCCTTTTTAGCATCGTTTACATCTCGTCTCTAGTTATGTAAATTAAGGTGTGATTAGCTCCTGAGGAGGCCTCCTGACTTTCTTCATGCTGACACCTCTTTGTCATCTTCTCCTTGTTGATTGCCTAACCATAGCTTTCCAACTTCGAGTTCCTAAGCTTTCAAATCTAAGATCCAAGCTTTCAAATCCCTGAGTGTTAGTTTTCTCGGTGAACGCACCAAGATGTTTGGGCCAAAATTGGTCACAAACACTCAATTGCAAGCGAAAGCACCAATATCCCGTCACAGATCACATATAAAATTTACGAAGAGGGCATAAATATGAAGAACAATCAAAATTAAAATGAAAGTAGTAAAAAATACAAGATTTATAGTGGTTCGGCTAACTCCGGCCTACGTCCACTCTAGAAATTTCCTTTTTATTATACTGAAATCTGATTATAGCTACAATCTAGAGTTTTTCAAACAAAAATGGCAGAGTAGCTTCTATAGAAGAAGATGAAGAGAAACAGAATGATAATCCCCTTTTCTAAAGCCACGTCTGATGTATTTATAGGCAAAACCTCGACTACAGGGCCTACTCACCTACATGGGCCCTACCATAACCATAGTCGAGCCCATATCGTTAATCCATGCCAACCTGAGGTAGTTCGTGCGCTGACCGGAAGTAAGTAGTGCTCTAACCCAAAGCAAACTCGATGATGACCCGATATAAACAAATGTCGCCCTGCTTGATCTTCCTATAACTGACCCGGAGTTTCCTCTACGCCGACCCGAAGTGAAATATGCTGATCCCAAGCTCCATCTCCTTATGCCGACCCTATGCCAAAGCAATGCCGACCTAATGATGGAGCTATGCCGACCCCAATCATCCACCAATGCCGACCCGATCCATCCTCTAGCCGATCCATTGAAGTGATGCGGCCTTGACCCTATATCGACCCCAGTCCTTGCTTGTACTGACAAGGATCTATCTCTTTATTTTGATCCCATGCCATCTCTATATGCTGATCCCTCCAAGTGGTATGCCAATCCGAGCCAGAGCAGGAGCGATGTCGACTCGAAGAAGCTCCAATACCGACCGCAAGCAATGTCGATGCCAAACTGTCCCTTTCCAAACCAAAGCCAAACCAATGGAGACCCGAAGCAAACCCTTTCTTGGCCCAAAGCATTCTCCTTAGTGACTCGAAGCTGACCCTAAGCACTCATCTTTTGCAAAAATCCATACCCAAGTACCCTGCACTGTTCGCCCATCGACCATACCGAATCTCGGCTTCATATCCGCGATTACTATCCATGATTGATCGTTATCCATCCATTCGAGTTAAACCCATAATATTCTACCCTTGATAACCATGAAGTCTATTGGGTTAAATCCGCATGTACGCTATGTGGCCAAAAAGCGTGTTAACAATAGGTATATATCATTCAACCTATTTCTTAGTTCATTTCAAATAATCTAAATGATAATTTATATAATGTCAATGATAAATAAGGTAATAACTAGGGATATATCAAAATAAATAACAACCATACATCCCATATATCAATCAATAGGCATCCAATTTCAATCAACATCCAAATCGACCAATATATCACTATAGTTACTAGTTATCAAATGTCGGGTGTTTAACTATCAATTCAATTTCAATATCAATTTAAAGGTCAATTCAATTTGTTGTCAATTTCATATCAAAAATAAATTCAATTTTGGTGTCAATTTAAATTCATTATCAATTCAAATGTCAAATTAAATTTCCAAACAACAATTAATATAATTAATCACTTCAGGATTTCAATTCAACTAACATCAGAAAATTTAGTGTTGCGTGAGTGGATTTGATCACTCACCTTTGATTTAAGTCCATTAAAAATTCAATAGAATTCCAAAATCTCAGTAGTCTCCAAATTCAACCAAACTAATTTCATACGGTTCGAAATTTCAATATGAGTTCAATGGAAGAAACCGCACGTCAATTGGAGTTCGTATGTAAAAGTTATTCAAGTTAGAACATTCGAATTTTAAATTTAATTAAAATAAAATAGAGGGCAAAAAGATAATCACCTATCTTCCCAAATTATATTGTTCAAATTGGAAACCCTAAACCCATTGGTCACCAACCTTCATCGACCCGCCACCACACCTAGACCCTCCTTCACCCCGATCCAACCTCGCCACCGTGCAGCTCATCTTCGGCCAACCTCCTCCACCCCACGCGTGCCCTCTAGCGTCACTGATCAAACAGCTGCCACAGCCACTTCATGGCCAAAATTCGATGATTGCGATCACGTATGACATGATCCAACCCGATGGATAATCTCTGTTTTGCCTCCTCTACTAGATGCAACTCCCAGATCGTCGAATGGTCGACGTTTCGCTGTTATTCATGAAACCCTAATATGGATGGCCAAGGAAATATTTCCTAGTTCTTATCAAATCGATATTTGATTGCAAAAACGAATTACATATGCTAATTCCATTCGACGAGAGCTTCGCGATGATATATTTTGAATTGAAATTTGAATTTAAGGTTTTAGAATATATTTCAATTAGAGTAAAAGATGTTAGATTTGTAGTGAAGGTCTAAATCAGAAAGAAAATACAGCAGAAAAGGAATGAGAAATGGCTGTTAGGGTTTCAGTAACTATCTATTTATTAAAAGAAAGGTTAATTTGGGCCAAAGCGGTTACGAAAACCCATTTCATTCCTGAAACTAAAATAGGTTTTCCTATATATCGAAATGTAGGTTTTTAATATGTCTAAATCCAATGAAACAAATTTCAAACCATAATTCTATTGTATGTAGTAGTTAGCGTTAAAATCAAATTCTATATTACAAGTTTTCTATCATCATTCTTTATTAAGCATAATTTTAATCATCCTTTGAAATCCAATTTTTTAGGTTAAACCCAAGATTTAAATATTAATTTAATTTCATCATTAAATTACAACCATGATAAAATCCTAGTACATTATGCTTTAATTTTCAACACACTGTTCTATTTTGATTTTAAATTTTTTATATTAAATCAACAATCCTCTTATTTATTTATTAAACTTAAATTTCATTTATTTCACTCATTACTCTATAGTTAATGTCTTCTCTCATATTAACTGAAATATTTTAATTATATTAAATTTTGTTGATTACAAAATTAAATTCAAAATGGATTAAATAACGAGATAAGAAATAAAACATTTATTACATCTTAGTGATTCAAATATCTATTAATTTTATCATCGACAACAAGGGTTAATAAATTTATTTTCTAAATAATTGATTTCTTATTGTATGCTAAATTATATTTCGAATACATTGTTTATACCATTCTTTATCAACATTTATTATTATAATCAATGGAACTTACATTCAAACAGTTATTAAATAAATCATATTCAAATCAATATCATTAAATTATATTCTAATATGCATTCACATCTTCTACATTATTAAAAATAGTTGTTTTGGAATTTATTTAAGATCGTGTTTTATAATCCACAAATTTTACATCAAAAATTTTAATTTCTAAAATTTTTGAATTTCAAAGTCTTATTTAATCTAATATATTTGAATGGTAAAAAATACGGGTTGTTACAATCTCCTCCCCTCAAAACTTTTCGTCCTTGAAAAAACGAAGCAAAGAATCTAGCATTTGATATATTTTTACCAAAATAATCGACATATAACATTAAACTTACATAGTTAGTTTTAATATAAATTTGAAAATAACCTAATTTCTGTGAAGAAATTTCTATGTCCTAAATTTATAGAAAATTTCGACAGCATTTCCTTTCCATGGCTAGATTCGAAAAAATAACAATATCAATAATTACATGGTATACATCTTATTTTAACAATGAGGCATCTAGCTATGGAAAAATAATAAAAGGCCGCTACAAAAACTGTACTTCGAAAATGTACCTATTGATCGGGCAAACAAAACTCTATTTATGAAACCAAAAGCAGCAGCTAGCTTTTGCTTCGATATACCTGTATTTTACTTACGCAGTCAAAAGGTGTTAAAACTATGTAAAAAGAGAAATATATTAGTTGTTCCAATCAATAGCACAAGCAACACAATATATACAATAATTATATGCAAACAAAAGCAGTACAACAATTATATGCAACCGAAGAATCCATCACACATCCATAGCAACCAAAAACTAAAGGTTTGTCCATGTTCAGAAAGCTTTCATCGAACAAGGGTGATAAATAAACTACCAAGTGTACCTTACGCTCAACAACCTTAGGTAATTACTCAATAGATTATTCGTACAATCTCAAACGATTTGACATGTCATTTCCCAACTTCTCATAAGCCAAACAACATAGAATTTAAATATTATTTATGTTTGTACGATGTACGTATATCATCTATACACAATATCAATTCTGATAACTTGCTTGGATACATAAATTTCACTTCCGAACTAGTATTGATAATCCGACCACTCTAGTGTAGACTTTGATCTGATTTCTTGATTAGAAATCTCCATTCTCTTACATAGCCATAACTATGGTAGAAAATTTCAAAATCATATCAAAAATCCGTATCAAGCAATCACCGTCAAGAATCAAGCGAAAAATCCTAACCCAGACTGGTGTGATTTACCACACAACATGTATTCGAATCTAAATCAGAACTGTTATGCGAATAAAATGGTCTACGCACAAAACTTACATATTTTATTATATTGGTTTCTTTAACACATCCTTTACTTTTCATTTATTTTAAATTCTTATTCATTCATACAAGATCATCTTTTATTAATTTACAGTCATTTACTTACATAAATTATTTCCACCCAATATTTAAAATGATTAATGAAGCATTCTTAAAGTATTACATATGTTTCTTTGCAGTTTAATTCACATTTATTTTCTTATATAACTTGATTTCCATCTAATATTAATATTCATTAATGAACCATTCGTACTTAAGCTTCACTATTTTTAAATCATATTTATTTTCACAACAGTATTTCTTCTTTCATACCAAATTTATTTATGAATTATTCCAAGATATTTTCTTACGTTTATAAACATATAATAAAGATTCATCTCCTTTCACAAAACATTATTCAAGTTGACAATTATCTCAAAAAGTTACAAATTAATTTATAAACATTCTTTGCAACTTACTTTTATTTTACAAACAATTTACAAGACATGACTTTATAATTTGTTTACTTTCATAATTTCACATTCATTTCGTTAAACAGTATTCATTTTTACTATTCAATTTAATTATTAAGCATTTCAAAACATTATCTTAAGTTTATAACATTTCCTGTAACATCTTAATTCTTTGCTTATAAACGTTTCTTTAAATACAATTTTATTTTTAAACATTTTTTCTAATTTCTTTTAATCTTTTTAAATTCTTCTAATAATATTTCTTTCAGATAGCTTTTCAACACATTTTGAAAACTTTTCTATTTGCAAATACTTCCAAATAATAATAATATTTTTTTCACAGATCTCTAAAACCAATTTCAGATATTAGTATTTTAAGTCCTCGAGTTTCTCGATTAAAATTTATTTTATTTGCAAATCACATTTTTTAAACCATTTTTATAAAGTTACATTTTCTTGTAACATATAATATTTAACAGTTTTAAGAACCTTAACTGACCAACAATAAATGACAATAATCGAAAATTATCATTTCCTAACAAATAACACATCATATATAACTATATCATTAAAAATTATTCTTTTATGGATAAAATATAATTTTACGTAAAATAATATATCCTTTACCAATTTCGAAAACAATATTATGTCGGTCTGCCCTTTTCAATGTTTAGGAATCGCTATCAATGCCATAGCGTCCTAAGTACCAATTAGAATTCATAAATACTCAACAAAACAAATTAACACAATACAAAACATTTTTATCGCACTAACAAATACGCTTTCTCTCTCTCTCGTGTGTGTGTGTGTGTGTATGTGTGTGTGTGTAAACGCACACACTCAGGCTCATTCTAGGGTATTACTAACCTTATCTCTAATGTTTAACCCCAATAGTTTAAGGTATCTCTAAACCAAAGCTCTGATTCCAACTGCGACGACCCATCATTTTGGGCAATTTAAGTCGACAATAAATTACATATGTTTAACTCAAACAGTCCGAAAGACAGATAATCAATGGGGTTAATAAATAAAATAATAAGAAAAAAGAAAAAAAGAAAAAAACAATAATCAGAATCTCACAGCGGAATGTTAAAATATAATAATAACATAAACAGGTCATGAAGCTATTTTAAAATATACATTTGATTTCAATTTTACAATATAATCAGAGTACGATCAACAAACATATCAAACTAATGCAGCAGAATAATAATAGTAAATACAGTCATCAAAGTCCATCTTCATCTTTAGGTCTTCAAACAATGAAATACTCAGGCTGACTCGAGTGTAATGAAAAGATAAAACACTCGAGTCAGAACTAGAAATTCTTATGTAAGTTAAATCAATATCAAGAGAAATAAGGGTACAAGTAACATAAGAGATGTTACGGGATTTTCCATCTCCTAAGGATCCGTTAGACTATATATATATATATATATATATATATATATATATATATAGTAAGATACGCTATATATGTAGTTTCTATGAGTAAAGTATAGTATTAAAATAGCATTAAGGCTTTACATTGATCCACCTTAACACATTTTTAAGCAGGCAGTCTATGCAGGTCCTGTAACAAAACCAGCAACGTTGGTAGCTAGTAAGTCCCACGTATCAATCCAAATGACAATTTATATAAAATCAATGATAAATAGGGTAATAACTAGGGATATACCAAAATACATAATAACCATACATCCTATATATCAATCAATAGGCATCCAATTGCAATCAACATACAAATCAACTAATATATCACAACAGTTACTAGTTATTAAATGTCAGGTGTTTAACTATCAATTCAAAGGTCAATTCAATCTGTAGTTAATTTCATATTAGAAATCAATTCAATTTTGATGACAATTCAAATTCAATATCAATTCAAATGCCAAATTAAATTTCCAAACAACAATCAATATAATTAATCACTTCATGATTTCGATTCAACTAACATCAGAAAATTTAGTGTTGCGTGAATGGGTTTAATCACGCACCTTTGATTTAAGCCCAATAAAAATCCAATAGAAGCCCAAAATCTCAGCGGTCTTCAAATTCAACCACATAGGTACCATGTCGTCCAGAATTTCAATACGAGTCCAATAGAAGAAACTGCACGTCAATTGGTGTTCATTTGTAAAAGTTATTCAAGTTAGAACTTTGAATTTTAAATTTTATTAAAATAAAACAGAGGGCAAAAAGGTAATTACCTATCTTCCCCAATCATATCGTTCAAACTCGAAACCTAAACCCATCAGCAGTCAACCTTCATCGGCACACCGCCTGCCTAGATGCCCTTTCACTCCGATCCGACCTCGCCATCGTGTGGCCCATCTCCGACTGGCCTCCTCCAACACGCGTGTGCCTCTGTAGCGTCGTCGATCAAACAGCCGCCGACACTGCTTCTTCATTGCCAAAATCCAATGATTGGGAGAACATATGACATGATATAACATAATTTATGATCTCTACTTTGCCTCCTCTACTAGATACAACTCCCCAATTGTCGAATGGTTAACGTTTCGTTGTTAATCATGAAATCGTAATATAGATGTCCGAAGAAATATTGCCTTGTTCTTATCAAATCGTGTAGTGTCGATTGGGAGAACTAAGATTTGTCGAGGGCTTCGCGATGATATATTATATGATATGTTTTTATTTGAAATTGGAATTTAGGCTTTTAGGATATATTGCAATTAGAGTACAAGATGTTAGATCTGTAGTGAAGGTCTAATTCAGGAAGAAAATACGGTAGAAAAGGAATGAGAAAATGCTGCTAGTGTTTCGGTAACAATCTATTTATAGATAAGAGAGAGGTTGATCTGGGCCAAAGTGGTTACAAAGCCTCAAAACTCATTTCGTTCCCGAAACGAAAATAAGTCATCCTATATGTCGAAATGTAGTTTTTTAATATTTTTAGATCCAATAAAACAAATTTCAAACCCTAATTCTATTGTATATAGAAGTTAGCTTTAAAATAAAATTATACTTATTTTTACACGTTTATAAAAATGAATTATTATTAAACTGAATTAATCACTTTTAAATTCTGAATTACTAGTTTTCTACCATCAATCTTGATTAAACATAATTTTAATAATCCTTTAAAATCCAATTTTTCATGTTAAACCCAAGATTTAAATATTAAATTAATTTCAACATCTAATTACAACCTTAATAAAATCTTAGTTCATAATATTTTAATTTTCAACACGTTCTTTTATTTCGATTTAAATGTTTTTTATATTAAATCAACTATCCCCTTATGTATTTATTAAACATAAGTTTCATTTATTACACTCATTACACGACAGTTAACATCTTCTCTCATATTAACTGAAATATTTTAATTATATTAAATTCTGGTGATTTCAAAATTAGTTTCAAAATGGATTAAATAATGATATGTGAAATAAAAAAAATGTCACATCTTAGTAATTCCAATATCTATTAATTTTATTGTCCAGAACAAGGTTTAATAAATTTATTTACTAAATAATTGATTGCTTATTATATGTTAAATTATATTTCGAATACATTGTTTATTCCATTCTTTATTAACATTTATTATTACAATCAATGGAACTTACATTCAAACAGTTATTAAACAAATCATATTCTAATCAATATTATAAAATTATATTCTAATAGCATTACCATCTTTTACCTCAATAAAATTAGTTGTTTCGGAATTTATTTAAGATCATGTTTCATATTCCATAAATTTTACATCAATAAATCATAAATTTTTAATTTCTAAAAATTTTAAATTTCAAAGTCTTATTTAATCTCATATTTTTAAATGGTTAAAAATATGGGTCGTTACAATCTCCCCCACTCAAAACTTTTCGTCATCGAAAAGGAATGAAGTAGAAAATCTAGCATTTGATATATTTTTACCAGAATAATCAACTTGTAACATTTTACTTACATAGTTTGTTTTAATATAAATTTCAAAATAACCCAATTTTCACAAAAAAAAATCCTAAGCCCTAAATTTGCAAAAAAAATCGACGGCATTTCCTTTGTACGGCTAGATCCGAAAAAATAACAATATCAATAATTACATGGTATACATCGTATTTTAACAATGAGGCATCCCAACCATGGGAAAAATTATAAAATACCGCTACAAAAACCGTAATCTGAAAACATACCTATTTGTCGAGCAAACAAAATTCTATTTATGAAACCAAAAACAGCAGCTAGCTTTTGCTTCCATATACCTGTATCTTATTTAAGCAATTAAAAAGAGTTAAAACTATGTAAAAAGAGCAATATATTAGTTATTCCAATAAATAGCACAAGCAGCACAACATATAAAATAATCATATGCCAACAAAAGCAATACGAAAATTACATGCAACTAAAGAATCCATCATATAACCACAGCAACTAAAAGCTAATGGTTTGTTCTAGTTCAGGAATTTTGCATCGCACAAGGGTGATAAATAAAGTACCAGGTGTACCTTATGCTCAACAGCCTTAAGTAATTACTCAATAGATTGTTCGCATGATTTGAAGTGTTGTTTCCTAAACTTCTCATAAGCCAAACAACATAGAATTTAAATATTATTTAAGTTTGTACGATGTACATTGTGATGACCCGCAAATCCGTAACCTTTGAATCGACAATAAACCACACACGTCTGACACAAAAAGCACAGAATGACGAAAAGTCATGAGAAAGAAAGAAGAGAGAAGGAGAGAAGAGAAGAAAGAGAGAAGAAGAAAACCAAACAGAACTATACAGAATCTCACATCGCAGTGGAATAACATATAATATAGATGAATAATCTTTACAAAAGAGAAACTGTAATATCATATACATATATAGATCAATTAATCAATAATCATCGGCCCGGACAGTTATAATAACCTGTCCTTACAATTGCTGATAATATAAATAAAAAGGCAGCAGAAAAAAATAACAGATACGTGTATACGACATGAAGATATCCAGCTCGCCTGCTTAAGCTCGAAAAGCACCAAATCTGAACCTGTAAATATATTCGGTCTGACCGAGCATTGAAAGGGAAGAATGGCTGGATCAGTCTGGTAAACTAGCGTGAGAAAAACACATCTCAATTGAATTTATTTTAAAGTTATAAGGACATTCTTTTATCAAAACAAAAGTATCTCGTAAGACACGTCCACACATAAAAATGGACGAGATTCTACCTTACGATAACCAAAATATTTCACATCAAATCCTGTTATTTTATTACTAGTGTCTATTATACAAATAACAAGAATCATAGCCGAAATTGTTACATTGATTAAATTCCAGCTGTAGCCCAAAGAGAGTAATACAAACAAAATGGTAGGCACGTAGTAGAGTTTGGATTTCCACACAAATGACCAGGTGAACGGACTACCTTCCGGCAGTACATCTCTATAGGAATGTACAGAGGACCAACACAAAGGATCCTCTACCAAAACAAGAGTGACCTATCTTTGTAGATAGTACCGAATATATCATCTCTCGGTCGTTACCGACCTATCTGAGGGCCCTCATAGCGTACATCCATAATAATTTACATCCCGAACGTAATAGGGGAAAGAAATATATCTAGAAGGAAATGATCATATCCTAATTAGGAATGATCCACTTAGCCTTACCGCATCTAACCCTGTTTCGATCATTTCTGGGGTGTGAAGCCAAAAGCTGCATCATATACCATTCATATATCACATATCACATCATCCTTGAATGCCACATTGCCATTTCCGTTGACTACTAATTATCTTCCATAAAAATACAACCCTTGAGCTGGTATGTCTCAAGGAGGGTGTTAAGCTAAGAGAAGTTGTGTTCTCTGCCATCACATATGTATGTTTGAAAAAACTAATATACGTAATCTTAGAAAATGCACTATCAAACATCCAACCATACAAGTTGTCTAGGAACAGGAAAAACCGAAGGGACTTTCCTAGCACATCCTGTCTGAAAATCCCTAGGATTAGTAGTGAATAGTCCTTGCATTGGATATTTCATAACGAAGAGACTACTGCTACTATATGTATATTGGGATTTTAACCCCAAATGATCAACAAGCAGTCCTTCACTATGAAACTCCTAAATATCAATGCCATCAATAACCTGTACAATCATCGCAAATAAGTTGGTCCGAAGTTGTTTTCAGATAAATATGATCCCCGTCTCTTCGCACCAACAACGCAAAAGCGTTTCTTAATCTTACACAGAAACTAAGTCTCATAACCTTATCACGTCTCCAACTTTCAACTTGCTACCCTTCGGCCAAAAAGGAAGCTCGATAGATTGGAGTAATCACTCCACACTACACGAATAAACATTCTCAACACAAACGATAATCAAGCCAACAAAGATGGCTACGTACTAAGTGTATGACTAAATAGTTTCCATATCAGGTCGAGAAACTAAACTGGCCAAATTGGATAGTCGGTTAGTTAACTATCAAGGCAAACAAACAATATCCAGCACCACAAGCAATCATTAGGCCCTTTAATTAATCTTTTATTAATTAAATCACTTTCCAAATATTTACTTCAAATTATCTTTAAAAAGATATATTCTCAAAACCATTCAACTTTCTATAATATTTCCATATACTTATATCAACAGTATAAGCATATTCACAAATCTTTTTAGGAAAGCTTTATATTTTTCAACACACGCTTTGTTGGGTCAAAATGAATGTTGCGTAAAACATCGTTCCGACAAACCCAAAATCATTAGTATAGGGATTCGATAAATAAATAGATATATAAATCCCATATACTATACATAACATTTTTGTTTGGAAATCATTAGTATGAGGAATCCCATTAGATCCCTCCAACTTGTAACTGCAACAAATATACATATGAGAATGCGTACAATGTCTGCTTCGAGGCAGACGCGTGTACAGAAGGTCATCTACTTATACACGGGAACGTATAGGGTCTCATCCGCTAATATATGTGGAAATATATCCAAAAAAAACTAATATATATATATAATATCATATATCATCCAAATAAACATCAATCATCATAAATAAATTTATTCACCTATAGAAAAATATAAGCGAGCAAGAGAGAGTGAGTTTTCCTCACATTGCTTCCAATAGATGTTGCAGTGTTTTATTTCAAATAGAATTAAAAGTTAGCTTGATTTTACCCAAAATTTCTAGCAGCTCCAAATCCTTCCAAACCAGCTCTAAAATATAGTGTTTGTCAATACGAACCCAACGCTGCTTGTTTAGCCAAAAGGATCTCGTGTGACAAAGATATAGAATTTTAAAGATTTGAATATGAACAATAAAATTAATTTTTTTAAACCCTACAAATATCTGGAACGCACGTTTGCTTTATCAAATCCTACCCACGTTTTCTCCTTCTTCTTCCTACTTCGCGCATTTGAACGAAAACCAATACACACGCCCCCTTTTTGATTGTCGCACCTCCATACGACGAATAGACAAAAATCGGACAACGCCAAACGACAGCTCAACCTCCACTTCATCAATGCTTAAGTCCATGCTCGACTCGGCACTTCCTGTGCCTCATAAATCATGCATGAACGCGCACCATTCAAACCCAAAACGTTGTCGATCCTCTGCTCCAAATTCGATCCTGACCATTGGATTTATAGAGCTCATCGAGCTCTACAACATGGGAGTTGGAATTTTTGGAAATAATGTGTGGATTGGAAGAAAATTGAGGAAGAACGATCGAGCTTTCTTAGCCATTGAAATTAATGGTGGCGGTTGCGCCCTAATTAGCTAGGATTTGGCAAAAGGATGTCGTTATATAGATAACGTTTTAAAACACTATTCACATGAAATATTTCCGAACTCCAATCGAGGCATGCCACCTGGCGTTTATAATGTTTTACCTCTATTTCGAATACAATGGAATATATATTGAAGGCCAATTCTATCATATTTGAAATATAGGTTTTCAAATCGAATTATTTTAAATAAAAATTGCTTAAATAAATTTCTACGCGTTTCACCTACCCACGATCAAACCGTAGGTCCGATTGACACGAAATTTGATATCCTATAATAACTCACAATTACGGATCCAATGAAAGTAGTGTCGTCGAAATCTAGGGTAGTGTCAAAATGAACATTTTTACTCGATTAATTAAACTGATAAATTTCCAATTTCTATTTCACTTTTAAATCAATTTTAAAAGTTTATTGATATCATTCTAATTCAAATAGAATTTAAATCAACTTTATAAATCATTTTTATTCACATTAAATTGAAATCTCAATTATGTAAACAATTTCAAATATTAAATTAAACAATTTAATTATCCAGATAAATCATTATATTTGTAATATAAGTTATTCACTTGTGAATATTTAAAATCAGTTAAATTCTCAATTTCGAATGACTGAAATCCTAGGTCGTTACATTCTCCCATACTTAAAAGAATTTCATCCCTGAAATTACCAAGTAAGATGTAACAACCTGCTACTTCAAACCATTTGCATCCACATATGTCGGACTTGAATTGCTCAAAACAACAGATTGTTAATTTTATATTCGGCAAAAACTCAGCATATACAATAAATAAATCAATCACAAAATCACAGACACGGAGTATTACAACAATAAGCAGCAGAATAGAATAAATAGTAGTTCACCAAGCTACTATATGAACATCAGAATTTGAAATAAAATACAAGAGAATATCTCAAATACAATATAGTCTCGAATACAAACAGATGACAAGTCTGGACAAAACAACTGGATAGCAAAAAGCTGAATAGATGTAGATGGATCTCCAAGCGAAGCTCCAAACTCCAAAGGTGAGTCTCAAATGCTGTGACACTCAGTCTAACCCGAGCATAAAGCAAAACATGAAACACTCGAGTCAGGATTAACATTCTTATATTAATAAATTCAAATCAAGTGAAATGTCAACTCAAATACAAGTAACTTAAAGGATGTGTGGGATTTCCATTCTCTAAGGATCCGTGGAACTATCTACTATGTAGTAATATACGCTTTTATAATATGTCTATAGTAAAGTAAAAGTATTAAAATAGCGTTAAGGCGTTACCCATATCCCCTTTAACACATTTTATATATTCCCGTAGTCTATACATTGTCGTACGCTCCTCCGTAAATTGGAGGTTTACATAGAGGACACCGCATAGGTACGGTACAAAACAAACTCGTAGAAGGCGTGATAGGGCATGCAACAAGGCACTCGAGGCAATGCTAGGGTAGATATACCATTTACGGATCCAGACTGGTGGTAAAGCATAGCAGCTACTACCGTCCACCTTGTGACACACTCCCAAATCAAAGGTGCACCCAATTAAATCACAAAAGCAATAGAACTGTAACGACCCGCCTTTTTTATGCTTTAAATCGACACACGTGCCAATTCAAACCATACGAAAAGGTGGATTGTTATGGGGTAAATAAGAAAAATAGAGAAAGGAAAAAAACTAACCAGAATCTCACAACGGAAGGATAAAATATAATAATAAATATACAGTTCATAAAACTGTTTAAAAAACATTTGATTCTTCTTTATACAATAAATATCAGAGTTCACATACCCATAAATATCAATGCGGCGGAATTAAATAGTGTGGTGGAATAATATAGTAGATAGCAGTACTACAAACTTCGTCTTCGTCCTCCAGAACTAAAGTCTTCGATCCTGAAACGCTCGGACTGACCCGAGCGAATTGAAAAGACAAAACACTCGAGTCAGAACTAAAAGATCTTATGTAAGTTAAATTAACAGAAATAAATATGAGTGCAGTAACTCAAGAGATGTTCGGGATTTACATCTCCTAAGGATCCGTTAAACTATTTACTATGTAGTATATTGCGCTATTATAATAGTATCTAATTGTAAAATAAACTTACTTTTAAATAGCATTAAGGCTTTACATTTTCCACCTTAACACGTAACAGTCCCAGTAGTCCATCCAATATCATAGTCCCTCCTGATCGGGAAGCCACCAGAGGATACCACACGGGCTACGGGAGAAATCCAAACTCGTACAAGGCGCGATAGGTAGGTGACACGGCACAACTAGGAAATGCCAGGGTAGATATACCAATTACGCTTCCGGGCTGATGGTAACGCGTGGCCGCAACTACCGCCCACCTCGGACAATCTCCCCCCTAAAATCAAAATCAAAAGTGGCCACCGAATCAATCCAAAGTCAGAGTATAGTATCAAAGAGGAGTATCCAATAAAGGGCGCTAACCCCTTTGGCCCTTCGATTGCTCCTGTTTTAGCCACCTTATGCCAACTCACGGGAGTTGGGTCCACGTATTTACCTTACAGGAAATGCCGCCACCATCCAACTTCATTCTGAAATTCCACCACGTACACGGTTGTTAAAGTGGTTTTCAGAGTTGGCAGAGAGTATGACAACTTCCGATTTCGGTCTCTTTAACAACCAAACGTTATTATAACACCGCGGTCATTTAAAAATAATTTTACTTTTAAAACCAGAATATAATATCTATTTCAAAACCATATAAATACGATATCCTTTCCATTTCAAACAACCTCATTTGATATTATTTTTATAAAACCCAAATTAATATAATATCATTTTATTTCAAATATATTTCTTTTCCAAAATCATATTGCTTTAAAATTTATAATAGTTGGAAACCAAACATTTGAATTATAACTTTCAAACATAAAACTACGAAATTTGTAGCTTTGAAACCATAACTTTCAAAACTTAAATGGTTTGGATATTCAACGGTATATAAAATAAAACAGTTGAATTTAAAATTTCGATATAAATAATTTCCGCGACTTCACAATTTTTATTCATTTAAAATTTTAGGTCTAAACCCCATAAATTTAGATTCACTTTTAGTTTCAATAAAACACTTCGATCTCAATATATTCAAACTTTGAGTATTTACCAATTTCAAAACTAAGGTTGGAAATTCTATTCAGCAATTTATTGTCCTATTATTTAGTTTTGAAATATCCACAAAATCAATCCATAAAATAAAACTCAAATTTCTATCAATTAAATATTTCCTTCAACTTATTTATACTAGAAATATTCATTTAATTTAGCTTGGATAAAAGTCCAGTTATAAATATCATACCATTAAAATTTCCAAGTTTAATAAGTTCACACCAACTTGTGAAGTTTACTTTAAAATGAGCTCAATTCCGAATAATTTCAAATTTATTTTCCAATCTTAATTGATTTGAACCATTTAAAACTCTACATATACAATATCTTAAACCTGTACTAAATTATATGATATAAACCATCAAACTCCATTATTCAACTTATTTATTTTTGTTTAACAAATTTATATATGGCTTAAATTCAAAAATTTAACTATATATGTGTATATAAAATAAGATCTTTTATAAGATCAAAATTTAATATTTATTAAACCGTATCCTATCCAAACCATAGAAATCATTTCAAAAATAATTATATATATATATACATATATATATATATATATATATACCGCGCTGCCTGTATAAAATTTTCTATCCTATGGTCAAGTGATACAGATATTTATCATTTCAATCCGCAATTTAAAAATAAAAATGCGGCTGTATATCATTTCAAACCGCAATCCCGAATGAAATGAAAATGCATAATAACTTGCAGTTTATATAAAATAGAACACATCATCCATTCACCCAATAACAATCATCAACCAATTTTATTTCAATCATCATCAATTTAAACAAACATCAATAGAGCATATAAAATATAATAGGTATCAACGAACAGTTTATATTCAAAAATAAATAAATAAATAAATAACTGTTAACTAGCAGTTTATGTGCAAAATAAATAAATTTTAACTGTCAATTTATATGCAATAATAAAATTAATTAACAGTTAAATTAGATAAATGCGATTTAACAGAGATGATGAATAAAATATGCAAAACGGTCATAAATAAATTTCTACTCATAACTTAAATCAATTTAACAAACATAAGAAAACTTAGAAGTTGTGAGTGGGTTAAAACACTCACCTTTTGAATTTAAATTGAATTCAAATCCAATTTAAACCCAAAATTTGCACAGTATCCAAATCCGTCCAAACCAGCGTCAAAGTCTCCGTAATCCCAATACGAACCTAGCGAAGAAAACCACGCGAAAAACCGATTCCATATGTAAAAGTTACAGCATTTAAAACGAATGGAATTTGAAATTGAAAAAAAAACACAAATAAACGTGTACCAACCAAACGCGGCCACGTCACCGATCCTTGCTTCGTTCCTCTTTTCTCACGCGTACAAGACAAGCACAGTGAAACCTAATCACGAAATCTACAGCCGCATCCCCAAATCGCGCCACCTCTGGTGATGACCTGCCGCGCCGAGCCCCACCGCGATGACGACGCGACCTCTAGGAGAACGCCTCGGCCATTCGACCCGCCACGTCGCTGATTGCGACTCCAATATTTGCCGCAGCCGCCACCATACTCTTAACCCCAATCCAATTACGCAGCCCGATCCACCCATCAACCGTCCAAATGAACTACTCTGATGCATTCCCTTCGTCAAACTCTACGCCATGATAACCCTGATTTGACGATCTGACGAACTTGATCGTCGCGAGATGAACGGCCATGAATTATTCATCAATTTCTGGATAAACGGGG
This sequence comes from Allium cepa, assembly GCA_030765085.1. Classification (NCBI taxonomy): domain Eukaryota; kingdom Viridiplantae; phylum Streptophyta; class Magnoliopsida; order Asparagales; family Amaryllidaceae; genus Allium; species Allium cepa. Next base: position 133,613,325 of record CM060934.1, read on the forward strand.
TCTCAAATCAGAAAACAAATTTTACCAGAATATTACGCTTTTCAAGAGCTCCGTAATATAATTTTTTTTTGAAATTTTTAGAGGAGTTTGAATTTTCATTTTGTTTTTGAATTGTAATTGGATCTAAAAATATAGATCTTTGTCTGCCATTGAGGAAGAGGAGGAATAGAAATTCTGTACGTACAGACAAATGAGGAGTAGGGAGGCTAGGGTTTATAACTGGGTTTATATAGGTAGGTTAGAAATAGAGTAGATGGATCCGATAACCAAACGTGCTGAACGATAATTGGCCCAAAAAGCCCGTTTCGACTCTGGAACGAAATTGGGACAACCCATATATCAAAATAGATATTTAAAAACATTATGAACGCGATGGAAAAAGTTTCACATCCAAATTCCATCGTATGAAGAAGTATGCTGAAATCAATAATTTCAAATTGATTTCAATTAAATTGATTTCAAGGCATTACGCGTTCGTACGATCAAACTACAAGTCCGATCGCTACGAAACTTGGAACCCTATAATAATTCACTGTTACGGATCCGATGAAACTGGTTTCGTAGAAATCCGAGTCCGTGACCAAAATGGCTATTTTTATATTAATTAAATAAATTTAAAATAAATTAATTAAATCAAATTACGCGTTGAAAATTCTGAACTTGCAATCTTTATCACTTTATAATTTTCAAACATTTATAATGATTAAACAATTTTTAAAAGTCAATTTATTAAAGATTAATCAATAGAAATCTTCAATTCCATAAAATTCAAAAATTATAGATAAATTTCCATTAAATTGAATTACCCATAATTATTCCATTCATAATTTCAAATAGAAGGGTTTACCATTGGATTTAAAATTGTTACATAAATATTTCCCGTTTTCAACTTAATTTTTAAATTAACGTAATAATTACAAATTTGATTTCATTCGTTTGCAATAAATCCAACTATTATAAATTAAATAAATTAACTCACTATTAAAATTTAAATTCTATAATTCATAAATTTTATCATCTTGATTTACTTATTAATTCGTAATTCTTTAAACCAATTCCTATCTTAATTTAAAGTAGCTTAATTCACTCATTATAGAATTTATTTCAATTTCTTAAAATAACCCTTAATTATAAATTGAATCCAATTTATTTTAATAAGTTTCCAATTAAATGGATTAGATTCAATTTCAACCTTTAACTTACACTTAAGTTTAGGTCATAATTAATTTATAACGTGTTACTTTCATAGTTATTTACATACTTCTTGTATTAATTTCTCAATTAATCATAATTATTAAAGTAACGCTTATAATCAATAACGACATTGTAATTACTCACATTTAAATGATCGTTATTTCAAATAAATTTATTGACCAATTAATTAGGGAATTTATAATAGTTGTTATCCTACCTTTAAATTTACTTCCTAATAACATACTACCTACTCTCCTTTAATTGAAATTTGAATTCCAACCCTTATTCATCATACTAAATAAAATAAATAACATATAGATTGTTACCTATTTCCTTCACAAGCCTTTATAGGTTTATTACTTAACAATCACCGTTAAAATCCCTTGTATACACAAATTTTATATTTCGCAATCACATTCAACCAATTACGTATTACTTTCCAGCAAGTAATATGATTACTTAGAGAACGTTGACTTTTATTCAATTGCCATTTATTGAAATCCGCATCAATTAATTTATTAAATGCTTACATTTATTTCTCTATATCCAATTTGTTTCAACTTTATTTACATTAATACTATTCCCTTATTTTGATTATTACTTATCAACTTGTTCTAACCTTATTTCCTAAATTTCCGTTATTGTAAACCTTTATTTGTTCATTTAAATTAAATTTTAAATTCCCAATTCAATCAACCATTTCAACATGCAACTTATAATAACTGCTTACAAATATGAATGGAATTATCATTTATTCCAATATTTTCTAACTTTACATTAACATATTAAATAAATTCCCTTTAAATGTATTTATATCTAGGTATATTACTTACCCCATTTCATTTAATGAAATTTATTTAAATTGCTAGTAAATAGGTTTTAAGTCACCATTTATATATTTTAATTTAGCGTTCATTTCGATATTTGTTTATGAAGTTTTTATTTATACTAAATTTAATCACAAAACTCATTAATTTAACCAAATTAAATCCACAAAATTTATGGGTCGTTACACTCTCCCCCACTCAAAACTTTTCATCCCCGAAAAGGAAAAAAGAAGGGAGAAGGAAGAATTAAATAAACAATACATCTTATTTAAAATATTAACCTTATACACAATAATTTACAAAATTTATTACTTTAAATAAAATATACCCATTTTATAATCATTATATCTCTTTATACTTAAATAAATAAAGTTTGGAAAAACATTTTCAAAATAATTTCTAAGTCCAAAAATTTACGAAAAATTTCGGCAGAGTCTCCCTTGTACGGGGTGGCTCGGGAGAAAATATAATATCAAACTATAACAATTATGTTACATATATTATCCAAAATATTATTTCCCAACCTGGGAAAATATATAAAATAGCGCTATAAACCGTAATCCGAAACGTACCTATTTGTCGGACAATTTACGCTTAATTTATGGAACCAAAAGCAGTAGCAATTGCTTCCATACCCTGCATTTCACTTATAAAATCCAAAGGGTTAACAATTTATATAAAGTGAAATATTTAAGTGGTTTCAATCACTAACAACAAATCAATACAATAACCATCAATTTCAACAAACAGCATACACAACAAGTACAAAACAACCATTCAATCAAACAAACAAATAGTTGTTTGGGTTTAAAACTTTTAAATTGTACGGAATGAAGAATAAACTACTAGCGCATCATTTACTCAACAGTCTTAGATAAAACTAAATAGATTATTCATTCACCCAAATCCAAATTTTAAAGTATCTTACCCAAACAACAACAATTCCTACTAACAAATCAAATTAACTTATTATTAATTTTATTTCATACATTAGTTGTTCGATTTCCTTTCTTTTATTCATTCAGTGATTACTTAAATTTTTTCATTTATTACTTACAATATTCAATTTTTCCATTTTAATGTCATGTAAGTTTCTTCTTTTTATTTATTTATTTATTTTATTCCTGTTCAATCGCATTCTTAGTAGGTAAATTCATTAACCTAAGTTTATAGTCAAAATTTTCTTATTTTATTCAGAATTAACCTCAACCTATTCACTTAAGTTTATAATTTCTTACTTACAATACCTACTTTCCATTATATTTAATTAGTAGCGTTCAATTATACTTAAGTTTATACAACTACACATCAATTCTGATTTATTAAGGAACTCCATTAATTATTTTCATTACCTTTCATTTCACTACAATAATTGAAACAATTAATTAATGGAAATTTAAGAATTTAATACCGGGTTAAATTTCAATTTATTTTAAAATAATTGATAAATATATTCTTACAACTTATATATCTCTAATTATATTTAAAACAATTCAAAATTTATATATTTTTTTCAAAAATGAATCTGCAGTAAAACTACTACAGTGGCCTTATCCTTCGAAACTCGAAAATGAAAGTCGATGATGCGGCCGCCATCACCGAAATTATTTTCCAGCGATAGAGAGGAAAGTACAAAACTTATTTTCTCCAAAATCTTCTTTAAAACAATTCTTCCAAATTATATTAAATATTTATATCAGAAAATACTTATAAACAATATTATTATATTCCAAAATTTATTCGAAAAAAAATTTCAAAACCCCGGATCTTAAGTTCTAAATTTCCAAATTTCAATTTATTTTATTTTGAAATCTTATTTCTATTATTATTTATACACTTTATTACCTAACAACCAATCTATTGCAGCCAAATATAGATATCATTTGAAAAAAAAAATTATATATAGAAAATATAATAGGCAAAATTATTTCATTCACCTATGTAAAACAAATATTATGTCGGTCTGTCCTATTAAGTGTTTAGAAATCCCTATTGATGTCACAGCGTCGCATGCACCAACCAGGATTTATAAATACAAAACGGAACGGATTAAAACAATATTAAAACCTTTTTATAACACTAACAAATACACTCTCTCATATATACACTCAACGACTCTCATAGGGTATTACTACCCTATTAATAAAGAGTCAGACCCCACAAAGCTAAGGTTTATCGCTAAACCAAAGCTCTGATACCACGTTGTAACGACCCACCTTTTTATATGCTTTAAATCGACACACGTGCTAATTCAAACCATACGAAAGGGTGGATTGTTATGGGGAAAATAAGAAAAACAGAGAAGAGAAAAAAAACTAACCAGAATCTCACGGCGCAAGGATAAAATATAATAATAAATATACAGCTCACAAAACTGTTTACAAAACATTTGATTCTTCTTTATACAATAAATATCAGAGTTCACATATCCATAAATATCAATGCGGCGGAATTAAATAGTTTGGTGGAATAATATAGTAGTTAGCAGTACTACAAATCTTCGTCTTCGTCCTCCAGAACTAAAGTCTTCGATCCTGAAACGCTCGGACTGATCCGAGCGAATTGAAAAGACAAAACACTCGAGTCAGAACTAAAAGATCTTATGTAAGTTAAATGAATAGAAATAAATATGAGTGCAGTAACTCAAGAGATGCTCGGGATTTACATCTCCTAAGGATCCGTTAAACTATTTACTATGTAGTATATTGCTCTACAATAATAGTGTCTAATTGTAAAATAAACTTACTTTTAAATAGCATTAAGGCTTTACATTTTCCACCTTAACACGTAATAGTCCCAGTAGTCCATCCAATATCATAGTCCCTCCTGATCGGGAAGCCACCAGAGGATACCACACGGGCTACGGGAGAAATCCAAACTCGTACAAGGCGCGATAGGGTAGGTGACATGGCACAACTAGGCAATGCCAGGGTAGATATACCAATTATGCTTCCGGGCTGATGGTAACGCATGGTCGCAGCTACCGCCCACCTCGGACAATCTCCCCCCTAAAATCAAAATCAAAAGTGGTCACCGAATCAATCCAAAGTCAGAGTATAGTATCGAAGAGGAGTATCCGATAAAGGGCACTAACCCCTTGGCCCGTCGATCGCTCCTGTTTTAGCCACCTTATGCCAATTCACGGGAGTTGGGTCCACGTATTTACCTAACAGGAAACGCCGCCGCCATCCTACTTCATTCTGCAATTCCACCGCGTACACGGTTGTTAAAGTGGTTTTCGGAGTTGGCAGAGAGTATGACAACTTCCGATCCCGGTCTCTTTAACAACCAAACGTTATTATAACACCGCGATCATTTAAAAATAATTTCACTTTCAAAACCAGAATATAATATCTATTTCAAAACCATATAAATACGATATCCTTTCCGTTTCAAACAACCTCATTTGATATTATATTTATAAAACCCAAATTAATATAATATCATTTTATTTCAAATATATTTCTTTTCCAAAATCATATTGCTTTAAAATTTATAATAGTTTGAAACCAAACATTTGAATTATAACTTTCAAACAATAAACTATGAAATTTGTAGCTTTATAACCATAACTTTCAAAACTTAAATGGTTTGGATATTCAACGGTATATAAAATAAAACAGTTGAATTTAAAATTTCTTTATAAATAATTTCCGCGACTTCAAAAATTTTATTCATTTAAAATTTTAGGTCTAAACCCCATAAATTTAGATTCACTTTTAGTTTCAATAAAACACTTCGATTTCGATATATTCAAACTTTGAGTATTTACCAATTTCAAAACTAAGGTTGGAAATTCAATTCAGCAATTTATTGTCCTATTATTTAGTTTTGAAATATCCACAAAATCAATCCATAAAATAAGACTCAAATTTCTATCAATTAAATATTTCCTTCAATTTATTTATACTAGAAATATTCATTTCATTTATCTTGAATAAAAGTCCAGTTATAAATATCATACCATTAAAATTTCCAAGTTTAATAAGTTTACACCAACTTGTGGAATTTACTTTAAAATGAGCTCAATTTCGAATAATTTCAAATTTATTTTCCAATCTTAATTGATTTGAACCATTTAAAACTCTATATATACTATATCTTAAACCTATACTAAATCATATGATATAAACCATCAAACTCCATTATTCAACTTATTTATTTTTGTTTAACAAATTTATATATATATTAAATTCAAAATTTTAACTATATATGTATATATAAAATAAGATCTTATATGATCAAAATTTAATATTTATTAAACCGTATCCTATCCAAACCATAGAAATCATTTCAAAAATAATTTTTTATATATATATATATATATATATATATATATATATATATATATATATATATATATATACCGCGGTGCCTGTATAAAATTTTCTATCCTATGGTCAAGTGATACGGATATTTATCATTTCAATCCGCAATTTAAAAATAAAAATGTGGTTGTATATCATTTCAAACCGCAATCCCGAATGAAATGAAAATGCATAATAACTTGTAGTTTATATAAAATAGATCACATCCTCCATTCACCCAATATCAATCATCAACCAATTTTATTTCAATCATCATCCATTTAAACAAACATCAATAGAGCATATAAAATATAACAGGTATCAACGAACAGTTTATATTCAAAAATAAATAAATAAATAAATAAATAAATAATTGTTAACTAGTAGTTTATATGCAAAATAAATAAATTTTAACTGTCAATTTATATGCAATAATAAAATTAATTAACAGTTAAATTAGATAAATGTGATTTAACTAGGATGATGAATAAAATATGCAAAACAGTCATAAATAAATTTCTACTCATATCTTAAATCAATTTAACAAACATAAGAAAACCTAGAAGTTGTGAGTGGGTTAAAACACTCACCTTTTGAATTCAAATTGAATTCAAATCCAATTTAAACCCAAAATTTGCACAGTCTCCAAATCTGTCCAAACCAGCGTTAAAGTCTCCGGAATCCCAATACGAACCTAGCGGAGAAAACCACGTGAAAAACCGATTCCATATGTAAAAGTTACAGCGTTTAAAACGAATGGAATTTGAAATTGAAAAAAAACACAAATAAACATCTACCAACCAAACGCGGCCACGTCACTGATCCTTGCTTCGTTCCTCTTTTCTCACGCGTACAGGACAAGCACAGTGAAACCCAATCACGAAATCTGCAGCCGCATCCACAAATCGCGCCACCTCTGGTGATGACCTGCCGCGCCGAGCCCCACCGTGACAACGACGCGACCTCCTGAACGCCTCGGCCATTCGACCTGCCATGTCGCTAATTGCGACTCCAATATTTGCCGCAGCCGCCACCATACTCTTAACCCCAATCCAATTACGCAGACCGATCCACCCATCAACCGTCCAAACGAACTACTCCGATGCATTCCCTTCGTCAAACTCTACGCATGATAACCCTGATTTGACGATCTGACGAACTTGATCGTCGCGAGATGAATGGCCATGAATTATTCATCAATTTCTGGATAAACAGGGTCTCAAATCAGAAAACAAATTTTACCAGAATATTATGCTTTTCAAGAGCTCCGTAATATAATTTTTTTTAAATTTTTAGAGGAGTTTGAATTTTCATTTTGTTTTTGAATTGTAATTGGATCTAGAAATATAGATCTTTGTCTGTCATTGAGGAAGAGGAGGAATAGAAATTCTGTACGTACAGACAATGAGGAGTAAGGAGGCTAGGGTTTATTACTGGGTTTATATAGGTAGGTTAGAAATAGAGTAGATGGATCCGATAAACAAACGTGTTGAACGATAATTGGCCCAAAAAGCCCGTTTCGACTCCGGAACGAAATTGGGTCAACTCATATATCAAAATAGATATTTAAAAATATTCTGAATGCGATGGAAAAAGTTTCACGTCCAAATTCCATCGTATGAAGAAGTTATGCTGAAATCAATAATTTCAAATTGATTTCAAGGCGTTTCGCGTTCGTACGATCAAACGACAAGTCTGATCGCTATGAAACTTGAAACCCCACAATAATTCTCCGTTACGGATCCGATGAAACTGGTTTCGTCGAAATCCGAGTCCGTAACCAAAATGGCTATTTTTATATTAATTAAATAAATTTAAAATAAATTAATTAAATCAAATTCCACGTTGAAAATTCTGAACTTTGCAATCTTTATCACTTTATAATTTCCAAACATTTATAATGATTAAACAATTTTTAAAAGTCAATTTATTAAAGAGTAATCAATAGAAATCTTCAATTCCGTAAAATTCAAAAATTATAGATAAATTTCCAAAATTTCCATTAAATTGAATTACCCATAATTATTCCATTCATAATTTCAAATAGAAGGGTTTACCATTGGATTTAAAATTATCACATAAATATTTCCCGTTTTCAACTTAATTTTTAGATTAACGTAATAATTACAAATTTGATTTCATTCATTTGCAATAAATCCAACTATCATAAATTAAATAAATTAACTCATTATTAAAATTTAAATTCTATAATTCATAAATTTTATCATCTTGATTTACTTATTAATTTATAATTCTTTAAACCAATTCCCATCTCAATTTAAAGTAGCTTAATTCACTCATTATAGAATTTATTTCAATTTCTTAAAATAACCCCTTAATTATAAATTAAATTCAATTTATTTTAATAAGTTTCCAATTAAATGGATTAGACTCAATTTCAACCTTTAACTTACACTTAAGTTTAGGTCATAATTAATTTATAACGTGTTACTTTCATAGTTATTTACATACTTCTCGTATTAATTTCTCAATTAATCATAATTATTAAAGTAACGCTTATAATCAATAACGACATTGTAATTACTCACATTTAAATGATCGTTATTTCAAATAAATTTATTGACCAATTAATTAGGGAATTTATAATAGTTGTTATCCTACCTTTAAATTTACTTCCTAATAACGTACTACCTACTCTCCTTTAATTGAAATTTGAATTCCAACCCTTATTCATCATACTAAATAAAATGAATAACATATAGATTGTTACCTATTTCCTTTACATGCCTTTATAGTTTTATTACTTAAAAATCACCGTTAAAATCCCGTGTATACACAAATTTTATATTTCGCAATCACATTCAATCAATTACGTATTACTTTCCAGCAAGTAATATGATTACTTAGAGAACGTTGACTTTTATTTAATTACCATTTATTGAAATCCACATTAATTAATTTATTAAATGCTTACATTTATTTCTCTATATCTAATTTGTTTCAACTTTATTTACATTAATACTATTCCCTTATTTTGATTATTACTTATCAACTTGTTCTAACCTTATTTCCTAAATTTCTGTTATTGTAAACCTTTATCTGTTCATTTAAATTAAATTTTAAATTCCCAATTCAATCAACCATTTCAACATGCAACTTATAATAACTGCTTACAAGTATGAATGGAATTATCATTTATTCCAATATTTTCTAAATTTACATTAACATATTAAATAAATTCCCTTTAAATGAATTTATATCCAGGTATATTACTTACCCCATTTCATTTATTGAAATTTATTCAAATTGCTAGTAAATAGGTTTTAAGTCACCATTTATATATTTTAGTTTAGCGTTCATTTCAATATTTGTTTATAAAGTTTTTATTTATACTAAATTTAATTACAAAACTCATTAATTTAACCAAATTAAATCCATGAAATTTGCGGGTCGTTACAAGAATGGTATCGAAGAAATGTGTCCGATAGGAGGAATGACCTCACTTGGCCCGCCGTAGCTTCTGTTTTAGCCGCATCAAGCTGACTCACGGGAGTCAGGGCTATGTAAATACCATATAGAATCGTCATCAAACCATCCTACTTCATTATGGAATCTCCACCACGTACACAGTTGTTAAAGTGGTTTTCGGTATTGGCAGAGAGTATGACAATATCTGATCCCGATCTCATTAACAACCAAATGCTTATTTCACACTGTGGTCATTTTATTTCAAATAGTCCATACTTCATATCAAAATATCATATTCATTTCAAAACCATATCAATTCGATATAATTATTCACTTTAAATAATATTCATTTTCAGAATGTAACACTTACAAAATTTTATAACACTTTCGAAATCATACCATTTTCGAAATCATAACACTTGGCTTAAACAGTCTAGATGTTGAAAATAGTATATATAATGAAATAATTATAAATTGAAATAGTTTATATATTAAAAATAGTTTATATAATAAAAATAGTTTCCTCTAATTTTGCAAGTCAATTCAAATCATCTTAAATTCTAAAATTCAATTTAAATCAATTCCAATTTAACCATCTCAATTTAAAGTTCAGAAATTCAAGATTAAATATTCAAACATTTACAATATAAATTTCATTTATACTTCAACATTTTAACTTTAATTTTTATTCAAATTGAAAAATATTAATTAACCAGTTTAGTAACAATTAAATAAAATCTCAATTTATAAATTTAAATCTATATCAAATATTAAATCTAAATTTTCTTTAAAATTGAGAATATTCATTTTATCACTTTTTATCAAATCAAGTTATAAATCATATTTTTCAAAATCTCAAAATCAATGTGTAACAACCCGCATATTTATCGATGTTATATTTAAATATTTTATTTAAATATACTATCGTTAGTCGGATTTTAGTCCGAAAAGCTACTTTTTGCATACGGTCGAATTAGGACTCGAGACCACCCCCATTGAGTTTAAAATGTTGTTTGCGACCTTTTTGAGTATAAGCCCTAGTTTTCTTTTGCAAATCAAATTCCTAGCTCCAAATTCAAGAGAACCCATTGGTAAGCATTCTCTTCTTCTTCTCCAACTTATTCTCTTACCAATTTCAGAAATTCCTAAACCTAATTTTAGGAATGTTCTTGTTTTGAGCATAGATTCAAGCTCATTTGGATTGTGTTGAAGAGAGGTTGATTCTCCATTTGCTTTCAAGCTTCTTCTTGTTTGATTTTGTAAAAAGGTGAGATTTTTATCTCACATCTTTGTCTATAATTATCTTCGATTGTTAGGTATGAATTCCTAACGTTTATTCGTGTGCAATCGATTTTGGTTTGGATCGATTTCGTGTATATTCCAATTTTTGGTGTTTTGGTCCAATTTATGAAAATCCTATTATGGATATTTGGACATTGAAATTTGAGGCGTATCGAAGAGCCGTTTAGGCTGGGTTGTCGTTCGACGTAATTCCTTAGTCATCGCCATTTGCTCGTTCGATCGATTTCGATATTTGTTTGGCCATTTTGGCCTAGGTTCAGGGAATGCCCTGAACCCTTCATTCAGACGTCTGAAACGTGATATTCAGACGTCTGAATATTGTTCTGGGAAGTTTTCTATTCCCAGATTCAGACGTCTGAATATATGGTTTCAGACGTCTGAATTAGTTCAATTGGAACCAGAAAGGAAATAGGCTAAAATATGCCTATTTCAGACGTCTGAAACACTTGGTTCAGACGTCTGAATTGTGTTCTGGAAATTTTTATATTTCCAGATTCAAACGTCTGAACCACTTGTTTCAGACGTCTGAATCAGCAATATTTTGCCTGCTTGCCTTTTCGCTTGAGAATTCCAATTTAAATCGACTCGTGATGATCCTATTTGTTGTTATCATTTATTATGCCTTTGATGACTCCTATTTAGGGATTTTTGAATATCCATTTCGATGGATTCTTTATCGGTTTCTTTGGATTTTTATTCGCGTCTTCGAATGTGAATTTTAGTGATTGATTGTTCCAACAATCTTCTTTGTGATTTGTCACTTTAAAAATATAAAGGTTTTCTATACTAGTAGTAAATAACAAAATTCTTTCATCAAAACGATTTCAACACTATTTTATTACAAAGCTCGTTTCTTAAAACATTTTCCAATCTATTAGTATATACAAGCCTTTACCTCACTCGTATGAGAAATCTAATTAAACGACTTAGTAAAACAAGTGGTATGAAACGCTTGCGTTTACTTCGTCGGTTAATTCTTAGACTTGTTCGATTGAACCTCTTGTGACAATTTCCTAGTGGAGATTTACAGTTTGTTCGTAAATATTTAAGTTAAGCAAGTGGTTATGGGACATGAAGCTAAACTCATATATTTACTAGCTTAGTGTAGTTGACACTTCTCGTTGATCATGACGATCATCTTTGTGATTTAGACTAGCAATGTGCGATGTCTCTTTGTCTACTAGAGAGACTAAACCCCGTTTTGTGGAGTTTCGACTCAATTTGGTGGGGTAGCAACCCATGGTCTTCGGGCCGTTTGTGGAGCTTCGGCTCAATTTGTGATGGTTAGCAACCATGGAATTAGCGTTCCGTTTGTGATACACGTGTTGGTGGGCTTTATGCTCCCGTTTGTGATAGGCCTTCCCCCCCTTTTGTGATTTCTGGATTTCTTGAGATGATTTCTAGAATTTGTGCTTCACCTATTTTCGTGATTTCTATTGATAAGCCTTATCGATATTTGTGCATTGGTGAATTTGTGCGTCATCGACTTTTGTGATTTCTGGATTTCGTGTATTGAATTCTGGAATTTGTGTGTCATTGCCTTTTGTGATTGACATTGATATTATCGTCAATATTTATGGTTGGGTGAACGAAATAAGGAGTATGACATTTCTTTGATTCTGGTGTAGATTTGGTGATATTGATTAATCTCTCGTTGATTTTCAATTACTTATATATCACAGCTTGGCATTGTGACTATTATGTGTTTAGTCATATCTCTTATTCTATATCGTTTCATCTGATATTTATAGTTAGACTGATCCGTTTATTATTTTCTTATTAAATAATACTCGGGTCAGACCGAGATGTTACAGGTGCTTCTGCTTGACTTTACATCCAGGATTACCTCCTTGACTTTTGGTTAACTACTTAGATTAGTAGTTTTTGTTGTATACATTTGAGATATAGACTCCATAATGTATACTTATTCTTTTATGTAGTTCATGTAACTATCCTTTTGTGATATTGTGGATCTTTCTGACCACTACTCTGATGTACACTTTTATGTGTAATATTCATATCTTATTCCACCTTTGTGATATGAATTGTCTGTGACTGATTTATGTTATGTTTATTTCTATATTTGTTTCCGAAGATATTATAGCCACTGTGTAGTAGCTTTGAGTTTGTGTCGGCATGTCGGGTTTCCACTTGAAAAGATTTGCATGTTATACTATCCGACATATCGATGCTCGCACAAAGCAATTACACGGATGGTCGCTCCTCAACAGCCTTATTCTCCGTGCTAGTTGACAGCATTCACCGTAATGTTCTTGCCTAGCGTGGGTATTGAGGTGGGGCGTCACAGCTTGGTATCAGAGGCAAACTTCGGAACAATATGGAATATTATAACAAGGATCATCGTCCTAAGTCCATCTTAGGAGTCGTGCTTTAGGATTTAATTCGAGTCACCGTACCGATTCATCCTATTTTCCTTATGATTCCTTGTTTATCTATCAAGATTGCTTGATATTCAATTTGGTGAATAACCTTTTTCTTCTTCTTCTTTCTTTCTAAAGGAAGAGAAATGTCTAGACCAGGCCGCTCCAGAGCTGTACCATCTAGTACCTACCCCAGGATGGAGTTTTTATGACTGCTCAACAGCTTCTTGATTTGGTAACTAATGCTCAAGCAGCTGGAGCTAACCCGGAACCTACTCACCCAAAGTCGGGATTTGCACGCTTGTGCAGCGATTACACTAATTTGGGTGGGGAGCCATTCAAAGGTTCCGAAACTATTATTGAAGTCCAAGCTTGGCTTAGAACATGCGATCGTATCTTTTCGCGCATGAATCTTATCGATCTTCACCGAGTTCAGGTGGCCTCTAGTATGCTCCGAGAAAGAGCATTGGACTGGTACGAGCTTCTTATTTTTGAGATTAATGAAGCGGGTCTCACCTGGGAGCAATTCCGAGAACGCTTCGAGTTGAAATTTGTACCAGAAGCAGAGAAAGTGACATTGGCTCGACGATTTATAGACCTTGTTCAAGGTGAGTCCTCCGTGACTGATTACGTCGCCTCCTTCGAGTCACTTTCCAAATATGGGGTTGAATACATCAACACCCCTTTAAAGAAGAACCAGAGGTTCATCTATGGCTTAAACAAAAATCTCAAGAAGCCATTACTTCTAAAATTAGAAGTTTCTTTCGACCAACTCATTGATATCGCTCTTCGTCTTGAAGAGGCGGATAGGGAGAATGATGTTGAAGTGGTGGGTTCCAAACCAAACTTCAACAACAAGAAGAGACCGAACAAATTCAAAGGCCCTTATCCCAATAAGAAAGGGAAGCAAGCAACCTCTGTGGCAAAGACTTCTTCCTTTGGTCGTGGGGAATGCAATAATTGTGGTTCGAAGGACCATTACGCGAACAAGTGTCCAAAGTCTCTCTCTTGTCGCTACTGCAAAAGTCCCGGTCATGTTATATCCTCATGCCCCAAGCTTCAGGGCTGGAAAGAGGGAAATCTTAATGTTGCTCAAGCCCCTGGCAACACATCTCGTGGCCACGGTATTTCTCATTCTATTCTGGATGGAATTATTTTATTTCGTGATCATCCTATTCGAGTTCTTTTTGATACGGGTGCGTCCCATCTTTTATATCAAAAGAACTTGTTGATACCTTTTCTTTGGATGTTTTGTGTTTAATGACTTCTTTGAGAATTGCGAATCCGGTTGGTGGATCCGCAACAATCAGTTTATTATGTAAAGATGTCGAGATTATTTTGTGTGATTTTTCTTTCCGAGCCGATTTGCATGTCATGCGTTATTTAGGCTTTGGAATGATTTTGGGAATGGATTGGCTTAACCGTTATGAAGCTCATATCCTATGTCCTGAGCGGACTATTCATCTTCGACATCCTCAATCTGTTAAGCAGATTTCTATTAATCTTAAAGATTCAGATTCCAGCTTGGTCGCGTCTTTATATTCTTTAAATCCTCGTGATGATGATGATGATGATGAGGGTGATATTATTTCTCTTGTTCACGTCGTTTGTGAATTTTCCGACATATTCGAGCCCGTTTTAGGATTACCACCTAAGCGAGCAATTGAGTTCAGAATTAATCTCATTCCTGGAGCTCAACCTATCACTCGTCCTCCTTATCGTATGTCCAATAAAGAAAACGAGGAGATGCGTAAACAATTATCCGAATTGGAGATGAAGCAATTTATTCGCTCTAGTTCCTCGCCTTGGGGAGCTTCAGCTATTTTTGTGAAGAAATCTGATGGAACACTTAGGCTTTGCGTTGACTACCGCAAGCATAATGATCTTACTATCAAAAATAAATATCCTTTACCTCGGATTGATGATTTGTTTGACCAAGTTAGTGGTGCTAGAGTCTTTTCACAATTAGACTTGGCTACTGGATTTCATCAGCTTCGTATTGCAGAGGATGGTATCCCTTTGACATCGTTCCGTACTCGTTACGGATCTTATGAATGGATTGTTATGCCATTTGGTCTAACGAATGCTCCGGCTTATTTCATTGACCTTATGAATAGAGTTTTCAAAGACTTCCTCGACCGGTTTGTTCTTATCTTTATTGATGATATTCTTGTGTATTCTAAAACCGAGGAGGAGCATGAAAAGCATCTTCGGATTGTGTTGGAAACTCTTAGGAGTAATCAATTAAAGGCAAAATTTTCTAAATGCCACTTTTGGCAATCTCGTGTGAAGTTTCTCGGTCATTGTATTTCCGAACCCGGAATTTCCGTGGATCCTTCAAAGATTGAAGCGATTCAAGATTGGAAGAGACCAGAGAGTGTGACAGAGATTCGTAGTTTTCTCGGATTGGCGGGCTATTACCGTCGTTTTATCAAAGACTTTTCTAAGATTGCCGTGCCTCTCACTAGCTTAACGAAGAAAGGTGTTAAATACATTTGGTCGGACAAATGTGAAGCTTCTTTTCAGAAATTAAAAGAACTTCTATTTGATGCTCCTATTGTTGTTATTCCCGAGGGGAATCAAGATTTCGTTGTTTATACCGATGCTAGTCGCGTTGGTTTGGGTGTCGTTCTCATGCAAAGAGAGCGTGTTATTGCTTATGCTTCTAGGCAATTGAAGCCTGCTGAGACTAGATATGCCACTCATGATTTAGAGCTCGCGGCTATTGTTTTCGCCCTTCGTATTTGGCGTCATTATCTTTTAGGAGAGAAATTTGTTCTTTATAACGATCATAAGTCCTTGAAGTATTTATTCTCTCAAAAGGAACTTAATTTGCGTCAACAGCGTTGGCTCGAATTTCTTGCACCATATGATCTTGATATCCTTTATACTCCCGGAAAGGGAAATCGTGTTGCCGATGCACTTAGTCGCAAGCAACAAGCGGTTGTTTCTATGATGATATCCGAATGGCACGATCTCGAGATTTTATCCACTTGTGAAATTCGAGACCGTGTTACCGATTTATGTTCATCTCTTGTTTTATGTAGCCTTGAGGCTCATCCTTCTCTTTTAGACCGCATCCTTGAAGCTCAAAGGCTAGATCCCGAAATGGCTCTTCTTGGCCAAAATATTAGGGATAAAATTGATATTGAAGGACTGAAAGACTTTGACATCGATTCTCGTGGCGGCATTCGTAGATTTGGTAGACTTATCGTGCCAAATAATTGTGAACTTCGAAAAGATATTTTAGAAGATTCTCATCGTTCCAAATTCACCATTCATCCCGGAAGTAGTAAAATGTACGCGGATATGAAGCGACTTTATTATTGGGAGGGAATGAAACTTGACATCGCTAACTTCGTTAAGTGTTGCATGACTTGCCAACTCGTTAAGGCCGAACATCAAAGGCCCGGTGGGTTATTGCAACCTTTAGAAATTCCAGTTTGGAAGTGGGACCAGATTTCCATGGATTTTATAGATGGCCTTCCCCATTCTCGTTCGGGTCATGATAGCTTATGGGTGATCGTTGATAGACTTACTAAATCTGCCCATTTTATTCCCGTTCGGTCTAACCGAACCGTTCCTCTTTTGGCCAAGCTCTTTATCAAAGAGATTGTTAAATTGCATGGAGTTCCTACTTCTATTGTTAGTGATCGTGATCCATTGTTTACTAGTAGATTTTGGAAGAGTCTTCAAAAAGCTTTGGGAACGAAGCTTAATTTTAGCACCGCTTATCATCCTCAGTTCGATGGACAAACCGAGCGTGTGAATCAAACTCTTGAAGATCTTCTTCGTGCTTGTGTTCTTGATTTTGGTGGAAGTTGGGAAGATCATATTTCACTTGTTGAATTTTCCTATAATAATAGCTTCCAATCTAGTATTGGTATGGCAACTTTTGAGGCACTCTACGGAAGGCCATGCCGATCTCCTTCTTGTTGGCTTGAGACCGGTGAGAGACTGGTTTTAGGTCCAGACTTTATTCGTGATTTCATAGAAAAGATAGATCTTATTCGTCATAAGATGAAAGAAGCCCAGAGTAGACAAAAATCCTATGCCGATAACCGGAGAAGGAAGTTAGAATTTTCTGTGGGAGATCTTGTGTTCATTCGTGTTTCACCTATGAAGGATGTTGTATGTTTCAGTCGATCGGGAAAATTGGAGCCTCGATATATTGGGCCATTTCCTATCACTGAACGTATTGGTTCCATGGCTTATCGCCTTTTATTGCCGGCTCAATTTTCTGCTATTCATGACGTGTTTCATGTTTCTCAATTACGGAAATGCCTTCGAGATTCCGATTCTATTCTTGAGCCCGGTGTTGTGAAAGAGATTGAAGTTTCGCCTAATTTAACTTATGAGAAGCATCCTATTCAAATTGTTGCTTCGTAGGTCAAACGACTTCGAAATAAAGATGTTCCGCTTGTTAAAGTTCAATGGTCTTCAAATCCTAAGGACGGTTCTTGGGAATCTAGAGAGTACATCGAGCGAACACATCCGGACTTACTTTCTCGTGCTCTCTGAGTTGAACTTCTTATTTCAAATTTCTTTTGTGTTGAATATGCTTTATGATTGTTACTTTATGTTCTCTTCTTAAAATATTGCGAGGACGCAATTTCTTTAAGGAGGGGAGTCTGTAACAACCCGCATATTTATCGATTTTATATTTAAATATTTTATTTAAATATTCTATCATTAGTCGGATTTTAGTCCGAAAAACTACTTTTTGCATACGGTCGAATTAGGACTCGAGACCACCCCCATTGAGTTTAAAATGCCGTTTGCGACCTTTTTGAGTATAAGCTTCGATATGTTTGGAGTAAGTTGATTTTTGCTACTTTTTACTTAGGGCTTTGGTTTGGACTGCACCCTTATTAGCTCAGCCCAACCCCCCTTCTCTTCATAACTTCTCCTCTTTGCTTAAACATTCAAGCTTTCATAACAATGGAGAGTGGAAGAGGAAATTAAAACTCCAATCCCTAGTTTTCTTTTGCAAATCAAATTCCTAGCTCCAAATTCAAGAAAACCCATTGGTAAGCATTCTCTTCTTCTTCTCCAACTTATTCTCTTACCAATTTCAGAAATTCCTAAACCTAATTTTGGGAATGTTCTTGTTTTGAGCATAGATTCAAGCTCATTTGGGTTGTGTTGAAGAGAGGTTGATTCTCCATTTTCTTTCAAGCTTCTTCTTGTTTGATTTTGTAAAAAGGTGAGATTTTTATGTCACATCTTTGTCTATAATTATCTTCGATTGTTAGGTATGAATTCCTAACGTTTATTCGTGTGCAATCGATTTTGGTTTGGATCGATTTCGTGTATATTCCAATTTTTGGTGTTTTGGTCCAATTTATGAAAATCCTATTATGGATATTTGGACATTGAAATTTAAGGCGTATTGAAGAGCCGTTTAGGCTGGGTTGTCGTTCTACGTAATTCCTTAGTCATCGCCATTTGCTCGTTCGATCGATTTCGATATTTGTTTGGCCATTTTGGCCTAGGTTCAGGGAATGCCCTGAACCCTTCATTCAGACGTCTGAAACGTGATATTTAGACGTCTGAATATTGTTCTGGGAAGTTTTCTATTCCCAGATTCATACGTCTGAATATATGGTTTCAGACGTCTGAATTGGTTCAATTGGAACCAGAAAGGAAATAGGCTAAAATATGCCTATTTCAGACGTCTGAAACACTTGGTTCAGACGTCTGAATTGTGTTCTGGAAATTTTTATATTTCCAGATTCAGACGTCTGAACCACTTGTTTCAGACGTCTGAATCAGCAGTGTTTTGCCTGCTTGCCTTTTCGCTTGAGAATTCCAATTTAAATCGACTCGTGATGATCCTATTTGTTGCTATCATTTATTATGCCTTTGATGACTCCTATTTAGGGATTTTTGAATATTCATTTCGATGGATTCTTTTTCGGTTTCTTTGGATTTTTGTTCACGTCTTCGAATGTGAATTTTAGTGATTGATTGTTCCAACAATCTTCATTGTGATTTGTCACTTTAAAAATATAAAGGTTTTCTATACTAGTAGTAAATAACAAAATTCATTCATCAAAACGATTTCAACACTATTTTATTACAAAGCTCGTTTCTTAAAACGTTTTCCAATCTATTAGTATATACAAGCCTTTACCTCACTCGTATGAGAAATCTAATTAAACGACTTAGTAAAACAAGTGGTATGAAACGCTTGCGTTTACTTCGTCGGTTAATTCTTGGACTTGTTTGATTGAACCTCTTGTGACAATTTCCTAGTGGAGATTTACAGTTTGTTCGTAAATATTTAAGTTAAGCAAGTGGTTATGGGACATGAAGCTAAACTCATATATTTACTAGCTTAGTGTAGTTGACACTTCTCGTTGATCATGATGATCATCTTTGTGATTTAGACTAGCAATGTGCGATGTCTCTTTGTCTACGAGGGAGACTAAACCCCGTTTTGTGGAGTTTCGAATCAATTTGGTAGGGTAGCAACCCATGGTCTTCGGGCCATTTGTGGAGCTTCGGCTCAATTTGTGATGGTTAGCAACCATGGAATTAGCGTTCCGTTTGTGATACATGTGTTGGTGAGCTTTATGCTCCCGTTTGTGATAGGCCTTCCCCTTTTTTGTGATTTCTGGATTTCTTGAGATGATTTCTACAATTTGTGCTTCACCAATTTTCGTGATTTCTATTGATAAGCCTTATCGATATTTGTGCATTGGTGAATTTGTGCGTCATTGACTTTTGTGATTTCTGGATTTCGTGTATTGAATTCTGGAATTTGTGTGTCATTGACTTTTGTGATTGACATTGATATTATCGTCAATATTTATGGTTGGGTGAACGAAATAAGGAGTATGACATTTCTTTGATTCTGGTGTAGATTTGGTGATATTGATTAATCTCTCGTTGATTTTCAATTACTTATATATATCACAGCTTGGCATTGTGACTATTATGTGTTTAGTCATATCTCTTATTCTATATCGTTTCATCTGATATTTATAGTTAGACTGATCCGTTTATTATTTTCTTATTAAATAATACTCGGGTCAGACCGAGATGTTACAGGTGCTTCTGCTTGACTTTACATCCAGGATTACCTCCTTGACTTTTGGTTAACTACTTAGACTAGTAGTTTTTTTCTTATACATTTGAGATATAGACTCCATAATGTATACTTATTCTTTTGTGTAGTTCATGTAACTATCCTTTTGTGATATTGTGGATCTTTCTGACCACTACTCTGATGTACACTTTTATGTGTAATATTCATATCTTATTCCGCCTTTGTGATATGAATTGTCTGTGACTGATTTATGTTATGTTTATATCTATATTTGTTTCCGAAGATATTATAGCCACTTTGTAGTAGCTTTGAGTTTGTGTCGGCATGTCGGGTTTCCACTTGAAAAGATTTGCATGTTATACTATCCGACATATCGATGCTCGCACAAAGCAATTACACGGATGGTCGCTCCTCAACAGCCTTATTCTCCGTGCTAGTTGACAGCATTCACCGCAATGTTCTTGGCTAGCGTGGGTATTGAGGTGGGGCGTCACACAATGAGTTCAAATAAATTCTTATTTAAATTCAATTATTAACCAATTAAATTTCAAGTCAATTTTACTTTATTTTCCCAACCTTTATTTATTAAAGTTATAAAAATCTATTTTTAAAATATTAATATAATTTAAATAAATGCTTAACATATTATAAACTAGTTAAGTTAAATTTATTATATTAAATCTTATTATATATATATATATTTTAAGAAAACAAAATTATAAGGAAAATCTGAAAATTTTAATTTCACAACTAATATATAAATTTAAAATTTTTAAAACATATAATTTTGAAAAATCTACAATTTAGACATATATAAAAATAATATTTATATATATTATATTTTAAAAATTAATATTTATTAAAAACCATATATTTCCTTTCAAAACTTTGGAAATCATTCTCAAAATATAGACCAATGGTGTCCGTATATAATTTTCTATCCTATGGTCAAGTGATACGGATATTTATCATTTCAGTTCGTAATTTAAATATTTACGGGTATATATCATTTCAACCCGCAATTTCAAATTCAATGAGAATCGCTTGGGTTTATCATTTCAACCTACAATGATTTTCCCTTATTCTATAATACCGTTCTGGTATATATCATTTCAACCCATAGGGAATTTCTAAACTAAAATGGAACTTGCAGAGTGAGAACTGTTAAAATATAACATACCAACACAAGCATATATCATCGGTAACCAATTAAATATAATATATAATAGGATATGGTGTCATATCACAGGTAAACAATTTCAAATAATGGCATAACATATTTAATAATTAAATAACTAGCAATTCAAATTTTACAGCAATTTCAATTGTCGTTTCAAGTGAAGTCAAATATACTAACTATAAAAGTGTTAATTATGAGTGATTACTCACCTTTTGAGGCTAGAGAAATACAATAATGAGATGCACAGACACGGATTTGTACTGACAAGCTAGAGGTTGCTACAACCAGTTCTGGACAGTAGTGAAACAAAAGCAAGGCACGTTGAACTGGATTTGATGAAGATCAATGGTATAAGCAAACTTATATATATAGTCTATATAAAGTCATATTTTAAATTTAAACATATATTAGATTAAAATCTTTATATCTATATCCTTTTAAAACCAACTCCTATTTACTATGATGCATTTTCAGCAAAACGTGGTATAAGAAAAACTTCAGAAACTAGTACGAATTTGCAACAAAAAGCTACAGATTTTGCACAGGCTTTCAATTTATATGCTGAAAATGCATTATAGTTACACATATTTAAAATCAATGTTTTATTTTAACACATATTAAACCAGAATACCATCCTATGACATATTTAAATGGTTATTTCATAAAATAGATTTATTCCCTATCAAAATATATAAGCAACAAATGTATGAACTCATATATAGTTATATATGTATATAAAATAATATATAAACTGATACATAAACATACAATATATATTTAAACTTACTTACATATATAAAAGAAGACTGCAGCTTATATTTATAGGTATGTATATAAAATTTATAGCAGACATAACACACGAAATATACTTGTTAAACATATATATTTTAAACCCAACCCATAAAATAATTTATTATTTACACATACATATTTAAAATCAACGTTAAATCCATTTACCAAAATCTCTCTATATAACACATATATATACTTTATATTTCTTCTTTGATATGCAACTTAACTATACCCATTCCAAAAGCAAAATTGGAAATGAAAACAAAATGAGCAGGCAAAAAAAACTTATATATATTTGCCGAAGCTATTAGCATACCTATATATTTAATATCGACGTATATATATGTATACACCACATTTTGAAATCAATTACTTAGAACTCATATGTTACACTCTTCCAAATATACAACTGTAAATAAAATAAATATGTAAACCAAAAGAAACCCAAAATAAACAGTTTATATATTATATCTATATATAAAATTTTCTTCTATAAACATGTAGAAGGCTTTGTAGTGGAACACAAATAGCGGCAGAACAAAACATGTACTTTACTGAAAATATATATATATATATAATAATTTATACAAAATAGTTGTGGTGGACTTGGGTTTCAAATCAAAACAAGTTGTCACGAAAATGAAGAAAACAAACTTGAAGAATATATATGGAAATCAGTTTAAAACCAAACAACTTATGACATAAATTATATATATTATAACATATATAAACTGCACACATAATAAAGTATATAAAACAAGTGGGACCAAAATAAGCAGCATATATATTTTATATGTATATAAAAATAAAGTTGTTTTTTATAAAACATGGAGGAGGTTTGCATTCGGTACAGGGTAGGCTTACCATAGGTTCAAGGGTGCGCGGAAGAAGATGGTGATGCAAGTGCTGTGCGCGGCGGGTTGAGGTCGAAGGCAGAGGGCGGTGGCTGCTCGTTTGGGTGGTCGTAGCGGCTGGGGTCGTGCGCTAGTAGGAAGAGGTGGCGGGTTTGGCAATTGCATGGGTAGCGGAGGGTGATGGTGGAAGGCGCACGTGAGGGTGGTGATGCATAGTGATATTATCATATATATATATATATATATATATATATGTATATATATCTGTGTGTGTGTGTGTTTCAATATATTTTTATAAAAATAGGATGGTAGGGGTGCATGACACTGAGAAGAAAGCGGCAGCAGTTGGGTTTTATGTGCCGTTGGCTGTTGTGGCAAGAGGGTGGACATAAGTGGTGGAGGTTTGATGAATAAAGATGGGGAGATGCATAAATTAAGTTGGCTTATCACAAAGAAAACGAAAGTAGCGGATACTTTATTTCTCGTTGATACATAACTTTATAATGAATGTTGTTTTCAAAAATCAACCGTCGAAGGTAAGGAGAAAAATAAGAGCAGGGAACCGGGGTTAATAAATTAAACACAGGGAATAGATAAAATCAGTGGTTACATCTGGGAATATTAAAAGGCTAGAGGCTGTTGATTTTGCATGGTACGAACAAATGGACTCGAACGGATACCGATATTGCTGACCGTTTCGCGGTTTTCTCCATGTACCGGACACCGAAATGCCCGAATGAATATACTACGAAGATCAACACGACAAGATGATCAAACGGTACATAGATATCATTGATACGACCATTCTACCAAAAGTCGATATTCGGTATCGAAAATGCCGCTAAAATGCCCAAAATAAGATAAATAGAGCAATAGCAGTCTAAATTTGACAAAGCGACATATGATGCCTCACTTAGAAGATGATTTACAAATTTATTATATAAAAATATTCAGATTTCGAAAATACTTTTTTCATCAAATCTTAACTGATTCAAATTGAAATTGAAATTACACAACAGAACTAACTTTCATATTATCTGATGAAAATTTACCATTTGCTATGTTTATATAGACGTATACCAAATATCAAATTTTCATTTCTAAATTCAATTGTTTAAAGTTTCACAAAATTTTTGTTAATTACGTTATAAAAACCATTAAAATTTATGGGTCGTTACATAAGAAAAAGCCACAAAATCCATTTACTTTTCAAAGCAATTAGTTAAGTTAGATTGCCAAATCTCTTAAGTGTTTAACTTTCCCAAAATCATTTAGTTAAACTTCTTATAAAAACTTCTCTAAGTTTTTCAAATCCATTCATAATTATATTTTCAAAACCCTCAAAATCAAAATTTTAGTTATCAAAAATTTCCCAACATTTTTTATAACGCCTTAAATTTTCAGAAAATTTCGCCAGAGCCTCCATTGCGCAGTTCGATCCAAAAAAATCACAATATATATAATGTCACAAATATACATCTCATTTTCGAGGATGAGACATCCCATAGGAAAAATATATATAAGTATGATATGTAATCCAAGATATGTACCTAATAAATTATTAATGAACATATACAACTAATATAGCGCGAAAGCGAGCTCCAAATGCAAAGCAATACCGTCCGCACTTACTAAATACTCAACAAACAAATAAGAAACATGTATATAGAAATTAATATCAATATACAACATATACCAATACAAAAACTATATATGCCAATAAAACATATGTAATCAAAAGCAACAAATTCAACCATCATACAACTATCATCCAACTAACATCCAACAAACCAATATATATCCAGTCAATCCATAACCAAATCAATATAAATTCATTTCACATTAATATTAATTGAATTAGTTTTCAATTTATTCACATTTGATTCACTAACATTGGATTTTAATAACATTCATTTATTCATATTCAATTATTTTACATTCACTAATTTACATTCAAGTTAGCTCACTACCAAATTAAATCAAATTTAATTCTATTTAGATTCACTTACTACCAATTTAATTCTATTATTTTAGTTTTCAATTCCATTAACACTTAATGAATTTCTATTCAATCAACTAACATCCAACTAACAACCAACAATTATTGTGTTCATATTTATTTGATCAATACACTTAATTAAATTCACTAACTCCAATTTATTTAACTTTACCGAAGTTAAATTCTAATTTCATACTCAAATTTTAAAATTTTCTAATTACAAGTTCAAAAACTCTTGTTTTTAACTTGTTATTAGTAAATGTATAAGTTATACAAACTTAGTTATTTATATTTTCAAATTCATATTATATAATCACTTACCACTTAAGTTTAATTTTCATTTCAATAACTTATCTAATCCAGTTCAAATCCAATTCATTTTATTTAACTTTCCTTTAGTTAAATTTCAAATCAAATATTTTATTATCCTAACTCAAATTTATTTAACTTTACTAAAATTAAAAAAAAATCATATTATAAGTCCAAACTCATTTCATTTATATTTATCAACTTCAAACTTGGATTTTTAAATTCAACTTTTTTTATCACAACAAAACTTAAATTTCCAATTTACTAATGGTAGAAACTTCATCACCCAGAAACTCGAAAATGATATGATGATGCTGCAATCATCACCCTAATTATTTTTTAGCAACGGTAGTGAATTCAGTGCTTTATATTCATTTTAAAAATCCCTTTTATTATTTATAAATCACATTTATAATTTTTTACTTATATAATTTCACTATTTCACTTCACATATATAAGATTCATTCCAGATTTATTTATCTTATTTATATTTGTAATAATATAATCTCTTCAAACCTTGAAAAACAACTATCAAACCAACGCGATTTAAATTCTTAGTTTACATCCATTTATAACTCATATTTATAAATATACTCATATAGTTTCATTTCTTATATATAAAATTATTTCACAATTGTAAATCATATTAATTATAATCCCTTACTTTGAAATTCATTTGCTTATATAATTTGTATTTTACAATTTATTTATTTAGATTATTCAAACGGCTTTTATTAACTTATATATATTTACATTTTCAAACAACAACACAATCAATTTAAATACACTATAATAGTTTCTGAAAAATTATTTCTTAATATATAAAATATAATCGAGGTAAAATTATTTCATATGCCCCATTTAAAACAGTAGTATATCGATATGCCTTGTTCAAGTGTTTAGGAAACCCTATCGATAACGTGGCTTCCCACATACCGACCAGAATTCATAAGCCACTCAAAAGATACATCGACACAATATAAAACATTTTTACATGACTAATAAATATGCGCTTATATATATAATAAAATCAAACTCAATCTAGGATGCTAATGACCCTATCTATACTGAGTACACATCAAAGCCTAGGAATATACTAAACCTAAGCTCTGATACCATGTGTGATGACCCGCAAATCCATACCCTTTGAATTGACAATAAACCACACATGTTCGACCTAAAAAGCACAGAATGATGGAAAGTCGTGAGAAAGAAGGAAGATAGAAGGATAGAAGATAAGAAGGAAAGAAAAAGAAAACTGAACAGAACTATATAGAATCTCACATCGCAGCGGAATAACATAATATAGATGAATAGTCTTCACAAAAGAGAAACTACAATATCATATACATACATACATCAATCAATCAATAATCAACAGCCCGGACAGTTATAATAACATGTCCTTACAATTGCTGATAATATAAATAACAAAGCAGCGGAAAAAATAAACAGATACGTGTATATGACATGAAGATCTCTAGCTCGCCTGTTGAAGCTCTAAAAGCACCAAATTTGAACCTGTAAATATACTCTGTCTGGCCCAAGCATTGAAAGGGATGAACACTTGGATCGGTTTTCGTAAACTACCGTAAGAAAAACACATCTCAACTGAATTTATTTTAAAGTTATAAAGACATTCTTTTATCAAAACAAAGGTATCTCATAAGACATGCCCACACATAAACATGGACGAGTTTTTACCTTACGATAACCCAAACATTTCACATCAAATCCGGTTATTTTATTACTAGTGTCCATTATACAAATAAAAAGATTCATAGCCGAAACTGTTACTGTTAGTCCGTGAGATGATGGTTTTGATGACAACAACCTTAGAATAAATTATAAAATATAAATACTGACATTATAAGTTTAGATATATATGTATATGCAGGATTTAACCATGCAGGTACCAAGAATGAAGACTATACAGTATAGAGATTCAAGATATCAAGATAGAAGACTCATGAGTATCAAGATTATCAAGAATTCAAGATTATCAAGAGTTCAAGATTTCAAGGTTAAGTATTTTTATTAGGAATTTTGTTAAAACTCATAGAAAAGCACTGGCATCTTAAAATCCAATTTATTCGTGGAATGGAATCCACTTCGAGCCTATTAAAGGGATGGAACCCTAAGTAGGATGGAACCTACGAAAAATCTAGTGGAACATTGTTTTGTATCCACTAACTTTTTATTCAAAATGATTTTACAAAATTATCTTGTTTTCAAAATGATTTCAAAACTTTCCTTTTAAAAACATCAAAACCCTCTATCATGATTTTAAATAATTTTAGCCTCAAAATTATCTTTAATTTCAAAGTCAAAATTACTCCTGATTTTAAATATCTTTTAAATATAATATATATTTAACTTTTAAATATTTATACTTAGATTTAAATATAAAATTATAGCAAAATTCTATATATATTATTCTCTATATTTACTTATGAATTTTAACTATAGTTAAGTATATTTATAAAGTTTAAAAAAGTTTTAATATAAAATAAAAGTTATTTTCAAAGAAAAATAAAACACCAAAAAATCCTTTGGGATGTCGACATGCCCAAGTACCCCATGTCGACATGGTGTCAGTTGAGTTCAAAATTTAAATTTCAAAAGAAGTGTCTATTCGCTATAACTCCTCATGAATGGACATGGCTGTTGTTCTTCTATAAATAGGGGTTAGTTTCAACGAATTTTATATCAGATTTTTCTGGTTTTTCACTCCTCTTCTTCTTCCACATTTCTTAATACATATTCTTACCATTACTCTGCCGAAATCAACATTGAATCGATCTCGATTACTTCTAGTTTGATTCTCTATCACTATCTCTACAAGGTTATCAGTGCTATTCAGAGTTATAAGCTTTTTGTAATCTATCAAAAGAGAAAAGGTGTGATTGTAGCCTTGAAAATCAATCAAAAGAGAAAAGGTGTGATTGTAGCCTTGGTAAATCAATTGGGTGAACTTGTGGCCCGGAAATCAAGTATTTCTACCCAGAGGATAGAAATTCTGGAGAGTGTACCTCGTAGCCTTGAAACTGAGGGTGTAATTGTACAATTACTTTTGAAAGGAAATATGTACTTGTGTTGCGGGATTGGATGTAGGGTAAATCAGAACCAGTATAAAATCCGGTGTGTTCATTCCTTTACTGCTTTTATTTTATTTCTGCATCTGTGTTTATTTCTGTGTTCATATATGTGTTTGTATATTGCATACATCGGTGTCTAAATTAACATAAACTCAAAAAGATTTAGTAATTCTTTATTAACACTATTCACCCCCCCTCTAGTGTTAATCCTAGCCTTAAGATCCGTAATCCGAAATTTCTCACAATTGGTATCAGAGCAAGGTTTTTAAAGTTTCACAATCTGATTTTTGAAAAAGTTTTTAAAATGGCTATATTTGTTAATACTAGTTTAGAAGTATTCAAACCATCATTGTTTCTTAAGTCTGCATATAATCAATATTCAAATTCAATTTGTCTATCAAGATTGTTTGATGTGCAGGAATCATGCTTTATGGGTGTTGACGAATCAATCCACAACGGATAAATTGTGCAGATCAGAAAGAACAAATGGATACTTGATAGTGGATGCTCTAGACACATGACTAGCAATCCAGAGATACTGAATGATATAATATACAAAGACGGAGGACTGGTTAACTTTGGAGACAATTCAAAAGGATATGTGATTGGCATCGGCAAAGTCGGTAATTCTGAAACTCCTACTATTACTAATGTTTTGCTAGTTAAGAATCCGAAACATAATCTGCTAAGTATAAGTCAACTGTGTGATAAAGGATATAAAATTAAATTTGAAAAAGATAAATGTCACATTGAAGATAATAATTTAACCATTATATTTGAGGGAGTCAGGAAAAAGAATATTTATATTCTTAGTATGAAAGTTTCAAATGATAACCTGTGTTTGTTGGCAAATACAAGTGACCCTTGGATTTGGCATAAGAGATTTGGGCATTTGAATTTCAAACTCTTATCCAGACTGTCAAAACATGATCTAGTAAGAGGTCTCCCTAAAATGAATTTTAAAGTAGATAGTTTATGTGATGCTTGTCAATTGGGAAAACTTAGAAAAAGTTCCTTCAAGTTAAAAGATATGATTTCAACTTCAAAACCTCTTACATCATCTTGATTTATTTGGTCCATCTCAAATTCTATCAATAAATCATAGTAAATAGGTCTTTGTAATTATAGATGATTATTCTAGATTTACATGGACAATATTTTTGAAACATAAAAGTGATACTTTTGAATGTTTTAAGACATTTTCAAAAAGAATCCAAAATCAATTTTCTCTAAAATTATAAATATTCGAAGTGATCACGGTGGTGAATTTGAAAATGAAAAGTTCGAGGAATTCTGCAATAAAAAGGGAACAGCTCACAATTTTTCATTTTCGAGAACTCCACAACAAAACGGAGTAGTAGAACGTAAAAATACGACGATTCAAGAGTGTGCGAGAACTATGCTTACAGATAGTAATTTACCAAAGAATTTTTGGACAGAAGCAGTTGCTACCGCCTGTTATATTTTAAATAGAATTTTAATTAGACCTCTAACTGATAAGACATCTTATGAACTTCTTTATTCAAAGAGACCTAAGGTATCTTATTTCAGAATTTTTGGAAGTAAATGCTTTATTTTAAATACAAAAGATAATTTAGATAAATTTGATCCTAAATCCGACAAAGGTATCTTTATCGGATATTCTAATAGAAGTAAAGTGTACAGAGTGTTTAATTTAAAAACTAATTCCATTGAAGAAACAATGCATGTTTCATTTGATGAAAATTTTGAAAATTTTGAAGATACAAATGATGAAGAGGATTTAATCACTCAAAATCAAGAATCAATTGAAACAAATAATGAAATTAATCATCCTAATAAAAGGACAAAACTTTTAAAAGATCATCCTATAGAAAATATACTGGGAGATATGCAATCTGTTGTTAAAACTAGAAATCAACTAAGTCAAATGAGTGATGTAGCTTTTATATCAACTATTGAACCCAAAAATCCAAAAGAAGCATCAACTGATGATTATGGATTTTGGCTATGCAAGAAGAATTAAATCAATTTACAAGAAATGATGTTTGGGAACTTGTTTCTAGACCAGAAAATAAAACTATAATTGGAACTAAATGGGTTTATAAAAATAAAATGAATGAACAAGGAGAGATGGTTAGAAATAAAGCTCGATTAGTCGCTCAAGGTTATTGTCAAGAAGAAGGAATAGATTTTGATGAAACCTTTGCTCCCGTAGCAAGATTAGAAGCCACTAGGATTCTATTTGCTTTCGCAAATCATAATAATTTCAAATTATTTCAAATGGATGTTAAAAGTGCCTTTATAAAAGGATTTGTAAAAAAAGAAGTATATGTTGAACAACCACCACTTTTTGAAAATGATAAATTACCAAATCATGTTTACAAACTTAAGAAAGCATTATATGGTCTAAAACAAGCTCCTAGAGCCTGATATGATAGACTAAGATCTTATTTATTGCAATCTAATTTTGAAATTGGTAAAGTAGATAATACTCTTTTTATTAAAAGAAATAAAAATGATATTCAACCAGTACAAGTTTATGTAGATGATATCATTTTTGGTTCAACTAATTTTGAAATGAATAAAGAATTTTCTGAAATGATGACAAAAGAGTTTGAGATGAGTCATATGGGTGAATTAAATTTCTTTTTAGGATTACAAATAAAACAATTAGATAATGGTATCTTTATTAGTCAAGAAAAATATGCTAAAGACCTAATTAGTAAATTTGGTTTGACTAGTGCGAGTGAAAAACCCACTTCCATGGCAACCAATGAGTACCTTAGTAAAGAAGATCTCTCGAAAGATGTAGATCAAAAACTATATAGAGGAATGATTGGATCACTACTCTATATTACTGCCAGTAGACCTGATATCATGCATAGTGTTTGTCTCTGTGCCAGATATCAATCCCAACCTAAAGAGACCCACTTAAAATCCGTAAAACGAATCATAAGATATGTTAAACACACATCTGATTATGGTTTATTCTACCTTAAAAATGATTCTTTTGACTTAATATCTTACTGTGATGCTGACTATGCTGGTTGTAAATCAGACCGAAGAAGTACAAGTGGGACTTGCCACTTTTTGGGGCATTCTCTGGTTTCTTGGCTTAGTAAAAAGAAAAACACAATTTCTTTATCAACAACTGAAGCAGAATATATTTCTGCTGCTTTGGCTTGTTCTCAAGTAATATATATGCAACAAACCTTAAAAGATTTTGGTTTAAAATTTTCAAAATCACCAATTTATTGTGACAATATGAGTGCGATAAATTTATCCAAAAATACTAGTCAACATGCTCGAACTAAAAATATTGATATCAGACATCATTTTCTCAGAGATAATATAAGTAAGGAAGTAGTTACTCTCGATTATATCAATTCTGAGAATCAAATTGCTGATATTTTAACAAAGCCCTTAAATGAATCAATATTTACTAAATTAAGAAGAGAATTAGGTATTTGTTCTATAACTGAAATATAAAATATAAAAAACAAGTATAATCAATATCAAAATAATTCAAAGAGTTAAAATATAAAAGACCATGTCGACAACCCCCATATACCCATGTCGACATGCAACGTTTTTATATTTTGAAATTTTTCCCACCAAAATTCAAAATAATTGGTTATAAATTCTTCACATTTTCGAAAAAAATTTCATCCTTTCTGTTATCTCTCTGTTCTTCTCTCTGAAATCAAATAATCAATGGCCTCCTCTTCCAAATCAAACATAAAATCAACCTTTCCATTCCCCTCTCCTACGTCTGATCCATTTCAACGTACTACTCTCGGCTGTGTGACTAAAATAAAGGACTCTCTGAAGCATGCACTTCAGATGATGACTGAAATTCAAGTGACTCAACTTCGTATGGCAAAGGAACAAGAGAGGCAAGGCAAGATTCTTAGGAATTTGCAAAAATTCCTAATGGATAACCAGCCCAATCCTATCTTGATTGATGAAGACTCTTCACTCAATCAATAACAAGAGGTCAGCGAAGAAGAAGAAGAACCCATTGAAGAAGAAGTGCAAGCGGAGGATGATGACCAAGTCGTGTGTGTTGGAGAAGTGTCTTTTGACAAGAATGGGAATCTTGTCGAACAACGTGGAAATATCTGTTTCCACTATCCAAACTGTTCGATTCATAGATCTCCTATGTTTAAAAACACATAATAGTTTCTTTTCTTTCTTTTCCATTGTTGTTTGTGTTTCTTTATGTTTTCTATACGCTCATGTATATACAACTTCATACGTAATAAATAACTCGTGTTCTTATACGTGTTTTAATTATAAGTACTATCGTGAATTCTTAGTTAGGATATTTAATTGTTTAGGACTATGTTTTAAGTGATGATTACTTATGATAACACTATCATTATAATCACATGTCATAAGTGTTAGTTTTAGGGGGAATTATATAGTTTGGAGTGAGTTTTTGTTCATGACAAAGGGTGAGAAATATAAAATAGGGTAGTTAGGCATAAATTAAGGGGGAGTTATTAGTTTTAGGGGGAGTTATTAAGATAGAAGTAATATTTTATAAACAAAGGTTGTCAACATCAAAAAGGGGGAGAATGTTAGTCCGTGAGATGATGGTTTTGATGACAACAACCTTAGAATAGATTATAAAATATAAATACTGACATTATAAGTTTAGATATATATGTATATGCAGGATTTAACTATGCAGGTACCAAGAATGAAGACTGTACAGTATAGAGATTCAAGATATCAAGTTAGAAGACTCATGAGTATCAAGATTATCAAGAGTTCAAGATTTCAAGGTTAAGTATTTTTGTTAGGAATTTTGTTAAAACTCATAGAAAAGCACTGCCATCTTAAAATCCAATTTATTCATGGAATGGAATCCACTTCGAGCCTGTTAAAGGGATGGAACCCTATGTAGGATGGAACCTACGAAAAATCTAGTGGAACATTGTTTTGTATCCACTAACTTTTTATTTAAAATGATTTTACAAAATTATCTTGTTTTCAAAATGATTTCAAAACTTTCCTTTTAAAAGCATCAAAACCCACTATCCTGATCTTAAATAATTTTAGCCTCAAAATTATCTTTAATTTCAAAGTCAAAATTACTCCTGATTTTAAACTATCTTTTAAATATAATATATATTTAACTTTTAAATATTTATACTTAGATTTAAATATAAAATTATAGTTAAATTCTATATATATTTTTCTCTATATTTACTTATGAATTTTAACTATAGTCAAGTATATTTATAAAGTTTAAAATGGTTTTAATATAAAATAAAAGTTATTTTCAAAGAAAAACAAAACACTAAAAAATCCTTTGGGATGTCGACATGCCTAATTACCCCATGTCGACATGGTGTCAGTTGAGTTCAAAATTTAAATTTCAAAAGAAGTGTCTATTCGCCATAACTCTTCATGATTGGACATGGCTGTTGTTCTTCTATAAATAGAGGTTAGTTTCAACGAATTTTATATCAGATTTTCTAGTTTTTCACTCCTATTCTTCTTCCACATTTCTTAATACATATTTTTACCATTACTCTGCCGAAATCAACATTGAATCGAACTCGATTACTTCTAGTTTGATTTTCTATACTATCTCTACAAGTTTCTCAGTGTCATTCAGAGTTATAGGCTGTTTGTAATCTATCAAAAGAGAAAGTTGTGATTGTAGCCTTCAAAATCAATCAAAAGAGAAAAGGTGTGATTGTAGCCTTGGTAAATCAATTGGGTGAACTTGTGGCCCGGAAATCAAGTATCTCTACCCAGAGGATAGAAATTTTGGAGGGTGTACCTCGTCGCCTTGAAACCGAGGGTGTAATTGTACAATTACTTTTGAAAGGAAATCCGTACTTATGTTGCGGGACTGGATGCAGGGTAACTCCAAACCAGTATAAAATCCGGTGTGTTCTTTCCTTTACTGTTTTTATTTTATTTTTGCATCTGTGTTTATTTCTGTGATCATATCTGTGTCTGTATATTGCATAACTTGGAGTCTAAATTAACATAAACTCAAAAAGATTTAGTAATTATTTATTAACACTATTCACCCCTCCTCTAGTATTAATCCTAGCCTTAAGATCTGTAATCCGCAATTTCTCACAGTTACATCGATAAAATTCCAGTATATAGCCTAAAGTGTGTAATGCAAACAAAATGGCAAGCACGTAGCGGAGTTTGGATTTCAATACAAATGACCATGTGAAGGGACTACCTTCCGGCAGTGCATCTCTAGAGAAATGTACCAAGGACCAACACAAAGGATCCTCTACTAGCACAAGACCAGTATAACCACCCGCATATTTTACGATTGAGTATTTAAATATTTTATTTAAATATTTTATCGTTAGTCGGATTATAGTCCGAAAAGTTACTTTTTGCATACGGTCGAATTAGGACTCAAGACCACTTCCATTGAGTTCAAAACGTCGTTTGTGGCCTTTTTGAGTATAAACTTTGATATGTTTGGTGTTAGTGGAATTTTGCTACTTTTTCACTTAGGGCTTTGGTTTTGTTTCAGCCCATTAGACCCAAGCTTCACCCCTCTTCTTTTCATTACTTCATTTCTATTTCCTAATACTCAAGCTTTAGCAACAATGGAGAGAGGAATGGGAAATTAAAACTCCAAGCCTTAGTTTTCATTTGCAAATCAAGTTTTAGCTCCAAATCCAAAGAGAAGCTATTGGTAAGCATCATCTTCTTCTTCTCCAACTCATTCTCCTTTCAATTTCAGAAATTCCTAAACCTAACTTTGGGAATGTTCTTCTTTTGAGCTTAGATTCAAGCACATTTGGGTTGTGTTGAAGTGTGGTTGATTCTTCCTTTGCTTTCAAGCTTCTCCTTCATTGATTTTGTGAAAAGGTGAGATTTTTATCTCACATCTTTGTCTATAACTATCTTTGATTGTTGGGTATGAATTCCTAACACTTATTCATATGCATTTGATTTTGATTTGGATTAGTTTTGTGAATATTCCAATTTTTAGTGTTTTGGGTTCAAATCTTTAAAGATCCTAACTTTGATGTTTGAACATGTTTTTGGTGATGCATCGAGGAGCCAATAGGACCGGGTAGCCGATGGGTGTAATCCCCTAGCGTCCGTGCTCGACCGGTTGCAAATTGAGTGAGAGTTTGCACTTCGATTAAATAGAGTAGGAATTGCAGAAATTGCAGTTCGGCCGATCGAACCACCTAGGTCGGTCGACCGAAGCTGTAGCCGAGACTTTCTAGCCTATTTTCGGTCGACCGACTCAGGAAGTCCGGTCAACCGACCTGCTCCTATTCTCCTATTTTCCTATTTTGCCTATTTGTGCTCGTTTGCTTTGCTTTTCCAATCTTTGATCGATTCTTCTTCTCCGATTAGTTGTTATCACCTTTGTCGACTTTGATAACTTCTATTTTTGGAATTTTTGGGTATTTCCACTTTGATGGATTCGGTATCGATTTCTTTGGATTTTTATTCACGTCTTCGAATGTGAGTTTTAGTGATTGATTGTTCCTACAATCATTTTTGTGATTTGTCACTTCAAAATATAAAGGTTTTCAATACTAGTAGTAAATATCAAAATTCTTTCATCAAAACGATTTCAACACTATTTTATTACAAAGCTCGTTTCTTAAACCATTTTTCAATCAACTAGCATATACAAATCTTTACCTCATTCGTATGAGAAATCTAATTAAACGGCATAGTAAAACAAGTGTTATGAAACGCTTGCGTTTACTTCGTCGGTTAATTCTTGGACTTGTTCGATTGAATCTCTTGTGACAATTTTCGAGTGGAGATCTACAATTTATTCGTAAATATTTAAGTTAAGCTAGTGGTTATGGGACATGAAGCTAATCACATATATTTACTAGCGTGTTGTAATTGACACTTCTTGATGATCGATGATGATCATTTTTGTGATTTAGACTAGCAATGTGCGATGTCTCTTTGTCTGCGAGGGCGGCTAAACCCCGTTTCTGTGGAGTTTCGATTCAAAATTGGTGGGGTAGCGACCCATGGTCTTCGGGCCATTTTGTGGAGCTCCGGCTCAAAACTTATGGTTAGCAACCAAGGAATAGCGTTCCATTTTGTGATACACGTATTGGTGAGCTTTCATACTCCCGTTTTGTGATAGGTCTCCCCCTTTTTGTGATTTCTGGATTTCTATTGATGATTTCGAGAATTTATGTTTCACCAATTTTAGTGATTTACATTGATAAGTTTTATCAATATTTGTGCATTGATGAATTTGTGTGCCATTAACTTTTGTGATTGGCATTGATATAATTGTCAATATTTATGGTTTGGTGAATAAAAATAAAGAGTATGACATTCTTTTGATCTTTGAGAAGATTCTTGTGATATTAATTAATTTATAGTTGATTTTCAATTACATACTTATCACGGTATGGCATTATGGATATTATACGTTTTTGTCATATCTCTTATTCTATATCATTTTATCTGATATTTATAGTTAGACTGATCCGTTTATTATTTTCTTATTAAATAATACTCGGGTCAGACCAAGATGTTACAGGTACTTCTGCTTGACTCCACTTCTGGTGTTTACTGTTCTGATTTTTGCCTAACTACTTAGATTAGTGGTTCATTTTGTTGTATACATTTGAGATTTAGACTCTATGATGTATACTTGTTCTCTTGTGTAGCACTTGTAACTATTCTTTTGTGATATTGCGGATTTTGTTTGACCACTACTCTGATGTACACTTTCATGTATAATATTCATATCTGTTTCCGCCTTTGAGATATGAATTATTTGTGACTGATTTATGTTATGCTTATTTCTATATTTGTTTCTGGAGATTATATATATAGCCACTGTGTAGTAGCTTTGAGTTTGTGTCGGCATGTCGGATTCCCCCTTGAAATGAAATACATCTTAAACTATCTGACATATCGGTGCTCGCACAAAGCAATTACACGGATGGTCGCTCCTCAACAGCCTTATTCTCCGCGCTAGTTGACGGCATTACCCGTAGTGTCCTTGGTTAGCGTGGGTATAGAGGTGGGGCGTCACAACCAGCCTATCCCTATAACTAGATAGTACTGAATATATCATCCTCTGGTCATTACCAATCTATATGAGGGCCCTCATATCACACATCCATAATAATTTGCATCCCGAACATCATAGCGGGAAGAAATATATCTAGAAGGGGATGATCATATCCTAATTGGGAATGACCAACTTAGCTTTGCCACATCTAACCATGTTTCGGCCATTTCCGGGGTGTGAGACCAAAAGAGGTATCATATACCATTCATATATCACATACCACGTTATCTTTGAGTGCCACATTGCCATTTCCGTTGACTACTTATTGCCTTCCACAAAAATACAACCCTTGAGCTCGTATGTCTCAAGGAGGGTGTTAAGCTAAGAGAAGTTGCTTTCTCCGCCACCACAGATGTATGTTTGTAAAAAACCAATATACGTAATCTCAGAAAATGCACTATCAAACAACCATCCACACAAGTTGTCCAGGAACAGGACAAACCCAAGGTACTTTCCTACAACATCCTATTGGGAAATCCCTAGGATTAGTAGCGAATAGTCCTTGCATTGGGTATTTCATAACGAAGAGACTACTACTACTATATGTATATTGGGATTTTAACCCAAATGATAAACAAGTAGTCCTTCACTATGAAACTCCTAAATATCAGTGCCATCAATAACTTGTACAATCGTCGAAAATAAGTTGGCCCGAAGTGGTTTTCAGATAAATCTGATCCCGGTCTCTTCGCACCAACAACGCAAATGCATTTCTAAATTTCATACAAAAACTAAGTCTCATAGACTTATCACGTCTCCAACTTTCAACTTGCTATCCTTCGGCCAAGAAGGAAGCTCGATAAATTGGAGTAATCACTCCGCACTACATGAATCAACATTCTCAACACAAACGATAATCAAACCTACACAGATGGCTATGTACTAAGTGTACGACTAAATGGTTTCCGTATCAAGTCAAGAAATTAAAATGCCTAAATCTGATAGTCAGTTATTTAACTATCAAAGCAAACAAACAATATCCGGCACCACAAGCAGTCACTAGGCCCTTTAATTAATCTTTTTTAATTAATTCACTTTCTAAATATTTACTTCAAATTATCTTTTAAAAGGATATACTCTCAAAATTATTCAACTTTCAATATTGGAAAACATTTCCATATACTTATAACAACAGCATAAGCATATTCACAAATCTCTTTAGGAAAGCTTTATATTTTTCAACACGGGCTTTGTTGGGTCAAAACGAATGTTGTGTAAAACATCGTTACGACAAGCCCAAAATCATTAGTGTTGGGTTTGATAAACAACTAGATATATAAATCCTATACACTATACATAACATTTCCTTTCAGAGATCATTTACCATAACAACAGTGTTATAGTCCATGCATTCCTTACTTCTCAAAAACGTCTATTTCAATGATAAATGTTGAAATCTATGTTCTCGAAAACTCCATTTAAAATACCATTTCCAAAACCCTCCTTTTAAAAAGATAGACTCATTTCTTTTAAAACATTTACTTCATCAAACATCACTTTCAAAACTCCTTTAAATAAGAAATCATACTTGTAAAATAATATTACAAATTTCCTTCAATTTTATAAAATTTCTATTTATAATTCTATTCTTTTATTAAACTAATTTTTTTACTATAAAAATCTATTTATAAATCAATTTATTTATTAAAATCCATTTACAATCCATTTACAAAACAACTTCAAGTCTACTTAATAACATTTATAAATCCCAACTATAAATCAATTTATTTATTTATAAAATACAACTTCTATAAATCCTTTTGTACGAACTTATTCAAAAATTTATTCTCAAAATATTTCCCAACTATATTTTATAACCTCAAAAATCAAAATTTTATTTAAAAACAAATTCCTTTTTTAAAATAAATTAGAAATCATTAAAACATATGTACATACAAAAAATTACTTCGAAAACCTTTTCAAATCAAAATCATCAATTTCAATATTTCCAAAATATCGAAAAACAAGGCCTAGTGCTAACATAGCACTAAATAAATCAAATCACATCAAAACATCATTATGGCATCCATACAATCATTTATCATCATATATACGAACAAATAATTAACAATGATGAGGAATTCCATTGGATACCTCTAACCTGTAACCCGCAATAAATATGCATATGAGACTATGTACAATGTCTGCTTCGATGCAGGCGCGCGTATAGAGGGTCATCCGCTCATACACGAGAAAGTATAGGGTCTCATTCGCTAAAATATGAGAGAATATATCCAAACCAGCTAGTATATACATATATATGTACGTATGTATGTATGTATGTATGTATGTGTATAATATATCACATATCATCCAAACAAGCA
The DNA here is from genome assembly GCA_030765085.1 of Allium cepa. Lineage (NCBI taxonomy): Eukaryota > Viridiplantae > Streptophyta > Magnoliopsida > Asparagales > Amaryllidaceae > Allium > Allium cepa. The sequence continues at coordinate 133,653,427 of CM060934.1, forward strand.
TCAATCATCAAAAATAAATTTATTCTCACTTATGTAAAAATATAAGCGAGCTAGAGAGAGTGAGTTTTACTCACATTGCTTCCAATAAACATTACAGCGTTTTATTTTGAATAAAATTAAACGAGTGTTTAATTTTACCCAAATTTCCTTGCAGCTCCAAATCCATCCAACCCTGCTCTGAAATGTAATGTTTGTCAATACAAATCCAAAGCCCCTTGTTTCGCGCAAAACGGACCTCGTATGTCAAAGATATATAGTTTTATAGATTTGAATATGAAAAATATAATTAAATTTTTTTAAACCCTACAAATATCGGGGCCGCACTTTTGCTTCATCAAATCCTGCCTACGTTTTCTTCCATCTTCTTCCCAATTCATGCATTCGAATGAAAACCCATAAACGTGCCCCCTTTTGATTGTCGCACCTCCAAATGACTACTAGACAAAAATTAGACAACGCCAAATGAAAGCTCGACCTCCACTTCATCAACACCTAGAGCCTTGCTCGACTCGGCACTTCCTGTGCCTCCTAAACAATGCTCGAATGCGTGCCATTCAAACCCAAATCGCCGTCAATCCTCTACTCCAAATTTGATCCTGACCGTTGGATTTATAGAATCATCGAGCTCTACAACATTGCAGTTGGAAGTTTTTGGAAATAATGCATGGATTGGAAGAAAATCTAGGTTGAATGTTCGAGCTTTCTTAGCCATTGAAATTACTGGCGGTGGCTGTGCCCTAATTAGGTTGGGTTTGGAAAAAGGATGTCCTTACATAGGCAACGTTTTAAAACACTATTCACGTGAAATATTTTTTAACTCCAATAGAAGCGTGCCGCCTGGCATTCATAATGTTTTACCCTTATTTCGAATACAATGGAATATATATTGGAGGCCAATTCCATCATATTTGAAAGGTAGGTTTTCGAATCGAATTATTTTAATCAAAAATTACATAATTAAATTTCTATGCGTTTCAGCTTCCCACGACCAAACCTAAGTCCGATTGACACGAAATTTTAAATCTTGTAATAACTCACTATTACGAATACATTGAAACTGGTTTCATCGAAATCCAAGACAGTGTCAAAATGACTATTTTTACTCGATTAATTAAATCGATAAATTTCCAATTTCTATTTATTTCTTTTAAATCAATTTTAAAAGTTTATTAACATCTTTCTAATTCAAACAGAATTAAAATCAACTTTATAAATCATTTTTATTTACGTTAATTCAAATCTCAATTATTTAAACAATTTCAAATATTAAATTAAACAATTTTATTATCCAAATAAATCATTATATTTGAAATATAAGTTATTCAACTTATAAAATTAACTTATGAATATTTAAAATCAATCAAATATCTTAATTTCGAATGACTGAAATTCTTGGTCATTACATTATATCATTTGCACACAATATCGATTCTGATTGCTTGCTTGAATATAAAATTTTCACTTCATAACTATAGTAGAAAATTGCAAAATCTTATCAAAAATCCGTATCAAGCTTTCCCATCAAAAATCAAGCGAAAAATAACCTTTACTGGTGTGAATTACCACACATCATGTATTCGAATCTGGATCAGATAAAATATGCGAATAAAATGATCTACGCACAACTTACATATGTTATTCTATTTTTTTTCTTTAAAACATCATTTATTTTGAAATCTCACTCATCCATACAAGATCATCTTTTATTAATTATATTCATTTACTTACATAAATTATTTCCCCTCAATATTTAAAATGATTAACGAAGCATTCTAAAAGTATTACATATGTTTCTTTGCAGTTTAATTAACATTTATTTTCTTATATAACTTGATTTCCATATATTATTAGTATTCATTAATGAATCATTTCATACTTAAGTTACTCTACTTTTTAATTCACATTTATTTTCACAATAGTATTTCTTCTTTCATACAAAATTTATTTGTGAATTATTCCAAAATATTTCTTACGTTTATAAACATTTTATAAAGATTCATCTCCTTTCACAAAACATTTTTCAAGTTTAAAATTATCTCAAAAAGCTACAACGTAATTTATAAACATTCTTTGCAACTTACTTTTATTTTACAAACAATTTACAAGACATGACTTTATAATTTGTTTACTTTCTTAAGTTCACATTCTTTTCCTTAAATAGTATTCACTTTTTACTATTCAATTTAATTATTAAGCATTTCAAAACATTATCTTAAGTTTATAATATTTCTTGTAACATCTTAATTCTTTATTTGTAAACGTTTCTTTAAACACAATTTCATTTTGAAACTTTTTTTATAATTTTTTAATTTTTTAATTTGTAATTGTTTAAAATTCTTTTTAAAAAATTCCTTTCAAATAGCTTTTGAACACATTTCTATTTACAAATACTTCTAAATAACACTAATATTGTTTTTCAAAGATCTCTAAAACTAATTTCGAACACCGGTATTTTAAGTCCTCAAATTTCTTGGTTAAAATTTATTTTATTTGCAAATCACATTTTATAAACCATATTTACAAAGTTACATTTTCTTATAACATACAATAGTCAATAGTTTTAAGTACCTTGACTAACCAACAATATATGACAATAATTGAATATTATCATTTCCTAACAAACAATACATCATATATAACTATATCATTAAAAATTATTCTTTTATGGATAAAATATAATTTTACGTAAAATTATTTCATTTACCAATTTCAAAAACAATATTGTGTCAGACTGCCCTATTTAAGTGTTTAGGAATGCTTATCGATGCCATAGCGTCCCAAATACCGACAAGAATTCATAAAATACTCAACAAAACAAATTAACACGATACAAAACGTTTATATCACACTAACAGATGTGATCTCTCGTCTATGCATATACCCTCAAGCTCATTCGAGGGTATTACTAACCCTATCTCTAATGAGTTTACCCAAAATAGGTCAAGGTATCTCTAAACCAAAGCTCTGATACCAACTGTGACGACCCGCCATTTTAGACAATTCAAGTCGACAATAAACTACGTATATCTAACTGAAAATTTTCAAATGATAGATAATCAATGGGGTTGATAAAAGAAAATAAGAAGAAGAATGGACAAAAACAATAATCAAAATCTCAGTGGAGTGAAAAAATATAATAATAACTATATAGTTCATGAAGCTGTTTTACAATATACATTTGATTTCAATTTTACAACATAATCAGCGTACAATCAACAAACATACCAAAATAATGCATCGGAATAATAATTGTGACGAAGCACAATTCCGTACCCTTCGAGCCAACAATAAACCACACATGTCTAACTCGAAGTGCAAGGAAAAATGGATTATCAAGGGTAATAAAGAAAAATAGACAGAACAGAATCTCACACAAATGAAATAATATATAATATTAAACAATATCTTTACAACAGAAAACTTTTAAAATACATATATCAGCGTCTAACCTAATTCAGCTTGGACAGTTACAAACATTTGTCCTTACAATTACTGACAAACATCAAACATATGCAGAATAAGTAGCGGAAAAAAGAATATGTCCATACGTAGGTGAATATCTCCAGCTCTCCTTTGGAAACTCCAACCATCTTCAACTAAACCTGAAACTACTCGGATCTAACCCAAGTGTTGAAAATAGCCAGATCAAGCTTGATAAATCAGCGTGAAAAAAACTCAATAATAAATGACAACATCGTATATTTGCCTTGAAAATAAAATCCTTTGAAAAGAAAGAGTGTCTCATAAGACTACATCCATACATAAAAAGGAATGGGTTTTTACCTTATGACAACTAAAATACTCTTATACCAAAATGTTTAATATTATTTCTAATGACATTCTTTGAAAACCATTTGCAAATAAAATTATTAATCTTAGCCAAAATTGTTACATTGTTTAAATTCCATCATATTGGGTTTTACAAACAAAACCGCAAGTTCTTATTGGAGAATAGATTTCCATACAAATGACTAGGTGCAGGGACAACTTTTCGATGGGTACACCTCTAGATGGATGTCCCGAGAAACCATCATAAAGCTCCTCTACCAACACAAGACCGACATACCTCTATAACTAGATAATACCGTATATGTCATTCCCCGGTCGTTACTGACCTTTAACAGAGCGCTCGTTTTGCATATACCACATAGATTTACATTTCGAACGTCATATCGAGAAGAAATATATCTGGAAGGGGATAATCATATTCCAATTTGAAATAACCCACTTAGCCTTGCTGCATCTAACCCTATTTCGGTCATTTTCGGTTGATGAGGCTTGAGGCAACGATTACCTTTTCACATAGCGCATCTTCTTTGACTTTGAAAGCCACATTGCCATTCCTTAATCACATGGATGATTTCTACAAGCATATAACATTTAAGCTCGTATGTCTCAGAGAAAGGTGTTAAGATAAGAAGTTGCCTTCTCCGCCACCTTATGGATATACATTTATAGAGATCACTCAATACAATTTATAATGCAAGGTCAGACATTCTTCCATACAAGTTCATTCTGGGACTAAAGGAAACTGAAGGTACTTTCCTCGGCCATTAGTAAGTGATAAGCCCTTGTGTTTCTAAGGTTTTTTGAAACAAAAAGACCATTACTATAATAAGTAAATCGGGAGTTTATCCCCAATTAAACAACAAGTATTCCTTCATTATTATTCATCTTAATATCTCCGTCTTCAAATAGCTTCATTCTTCGAACACGTAAATTGGTTCGAAGTGGTTTTCTTATAGGAATCAGCTAAATCCGACCCCGGTTCCTTCGAAATCCAATTATCGATAAAAAGTGAATATGAGTATAAAAGATTTATTAAGTCTCTTTTCACTATAGTTCTTTTTGTTAATTACAAATCTCTTCTTAATCTTAGAGCAATTCACTGATTACTTGGAAAACCATTTCCTATTTTCTTATCACCGATCAGGAATTTCTTCACTTTTAAGTGGATCAAAAACAATGTTATTTAAGACATCGTTTAATGTAAACCCTAAAAACAATCTTAGCAAACATTATTGAGTAAATAGAATCATAGAAATCATTCTAATTTTACTCAACATTAATTTCCGTATTCAACCAGTGCCATGTGAGGAATAACGGTGAGATCAAATTTTAGATTCCACGAATAGGACGAGTTATCTCTTCGGAATTTAATACCAAGTATAAGAAGATTATCTCTATTTGTAATTTATTCATTTTAGAGATTAATCTTTTTCTTTATACTTAAATTTCTTAACTTCTGGAAAATAGTAATTCTCTTTTATTTTGGAAAACTTAATATAATCTTTTTAGAGCATCCGGACTTTCCTTTCGATCCGTCCCATCCCTCGCCTAAAAAGAGAAAACATAGGCCTGGTAAGTTCAGGGCATTGGTTGCTCTATTCCTAACCTTAGTTAAATACCTTGTTTTATCTTCTCGGATCTCACAAGCACGATAAATGTACTAGTTGTTTCCGCATACTCGGTTATTAGCTCTTATTTTGGGACTGATTATAAAGATTCCAAATTATTTTATAAACGCTTAATTTTCCTTTTAAAAATATTCATAATTGATCCTAGGAAAAATCGTTAATTTTAAACCTTTTTTTAAAAAGTCGTACAAACGGCAACAGAAAAGTGCCGCGTAATGTGCTTTATATGCTTATTTGATTTATACAACTTTTTAATATCTGAAAATTCATATTTTCCACTTTAAATATCTTTTAAACTATTTAAATAGATTTTTCAAATGTATTTCAAATTTTTTCACAATTAAAAACGTCCGTTTAAAAAGATTTTCCGTTATGGTTACTTAACTTCACAAGCGCGATTTTTCTAAAAAATTATTTTGGACATATTTAAAAATCTACTTAATGATATCTTGATTTTCTTTCTTCTTTTTAAAGATATAGATATAATAGTCTGGAATTTTCTTATCTCGAAGAATTTCGAGATATATTCCACTCTATACACTCATTTGAATTTTCGACAAGAAATTGTGAACTACCTTTGTGCGACACGCCTAGTTTTGACTTATTTTTCAATACTTGAAATAAATTCTCTAAGTTGAATATATAATTACTTACAAAAACATTACTAATCATTTTAAATCGATATATAACCTTTTTGAAGTATTAAAAATAGATTTTCACTATTCCCTTATTATAATATTATTACATTCCTATTATTTTAATTATAAATTTTTAAGTCCAATTTCAATTCAATTTCAATTCTAACTTCAAATTAAAATTAATTAAAACTTCAGTTTCAAACTTGATTTCAAATCCATCTTTAATTTCAACTCAAAATTTCAATTTCAATTTCATTTTCTATTTTAATTTCAAAATCAATTTCGATTTCGATTTTAACTTCGATTTAAAATCAAATTTCACTTTTAAATTCAAATTCTGTTTTACCTAAACTATAATTTCATTTTCACTTAAAAAGAGACTTATTCTTTCAAAGTATCTCATATCACCAGAATTAGGTCTTATTTAACAAAGGTGATTACTTGGGTGAAAAAACATAATCACTATTTATAATTACCACTATCACATCCAAATCAACAAATCACATCACATAATCACCATCATAAATGCTTGCTACTATTTAAACATAACATAAACATAACCAAACATCCATAAAAACATTTTAAAGGAGTGTATACTTGCATATATCATAAGATGATTATTATAACAAAATCAAAATATGATCTTTTAAAAGCGATGAGAATTTCTCACCTTCATATTCACTCCGTCTAACTTTACGCGAACCAGCATGCTCTTTTTCGAATGTCTTGAAATTTCGATTTCCTTTCTTTTTCCTTTTTTCTTTTATTTTTCATTTTTTTAGTGGCCATGGGCTATAGGGAAGGGTGTATGGCCTTGGGTAGCTCGGGTAGGTGGGGTGCATGAGTTTTTGAGGTGGGTAGGTTTAAAAGGGTCTGCATGGGTTTTTGGTGGCGGGTGTCGGCTGTTGGAGGGGGTAGGGGCTGGGGGGTAGTGGCTGGTAGATGTGGTTTTGGGTTGTGTAGGGTGGTTTGGCCGAGGGTGGGTGGTGTTTGGTGGCGTGTACGGTGGTGTAGGCTCGGGTGGAGGGGTTTAGTGGAGGGTACGGCCAAATGGAGGTGGGTAGAGCTCGGGTTAAGGTGATGTCGGGGTGGCGGAAGAAAATAGAGAGAGAAGGAATTTGTAGTTTGTAGAATGAAAATGAAGTGAAGAATGAAAGGGTTTGGGCTTGTATTTATAGGTGGAGTTTGAGTGGTTAATGACATAAATATCCTTGCCTACTTTTGGACTTTGATAGCATTGATATGAAGTGCATTTAATGAATGGAGTGACGTTTTAGGAAAAGTGTGTAAGAGGTAAAGAGAGATATCACCATTTTAAGGCTTATTAATATAAAGTTACTCCTTTTCCATGCAAATATATACCATCTCATTAATGAGATAAGATATATAAGTAATGATGTTGTTTTAAAAGATTTTAATTAGTCAAATCATCTTCTTTTAATTTATATATATATATACATAAACTTTCCTAATATAAACATTTTGTCTTATATGCTAAATGTTAATGTGTTTTATAGTTTGTAAAGTTGTACTATATAAGTTATAAAGTTAACATGTTTACTCAATGTTGCGACAACTTGTTATGGTTGAAAACATCATTTTTATTGAAAAAATTTACAGTCAAAATTTGACGTCTTTGTTAACCTATATATTAAAGTAAACCTACTTAAAAAAATGAACTTCTTACTATCTTACATAAACTTAAAAACATCTATTCATATTATAAACCATATTCAAATAATATCAAAATCTCTATTTTTACAGTGTATGTAAAACTAACAAAAATGTGACAAAATCTGAATGTTTTTGTGAAACCATTATAAACATATTCTTAACCCTTTAATATACTTCTATTATCTTTATTAAGTGATTTTTATATAATTTAACTTATCAAATAAATATTTAAATCTATTTATTTACGCATTTATTTATTTTTAACAAAACTTAACTTTTGCTAATTGGTTCAAAAATCCAAATTTTATACTTTTAATTATTAACTATAAGAATAAATATCTCTATTATTATTTATTATTTACAACTTATTTATTTAAGTTTTAAAACCTTATAAATTTAAAATAAACAAAAAACCCTCATTTTCGAAGTCGCGAAATTACAGGTCGTTACAATAATAGTAAATATAGTCACCGAACTACATCTTCATCTTCAGGGAATAATGTCTTCAAACACTGAAATACTTACGCTAACTCGAGTGTAATGAAAAGAAAAAACACTTAAGTCGGAACTAAAAATTCTTATGTAAGTCAAATAAATATCAAGAGAAATAAGGGTAAGTGTAACTTAAGAGATGTTACAGGATTTTCCATCTCCTAAGGATCCATTAAACTATATATATATATATATATATATAGTAAGATACGCTATATATGTAGTGTCTATCAGTAAAGTATCAAAATAGCGTTAAGGCTTTACATTGATCCCCTTTAACACATTTTTAAGACGGTGGTCTATGTAGGTCCTGTAACACAACCAGTAACGTCCGTAGCTAGTGAGCCACGTATAATTCCGAATTATAATTTATATAATGTAAATGATAAATAGGGTAATATCTAAGGATATAACAAAACAAATAACAACCATACTTCCTACATATCAATCAATAGGCACCCAATTGCAATCAACATCTAAATCAGCCAATATATCACAACGGTTACTAATTATCGAATGTCGACTGTTTAAATATCAATTCAATATCATCTTAACGGTCAATTAAATTTTTTGTGAATCTCATATTAAAAATCAATTCAGTTTTTGTGTCAATTCAAATGCAATATGAATTCAAATGTAAAATTAAGTTTCCAAACAATAATCAATATAATTAACCACTTCATGGTTTCGATTCAACTAACATCAGAAAATTTAGTGTTGCATGAGTGGGTTTAATCACTCACCTTTGATTTAAGCACATTAAAAATCCAATAGAAGCCCAAAATCTCAACTGTCTCCAAATTCAACTAAATTGGTTTCATATTGTCCAGTATTTTTAATACAAGTCCAACGAAAAAAACCGCACGTCAATCGGAGTTCATATGTAAAAGTTATTCAAGTTAGAACATTTGAATTTCAAATTTAATTAAAATAAAATAGAGGGCAAAAAGGTAACTACCCATGTTCCCAAATTGTATCGTTCATACTCGAAACTCTAAACCCATCAACTGCCAATCTTCATCGGCCTATCGTCGCGCTTACACGTCGCTTCATCCCTATCCAACCTAACCGCCGTGTATCCCATCTCCGGCCGACCTCCTCCAACCCACGCGCGCCCCTGTAGCGTTACCGATCAAACCGCCGCCGTTGCCAATTCATGGCCAAAATACGGGGATTGGGAGTACGTATGACATGATCTGACTCGATGGATGATCTCTGCTTTGCCTCTTATACCAGATGCAACTCTCCAATTGTCGAATAGTCGATGTTTCGCCATTGATCGCAAAACCCTATTATGGACAGCCGACGAAAGATTGCCTGATTTCGATCAAACCAAGACTCGATTGCAAAAATGAATTACAGACACTCATTCCATTCGTTGAGAGCTTCGCGACGATATATTATATGATATATTTTGATTTGAAATTGGAACTTAGGATTTTAGGATATATTTCAATTAGAGTAAAAGATGTTGGATGTGTAGTGAAGGTCTAGTTTAGGAAGAAAATGCAGTAGAAAAGGAATGAGAAATGGCTGCTAGGGTTTCAATAGCAATCTATTTGTAGATAAGAGAAAGGTTGATTTGGGCGAAAGCGGATACAAAGATCCGAAAATAGATTTCTTTCCCGAACGAAAATAGGTCATCATATATATTGAAATGTAGGTTTTTAATATTTCTAAACCCAATGAAAGAAATTTCAAACCCTAATTCTATTTGTATAGAAGTTAGCTATATAATCAAATTATACTTATTTTACACAGTAAGTAAAATGAATTATCATAAAACCAATTTAATCACTTTTAATTCTAAATTACTAGTTTTATATCATCATTCTTGATTAACCATAATTTTAACAATCCTTTGAAATCCAATTTTTCATGTAAACCCAAGAATTAAATATTAAAGTAATTTCAACATTTAATTACAGCCGTAAAAAAATCCTAATTCATTATATTTTAATTTTCAACACATTCTTTTATTTTGATTTAAATGTTCTTTATTTTAAATTAACAATCCCCATATGTATTTGTTAAACATAAGTTTCATTTATTACACTCATTACTCTATAGTTAACCTCTCTTCTCTCATATTAACTAAAATATTACAATAACATTAAATCCCGTTGATTTCAAAATTAATTTTAAAATGGATTAAATAATGAGATGAGAAATAAAACAATTTTTACATATTAGTACTTTAAATATTTATTAATTTTACTATCCACAACAAGAGTTAATTAATTTATTTACTAGATAATTGATTCCTTATTGTATACTAAAATATATTTTGAAAACATTGTTGACTCCATTCTTTATTAACATTTATTATTATAATCAATGGAACTTACATTCAAACAGCTATTAAATAAATCAAATTCAAATCAATATCTAAATTATATTCTAATATGCATTACCATCTTTTACCACATTAAAATTAGTTGTTTTGGAATTTATTTAAGATCACGTTTTATATTCCACAAATTTTGCATCAATAAATCATAAGTTTTTAGTTTCTAAAATTTTTGAAATTCAAAGCTTTATTTAATCTAATATTTTTAAGTGGTTAAAAATACAGGTCTTTAGAATTATAATTGTTGTCCAAAGACTTGATATTAATGTTGTACTACGTATCATTAGAAGAGACTTAACAATTATTTAAATTTACCATGGTTGATTTTTTGGATATAATCATATATGGCCTATCTTTATTTTTGTTAAATTTTTAACTAATTTTACTAAAGTATCTACCAATTTTAATAATATTCTTATCTTGTTTGGGACTATGTCTAAGGATTAGTAAGAGAACATGTTGTTTATTTGCATGGACATAGCTCTTGTGTCTAGGAGGATTACACTAACCCCTATTGTAGTTTAATGTTTTACAAAGAACATTGAGAGATGGGATTATCCAAATTGCGAGAGTCAAATGATCATGAGGTAGAAAATTTCAAAAGCTTTCGAAGGTATGATATTAAAAAGGATAATCAATCTGAAGGATTTCTTTAGAAACTAATACGTATTTTTCTAAAAAATGATAAGGAGAACAAGCACGATTTATATTGCTTGATTCCATAAAGTCAAAGTAAGGAAAACATAAATTGGTGCAATATGGAAAAATGTTTCTTCAAAATTAAAGGCACTCAATTAATTGTTAAATTTATTTTGCCCTCTTTATTCGTAGTATAACCATTTTAAGATTATTATTAGTTATTATTTTTAAGAATAAAACAACCTCTTGTTGAGCTCATTACCCATTATGGTAAGAAGAAGAAATAGATTGAAGCATGATAAGATAGAAAGTACCCATTTAAAATACATCGTAAATAAATGTATAAATATGGATAAAAGTCATTAAGGATCTAGAAGAAAATAAATCACATGTAGATATATTGATAGTTGTTACTTTTATGAAATCTATGGACATATGAAAGGAATTGTACTATATATCACACATGTCGTGTCTAAAAAGTTATACATATTGTTTGGATTTTTTTATATTTTTTGGTATACGGTCAATTAGAAAGATTTGGATTTCTAATTTTAATATGAACAAAATAGGTTATTATTTTTCTTTCAGAAATAATAAGATTAATCTAGCAATAATTTCACACTTTGTTAAAATTGAATATCTTGAAATTCATGATAAATACCTCTTTTAACGAAACCTTGAGTTTGTCTACTGTGATTAATGTAATTATTCATTCCAACTTGCTAAATAATTCTAGATTGAGGCACTAAAGGTAGCAAATACTTTACAAATATTCTAAGCGACTTAAAAGCTATATTTTTTATAAACCCACACTAAGGGGGGAAAATTAAGATGGAAAATGCAATAATTTTATAGAATGTTGAGTTTGGGGAGAGAAATTGAGTATGGATCATTGTCTTTAAACAGAATCATTATATTTGATTCACCTATAGTTACTTCTTCAAGTACTATATAAGATTTGTTTCCTTTCATTGATAAGAAGTAAAGTAGGAATCATAATAAGACAATGCTAAATTAAATTATCTTCAAGTTAAGGTTACTGTTTTCGAAAAACAAACACAAAGTGCAAGGCCACTAAAGGAGTCCACTGGGAAGAAATACTATTCCAGATAACTATGTAGTATTTTACCATCAGGATAAATAATGGTTTGGTGAAGAGGATTCTATAGACTTACATCAATCCATACTAGGTATTAATTTGAAATGTGTATTTAAGGTATTAATACATAGTGTAAATCTATAAGGATAATAAAGTTTGAGATCTTTCCCCCTACCTTAAGATATCAAGATCATTAGTTATGAATAACTATTCAAAATGAAAAGGGTCGAGTGGGTAATGTGGAAAGGTATAAGGCACTTCTATAGAAATGACTACTCTTAAAAGGAAAATAAGATATGTAAAGGGGCCTTCTCTTTGGTTTTACTTAAAGACACTTTTGAATCTATTTTGAAGCTTATTGCAAATTATAGTTTAGAGCAATATCGAAAGGATACGAAAGTCATGTTTTTTATTGGAGGCATTACTGACACAACTTAAGAAATTCACTTATTGATTGTTCTTTTGTACTAGGAATTCAAATACACCATTATTATTCATGGGGTAATAATTCGATTATCACAAAAGAGCTAGTTAGATATGTGAAAAAAAAAAGATTTGGTATGCAAATTAAAAATCAAATGATTCTCTTTTGCTAAAAGAGACAAATGTTGCCTTATATAGTGATATAAGAACAACCTTGAAGCTAAAGAAATGCAAAATATTCCTCATACATTTGCGATGTGGACTCTTATGCATGCTAAGGCATATACACATGGATATTACATGTATTATTTTATAGATATCTTACTGACATTAAAAGTGAATCATTGGTTTGTAACCAAAATGGTTGTGAGATATCTTTAAGAAACAAATAGAATATACGCTCGTAAATATAAGATCGGATTAGTTGGAGATCATAAAACATTACGATTCGAAAATTTTGGATGACGAGAGTACAAAAGATCTACTTTAGGTAATAATTTTTTTTGGATGGAGATTTTTAAGGAAAGTTGTCATACAGACACTTACAGCCTCCTCTATAATGGAACTAATGTTTATTTTTTGTTATGGGACATCCAATGAAAAATAATCGCAAAATTTTGTTACAAAGTTATGAAATATTAAAATGAAATTGAATGACCATTAAAGTAATATTGTGACAATAAGAGTATAATTTTACAATAAGGGGAAAGTGCAAAAATAGATCTTAATTCATAGAGCATATTATAAAAAAAACTATATTAAGGCAGGTTCGCTTACCAAAGGATTATCATCTAAGGTCTTTCATGAATGTCATGCTCAAATGGGTGAACCTTTTATGTAAAAATATTTTTGCTCTAGGAGAATTAGTATATGGCATATATCATTGCACTATACTTCAGTTATGGATATATTCAGTATTTTTTTACTAGAATAAAGCAATAAAGTTTTCTTCTTGCATTTGTTTAGTTCACCTATTGAACTTTTGATTCACTAAAGTAGGACTAGTTGAAAATAACATGTACATATCACATTTCATGTAATTTCCATGCTATAAATCCATGATCGATCTATGTCATTTGATATTATTGATACATGTGACCATTGATGGGTTTAATCGCGAAAAAAGTAATGGAGGCTGCTTTTATCCTTTGTCAACATAGTTAATGGACGAGATTGTTTTAAAAACACCTTATGTTATAAATAGCAAATTTAAGCTCATATGGTTATATGCATTTATTAGGTTATTAAATATGCAGCCCGAGGGAGATTGTTGGAATATTTCAACGTACGGGCCGCATATGTAAAATAAAATGTGTTATGCTATTTTGGCGTAAAGCCTAATTAAGCGATCAAATTTACACTAAAGATAAAGGCTTAAGAATCTAATTATCATGAGATAATGTGTAGATACTGGTGCATTTTAATTTGTTGAAGGTCCAACTTAGAAAATGCCAATATTATAAATAAGGCGTTATAGTACCCAAATTACACAAGCCTTAACCCTTTTCTGTAGAGAGCTAATATCAAATCTAAGGTTTGTTTCAATGTGGAAGACCAAATCAATTTCTTCTTCTCCTCAATAAGAAACTATGGATTCATGTACGCTTCCACTAATTTATTTATCTTTTTTATAGTTTCTCCTCAATTAAATCAATATGGGTTACATATTTGGATCTAGAGTTTTATATTTATTATTTCTAAAGTATATTAAAATTGTATTGATGCTTAAAGTGAAGATTAAAGAGGTCACTGTTGATAGTGGTTACATAAAAGAGGGGATTGAAGAGGACAGCTACATAACAAATGTCTAAAATCATACTAACTATAAAAAAAACTAAAATAGACTAATAAATGAGTTAGTTTATCAAGAATACTATTGATGCTAGTTTATCAAGGAACTATTGATGCTAAATACCCAAAGTCTAGATTACATAATTATTTTGTAAGTAATATATAGTTGTATTAGACACTGTACTTTATTATCACATTCATAATTCACACTTCTTCCCTTCTTTCTCTTTTTTAATACTTATACTTAACATGAAGAAATTGATCATTCATCAAATTAAATGATGAAGAAGGTACATAGAAAATATACCAAAAAATTGCACATAATTTAGGAATTTCATCAATTTGAAATTTCAAGCTAACTTCCAATAGAAATGTAGTAGACACAAAGCTAAACTAAGAACAATTTACAATTTCCTAGCCATTAATAACATAGAATCATCTATGGTATTGGATTAAAACTAATATAATTGTCACATTTATTTGGAATTACTAATCGGTTTGGAAGCCAAATTTGTACATTAAAATCAAATAATGAAAATATGATTTGCGGAATTAGCAAAAATTATTGCGGAGTACATGAATATTATTCTCACTATGCTACATAATCATACTAAAATAAAAGTACCAACACATAGTAATAAATTATTTGATTTACAAAGGATATTTTGCATACTAATTCCATGCCCAAAGCTTACAGCATTTTTTCTTTCTGGATAAATGATGTTGTCTAATACTTGAAAATCGATAACGTTTATAATAAAAAAAACGAAAAAGAAGTATAGGAAAACTTGTAAGAGAAATCACCTCATAACATTATAGTTTCATCTTTGGATCCATACTCCACTTTTAAGAAATTTTGTAAGGCATATTCAAAGCCACAAATTGAAATATTAGTAGACAAAAATTACTACTTGCATACCTATTTTAATAGCGCTTTTGAATTTTCTTAGGTAGTCCAATCTCACAACATATCTCATCTTCATATGAGTTTTACAACAATGACATCAAAGAAGAGAAAAAGGTTTCCTTGTTACTTTATTTGACTAATAAGGGAATAAGAAAAAAAATAGCGATTTAACTATAGCTGAATGAATTATATAAATGAAATTAGGATTCTGTAATAAAAAAATTGAAGAATCGCTCTTTTTTCAAGCATGGGTAATCATTGATGGGAGGAAGAAGTGTAATGTGAAAATAAGTCATAAAACATGAGCCCACTAGTGTTTCTTTAAAAAATAACATTATGATGAAAAAGTAAAGAAAATTTGTAATAAGTAAATTATTGGGAAAGATGATAATATATGAGATTGTTGAGAAAACTAGAAACGAAGGGGCACTCAGATTTAAAATGAGATTTCATATAGTATAATAGAAAAATAATATATAAATAGATTTTTCCTACAATATACACTTGGAAACGGAAACAACGTTAAAATTTGTGAATCGTATTTGGAATCTTTTGCATGGAATAATCACTTCTTATCAAGTATTAAAATTAATCACAAATTTATTCAAATGTTATTTTGATTAAATGGTCTAATTAAATTTTTTAAACTCAATATTTTGTTTTCTTATCATGTACAACGTATCAACAATAGATGATGTTCATATTATCTGTCCTATTCATGCATCCAAACTCTACAATGAAATCGTCTTATTTGTTCTTCATTTGTATATGGGACCAGTTCCAGGTTAAATTTGTCGTTAAATGCGCTCGCTACCGATGCATAAAACCCGTTGACGGATGTAATGACCAAACTTTCGAACACTTAGTATTTAAATATCTAAACTATTTAAATATTTGAATCTTGTATTTAATGTCATTAAAATAATTCAATAAGCTTGTTAACCCCCCTTTTAAATCATAACTAATGATGATAAACAAGTTTTGGAAAAATGTTTAAAAATTAAATACTTTGAAGAAATATCGATAATGTGACCAAAGATAGATTTTATCGATAAAAGTTTTTCAACCATTAGAAGTTGTTCATATTTTTTTACATACATTTATTTGCTTAGGAAATCAACAAAATGAAATAAAAACTTCTAGCATTTATGGAAATAAACCTTTTAGATGATGTCATGGGTGATGCCATTAAAGATATTCTGAAAATAAGCTTTTAAGGAAAGACTTAACTCTCAGCTGTTATGTACATGAGAAGTGATGAGAGGTGAGCCTTACATGACGTAAGAGGGAATTGAGAACAAGCTAATGCAACACCATTTGAAGCTTATAAAAGGAGGGGCACGCCCTTGATAATAAATCACAAATTCACATAAACTTAGAATGAAGGGAATAAAAATGGTGGAAGTGCTTAAGCACTAATCCGCTAATTCTTCTCTAACCTTTTCAAGTCCAAAACTAGATCATCTCCAATCACTTCTAAACTTTGGCTATAGGCGTAAAAATCATGGGATGCATGAATATCAAGTCAAAAGTAGGAAAAGGTGAGAGGAAGAGCAATTTCCAAGAGGAAGAGCAAGTTCCAAGAGGGGCCGCAAGCAATGTGGAGAGGAGGGAAGCATTACCTAGGTTTGAAAGTGTTAATGGTTAGATATTTAGGTTTTTGGTGATGGTAGGAGGTGGTTCTTTGATTCTTGTGGCTTTGTTCTTGGGTTTGGCATGTATCTAGATGAGTTATCTCATAATCTTATTAGTATATATTAGGTGCAAAATATAAAGTTAAAGTGATATTAACTAAGTGAAGTTATAAACTTTGAACCCTCCTTACTTTTGAAAGCATTTGATAAATTGATATTGTATAATATCACTTCTATTACCTTCTTAACATGTGGCATGGCCTCAACTTGATGTTTAAATGGTTGTTTAGATTGTATGTCGAATCAAAGTATGTTTGAAAATGTTTGAAGCAAGAATAGTCGTTATAAATGCACTTCGATATCCCTTAATTTTAACTTGCGTAAATTAGATATTTATGATTTTAACTTAGGATAATCTGATTTGATTGTTCTATATGCATATTTTGGTGTATTGTATAGTAAGGAGATGGTTTGGAAAGTTATACACAGTGTGAAAAAAGTTGTGAAAGTTATAACAAAAAGGTGGTTATAAATACACTTTGTAAAAATAGTCTGCCTTCGAGGATTTCTGTAAATAAATTGGAAGATATGCTTAGGGGTTTACATCCATAGTTTTACTTACCCTAAGGGTAGCACATATTATAAAATTTTCAAGTATTAAATCATTTTTTAAAGTGGTTAAAACTAGTCACAAAAATTGAGCTTTTCAATGTGTTCTTGAATATAGACTTTAATATAAATGCTGTAGTAAGTCACTTATGGTTTTTAGTGTTTATAAACGATGTTAAAATTTAATATTCTTCTCTAATATTTTTAGAATTATTTTATAACCTATTTTATAGTATTAAAGTTGGTTTGAAGTTTAAATATATTTTTAATGATTATATATGTATTTACCAAGTAAGAGGTTATATAAAATAAAACATGTTTTTATCAAATTATAAATTAGTTATTTTCAAGTAATATTTTACACAGATATTTAAAAACCATTTACATGTATTTTCAAAGTTTAGAAAAGGGTAATTTACTAGGCTTAACATCAAAAGTCGATAAGGTAGGCTTCTCTATTTCTGAGAGTTAAGATTGATGTCGAGTATGGATATGAGTAATGGAGCTCTAACCTACCCACTTCCCTCCTGAACGAGGAGTAGTTAAGTTGGAATGTCGAAAATGTGGTAATATTGTTGTTTACCTGTTTGTTTAAAAGGTAATTAACTTTTCTTAATGCTAAAATCAAGTAAGTTTATGTCTTTGTTAGAGTTAGGATTGATGTCGAGTAGGGACGAAGCAATAGAGCTCTAACCTACCAATTTCCCTCTTGAATGAGGAATAGCTAAGTCGGGAATGTCAGAAATAGGTTAATCGTGTTGGTTATTACTTGTTTTTGGAAATCATCAATTTATACTTAACACTAAAAGCTGATGAGTAGACATATCTATTTATGAGATTTAAGAATGAAGTGTCTAGGCAAGGCTTTGATGTAACCAGGGAATTATCTTAGATGGCTTCACTCTTGGATCGGGAATAGTTAAGTTGAAATGTCGGAAATGACTTATGTATATGAACATTGATTTGTATAAGCTATTATTTTAACTACAAAATCGATTAGTCGACTATCGAACTTATCCAAATATTATCTTAGATCTTTAAAAGAATGTTTTTAAAGAATACAAGTATGGAATGGTTTTGGGTTTGTTGTGACAATGTGTTAATAATATTCATCTTTTACCCTTTTTTATTATACTATGAATGTAAATAAGATCTTTAAAGGAATGTTTTAAGGATAAGCATAAGTGAAAAGGTTTTGGGTTTGTAGTGACAATGTTTAACTAACATTAGTCTTAAACCTTTTTGAATGGATTTGTGAAAGTAATTAGATCCTTAAATTGGATATTTTGAAGAAAATTATAAGTAAGGAATCTTTTGGAAAAGGATAGAAAAGGTAAAGGTTTTAAATAAGAAATCTTGTTAATAAGTTAAGAATATACTAAAATTATTTTAGATAAGTATATGAATACTTTTTGACGTATTTAAATAGTACAAATGAACGGTAGAGATTGATAAATGAAGCTTTATTAGATAAAAGAAGTTTTAAAAGAGGTTCAAATTAATAAAAGATTAGTTAAATAAAAAAATAAAATTAGAAGCCGCTTATGTGACTTAATCGGGCTTTTTATGACTTGATCGTGCTTTGTAAGTTTTCTCATTTATAAAAAACATTTAGTCGTATACTTGCACTAAAGGACAATGGAGTAGGCTTGTCTCTCTATGTGAGTTAAGACTAATGTTCGATAGGGAGATGAGAAATAGAGCTTTAACCTACCGGCTACACTCTTGGCCGAGGGATAATGTGAGATGAAAATATCAGAAACGTGATAAGTAAATGGGTTAAAATTGCTTAACTTTGAAAACCATTTGAAAACAAGTGTATCACGCAACACTTCCCACACATAAACACGGGTAAGTTTTTACCTTACGCTAACCAAAACATTTTTACAGGAAATCCAGTGATATTATAATAGTGTCTAGGGTTTTCAAGTAAATAGAAAAATAGCCGAAATTGTTACATTCATTAAATTCCAGCTACTAGCCACAAAAGTGGGTAATACAATCAAAACCGTAGGGCCTCATAGGGAAAATGAGTTTCCATCAATGGCAGGGCTACTAGGGTACCACCCGTCACAGTACGGGGCCTAGATCACCGTACCGAGGATCACTCCCGACCCCCTACAACACAAGGCCGGAAGCATTCCTTACTGAACAGTCCCGAACAAGATAACCCCACAGTTGGGGCCAACAACTTCCCACACAGCCGAAATAAAGGGACATCTAGACAGGGGTATATCTCGTCCTGCTTGGGTGCTACCCACCTAACCTTGCTGCACCTCCCCTGTTTTATTCATTCCCGGTTAATGAGGCTTGAGGCTACGATTACCATTAGATAATACATCTCTTAGAATGCTCATCATCCGCCAGACGATGTTCTGAAAGCATTCAATCCATACAAGTTCTTTCCGGGTTCGAACGAAACCGAAGGCATTATCTCGTTACACTCCTTTTGGAATCACCCTCAGAGTTAACGACAATAACCCTTGCACTTTGAAACACCATCTCGATCTTCACTTGAGATGCCACGACCTAACGTTTAATTTGGATCGATGTGGTTTTCGGATAATCATAACTGACACCCGATCCCTATCTCATCGAAATCCAAACGCCATTTTAAAGGCCAAGTTGTTTAATAGTTTAAACAATTTAATTCAACACTTTGAATTCGTATAACATTTATCACAGATAAATTATACTCAAACATCATAGATATATCAAAGCATATCACAGAGTATCACAGAATATCACCAAATAGATATCGCAAAATCAGATATTCTACTTATACAATCATCCATAAGCAAGCATCTTTAATCATGCTTGACAACTCATTAATTAACTAATTATTTTATTTCATACCATTTAACTAATTACTTCTTAATCAATTTATTAAACCTTAATTACTTAATTCATTACTCCTTAATTATTAATTAATAACCTTAATTATTAATTAATAAAACTTAATTACCCATTTATTAATCACTAATTACTTAATTAATCAATTATTAATTCTTAATTAAATTACTTAATTAGTTAACTACTAATCATACATTAATTAACTTTAAGTAGTTAATTAAAATTCTAAATAACAAATTGATTAATCACATAATCATTAATTTACCAATCTTTAATTACAATTATAAATTAATCATTCTTAATTACCTTTTCAAACAATTAATTAATAATAATTCATCTCAATTAACGTTTTAAAATCTTCTTTAATAACTTTGAAATCAAATTATTACTAACTTAAAAGCATTAATTTTAATTAAATTTAAAACTTACGTTATACTAACTACTTAATTAAAGTATTAATTGAATTTTAAAAACATTGTTAAGTATTTACTTGATTCATTAAAACTTGAAATAAATTCTTAAATTAATTTGTCAAACATTAATTAAGTCATTAATATTCAAAATTGTTTAAGGTGATATAACTTCAATTTTTATTAAGTTGAAGGTTTCGAAAACTACACCTTAGAAAATACGTACATTTACTCGAGTTGAAGCTCGAGTTTCTCTTCCTATTTCTCGAGTCCCCTCTCCTCCTCATACTTTTCTTCTTCCCTTTTTTTTCTAGTTAAGTTTAAGTTTAAAACTCCAATAACTTGCAAGCACGCTCACGCACCCAGGTTCCATCCCGAAGCCACCTCTCATATTTCTCGAGCATCAACTCAAGTCGTTCACCATCAACTTCCTGATACCTATTCGTTGCCGTGCACGTGCACGGCACTTCGACAACCTTCCGATGAACTGTGATCCCTCTGGCAAGTCACACAACGTCGCGACACTCGATCTCCATGGATGACTCGACACCAACAGCACCCAATCGAAAATCGAGTTTCCAGTTGGAAACTCAAACTTACACCTTCATCCAAAACCGTCTCGTCCAATTCATGTCGACCATCAGAGGCAATACAACTCCGTCCTCATCTCGCCGATACTCCATTCTACTCTTCCCCTCAATTTCGTACAATTCGATCAATCAGAGGTGATGAAATCACCTCGCTTCTGACCACATCCAAAACTGGAGGATAAACCATAAATTCGCCTTGTTCCCTCAATTCTTGCTATAGAAAATTTATCTAACAATTTTCCTAACTTCATCGATGACCATGCTAGCTTCGTGCATAATTTCAACATCCAACAATTCTTCGGCCACCAGAAATTGGTCAAAATGCATTTCCAGTTCATCTATGAACTGCTCCTAGTATTCTTAATTAAAAATTTCCATTTTTGTGTTAAAAAGCTTATTTTTGTATGTAGATTCAAGCTATATAATTGAATTAGCAATTTACAATACTCGAATTCAACATAAAATTATTTGTTGCTTTGTAAATCAAATTTCCCAGTTGATATATTTCTCCAATATGTCTAAAACAAATTTTTATAGCTTGATCTATGTTTAAACAACTTGTTTTGTTTTAAACTGTAAGCCTATAAATAATTAGATGAAGATATTTTGTATTTTGATTAACTATTCAATTCTGAAACTAAAAACAGAGAAGACAGGTAAAATAAATTTACACAGAACACTCATATATAAACACAGAGCTATATAAACAAAATACATATGCAAGCATATTATTATCAATGAATCATACACACAGATTTAATTAAACTTAAGTCTTTCAAAATTTTGTTTACTTACCTGAAAAGTGTTTGCACAGAGATCGACTTTTGTTTTGAAGGCTGCGGTTTGATTTTCCCTTAAACCTTCCTGTTTTGTTGTTGAATGATGTTTGAGTTTGTAAAAATAATGATGTTTATTTTTCTTCTTTTCCTGATTTGCTGTGTTATGAACGAACTAGAAAAAAAGGATGTATATATAGAAACAGTTTTACAGGGGTAGGCTTCTGGTACAAGCTTTTCTTTGTTTTCAATACTCTGGTCAAAGATTTTTTTCTAAAAATGAAATGATATTTACACATTTGAAATGAATTTATTTTGGTGTTGAGATGATAGTATTAAATGCCATGTTTCCCTATAAGCTTACAGCCTCTTCCATTTTTTTTATTTTTGTATATAGATATTTTTGTTTTATTATCTTCTTGTTTTGCATAATTCACATACATATCTACATGTATTTCAAAAGTTTATATATTTCTAGAATTATCTAATGTGTCCATATAACCATATAATTTATTACTACATAAATCCTTAGTTTTTATTTCTATTTAAAGTTTAACTATCAAACATTTAATTTAAAACATATATTTTATTTTATACTTATATTTAATATTGATAGGATTGATTTTATTTTAAACGTTATTATCTATATTACATTTATATGCATATATTTAGATTAAATATTAATAATGTAAAGCATTAATTAAATCTAATAAGGTAGATTTTATTGTAAATATTTTTGAAAGTCTTCATTTTCAATTTTCAAATCATAACTTTCTTCCAAAAGACATATATATAAAAAAATAAATGGTAAGGGCTAAAAATCTTATTTATTATTTATTTTGTTTTTTTTTAAAATGATGAGTTGTATTTTAATAAATCAGATTAAAATAATATTACCAAAATCCCGGGTCGTTACATTCCTCCCGCTTAAAAGAATTTCGTCCCTGAAATTTAAAACAAAAGTTAATTCAAAAGCTTTTATATCAACAATCCAAGCATACATATCATTCATACATTAGCAAACAACCAAATAGTTTATCCTAACAAACATCACCAGTCATCGGGACACAAATCCAGATAGGCTTTCCGAAAGCTATCCAAAGTTTCCCAGGTACAACCTCTGGGATCCTCGCTCCACTGCACTTTGATAAGCTTCACTACTTTACTCCTGAGTTGCCTCTCGTCTTGATCAACAATCCGAACAGGGTTCCTGACCACAGTCAAGTTTGGCTCGACCTCTAAATCTTTCTGGATTACTGGTTCTACAACCAGTGATGGGTCATGGACAAACTTCCTTAGATGGGATACATGAAATACATTATGAATTCCAGACATCCATTCCGGAAATTCAATTCTGTAAGCTACAGCACCAATCCTTTCCAACACTCGAAATGGTCCAATATATCTTAGGGCAAGTTTTCCCGTCTTCTCGAATCTAATAGCTCCTTTGATCGGGGAAACTTTGACAAAGAC
The DNA here is from genome assembly GCA_030765085.1 of Allium cepa. Lineage (NCBI taxonomy): Eukaryota > Viridiplantae > Streptophyta > Magnoliopsida > Asparagales > Amaryllidaceae > Allium > Allium cepa. The sequence continues at coordinate 133,677,202 of CM060934.1, forward strand.
TAAATATCTGATCTCAAATTCCAATTGTTTTCGCCTTTTATCCGCATATTTTTTTTGACGGTCCTGAGCAGCTCTCAATCTCTTCTTGATAAGCTCAACTTTCGCAGAAGCTTCACGAATCAAATCTGGTCCAAGCACGAGACGATCTTTCGACTCTATCCAACAGGATGGGGATCTACACGGTCTTCCATATAAAGCTTCATAAGGAGCCATCTTAATACTCGCCTGATAACTATTATTATAGGAGAATTCCACTAGATGAAGATGGTCTTCCCACGATCCACCAAAATCCAATACACAAGCTCGCAGCATATCCTCTAGAATTCGGTTCAGCCTCTCCGTCTGTCTGAGGATGATAGGCTGTACTCAATCTCAAACTCATTCCCATAGCTGATTGTAGAGCCTCCCAGAATTTGCTGATGAAGATAGGATCTCGATCACTTATTATACTGACATGAACACCATACAATCGGACTATCTCCCTCAAGAAAATCTCGGCTAGAGAAGCTGCAGTACGAGTTGCCTTAACCGATATAAAATGGGCGCTTTTAGTTAAACGATCCACAATCACCCATATTCCTTCGTTTCCTTTCTTGGTTCAAGGAAAACTGTCGATGAAATCCATCGAAATCATCTCCCACTTCCACATCGGGGTTTCCAAAGGCTGCAATAATCCAGCTGACTTCTGCTGATCTCCTTTCTTGTTGGCGGATAGCATAACTATTAACTAAAACAACTACATCTTCCTTCATGCCCTTCCACCAAAAGACTCTCTTCATATCCTTATACATCTTTGAGATTCCTGGGTGGATAATTAATCTGGAGCGATGACTCTCTAACAACACCTCCTGTCCTAGATCCCTATCATTCGAAACACAAATCCTCCCGTTAATCCTCAATGTTCCTTGGCCATCAATTTCAAAACTTGAACACTGACCCTTCCTAACTCTTCTGATGATTCTTTTCAACATTTTATCAGATCCTTGCTTGCTCGAAATCCTTTCAATAAGAGATGGAACCACTTCCAAAAGAGACAGAACTGCATTCCTGCTAAGAGCATCAGCTACAACATTCGCCTTTCCCGAGGTATACAGGATATCCAAATCATATGATGCCAGAAACTCGACCCATCACTGCTACCTCAGATTAAGATCCTTTTGAGAGAAAAGATACTTCAACGGTTTATGGTCCGTGAATAACTCGAACTTCTCTCTTAAGAGATAGTGTCTCCAGATCTTTAAAGCAAAAACAATGGCTAATAACCCAAGATTGTGCATAGCGTAGTTCCTCTCATGTCGCATTAATTGCCGACTCACATACGCAATTACCCTACCGTTTTGCATCAGAACTGCTCCCAGTCCAACTATACAAGCATCTGTATAAACCTCAAATTTTCTCTTTCCATCCGGAATAGCTAGCGCAGGTGCACTAGTTAGCCTCGTCTTCAACTCCTGGAAAGCCTCCTCACACTGGGGTTTCCATTTGAATTTATCCCTTTCCTTGTCAACTTAGTCAGATGTGAAGAAATCTTGGAATAGTCCTTGATAAACTTTCTATAGTAGCCAGCCAATCCCAGAAAACTACGTAATTCAGTCGGTGTCTGCGGTTGCTTCCACTCCAAAATAGTCTCAACCTTCGCTGGATCTATAGAGATACCTTCTTCAGAAACAATGTGCCTCAAAAATTTGACTTTCGATTTCCAGAAATGACACTTAGAGAATTTCGCCTTCAAAACATGCCTCCTCGGTGTCTCCAACACAATTCTCAAATGTTGCTTGTGCTCTTCTTCAGACTTAGAGTAGACCAGAATATCATCAATGAATACCAGAACAAACTTATTCAATACATCCCGAAAGACTCGATTCATCAGGTCAACAAAGTAGGTAGGAGCGTTGGTTAACCCGAAAGGCATAACCAACCACTCATAGAAATAATTTGATCCCCTAAATGCAATCAAGGGAATACTGTCTTCAGCTAACCTTAACTGATGGAAACCTGAAGCTAAATCCAGTTGAGAAAAGACAGAAGCTTCATGCAGCTGGTCAAAGAGATCACCAATACGAGGAAGAGGATATTTATTTCGAATGGTCACTTTGTTCAATTCTCTATAATCTACATAGAACCTTAGCGAACCATCTGATTTAGTGACAAACACCGCAACAGAACCCCAACAAGAGAAACTGGGCCTAATCAATCCCTTCTCCAAAAGATCCTGAGTCTGCTTAACTAACTCCTCCCTCTCCCTAGGAGCCATCCTCCTGCTAGGCTGAATCACTGGTACTGCTCCTGGAACCAAATCAATGTGAAACTCTATCTCTCGATGTGGAGGTAAACATTTGACTTCCTCGAATATGTTAGGGAGATCTTGGGCCACATCGATATCTTCAACCTTCTCTTGAGAAGTCTCAACTCCATGCAAAAGACTACTCAAATGAATTCTAGAATTATCACACGTCACTCTGGCAATCCTACCCAGATCCATTTCCAGCAAAACTGTTCTCTCGTCATAATTCAGGACAGCCTTATACTTATCAAGCCAATCCATTCCCAATATAAGGTCAAACCCCTTAAAATTCAACACATAAGGGTCACAAGAAAAATTGTGGGATCGATAGGAAATCTTCAAATCCTTACAGATCGTGTCCAATTTGGTTACCCCTCCTATAGGATTGATACAAAGATGGGACAGTCTACAGTACTAGGGGTAAGAAAGAACTTCTCTACAGATTCCAGAGAAATAAAACTTAAAGAAGCACCCGAATCAAACAAAACTTTAATATACTTGCCATCTAAAAGTAATGTACCTTCCAATACTCCCTTGCCTTTAGATGAAGTAGATGGTGTTCCAAAGCAAGTACTCTATTCTGCTGAGCTTTATGAAGTAGCGGGCAATCCTTGATCATATGACTTGGTTGGTGGCAATCGAAGCATAGAGATTTCTGAACCAAAGCCAAACCCGGTCCACTATAATGCTATTGTTGTTGCTCTTGCTGAAATCTTTTCCTGGGACACTTATTCGCCAAGTGACCTTCATGTTGACATATATAGCATTTGTGAGGTCCGTTGTTATTTCCAGGCTTCTTCTTGTTCTGCTTCCTCCAATTGGGATTGAACTTCCTCTTATTCGGATTAGCAAAATTCCCTCCCGATGCTGCTACTTGCATCACTGATTTCTTATTCATCAAATCCTCATATCTCAATGCCATATCAATTAACTCAACAAAATATCCTTTCGAATGCGCCGTCATCTTTTCATGAAATTCTGGCCTCAAGCCTTGCACAAACATTTCGTTCTTTTTGAGGGGAGTATCAATGAGTCCTGGTTCATAGCAAGAAAGTTCGTTGAATTTGGTCTCATACTCAGATATAGTCATGCTTTCCTGCCTCAAATTCAAAAAATCCTGGTGCAGACGAGTTTTCCCTGCTGTTGGCATGAATTTCTCCTCAAATAACTCTTTAAATCTTTCCCAAGAGAAGTCGTCCTCAGAAATATTTGCTATCGCTGCATCCCACCAGGCTGTTGCGCCTTCCTGCAATTGCCATGAAGCCATTTCCCTTTTTTGCTCATCAGACAACTTCATACTCTTACAGATCCGCTCACAAGAGCGTAGCCAAGCTTGGACCTCAATTATCGATTCTGACCCTTTAAATGGTTTACCTCCAAGGTTGATGAAGTCTTTGCATAAAGCGACAAAACTAACCTGAGGCGGTACTGGATCTACAGCCTCACTAGTAGTTTGACTTCATCCACTATCAGTCGAGGTGCTTCCCCTACCACTGCCTCTCCTTCCAAAACTCATGTTGGCCTCCTGGACAGGTAACTCAACAAATTTAGATAGGTATATAATTATATAAAAATACAAATACGCACTCTCAAGATAGATACTACTCCAGAGCCTAGGTATTATCCCAACCAGAGCTCTGATACCAACTGTGATGACCCGCCTTTCTAACCACAGAAAGATGTATCATCAATAAGAAAAGAAAGAGATAGAAATAGAAAAGATAGAAAGAAAGAATAACAACATCAGAATCTCACAGCTGAAACGGAACAAAATAAAATACATCACATAACTATTACATAGTTTTACATATATTAGAGTTACACAGCATTATACAACAAGACATTCATATATACATCTGCTATTACATACATCCCAAAATACAACATACATCAACTAACACAGCGGAACTAGATAGATAGATATATACATCTGGACTCCTGCTCAAAGCTTCCCCAGAACTCAACACTCCAAAACCTATCACTTGGCTACTCATAAAAATTTAAGTACCCAAGAGTTTATGAAAAACAGAAATGAACTCCGGGTCAGACGTGGGTCTGGTGTGAGTAAACGGGTTAAAATTGCTTAACTTTGAAAACCATTTGAAAACAAAGGTATCACGTAATACTTCCCACACATAAACAAGCGTAAGTTTTTACCTTACGCTAACTAAAACATTTTTATAGGAAATCCAGTGATATTATAATAGTGTCTAGGGTTTTCAAGTAAATAGATAAATAGTCGAAATTGTTACATTCATTAAATTCCATCTACTAGCCACAAAAGTGGGTAATACAATCAAAACCGTACGGTCTCGTAGGGAAAATGGATTTCCATCAATGGCAGGGCTACTGGGGTACTGTCCGTCACAGTACGCGGCCTAGATCACCGTACCGAGAATCACTCCCGACCCCCTACAACACAAGGCCGGAACCATCCCTTGTTGAACAGTCCCGAACAAGATAACCCTGCAGTTGTGGCCAACAACTGCCCACACAGTCGAAATAAAGGGACATCTAGACAGGGATATATCTCGTCCTCCTTGGGTGACACCCACCTAACCTTGCTGCATGTGACGCCCCACATCTATACCCACGCTAGCCAAGAACACTACGGGGTAATGTCGTCAACTAGCACGGAGAATAAGGCTGTTGAGGAGCGACCATCCGTGTAATTGCTTTGTGTGAGCACCCATATGCCAGATAGTTTAAAATGCATTTCATTTCAAGAGGAAATCCGACATGCCGATACAAACTCAAAGCTACTACACAGTGGCTATATGTAATCTTCGGAAACAAATATAGAAATAAACATAACACAAATCAGTTACAGATAATTCATATCACAAAGGCGGAAATAGATATGAATATTACACATAAAAGTGTATATCAGAGTAGTGGTCAAATAAGATCCACAACATCACAAAGAATAGATACAAGTGCTAGACAAAAATATGTATACATCAAGGAGTCTATATCTCAATTGTATACAACAAAAACTACTAAACTAAAGTAGTTAACCAAAAGTCAGATAATGGTTCCAGATAGGAAGACAAGAGGAAGCACCTGTAATATCTCAGTCTGACCCGAGTATTATTTAATAAGAAAATAATAAACGGGTCAGTCTAGCTATAATTATCAGATAAAATGAGATATAAGAAGACATATAATAAAAAGACGTATGATAACCAAAAATGTCATACTACGACAAGTATACATTGGAAAATCCACAAAAGTCATACAATATCTCAAGAATCTCATTACATCAAAAAGAATGTCATATTCTTTATTTAATTCACCAAGCCACAAAAAATGACATACATATCAATGCCAATCGTAAAAGTTGGTGAAACATAAATTCCAGAAATCATCAATAAGAAATCCAGAAATTAAATAATTCGGAGCAACGACGTCGTACAGCGTAACGTCCGATGATCCAGAAACACAATAAATAGGAACAACGACGTCGTACAGCGAAACGTCCGATGAACCAAATGACAATAAAACGGAACAACGACGTCGTACAGCGTAACATCTGATGAACCAAATCACAATAAAACGGAACAACGACGCCGTACAGCGTAACGTCCGATGAACCCAAGCACAATAAATAGGAACAACGACGTCGTACAATGTAACGTCCGATGAACCAAAACACAGTAAAACGGAACAACGACGTCGTACTGCGTAACGTCCGATGAACCAAATCACAATAAAACGGAACAACGACGTCGTACAGCGTAACGTCCGATGAACCAAATCAAGATAAAACAGATCAACGACGTCGTACAGCGTAACGTCCGATGAACCAAATCACAATAAAACGGAACAACGACGTCGTACAGCGTAACGCCGATGAACCAAACCACAATAAAACGGAACAACGACGTCGTACAGCATAACGTCCGATGAACCAAATCACAATAAAACGGAACAACGACGTCGTACAACGTAACGTCCGATGAACTGAATCAAAGAGACATCGCACATTGCTAGTCTAAACCATAAAATGGCCATCATCGATCATCAAAAAGTGTCAATTACAGTAAGCTAGTAAATATATGATCTTAGCTTCATGTCCCGTAACCACTAGCTTAACTTAAATATTTACGAACAAATTGTAGATCTCCACTAGAAAATTGTCACAAGAGGTTCAATCGAATAAGTCCAAGAATTAACCGATGAAGTAAATGCAAGCGTTTCATAGCACTCGTTTTACTAAGCCGTTTAATTAGATTTCTCATACGAGTGAGGTAAAGGTTTGTATATACAAGTAGATTGGAAAACGGTTTAAGAAACAAGCTTTGTAATAAAATAGTATTGAAATCGTTTTGATGAAAGAGCTCTGATATTTACTACTAGAATTAAAAACCTTTATATTTTAAAGTGACAAATCATAGAAGTGATTGTAGAAACAATCAATCATAAGAATTCGCATACGAAGACGTGAATAAAATCCAAAGAAATCGGTATCAAATCCATCAAAATGGATATTTCCGAAAATTCCCGAAGAAAATGTCATTAAAGTCGATAATAAATGATAACAACAAAAGGGAAACAACACGAATCGGTTAAAGTTGGAAATTCAAACAAATAGGCAATATAGGCATAATTGGCAAATAGGAGCAGGTCGGTCAACTGAGCTCTGAGTTCGGTTGACCGGACCAGAGGCAGAAGTGCTCAGGTAGCAGGCAGGTCGGCCGGACCCTGAGTTCAGCGGACCGGAGCCTGTCACCGGCACTTCCAAACCAGAGGCAGGGAAATGCTCGGGTAGCAGGTCGGTCGACGGACCCTGAGTTCGGCCGACCGAAGCCTGTCACCAGCACTCCCATGCCTATCTAATGAATGCCAATCCCTTTCGAATTGCAATCGGTCGAGCAACGGCACTAAGGGTTTATGCCCATCGACTACCCGACCATACAAGCTCTTCGATTCATCACCAAAAACATGATCAAAACATCAAAGTTAGGATTTTTAAAGAATTGAACTCAAAACACTAAAATTTGGAATATTCACCAAATCAATCCAAACAAAAAGCAATTGCACAAGAATAAGTGTTAGGAATTCATACCTAACAATCGAAGATAATTATAAGCATAGATGTGAGATAAAAATCTCACATTTAACCCAAAAGCACAAGATTGAGAAGCTTGAAAACAAAGGAGGATCAACCACTCTTCAATCCCAACTCAAGAAGCTTGATTCTAAGCTTTAAAAGAAGAACATTCCCAAAGTTAGGTTTAGGAATTTCTGAAATTGAAAAGAGAATGAGTTGGAGAAGAAGAGGAGGAGGCTTACCAAAGCTTCTTCTATTGATTTGGAGCTAGAACTTGATTTGTAAATGGAAACTAGGGTTTGGAGTTTTAATTTCCCATTCCACTCACCATTAATCTCTTTAGGACTGAAAAGTAGAGGAAGAGGGAGTGAATGAAGAGGGGGTTTCACTTTGGGGTATTAAGTTAGAACATTGGGCTGAACCCAAACCCAAAGTGAAAATGGTCAAATTTTTGGCTAGCTCCAAACATATCAATATTTATACTCAAAAAGGTTGCAAACGGCATTTTGAACTTAATGGAAGGGGTCTCGAGTCCCAATTCGACTGTTTGCAAAAAGTAGCTTTTCGGACCATAATCCGACTAACGATGAAATATTTAAATAAAATATTTAAATATACAATCGATAAATATGCGGGTTGTTACACTGCACCTCCCCTGTTGTATCCATTCCCGGTTGATGGGGCTTGAGGCTACGATTACCTTTAGAGAATACATTCCTTAGAATGCTCATCGTCCGTCTGACGATGTTCTGAAAGCATTCAATCCATACAAGTTCGTTCCGGGTTCGAACGAAACCGAAGACATTATCTTGTTACACTTCTTTTGGAATCACCCTCAGAGTTAACGATAATAACCCTTGCACTTTGAAACACCATCTCGATCTTCACTTGAGATGCCATGACCTAACATTTAATTTGGATCGATGTGGTTTTCGGATAATCATAACTGACACCCGATCCCGGTCTCATCGAAATCTAAACGCCATTTTAAAGGCCAAGTTGTTTAATAGTTTAAACAATTTAATTCAACACTTTGAAATCACATAGCATTTATCACAGATAAAAAATACTCAAACATCGTAGATATATCAAAGCATATCACCGAGTATCACAGAATATTACCAAATAGATATCGCAAAATCAGATATTCTACTTATACAATCATCCATAAGCAATCATCTTTAATCCTGCTTGATAACTCATTAATTAATTAATTATTTTATTTCATACCATTTAATTAATTAATTACTTCTTAATCAATTTATTAAACCTTAGTTACTTAATTCATTACTCCTTAATTATTAATTAATAACCTTAATTATTAATTAATAAAACTTAATTACCCATTTATTAATCACTAATTACTTAATTAATCAATCATTAATTCTTAATTAAATTAATTAATTATTTAACTATTAATCATACATTAATTAACTTTAAGTAGTTAATTAAAATTCTAAATTACAAATTGATTAATCACTTAATCATTAATTTACCAATCTTTAATTACAATTATAAATTAATCATTCTTAATTACCTTTTCAAACAATTAATTAATAACAACTCGTCTCAATTAACATTTTGAAATCTTCTTTAATAACTTTAAAATCAAATTATTACTAACTTAAAAGCTTTAATTTTAATTAAATTTAAAACTTACCTTATATTAACTACTTAATTAAAGTATTAATTGAATTTTAAAAACATTGTTAAGTATTTACTTAATTCATTAAAACTTGAAATAAATTCTTAACTTAATTTGTCAAACATTAATTAAGTCATTAATATTCAAAATTGTTTAAGGTGGTATAACTTCAATTTTTATTAAGTTGAAGGTTTCGAAAACTACACCCTAGAAAATCCCTACGTTTACTCGAGTTGAAGCTCGAGTTTCTCTTCCTATTTCCCGAGTCCCCTCTTCTCCTCATACTTTTCTTCTTCCCCTTTTTTTCCAATTAAGTTTAAGTTTAAAACTCCAATAACACGCAAGCACGCTCACGCACCCAGGTTCCATCCCGAAGCCACCATTTACTTTTATCGAGTATCAACTCGAGTCGTTCACCATCAACTTCCTAACACATATTCGTTGCCGTGCACGTGCACGGCACTTCGAAAACCTTCCGATGAACTGCGATCCCACCGGCAAGTCACACAACGTCGTGACACTCGATCTCCATGGACGACTCGACGCCAACAACACCCAATCGAAAATCGAGTTTCCAGTTCGAAACTCGAACTTACACCTTCATGCAAAACCGTCTCGTCCAATTCACGCCGACCATCAGAGGCAATACAACTCCGACCTCATCTCGCCGATACTCCATTCTACTCTTCCCCTCAATTTCGTACAACTCGATCAATCAGAGGTGATGAAATCAACTCGCTTCTGACCACATTCAAAACTTGAGCTTAAACTCTAAATTCGCCTCATTCCCTCAATTCTTGCAATAGAAAATTTATCTAACAATTTTCCTAACTTCATCGATGGCCAAGCTAGCTTCGTGCAGAATTTCAACATCCAACAATTCTTCGGCCACCAAAAATTGGTCAAAAGGCATTTCCAGTTCATCTATGAACTGCTCCTAGTATTCTTAACTAAAACTTTCCATTTTTGTTTTAAAGATCTTATTTTTGTATGTGGATTCAAGCTATATAATTGAATTACAATATTGGAATTGAACATAAAATTATTTGTTGCTCTGTAAATCAAATTTCCTAGTTTATATATTTCTCCAACATGTCTAAAAAAAATTTTTATAGCTTGATCTATGTTTAAACAACTTATTTTGTTTTAAACAATAAGCCTATAAATGATTAGATGAAGATATTTTGTATTTTGATTAACTATTCATTTCTGAAACTAAAAACAGAGAAGACGGGTAAAATAAATTTACACAGAACACTCGTATATAAACACAGAGCTATATAAACAAAATACATATGCAAGCATATTATTATCAATGAATCATACACACAGATTTAATTAAACTTAAGTCTTTAAAAAAATTACTCACCTGAAAAGTGTTTGTACGGAGAGCAACTTTTGTTTTGAAGGCTGTGGTTTGATTTTCCCTTAAACCTTCCAGTTTTGTTGTTGAATGATGTTTGAGTTTGTAAAAATAATGATGTTTATTTTTCTTCTTTTCCTGATTTGATTTGTTATGAACGAACTAGAATAAAAGGATGTATATATAGAAACAGTTTTATAGGGGTAGGCTTCTGGTACAAGCTTTTCTTTGTTTTCAATACTTTGGTCAAAGATTTTTTTTCTGAAAATGAAATGATATTTACACATTTGAAATGACTTTATTTTGGTGTTGAGATGATAGTATTAAATGTCATGTTTCCCTATAAGCTTACAGCCTCTTCCCTTTTTTTAATTTTTGTATGTAGATATTTTTGTTTTATTATCTTCTTTTTTTGCATAATTCACATACATATCTACATGTATTTCAAAAGTTTATATATTTCTAGAATTATCTAATGTGTCCACATAACCATACAATTTATTACTACATAAATCCTTAGTTTTTATTTCTATTTAAAGTTTAACTATCAAACATTTAATTTAAAACATATATTTTATTTTATACTTATATTTAATATTGATAGGATTGATTTTATTTTAAACATTATTATCTATATTACATTTATATGCATATATTTAGATTAAATATTAATAATGTAAAGCATTAATTAAATCGAATAAGGTAGATTTTATAGTAAATATTTTTGAAAGTCTTCATTTTCAATTTTCAAATCATAACTTTCTTCCAAAAGACATATATATAAAAAAATAAATGGTAAGGGCTAAAAATCTTATTTATTATTTATTTTGTTTTTTTTAAATGATGAGTTGTATTTTAATAAATCAGATTAAAATAATATTACCAAAATCCCGGGTCGGTACATTCCTCCCGCTTAAAAGAATTTCGTCCCTGAAATTTAAAACAAAAGTTAATTCAAAAGCTTTTATATCAACAATCCAAGCATACATATCATTCATACATTAGCAAACAACCAAATAGTTTATCCTAACAAACATTACTAGTCATCGGGACACAAATCCAGATAGGCTTTCCGAAAGCTATCCAAAGTTTCCCAGGTACAATTCTGGGATCCTCGCTCCGCTGCACTTTGATAAGCTTCACTACTTTACTCTTGAGTTGCCTCTCGTCTTGATCAACAATCCGAACAGGGTTCCTGACCACAGTCAAGTTAGGCTCGACCTCTAAATCTTCCTGGATTACTGGTTCTACAACCAGTGATGGGTCATGGACAAACTTCCTTAGATGGGATACATGAAATACATTATGAATTCCAGACGTCCATTCTGGGAATTCAATTCTATAAGCTACAGCACCAATCCTTCCCAACACTCGTAATGGTCCAATATATCTTGGGGTAAGTTTTCCCATCTTCTCGAATCTAATAGCTCCTTTGATCGGGGAAACTTTGACAAAGACTAAATATCTGATCTCAAATTCCAATTGTTTTCGCTTTTTATCTGCATATTTTTTTTGACGGTCCTGAGCAGCTCTCATTCTCTTCTTGATAAGCTCAACTTTCGCAGAAGCTTCACGAATCAAATCTGGTCCAAGCACGAGACGATCTTTCGACTCTATCCAATAGGATGGGGATCTACACGGTCTTCCATATAAAGCTTCATAAGGAGCCATCTTAATACTCGCCTGATAACTATTATTATAGGAGAATTCCACTAGATGAAGATGGTCTTCCCACGATCCACCAAAATCCAATACACAAGCTCGCAGCATATCCTCTAGAATTCGGTTCAGCCTCTCCGTCTGTCTGAGGATGATACGCTGTATTCAATCTCAAACTCATTCCCATAGCTGATTGCAGAGCCTCCCAGAATTTGCTGATGAAGATAGGATCTCGATCACTTATTATACTGACATGAACACCATACAATCGGACTATCTCCCTCAAGAAAATCTCTGCTAGAGAAGCTGCAGTACGAGTTGCCTTAACCGATATAAAATGGGAGCTTTTAGTTAAACGATCCACAATCACCCATATTCCTTCGTTTCCTTTCTTGTTTCTAGGAAAACTGTCGATGAAATCCATCGAAATTATCTCCCACTTCCATATCGGGGTTTCCAAAGGCTGCAATAATCCGGCTGACTTCTGCTGATCTCCTTTAACTTGTTGGCGGATAGCACAACTATTAACTAAAACAGCTACATCTTCCTTCATGCCCTTCCACCAAAAGCCTCTCTTCATATCGTTATACATCTTTGAGATTCTTGGGTGGATATTTAATCTGGAGCGATGACTCTCTAACAACACCTCCTGTCTTAGATCCCTATCATTCGAAACACAAATCCTCCTGTTAATCCTCAATGTTCCTTGGCCATCAATTTCAAAACTTGAACACTGACCCATCCTAACTCTTCTGATGATTCTTTTCAACATTTTATCAGATCCTTGCTTGCTCGAAATCCTTTCAATAAGAGATGGAACCACTTCCAAAAGAGACAGAACTGCATTCCTGCTAAGAGCATCAGCTACAACATTCGCCTGTCCCGAGGTGTACGGGATATCCAAATCATATGATGCCAGAAACTCGACCCATCACTGCTACCTCAGATTAAGATCCTTTTGAGAGAAAAGATACTTCAACGGTTTATGGTCCGTGAATAACTCGAACTTCTCTCTTAAGAGATAGTGTCTCCAGATCTTTAAAGCAAAAAAAATGGCTAATAACCCAAGATCGGGCATAGCGTCGTTCCTCTTATGTAGCTTTAATTGCCGACTCACATACGCAATTACCCTACCATTTTGCATCAGAACTGCTCCCAGTCCAACTATACAAGCATCTGTATAAACCTCAAATTTTCTCTTCCCATCCGGAATAGCTAGCACAGGTGCACTAGTTAGCCTCGTCTTCAACTCCTGGAAAGCCTCCTCACACTGGGGGTTTCCATTTGAATTTAGCCCCTTCCTTGTCAACTTAGTCAGATGTGAAGAAATCTTGGAATAGTCCTTGATAAACTTTCTGTAGTAGCCAGCCAATCCCAGAAAACTACGTAATTCAGTCGGTGTCTGCGGTTGCTTCCACTCCAAAATAGTCTCAACCTTCGCTGGATCTATAGAGATACCTTCTCCAGAAACAATGTGCCCCAAAAATTTGACTTCCTATTTCCAGAAATGACACTTAGAGAATTTTGCCTTCAAAACATGCCTCCTCGGTGTCTCCAACACAATTCTCAAATGTTGCTTGTGCTCTTCTTCAGACTTAGAGTAGACCAGAATATCATCAATGAATACCAGAACAAACTTATTCAATACATCCCGAAAGACTCGATTCATCAGGTCAACAAAGTAGGTAGGAGCATTGGTTAACCCGAAAGGCATAACCAACCACTCATAGAAACAATTTGGTCCCCTAAATGCAATCAAGGGAATACTGTCTTCAGCTAACCTTAACTGATGGAAACCTGAAGCTAAATCCAGTTGAGAAAAGACAGAAGCTCCATGCGGCTGGTCAAAGAGATCACCAATACGAGGAAGAGGATATTTATTTCGAATGGTCACTTTGTTCAATTCTTTATAATCTACATAGAACCTTAGCGAACCATCCGATTTAGTGACAAACACCGCAGCAGAACCCCAACAAGAGAAACTAGGCCTAATCAATCCCTTCTCCAAAAGATCCTGAGTCTGCTTAACTAACTCCTCCCTCTCCCTAGGAGCCATCCTCCTGCTAGGCTGAATCACTGGTACTGCTCCTGGAACCAAATCAATGTGAAACTCTATCTCTCGATGTGGAGATAAACATTTGACTTCCTCGAATATGTTAGGGAAATCTTGGACCACATCGATATCTTCAAGCTTTTCTTGAGAAGTCTCAACTCCATGCAAAAGACTACTCAAATGAATTCTAGAATTATTACACGTCACTCTGGCAATCCTACCCAGATCGGTTTCCAGCAAAACTGTTCTCTCGTCACAATTCAGGACAGCCTTATACTTATCAAGCCAATCCATTCCCAATATAAGGTCAACCCCTTAAAATTCAACACATAAGGGTCACAAGAAAAACTGTGGGATCGATAGGAAATCTTCAAATCCTTACAGATCGTGTCCAATTTGGTTACCCCTCCTATAGGATTGATACAAAGATGGGACAGTCTACAGTACTAGGGGTAAGAAAGAACTTCTCTACATATTCCAGAGAAATAAAACTCAAAGAAGCACCCGAATCAAACAAAACTTTAATATACTTGCCATCTAAAAGTAATGTACCTTCCAATACTCCCTTGCCTTTAGATGAAGTAGATGGTGTTCCAAAGAAAATACTCTATTCTGCTGAGCTTTATGAAGTAGCGGGCAATCCTTGATCATATGACTTGGTTGGTGGCAATCGAAGCATAGAGATTTCTGAACCAAAGCCGAACCCGGTCCACTATAATGCTATTGCTGTTGCTGTTGCTGAAATCTTTTCCTGGGACACTTATTCGCCAAGTGACCTTCATGTTGACATATATAGCATTTGCGAGGTCCGTTGTTATTTCCAGGCTTCTTCTTGTTCTGCTTCCTCCAATTGGGATTGAACTTCCTCTTATTCGGATTAGCAAAATTCCCTCCCGATGCTGCTACTGGCATCACTGATTTCTTGTTCATCAAATCCTCATATCTCAATGCCATATCAATTAACTCAACAAAATATCCTTTCAAATGCGCCGTCATCTTTTCATGAAATTCTGGCCTCAAGCCTTGCACAAACATTTCGTTCTTTTTGAGGGGAGTATCAATGAGCCCTGTTCCATAGCAAGAAAGTTCGTTGAATTTGGTCTCATACTCAGATATAGTCATGCTTTCCTGCCTCAAATTCAAAAAATCCTGGTGCAGACGAGTTTTCCCGACTGTTGGCATGAATTTCTCCTCAAATAACTCTTTAAATCTTTCCCAAGAGAAGCCGTCCTCAGAAATATTTGCTATCGCTGCATCCCACCAGGCTGTTGCGCCTTCCTGCAATTGCCATGAAGCCATTTCCCTTTTTTGCTCATCAGACAACTTCATACTCTTACAGATCCGCTCACAAGAGCGTAGCCAAGCTTGGACCTCAATTATCGATTCTGACCCTTTAAATGGTTTACCTCCAAGGTTGATGAAGTCTTTGCATAAAGCGGCAAAACTAACCTGAGGTGGTACTGGATCTATAGCCTCACTAGTAGTTTGACTTCGTCCATTATCAGTCGAGGTGCTTCCCCTACCACTGCCTCTCCTTCCAGAACTCATGTTGGCCTCATGGACAGGTAACTCAACAAATTTAGAAAGGTATATGTAACGACCCTAGATTTTAATTTAATTTAAATTGATAATTTAAATGAATTTTTGAATTAAAATTTGTAAAATTGATTATAAATGATGCGAGTTTCCCCGAATCGAATAGAAAATATATTAAGTCATATGGGTTTAAAAATTTGTATATATGAGAATATATATGTATATATTGGATTTTAAATAAATTCTTAAATAAATGATTTTTGAAAAATAAATAATATACTTTAGACACAAGTATAGAAATAAATAAATAAATTGATTTAAAAATTTATAAATGATGATAATTTGAGTTATATAAAATATATGTGTACAAAGAGAAATGTAAAACAATAATTAATTAAAGTAAAATTCATGATAAATATTTAAGCTAAAAATAGAAGTAAAATAAATATTTGAGTTATAAATAGAGATAAATAAAAGTTAAGTATGGAACCAAATAAATATATAAAGCATCTATGTACAAAACAAAGTTATGGAATTTCAATTATATTTTAAAGTAAGTAGACAAAGTAAAATAAACATAAACAAAACAAAGTAAATACAAACAAATATAAAAGTTTTAGTATGCAAAGTAATACACTCAAATGAGAAAAGAAAAGAAAGAATATAAGTATAAGTATGTAGGAAAATAAAATATGTTGCCTGTAGAATAAACATGCAAGAGGGCTGAAACATAATCAAGTTGGAATTAAAAACAAAACTAAAGTATAAACAGGTAAAAGCAAAAGCAACAAACTTCTGTAATGCAGCCGAGTTAGAAAAGCAAAGACAAGTATGCAAGCAAGAAGACAATGAACATATAATTAACTCAAGCAAAGTACAAAGAAAAGGAAACAGTGCAAATACATTTATATCTATAAAACAAGACACATGCATTTAATGAAACATACCTCTAGCATTTAATGCCAGCACCTTCAACATGTTTTTGTACACAAGGAAGTAATATCACCCTGTACAAATAATACTTACAGTAAACCCATATATATCAACTTCCTTCCTCACTTCAGTTTCATCCACCATAACTGAAAGAAGAAAAGAAAAGAAAAAAACTAAGCAACCTCTAAAATGAATACCATCTCAACTTAAACAATGCAAATCAATGCAACTTGGAGATTTAAAGAAGGTCTCGGCAAGCAAATTTCAAAAGCCTGATTCAAATTGAAGGCTCTGTTCTTTTTTCTCAAAAACGGAGGTGAGTAAACTCTTTGACCCCTCTATACTTTAATTTGTATGTGATTACATCTGGATGGATGTTTGTGAAATAAATATGTATGGAAGTTAATATGTTTGTGTGTATACATATATATATAGATAGAAAATAGATTGAATATGTATGTCTGTATATATATTCATACAGGCCTCTGCTTAACTTAAAAGGTTTTCAAAACCTGATTCAAACTTCAAAATCTTCTCCTCCATCCCCTTTTAAGATAAAATGTCTAAAAGAAATAGGTTTGAATGACTAAGATTTAAATTTTAAAAATTTATATAAGTTAAAAACAACTTTTAATCTTCTCTGAAAATCAAGAAACCAGATTTAACTTTAAATAAGCCAAATTTCGAACTTCATGATTTATGAATTCAAGTATATAAATGAAATTATCATACTTTAATATGATTTTTAATGCAAAAATCTTGATTTTTAGTTAAGTTTTGGGATCGCATTTTTGAGATGATCAGAAATGGAAAAATCGTCAATCAACGGCGACGTGATGATTTATCGGCCATGGGATTTTCATCGGAGTTGCGTTGTCGCCTGGGGATCATCAGAAAAATGTTCAACGATTTTTTTATCCATCGTGTTGATCATTCGAGAGCAAATTAGGGTTTAAGGGTCGTGTTTACTGCTTCGAAGTCGCGAGTTAATCGCGCCGTCACCATCGTGTTTCTGGCAATCGCGGGTGGGGGAATGTGGCAAGGAGGTCATGTTGCATCTCTGGTCAGGATGGCGTGCTCGCTGGTGATCGGGGATGAGGAGGCGCGGCGTTGACAGGTTTCGAAGTGAAGCTATGTTGTTTTCCAGGTTTCAAATTATTGTTCGATTTTGATCAGCGACGTGATCGAGATGATGGATGGTCTAAGGACGATGTCGCCACAAATTGTGACTTGCTGATGGTCGTGTTGTTCACCAGAACGTCGGCGACGAAAAGTGCACGTGCACGGTGCACTCTCATGTTTCAGGGAAGTTTTGAAGATTGGAAGAAGTAAGGGTCTCGGGGATGGTCTCGAGAAAACGATGGTTGGACTCGAAGGAAGGTGGAGCGCGAGTAACTCGAAATAGGGCTCGTGATTTTTGCAGATTGTCTCGGGTCTGAACTCGGAGATGATAGTTGTTTATCTAGAAGCAGAAAACAGGGGGGGCAAGGGTAGAAATGTTTGTAAAGGATTCAAAACCTGTTCCTGTTTTGAGATTTAAAACTTAATCTTTTAATTTCAAAACAAAACGTTTAAATTAAGTTTCAAAACAAAAAGTTTAAATTAAGTTTCAAAACAAAAGTTTAAATATAAATACAAGTTTAGGTTGAATCTTAGTTTGGAAATAATTAAGTTTTTATATTCAAAATTATTTGATAACTTTAAAGTGTTTAAGTATATTTGAATTTAAAATGAAATTTAAATTGTAAAGGAAAGATTTAAACAAAGTTGAATCAAATTTTGAAACCTGGGCTTAAATCTAAACTGAAAATCTAGATTTCGAAATAAAATTAAGTTTTAAATATAAATGTGGAAATAAGTTTTAAAATGTAAAGTATTGATTATTGAATGACTAATCAATTGAAGATAATTAATCTAGGGATTTAAGTATAATTACTCGAAGTAATTAAATCGTGATTTATTAAAACAAGTGATTTGGGATAAGCACTTATTGTAGCCAGTTAAGGATAATAAATTGAATGATGGTTAGTTAAAGATTAGTTAATTAATGAGTTATAATTAATTGAAGATTAATTAGTTATTGCAAGTAGTTAATTATTAAAATTAATTAATCAAGTGATTAAGGTAAAATTACATTTAATGTAATTAGAATATTGATTTATTTAGAAAGAAAATTAATTACTTAAAGATGAAATTAATTAAGGTTGAATGATTTTGTAATTAACTTAAGGTTAATTTAATTAATTTATTAATTAAGAATAATTTAATAAATTTAAGAGTTTGATTAATTAATTATATCAAATGATTTGTAATTAATAAATCAAGATTGGGTAATTTATTCGTAAGCAATTAATTTACTTGGAAATAAATTGAATTAATTAGGATTATACGATTAATAAATCCTAATTATAAATGATTATTGAATGTTGCCCTACTTATAAATGATTTTATTATGAGATGCTTTGAATTGATTGTCCTATCTGATCTGTGATATTTTGTTCTGTGGATTAAGCTGTGTATTTTATTCATTTATTTACATTCGTATATTATCTGTAAATCTGTGGATAGACGATAAGCGTTATAGCTTATATCGCTTATCGACTATATTTCTGTGTTTTGATCTATGATGATTGAATGATGTTGCACTACTGTGTATAACCCCTGGACTACACCATACACACACAAATATGGATTTCACGAGGAAATCGGTTAAGTCGCATATAATTTAAATTTAATGTTTTTGAAATTAAAGTTTTAATTTCAAATTGATTTTTAAAATGGATTTGGGTTAAACGGTAAAGCTTTTGAAAAAGGTTTTCACAGATAAAAGCTATTTTGAATAACTCGGTAAAATCTCCAATTTAAATAATTCAAATTTGAATTTGAATTCGATATTTGGAATTGAATTCGATGATTGGAGATTATGGTTAAAGATATTATAAACATGTTTGTATGAATTTAAACCATTTTAAAGGTATGATTTTGGGAATTTGAATCTAACCAAAGAATTTCAACTCGTATAAATGAATCAGATTTCCAAAATGAAAACTGTTGTTTTCAAATGATAAACACTTTTAGATAAGAACTGAGATTCCAGTTAATTAGGGGAATTTCAAGATTGAATAGAGAAATGATTTTCCTAAGTTATGAATGAATTCTTTTTGAAAGCTATGAATTAAATCTGTTTATTTTTAGCAGATTTAAATTGATGATTTGTTTAAATCAAATTGAAATGAAATTGTTTTGAAGACTATAAGTTAAATCTTTGATTTAAAGATTTAACGAGTTAATCAAATTGAAATGAAAATTGATTTGGAAAATCTGTGAATGAATCTTTTATTTAAAAGATTAAAATGTGAAAATTATTTAAACCGTTAAAGGTTGTGAAAATGAATCTTTTTGTATAAAGATTGAAAATGGTAATTTATTTAAACCATTTGAAGAAAAGTTTTGGGAAATAAGTTGTGACTTAATTGAAATCCCATTATCCATTTATTTTTTTTGAAATATCGTGCTTACTATTCGGGTTAGACGGGAAAGGACCTTTGGGTCGTATAACCCATTCCGAATATGTGATACGTCGTTATGGATAGCATTTGAAGACCGGTGTTGAAGACCGGGTATTTGCAAGAACGGTAGTATGACCTATCGATTGCCTCTGCACTGAGTTGCAACGGTATAGAGACTCCCTAAGTGATGGGAAATTCGATCGGGATTGTGAATATCCGGATTGCAAGGACTTCTTTGTAAGTGCCTTCGGTTCTGTTCGAGCCCGGAACAGACTTGTATGGATTGTATGTCTGACATTACAAATTGAGATATAAAGCCGATTTCTTTCAAATATATTTCTGTTGGTGGTGAAGAATTTATTCTTTTAGCTTAACACCCTTCTCTGAGACGTACGAGCTCAGAGGTTATGTAGTTGAATGTTATCAGCGATATATTCCCAATTTGGTAATGTGACATGCTGAGTGTTGCTGTGAAATGATCATTGTGTTGATTATTTGTGATAGGATCATTTGTTTGATCGTCTATCCTGGTGATCATTTCTATGATCATTTATTGACCCAAAGCATGGCTTTTGTATAAAGTATGTTTTTGTGGACGTGACTTCGTCGAGCCTCACACCCGGTGAATGGTCAAAACAGGAAAGAAGCAGCAAGGTTATGAGGGGTAGCGCCCTTTAGGATATGTGCATTTCCTTCTGGAAAAGGGTGGTATCATGGTATGGAGCCCAGATACTTACTCATGTTGAAAACACTTTATGATTGTGTGAATTGATTACGAGATCTCGGATAAAGGTCCCAAAGGACCGGGGGATGGCATATTCGGTCAGTTGTTACTCAGTTAGGGGTAACCCGGCCTTGTGTTGGTAGAGATCCGGTTTGGTTCTCGGGGATGTCCATCCAGAGGCATTCTCATGTGGCAATGGGAAGTTCCTTGGCCTGATCATTCGTTGGAAATCCAAAGAAACAATACGAACCTTGTACGGTATTAGTTGTATAACCTGCTATGGAATGTGGCGGTAACCTGCTATTGAACATAGTTAGCTATAGTAGGCATAGTTCGGAATGTCTATGTTGGCTAAGATTTATATTCTACTTTCGAAATGAATTTTTCCTACACTATGCACTAATAATAATATCAAATGTTCTGTTTAATGCGTATCAAGCATCTTTGACTATCATAAGGAGAAATCTCCTCCGGTTCTGCGTTTGCATTGTGTGTGTGTGCGGGAGGCCTTATGGTAGTCTCATTTTTAAAAAGCATTGCGAATTGACTTTGAAAATCTTTTGTTGAATGTTTTAAAAGATAAACTGTTTTTGTTGCTCACACCAGTCCCACGACTGATCCGGAGTTTATTGTTTCTTTCCTAAACTCTGGGTGCTCATTATATTTCTACACGAGCAGTCTAGAGTTGGGTTTTTCAGATAGTCAGGTTTAGTAGATCATCTGGAGTTAGTTCAGTCTTTGGATCACACCAGTCTTGTTTAGCTTGGTGCATCGTTATTGGGAGTTCGAGCTATTGCTGGATTGATTCTTGGAAATGGAGTTGCAGTTCTCGGAGTTCTCTTTTGAAGACTATCTTAGAGTTATTTTGTTCTGCTGCTAGATGTTGTCATCTATTTTCTTTCCCGCTGCTATTTTATTGTATCATATCTCTGATGTATATTGATATCTATTGGATCATCTGTTGTATCAGATATTGTATCAAAGCTGTATATCAATGTATTATTCTTTTATTCCGCTGTGTTATTTACTTAATGTTGTTATAAGCTCCGGCGAATCGGATTTGAACGGTCGAATCTATGGCATTCGAATACGATTTGAAGTATGGATGTCGATTTTCGAGCGGGCAAAATCCGCAATCGTCACAGTATATAATTATATAAAAATACAAATACGCACTCTCAAGGTAGATACTACTCCAGAGCCTAGGTATTATCTCAACCAGAGCTCTGATACCAACTATGATGACCCGCCTTTCTAACCACAGAAAGACGTATCATCAATAAGAAAAGAAAGAGATAGAAATAGAAAAGATAGAAAGAAAGAATACCAACATCAGAATCTCACAGCTGAAACGGAACAAAATAAAATACATCACATAACTATTACATAGTTTTACATATATTAGAGTTACACAACATTATACAACAAGATAGTCATATATACATCTGCTATTACATACATCCCAAAATACAACATACATCAACTAACACAGCGGAACTAGATAGATAGATATATACATCTGGACTCCTGCTCAAAGCTTCCCCGGAACTCAATACTCCAAAACCTATCACTTGGCTACTCATAAAAATTTAAGTACCCAAGAGTTTATGAAAAACAGAAATGAACTCCGGGTCAGACGTGGGTCTGGTGTGAGTAAACGGGTTAAAATTGCTTAACTTTGAAAACCATTTGAAAACAAAGGTATCACGTAAGATTTCCCACACATAAACACGCGTAAGTTTTTACCTTACGCTAACCAAAACATTTTTATAGGAAATCCAGTGATATTATAATAGTGTCTAGGGTTTTCAAGTAAATAGAAAAATAGCTTAAATTGTTACATTCATTAAATTCCATCTACTAGCCACAAAAGTGGGTAATACAATCAAAACCGTACGGTCTCGTAGGGAAAATGGATTTCCATCAATGGCAGGGCTACTGGGGTACCGTCCGTCACAGTACGGGGCCTAGATCACCGTATCGAGAATCACTCCCGACCCTCTACAACACAAGGCCGGAACCATCCCTTGCTGAACAGTCCCGAACAAGATAACCCTGCAGTTGTGGCCAACAACTGCCCACACAGTCGAAATAATGGGACATCTAGACAGGGATATATCTCGTCCTGCTTGGGTGATACCCACCTAACCTTGCTGCATGTGACGCCCCACATCTATACCCACGCTAGCCAAGAACACTATGGGGTAATGTCGTCAACTAGCGTGGAGAATAAGGCCGTTGAGGAGCGACCATCCGTGTAATTGCTTTGTGCGAGCACCGATATGCCAGATAGTTTAAAATGCATTTCATTTCAAGAGGAAATCCGACATGCCGATACCAACTCAAAGCTACTACACAGTGGCTATATGTAATCTTCGAAAACAAATATAGAAATAAACATAACACAAATCAGTTACAGATAATTCATATCATAAAGGCAGAAATACATATGAATATTACACATAAAAGTGTATATCAGAGTAGTGGTCAAATAAGATCCACAACATCACAAAGAATAGATACAAGTGCTAGACAAAAATATGTATACATCAAGGAGTCTATATCTCAATTGTATACAACAAAAACTACTAAACTAAAGTAGTTAACCAAAAGTCAGATAATGGTTCTAGATAGGAAGACAAGAGGAAGCACCTGTAATATCTCAGTCTGGCCCGAGTATTATTTAATAAAAAAATAATAAACGGGTCAGTCTAGCTATAATTATCGGATAAAATGAGATATAAGAAGACATGTAATAAAAAGATGTATGATAACCAAAAATGTCATACTACGACAAGTATACATTAGAAAATCCACAAAAGTCATACAATATCTCAAGAATCTCATTACATCAAAAAGAATGTCATATTCTTTATTTAATTCACCAAGCCACAAAAAATGACATACATATCAATGCCAATCGTAAAAGTTGGTGAAACATAAATTCCAGAAATCATCAATTAGAAATCCAGAAATTAAATAATTCGGAGCACTGACGTCGTACAGCGTAACGTCCGATGATCCAGAACCACAATAAATAGGAACAACGACGTCGTACAGCGAAATGTCCGATGAACCAAATCACAATAAAACGGAACAACGACGTCGTACAGCGTAACGTCCGATGAACTAAATCACAATAAAATGGAACAACGACGTCGTACAGCGTAACATCCGATGAACCCAAGCACAATAAATAGGAACAACGACGTCGTACAACGTAACGTCCGATGAACCAAAACACAGTAAAACGGAACAACGACGTCGTACAGCATAACGTCCGATGAACCAAATCACAATAAAACGGAACAACGACGTCGTATAGCGTAACGTCCGATGAACCAAATCAAAATAAAACGGAACAACGACGTCGTACAGCGTAACGTCCGATGAACCAAATCACAATAAAATGGAACAACGACGTCGTACAGCGTAACGTCCGATGAACCAAATCACAATAAAACGGAACAACGATGTCGTACATCATAACGTCCGATGAACCAAATCACAATAAAATGGAACAACGACGTCGTACAACGTAACGTCCGATGAACCGAATCAAAGAGACATCGCACATTGCTAGTCTAAACTATAAAATGACCATCATCGATCATCAAAAAGTGTCAATTATAGTAAGCTAGTCAATATATGAGCTTAGCTTCATGTCACATAACCACTAGCTTAACTATATTTACGAACAAATTGTAGATCTCCACTAGAAAATTGTCACAGGAGGTTCAATCGAATAAGTCCAAGAATT
This sequence comes from Allium cepa, assembly GCA_030765085.1. Lineage (NCBI taxonomy): Eukaryota > Viridiplantae > Streptophyta > Magnoliopsida > Asparagales > Amaryllidaceae > Allium > Allium cepa. The sequence continues at coordinate 133,701,721 of CM060934.1, forward strand.
AACCGATGAAGTAAACGCAAGCGTTTTATACCACTCGTTTTACTAAGCCGTTTAATTAGATTTCTCATACGAGTGAGGTAAAGGTTTGTATATACTAGTAGATTGGAAAACGGTTTAAGAAACAAGCTTTGTAATAAAATAGTATTGAAATCGTTTTGATGAAAGAGCTTTGATATTTACTACTAGTATTAAAAACCTTTATATTTTAAAGTGACAAATCATAAAAGTGATTGTAGAAACAATCAATCATAAGAATTCACATAGGAAGATGTGAATAAAATCCAAAGAAATCAATATCAAATCCATCAAAATGGATATTTTCGAAAATTCCCGAAGAAAATGTCATCAAAGTCGATAATAAATGATAACAACAAAAGGGAAACAACATGAATCGGTTAAAGTTGGATATTCAAACAAATAGGCAGTATAGGCATAATTGGCAAACAGGAGCAGGTCGGTCAACTGAGCTCTGAATTCGGTTGACCGGACCTGAGTCAGAAGTGCTCGGGTAGCAGGTAGGTCGACCGGACCCTGAGTTCGGCCGAACGGAGCCTGTCACCGGCACTTCCAAACCAGAGGCAGGGAAATGCTCGGGTAGCAGGTCGGTCAACCGGACCCTGAGTTCAGCCGACCGAAGCCTGTCACCAGCACTCCCATGCCTATCTAATGAATGCCAATCCCTTCCGAATTGCAATCGGTCGAGCAACGGCACAAAGGGTTTACGCCCGTCGACTACTCGGCCATATAAGCTCTTCGATTCATCACCAAAAACATGATCGAAACATTAAAGTTAGGATTTTTAAAAAATTGAACTCAAAACACTAAAATTTGGAATATTCACCAAATCAATCCAAACCTAAAGCAATTGCATAAGAATAAGTGTTAGCAATTCATACCTAACAATCGAAGATAATTATAAGCATAGATGTGAGATAAAAATCTCACCTTTAACCCAAAAGCACAAGATTGAGATGCTTGAAAACAAAGGAGGATCAACCACTCTTCAATCCCAACTCAAGAAGCTTGATTCTAAGCTTTAAAAGAAGAACATTCCCAAAGTTAGGTTTAGGAATTTCTGAAATTGAAAAGAGAATGAGTTGGAGAAGAAGAGGAGGAGGCTTACTAAAGCTTCTTCTATTGATTTGGAGCTAGAACTTGATTTGTAAATGGAAACTAGGGTTTGGAGTTTTAATTTCCCATTCCACTCACCATTAATCTCTTTAGGACTGAAAAGTAGAGGAAGAGGGAGTGAATGAAGAGGGGGTTTCAGTTTGGGGTATTAAGTTAGAACATTGGGCTGAACCCAAACCCAAAGTGAAAATGGTCAAAATTTTGGCTAGCTCCAAACATATCAATGTTTATACACAAAAAGGTTGCAAATGGCATTTTGAACTTAATGGAAGTGGTCTCGAGTCCCAATTCGACTGTTTGCAAAAAGTAGCTTTTCGGACCATAATCCGACTAACGATGAAATATTTAAATAAAATATTTAAATATACAATCGTAAATATGCGGGATGTTACACTGCACCTCCCATGTTTTATCCATTCCCGGTTGATGGGGCTTGAGGCTACGATTACCTTTAAAGAATACATCCCTTAGAATGCTCATCGTCCGCCTGACGATGTTCTGAAAGCATTCAATCCATACAAGTTCGTTCCGAGTTCGAACGAAACCGAAGACATTATCTCGTTACACTTCTTTTGGAATCACCCTCAGAGTTAACGATAATAACCCTTGCACTTTGAAACACCATCTCGATCTTCACTTGAGATGCCACGACCTAACGTTTAATTTGGATCGATGTGGTTTTCGGATAATCATAACTGACACCCGATCCCGGTCTCATCGAAATCTAAACGCCATTTTAAAGGCCAAGTTGTTTAATAGTTTAAACAATTTAATTCAACACTTTGAAATCACATAGCATTTATCACAGATAAATAATACTCAAACATCGTGGATATATCAAAGCATATCACCGAGTATCACATAATATTACCAAATTGATATCGCAAAATCAGATATTCTACTTATACAATCATCCATAAGCAAGCATCTTTAATCCTGCTTAATAACTCATTAATTAATTAATTAATTATTTTATTTCATACCATTTAATTAATTAATTACTTCTTAATCAATTTATTAAACATTAATTACTTAATTCATTACTCCTTAATTATTAATTAATAACCTTAATTATTAATTAATAAAACTTAATTACCCATTTATTAATCACTAATTACTTAATTAATCAATCATTAATTCTTAATTAAATTAATTAATTAATTAACTACTAATCATACATTAATTAACTTTAAGTAGTTAACTAAAATTCTAAATTACAAATTGATTAATCACTTAATCATTAATTTACCAATCTTTAGTTACAATTATAAATTAATCATTCTTAATTACCTTTTCAAATAATTAATTAATAACAACTCATCTCAATTAACATTTTGAAATCTTCTTTAATAACTTTAAAATCAAATTATTACTAACTTAAAAGCTTTAATTTTAATTAAATTTAAAACTTACCTTATATTAACTACTTAATTAAAGTATTAATTGAATTTTAAAAACATTGTTAAGTATTTACTTAATTCATTAAAACTTGAAATAAATTCTTAACTTAATTTGTCAAACATTAATTAAGTCATTAATATTCAAAATTGTTTAAGTTGGTATAACTTCAATTTTTATTAAGTTGAAGCTTTCGAAAACTACACCCTAGAAAATCCCTACGTTTACTCGAGTTGAAGCTCGAGTTTCTCTTCCTATTTCCCGAGTCCCCTCTTCTCCTCATACTTTTCTTCTTCCCCTTTTTTTCCAATTAAGTTTAAGTTTAAAACTCCAATAACACGCAAGCATGCTCACGCACCCAGGTTCCATCCCGAAGCCACCTTTTATTTTTATTGAGTATCAACTCGAGTCGTTCACCATCAACTTCCTAACACCTATTTGTTGCCGTGCACATGCACGGCACTTCGAAATCCTTCCGATGAACTGCGATCCCTCCGGCAAGTCACACAACGTCGCGACACTCGATCTCCATGGACGACTCGACGCCAAGAACACCCAATCGAAAATTGAGTTTCCAGCTCGAAACTCGAACTTACACCTTCATGCAAAACCGTCTCGTCCAATTCGCGCCAACCATCAGAGGCAATACAACTCCGACCTCATCTCGCCGATACTCCATTCTACTCTTCCCCTCAATTTCGTACAACTCGATCAATCAGAGGTGATGAAATCAACTCGCTTCTGACCACGTTCAAAACTTGAGCTTAAACCCTAAATTCGCCTCATTCCCTCAATTCTTGCAATAGAAAATTTATCTAACAATTTTCCTAACTTCATCGATGGCCAAGCTAGCTTCATGCAGAATTTCAACATCCAACAATTCTTCGGCCACCAGAAATTGATCACAATGCATTTCCAGTTCATCTATGAACTGCTCCTAGTATTCTTAACTAAAACTTTCCATTTTTTTTAAAAAAATCTTATTTTTGTATGTAGATTCAAGCTATATAATTGAATTAGCAATTTACAATACTCGAATTCAACATAAAATTATTTGTTGCTCTGTAAATCAAATTTCCTAGTTGATATATTTCTCCAACATGTCTAAAACAAATTTTTATAGCTTGATCTATGTTTAAACAACTTATTTTGTTTTAAACTATAAGCCTATAAATGATTAGATGAAGATATTTTGTATTTTGATTAACTATTCAATTCTGAAACTAAAAACAGAGAAGACAGGTAAAATAAATTTACACAGAACACTCGTATATAAACACAGAGTTATATAAACAAAATACATATGCAAGCATATTATTATCAATGAATCATACACACAGATTTAATTAAACTTAAGTCTTTAAAAAAAATTACTCACCTGAAAAGTGTTTGTACGGAGAGCAACTTTTGTTTTGAAGGCTGTGGTTTGATTTTCCCTTAAACCTTCCTGTTTTGTTGTTGAATGATGTTTGAGTTTGTAAAAATAATGATGTTTATTTTTCTTCTTTTCCTGATTTGCTGTGTTATGAACGAACTAGAAAAAAAGGATGTATATATAGAAACAGTTTTATAGAGGTAGGCTTCTGGTACAAGCTTTTCTTTGTTTTCAATACTTTGGTCAAAGATTTTTTTTTGAAAATGAAATGATATTTACACATTTGAAATGACTTTATTTTGGTGCTGAGATGATAGTATTAAATGCCATGTTTCCTATAAGCTTACAGCCCCTTCCCTTTTTTTGTATGTAGATATTTTTGTTTTATTATCTTCTAGTTTTGCATAATTCATATACATATCTACATGTATTTCAAAAGTTTATATATTTCTAGAATTATCTAATGTGTCCATATAACCATATAATTTATTACTACATAAATCCTTAGTTTTTATTTCTATTTAAAGTTTAACTATCAAACGTTTAATTTATAACATATATTTTATTTTATACTTATATTTAATATTGATAGGATTGATTTTATTTTAAACATTATTATCTATATTACATTTATATGCATATATTTAGATTAAATATTAATAATGTAGAGCATTAATTAAATCGAATAAGGTAGATTTTATTGTAAATATTTTTGAAAGTCTTCATTTTAAATTTTCAAATCATAACTTTCTTCCAAAAGACATATATATATATATATATATATATATATATATATATATATATATATATATAAATGGTAAAGGCTAAAAATATTATTTATTATTTATTTTGTTTTTTTTAAATGATGAGTTGTATTTTAATAAATCAGGTTAAAATAATATTACCAAAATCCCAGGTCGTTACATGCTCTTTCGAGTAGTTCGAGAAAGGTAGGTTTTCGTTGTTGTTTTTTGGAGCTCAAGATAATGACCTAAATGTTTCACCTACCATAGTATTCTTATTTCCACCGTTTCACTATATTGTACATATCAGCATTTGTGAGGACAAGTTTGTTAGAACCTCCAATTCATGTTTCAATGATAACAACTATACAATCATGTACATATATATACCTTATCAAGATTGTAAGTATACGGTACAAGAAGACACCATGCTCAAAGATATTGAGACTCAAAGAGAAACGAAGGTTCATTGACAATACTAAGGTTATTCTACTATAAAAAAGTCCTAGATATAATATTGTTAAGATCTCCTTGAGTATATATGCACACACAAGCACACAAAATTTCATGTACATCAAAATTATAGGGAAAAAATAAATTTACACCTCACAGATGTCTATGATAAAACCACAGACGTTTATGACAATTCTTGGGTTAAAATTTAAACGAGTTACAACCATTTGAGGATTTTCCTACAAACATCCGTCATGGGCTAAAACTATCAATTATGAACAAACACTTCTATTTCGAAACAAAAGGAAAACACATTTTGATGAAAGGTTGCAACCATTAAAATGAATTGAGTTTCTCAAATAGTAACAAGTCTTCATCTTCTCCTTTTTAAATCTATAAATAAAACTTTGATATAGAAGTAGAAATCATCTAACTTGAATTAATATATTCTTTACTCTCTTGATTTCTATACACTCTCTTGCATATACATTATTCACGTACTCTCAATCTATTATAACCAAAATAGAATTTTGGTTAAATCACTTCCTACAACTCAAAGCATTCTTATTTATATACTCAAAAGGAGATCATAGGAAAATTTGTACCAGAAGTCAGAAACCGTGTTATTTAGAACACAAGATTATCGGAGATACTTTTGTATTAGCCTATTCATCCGGGTGAAGTGAGGGTAGTTTGTTTAAAGGTAATACCAAAGGTGAGCTTCAGTACTGGACGTAGAACGGAAGGTCCGAACTAGAATAAAAACTCTAGTTTACATGCTTTTTTAATTTACTATTTATTGCCTACTATTGCATTAACTTATACACTTGCATATTATACACAAGTAAGATAATATACGATCCACAAGTCTTTCAATTGGTATCAAATAAAGGTTATTTCAATATACAGTAACATGTAATTGAAATCATTAAAATGGCAAGTACATTTCAAGAAGTCAATCAACTGCTCATTCCATACTATTTGCTGGTTCTAATTATGTTTTTTGGTCAACACGCATTCGAATTTTTATGGAAGCAAATTGATTAGAAACATGGCTAGCAACTCAAAATAAATATGAAGCACCTGACATTGATATTGGCACATGGACTGACGCACCAAAATTAAAGGCATCTAATAATGCCAAAGCTATGAATGTTTTATTTTGCTCACTCGATAAAAATGAAGTTTCACTAGTAATGCTTTGCACTACTGCTTATGGTATATGGCATATATTATAAATTAACCATGAAGGCACAAACAAAGTTAAGCAAACAAAAATTTCTATTCTATAAAATCAATTTTCATCTGTTACAATGAAAGCAAATGAGTCAATTATTGACATGTATGCTAGATTTCAAACTATACATCACGATCTTATGGCACTAGCAGTTAAATTCAATTATTTTGATTTAGTCACACCAATTTTGAACTCTTTGACAAACGAATGGGAAAGAAAAGATTTAGCTATCGAAGAAGCTAATGGTCTTTCCCACCTCAAAGTCGAAGGGTTAATAGGAAATCTGATGTCGTATGAAGCTAATTTATAGGCAAGAAAAGAACAAAATCAAGAAAGGAAAAACATTGCATTTCGGGCAATAATGACAACTCTGACTTGGAAGAAGATGAGATTGTTTTCATAGCTAAAAATTACAAGTTCAAGAATTTCAAAAGGATGACGAAATTTCAAAATAACGGCAACACATATTCCTCATATCAAACATCAATGAAGTGCTTCGGATGTGATAAATTTGGTCATATGAAGAAAGACTATCCACTACTCAACGATGACAAAAAGAAAAAGAAATTCGAAATTTCAAGAAAAAGAAAAGGGCATTTCAAGTAACTTGGGATGATTCCTACTCTTCCTCATCATCCGATAACGCAATTGACTCGGAACAATAAAATGTTTACTTCATGGCTAACACAAATGAGGTATGTCTTGAATTAACATATGATGAAATTCCTGAAATTAGTATAGAATTAGAAGATAAGTATAGTGAAGTTATAAAATTAAGTAAAGAAAATGTGGGAAAATTGAATTGAGCTGGATTAGAAATTAGATTATTAAAAGATGATAAAACTATTTTAGAAGAAGAATTAGAATTAGCACAAAAAGAATGTGGAAAATTATCATCTCAAAATGCTACTTTAACAAAAGCGATATAGAGAACAACAAAATAGAGAATTATAAACTCGAAAAATAAAAGAATGAGTTAAAACAAAATTTAGAATTAGATAATTTAGCAATTTCTGATCTCAAAAATAAATTAGATAAAATTACTAATAATGTTTCAAAATTTAATAAAGGAAAGCGAAATCTAGATAATTAGATAAAGATTTCAAAACCATTAAGAAATGGGAAGGGATTGGGATTTAGTGAAAAAATTCATAAACATTCTAGAAATAATCTGTTTTCTAATAATAATCAAAGATTCAAGAAGTATAGTACATTATATACAAATTATAGAAAAACAAAATCTAGGCACGAAAATAAGGAAACAAAAATGATTAAAATATGGATTCCTAAAACAAATAACAAATTGATTAGACAAAAACATGTAGATGTATATCTAAAAGATTTAGTTCATAATGAAAAGTATATCTCTAAAGGTTTCAAACTTTCATGGGTATGGCTACCTTCACCTACTAACACATAGAACCCTAACAGAGAAATTGGGTACCAATTAAAACTTTTTATTATTTTGCAGGTATCCAAAAACAAAAATAATAATAAGGAGAAATGAATACTTGATAGTAGATGCTCCAAACATATGATGGGAAGTGCACAAATGCTATCAACATCACTTAGATGGACGGTGGCACGGTCACTTTTGGGGATAATTCCAAAGGATATGTTATAGGAAGTGGAACATCATCAATGTCGGTATATCTACTTCTCCTATTATTTCAAATGTTTTATTAGCAAGAAACTTAAAACATAATTTACTTAGTATAAGCCAATTAATCGATAGATCTAAAATCGATTTTGAAAACGGCATATGCAATATCTATAATCAAAAAAAACCTTTAATTTTTGAAGGAACAAGAAATCGAAATACTTATATTCTAAACATGAATGTTAATCATAATAAAGATTTATACTTAACCACAAATCATGATGATCGGTGGACATGGCATAAAAGATTTTGTCACGTAAATTTCAAATATATAAACAAGTCTAGCTAAAAACAATTTGGTAAGAGGATTACCCAAAATAAATTTCAAAGTTAAAAATCTATGCGATGCATGTCAAATTGGAAAATTAAAGAAAAACTTGTTCAAATCTAAAAAGGAAATATCTACTGAACAACCTCTTGAATAACTTCGTTTGGACTTATTTGGTCCAACTCAAGTACGTTCGATAAATCACAATAAATATGTCTTTGTAATTGTCGATGAGTTTTCAAGATATACTTCGACGCTATTTTTTAAGCATAAAAGTGATACAGTCGAAATGTTTAAAAATTTTGCTAAACGAATTAAGACTCTAATGGATTCAAAAATAAAAAGTATGAGAAGTGATCACGGTAGAGAATTTGAAATTGAATTATTTACAAACTTTTGTAACAAAAAGGGAATCACTCATAAATTTTCATTTTCATGAACACCACGACAAGACGGGTAGTTGAAAGAAAAAATCGCACCTTGTAAGAATGTGCTCGAACTTTACTAAATGGAAGTGGCTTACCAATGAATTTTTGGACCAAAGCAGTTGCTACTACATGTTACATATTAAATCAGGTAACTCTTAGACCTATGACTATTTAATATCTCCGTATCTTATATCGTTTCCCTCCATTTTGATAATGACAAATGGGGAGAAATCTGTGCATATACATAGGGGGAGACACATATACATAGGGGAGACAAACATAATAACACATCCATTCTATAGTTGATATTTGATGGTATAATTGACTTTTGATTGTAAAATTGCCATCATCAAAAAGGGGTACATTGTTAGAACCTCCAATTCATGTTTCAAAGATAACAACTATACAATCATATACATATATAGACCTTATCAAGATTGCAGGTATATGCTACAGGAAGATAGCATGCTCAAAGATATTGAGACTCAAAGAGAAACGAAGATTCATTGACCATAATAAGATCATTCTATTATAAAAGAGTCATAGATATAATATTGTTAAGGTCTCCTTAAGTATATATGCATACATGGGAACACATAATTTCATGTACATCAAAATTAAGGTGAAAAATAGTTTTTGCATCTCACAGACTTCTGTGAGAAAACCACAGATGTCTGTGACAATTCTCCAGTTAAAATTTAAATAAGTCATAGACATCTGAGGATTTTACCAGACATGTTTGTCATGGGCTAAAACTATCAATTATGAATAGACACTTCTGTTTGAAATAAATGGAAATCAGCTTTCAACGAAAGGTTGTTGTAACGACCTAAAATTTTCGATCTCGAAAACTCCAGATAGTTAGGAAAAGAAGAAAGAGACAAAAAGAGAACAAACAGAAATACAACATAGGTTCTCACATTCGCAGCGGATCAAAATATAATATCAAATAATAACAGTTTACAATAGAATATTGTATCTGTCAATTACATCAAAATACATCAGAGTTACAACATTTACACAAACACTGGATAGTTAAATATAACTTGTCCCAGATAAATAACAATATAACACAGCGAAAACACCCCATACGATCCGGCCATCTAGCTCGTCTCCTAAGCTCCAAAACGTCCTTACCCTGAAAATCTGTAATACTCGGTCTGACCCGAGCATTACATCAAAGTAACACCCGGGTCAGGCTGGAAACCAGCGTGAGTAAACCCATCAACATGGAATACTAAAACATAAGACTTATTTTAAACCCGTGGTAACTCGTACCTTATTACGAGTTCTTTCCTTGTCATGCTCAACACTTATTTTACAAACCAAATTCTTTGTATTCTACTCAGTTCAAAGGTCCATACTATTCCATTTCAGTCTATTGATTGCACATATAAAATTTAGGGGAATAGAATTATAAATTCGAAGTGGGTTCGGGTATGTACTGATACCCGACCCTTGTCTCTTCTAATCCAATGCCATCTTAACTCAAGTTATTCAAATGAAGTACAATTCAAACTTAAAACATAGGATGCCAACTTTTACATAGTAATTTATCACCGATAGATAACCATATTATCTATCAGTTCAAACCAAACGTATTATATTCATATCAGAGATATTAACCAATTCAAGGCATTTAACATCATTCAACCATTCATATGCAAGATAGGGGTTTTTCTAAAATTACTTCATTCCATAAATCCTGCTAATCTTAACTGTTAATTAATTACAACCTAATTAATTAATCATTTTCTAATTTCCATCTTAATTAATCATTCTTGATTAATTTTCCCTTAATTACATTCAAGTAATTAGCCTTTAATTAATTTCACAGGTTAATTATCCTTAACCATTTACAGTAATTAACCTTTAATTACTTCATTAATTAATTAACTATAATTAATTACATTAACCCTTAATTAATTACATTAATTAATTACTCTTTAATCACTTATTATTGATTAATTAACCTTGATTAATCAACCCTTATTTACATCATTAATTATATTAATTAATGATCCTTAATTACTTCTTTAATTAATTACTCTCTTTAATTAATTACCTTAACTAATAATTAATCCCATTATTAATTTACCTTAATCCTTTAATTAATTAATTACTCTTAATTTTAATATACCTAAAAATCTTTGAAAAAAACCTTTCCAAACATGTTTAATTAAATTAAACAATTATTTATCTTTAAAATCTCAATTTTTACATTCTTTAAACTTATTCATTTTAAACATATTTGAAATATATTTTAAACACTTCTTTATAATTACCTTGCCTTTTAACTTTATACTTGAAAACATTCTTATTTAACTTGTTTGAGTTTCTTAAAACTTTGATCTAATATTTAAATTGAAAATACCATTAAATTCAATTTAAAATAAATTTTAGTTAATTACTTTAATATCAACTATTTCAACATTTCAAATTTAAAATTATCTCAAATTAAAACACCCTTAAAACTTGATTTCCATTTGTTTGAAAGAACTTGCTTTTAAAATTTTAACTTGATTACTTATTACAAAACTTTGCTTTTACTTAAACTTGATTTTCTTTTTACAAAACATTGGTTTGCTTAACCCAGATTAACACAACTGAACAAAACCCGAGTCAAACCTTCAGCAACCCCATGCTTGCCTCGAGACAACCAACTCACACAAAACTTTGAGTCAATTCCTCTATCGCACGAGACAGAACCCGAGCCTCCAACAAAACTCATCCTCCTAGATTCGACATGCACACGGTGCACTTGCACCAACGTCGCCGACCTCTGGCGATCGTCGCGACAATGCTTGATGACCACTTGAACCCGTACGAACTCAAGCGAGAACCCAGATCGAGCAAAATCCATGCGAATCGAAAACGAGACTTCTCGGCCGAACTCGAAAACCACCACGGCAGGAAAACTACTTCTTCCTGACGCCACTGACCTCGAGATCACCCGTCCTCCTCACAGAAGCTTCCTCACATCATCCAGCTTCCATTCCCACTGTCGCGCAACATTCCGGTCCTTCACCCACGCCAACATTGCCTCGACAACCACGTCGAGTAAAACTCCTATCTAAACCCTATTTGACCCATTTCCGTCCTCCTCGTTGCCCTAAAAATCAAGCGACTATTTTCCCCTTGCCCACCGATCTTCCACCATCCTCTAGACCCAAAACTCGATCAACCCCAAGATGCCGACCACCAGAATTCGACGATCAACCAAATTTTGAACAAACTCTATTATCTTCCCAATCTCTATATTAAAAATTATGATTTTGTCACTAAAATTCATTAGTCCACAATACGATTCAACTTATATAATCAAATTCAGAAATTATAAATATTGATTTTTGGCCATTTTAAATTATCTCTGTAAATTCATATATTCTGAAATAATTACCCAATAAAAATTCTTAAAACTATATTTAAAATTAACATTATACTGCTATAATCAATTTTTATTCATGGATCAAAGCTTAAAATTTATTTGATTAAGAGATATGAATTTTTGAAAGTATGGACTTGAGACTGTGCATCTTTACAGAGCAGATATCTATTCATATATGTGTGTGTGTGTGTGTGTATACTCACAGGCATTTCACATACATTCCATATTTATAAACATGCATTCACATCCATATACTTTTGTAATACAATCTACAACGATCATTCATCACATGCATCATTATAGCAACAGGTTTTAAAAACTGTTTTTAAGTTAAAAGTTTACTCACTATTTGGTTTTGCTACAGCTTGAACATTACTTGATTTTGCTTCTGTTTTGCTTCTGTCTTGATTCTTGTTTAATGGCATATGCTTATTTTGGTTTGTGAGGATGTTAAAACGTGAAGCAACAAGGCATCAATATAAATAGAAGATAATAGATAAGGGCAGGCTGACACTTGTTTCTAGGCTTTGCATTTTTTATTATTTCTTTTTTTGTGATTTGATAAATTGAAAAGTGGATTTGTTTTGATGTGTGTACGTGACCTGATTTTATGTTTTGTAAACTTGAAATGATGTATTGTATGCTTGAGCTGAAATGTACATTAAATGCTTGTCTCCTTAGGTTCATACATACATACATACATATATACATATATACACATACATATAGATTTCATATGTATATTTGTTTTACCCAATGCATTTGTATTTGCTATCATATATATTCACACACACTTATACATTCCCATATTTTTACAATTGCTATACGCTTGTTAACTTATGTATACAAATATTTGTATTATTTATTTTTATCTTATTTTCCATTATGCCTACTTACCTATGTTTTTTCTTTCTATGGGTATACATACATACTTCTATATATTTTTTATATACTTATGTATACATGTTTTCAATCACCATATACATATTTATGTACTCATCTGTATATATATGTATTTATATTGAACATCGTCCAACCCGTATATGTTATACATATAATCATACATTTCCACATTGGAAATACTATATACATCTTAACTTTTGTATACATACTTTTATTTATTTGTTTGCCTAATAAGATCAATATTTCAAAATTAAAATCAGTTAATTGCCCAATTATCAGACGTCAAAATCCAGGTCGTCACATTCCTCCCCCCTTTAGAACTTTTCGTCCTCGAAAAGGAACGAAACAAATTTATAAAAATGCTTAAAATTAGATACATATTCTTTAATCATTTTTAAAACACTTTTTAATATCTATATAATATTATTCCAAAATAGTTTTATAAAAATACTTTTATAACTCGATGTTTCAACAAGTCCATCCTTGTTCTCATAGAAATTCGGTCATACGTTGATCAGGCGTAGGACTGAAAATCTATAAGTACTTGGTAAACTCGTTTCCAACACCCAGTGAAAATACATTGGAAAATAATTTTACTAAAAATACAGAAACTGTTTTGAAAATAAAGAAAATATCTTTGGTGAGAATGCTGTGGAAATCATCACCCCCATCCATGGTCGCAGTTAACCCGATGGTTACGTTGCCATCTCGGCAAAATCCATAAATAACCGTAGGCCTCCACACCCCTCAATTACGCCATGGAACCTGCTACAGATCGCAGTTATACCCGGACTTTTCGTTGCTATCACAGCAAAAACCCATATAACTGTAGGCATCGGCGCCCTCGAATTTCACTGCTAAAAGAATGAAACTCCTCCACTCGACCATAGATCGCAGTCTACCGATGTTACGTTGCTGTCCCGGCAAAATCAAGCATAGACTGTTGGAACTCATCCTCCTCATGATTTTCGCTATGGTCCACACACAGTAGATCGCAGCGACATCGAGTTACACTGTCGTCACAGCATAACCCAAATGCCCATGTTGGCATCAGCGCCCTCGACTTTCGCTACCCAACAATCCTCAGGAACTAGTTTGTCCGGACTCCTCACAGGATCAACTTTAGGGCCTCCCCCTCTTGAGGCCCAAGGCAGTACCACCCTGTGGCACTCCAGAGAAGTTCATTCCAAAGGAGCGCCTTTTTCCCCAGAGCCACTTTCAAAACACTTTATACTATACACATATAGTATTTTTCAAATCATACACCTAGTATGAATCTCATATAAATCCTCTTTCTCAAAATCGATACTTTCAAACTAGGCTTTCCAACTTTCCAAAATTGATTTTTCTCAAAAAATCAAAAGCCTTTCTAAATCCAAAGGTTCCCAAAACCTTTCCTCAAAATCATTTTCACAAAATCCTTTTTATATATACATATATATATAAATCTTGGAAAATCTTTGAATCAATTCATACTTGTATAAATTCCCTTTTTATACTTCAAATACTTCAAAACCCTTTTCTTCTGGCTATAGATTCAATAAGGGAAGTTTATTCATATATCACATATATGACTTACTTTCTTCCAAATCAAATATTCAAATTTGATTACCCTTTTAAAAAGTCATTAACCACATTACTTTTCTTCATAAGGTGAATCTTTAATCATAGAAATTTCCAATTTCCATTTTACCTGATCATATATTTCACAAAGTATACTTTCATTTCAAAGACCATTTTACAGTTCTTATCCATAAAATTTCAATATCGATTTCGTTCAAACCCGTACGATGTACACATATCATCTGTACGCTATAATAATCTGATTGCTCACTCGATCACATAATTTCACTTCCGAACTAGTATCGTCCATTCGACTGCCTAGTGCGGACTCAGATCTGGTTTCTTGATCAGAAACCGTCATTCTCCTTGCATAGCCATAACTATGATTGAGAATATTCAGAACCAATCAACAATCCATATGCAGGTTCGCCATCGAAATTCGAGTGAAAAATCCCAACTCGGATCGATATAACTATCTCGAAATTCTGTGCTCAAATCTGGATCAAATCACTATGCGAATAGAATAATATATGTGCATCCTACGTATTTATCTTCATTGGTTATCAGTTAAATCAATTCCCTTTCTATTCATCCTCGCTTTGATTTTATTCACTTTTTCACATTTGCCTTAATCCCTATTTGGATTATCACTTCAATTCTTATCTCAATTGGGTATTTAATCAATAAAAGTTTTAACTCCGACTAGTTTATATTTAGAAAATAGCTTGAAATTTTTTAAAGTAGATATGTAGTTGAAAAATAATTATTAGTTTGTAAAATAGCTGTAAAATAGTTAAGTAGTTGAAAATAGTTGTAAATAGTAATTAGTTATAAAGTAATTGAAGAACATAAATTAGTTTATAAAACAGTTGAAAAAAATTGTTAAATAGTTCAAAAATAATTGTAAAATAAGTATAAAATAGTTTGGCTTTAAAAAGAAAGATTGTATATAGTAAATAGCTTGGAAAAATAGGTCTATATTAAAACAATTTATATTGAAAATAGTCCAGAGCCAAACTGTTCAACTTTCCAATCTCCATTTCCAATTAATTTCCCATCAATTCAATTAAATTTCCATCCCATTTAAATTGACTCAATTGTAATTTGAATAACTTCCATTTCCCTTGAACTTGATTTATCCCCAATTCAAGTTGAATTAACCTCAATTTCTTTCCAAATTCAAATCAAATTCCATTTGATTTTAGACATGTTCACTTTAATTACAATTCCCAAATTATTCAAATTAATTTAGACTAATTTCAAATTGAATCCACTTCAATTTCAAGTCATTTCAATTTCTATGAATTGGTCCCAATTCCCATTTGAATTTGAACTCATTCAATCTTTAATTTTATTTCAAATTAATCCAATTCAAATTTTCCATTTAAATTTTATACTTATCCATCTTCAATTCTAATTAATTCAAACTAAATTCAATTTGAACTAATGAAACCTAAATCTCAACTTTAACCCATCTCGAATTATTTAAATTCGAGTTAAATTTCCAAATGTTGATTTAACCCCTTAAATCAAATTAACCTTTATTTTTTAAATCAACCATCCAAATCTTTAAACAATTTAATTCTTAGCCCAATTATCAAAATTCCATTTTAAATTATCTTTACTTACTTATTTCAAAGTTTAAATAAGAGTTAAAAACAATTTTATCATAAAAATTCAATTTATTTCCCAATTTTATCTTCTAATTTTGAAACCAGTTCTTAAACAATTTTAATTTACAAATTCAACTATTCAAATTTTCAGTTTAAAGTAATTCCATATCCTTAATTTCAAATTAAAGTTTAATTTCCCTTTTTATCTCAATAATGGATATATTACCACACTTCATTTCTCATTCATTTAAACAAATCCAATTCGCAATTTAAAGATTTTTAATAACAATAGGATGATATCATCTAATTTATTTTAAAACATCCATCCATTTTCAATTTCCAGATCTCAAACCCATTTTGAGATCACACAAACTCCCAATTCAAATTAGCCATTTAACTTCCCAAATTAAATCCCAATTTCATCTTACAATTTCTAATTCAGGTTGCTTGTTAACTTATTTAATTTTTCCAATGTTAAATTCAATTTGTTTAATCCATCCAACCTTACCCAATTTGAATTCCCACTTCAAATTTTAAACTTCACATTAATAATCTTCCCACTTATAAGTTCAAAAACTTATTACTTTGGGTATCACATATCATTCCAAATTTAAAACTCAACATTTAGAGTTTATTTCAAACCATCTTTGATATTGTGTATATTCCTCATATATATACATATTATTTCCTTTACACACAAAGTTATACTTCATTTTTGTTTACTGGTTAACAAATATTTCATTATTAACCACAAAAATCCTTTATGATAATAACCAAGATTATCATATCTGAAAATCAATTCATTATTATCTTATTCTAAAACTCCTTTTCAAATTCAAGATTTAAATTTCAGTTTGAATCCATTTCAACATATCTTTATTTAATTTCAATTTGGTTGTATTTCTATTACCACTTAATTTAATTCCAATAATTTAACAACCAATTACCTTAATATTATCGGAAAGAAATATTGCTTTATATATATCAAAATATATTCTTATATAAAATCATTTAAAATCTTTATATAATAAATTAACAAGTATGCTCTCATACACACACAAACACACACACACACACTTAACTCATTCTAGGGTACTATTTACCTTATCCTTAATGAGTACACTCACCAAAGCCAAGGTTCTCGCTTAACCTTCAGCTCTAACACCAAATGTAACGACCCGAAATTTTCAATTCCGAAAACTCCAGATAGTTAGGAAAAGAAGAAAGAGATAAAAAGAGAAGAAACAGAAATACAACACAGGTTCTCACATTCGCAGCGGATCAAAATATAATATCAAATAATAACAGTTTACAATAGAATAATGTATCTGTTAATTACATTAAAATATATCAGAGTTACAACATTTACACAAACACTGGACAGTTAAATATAACTTGTCCCAGATAAATAACAATATAACACAGGGGAAACACTCCATACAATCCTGCCATCCAGCTCGTCTCCTAAGCTCAAGGACGTCCTTACCCTGAAAATCTGTAATACTCGGTCCGACCCGAGCATTACATCAAAGTAACACCCGGGTCAGGCTGAAAACCAGCGTGAGTAAACCCATCAACATGGAATACTAAAACATAAGACTTATTTTAAACCCGGGGTAACTCGTACCTTATTACGAGTTCTTTCCTTGTCATGCTCAACACTTATTTTACAAACCAAATTTTAAGTATTCTACTCAGTTCAAAGTCCATATTATTCCATTTCAGTCTATTGATTCCACATATCAAATTTAGGGGAATAGAATTACAAATTCGAAGTGGGTTCGGGTATGTACTAATACCCGACCCCTGTCTCTTCTAATCCAATGCCATCTTAACTCAAGTTATTCAAATGAAGTACAATTCAAACTTAAAACATAGGATGCCAACTTTTACATAGTAATTTATCACCGATAAATAACCATATTATCTATCAGTTCAAACCAAACGTATTATATCACAAACCATTTCATATCAGAGATATTAACCAATTCAAGGCATTTAACATCATTCAACCATTCATATGCAAGATATGGGTTTTTCTAAAATTACTTCATTCCATAAATCCTGCTAATCTTAACCATTAATTAATTACAACCCAATTAACTAATCATTTTCTAATTTCCATCTTAATTAATCATTCTTGATTAATTATCCCTTAATTACATTCAAGTAATTAGCCTTTAATTAATTTCATAGGTTAATTATCCTTAACCATTTACAGTAATTAACCATTAATAACTTCATTAGTTAATTAACTATAATTAATTACATTAAGTCTTAATTAATTACATTAATTAATTACTCTTTAATCACTTATTATTGGTTAATTAATCTTAGTTAATCAACCCTTATTTACATCATTAATTATACTACTTAATGATCCTTAATTACTTCTTTAATTAATTACTCTCTTTAATTAATTACCTTAACTAATAATTAATCCCGTTATTAATTTACCTTAATCCTTTAATTAATTAATTACTCTTAATTTTAATATACCTAAAAATATTTGAAAATAACCCTTTCCAAACATGTTTAATTAAATTAAACAATTATTTATCTTTAAAATCTCAATTTTTACATTCTTTAAACTTATTCATTTTAAACATATTTGAAATATATTTTAAACACTTCTTTATAATTACCTTAGCTTTTTACTTTATAACTTGAAAGCATTCTTATTTAACTTGTTTGGGTTTCTCAAAACTTTGATCTAATGTTTAAATTGAAAATACCTTTAAATTCAATTTAAAATAAATTTTAGCTAATTACTTTAAAATCGACTATTTCAACATTTCAAATTTAAAATTATCTCAAATTAAAACACCCTTAAAACTTGATTTCCATTTGTTTGAAAGAACTTGTTTTAAAATTTTAACTCGATTACTTATTGCAAAACTTTGCTTTTACTTTACTTAAACTTGATTTTCTTTTTACAAAACATTGGTTTGCTTAACCCATATTAACACAACTGAACAAAACCCGAGTCAAACCTTCAGCAACCCCATGCTTGCCTCGAGACAACCAACTCACACAAAAACTTTGAGTCAATTCCTCTATCGCATGAGACAGAACCCGAGCCTCCAACAAAACTCATCCTCCTAGATTCGACGTGCACACGGTGCACTTGCACGAACGTCGCCGACCTCTGGCGATCGTCGCGACAATGCTCGACGACCACTTGAACCCGTACGAACTCAAGCGAGAACCCAGATCGAGCAAAATCCTTGCAAATCAAAAACGGGACTTCTCGACCAAACTCAAAAACCACCATGGCCGGAAAACTACTTCTTTCTGACGCCACCGACCTCGAGATCACCCGTCCTCCTCATGGAAGCTTCATCACATCATCCAGCTTCCATTTCCATTGTCGCGCAACATTCCGGTCCTTCACCCATGCCAACATTGCCTCGACAACCACGTCGAGTAAAAATCCTATCTAAACCCTATTCGACCCATTCTGACCTCCTCATTGCCCTAAAAATCAAGCGACTATTTTTCCCTTTCCCACCGATCTTCCACCATCCTCCAGACCCAAAACTCGATCAACCCCACTATACCGGTCACCAGAATTCAACGAACAGCCAAATTTTGAACAAACCCAATTATCATCCCAATCGCTATATTAAAAATTACGATTTTCCCACTAAAATTCATTGGTCCACAATATGTTTCTACTTATATAATCAAATTCAGGAATTATGAAGAAATCAAGCCATTTTAAATTATCTCTGTAAATTCATATATTCTGAAATAATACCCAATAAAAATTCTTATAACTATTTTTAAAATTAACATTATACTGCTATAATCAATTTTTATTCAAGGATCAAAGCTTAAAATTTATTTGATTAAGAGATATGAATTTTTGACAGTGTGGACTTGAGACTGTGCTTCTTTACATAGCAGATATCTATACATATATATATATACACACACACACACTCACAGGAATTTCACATACATTCCATATTTATAAACATGCATTCACATCCATATACTTTTGCAACACAATCTACAATGATCATTCATCACATGCATCATTGTAGCAACAGGTTTTAAAAACTGTTTTTAAGTTAAAAGTTTACTCACTATTTGATTTTGTTGTAGCTTGAACATTACTTGATTTTGCTTCTGTTTTGCTTCTGTCTTGATTCTTGTTTAATGGCATATGCTTATTTTGGTTTATGAGGATGTTAAAACGTGAAGCAATAAGTCATCAATATAAATTGAAGATAATAGATAAGGGCAGGCTGACACTTGTTTCTAAGCTTTGCATTTTTTATTATTTCTTTTTTTTGATTTGATAAATCGAAAAGAAGATTTGTTTTGATGTGTGTACATGACCTAATTTTATGTTTTGTAAACTTGAAATGATGTATTGTATGCTTGAGTTGAAATGTGCATTAAATGCTTGTCTCCTTAGGTTCATACATATATATACATAGATTTCATATGTATATTTGTTTTACCCAATGCATTTGTATTTGTTATCATATATATTCACATACATTATACATTCCCATATTTTCACAGTTGATATATGCTTCTTAACTTATGTATACATATATTTGTATTATTCATTTTTATCTTATTTTCGGTTATTCCTACTTACCTATATTTTTGCTTTCTATGGGTATACATACATACTTGTATATTTTTTTATATACTTATGTATACATGTTTTCAATTACCATATACATATTTATGTACTCATCTGTATGTATATGTATTTATATTGAACATCGTCAAACTCGTATATGCTATACATATAGTTATACATTTCCATATTGGAAATACTATATACATCTTAACTTTTGTATACATACTTTTATTTATTTGTTTGCCTAATAAGATCAATATTTCAAAATTAAAATCAGTTAATTGCCAATTATCAGACGTCAAAAATCCGGGTCGTCACAGTTGTAGCCATTAAAATGAATAGAATTTCTCAAATAGTAACAACTCTTCATCTACACCTTTTTAAATCTATAAATACCACTTTGATTGAGAAGTAGAAATCATCTAACTTGAATTAATCTATTCTGTACTCTCTTGATTTCTAAACACACTCTTGCATACAGATTGTTCACATACTCTCGGTCTATTATAAGAAAAATAGAAATTTGGTTAAATCACTATCTACAACTCAAAGCATTCAAATTCATATACTCAAAAGGAGATCATAGGAAGATTTTTACTACAAGTCAAAAACTATGTTATTTAGAACACAAGATTATCAGAGATACTTTTGTATTAGCCTATTCCTCTGGGTGAAGTGAGGGTAGTTTGTTTAGAAGAAATACTAAAAGGGAACTTCAGGACTGGACGTAGAATGAGAGGTTCGAACCAGTATAAAAACTCTGGTTCGCATGCTTTTTTAATTTTCTATTTATTGCCTATTATTTCATTAACTTATGCACTTGCATATTATACACAAGTTAGATAATATACGATCCACAAGTCTTTCAAGGTTGTTATAACTATCCAGTTTGATGATGGTACTTAGGTTTTGGTAACTCCAAAAATTTTGTATTGGAGTAGCCCTTCATACGGTTCTTTTGATATTATATATTACCATTCTGCTAGTGAATTTCTGATATTGTTTTCTCTTCTTTCTTGCTCTGTTTCTTTTTCTTCTTATTTTACCCTAGCAAATCTTCCTTTCAACGCTTGGATGCTCAACACACAAATACCGTGGATGTATTAGTGTCGACATTTGGGGCTTAAGATGGTGTTTCATCACATGTGGTATTAGAGCTAAAGGTTAAGCAAGAATCCTGCCTTTGGTGGGGCATGACTCATTAAGAGATAGGGAAATGGAATACCCTAGCATGAGTCGAGTATTTTCCAAATATAAGAGCGTATTTGTATTTATTATAAACGTGTACCGTAAAGATAATAAACTGTGAAAATTAAAGATCTTATATAAGGTAAATTATATAAGCGTGAATTGTTAAAGCATTTAATAATGTTCATTCGTTAACCCTTATTAATTGTTTAGCCGTGTTCGCCCAGTTTATGAGCATTGACTATCATATGTCAATGGTTGATTTGTGCTTGACTAATTTGTGAAAAGTTTTACCTTTTCACTGCATGGGTTGGGTATATAGTAATTATGGATACATTGAAAAGAATACCTTATGAATTTAGTTTCATGGTTTTGCTATAAGGCGTGTGGTGGCAATGTTGGGTTGAAAGTTGAATTTGGTAAAAGGTATTTATTTTAATCTGAGAAAGATAAGGCATTTTGTAAAATAAACATTTGTGAAAATATTTTATATAAGAAAGTGATTTTATATAAGTATGGTTTATAGAACATGATTTATAAACAAAAAGGGTTTAAAATGATGTTTTGGAAACTTAAATCCCAGTGTCTTTGAAAATGTTTTCAAGATTTTGGAGAAAATAATAGTAGTATTATTTAAAAGTAAAAATTTGAGAAATTGATTTACAAAGTTGGGATCATGGTACTTAGTATATTTACAAAGTACGTGATACTGTTTGTTATGATTTTGGTTAAGTCATGAATCGGATGTATGGAAACTCACTTCTGTCGTTTGAAAATAATTCTGTCGATGACAACGTTCATTTTTGGGTATCTAAGTAGGGGATGTTACAAGGTTATTTTAGTAAAACAGATTTTATTCGACTTCGAAAGTATTATATAATATAAAAAAGGTATATGTATGTATTATTATTTCAAAGCTTGAAATAAAATCTGATGTTTAGTTCTAAAGTATTTTTTGAAAAGAAATTTGATCTGAACTTTTTAATATAGAAAAGTTATGTATGTATGCTATGTAGGGTGCTCGATTGGTAGTGCATGGCCGGAATAAATAATGGAACTTTTTAGTTTTTTCATTTTTGGGTAAAGTGTATTTAATAAATTATTTAAATTCGTTAAATTATTTTATGCACATATGTAGCCTATGCATGAGGATTGTATGGTATGTGCATCATGTTATGATACATTGTTTGGTAGTTTTCATTTTTTTAAAGGAAATGGGATTTCTAACAATTTTGGATAGTTGGAAACTTTCAAATCATTATAGAACTTGAAATAAAATGTTTTTGTGTGAAAATTTAGAAGTTTAGTTTATATAACACTTGAATTAAGAAAGTTGTAAGTTAAAACAAGTTTTAAATTTTATGAAAATTCTTGTTATGTAAATTGACTTTGATGTTTTGTACATACTCTTAGGATGTCATGGAGAATTGTACGAGTACGAAGTTAAGTTCTAAAGTGCTTATAATCTTGAAGATACATTTTATGAAATGTTTCATAAATTATCAAATAGATTGTATAGTTGAGAAACCAATAGGATAAAATACATAAGCTTTATGTAGATCGTTTTATTCGCGTGACCGTTCTTGATCCAGTTTTCGAGTACATGATTTCGAGGTGGTTTGCAAACAAGGATTTTTCACTAGATTCTTGATGGCGAACACTTGATATGGATTCTTGATATGGTTCTAAAGTTTCTATCATAGTATATGACTACGTAAGGAAAATGATGGTTTCTAATTAAGGAATCTGATAGGAGTCCGGACTGGAGAGTTCATGTGATTTATACTAGTTGGGAAGTGAAATTATGTAATCGAACAAGTGGTCGGATTTAATATTGTGTACAGATGTTTGCACAAAAAATGGACAAACACCTCCAAGTCGTATTATTTTAGTTGAGTATGTGTGATTTTCAATGATTTTAGATGAGTATGTAAATATGAGAACAGTAGGGGCTGAAATGTAAAAGACACGCAGATTTATAGTGGTTCGGCCAGAATGTGCCTACGTCCACTTTATATGTTATTATCTTTCTTCTTCCAGATTACAAGTACAATGCTTTGTATACAAGTGTATGAAAGTAGTTTGAAAGTTCCTTCCTTGCTTGAGCTCTCAAACTTGTCTGCCATTGTTGTACCCCTGCCCCTCTATTTATAGAGTGAGGTAGGGGGCAGGGGTCTTGGAAGTATATAGATGCTGGTGGGCCCGGGCTGAAGCAATCTGGCCTGGTAGCATTCTGGTTCGGCGGAGCTTGGTCCGGCCGTGTTTGGAGAAGTTGGAGTTTGGTCCGGTCATGGTTGGTTCGGTGGTAGTGGGTTTTGGACCGGTGATGGTGTGTTTTGGACCGGTGATGGTGTGTTGGTTCGGTCGTGGAAGTGGTCCGGTGGTAGCATGGAGATGGAGTTTGGACCGGTGTTGGTTCTCATCCGGCAGTGGAAGGTTGGTTCGGTCTTGGCTGGTTCATCAGTGGGGGGAATGCCGGATGGGCTTGAGTTTGGAGTGCCGAATGAACAGAGGTTTGGAAAGCCGAATGAACTGGAAAGCCGAATGAAACCCAATGCTTGCCATGCCGAATGAGCTTGTGTGTGTTAGGTTGGTTGCTGGCTGAATGCTTCCTTGCATTGCTTTGCCGAGTGGACTTATGCTTGTATTGTTGAAAGGGCTTTGTATTCGGATCTTGAGTGGAACTCTGGGCTTACATACGCTTGCTGGTTGCTTCTTCTTAGCTTGATCGTGGTGGAGACGCGCTCGACATTGATATTCCAGTTTTGACCAAAAAACGGGATAACAAAGTAGAGGTTGCTCGCGAGCCCGGGTGAAACTGCGGCTTCTTGGTCTTGAGATCTTCTGGGTGAAAATCCGCCCAACATTTGCCCCCCAAAGTGGGGCACGTGCTTGCACGTGTCGCGCTTTGTTTCTCGTTGGTGGGAAGACTCGTCTTGTAATGTCATGGGCTGGATGTTTATATCTTGTGGATGTCCTGCAAAGAGATTTATAGTTTTAGTGTGGTTTCAAATAACGACCGTTCGTGGTCGGAATATTTGAGATGGAGTGGACTGTGTCGCTCGGGACGAGCAAGCGTGCCCCGAAGGGGCTTAGCATTATCGATGCCAGGTTCACGTTAGAGTGGGTCCCTGGGTCGTTTGCCAAGGTGGTTTATCGCCAGCTCAGAGCATGCCTAGTGATCGTTCGCGACACCGTACATGTGTAAGTAGCTTAGCCATTTCACAATTATCAAATATCCATTTGACCGATGGGCTTAAAAATGCGTGTCAAAGTGTAAATTCCCACGATGGCAGGGTTGATAACCATTCAGAGCGTGCCTATGGACCATTCGAGGTCGCGTGCACGTGTAAACGATTTAATCCACGTTGGTGAGGATTTTACGGCTTATTCATCGTTATCATAATCTTATTTTATTAGTTAGTTCTGGAGTTCGGGACTTATCTGAGTGAAGCGCCCTGCATGCCCCCTGTTTCTGGTTTCTGCTGGTAGAGACAGTTACATTCGGTTTCGAGTAGGCATATATTCTTATTCGTTTGGGGGTTGGTTTGGTATGGAAGGTTTCATTCGGTACATAGTTGGTCCGGTTGTTGTTGGTCTGGTTGTTGTTGGTCCGGTTGTTGTTGGTCCTCGTTCGGCATGGGGTTGGTCCGGCAGTAGGTTCTCGTCCGGTATTCCAGAGCTCGCCTATATATAGAGGCTACACCCCCCTTAGTTTTTCTTTACCGAACAAGAGGAAGCCGAATCATAAATCCACCGAACCAAATCTTTGCCGAATCAAATATTCGCCGAATCAGGTATATACCCTCTTACCGAATGAACTCGATAACCGAATGGGCTTATGCCGAATGGGCACGAAAGCTTTGTTTTGCCGAATGAACCACAGATTCCATTGCCGAATGGAAGCCAGATCCTATTGCCGAATGAACATGAACTTGTACTGCCGAATGAACGTATAAGACCCTAGTGCCGAATGGTCTTGAACCTCCAGTGCCGAACGAACTTTGTGTCTGGACTTTGAGTGGAACTCCGGACTTATGTATGCTTGTTTGTTTATACTGTCGTTCTAACATCATGCTTTTTACTTTTGTGTATGCAGATAAATGTCTCGCAAAGTTGAAACTCGATCGGGAAAGAAGAAATCCAGGGATAGCGGAGAAACTTCTGCCGTGCCCCCAGCTCAGCCAGATCCAGCACAGCACGGACCCGCTCCGAGGTCACTAGTCGATGGGTATGGTCCCCAGGAGCTTCTCGTCTCTCCTCCTGATTGCTTTCCTAGCTCCTTAAAGGAGGAGCAACTTGACGTCATATCCCGTTCCTTTGGGATAGATAGGGCTCTTATGCTGCTGCCAGGAGATGGGGTGATGCCATATAATCCTCCCGAGGGCTACTTTGCTTTTAGTAGATACCATTGCATGTGCGGCGCTATCCCCCCTATCAACGCTTGGATAGTAAGCTTCACCACTTATTTGAAGGTGGCTCCTTTCCAGCTCCAGCCTAACTCATATGCCATCCTGGTGAGCCTCTTTGTTATCTTCCAGAGGAGGTACGGGCGTCCTCCTTCTAACCGGGAAATCCGATACTTGTACAACCTGAGAGGCTATAAGAAGGGGTCTCCGTATATTAGTCTGGAGGCGGCCGTGCCCTTCAAACCAGTTCTGGACTTGTATTCCAAGTTCACCATGTTCAAGAAAGAGTGGTTCTTCGTCAAGGACGATGCTGTTTCTTTCCGCCTTTTCACTTCCGGCTGTAAGATTGATTTCATTTATATTTTTCATGTGTTTTAACTGTAGTGTTTCTTCTGACATGCTTCTATTTCTGGCTAGCGACAGGTGGTATTGCAGTCGTGGAGGACGATTCCTTAGTGCGAATGGTTGCTGAACTAAAGGCTATTCCGGCACGGGACCGGTCGGCCTCTTTCTTGATCAGGAACGCAACCCTCTTGGAGTATAATTTGATCTTACCGCGCCAGTCCGTGGTTAAGCAAAGGGATACGGCTGAGGAGAGGGCTGCTAAAGCTAAGGAGGGGGCTACGGTAAAGAGCGGTAAGAGGGAGCCTTTCGCAGCGCGTCCTGCGGTTGGGGGGAAGAAACTGAAGAAGTCCGATGGCCCTTCTCCAAGTACTTGCCCGACTGTCCCGGAGGAGGAAGGTGTGGAAGAGGAGGAAGGAGGCGAAGTTGGAGAAGGGTCGGAGGGTGGAGGAGATGGCGACGGTCAAGGTGGTAGTGGTGTTGCTGCTCTAACCTCTGAACAAGACCTCGAACTGGATGAGGCTCTCCGTCGGGCCTTCGGGGAGTCGGAGGGAGAGTCGGAAACGGAGAAGGGAACGGAGAAGGCAAAGGAAACCGGCAAAGCTGTGGCTGGCACTGACCCATCCTCTAAGGGTTCCTCAGCTAGGGTGATTCCGGCGATGCAAGGTGAACTTTTGTCTTCTGCCGATTCTAATTTCGATAAGGACTTAGAAATTTTTTACGGTTCACTTCCGTCCTGGAATGAGATCCAGGACTTATTGCAGTATCCCACTCCTCCGCCGGGTTTGTATAATAGATGTGTCTCCTCACTTTTCTTTCTTTTTAACTTAGCATATTTTTTGAATTGCGGATTATTGTATGTTCGTAACACTTGTTCTTTATTCCAGGGGCAGGCCAGGCGGGTAAAACGTCGGATGTTCGACACCGCCTTGAACAATTTAAGTCGAGGAGAGCTTCCGCGAAACCTTCTACTGATCGCACTGGGGACGTAGTCAAGTACCGCCCTCTTCTTGGGGTCATCGAAGAGGGCATTCAGAAAAGGAAGCGGAGCCGTTCCTTATTTGAGTCTTCTTCTGCTTCGCAGCTTCCTACTCTGCCTCCCCCTACTCAGCCTCCTTGTGATACTACGGAGGAGAGCACGGAGCCCTGCCCCCCTCCTCCTCCTTCCAAGAGTTCTACTGTCATTCATATAAGGCGTCCCGATGTGCCTCGCCCCGTGCCTCGTGACCCTTTTGCCGGCCATCCTGATTTAGACCCAAGTTTTCGGGACATTTCATTCGATGAGACCACGGGCGAGCACCTCCTTCCCCGCAACCCCATGGTAAGAGTGCTGGACGAGGCCAAATCTTTAGATCTTGATTTACTTACTACACGGGTAGTCACCATGGGGGATGAGGCCAAAGCTAATATCGACCGGGTGGCCGCAGAGACCAAGAAGTTAATGGAGCATCATGCTAAGTTGGTCAAGGCCGGGGAAGAGATCGGGAGTGCTAACATTCGGTTGAGGTTAAAGGTTGCCGATCAGGCCAAGCAACTCGCCGACCAAGCCATCCAGATTTCCCAGCATGAGGAAGCCTCCAAGCGTCTGAAAGAGACCATGGAGAAGGCCAGTAGGGCGGAATTACGGAAGATGGAGGTCGCTTGCAGGGAACGGATTAACATAGCTATCGCAACGGTGGATGAGGTTCGAAATGCGGATCTCGAGCGGGTAGAGGAGTTGTCAGGGAGGCTCGAGGCTGCGGAGATGGCTCAGGCCGAGTTGAAGGAGGAGATGGAGGAGATGAGGAGGTCCCTCAAGTTGAAGGAAGAGGAAATGAGGAGGTCACTCCAGGCTGACTGCTTGAGATACCAATCAGAGAGGGACGTCGCCATCGCCAAGTTGCAAGCTTCCGAGGCCCGGGTGAGGGAGTTTGAGGAAAACGAGGGGATGATGGATGAGATGTTGCAGGATATGTACTTCCACACTTGGAAGGAGGGCGGCTTGTCTTGGATGGACGATTACCCTCGGGTCATGGCCAAGGTGTATCTCCAGGCTTTAGAGGAGGCCAGGGTGAATGCGGGTAAGGAAGGCGGAGAGGCTTTCAACTTGAGTGCGGTTACTGCTCAGTTCTCAAAGGAGGAGCAAGCGGCGGTGAAGGAGGGGATGCGGCTACTCGCTGCAGAGGAAGCGGGCGTGCAGTTGGATGATGAGGATCAAGCGGCGGATGCTGGTGAGTTATTCTTTTCCCTTTCTTTTCTTTTCGTGTTTTCATAACTTGATCGTTTGTTTAATGAATTCCTCTTCTGATCTGGACAGGTGGGACTTCAGATCCACATGCTGGGGGCTCCGATCCTGCGGCTAAGTAGGCTGGGGGAGTTGGTGATGGAGTGTGGATGCATCTGCCATCTTTTTGTTTCTTTTTTATCACTGTTCATGTTAGTCTTTGATATGCAACTGTAATAAAATTATTTGCAAAGAATAACTTCGTGTGATCTTATAATATAAGCTGATTTTGTCATGTTTAAATGTTGTTGCTATCTTTATGTGCTGTGTGAGAAGTATAATTATGTATATGCCTGTGATTCCACTTGTGTTTGATGTTAAGTTTTTGCTTGAAATATAATTTCACGTTTTGCAATGTCAGTGTATGAATAAGTTATAGTTACGCATTTATGTACAAGAGAAGAGAGTACCGCCCTTTATGTTTTATTCGCAGGCGGTAGCTTTGAGTGTCTTGTGTAACTGTTCACGGGTATAGCAGAGCGCCCTGCTACCCAGCACGCAGGCTTAGAGCCTCATGAGTGAATGCTTCCTATTTGGTTTCCTGTACTTTAGAGTTTGTTATACAGGATAGGAGAAAAATATTTAAATGAAATGGAAATATAGTAAAAGTAAAACTTCCAGTCACGGAAGGCCGTCGATGTGCTTAAGTTCGTGGCAAACGGGTTTTGTAGTCACTTTCCCTAGCTGTGGGTCTTGGAGACATTTGTCACCCATCTTACGCCTCCGCGGGGAGTTTTCTTTTTTACCACAGCCGCACTTAAGACACATCGGAGCCGAGATCGCGCACGGTAACTACCCGAACCATTATGGTCCGTAATCGTGGGTATTATTCGATTTACCGTGGCCGGCTAGCGTGGGTGCCGTTGGCCGTGAACTACCCCTGGCTGGCCACACCTTATGTTGGGGCTTAAAGTAGGTTCACAGTTACCGGCGAGCCGAACGCCGTAATGAGCTGCCATCGGCTATAGTCGGCCTTTATGATGACTTATAATCGGCTCATTACAGTTGGCTTTGAGGGCAGGCGCACAATGAGTTAACCCGCAGCAGAGGGATGCTGGAGCAAAAGTGTCTCATTGGCGAGTGCATAGAATCGTAGCGTACCTGTTAGGCCTAGTCCAGATGAGGCCGCGGTGCATCTTGAGTGGAGATGCCATAGGATTTTGTTCAACAGAAAGGGATAAAGCTTAACAAGCAGCCAAGATATGAAGGCACAAGGTAACAAGAGATAAGATTTTTAAAGTGGTTCGGCACGATAATGCCTACGTCCACCGTGTTAATACGCTTCATATGGGCGGTACGTGTTAAGCAAAGTATCGACGGAGGTGTCGGATGTTCCAAGCCCTCTGGAACACCACTCCGTCCACTGTTGACAAAATATAAGCTCCGTTGTTGTGAAGATCTTGATGAATTTCATATGGTCCGTCTACTGGTGCTTTCATGGTTAGGTAGCATGACAGGCTCAGCTATATCCGACCCCTGCCTGGCACCTCCCCCGTTGGGTTTGGTTCCAAGTGTTTCCTCAGGTCGGAATTCGGGCTGAGTCCGGGCTCGGCTCCTACCATGACCATTTCTTTATTAACCTCTTCGAAGAAGAAAGGTCATTGTTGTCTCACAGATCCTCCAGATTGGGACTCGGTCCATGATTCGGTGTTGCGGGAGGATCCGCATGAGGATAAGATCTCCCTCTTGTAAGCTGCGATGCTTGATTTTGGAGTTGCATTGTGCTGTCACTTTTTGCTTGTGGGCTTCTGCTTTTAAGTGTTGCATCGTTTCTCCTCTACTCAATCAGATCCAAAGACATGAGGAGGAGTTCTTCGTTTTCTTCTGGGTTGCAGTGGTGAGATGGCGCTACAGTTTCAACTGGGGGCATGGCCTCCAATCTGTATGCCAAAGAGAAAGGAGTATGCCCCGTTGATGTTCTATGAGAGGTGCGGCAGGCCCAGGGTGCCGTAGGAAGTTCGTCCACCCAAGCGCCTTTTGACTTTTCAAGCTTCTTCTTGGTTAGGGTTTTGAGAATTCTGTTGACAGCTTTGACTTGTCCGTTTGCCTGAGGATAAGCTACAGATGAGAAGCTTTTGTGAATTATGTGCTCTTGGCATCGGTTGGTAAACTCTTTGTTGTCAAACTGGAGTCCGTTGTTTGATATGATCTTGAGTGGGACTCCGTACCTGCATAGAATATTTTTTGATCAAGAAGTTGATAATTTATGTAAGAAGTTGATAATTTGTGCCAAAGATATTTTATTTTAAAGGGTCCGCTTCCACCCATTTGGTGAAATGATTAAAAACATCCTTCTAGCCATCCAGGACAAAGTTTAAAGCAAGGGAGGGGGGCAAGAGTCAAATCTCTGTCCTGGTTGATATAAACGCTTTCCTCCCTTCTTGCCCCCAGCGTTATCTCTAGAGTCATTTCTTCAAACGTCCTTTGTTGCAGCGGGAGTGTCGCCATGGGTAGTCTTAGCCTGTTGTCCTGACTGTCTTTTAGCGGTAGCGTTTTCAAGCCTCATATACTTCCCAGCTTCATGGAAGAAGTCAGGTAACGTAGCTGGTTTATCTTTTGTTAACCTCCTAGCAAACTTGGTATCCGGATGCACGCCACTACAAAGGGCCGTTAGGATAAGTTTCTCATTGGCATCTTGAACTGTTGCTGTTGTGGCGTTGAACCGTGTTAGATATTGTTGCAGCGTCTCTCCGGATTTCTGTTTGATATTGGATAGAGAATAAGCATCCTTGGGTTGTTCCACATGGATGAGGAACTGGCTAATAAACCTTTCTTTCAACATCTCCCATGAGCTGATGGATCCTCGGGGTAGATGACAGAACCAGGAGGTAGCTAGATCTGCTAGGAATAGCGGAAAGCATTTACATAATACTCCTTCTGTTGCTCCACTCATGAGCATATGCTGGGTGTATCTCTGTAAGTGTACGATGGGGTCGGAAGTTCCTTTGTAAGGTTCCATGGTTGGCATTTTCCATTCCCGGGGGGCGATGGTAGTTTCGATATTTCGGGTAAAGGGGCTGGTGACCCTAGCGCCTATCCCCCGGTCCCTTTGCTCTCGTTGGACACACTCTCTGAATAATCGTGCCATTCGTTCGTCAGAACTTGGAGCGGACAAAAATGAGCTTAGTTCTTCCCTGCGGGATCTATCTCGTCCAGATGACCTGTAGGGATGGTACAATCTATCACTTCTTGCATTATCCAGTGGTTGTCTCTGGCTGCTCGGATGCATGCTAGGACCAGCTACAGTTGCCCCCTGCCTTGATCTTACCCGGTGGGGTTCTGCTTTGAGCATTTCCATGGGGCCAACTTCGGGCTGGGTTCCAGCTTGGCTCCGTTCAGCGGGGTTTCTATGATTCCTGTCGATAGTTTCTTCGAAGAAGGAATACCTTTGCTGTCTCCGAGATCCTCCAGATTGAGACTCATCCCATGATTCAGTGTTGCGGTTGGATTCTTCAGCATCCCTTAAGCGTGACATAAGTTGGTCCACTAAAGCTTCTTGTTGGGATGTGAAGCGGTTGGTTACTTCAGCCACAACTCTGTCTAGATCTGCCCTAGTTATTGGTTGTTCGGTGGCAGGAGCTATCAGATTTGCCTGGTATCCATCTGGTGCTGCTGTTGAAATTGGATGATCCTCTTGATCTGGGGCTACTGGATCCGGAAGACTGCTAGTTGCGATGTTCTTTCCTTTGTTAACATCCTTCCGTTGCTTGGAAGGCATGATTTCTAAGCGACGAACGTCGTTATGAGGAAGAAGGTTGAGTGGGAGAAGCTGAAGCTTCGAGTTCAACTCTCAGTGAAAGCACCAAAAATGTTTGCACAAAAAATGGACAAACACCTCCAAGTCGTATTATTTTAGTTGAGTATGTGTGATTTTCAATGATTTTAGATGAGTATGTAAATATGAGAACAGTAGGGGCTGAAATGTAAAAGACACGCAGATTTATAGTGGTTCGGCCAGAATGTGCCTACGTCCACTTTATATGTTATTATCTTTCTTCTTCCAGATTACAAGTACAATGCTTTGTATACAAGTGTATGAAAGTAGTTTGAAAGTTCCTTCCTTGCTTGAGCTCTCAAACTTGTCTGCCATTGTTGTACCCCTGCCCCTCTATTTATAGAGTGAGGTAGGGGGCAGGGGTCTTGGAAGTATATAGATGCTGGTGGGCCCGGGCTGAAGCAATCTGGCCTGGTAGCATTCTGGTTCGGCGGAGCTTGGTCCGGCCGTGTTTGGAGAAGTTGGAGTTTGGTCCGGTCATGGTTGGTTCGGTGGTAGTGGGTTTTGGACCGGTGATGGTGTGTTTTGGACCGGTGATGGTGTGTTGGTTCGGTCGTGGAAGTGGTCCGGTGGTAGCATGGAGATGGAGTTTGGACCGGTGTTGGTTCTCATCCGGCAGTGGAAGGTTGGTTCGGTCTTGGCTGGTTCATCAGTGGGGGGAATGCCGGATGGGCTTGAGTTTGGAGTGCCGAATGAACAGAGGTTTGGAAAGCCGAATGAACTGGAAAGCCGAATGAAACCCAATGCTTGCCATGCCGAATGAGCTTGTGTGTGTTAGGTTGGTTGCTGGCTGAATGCTTCCTTGCATTGCTTTGCCGAGTGGACTTATGCTTGTATTGTTGAAAGGGCTTTGTATTCGGATCTTGAGTGGAACTCTGGGCTTACATACGCTTGCTGGTTGCTTCTTCTTAGCTTGATCGTGGTGGAGACGCGCTCGACATTGATATTCCAGTTTTGACCAAAAAACGGGATAACAAAGTAGAGGTTGCTCGCGAGCCCGGGTGAAACTGCGGCTTCTTGGTCTTGAGATCTTCTGGGTGAAAATCCGCCCAACAACAGATGATCCATGTACATCTTATATGCTTTTGTATATCTGTATACTATGTTTTGATTGCCTTACGAAGACTTTAGGTGATGACTCTTCGATTTTCTGTGAAATAGCATGAATTTTCTACAACGTAATAATCTAAGGCCATTGAGAGTATGGTAAGCTTGGTAGGTTGTTTATCATCCTTGGGCGATGAAAGGTTTTGAACATGGGAAAACCATAAGTTTCATTTGCTAGTAACTGAATACTATTATGTATCGCTAAGTGATTGTTTCTTTTTTTGCACGTGTCGGAATTTCAAGGACGAAATATTCTGGATGGATAATGTATGTAATGACCTGGAATTTCGTACGCTTTATATTTAAATATCTAAACTATTTCAATATTTGAATCTTGGATTTAATGTTATTAAAATGATTTAATAAGCTTGTTAACCCCTTTTTAGATCATAAATAATGATGGTAAACTTGTTTTGAAAAATGTTTATAAAAATAAGTACTTTGAAGAATATCGATAATGTGACCGAAAATCGTTTACCGACAAACAGATTTTTAACTATCAAAAATTGTTCGAATTTTTTTTACATACACTTATTTGCTTAGAAAATTAATAAAATGAAATAACTTTTCTTACTATGTATGGAAATAAACTTTTTGGATGATGCCATGAGTAATGTCATCAAAGATATTACGAAAATATGTTTTTAAGGAAAGACTTAACTCTTAAGGGTTATATAAAGAAGAATTGACGGGAGGTGAACCTTACATGACATGAAAGAGGGTGAGAACAAGCTTATGCTACACCATTTGAAGCTTATAAAAGGAGGGTTACACCCTTGATAATAAATCACAAATGAATGAAAGCTTGGAATGAAGTAAGGAGTAAAAATGGTGGAAGTGCTTAAGCATTAATCCACTAATTCCTCTCTAACTTTTTTAAGTCTAAACCAAATCATCTCCAATCTCTTCTAAACTTTGTGTATAGGCCTAAAATATCATGGGAAGCATGAATATCAAGTCAAAAATGGGAATTGTGAGAAGAAGAGGGGGTTCCAAGATGGGCCATGAGCAATGGGAGGGGAACAAAGGTGTTGCCTTGGTTTGAAAGTGATAATGGTTGGATATTTAGGCTTTTGGTGATAGTAGGAGGTGGTTCTATGATTCTTTTAACTTTCTACTTGGATCTGGCATGGATCTATGTAAGTTATCTCACAATCTTATAAGTATATATTATGTGCAAAGTATAAAGTTAAAGTGACATTAACTAATTAAAGTTATAAAATTTGGATGCCTCTTGCTTTTGGAAGCAAATCATAACTTTATATTGTATAAGGCCACTTCCATTACCCTCTTAAACATGTAACATGTCCTTGAATTGATGTTTAAATGGGTTGTTTAGATTGCATGTTGAATGGAAATATGTTTGAAAGCGTTTGAAGCGAGAATAGTCGTTATAATTGCACTTCGATATCACTTAACTTTAACTTGTGTAAATTGGATATTTATGATATTAATTGAGGATAATTTGATGTAGTTGTTCTCTACACATATTTTGGTATATTGGAAAATAAATGGATGGTTTGGAAAGTTACAGTGTAAACAAAAGTTGTGAAAGTTAGAACCAAAGGATGGCTATAAATACACTTTATAAATATAGCCTATTTTGGAGATTTTTTGTAAATAAATTGGATGATTTTCTTAGGGTTTCGTTTCCATGATTTTGAAGTACCCTAAGGGTAGTACTTTCTATAAAAATTGCAAGTTTAAAATCATTTGTTAAAGTGGTTAAAACTAGTCATAAAAATGTGCCTTTTAATTAATAAAGACTTTTAACAGCATTTATAAATACTGTAGTAAGTCACTTGTGGTTTTAGCAAAGCTAAAGGGGTTTCTGGCCCCTGCCAAGAATAGAGTAGTGAAGAAAACGATCAATGTAACAAGCTACATTGACTAATAAAAAGAGGGGAAAAAACATCACCATAGCAAAAAAAACCATAGCAGAACATA
This sequence comes from Allium cepa, assembly GCA_030765085.1. Taxonomy (NCBI): domain Eukaryota; kingdom Viridiplantae; phylum Streptophyta; class Magnoliopsida; order Asparagales; family Amaryllidaceae; genus Allium; species Allium cepa. Next base: position 133,737,515 of record CM060934.1, read on the forward strand.
TGAAATACAAAACCATAACAGTGAAAACCATAGAACACAACGAACCCTAATACATGCACACAATACCTATTTCAGTATTTGTCTTATTAGCAACTCCTCTGAACAATGAATATTATTGAATAAACGATTATTCCTTTCCCTCCGAATAGCAGCAACTAATTTTTAAGAACTGAGAGAATTTTTCTCCTTTATCACACTTCCATCGAGTCACTTTAAATATGCAATACTATTTTGTAGAAGAGGAGGAGACAAGATTATGAAGCTTAAGGTGAATTAGAATAGATCGCCATATTTTGAATGAATAAGTGATAGTTATTTTCAAGAGAACTATTACAAAGAATGCAAATAGAAGACAATAAGATTCCTCTATATATTAAATTATCTTGAGTATGGTTTGCTTTGTTTAAAAATTTCCAAAGGAGAATGTTCTCCTTAGTTTATAATTGCCATACCAAACTCTTGAAAGCCACGACAAGATAGGGTTGAGATGAAGAGTGGACATAGAACAATATAACTTATTAATTGACTGAGGATATCCAGTCCATTAGTAAAACCATTTAATTCATAAACATTATGTTGAATCAATCTCCAAGCACCTTTTATTTCCCTGGAACTGAGTATGGAAGTTTTATGTGACCATCAATGAAATATGTAAGGGTCTTAGCATTCTCATGAAGACTATTCAAGCTTCTTATACTACGATTAAGGACATAAGAAATGATTATACCTTTACTACCCTAAGGAGAGTGACAAAAAGAAGTATTACCAGTAATACCACAGTGAACTATGGGCAAAAAAGAACTTCTAGAATAAAGAACATTCCTCCAGAACTAGCTACAGTCTAAAGGAGTCTCCATGATCCATATAATTCGATTTCTGGTCAGGTTAAGCCTAATCTAAGATGAGAGCAAGTCAGTATTATCGCTTATCAATTTATCAGTGTACTTCGAAATAGCATGAGCATTCCATATACCAATGTTCATAATTCCCAATCCCCTTCTATCATAAGGTTGGGATATTTTTTTGAAAGAGATAGGGACAAGCTTTCTAGAGTGTGGGTTAGCATGCTATATGAAGTGGTTAAGAGCACTTCTAATCATGGTAATAAGTTTTTTTGGATAGAATGTAAAGTTCAAAGAAGTGTGACGACTCACGTTTCAGAAGGTTTAAATCGATAATAATCCACACATTTCCAATTCAAACAATCTGGAACATAGATAATCAATGGGGTTAATTAATAATAATAAGAAAAGATAACGGAAACAAACATAGAATCTCGCAGCGGAATGACAAAATATAATAATCAAATAAATAGTTCATGAAGTTGTTTACTATACTTTTGATTATAATTTATACAACATTTATCATATTTGTATATACAGCAAAACAAATAAAATAATGCAGCGGAACAAATAACGATGGAATAATACTAGTAATAATATACCAAATCTTCGTCTTCATCCTCCAAAGAATAATCTTCGATAAGCTGAAAAACTCAGGACTGATCCGAGCGTAATGAAAAGACAAAATACTCGAGTCGGGACTAAAATATCCCTATGTAAGTAAAATCAATATCGCATATAAAATGAGTGTAATAGCCTCAGAGATGTTTATGGGATTTCAAATCTCCTATCCAGTGTATAACGTGAGTGTGATAACTTAAGAGGTGTTACAGGATTTTCCATCTCTTAAGGATCCATCAAAATATTTATATGTAGTAGAATACGCTACAAATATAGTATCTAATCAATAAAATAAATATTTTTCTTAGCATTAAGGCTTTACATTAATCCCCCTTAATGTGTTTTTAAGCATTGTCATACAGTTTGCATATAAAACACCAGTAAACTGTCGGTGGATAGGGATGCAATGTGATACGACAACGCAAAACCAAAATCGTAAAGGTCTTGTATTGGGATAAAAGTATGACAAGGCACGTGAGGCAATGCCCAAGGTAGGATACTACCAGTTTACCCTTCCCAACTGGTGGTAACGTATCGTAGCCATGATCGTCCAACGCGTCCGACACTCCCAAAATCCATGGGTGTGTACCAATTAATCACAATGTAAAATGATCGTAATACGAAGAAGTGTGTACGCTCAGGGTAGCCAGCCTGCTTGGCCGGTACGGCTTCTGTTTTAGTCATTTTAAATTGGCACAAGTACTAGGCTAATCCATCATCGTTCTCTTTCTTCGAATCCAGCAAATGTCTGCTAAATCCAACCACTTCGTTCTGGATTATCACTCCACGTACACAGTTGTTAAAGGGGTTCCGGTATCGACAGAGCACATGCCCATATCCAGCCTCGGTCTCTTTAACAATCAAACGTTGCTTTACACATCGGATGGTACTTTTACATTTTGAAAACAGTTCATACTTGATATCACAATATCATATTTGCTTCAAAATCAAATCCATTTCGAAATCATCATATTTACTCAAAATATAACATTTCACTTCAAGAATCATTTTCGCCTCAATATTTCGATTTTGCTTCCAAAATCGTTTCGAATTTTAATTTAGGTTATAACTTCATTTTAACCCAATTCGCACTTAAATCCAAGATTTAAAAATAAACATTCCACCCATGACCAGTTTGAATTTTTAGAAAATAGTTTAGTAGAAAATAGTTTGAGTATTAAAACGATTTATATAGTAAATAGCTTAGAAAATCGAGTTAATTTTGAATATTTAAAAAGATAGACTTAAGTAGTTTATATTAAAATAATTTATTTGAAAATAGTTTCAAAGTCAAACTGATTCAAATACAAATTTTCCAATTCAAATCAATTTCAGTTTTGATTCCAATTTCTGACCAAATTTCAACTTGAATAAATTTCAATTTAATTCCAATTTAATTTCAATATCAATCCCAAACTAATTTCAGTTTCAATTTTAATTTCAAATTAAAACCATTTCGATTTCTATCGATTTCGACTTCGATTTTTAAAATATCGATTGAGAACACTTAAATCCAATTACTCTTCAATATCCAACTTAAAATCCAAATCTTCAAATAAAATACAATTCCAAGCTCAATTTCGAAATATGGATTTATATCGCTTTTACTTAGCAATATCCAAATTCGAAAATAGTTCGATTTCCATAAATTCGATTTTTTCTTTCTTAAAATCAAATAATTTCAAAACAAATTTTTTAAAATCATTTAGTTTAACCAATCCGGTGTTCGTATATAGTTTTATATCCTATGGCCAAGTGAATCAGTTATTCCAATTTTATTCAGGGATGGATATATATCATTTCAGTCCAAATCACATTGTCATAGGTATATATCATTTCAACCTATTTCTTAATTTATTCGAAATAATTCAATTTATAGTTTTATATACTATAAATAATTTACCAGGGGATAACGGATATATAAAATAAATAAACATCCAATCATCCAAATATCAATCATTTGGCATCCATCACAATCAATCATCCAAACAGTCAGTAAATCACAACAATTACCCAATTATCAATAATCGAAAATTTTACTAAACAATTCAAGTTTTATTTAACTGTCAATTTAAATTTCTTTCAGTTAAATTAGATGTTAATTTAAATGTCAATAAAAATTATCAAACAATAATCAATAAATTTATATCACTTCATAATTTCAATTTAACTAGCATAACAACATTTTAGTACGTTGTGAGCGTTATAAAACACTCACCTTGAGTTTTAAATCAAATCGAACAATGTTCGATTTGACCTAAAATTTTAGTTAGCTCTAATCATATCAAATCAGTTCTAGAATGTAGTGCTTGTCGCCACGACTCCATCACCGCTTGTTTCGTCCAATTCCGAACTCGTATGAAGAAGTTATACGTTTTATAAGAATTCATGAACTTATAATATTAATTTACAATTTCTTTTTATATCTTAACCTAAATTACCAAAGCCGCTCATTTTCAGATCCAATGCTCACTAACCTTCATCTTCTTCTCTGTATCATGCTTGCACCTGGTCAACAACGAACCCAACATCGCACCCTTCCATCGAACTGAGCGCCACCATCGTCGATCGAGACGACGATCCACCACCCCCACGTCGACGCGCGTGCTCCAGCACCCACACCACCAACCTGGCCGAACTCGGCCACCCCCTTGACTGGGAAAACATGTACGAACGCCAAGGCTTCACGGCTAAAATTCGGGCGATCCACCACACCACTTTCGATCGTGACCATTGAAACCATAGATCTGGTCATGCTCCTCGATTTCTTAGTTGGAAATTTTTCACGAAAGCTTATAGATTTGGAAAAAATCGAGGGAAAGATGACGAAGTTTCAGCCATTGGAATAAAGTGGAGGCGCTAGTATTTTCTGGTGTGTGTGCTCGCGTGTACATATATACGTGACTATACTATTTTAATATTATTTTCACCATTCACGTATTTCTCCAGACGAGCTCCAAATGAAATGTGCCGCTTGGCGTTCGTAATGTTATACCCCTATTTTGAAAGCAATGGAGCAAGTTTCGAGACCTAATTCGATTGTATGAAGAAGATGTCTTTTTGGACCCAATTATTATATTGAATTTTAGATATTAAATTAAACGCATTTCTATCCTATACAACCAAACGGTAACTCCAAATGCTACGAAATTTTAAATCCGATAATAATACACTGTTACGGATCCAATGGAACTAGTTTCGTTGAAATCTGAGACAGTGTCAAAATAACTATTTTTACTCGTTAATTATAATATGAAATTTCCAAATTTTAAATTAGTCACTTAGATTCATTTTTTTAAGTGTTGATAATCTTAATTCATATTTTAATAACGTCTAAATCAACATTTGAAATCATTTTCACTTATATTTAATCCATAACTCAATTATTTAAATATTTCCACTATTAAATTTAGACAATTTAAATTTCTAATAAATTGCATTTCCTTCAATATTTGTTATTACTTAAATCTTCGAATTTTTTTATTTCAAAACTGAAACGACCTGACTTTCTTATCACAGAAAATCGCATCATTTTTAAGAAAGAAAGGGATAGAAAGAGAAAAGAAAGAAGAGAAGAAAGAAACAACATCAGAATCTAAACAGCGGAACGAATAAATTATATTAATAACATAAACATTACATAGTTTACAACCACTATCAGAGTTACACATATATACATCAACTACTAGATAGTTATAAACACCTGTCTAGTTATACAACTCAATACAGTATAAGAAACAACTCAGAGAAATCTACACAGCGGAAAACTATATATATCTCCACGCAGAAGCCTCCTGCTCCATTGCCCCTCCATACTTCGTCAAAGTTAACCTGAATCCCTTGGCTACTTGTAAAAATTTGAGTACCCAAGAGTTTAAGAAAACAGAAGATAAACTCCGGGTCAGACATGGGTCTGGTGTGAGTAACAGGTTAAGATTGCTTAACTTTTTAAAAACTTTTGAAAAGAAAGGTATCACGTAAGACTTCCCACACATAAACATAGAAAAGTTTTTACCTTACGCTAACCAAAACATTTGATAGGAAATCTGATGATATTATAATAGGTCTAGGGTTTTCAAATAAATATGAAATAGCCGAAATTGTTACATTTATTAAATTCCAGCTACTAGCCACAAAAGTGGGTAATACAATCAAAACTGTTGGCACTTATTGGATTTTCGATTCCATATAATGGCAGGGCTACTGGGGTACCGCCCGTCACAGTACGTGGCCTAGATCAACGTACCGAGGAGTACGCCCGCTCCCTCTGCAACACAAGGCCGGAACCATTCCTTACTGAACAGTTCCGAACAAGACAACCCCGCAGTTGTAGCTAGCAACCGCCCACGTAGCCGAATATAAAGGAACCTCTAGACAGGGGTAAATCTCACTCTCAAGTGGGGGCTACCCACGAAGCCTTGCTGCACCTCCCCTGTTTTATCCATTCCCGATTGATGAGGCTTGAGGCTACGATTACCTTTATAGGACACATCACTTAGAATGCTCATCGTCCACCTGACGATGTTCTGAAAGCATTCAATCCATACAAGTTTGTTCCGGGTTCAAACGAAACCGAAGGCATTATCTCGTTACACTCATTTTGGAATCACCCTCAGAGTTAACGACGATAACCCTTGCATTCTGGATCACCATCTCGAACCTATAAGAACTAGTTCCGTCAAACTCATCACGGAATCACCCCCAGAGTTATCCTGACGTATAGTCCTTACACCTCGAGTCTTCACAAAGCTCCACTTTGATTCACGACCTAACGTTTAATTGGAATCGATGTGGTTTTCGGATATCCAAATATGGAAACCCGATCCCGGTCTCATCGAAATCCAAAGTGTGTCTTTTAGGTCCAAGTTGTTTTAAAGTTTAAAACAATTCAATACAGTATCTATATACACACAGATAGATAACTCACAAGTCACAACTGATAATCTACATTATCAAATAACAGGTAATCCACATTATCAATATCAAAATAGATAATCCATATATCACCATCACAATAGATAATCTATGTTATCATCACAATGCAACCAAGCATTCATACCACACAACATTTCTTATCTCATTACTGAGATCACAAAGCATCCAAGACAATCAATGTCATCCATTCATACATAAGCAAAGATTTATTCCTCACAATATAATGAATTTAAAATGAATTAAATTAACTATCTCCATCTCTAATTAATTTAAAGTGAATTAAATTAATTACTTCATCTTTAATTAATTTAAAATTAATTAAATTAATTACTTCACCAATATAAATCTTGCTTACCCAATCATTTAATTGATTACAATCAATTAATCATTCATTATTAATCACCTTAATTAATCACCCTTGATTAATTACCCTTAATTACACTCATGTAATTATCCTTAATTAATTTCACAAATTAATTATTCTCAACCAAACAGTAATTAACCTTTAGCTACTTCAATTAATTAATTAACTACAATTAATTACCTTAATCAATTATTAATTACATTAATTAATTACCTTTAGTTACTTATCATTGATTAATTAATCATAATTAATCAACTTTTATTACATCATTAATTATAATAATTAATGACCCTTAATTATATTTTAATTAATTACTTTATTAAAATTAATTACCTTAAGTAATTAACTCATAATTATTAATCATCCTAGATTAATTACATTCAGTAATTAACTAACTTAATTACTTTATTAAACCAAATTAATTATTCCTTAATTAATTCCTTAATTAATCGCTTGATTAATTACTAAGTAATTACATTCCAAATTACTTCATTCTTAAACATCTTCAATTAATTACAACATGTAATTATCAATCATTTACTTAACTATGTAATTTCCAATCTATTAATTATATACAGTAATTATCTTTAAAACCCAAGTGTTTAAAATTAATTAAACTTAATTAATTAAAATAAACAATCACATTTAACTTAATTAATTACCTTAAGTAATTAATTTCTAAATTTCTTCATAAAGTAATTACACTTATTACAATTGATTATTATTAAATTAATTAATCTAATTAATTATTAAAAATTAACCACATTAATTAATTATTAAATAATCCTGGTTAATGACCTTCATTAACCATTCTTTAATTATTCACATTAAGTAATTCACTTAGATTAACTACAAATTAAATTATCTTTAATTATCCATTAATTAAAGTCTAATTATTTAATTAATTAACCTTGATTTAAAACTTAATTACTTAATTAATAATTCATTAATCATTAATTTAAAAATCTAATTAATGATCTTAAATATAAATTGACTAATCATTAATCAATATTAATTATTCCCTAATCAATCAATTAATTAAATTAATTAATCTTAATTACCTTGTTAATTAAATCAATTCTAAAACATTAATCTTTAACTTAAATTTAAGATAAAAACATTTCTTAATTATGTTTTAAAACAAACTTGTTTGAAACAAAGTACTTTTGAAATTACTTTTAAATTTCATTTTAAATACAAGTTTTAAAATAAGAATAATTTAAACTTATCAAAGTTTAAATAATTTAAAAACTTTTTAGATTGCAAGACAAACAAGTGTTCGTCTTAGAATTTAAATTTCATAAAAAATTTGAAAACTAAAACTCATTTCAAAATTTCACTAACTTCAATTTATATTTAGTTTAAAACTTCCAAATTTAAACCTTCTTTTAAATTTAAAAACTTAAGTTCATATTTAAATTTAAATTTCCAGATTTAAATTTTATTTTAAATCTTGCTCACATTTTCAAACTTCAATTTAAAAGATTTAAATTACTTTCCAAAATAATGTAGTTATACAAGTTTAAGTTTAAAACCTTATTTCCTTTATTTTTTATTTATTTATTTAAAACTGAGATTTTGAATTAAACTTGAATTTCTAAATTTCAAACTTGAATTTAAATTTGATTTAAACTTTCCTTAACAATAAAACTTCAGATTTTTTTTTTAAGTTTCAAACCCAGAATTACAGGTTTCTGTAACCTGAAAGAAAAACAGAGCAAACCCGAGAACCAAACAAAATTGCTTCGAGTTAACAACCTGATTTCTCCGAGTCAACAACCCACCTACTTCGAGCAAACACAAATCTCCCCTGTAAACAAACTAAACCCAAACACTTCACCAGACATCTCATCGCCGTGCATATGCACGGCGACCACCGCCTCCACTGATCATCAGAGGTGATCACACTTCAACCAGAAACACACCGATGCCTAAATGAAATCATCAAATCGAACAATAAATCACGAAATCAAAAATGACTACCCAAAAGCCAAACCTAGAAACAGAAAACATGTTTCCCTTTCAAAACCTGTCAACGGCAATCTTACGCCGCTCCGACCACCTGAGGTCCACCCACTCTGGCCTCGAACTCATCCACACATCAACTACCCATTCCCCAAATATCATAGCACTCGATCAATCCAGCACGTCGAAAAGATCGATTCAACAGTCACTGAGAAAAACTAGGGTTAAAAAAATTCAAATTGCACCTTCCTCACTAATAACCATCGCCATCCCTGATTTTTCCAACCTTCCCCTAACCCTCCTCCATCACTCAGAAGAGCCCCGAGCTTCCTCAAGTCATATATCACAAGAAATTGCTTAAAATCCATTTTTAGTTCAATAACTAACTGCCACCATAACTATACTCTAAAAATTCTATTTCTTGATTTAAAAATCAAGTTATAGTTAATGCTTTTGATTTATACTACCGAATTACTAAACTAACATGTTTGGGTTATGGTAAAAATCACATACATGATGTTTCCTGTGTTTACAGAGGCAACATCCTGTATTTTAACTTACTTAAAAAAATTTAAATATTAACTTAAGAATATGAAACAACTTTACTTTAAATATTTCATCATTTCAGAAGCTAAATTAAAAGATAAGTGTTTTGGATGATGTTTTGTGCCAGGCAAATCAATAAAACAGAACAGGCATAAAGTAAACACGTGCACACATATCATCTTCATATCAGATTTTCAAAAATACACAAACAATAATTTTTATATCAAACATTTAACATGCAACCTATTTAAAGTTTTAAGATTTTAAGTTACTCACCTTTTTATTTAAAAGATGCAGAGTCTCTGTTATACCCTTTTGAATTTTGCATCAGACAATCTACCTCCCCTTATTACTTTTAAAAACTGTTTGCATGCTGTTGCTTTTGAATAAGCTTCACTTTTGGAGATATGCAGATTTGCTTATGTTTTCCTGACTTAAATTACTTGCATGCAGATGCTTTTGAACAAGCTTCAAATCTGAAGTTGTGCAGAGAGTAGATGCAAGCAGATTTGTTCATTTCCAGGTTTATAAAAAATGCAGGTCTATTTGATTTTTAGGAAGTTGAATATGCAGATTTTCTTGATAAAGGATTTGTGAAATAGTAATGATCATGCTTTGTTCACATATTTGATTTTGATGAGGAGTTACTGAATTTAGATATGAAGAGTTTGATTTAAGAAATTAATAAAAATGAAGTTCTTTGATTTTGAAGAGGTGTTTAAAAGTTCTCTTTTTGATTTGGAAAATGGGAAAAACAAGTATGAATAAAAATGCAAGTTTATATAGATGAATTTTCAGATTTAATTAAATAAAAGAAAAATTAAAACCAAATTTACACTTGTACAAATTTTCTACATTTGTCACATTGTTATGTTAATTTTAGAACATTTGTATAATGAGGCCTTAAGCATACTACACTTGTCCCTTTAAAATAATTGGTACTTAATTTACAAATTAATGTGTGTATTAAGCCTAATTTTAATTTGTTAGTTTATATTTAAATATGAATATAAATTTATAAAAAGAAATAAAAACAAACCATGTTTATAAATAAAACTTATACATATAAAAATTAAAACAATTAAGATTTATACTTTGGAATTTCAAATCCAAAATCAATTATTTTCAAATCAAGTTATGTATATAAATTTAATTAACAATTGCAGATTTTATTCAAAATCTATTTATAAAGACAATACACTATTAATATTGTTTTTATAAATATCTTATTATTAAATTAAAATCATTTTAAAAGAAATTATATTTTTATTAATAAATTATCTATTTTATTAAGCCATAAAACTTTTTGTTAATTCATTCTAAATTTAAAACTCAAGCCAAATCATTTTAAATATTTTTCTTATCAATTTTAAAATCATATATTTATTTATTAAATGGTTTTAAAAACTCAATACTAATTAAAATCAAAATTTCCAAATTAAAATGTATATATTAGAATTTTTTTTAAACATGATTCGGTTATTTATATTTAAACCAAGATTTATTTATTTAACTTTGGAAAGCTTAAATATTAAATAAAAACAAATTTTCAAATTACTACAAATATTAGAATTAGAAAAATATGCTTTATTTATTAAAATTAAAACAATGCCAATCTATTTAAAAATATAAACCATATATTTATATTATAAATAGAAATCAATTTGTTATTTTTGAAAGATAAAATAACCAATTAAATATTTATAAAAGAAGATTATTAAATCAAATTGAATTATTATTAACAGAATATCAATATCAATTTAATTATTAATACAGATTATTAAATTGATATTTTTAAAAATTCCGGGATGTTACAATCCTTCCCCCTTAAAGAATTTCGTCCCCGAAATTTAAAACAAAGGTAATTTAATAATCTCATTAAAGATTTTAATTTTAAAACACAAGCATATATCAAACATATGCTAACAACCAAAACAACCAATTCATCCAATTAAACAAATCTAATTATCCAGACAAATTCTGGATAAAATTTCATCGAGTTTCCCCAAGTGTATATACCGGGATACTCGCTCTAAAGAATCCAAACAAACAATACTATGAAGCTATAAAAGCTCCTATTCAACTATATCTATACACAAGACAAGATATCAGACTACAGACGAGTCTGACTCAACAACCAAAATTCCAGAACTGGTGGTTCCACAACCAGAGATAGATCATACACGTATTCCCTCAGAGATACGTGAAACTCATTGAATCCCAGTTATCCAAACTGGCAATCCAATCCTGTAGATCAATCACTTATTCTCCAAGATCACAGAAAAGATCCAAAACACTTCAGAGCTAGCTTCTCAGACTTACCCAATCTTATAGCTCCTATTCGATCGGAGAAAACTTATCCAAAATCAAACCTCTGACTTCAGAATCCAAAATCCTCCTTCTCAAATCCACAAAACTCTTCAGACGATCCTGGGCTGTTTACAACCTTACTGATCATCTCAACCTTTGCTGATGCTTCTAGAAATAAACTAGACCAATCAACACAACCAAATGATCTCCTCAAGATCAACCCTACTCTTCATACATCAGAAGACAACAACTTCTTCTGTCCAGAAAAGAAAAGCAGTTGCACTTCCAAACTGCTTCCGCTGCACAACTCTGATCCGAAGTAGAAGAGAATGCTAAAGAAGAACACGAGCACAACTGGACAACACATCCCGAAATATGGTTCAACGGATCCATAAGAAAAATTCAGAAGTTCTTCCAAAACTCTGAGCTGCTACACCAACTCAATCTCTAGGAACCATTCTTCTATAAAGCTGAACCACTGGTACCACTCCTGGAATCCCTGACGATAAGGAAACTCAATCTTCAGATGCGAACAAAACTCTGACTTCCTGAAGACATCCAGAAAAACTCTGATAACCCAAGAGAACACTCAAACAATCGCAAGTCACTTTTGCGATCCACCAAACCAAATCCAAGGAAAAATGTTCTCCCTTAACCAAATAGAACAGCTTACACTTAACTAGCCAACCCATCGAAGAAACGGGCCCACTCTTCTGCTTCTGAACTCCACTTCAGAAAAACTGTTAAGCCAGAAGATCTCTTGCCAACACCGAGAACACTTCAAGCTGCACTGCTGCCACAGATGCCAAAGATTTCCGAATCAAAGCTCTTCGTGAAAACTCAGACTTCAACCCAGACAGAACCACCAGCTGAACACAGCCACAACACTGAAGCAGACTCGCATCCTTAACTTGTTCCAAAGAAAGCATCTTCGGGAACATCCATAGTCACTGCATCTCATCACGCAGCTACTATATATTCCCTGAGGTATCGAAGTACCATCGCTTGCTTCTGCCTAACCAACGGATCCAAACTCTACTCAACCAACTTCAAAGAAAAACTTCGAACCTTAATAGGTTTCCTTCAGAGATCAATGAAGTTCTTCATCACTACAGAACTCGCTCGAGACGGTATTAGGTCTACAGTCTCGACAGATACACTTCCAACCTCAAACATTCAAACTCCAACCAATGGTAGTCGTGTTACACACACTACTACCCTATCTACCTTTATAACTTATGTTGGAAAACCTGAACAGGTAACCCAACAGATAGGTAGAAATAAATATATTTATATATTTACAATTACAAATACGCTCTCTCAAGAAAGACACCACTATAGAGCCTAGGTATTCACTCAACCTAATGCTCTGATACCAACTGAAATGTGATGCCCCACCTCTATACCCACGCTAGCCAAGAACACTACGGTGTAGTGTTGTCAACTAGCACGGAGAATAAGGCTGTTGAGGAGCGGCCATCAATAGTTAGGCCTTACATTAGTATTGGTTATCTCGATAGGAGTGGTATATATATATATATATATAAATATTCTTTCATTTTTCATCTCTGATTTATTTTCTCCCATCGACATACCCCATTTCCAGTATAAAATGAACTACGATGGTTCGTAATAGTTTAGAACGGTAGATATAAAATATTACACAGATAATATAATGCGGAACACAAATAAAACAGAAAGTCTCATATATACAATAACTAATGTCAGTTACAATACATTTGATACAATACATATGACACGGTACATATGATACAACTACCACAGTTGACTCAGGAAGTTACATATACAAGTACATTAACGTATATAATATACATGAATACATATCTTCCAATACAATTATACAGACTACTACAAATGACGACGACTACTCCAAAAGATATAAAAGAACTTCATAGCTCTAGCAGCAACCCAAAGCAGAATATCTACAACCTGAAATACTCGGTCTGACCCGAGTATTAAATTCAAAAGAAAATAATACTCGGGTCAGTCTAATTCAAACTCAGTTATTAGTGCACAGAAGCAATAATAATTAAATAATGAATAGACGATAGTCACAATAAATTTCGTCTATCCGATCCTTAAATAAAGAAATCGGATAACGATAAATATAACATGTAGCAGTGTTAAACAACAAATCAGCAAATTCAACCAAATCAGAATGAAATTCAGAATATTGAATTGAATAAACGAAATAGTTCAAACCATTGAAATATCAATTAAAATATTAAGTCGAGTAGGGATGCAGTACGCGCACGCGTGCACTGCCTTGCCACTACAGTGATAATAACATAAAGCAAGATAGAATAACATAAAAGCCATGCCGTGTGGCTGCAGTTCACGCTTGCGTGCACTGCCTTGCCACTACAGTGATAATGTACCCAAAAACTCAATTCCGTGTGGCTGCAGTTCACGCTTGCGTGCACTGCCTTGCCACTACAGTAATGATTTACACAACCGGGCACAAGGTCAAACCCGAACTAGTAGATGGATTTAACTCAAGTAAATTCGAAAACCAATAAAATGCAAAGGTCAAGTCGCAGATATCACGACTCAACACAACTGCAAGTATTCAAGTTCAAAATGGACCAGACTCAAGCAATGCATAGAACCAAGACACAAAGGAAATGTCAAAATGATAGTGGAGTGGTCCTAATCCATACAACATGAAGTGGCCAAACCACAAAAATAATCAAAGTGGTCAGGCGGTCCAAATACAAGGCAATGCCTTGATGCATAACACTGTGCAACATCTAAAACAACAAAAGCAGCAAATGTATGAAGGCAGCAAGGCCAAAATAACTTGATATAATTTCATGCTTTGCCTAAAGATGATGACCCAGGTTTTACACATGAATACTCGTGACAGTATGAAAAGAATGTAACATGGAAGATGTGAACCAGCATAAGCATATGAATGCACAGGGATGCAACAGGGGGGAATGCACAGAAATGCAACAGGGAATTTACACAGGACCATGGAATGCAACGAGTCTACACAATAAATCAGCAGTAATTGACAATTGATCAAACTGCAGTTCAATGCCAACGCATTGGTGATGACTAAAGAAAATGCAAATGAGTACAAGGCATCAATGCAATGTATCAGACTCGAGCAAAGGCAATATAAACCCAACAGTGCAAAATGGCTTATGCATATGCTCACACAAGGCTACAGTATAATGCTACAGTAATGATGCACGAACACTAGCCACAAGAAGGAACCCGACCATAAAGTCGAGCAGTAGACATCACAATGAATATATGAATCATGGCTCGAGTATAAAAGCTACAGTTTCAAATGAACATTACAAGTGACAATGTAATGATATGCAAGGATATGCAGTGATCAAGTGAAAATAACCACTACAACAAGCTCAATGCTCAAGCTACTGCACAATGCAAATGAAAAACAAAACAAGGTACAGTTCAAACCTTGATAACCAAGTAAACAAATTCAATTAACAATTTCATCTTAAAGCCAAAAATGGACACGGCACAAGGTCAAACCCGAGTCATCGACTGGATTCGACACAGCGCCAAGCAACCAACAAAACAAACAAGAACCAGGTTCAGCAAAGTGAAGACAAGCTAATGCAAGAAACACGGGGTACACATAGGCAGTCCATCAAGCAAAAACAGTGAATGCATCAGGCATGTACAAGAGAACCATATGACAGTGAGCAATACACAGCATACCACAAAATTCACGTTACTGCCCCTTTCTCAATTAGAGAACCAAATTGAATGTCAAAGCAAGAATGCTTTGTGATCAAAATATGTACATGTGATAAAATATATTCATGTAAAAGATATCAAACCATTGTACGGGCATGTACAGTCAATAAAAATAAAAATCAAAGCATGTACAGGCAATGAAATAGAATCAAAGCAAAAGTGTCTAAAAAGTATGTTTTTACTCTGCTCTGGAAAGTGTGCAGATATATATAAAAGATATCAAAGCCATGTCCATCAAGAAAAAACATACATACGAAATGGAGCAGGTCAGTAACCATGTCGAATATCCAAACGAAGGTCGAATGGCCGAGCATAGTATTGACGAAATCAACAATTATATTCAAACGAAAATCGAAGTTGAACAAATCAAAAGTCGACCCAGTGGTGGTCAACAAAGCCAAAAAAGATATGTCGTTCAAAAATCAAGTCAGAGCATCGATGAACTAGTCAAACCTCTTCACTAAGTCAAAAATCGAAGTCGTGGTTCAGCAAAGGATACCGAAGTCAAAGGAAATCGAAGCCGTGAAAATCAGTAAGCAAATATCATTAAATATACGAATTTAAGCAAAACCCTAGTCAGGAAGAACATAACCACGAAAACACGAAATCGAACCAAGACAGGAAAAATCAGTAACATCAAAATAAAATCGAACGACCTAAACACGGACTTAAGGATGAATTAGATGTGAGAATTACTCACCTTGTCGACGAATTTAGAAGAAGCCGAGCACGAGATCATCGATCGACGCAGCCACGAGCAAGATGAAGGGGCGAACGAGAGATGAAAAGGGGGCCGCCATTAATTTCCTTCGTTCGATTTTTACTTAGGGTTTGAAAATAATAAAGGGGACGGGTTTAATTATTATCACGGCACAAAAGAAAAGTGGGCCAAATAATTTTTAAAGCCCACATAACCTTAACCAAATTTTTGAAAGGATTTCAACTCGATTAAAATTCAAATAGCCATTCGCTATCGACATTAACCATTTAACAATGATTTTAAATTGGTGAAAAATGTCGGGTTATTACAGACTCCCCTCCTTAAAGAAATTGCGTCCTCGCAATCATAAGGAATAAATGAACAAATGGTAACAACCATAAGAGCATGAAAGAGTAAGCTTGAACGTGTTTGCTCAATGAATTCTCTGGATTCCAAAGTGAAATCCATAGGATTTGAGAACCACTGAGCTTTCACGAGAAAAACATCTTTATTTCGAGGGTGTTGAACCTCCAAAGCAATGATGTGAATAGAAGGTTGCTCAAGAATAAGGATCGGAAACCCCTAAGGCATCTCCGTAATTGGAAGACGTATGAAACGTCATGAATAGCAGAAAATTGAGCCGGTACACCGGCGTAGTACAATGTAAACACCAAAGAAATCTTTTAATTTCAGAAAAGAAATTCCCAAATTCTCAACAAAATTTGATTATCAAATAGATAATCAGAATACAGAAATCACAAAACAGCAATATCTAATTATCGATATGATAATTAGAAAACAGCAAAATCAGTAAATCTAATCATCAACAAAGATAATTAGAAGACACAAATCACAAAAAATCTAACTATCAAAAACAATAATCAGGAATTACCACAACGGTAATCAAATTTCAAATCAGCAAATATTCAATTCTCAAAACGATAATCAAATCTTAAATCACAAATATTTAATTATCACAAACGATAATTAAATCTCAAATATCTAATTATCACAAGCGATAATCAAAAACAACAAATATCTGATTATCAAAAACGATAATCAGAAATCACAAATCAACGATTATTTAATTATCACAATTGATAATCAAATCTCAAATCACAATGTTTAATTATCACAAACGATAATCAAATCACAAATATCTAATTATCACAAACAATAATTAGAAACAATAAATATCTGATTATCAAAAACGATAAATCAGAAATCACCAACATCCGATTATCAAAAACGATAATCAGAAATCACAAATTTTTCAATTAACGAGTCCGGAATTAACCGAAATAGCAAACGCACATGACCCATAACCACGAGTTTTACTAAATCATTTAATTCACTTCATCATTTTCTTGAAAGTGCATAATTGTGTATTTTTAAAAAAAATAACATTTCACATTCTCAAACGGACAAGTCCGGAATTAAGCGAATCAGTAAAAGAAAAGGGTCATAGTCCTCGATTTTTCTGAAACGTTTAAATCGCTTCCTCATTCTTTTGAAAGTGTAAACTGTAAAAATTTTGAAATCAATTTTTATTTTTATTTTGAAACAATTTTGAAGAATAACACATTTTTAAAACACGTGATTAAAATAGCAACGTCAGTAGCAACTTCGACATACGTCAAAATTTCATCGAAATAATTGGCATCAAAATATAATACCAATGAATTTTCATTCATCAAAAATGTCACAAGAATCTTCTCAAGGATAGGAAGGGGTATCATACCCTAAACTTGTATTCATAACAAGTCAATAACACGCGAATTCACCAATGCACAAAAATTGATAAAACTTATCAATAGAAATCACGAAAATTGGTGAAGCACAAATTCTAGAAATCATCACAAGAAATCCAGAAAACATAAATTCTAGAAATCTACACAAGAAATCCAGATATCACAAAATGAGAGTACGGAAACTCGAATGGAAGTACGGAAACTCGAATGGGAGTATGGAAACTCAAATGGGAGTATGAAAACTCACCTACACGTGAGCATGAAAAATCACCAACACGTGTAACGCAAAGCGAGAACGGGAGCATGGAAACTCACCTACACGTGAGCATGAAAAATCACCAACACGTGCAACACAAAAGCGAGAACGGGAGCATGGAAACTCACCTACACGTGAGCATGAAAAATCACCAACACGTGCAACACAAATCGAGACGCTATCTCACGGTGGCTAACCGAAAAGCAAAAAGGTATGTGTGAATGGAATCACACAAGTGGTGTCTAGCCTATCCAGAAAGCAAAAAGATATGTGTGAATGGAGTCACACAAATGGTGTCTAGGCTAACCAAAAAGCATAAAGGTATGTGTGAATGGAATCACACAAGTGGTGTCTAACCTAACCAGAAAGCAAAAAGATATGTGTGAATGGAGTCACACAAATGGTGTCTAGGCTAACCAAAAAGCATAAAGGTATGTGTGAATGGAATCACACAAGTGGTGTCTAGCCTAACTAGAAAGCAAAAAGATATATGTGAATGGACTCACACAAATGGTGTCTAGGCTAACCAAAAAGCATAAAGGTATGTGTGAATGGAATCACACAAGTGGTGTCTAGCCTAACCAGAAAGCAAAAAGATACGTGTGAATGGAATCACACAAATGGTGTCTAGGCTAACCAAAAAGCATAAAGGTATGTGTGAATGGAATCACACAAGCGGTGTCTAGCCTAACCAGAAAACAAGGAAAGAGACATCACACAATTGCTAGTCTAAATCACAAAGATGATCGTCATAATCATCCAGAGATCAATCAATATCACAAGAATCTTCTCAATGATCCAAAGGGGGCATCACACCCGAAACTTGTACTCATAACAAGTCAACGGCATAAATTCCAGAAATCAACACAAGAAGTCCAGAAATCATAAAAAAGGAAAGAGGCCTATCACATGACGGTCCGAAGACCATGGGGAGCTACCCCATATGGGTGAGTCTGAATCACCCGAATGAGGTCAAGGCTAACCAAAAAGCAAAAAGGTATGTATGAATGGAATCACACAAATGGTGTCTAGCCTAACCTTGCAATGAAAGAGACATCGCGCAATTGCTAGTCTAATTCATAAAATGATCGTCAAGATCAACGAGAAGTGTCAATTACACTAAGCTAGTAAATATAAAAGTTTAGCTTCATGTCCCATAACCACTTGCTTAACTTAAATATTTACGAACAAACTGTAAATCTTCACTAGAAAATTATCACAAGAGATTCAATCGAATAAGTCCAAGAATTAACCGGCGAAGTAAACGCAAGCGTTATATACCACTCGTTTTACTAAGTCGTTTAATTAGATTTCTCATACGAGTGAGGTAAAGGTTAGTATATACTAATAGATTGGAAAACGGTTTAGGAGAAGAATTTTGTAGTAAAATAGTTTTGAAATCGTTTGGAGAAAAGGGTTTTGATATTTACTACTAGTATAGAAAACCTTTATATTTTTAAAGTGACAAATCACAAAAATGATTGTAGGAACAATCAATCACAAGAATTCACATGCAAATATGTGAATGGAATCCAAAGAAATCGATACTGTATCCATCAAAAGGTATGTTCACAAAAATTCCGAAGAAAATGTTATCAAAGTTGCTAATAAATGATAGCAACAAATCGGGGAATTAACAAGAATCGATTAAATTTGGAAACCAAATCATTTCACTAAAATTCACATTCGAAGACGTGAATAAAATCCAAAGAATTTGATTCTAAATCCATCAAAGTAGAAATACCCAAAAATTCCAGAAATAGAAGTTATCAAAGTCGACAAAGGAGATAACAACTAATCGGAAAAGAAGAATCGATTTACAATTGGAAGAACAAAGCAGAACGAGCATAAATGCATAAATGACTTCAACAAAATAAAAATCAAGTCAATGCTGAAGTCAACAATTATTGGCCACAGTCGAGTACAAAACGAATCAACATCATCATCAAAGAATTCAACTTGAGTTCGTAAAGAAAACGGAGGCCGAAGCCAAAATACTTTCACGAAATCAAAATCAAAGGCACATGAATAAGCGTTAGGAATTCATACCTAACAATCAAAGATAATCATATGCAAATATGAGAAATAAAACGTCGACAAATAGTTGTAACACATGTACTATCTAAGTTATGTTTTATATTTGTTCTAAACCCCTGGCTCTGATACCAAGCTGTGACGCCCCACCTCTATACCCACGCTTGCCAAGAACACTACGGTGTAGTGTTGTCAACTAGCACGGAGAATAAGGCTGTTGAGGAGCAGCCATCAATAGTTAGGCCTTACACTAGTATTGGTTATCTCGATAGGAGTGGTATATATATATAAATATTCTTTCATTTTTCATCCTGATTTATTTTCTCCCATCGACATACCCCAATTCCAGTATAAAACGAACTACGATGGTTCGTAATAGTTTAGAACGGTAAATATAAAATATTACACAGATAATATAATGCGGAACACAAATAAAACAGAAAGACTCATATATACAATAACTGATGTCAGTTACAATACATTTGATACAATACATATGACACGGTACTTATGATACAACTACCACAGTCGACTCAGGAAGTTACATATACAAGTACATTAACGTATATAATATACATGAATACATATCTTCCTATACAATTATACAGACTACTACAAATGACGACGACTACTCCAAAAGATATGAAAGAACTTCAAAGCTCTAGCAGCAACCCAAAGCAGAATATCTACAACCTGAAATACTCAGTCTAACCCGAGTATTAAATTCAAAAGAAAATAATACTCGGGTCAGTCTAATTCAAACTCAGTTATTAGTGCACAGAAGCAATAATAATTAAATAATGAATAGACGATAGTCACAATAAATTTCGTCTATCCGATCCTTAAATGAAGAAATCGGATAACGATAAATATAACACGTAGCAGTGTTGAACAACAAATCAGCAAATTCAACCAAATCAGAAGGAAATTCAGAATATTGAATAAACGAAATAGTTCAAACCATTGAAATATCAATTAAAATATTAAGTCGAGTAGGGCTGCAGTACACGCACGCGTGCACTGCCTCGCCACTACAGTGATAATAACATAAAGCAAGATAGAATAACATAAAAGCCATGTCGTGTGGCTGCAGTTCATGCTTGTGTGCACTGCCTTGCCACTACAGTGATAATGTACCCAATAACTCAATTCCGTGTGGCTGCAGTTCATGCTTGCGTGCACTGCCTTGCCACTACAGTAATATGTACACAACCGGGCACAAGGTCAAACCCGAACTATTAGCTGGATTTAACTCAAGTAAATTCGAAAGCCAATAAAATGCAAAGGTCAAGTCGCAGATATCACGACTCAACACAACTGCAAGTATTCAAGTTCAAAATGGACCAGACTCAAGCAATGCATAGAACCAAGACACAAAGGAAATGTCAAAATGATAGTGCAGTGGTCCTAATCCATATAACATGAAGTGACCAAACCACAAAAATAATCAAAGTGGTCAGGCGGTCCAAATACAAGGCAATGCCTTGATGCACAACACTGTGCAACATCTAAAACAACAAAAGCAGCAAATGTATGAAGGCGGCAAGGCCAAAATAACTTGATATAATTTCATGCTTTGCCTAAAGATGATGACCCAGGTTTTAACATGAATACTCGTGACAGTATGAAAAGAATGTAACCTGGAAGATGTGAACCAGCATAAGAAAATGAATGCACAGGGGTGCAACAGGGGGGAATGCACAGAAATGCAACAGGGAATTTACACAGGACCATGGAATGCAACGAGTCTACCCAATAAATCAACAGTAATTGACAATTGATCAAACTGCAGTTCAATGCCAACGCATTGGTGATGACTAAAGAAAATGCAAATGAGTAAAGGCATCAATGCAATGTATCAAACTCGAGCAAAGGCAATATAAACCCAACAGTGCAAAATGACTTATGCATATGCACATACAAGGCTACAGTATAATGCTACAGTAATGATGCACGAACACTAGCCACAAGAAGGAACCCGACCATAAAGTCGAGCAGTAGACATCACAATGAATATATGAATCATGGCTCGAGTATAAAAGCTACAGTTTCAAATGAACATTACAAGTGACAATGTAATGATATGCAAGGATATGCAGTGATCAAGTGAAAATAACCACTACAACAAGCTCATTGCTCAAGCTACTGCACAATGCAAATGAAAAACAAAACAAGGTACAGTTCAAACCTTGATAACCAAGTGAACAAATTCAATTAACAATTTCATCTTAAAGCCAAAAATGGACACGGCACAAGGTCAAACCCGAGTCATCGACTGGAATCAACACAGGGCCAAGCAACCAACAAAACAAACAAGAACCGGGTTCAGCAAAGTGAAGACAAGCTAATGCAAGAAACACGGGGTACGCATAGGCAGTCCATCAAGAAAAAACAGTGAATGCATCAGGCATGTACAAGAGAACCATATGACAGTGAGCAATACACAGCATACCACAAAATTCATGTTACTGCCCCTTTCTCAATTAGAGCAACAAATTGAATGTCAAAGCAAGAATGCTTTGTGATCAAAATATGTACATGTGATAAAATATATTCATGTAAAAGATATCAAACCATTGTACAGGCATGTACAGTCAATAAAAATAAAAATCAAAGCATGTACAGGCAATGAAATAGAATCAAAGCAAAAGTGTCTAAAAAGTATGTTTTTACTCTGCTCTGGAAAGTGTGCAGATATATATAAAAGATATCAAAGCCATGTCCATCAAGCAAAAACATTCATACGAAATGGAGCAGGTCAGTAACCATGTCGAACATCCAAACGAAGGTCGAATGGCCGAGCATAGTATTGACGAAATCAACAATTATATTCAAACGAAAATCGAAGTTGAAAAAATCAAAAGTCGACCCAGTGGTGGTCAACAAAGCCAAAAATGATATGTCGTTCAAAAATCAAGTCAGAGCTACGATGAACTAGTCAAACCTCTTCACTAAGTCAAAAATCGAAGTCGTGGTTCAACAAAGGATACCAAAGTCAAAGGAAATCGACGCCGTGAAAATCAGTAAGCAAGTATCATTAAATATACGAATTCAAGCAAAACCCTAGTCAGGAAGAACAAAACCACGAAAACACGAAATCGAACCAAGACAGGAAAAATCAGTAACATCAAAATAAAGTCGAACGACCTAAACACGGACTTAAGGATGATTTAGATGTGAGAATTACTCACCTTGTCGACGAATTTAGGAGAAGTCGAGCACGAGATCATCGATCGACGCAGCCACGAGCAAGATGAAGGGGCGAACGAGTGATGAAAAGGGGGCTGCCATTAATTTCCTTCGTTCGATTTTTACGTAGGGTTTGAAAATAATAAAGGGGACGGGTTTAATTATTATCACGGCACAAAAGAAAAGTGGGCCAAATAATTTTTAAAGCCCGCATAACCTTAACCAAATTTTTGAAAGGATTTCAACTCGATTAAAATTCAAATAGCCATTCGCTATCGACATTAACCATTTAACGATGATTTTAAATTGGTGAAAAATGCCGGGTTGTTACATGAAACGACCCGACTTTCTTATCACAGAAAATCACATCATTTTTAAGAAAGAAAGGGATAGAAAGAGAAAAGAAAGAAGAGAAGAAAGAAACAACATCAGAATCTAAACAGCGGAACGAATAAATTATATTAATAACATAAACATTACATAGTTTACAACCACTATCAGAGTTACACAGATATACATCAACTACTAGACAGTTATAAACACCTCTCTAGTTATACAACTCAATACAGTACAAGAAACAACTCAGAGAAATCTACACAACGGAAAACTATATATATCTACACGCAGAAGCCTCCTGCTCCATTGCTCCTCCATACTTCGTCAAAGCTAACCTGAATCCCTTGGCTACTCGTAAAAATTTGAGTACCCAAGAGTTTAAGAAAACAGAAGATAAACTCCGGGTCAGACATGGGTCTGGTGTGAGTAACAGTTTAAGATTGCTTAACTTTTTAAAAACTTTTGGAAAGAAAGGTATCACGTAAGAATTCCCACACATAAATATGGAAAAGTTTTTACCTTACGCTAACCAAAACATTTGATAGGAAATCCGATGATATTATAATAGGTCTAGGGTTTTCAAATAAATATGAAATAGCCGAAATTGTTACATTTATTAAATTCCAGCTACTAGCCACAAAAGTGGGTAATACAATCAAAACCGTTGGCACTTATTGGATTTTGGATTCCATACAATGGCAGGGCTACTAGGGTACCGCCCGTCACAGTACGTGGCCTAGATCAACGTACCGAGGAGTACGCCCGCTCCCCTGCAACCTAAGGCCGGAACCATTCCTTACTGAACAGTTCCGAACAAGACAACCCTGCGGTTGTAGCTAGCAACCTCCCACACAGCCGAATATAAAGGAACCTCTAGACAGGGGTAAATCTCACTCTCAAGTGGGAGCTACCCACGAAGCCTTGCTGCACCTTCCCTATTTTAGCCATTCCCGATTGATGAGGCTTGAGGCTACGATTACCTTTATAGGACACATCACTTAGAATGCTCATCGTCCACCTGACGATGTTCTGAAAGCATTCAATCCATACAAGTTCGTTCCGGGTTCGAACGAAACCGAAGACATTATCTCGTTACACTCATTTTGGAATCACCCTCAGAGTTAACGATGATAACCCTTGCATTCTGAATCACCATCTCGAACCTATAAGAACTAGTTCCGTCAAACTCATCACGGAATCACCCCCAGATTATACTGACGTATAGTCCTTTCACCTCAAGTCTTCACAAAGCTCCACTTTGATTCACGACCTAACGTTTAATTGGAATCGATGTGGTTTTCGGATATCCAAATATGGAAACCCGATCCCGGTCTCATCGAAATCCAAAGCGTGTCTTTTAGGTCCAAGTTGTTTTAAAGTTTAAAACAATTCAATACAGTATCTATATACACACAGATAGATAACTCACAAGTCACAATTGATAATCTACATTATCAAACAACAGGTAATCCATATTATCAATATCAAAATAGATAATCCATATATAACCATCACAATAGATCATCTATGTTATCATCACAATGCAACCAAGCATTCATACCACACAACATTTCTTATCTCATTACTGAGATCACAAAGCATCCAAGACAATCAATGTCATCCATTCATACATAAGCAAAGATTTATTCCTTACAATATAATTAATTTAAAATGAATTAAATTAACTATCTCCATCTCTAATTAATTTAAAGTGAATTAAATTAATTACTTCATCTTTAATTAATTTAAAATAAATTAAATTAATTACTTTACCAATATAAATCTTGCTTACCCAATCATTTAATTGATTACAATCAATTAATCATTCATTATTAATCACCTTAATTAATCACCCTTGATTAATTACCCTTAATTACACTCATGTAATTATCCTTAATTAATTTCACAAATTAATTATTCTCAACCAAATAGTAATTAACCTTTAGTTACTTCAATTAATTAATTAACTACAATTAATTACCTTAATCAATTATTAATTACATTAAGTAATTACCTTTAATTACTTATCATTGATTAATTAATCATAATTAATCAACTTTTATTACATCATTAATTATAATAATTAATGACCCTTAATTATATTTTAGTTAATTACTTTATTAAAATTAATTACCTCAAGTAATTAACTCATAATTATTAATCATCCTAGATTAATTACATTCAGTAATTAACTAACTTAATTACTTTATTAAACCAAATTAACTATTCCTTAATTAATTCCTTAATTAATCCCTTGATTAATTACTAAGTAATTACATTCCAAATTACTTCATTCTTAAACATCTTCAATTAATTACAACCTGTAATTATCAATCATTTACTTAACTAAGTAATTTCCAATCTATTAATTATATACAGTAATTATCTTTAAAACACAAGTGTTTAAAATTAATTAAACTTAATTAATTAAAATAAACAATCACATTTAACTTAATTAATTACCTTAAGTAATTAATTTCTAAATTTCTTCATAAAGTAATTACACTTATTACAATTGATTATTATTAAATTAATTAGTCTAATCAATTATTAAAAATTAACCACATTAATTAATTATTAAATAATCCTGGTTAATGACCTTCATTAACCATTCTTTAATTATTCACATTAAGTAATTAACTTAGATTAATTACAAATTAAATTATATTTAATTATCCATTAATTAAAGTCTAATTATTTAATTAATTAACCTTGATTTAAAACTTAATTACTTAATTAATAATTCATTAATCATTAATTTAAAAATCTAATTAATGATCTTAAATATAAATTGATTAATCATTAATCAATATTAATTATTCCCTAATCAATTAATTAATTTAATTAATTAATTAATCTTAATTACCTTATTAATTAAATCAATTCGAAAACATAATCTTAACTTAAATTTAAGATAAAACCATTTCTTAATTATGTTTTAAAAAAAACTTATTTGAAACAAAGTACTTTTGAAATTACTTTTAAATTTAATTTTAAATACAAGTTTAAAATAAGAATAATTTAAACTTATCAAAGTTTAAATAATTTAAAAACTTTTTAGATTGCAAGGCAAACAAGTGTTCGTCTTAGAATTTAAATTTCATAAAAAATTTGAAAACTAAAACTCATTTCAAAATTTCACTAACTTCAATTTATATTTTGTTTAAAACTTCCAAACTTAAAACTTCTTTTAAATTTAAAAACTGAAGTTCATATTTAAATTTAAGATTTCCAGATTTAAATTTTATTTAAAATCTTGCTCACATTTTACAAACTTCAATTTAAAAGATTTAAATTACTTTCCAAAATAATGTAGTTATACAAGTTTAAGTTTAAAACCTTATTTCCTTTATTTTTTATTTATTTATTTAAAACTGAGATTTTGAATTAAACTTGAATTTCTAAAATTCAAACTTGAATTTAAATTTTATTTAAACTTTCCTTAACAATAAAACTTCAGATTTTTTTTTTAAGTTTCAAACCTAGAATTACAGGTTTCTGTAACCTGAAAGAAAAACAAAGCAAACCCGAGAACCAAACAAAATTGCTTCGAGTCAACAACCTGATTTCTCCGAGTCAACAACCCACCTACTTCGAGCAAACACAAATCTCCCCTGTAAACAAACTAAACCCAAACACTTCACCAGACATCTCATCGCCGTGCATATGCACGGCGACCACCGCCTCCACTGATCATCAGAGGTGATCACACTTCAACCAGAAACACACCGATGCCTAAATGAAATCATCAGATCGAACAATAAATCACGAAATCAAAAATGACTACCCAAAAGCCAAACCTAGAAACAGAAAACAGGTTTCCCCTTCAAAACCTGTCAACGGCAATCTTACGCTGCTCCGACCACCTGAGGTCCACCCACTCCGGCCTCGAACTTATCCACACCAACTACCCATTCCCCAAATATCATAGCACTCGATCAATCCAACACGTCGAAAAGATCGATTCAACAGTCATTGAGAAAAACTAGGGTTAAAAAATATTTCAAACTACACCTTCCTCACTGATAACCATCGCCATCCCTGATTTTGCCAACCTTCCCCTAACCCTCCTCCATCACTCAGAAGAGCCCCGAGCTTCCTCAAGTCATAGATCACAAGAAATTGCTTAAAATCCATTTTTAGTTCAATAACTTACTGCCACCATAACTATACTCTAAAAATTCTATTTCTTGATTTAAAAATCAAGTTATAGTTAATGCTTTTGATTTATACTACTGAATTACTAAACTAACATGTTTGGGTTATGGTAAAAATCACATACATGATGTTTCCTGTGTTTACAGAGGAAACATCCTGCATTTTAACTTACTTCAAAAAAATTAAATATTAACTTAAGAAAATGAAACAACTTTACTTTAAATATTTCATCATTTCAGAAGCTAAATTAAAAGATAAGTGTTTTGGATGATGTTTTGTGCCAGGCAAATCAATAAAACAGAACAGGCATAAAGTAAACACATGCACACATATCATCTTCATATCAGATTTTCAAAAATACACGAACAATATTTTTTTATATCAAACATTTAACATGCAACCTATTTAAAGTTTTAAGATTTTAAGTTACTCACCTTTTTATCTAAAAGTTGCAGAGTCTCTGTTATACCCTTTTGAATTTTGCATCAGACAATCTACCTCCCCATGTTACTTTTAAAAACTGTTTGCATGTTGTTGCTTTTGAATAAGCTTCACTTTTGGAGATATGCAGATTTGCTTATGTTTTCCTGACTTAAATTACTTGCATGCAGATGCTTTTGAACAAGCTTCAAATCTGAAGTTGTGTAGAGAGTAGATGCAAAGCAGATTTGTTCATTTCCAGGTTTATAAAAAATGCAGGTCTATTTGATTTTTAGGAAGTTGAATATGCATATTTTCTTGATAAAGGATTTGTGAAATGGTAATGATCACGCTTTGTTCACAGAATTGATTTTGATGAGGAGTTACTGAATTTAGATATGAAGAGTTTGATTTAAGAAATTAATAAAATGAAGTTCTTTGATTTGGAAGAGGTGTTTAAAAGTTCTCTTTTTGATTTAGAAAATGGGAAAAACAATTATGAATAAAAATGCAAGTTTATATAGATGAATTTTTAGATTTAATTAAATAAAAGAAAAATTAAAACCAAATTTACACTTGTATAAAGTTTCTACATTTGTCACATTGTTATGTTAATTTTAGAACATTTGTATAATGAGGCCTTAAGAATACTACACTTGTCCCTTTAAAATAATTAGTACTTAATTTACAAATTAATGTGTGTATTAAGCCTAATTTTAATTTGTTAGTTTATATTTAAATATGAATATAAATTTATAAAAAGAAATAAAAACAAACCATGTTTATAAATAAAACTTATGCATATAAAAATTAAAATAATTAAGATTTATACTTTGGAATTTCAAATCCAAAATTAATTATTTTCAAATCAAGTTATGTATATAAATTTAATTAACAATTGCAGATTTTATTCAAAATCTACTTATAAAGACAATACACTATTAATATTGTTTTTCATAAATATCTTATTATTAAATTAAAATCATTTTAAAAGAAATTATATTTTTATTAATAAATTATCTATTTTATTAAGCCATAAAACTTTTTGTTAATTCATTCTAAATTTAAAACTCAAGCCAAATCATTTTAAATATTTTTCTTATCAATTTTAAAATCATATATTTATTTATTAAATGGTTTTAAAAACTCAATACTAATTAAAATCAAAATTTCCAAATTAAAATGTATAGATTAGATTTTTTTTAAACATGATTCAGTTATTTAAATTTAAACCAAGATTTATTTATTTAACTTTGGAAAGCTTAAATATTAAATAAAAACAAATTTTCAAATTACTACAAATATTAGAATTAGAAAAATATGCTTTATCTATTATAATTAAAACAATGCCAATCAATTTAAAAATATAAACCATATATTATATTATAAATAGAAATCAATTTATTATTTTTGAAAGATAAAATAGCCAATTAAATATTTATAAAAGAAGATTATTAAATCAATTTGAATTATTATTAACAGAATATCAATATCAATCTAATTTTTAATATGGATTATTAAATTGATATTGTTAAAAATTCCGGGATGTTACAAAAACCTTGTTCAAGTTCATATTCAATAACTGTATGAATAAATCATTCAAATTTTTATTTTCAACCATTTTTGTTCCATAATTATATTAAATTCAATAAGTTAAAATAGCTAAAAATACGGGTTGTTACAAGATGCAAAGACATATTGAAGTAGCAATTGACTTAGCAATTAACAATCTCCCCGCCAAGGAATATTTATGAACTGACTATGAATATAGCTTCCTACTGATTTTTTCATACATAGGAGGGCATTGAGTTGTAGAAATTCTGTGAGTTATAAGAGGAATCCTTAAATAAGTATTATCGCCCATAACCAAAGATGAAGAAGATAGATTAGTTGTCGCCTAAGACTCATTAACAAAAATCCTAGCAATCACGATACTAAATTTTGATAAATTTACCTTAGGCCCGGTAAAATAGTAGAACATGTCCAAAGAGGTAGTTAAGTTGTTGATAGATTTATGATTAGGTTTAGTGAAAATAAGCAAGTCATCGGCAAACATAAGGGAGGTAATTCCAGAACTTTTACATATACGATGAAAATCAATGTTTTTCAGTATAGCTCCTACATGCAATATACTAAAGAGACATTCCATGATAGCAATAAATAAGGGGATATAGGATCCCCTTGCCTAATGCCTTGAGTAGCCTGAAAAAATCAAATTTATCACCATTAAGTGCAAAGGAATGGTAAGGGGAGGATATACAAGAGTAAATTAGACAAAAAGAGGAAGAGCGAAATTCATTTTTTAGAGAATAACTATTATAGAGGACCATTGGAAAGAATCAAAGGCTTTCTGAATGTCAAGTTGATTGCACATGTAGGAGAAATATTTTCCTGTTGTAACCTTTTAGTAATTCCTAAGTAAGGATTATATTGTATACTATGGATCTACCAGGAAGAAAAGCATTCTGGTTAGGGGATATGATATTAGATAATGCAACCTTCATTCTAGAAACCGGGATTTTAGTTATACACCTGTAGATCACATTGCAGGAAGCAATCAACCTATATTGGGAGACAGAAGGACAATCTATCTTAGGAATTAGGGCCAATCCAGTGGCATTAATAGCTCTAGACATTATGGTATTGGAGAAAAAGTGTTTTTTGGCCTTAATTAGATCATTCTTAATTGTTTCTCAGGCAAATTGGAAGGAATATGCTATATATCCATTAGGGTCAAGAGAACTAGAAGGATTCATCTTAAAACTATCTTGTTTGATTTCTTCAGAAATGATATACTTGATGAGATCAAAGGATATATTGGTAGATAAGGTAGGGAGGGTGATATTGTGAAGGAAGGAAAAATTTGGTTGCAGAAGATTCTGATTAGCCAAAAGAGCTTCGAAATATGTTAAAAAGCAGAATTAATATCATGGGGGTTAGAGCATAAAGTACCATCTAGACCATGAATAAAGTGAATGTTCCTTTGAGCATTCTTTATCTTTAAGGTTACATGGAAAGCGACTTTAATTTTATCACCATGCATTTCCCATTTTTCTTTGAATTTCTGCCTTGACATATTATTTTCAAATAGAATAGCTAGTTTCATTTTCAAAGAGAGAGAATGAGTTTCTATGGCTAATTGAACATTGTGAGGGTGATTGAACAAATCTAGTTGAGCAACAAGGAGCAAATTCCTGATGGTAGTAGAATGTTTTGAACCATTCCCAAATGTATTAGTAGACTAAGACTTCAAATTCTTTTTCAACTCTTTAAGTTTCCCCTTCAATACAAACATACGGTAACCATATATATTTGATTTCCACGAGCCATTAAATAATTGACGAAATTTTAGGTATTTAGTCCAGACATTAAAAAAATGCAAAGAGGTTTTTCTTTTCATGGTATCCTGATCACAACTGACAATCAAAGGAGGGTGATTGGATAAAACAGAAGGAGGGATGTGAGTGAAAAGAGAAGGCTATAGGGAAATAGCAGTCAGATTGTAAAAAGCCCTATCAAGTTTACTCATAATAAGCTTGCCAATTTTACTACTATTATTCCATATGTAATATGGGCCGATGATAGGAGTAAGGGAAAGGATTGACAGATTTGATAGAGAGATTTAAAAAGGCAGTAGATTTTAAATTTAGGGGCATTCCTCCATGTTTGTCATCACGTAATGCCATATAATTCCAATCACCAAGACAAATCCAAGGAGAAGAAGAGTACTGTAAGGAAGGAAATAGGTCTAATATCATATTTCTATATTGAATATTATTGTCAACATATACAGTGGTGAGCAGAAATTGGTTAGAAGAAGGAATGTGTACACGGTTGGAGTGAATAAATTGCTTGTTAACCAGGATAAGGGGTATGAGAAAAATATAGGGATACATAATATGATAATTCTTTCATAAGGGGCTTGGGAGGGATTATGAATAAAAGACTAGGAAGGGGCTATGAATTTGGTAGCAATCATATTACCAAAATGATTAAATTTAGTTTCACATATAGCCATCAACTGAATATACTTAAAGAGATTAAGTATTGTATTTCAATTTGTTTGGCCAATTTATAGGCTTCTATAACATTCCACATACCAATTTATCTATCATTTATGGAGTTTGAGCTTGTTGGCAGATTGCCTTCTAACCCGAAAAATTGCAGAAGATTCCTTGTCATGTTGTTTGAGTGATATTTGATCAATATAGTATTCTATGCCTAAGTCATAGTCTCCACGAGTTCCTTATGGTAATAAGATGATATTTTCCATTTGTTTTTCCATCTTCTTGTTAGTAGAATTAGAGTATTCTCGTACTTCATTTAGATCAGAAGAAGAATTAGTGATATGAGAAGGAGAAAAAAGGTGATGATATAGAGAGGGGAATGATTTTACTAGAGAAGTAGGGGATTGAATGGGAGAGGCATGGGATAAAGTCTTATGGGACAAGTCGGAAGGAAGATTGGTTGCATGAAGACATACATGCACATCAGCGTGCATGTTAGAATTATTTGGAATTTCCAAAGGTAGTGGAAGTAATGGAGGTAAAACAATTAGAGGGTCAGTAGTGAACTGATACTAAGAGTCGGTAACATTAGTATATTATCGGTATCAGCAGTAAGAACATGATTGGAAGAAATATCTTTAGTATTAGTAATTAGAACTATGATCATCAATGGGAATTTCAAAAATTATTCCAGAAGAGGTGATATTTTCCTTTACATTGTTTGCATCAGATGGAACATGAATTTCACCCTTTTCTAATGTTTCTAGGATTGCAAATTGATTTGAGTTAATGATACAAGAGACACCTATATCAGAAATGGAAGTATTGACAGTAGTAGGTTTTGAAAATGAGACATGGTTAGGGGATGTAATACTTTTAGGATTGGTTTGAGTAACCTTTTTCCACTATTATTTCCCATTTGATGGTTCACTTTGATAAAATTTCTTATTAACATTAGTGTTCTTCTTTTGTCGTGCAAACTGTTCTTGGTGCACCAACTTGTGTGTGTTGAATTTGGATGATTCAAATATTTGTTAAAGATGAAAGAAACTGATTAATTGATTCATTTAAATCAATTAATTTGGCTAGTATATGGAAGGATATTTTGAAGGAAACTAATTAATTAGTCAATCAATTAATTAGTCAATATATTTGCTATATGAAGAAATAAATGATTTGGCATGGAGAATAAATGAAAGATATGGAAACGAAGATTACGCCATCTATTTGTACTAAAATCAAATCACGCAATTTGGAAAGATATATGGGTAATCGAAAAATTAATTTTCTTAATCTCCAAGCGATCCTTCGTTATCAAGTCTATTTAAATGAAGGAATTTCATATTCTT
Organism: Allium cepa; assembly: GCA_030765085.1. Taxonomy (NCBI): domain Eukaryota; kingdom Viridiplantae; phylum Streptophyta; class Magnoliopsida; order Asparagales; family Amaryllidaceae; genus Allium; species Allium cepa. Next base: position 133,771,054 of record CM060934.1, read on the forward strand.
ATGTACAAGCAAGTGTAGTATCCACGTTATTCTTTCCTCTCTTTTGTACTCTTTTCTTTAGTGAAATAAAAAGCTGTTGGGTCTCCGTGGACGTAGGATATTCATATCCGAACCACGTTAAATTTTCTATGTCTCTTATTTTTGTTATTTTTCTGTGAGACTGCATAATTCCTTTTTAAGTGTCATTGGTATCTAAATAGCAATACTAGATCCTGATCAAATAAACCGCTTCCGCTCAAATTAAAATAAAATTCACTACAGTTTGGTATCGAAGCTAGTGCTATTGTTTCTGTTTGGATATTAATGGCTACTTCTAGTAAGTCTGTTGGTAGATCTGGTATCAATTATGGAGTAACACATTTTGACGGAAAAGGATATTTTGGTACTTGGAAGATGAAGATGGAGGCTGTATTAAAGAAGGAGAAGACTTACAAGGTTGTTTCTGCGCCTGAGAAATTGAAAGGTATTGATGCAGCTGATTTGGAAGAGATGGAAGATGAAGCTCTCACAACAATTCAGTTGAGCCTTTCAGATGAAGTTCTTAGAGAATTCTCTCAGAAGAGGACGGCGAAAGAACTATGGGATGCATTATCGGATGCATATCAAGACAAGTCTCTCACTAATCGGATTATTCTTCCGCAACAACTCCATTCGTTCAAGATGAAGCCTGGAGCTGGTCTCATGGAGCATATAGATGCTTTGACGACTTTGATTATGAACCTGAAGGCAGTGGAAGTTGATATTACCGATGAAGCTCAAGCTGTGATCCTCTTATGTTCCTTGCCTAAGGAGTATACTGCTTTTGTTAATTCTATGATTTATAGTCGCAGTAAAATTAGCCTGTCTGATGTAAAGGCTGGTCTTCATAATGAAGTATTAAGAGGTAGATTGGCGAGCACTAGCTTGGATAGTGATACCGAAGGGTTATCTGTTCAGAGAGGTAGAGGCCAAAGCATGTCGAAGAAAGGTGGAGGACGGAATTCTTCACGGCCTTAGTCTAGGAGGCCTAAGAATTTGACTTGTCATTATTGTAAAAAACCAAGGCACTTCATAGCACAATGTCCCAAGCTTGAAGGTAGAAGAAAAGGTCCAAAGCAAGCCTCGGCTTCTACAGCAGAGAAATCAGATACAGAAAGTGATACTGATGTATTTACAGCTTCTGGCTCTTCTAGGAAGAGCAACTTATGGCTGATTGATTCTGCTGCATCTTATCATATGACATCTGATAGGAACTGCTTTTCTACTTACCGTGAAATTGATGGAGGAGAAGTTCTGTTAACCCCGCCTCGGTCGTGGTTCACCGATCCAAAATAATAAACGACCTAACATTCTGCCGACTTAACGAAGGATGCCGACCTAAGGCTCGAGTGGACACCGACCTAACTACCTAATGCCTTAAAGGAGACCGACCTAACTACCTAATGCCTTAAAGGAGACCGACCTAACGATTTGAAGTAATACCGACTTAAGGCTCAAAGGAAGTTCCGACCTAAGACTTACGAAAACCTGCCGGCCTAACTTGAGTGCCGATCTAACTACCTAAGAAGATTGTCGACCAAACTGCTATGAACAAGTTGACCTACACTTGAGTCGCGACCGACTTATGACTTAAGCCAGGTCGTTCACGACCTAGGCATAAGAAGGAGCACGCGGCACAATAACTCAGCAGCGACTTGGGACTTAGGATTTGGGGCCAGAAGAATATGCGCCTCCCATTTAAACCATAGGCCGTGCATAGGTGAGAGAGGGCGACCTACGACCTAGTCTAACCAGGCTCACGACTCATGGGGCAGACCGACCTTAGGCCTACGATAGGTCGTTCACGACCTAAGCAAGTGGACCGGATACCTCATCATATTACATCATGGCCCCTTAACTCGTACACGACTCATGACCTGGCGTGAGTCGTCCATGACCTAAAGCCGCTAAGTAGAAATACAAGGTCGTGATACTCAAGTCGCATTCTATTGACTCGTTCACGACTTTGGACCGTGGATTTGCCTCTATAGGTCGGCCGCGACTTAGCCTAAGTCGGTCACAACTCAGGACTTGGGTGAAAAATTCTTATCGAGATTTGCCTATAAATATGCGACCACCGCCAACATTCAGGGACTTTTGGATCATTTTCTTCAAGGCATTGGAACTTCACTATCTTGAAAGCAAACTGCACTCCATCACTTCAAGCTCACGCAAGACATTTAGACCAAACTTCACACAAAGATTCGAAACATTCAATCATGGATTCAAAGAACTCTGTGGCATTGAAGTTTTCTCTAGCTACTTGTCTTTTTGAATTGAATTGGATTGTAATTGAAAGAGATTGTAATAAATTGTAATTCAGTCAGCAATAAAAAGGATTGAAGTGGACGTAGGCTTGATCATAAGCCGAACCACTATAAACTCTGTGCTCATTTACTGCATTTTCTGTTACTTACTGTTATCTCTTGATTCCCGTATTCGCGGGTGGTGCTTTCACATCACTTATATACACACCGGGGTGTTAGCGTTCCAATTTTAGCGTTAACATTTTTGGTGCTTTCATTGAGAGCTGAACTCAGGTGAATTATCATCATTGCTCCATGAAAGTTTGTTGAAGTAATCTCTCTGAAGACTAGAAGTTTATCTAAAATCATGGCTCCAGGGAGAAGGAGTAGATCTGTTAGATCTGGAAATGTTCAAGAGGGAACCTCCGCTTCCCCAGTACCTAATCAAGCCACTCCACCTGTTGGTGTTACAAAAGCAGAGTTGGATGCTGTAATCTTAGGGCTGAACCAGCAGATAAATGCCCAAAATGCACAATTGGAGGCTCAGAATGCCCAAAATGCTCTAATTTTGAATAGGTTGAACGATTTGCTTGGGGCAAGCCGTCAACCAACGAGTAATGAAAGGAACTTTGCTGGCAACGTTCATGATGCTGAAGAAACGAACGTTCCTGAGAGGGCTGCCAGCCCCTTTGAGCAGACACTTCCTGAAGTTGGTGGATGTAAAGCTCGGAATGATGAGGGGTATCTTTCTGAAATGGTTCGACAAATCATGAAAGAGAGCATGCAAAGGGATGAAGACGAGAAAGAATGGGGTTTCTCTCCAAGTAAAACCCCGTTTACCGAAAGGATCTTAAAGGCTGAGTTTCCAAGGAAGTTTGTCCCTCCAACTATTCCAGCTTACAAGGGGACAAGCGATCCGAACGAATTCTTGTATAAGTATGATTGGCACATGACAGGTGCCAGAGCTTCTGATGAAATAAAGTGCCGATATTTTCCTGTATATCCGGAAGGTGTAGCTCTGCTTTGGTTCACCAAGCTACCAATCCGGTCTATAGATCAGTTTTCTGACCTAACCCGGAAATTCAAGGAGCAGTTCAGACTATATGCTTAAAAAGCCAAAGATATCATGTCGTTGTCAAGTTTAGAACAGAATCCAGGGGAAACTATCAGATCTTTCTTAAATCGCTTTAATATAGCGCTGGCCGAGGTAGACAATGCAGAACCACGGATGATCTTGACTTATCTGATGAGGGCCATTGACAAGTCGAGCGAATTTGGAAAATGGCTAAACATGAAGGAACCAAATTCCCTTGAAAAATTCTACAAGAAAGCAGATGAGTTCATACGCCTGGAAAGCCGTCCTGTACCGGTAAAGGCAGTATTGGAAAAAGCTGAAGATAACATTGCTGCTCCACGCAAGAATGAATCTGTAGGACAGAAAAGGGAAAATAACGATGGGAAGAAACAGAAAAATCTGAAGAAGCCTCGTTCCTTCAAGCCATCGGAATATACTCCTTTATCAGATACGCCCGAGCGTATTTACCTTGCCACTAAAGATTTTTTTGATTATCATAAACCTCCTGTTCTGAGAACCGGGAAAAGAGCTATACAAAGCGGGAAGTTCTGCCGCTTCCATAATCAACCCGGTCATGATACCGACAAATGCCGCCAATTGAAGAATTTAATTGAAGAGTTGATAAGGGAAAACAAGCTGCAGCAATTTGTGGAAAAGAATAGCAGTAATCCTGCTTCGTCTAGTCAGGGGCAACAAGCTCCTGCTCATCAACCTAGGACAAGTGAGAAGGCTACAGGGCATGAATCTGGAAGGCCTGTTATCAATGTCATTACGGGAGGACCTCACCCAGCAGGCAGGAGCTGGGGTGAGATGGAAAGGTATACCCGGGCTTTGAAATATGTACCGGTCGAAGAAGATGTCTTTGTTTTGGAAGACACTACGCCCCTGAAACAACAAAGAACTTTCAATGATGATATTGTGTTCAGAGCCAGGGATTCCACAGGTGTTGAAGCTCCTACCTTGGATCCCTTAGTCATCTCGGCTGGTATCGGGCCAGCTATTGTCAGAAGAGTTCTCATTGATTGTGGCGCATCCTGCAATATCCTCTTCAAGAAAACATTCGACCAAATGAAGATCCCTATGGCTGATGTGCAAGCCTCGTCGCAGAAAATCGCTGGCTTCACTGGAGAGCCAAAGCAGCCGATAGGAACCATTGATTTGCTTGTAGAACTTGGAGAGGGAGAAAGAAAAGTAGTCCGCAAGCAAACTTTTGTGATTGTCGACGAATTTTCTGCTTATAATGCTTTCCTTGGCCGTCCAACTCTTGCAGCGTTCAAAGCTGTTCTGGCCCCATGGTGCCTCACCATTAAATTCCCCACAGACAGTGGAGTAGGAGTTATAAAAGGGGATCAAAATGCTGGGCGGGAGTGTTATCTGACAGAGCTGCGAGAGGCAAGGAAAAGAGAAATGGGAAAGGATGCGGCAACCCCAGTCCGCATCAAAGAACCAACCTTGTAGTAATTACAGGGCGGACCCTGCACTGGAGAGCACAGCGGAGCACGAAAAGAGATGGATCCTAGAAAAGCCAGTGCATGGGAGAATAGAGTGGTACCGGTGGAAACGATGGTACCGGTACCTGTTGACCCGAAGGACCCAAATAAGGTGTTGAATGTGGGTTCACAACTTAATGTGTCGATTCAGAATATCTTAATATCTTTTTTGAAAGCAAATTTGGATGTTTTCGCTTGGACTCATGCCGATATGTGCGGAATATCCTCAGAAGTTGCAGTACACGCTCTGAATATTGATCCAAAGTTTACGCCTGTGAAACAGAAAAGAAGAACCCAAGGTCCAGAAAGGTCAGCAGCATTAAAAGAAGAAGTTGATCGGCTCATGGAGAATAACTTTATCAAAGAATCTACCTATTCGAATTGGGTTTCAAATCCAGTGCTGCTTAAGAAAGCCAACGGAAAATGGAGAGTGTGCATCGATTTTTTAGATCTAAACAAGGCCTGCCCCAAAGACTGCTTCCCATTACCCAGGATCGATCAACTGGTAGATGGAACAGCGGGATATGAATTGTTATCTTTTATGGATGCCTACTCCGGATATAACCAGATCATGATGCATGAGCCAGATCAGGAGGACACGAGCTTCATCACCGATGTTGGTCTTTACTGCTACAGAGTTATGCCCTTCAGGCTGAAGAATGCAGAGGCAACCTACCAAAGACTTGTTAATGCTATGTTCAAACCGCAATTGGGCAAGACTATGGAAGTTTACGTCGACGACATGTTAGTAAAGTCTAAGAAAGCAGTGGATCACATAGAACACTTAGCAGAAATGTTCTCAGTCCTCCGGAAATACGGAATGAAGCTTAACCCTTTAAAATGTTTGTTTGGGGTGGAGTCCGGAAAGTTCTTAGGTTTCATCGTGAGCGCTAGGGGCATTGAAGCTAGTCCAGCTCAAATTACCGCCTTAAAAGAAGTCAAAGCCCCTAGAACGAAGAAGGAATTGCAAAGTCTCAACGGAAAAGTCGCCGCCTTGAGTCGGTTCATTTTCAAAGCTACTGATAAGTGCATCCCATTCTTTGACGCGCTAAAGAAAGGAAAGAAAAACTTTGATTGGACTCCCGAATGCCAAAAAGCCTTTGATGAATTGATTCGTCATATGGAAACGCCTCCAATACTTTCTAGGCCCGGCGATGGTGAGGATCTTCTTATATACTTGGCAGTATCATCTCATGCTCTAAGTGCAGCGCTGATACGAGAGGACAAGAGGATTCAACATCCGGTTTACTATATCAGCAAAAGACTCACTGGGGCAGAGATGAATTACTCCAAGTTGGAAAAACTCGCCTATTGTCTACTGATTGCATCAAGGAAGTTGAGGCAATATTTCCAAGCTCATCTAATCAAAGTCCTCATTGATCAACCTCTAAAGCAAGTCCTGTTTCGCCCTGAGACTTCGGGTCGTCTTCTAAAGTGGAACATTGAACTCAGTCAATATGACATCACTTATCACCCCCGAAAAGCAATCAACGGACAAGCTTTAGCGGATTTCATCGCAGAATTCACAGATAAGGGTAACGGTGGGGAAGAAACGATCGATGATTCCCCAATCCAGTGGAAGTTATATGTTGATGGCGCAAGAAATGACTACTGTTCTGGAGCCGGGGTTGTACTTGAAACCCCTGAAGGTCGGTCATTATGCTATGCGCTAAGATTGGAATTTCCTTCAACGAACAATGAAGCAGAATACGAAGCTCTTATCGCTGGCTTGAGAATTGCTAAAGAACTAAACATCCGAGCATTATAGATCTTCAGTGATTCTCAGCTTATTGTATGCCAAGTCAAGAAGGAATTTCAAGCGAAAGGGGGAAATCTGCCTGCCTACTTGTCAAAGTCCTGGGAACTTCTATGTGACTTCGATCACTACACGATAAGCCATATTCCTCGAGAAGAAAACACGAAAGTAGATTCTCTCGCAAAGTACTCTAGCACAGGCGAAGCTCAATTTCTGGGGTTAGCTCCAGTGGAAGTCCTGTCGGCTCCAAGCATTAATGAGATGGATATTGATTGGATCATGAGTGTGTCTCAAGAGCAAGAATCATGGATGACTCCAATAACAGAATATCTGCTCAATGGCTCTTTACCGGAAAATTCAAAAGAACGACAGAAGCTACTGAGGAAAGCCTCTCGCTATATAGTCCAGGATGGCCAATTATACAGACGGGGATTCTCAATGCCATTACTTCGATGTGTATCCAGGGAAGAGTCCAAAACAATCCTAGCTGAGGTACATGGAGGAGAATGTGGTGATCATTTAGGTGGTCAAACTTTAGCAAAGAAGGTTCTCCGATACGGATATTTTTGGCCAGAAATTAATCGAGATGCTGCAGACTATTCCCGAAAATGTGACAGATGCCAAAGATTTGCCAAAATTCTTAGAGCACCTTCTACTGAACTCACACAGATGGTCAGTCCATGGCCATTTGCAGTCTGGGGGATAGACCTTATAGGACCTTTACCAACTGCCAAATCTGGAATCAAATATGCCATTGTTGCTGTAGATTATTTTACTAAATGGGCTGAAGCTGAACCATTGGCTACTATCACCTCTAAAAAGATAATAAATTTTGTGACTAAAAGTATCATTTGCAGATATGGTGTGCCTCAAAAGATAATTACAGACAATGGTACTCAATTCGAAAGTGAAGAATCCCAAGATTTTTGCAAGCGATTCAAAATCCGAAAAAGCTTCTCAGCAGTGGCTCATCCTCAGGAAAACGGGCAAGTGGAAGCAGTAAACAAAATTATCAAGTCAACCATCAAGAAGCAACTCGAAAGAGCAAAAGGTGGTTGGGTCGATAAGCTACCACTAGCACTATGGGCGTACAGAACTACCCACAAAACTGCGACTGGGCATACTCCGTTTTCATTGGCATACGGGTCAGAAGCAATGATTCCGGTAGAAGCAGAGGTCCCTTCACATAGAAGAATCCATTTCAATCAAGCGGAGAATGAAAAACTACAGCTTGAGGCACTAGATCTCCTTGATGAAAAAAGAGAAGAGGCTAAGCTCAGAATTGCAGCTCATCGGCAAAGGATAGCCAGACATTTCAATTCCAAAGTTCGCCAACGCAGCTTAGAGATTGGAGATCTAGTCCTGAAGAGAATTATGACGGCGACAGGTGTGTTTGGGCCAAATTGGGAAGGACCATATGTCATAGGTCAGAAGCTTCTTGACGGCACATTCAAACTCACTACTGTCGAAGGAGATCAAATTCCAAGGGCTTGGAACAGCAATCATTTGCGTCCATACTTTACTTGAAAGCTTTGTTGAAATATTGTAAAAAGAATTATGAATGTATGATTCTTGTAATTGAAAGCAATTGTAAAGCCAATGCAAGTGAATAATGAAAGACTATAAAGTGGATGTAGGCCCAAATTCTTGGCCGAACCACTATAAAATTGTGTTCCTTATTATTATTACATGTTTGCTTTATTTTCGATATGAAAAGTACATTAAATGTATTGCTGAAATGTTGATTTAAATTTTTGCAGACAATGAAAATAAAGCTTGCACGTTACAAGACCAAGTGATTCTTGTTATCATTCAACAAACAAATTTCGAGTCACAAAAGCCCCGAATTCAAATCCTAGATAGGAAGTGCTTCAATTGAGCGGCCAATGATTTCGCCGGAAACGGGCCCTTGCTAATAAATTGAGATCGTTTGAACAAACAAACATCCAATTAAGAAGCTTATGCTCGTTCTCGCGAACTTGCCTAGCAATGAAGTACACTTCTTTGGATTAAACAAACTACTTGTAAGAGAAGGGAGTGTGAGCTTGAAAAGAAAAACAGAGGATCGCTGAAAAGGCATAAGCAAGTGGACAAGGAACAACTAAAGCCCTCTTCAGAGGCACAAGCCCTCTTCAGAGGCACAAGCCCTCTTCGGAGGCACAACTCTTCGGAGGATAAAGACCTCTAACGAGGCATATGCCGCAAAAAAGAAAGGTCTCTACTCAACAAAAAAGATTGGAGGAGTCATGACCCTCTAACCATGAGAGAGTAACTTCCAGGCAATCAAAGCCCTCTTTGGAGGCACATTTCACCAGGAGTTGAAGTGTAAGAGCCCCTCTTCGGAGGCCCGCTTCACCAGAGTTGAAATGCAAAACAAAATAAAGCCCTCTTCGGAGGCACATTTCACCAGGAGTTGAAGTGTAAGAGCCCCTCTTCGGAGGCCCGCTTCACCAGAGTTGAAATGCAAAACAAAATAAAGCCCTCTTCGGAGGCACATTTCACCAGGAGTTGAAGTGTAAGAGCCACTCTTCGGAGGTCCACTTCACCAGAGTTGAAATGCAAAACAAAGTAAAGCCCTCTTCGGAGGCACATTTCACCAAGAGTTGAAGTGCAACAGCCGCTCTTCGGAGTTCCACTTCACCAAAGTTGAAATGCAAAACAAAAAAAAAATAAAAAAAATAAAATAAAAATAAATAAAAGACCTCTTCCCAGAGGCAGAAATGAAAAGACCTCCTCCCGGAGGCACAATCAAGCAGAAAGACCTCTTCGGAGGCACACGTTTCACCAAGATTGAAATAAAACTTCCAGGTGTTGAAACGTGAAAAAGCCTTCCTCAGAGGTGCAACTTTTTAAAGAAACAAAAATCAAAAAGCCCTTTACTACGGTATAAAAAAATCCTCATCAAAGGCACACTTTAACTTTCAAAGGAAGAATGATTTACGTATTCTGGAAAATAATCTTCCTCAAAAAGAAGTTAAAATACCCTTCAGAGGCCCGCTTTACCACATAGAAGAATTCACTTGGTAAAATGTGTATATACACAAAAGAAAAAGTGATTTCTTCGAAGGATAAAGCGTAAAAACTTATATGGAGGGAGGTGTACTCTTTTTTTTAACGAGATAAAATTTCTCCAAGTATGAAATAATTATTCTCCAGAAAATAAGAGTACAAGTCCCCTTGAAGTATAAAATATTGCAGCAAGCTTATGGTATCGGGGCAGCATGGTATAGTTACATAAAACATGGTATAGCTACATTGGTAAAATTACGCTCGAACAACATACCACAAGCTCACTGCAATATCATATAAATAAACTTGTACAAAAATGAATAATAAATGCATTCTCAAATTCAAACAGGAGTTTGTACAAATAAAGGATCATTTTATTCAATTGTGTTACAGATACAAGTTTCGAAATAAAGAAAGCGGAGGCCGGTACCCGCACAATCTTCGACCAGTACATGCAAAAAAGCAAAGAGCGATACGAAAGCCACAGAACCAGAGCCATCATTTCTTCTTCCTTCCACCTTTTGAGCCCGCACCTGGCCGGATGATCAACTTCTTGGGCCGGTTTGTAAGAGTAGGGGACGAAGGAGAAAGGGGCTCAGTCGGACTTTCTTCCATTTTTTCTTCGCCAGCTGAAGATTCCTTCTTCTTCTTAGAGACTCCCTGCTTTCCTCTCTTCTTGGAGGAAGACCCACTCCCTGGAGAGAAAAGTTTAGCTAACGGTTCATCATCGGAGACAGTTGGTTCTGGGGTCTTCTCGCTTCCTTCGGTTTCTTCTCCTCTCGGATCTTGAGAAGCAACAGGATCATCTAAGCCGTGAAGAGCTTCTATTTGCTCCTCTTGTGACCCGGGTTGAGAGGTGGACGGAAGAGTGACTTGAAGAACCGAAGGAGGAATAATTGGAGGAGCAGAAGCTTGAACAATGCTCGGTGCTTTCTCTACAAAAGAAAAGAAGTTAAAGTCAGTAAAGAGAGGAGATAAAGGCTCGTTGTGATTCAGGAAATAGTCAAAAAGCTCATAAAACTCTTCAGAAGCAAATGAGCAGTCTACTTGGGCAAGATTGACAGTAGAGTTACCTGGAGAAGTTGGCTCCCTGACATCAACCTCATAAGCCTGTGCCTCGGCACTCTCGTCGCCTTCATCTCCACCCTGTATACTTGTGATCTTGGTGGTAACTTTAGTAGGGGATGGAGAATGAGAACTGGAACCGATGATGTCGATTTCGGCTGAAGGAGAAGGCTGAATCGGAGCAGTTAAGATAGTTTTTCCTGAATGTTCCCCTACCGCCATTTCGGCCCTTAATTTTGCAAGTTGTTCCTTTCCCTTGGCGAGAGCAGCGCGAGCATCGTCATCAAAATAATGCTCCTCAAGAGTTGGTTCGACATAGCCAGCACCTTTAGCACCGAGCATATCAAGTGCGGCCTCCCATACCTCAGCCAGAGTAATTTCGTACTTGGGGCCTAGAAAGGCGAGGCTACCGCGCCCCAAGACGCTATGCAGGTAGAAGTCAAATAATGTTGAGCTGATGTTGGTTTTCGTTGCCTCATGAGATTCTTCAGCTGCAATTTTGCCGGCAATGGCCTCATCACGCTCTCTTTCAGCTTTGGAAAGTTGAAGCTTAAGCATTTGAATTTCCGCCTCCTGAGAGCTGACTTTCTCCTGTAGTCCTGTAACCTCGGCACGATACATTCCTGCTGTTTTCTGCTCAGCTTCAAGTTGTGCCTCGGCATGTCGCTGAGCTGCGTGAGCATCGCGAACTTGCTTCTGAAATACTTCTTCTTTTTGAGTATATGTGGTAGAAGAAGTAGCAAGCTCTTGTTTTAGTTCCTCAACTTTCGCTTCAAGTTCTTCATTATAAGTAGCGATGCTCCTCATTTCAGTATCATGCTGCTCAAGAACCTTCCGCCATTCGGCTTTATCGTTCTCCATAGTAAGCATGGCCTCTATATTTGCACGGTTAACCCTTTGAAGCTCGTCTACAAGCTTTTGCCAGTTCGACTTCCTTTCAATATCAAGCTTGACGGCGTCGAGATTTCGTAACATGGCAGGCTTGTCGATGGGGACCTAGTCAAGGTCGAACCGCACTCCCTTCGGGCACCACTGTGGAAACCGGCTTTGCAAAGTGGCTGGGCCCGGTCCAACTTGGAATTTAGGCCTGCTAATTATTGTTTGGATGTCTGTCTTCCCGAGAGCGGGAGAGCCGGAAGGAATGACAAGCGAGACAGGGGCAACGATCTTTTCGGGAGTTGTAGAAGTATGCTTCTCACCGTGTCGGGCACGTTTGCTTAGTTCCTCAACCATATGACCTTTCCCCCGGTCATCGTGGGATTTTCTCTTATGGGAGTCATCGCCTTTATGGGAAGAATCGTGACGCTCCTCCCTCTCTCTTCTCTCAGAACGCTCTTCTTGCGCCCTCCTCTCCTGAGCCTTTCGGGCGGCTCTCTCTTCATCGGATTCTCTGTAAGAGGGAAGGTAGCGCCTATAATCATATTGGCTACGCCTCCCGTAGCGCTGGAAGTCATCGTAGTATGAGCTGCTGCGTCCCATCGGAGAATCTGAAATAATAAGAGATAAGTTTTAGAAGTCTTCAAAGTACAAAGAGTCAGAAGCATAAAAGTGCCAAAAAATTCTAAGTGTGTGTAATGTGCAAACTACGCGCGTCAAACTACGAACCACTCTTTAATTGAGGAGTAGTTGTGGGTGTAGTAGTTAGCGTCAACTCTTGAGTTGCCGGAGTCTGTTGCAGAATAGAAGTAGCCTCGACCACTGAAGAAGAAATCCCGGTAGTGATAGGATCATCTTTAAATATCTCTTGTGAGGTGGCAAAGAGGTCACTCAGCCCCTCGAAAGTGTCGTCCCTGCTCTGCTTGACAGGGCTGGTTTTCTCGGCTTCTTCACCGGATTTTTATGAACATTGGGGAGATCCCTAAGGCTCTTCTTCCTCAATAACCGGGGCAAGTTCGTCAGATGGCCCCGCAACATCAACAGAAGTGGAGCATTTCACTAGTGAAGCCTCGGGAGCAGGTCCTTTTGGTATGGATGTGTCGGTAGAAACTGGGGCATCCGATGCTCTAGCCGGGGAGTCAGGGATTTCATGAGGATGTGTAGAGCGAGAAGTATGTAGAAGCCCGTATTGATGCAAAAATTCATCCCTCAACAAAAACTTGATGCTTCTCTCTGCTACGGCCACGGCACTCAATCTGTTAAAAGTCTGCTTATGGACCGGATCTCTAGAGGGAAGAGGAAGTGCTGAAAAGAGCAAAGAATGAAATTAGCAATTGGTAATTCGGATCTCGAGAAATCTTGAAAATGGAGACAGGTAATCATACTTCCTACTCTCCAGACGGCATAAAACCCTGGGGGCCAGCAAGCAAAGAAAAATTGGTTCAAAAATCCATGAACGCTTTCGGTAAGATCAGAAATAAGTTTGCGGTTTCTAGCACTCCTCACAATTATAAGGGAAGGATGATCTTTACTCTTTGCAAACGAGCATAAGTAACGAATTTCTTCAAAACTTGGTAAGCGATCAAAAGTTCTTCTAAACAAAACACACAACCCCATCAAGATGGCATAGCCATTAGGATGAAGTTGGGACGGAGAGATTGACAACCGAAGGAGAAGAATTCAAAGAAAGTCATTAAAAGGAGGGATCGCCCCGCTTAAACACATTTGACGATTGATTGCAATAAAGCCACGGGGAGGACTGTCGGCGGTATCACTTGGCCCAGGGAGTAGGACATCACTTTCAGTAAAACAAATTGAGTGCGCAGCTGAGTAAATGCTCTCGGAGTTAGAATAGTTGGGGTTCTCTCTGGAGGGTCCTCTATAGGAAGAGCTATCGGAAAAGTTTCTTCCTCTTGAGCTGCCATTTCTTCTTGATGGGAAGTCATTCTACATAAATAACTGGATATTCAAACATCAAGGTGCACGTTTCCTAAAATGTGTGAGGTGTTGTATAAAATTAACAAAGCAATAGACAAATATAACTGGAATGAAAACTAGCAAGCATTTGTTAGTTATGAAATCCAGGGACTATTGTTTTAAGCCTAAATATGCAAGTATAATGTTGATGCAGACAAATCAGTTCAGATTGTTGATACTTTGCATTAATGTTTAACTTTAGCTGATTGATTCACAAGCATTTCATGCAATATATTTAAGTTGCTCGACTAATCTGTCATTTGATGTGGGCAGTCAATGGCAGTATTTTCGCCTTGGTTTTCTTTGTTTGTTATTTTCAGCAGGTTGGCAGCTTATAAGTCAATGCGGTCTGTGAAATAATACAATGAGAATCAAGCAAGTTTAGAGTTGGGGCAGTTCAAAATTCAGACAACTTAGTTCGGCAGTTCAAGTCAAATACCCAAAGTGGGTCTATGCTCCTGAATGACAACACGTCCAAAGCTTAAGTATTAAGTCGGCTATGATTTAAAAGTCTTTCGCGAGATAAGGCTAGATCGGTAGCGGGTCAGAGTCTAAGCAGTTTAATTTGGCAACTCAGTCCTCTAGGTCGCAAGGGAGAGATTAAAAGTAAGCTCCGATCCAAAAGGCAGGAACTTCTCTAAGTATTTACTCGGTCACGATTCAGGCTTTAAAGTTTAAATCGGCAAGTTTCCTTCAAGCATTATCTCAGCCACGACTTAAGGTCACTAAGAGCCAAGTCGGCCAAAGGCTAAGCCAACCAAATTCACTAACTCGCTCCTGAACCAACATCACACTCCATCAACCCGCTAACCTAATAGCCGTTCCATCAACAACAGCTTTCATTTCATTCAAGCTATCGGATCACCCAATAAAAAGTTCAAAGTTGTCACAAATCCATTGCCCTGCCATCATAAATCATTGAGCCTGGGGTGGTAAACCATCTTCATCGTCTCAACGGTCGTCTGAAGCCAAAATCGAGCAACCTAAGCCTCATCAACTATAAACGTAGCAGGATTCGTGATGAAGCGTTGAACAAAGAGGTAGTTCGAGTTCGAGTGACGGAATTCATGAACTAACAGTAATCCATGATCGAGAAGAGAGCAGGACCACTTACGCGATGAACAGCAGAGATTATCAGTAATCGATTGGAATGAGATCGCCTTTAGGAACTTGAGAAAATTTTAATGGCGGAATCGAACAAGGGACTAAGTAATAAAGAGGAAGAAGAATATGGACGATTTATATCTCACTATGGTAGGGACTGAAGCGACTTAGGCCATCTAACTGTTAGGTCGCTTATGACCTACCGACCTAAAAAATAATAATAAAAGGGGAACGGGTTAAAGGATATCGAAGCATACGACCTAACCATTAGGCGTATGCTTCGAGGGGCAAATGTTAACCCCGCCTCGGCCGTGGCTCACCGATCCAAAATAATAAACGACCTAACATTCTGCCGACTTAACGATGGATGCCGACCTAAGGCTCGAGTGGACACCGACCTAACTACCTAATGCCTTAAAGGAGACCGACCTAACTACCTAATGCCTTAAAGGAGACCGACCTAACGATTTGAAGTAATGTCGACTTAAGGCTCAAAGGAAGTTCCGACCTAAGACTTACGAAAACCTGCCGGCCTAACTTGAGTGCCGATCTAACTACCTAAGAAGATTGCCGACCTAACTGCTATGAACAAGTTGACCTACACTTGATTCGCGACCGACTTATGACTTAAGCCAGGTCGTTCGCGACCTAGGCATAAGAAGGAGCACGCGGCACAATAACTCGGCAGCGACTTGGGACTTAGGATTTAGGGCCAGAAGAATATGCGCCTCCCATTTAAACCATAGGCCGTGCATAGGTGAGAGAGGGTGACCTACGACCTAGTCTAACCAGGCTCACGACTCATAGGGCAGACCGACCTTAGGCCTACGATAGGTCATTCACGACCTAAGCAAGTGGACCGGATACCTCATCATATTACATCACGGCCCCTTAACTCGTACACGACTCATGACCTGGCGTGAGCCGTCCACGACCTAAAGCTGCTAAGTAGAAATACAAGGCCGTGATACTCAAGTCGCATTCTATTGACTCGTTCACGACTTTGGACCGTGGATTTGCCTCTATAGGTCGGCCGCGACTTAGCCTAAGTCGGTGACAACTCAGGACTTGGGTGAAAAATTCTTATCGAGATTTGCCTATAAATATGCGACCACCTCCAACATTCAGGGGACTTTTGGATCATTTTCTTCAAGGCATTGGAACTTCACTATCTTGAAAGTAAACTGCACTCCATCACTTCAAGCTCATGCAAGACATTTAGACCAAACTTCACACAAAGATTCGAAACATTCAATCATGGATTCAAAGAACTCTGTGGCATTGAAGTTTTCTCTAGCTACTTGTCTTTTTGAATTGAATTGGATTGTAATTGAAAGAGATTGTAATAAGTTGTAATTCAGTCAGCAATAAAAAGGATTGAAGTGGACGTAGGCTTGATCATAAGCCGAACCACTATAAACTCTGTGCTCATTTACTGCATTTTCTGTTACTTACTGTTATCTCTTGATTCCCGTATTCGCGGGTGGTGCTTTCACATCACTTATATACACACCGGGGTGTTAGCGTTCAAATTTTAGCGTTAACAAGTTCTGATGGGTAATGATGTTTCTTGCCGTGTAGTGGGTGTTTGTAGCATGATGATTAGGATGTTTGATGGTGTTATTTGTACGATCACCTATGTTAGACATGTACCTGATTTGAGGAGGAGCTTGATTTCTGCTGGGGCATTGAGTAGACTTGGCTTGAAGATTGTGGTGGAAGGAGAAAAAATGAAGATATCGAAGGGTTCCATGATTGTTAAGGTATGAGGGCAAGAAATCTTTATCTATTAAAGGGCACTTCTGTAATTGGTGAATCAGCTTCTGTTACATCTGTTGATTCAGATTCTTCCAGATTATGGCACTTACGGATGGGTCACATCGGTGAGCGCAGCATGGATGAGTTGAGAAAATGAGGATTGATTGATGGAGTTCAACATTCAAAACTTGGTTTTTGTGAAGATTGTGTTCTTAGAAAACAGACGAAGATTTCTTTTGGTATAGCAGCGCATAAAGCAAAAGCTGTCTTGGAGTATGTTCATACAGATGTCCGGGGTCCCTCTCCTTGCCAGTCTTTAAGTGGAGCCAGATATTTCTTTTCATTTATAGATGATTTCTCTCGTAAAGTATGGGTATACTTTCTTCAGTCAAAGAGTGAAACCTTTGCCAAGTTTCAGAAGTGGAAATCTATGGTTGAGACGCGGTCAGGGAAGAAACTGAAAGTTCTCCCTTTACATAATGGCGGTGAATTTGTATCACAGGAATACATCGATTATTGTGAGTCTGAAGGCATTAAAAGGCATTACACTACACCAAACGTCCCCCAGTCTAATGGAGTTGTAGAAAGGATGAATCAGACATTATTGGAGAGAACAAGATGCCTTAGACTAACTGCTAAATTGAAGAAGGGATTTTGGACTGAAGCTTTATCTATGGCGGCTTTCGTCGTCAACGTCACACCTTCTACTGCTATAGATATGAAGATCCCTGAAGAAGTATGGAAAGGAGAGCCTGTTAGCTATTCATTTCTCAGAATGTTTGGTTGCCCAGATTATGTGCATGAGAGCAAAGGGAAGCTGGAACCTAGAGCTCACAAGTGTATTTTTCTAGGTTATAGGGGAGGAGTGAAGGGATATAGGCTGTGGTGTCCTATTAGCAAGAAGATCGTTATGAGCATGCATGTAACTTTTGATGAGAAGGCTATGTTGAAGGTGGAGCATTCCTCATCAGACGACAATGAGAGGACATGTGAAGAATACTAGACACAAAGAAAGTCATCTGTTGATTCTTTCCATAGACGTTCAAATGGTGTTTCCGATGACACCGTGATTGATGATGATAATATCGATGTTGGTACGGAGGATCAAACTCAAGATGGAGATCATTCAGAACCTAGGCCTATCAGACAAAGAAGAAAGCCTAAGTGGCTTGATGAGTTTGTTGGATTGAAAATCGAAGATATTAACTTCGATGATATGGCAACATATGCTTTGAATGCTGTCCATGATGAGCCATGTGATTATAGAGAAGCTATCGCATCAGTTAACAGTTCCAGTTGGTTAGTTGCTATGGAGGAGGAGATTGAATTATTGCAGAGAAATCATACTTGGGATTTGGTGCCTCTTCCCACCGACAAGAGAGCTATTGGATGCAAGTGGATTTATAGAGTGAAAGACGGAGAAAATGGTAATCTCACATACAAGGCAAGGTTAGTCGCAAAGGGGTATGTTCAGAAGAAGGGGGTAGAGTATCATGATATCTTTGCTCCAGTGGTTAGGCATACTTCTATTCGTATTCTTTTGGCATTAGTTGCTCATTATGATATGGAATTAGAGCAACTAGATGTCAAAACTACATTCTTGTATGGTGATCTGGATGAGGAGATTTATTTAAAGCAGCCAGAAGGGTTCATTGATAGTAGCAGGCCAGACTATGTTTGCAAACTCAACAAATCTCTATACGGACTGAAGCAGTCTCCTAGACTATGGTACAAGAGGTTTGATAAGTTTATGCTTTCACGGGGATGCTCTAGAAGTTTTAAAGACCAATGTGTTTATTTCAAGAAATGTGATGATGATATGATTTATTTGTTTTTATATGTTGATGATATGCTGATTGCATCTCGGAGTATGGTCAGAATTAAGGAGTTGAAAGCGGAGCTCAGTAGAGATTTTGACATGAAGGATTTGGGAAAGGCACAAAGAATATTGGGTATGGAGATAAGCAGGGATAGGAAGCGGAGAGAGTTAAGGCTCACTCAAGCGCAGTACATCGAGAAGGTCCTCGCTCGATTTGGAATGGAGAAAGCTAAACCGGTTGGCACTCCCCATTAGGCTCTCATTTTAATTTGTCAAAAGACTTATCTCCCTCATCGGAAGAAGACAAGAGGTATATGGCTGATATACCTTATTCTAGTGCTGTTGGTAGTCTTATGTATGCGTTGGTGTGCATAAGACCAGATTTGGCCCATGCAGTGGGTGTTGTGAGTCAATATATGTCTAACCCCAGTTAAAGAGCATTGGCAAGTTGTGAAGTGGATTCTTAGATATTTCGAGGCAGTTCTTCGGTGGACTTGTTATATGGTGGAGTGGATGGTGACATCTTTCTTAGTGGATACTGTGATTCTGATTATGCTGGGGATAGAGATGCTAGGAAGTCAGTGTCGGGCTATGTTTTTACACTTGGCATGGGCTCGATTTCATGGAGATCAAAGCTGCAATCTATCGTAGCTTTATCGACTACCGAAACAGAGTTGATATTGATTGTAGAAGCAACAAAGGAAGGATTATACTTACTTCAATTGTTGGATGATCTTTCAATGGTGCAGCGGACAATATAGCTATTTTCAGACAGTCAGAGTGCGATTCATCTTGTAGAAAATCAAGCTTATAGTTCACGGACGAAGCACGTTGATGTTAGAGGTTTCTTTCTTATGCTTGAGGAAGAATGAAGCAAGATCAAATTGTTGAAAGTGAGTACTTTGGATAATCCTTCAGATATGATGACAAAGTCACTTCCTAAGGACAAGTTTGAGCATTGCTTAAACTTGATCAATTTGATACCTGTTACTTGAGCATCATGGGGCGCTAGACCCAACAACTTATATGTCGATTGCTTGATGATAAGATGATGAAGAGAGGTTGTTATATTTGAATCAAGGTGGAGTGCTGAATTTGGATGATTCAAATATTTGTTAAAGAGGAAAGAAATTGATTAATTGATTCATTTAAATAAATTAATTTGGCTAGTATATGGAAGAATATTTTGAGGAAACTAATTAATTAGTCAATCAATTAATTAGTCAATATATTTGCTATATAAAGAAATAAATGATTTGGCATGGAGAATAAAGGAATGATATGGAATCAAAGATTACGCCATCTATTTGTACTAAAATCAAATCATGCAATTTGGAAAGATATCTGGGTAATCAGAAAATTAATTTGCTTAATCTCCATGCAATCCTTCATTATCAAGTCTATTCAAATGAAGGAATTTCATCTTCATATGTACAAGCAAGTGTAGTATCCACCATTATTCTTTCCTCTATTTTGTACTCTTTTCTTTAGTGAAATAAAAACTTGTTGGGTCTCTGTGGACGTATGATATTCATATCCGAACCACGTTAAATCTTCTGTGTCTCTTATTTCTGTTATTTTTCTATGAGACTGCATAATTCCTTTTTAAGTGTCATTGGTATCTAAATATGCAATACTAGATCCTAATCAAATAAACCGCTTCCGCTCAAATTAAAACAAATTCACTACAGTTTGCACTTTTTTGTTATTATTTTACTCATTAACATTCCTGACTTCAACAATTACCACTATATTTAATACATTTTTCATGCAGCTAACAGATTCATGCTTAAAAATTTTCCAACCAACATATATTAAAGGCCTCCCAGAATATTCCATAATCACATTTTGACATTTCTCTCCACCAACTTTAATAAAATCTGAATGTTCTTTATTTGGTGAAATCTTAATCAAACATTTGAATATTCAAATCTGTTCATTTTCTCTATGTTTTCTTCATAGCAAACTGGTAAGCCAATATGGTAGGCCAACTAGTTGATAACTAGTAAAGTCCAAGTAAGAAGAGGGATGTTATATAAATGTACCCAAACTAGAACACTCTTGATATGAGATTCAGCATCTTCAAAGCTAGGGTTCCAAGAAGTGATTATCATCATTTGGCCACGTATGAAGATAAGATCTGATGCAATGATTTTTTCTTTATCTTCCTTACTTGCAAACTTGAAGAAGTATTTTTGTCCATCAGAGAACACTTCATAGAAAGCTTTCAATTTCCAAATTTTGGCCAAGTGAGAGGTCACTGCCATGTAATTAACTGTACTACAAAAAAAACCAACTAAAAATTATGACCATGATTTAATACCTTCATCCACTATAGATTTTGGGGGAGACAGAGGTAAGCCTTAGAAGTTCAAGTCAAAGTTGACAGGCTTATATCAACCAGCGTGCTTGGGTTTACCTTTAAATTAACTTATCTAGAGAGGAGCATAAGAAGATGAAGGAGGAATAGGAACATTGTCGAGATTAACAGAAAGAGACCAAGCATGACCATGAATATAAGAGGAAGAAAGAGGAAGGCCAAGAGGAAAGAAAATGAATGGGAGGAGGACGATTGGAAGGAATATCAAGAATCTCAGGTAAAGGTTTTAGTGTAAGAGAAGGCTGAAAGGGAGGAGGAGGAGAGAGGGGGAGGGAAAAGTCAAATGAAGAGGGCACCATTAAAGATACTTACCGTTTTAAGTGTTTAAAAATGATATTTAAATTTTGTATTTTTCTCCACTGTTTTTAGAGATATTTCTAATCGATTTTAGAGTATTTGAAAATTGGTTTTGATGTTTAAATATATTTTAGTAAATATATGTGTATTTTCAAAATAAGAGGTTTTATAAGATAAAACATATTTTTATCAAATTATAAATTAGTTATTTTCAAATATTATTTTATATAGATATTTAAAGACTATCTACAGGTATTTTTAAAGTTTTTAAAATGGTAATTGATTAAGCTTAACACTAGAAGCCGAAGAGGTAGACTTCTCTATTTCTAAGAGTTAAGATTAATGTCACATAGGGATATGAACAATAGATATCTAACCTATGTGAGAAATGCGGAATACGGATCTTAATGCTAGGATTAACACTAGAGGGGGTGAATACAGTTTAAAGGAATTACTAAAACTTTTTAAGTTTTTGTTAATTTGAACACATATATATATATGCAATATTCAAACACGGATATGATTACAGAATCAAACACAGATGCATAAATAAAGTAAAAGCAATAAAGGAAAGAACACACCAGATTTTATACTGGTTCGGAGTTACCCTACATCCAGTCTCGCACACAAGTACGGATTTCCTTTCAAAAGCAATTATACAATTACACCATCGATTTCAAGGCCACGAGGTACACCACTCCATATTCACAATCCTCTGAGTATAGATATTTGATTTCAGGGGCAACAAGTTCACCCAATTGATTCCCAAGGCTACAATCACACCTTTTCTCACTTGATTGATTTCCAAGGCTACAATCACACCTTTTCTCACTTGATTGATTTCCAAGGCTACAATCACACCTTTTCTCACTTGATTACAAAGAAGTCTATAACTCTGAATAGCACTGAGATCTTGTTGAGATAGTGATAGAGAATCGAACCTGAAATAATCTAGTTAGATTCAATGTTGATTTCGGTAGAATAATGGTAAGAATGTGTATAAAGAAATACGGAAGAAGAAGAGGAGTGAAATCAGAGAAAATATGAATGAAAATTCGTTTAAAACTGCCCCTATTTATAGTATAACAATAGTCATGTCCATTCGTGAAAGGATATGACGAATAGATACTTCCTTTGAAATTCAAATTTTTAAAATAAACTGCTACCATGTCGACATGGGGTACTTGAGGATGTCGACATGCCTAAGGTATTTTTGGTAATTTGCTTTTCTTTGAAAATAACGTCTATCTTGTATTAAAATTATTTAAACTTTATAAATATACTTAACTATAGTTAAAATACATAAGTAAATATAGAGAATAATATTTTGGTATATATATAAAATTTTACTATAATTTTATATTTAAATCTAAGTAAATTTTAAAAGTTAATTATTATCAAAAGATAGTTTAAAAACCAAGGATTATTTGATTCTGAAAATAAAGATTATTTTAAGGCTAAAAATATATAAAACCAGGATAGATGTTTTTGATTTTTTTTAAAAGGAATGTTTTGAAATCATTTTGAAAACAAGATATAATTTTGTAAAAACATTTGAATAAAAGTTAGTGGATACAAAACAATGTTTCATTAGATTTTTCGTAGGTTCCATCATACTTAGGGTTCCATCCCTTTAACGGGCTTGAAGTGGATTCCATTCCACGAATAAATTGAATTTTAAGATGCCAGTGCTTTTCTAGAAGTTTTAACAAAATTCCTAACTAAATTACTTATTATTGAAATCTTGAACTCTATATATTATTGATATTCATGATCTTCAATCTTGATATCTGGAATCTCTATACTGTACAGTCTTCATTCTTGATACTTGCATAGTTAAATCCTGCATATACATATATATCTAAACTATAATGTTAGTATTTATATTTTATATCTTATTCTAAGGTTGTTGTCATCAAAACCATCATCTCAAGGACTAACAATCTCCGCCTTTTTGATGATGACAACCTTTGTTTATAAAATATTACTTCTATCCTAATAACACCCCCTAAAACTAATAACTTCCCCTTAATCTATGCCTAACTATCCTATTTTATACTTCTCCCCCTTTGTCATCAACAAAAACTAATTCTAAACTATAGAACTCCCCCTTAATCTAATACTCTATGACATGTGATTATAATGGTAGTGTCATCATAAATAATCATCACTTAATTCTAAAACTAAAACTTAGTCCAGAATTACTAACTATCCTAACTAAGAATCGATGATAATACTTATAATAGTGAGAAATCAAATATAAGAACACAAATTATTTATTAATTATATATTGTTTTATTTACATGTGCATAGAGAACGTAAGTAAAAACATACAACAATAGGAAAGAGAGAAAAGAAACTAATGTGTGTCTTTGAAAATGGGAGATATATGAACCGAACAATTTGGGTAGTGGAAACAGAAATTTCCACGCTGTTCAACTAGATTTCCGTCCTTGTCAAAGCACACTTCTCCAACGCAAACGACTTTGTCGTCACCTTCAGCGTGCTCTTCCTCCATGAAGGCTTCTTCTTCTTCTTTCTTGCTGTCCTCTTGTGCTTGATCTCCTGAGACTCTTCATCAATCAAGATTGGATTAGCATGATTGTCCATTATAAATTTTTGCAAATTTCTAAGGACTTTGCCTTGCCGTTCTTGTTCTTTGGCCATTCTAAGTTGCACCACTTGAATTTCAGTCATTAGTTGCAGTGCATCCGTCAAAGAATCCTCCATTTTCATCACTCGTGCGAGCGTAGTTCGTTGAAATGGTCCATAGAAGGAGAAGGGAACGAAAAGGTTGAATTTTGTTTGATTTGGAAGAGGAGGCCATTGTTTAATTGATTTCAGAAGTTAGAACAGAGAGAGAATAGAGAGAATGATCAAAATTTTGAAATAGGAAGAATATATAACCATTTATTTTGAATTTTGGTGGGAAAAAATGTCGACATGGGTAGAGGGGGATGTCGACATGGTGCTTGATATTTTTACTATTTGATTTATTTTGATTTAATTTTTAATTATACTTTGTTATTTATGTTTTATATTTCAGTTATTGAACAAATACCTAATTCTCTTCTTAATTTAGTAAATATAGATTCATTTAAGGGTTTTGTTAAGATATCAGCAATTTGATTCTTAGAATTGATATAATCGAGAGTAATTACTTCCTTCCTTATATTATCTCTGAGAAAATGATGTCTGATATCAATATGTTTAGTTCGAGCATGATGAGTAGTATTTTTGATAAATTTATTATACTAGTATTATCATAATAAATTAGTGATTTTGAGATATTTAAACCAAAATCTTTTAAAGTTTGTTGCATATATATTACTTGAGAACAAGCCAAAGCAGTAGAAATATACTCTGCTTCAGTTGATGACAAAGAAACTGTGTTTTGCTTTACTAAACCAGGAAATCAGAGAATGCCCCAAAAAGTGACAAGTTTCACTTGTGCTTTTTCGGTCTGATTTACAACCAGCATAATTAGCATCACAATAAGATATTTAGTCAAAAGAATCATTTTTACGGTAAAATAAGCCATAATCAAAGGTGTGTTTAACATATCTTATGATACGTTTTACGACTTTTAAGCGGGTCTCTTTAGGTTGGGCTTGATATCTTGCAAAGAGACAAACACAATGCATGATATCAGGTCTACTAGCAGTGGTATAGAGTAGTGATCCAATCATTCCTCTATATATTTTTGATCTACATCTTTCGAGAGATCTTCTTTACTTAGGTACTCATTGGTTGCCATGGGAGTGGGTTTTCCACTTGCAGTAGTCAATCCAAATTTACTAACTAGGTCTTTAGCATATTTTTCTTAACTAATAAAGATACCATTATCTAATTGTTTTATTTGTAATCCTAGAAAGAAATTTAATTCATCCATATGACTCATCTCAAACTCTTTTGTCGTTATTTCAAAAAATTCTTTATTCATTTCAAAATTAGTTGATCCAAAAATGATATCATCTACATAAACTTGTACTAGTTGAATATCATTTTTATTTCTTTTAATAAAAAGATATTATCTACTTTACCAATTTCAAAGTTTGATTGTAATAAGTAAGATCTTAGTCTATCATACCAGGCTCCAGGAGCTTGTTTTAGACCATATAGAGCTTTCTTAAGTTTGTAAACATGATTTGGTAATTTTTTTCATTTTCAAAAAGCGGTGGTTGTTCAACATATACTTCCTCTTTTGCAAATCCATTTAAAAAGGCACTTTTAACATCCATTTGATATAATTTAAAATTATTATGATTTGCGAAAGCAAGTAGAATCCTAATGGCTTCTAATCTTGCTACGGGAGCAAAGGTTTCATCGAAATATATTCCTTCTTCTTGACAATAATCTTGAGCGACTAACCGGACTTTATTTCTAACAACCTCTCCTTGTTCATTCATTTTATTTTTATAAACCCATTTAGTTCCAATTACAGTTTTATTTTCAGGTCTAGGAACAAGTTCCCAAACACCATTTCTAGTGAATTGATTTAGTTCTTCTTGCATAGCCAAAATCCATGAATCATCAGTTGATGCTTCGTTTGGATTTTTGGGTTCAATAGTTGATACAAAGGCTACGTTGCTCATTTTACTTAATTGATTTCTAGTTTTAACAACAGATTGCTATCTCCTAGTATATTTTCTATAGGATGATCTTTTAAAAGTTTAATTCTTTTATTAGGATGATTAATTTCATAATTAGTTTCAGTTGACTCTTGATTTCGAGTGATTAAATCCACTTCATCATTTATATTTTCATAAATTTTGACATTATCATCGAATGAAACATGCATTATTTCTTCGATGGTGTTAGTTCTTAAATTAGACACTCTATATGCTTTACTTCTATTAGAATATCCGATAAAGATACTTTTTTTCGGATTTAGGATCAAATTTATCTAATTATCTTTTGTATTTAAAATGAAACATTTGCTTCCAAAAAATTCAAAAATAAGATACCTTAGGTTTCTTTCTATAAAGCAGTTCATAAGATATCTTATCAGTTAAAGGTCTAATTAAATTCTATTCAAAATATAACAGGCGGTAGCAACTGCTTCTGCCCAAAAATACTTCGGTAATTTACTATCTCAAAGCATAGTTCTCGCACACTCTTGAATCGTCCTATTTTTACGTTCTACTACTCCGTTTTGTTGTGGAGTTCATGGAAATGAAAAATTATGAGTTATTCCCTTTTTATTGCAAAATTCCTCATACTTTTCATTTTCAAATTCACCATCGTGATCACTACGAATGGTTATAATTTTTAGAGAAAGTTGATTTTGAATCCTTTCTGTAAAGTTCTTAGAACATTCAAAAGTATCACTTTTATGTTTCAAAAATATTGTCCATGTAAATCTAGAATAATCATCTACAATTACAAAAACATATTTACTATGATTTATTGACAGAATTTGAGATGGACCAAATAAATCAAGGTGAAGTAATTCAAGAGGTTTTGAAGTTGAAATCATATCTTTTAATTTAAAGGAACTTTTTCTAAGTTTTCCTAATTGACATACATCACATAGACTATCTACTTTAAAATTAATTTTAGGGAGACCTCTTACTAGATCATGTTTTGACAGTCTAGATAATAATTTGAAATTCAAATGTCCAAATCTCTTATGCCAAATCCAAGGGTCACTTGTATTTTCCAAAAGACATAAGTTATCATTTGAGACTTTCATACTAAGAATATAAATATTCTTTTCTCTAATTCCCTCAAATATTATGGTTGAATTATTATCTTCAATGTGACACTTAACTTTTTCAAATTTAATTTTATATCCTTTATTGCAAAGTTGACTAACACTTAGCAGATTATGTTTCAAATTCTTAACTAGCAATACATTAGTAATAATAGGAGTTTCAGAGTTACCGACTTTGCCGATGCCAATCACATATCCTTTTGAATTGTCTCCAAAGTTAACCAGTCCTCCGTCTTTGTATATTATATCATTCAGCATATCTGGATTCCCAGTCATGTGTCTAGAGCATCCACTATTGAGTATCTATTTATTCTTTTTGATCTGCATAATTTGTCCACTGTGGATTGATTCCTCAACACCCATAAAGCATGTTTCCTACACATCATACAATTTTGGTAGACAACTTGAATTTGAATATAGATTATATGTAGACTCAAGAGACAATGATGATCTGAATATTTCTAAACTAGTATCAACAAGTTTTTCAAACATAGCCATTTAAAAAAAAAAATCATATTATGAAACTTTAAAAACCTGGCTTTGATACCAAATGTGAGAAATGAGGAATACGGATCTTAAGGCTAGGATTAACACTAGAGGGGGGTGAATAGTGTTTAAAAGAATTACTAAATCTTTTTGAGTTTTTGTTAATTTGAACACAAATGTATGCAATATTCAGACACGGATATGATCACAGAATCTAACACAGATGCAGAAATAAAGTAAAAGCAATAAAGGAAAGAACACACCGGATTTTATACTGATTCGGAGTTACCCTATATCCAGTCCCGCATATAAGTACGAATTTTCTTTCAAAATAAATTGTACAATTACACCCACGATTTCAAGGCCACGAGGTACACCACTCCAGGTTCACAATCCTTTGGGTAGAGATACTTGATTTCAGGGGCAACAAGTTCACCCAATTGATTTCCAAGGCTACAATCACCCTTTTCTCACTTGATTGATTTCCAAGGCTATAATCAAACCTTTTCTCACTTGACTACAAAGAAGTCTATAACTCTGAATAGCACTGAGATCTTGTTGAGATAGTGATAAAGAATCAAACCAGAAAAGAACTAGTTAGATTCAATGTTGATTTCGGCAGAATAATGGTAAGGATGTGTATAAAGAAATGTGGAAGAAGAAGAAGAGGAGTGAAATCAGAGAAAATATGAATGAAAATTTGTTTAAAATTGCCCATATTTATAGTAGAACAACAGCCATGTCCATTCATGAAAGGATATGACGAATAGACACTTCCTTTAAAATTCAAATTTTCTAAATAACTGCTACCATGTCGACATAGGGTACTGGAGGATGTCGACATGCCTAAGGTATTTTTGGTAAAAAAAAATTCTTTAAAAATAACTTCTATCTTGTATTAAAACTATTTTAAACTTTATAAATATACTTGACTATAGTTAAAATACATAAGTAAACTTTGGGGACAGGGAGACTATGTCGCCCTGACCTTTGGTTAAGCCGGTTTTAAAGTGGCCGTGCACTATGTCTCGTTATTGTGGCCGCTGGGAATCGATCCGGTGCCACTACAACACAATGTAGCAACATCCACTATGTCGAAACCACTGGACCACTAGAACTTGACGTTGGCGTACTGCCCCGTAACGCTGGCGTTTATGAACCAGTAGAGTTTGATATTGTCGAGGAAAATGGAGTGATGATCCCTCCTCCTAATGTTATGCAGGCTGGTATGGACTTCTGGTCAGAATATTTAGTTGGTTTCTTTTTAGATCCTATTCATCACCTTCATGATGCTACTGTTGTTTGTCGGAAGGCCTGGAGACTTCGTGGTAATCTCCGTGTTAAGCTGGTTGACTCTATGTACTTCCTACTGTTCTCCTCCACTGCGGAACGCCAACGTTTCCTTGAGGCTGAGCCATCTTCTTTTGATGGGAAACCTTTTATCATTACTCCTTGGTCCCCTACGGTTGCTAGTGCGCGTGAACAGGTTCTATCTATCCCCGTTTGGGCTTATTTTTCTCAGATTCCTTCTGCTCTTCAGCCTCTTCTTGGATTGAATTGGCTTTCTTTCAATATTGGTAAATTGAAATGCTTTGATGCTAATACGGTTGCTCGTGATAAGATGGTGTATGCTAAGGCTCTGATAGAGATTACCCCCCATAGGCCTCTCCCATCCTCTATTCCAGTTCAGCTTGCCATTGGCCATGTTGTCAATGTCCGTGTTCGCTATGCTTGGGTCCCGGAAATTTGTTCCTCCTGTCACTCTTTGGCCACTTAGATTCCGCCTGCACTCATTCTGTTGACTCCGCTGCTGCGTCTAAGATTCCTTTGCCTCGGCCACCGATCAGGAAGTGGGTTCCCAAGCCTGTCATTCCTCCCCTTGTCGTTCCTCCTTCTGACCCTGGTCCGCCGCCTTCTATCTCTCCGGCCGCATCCCCTACTGACTGCTTAGAGCCTGCTGATGTATTTGTGGATCTTGTTGTTATCCCAGTTCATACTCCGCCTCAGACTGTTGTTTGGGCTGAGACTGAGAGATGTTGGGTTGAACGTTGTTCTGATATGCGTTACAACCCAGTGGATGATACCTATTTTAGATATGTTTCTTCTGATCTAGTGGACCTACGTTGCCTATATTATAGGCTGTCTGGTGATTCCTTGGTTCTTGATATGGATGGCTCGTACGCTAAGTTAAACTCTATTATGCTTGCTGACACTACCTGGGAACAATCCTTTATATACTGTTCTGATGCTGAGATCTACGACCCGTCTCTTGCTCTCCTGTTTCGCCCCTTTATTGGTCAACTTGGGAATGACGCTCTGTTATCTCCCCAAGTGGATTTTGTAGATGGTGTTACTACCTCTTCGGAGGAGTCTTAGTCCTGTTTGTAGATTATTGTAGCTGTGACATGATGGTCACACTCCTGTGCTGTATTTTTTTTAGCAGTTAAGGCGTCTCAACCTTACTCCTGTACTTCATATTTTTATTACGTTCGTAATAAAAAGTGGACGGCCCACTATAAAACCGGCTGGCCTTGCCAAAAAAAAATACATAAGTAAATATAGAGAATAATATTTTCGTATATATATAAAATTTTACTATAATTTTATATTTAAATCTAAGTAAATTTTAAAAGTTAATTATTATTAAAGATAGTTTAAAACCAAGAATAATTTGATTTTGAAAATAAAGATTATTTTGACGCTAAAAATATTTAAAACCGGGATAGATGTTTTTTATTTTTTTTAAAAGGAAGGTTTTGAAATCATTTTGAAAACAAGATATAATTTTGTAAAAACATTTGAATAAAAGTTAGTGGATAGAAAACAATGTTCTACTAGATTTTTCGTAGGTTCCATCCTACTTAGGGTTCCATCCCTTTAACAGGCTCGAAGTGGATTCCATTCCACGTATAAATTGGATTTTAAGATGCCAGTGCTTTTATAGGAGTTTTAAAAAAATTCCTAATTAAATTACTTATTATTGAAATTTTGAACTCTTGATATTATTGATACTCATGAGTCTTCAATCTTGATATCTTGAATCTCTATACTGTACAGTCTTCATTCTTGGTACCTGCATGGTTAAATCCTACATATACATATATATCTAAACTATAATGTTAGTATTTATATTTTATAATCTTATTCTAAGGTTGTTGTCATCAAAACCATCATCTCAAGTACTAACAACCTACTGGCTTCCCTTTTGAACGAGGAATAGTTAAGTTGGAATGTCGAAAACGTATTAATTTTGTCGTTCACTTACTTGTTTGAAAGGTAATTAACTTTGTTTAACGCTAAAAGCTGACGAAGAGGCTTATCTATTTTGAGAGTTAAGATTGATGTCGAGCAAGGACGAAGCAATAGAGCTCTACTTTAATGGTTTTCCTCTTGAACGAGGAATAGTTAAGTGCGGAATTCGGAAATGGGTTAATAATGTTGGTTCTTACTTGTTTATGGAAATCATTAGTAGTATACTTAACACTAAAAGCCAACAAGTAGACCTATCTATTTGTGAGATTTAAGAAAGAAGTGTACAAGCAAGGCTTTGATGCAGCCAGTGGTCTAACTTACCTTGCTTCACTCTTGGACAAGAAATAGTTAAGTTGAAATGTTGGAAATGAGCTAAATATATGAATATTGGTTTGTATAAGAAATTGTTTTAACTAGATAACCAATTAGTCGACTATCAAACTTAACCAAATACTATCTTAGATCTTTAAAAGAATGTTTTTGAAGATAATGCAAGTATGGAATGGTTTTGGGTTTGTTGAGACAATGTGTTAATAACATTCGTCTTTAACCCTTTTTTATTATACTTATGAATGTAAATAGATCTTTAAAGGAATGTTATAAAGATAAGCATAAGTGAAATAGTCTTGGGTTGGTAGTGACAATGTTTGAAAATCATTAATCTTAAACCTTTTTGAATGGATTTGTGAAAGTACTTATCCTTAAAATGGATATTTTAAAGGAAATTATAAGTAAGGACTCTTTTGGAAAAAGATAGAAAAAAATAAAGGTTTTAAGTGAGAAATCTTGATGATAAATTGTGAATATACTTATACCATTTGGGATAAGTATATGAATACTTTTTAAAGTATTAGATGAGTACAAATGAATAGTAGAGATTGATAAAAAGACTTTTATTGGATAAAAGAAGTTTTGCTAATAAAAGAGGTTTTAATTAATAAAGGATTAATTAAATAAAAAGAGGATTATAAGTTGCTTATGTGACTTAATCATGGTTGGTATGACTTTATCGTGCTTCGTATGTTTACTCAATTATGGAAAACATTTAGTCGTATACTTAGCA
Organism: Allium cepa; assembly: GCA_030765085.1. Taxonomy (NCBI): domain Eukaryota; kingdom Viridiplantae; phylum Streptophyta; class Magnoliopsida; order Asparagales; family Amaryllidaceae; genus Allium; species Allium cepa. The sequence continues at coordinate 133,802,441 of CM060934.1, forward strand.
CTAAAAGCCGAGAAAGTAGGCTTGTCTATCTATGGGAGTTAAGACTGATGTTCGAGTAGGAATATAAGCAATAGAGCTCTAACCTACCGGCTTTACTCTTAGCCAAGGGATAGTGTGAGATGAAAATAACAAAAATGTCAAAAGTACATGAGACTTTATTTCCATATACGATCGTTATCATTATCGTTGAATGACAAAATTCATCGATTCAACCTTGGAGAGACTGGGATCGGTAAATGTTTTACTTATCAAAAACCACTTCAAGGCTGAGATACATGTTCTATCTCTTGGAATTGGATATGTGCGAAATGCTAGAATCCATGTGTGGTTTCGAGATTTGCTCGAGATGTAGGAATCCAATTAGTGATTTGTGCACTGTTCGAGTAATGAAGACTCATGTGAAAGATGTCAAACGTAACCTTGATATTGGAAATGACTAAAAACATAGTAGGACTTATAGCAAGGGGTTTAGCTAACCCACTATAGGATATATCAACTCTATATCTAGAGATACTTATCGATTATTGGTGGATGGGAGTTGATGATATGTAGGGTTGTGTGTTCGGGCATGGACCAACTATGTTTACCTAAAGGTATATTTTATCTAGAGATGTAGGTCACTCGGAGGTATTTTTGACCCTTGCACTGGAGATTGGATTTGGCTCCACTAGAGAGATCTCCATGGAAAAAATATTATGCGAACGTTACTTAGCGATTTTGATTGCACCCTCTAATATGCTGTTGAATGTAACCATTCTAGCTATGATATATTCTACACCCTTGACATTATCTACTATCCTTATGTGCTTATTAGATGGTAGTAGTTTTGAGGGATGATCGTTATAGCATTCCATGCAGTCTCAAAAATACTTTTATATGCTAGCTACATATTTCTTGAGTTTTTCATACCAGACTTATGTCTAACACATGGATTTTGTTTTCCTTAAATTCTTTATGTGCTCTTTCGAGTAGTCTGAGAAAAGGTTTTCGTTGTTGTTCTTTGGAGCTCATGAAGACGACGTGGATGTTTCACTTACTATAGTGTTCTTATTTCCACTACATAACTATATTGTATATATATCAGCATTTGTAACAACCCACCCCGGAACAGGCCTAAATTTCGATCCTAAAAAGGCCTACGAAACTTAGATCCATTTTAAAGTAAGTAGTTGGTAGAATTAAGAAAATAACAGTATAGATCCATAACTAAACTTTTAGAACTCACAACGGATGAAACAAAGTATAATAGAAAAGTGTTCCCATTTATTTAAAAATCATAAATATGTCAAAAAAAGTACCAACAAACTGTGTCATAAATTTGTTACAATAATAGTCTAGATACATAGGTACATATAAAAGCAAGTGAAAATGATAAATACCGCCACAAGCAAAAACAACCTCCATCTCTAAGCATCACCTTTGCCATCAACGTCCTCTAACCTATGTTGCAATGAGTAGGAAGTCAGAATAATAAGTGTCTGGTGAATGAAAACCTTGAGTCCTACCTTTCAAAACCTGGGTAGTATATTTCAAAATAAGAATATGTCTACGAACATAAAACCAATAAAATCATTTGATACTTAACTTTAAGGAAAGAAGTACGTATCGACGCCATCGCGATGCCCAGATTAGCAAAGTACATTATAAGTAATGTTGTATGCTAATCCAGAGAATTCGACTTATTAAGGGCGATCGAATGTAAATCTTAAATAATGTCATATTAATTATTTAACAACTCAAAAGGATTACTTAACAAAATAATTGCTTAACAAAATAATTTCTTTCCAAACTCTTTTGGTCATAAGTTAAAAAGGTTAAGGGCTTATCCACAACAAACACTTTCAAACTCATAAAATAACAACTTAAAAAGATTACTTAACAAAATAATTGCTTTCCAAACTCTTTTGGCCAATGATTGAACAAAATATATATTCTTCATTCGAGATTAGATTTATTTACCAAGTTTAAAATGTTCATTCATATTTTAAGTTTCCAATTTTCTATAAATTTAGAATTCACCAAAATTAAATGAAATTCCAATAATGTTTTCAAAGTGCTTCTCAACACTTTGAAAATACTAACACCTCTAAGTTTCACAGTGATTCAGAATAAATCATTCTAAATCAACTTATCTTTTATAAAAGACTACAAATTCCAAACTAATGGTTTAAATTTTCGAAATTAAATCATTATTTAGCTTATTATATTTACTTAAAAATCAAGGTTGTTTCCGACTTTCCCCCTTAAAGAAATTACGTCCCCGCAGTTTCCTTAACGAAAGAAATCCTTATATAAGTTTTCTCTTGAAATAATTATTTTCTTAACTAGTTTCTGATTTCATTTCCAAAACATTCAATTAATACCACTCCAAATTATAAAACTAAACTCAAATTTTTTAGTTGTCAAAATTTCTCAAAATTCCCAAAAATATTCTGATGCCTCAAACTTGCGAAAAATTTCGCCAGCGTCTCATTTGCATGGCTAGCATTTTCAAAAATTTATAATATGAATATAATTACGTAATATACATCTCATCTCAAGGATGAGGCATCTCATAGGGAAAAATATAAGCTGCGATATGTAATCTGAGATAGTACCTTATATTTGAAATATTAGTGAGTCCACTAATATTCCTTAAGCAAACAATTTATAATATTTTAAAAGATATCGATTTAACTTTAGATACTCGCACCAATCTCAAAAATACATATTAGTATTCAATATCAAATTCATATCATATATAAGATATTAATAATTCATGATTACATTTTAGTTAGATTAACATCATAATATTAATAATGGAAGAAATCCATACTTAAATTTCCAAGTTTTAACCATTAATTATGTCAAAATGTCACGTTCGATGTTTATGAACCCCTACCGATGATATGGCGTCCCACTTATTGATCAGAATCCTTAAACAACATCCGGATAAGTCAACAAAATAGATAATCTCAAGTTTAGATGCATTTATTTCATTATCACTAATATCCATGTACCCAATTTTAAATAAATGCAAGAAACAATCAATTCCTAGTAACCAATCAACCAAAACATACGTAATCACATATAGCAGAACAATTTAATGTCTAAAATTCTGCTGCGCAACTTTGATTAATTCTAGACCATTTAACTCTTAAACTTATCTGATCAATTTTCTCTAATTCTCTTATTTAAAAGAAAAAATGTTTACTTTAAAATTGACTCATTCCAGTTCAATTCCAAATTTTTCTAAACTCTAAAAGATTTTACTTATTAATTTCCAAAAGTTTTAATGTCACAAATCCCAATTTATCAATTTCTAATTTTCAAATCAATTTACGCCCCAAATGATTATTTCAATAATCATTTTACATTCTTATCCTTAACTAGATAATTAATATAACTATCTACAACACACCCCAAGGGATAGGACTCTAAGTCATCTAGGTCTTGGATCTGTAATATTATATGTTTCAAAGTTTGACACAGCTTTGATACCAAATTATAACGACCCCCTCCCCCGCGATGCCCAGATTAGCAAAGAACATTATAAGTAATGTCGTCTGCTAATCTGGAGAATACAGCTTGTTAAGGGCGATCGAATGTGAATATATCTTTATACCAACATTGACATGTCATTTATACCTTTTCACTTAATATCTGACCTGAATTTGACGTGTACAGTATTAACACAAAGTAATAGACACCCTGATTTCTCAGAATCGGAGCAATATATCATATAAATAAGAGTCAAAGATCACATCATAATAAATCTCAACTTACACATAAACAAATTCTGTGTTTACGGAATGAAAGACTAAACTCGATTGTTAAACAAGTTTAACAATTCTCTAATCTCAATTGTACATCTTATAAACATATTCACAAATTTCCTAAATGAGATAAACTAAAAAATCAAAAGTGTTTATCTCCTTCCTATCCCAAACATCCAAAGGTCAACTTGTCCTGTAACCTGAAAAGTCTTGACCTGACCAGAGCAAAATAACACCCAGGTCAGACTATCTCTAAATATCCAATAGAATGAGAACAAGATATAACACAAGAACAAACAGCATATAAGTAAATACAGATGTCCATGAAATCACTAGTTACGTGAATTAATTTAACTTAGAGTTTGTCACAAGGCACATGGTTATGCATTTAAGTCATAATACCTATTAGTCACTAAACACAGAATAAAAGAATTAACTTAACATCCATCAGAAGATAAAAGAACATATATTTATTTCACTATCACAAGACACAAGAATATATATCTATTTCACTAACATAAGACACAAGAATATATATTTATTTCATGAACACAAAATAGTCATAGAATCCAAATATCCAGAATCCAAGAGATCTTAATCCAAACCAATTGTAATGATCGTTTAAAACAATCGCAATGATTGTACTCAAAACTCGTGGCAAACAAACAAATAAATTGATATCACTCGAACCGATTTGATACTAAGGATCGTACTCAGATCAGGAACACGGAATCATAGAATAATCTCAAGGATAATTCATAACGATCAAGGTGATCGTATAAACCATGAGTCGATAAGTCTACATTTATTTAATAGTATCATATTACTTTTCGAAAAGAAATCCAGGAATAAACTTCTTAAGGATCTAGTAGCCACTTGTCACACACTAAAAGAGAGTAAACTCTAAAGTGCCAAATACTATCACCTTCAATAATCACTAAAATTTAACCAATACGTCCCACATCGTATGGTGAAATCCAAGTATTTACTAAAAGCTAGTAAATATCACTAATTACGGATACCACTGGAAAACATGAATTACATTCTTTTAAGGATCTATCATCCTACAAAACGTCGAACACCAAAAGAGAACATAACCGTAAACGTGTTAAATACTTCCCGAAGGCAATCACAAGAATTTAACTTAGACAGTCCATACTACCCAGTTAATTTCAAGTATTGCTAATAGTTAGCAAATTCCACTCAAACATTCTATTCAATGAGTTATACCATATTCGACCAAGCGTTATTTGAAAGCATTTAAAACCAATCGATAACATTAAGTCGATTATTAGTACTTCCCAAATCATAGAATTAAGGCTCTCAAAACAATTTATTTTTAAAATCCAAGGCTACACAAGAAAGTCCAAAAATCGTATAAATTCCTAAAATCCACTTTTTTAAATTTATTGAATAATAAGAAGTCATATTAGAAAATCATGAAACTAGTTTGTTAAAAATCATTTATAAAGGAGAATTTGAGTTGGTTGGAAATAAATATGAAATCTATAGTTTATAATGCTCATTCTCTTATAATTTTACTTGTTTAAATATATGTATGTACGTACACACACACAATTATTAAGTAAAAGAACACCAAAAACTCAAATCAATTTGAATCCATTAAATTAGTATATTTAATTCAAAAAATAAGTCATTGGAAAATATCCAAAAAATAAGCAATCAAACACTGGAACGAATAGCAAAAGAAAATTGAAACAGCAATACCTAAGTGAATTTCTTTTCGGACATTAAAACAAAATTGAACAATTGCAGTGCATGTGCAATTTGGAAATAATATGGAGTGTGTGACCTTGTTTTAAACGCAACATATAGGAAAATATTGAAACATATAGGATGAAATCCTTTTGTACAAGGCCAAATATATATTACTGTTACTATTCAGAGGGAAGAATTATATGCATATAGGATGAAATTATTGTCTACAATTTCATAAAATGAAATATAAAATGAAATCACAACATGAACTAAATAAAGCAAGGCAATAAAATAGATGGGACGTGTACTTAGAGATATGTGTTCTTGTAGCTTTTTAAGAAATAAGTCAATAGGTAAAGGACGAAATGGAAATTGATGAGCACTAAGGTGCGTTTTCTATGTAGTTTAATAATTATGCGATTCATGTATCCTACTTTTGAGATACAGCAAGGATGAAACAAAGTGAGCAAATTGCAAGAAAATAATATAATAACAAAGTACAAACATGGTGCGGTTTCGTATTTTCTAGGCAACGGGCATAGCAAGAACATACAGAGTCTAAGCAATAACATGGCGAGATAACAAAAAGTACCCTATAAATTGAAGTATGCCAAGGCGGTGCAAATTTGTTACGACCCGGTATTTTCAACCATTCGCATCCATTATAAGTGTATAGGTAGACACTCATGCCGGAATTGAATTGCTCAAAATACCGCGTTGTAAATAAAAATTTGGTAAATCTCAGAATATACAGTAAATAAAAATCACGGATCACAGACACAGAGTAATAATAATGCAGCGGAAGTAAAAGAGATAGTAGTTCATGAAGCTACTATATAAATATATCAGAGTTACATAAGATACAACAGAAGAAATAAAGTACAATAGAAGTTTCAATATGATAACCAAGTACAAGATGAATAGAACAACCGAACTGAAATAGATAAGACTACATAAGCAGATAATCTCCAGCGATTCAAATCTCCAGAAGTGGAATCCAAATCTGTGAATAACTCAGGCTGACCCGAGCGTAAATAAAAATACAAACACTCGAGTCAGGACATACATACTTATACAATGTAAACCAACTCAAGTGAACTGTAGTAAAAGTACAGGTAACTTAGAAGATGCTTGGGACCGCCCATCCTCTAAGGATCCGTTAAACTATTTACTATGTAGTAATATACGCTATATACAGTAGTGTCTAATCAGTAAAGTATAATCATATAGAAAATAGCGTTAAGGGGATGGTGAACCTTAACGCGGTCGGAGCTTTAAAACCAAAATCGTAGTGGGCTCGCTATAAGGAGATGACACGGCACGCGAGGCAATGCCAGGGTGGATACACCGTTTGCACTCCCGGACCGGTGGTGACGGCAAGCCAGCAGCTTTCGCCCACCTCGAACAATACCCCCGAATCAAAGTGGCGCCACATATCGAATCACAAAAGTAATAGAATGGTTTCCGATGGAGCATGCTCGATGAAAGGGTGCGACCCTTTGTGTAGCCCGGTATAGCTCCTGTTTTAGTCATTTATGCCAACTCACGGGAGTTGGGTCCATGTAATATACCTCGAGAATGTCGCCACCATCCTGCTTCATTCTGGAATCTCCACCGCATACACAGTTGTTAAAGTGGTTTTCGGTATTGGCCGGCTATAAGACAATATCCGATCCCGGTCTCTTTAACAACCAATCGTTATTATAACCCGTAGTTATAACTTTAAAAAAAAAATTATACTTCAAAATAAAATATCATTTCAACCCAAATCTTTATCAAAATAAAGATTAAATTATTTCCAAACCATTTCAATATATCATCATACCATATCTTTCGATTCAAATATTTATCAAAATAAATATCAAGTCATTTCCAACCATTTCAATATATTAAATTATCATATCCTTTCAAAACTTCCTTTCAAATCATTTTAATATATCAAAATATCATAACCTTTCAAAACTTCGTTCAAAATATCTTATCTTTCAGCACTTCCTTTCAAACCTTTCAAAACTTCGTTCAAAATATCTTATCTTTCAGCACTTCCTTTCAAATTATTTTAATATCAAAATGTCATATCTTTCAAAACTCCATTTTAAAATCATTTTAATATATCAAAATATCATATCTTTTCAAAACCACATTTCAATCATTTAATATATCAAAATATCATCTCTTTTCAAAACCACATTCATTTCAAATCACTATTCATTTTATTCAATTTAAAATACCATTTCAATTCACATTTCAAAACAGTTTGTATTCAAAAAAAATCATTTTTAATCATTACAATGAAGTTATTATGTTCAATAATTAAATTATTAAATTTCCAAAATTTTCAACTTCCAAAGTTCATTTATTCACTTAAGTTTATCAAAACAGTGAAAATTCACTTTTCGTGGCATTTAGAAAACGCTACGGAAAGTTACATTTAAAACAGTTCAATTTAACAAAAGACAGCATTTTAAAATGTTGTAATAGGGTTTACTTAAATTCCAAATAAACTTAGTTAAATTCAAAAATTATAGCACTTACAAAATTGCTATAATATTTTTTAATTCAATTTAGCTTTTTAGTTCATTATCATCAACTACAGCATTTACAAATACTGTAATATCATTTACATTGTAATTAATAACATTTCAAAAATGCAGTCAATTAACTTCAAATATTCAATATAATTTCTCAACCAATTATATTTTTTTATTTAAAACATTTTTAACTCATAAAATCATACATTTTCACATTTATAAACATCATTTAATTTTCCTCAAGTTCGTGATTTTATAAATTTAAATTTCCATCCAAAAATCAAGATTTAATAATAATTCACTTATTAAATTGCAATGTTCAATTTTAAATTCATTGCATTAAATTTCAACTTAACACTTAAGTTCAAATTCTAAAATATAACTTAGTTTTATTTTTATTTACTTAACTAAAAGTTCACTTTTAAGTCAATTTCATAAATTTCCAATTTAGTTATATTTCAAAATTTCAACTTAAAATATTCATTCATTTCACATTTCAACTTTGTTAAAAATCATTAATATGATATAAAATCACTTTGAATTCATTTAAATTCAAATTATCATAAATTTATCATAATTTCATATTCAATTTAATCTCCAATTATAATTAAATCAAATTTTCCAAAATAACTTACATTCAAAATTTTCTAACTTTTCATTAATTCATTTTACTTACAATTATTCAGAAAATCAATAATATTTTACAAAAATCCTTTTTAATTAGATTTAAATCAAAATGTTTTAACATTTACATTTCTAAAATAATTTTTAAATTTTTAGAAAACATATATTAACTACGGGTCTGTATATAATTTTCTACACTAGGAAAAGTGATACGGGTAATATATCATTTCAACCTGTAATTTACAAAGAAACTCCGGGTTTTATCATTTCAAACCGCAGTCCCAAGTAAATGAAATAAATTGAAAATCATTCAGGCCTATCATTTCAGCCCATAACAATTTTTCCTTATTCTAAAGTCCGTTCGGGTATGTATCATTTCAACCCATAGTGATTTCTAATTTACAGGGAACTTGCAGTGTGATAAACTAATAAAATATACAGAATAGCATGAAATAACAGTAACATATGATATAACAGGTGTAATAATAGGTGTGAACATCATATGATAATAATATAAGCAGTTATAACATGTTAATATAGTTCTACAGATTCACAGGGTGTCAATTTACTACTTATATAAGTACATAATGTCTGCTGAGAACTACACACCTCTATAAGTTGGCGATAACAGATTCAGACACACAAACAAAGACCCAAAAAGCATGAAGGCACGACAATGATTTGAGTGGAGAGAAATAGCCAAGATATCATCTTGTAAACAACCCCAAACAAGACAATATAACTTATGAATATTCAACCAAAATATATTGAAATAAATTGAAATTGAAAGGCAACAAAGACAAGATAACTTGACCTTGCTACAACCATTCAAAAGCTCGACTAAGGGGTTCGTTTTCTCAGCCATGATGATGATATGAGTGTGGGAGAGACAAGGCTAATAGCCTTGCAAACATTCAAACAAAACAAACAAATAACATAAGTTTTCAAACCCAAATTCAATAAAACAATGTTAGAATTAAATGCATAAAACAAAGCCAAAGTTTTTGCACTTGCTTTCTACCGCCTATGCTTCAGCTATAGATCTGAAATACATGTCTAAGGAGTGGGTTAGGATCAGGTCTTGGGCTCATATGGGTCAGCCATAGCTTGGAAGTAATGGTGCAAAGGTGGATGGACATAGGTGCAACAAAACAACAACTACAAGGCAAATTCATCACTTCTATGTTATAAATGGGTTCGGCCATAGGCTCTAGGGGCATGGCCAGTGGGTCCAGGTGGTGGTGGGTGATGTGGCAGAGGGTGGAGGTCAGGTCAGAGGTGGTGGTGGAAGTGGCGGCAAAAGGTGGATGAAGGTGATGGTACCAAAACTAGGTCAGCTTGAGTGCATAGGTGATGGATTTGTGGATTTTGGGTGGTGTTGTTTGCCTTGGGGTTGCTTGGCCTGCCATGGTGGTGATCTAGGGTGGATGATGATCAGAGAATAAAGTGGTGGAGGTTGGCCTAGATCTGGTTGAGGAGGAGTGGAGCCATGAAGTTGAGAACAAGTTGCAAAATCACATAGAAAAACTAGAAAACCAGAGAAGAGAAGAAGATTTTACCAAATTTTTGCAAGATGGAGGCCATGATTTTTTTTTAGGGTTGAGAAGCTTTGAAAATACGTGAAAAAGATGAGAGAATGCAGCTGAAAAGAATAGAGAAAGGTACGGCCAAAATAAATGGTGTATTGATTGAAAAAGAAACGGTAAAAGAAACAGTGAAACGACTTTACGTTTCTTAGCTTTTAAAACCTTCCATACTTCCTTTTCTTTTAAATCAAGTAAAACAAAATAAACTTCAGCAAGTACATCTAAAACCGAAACAAAGCGAAAAAAATAAAAATATATAATTAAATTTAAAGAAAATATAAAAAGAATTAAGGAAATTGCTTAAAAATTGAAAACAGGGTTCAAAAATTACAATTAAAACATCAATGGCTTTGGAAAAATATCTACTTCATTTTAAAAATATTCTAAAACAAAATTTTGAAATAAAATAATTTATTTACCATTTCTAAAATAAAATAAATAATTAAATTGGAGAAAAATAGAAAAGAACTAAAGAAAATGTTTAAAAATTGAAAATAGGGCATGGAAATTACAAGAAAAATACTACTAGCTCTAGAAAAATTCCTACCTCACTTCAAAAATATTAAAAGACAAAAATATACATAAATAACATATTAATACATATTACAATAAAATATGTCAAAGAAAATAAAATTTATACTATTTAAAATAACAAAATTGCAAAATAAACAAATTACACTCAATATTGAAATATACATAACTTTCACAATTTACATCCGTTTCCAACGAAACAAAAAGCGGTGTTCTTAAAATTTAATGTACTTTCATAATAAAGGATAAAATTTAAATTTTCAAACTTTTAAAAATTTAAATTAAAAGTCAAAGTTTGACTATTTTGACCAAAAATTCACTTTTTGGAAAATATTCTTTTTAGCCATGCTTTGGAATGATAATTCATATCAAAACTAAAGTTTATCATTCCAAATAAATAAAATAAGTTTTTAAAATCAAAAATTCAATTAAAATAATTAAAATATACAAAAAAATCACAAAATACAGGGTTGTTACAAAATTCAAAGTTAAAATGTTGAAGTACGACCAATCTCTAAGCTACAGGCAATGCAAGCTATAGGGTTTCTTAAATCAGTTTATAGTAAAACATACAGACAATCATTTCATCAAAAAAAAAATCAATCAAATAAAATCACAACACCCAATAATTCCAACATACAACCAATTGGAGATAGGTTTTATGAGTTTAATTCACCTTGTTTCCTTAATTCAACAGCAAATAGAACATTGCAGCTCCAATTTCTCAAAGGTAAAATCCTATAAAACATCTCAATCCAAAACAAATAACACTAGAATTATTCATTGAAAAACTAGAATCACCCAATTAAAAGATAGAATAAGGTTTTGAAACCATTATCTTGATTTTCTCTTATTTTCTAGCAATTAGTTTCTAATTTCATTTGCTAGTTTGATTGAATTGGAAGAAGTAAACCAACCCTAGTTTCCTCTTTTAGAAAATGAACGTACTGTACTCTGAAAGAAAGAAAAAAGAGAAAATGAGGGAGTAGTTTTTTTGCCTTATGCTTAAGTGTTGTTTGGATTTTCAATTAGGCCAGTTTAATTAGTAGAAAATACTCTTTATTTTATAATACATGAATTTTCCAACGCTATTAATCAAACCTTGGTTCAATTCCTTAGCACTTACAAAATCCAAGAATATGTCATTTTAACTTATTAAACACTTTCAAAGCTCATAATCTTAAATAACAACTTAAAAAGATTACTTAACAAACTAATTGCTTTCCGAACTCTTTTGATCAATGATTGAATATAATATATATTTTTCATTTGAGAATAGATTTATTTACCAATTCCAAAATATTCAACCATATTTTAAGTTTCTAATTTTGTATAAATTTAGAATTCATCAAAATTAAATGAAATCCCAATAATGTTTTCAAAGTGCTTTTTAACACTTTGAAAATACTAACACCTCTAAATTTCACAGTGATTCGGAATAAATCATTCTAAATCAACTTATCTTTTATAAATGACTACAAATTCCGAACTAATGGTTTAATATTTCCAAATTAAATCAATATTTAGCTTATTATATTTACTCAAAAATCAGGGTTGTTACAAAGTAGGTCTCTGAAATCCCATAACCCAAATCCCACGTTATAATCAATTAGTAATGCAAGAGATAGTACCTAAGCCACTTAATACCATTTATTAGAGAAGAGGTAGACACCGTTCATTTAATACATTAATAAAGATAGACCCCATCATTTAATACATATTCCCAATACGTGCTTCTCAATGGTACTATCTTGTTGGCATCATATATAATCATAAATTGCTTAATACTTCTTTATTTGGAAAGGCAGTCCATTAATCAGCCACTTAATACCTTATCTAGAAGCGAACCCCTGTAGAGATACCACCTAACATGTCTCTTAGGCCATTTAATACTTCATTTGAGGGAAAGAGACGGACCCTCAAACAACCACTTAATACGTCAAGACCCCGAAGCAGGCCGCGCGTACTATGGCCTATACTGATAATGACGTCTCATATTGGTCTGACTATTTGTAGGAACTGGTAGCCAGATTAGCTGGGCAGGTTTTCCCTACAAAATTTGGAACTAATCTCGCGTCATTATAAATATTTATCATAAGGATATCTCACATCAATAGAAAGTGTACACAACTACTGGTAGCCTCAAAGTGAAGGGCAGACCTCCATCATGTAACTTTATTAACCTCACATCCTTATGACTTAGCGATAAAGTAAATACACTCCATATATAATAATGCTCATCTCACCATTTCATAAATAAGGCCTTACAAGGAATTTTCTTTATTACACCTTAGAATGGTAATTAGACTATATAAGAGCTTCCTCTTATTTTAGCCTAACAATCATTTACATTCCTAATAAGGAAATAAATGAAAATAAATACTTAATTAACTACGCCACATGCATAATAGCTATATGTTAATTACGCTAATAGAGATAAATAAATATTCATGCCTAATAAATTCTAAACGCACCGATTCTACCCCCTAAACTAGCATTAAATATCAAATTCCTAACCAAACACTATTGCAATTCCTTTTTCCTCAAATTCTCGAGATTTCAACATACCAAAATAAAGGATTCTAATATCCAAAATAGGGAATAAGTATTCATAACCAAAACTGCAATAACAAATTTGTAAATAAAATTGAAACTCAACTTATTACACCAATTCAATATAATATCCTAAACAATAAGGATTGCAATCTAAATTCCATATTCTATTCAACTCCTCTTTTATAAAAAAATAGATAAGAAGGAAATTTCTATGGAATAAGTGGTGTAAACTACAAATAAAATCCATATTGTAAACCCCTTATTTCATTGAAGAGTCACAAATTGAACCAAAGAAGAAGGATAAGTGGTATAGACTATGAAATAATCAAAAATTGCATGAACAAGACAAATTCCATCAAATTAATGCAAATAATTGAGAATTTTAACATAGAATTGACACTTCGAAATAAAAAAGAATTTTGGGGCTTTATCTATTGTATTGTTGCAATCCCTAAGGCATATTCAAATCCATCGATGCACCAAACGATTACTAGAAAACAAATACTACGATTTGCACTCACAGAATAGCCTTAGTTTCTCTTACCTTGGATTCACACACCTTTCAATCTCCTCCAGAATAACTATTTTGATATATACAAGATAAGGAAGATGTATAAATTATTATTTGATTCAAAAAATTGGATAATGAACAAAAGAAGAATAGATTGGAGGAAGAAGAAGAAATAATTAAAAAAGGGATTGAATTCTTAATTGAATTCTTTATGGAGTTTCTAAATCTAATTTAGGAAGATAACAATGGTAGAGTTTTGTTGTATTCTCCAAAATAACATGAATAAAAAGTGGAGAGAGTTGGGTTCTTTTTATAGGGGTTGAAATGCACCAGAAGCATATGATCAAACTGGAAGAGAAACATACAAATCTATAGCTTTAAACAGCACAAAACCCTAGCCGCCACCATCAGAAGACGGTCGACTGCCTAAGCTCGATCGGTCGATGGTTGACCCATGTAGGTCGACCGCTCCACCTTACTTTTGACAATAATGATTGTTTCTAGTGCGTTTTGATTGTAATTAATTTCTTACCCTATTTTTTCTTAATGATAAACGTTAATTAAAACATTTACTCAGTCCCCAAGCTAATTTTGAAACTTAAACCCTAAATTTAAACTCTCGTTTGAATTTGAATTCAACTAAATTATTTTAATATGAAGACTTCAAACGCTCGTATTTTCTTTGTTTAAGCTCCGTTTTCAACATATTATAAATGGAAATAGATCAGAATTCCGCTATGAATGCAATGGAATAACTTCCATAGTCAAATTCTAACTTTTTTGAATTTCCCTATTCTACCTTATTATATTTAATTAATTTTTTTTCATTTATTTATGGTTCATTTTATGGGGTGTTATATTCTCCACCTTTAAAAAGGATTTCATCACGAAATATTTCAAGGGACGAATGGCGCAACGCGCAATAACATCCATGTAATACAACTAAGTTATCCATGTTATAACAACCATCTACTCAACCAATAGTGCAATGTGATTATATAATGTAGGCATGTTAAAATGAGCTCAATTCTAGCGTGGAGGTGTAACCGTGTTATGCAACTATGTATGCAAACACCCTAAATATGCATAAAATTTCAACATGAGTGTAAAGTGATTGTGAAAAAGTGTAACAACCATCTCCTACCATGTAATTTAACAACCATGATGCAACCAAAATCATAAAATTTAAAGAGAAAAATACCATGGAAAAGCTTTGGGTGAGTGTTCTTCATCTTCTCCTCAATCTCCCAAGTGCTTTCTACCGAATTTTCCTCCCATTGTACTCAGACCAGCCTAATTATTTTTTTCGAATTCTCCTAGTTCCATGCTCCATAATGCATGCGGTGGCATGGGGCACCGTCAGCTCTGTCTTAAAATCGCATAACTGATCAGGCTCTACACTAATAGCGATGTCATGAAGGCATTTCCTAAGGTGAGAAACGTGGAAAACATTATGGACTACAGCTAACTTGTCAGGAAGCTCCATACAGTATACCAATTTTCCAATCCTTTCCAAAATTCTGAATGGCCCGACAAACCTAGGTGTCAATCTTCCAAGCTTGCCAAATCTACAACCTTCCTAAGAGAGGAGATTTTAACAAAAGTCATATCTCCAACCTCAAACTTAAGCTCTTCCCTTCTTTTACGCTTACAAGATTTCTAACGGTCTTGTGCTACCTTCATCCTTTGCTTGACTAACTCTACTTTTTTTCTTGGTTTCATAGACCAAATCGGGTCCGAGTTATACTTTGTTGGTGGTTTTCCACCAACAACTAAGCGATTTGCATGGCAGCCCATAAAGTGCTACAAAAGGGCAATGATTGCTTAGTAGCTATTGCTATATGCAAACTCAACCAAAGGTAGATGCTGCTCCCAATGTCCATCAAAGACCAAGACACAAGCTCTCCTCAAAACTCCTATTTGCCTTCGCTATTTGTCCATCTGTCTGTGGGTGATATGTAGTGCTAAGATTCAAAGAAGTTTCCAAAGATGTCTGTAAGCTCCTCCAAAACTCACTAGTGAACAAGGGGTCCCTGTCACTGACCATGCTCATAGGAATTCCATGCAAACAAACTACCTCCTTGATATAGATCTATAGGAGAGAGGTGGTGATCCTATTTATTCTAATTGGAACAAAATGAGCACTCTTGGTGAGTCTATCCACAATAACCCATAGCCTCATTATCCTTCTGATTTTACGCAATCCTTCTACAATATCCATTGAAATATGTTCCCATTCTCAAGTTGGAATTTCCAAAGGTAATAATAATCCACTAGGCTTCCCTTGCTCACCTTTTACTCTCTAACATGTCAGGCGCTTAGCAACAAATTCAGCTATGTTGTTCTTCATTCCATTCCAAAAGAAGATCCTCTTCATGTTTTTATACATCTTATCTCCTCCAAGATGGATGGTCATCCTAGAGTGGTGACATTCTATAAGCACTTCTCTCAATAAATCATTATTATTGGAACACAAAGGCGTCAATCTCTTCTCAATCATCCCTTCTCATCAGTCGAATACCTCTTAACATGGAGAAAATGCTCTCTTTTCCTTAATTTCTCCAAAATCTCTACTAACTTCTCATCCTTCACTTATCATGCCCTATATGATCCATCAAGGCTAGTAAAATCTCCATAACTGCTAGAAAATCTTGGGTGAGTTCTATTAATGGTTGGGAGTTAACATTCGAGAGAAACTCCAACTATATATATCCATATGTAGCACCTAGGGTAGCATGCCTCCGATTAAGGGGATCAACGAGTACGTTTCCTTTTCCAGAGGTATACTGAATATTAAAGCCAAATGATGTCATATACTTCATCAATCTTTGCTTTCTAAGTTTCAAATCTTTTTTGGAAAAATACGTATTTGAGTGATTTATGATCAATGAATAACTCAAACCGTTCTCCCAAGAGATAATGCCCCCACATCTTTAAGACAAAGACAATAGCGACCAATTCCCAGTCATGCACTGGATACCTCTTCTCATGATCTTTTAGCCGCCACTAGCATAAGCAACTTATTAACCCATCTTTTGCTAAGGCAGTACATAGGCGAATTAACCAAACAGACTTCACGATCATCAAGGCAGAAAGCTCGAAGAGATGGTTACCAGGATAGGAGATTGATTATATTTGGAATTATGGATGATAGTTGGATGGATTCAGATGGACATCACTAAAAAAATGGCTAATTATGGAACTAATACTTCACCTAGAATAAGGATCAGAATAATGGGATTGGATTAAATAGGATACATACAACACAACTCAATTATGATTGCCCCATTACTCAACAATCACAATCGGACTGAAGTGAAACTTTGGGAATAAAAAGAAGGGACTATAGGAAGTCTACCCTAGGGATCGCATATCAAATGGAGGAGTTTGGAGGAAACGACTCTCTTCCTTATGAGGGATCAGCCATATTAAAGTTCATGGTAATGATCGATCAATAACTCAAAATCTACAATACAATCAACATGAAATTTAGATGGGAAGCACAATACAACATAGGGGACCCATCGTAGGGATCGCACCCCACAAATCCCCTAAAATAGAGAATGGCCCCGATCCTTATTGTGGGCTCGGTAGGCCCCAAACTTTCTAGGCAGGCTTGTCTTGGTTGTAGGGTTCCTAGTCCGAGTTTTGAGCGAGATATTTTCAAATCTTCTCACTAAACAATATACTCCCTCCGGTTCCCAATATAAGATGTTTTAAGAAGTTTGCTTTGTTTCAAAATATAGGATGTTTAAGCTTCTCATTCCCACTTTATCCCTGACCCATAATAAATGGCAGAAACTCAACGGCTGCTTCATGAGATCCTCTAGGCATGAGTATTTGGCTTTCCAACCACTCCTTTATTAATGACGATTAAATCTTTTTTTCCCTCTCTTTTTTCCCTCTTTTTTTTACTACACCAACTCTGTGTATTTATAGACAGTGAACATTTTATCAATTCACTTCAAGACTAGCTACCATGGATATGAAACATATTCCCTCTCCACCAAAGCTTGTTGCTGATGCAAGTCCTGAAGATGCAGAGAAGAAAGACTCAGCGAATATCACTTTAGGATCCGGACATTTGTTGGATTTGAACAAGAAGCCTTTTGATAAAGGAGAAACTACCGGAATTTCCTCTACACAAAAGTCTATTACTAATGTATGTGTTGATGATGTGAAGAAGAAAGAGTCAGAGAACACAAATTCAGATGCCCGTCATTTGCTTGATTTGAACAAGATACCTTTTGATGAAGGGCAGCTCCATCCTGATCCAAATATGCATAATCTAATCCATACCATGTTGAAAGTGATGTATCCAGAATTTTTCTGAAATTGTCTAGCTAATGATGAAGTGATATGCTTAATTTTCATTGTTATGCTTTGTTCTTTTCATGCTTACTGAAAATGTGGACGACCATGGTAGGTTCTGACATTTTTTGTTTCTTTTTGTAAGTCAGTTTCCCTCTCATGTAGTTTGATATTGGATCAATATTATTGTAATGAAATGTTGCTTTTGCTTATAAATTTGCTTGTCCATTTACTAATATTTCTAGCATAATTTACTCACTATTACTTGTAGTTTGCTGTAATTGCATGAGTATTAAAGTTGCATGAGTATTACCTCACAGCTGACTTACTATTACTTGTAGTTTGCTGTAATTACTTGTAGCATAATTTACTCACTATTACTTGTAGTTTGCTGTAATTACTTGTAGCACCTCACAGCATATAAAATTGCATGAGTATTACCACCTCACAACAGCATGCTCTTTAAGTGCATGAATTACTTTAGTTGCATGAGTGATGTTACTTGAGTTTGCTGTAACAAGACACAATTATGAAGCACACTTATTCCATGCAAAGAACAGCAACTGGCTACATCACTCCTCCCCACACGTATAACTAAAATGAAGAGCATAAAATAACAAGACAACACTTGAGAGACAGCAGCATAAAAAATGTATCAATGACATAATTCATACAAGCAAATGTATCAATGACACTTGAGCAAACAACATAGAATGACATAATTCATACACTCTCTCTTATGCTAACACATTCCTAACACTTTGGATTAGATCATAGTCGCAACAAACTTGTGTCGGAAGGCGGCCTTCTCTTTCAAGTGCATATTTGTTCACATGCGGAATTTTGTATTTGTTCGAACCTTCAACTTTCATGATCTCTTGCATGCATAGTTGTAGAGTTATAAAAACATGATTTATTTTTCTCGCTGGATATCCGTTAAAAGATTTCTCAACTGCAAAGATAAGCTCTATTACTGTTCTTGGACACTCTTTGTGTTGCAATGCTTGAATGGAGTTGAAAAATCCAAGGTCTAGAATGTTTAAGTCTGGTGAGTTTGATGGTTGACATGTCAAACGAATGTCAAAACCATGTTGTGAAGCAATGAGCCGAAATTGTTCATCGCTTGGATCGATGTGTGTTCTTGCATTATCTTGTTGAATAAAGATAGTTCTATTCGAATCCTCTCTTGGCCATTTTCTTCATATTGCGGGTATAACTTTTTCAATCAAATAGGCTCGTATGGTCTCTCTCTTGACTGAAGTCATCGGTTTTATCTCCATAGTCCCCGCCTCTCTATTTCTACTTCTTCTCTCTGCTGGTTTCTCTGTCACAAAAGGAAATATTCCTATTTTCGCTGAAAATACTTCATTTCCTTCAGCATCAAATCTTGGACGAGCCATAGCCGCTAAGAACATCACCTTTCCGATAAAATTCTTGCTTTGACATGTGCGCAATGATTCATCTTCCGTAGGAAGTAGGTAATAATTCTCTATTTTTTTGGTCATATAAAACCATTTCTCGTCGATGTGTACCATATTATACATGTCCACAAACTTTGACTCCTGAGGCATGCTTCTTGGATCCATCATAGATATGCAAAAAAGTAAACGTGCTCTTTTGTGTTCTTCCTTTAGATATGGTTTAATTGCATTGGTGTGACGACGGACGAGACCTTGTTTCACGAGTCTGAATAATGTTGTATAGCTCACATTCAAAGCTTCAGCAAGTGCTCTCAAGGTTGTTCGGCGATGTAAAGGAATATCGCGGACTCGATTTAAGTCAATACAGACCCTCTTTCGACCACAATTCTTTGTTCGCTTATGTGATACATCGACTGCCTCTCCATTTGGCGTATTTTTTGATCGCCTCCAAATCCGTTGTACGGTTTGTATATTTACCGAAAATAAATGAGATACTTCTGTTGTTGTTTTTCGTTTCAGTTTTCTGTTGACACTCTTCTCCAACAAAGCATTATAAATAGCCCATCTTTCACCATTTGATACAAACTTTCTCTGTCTCGCTTGAGATATGCCAATATTTTCTGCATATGTTAAAATAACACATAAAAGCAATAAGTACAATTATAAATCTTTCGGAAAAAACAAATTGAGAATATGAAAGTTGAAAGAGCTGATAGTCTAGAAAGAAACAATTAATACATGTTGAAATGATACCTGTATTTGGAGCTGCAGTATGTGCATCTTCTTCAAACAATTGATCAACATCTAGCTCAAGTAATGGAGTCTCAAACTCTTGATTAGGATCCATATTCAAATCGATTACTAATTTTTCGGTACAAGATGATCGAATTATCACTGGAACATGATCCTCCATATCCAAATTGGTTTCTTCTTCAAAAATGTTTGAGCTGTATCTACTAGAGAAAAATCCAGGTTCACCATTTATGTTACCTTCAGCCCTCAAAGGAGCATGATGTTGTTCCAATGGAAACTCTCTCTCATCCATCCTAGGTGGAAAATTAAGATCAATATGTTGATGCATACTACTTGAAGCCATGAATATATTTTACTGTAGGATTTCTGGTGTTTGATTTTGTCTTCTTATAAAGACAACTGAAGCTACATAATTTTAGCTCTGGCTACATTCTAAAGTTTGAAATTTCAAAGACAAAATAATTGATGATTTTTTTCATGACTTTTGAAGGAGCAGTTTGAATTTTGGGTTGCTGCATGAAAAAGTATTTAGCGGTTTGCATGAAAACAGAAGTAATAAATGGTCATGCATGAAAACAATTTAATGTGCTGGAGAGACTTAATTTAAGAATGGACTAAAGTGTCATTGGATTTTTTTCTTAATTCCTGTGCAAACCTCTAGAACTTCTTGTATTGTGAACCGGAGGGAGTATATCTTTCGCAGCACCAATTTGCATGGTTTCAATAAAGAGCTGCCATTAGCTAGGTAATTATTAAAAAAATAATCATTAAATTGCTGTTGCTAAATAAATTCGTAGCCTTTTAATAAAAAGCGCCAAAAAGAAAATGATGCCGCCTTTCTCAAAAGTCGAATCCCTTTCTCTCCCACAAATCCATAATCCCATTAATTATAAATCAAATTCTCTTCATCTAAATCTTCACAAGTCTATCGTTGATCGCGAGCTTCAGCAACCCTCCTCTCGAGCTTTAGAAATTCTCCGGTGTTCCACATCTCTAGAAGTCATCGCTCTTCATCAACTACTATACATCTTCAAAGATCCTTCGGCGTTAGTCTTTGAAGGTACAATCGTTTGATTTGGAGCCTACATATTTGGGTAATCTTATCATTTCTCGATTTTTAGATTTTTTTTTCTAATTTACAAAACGCTTTAATTTATGGTTCAATTCTCATCATACTTTCCGATAACCTGGTGTTGGAATCTACGGTTTATTTCCATGTAAATTTACAAGTAAAGTCAATTTGGGCATATATTTTATATTAGTATCGCTGTCCTATATTCTTCACATGATTTCTGTCCATTTTTGTGATGTCTAGACAACGCTTTAATTTTTGGGTCCATGTGATTTCATTATAGTATTTTAGTGATAAAGTGGATATAAGTTCACAAAGAAGTTTTATGGTAATTTCTTTTACTCGAATGCAAGTTCAAAATGCAAATTTATTCTAGAAATCAATTAGTTAAATGAAGTTTGTTACATATCTATGAAATAAATTATCTGATCAGTTATTTTCCTTCTTTGTTTCATAACCCTAATCTTTATCGCAAGGTTCAATATGCATGCCGCACTATCATCCCGTATCAACAAAAAATTATAAAATAAAAAATTAGGCAAAGTACAATGTAAGATATTTGGTTTTCCTGATTCATTGTTATATGATAATTATGAGCAGGCTATCTTCTTTGGATTCAAACTAGATACCAATGGCTTAGAAATAAAAAAACCAGATACCAGATACCCGGCCACAACAATCCCGAGAGCCTAAGTTAAGGTATGCCCCAGTCCTATATATCATATACGCCATAATCGTGTATCATAATTACTATTCTGGTCGATGTATCATCCAAGAGGTAAAAAAATGAGATAAGTATTGGTTTGGCCATTCAATTTTTGTTTTAGCTTTTTGATTGGAGTGATAAAACTTAAAATTAAACTAATGAAATAGAATTGCATATCTGTAGCCATATCTGTAAATCTCAGTTTGAGTTTCTAAATACTTCGTGTAGTAATTCAACTCATGCATGAGGCCGCGTTATAGTCACAACAGGTTGGGACAGTCGAATTAGGTCTTACCATAATTATGGTTTACCTATGAATCAATAACCCTAATGACGACGTATACATCTTTGTATAGTGAGGCTTTTTACATTTTAGGGCTTCTATTTTTCCGAACCTTGGGCCGAATTCCTTGTTTCCCTTGGGACTATAGAGTACAGGTTTTTGCTGTTGTTTGAATATCATTGTTAATATCTCAAAGTTTGTGGTGGTTCTTCTTTGTTCAAGTTGATACGATTCACTAGAGCGTTGAAAAAAGGTCAAAATGTTCGACATTAAACAAATTTTCTTTAGCTTCTTTTGCAAAGCTGTAAATATCCGTGGTTTGGCTGAAATTAAAATTAAGTAAATATGTTGTTTTTCGGAATATGGTATGAGATATTATGATGGTTTGGTGGTCTATATAAGTAATTTTAGTAATGATGGGGAGATTTGAGAAAGGATAGAACATAATGGTTAAGGTGGTGTGAGCTGTGTTTATTTAAGCTTACATGCTCGTGTTCTCCTATATCATGTATATTTTTGTTCAGGTTCAGGTAGCCCCACTGGTTGACTTAGAAACATAGCAGTGTGTTTATTTGAATTTTCCACTTTATTTATTTCGTGAGGTTCAGATGAATTTAGTTCCACATGTGAATGAAAACTGATGTGCAAATAGTCATTAGAAGCTTTTTGAAAACAATAAAAATAACAAAATTTATTTGTTTTTTTAAGCAAAAGTGGTTAAACTGGATTCAACGTCTTTGTTTCTCACAAATGTTTTATGTTATCTTATAATAGTAAATAACATTTTCCAATTCTAAAAGTACAAACGTTAACCACAAACTTCTATTTTATAAATTTAGAAATGAACAGCCTACTTAAATACCAAAATCAGAAGAGGGGAAAATATTCAAAGGGTGATATAATTTCTTACTATTTTGAGTTTGCATTCTTGTTGTTTTGAGTTTGAATATTAATTCGAAAGATCAACTTTTGAGAGCACCAGTGTAAAGATGAGTTCATTGAGCGGGTACATTAAAATAAAAATTAACCGATGAAATAAAAATGGAACAATAGTCTGGCATTTTAATGCATTTAAAGGATATATTCTATTTGAAATATGTTTCCAATATGTGAAAGATAAATCATTCATCCTTTTTCATTAATTTTAGAAAACTAAGAAACATATGCATAATTACAATATAATTCTAATCTGACAGGCAGAATATTATTTTTGTAAGAGCATGCAGAGCATTTACAAAAATTCCAATTCCTTTACTTTTAACATCAAAGAGAAATGGAAACTATTCTACAAATCGTAAAGTCAATGGCATTACAATCAAAATCATAAACATTTCATCGTGTTTTCTCAAGCCTTATTTATGCACAATAATAAAGATGTGGAAACTTACGAAGCTTGCAAACATAATTGAATACAATATTATGTATGGCAGCCAAATTATAGTCCTTATAGTTCAAGCTGCGTTAGATGGTACAAATGTTTACAAATTAGACTTTTGGTTAGTTAAAAATTCACATGGTAAAATACATTTTAACGTAAAATTAGAATATTAGATATTAAATTAGTATCTTGGATCTGATGTAGCATGAATTTGGGGAAAGAATCTTACTTTTTGAAATGAACTGTAATTGGAAGGAACTAAAATAGAGATGCAATTTTTAAAATAGAGCTACAGTCTCGTAGTTTTGTGAATATACCTACAAGGAAAAAGTATAGATCATCCTACGAGTGCTAACATAACTTGTATTCTACAATCAGCTATTTTGTAACAACTATTTTTTATGGTATGTATTAATAAAATATGTATCAATAAAACTTTCAGTTTCTTGATATGACAAACAAAAACAATAGATATATCTAAATGGATAATTGATATATATATTTAACACATTAATTGCTAAATAATGGAAGAATATGCCATAAACATCAATGTATAAATTACATTAATTGCTAAACAATGGCAGAACATGCCATACTTAATAAAATTTTCCCTATAAGATATATAAATGATAAAAAAGATTGAATTTGTTGGGTCTAGGAAATAGGAAAATTGGTAACAAAATTTAATTCCATCCAAGAATAAAATACTAAACCTTTATAGAATGGAGTTTATTTCTAAGTAATAAAAAGTAAGACTTTAAAACTAAATACAAAGTAAAAACAAGTAGGATGAAGAACACCACACTTTAACCATAAGGAAAAATATAAGCAGTGTTAAATACCAAAGTTATCTTCACTATACATAGCTGAACTGTTAAAAAAGTTTTGCAGAGAGGACACCATTTTTAAATAAGTAAATAACTGAAAGATGGTATCCATACGTTATCGTAAAAACCAAACATTCATCATGAATAGAAAAATGCATTCATAATGGTAATGTTTTCTTTGTGCTGTTTCTTTATAAATGGTAATTTTGGCCTTTGAATAACTATTACGGTTGATGATTGCTAGTGATATGACATTCTTACAGACATGTGCTAATTATATATACTTAGTACAAAGACCGTATACAAACAGAATTAATTTCAATGATATATGGAAAATTCACTATATTTTCAATGCTTTGTTTACACTTGTCATTCTAGTTTCTATATGTATACTAAACAGGATGTCCACAGCTGAAGTTGAATGTACTGTTCTGTTACATAGTTAGACATCGAGCTTAGCTACCCACTGAACCATAATCAAGCTTTGTTTCAATCATCCAAAAAGGCTTAAAATGCAGAATTGAAACAATCGTGCAATGCTTCACAAGTTTCCTTCTGATCATGTAGATTCATTTCTCGTTTTCCAGATCAGGGGTGCCAAGAGAATCCAAACTGTAAGAAAACAGTTCATACTCATTTTATGTTATCGCTGTTTTTATATGACATTTTATTTCAAAGCACTAAACATCTAATTATCATAGTGGTAAAGAAGTTAATATATATAACCGCGGTGAGCCGTTCATTCACCACTCTTACCCATGTATTTGCCCATCCAACATCTATTGTCCATCTATGGAAAAAAATAACAAGGAGAAAATTCAAGTCTAAATATTTGCAGTTGAAATTTTTTTATCTTGTTTCCAGTGAACCTGATTTTTATGTGATTTTCCAATGACAACAAGGTATAATATGCAACATTTTTGCATTTTTAATGCGACTTTCAGTTTCTCATATGCGAAATCTCCTACAATTTTATATGTCAAGGTATATACTCAACGTAGTTCAAGGTTCTTGATGTTTATGGTGTTTAATGTTTTCCAATTTAAAGTCGAGTACAGAAGTTTGGGTACATAAGCCTCTCTTTCCAATAAGGTATACACTTAGCATTTCAATTGTTGTTCCTTTTATAAAATAAAACCAATAGTTGTAAGCATATATCAAATTGAAGCCATTAAAACCTATAGCTTCTTAATTCATGTTCGCCAATGAAGAACATGTGACCTGACCCTATCTCAGCTGCGCGATCAATCGTGCTTTGGGTTTCTAGTAAGGACATGATCAATTAGACATTGGAAGCAGACTAAATTAGGTCTATAAAATACAACTTTATATTAGCTTGCATGGAATTTCTCTTATGAAAGCTTATGTTTTTATATTTCTGGAAATCAGCCTGGTCTAAATATTGTGTTGTGTTGGTTAACTGAAACAAAAGCGTTCTTGTTTGATTGTTCTTATATTATTAAAAATGCATCTTTTGCAGATCCTAGTGCAACATTTCAGACACAATGAATATGAGAGATTCACCATAGCGGCCTACCCATTATGATGGATCATCCTTTTCAGTGGTAAATATTTATTTTTATTAGTAATAACATATCTTTTCGGAGCATTGACAACAAAGAAGCCAATCAATGTAATTTTGTCCGTTTGGTTATCAGTATCGCCTACATTTTGCTGTGGATGTTCACTATCTCAGTATTAAACTTTTATTTTCTATACCTGTACACCATTTCATGATTTAGGTATCTCATTGAAATAATTATCATTCCTATTAGTTCGTGAAAACCTTTCCAACATATTTGTATGTCTAAATCATATATTATTGCCGTCATCCATACGATGAACAAATTTAAAATGAAATGTAATCAGATATGTGATTTACCTGAAGCATGTATCGACACAATGCATGTTTCCTCAGCTTTTACAATGGGGTCTTAAAAAGGATATGTAGATGGAATAGGTTTTTAATCAAACATGCATCTCAAGTGTAAAGCTAATGGAGAATCAGTCAAAGGAACAATTAGGTTGTAAACTCTGACGCTTACAAAATTATTTTGCCCAATGATATCTATTTTATTAGATATACTAGTTAGAATATTGGAGTCGTGGTACTATATCAAACAAAAATGCTAATATGTTAGTTAATATGTCTGTTAAAATTTCTTTTTTTAATAAGCAAATTGTTCCTTTGTTTCAATATTTGATCCATTGACTTTTCAAGTAGGTGAGCGGTCCTTTTATAAAGAAAAGGAAACAACTGAAAATAATGTTTAAGTATGATTCTAGTCTATAGATATTCCTCATATTTTTAATGTGATTTTTAATGAGAGATTGCATATGAGAAACTGAAAATCACATTAAAAATGCACAAAGGTTGCATATTAAAAATCACATTCAAAGCTCGGTTACTAGCAACAAAAGTATGAACATATTAAATATGATAACGTATATTCTAAACAAAATCAACAAGTAACATTAATACACACACACACACACCCCACAATACTAATCCAGTTTGTTACTATATAGGTTTTAATGGGAATGGAACAAGTACAAAAAGTGGCTGAAGATGTCGTGTATTCGTTGAGCATGAGGCTGTTAGATGGAAACTTACTTCTCATCAACTCCAGGTAGATATTTTTATGAAACCTTTCACAAATACATAAATACTGCATGTAGATGGATAGCTGCACACATAAAAAACCCTATATAGATTGATATTTGCCAATGTATCTCTCCAATATTTACTGTAATATACTTGAATTTTTTGATGAATGTTGGCAACTGTGTTAGATGATGAAATTAAAAGAAGACAAATACATCTGTTAACATTCTTAAATTGTGCCTTTATCATACAGTAAATCAAAATATTGGAACACACTAAAAATTATAACAAGCTATTTTGTTAATTCTTACTGCATCATTTTCTCTTCTTCTCCGTTAAGCTTTTTAATAAAGGAAATTTAGGCTTTTTGTTTTCAGATGCTTTGACTTTGATACCCTTACAGTTAGAATCAATTTCATGCAAGGATTACTCTCTTTTTCTTCTATTTTCTTTCCATATTATTTGTAACTGGTAACTGACTTATAAATTTTTATCTTTTTGTTTCTATTAGTATCATGCATTAAAAAGTAGAAATAAAAGTCACATATGTACTCAATCTACTGATCATGAGCCCTCATCCAATCTCATGTAAATAAAGATTTTTCATATTAAATACGTTCAGCCCAAGGTTTTGCTTTGAGTGTATTAAAAAAAGGAAAGTAGTTTTTTTATGGTTGGACAAATCCTATGATAATCGTTTGTCGACGGCAGTTTTAATTAATGCGTTGGTATACTACTGTTGCTTGGTCTTAACAGCTGCACTGTCCCTACCTCTGCTTCCTTTAATGTCTCACATACTGCTAATTTTACTAAATGCAATTTGGCTGCTCTCTCCCTCTACCCTTACCTTTCTATCCTTCGAACTGCACATAATTTTTTTTTTTACTTTTTATGATGATCAACACCTTTGATATTAGTTCTAATATAGTACTTTGCTTTTGTTTGCAAGCATTTTAATATCTATCCTTTTGCTTTGTACCGTACATACCTGAATGTTTGATCACCGCTAATGTTTAATTTCTGAAATATTTTTTCTTTTAAAAAAACTTTCATGTTTGTTGTCGTGCATACAACTTAACTGTTCATAGTTTGATAAAGCAATAGTTATATATGTAACTATAAACAGTGTTTAAACTTTGGTGGCCAAGCATGCTTTAAATTAATTATCGGTTTAGTTATGATTTGGCCAAAGTCATATTGAGTTAATCCGTTGACCAATATTTATTTTGCTTTCGTATGTTCTGGCTCAAATGTTTATGACGTTGAGTAATTGGCACGTGAGACGAAGCAAAACTCGTGTGAATTAGTACTAACTACCAGTCCATGAGTGATGGGTGAAAAAGTAATTTTTTTGTTTGGAATAAGGAATCCATTGCTTCTATACGTAAAATAACAGGAAAAAACCCAAACGCTTTGCCAACGAGAAAATATTAGCGATGGTTCTAAGGACCAAATAAACGAAGAATACGATGGTGTAGATGAGAAAATAGCCAATGCATAAATTATTTCTAGTCTATTCTATTTTATAAACTAATTTTAATAGTCTATTATAGAATGTAATTACGATGGATTGTAACTTATAGATTATATGGTGTTATGCAACTAGTATATAGTAGTAATTTAACGATATCATCAGAATCTTCAAAACTTAATATATTTATGATATTTTTAGATATTTTACTATCACTTTTGACTTGCTATTGACATGTTAAATATTTTGTCAATATTATTAAACTTAGGTGTTGTTTTGTTACGTTTTATGCCTATAAAGATATCAGCATATTTGCGCCTCAAACTATCATCAGTAATTAAAATGTACACTAACACTTTAAATAGGTCGGAAAGAGTGCATCTAGGAATCCACTGTGACATGTTTTAATCAACCTTTTTTTACTTGATTTCAGAGGTTGGCAGGTTGCTATAGTTTTTGTTAGCTCATTACAGGATTGTATGTGATGCTAATAAATTATGGTGTCTATATTGCATCTGCTAGTTGTTTGTATGGACTTAACCCATATTTTCAGATGTATGTAGGAAAACTATGATAAAGCCATATCTCTGCCTGCAGAGATGGAGAATAGGGCTGCTATGGCAGAGAGCATTTTGGCAGCCGCATTGCAGTATCAACTAGCCAAATTGCATCATGTTCTCCAAGGTATGTTTTTTATTCACACCTTCAACCATATTTATATAAGTTTACTGCAGTTTGAACCTTTGTTATGGTTGACAGTTAGATGGACTATGTTGAATTTAAGGTTTCTCATGGTGCATAATATTCGTTTTTTTATAAAAACAAATAAAGATTTGTAACGACCCGCGAATTTCGATCCGAAATTTTCAGATAGTTAAGAAAAGAAGAAATGAGAGAGAAGAAGAAAACAGAAACAAGACACAGAAACCTCACATTCGCAGCGGATCAAATATATTATCAAATAAAATAGCAGTTATACAAAAAACTATATCAGTTAACTTACATTTAAATACATCAGAGTTACACATATACATAAATACTGGACAAAACAATCATGTCCAGAGACTATAATATCACAGTGAAAACTCTCCATACGTCCCTGCCATCCTCCTCGCCTCCTGAGCTCCAGAACGACCTTACATGAAAATTTGTAATACTCGGTCTGACCTAAATACCCGAAACAAGTTTTTTTTTTTAATAAATTGTTTTGGTCAATAAATAGATTGGAGTGAAATGATTTGAGAAAATTGAATTATTTTACCTAAGTTGGTACTTAGCAAATTGATGATGGGATAAGTATTGTTTATAGCTAATTGCAAATTTGTTAAATTGATATATGTTATCCGGGTTTAAATAAGTTGATTGCTTTGGTATTCCATGTTAATTGGATTTACTCACGCTGGTTTCCAGCCTGATCCGGGTGTTACTTTGGTGTAATGCTCCGGTCAGACCGAGTATTACAGATTTTCAGGTAGGTACGTTCTGGAGCTCAGGAGGCGAGCTGGATGGCAGGAGCGTATAGAAAATTTCCGCTGTATTTATATTATTGTTAATCTGAGACATGATAATTGTAATTATTCTGTGACTGAATATTATGTGAAACTCTGATGTATATTAAATGTAACAGGCAAATATAATATTTTTTTGTAAACTGTTATTATTTATTATCATATTTTATCCGCTGCGATTGTGAGATCTTTGGTGTTTTATGTTCTTCTCCTTCTATCTTTTTCATAACTATCTGGAATTTTCGGCTTCGAAAATTTCGGGTTGTTACCAAATGTAACGACCCGAAAATTTCAATCCCGAAATTTTCAGATAGTTAGTGAAAAGAAGAAAGAGATTGATATATGTTATCCGGGTTTAAATAAGTTGATTGCTTTGGTATTCCATGTTAATTGGATTTACTCACGCTGGTTTCCAGCCTGATCCGGGTGTTACTTTGGTGTAATGCTCCGGTCAGACCGAGTATTACAGATTTTCAGGTAGGTACGTTCTGGAGCTCAGGAGGCGAGCTGGATGGCAGGAGCGTATAGAAAATTTCCGCTGTATTTATATTATTGTTAATCTGAGACATGATAATTGTAATTATTCTGTGACTGAATATTATGTGAAACTCTGATGTATATTAAATGTAACAGGCAAATATAATATTTTTTTGTAAACTGTTATTATTTATTATCATATTTTATCCGCTGCGATTGTAAGATCTTTGGTGTTTTATGTTCTTCTCCTTCTATCTTTTTCATAACTATCTGGAATTTTCGGCTTCGAAAATTTCGGGTTGTTACCAAATGTAACGACCCGAAAATTTCAATCCCGAAATTTTCAGATAGTTAGTGAAAAGAAGAAAGAGAAAGAAGAAGAAGAATAGAAAAGAAACACACAATCCTTCCTCTACCCTCAGCTAAGATCTCGGTCATCATTCATAATTACTTAGTTATCAAAGCTTAATTTCCTAAAAACTTAAAACATTATCAAGTAAAGGTTTCAAAAACAACTTTATTTGTTAAATTTACAATTCAGTATTTCTATTAATTAACCCAATTATTATCAACTAATAGATAATCAAAAATCCGGGTTATTACAAGATTTGTTTGCATCACAACAATAATATGGAAAACATTGTTGTCTTCCCAAAATATGTCAGTTTGAAATTTAAGTTAAATAATAACATAGTTGCATGACATCTTGTAGCATATAATTTGAAGTTAATTAATATTATGGTTTTAACTTAGTTAATAGTAATACTACCACTAGTAACAAAAACAATAATAGCTGTGAAAATGGATCTTCAAAACAATAACAATAATAGCTGTGAAAATTGACATTCATAACAATAATTCCTTCTACATAACCCAACATACATTTTTTTATATTTGATGCTAAATAAATTCATGTTTGTTCTCTTCTACCACTCTCTAATTGCATTTTTTTTTCTTATAGGGATACTAGACATTGAAGGAGATGAGTTTGGACTTTTCATGATTTATACATGGCTCTTTTAGCATGTTCTATTTGTAAGACTACGTTGCTACCATTTGTGTTTAAAACATTGTTCACGAAATGTTATATATGACTTAAATTTTTTGGTGTACGAAAATCGACGTAGCTTTGATTATGTTTAATCTTATAGTTGCTTATATTATCAGATTATATTTATTAGTGTTTTTTAAATTGAGCAGTTTGTTGTTGAATAGATTTTTAAATTGTGTTTTTTAAACATATTGACATATACCAGCAACAATAGAAAACCACTGCATTTTCTAAAACTGCAATAGTGCCTTTTGCAGCGTTTCAAAACTGTTGCGATATAACTAGTTTATTGAAGCTTCTAGTTAAGTTGCGTTCTTTAAAAGCTGCGAAATGAGTTGGCAATGTCTTTTAAACGTTGCAAAAATAAGTCATTGCAGCGCAGTGAAAATCAATAGACACTTTATAGCATCTTTTCTAAAAATGCTAAGGAATCTCTTGACTCTATTGCAGCATGCTGCTAAGCAGCATTCTTCGTAACGCTGCGGATGTGTATGACAACATTTTTAAAATACTGCGAAATGTAGTTTCTTCTATAAATACAGCAGACATGGCATCAGCAAAGGGATCGTCTTTTTACCTTCATTTTATCTTCTTATGTTATGCTATGCCATTTTTAATCTCGGATTTCATGGATTTGTAACCGTAATAGCAGCATAAACAAATAAAAGAAAAATCTTTAGAGTGGACGTAGGCTGGAGTTTGCCGAACCACTATAAGTCAGCGTCTCTCTTTATTTGCTTTCTATTTTAATTTTATTATTTTTTAACTTATATTCTCTATATTATATTATCTGATATCTATGACTGGATATTGGCGCTTTCACACAACTGGATGTTGGTGGCCATTTTCGACGCCAACAGAACTACTTTCCTTTCTTGCATTAAAACCGTTTCTAGTTTTGTGCCACAAGCATCCGTAAAAACCATGAACGGTTTTGTTCCATCGAGAATGGTAAGCACATGTACGCTAATCAATGACTCCTTAAGCTTCTCAAATGCCTTAGTGCATCTTTCATCCCAAGCAAAAACTAGGTTCTTCTTAGTCAATTGTGAAAGTGTACGTGTAGTACTAAGGATCGTGTAATATGGTATATAAATGCGGAAACTGATAATAGCAGTAAAATAAAAATTAAAGTAAGCACACCAGAAATTTTTATACTGGTTCGAACTTCCCGTTCTACATCCAGTCCCAGACTATCCTCTGGTTTTAAACTAAACCCCTCACTTAACCCGGAGGAATAGGTATATCACACCTGAGCAGCCGAACAGGAATTTTTCCGCCTCAACAGCCGAAGAGGACTTCAACTTAATACAAATACTTTGTTGACGAGTGTGTTCTGAATAACACAGATTGTCTTTTGATAGTACAATTTCCTATAATCAAATCCTCAAGAATATGTAGTGTATGTGAAGATTTAGAAGGAAGATAATCTCGTAGAATCGAAGTATATAATTTAATTCAGAGATTCTAGAGATATTGAATGAGAATGAATGCTTTTATTTGCAGAAATAAATAGAGAATAGATTTCAGAAATATAAACAAGAATTGGTGATTGTAGAAGTGATTTGAACATGTTTATATAGTTGTAGAATAGTTACAATCTTTCAGGAAGAGTTTCAATCAAAAGTTGTGTCCGTATCTCTTGAATTGAGGGACGTATCTCTTCATGAAACAATCGCAACTCTTCAGAAAACTACCCGTTATATGCAGGTCGGTCGACCGGAAAAACTGGCCGGTCAGCTGAGTTTGAAACCGTGTATAAAAAAGAGAGTACCTGTGCACTGACTACAGGGTCGGTCGACCGAAGATACTGGTCGGTCAGCCGACCTGTTGTTAAACAAAAACAGTAGTAGCTCATTTGGTTAGAGTACTTGCCTTCCAAACTAGTGACCGGGTTCGATCCCCGCTTCATGCATTTTTTGTAAACTTGATTTTGATTAAAATATGCAAGTAAGTTTATTTGAATGTGAATGATCATTCTTGAGAAATGATTTTAACAATATTCTAAGACTCAATATAATAAAATATTAATACTAATATCTGGATTGTAGTCTTGTCTCCTTTGTAGTGCACAATTTACTTTTATTCTCTTTTTATCGCCTTTGTATAGTATTCTCTTTGTAGTTCGTCTTATGATCTCTGAAGCTTGTGTCATGAATCAAAACCCATGAATCAACATTCTCCCTCTTTTTGATTGATGACAATGAAAGAGGTGGCTATGCGGTAGGATCGTGTAATATGGAATAATGAAATAGTCTAGGTAGATAAAGTAGGTAAATGCAAGGAGACACCAAGACTTTTATACTGGTTCGGACCTCTCGTCCTACGTCCAGTCCCTAAGCTCCTCTTAGAAATTTCACTAACTAACACCCTCACTTCACCTGGAGGAATAGGTTTACAACTTACCCGAACAACCGAACGGGATTTCTTGCCTCAACTACCGAAGAGGACTTCAAACCTCAATGCTAAACAAGTTTTGACTAGTTGTGTTGTTGTCAACACTAATGAGTCTAATGTAGTACAATATTCCTATAATCTTATCCTCGAGAGTATGCAATGTGTTTGTGAAGATTTAGGAAATGTGAATTGCTATGAATCAAAAGAATGTTATAAACAAAAACAGTGATTCAAGCAATAAATTGGTGATTGCTTTGAGAATATCTAGAGAATATGAACAAGAGAATAGTAAGATTAAAGCAAGAGAATTCGGTTAATTAAATGATGTTAGAATCATGTATATATACTTGTGGAAGAGGTGCATAAGTTGTCAAAGGTTGCAAACAAGAGATGCTTCCATTTCCATTGATGAATGGTTGCAACTCTTGAGAAGAAGAAGGTGTCTTTTCAGAGAAAATTCGCAGGTTCAAATTCAGTCGATTGTGCAGGAAATTCAGTCGACTGAAACTGTGCATGTATGTTAAACTGCACATATTCAGTCGACTGACTCAGGTTTATTCAGTCGACTGAATTTGTTGTTAAACAAAAACAACACTAGCTCATTTGGTTAGAGTACATGCCTTCTAAACTAGTGACTCGGGTTCGAGCCCCGCTTCATGCATTTTTTGAAAACTTAATTTTGATTAAAATATGCATGCAAGTTTATTTGAATGTGAATGATGATTCTTGAGGAAAGATTTTAACAAAGCACTTACTAGACTCTATATACATATTTGATGACTCTTGTTAAAATATATAACTATATGAACCATACTTTGAGTCGTTGAGTCAGGATGATGTCGTAGTCGTAGATTCGTGAATTTTTGTCAGCAATCAAAACCTATGATCCAACAGACAATACTTATGTGACGAAGTAGTATATATTGTAATTCTCCCCCTGAATATATGGCGACTTTTCTACACAAAAACTTGTTAGCTTTTATATATTTCTCCCCCTTTGTCATCGACAAAAAGGAGAGTTTAACTGATGCTATAAATTATATTTCACATAAGTGTTAACATAGAACAATATAAAACAAAATAACTACTACTTATAATGTAAGGTATCAGAAAAATTAACATTTAAAGCATGCGATACCCAGGCTTCTTATAATTTCCTAAATTTTAGGAAACCATATCCATTTGGGTGTGGTTGAACCTTTATAAATATATTAACTACCATATCAAAATAATCATCAATGTATTTTTCTCTATTTTTCCAATTAACAGGAACCCATATACTTAGATAATTTTTATTCATATTTCCTGTTAATGATTTTGTACTTCTAAAGAAATTATCAACATTATAGGTCATAGTAGTATTTGAATTTCTATAAAAATTGGATTTAGGCTTTACTCGAAATTTAGTACTAGCACTATCATTTTTACTATACATGAAAGCATATCTAGTGCTATTTCTACGATCGGTTTTATTATATCCTAAACCACTTTTATCATTGTGAGTTTTTGAATTCTTAACATAACCTAATCCCTTCTTATTTGAAGCAGGTTGAGAATTTTCAATAATCCTGAATAAATTTTCTCTCCCTTTATTAAAATTAGATACATTTTTAGATATATCATCAAATTTTATTTTAAGACTAGATTTTTCTAACTCTAAATCCTTAATCTTAAAGTTTAAACTATTATTTTTGAAAAGTAAATCATCATTTTTATACTTTTGAATTTCTAGTTCTTCAGATATTGACGAAATTTGAGAGGATAAGTTAGAATTTGATTGTCGAGAACTTTCAAGTTCTTCTTCTAATATTTTCATCTCATCTTTCAGCATATCTACTTTTAAGACTGTTCTATCTAATTTTCTTTGCAACTCCTTATTCTTCTTTTTAAGTTTCTTTGTTACATTTACTAATTCAGAATTTATTTCAATTAAATCTTCAAAAGTAAAATCACTTACATCGTCTGATGAAGCCATGAAGCACACATTTGCTTGTTCATTATCACTTTCACTCTCTGAAGAGGATGATGAGTCAGTGTCGTCCCAAGTGACAGAAAAAGCTCTTCGTTTGATTTTGTCCTTCTTAAAATTGCTCCTTTTGCTTTCTGGACAATCTTTCTTCATGTGACCTTTCTTGTGACATTCATAACATTCCATTGCTGAAGTTGATGGTTTGCTGCTATTAGAATTGTTGTTGGAATTATTTTTGTTTCCCTTGAATTTGTTTCTGTTGAATTTCAAAAACTTTTTGAAATTTTTAGCGATTATCGCCATATTTTCATTATCTGAGTCGGAATCGTCTTTTTCTGCTTGAAAAGCCACATTTTTCTTTTTTTGTGCTCCATTTCTTTTTGCCTACAAATTTACTTCGTACGACATTAGATTACCTATCAATTCTTCTGGTTTTAATGTTGACAAATCACTTGCTTCTTCAATGGCTAAGACTTTTCTTTCCCATTCGTCCGTTAAAGAATTCAAGATTTTTGTAACAACATCAAAATCAGTAAACTTTTGTTCTAGTGATAATAAAGCATGATAAATATCCTGAAATCTAGAGTACATGTCATTTATAGATTCATTTGGCCTCATTTTGAAATTTTCAAATTGATTTTTCAACATAGAGATTTTGCTTAATTTAACTTTGTTTGTACCTTCTGTGTTATCTTAAGTGTTCTCCAAATTTCGTAACCTGAAGTGCACATGCTAACTCTATTGAATTCATTTCTATCTAATGCACAAAATAAAATATTCATAGCCTTTGCATTTGATATAGCATCTAGTTTTTGTGTGTTACTCCAAGTTGAGTATTCTCCAGTAGGAGTTATGTACTCTCTTTGTATAATATTCCAGATATCAAATCCACTAGATTGTATATAGATTCTCATTCTAGTTGACCAATAATTATAATTTATACCATTAAAAAATGGAGGTCGTGAAGTTGATTGACCCTCTGTGAAATTAGTATTAGTGTTAGTGCCAAAATCGTTAGTTTGTGTCGTTGCCATATTACTAGAAATAAATATCAAATAACTTTGTGACGGTTATAGGATAACCTTGCTCTGATACCAAATGAAAGTGTACGTGTAGTACTAAGGATCGTGTAATATGGTATATAAATGCGGAAACTGATAATAGCAGTAAAATAAAAATTAAAGTAAGCACACCAGGAATTTTTATACTGGTTCGAACTTCCCGTTCTACGTTCAGTCCCAGACTATCCTCTGGTTTTAAACTAAACCCCTCACTTAACCCGGAGGAATAGGTATATCACACCTGAGCAGCCGAACAGGAATTTTTCCGCCTCAACAGCCGAAGAGGACTTCAACTTAATACAAATACTTTGTTGACGAGTGTGCTCTGAATAACATAGATTGTCTTTTGATAGTACAATTTCCTATAATCAAATCCTCAAGAATATGTAGTGTATGTGAAGATTTAGAAGGAAGATAATCTCGTAGAATCGAAGTATATAATTTAATTCAGAGATTCTAGAGATATTTAATGAGAATGAATGCTTTTATTTGCAGAAATAAATAGAGAATAGATTTCAGAAATATAAACAAGAATTGGTGATTGTAGAAGTGATTTGAACATGTTTATATAGTTGTAGAATAGTTACAATCTTTCAGGAAGAGTTTCAATCAAAAGTTGTGTCCGTATCTCTTGAATTGAGGGACGTATCTCTTCATGAAACAATCGCAACTCTTCAGAAAACTAGCCGTTATATGCAGGTCGGTCGACCGGAAAAACTGGCCGATCAGCTGAGTTTGAAACCGTGTATAAAAAAGAGAGTACCTGTGCACTGACTACAGGATCGGTCGACCGAAGATATTGGTCGGTCAGCCGACCTGTTGTTAAACAAAAACAGTAGTAGCTCATTTGGTTAGAGTACTTGCCTTCCAAACTAGTGACCGGGTTCGATCCCCGCTCCATGCATTTTTTGTAAACTTGATTTTGATTAAAATATGCAAGCAAGTTTATTTGAATGTGAATGATGATTCTTGAGGAATGATTTTAACAATATTCTAAGACTCAATATAATAAAATATTAATACTAATCTCTGGATTGTAGTCTTATCTCCTTTGTAGTGCACAATTTACTTTTATTCTTTTTTTGTCGCCTTTGTATAGTATTCTCTTTGTAGTTTGTCTTATGATCTCTGAAGCTTGTGTCATGAATCAAAACCCATGAATCAACAAATTGGGTAAAGAGGGCGGTTATTTTTGTAATGTTCTTAATAAACTTTCTATAGTAGTCTGCCAACTCTAGAAAACTTCTGTACTCTCATGCACTCTTAGGCATCTTCCATCCTTGGATAGCTTCCATTTTGGCGAGGTCTGCAGCTAATCCTTACTCTAAAACAATATGCTCAAGAAATCTAACTTCATTCTTCCAAAAGTGACATTTAGAAAATTTGGCATTGAGTTGGTTCCTCCTCAAAGTCTCTAATACTCACTAAGGTGGTTCTCATGCTCCTTTTTTCCTTTGTAGAAAACCAAGATATCATTAAAAAAACCATGGCGAATTTATCGAGTTGCCCCATAAATACTGTACTCGTCAAATGTACAAAGTATGTTTGGGCAGTCGTCAATCCAAAAAGCATTACTTCCCACTAATACAGCCCATCTGGAGTGCGAAATGTGGTCTTCGACTTACTCTTTTCTGTTATTCTTAATTGATGGAATCCTTTTGCTAGGTCTAATTGAGAAACCCTAGCTCCTATAAGTTGGTCGAACATGTGGTCAATCCTAAATAAAGGGTGCCTATTCTTCCTTGTTAATTTATTCAATTCCCTATAATCGACATAGAGTCTCAAAAAAAACCTCTGCCTTAGTGGCAAAAACAACAAGGACTCGCCATTCAGATGTACTTCTTTGGATGAATTCTTTTTTTAATAGCTTCAAGATTACTTATCTAATTCCCTTCTTTCTCTAGGGCCCATATGCCTCAAAGGAAGGGTGACGGGCCTTTTGTCCTTCTCCAAATTGATTCGGAACTCGATATCCTTATGGGGTGGGATACTTGAGACCTCCTAGAAGACATCAATGAATTCCTAAACTATGATTACAGATGATTGTTCTCCAATAATAGACTGACTTAGTGAGTATAAATGGTTTAACTCAACTAAATCTTTTGGTGTACAAAGAACTTCTAGGTCATGACCTCCACAACTCCTTAGTCATACAATCTTCTTATCATAATCAAGAATAGCTTCATAATATAACAACCAATCCAAACTCAAGATAAGTCCATACCCTTAAAATTTAGAACATATGCATTACATATGAAATCAATGATGCAAATGTCTAGCACTAGGACTTTGCAAATAAGAGAAAGATAGGCCGAACCCCCAATGAGATTGGAAACCTCTATTGGGCTGTTGACCATCTAGGGTTTGAAGGTTTAAGATATATACTACCTTCCTAGCCATGAAGGAATGTGATGCCCCTGAATTAAATAAGGTATCGATAGTAGCCTCAGAGATAAGAGTTATGCATTATAAAGCAGCATTTCCTTGGTCTCTTGGTGATTTACTAGCAATAGGGATGGGTTCAATAACCAAGGCCTATCCGCTTAGTCTCCTTATCCATCTTGGGACACTGATTCTTGTAATGCCCTTCCTTATGGCAATTAAAGCACTTAACTTTGACGATTTCCTTCATCAGACTCACCCTATAATCTTTGATATCATGACCCTTCTTATGGCATCTCTGACACACCTTGTTATCCCTCTTAAACTTCCCATTCAACTTCTTATTGACCTAAAAGCTTCCCTTCTTGGACCCTTCTTGCTTTAGGGTCAGAACAGTCTACTTTTCTACT
This sequence comes from Allium cepa, assembly GCA_030765085.1. Lineage (NCBI taxonomy): Eukaryota > Viridiplantae > Streptophyta > Magnoliopsida > Asparagales > Amaryllidaceae > Allium > Allium cepa. The sequence goes on from CM060934.1 coordinate 133,842,336, forward strand.
TCCTTGTCTTCTGTATTAGCCACGTGCAGCATTGCCATTTTCACCAACATCTCATACGTGGCCCTCATAGGCACTTGGGTCAACAACATTTCTTTTAATAGGGAATTTATGCCCTTCACGAACTTCAAGGATTTTTTCATTGGTGTGTCTGTTAGGCTCATCCCAAATTTAGCCAATTCAGTAAACTTAGCTATGTACTCCTTGAGAGTAAAACCTCCTTATCTCAGCTGAATGAACCTTTCCGTTAGTAAGCTAACCTCTGCTCTGGACATGAATCTCATCCCAAATCTGTCTTTAAATTCGTCTCAAGAGAATATCTTTTCATATTGCTCATCGATCACAAAGTTTCACCAATCCAAAGCTTCCTCCTTGAGGTGCCAAGCCGCTATTCTCCTTCTTAGATGATCATCCCAACCAAGCTCTTTAAATATCTTCTCGCAGTTACTAACCCAAGCTTTAGCTTTCGAATATCCTTTAGTTCCAGAGTAAGTCTTCCCTCCCATATTGACAAAATCTTTACACAACTTAGGAAAGTCGACAAGACAGGGTGCTGCATCAGCGGGCGAGGCAATAGGTGCCACCAGTGCAGTTGGAGGAATAAGAATCTGTTCAATAGTCCGAAGATTGTCTAAACCATTTAGGCATTCCATGAAGGATGGTCGTCTGCACGTAGGTTTCCCTAGTTTGAAAGAAGATTGATTATCAGCCATATCAACTATCTGTAGGTTGAATCTTTAGCGATGATTTCCTAAGATAGTTGTAACGACACATATTTTTAAGTATTTTAAATTTTAGAATTTGATATAATTGTTGAATAAAAATAACTAAAAATAGAAATCTAGTGATTATTAATGTAAGTTTGGATAATTAAATTATTTAAATTTAATATTGAAAATTATTTAAATAATGGAATCTTGAATTATTGTGAATGAAAATGGTATCGAAAATTGATTTAAACTTTTTTTAAATAACGATGAAGACTGTTAACGCTTGAAATTGGATTCAAACGTGAATAATAAGAAATTGAAAATTTTATATTATAATTGATGGGTAAAAATAGCCATTTTGTCACTGTCTCAGATTTCGACTAAACCAGTTTTTGTAATAGTAAATTATTGTAGGATTTCAAGTTTCATAACGATCGGAATTGTCGTTTGGTCGTACGAGCTTGAAACGCATAGAAATTTATTTCGGAATTTAATTAAATTAATTCAATTTAAAAAGCTATCTTCTGCATACGATCGAATAAAACCTCGAAACTAGTTCCATTTTGTTCGGAATAGGGGCATAACATTATGAATGTCAGGTGGTATGCTTCTTTTAGAGCTCGAGAATTTCAGGTGTTTAGATGAGATATTTCCAATATAATAATATATATTTAACAAAAATCATACGCGTACAAGCCACGTTCTCCTTATCAACCGTACCCACTACCCCTTCCTTCTCCTTTCCTTTAGCTTAACAATCTAGATCTCGATTCAAAAAAGAGGAAGTGAACTACCATTCGAACAAAAAAAGGATAGGGAATCACAAACAAAGGTCGCAACCTGGGGAAAGTAGAGCACGCGATGGCCTAGGTGGCGATGGAAACTTTGGTTCTCGTGAGTTCGTCACTGTTAGGGTTGGTCCTAGGTTCCTCGTTGTACACGTGTGCTGGTGGCGATAAGGCGGTCGGCGAGTGTGGTGGTCAGAGCGAATGCGATTTGCTAAAAAAAGTTTGAATTGAAGACTGCGTTGCCTGGGAAGAGTGGATACGAATGACGCGGTGGAAAGGAAGTAGTGTCGTTCTGTAGGAAGCACGAACGTGAGAAGTAGGGAGGAGAACGTGAGAGATTGGGTAATTGCTACCTATTGTTTTTTAGTTAATCTAGTTTTAATATTGTATCACTAATATTAATTACTGTGTCTCTTTTGTTTACGAGATCGGTTTTGGATGAATTAGATCATGTTGGAATCGTACCCACGAAGGCTTCAGCGTGGAATCAAAGTGGAATTTATTTGAAGCTGAAATATTTTCAGTTTTAGATAAAAATGTGAGTGTTTTATATGCCCACGTTTGACTAATATATTTTTATGTTAGTAAAATTTTATATCGAAAATCTATTTAAATTTATTGATGGTTGTTTCGTAAATTCAATTGACATTTAATTGCCATCTTAGCTAATTAATATGATTTGAATTGATAGTTAAATTAAACTTGAATTTAACTGCTAGTAAATCCCTAATTATCGATAATTGGTTGATTATTGTGATTATTGATTGTTTGAATGTTTGATTGTGATGGATGAAAATTGGTTGATATTTGAATGATTGGATGTTTAACTATTTTGATATATCATGTTATCATCTTGTATATTATTTACCGTATATAAAACTGTAAACTGAATTATTTCGAATAAATCAAGAAATAGGTTGAAATGATACATACCTATGTCATTTATTTTGGATTGAAATGATATATATATATATCCCCGGAATTTAAATTGAAATAATTGTTTCACTTGGCCATAGTATAGAAAATTGTATACGGACACCGGATTGGTTAAATTATATGATTTAAAATTTTTTTTTGAAATTATTTAAATGATTTTATTTAAAGGAATAAAAATCAAATTTATGGAAATCAAATTATTTTGAAACTGAAGCTCGAAATGTTGAAATTTAAATTTGGTAAACGAAATTGTTTGAATAATCAAAGTTGAGATTTTTAAGTTATAATCGAAAAATGATTTGAATTTCAGAAATTTGTCTTGTTTAAAAGTTTGGACTTTTATTTGAACTTTGAATATTGCTAAGTAGAGTAATATAAACGATATTTCAAATTTAGCTCAAAAATGAATTATATTTGGAGATTTGGATTTTTAATGGAATCTTGAAGGTTAATTTGTTTTAAGTGATTTGAATTAATATTTTGAAAATCGAACTCGAGAATTATATAAATCGAAATGATTTAAATTTAAGAATTGAGTTGAAATTAATTTGGAGTTGTAGTTGAAATTTATTTAGAATTGGAATTGAAATTTGTTTGGGATTGATTTGAATTGGAAAATTGAAATTGAATCGGTTTGACTTTGAAACTATTTTCAAATGAATTATTTTAGTATAAACGGTTTAAAATCTATATTCTTTAAATATTCAAATATTTTGAGTTTCCAACATATTTTATTGTATAAACCAATTTTATTACTCAAACTATTTTCTATTAAACTATTTTAACTATTTTAAAACTGTTAAAACTATTTTCTAAAATTCAAACTGGTCAAAGGGTGGAATGTTTATATTTAAATCATGGATTTAAATGCGAATTGGGTTAAAGTAAATTATTACCAAAATTGTAATTTGAATCAAGTTTTGAAGTGAAATCGATATATCGAATTAAATTAACATTTTGAAGTAAAAATGTGATTTTTGAAGCGAATATGATGATTTCGAAATGTATATGATTTTTGATGATTTCAAAATGGATTTGATTTTGATGCGAATATGTTTTGATATCAAGTAAGAATGGTTTTCAAAGTATAAAAGTACCAAGCAGTGTGTAAAACGACGTTTGGTTGTTAAAGAGACCGGGGCCTCTTATTGGCATACTCTTTGTTAATAATGGAACCACTTTGACAACTATGTACGTGGTGGACGATATCTGGAATGTAGTGGTCGAATTAGCGACGTTTACTGGAATGTAGCAAGAGAACGATGATGGATAGCCTTGACACTCGTGTCATAGTTAAAATGACTAAAACAGGAGCCTATGTCTGGCCAGTGAGATTAGCTACCTCTAGCGATGTTGATCCGTCGTATTACTATTGTGATTTCGTATTCGATGGGTGAACCTTTTTCGTTTGGATTGATTGTCGCGGTCGGCCACGGAAGAGTTACGACCAACTATTTTGATATTTATTTTTATGGATAGACATTATCTATTATAGCGTACACTATTATATATAGATAGTTTGACGGATCCTTAGGAGATGGAAAAACCCATAACATCTCTTAAGTTATTACACTCATATTTCATGATATTGATTTGACTTTCGTAAGAGTATTTTAGTCCTAACTCAAATGTTTTGACTTTTCATTATGCTCGGGTCAGTCCTGAGTTTTTATCTTCAGCGTATTGAAGATTATTAAGATTATTCTTTGGAGGATGAACACAACACCAAAAAGGTTTATTTGTAACGAATATAGTCGTTACAAATGAAATTTATAACAGATATAGTCGTGAGCAGTACAGGCGTGAGGTATTTCGTTACAAATATTTATAACAGCCTCTACCCATTATTAGATATATCACTTACCAACGGACTTTGTCGTTAGAAATCTAAATTTTTGTAACGAAATAGGTTGTTATTATTTGCATCGGTTTGTAACGGGTATTTTCCGTTACTTAGTTTCCCCTTTCATGGTGGAAGAAGGAGTTGTCATTCTAAATTATCACGACCTTGTCCGTTACAAATTTCATCAATAGTAACGCACTTGTTCGTTACAAATTTCATCAATAGTAACGACTATGCTCGTTATAAATTTCGTCTTTAGTAACGAATATGTTCGTTACAGCTACCAAACCATGCAGACCTGCATTTTTGCTAGCATTTACACTACAGAATTGTCTATTATAATACAGTAGGTACATACATATCAAAAATTACAGAACTTCGATAACAATAAGCAATTACGCATCCAAACATCCAACTTATATTGCACAAATATTTGACAACAAATTAAAGGAAGATTCGAAATCTCACAAGTTCATCATACATAACTAAAGAGTATGAAATCAAAATATTACAAGTTCTAACATTACTTCAAATTAAATTCTAGATCCTACAAACAACGAACACGACACTCATGCCAAATAACAAAACCTCCATCAATTATATCAAATAGCTTGTAATTACCATTTTGTGGTGCTTCATAAATAGGTGCTTCTGGATCAAACACTTTCTCCACCCATACAACTTTTTCCCCATTCATCACCTCTCTATGGTGGCATATTTTCTGTGTCCCAAGATGACCCTTAGCAACCTCTTTCAACTTTTCTGACAATAAGACTACAGATGGCATTCGGCATTAGATTGAATACCGAAGCTAGCTCTAGGACTATCATGTTGACTGTTGGAAGAAACTTCATTTCTTGGTGTCGCATTCCCTCCAAACTGATTCATAAATTGTAACAAACTTTGTTGCATACTCATCATAGTCGAATGCAACGATCTATATTCTTCGGTTAGTCTATTTTGATTGTTCTCCATCTTTGCTTTCCATTTTCTATCTTCATCTTCTTTGAAATTAGTTATTGCTTTTGATGCTTGTGTAAGCTTCACTTGCTTCGTAGTCGATGTAGAGCTAATTGCACGACAATAGTTTTTCTTTTCTCCTTTCCAAACACTTCAGTAATGGGATCATTCTCAAAATCTTCAAAACTTCTACTTCCATTGCTACCATTGACACTAGAGTTTTCCTTTTGTCTTTCCTCCCGCTGCTTCAACTAATGCCTGCATAATACCCAAATAAATTATAAACAAAAGTTGAACTTGAAAATATTTTGCATATTAAATAAAGTAAAAGCACAAACTAAAGAATATACTATCAATATCTTGCATATTAGTTGATAGAAAATGATGAACATGTGAATACTGTAAAAAAAAATTCCTGTCAAATTATGAATAATGTAAAACAAAATATGGAGGAGATAAACTATAATATACCACACTCTCCTGCCACTTCATTTCCGACAACAGTAGATTTCATCCTTCAACAACAATATACCATTATACATCCACCGTCTCAACCAGCAAAACCAACAGTTCAACCTTCAACATCATACATCCACCTCTAAACAAAACTGCATACATATTGCATCACTGCCTCAAAACTGCACCACAACCACCGAATATCCTAAACTCACATACCAACTGCTCAACTGAACTGCACACTGAACTACTACCAAACAATACATATCAACTACTCTACTCCTTACTACACAGCAGCCTTCCCTATCATACAAACCAACCACTTCAACTGTCACACCATACAACCAGATATCATAGTCACCATCCTCTACATTTGCCATCATCACTGTGCTGCCATTAACCTTTTCGCTAATAAACAATAGTTCAGACCACCCTCCTATACCATTTCAAGACTGCCATACTCCACTGCACATATAATTTGATAACACAGATTTTTTTGCTTTTTTTTTCACATCCCAAAACAGCATATACTGCCTACGCTCACTCAATCATCCATATAAATGGTTTCCTGCTTCAAAAGCCCACCAAATATTTTCCCCACTTCTTTCTCTGGCTCCGTTTCTTTAACTTTAGGTTTAATCTCAGGAGCTTTCGATTTTGTTTTCAATTTGAACGCCATTGCTGGTTTTACAATAGCTTTCTGAGGTAGCAAGCTTCGAGCTTTCGCTTGACCTCTAGCGGTGCTGATTTCTATTTTTGAATCTTCTCCTTGCTTTCGAGGAACTGCATTGGCAATTTGCAGTCTCAGTTTATCCCACGAAAAGTTACCATCCGCACTAAAGCCTTTTGCTTTTGTTAAAATGCTGTCTAGTATAGAGCCTGCTGCCTCTGTTCTTGCTTTTGATTCTTTTGCCAGAGTAGAAGCTTTAACTTGTTTCTCTGAAAGTCCTTTGACTTCTGCTTCGACCTTTTTAGCAGCTTTAGCAGCCTCGTTTGCTTTTTCAGAGGTGATCAGTGCTTCTTCTTCTGCCTTAGCTTTCGCTACCGCTTCAGCATATGCTTTTCTTCTTCCATCTACAGGCATTGCACTGCAAAATTACAAATTTTATGGAATCAAATACCAAGTGCATAATAAAACTACAAAATTTAGCTTTCTGATAATCAAAATAAAGTAACAGGAATTGTCATAGACAAATCCATATTATACACAATTTTAAACGTATTCTAATGGCGGAAAAGTGGAAAGATGGACCTCGATTGTAATATTGTATCATCATCATCATCATAATAAAATCACCAACAGAAATTAGGAAGCTTGTCCATTCATTTCATATGATCAAGCAATCTAACTAGTACCTTGAGTCAAGGTACCTATGTACGCAATAATTTGGAAAAGTAAGAAATAGTTTAAAGTATGAAATAGAATCAGGTAAGCCATTGGGTACTAAATTGCATAAGAGCATTTATGTAATTGAAATGCTGTATCACCTGAAAAGTTCAGCTGCAGACTTCGAAGTTGCAGACGGGCTAGTAGAAACTTCAACAACCCGACAAAGGAAAAAGCATTTCGAAGTTCATAATATATCAAAGTTGAAATTTACAAAGAAATAATAACTAGTGTTCAAAAATTGCTTTGCAATTATTCTGTGCTTAAGATTCACGCCATTACTTTTATAGAAAAATGGTTCATTTTGGAACTTGATAAAACTCATTGGAATTCTAGCTATTATATTGTGAAATGTAAGTCCAATCCATGAGTACACTATTTCTTAAATAGCTTGAGCAAAAGCTTATATTACTTCAAAATCATGCTTTTATAAGATATAAGATCTATCAGCTGTTACGACCCAGTTTTCTCATTCGGGAACAGATTATAACATGCCTAAGGTAAAACAGATTATCAATCAAATATCAGAGGATTAAAATACAAGAAATTTAGTTATGATGTTCAAATGAACAATTTCAAAATTATAATTTTATTCATTGTAACGACCCAGAATTTTTATAAATTAAAATTTGGATATTTAATTAATTTTAAATATTAAAAAGTGAATTTATAAGTCAAATAAATTTTTATTTGAATTATTGAATTTAATTGAATAATTTAATCGATAATTTAATACGTTAAATTATAGAAATAATTGAAAATTGAGTTAAATATGATTGAAAATGATTTGTAAAATTTTATTTTATCATATTGAAGTTAGAATGATATTTTAGAACTTTTAAAATCGAATTAAAAGTAAATTTGTGAAAATTGAATATTTTAATATTTAATAATCGACTGTAAAATAGCCAATTTTTGAACAGTCTCAGAATTGAACGAAACCAGTTCCATTGGATCCGTAATAGTTAGTTATTACCGGATTTCAATTTTCGTGTCAATCGGAGTTATCATTTGATCGTGGCAGCTCGAAACGCATCGAATCGTTTTTAATTTAAATTTGGCGAGTCAAAATAGCCATTTTTCAAAAAGTCTCGGAATTCGACGAAACCAGTTTCATCGGATCCGTAATGTGATATTATTGTAAGGTTTCAAATTTCAAGTCAATTGGATTTACCGTTTGTCCGGTACAAATTAAAACGCCTAGAAATCGATTTAAATCGGTTTAATTCAAATTGAACGTTTTCAGCCATAACTCGCACATACTTCCGAATTAGCTTCCGAAACCTGTTCCATTGTGTCCGGAACGCGGGATAAACCCTAGGTACGCTGGTTACGGCGTCTAAATCGGAGTTCGGAATTTCCGGGATGAATAGTGTCGCTCGTTCCTTATAAATAGCCCCTACCCCTTCATAATTTGATAAAAATAACCCTAACCCTAATATCAAACTGCATAGCCGCCACCTACAATTGAATGGCCAGAAATTAATCTCCTTCATCTCTCAATCTCTCCCAATCTACAAGGAATTAGAAGAAACTCTCAACACGAAAGTTATAGAGCACGAAGAGAGCTTGAAATCCATACGGATATGATCGGAAATGGTGCGACGGAGGGAGAGATAGGTGGGGCCGACAGTCAAGACTTGCGCACGAAATTCTAGGCCAGTCCTAGGGCCGAGCCTGACATGGTGGGAGGAGGAGATAGCTCTTGTCGTTGGCTTCGTTTTGGCGGTGGTGTGATCGAATATAATCGTGTGTGGTGAGAGAAAACTCAAACCCTAATTGTTTGCTAGTGGGTTCGGCCTCAATTTGAGAAGCCTGTAGCCGTGCGTGATTTGGGAAGAAGCAAGGGTGCGGTGGTGATGAGGTTGGAGCAAGATCCTAAGGCCCATAATTGCTTTGGGTACAAAATAATAAGTTATGTTGTAAATTAAGTTATAAAAATCGTGTACGATCTTTAAAAAATCATAACTTTTTCATACGAGGTCGAAACTGCGCGAAACCAGTTGCGTTGGAATCGTATGGACGAGCACTACGCGATGGAGTTGGTTTGGAGTCGTTTGGAGTTAGTGAGAATTTCGGGTAAAATTAAACGCGCGTTTAATTTTATTCGAAATTAAAGCTAAAACGGAAATTGAAACCAAGGTGAGAACTTCTCACTCAATCGAATAGATTTCGATTTTATTTTAAATAGTTAGATTTAAAATATTTGAATGCATGTTTGAATGATGACTGTAAATTATTGATTGTTAAAATAGACATTATGCGCCGTTAGTAAGCGGATGTTATTTATAAAAACATATACCGCGAATATTTCATAAACAGTGAAATTGGTATTATATATAATATCAATATATATATATTGGCATATGTATATATTGCAGTTGTTGATTTCCCGCATTTTTGTTTAGCGGATGAGACCCTATTACGCCGTTAGTAAGCGGATAATATTTAATAAGAACATATACCGCGATAATTTCGTACTGGAGCGAAATTGGTATTGTGCTAATGTTTTTGGATGCAGGAAAACAGGTTGGAGGGATCCAACTGGATTCCTCAACAGTATTTATTTTATTTCAGATATTTTGATATTTGATGGATTATCATATCGATATATGATATCGTTGTTAGTCGTGATTGACTATTTGGTGTGTAGCATCATTGGACCCAGATTTTGGGATTTTAAAATGGTTTTAAAGTGATTTTTGAAAATATACTATATTTTTGGAATTGATCCATTATAAATAAATAACGTTATAATTTTTAAAGTTATAAAAATTATAGTTTTTGTGAAATATAGTTAAAAGCTGATTTTTGAGAAATATGAATTAATGACCTTATAAAATAGTTAAATTGGATTTTTGAATATATTATAAAAGTTAAAAATAGGATTTATAAAATTTGATTATTTTATAAATCAAGATGGTGGAATTATAAAGGAATTTAAAGACGTTTTAAAAGAATAATATAAATTAATTTATCTTAAGAGATTTATAAATGGATATTTATAAATTGAATTATGGACATTTAAAACGAGTTTTTATAAGTGTTTGAATGTAGTGAAAATGAATTTCCTAAATGAATGAAATTTATGAAATTATAAACTGTGAAGTTATAAATGAGATTTTATAAGCAATAGGTTTATAAAATTTATAAAGTTATCGAAAGAATGAATTTTGGATAAATAAACAATCTTATAAGTTAAGATTAATAAATTGGGAAGTTAAAAGAACGATTTTGTAAAATAATCGTTTTATAAGTAGTTAACTTATAATATGAACTTTTAGTCTATAATTGAATTATAAACTGAATAGGTAAATAAAAGGATTTATAAAAAAGGAAGTTTTTATAAATAAATAGAAAAGGAATTTATAAACGTTGTTTTATAAATTCGCAAATGACTTATTTTGACAAGTTAATTGTTATAACTTAGAAATGGAGTTATATTCACATTTTTTAATAGTGAATAATCCTTTGAATTAAAATGAATAAAAGGATTTATAAAAAAGGAAGTTTTTATAAATAAATAGAAAAGGAATTTATAAACGTTGTTTTATAAATTCGCAAATGACTTATTTTGACAAGTTAATTGTTATAACTTAAAAATGGAGTTATATTCACATTTTTTAATAGTGAATAATCCTTTGAATTAAAATGAATAAAAGGATGAGATTTGTTAACGAAGTTTATTCACATTTTTGAATAGTGAATAACACGTTAAAGAAATTGTTTAGAATGTGAATGTTTTAAATAGAATTAAAACAATCTAACGATGTTTTTAAACATGTTGAGATTCGAAACCATAGATTTCAACATTTATTGTTGAAATAGATGTTTCGAGAAATGAAAGGAGATGATGGACTATAACACTGTGGTTATAGTAAATGATTTCCGAAAGGAAATGTTTTTGTATAGTATTGGGATTTATATATCTATTTTAATTTCGAATCCCTATACTAGTGATTTTGGGTTGTCGTAACGATGTTTTACGTAACATTCGTTTTGGCCCAAATAAATATGTTTAAGTGAATGATTTTCTTAATAGAATGAAATATATACTTAATTCGATTTAAGTATATTGAATATTTTCTAAGTGTTGAAAATAAAAAGATTTGTGAATTACTTATTTAATAAGTATGGAAATGTTTTCCAATATGAAGTGAATAATTAGAATTTATCTTTTTGAAGATAAATTGAAAATGGATAATTGAAATCGTATATGCACGAATATTTTGAAATATAAATTCATTATGGAATTTATATGTGAAAAGTGAAATTGGTTAAAAATAAATATTGATTTATTTTTGACGTATTGAAATTATATATCTAGTAAAGATATTTTGGAAAATAAATAATTTGGAAAATTATTTGGAATCTGGTGATGTGTGCATATCCATTGATAGTTCAATAACCGACTATCAATATTTCCCTTTGAATGGGTAATTGATGTGAATTGATTGAATTTGAATGTCACACTTATTTTTGAATAAGCGCTCACTATTCGGGTTAACCGGGAAAGGACCATGGGGTCGTATAACCCACTCCGAATATGTGATACGTCGTTGTGAATCGCATTTGAAGATCGGTGTTGAAGACCGGTATTTGCAAGAGCGATAGGATGACCTATCGATTGTTTCTGCACCGAGTCGCGCCGGTATAGAAACTCCCTAAGTGATGGGAAATCCGATCAGGATTGTGAATATCCGGATTACAAGGACTTCTTTGTAAGTGCCTTCGGTTCTGTTCGATCCCGGAACAGACTTGTATGGATTGTATGCCTGACATTACAAGTTGAGATATAAAGCCGATTTCTTTCAAATATATTTCTGTTGGTGGCGGAGAATTTATTCTTTGCTTAACACCCTTCTTTGAGACATACGAGCTCAAAGGTTATATAGTTGAAGTTATCAGCAATATATCCCATTTTGGTAATGTGACATGCTGAGTGATGCTGAAATGATCATTGTGTTGATTATTGTGATAGGATCATTTATTTGATCGTCTATCTTAGTGATCATTGTGTTGATCATTTATTGACCCAAAGCATGGCTTTTGTATAAAGTATGTTTTGTGGACGTGAATTCGTCGAGCCTCACATCCCGGAAATGGTCAAAACAGGAAAGAAGCAGCAAGGTTATGAGGGGTAGCACCCTTTAGGATGTGTCCATTTCCTTCTGGAAAAGGGTGGTATCATGGTATGGAGCCCAGATACTTACTCATGTTGAAAACACTTTGTTATGATTGTGTGAATTGATTAGAGAGCGCTCTCGGAAAAAGGTCCCAAAGGACCGGGGGATGGCATATTCGGTCAGTTGTTACTCAGTTAGGAGTAACCCGGCCTTGTGTTGGTAGAGATCCGGTTTGGTTCTCGGGGATGTCCATCCAGAGGCATTCTCAGTGGCAATGGGAAGTTCCTTGGCCTGACCATTTGTTGGAAATCCAATTCCCAATACGAAACTTGTACGGTATTAGTTGTAGAACCTGCTATTCACTTATGGTGGTCACCACTGTTTGGATAGTAGCTATAGTAGGCATAGTTCGAAATGTCTATGTTGGCTAAGATTTATATTCTACTTTCGAAATATTTCCTACACTATGCACTAGTAATAATATCAAATGTTATTTTAAATGCGTATCAAGCATCTTTGACTATCATAAGGAGAAATCTCCTCCGATTCTGCGTTTGCATTGTGTGTGTGTGCGGGAGGCCTTATGGTAGTCTCATTTTTAAAAGCATTGCGAATTGATTAAAAATATTCCTCTATTTTGATTTTAAAGATAAATAAACTGTTTTGAGTTCTCACACCAGTCACATGACTGACTTGGAGTTTATTGTTTTCCTTCCTAAACTCTGGGTGCCCACCAATTTCCACACGGGCAGTTAAGAGTTAGGTTTATCAGGATATTCTGGATATTCTGGAGTTGCTGGAGGCAAGCTGGATGGCATGGCGTATTACTAGTTTATATAGTATTTCTTTTCCGCTGCACTGTTTGTTGATGTTGTTGTACACTCTGATGATATGTTGTAATGTAATGTATAAAATGTAATAACTGATATAGTTCTTTGTTTAAAGATTATTCATTTATTATTATATGTTGTTCCGCTGCGAATTGTGAGATTCTGTTGTTGTTCTTTTTGTTTCCTTTCTGTCCGTTCTATTTTCAAATTCTCTTTTTCTATTTTTAAAATTCTTCTATCTTCTGTTTTTCTAATTCTCTGTTTTCTAAAAAAAATTGTCTATCTTCTTTCCTCTCTATTTTCTATCTTTTCTCTCTTCTTTCTTTTCTTTTCTTTTTAAAACCCATAACATCTCGGTTTTTCGGCAACGAAAATTCGTACGTTACATTTGGTATCAGAGCTGATGGTTAAGCGACAACCATGGTTCTGTTGGGTATTAATTCATTAGAGATAGAGTCAGCAGTACTCTAGAATGAGTTTGAGTGTAATAATAGCTATGAGTGCGTATTTGTTAGTGAATATAAAATTGTTTTATATTGTGATGATTGGTTTATTGAGTGGCATATGAACTTTCGTCAGCACAGCCTCGAAACTGAGCCGAAGGGGTTTCTAAACACTTGAATAGAACAATTCGACATAGTATTGTTTTGAATTGGGTAAATGCAATAATTTTGCCTTGATTATATTTTTATATATAAAGGAATAATTTTTCAGAATTATTAAAGTGTATATATAAGTTGATTGTTAGGTTGTTTGAATAATCTAAATAAAAGAATAATTGTATAAGCAAAAAGAATTGTAAGAATTGAATTATAATTAATGTGATTTACAATTGTGAAATAAACTTATATATATAAGAAGTAAAATTATATGAATATGAGTTGTAAATAATCAAGTGGATTAAATGAATATAAACTTGATTATATGAATGAAATTCAACTTAGAAATTGAATTGAAAAAAAAAAAATGGTTTGAATATAAATCAATTGAATGTAAATTGAGTGGATATGAAATAATGAATATAAGTGATAATTCATTAAAATCTAATGTTATTAGAAGTTGAATAAATTGAAAGAGAATGAATATAAGCAAAGGAATTTGGTTGAAATTAATAAACATTGGTTGTTATATGATTGTTGATTGATTGTATATAATTCATTAAGTATTAATGAAATTGAAAGCTAATGTAATTGAATTCAAATTAGAAGTAAATAAATTTGAATAGAATTGAAAGTGAATTAGATTTAATTAGTAAATGTAAACTAATTGAATTGAGAATGAATGTTAGTAAGAACATCCACTGTTAATAAATCAAATATGATTTAGAGTGAAAACCTATTTCATTTAATATTAATGAGAATATAAATGAACATTGATCGGTTATGGATGATAGTTGGTTGATGGTTGAATATATATTGCTTTTGTTTCATTTGATATGTTGACATATATAGTTATTATATTGCTATATGATGTCTGTTGATACTATTTTCATATATGCATGATTCTCATGTTGTTTGTTGAGTTTAGTAGGTGCGGATCGCGTTTGCTTCGCATTTGGAGTTCGCTTTAGCGCTATATTAGCCGTATATGCTTGCTAATAAAAATATAAGGTACATATCTCGGATTAAATATCGCACTTTTACACTTTTTTTTCCCTTCGGGATGCCTCATTACTTGATGAGATGTATATTTGTGATATATATACTGTCATTTTTTTTCGGATCGAGCCGCGCAAAGGAGACTATGGCGAATTTTTCCGAAAATTTAAGGCGTTAGAAAAATTTGAGAAAATTTGGAAAATTTTGAAAACTTTAACTTTGATTTTGGAATCGAAAGTTAAACAATAGGTAGTTGTTTTTGAAAAGATAACTAAGTATGATTTGAAAACTTAGTAAAGTATTATAAGAAGTTTAATTATGAATTTTGGAAAGTTAATAGATTTTGTAACCTTTCTTACTTGTAATTTCGAGGACGAAATTCTTTTAAGGGGGAAAGATTGTAACGACTCAGAATTTTTATAAATTAAAATTTGGATATTTAATTAATTTTAAATATTAAAAAGTGAATTTATAAGTCAAATAAATTTTTATTTGAATTATTGAATTTAATTGAATAATTTAATCGATAATTTAATACGTTAAATTATAGAAATAATTGAAAATTGAGTTAAATATGATTGAAAATGATTTGTAAAATTTTATTTTATCATATTGAAGTTAGAATGATATTTTAGAACTTTTAAAATCGAATTAAAAGTAAATTTGTGAAAATTGAATATTTTAATATTTAATAATCGACTGTAAAATAGCCAATTTTTGAACAGTCTCAGAATTGAACGAAACCAGTTCCATTGGATCCGTAATAGTTAGTTATTACCGGATTTCAATTTTCGTGTCAATCGGAGTTATCATTTGATCGTGGCAGCTCGAAACGCATCGAATCGTTTTTAATTTAAATTTGGCGAGTCAAAATAGCCATTTTTCAAAAAGTCTCGGAATTCGACGAAACCTGTTTCATCGGATCCGTAATGTGATATTATTGTAAGGTTTCAAATTTCAAGTCAATTGGATTTACCGTTTGTCCGGTACAAATTAAAACGCCTAGAAATCGATTTAAATCGGTTTAATTCAAATTGAACGTTTTCAGCCATAACTCGCACATACTTCCGAATTAGCTTCCGAAACCTGTTCCATTGTGTCCGGAACGCGGGATAAACCCTAGGTACGCTGGTTACGGCGTCTAAATCGGAGTTCGGAATTTCCGGGATGAATAGTGTCGCTCGTTCCTTATAAATAGCCCCTACCCCTTCATAATTTGATAAAAATAACCCTAACCCTAATATCAAACTGCATAGCCGCCACCTACAATTGAATGGCCAGAAATTAATCTCCTTCATCTCTCAATCTCTCCCAATCTACAAGGAATTAGAAGAAACTCTCAACACGAAAGTTATAGAGCACGAAGAGAGCTTGAAATCCATACGGATATGATCGGAAATGGTGCGACGGAGGGAGAGATAGGTGGGGCCGACAGTCAAGACTTGCGCACGAAATTCTAGGCCAGTCCTAGGGCCGAGCCTAACATGGTGGGAGGAGGAGATAGCTCTTGTCGTTGGCTTCGTTTTGGCGGTGGTGTGATCGAATATAATCGTGTGTGGTGAGAGAAAACTCAAACCCTAATTGTTTGCTAGTGGGTTCGGCCTCAATTTGAGAAGCCTGTAGCCGTGCGTGATTTGGGAAGAAGCAAGGGTGCGGTGGTGATGAGGTTGGAGCAAGATCCTAAGGCCCAGAATTGCTTTGGGTACAAAATAATAAGTTATGTTGTAAATTAAGTTATAAAAATCGTGTACGATCTTTAAAAAATCATAACTTTTTCATACGAGGTCGAAACTGCGCGAAACCAGTTGCGTTGGAATCGTATGGACGAGCACTACGCGATGGAGTTGGTTTGGAGTCGTTTGGAGTTAGTGAGAATTTCGGGTAAAATTAAACGCGCGTTTAATTTTATTCGAAATTAAAGCTAAAACGGAAATTGAAACCAAGGTGAGAACTTCTCACTCAATCGAATAGATTTCGATTTTATTTTAAATAGTTAGATTTAAAATATTTGAATGCATATTTGAATGATGACTGTAAATTATTGATTGTTAAAATAGACATTATGCGCCGTTAGTAAGCGGATGTTATTTATAAAAACATATACCGCGAATATTTCATAAACAGTGAAATTGGTATTATATATAATATCAATATATATATATTGGCATATGTATATATTGCAGTTGTTGATTTCCCGCATTTTTGTTTAGCGGATGAGACCCTATTACGCCGTTAGTAAGCGGATAATATTTAATAAGAACATATACCGCGATAATTTCGTACTGGAGCGAAATTGGTATTGTGCTAATGTTTTTGGATGCAGGAAAACAGGTTGGAGGGATCCAACTGGATTCCTCAACAGTATTTATTTTATTTCAGATATTTTGATATTTGATGGATTATCATATCGATATATGATATCGTTGTTAGTCGTGATTGACTATTTGGTGTGTAGCATCATTGGACCCAGATTTTGGGATTTTAAAATGGTTTTAAAGTGATTTTTGAAAATATACTATATTTTTGGAATTGATCCATTATAAATAAATAACGTTATAATTTTTAAAGTTATAAAAATTATAGTTTTTGTGAAATATAGTTAAAAGCTGATTTTTGAGAAATATGAATTAATGACCTTATAAAATAGTTAAATTGGATTTTTGAATATATTATAAAAGTTAAAAATAGGATTTATAAAATTTGATTATTTTATAAATCAAGATGGTGGAATTATAAAGGAATTTAAAGACGTTTTAAAAGAATAATATAAATTAATTTATCTTAAGAGATTTATAAATGGATATTTATAAATTGAATTATGGACATTTAAAACGAGTTTTTATAAGTGTTTGAATGTAGTGAAAATGAATTTCCTAAATGAATGAAATTTATGAAATTATAAACTGTGAAGTTATAAATGAGATTTTATAAGCAATAGGTTTATAAAATTTATAAAGTTATCGAAAGAATGAATTTTGGATAAATAAACAATCTTATAAGTTAAGATTAATAAATTGGGAAGTTAAAAGAACGATTTTGTAAAATAATCGTTTTATAAGTAGTTAACTTATAATATGAACTTTTAGTCTATAATTGAATTATGAACTGAATAGGTAAATAAAAGGATTTATAAAAAATGAAGTTTTTATAAATAAATAGAAAAGGAATTTATAAACGTTGTTTTATAAATTCGCAAATGACTTATTTTGACAAGTTAATTGTTATAACTTAGAAATGGAGTTATATTCACATTTTTTAATAGTGAATAATCCTTTGAATTAAAATGAATAAAAGGATTTATAAAAAAGGAAGTTTTTATAAATAAATAGAAAAGGAATTTATAAACGTTGTTTTATAAATTCGCAAATGACTTATTTTGACAAGTTAATTGTTATAACTTAGAAATGGAGTTATATTCACATTTTTTAATAGTGAATAATCCTTTGAATTAAAATGAATAAAAGGATGAGATTTGTTAACGAAGTTTATTCACATTTTTGAATAGTGAATAACACGTTAAAGAAATTGTTTAGAATGTGAATGTTTTAAATAGAATTAAAACAATCTAACGATGTTTTTAAACATGTTGAGATTCGAAACCATAGATTTCAACATTTATTGTTGAAATAGATGTTTCGAGAAATGAAAGGAGATGATGGACTATAACACTGTGGTTATAGTAAATGATTTCCGAAAGGAAATGTTTTTGTATAGTATTGGGATTTATATATCTATTTTAATTTCGAATCCCTATACTAGTGATTTTGGGTTGTCGTAACGATGTTTTACGTAACATTCGTTTTGGCCCAAATAAATATGTTTAAGTGAATGATTTTCTTAATAGAATGAAATATATACTTAATTCGATTTAAGTATATTGAATATTTTCTAAGTGTTGAAAATAAAAAGATTTGTGAATTACTTATTTAATAAGTATGGAAATGTTTTCCAATATGAAGTGAATAATTAGAATTTATCTTTTTGAAGATAAATTGAAAATGGATAATTGAAATCGTATATGCACGAATATTTTGAAATATAAATTCATTATGGAATTTATATGTGAAAAGTGAAATTGGTTAAAAATAAATATTGATTTATTTTTGACGTATTGAAATTATATATCTAGTAAAGATATTTTGGAAAATAAATAATTTGGAAAATTATTTGGAATCTGGTGATGTGTGCATATCCATTGATAGTTCAATAACCGACTATCAATATTTCCCTTTGAATGGGTAATTGATGTGAATTGATTGAATTTGAATGTCACACTTATTTTTGAATAAGCGCTCACTATTCGGGTTAACCGGGAAAGGACCATGGGGTCGTATAACCCACTCCGAATATGTGATACGTCGTTGTGAATCGCATTTGAAGATCGGTGTTGAAGACCGGTATTTGCAAGAGCGATAGGATGACCTATCAATTGTTTCTGCACCGAGTCGCGCCGGTATAGAAACTCCCTAAGTGATGGGAAATCCGATCAGGATTGTGAATATCCGGATTACAAGGACTTCTTTGTAAGTGCCTTCGGTTCTGTTCGATCCCGGAACAGACTTGTATGGATTGTATGCCTGACATTACAAGTTGAGATATAAAGCCGATTTCTTTCAAATATATTTCTGTTGGTGGCGGAGAATTTATTCTTTGCTTAACACCCTTCTTTGAGACATACGAGCTCAAAGGTTATATAGTTGAAGTTATCAGCAATATATCCCATTTTGGTAATGTGACATGCTGAGTGATGCTGAAATGATCATTGTGTTGATTATTGTGATAGGATCATTTATTTGATCGTCTATCTTAGTGATCATTGTGTTGATCATTTATTGACCCAAAGCATGGCTTTTGTATAAAGTATGTTTTGTGGACGTGAATTCGTCGAGCCTCACATCCCGGAAATGGTCAAAACAGGAAAGAAGCAGCAAGGTTATGAGGGGTAGCACCCTTTAGGATGTGTCCATTTCCTTCTGGAAAAGGGTGGTATCATGGTATGGAGCCCAGATACTTACTCACGTTGAAAACACTTTGTTATGATTGTGTGAATTGATTAGAGAGCGCTCTCGGAAAAAGGTCCCAAAGGACCGGGGGATGGCATATTCGGTCAGTTGTTACTCAGTTAGGAGTAACCCGGCCTTGTGTTGGTAGAGATCCGGTTTGGTTCTCGGGGATGTCCATCCAGAGGCATTCTCAGTGGCAATGGGAAGTTCCTTGGCCTGACCATTTGTTGGAAATCCAATTCCCAATACGAAACTTGTACGGTATTAGTTGTAGAACCTGCTATTCACTTATGGTGGTCACCACTGTTTGGATAGTAGCTATAGTAGGCATAGTTCGAAATGTCTATGTTGGCTAAGATTTATATTCTACTTTCGAAATATTTCCTACACTATGCACTAGTAATAATATCAAATGTTATTTTAAATGCGTATCAAGCATCTTTGACTATCATAAGGAGAAATCTCCTCCGATTCTGCGTTTGCATTGTGTGTGTGTGCGGGAGGCCTTATGGTAGTCTCATTTTTAAAAGCATTGCGAATTGATTAAAAATATTCCTCTATTTTGATTTTAAAGATAAATAAACTGTTTTGAGTTCTCACACCAGTCACATGACTGACTTGGAGTTTATTGTTTTCCTTCCTAAACTCTGGGTGCCCACCAATTTCCACACGGGCAGTTAAGAGTTAGGTTTATCAGGATATTCTGGATATTCTGGAGTTGCTGGAGGCAAGCTGGATGGCATGGCGTATTACTAGTTTATATAGTATTTCTTTTTCCGCTGTTATGTTGTTGTATGTTGTTGTACACTCTGATGATATGATGTAATAAAATGTAATGTAATAACTGATATAGTTCTTTGTTTAAAGATTATTCATTTATTATTATATGTTGTTCCGCTGCGAATTGTGAGATTCTGTTGTTGTTCTTTTTGTTTCCTTTCTGTCCGTTCTATTTTCAAATTCTCTTTTTCTATTTTTAAAATTCTTCTATCTTCTGTTTTTCTAATTCTCTGTTTTCTAAAAAAAATTGTCTATCTTCTTTCCTCTCTATTTTCTATCTTTTCTCTCTTCTTTCTTTTCTTTTCTTTTTAAAACCCATAACATCTCGGTTTTTCGGCAACGAAAATTCGTACGTTACATTCATAATCTACTAGATTATTATAATGTTCAGAGCTGTTTAACTGATATCTGAGAATGGACATAATCATAGCATAAATGATAAGACATCAAGGCGTAAGTTCAATACATTGTGTAAACCACGCGTTCGCTATTTAAAAGGTTAGAAGAACCTGAATCTACAGCACACTTGATAAATATGACAAACTAGTGAATGTCGTTCCTGTAGTTCTCTTCCCACAAAAGACTAATAGTGATTTTAATGAATACTTCATAAGTGTAAACAAGAGGCGGCATTACCCAAATTCTGGTCAGTTGATAGAGTATTGTAGCATAAGAAAAATTAAGATTTACCACTGAGCAATGAACACTGCAATGAACATTCATATCGCATGCAAATGCAACACATTAGAACTATGATTAAAACATAGACATTTCCACTTCTTTATTCTTATTTTCATTTAAATTGGAAACAAGTAGCTTTGTGTTTACCTTCGCAATTAAATTTACACATTCAACCCCGTACTTTAACATGATTGTTAACATCAACAAAGATTCCAGTATCAAAGCTTTAAAAGCTACCTTGTTTTCAGCAACTGTAGTGTCAGAGAAAACATCAGCCACCAATTTAGCAATTTGCGCTTTGGCCACCTACGGCAACAATTGACATCACCACAGTAAACCCCACAAATCTGTAAACATGAATATAAGTTTTGAAATAATCGAATATTAAGGTAGTTCAATACCTTGGTTTCACTAACAATACCTTCCTTTTCAACGACAATGCCAAACCCATTGTCGAACATCAGCCACCAATTTACCAGTTTGCGCTTTGGCCACCTACGGCCGGATTCTTTTGTTAACTTCAACCCCAGACTCCACATCTTAATGATTATTAGTTTTTTATCATAGAAATATGGATCATTAGCAAGAACCTTATTACGTTCGTTTTGTTTTTCAAAGTTAACTATATAAAAAATCGAATAACTAAAGAACAGATTCTCGATACCTGCAATTTATCTTCCACTCAACTTGCAATCGACGAATGGGCTAGGAAAATCGACGAATGGAAAGCTTAATCGTATTCGGTCGAGCTTTGACTCAACTTGCAATCAAACCTGCAATTTATTCGACTAAACTGAAAACCTAGAAAATCGAACTAGAGCATCTTTGAATGTTAACAAGTATTCCCCTTTTGTTTGGTGGAAAGCGAAAATAATTTGGAGATTTGACGGCCAAAGAAAGTGGGAAGCGTAATGAGCCTATGCGTTGTGCGTCCACATGTTTTTTTTTCCTCTTTTACCCTTTTGTTTTCAATTTATTTTCATTTTTACCAAATTTTATAACGGTATAAAGCAGTGATAAACTATTTACAGCTCCTTTTACAACGGCTTTGAAAGTTTTATAACGGGATTTAAGTGTTATTATTTTATAACGGCATTTGATTGTTAGTAATTCAGAAATATTTTTGTTGGGAATTTCATGTTTTGGTGTAGTGGAAGATGATGATTTAGGTATATTACTATTATTATCCCCTGCATCATGATATTCTATACATTGACTATTTAACCACGATGTGTGTATGTGTGTGTGTATATAACTCTGATAAATGTTGCATGGATTATAATCAAATGTATAGTAAACAGCTTCATGAACTATTATTTGATTATTATATTTTATCCTTCCACTATGAGGATTCTATGTTTCTTCTTCTTTTCTTATTTTTTTAATTAACCCCATTGATTATCTACGTTCCAGATTGTTTAAGTTGGACATGTGTGGATTATTGTCAATTTAAACCCTTCGAAATATGGGTCATCACAGTTAGTATCAGAGCGAGGTTTAGTGATAACCTTGGCTTTGTGGGGTTTAACTCATTACAGATAGGGTAGTAATACCCTAAAATGAGTCTGTTTGAGTGTATATATATGAGAGAGTGTACTTGTTAGTGTTATAAAATATTTTATATTGTGTTTACTTATCTATTGAGTTGTTTATTAATTATAGACGATGTGCGTGATGCCGTGTTATCGATAGGGGTTTCTAAACTCTAAAACGAGGCAAGTAGACATAATATTGTTTTTAAATTGGTTAAATGAAATAATTTTTTCTAAATTATATTTTATATATAAAAAAAATGAAATTTCAATGAATAATAGCTGTTAGGCGATGATAATATTTAATTACCATCGATTATTGGTTGAATTAAAATAAAACGAATACTTAATGAATTTTATTTTATGAAGCATTTGATAATTAAATTGAATTAAAATCTCATTAAATAAAAATTTGTTTAAATAACAAAAACGTGAAGTAATGAAATATTTTCATTATAAAGAAATGGAATTGTTTAAGCTATGTTATAAATAGAAGGAATTAAAAGAAAATTTTAGAATTTTAATCCCTTTTGTTTTCAAAAAAAATTGCTTTCAAAGCCTTAAAAATTAATAATATTTTTACTTGAAAGAGTTTTGACTAGAAAAATATTTTGAGAAGATTTCTGGTAGAAGATAAAAGCACTAAACTCGCTTTGGTCGCTGGGAAATAATTCTAGGGATGACTGCAGGATCGCCAGTATTCATTTTCGAGTTTATGAGTGAGAATTTCTACAGAAAGAAATTTATTTTCTATTAAAACAAATTTTGATTTTTGAAAAGAAAAATATTCTAAGTATGACTTAATAAATATATGAAAATAGTTTGGTATTAATAATTGAAAATAGTATATATGAAATAAGTTTGTAACTTATAAATTTGAATAGAAAAAAAAAGTTATAACTTGTAGATTTAAACAAGGAAGTAAAAATAAATTTTAAAATGGTTAAACATTTAAGCAGATAAAAGAAATTTGAGTTTGAGAAATGAAATAAAATAATTAATTTAAGAAATGTTAAATTATCTGAGTCAGTGAAATGAAGTAAAATAGTTAACTCATGTAAGCTAAATAAAAATGAATTGCATTGGAAATGAAAAAGATAAAATAACGAAATGAAATTTTAAGAAGTTAATTTGTATAACTTATAAATTTGAGAATTAGTAAGCTAAAAAAATTAAATTTGTTGAATGTGAACGATAAGAAAATTTAACTTGAATAAGATTAAATAAAATAAGTAATAGATTAAAATGAAATGAAGTTTAACTTAATACTAAATAATTTGAATTGGATATTAAATGAAACTAGATAAATCAGTAAAGTGGATTAATTTCATTTAAGCTATAAAATGAATTTAAAAATGAATACAAACTTGAATTTTAAAATGAAATGTAATTTAAGTATGAAAGAAATTAAATAAAATAAATGCATGTAAGTAAAATTAATGTGAGTAATTGAATTTAATTTAAAATTGGATGAAAAGAAATTTAAATGCAAATTGAATGAGTTTCAATAAAAAATTAATGTTAACTAATATAATATGGAATAAGTTATCAGAATAAATTTTAAATTGAAGTCAATTTATGAGAAGTTGAATAGATTGTAAGAAAGGAAAAAAGAATTTATTAATATGAATTGAGTTATAAAATAAAATTTACTTTAGTAAATTAATAATATGAAATTGAATAAATGAAGTGAATCGATGAGTTAGTAATAACTTAAGATATGAAGTAATAATAATAAACATGATTGTATTGTATATAATATTTATAATGAATTCAGATGATTTATAAATGATGTTAGTATAAAAAAGGGAGAGAGAATATATTAAGTAGAAACAAAGTTAACTTAACAATGTTAATGGAATAATTGTATAAATGGTCCATAAATGAATTTGTATGAAACATTATTAAAATTAAATGCAACAATTGGAATTTAAGAAATCAAATTGAATGAATCAAATGTAAATTGATAGAATGTGAATTCATTAATGTTGATGAGTGCACGTCAATCAATTGAAAATAAATTGTGACGACCCGGAATTTTTGGATGTTTGAAATCGGAATATTTAATTGATTTTAAATGTCTAAAATTTATTTTTTAACTTGAATTCAAATATCACCATTTATTGGGTAATTTATTTATTAAATTAAATTAACTGAAATTAGGTAAATTATTGAATCTTCAGTTTTAAGCCTGTTAAAAATAATTTGAAGACTTGTAAAATTTATATTGATAATACTGAAGATAGTAAAAGCGTTAAAATTGAATTTAAAGGTGATCTGTTCAGTTTTGAAAATATATCGTTTAAATCGATATTTAAAAATAACCTTCCGAGGTACAGTCTCGGAATTTGACGAAACCAGTTTCATTGGATCCGTAATATTGTATTAATATCGGATTTCAATTTTCGTAGCATTTGGAGTTGTTGTGTGAGGATACGATATATAAATGCGCTGAAATTTATATCGAAAATTCAATTTAATAACTGAGTCCAAAAAGCTATCTTCTCCATACGATCGAATTAGGGCTCGAAACCTTTTCCATTGTATTCGGAATAGGGGTATAACATTATAAACGCCTAGCGACACGTCTTGTTAGGAGGTCGAAAATTTAAATTACAAAGTTGAGACAATTTGAAATCAATTTAATATATATATTTATTCACATACACATAGTCAACCTTCAACCGAAATAATGTCGCTCATGTGCTTTGTACACTTCATTTCAATCACTATAGCAAAGCGTCTTCAACACGCTTCCCCTCTTTAGTATTAACAACTGAGCCTTCTCCTTATTTCAAATCAAAACAGAGAAAAAAATAATGGCCGAGCTTAAGAAATCGTCTCCATATTTTTCTTCCCATTCCTCGTTCATATTCAAAATCAATGCCGAGTTTTCCTTTCCTCTCTCGAAATTAATCTCCCTCCTCCTTTTGTTCGAACAGCCGAAAAAAAAATTTCGTATAAAATCAAGGATACTCTTCTCCTTCTATTCGAGAACCAAGCCGAGCTCCTGTTTCAAAATCAACTCGGCAAATCTAAAAGGGGGGGGGGTTGATTCGCGATTCTGGGCGGCGACTCGTGTGGCATCGGCATCGCGATAGCGGCATGGCGCTCGAACTCGATTCGAGTGGGATGGGGCGGCACTGGTGTATGCTCGACGTCGAGAAAGGGGAGCCTCGTTCGACATTCTTGGTTCACGAACCCTTACATCAAAGGTCATCGATCGAAACAAGAGCTAAATCGCGGCGCCTGGGTGCGCGCGCGCGATGGGGTGTCGGCGACTCAGACTCATGATCGTGGAAGAAGCAAATGTGATGGTGGTTGCTTGAGGAAGGGAGCAGTGGCGCGTTCGAGCGAGGCGCTCGTGCTTGTGCGTCGCGATGATTGGAGGGTGTTGGGGATGAAGTCGTGCTTGAGGGTTGTCGCGTGAAGGTCTGTTCGGGTTTTGGTTTCTGTCAGGTAAGTAATTAACAATTATTTAGATTAAATTAAATAAAGTGATTTAGTAAATAGTGGTATTTCTTAAAAATAGATTTTTGTTAAGTTTAAAATATGCGGTAAGGCCAAATTTTGTATATATAAATACAGTGACAAATATATGAGGTTACGATTTAAGAAAATAGAAACTTTAAATGGTAATATAAATTATTTTGTATTGATAAAGTGTGAATTTTAAAATGTTATAAAAATTGGATTTCTAAACCTATATAATTTATTTTGGAAATAAGAAATAAAATATATATCTGCATACATATTTTATTTACTAGATTAATATTAAAGTAATATATATATTTAAATTATTTTGGTCACTAAAAGATTATTATAGGAAATTACTTTGAATTTAATTATTCACTGAAAATTTAAATCATTGATTAAGATTAAATCATTTGCCAATTTAAAATTATTATATGGAAATTGATTATTAAGTTAATTCATAATATTAATAAATTGTATAATGTTTATACAAGGTTTTAAACCATGGAAACAAGCCACTTTGGATCGGATTACAAATTAAAGGAAAATGTGAGTTAATCTCACTCATCTGGGCTTGATTTAAATTTAAATGGTTAAATTTAAATAATTGGTTGAATGATTAAATTGATTTGATGTGCTATATTATATATAGTATATAGTATATATTGGAGTGATTGATTTCCCGCATTATATAGCGGATGAGACCCTATGCGCCGCATAATAGCGGATGATATTATATTAATCCATATACCGCGACATTCCAGCTCGAAATGGAATTGGTATTGTGCTAACATCTGTGGATGCAGGAAAACAGGTTGGAGGGATCCAACTGGATTCCTCAAAAATTATTTAGATTGTTTAATATTCTGTGTTATGAATATTTGATATTCTGTGATAAATTATATTTGGAATATTGAATGCTATGGTTTGCTTGAATATATTTTGGTACACCGAGTTATCAAAATATATAGAATTGGATTTTTGAGAGAATGTAAAAGAGTGAATTTTTAAGTAAGATAATTGTAGAGAATTTGAATAAATTTAAGAATAAACTGGATAAGAATAAAAGCGATTTTAAAATTCTAATAAATAATTCCGAGTATGGAAAAAGAGATTTTGAATAAACAGAAAAATAATGAATTATAAAACTTAAGTGATATTATTTAAAGGGATAAAGAATTTATTTTAAAAATTTAAGGTTTAAATTTATTTAAAAGGATAACGAAGGAATTTTTGGAAATCTGAAATTGGTATTTTTCAGTTAAAAGATTTTAAATCATAAATAAGAAATAAAGTTTTGAAGTTAATGGGTTTTGAAACAAATTGAGTAAGTGAAGAAATTTATTTCAAATGGAGTAAATTGGAAATCAATTTGGTAATTGATTTAGGTATTTTAAATTGGAAAATTTAAAGGAGAATGTGACTATGAAATTTATAAACTGGGTTTATAAAAGTGAAGTAATATATTAGTAGATATTTGAAAGAATAAATTCACGGTGGGAATTTATTAAGGGAATAAGAAAATTTGTAAAAAAATAAATAGTGAATTATTTTTAAAGGATGTGAAGGGAAGCGTATTTCTCTGGATAGCCAAGTACGTTTTCAAAGCAAATTTTTAAATATAAATTAAAAAGTTTTAATGTTGTATTAAAAAAAAACATGTTTTAGGAAATTTGTTATTTCTAAATGTTTAAATTCCAAAGTAAGTATTTTTCAAATCTATTATAGTAGTAATTATTTAAAGGTGACTCGGTATTTTGTTTTAAAAGAGAAAATCTGGTTTTATATTTTATAAGGTAAACTCGTTTTAAAATATTCCTAAAGTATTGTTTTTAATAAAGTATTGAAGTAGTTTTCAATTTAAATGTTAAGTTATGTTTTATAATAAAGCGTTTTAAATTATTTTAAAATCTAAGATGTTTGTACTTGGTGATTTCAGTGGGAATCGAAAATATTTGGGGAATTTACTCCGTGAGAGAAAATGGTTTGAAACTGTTTTCAAAAGGGATTGAAAGGTGGAAATATATCTTGCGAAGATATTTTGAGAATAATAAATAATTTGGAGAAATTATTTATGTTGCTGGATGTTTGTGAATGTTATTTGATAATTAAATAACCGATTATCAATATTGGCCAATGCGCTGATCGTTTCGAAGAGACCGGGATCGGGATTAATTTCTCGAAAACCACTTCGATCTGGTTTGTATGTTTTCGTGAGGAAGACGAGTTCAGAGTCGAAGATGGAGCAGTGAAGTGCAAGGGCTAGTTGCTACTGAACCCGATGATGATTCCAAAATGGATGTAGTAGGAGTAGTGCCTTCGGTTCCGTTCGAACCCGGGGCAGACTTGTATGGATGAATGCTTTCAGAACATCGTCAGGTGGGCGATGAGCATTCTAAGGGATATGTTCTAAAAAGGTAACGCTTAGCCTCGAGCTTCATCAACCAGGAATGACTGAAAATCAATGGTTATGCAGCAAGGCTAGGTGGGTAGCGCCCATTAGGGTGAGGTCATCCCTGTCTAGATGTCCCTTTTTATTCGGCATAGTGGTGCGGTTGCTGATCCCAACCGTGGGGTGATCTTACTCGGGATTATCTAGTAAGGGGTAGTCCCGGTCTTGTGTTGCAGGGGATTGGGAGTAATCTTCGGTACGATGATCTAGGCCACGTACTGTGACAGGTGGTACCCCAGTGCCTAGTCATTAGTTGAAAATCTATTCTCCCTACGCGCCTTTTACGATTTTTTGTTTGTATTACCCACTTTGTGGCTAGTAGCTGGAATTTAATAGATGTAACAATTTCGGCTATTTTAATAAGTATTTGTAAATAGGCCCTATTATAATATCAGAGGACTTTGATAAAAAAATGTTTTGGTTATCGTAAGGTAATAACCCGACATGTTTATTTGTGGTGTGGTCTTACGAGATGCTTTTGTTTTCAAAAGAATTTTGAAACTTTAATAATCAATTTGAGTGTGGTTTTTCTCACGCTGGTTTTCCAGATTGACTCGGGTGTTATTTAACTATAATGCTCGGGTCAGACCGAGTATTATAGATTACAGGAAAAGATGCCGTGGAGCTGGATGGCGATACGTACTCCCGTACTTGTTTAGATATTCCACTGTGTTGATTAGCTGTGTATTCAGATTGTGAGGACATGTTATGATTACTGTCCAGTTGTGTGTTATGTATACTTTGATGATGTAATGTATAAACAGATTTGTTTTTGTGTAAAGATCATTTGTTATCTATTATATTTTATTCCGCTGCGATGGTTAGATTTTGATGTTGTTTTCTATTTCTTCTTCCACCTCTTCTTCTTTAACCCAAATGGTTCGTATTTCTGATCATCTTGAGTTGATTAATGGAGAATAGTGTCGACTCAAGGGGTACGGGTTTGCGGGCCGTCACATAAATAAACTGAATAAAATCAATTGGATGTGAATCAAATTGAAGGTAAGTTGGGTGAACACAAATGAATTGAAATAATCCAATTAAATGTTAATAAAAATTTGAATGTAATAACTTAATTATTGAATGTAAAAGAAATTTGATTTCAATGAATGTAAATAAGTGAATGTGAATCAATTTAAAATAAATGGAAGTGAATGTGAGCATAATAAAATTTAAATGAATGGATTTAAAATCCATTGGATAATAAATAAAACGAATGTCAATAAAATAAATATTAATCAATTGAAAATAAATTGATTGAATGTAAATACATTGAATTGTAATAAATCAAATTTTGAATGCAATGAATTGAATATAAATCCATATTGTGATTAACGGAATGAATATACATAGGTGAATGTTAATCAATTAAGAAGTAAATAAAGGGAATGCAAATAAGTTGGATGTCACTGTAAATTAATTGAAATTGAATAACCTAAAATGTTATTGAAATGAATGTTAATAAGAAATAAAGGGTATAAATTAAAACTGACATTGGATAGCATAAATTCACATGGTTAAGAATTAATTGGATTAATTTGATGGATATTGATGGTTGGATGGTTTCTTTTGTTGCAAACAGTTGTTATTACTGTTTTGTTTGCATATGATTATTGCATGTTGTGTACTTGTGCTTGTGTTTATTGTTTGAATTCAAAATTCATGTTATATAGTTATATTAGACTTATACATGCTTTTATATCGTTATACGCAACTAATATTTTGAACTGAGTTGAGATAGGTACATACGAAGACCATTTGGATGTATACGCGGATTTATGTTGCTTTTGCTGCTCAATACGAGCAAACTCGCTCGTATTATAAATAAGAAGGTACGTATCTCGGATTACATATCGCGATTTTACATTTTTGCCCTTTGAGATATCTCATCATTGGGATAAGATGTATATTGGATAACTATTTGGTATATCTGCATTACATATTATATTGTAAAAAATTTCCGATTGAGCCGCGCAAAGGAGACTCTATCGAAATTTTTTGTACATCCGGATGTTAGAAATTTTTTGAAGTTTTAAAATTTTTATAACTTGTTTTGTTAACTAACTTGTAAATTCCGTAAGCTGATCGGAGTGGCGTAGTAAAAACATAGAAATAGTTTTGAAATAAGATTTTATTGTTTTATATGTTGATAAATTGTGAATAAATTATTATATGTTAAATTCTTTACTTAACGCATTTTCTAGGACGAAAAGTTTTGAGTGGAGGAGAATGTAACGACCCGTATTTTTAACTATTTTAAATTTTAGAATTTGATATAATTAATAAAAATGGTTAAAAATAGAAATTTAATGATTATTAATGTAGGTTATTTGATAATTAAATTGTTCAAATTTAATATTGAAAATTATTTAAATAATGGAATCTTGAATTATTGTGAATGAAAATGGTGTCGAAAATTGATTTAAACTTTATTTAAATAACGATGAAGACTGTTAACGTTTGAAATCAGATTTAAAAGTGAATAATTAGAAACTGAAAATTTTATATTATAGTTGAGTAAAAATAGCCATTTTCGCCACTCTTTCGGATTTCGACGAAACCGGTTTCATCGGATCCGTAATAGCAAATTTTTATAGAATTTCAAGTTTCGTAGCGATCGGACTTGTCCTTTGGTCGTGCGAGCTTGAAACACATAGAAATTTATTTTGAAATTTAATTAATTCGATTTGAAAAGCTATCTTCTGCATACGATGAAATTAGACCTCGAAACTAGTTCCATTGTACTCGGAACAGGGGTATAAAATTATGAATGCCAGATAACATGCTTCGTTTGGAGTTCGAGAATTTCAGGTGTTTAGATTAGATATTTTCTAATATAATAATAATAATATATATTTAACAAAAATCATATAAGTACAAGCCACGTTGCCTTATCAACCATACCCACTATCCCTTCCTTCAGCTTATCAATCTAGATCTCGACTAAAAAAAAAAGGAAGCGAACTACCGTTCGAACAAACCAAAAAAAAGAAAGAAACAAGCACTACAAGAAAAAGTCTTTTATAGCGGCATACCACTATTAAACACAACTAAAGCGATTTGATAAACGCTGTATATCGACATGTTATAAAAAAGAATTGCACATTTCTAACACAAAAAACTGCTATAAAAGAGCATGATTCTATAGCGCCTATTTTGCGCTATGTATTAACAAGTTTACAGTATATTCTATGTCCATTTACAGCATATATATACTGCTATAAAATGTGTAGATACAATAACACCTATTTGCTGCTATCATTTGATAGTAACATCATACATTGCATTATCTTTTATAACACTTGTCATATAATTATAATGCTTTTCAGAAGCTATGCTTTATTTTACTATATATTTGATGCACCTCACTATTACATTTTAAGAATCAAAATGAATCTTCTTTAAATAGATAACAATTTGAACAATGTATGAATGAAAAAATATAATAATCAGCAAATGTAACGCATACTCATAATAACAAAATAAAGTATCAACTAATAAAAAATAAGTTCAATACATGAGTTACCAAATTCAATACATCTCTACTACTAATAAAGAAAATTGGTTGAACTAATTTACTCGGTGTCTTTTTGAAATTCCAAAAATACCCTTGCTTTTCGTTTACATGTTTGCACTCAAACAAAATATAACATATACAATAATACAAACAATCCATGCGCGAAGCACGGGCCCGTTCTAGTATTCATAATAACAAAAGACAACATAGTTCAAAGTTAATTTCTACAAGTAACAAATGCATCACTAAGAACTTGAACTGCTCAAAATCTTTCTTTATGCATGTCTTCGGTCATTGGTAGTGCTTCTTGAAAAATCAGAACAATTTGAAAATAATTATATAAAACTGTTATGAAAATTACAGGTTATTGGTAGTACCTTCTACTATTAGACGGTGAAGATTTACATAACTTTTTTAAACATCAAATTTTTCTTAGATGGATAAAGATAATGTCTTGTTGCATGTTGCATTACAACAGCCCGCGTTTGCTTTTTCTTAATAATACAAGTGCACATACACACATGCACCAAACTGCACACACAACCAAACTTGCACAAACACACACAACATCGCACCTACACATGTTCAGTAATTAAATGAATCAATAGGCAAAATGAACTTTTAGTACTCTTTGCAACAATTATGGCATTAACCATTTGGGCCAAATATACAGATGTAATTCAAAAAAATGCAGATCGAAAACGTATAGACTCATATTTCAATTGTTTTCATGTCTACATTGAATTACTCTTACAAGTATTTAAAATACATATAGGCCTAGATTATGAAATTGAAACTGAAGTCAAGTCAGTGATTTTTTTAAGAAAATGCTATTACCCTGTAGCTGCTGCCTACTATTGCCTTACAGGCAACACGACCCATACTTTTAATTTTTTCATGCACAATAAATGATTGATTTTTTTTTGATTTAATATGTTCAAATATCGTGCGTGTTACTACTTGTGATTCTAAATCCCTTTTTTTTTGGGTGCTGTGGCGTAATTATATGTCTGTAAATCAGACCAAAGGAATTGAACTACATATCATATCCTTTTGGAATATATCCTTTTTTCTTTCTTTCTTTTTTTCCTTTTTATGAAAAAAAGTGTGTTTGTGCATGTGATTGTATATGTGCAATGTTTGTGTATGAAATAACTATTATACCAGGTGTGCAAAATTAATAGATAATATGCATGCAACAATATGATAAAAACAAACTGGTCTGGAGCACACCGTAGGCAGTGCCTGTTGGAATAATTCAGCATTATGGGGCCACATATTTTAATATTTGAATGTATGTGCTATCTTGGGATTAAGTTTAATTATGTGATCTATTTGGAATAAATACAACAAGACTTAAGGGGTATATTCGTCATGTAAATTTATAATGTGTGGATACCAGAGTGACAATTTTAGTTTGTTGAAGGGCCGAACTGAAAAAATGTCACACACTATATATATGGGGTTATGGTCCCCAAATTACACAAGTCTATCATATTCTCTCCACCCTCTTCTAAAGAGAATTTTTAGATCTAAGCTTGTGTCAATTTGGAAGAACTAAAACCTAGTTGATCTTCTTTTTGCAAACATCAATGGATTCAGGTACGACTTCTGCTGAACTATTTAATTTCATATATTTGTTTCTCGATAGAATCAATATGGGTTGTATGTATTCAGATCTAGAATTTATTTATTTATTTATTACAACAAGTGGTATCAGAGTCTCCCATCATTGATTTTATTGAGAAATTCTTTGGTTTTAAGAACAAATGAAATTAGGGTTCTTGGATTTACAATTTTCGGTTGATTCACCTGATCCACTTATTTCGTTCTGATTTATGAATGCTTCAATTATGGTGATTCAAAACATGTTAATAAACAGTATTATTGGATCCATGTATTTAATGAAATATTGGATTCTGTTGATTTGACCAAAAGTTTCCTGAAATGATAGCAATTTGGATTTAATTGAACCGTATCATTGGATTTATGATCTAAGAATTCATCTACATCTTTTATAATAATTATACCATGACATGTTTATGATTTTGTTTCTCCTGCAAAAGCATAAATTATTATTTTATTTGGTTGGTTTTTTTTCTTAGCATAAAATAGCAACATGCATTGTTGAAATATTGGCCAAGCTTTTACTATTCATTACTTTTGTACACTATGAATCAGCACATTAATTGATGCTGTCAGATTTGACATTTTTTTTTTGTAATTTATTGTTACTACTTAATATGTTTCACCTTCTATTTTGAATGGTAGCAGTTAAATAAAGTACGCAATAATCTGATACTAATTATTATTGCAAGTATTATTCATTTATGTATTATTACAGTTCCTTGATGTCAAATTTGACATTGATATTTATGGAAAATTTATAAATGAAGAAGTTAAAATAAATTCATATACTATTTGGCGTCTTTTGCAAATTGATTGTGAATATCCTACATTACAAGTGAACTAATTGAAATAATATGTCACCAAAGTGACCTCTCTTATTTTAGTTGCTCATGAAAAATGTTTGATATTTGTGTGTATTTATTTATGCGAATATCAGTCGACCCAAAGGAAGGTTAATATCTGGCCAAATTAGATACACATGTGTGATGATAAATATGTAACAATTATAAAGTTTTACAAGAAAATAATTAATCGGCCCAAAGGAAGATTATTATTTGACTTGAATTTATTATTAATATTTGATGATTACAACAAGAATACCACTTACAGTTAATATTACTGTCCAAAGACTTGATATTAATGTTGTGCTAGGTATCTTGAACAAAGACTTACCAATTATTTTAAATTTACTACAGTTGTTTTATAGTGTAAGCATATTTGATTGATTTAAAATTACAGCTAATTTGACTACGGTATCTGCCAATCTGAACAACATTCCTATTCTGACTGGAACAAACTTTAAGAATTGGAAAGAAAACATATTGCTTGTTCTTGGCTGCATGGATCTTGACCTTGTACTTAGGATAGATGAACCCGCCCCTCTTACGGATGAAAGTTCTTCTGATATTATAAAGAACTTTGAGAGGTGGGATCGTTCAAACCGCATGAGTCTAATGATCATAAAGCGTGGCATTCCGGAGGCATTTAGGGGTGCGGTATCTGAAAAGATAACCAATGCTAAAGATTTCCTTGCTGAGATTGAAAAACGTTTTGCTAAAAACGATAAGGCGGAAACAAGCACGCTTTTGCAACGCTTGATTTCCATGAAGTATCAAAGCAAAGGAAACATAAGGGAGTACATTATGAAAATGTCTAACACTGCTTCAAAACTTAAGGCACTTAAGCTTGAGCTTTCAGATGATTTGCTCGTGCATTTGGTATTAATCTCTCTTCCTTCCCAATACAACCAGTTCAAGATCAGTTATAACTGTCAAAAGGAGAAATGGACTCTTAATGAGCTCATTTCGTATTGTGTACAAGAAGAAGAGAGATTGAAGCATGATAAGCCTGAAAGTGCTCATTTAGCATACACCTCTAAGGGAAAAAACAAAAAGAGAAAGAAGGATAAAGAAACTGCTAAAGGTCCGACTGAAAAGAAACAACAAAATGAGACTGATGGTTATTACTTTTGCAAAAAGGCTGGACATTTGAAGAAAGATTGTGCCAAATACCACGCATGGCGTGTTAAGAAAGGTATATCTTTTGCTTTGGTCTGTTCTGAAGTAAATTTAGCTACAGTACCTGGAAACACTTGGTGGTTAGATTCTGGTGCTTCTACTCACATAAGTGTTTCTATGCAGGGTTGCCTGAACTACCGAAATCCAACTGATGCTGAAAGATACATCTATGTGGGTGATGGAAAATCGGTAGAAGTGGAGGCTATTGGGCATTTTAAGTTGTTATTAAGAACTCAGTTTTATTTGGATTTATTTGATACTTTTGTTATACCGTCATTTAGACGGAATTTGGTTTCTATTTCTAAGTTGGACAAATTTGGTTATTCTTGTTCATTTGGGAATGGTACTTTTAGTTTATCAATGAATTCAACTCTTATGGGAACTGGTTCTCTTAATGTTTATGATAACTTATATATGCTTGATGTTAATACCTCTTATAATGAAGCCTTGCATGTAGAGTCATGTGGTACTAAAAGAAAAGCTAATAAGGAAACTTCAGCCACATTGTGGCACAAGCGCTTAGGTCATATATCTAAAAATAGAATTCAAAAACTCGTGTCAGATGGCATTTTGGAATCCGTTGATTTTTCAGATCTTGATGTCTGTGTAGAGTGTATCAAGGGAAAACAGACCAAACATAAGAAAATAGGTGCCAATAGAGCAACTGACGTCTTAGAATTAATACACACAGACATTTGTGGGCCATTCCCTGAGGCATCATGGAATGGTCAACAATATTTTATAACATTCATAGACGACTACTCAAGATATGGCTACCTATCCTTAGACATGTTCAAGAAATTTAAGGTACAAGTTGAGAACCAACTCAACAAAAGGATTAAAACTGTCAGATCTGACCGTGGCGGTGAATATTATGGTAAATCTGACGGATCAGGTGAATAATGTCTAGGACCATTTGTCAAATTCCTAGAGGAATGTGGAATAGTCCCACAATACACTATGCCAGGTTCACCCAGCATGAATGGTCTTGCTGAGAGACGAAACCGGACTCTTAAAGACATGGTAAGAAGTATGATCAGTCATTCTACCTTATCAAAATCACTCTGGGAAGAGGCATTAAAGACAGCAGTTTATATCCTTAATAGAGTACCCACTAAAGAAGCTACTAAAACACCTTATGAGCACTGGACATGCAAACAACCTACTCTAAAGCATTTTCACATTTGGGGATGTCCAGCTGAGGCAAGGCCATATAGGCCAAATGAAAGAAAATTGGACTCCAAAACAGTGAGTAGCTACTTTATTGGTTATTCTGAGCGATCTAGGGGCTATAAATTTTATGATCCCATACTGAGGAAAATATTTGAGACTGGAAATGCAACATTTTTTGAGGATGTTGAGTTGAGTGGGAGAAATGAAGTAAGAAACATTGTTTTTGAGGAGGAATCATCGTCAATGATTCCTATTACAGTTACTTCTTCGGACAATGTGCAGATTATTGTTCCTGTCGTTGATCAAGAAGTGAATCCAGAACCCCAACAAAACAATGTTGAAGAAAATCCTCTTCAAGTTGAAGTTAATGTTCCACAAGAACAAATTCAACAACCTCAAAATGAATTGCCATTAAGAAGATCCACTAGGGAAAGAAGAAATGCTATTCCAGATGATTATGTTGTATTTCTTCAAGAGTTAGAGGATAATAATGGATTGGTGGAAGATGATCCTATCAACTTTCACCAAGCCATGCAAGATATTAATTCTCAAAAGTGGATTGAAGCTATGAATGAAGAGTATAAATCAATGCAAGACAATAAAGTTTGGGATCTTGTCCCTTTACCTGAAGGTAAGAAGCCCATTGGTTGTAAATGGATATTTAAAACCAAGAGGGATGCAAAAGGTAAAGTGGAAAGATATAAGGCTCGTCTTGTAGCAAAAGGTTTTACTCAAAAGGAAGGCATTGATTTCAAAGAGATTTTATCTCCGGTTTCATCGAAAGACTCTTTTAGAATAATTTTGTCACTTGTTGCACATTTTGACCTTGAGTTGCATCAAATGGATGTTAAGATTGCATTTCTCAATGGAGACATTGAGGAAACAATTTATATGGTGCAACCGGAAAACTTTGCGGTCGAAGTTCCAAAGAATATGGTTTGCAAACTAAAGAAATCCATTTATGGACTCAAACAAGCTTCTCGTCGATGGTACCACAAATTTCATAATGTAATTACCTCTTTTGGTTTTGAGGCAAACGTCATTGATAACTGTGTGTATCACAAGTTTAATGGAAGTAAATTTATATTTTTAATTTTATATGTTGATGATATATTGCTTGCCAGCAATGATTTAAATATGTTGCACGAAACTAAGAGATTTCTTTCAAATAATTTTGAAATGAAAGATATTGGTGATGCCTCTTTTGTATTAGGGATCCAAATACATCGTGATCGTTCACGAGGCATTCTTGGATTGTCACAAAAGAACCATATAGAAAAGGTGCTTAAGAGATTTGGCATGCAAGATTGTAAACCAGGTTCGCTAAGGAGATAAGTTTTGTCTCAAACAATGCCCTAATAACATCCTTGAAGTTAATGAAATACAGAAGATCCCTTATGCATCTGCTATATTGAGTCTAATGTATGCTCAAGTATGTACGCGTCCGGATATTGCGTACATTGTAGGAGTGTTAGGCAGGTATCTTAGTAACCCTGGAATGGATCATTGAAAAGCAGCAAAAAGGGTTATGAGGTATCTTCAAAGAACAAAGGACTATATGCTTACATATAGAAGATCAGATAAGTTGGAGATCATTGGGTATTCTGATTCTGACTTTGCTGGATGTCCGGATAGCAGAAAATCCACTTCAGAATGCATATTTATGTTTAGTGGAGGGACTATATCATGGAAGAGCATTAAGCAAACGCTTATAGCTTCTTCCACTATGGAAGCAGAGTTTGTGGCTTGCTATGAGGCATCTAATTATGGAAAATGGCTGCGAAATTTTGTCGCTGGGATGCGCATTATAGATAATATTGAAAGACCACTAAAGTTGTTTTGTGACAATAGATCAGCAGTATTATATTCTAATAACAATAGAAGCTCAAGTAAGTCAAATTACATTGACATCAAGTTTCTAGTTGTGAAGGAAAGAGTGCAAAATGGGTTAATATCCATAGAGCTGGGACAAATTCCATGTTAGCGGATCCACTTACAAAAGCATTACCACCCAAGGTCTTTCATAAGCATGTTGCTAAAATGAGTGTATCTTTTATGTAAGAATATTTTGGTTTAGGGAGAGTTTGTACTAAGTCATTTCTTTTGTGACATTGCTCTATGTTTTGATTGTGGATATGCTTCAGTTTTTCTGATCAGAAATAAAGTTTTTTTTAAATTGCACTCAAATTATTTATATATGTTTAGATTTTGATCTCATTAAAGTAAAGTAGGACCAGTTGGAAATAGACATGTAAAGATCACATTTCATGTAATTTCCATGCTACACATACATGATTGAATCTATGTCATTTGATTGTATTGATATACGTGACCATTGATGAGTTTAGTTACACTAACGATAATGAAAACCGCTTTGATCCTATGTTAACACAATCAATGGACGAGATTGTTTTGGATATACCATATTGTCAAGATAGCTATTTGAGAGCTCATAAAGTTAAATACATTCTATAAGGTTACATTTGTGGCCCGGGGGAGATTGTTGGAATAATTCAGCATTATGGGGCCACATATTTTAATATTTAAATGTATGAGCTATCTTGGGATTAAGTTTAATTATGTGATCTATTTGGAATAAATACAATAAAACTTAAGGGGTATATTCGTCATGTAAATTTATAATGTGTGGATACCATAGTGACAATTTTAGTTTGTTGAAGGGCCGAACTGAAAAATGTCACACTATATATATGGGGTTATGGTCCCCAAATTACACAAGTCTTATCATATTCTCTCCACCCTCTTCTAAAGAGAATCTTCAGATCTAAGCTTGTGTCAATTTGGAATATCTAAAACCTAGTTGATCTTCTTTTTGCAAACATCAATGGATTCAGGTATGACTTTTGCTGAACTATTTAATTTCATATATTTGTTTCTCGATAGAATCAATATGGGTTGTATGTATTCAGATCTAGAATTTATTTATTTATTTATTACAACAGTGTCGGCTTTGATAATTGAGTTGCCCTAGGCGTAAACGTCAGAAAATAGGAAAATAAAAATTTATTTGCCTATGAAAATTGAAGCCTCAACCTCACTAAAGCCAAGCGAAAGCACAACAACTTGAGCTAATGAGTCTTTGTTAAATAAAATACACAACAAGCAGATGTTTAAAATCTATTATTCATAATTAGCATAAATTTATCCATATTGTTGCCGCCGTCGAGGGGGGTTGCCCCAAGCGGCTGCCTGCTCGGCCTACCCCCTGAGCCGGCCCTGACCGTAGGTGTAACATAAGGTATCAAATCCAGAAGCAGAAAGAATCATGGAAAAGAAGAAATGAGTCAATTAAACACATTGCTGGTATCTTTCAACACCGTAAAGATAGCCCTTTTGATAAAAATCTATAGTCAATTTCTAGAAATCTTTGTATATATCTCCGTTAAACCTTTTCTTCAAGCCAGAACGGGGAAGAATAAACCAAGTAGGTACAAATATAACACATAAATGATAGACCCGTTGAAACCAAAACATAATCGATGTGAAAAAAGTTGAAGCTAAGATGGGCATACCTGAAAAATCTACAAAGACACTGGATACCATAGTCATGGTTACTAGAAATATCTTCTATTGCCAACATTTTGAATTTTTCATAAATGGATTTAATGAAGTGTTCCCGCGAGAAATATGCCCAAAAGTGAAAGAGTTTGAACATTTCCTGCAACACAACAAAACGATTAAATTGTAGGATACGAGAAAATTGTAAAAAGGTAGAATAAAAACATAAATGCTCTATAAAGTTCAGTATCTGTAGAAGTTTAATGTTATCCGGAAGGATAAAAATATATTTGAAGAGCTTAAAAATGATTGCAACAAATCCAAAATGATGCAAATAATTAATGCAGCTCCATACTACTGTAACTAGGTTTGTTGATTGAGTAATGACACAACATTCTAATCCAATCAACATCTCGATCCAATATTCAAATAGATATGCAAATTCTTAACCATGCAAAAGTTAAACAGACCTGAATTCAAATATTAAATGAATCTAGTTACATGGCTTTATGCTCATTACTACCAACTCCATGTAGACAACTTCTCAACTCTGAATTCTGAATGGTACATGTTAATGAGCAATATTTGGTTAGAACCAGACTAGGTTGTATAGTAATTATACTTGGTTTGCTAAATTCAACAATAATTAATAATTTAGTAAAGAACTTAACAATAAAGAAAGAGTAACTTGTTAAAGTTAAATACAGTTTGACTTAATCAAAACGACAACCGATTAAATATTTGTTTATATATCCCAAAGCAAAGGTAAATAATAAACGAAGATAACAGTTTGGAGCTGATATTTTCAGAACAGGGACAACCGGACAACACTATACGCATAGATACACTAGTATAACCGCACAACGGTGGAGAAACCGACCGTTCGATTGTATAACTTTGATAAGAAATATACATTTAAAAAATTTGTTAATATTACTTAAACATTAAGTGATAATATGTTGGAAAAGAATAAATTGAGATTTGAATCTGAAAATATAAATTTCAAATTTAAATATTAATCAAAACATTCAAAATTGTCGATTTGAAATTGAAAATTTTAAAATTTTAAAATCATAATAGATTTAAATTTAAAATCTTTGATGCGCAAAATAAAAGGAGAAAATTTAGGGAAACCGCGATGAGACAAGATCCACGTTTTTAAAGAAACCGCAATGAGACAAGATCCACGTTTTTTTGGCTTCAGGAAAATTGATTTTGACCCGTAGAAGTAGGCAAACCTCCCTACGGTCAGTTTGATAAATCCGAGCCTCTCTAAGCATATTCATATCATTGGTTTCTAGATATCCGTTTACAGCCCTAGCAATAGTATACTTTCGAGAGTGACAATAACAGCTTCCAAAGTCAAAAGGCTAAAATATTAAATTACGATATACATGTATGATAATGAAAATTTTATAGCATACCTCACTGCAACCTTTTCCTTTACTTAGCCAATCACTTATGCAGTGCTTATGGAACTCAGAGTACCTGAAAAGAACAACAATGTGAGGAGAAAATAAAAGGAGTCAAGAAAGAGGATAAAGATAGAGATTGACTTTTGAATGGCAGCCACCCGTGGGCTCGTCCCAGAAAGCAATTCATCGTAAGAACTGGAATTCAAAAGAAGTACAAAGCAGAAAGGGTTGGAGAGAAGGTGAAGCCATAGTGCTACAAAATAAATTAAAGCAAACCCACTCGTTGTTTTCAGGTGATGTTGGTCCCATGAAGAAGCAAGATCGTCCAATCAAGCTTTCTGACCCGGTTTCTTGTTGATTGCCGCTGTTGTTAAGACTTCTGAAGCTGGATAAAAACAAACGTAAATTATTTGAAGAATCTGATTTACTATTGCCCTTATTTTCTTGCTTTCCTCCGGAGGCAACATCACAAAAAGATGTATCATGATTGAAAAGTTTAGCCACAGTGTTAGGTCTTTGGCAAATAGAATGCATGGCTAGTTCATCCTGCAAGCCACATGATTATGTGAAAGAAAAATAAATTATTTCTTCGATTTTCATGCAATGAGGTAGCTCGCATGTTTAAGTGAAAATCAAAGCAATAAAAAAACATGAACCAAATGTGATTTAAATGTAAGTGATTGTTGTTTGGTTCCTTCATTGTAAAAAGAAAAGGAAAAAGAAAAGGAAAAAGAAAAGAAAAAAGAAAAAAGTTGCAATTTAAGTACAAGAAAAAACAGATGTTAATTTCTAATTCATATCCTAGCACATAAAAAGAGATCTGCTCTATTGAAATCCACTTCATATTAATAATCTATTTACCCTAGAGACACACTTGTGTGCGTAGAAACAAAATGAAGAGGATTAGATCAGAAAAATCAATTTTCAATGGAGTGAAAATGTATGTGCCATAGCTGATAATTATCACGTGTAAAGCAAGTTTCTTTACAAGAAAAACTACATGGCCACACCCACAACTGATATGCAGTTGTCAACAAGTCATATGCTGGGCGGGCGTGCGTGCGACTTACATTGATGTAGCGATATGTCAGATGCCCGTAACAAGCAAAAGTACTGCTACCAACATGACAAAAATGGGGCTTGACGGCAAAAATTAGTTTTGAAAAAATAGAATGTATTGTCTTCCCATATAATCTCATTTTTCTAATCCATTCTTCTCTAAATCTCCTTCCCCGTTGCTAAACCATCCAAATACACTTACAAAAAATAACCGATACAATCAAAATCTACTGTGCTCATAAGTCTACCTTTTGATCGTTGAAAAATAAAATTATTTTCCTACAAAGTGCTGTTGAGTCTTATGGTTCTTGCAGTAAACAGAGAAAAGAGATTGCATGTAAGTTATAATGGAGAAATACCACAATACCACAATGATCGTCAACAACAAATAATTAATAGACGACGGTCAGATGGTCAAGTCCAGCACAAGTACGATAGACTTCATACAATTCAGATAAAATGGGAAAGT
The DNA here is from genome assembly GCA_030765085.1 of Allium cepa. Lineage (NCBI taxonomy): Eukaryota > Viridiplantae > Streptophyta > Magnoliopsida > Asparagales > Amaryllidaceae > Allium > Allium cepa. Next base: position 133,885,688 of record CM060934.1, read on the forward strand.
CTTGACAGTAAAATAGGAGCCAGTTGAAATAAATGCAAAAAGTAACTACTTTGGGGATCAAAGCCAGAGGTACATTCGCATAAGGGTATGTTTATATTTGTATGTTGTTTACATTTTTAGCATAACCATATCTTATTTACAAAATTCATAAATTCATTAACTTCTTTTATTAATAAGAATTTGGAAATCATGTTTTAAAGTTCTGAACAGGTCCATTGAAAACGTCGCATTAATAAAGGGTTTATTTCAAGGGACAAAAATGCGCCATCAGAGAACTTTCATACACGTATGTTGCACCCTAAGAAGAGCCATTAGAGCATACTCTTCCAGCTGCACAGTTTCAGATTGAACATTTGGTGATCTAATTCTTCTTGTCGACGTTACATGAATCATTTCTTCAATTGCCTACTGAGCAAACTCCTCCAACACATCACATGGGTACTAATTCTGATGCTAACAAAGATTGTACCTGAAAAACGTCCTCGTGGTGAGACCGACGATATGTTGCTCGAGATTATTGACATGATCCATGAGGAAAAAACAAAGAATCCTCATACGGATTCTAAAGACAAAAACCTTTAATGCGAAAAATTGTTGGTTGTCTTAATCAGTGCATGTTCTATTGGAATATCTTTAATGCGAAAATTGTTGGTTGTCTTAATCGAACTGTTGAATCTGACATTGGTGAAGTCTTAAGCGTTATCATACAACTCAGTGCATCCAACTTCTTGAAATATTTGAACGACTTAGCATGAAGCTATATGATGGAAGCGATTGAAAATCAACGACAAAGGAAATGTTCCAAAATATCCGTGTAGACAAACGTGTGGTGAATCAGAATAATTTAGCTTGGAAGGCTGAGTTTTTGAGTGCAAGAGAACAAATGGCAATGCCTCTCTCTTGCCAAGGCTGGCAGAGAAACCACTAATTCAGCACAGCAAAAATGCATGTCTAGGCCTTTATGGTTTTTGCAACAAAAAAGAAGCACTTTTTTGTGCTTTTACTGACTGTTGAGCCTTTTTACGGGAAAAAAGCTCATAGGTCACACCTTGAGCTTTTTTTAATATAAGCACACTAAAGCATATGCCTTAACAACAGGCCCGGCCCAACTGACTTGATTGCCCCAGGCAAGCACAAAGAACCAGACAAAAAAACAATTAGTATAAATGATCTTAGCAAGGATTGAACCTGGGACGTTTCATTCACAAACAACACAAACAACCAATTTGCTACAACTGCTTTCATAATTTTTTGCTACTGGAAGCTTCTATTTATTTAAAACCGCAGATAGTTGCCCCCTCCTCGGCTTGCTGCCCTAGGCGGCTGCCTTAGCAGCCTTATCCTAGGGCCGGGCCTGCTTAACAACTTTGCACAAAAAGTCATGAGTTCTTTAGCACCACCCATTGACAGCTAGAAAGCTATATAAATCATATCGTAGGCATAAGAGCAACTCCAACAGTTCGGAGTGTGGATATACGATTTTCCACACTTCAAAATGTTGGAGACGTAATTGCTCTAACAAAGATGAGACCAGGCGTCTGTTCAATAGGCGACCGAATTTTTTTGAGTAAAGTAAGGCGCCTGTTCAACAGGCACCTGAGAACCAGGTACCTGTCCAACATGCACCTCTATATGACTCATCATTTCCGCACTATCCAAATCCGATATCTTCACACTCTGACCCATCATTTCCACATTATTCAAATATCTGCACTTTGTTGGAACTGTTTTCTAGTGCACATCTCAGATTATTTGAGATCAAATAATCTGTTGGAGTTGCTCTTAGGTTTATCAAGCTTACATTGGGTAGCAACATTCAAAGCTAGGTAAATCTTATGCGCAATTCTATCTTGGGCATTGGCTATTTTAGACTGTTTGTCATTTAGTTTCAATTTGATTTTTGAGAATATCATGACAAGATGTCTCAATTACTAAAATTGATAGTTTAGTTGATTTTCTACAGCTTGAAATGTTAATAATTGTCAATATGTAATGTACTTGAACTATAATAGCCTATTGTTGACCTTAAATGGTAACTTAATCAACGAAAACGGTTGTGTTCCTTTTGACAGATGAACTCATGATGAAACAGTGTCCTTTCAGGAAAATGAGGAGCACGGCCTTGTCATTCCCTTATATGACTTATGGTGATATACCTAACTAAAAAACAATAATGGGTTGACAAAGGTATAAGTTAAATATGTATTTTTTTTTGGATCTAACGGCATTTTATCCGAAAGAGAAGCGGATTACATTGTAGGGATACAAAACCAGAAAGTTCAATCCCTTTTACATCTTTCATCGAGATATTCACACTTCAGATATCGCGATCATCCCTCTCTGTCAGTTTTTTTCCCCTTTGGTTAAAATACACATCAGAAAATGTAACTTTCTGTAAGGATCTGTCATCATCCACAAAACTTAATATGCCAAAACCTTATTCATCATATAAGCGTGTGTGCATGCTAATACAAATATGCCAAAACCTTATTCATCATATAAGCGTGTGTGCATGCTAATACAAAACTTGATCATCACATAAGTATATCTGTTAGCAACCAATTATTTCGAATAAATTAAGAAATAGGTTGAAATGATATATATATATATATATATATATCAATGACATTTATTTTTTATTGAAATGATATATATCAATCCCCGGAATTTAAATTCAAATAATTGTTTCACTTGACCATTGGATAGAAAATTATATACGGACACCGGATTGCTTAAATTAAATGATTTTAAATTTTTTGTTTTGAAATTATTTAAATGATTTGATTATATTTGAAGATTTGGATTTTTAATGGAATCTTGAAGATTAATTTGTTTTAAGTGATTTGAATTGATATTTTGGAAATCGAACTCGAAATTTTTATAAATCAAAATGGTTTAAATTTAAGAATTGTGTTGAAATTAATTTGGAATTGGAGTTGAAATTTATTTAGAATTGGAATTGAAATTTATTTGGGATTGATTTGAATTGGAAAATTTAAAATTGAATCGGTTTGACTTTAAAACTATTTTCAAATGAATTATTTTAGTATAAACGGTTTATAATCTATATTCTTTAAATATTCAAATTATTTTGATTTTCCAAACTATTTTACTATATTAAACATTTTTATTACTCAAACTATTTTCTATTAAACTATTTTGACTATTTAACTATTTTAAAACTATTTAAACTATTTTCTAAAATTCAAACTAGTCAAAGGGTGGAATGTTTATATTCAAATCTTGGATTTAAATTTGAAATGGGTTAAAGTAAATTGTAACCAAAATTGTAATTTGAATCATGTTTTGAAGTGAAATCAATATATCGAATTGAATTAACATTTTGAAGTAAAGATGTAATTTTTGAAGCGAATATGATGATTTCGATCTGGATATGTTTTTTGAAGTAAACATGATGATTCAAAATGGATTTGATTTTGAAGCGAATATGATATTTTGATATCAAGTAAGAATGATTTTCAAAATTTAAAAGTATCAACTGTATGTAAAACGACGTTTGGTTGTTAAAGAGAGCGGGGCCTCTTATTGACATACTCTCTATCAATATTGGAACCACTTTGACAACTCTATACGCGTGGATGATATACAGAATGTAGTGGTTGAATTAGCGACGTTTATTAGAATGAAGTAAGAGAATGATGATAGATAGCTTTGAACTCGTGTCACAATTAAAATGACTAAAACAGAAGCCTATGTCTGGTTAGTGAGTTTAGCTACCTATAGCGACATTGATCTCTCGTATTACTGTTGTGATTTCGTATTCGATGGGTACACCTTTTTCATTTGGATTGATTGTCGCGGTCGGCCACGGATAGGTTATGGCCAGCCAAAAAGGGTAAACTGGTAGAATCCTACCTTGCGCATTGCCTCACGTTATCCTTATACGAGCCCATTACGACTTTGGTTTAGAACTGTAAAAATGTGTTAAGGGAAATAATGTAAAGCCTTATGCTATTTTGATATTTATTTTACTGATAGACATTATCTATTATAGCGTACACTATTATATATAGATAGTTTGATGGATCCTTAGGGGATGGAAAAACCGGTAGAATCTCCTAAGTTATTGCACTCATATTTCGTGATATTGGTTTGACTTACATAAGAGTATTTTAGTCATAACTCAAGTGTTTTGTTTTTTTATTATGCTAGGGTCAGTCCTGAGGGTTTTTTTTCCAGCGTTTTGAAGATTATTCTCTGGAGGACGAATAAGAAGATTTGGTATATTACTCTATTATTATCCTCTACATCATGCTATTTTGCTACATTGACTATTTAACCTTGGTGTGTGTGTGTGTATATATATATAACTCTAATAAATGTTGTATGGATTATAATCAAATGTATAGTATGCAGCTTCATGAACTATTATTTGATTATTATATTTTATCGTTTGGCTATGAGGATTCTGCATTTATTTATTTTTTAATTTATTTTTTAATTAACCCCATTGATTATCTATGTTCTGAATTGTTTAAGTTGGACATGTGTGAATTATTGTCGATTTAAACCCATTGAAATGTGGGTCGTCACAATAGTATTTATATGTCGAAAGAAAAGAGTTGCCTAATGTTGAATATGTGAGTATATGATTTTTGTTTGATGATAATAAACATATGTAATATTCATTTAAATGTATTTGTTAATGTACTATCTTATTTTTCGTATAATAAATAAATATTTGCTAAATAAAATAAATGACATAGAATTTAAATTCAAACATATATTTTATTCAAACAAATATTTATTACAATTTTGAATAGTACAAATTTGAGCTCTCACTATATATATACACAATTCAATTTCAATACAAATTCGATTACATCACAATTTATCATTTACATTAGCACCTCACTACATATCACTCATTCACTCTTATTTAATCTTCAACTCTATTCCAGCTTGAATCCAGCATCTGAGTTATCCGCAAAATACCACTAACGCGGTAAAATTGAAAATAAAATATTTTTGCAGTGTAAAATAAAATGTATTTTTGAAAATATTATTTGCCTCAGTTATTTGGTTTATTCACATCATTTAATTTTGAATTCATCATACACAAACAGCTTGTGACATGCACAGTGTATCATTGTACATGCCACGAAGCCGTGCACACCAAATGTACACTTGATAAAATTACAGGGACAGGTGAGCACAAGGTTAAACCCAATTAAAAGCTGGGTTTAACTCAAGTGAATTACAAATAAAGTCACGATATTGAGCACAAGGTCAAACCCGAGCTTTAAGCTGGATTCAACTCTGGTGCAAATTCCAAAATCATCAATGAACTAACTACATAAGCAGAGGCAACATCAATATGCAAGAAATCAAGTTACAGCATGGCATAAAGGCACAGACCACACTCGAGTACACATGAAAACAACTCAAACTCAAGCATGAATCAAATAATACAAAAAACGCAGCAGAGAAAGGTACACAAGGGTCTGGCAACAACGGAAGCAGTATGCAAGTGAGGTTACAAAACAATACAGCTCAAGTGAAGCCTCAACACTCATGGACCAACGTATGCAACAGAGTGAAATGCAACAGACTCAAAGTCATATAACGATCATTAACAATATGCAACTCAAAGCAGCAATGACAAAACAGAAAATGTGCAAATATACATAGGCAGTGCAAATATAGACGGTGGTAACTACAAACTATATGATGATACAACAATGAGTAGTCGAGACAAGTCAATACTAACATCAATGGTGCACATGCATATCAAAGTGCAGACATGATGAAGCCAGTGATACTAGATCACAATGTACACAGGAACTCAATAATGACCATACTTATATGCATGCATACACTCAGTAGTTCAATATCCAACCAAGCTATAGATGCAACAGAGATGCGTGCATACACATTGAAACCAGACTCAAACAACCATACAACATCTCAATCAAGTGCATGGCAGCATAGCAGTTCAGAAAGTAATATGAACAAGCTTCATGGACCCACAGAGCATCATGTACATGAGGACTAGAGCTAATAAACCAATTCAATGTCATAGGGGAGTTCAAAAAGACTCAACTATACACAAAAAAATGCACAAGTGACTCGCAGCAGAAGAAACAACACTTTAAGCGTGAACACGCAAGAATGAATGCATTTGGACATTAGACTTCAAACAAGAAGTAACAAGAAGCAAAGCTTCAGGTGAAACTGGTAAATAAAATGAACAAAGACATAAGAAACAAATTCAAATCACTGGCCGAAGTCAAGATCATCTCAAATCAAGTCAGAGCTATGGTGGCCAAAGAGTCGAACAAAATTCAAAGCCGTGATTATCAAGTGAACAAGCAATGAAAATATACGTATTGGAAAGGTCAGGATCAATCATAAGCATGTAATCAAAAATCAGTGGCCGAGCAAAATTAGTAGACGAATTCAAATACGAATATTCGAACGAAATTATAGGATTTAGAATCCTATAAAACCCAATCATCATCGGCACCTAAAATCCATTCGAGTTCAAGCAACAATAGAGAAGAATAAATCAATAGCTCGAATCAGATCGAGTTCAAGAATATTAACATAAAGCAAAAAGCATAAATCTCATACCAATTCATTGTCGAACTCGATCAAACTGAAGGAGCCATGTGCGAATTGAAGAAGCAGTCGATTGCCAAAGCAAATCAGAGGAATAGTCATTGTAATCGAACAACAAACAATCGACTAATTCAATTATCACAAAACTCTATCTTTCACACAGAGGAACAAATAAGCGAAGGAAAAAGAAATCATTTTTTTATAGAAGCAAAGCGGGCCGAAAAAATATAGAAAGAAAACAAAATGGATTTAGCAGTTAGTCTTTTGGGTCGGCTTCTTTTAAATTCATATTGTGCTTCAAATTTTAAAACTAGGGTTTCATTGTTTCTTAATTGTTTTTATTGTGTTTCTCTTATAATCTTTTGTAAATTCTAGTCGTTTGACTAGGGGACGAACTACGGTGGTGTAGTTTGAGAATTCGCAACTGATCGGTGGCTGAGTTGTGGTAGGGTTTCGAGTGTAGAGTTAGGTTAGTCGATAGCGGGTGTTGCGAGTTTACATGTGTAAGCGTCTGACTACTTAATTTTTAGTAGAAACCTTGGGGGTAACACGTAGGTAGGGTTTTGCTGAAGCTGGGTGAATCTATATGTTCTATTTTCTGCTTTTATTATTCTGCTATTACCGTGTTGCTATTATTCTGTTAATATCTATGTTGAAATTATTTTATACTTCCGTGCTAAATTTTTATAATTAATAGTATCACCCTATTCACCCCCCTCTAGGGTGAAATTGATCCTAAAAATGGTATCAGAGCTAGGAACAAAAGCCATTTTTGTTTTAAAAAATTTGATTTTTCAATGACCAATTTTGCTTGACAAATTTGAATTTTTAAAATGCCTTCTTTCAATAATGCTTTTGCTGAGGGTAAGTCCAATATTATTCCTTCTATTTTTGATGGAACAAATTTTTTGAATTGGAAATTAAAAATGGAATTTTATTTAAAATCTGTTAATATTGAATGTTTGGATATTATTGAAAATGGGTGTAATATAACAGACAAGTTAATGCTCTTGCTATGCATATACTATATTCTCATATTAATCAAGATAATTTTAACTTTATCTCTCATTGTGAAAATGCACAGGAAATCTGGAATACTTTTGATGCAATATATGGTGTAAAAGTCAACAACAATGAGAAATCCTCCATAATCGACTCAGTTAAAGAAACGTGCTTAATAGGATTGGTAAAAGGCAGTAATGATGAGGATGAGGATGGAGCAACTGAGCTGGCGCTACCAATGAAGAGATTAAAAAAGTGGAACTGCAAATACATAAATCCAACTCTAAATCAGCAATTGAAAAGCAGAATAGTCAAAGCACTAGACAACTCATAAGAGCAGAAAATCATATGTCACAAGTGCAATAAACCCGGTCATATCAAGCCCAATTGTCCCCGAATTCAACTTGACCAAGGGAAGAAACCAAAAATAAGAAATTTTACAACCACGTGGAATAAAAGAGATGATGACTATAAAAGCACTAGTAGTGAGAGTAAAAGAGCAGATCTGTGCCTTCGAGGTGATATAACTAATAGCGACGATGACGAGCCAAGCGAGGTATCAAAACTGACTCAAATAGAATTATTTATATATTTTCACGAAGCAAATGGCCGTTTTGAACGACTTAGGGAGAAATATGCCAAAATAGAATCACAAATAGATACTTCGATAGATTTAAATAAACAGCTTGATCAATTAGTTAGAACTTATCAAAGCAAGAGCCCTAAGTGTGATAAGTGCCCATTATTCGAAGAAGAAATTAAAAAATCAGAAACTAAAATTAAATCGCTTGAAAATGAAATTCTGATTTTGAAAGAAAGTGAAAATACTTAGAGAGAAAATTCTATTAAAAAGTGCAAACAATTATTGAATGAAAATGTATCCCTCAAAACACAAGTCCAACAATTTTCTATGACTTTGGGAAAATTTTCAAAAGGAGAAAGATCGTTAAATATGTTATTAGGAAAACAAACCATTAATACAGTTAGACAAGGACTTGGATTTAATCAATTTGAACTTGTTAGAAGAAAATTTAATCAAGTCAAAACCGAGTGCATAATTTGTAGAAAAATTGGACACACTCAAAGCATTTGCTGGTATAGACCCAAACACGTGAAAACAATTCCAATTTGGGTTCCCAAAGGCACAAATGTAAAATCCTTTAAAGTTAAACAAAACTAGGAGCCAAAAGGAACATATATAAATTGTTTTGGATCTCCACAAACATATTCTTCAAAATTATTTACCACTAATAACCATGTACCTATAAAAACAAATAGGTCACAAAAATTCTTTATCGTGTATGTATGATGGCAAGCTAAGGAACAACAACAGTGTTATCTGGATTTTGGCTATTCCAAACACACAATGGGTGAAAAATCAAAGTTCCTTAGCCTGGTACAAATGTGGCAGAATTACAATGGGCAACAATGAAAAATTATCGAAAAGGTAAAATAGGTAACACTATATTCATCTTGAATAATTGATTAAATGTGATAATCTGCACCATACTCCGATTTGAATCAGCCAGTTATGTGATAATAAAATAAATGATAATTTTGATTCTGACTTATTCTTATTTGACTTGTTCTTATTTGAGCAAAAATGTTGACCAATCATTTTTCATCTTTGAACTAGTTCATATAAATTTGCTTGGACTAATGATGTTGTTTTATTGATTGATGATTGCTCAAGATACTCATGGATATATTTGGTTATTTTACTGATTCGAGATCTATCACTATATTCACTGATTTGTTGGTTTACACAGCTTCAATTCAATTTCATTTAAAAGCTGTTAAAAATGATTTTAGGACATCTTGTTGCACACATCACAGTCTGGTCCTTGATATCTATCTAATGATATATTTGAGTCAAAGGAAAATTCAGATGCAGATAACACTGGTAATCTAGTTGATAGAAAAATTACTAGTGGAACGTGATTTATGTTGATACATTTAGTAACTGCATCGTTTTTCAAATAAAATATCTGCATATTTTTCACTTGAGATAATTTTCAAATAGCAGACATTTTTCTTTTATATAACCCCTTCCAGAAAATCGTTTTGTTGAGCTTGTTTCAAATTAATCATTTTAGAAAATTTAATGTATAAATATTTTTGGATTTGATTTTAAATGACTACATTGACTAATCTGACCCCCTACTAATTATCTAAAAGATAAATAGTGATTGAAAAAGTGATGAGTGTTGATATTAATCATATATTATAACTTGAGATAGTATATTTAATAAAATTCTTTAGAAATTTAAACAAGAGTTATAAAAAAAAATTGTTGGTAAAAAATTTCATGACATCTCTAATTCTATCATATTCTATCGATTATCATTCATCAGAATCCAATATAGTACGTTAATATGTGGTATTTTTAACTGGAATCATTCGTTTTTCATTTTATTATATCTTTAACAATAAAAACATCCAAAGAATTCACTCTCATTTAAAAGTCCTCATGGTTATGCATGGGTGAAATACTTGGAATTTTTTATTATTTGCTTCCATTCTCATTTAAATGTCCTCATGGTTATGCATGTATGGAACGCGTATCAAAGTTGATTAATAAAATAGACAAGTTGATTCTAATCCCATTTAAAAGTCCTCATGGTTATGCATGGTTAGAAGATACTTGAATTCATTTTTTTTTAAATTTGGAATACTACTAATCTCATTTAAAAGTCATAACGGTTATGCATAGTTAGTAGATATTAAAATTCCTGATATAAATATACCACAAATAGACACAACTATATGGTTTTATTTGATGACATTATCCCTACCATTCTAATGTGGAATATGCGTCAAATGGAGTATTTATGATTTTTGTTTGATTTTTTATTGGAATTTAATATTTATACTCTATTGGATATTAATGTTGTATCAATGTCTATCACTTTATCTCTATTTTTCTAACATTATTACTCTTTTGCTGATAACAAAAGGGGGAGAGAAAAGTTAAGAATTTGACAAATAAAGGTCAAATATTATATTCTATTTGCATCCAGGCTCATTAGCATATTTTTATTCATGCACATATGAAGGGGGAGTTCTGTGTAGAGAGGGAGCATTGAAATAGGGGCAGCAAATTGAATGATCAGTTATGTTTAATAAAATCAAAATCTTAAATATATGTTTGTTGTCATCGAAACGGGGAGATTGTTGAATATGCGAGTATATGATTTTTGTTTAATGATAATAAACATATATAATATTCATTTAAATGTATTTGTTAATGTACTATTTTATTTTTCACATAATTAATAAATTTATGCTAAATAAAAAAAATAACACAGAATTTAAATTCAAACATATATTTTATTCAAATAAGTATTTATTATAATTTTGAATTGTACAAATTTGAGCTCTCACTATATGAATACACAATTTCAATTTCTATACAAATTCGATTACATCACAATTTATCATTTACATTAGCACCTTACTACATATCACTCATTCACTCGTATTTAATCTTCAACTCTATTCCAGCTTGAATCCAGCATCTGAGTTATCCGCAAAATACCACTAACGCGGTAAAATTGAAAATAAAATATTTTGCAGTGTAAAATAAAATGTATTTTTGAAAATATTATTTGTCTTGGTTATTTGGGTTATTCATCATCATTTAATTTTGAATTCATCGTACACGAATAGCTTATGACATGCACAGTGTATCACTGTACATGCTAGATGGCCGTGCACACCAAATGTAGACTTGATAAAATCACAGGGACAGGTGAGCACAAGTTCAAACCTAATCAAAAGCCGGGTTCAACTCAAGTGAAATACAAATAAAGTCACGATATTGAGCATAAGGTCAAACCCGAGCTTTAAGATGGATTCAACTCAAGTGCAAATTCCAAAATCGTCAATGAACTAACTACACAAGCAGAGGCAATACATCAGTATGCAAGAAATCAAGTTACAACATGGCACAAAGGCACATACTACACTCGAGTACACATGAAAACAACTCAAACTCAAGCATGAATTAAATAACACAAAAAAGGCAGCAGAGAAAGGTACACAAGGGTCTGGAAACAATGGAAGCAGTATTGAGGTTATAGCTCAAGTGAAGCCTCAACACTCATGGACCAACATATGCAACGGAGTGAAATGCAACGGACTCAAAGTCATATAAAGACCATTAATAATATGCAACTCAAAGCAGCAATGACAAAACAGAAAATGTGCAAATATACATAGGCAGTGCACATATAAACAGTGGTAACTACAAACTATATGGTGATACAGCAATTAGCAGTCGAGACAAGTCAATACTAACATCAATGGTGCACATGCATATCAAAGTGCAGACATGATGAAGCTAATGATACTAGATCACAATGTACACAGGAAATCAATAATAACCATACTTAAATGCATGCATACAACTCAGCAGTTCAATATCTAACCAAGCTACAGATGCAACAGAGATGTGTGCATACACATTAAAAACCAGACTCAAACAACCATACAACATCTTGATCAAGTGCATGGCAGCATAGCAGTTAAGAAAGCAACATGAACAAGCTTCATGGACCCACAAAGCATCATGTACAGGAGGACCAGAGCTAATAAACCAATTCAATGTCATAGGGGAGTTCAAAAAGACTCAACTATACACAACAAAATGCATAGGTGACTCGCAGCAGAAGAAACAACATTTTAAGCATGAACACGCAAGAATGAATGCAACTGGGCATTGGACTTCAAACAAGAAGTAACAAAAATGCAAAGCTTTAGGTGAAACTGGTAAATAAAATGAACAAAAGACAGAGAAGCCGAAGTCATAGCACAAAAATTGGAACCAAGTTATAAGAAACAAATTCAAATCATTGCCGAAGTCAAGATCATGGTCAAATCAAGTCAGAGCCGTGGTGGCCAAGGAGTCAAATAAAATTAAAAGTTGTGATTATCAAGTAAACAAGCAACGAAAATATACATATTGAAAAGGTTAGGATCAATCATAAGCATGCAATAAAAAATCAATGGCCGAGCAAAATTAGAAGACGAATTCAAGTACGAATATTCGAATGAAATTATAGGATTTAGAATCCTATAAAACCCAATCATCATCGGCACCTAAAATCCATTCGAGTTCAAGCAACAATAGAGAAGAATAAATCCATAACTCGAATCAGATCGAGTTCAAGATATAACATAAAGCAAAAATCATAAATCAAGTACCAATTCATAGTCGAACTCGATCAAATTGAGGGAGCCGTATGCGAATTGAAGAAGTGGTCGATTGTCGAAGTAAATCAGAGGAATAGTCATTTTAATCGACCAACAAACAATTGGCTAATTCAATTAGCATAAAACCCTACCTTTCGCACAGAGGAACGAACGAGCAAAGGAAGAAGAAACCATTTTTTTTTTACAGAAGTAAAGCGAGCCGAAGAAATATAGAAAGAAAACAAAAGGGATTTAGTACTTAGTCTTTTAGGCCGGTTTCTTTTAAATTCATATTGGGCTTTAAATTTTAAAACTAGGATTTCATTTTTTTAATTGTTTTTATTATATTTCTCTTCTAATCATTTATAAATTCTAGTCATGTGACTAGGGGACGAACTATGGTGGTGTAGTTCGAGAATAACTCGATGGCTGAGTTGTGGCAGGGTTGTGAGCGTAGAGTTAGGTTAGCCGATAGCGGGTGTCATGAGTTTACATGTGTAAGCGTCTGACTACTTAATTTGTAGTTGAAATCTTAGAGGCAACACTTAGGCAGGGTTTTGCCGAAGCTGGGTAAATCTGTGTGCTCTATTTTCTGCTTTTATTATTCTGCTATTATCCGTGCTACTATTATCCTAGTAATATCTTGTTGAAATTATTTTGTACTTCCACATTAAATTTTTATAATTAATAGTATCACCTTATTCACTTCCCTCTAGGGTGAAATCAATCCTACACCTAGTGTATATGCATATGTTCAAAAAAAGGTATATATAGTAAAAATTTTAAAAAATCTTTTTGAAAAACCTTTTCAAAATAACAAGTATGTCTCTCATACATATAGTTTTCCCCGTTGATTGGGTAACCTAGGCTCTGATACCATATGTAACAACCCACCCTGGAACTTGCCTAAATTTTGACTTAGAAAATTCTCATCAGAACTTAGATCCATTCTAAGGTAAGCCATTGGAAGAACTAAGAAAATAACATTATAGAACCATAACTAGCCTTTCAGAACTCACAGTGGATGGAACAAAATATCATAGTGAAGTTTAGTCGTTTATTTCAAAATCATAAATATGTCAACATAAAAAGTACCATCAAATCATATAATAAATCTGTTACAACAATAGTCTAGTCTAGATACGTAGGTACACATAAAAGCAAGTGAGAATGAAAAATACTGCTGTAAGCAAACCATCTCCGTCTCTAAGCGTCTCTAAGCGTCATCTTCTCCATCAACATCCTCTAACCTGTGTTGTAATGAGGAGGGAGTCAGAACAACAAGTGTTTGGTGAATAAAAATCACAATTCTTACCTTTTTAGTACTTGGCCAGCATATTTCAAAATAAGAATATGTCTATGGCATTAAAATCATCTAGTACTTCTATTTAAGGAAAGAAGTAGGTCTCCAAAATACCATAACCTAAATCCAAAGTTATAATTAAATAGCGATGCAAGAGATAGTACCCAGGCCACTTAATATCATTTATTGGAGAATAGGCAGGCTTCGGCCATTTAATACCTTAATAAAGGAAGACCCCATCATTTAATACATATTTCCAAGGCGTGCTCATCAATGGTACTATCTAGCTGGCATTATATCAAAATATCAAGTCACTTAATCCTTCTTTATTTGAAAAGGCAGATCCTCAATCAGTCACTTAATACTTATCCAAAAGCGGACCCCTGTGGATACCACCTAACGTGTCCTCTAGCCCATTTTAATACTTCATTTGGGGTAAAGAGGTGGGCTCTCAAACAACTACTTAATACACCATGACCCTGAAGCAGGCCCCTCGTACTATGGCCCATACTCATAATGATGTCTCACAGTAGTCCAATTATTCGTAGGAACTGATAGCCAAATTAGCTAGGCATTCTCCTACATAATTTGGTACTAACCTCGTATTCATTATAAATATTTATCATGAGAATATCTCACATCAACAGGAAGTGTACACAACTATTGGCAGCTTCAAAGTGAAGGGCGAAATTCTATCTTGTAACTCTATTGACCTCGCATCCTTCTGACTTAACCATAAATAAAATACACTCTATATATATAATAATACTCATCTCACTATTTCACATACAAGGCCTTATAAAATTTTTTCCTTTTTACGCCTTAGAATAATAATTAGGCTATATAAGAGTTTCCTCTTATTTTCACCTAACAATCAGCTACATTCTTAATGGAGGAAATAAATGAAAATAAATACCTAATTAATTCTACCATTTACACAATAATTATACGTTAATTGCGCTAATAGAGATAAATAAATATTCATGTCTAATATATTCTAAACGCATGGATTTTATGCCCTACACTAGCATTAAATGTTAATTCTCTAATCAAATACTATTACAAGTCCTTTTTCTTCAAATTCCTAAGATTTCAACATTCCAAAGTAAGAGATTCTAATATCCAAAATATATTCATAATCGAAATTGCAATAATAGACTTGTAAATAAAATAGAAACTCAATTTATTACACCAATTCAATGTAATATCCTAAACAATCGGAAATGCAATCTAAACTCCATATTATATTCAAATCCTCTTTTACAAAGATATAGCTAAGAAGGAAATTTGTGTCGAATAAATGATGTAAACCACGAATAAAATCCGTAATCTAAACCCATTATTTCATTGAAGAATCAAAAATTGAATCAAAAAAGAAGGAGAAGTGAATAGACTATGAAATTATCAAAATTTGTATAAACAAAACAAATTCCATCAAATTGATGTAAATTATTGAGAATCTCAACATAGAACTGACATTTCAAAATAAAAACAAATTTTGGGGGGTTTTATCTATCATATTATGATAATCCCAAAATCTCTAAGGCATATTCAAATCCATAGGGATATACCAAATAATTACTGAAAAAGAAATACTAAGGTATTCACTCACAAAATAGGCTTTCCTCGGGTTTGCACGTCGTTGGTCTCATTCAAAATCTCTCTCTCTTTTGATATATACATGATAGGGAAGACGTATTTATTTTATTAGATTCAGAACAATTGGAGAAAAAACAAAAGAGAATAGAATGGAGGAGGAAGAAGAAATATTTAGAAAAGGGATTTAATTCCTGTCCGAATTCTCAATGGAGTTTCTGAATCTAATTTGGCGGGATAAGAATATCAGATTTTGACTATACTTCCTAAAATAATATGAATAGAAAATGGAGAGGGTATGGTTATATTTATAGGGGTTGAAATGCACCAGAACCGTAGGATCAAATTGGAAGGGAAACAGACAAATATGGAGTGTTAATCAACGTAAAACCCTAGCTGCCACCATTAGAAGATGGCTGAATGCCTAAGCTCGACCAGTCGATAGTTACAGTTGACTAGTTAATCCATGTAGGTCGACCGCTCCGCCTTATTTTTGGCTATCACGATTCGTTTCCGTTGCGTTTTCATTTTAATTAATTTCTTACCCTACTTATTCTTATCTTTAAACGTTAATTAAAACCTTTAGTTAGCCCTCAAGCTAATTTTGACATTTAAACCCCAAATTTAAACTCTTATTTAAATTTGAATTCAAACTAAATTAATTTAAATCTGAAAACTTTAAGCATTTGTATCTTCTTCATTTGAGCTCCGTTCTTAGCATATTATATATAAAAATTATAACGACCCAGAATTTTGGTTATTTGAAATTGAAATATTTAATTAATTTTAAATATTGAGAAGTTAATTTTTTTAAGCTAAACAACTTAAATTCTAAATATAGCGATTATCGTAATATAGAAATAGTGAATAATTGAAATTGAGTTGAATATGAATCAAAAACGATTTCTAATGTGAGTATAAACTCTATATAAATTACAATTGAGTTAGTAAGTTTTTAAAACTGAAATTTCAAGTGATTTCGTCAATTTTGAAATTGTCGATTTAATCGACGTATAAAAATAGCGATCCAGGGCGTAGTCTTGGAATTTAACGAAACCAATTCCATTGGATTCGTAATAGTGTATTATTATCGAATTTCGAATTTCGTAGCGTTTGGAGTTGCCATTTGGTCGTACGGGATAGAAACACGTTGAATTTAATATCGGAAATTTAATATAATAATTAGGTTCAAAAAGCTATCTTCTCCATAAAATCGAATTGAGTCTCGAGACTAGTCCCATTGCATTCGGAATAGGGGTACAACGTTAGGAACTCCAAGCGGTACACCTCGATCGGGGTTCGGAATAAAATATCTAGATATTTTGGAATTATACATACATACATACATACATAGATACATACATACATACATATATATATGGATTTGGCTTCACAAAAATATCCTCCATCACATCGGCCACCCTACTCTATTCTACGCTCCCTTCTTATAAACTGTGTGCCTCTCCTTTCTCACAAAAAATTAAAATCAGTCCGCGTTCATTCGCTTCAATTTCAAGTGCTCCATCCAACAGCCAATATCATCTCATGCCATTCTGTTCATCTACAGACCAAACTCCCAACTAGAATTTGTAGAGCTCAACCATATGAGTCTAACCAATGGTCATGATCGTCATTGGGTAACCACAACGACCGTAAATCAATTGAGAAGGCAACATCTTTGACAGTAAAATTCATCATGAATGATCGTCGTTTGTCGACGACACCTAAAGGAAACTTGTAAAGATTGATGAGGGCTAGGCATGTCTGGAGTTTGGTGGTCTGAAACCGACCGAGGCGGCAACAAACTGGACTTGAACGGAGTCGGGTAATTGGGGTTTTTCTAGATCGACGTCGAAGTTCAAGGGACGAGGCCTGTGCCAGGAGGTTGACCGAGGCTGGGCAAGCCTACGGCAGCAATCTGGTTGGGTCCGGAGCAAGGAATGTGGAATGGCGATCGAAAATGAAGGCGACGTGATGGATTTTTTCCATGCGTAAATAACCTGAAAGAAGCGAACAAAGGAGAAAGATAATTCGCGGCCAGATTTCCCTCATTCGAAATGGACGACCAGGTCTAATGGTAAAATTAGAAAAAGGGTTTTGTAAATTAAATATATAAAAATTGTATGATGTTAATAAATTGATAACTTCTTCTTACGAGATCCAATTCGAACAAAACAAGTTGCATTAGGTTCGTGTCAGTGAATATTACGCATAGGAATTGGATTGGAATCGTTTGGAGCTAGTAGGAATTTGGATGAAAATTAAATGCTTGTTTAATTTTCATTCAAATGAAACGCTTAAGTGCTAACTGGAATCAAGCTGAGTAAATCTCACTCATTTGGATTACTAGTTTTAATTTAAAATGTTAAAAGTTATTTGTTGGTTGATTGGACGAATTGATAATAATTTATCAGTTGGATGTCATACTATTTATGGTAATATATATATATATATGTGTGTGTGTGTGTGTGTGTGTGTGTGTCTATATATATATATATATATATATATATATATATATATATATATATATATATTAGTAGTTCGGCATATTCCCGCCGTTGGAGAAGATGAGAAACTATGCGCCCCATATAATAGCGGATGACCCTTTTTATTGCGATATCCCACCTCGAAGCGGTGATTATATTTCTGCGATTATATAACATCTGTGGTTGCAGGGAAATAGGTTGAAGGGATCCAACTGGATTCCTCAAAAATGTTGATTTTAATTTCATATATAGTAGTATATGATGTGTTTAAATAATCTGTGATAGAATATGATATGATTTGATTTATTGGATGCTATAATAGCCTGACCTTAATTTTAATATTTTAAATTACCATAAATATCATTTTTGAATTTGAAAAGAAATTAAAAGGCGATTTTGGAAGTGAAATATTTATATTGAGTTTTGGATTATTTAAAGAGGGAATTGATCTGGATAAAATAAATGATTTAATCTTAAATTTGTACTTAACTATTTCATGAAATATTTAAATAGAGATTTTGAATTAATGGATATAACAGATTTTTAAACAACAAATCTTAAGTGATATTTGTTTAAATGCAAAAGGGTTTTAAAAATTGATATTTCAATAGATTGGGAGAATAATGGAAATTTATAAAGGACTATATTATTAATGGAGTTGTTTAATATGAATCTGTTATTAACAGAGAAAAACTGGGAACGAGTTTATGAAATTTATAAACGATGTTTATAGATAAAGTGGAACGATTATCATTTGATAAATTGGAAATATAATTTCACAGTGTAAATTTAAAATGAAATATGGGAATTGGTTTAGAAATAAATTGTGAATCCTATTTTAGACTTTGGGAATAGTTATAAAATTGAAAATGTGAATCAAATTGTGATCAATCGAGAGAGATTTATAAGTATAAAAAAATTGGGTATGTTGAATTTTAAAAATGGTTTTTTCATAAGAAGTTAAGGTTTGTTTTTAGAAAAGGGTTTTTATTTATTAAACTATTCAGTTTTAAAATATTTTAATTGGAGTAATTTTTTTTAGAAAATTCATTAATTAAATATTTAAATTTGTTGAAATGAATTTTAAGTTTTATAAACAAGTTTTGAAAATCGATTAGAACTTTTGTAAATAAATTGGAATTGGTTGTTGACATTTATTTTAAAAGTGCTTTAATATTTTAAATAATTATTTAACATGTTTTTGAAATTTATTATTATTATTATTATTATTATTATTATTATTATTATTATTATTATATATATATAGTTTAAAAGTAAGCTATTGCAGTTTATTTATAAATCTTCTCTGGATTTGTGAATGGGGTTCTATTTAACTGCTGTGATTTTATAAGAGAAAATCTTATAGTGGAATTCGGGAACTTAAGAAAATTTGAGAAAAGGAAATTTTCAAGTTGTTTATACATGGAAACTTAGGAAATAAATCTGAACATAGATTATAAATAAGTATAATCGATAATTTTTTGGAAATTTTAAAGGGAATTAATAAAAATTCTGGAGATTTATGAGATAAGTAAGGAATATTTCCTAATTATGGATATAGAAATGATTTTGGGAAATAGACTTATAATATTTTCTATGTACTGGAATTAAAGGTTTGGAGATATTTTAGCGATGAAATGGTTATTATAGAATATTTTTCTAAGTAATCAAGTTTAAGTTGGATTTGGAAATATTTTTAAGTGTTGATATGACTTGAAAATATCCTGTAATGGATATAAGTATTCGAGTGTGTTTTCAAATATTGAAATATTGGAAGAGAATGAATATATATCTTTGTAAAGATATTTTGAGATAAGTGTTTGAAAGATTTATAATATGGCCCAGCGACTGCTTATGTGTGTAATTGATAGTTAAATAACTAACTATCAAATCTGGCCAATTTCGTTGATCGTATCGAATAGACCAAGGTCGGATTTAATTATCCGAAAACCACTTTGATCCGAGTTGAGCTTGCAAATTGTGATATCATGAAGATAATGAAGATGGAGTTCTTCGGTTTTTTCAGTCCCAAAACAACTTGCGTGGATGAATGTTATCATTGCCTTAGCATTCCAAGTGGAATATCTATTCAAAAAGGTAAAACGTAGCCTCAAGCATTATCAACCGGAAATGACCGAAAATCATGGGAGAAGCAACAAGGCTAAGTGGATCGTACCCATTAGGGTATGTTGTCACTCTTCAAGATACATCTACATATTTATGGATTTGTTGTGCATAAGATCTCGATAAAAAGGGTTGCAAAGAAATCGGGGTGATGACATATCCGGTACTGTCTAGGTTAGGGGTGCCGGTCTTGTGTTGGCAGGGGATCCAGGCATGGTCTTCGGTACATTTTCTAGACGTGTACTGTGATAGGTGGTACTCCAGTGCCTAGTATAGTCCAATACGTGCCTTTACGGTTTTGGTTGTAGAGTCTAGTATGCTGGAATTTAATTAATGTTACAATTTCGGCAATTTTAATAAGTACTTTACTTAGACAGTATTATAATATCATAAGAATTTTATAAAAAGTGTTTTGGTTATTGTAAGGTAAAACTCGTCCGTGTTTATGTGCGGTGAGGTCTTACGAGATATCTTTGATTTTCAAAGATTTTCTTATAACTTTAAATGCAGTTGTGTGTGTTTTCTCTCGCTGGTTTTCCAGACTGATTCGGGTGTTATTTTATTATAATGCTCGGGTCAAACCGAGTATATTATAGATTAATTGGATGCTTGGAGCTTCAAAAGACGAGTTGGAGGCCTAGAGACGTATTCATGTAGATGGTTGTATTTTTTGCTGTATTCATTGGTGTGTTACCAGCAATTGTGAGGATATGTTATTATAACTGTCCAAGCTGATAAGTAGCGATTGGGTACTCTGATTGACGTTTGTATATGTATATATATTACAGTTTTCTTTTGTGTAAAGACTTGTGATATATAATAGATTATTCATTCCGCTGTGAGATTCTATGTTATTAGTTTCTTCCTATCTTCTTCCTTCTTTTTTTCCCTAACAATCAGGTTTTTCCGCATTCAATTTCTCGGTATGTAATACAGTGGACGTATTAGTGTCGATTTTTAGGATCGAAAACTCCAATCGTTATATTTGGTATCAGAGCTGAAGTTTAAGTGAGAACCTTTGCTTTGGTGGGGTAACTCATTAGAGATAAGGTCAGTAGCACCCTAAAATGAGTTTGAGTGTATATATATGAGCGCATATCTGTTAGTGTTATAAAAATTGTTTTATATTGTGTTGGTTGGTCTATCGAGTGGCTTATGGATTATGATCAATACGAGTAATTAATGTCATTGATAGGGATGTTTAAACACTTAAACAAAGCAACTTAACATAGTATTGTTTTGAAAGTAGATAATGAAATAATTTTACCTTGATTATTTTTATGTACAAAGGAATATTTTTTTATAAATTATTATTGTATATATGGCGTGCTTGGTTTTTAGAAAATGATAATATTATACAATTATCATTTATCGGTTGTTGTTGGTGATCGAATAAAAGTTGATACTATAACGTAAACAAGATTAACAGTTAAGAAGTGATTTTATATAACCAAAGTGAGGGTATATGAATATATAGTTTATAATTGTAATTTATAAATTGAAACGAAATGAAATTTCGCAAGCATATTATAAATATGGTTTATAAAAGCAGTTTATAAACTAAAAGGGTTTAAAGGCTGGAAATTTGAAAATTTTAAATCCTGTTGGTTTTGAAAATTATTTTCAAAAGGTTCTGGGGAAATAAAAGGATACTAATTGGAAAATATTTTTGAAATATTTTTAAAGGGTTTTAAAGGAAATGAAAGCATGGAACTCACTTCGATCGTTGGAAAATAAATTTCGGTGATGACTACAGCATCATCGATATTCATTTTCGAGTTTCCAAGGGAGGAAATGCTACCATTGGAGTTTGTTCGGTAAAACTGGTTTTGGTTTTAAAATCCAAAAGAATAATTTGATATACCAAGGGATTTTGTGTGTTTGTGTGTGTGTGTGTATGATTTCAAAATGATTTGAGATACTTTTGAGCAAGGTCTTTAAACTCTAGGATTTTCATTTAAAAAGTTTTATTGAAAATATGAGAAAATAAGTTTGATAACTTATAAAATTTGAAAATTAGCAAGTTAAAACAATGTTAAATTGTTGAATGTGAATGATAAATTGAACCGTGGAATGAATTTAACTTAACTTAAATTAAATAAAGTGAAATTTGAAAATTTGGCCTAAGTTAGGTTAAATAGAATAATTTTTAGGAATGAATTAAGGAATAAACTAGTTGAATAAATTAGTGAGCTGAATCTGATTTTTGAATATGGTTGAAATATCGAAATTGAAAAAAATGGATAGAGTCAAATGAAATTGAAATTGGATTTGAGTTAAAATGGATACAGACTTAAGTGGTGAAGTGGTAATAAACATAAGAACTTTTGTATAAAATGTTTATAATAGACTTAAGAAAATTTGATGGTGTAAATTTTTAAGAGATAATTAGTATTGAAAAATACACTAAGTAATAAGTGAATGTTGATAATTGAATGTAAATCAATTGAATGTGAATAAAGCAATGTGAATAGTTAAATGTAAATGAGGTAAATATGAATAAAAGGAATTTGGTGTAGCTAAGAATCAATGGAAAAAAATATGTAAGTTGTATATTATTTTATTCGTATAATGATTTGATCCAAATTCAGGAATAGAATTTCGAAATAATTTTTATCGATCCAAGTTAGGATTTTTCACTCGATTCTCGACGACGAACACTAGATTTGGTTTTTTGATTGATTTCATAATTCTCTATCATAGTATATGGCTATGCAAGGAGGAGAACATTTTCTAATCAAGGAATCAGATCTGAATCTGCACTAGAGGGTCATGTGAACGATACTAGTTCGAAAGTGAAATTGTGTAATCGAGTGCTCGATCAGATTAAGATGTGAATACAAATGATATATGTACATCGTACGACTTAAGTAAAACAAATATTGGAAATAGAAAACGCAGAATAATATGATTATAAATTATATGATTGGATATCATTGGTAAATAAGATGCAGGTATTTAAAAGCAAGAACTAATTTGATGCTTTTGATTTCATAAGAAAAATTGGGTTGCCTAACAAAAAGGTACATACTTAAATACATTTTTGAAATTGATGTTTTATGATTGAGCCACTTGGATTTTGTTTTCTTTTACTGATTTAGACCCGTAGTGGCGATTTGTAGTTGTTTTGATCTAGCCGCGCAAAGGAAATGCTGGCGAAATTTTTCGAAAACTCATAGAGTTAGAAATTTTGAAGAAAATTTTTAATAACAAAAAATTGGATTTTGGATTATAACTTGAAATGATTAAATGGATAATGTTATTTAGAATCTATGGATAAATTTGTAAATTTATTAAAAGTAATAATAAGATTTCAAAAAACTGGTTTTGGGAAGTTAAAGGCTTAAATGGATAAGGGAAGTTATTCAACTAAGTTATTTTAAAAAAAAAAGAATGAGTCTGGGCATTTTTTCCTACCTTGGCAATTTCGAGGACGAAATTCTTTTAAGCGGAGAAGAATGTAATGACCCAGAATTTTGATTAGTTGAAACTAGAATATTTAATTAACTTTAAATATTGAGAAGTTAATTTTTTTAGGTTAAACAACTTAAATTTCAAATATAGCGATTATCTTAATACGAAAATGGTGAAAAATTGAAATTGAGTTGAATATGAATCGAAAACGATTTCTAATGTGAGTATAAATCCTATTTGAATTAGAATTGAGTTACCTAGTTTTTAAAACTGCAATTTCAAGTGATTTCGTCAATTTTTGAAATTGTTGATTTAATCGACGCATAAAAATTGCGATCTGGGGCACAATCTCGGAATTCAAAGAAACTAGTTTCATTGGATCCGTAATAGTATATTATTTTTCGATTTCGAATTTCATATCGTTTTGAGTAACCATTTGGTCGTATGAGATAAAATAGAATTGAATTTAATATCAAAGATTTAATATAATAATTGGGCTTAAAAAGCTATCTTCTCTATACAATCAAATTGGGTTTCGAGACTAGTCGCATTGCGTTCGGAATAAGGGTATAACATTAGAAACGCCAGGTGACACGCCTCGATCGGGGTTCGTAATAAAATATCTAGATATTTTGGAGTTATGTATATATATGTATATGTGTGTGTGTGTGTGTGTGTGTGTGTGTGTGTGTGTGTGTGTGTATATATATATATATATATGGATTTGACTTCACAAAAATATCCTCCTTCACATCAGCCACCCTACCCCATTTTACGCTGCTTTCTTGTAAACGGCGTGCCTCTACTTTCTCACAAAAATTTAAAGTTGATCCACGTTCATTCCCTTAAATTTCAAGTGCTCCATCCAACGGCCACTATCATCTCACGCCATTCCTTTCATCTACAGACCAAACTCCCAACTAGAAAGTTGTAGAGCTCGACCATACGAGTCTATCCAATAGTCATGGTCATCATTGGGCAACCATAGAAACTGTAAATCGATCGAGAATGCAGTAGCTTTGACGGTAAAATTCATCATGCATGATCATCTTTTGTCGACGGCACCTTAAGGAAACTTGTAGAGATTGATGAGGGCTAGGCACGTTTAGAGTTTGGTGGTCTGAAATCAACCGAGGTGGCGGCAAACTGGACTTGAGCCGAATCGGGTAATTGGGGTTTTTCTCGATTGACATCGAAGTTCAAGGGACGAGGCTAATGCCAGGAGGTTGACCAAGGCTGGGTGAATCTACAGCGGCGATCTGGTGGGGTCCGGAGCAAGGAAGGCGAAGCGGCGATCGAAAATGGAAGATGACATGATGAGTTTTTTTCGTGCGTGAATAACTTGGAAGAAGCGAACAAATGAGAAAGATAATTCGCAGCCAGATTTCTCTCATTCGAAATGGACGACCAGATCTGATGGTAAAATAAAATTAAGGTTTTGTAAATTAAATATATAAAAATCGTGTGATGTTAATAAATTGATAACTTCTTCATATGATGCCCAATTCAAACAAAACAAATTGCATTGGGTTCGTGTCAGTGAATAGGACGCATAGGATTTGGATTAGAATCATTTGGAGCAAATTGGAATTTGGATTAAAATTAAAGCTTGTTTAATTTTAATTCATATGGAATGCTTAAGCGCTAACTGGAATCAAGATGAGTAAATCTTACTCATTTGGATTACTGGTTTTAATTTAAAATGTTAAGAATATTTATTGGTTGATTAGATGAATTGATAATAATTTATTAGTTGGATGTTATATTATTTATGGAAGTGTGTGTGCGCGTGTGTCTATATACATATATTAGTAGTTGGGTATATTCCCATGTTGGAGCGGATGCGACACTATGCGCTCCGCATAATAGCGGATGACCCTTTTTATTGCGATATCCCGCCTCGAAGCGGTGATTATATTTCTACGATTATATAAAATCTGTGGTTTTAGGGAAACAAGTTGGAGAGATCCAACTAAATTCCTCAAAAATGTTGATTTTAATTTCATATATAGAGATATATGATGTGTTTGAATAATCTGTGATAGAATATGATAAGATTTGATTTATTGGATGTAATAGTAGCACTGGCCTTAATTTTAATGTTTTAAATTACCATAAATATCATTTTTGAATTTGAAAAGAAATTAAAAGGCGATTTTGGAAGTGAAATATTTATATTGAGTTTTTAATTATTTAAAGAGGGAATTGATTTGGATAAAATAAATGATTTAATCTTAAATTTGTACTTAACCATTTTATGAAATATTTAAATAGAGATTTTGAAATAATGGATATAAAGGATTTTTAAACAGTAAATCTTAAGTGATATTTGTTAAAATGTAAAAGGGTTTTAAAAATCGATATTTTAATAGATTGGGAGAATAAGGGAAATTTATAAAGGATTATATTTATAAATGGAGTTTAATTAATGTAACAATTTCGGTTATTTTAATAAGTATTTGTACTTAGACACTATTATAATATCACAAGATTTTTATAAAGTGTTTTGGTTATCGTAAGGTAAAAACTTGTCTGTGTTATGTGCGGCGAGGTCTTACGAGATACCTTTGATTTTCAAAGATTTTCATATAACTTTAAATCCAGTTGGATGTGTTTTATCATGCTGGTTTTCCAGACTGGCTCGGATGTTATTTTATTATAATCCTTGGGTCGGACTGAGTATATTACAGATTAGTTGGATGCTTGGAGCTTCAAAAGACGAGTTGGAGGCCCAGAGATGTATTCACATAGTTGGTTATATTTTTCGCTGTATTCATTGGTGTGTTATCAGCAATTGTGAGGACAGGTTATTATAACTTTCTAAACTGATAATTAGTTAATAGGTACTCTGATTGATGTTTGTGTATATATGTACATATTACAGTTTGCTTTTGTGTAAAGACTTGTGATATATTATAGATTATTCGTTCCACTGTGAGATTTTGTGTTATTAGTTTCATCTTATCTTCTTTCTTCTTATTTTCCCTAACAATTGGGTTTTTTCGGCATTTGATTTCTTAGCATGTAATATAGTGGACGTATTAGTGTCGATTTTCGAGTGTCGAAAACTCCATTCGTTACAAAAACAGATCAGATTTTCTCCACGAAGCAAACTTCGTGGTCAAAGTCTAAATTTTATAAAATTTCCGTGTTCTACCTTATAATATTTAATTAAATTTATTTCATTTATTTATGGTTCATTATACGGGTGTTAAGCATTTGTGAGGACATGTTGTTATAATTATTCATGCTGATGATTGTACTTAGGTTTTGGTAACTTAAAAATTTCTGTATCGGAGTAACCCTTTGTACTGTTATTTTGATATTAAATATTATTGTTCTGCTAGTGACATTCTAATATTGTGTTCTCTTCTTTCTTGTTCTATTTCGTTTTCTTTTATTTTACATCAACAATTCGTCCTTCCAGCACTTGGATGCTCAGTACACGAATACCACTGATGTATTAGTGTCAACATTCGAGGTTCGAGAGGGTGGGTCATTACATTGGAATTCCTTCTGTCCGGTAGAAAATGCACTTGATTAAGGGCTCGTTCGTAGTTAAAAAATGCCACGTTAACATTGGTGACGCGTCCGAAGCGTCAAATGCATCCCAGATAACGACATTCCAAACGTGGCATTTAGACTGTTTGGCCAGTTGGAGGGAATTGGTATGTTGGTGTCGGACGTGTCGACGTGTCATTTCCCCACAGCAGCTCCTTCCATTCCTCTTCCTCTTTCCCTATTTTATCCACCCCAACCCCCACCCCATCTCCACACCATCACCAAACAACCCACCCCTTCCCCACACCATCACCAAACAACCCACCCCTTCCTCATTTTCTGCTATATAGCTCGGGCATCTTTTTAGGTATATTTTTCGTTTTTGTGTTCAATTTTTTTTCCAGTCTATAACATATATTTTTCTCCAAAATTTTTGCTATATTATGTAGTTTTCATTTTTCAGCATGGCACGTCCATCTATGTACGTCCGAAAGGGAGACAGTTTTCACAAATCTGTGTGTAGATTTTCTACCGGACAAAATAAATTCAATCAGCGCGTTTTATGCGTTGGTGACAAGAACATTTAACGACAAATTTAACTTGGACTGGTCCCATACACAAATGAAGAATAAGTAGGACAATTTGAAGCGTGCTTGGGGTGATTATGAGAGACTACTGCAGCTATGAGGAGGAGATTGGGATCAGAAGAACGATTACTTGGATGGTCCCGATGAGCGGTGGTGTACCACCGCACGAAGATATAAGAAATTCAGAAATGATCCCCCCTTCAAATTCAGAGGGTTTGATCAATTTTTTGGAGGCTTCATGGAAAATGGCACTTGGAGATATCTGATATCTCCTACTCCACCTACTCAGTCTTTCATTGATGCCTATACGAATTATTGCTCTGATTGGATAGTTCGTGACACTACACCCGCATGGCCTAGATGTAGTAGACATACTGACTATGGCAGCTTGAGCACGCATGACGTTGGATGGTCGATCGTTCAGACGGACCGTTTCCGCAACGCCGTGCATATTTGTTACGTTATAATATCTATAAATAAACTATAAATGATTAATTAACTATAAACCAATTAAACTAAAAATCACAATTTAAATATTCCGTTCAAATACCACGTTCGCATCGCCAAACCCATTTCTCGTTCTGCTAACTTCTCAACTCAAATACCTCACTCAAATTCTGCTTTTAAATAACGTGTTATCATTGTCGAGAATGCACCCTAATTCATTTGTTGCTATAGCCTATGCTCCTGACAATATTAGAGTGCTTGTTAAAGAAAACAGTTCAAACAAATTAATGCAGTTTATAATTTTCTTTACTACGGACTATAGGAAAATTGGCATTCGTCTATTATAATCAATTGCTTTAAAAAGGCGAAACAGTTCCACAAAAATCAAGGCACTCTAATAAATTCAAATGAGATCACCACTCCGAGGTCGGCTGACATCTGCCTATGTCCTTCAATAGGAGAAAAAGAAAAAAAAAGTTGAGTTTATAGTACTGTGCTCAAAATACAATCTATACCATGATAGCAATCAGATCCAATATCATAAATAAGGAGTAATGGTAAGTAACCACTGTCAACAATGTCCTTTTCAATCTTCACTTTGAACGTCAATTCATCTAATAACTCCACCTTTATATGATTTAAAGCATGGTCATTATTCGAGCATGTTGATCTCTCAGTAGTATCAAATAAAAAGAAGTTAGACTGATCATTATTTTTATCAGTGTCACTGGTAAAAGGAAAGATGTATTGATCATCATTTCTTGTTGAAGTGCAGGAATGCTCGTTCTCATAAATGACTTGGAACATTGGAGAATCATCATAGCTGGGCATCTTGTTTTGCAGCTGGACTTGTTTTCTTGCAAGGCAACCTTGATCTTCTTTATGTGTGCATCTGTAGTATGTCCTATAAGATTGTATTTGTTATAAGTACACATTGTTTGATGCATTATATATCTACAGATATTGACAAATTTCATAAAACTGAAGCAAGGAAATAAAGCTATTAATATTACCTTGGATGTTTAGAATTAAAAATATCCTTCTGACCATATTTTCTCCATTGATGACCATCATTATGTGGCGCCGGTGTAATTATGGCCTTTGAACTCCCAAGTTTTCTGTTAATTTATCATATTATAACATACATAAGTATTTAGCTCGGCATGTCTTACATAGAAAAGCACATACATCAAAATTAGAACTAATGAACTGTAATGTAAATACAAATAATGTATGTAAATATACCTTCTCTTTTGTACCTTATGGCCCCTATTCTTTCTCTTCGACTTTCGGTCATATTTGCTTGGCCGTTGACTAGATGCCATTTCACTGTGAAGATGAATTTCTTTTTGTTCTGAATTAGGAAGAGCAAGGACCGCTTCTGACAATGCTTCAACAACCCATCTAGCCAAATCAATAGAATGCGTTTCCAGATTAACAGACGAGTTTGAAATGTTCATCAACTCCACCTCTTTTTCAGTCTCTTTAATTGCTGTCATCAGTGCTTTCAAAAATCCAATTTTTTTGGATACAGATCAGTTTAGGAATCTTTTTTCAAAAGAAGGATGAGTTGATTGGTCTATGTACGTAGACACCCTAGACTTTTATACACATATGAAAGCAAGTTAGAATTTTATTATAGGCTTTATATATACACAAGTGGCCAATTTAATGTAACTATATTAATATCATTGAAATTACTATAAATATACATAAACACAAGTTGTACTTAAACTAGAATTGATGGTAGTAATTGAATATGGGCCACATCATCTTCCTTTCTTACGCTTACGATAGCACAAATGCTCCTAGGTAACGTCATATTTTGTTCCATATTCTGTCACTTTGACCATGAAACTAGAAGCGACCAGAACAACTTTTTTTATAAAGCAAGTCATTATATAGTATCAGTAGTTGAAAGGTCAGGAAAAAGGGGTACGACGAAGAACATGTTTTCAGCGACAAGAGGTAAGATTTGAATTATGATAACAGTAATATATTCCTACGTCACAACCTAAGACTGTGGTAGACGATTTTTATAGCACATGTAACATGGTGAAAGAAGCAAAGGAGAAACGTGTCAGAACCACAAAATATGCAAGATTACTCAAAGAACGGAAAATTAACATTTACTTATAGAGTTATCATTGTACATCCAAAAATACAAGACAACCAAAATTAGTGCGAAGCGTGTGGCATTTCATTACCCTCTTTTTAGTACCATTGCTTAAAAACCATAAAATTTTACACTATACTTTCCATAATAATAGATCTTTTAAGGGATTACCACATGCGTTATTTTCAACTATTTTTACACGGCAAACAACTATCGATCAAAACCATTTTTTACGCGAACAACCAAAGAATAACAATGGTTCGGTGGTGGTTGATAGTCGTGATAAACAATATTGGTCGGCAGTTGTTTGCTGTGCAAAATGAATTTACGCGGTAGCTAATTGTCATGTAAAGTGACTTTGGTATTAGAAAGTACATAAATTTTATCGCATTTATTATTATTTTCTATCATACTGATGCACGAAATTGGGTGCTCTTAGCAATACAACAAAATTATATTTAGAATTGGCGAATTGTGAAGATAAAAGCATCGACAAAATAAGTTTGCACATCAAATAACCTGGTGAGCGTTTATTTGCTAAACCACATATAAACATATCATACAATTTTAGTAGGAATTTTTCTGAAAGAAACCCGTATTTTTGGTCCTAAAAAAACAAGGTTTGAAATTCCAAAGATATTCAGGACATTGTGGTAAATCGGTTCAAATTCTGGTCATAGCAGGAACAAAATCTGATCTGAATTCCTATAACGATCCATATTCTAGATTGACTCCTTTTAAGTGCTTTAAAAATTAGCAAAAACTTATAGCACAAAATAAAGAAAATTTCAAATAATAAAACAAGTTTAGAAGCCATCAAATAAAGAATATATGTATTCGCTTTTAGTATATCTGTATATCGTATGCTCTTGAGATGACGGTTTTGATTACAACAATCTTAGGACTTGTTATAAAATAAAATACTCTTGTCTAGATATATATGTATATGCAGGGTATATATATGCAGGTACTGAGAATGGAGACTGTACAGTATAGAGGTTCAAGAGAGACGAATTCAAAATTGAAGATGTAACGACCCGTAAATTTAACTGGTCTTTAATAACGTATTTAACTGAAATTTTGTGAAATTTTAATAACTGAATTTGAAAATAAAAGTTTGATATTTGAAATACGTCTAATTAAACATAGAAACGGTAAATTTTCAATTAATAATATTGAAGTTTATTTTCTAGTGTAATTTTATTCAATTTAAATCAGTTAATATTAATGATAATAAAATATTTTCCAAACCTGAATATTTTTATACAATAAATTTGTAAATCATGTTCTGAGTGAGACATCATATTTCGTTTCATCATATTTGGACTTTTATTGCTCCGTCTTCTTATTTTCGGCAAATTATCAGCATTTTGGTACCGAATATTGACTTTTGACCGGGTGGTTGTATCACTAATATCCATGTCTCTTTCTGATCGCCTCGTCGTGTTGATCTCCGCAGCATATTCGATTGCGTGTTTCGAAGTCCGAAAAATGGCGAAATTTACGGAAACGATTGCCGTATCGGTTCTGCAATTTAGCTTTTGGATCTCCGTGACCATTCAAATTTTACACTGTATAATTCCAACGGCCATCTACATTTACCTTCTGAATTTATGTATCGTGACTTTCTCCATTCCCAATAACTAACATCTTTTGGCACGTTCATTTTTCTCTGGTTCATTTTCACTTGGTATCCCCTTTTCTCCTCTGTTCTGGCGTTTGATAATATATATATCACCCTTCTATTTTCTCAACATTCGACCATAGCCACTCACTCTCCTCGCGTCCATCTCTCTGCCAGACCTTGGCCACCGTACAAACCATTGTCCTTCACCCTAAACAGCCTTTGATCCAACTCGCCTTTGACAGGCAGAGTCCCCTCACCAAGGCATCGCATAAATTCTGTGATATGTAGCTTTCTTAGCTTTAAGAAATGGCACGTATATATAATCGGTATATATGTCTATTATATTTATAATACAGGAACATATACATGGTTACTGTTACGTCTGCCTTACTTCAGGTTACTTTATATATGTTAGTTATGAAGGTTTGTAACAAAGCATATTGTCTTGCTCATTTTTTCTTCAGTTGACAACGGCCTTCTTCCTTTACAGTATTAGATATTTATTATATATTGTATTATAATAAATGGAAATTAGGGAGAAGGACAAACATAAAAAAATATTTTGACGCAAAGACAGCACATTTTTTCCTATGCACGAAGGCCAAACTTCCTATAAAAATTAATCACAACGCCAAACTTAAAAGACGACGATAAAATGGTGGTAGTTTGGCAGACGACGTCATGACAAATGAAGCTTGGAATGGCGATGAGGTGGTAGCGGCTTGGGATGGCAACGATGTTGGTCGAGGTAACAGGATGACAGTAGCTTAAGAGGCGAAAAGGTGGTTAGTCGAGGTGGATTAGGAGGCGATGGAAGAGAAAAGTGTCGGAGGAGTAGCCGTGATGGTCAAGTCATGGCATCGCTGAAGGTGTGGTCGAGGTGGATTGGAAGGCTACGGCGATAGTGTTGAATGCGATCGATTTTTTTTGAATAATTAAAAGCCGAAAATGCTAAATAGAATTAGCATTATCCGTAAGTGAAAATTAATACAGCGTTATACGTAGCATTTTTTAAACTTTAAAAATAAATGATATTTGAAGGTAGCATTTTAGTTACAAAATGTAGTAGCATTTTTTTTGTTTTTAATCTAATGATAGTTTACGGTAGCATTTTAGTTACAAAATCTAGTAGCATTTTTATGATATTTAAAATGATATATTGATGTAGCATTTTAATTATAACTTTGTTTGCAAAATGATAATTAATTTTAGCATTTTATGAACCATAAAGAAATGAAAATAGTATTATATTGATTTAATGCTAATTTAATTTAGCATTTATTTTTTGTTATTGATTTTTTTAAAATTCAGATCGACGTCGACGATGTTGGTGCCTCCCTGAGGTGGTACAACGGGGATGGCCGCGGCGATGAGGTGGTATGGTGCTTGATTAAGGAGTCTACGAGCTTCTCGTTGATGAAGAAGAAAGAGAGAGCGACATCGACATCGGTGAGGCAGAGCAGGGCATGGTGCAGGTCGTGGCCATGGTGGTCGATGTCAAGCTGTTGAAGGCGATAGTGATGCAAGGGAGAAGAGCTACAAGGTGGTGGTGTTGGCGATTGAAAGAGATAGCGACAGTTGAACGTAAAATCGAAGGGTTTTGCCCTTAAGCCTAAATTTGAAAACTTCTGGACTGGATCCAAAAAATTGACTAATGTTTGTCCTTTTGCCTAATTACCTCTTATAATAATATATATTATATCACCTTATATTATAGTATATTATAAGTTACAGCCTATTGCACTATTGTTTTATTGAAGTAAGAAATGAGTAAATGCAAATATATTTTGATAGCCCATATATGTTGTTGCCGTTGCTTTAGTATATACCTATGTTGTACAACCACATGTGTTTTGTTTTGAGTTATTCAAGTGTTATTTCATAATAAACATAAAGTTTTACATATTAGTTATACTGATATATATGAGTAAGTTTAAGCACAGGGTTTTATAATATTTTGTTTGGTTGCTATGGAAATATATAGTTATATATATATTTTAACCTGGTAAACTTATATTGATTGTTAAAGTTGCATGTGTTTTAGTTTAAGCAATGATTTTTATAATTTGTATTAGCTTATATATGATATCTTGTCTATATTTATACAGTTATAAAAGCTGTTTATAATATGAAAATTTATATATATACCTTATACATTTTCTGTGCATACCCTCATACAGATGAATACATATATGTATATATAATAATGATTTAATCTTTGTATGTTCTCAAGTTAAAAGTTGATTTTAAATATAATAAGTATGTAAGTCTAAGTACAAACTATAATTTCATTAACATTGTGGCTTCTGCTGTTTGAATATAAATAATGTATTTTTGATTTTTATCTATATGGTTCAATGTATGTAATGATATATATATATATATATATATATATATATTGTTGATTCAAAATATATTATGTATATATGTTTGATTTTTATACATGAGTTTTATTTTAAAAACAATGATTTTTGACATATAATATATATATATATATATATATATATATATATAGTTTAATACGTGTTTGAATTTAAAATATGATATATATATATATATATATATATATGGTTATATATACCGTAGGTTACTTATACCATTGATCCTCATCGATCCAGTTTAATTTGATTTCGTCGATTCCTTGTCATCGGCTTTGATCGTCAAATTCATGTCAATTTTGCTTTTCTTTGGAATTCGTAGCTTGTTCTGTTGTTAAACTCTCTAGCCTCGAAAGGTGAGCAATCACTCACGAATAACCTTCTTATATTTATTAAATTTGATTTCAACGACAATTGAAATATGGTGTTGTTAGTTATTTACATTGCTATATATATGTTGTTATCTGTATCTGTTCACCTGTGACATCTGATACTATTATCTATTATTTATATTGATGATATATGCCTGTTATATTATTATTATATCTGTTACCACTCTGCAAGTTCCATGTTAGTATAGAATTCCCTATGGGTTGAAATGATGCATACCCGAACGATCTGTAGAATTGGAGAAAATCGTTATGGGTTGAAATGATAAACCCAAGCGATTTTCATTTGAATTTAATTTGGGATTGCGTATTGAAATTATATATACCCATATATATTTAAAATGCGGAATGATAAATATCTGTATCACTTGACCATAGGATAGAAAATTATATACAAAAACAGTTAGTCTATATATAAATATTTTGAAATGATTTCTATGGTTTTGAAAAGTAGTATATGGTTTATTAAATAGTGATTTTTAAGATATTATATATAAATGTATTTTATAAAGTAAAAAAAAAAACTAGATTTTCTAAAATTATATGTTTTGAAATTTTATAGTTATAAGTTAATTTTGAAATTTTAAATTTTAATAATTTATTTATAGATCTTGTTTTTTTAAAATATATATGTAGATTAAAGTTTAATATTATTTAAGAATTAATTTAAAATTTATATTTTCAAATATAGAGTTTATAATGGTTGGAAATTGGTTTGAAATTATGTTTATTTAAGAATTATACTTAAATAAGTTGATTTGAAATTTATTAAAATTTGAATTTTATTAAAATTTGAATTTTAAAGATATGGTTTTATAACTTGAATTTGATTAAAAGTGACTTAAATGAATGTTTCAAATTTACATAAATCGAAATGGGATATTTTGTTTATTTAAATTTGTAAATTTAAGTTGTATTTAGATGTTATTGAAATGATTAAATAAATATTTCAAAACTAAATAATAGTAAAGTGAATTTGATATATATATATATATATATATATATATATATATGTATGTATGTATGTATGTATGTATGTATGTATGTATGTATGTATGAAATTATTGAATTTAGTTTTGAAAATGTTGAATATTTAAAGCTTTGAGATATATTGAATGGCTTATTTTGTGGTTCAAATCTATATTTGAAATCGATATAATTTGAAATGGTTTATTTACAAAATGAATTGAGTCGAATTTAATGAATTGAGATTGAATAAAATTTGAATTTCTGGAATTTAAGTTGATTTGAAATCGATTTGTGAAATTTGAGGAAGCTATTGTATTATATAAAGCATTTCAAATTATATTTAAACTATTTATATATTTTCTTTATAAATTATTTTATTGTAAACTACTTTATTATAAAAATGAACTATTTTATTAAAAAAACTATTTAATATAAAAACTATTTTAACTTAAACTATTTTATTTTATAAACTATTTTATTTTATAAACTATTTTATTTATATATACTATTATTAATATTTAAACTGTTTAAAGGGAAGTGTTATAGTTTTCCAAAGTGTTATGTTTCGAAATTATATAACTTTGAAAGTGTATGTTTTTGGAAATAGATATGTTTGAAATGAAAATGATATCGTATCGGTTTGAAATGGAAATGACATCGTATTGATATGGTTTGTGAAATGGCAATGATATTTTGGTTTTGAAGTATAAACTATTATGAAACGACCAGGGTGTTATCATAACGATTGATTGTTAAAGAGACCGGTATCGGATATTGTCATACTCTCTACCGATACCGAAAACCACTTTAACAACCGTGCATGCGGTGGTGATTCCAGAATGAAGTAGGATGGTGGCGACGATTCTATATAAGATATATATGTGGACCCGACTCCCATGAGTTGGCATAAGGTGGCTAAAACAGGAGCAATCGACAGTCCAAGTGAGTTAGCTCCTTTAATCGGACACACTCCTTCGTATGTCATTCTATTACTTTGTGATTGATTTGGTGCGCACCTTTGATTTTTGATTTTGGGAGTGTGGCTCGAGGTGGGTGGTAGTGGCTGCTATGCGTTACCACCAGTTCGGAAGTGTAATTGGTATATCTACCCTGACATTGCCTAGTTGTGCCGTATCGCCTACCATAGCGTGCCTTATACGAGTTTGATTTGTGTCGTACCTATGGAGTATCCTCTGGTGGCCCCCTGATCTGGAGATATTACGGTACTATATAGACTATCCGCACTATAAAATGTGTTAAGGTGGAAAATGTAAAGCCTTAACGCTATTTCTAAATAGTATACTTTACTTTAAACATTATTATAATAGCGTATATTACTACATAGTAGATAGTTTAATGGATCCTTAGAAGATGGTTATCCGAAATCCTTTGAGTTACTTGTATTTCAGTTGTTATTTCACTTGAGTTGGATTTATTGATATAAGAATGTTAATCCTGACTCGAGTGTTTTTGTATTTTTCTTTACACTCAGGTCAGACTAAGTGATACAGCTTTTGAGACTCACCTTTGGAGTTGGAGCTTCGTTTGGAGATCCATCTACATCTTTTCAGCTTGCAGATATTCAATTGATTTCAGTGATGTATTCTGATCTTGTATTTGACTATTGTATTTGAGACTTCTGTTGTATCTTATTGAACTCTGTTATATATATAGTAGCTTCATGAACTACTATTCTTTTATTTCCGCTGCATTATTGTTATATTACTCTGTATCTGTGATTATTTATTTACTGTATATGCTGAGTTTTGCAAAATATAAATTAACAACCTATTATTTTGAGCAATTCAAATCCGGCATGTGTGGATGCGAATGGTTGAAAATATCAGGATGTTACAATTGGTATCAGAGCTTTGTTTTAGGAAAAACTCAGCATATATAGTGAATTTAATTATAGAATCATATTCGTTTGAGCTTTAATTCCTTTCCATTTGACTTGGGTTTCCTTTGAATTTTGGGACTATAACGACCCAGAATTTTAATTTATTAAAATTTGAATATTTAATTAATTTTATATATTAATTTGTGAATTTATAAGTCGAATAAATTTTATTTCGAATAATTAGATTTAATTGAATAATTAAATCGATAATTTAATATATTAAATTATGGAAATAATTGAAAATCGGGTCAGATATGATTAAAAATGATTTGTAAAATTTTATTATGTCATATTGAAGTTAGAACGATATTTTAGAACTTTTAAAATCGAACTAAAAGTTAATTTGTGAAAATTGAATATTTTAATATTTAATCGACTAGTGATATTAGCCAATTTTCGAACAGTCTCAGAATTGGACAAAACTAGTTTCATTGGATCCGTAATAGTTTGTTATTACCGGATTTCAATTTTCGTAGCAATCGGAGTTATCGTTTGATCGTGGCATCTCGAAACGCATCGAAATTATTTTAATATTAAATTGGCGAGTTAAAATAGCCATTTTTCAAAAAGTCTCGGATTTCGACGAAACCAGTTTCATCGGATCCGTAATATGATATTATTGTATGGTTTCAAATTTCGTGTCAATTGGATGTACCGTTTGTCCGATGCAAGCTAAAACGCCTAAAAAATCGTTTAATCGGTTTAATTTTAAATTGAACGTTTATTGTCATAACTAGTACAGATGACCGAATTAGCTTCCGAAACCTGTTCCATTGCGTCCGGAACGCGGGATAAACACTAGAAACGCTGGTCACCGTGTGTAAGTCGGATTCCGGAAAACCCGGATGAACAGTGTTCAACAATTTCCTATAAATAGACCATACTCTCTTCACAAATTAAAAACAAAAAAATATAAAACCCTAATATTCTACAGCCGCCGCCACCAACATTCAAAGGTCGAAGGTAGCATGGGGGTTGGGCTTCAAAACGACACTCACCGATCGGCGTGAAGATGAGGGATGAAGGGCGCGTGTATTAGGGTAAGGGTTTGTGTTGGGTTCGGCTTCTCTACAGGGAACGCGTGAGTTTGGGGGAGAAGATGGAGCACACGGTCCTGATGTGTGGAGCTTGTGATCTACGGCTATGATCTAGGTTATAATATAAATAATAAAAAAATGTTGTAAATTGTTTATATAAAATCGTGTAAACTTGTAAAATCCATATCCTTTTCATACGAGGTCGAAAACGCGCGAAACAGGAAGCGTTGGAATCGTATGGACGAGCACTACGCTATGGAATTGGATTGGAGTCGTTTGGAGTTAGTGAGAATTTCGGGTAAAATTAAACGTCCGTTTAATTTTATTCGAAATAAATCG
This sequence comes from Allium cepa, assembly GCA_030765085.1. Lineage (NCBI taxonomy): Eukaryota > Viridiplantae > Streptophyta > Magnoliopsida > Asparagales > Amaryllidaceae > Allium > Allium cepa. Next base: position 133,924,678 of record CM060934.1, read on the forward strand.
CTAAAATGAAATTGAAATCAAGGTGAGAACTTCTCACTCAATCGAATAGTTTCGATTTTTATTTTAAATAGTTAGATTTAAAATTCTTGAATGCATGTTTGAATGATGATTGTTATCTATTGATTGTTAAAATAGACATTATGCGCCGTTGGTAAGCGGATGTTATTTATTAAAAACATATACCGCGAATATTTCATAAACAGTGAAATTGGTATTATATATAATAGCTATATATATATATATATATATATATATATATATATATATATTGGCATATGTATATATTGCAGTTGTTGATTTCCCGCAGTATATAGCGGATGAAACCCTATTGTGCCGTCTATTAAGCGGATAATATTTTAAATCCCATATACCGCGATAATTTCGTACTGGAGCGGAATTGGTATTGTGCTAATGTTTGTGGATGCAGGGAAATAGGTTAGAGGGATCCAACTGTATTCCTCAACAGTATTTATTTGATTTCAGATATTTTGATATTCGTTGATTATCATATCGATATATGATATCGTTGTTGTCGTGATTGACTACTTGGTGTGTAGCATCATTGGGCCAAATTTTGGAATTTTAAAAGGATTTTTAAAGTGATTTTTGAAAGTATACGTTTTATAAAATATTTTTGGAATTGATCCATTATAGATAAATAAACGTTATAATTTTAATGTCATAAAAATTATGATTTGTGCGAAATATAGTTAAAAGTTGATTTTTGAAAATATAGGGTTAATGACTTTATAAAATAATTTAAATTGAGATTTCTGAATTTATTGTGAAAAGTTAAAAATAGGATTTATAAAATTTAATTATTTTATAAAACAAAATGATGAAATTATAAAGGACTTTAAAGAAGTTTTTAAAGAATAATAGTATAAATTGATTTATATAAGATTTATAAATTGATATTTATAAATTAAAATATTTGAATTATAAAACGAGTTTTTATAAGTGTTATAATGAATTATGAATGAATTTCATAAATGAATGAAATTTATGGAATTATAAACGGTGAAGTTATAAATGGAATTTTATAAGCAGTAGGTTTATAAAATTTGTAAAATTATTTGAAGAATAGATTTGGGTAAATAAATGAATCTTATAAGTTATAAGATTTATAATTTGGGAAGTTTCAAAGAACGATTTTATAAACAAACAAATTATAAGTGTTTAACTTATAATATGAACTTTTAGTATATAATTGAGTTATAAATTGAATAGGTTAATAAAGGGAATTTATAAAGGAAGTTGTTATAAAATAAATAGAAATGGAATTTATAAACGTTGTTTAATAAATTCGCAATGACTTATTTTGATAAGTAAACTATTGTAACTTATTAATGGAGTTATATTCACGTTTTATACAGTGAATAATCCTTTAAGATAAAATGTATAGAAGTGATGAAATTGGTTAACGTAGTATATTCACGTTTTTGAATAGTGAATAATATGTTAAAGAAAATGTTTAGGATGTGATATTTTAAACAGAATTAAAACGATCTAACGATGTTTTAAATGTGTTGAGATTCGAAACCATAGATTTCAACATTCATTGTTGAAATAGACGTTTTCGAGAAATAAAAGGAAATGGTGGACTATAACACTGTTGTTATAGTAAATGATTTCCGAAGGGAAATGTTTTGTATAGTATTGGGATTTATATATCTATTTTAATTTCGAATCCCTATACTAGTGATTTTGGGTTGTCGTAACGATGTTTTACGCAACATTCGTTTTGGCCCAAATAAATATGTTTAAGAGAATGATTTCCTTAAAGAATGAAATATATACTTAATTTCGATTTAAGTATATTGAATATTTTCCAAGTGTTGAAAATAAATGGATTTGAGAATTACTTATTAAATAAGTATGGAAATGTTTTCCAATATAAAGTGAATATTTTGAGAATTTATCTTTTTAAAGATAAATTGAAAATGAAAAATTGAAATCGTATATCAGTAGAAATTGTGAAATATAAATTCACTATGGAATTTATAAAAGGAAGGGGAATTTATTTAAAAATAAATATTGATTTATTTTTGACATATTGAAATTATATATCTTGTAAAGATATTTTTGAGAAATAAATAATTTGGAAAATTATTTGGAATCTGGTGATGTGTGCATATCCATTGATAGTTCAATAACCGACTATCAATATTTACCTTTGAAAGGTATTTGTTGTGATTTGCTGAATTTGAATGCTACACTTATTTTTAAATTATTGCGCTCGTTGTTTGGATTACCCATTCTGAATAGTGATACGATGTAATGGATAGCATTGAAGACCGGTGTTGAAGACCGGGTATTTGCGAGAGCGATAGGATGACCTGTCGATTGACTCTGCACCGAGTTGCTCCGGTATAGAGTTCTCCATATGTGATGGGGAATCCGATCAGGATTGTGGATATCCGGATTGCAAGAACTTCTTTGTAAGTGCCTTCGGTTCTGTTCGATCCCGGAACAGACTTGTATGGATTGTATGTCTGACATTACAAATTGAAATATAAAGCCGATTTCTTTCAAATATATTTCTGTTGGTGGCGGAGAATTTATTCTCTTAGCTTAACACCCTTCTCTGAGACGTACGAGCTCAGAGGTTATGTAGTTGAAGGTTTTTAGCAATATACTCCCAATTTGGTAATGTGACATGTTGAGTGTTGCTGTGAAATGATCATTGTGTTGATCATTTGTGATAGGATCATTTGTTTGATCATTTATCTTTGTGATCATTTCTATGATCATTTGTTGACCTAAAGCATGACATTGTATAAAGCGTGGCTTTGTGGACGAGACTTCGTCGAGCCTCACACCCCGGAATGGTCAAAACAGGAAAGATGCGGCAAGGTTATGAGGGGTAGCTCCCTTAGGGTATGTGCATTTCCTTCTGGAAAAGGGTGGTATTATGGTATGGAGCCCAGATACTTACTCATGTTGAAACACTTTATTTATGATTGTGTGATGTTGATGACGAGCGCTCGGTTAAAGATCCCAAAGGACCGGGGGATGGCATACTCGTGTCAGTAGTTACCCAGGTAGGGGTTACCCGACCTTGTGTTGGCAGAGATCCGTTTTGGTTCTCGGGGACGTCCTTCCAGAGTCGTTCTCATGTAGCAATGGGAAGTTCCTTGGCCTGACCATTTGTTGGAAATCCAAAGAAACAATACGAGACTTGTACGGTTTTAGTTGTATAACCTGCTATGGAATGTGGCGGTAACCTGCTATTGAACATAGTAGCTATAGTAGGCATACGATAATGGTCGTATGTTGGCTAAGATTTATATTCTACTTTCGAAATTGTTTTATACACTATGCACTAGTAATAATATCAAATGTTCTTTTTAATGCGTATCAAGCATCTTTGACTATCATAAGGAGAAATCTCCTCCGATTCTGCGTTTGCATTGTGTGTGTGTGTGTGTGCGGGAGGCCTTATGGTAGTCTCATTTTTAAAAGCATTGCGAATTGACTTTAAAAATATTCCTCTATTTTGTTTTCAAAGATAAATAAACTGTTTTGAGTTCTCACACCAGTCACATGGCTGACTCGGAGTTTATTGTTTTCCTTCCTAAACTCTGAGTGCCCACCAATTTCCACACGGGCAGTCAAGAGTTAAGGTTTATCAGGATATTATGGAATTTAGGAGTTGTTGGAGGCAAGATGGATGGCATGGCGTATTACTAGTATATAGTATTTCTTTTCCGCTGTTTGTTGTTGTTTGATGTTGTACACTCTGATGATGATGTAATGTAATGTATAAAATGTAATAACTGATATAGTTCTTTGTTTAAAGATTATTCATTTATTATTATATGTTGTTCCACTGCGATTGTGAGATTTTGTTATTGTTGTGTTGTGTTCTGTTCCGTTCTATTTTATTTTCTCTCTATTTTCTATTTTTTTCCTCTCTTCTTCTGTCTTTTTCTTTTCTTAAACATTGAGAATTCGTATTTCTGTTTATCTTGAGTTAATCTATGGAGATTAGTGTATATTAAAGGAGTACGGATTTGCTGGTCCTCACAGGTGGTATCGGAGCATATGGTTAAGCGACAACCATGGTTCTGTTGGGTATTACTCATTAGAGATAGAGTCAGTAGTACTCTAGAATGAGTTTGAGTGTAATAATAGCTATGAGAGCGTATTTGTTAGTGAATATAAAATTGTTTTATATTGTGATGATTGGTTTGTTGAGTGGTATATAGATTCTGGTTAATACGAGTAATGACGTTGTTGATAGGGATCTCTAAACACTTGTACAGAACAATTCGACACAGTATTGTTTTAAATTGGGTAAATGAAATTTTACCTTGATTATATTTATATGTAAATGAATAATTTTTCAGAATTATTAAAGTATTTATAAGTTGATTGTTGGTTGTTGAATAGGTTGTTTGAATAATCTAAATTTAAGAATAATTGTGTAAGCAAAAGAATTATAAGAATTGAATTATAATTAAAGTGATTTACAATTGTGAAATAAACTTATATATATAAGAAGTGAAACTATATGAATATATTTATGAATATGAGTTGTAAATAAAAATGAATTTAAAGCTAAATGGAAATTTACTTTAGAATTGGAATCTGAATTGATTTATAAGTGGGAATTTAAGTTAAGTAAAACCAAGTGATGTTTGTAAAATGAAATATAACTTAAGAGATGTTGAATGAAGTTGATATTGGTATCAAAGTAAATTAATAAAGTTAAGTGGTAGATATGAACTTGAGTTATGTAATGAAATTCAACTTTTGTAATTGAATTGAATGAATGGATTGAACATTAATCAATTAAATGTGAATAATTGGTATGAAATAATGAATGTAAGTGTTAATTCATTAAAATCTAATGTTATTAGAAGTTGAATAATTGGATGAAAATCAATTTAATTAAACCAATTGAAAGTGAAGGTGTTAAACCAAATTAAATGAATATAAGCAAAGGAATTTGGTTGTAATTAATATACATTGGTTGTTATATGATAGTTGGTTGATGGTTGAGTATATTGCTTTTATTGCATTTGCTATGTTGGCATATATAGTTATTATGTTGCTATATGTTGTATATCGACACTATTGTCTATATACATGATTCTCATGTTGTTTGTTGAGTGTTTAGTAGGTGCGGATCGCGTTTGCTTCGCATTTGGAGCTCGCTTTCGCGCTATATTAGCCGTATATGCTCGCTAATAAAATATAAGGTACATATCTCGGATTAAATATCGTACTTTTACAATTTTTCCCTGCGGGATGCCTCATTACTTGATGAGATGTATATTTGTGATATATATACTGTCATTTTTTTTTCGGATCGAGCCGCGCAAAGGAGACTATGGCGATTTTTTCGGAAATTTAAGACGTTAGAAAAAATTTGAGAAAATTGAAAAATTTTGAAAACTATAATTTTGATTTGGAATTGAAAGTTAAACAATAGTAGTTGTTTTTGAAAAAATAACAAAGTATGATTTGGAAACTTAGTAAAGTTATTGTAAGAAATTTAACTATGAATTTTGGGAAAGTTAATAGATTCTGTAACTTTTCTTACTTGATAATTTCGAGGACGAAATTCTTTTAAGGGGGGAAGTATGTAACGACCCAGAATTTTAATTTATTAAAATTTGAATATTTAATTAATTTTATATATTAATTTGTGAATTTATAAGTCGAATAAATTTTATTTCGAATAATTGGATTTAATTGAATAATTAAATCGATAATTTTATACATTAAATTATGGAAATAATTGAAAATCGGGTCAAATATGATTAAAAATGATTTTTAAAATTTTATTATGTCATATTGAAGTTAGAACGATATTTTAGAACTTTTAAAATCGAATTAAAAGTTAATTTGTGAAAATTGAATATTTTAATATTTAATCGACTAGTGAAATTAGCCAATTTTTGAACAGTCTCAGAATTGGACAAAACTAGTTTCATTGGATCCGTAATAGTTTGTTATTAACGGATTTCAATTTTCATAGCAATCGGAGTTATCGTTTGATCGTGGCAGCTCGAAACGCATCGAAATTATTTTAATATTAAATTGGCGAGTTAAAATAGCCATTTTTCAAAAAGTCTCAGATTTCGACGAAACCAGTTTCATTGGATCCGTAATGTGACATTATTGTATGATTTCAAATTTCGTGTCAATTGGATGTACCGTTTGTCCGGTGCAAGCTAAAACGCCTAGAAAATCGTTTAATCGGTTTAATTTTAAATTGAACGTTTATTGTCATAACTCGCACAGATGACCGAATTAGCTTCCGAAACCTGTTCCATTGCGTCCGAAACGTGGGATAAACTCTAGAAACGCTGGTCACCGCGTGTAAATCGGATTCCGAAAAACCCGGATGAATGTGTTCAACAATTTCCTATAAATAGACCATACTCTCTTCACAAATTAAAAATAAATAAATATAAAACCCTAATATTCTACAGCCGCCGCCACCAACATTCAAAGGCCGAAGGTAGCATGGGGGTTGGGCTTCAAAACGACACTCACCGATCGGCGTGAAGATGAGGGATGAAGGGCGCGTGTATTAGGGTTAGGGTTTGTGTTGGGTTCGGCTTCTCTACAGGGAACGCGTGAGTTTGGGGGAGAAGATGGAGCGCACGGTCCTAATGTGTGGAGCTTGTGATCTACGGCTATGATCTAGGTTATAATATAAATTAAAAAAAAATGTTGTAAATTGTTTATATAAAATCGTGTAAACTTGTAAAATCCATATCTTTTTCATACGAGGTCGAAAACGCGCGAACAGGAAGCGTTGGAATCGTATGGACGAGCACTACGCTATAGAATTGGATTGGAGTAATTTGAAGTTAGTGAGAATTTTGGGTAAAATTAAACGTCCGTTTAATTTTATTCGAAATAAATCGCTAAAACGAAATTGAAATCAAGGTGAGAACTTCTCACTCAATCGAATAGTTTCGATTTTTATTTTAAATAGTTAGATTTAAAATTCTTGAATGCATGTTTGAATGATGATTGTTATCTATTGATTGTTAAAATAGACATTATGCGCCGTTAGTAAGCGGATGTTATTTATTAAAAATATATACCGCGAATATTTCATAAACAGTGAAATTGGTATTATATATAATAGCAATATATATATATATATATATATATTGGCATATGTATATATTGCAGTTGTTGACTTCCCGCAGTATATAGCGGATGAGACCCTATTGCGCCGTCTATTAAGCGGATAATATTTTAAATCCCATATACCGCGATAATTTCGTACTGGAGCGGAATTGGTATTGTGCTAATGTTTGTGGATGCAGGGAAACAGGTTGGAGGGATCCAACTGGATTCCTCAACAGTATTTATTTGATTTCAGATATTTTGATATTCGTTGATTATCATATCGATATATGATATCGTTGTTGTCGTGATTGACTATTTGGTGTGTAGCATCATTGGGCCAAATTTTGGAATTTTAAAAGGATTTTTAAAGTGATTTTTGAAAGTATACGTTTTATAAAATATTTTTGGAATTGATCCATTATAGATAAATAAACGTTATAATTTTAATGTTATAAAAATTATGATTTGTGAGAAATATAGTTAAAAGTTGATTTTTGAAAATATAGGGTTAATGACTTTATAAAATAATTTAAATTGGGATTTCTGAATTTATTGTGAAAAGTTTAAAAATAGGATTTATAAAATTTAATTATTTTATAAAACACAATGATGAAATTATAAAGGACTTTAAAGACGTTTTAAAAGAATAATAGTATAAATTGATTTATATAAGATTTATAAATTGATATTTATAAATTAAAATATTTGAATTATAAAACGAGTTTTTATAAGTGTTAGAATGAATTGTGAATGAATTTCATAAATGAATGAAATTTATGGAATTATAAACGGTGAAGTTATAAATGGAATTTTATAAGCAGTAGGTTTATAAAATTTGTAAAGTTATTTGAAGAATAGATTTGGGTAAATAAATGAATCTTATAAGTTATAAGATTTATAATTTGGGAAGTTTCAAAGAACGATTTTATAAACAAACAAATTATAAGTGTTTAACTTATAATATGAACTTTTAGTATATAATTGAGTTATAAATTGAATAGGTTAATAAAGGGAATTTATAAAGGAAGTTGTTATAAAATAAATAGAAATGCAATTTATAAACGTTGTTTAATAAATTCGCAATGACTTATTTTGATAAGTAAACTGTTGTAACTTATTAATGGAGTTATATTCACATTTTATACAGTGAATAATCCTTTAAGATAAAATGTATAGAAGTGATGAAATTGGTTAACGTAGTATATTCACGTTTTTGAATAGTGAATAATATGTTAAAGAAAATGTTTAGGATGTGATATTTTAAACAGAATTAAAACGATCTAACGATGTTTTAAATGTGTTGAGATTCGAAACCATAGATTTCAACATTCATTGTTGAAATAGACGTTTTCGAGAAATAAAAGGAAATGGTGGACTATAACACTGTTGTTATAGTAAATGATTTCCGAAGGGAAATGTTTTGTATAGTATTGGGATTTATATATCTATTTTAATTTCGAATCCCTATACTAGTGATTTTGGGTTGTCGTAACGATGTTTTACGCAACATTCGTTTTGGCCCAAATAAATATGTTTAAGAGAATGATTTCCTTAAAGAATGAAATATATACTTAATTTCGATTTAAGTATATTGAATATTTTTCAAGTGTTGAAAATAAATGGATTTGAGAATTACTTATTAAGTAAGTATGGAAATGTTTTCCAATATAAAGTGAATATTTTGAGAATTTATCTTTTTGAAGATAAATTGAAAATGAATAATTGAAATCATATATCAGTAGATATTGTGAAATATAAATTCACTATGGAATTTATAAAAGGAAGGGGAATTTATTTAAAAATAAATATTGATTTATTTTTGACAGATTGAAATTATATATCTTGTAAAGATATTTTTGGGAAATAAATAATTTGGAAAATTATTTGGAATCTGGTGATGTGTGCATATCCATTGATAGTTCAATAACCGACTATCAATATTTACCTTTGAAAGGTATTTGTTGTGATTTGCTGAATTTGAATGCTACACTTATTTTTAAATTATTGCGCTCGTTATTCGGATTACCCATTCCGAATAGTGATACGACGTAATGGATAGCATTGAAGACTGGTGTTGACGACCGGGTATTTGCGAGAGCGATAGGATGACCTGTCGATTGACTCTGCACCGAGTTGCTCCGGTATAGAGTTCTCCATATGTGATGGGGAATCCGATCAGGATTGTGGATATCCGAATTGCAAGGACTTCTTTGTAAGTGCCTGCGGTTCTGTTCGATCCCGGAACAGACTTGTATGGATTGCATGTCTGACATTACAAATTGAGTTATAAAGCTGATTTCTTTCAAATATATTTCTGTTGGTGGCGGAGAATTTATTCTCTTAGCTTAACACCCTTCTCTGAGACGTACGAGCTCAGAGGTTATGTAGTTGAAGGTTTTGGGCAATATACTCCCAATTTGATAATGTGACATGCTGAGTGTTGCTGTGAAGTGATCATTGTGTTGATCATTTGTGATAGGATCATTTGTTTGATCGCTTATCTTTGTGATCATTTCTATGATCATTTGTTGACCTAAAGCATGACTTTGCATAAAGCGTGGCTTTGTGGACGAGACTTCGTCGAGCCTCACACCCCGGAATGGTCAAAACAGGAAAGATGCGGCAAGGTTATGAGGGGTAGCTCCCTTTAGGGTATGTGCATTTCCTTCTGGAAAAGGGTGGTATCATGGTATGGAGCCCAGATACTTACTCATGTTGAAACACTTTATTTATGATTGTGTGATGTTGATGACGAGCGCTCGGTTAAAGGTCCCAAAGGACCGGGGGATGGCATACTCGTGTCAGTAGTTACCCAGTTAGGGGTAACACGGCCTTGTGTTGGCAGAGATCCAGTTTGGTTCTCGGGGACGTCCTTCCAGAGGCGTTCTCATGTGGCAATGGGAAGTTCCTTGGCCTGACCATTTATTGGAAATCCAAAGAAACAATACGAGACTTGTACGGTTTTAGTTGTATAACCTGCTATGGAATGTGGCGGTAACCTGCTATTGAACATAGTAGCTATAGTAGGTATACGATAATGGTCGTATGTTGGTTAAGATTTATATTTTACTTTCGAAATCGTTTTATACACTATGCACTAGTAATAATATCAAATGTTCTTTTTAATGCGTATCAAGCATCTTTGACTATCATAAGGAGAAATCTCCTCCGATTCTGCGTTTGCATTGTGTGTGTGTGCGGGAGGCCTTATGGTAGTCTCATTTTTAAAAGCATTGCGAATTGACTTTAAAAATATTCCTCTATTTTGTTTTCAAAGATAAATAAACTGTTTTGAGTTCTCACACCAGTCACATGACTGACTCGGAGTTTATTGTTTTCCTTCCTAAACTCTGGGTGCCACCAATTTCCACACGGGCAGTCAAGAGTTAAGGTTTATCAGGATATTATGGAATTCAGGAGTTGCTGGAGGCAAGATGGATGGCATGGCGTATTACTAGTATATAGTATTTCTTTTCCGCTGTTTGTTGTTGTTTGATGTTGTACACTCTGATGATGATGTAATGTAATGTATAAAATGTAATAACTGATATAGTTCTTTGTTTAAAGATTATTCATTTGTTATTTATATGTTGTTCCGCTGCGATTGTGAGATTTTGTTATTGTTGTGTTGTGTTCTGTTCCGCTCTATTTTCTTTTCTCTCTATTTTCTATTTTTTTCTCTCTTCTTCTGTCTTTTTCTTAAACATTGAGAATTCGTATTTCTGTTCATCTTGAGTTAATCTATGGAGATTAGTGTATATTAAAGGAGTACGGATTTGCGGGTCCTCACAGGGACGTTCTCCTCGGTTCCAAAACTCCATTCTTTCCTCTTCCTTTTCGTGTTTCTTGATTCTGGAGCATCCCATAGCTCCACTGAATGATTATAAAGGGGTGAACCTCCTTTATAACAAGTATTGATTCACCGAAGATTTCTATATCATCGTTCCACGTTGCTATCTATCTCCTGCTATGCTTGAATTCTATCTCTTACGATCGAATGTCGTTTTGCCTTAGAATTCTACATCGATCTTAGATCTCTATCCTTGTTCTAGAATCCATTTTGGAATCATCGAGTGAGGGAGTGTATTTGAAATTAATATTAAAAATGTTTTATATGTTGTGTTGTTTGAGTTGTTATGTCGATTTGGGTTTTCAATCGATTCGTCTGATCAACAGTAACGATAGGATTTCCAAAACAACTTGAACAGAGCAAACTGACATAATTGTTTTCAAAATTTAAATTTTTTGTATGATTATATTATATATATAGATATAAGTAAATTTCTGAAAGATAATTGTTAAAATAATTGGTTAACAAAATGGTAATATTTGATTTCATTTATCGTTTTGTAAACCATTGGCTATCCCATCATAAATAAATAGAATTATAAACATGGTTTATATTCGATTTAGAATTTGAAATGAATTTAAATTTAGAACTTGAGAATTATATTTTCGATATATTTTGAAATTTTTTTAAATTAATTTTGAATAGAAACCGTTTCCAAAGAATTTTAAATTTTAAACCAGTATTCTCCTATTTTGTCGTTGGAAAATAATTTCGGTGATGACTGCAGCATCATCGACATTCATTTTCGAGTTTCGAAGTGGAGACCATTAGTAGCTCGGCTACAATGTGTTTGGAAAAATGGAAATGATTTGAATTTCTTAAATATGACTTGGTATATAAAATATATATAGGTATATGTTTTAAAATTTAATTTAATATATGTGTAGATATATATTTATCTAAATTATTTGAAGTTAATCGAAAATTTAATTCTTAAAATTTATGTTATGGGGTGATTTCAATAATAAAATGAAGCCAAAATTCTGAATAAATATTTAAATTTTAAAAAAATTGAGTTAAGAAAAGTTTACGTGTATAATACCCAATTACATCCTAATATAACTTACCTAAATCATTCAGAAATTAAATAGTTAATTGAATAATTTACAATGTGAAATGATGTTAAATGAATTTATAAATAAATTTGAGTGGTTATCATAAATGTTTTATACTTATTTTATGATTATAAGATGTTACTAGGAATAAATAGAATAATAATGTAATTGAATAACAAATAAGATAAATAAAAATGAATTTTATTTGAAGGAGTTAACAAATTGAAATTAAATCAACTTAATGAAATATTTGATTTTAAATCAGTTATTAAGTATTAATTAATTAAATTGAAATTTATGGTTTAGATTAATTGATTTACTTTGAATTTCAATCTATTTTCTTTCTGGTTATTTCTATTCTCCTACCTTGTTCCTTTTCGGGGACGAAAAGTTCTGAGTGGGGGAAAGTGTAATGACCCATAAATTTAACTGGTCTTTAATAACGTATTTGACTGAAATTTTATGAAATTTTAATAATTGAATTTGAAAATAAAAGTTTATCATTCGGAATACATCTAATTAAACATAGCAAATGGTAAATTTTCAATTAATAATATTGAAGTTTATTTTCTAGTGTAATTTTATTAATTTTAAATCACTTAATATTGACGATAATAAAATGTTTTCTAAACTTGAATACTTTTACACAATAAATTTGTAAATCATCTTCTGAGTGAGACGTCATATTTCGTTTCATCAAATTTGGGCTTTTATTGTTCCGTTTATTTTATTTCTGGCAAATTTCAGTATTTTGGTACCGAATATCGACTTTTGACCGGGTGGTTGCATCACTAACATATGTGTGGCATTCTGATTGTCTCGTCGTGCTGATTTCCGCAGCATATTCGATTGTATGTTTCAAAGTTTGAAAAACGGCGAAATCTATGGAAATGATTTTCGTATCGGTTATGCAATTTTGCTTTTGGCTTTCCGTGACCATTCAAATTTTCCACTGCATAATTCCGACGGCCATCCTGCATTTACCTTCCGAATTTATGTGCGTGACTTTCTCCATTCCGAATGACTAATATCTTTTGGCACGTTCATTTTTCTCTGGTTCATTTTCACTTCATATCCCCTCTTCTCCTATGTTCTCGCATTTGATAAAAAAATATATAATATATAAGATATTTCAAGCATTTATATATTTTTTACTGTTAAACTGCTCGCCTTCGAAGCCTGCTCCTTCTCTTCATTTTTCCAACCATCGTTCTATTTTCTCAACCTTCGACCATAGCCACTCACTCTCCTCATGTCCGTCTCTCTGGCAGGACTTGGCGACCGTACAACCCATTGTCCTTCACCCTAAACAGCCTTTGATCCAACTAGCCTTTGACAGACGGAGTCCCCTCACCCTGGCATCACATAAATTCTGTGATCTGTAGCTTTCTGTGCTTTAAGAAATGGTATGTATATTTAATTGGTATATATGTTTGTTATATTTAGAATATAGGAACATATACATAGTTACTGTTACGTCTGCCTTACTTCAGGTTACTTTATACATGTTAGTTATGAAGGTTTGTAACGAAGCATATTATCTTGCTCATTTTTTCTTCAGTTGATAGCGGCCTTCTTCCTTTACGGTATTAGATGTTTATTACATATAGTATTATAATATAATATATTATATTATATCATATTACCTTATATTATAGTATATTATAAGTTACAACATATTGCTCTATTGTTTATTGAAGGAAGAAATAAGTATATGCGAATATATTTTGATAGTCCATATATGTTGTTGCAGTTGCTTTAGTATATACTAATGTTGTACAGCCACATATGTTTTGTTTTGAGTTATTCAAGTGTTATTTTATAATAAACATAAAGTTTTACATATTAGTTGTACTAATATATATGAGCAAGTTTAAGCACAGGGTTTTATAATATTTTGTTTGGTTGCTGTGGAAATATATAGTTATATATATTTTAACCTGGTAAACTTATATTGATTGTTAAAGTTGCATGTGTTTTAGTTTAAGCAATGATTTTTCTAATTTGTATTAGCTTATATATGATATATTGTCTATATTTATATAGTTATAAAAGTTGTTTATGATATGAAAATTTATATATATAAATTGTACATTTTCTGTGCATACCTTCATACAGAGGAATACATATATGTATATATTATAATGATATAATCTTTGTATGTTCCGAAGTTAAAAGTTGATTTTAAATATAATAAGTATGTAAGTGTAAGTTTAAACTATAATTTCATTAACATTATGGCATCTGCTATTTGAATATAAATAATGTATTTTGATTTTTATCTATATGGTTCAATGTATGTAATGATATATATATATTGTTGATTCAAAATATATTATGTATATATGTTTGATTTTTATACATGAGTTTTATTTTAAAAACAATGATTTTTGACATAATATATATATATATATATATATATATATATATAGTTTAATACGTGTTTGAATTTAAAATATGATTTATATATATATGGTTATATATACCGTAGGTTACTTATACCATTGATCCTCATCGATCCAGTTCTGATTTGATTTCGCCGATCCCTTGTCATCAACTTTGATCGCCAAATTCGTGCCAATTTTGCTTTGCTTTGGAATTCGTAGCTTGTTATGTTGTCAAACTCTCAAGCCTCGAAAGGTGAGCAATCACTCACGATTAACATTCTTATATTTATTAAATTTGATTTCAATTGAAACGACAATTGAAATATGCAGTTATTTACATTGCTATATGTATGCTGTTATCTGTATCTGTTCACCTATGACATCTGACACTATTATCTGTTGTTTATATTGATGATATATACCTGTTATATTATTATTATATCTGTTACAACTCTGCAAGTTTCATGTTAGTATAGAATTCCCTATGGGTTGAAATGACACATACCCGAACGATCTGTAGAATAGGAGAAAATCGTTATGGGTTGAAATGATAAACCCAAGGGATTTTCATTTGAATTGAATTTGGGATTGCGTGTTGAAATGATATATACCCGTATATATTTTAATTGTTGATTGAAATAATAAATATCCGTATTACTTGACCATATGATAGAAAATTATATACAGACACCGTTGGACTATATATAAATATTTTGAAATGATTTCTATGGTTTTGGAAAGAAGTACATGGTTTATTAAATATTGATTTTTAAGATATTATATATAAATGTATTTTATAAAGTAAAAAAAAAATAGATTTTCTAAAATTATATGTTTTGAAATTTTATAGTTAAAAGTTAATTTTGAAATTTTAAATTTTAATAATTTATTTAGAAATCTTTCATTTTTAAAATATATATGTAGATTAATGTTTAATATTTTTTAAGTATTTATTTAAAATTTATATTTTCAAATATAGAGCTTATATTGATTGGAAATTGGTTTGAAATTATATTTATTTAAGAATTATACTTAAATAAGTTGATTTGAAATTTATTAAATTTGAAATTTTAAAGATATGATTTTATAACTTCAATTCGATTAACAGTGACTTAAAGGAATATTTCAAATTTAGATAAATTGAAATAGGGTATTTTGTTTATTTAAGTTTGTAAATTGAAGTTGTATTTAGATGTTATTGAAACGATTAAATAAATATTTCAAAACTAAATTATAGTAAAGTGAACCCGATATATATATGAAATTATTGAATTTAGTTTCGAAAATGTTGAATATTTAAAGCTTTGAGATAAATAAACTGCTTATTTTGTTGTTCAAATCTATATTTGAAATCGATATAATTTGAAATGGTTTATTTAAAAACTGAATTGAGTTGAATTTGATGAATTGAGAATTCAAGTTGATTTGAAATCGATTTGTGAAATTTGATGAAGCTATTGTATTATATAAAGTATTTCAAATTATATTTAAACTATTTGTAGATTTTCCTAATAAATTATTTTATTGTAAACTACTTTATTATAAACCATTTTAAATATAAACTATTTTGTTAAAAACTATTTTAATATACTAATTATTTTAATATTAAAACTATTTTGACTTAAACTATTTTATTTTATAAACTATTTTATTATATATATTATTATTAATATTTAAACTGTTTAAAGGAAAGTATTATGGTTTTCCAAAGTGTTATGTTTCGAAATTGTATAACTTTGAAAGTGTTATGGTTTTGGAAATAGATATGTTTTAGGTGAAAAATGAACACTTCTTTCTGATATCCGACGCCCCCAGTATATCCTATCAGTTTGAAATGGAAATGATATCGTACTGATATGGTTTTTGAAATGGCAATGATATTTTAGTTTTAAAGTATAAACTATTTTTAAATGACCGCGGTGTTATAATAACGATTGGTTACTAAAGAGACCGATATCAGATATTGTCATACTCTCTGCCAATACCGATAGCCACTTTAACAACTGCATACGCGGTGGAGATTCCAGAATGAAGCAGGATGGCGGTGATGATTCTATACGAGATATATACGTGGACCCAACTCCTGTGAGTTGGCATAAGGTGGTTAAAATAGGAGCAATCGACGGGCCAAGTGAGGTAGCTCCTCCAATCAGACACATTCCTTCGTATGCCATTCTATTACTTTATGATTGATTTGGTGCGCACCTTTGATTTTTGATTTTGGGAGTGTGGCTCCAGGTGGGCGGTAGTGGCTGCTATGCGTTACCACCAGCCCGGAAGTGTAATTGGTATATCTACCCTGGCATTGCCTAGTTGTGCCGTGTCACCTACCATAGCGCGCCTTATACGAGTTTGATTTGTGTCGTACCTATGGAGTATCCTTTGGTAGCCTCCTGATCTGGAGGTATTACGGTACTGTATAGACTATTGGCACTATAAAATGTGTTATGGTGGAAAATGTAAAGCCTTAACACTATTTTTATATAGTATACTTTACTTTAGACATTATTATAATAGCGTATATTACTACATAGTAGATATCTTAACGGATCCTTAGAGGATGGTTATCTCAAATTCTCCGAGTTACTTGTATTTCAGTTGTTATTTCACTTGAGTTGGATTTATTGATATAAGAATGTTAATCCTTACTTGAGTGTTTTGTATTTTTCTTTACACTCGGGTCAGACTGAGTGATAAAGAGACTCACCTTTGGAGTTGGATCTTTGTTTGAAGATCCATCTACATCTTTTCAGCTTGCAGTTATTCAGTTGATTCCAGTGATGCACTCTGATCTTGTATTTGACTATTGTATTTGAGACTTCTATTGTATCTTATTTAACTATGTTATATATATATAGTAGCTTCATGAACTATTATTCCTTTGTTTCCGCTGCATTATTGTTATATTACTCTGTATCTGTGATTTTATGATTATTTATATACTGTACATGCCTAGTTTTTCCAAATATAAATTAACAATATAGTATTTTGAGCAATTCAAATTCGGCAAGTGTGGATGCGAATGGTTGAAAATATCAGGATGTTATAGTTGGTATCAGAGCTTTGGTTTTAGGCAAAACTCAGCATATATAGTGAATTTAGTTACAGAATCACATTCGTTCGAGCTTTAATTCCTTTCCATTTGACTCGGGTTTCCTTTGAAATTTGGGACGTTCTCCTCGGTTCCAAAACTCCATTCTTTCCTCTTCCTTTTCCTGTTTCTTGATTCTGGAGCATCCCACAGCTCCACTGAATGATTGTAAAGGGGTGAAACTCCTTTATAACAAGATTTGATTCACCGAAGATTTCTGCATCCTTGGTCTACGATGCTATCTATCTCCTGCTATGCTTGAATTCTATCTCTTGCTATCTTATTCTTGAAGTCACGGTTAACCCGGTTAAGGTTGCCCGCAATTTATTTAAGTCTATCCATTCTTTTCTCTCTCTGAAATTTATTTTTCTCCCTATCGAGCCTATCTTCTAGTTGAATTCTGTTGATTAGGGTCTCTCTAAACTTAAATTTCTATCCTTGTTCTAGAATCCATTCTGGAATCATCGAGTGAGGGAGTGTATTTGAAATTAATATTAAAAATGTTTTATATGTTGTGTTGTTTGAGTTGTTATGTTGATTTGGTTTTTCAATCGATTCGTCTGATCAACGCTATCGATAGGATTTCCAAAACAACTTGAACAAAGCAAACCGACGTAATTGTTTTCAAAATTTCAAAATTTTGTATGATTATATTATATATATATAAGTAAATTTCTGAAAGATAATTATTAAAATAATTGGTTAACAAAATTGTAATATTTGATTTCGTTTATCGTTTTGTAAACCTTTGATTATCCCATCATAAATAAATAGAATTATAAACATGGTTTATATTTGATTTAGAATTTGAAACGAATTTACATTTAGAATTTGAGAATTACAATTTCGATATATTTTGAATATTTGTTTAAAGTAATTCTGAATAGAAACCGTTTCCAAAGAATTTTAAATTTTAAATCAGTACTCTCTTATTTTGTCGCTGGAAAATAATTCGGTGATGACTGCGGCATCATCGACATTCATTTTCGAGTTTCGAAGTGGAGAGACCATTAGTAGCTCAGTACACTGATTTGAATTTCTTAAATATGACATAGTATATAAATATATATGGGTATATGTTTTAAAATTTAATTTGATGTATATGTATATATATTTATCTCTAAATTATTTGAAGTTAATCGAAAATTTAATTCTTAAAAATTATTTTATGGGATGATTTCAATAATAAAATGAAGCCAAAATTCTGAATAAATATTAAATTTTAAAAAATTTGAGTTAGGAAAAGTTTACTTGTACAATACCCAATTACATCCCAATATAACTTATCTAAATCATTTAGAAGCTGAACAGGTAATTGAATAATTTACAATGTGAAATGATGTTAAAGGAATTTACAAATAAATTTGAGTGGTTATAATAAATGTTTTACACTTAATTTATGATTGTAAGATGTTAATAGAAATAAATGGAATAATAAGTTAACTGAATAATAAATGAGATAAATAAAAATAAATTTTATTTGAAGGAATTAATAAATTGAAATTAAATCAACCTAATGAAATACTTGAATTTGAAATCAATTATTAAGTATTAATTAATTTAAATTGAAATTTTATGGTTTAAATTGATTGATTTATTTTGAATTTCAATCTATTTTCTTTCTGGTTGTTTCTATTCTCATACCTTGTTCCTTTTCGGGGACGAAAAGTTCTGAGTGAGGGAGAGTGTAACAACCCATAAATTTAACTGGTCTTTAATAACGTATTTAACTGAAATTTTGTGAAATTTTGATAATTGAATTTGAAAATAAAAGTTTAATTTTTGGAATACATCTAATTAGACATAGCAAATGATAAATTTTCAATTAATAATATTGAATTTTATTTTCTAGTGTAATTTTATTCAATTTAAATCAGTTAATATTGATGATAATAAAATGTTTTTCAAACCTGAATATTTTTACACAATAAATTTGTAAATCATCTTCTGAGTGAGACGTCATATTTCATTTCAACAAATTTGAACTTTTATTGCTCCGCTTACCTTATTTCTGGCAAATTATCAGCATTTTGGTATCAAAAATCGACTTTTGACTGGGTGGTTGTATCACTAATATTTGTGTGTCCTTTTGATCGTCTCGTCGTGCTTATCTCTGCAGCATATTCGATTGTGTGTTTCAGAGTCCGGAAAATGCCGAAATCTACGGAAACGATTTCCATATCGGTTCTGCAATTTAGCTTTTAGCTTTCCGTGACCATTCAAATTTTCCACTGTGTAATTCCAACGGCCATCTGCACTTAGCTTCTAGTGCGTGGCTTTCTCCATTCCCAGTAACTAATATCTTTTGGTGCGTTCATTTTTCTCTGGTTCATTTTCGCTTACACGAACCCCTCTTCTACTCTGTTCTGGCATTTGTTATATATATAAGATATTTCAAGCTTTATATATTTTTTACTGGTTAAACTGCTCGCCTTCGAAGCCTGCTCGTTCTCTTCATTTTGCCGACCACCCTTCTATTTTCTCAACTTTCGACCGTAGCCACTCACTCTCCTCGTGTCCGTCTCTCTTCCAGGCCTTGGCCACCATATAACCTACTGTCCTTCACTCTAAACAACCTTTGATCCAACCCGCCTTTGGCAGGCAGAGTCCCCTCACCAAGGCATCGCATAAATTCTATGATCTACAGCTTTCTGTGCTTTAAGAAATGGTATGTATATATAATCGGTTATATTTATAATCTTCTATAGTTGTAAAACACACAGATATATATATGTCTGTTATATTTACAATATAGGAATATATACATAGTTACTGTTACGTCTGCCTTACTTCAGGTTACTTTATATATGTTAGTTATCAAGGTTTGTAACAAAGCATATTATCTTGCTCATTTTTCTTCAGTTGACTGCGGCCTTCTTCCTTTACAGTATTGGATGTTTATTATATATAGTATTACAATATAATATATTATATAATATCATATTACCTTATATTATAGTATATTATAAGTTACAACCTATTGCTCCATTTTTTTATTGAAGTAAGAAATGAGTACATGCGAATATATTTTGATTGTACATATATGTTATTGTAGTTGCTTTAGTATATACCTATGTTGTACAGCCATATGTGTTTTGTTTTGAGTTATTCAAGTGTTATTTTATGATAAACATAAAGTTTTACATATTAGTTATACTGATATATATGAGTAAGTTCAAGCACAGGGTTTTATAATATTTTGTTTGGTTGCCGTGGAAATATATACTTATATATATTTAACCTGGTAAACTTATATTGATTGTTAAAGTTGCATGGTTTTAGTTTGAGCAAAGATTTTATTATTTGTATTAGCTTATGTATGATATATTGTCTATATTTATATAGTTATAAAAGCTGTTTATAATATGAAAAATTTATATATATACCTTATACATTTTCTGTGCATACCCTCATACAGGGGAATACATATATGTATATATTATAATGATTTAATCTTTGTATGTTCTTAAGTTCAAAGTTGATTTTAAATATAATAAGTATGTAAGTTTAAGTACAAACTATAATTTCATTAACATTATGGCATCTGTTGTTTGAATATAAATAATGTGTTTTGATTTTTATCTATATGGTTCAATGTATGTAATGATATATATATATATATATATATATTGTTGATTTAAAAATATATTATGTATATATGTTCGATTTTTATACATGAGTTTTATTTTAAAAACAATGATTTTTGATATGTAATATATATAGTTTAATACGTGTTTAAATTTAAAATATGATTTTTTTTATATATATGGTTATATATACCGTAGGTTACTTATATCATTGATCCTTATCGATCCAGTTCTAATTTTATTTCGTCGATTCCTTGTCATCAGCTTTGACCGTCAAATTCGTGCCAATTTTTTTTTTGCTTTGGAATTTGTAGCTGTTCTGTTGTCAAATTCTTTAGCCTTGAAATGTGAGAAATCACTCACGATTAACTTTCTTATATTTAGTAAATTTGATTTCAATTGAAACGAAAATTGAAATATATTGTTGTTAGTTATTGACATTGCTGTATATATACTGTTATCTGTATTTGTTATCTTGTGACATCTGACACTATTATTTATTATTTATATTAGTGATATATGCATGTTATATTATTATTATATCTATTATCACTCTAAAAGTTCCCTATTAGTATAGAATTCCCTATGGGTTGAAATGATACATATGCGAACGATCTGTAGAATAGAAGAAAATCGTTATGGGTTGAAATGGTAAACCTAAGCGATTTGCATTTGAATTGAATTTGGGATTGCAGGTTGAAATGATATATAACCGTATATATTTAAATTACGGATTGAAATGATAAATATCCGTATCACTTGACCATGGGATAAAAAATTATATACAGACACTGTTGGTCTATATATAAATATTTTGAAATGATTTCTATGATTTTGAAAAGAAGTATATGATTTATTAAATATTAATTTTTAAGATGTTATACATAAATGTATTTTATAAAGTAAAAAATTTAAATTTTCTAAACTTATATGTTTTGAAATTTTATAGTTATAAGTTAATTTTGAAATTTTAAATTTTAACAATTTATTTATAAATCTTATATTTTTAAAATATATATGTAGATTAATGTTTAATATTGTTTAAGTATTTGTTTAAAATTTATAAGTTCAAATATAGGGTTTATAATTATTGGAAATTGGTTTGAAATTATATTTATTTAAGAATTATACTTAAAAAAGTTGATTTGAAATTTATTAAATTTGAAATTTTAAAGATACGATTTATAACTTGAATTTGATTAAAAGTGACTTAAATGAATATTTCAAATTTACATAAATCGAAATGGGATATTTTGTTTATTTAAATTTGTAAATTGAAGTTGCATTTAGATGTTACTGAAATAATTAAATAAATATTTCAAAACTAAATAATAGTAAAGTGAATTTGATATATATATGAAATTATTCAATTTAGTTTTGAAAATGTTAAATATTTAAAGCTTTGAGATATATTGAAATGGCTTATTTTGTGGTTCAAATATGTATTTGAAATCGATATACTTTGAAATGGTTTATTTAGAAACTGAATTGAGTTGAATTTGATGAATTGAGATTGATAAAATTTGAATTTTCGGAATTCAAGTTAATTTGAAATTCATTTGTGAAATTTGAGGAAGCTATTGTATTATATAGTATTTCAAATTATATTTAAACTATTTATATATTTTCTTTATAAATTATTTATTGTAAACTACTTTATTATAAACCATTTTAAATATAAACTATTTTATTAAAAACTATTTTAATATACTAATTATTTTAATAGAAAACCTATTTTTACTTAAAATATTTTATTTTACAAACTTTTTTATTATATATACTATTATTAATATTTAAACTATTTTAAGGAAAGTGTTATGGTTTTCCAAAGTGTTATGTTTCGAAATTGTGTAACTTTGAAAGTGTTATTGTTTTGGAAATAGATATATTTGAAGTGTAAAATGATATTGTATCAATCTGAAATGGAAATGATATCGTATTGATATGGCAATGATACTATGGTTTTGAAGTATAAACTATTTTGAAATGACCGCGGTGATAAAATAACGATTGGTTGTTAAAGAGACCGGGATCAGATATTGTCATACTCTTTGCTACTACCAAAAACCACTTTAACAACCGTGTATGTGGTGGAGATTTCAAAATGAAGTAGGATGGCGGCGACGATTCTATATGAGGTATGTACGTGGACCCAACACCCGTGAGTTGGCATAAGGTGGCTAAAACATGAGCAATTGACGGGCTAAGTGAGGTAGCTCCTCCGATCAGACACACTCCTTCGTATGTCATTCTACCACTTTGTGATTGATTTGGTGCGCACCTTTGATTTTTGATTTTAGGAGTGTGGCTCGAGGTGGGAAGTAGTGGCTGCTACGCATTACCACCAGCCCGGAAGTATAATTGGTATATCTACCCTAGCATTGCCTAGTTGTGTCGTGTCACCAACCTAGCGCGCCTTATACGAGTTTGATTTTTGTCGTACCTATGGAGTATCCTTTGGTAGCCTCCCGATCTGGAGATATTACGGTACTGTATAGATTATTGGCACTATAAAATGTGTTAAGGTGGAAAATGTAAAGCCTTAACGCTATTTTTAAATAGTACACTTTACTTTAGACATTATTATAATAGCATATATTACTACATAGTAGATAGTTTAACGGATCCTTAGAGGACGGTTATCCCAAATCCTTTGAGTTACTTATATTTCAGTTGTTATTTCACTTGAGTTGGGTATATTGATATAGTAATGTTAATTGACTCGAGTGTTTTGTATTTTTCTTTATGCTCGGGTCAAACTAAGTGATACAACTTTTGAGACTCACCTTTGAAGTTAGAGCTTCGTTCGGAGATCCATCTACATTTTTTCAGCTTGCAATTATTCAGTTGATTCCAGTGATGTATTCTGATCTTGCATTTGACAATTGTATTTGAGATTTCTGTTGTGTCTTATTTAACTCTGTTATATATATAATAGTTTCATGAACTACTATTCCTTTTTTTTGTTGCATTATTGTTATATTACTTTGTATCTGTGATTCTGTGATTATTTATTTACTGTATATACTGAGTTTTGCCAAATATAAATTAACAATCTAGTATTTTGAGCAATTCGAATCCGACATGTGTGGATGTGAATGGTTGAAAATATCGGGACGGTACAGAAGAAATCAAGACTGAAGACTCATGAGTATCAAGAGATCAAGAGTTCAGGATATTAAGATAAGTAATAGTCTAGATTAATATTAAAACTTCATAATAGCGCTAAAAATCTTTATTTGGATTTTTATTATGGAATGGAATCAACTTCTCGCTTTAATAATGGGATGGAACCTTTGACCTTCCCTAATGGAATAGTATCAATGAAGTTTTCAAAATGATTTATTTTAAATATTTTTCAAAAAAAAAACATTTTAAAAATCATTTCTCTCAGTTTGAATATTTTTGCCTTAAACTATTTTTATCATCTTTTATATTTTGATTTCTAAATCATCTTTTGTTTTTAAATTATCTCCTAGTTTTAATATTATAGCCTTTATCTCAAAAATATATTCTATACTTAGTTTTTAATATTACTTTTGTATTATAGATTATATATTTTTAAGATTTCTATAAGTTTAAACTATATTCAAAATGGTTTATAAACTTTAGAAATTATTTTGTCAAGTTTTAGAATAGAAATCATTTTTAAAGAAAAATCAAATTTCAAAATATACATGGGCATTTCGACATACCCCATTCCCCCATGTCGACATCGTGACTGTTTTTTTTTTAAATTTAAATTTTCAAAAAAAAGTGTCATTTCATCATAAACTTTCGTGAATGGACATGACTGTTATTCTTCTATAAATACCTGATGTTTTGAATGAATTTTTACTCAAGTTTTCTTAGTTTTCTCTCCTCTTTCTCTTATATTCTTATTTTCAAATATTCTTAACAGAACTCTGTCGAAATCCTAAGTGAATCAAACTCAATCATCTCTTGTTTGATTCTCTGCATCTCTCTCAAAGATCTTGGTGCTATTTAGAGTTGTAGGATCATTTGTAATCAAAGATCGAAAGATCAAAGTGTATCGAGTCCGTCTATTAATATGTGATTGAAAACGATGTGATTTTGGACTGTAAATCAATTGAGTGTGATAGTAGCCTATAAATCAATTAGGTAATCTTGTAGCCTGGTTAAATCAAGAGAGTTTGCCCTAGACTCGAAGATATGAGGGTGTATCTCATAGTCTTGAAATCGAGGTTGTAATATGTACATTATATTTGAAAAGAAATCTACACAAGAAATTGTGTGGGACTGGATGTGGGGCAACTCCGAACCTGTATAAAATCTCGGTATGTTCTTTTCTTTTACTGCTTTTTATTTACTATTTGCATCTGTGTCTAATTCTATAATCGTCTTTGTGTTTGTGATTTACATCTGTCTGTGTTTAATTTCAAAAGATTTCAAAAATTCCATAAAATTCATTAAACACTATTCACCCTTCCTCTAGTGTTAATCTATCCTTAAGATCCATAATCCACATTCCCTACATTTAGTATCAGAGCATTGGTTTTCAAAGTTATCATAATCTGAATTTTGGAAAAGTTTAAAATGGCAATTTTTGAAAATTCTGTTAACACTAGTTCAAAACTGTCCAAATCATCATTATCTCATAAGTTTGCATATTGTCATTATAGAAAATCAAGTTATCTATTGAATTGGTATATTATGCATGAACAGATGTGCTATATGGCTTTTGATGAATCAACACTTAATGTATAAATGGTGCAAATCAAGAAAAGAAAATGGATACTTGATAGTGGATGTTCGAGACACATGAATGGAAATCCGAAAATACTAAATGACATGATTTATGAAGATGGAGGACTAGTCAACTTTGGAGACAATTCAAAAGGATATGTGATAGGCATCGACAATGTCAGTAACTCTAAAACTCCTACTATTTCCGATGTTTTATTAGTTAGGAATCTAAAACACAATTTGCTTAGTATAAGTCAACTTTGTGATAAGGGCTACAAAATTAAATTTGAAAAGGATAAGTGTCACATCTAAGATAATAAATCAAGTATTATCTTTGAAGGAATTAGGAAGAAAAATATTTATATTCTTAGTATAAAAATCAATGATAACCTATGTCTTTTGGCTAATACTGGATTTAGCATAAAAGATACGGGCATTTGAATTTCAAACTCTTATTTAGACTTTCGAAAGTTGATCTAATGAGTGGTCTCCCTAAAATAGAATTTAAAGTAGATAGTATATATGATGCTTGTCAATTAGAAAAACTTAGGAAGAGTTTATTTAAATTGAAAGATATGATTCAACTTCAAAACCTCTTGAGTTGCTTCATTTAGATTTGTTTCTCAAATTCAGTCAATAAATCACAGCAAATATGTTTTTTAATTGTAGATGATTATTCTAGATTTACATGGACAATTTTTCTAAACTTAAAAGTGAAGCTTTTGATTTATTTAAAACTTTTGCAAAAAACAATTCAAAATGAACTGTCTTTTTAAAAAAATTATTCGTAGTGATCATAGTGGAGAATTTGAAAAGGAAAATTTTGAGAATTTCTGTAATAAAAAAGGATTAACTCATAAATTTTCCTTTCCAAGAACTCCGCTACAAAACGAAGTGGTAGAGCGCAAAAATAGGACGATTCAAGAGTGTGCAAGAATCATGCTTTCAAAGAGTAAATTACCAAGAAATTTTTGGGCTGAAGCAGTTGCTACAGCTTATTACAATTTGAATAGGATTTTAATTAGACCTCTAACTAATAAACCACCATATGAACTTCTTTTCAATAAGAAACCAAAGGTATCTTATTTTAAAGTTTTTGAAAGTAAATGCTTTATTCTAAATACAAAGGACAATTTGGATAAATTTGATCCTAAATCCGACAAAGGAATCTTTATCGGGTATTCTAATAGAATTAAAGCATACAAAGTTTTTAATTTAAAAACTAACACCATTGAAGAAACAATGCATGTATCTTTTGATGAAAATTTCATAAATTTTATTCAAATAAATAATGAAGATGATTTTCTTACTTTAAATAATGAATCAATTGAAACAAATTGTGAAACTGTTCGTCCTAATAAAAGGATCAAGCTTTTAACAGATCATTCCGTAGAAAATATACTAGGAAATATTGAATCTGTTGTTAGAACTAGAAATCAACTAAATAAGATAAGCAATGTAGTTTTTATAACAACTATTGAACTCAAAAATCCAGAGGAAGCAT
This sequence comes from Allium cepa, assembly GCA_030765085.1. Classification (NCBI taxonomy): domain Eukaryota; kingdom Viridiplantae; phylum Streptophyta; class Magnoliopsida; order Asparagales; family Amaryllidaceae; genus Allium; species Allium cepa. Next base: position 133,951,960 of record CM060934.1, read on the forward strand.
CATCTGATGATTCATGGGTTCTTGCTATGCAAGAAAAACTGAATCAATTTACTAGAAAAATTGTATGGGAACTTGTTCCTAGACCTGAGGACAAAACTATAATAGGAACTAAATGAGTTTATAAAAATAAAATGAATGAACAAGGTGAGGTCATTAGAAATAAAGCTCGGTTAGTCGCGCACGATTATTGTCAAGAGGAAGGAATAGACTATGATAAAACGTTTGCACTCATAGCAAGATTAGAAGCCATTATAATTCTACTTGCTTTCGCAAACAACAAAAAATTTCAAATTATTTCAAAAGGATGTCAAAAATGAAATTTTAAATGGTTTTGTTAAAGAAGATGTTTATGTTGAACAACCCCCACTATTTGAAGATGAAAAGTTTTCAAATCATGTTTACAAATTAAAGAAAGATCTATATGGTCTAAAATAAGATCTTAGAACTGCTATGATAGACTAAGATCTTATCCATTACAATCAAGTTTTTAAATTGGTAAAGCAGATAAACTCTTTTTATTAAAAGAAAAAAAATGATATTCAATTAGTATAGATATATGTAGATGATATAATTTTTGGATCAACAAACAACAGAATGAGCAAAGAGTTTTCTAAAATAATGACAAAAGAGTTTGATGAGTCATTTGGGTGAACTAACTTTCTTTTTAGGACTGCAAAAAAAACAATTAAACAGTGGTATTTTCATTGGTCAAGAAAAGTATGCTAGGGATCTTATTATTAAATTTGGTATGACTATTGCGAGTGGAAAACCCACTCCCATGACAACCAATATAGCCTTAAATAAAGAAGATGTGTCAAAGATGTTGATCATAAATTATACAGGGGAATGATTGGATCACTACTCTATATAACTACTAGTCAACCTGATATCATGCATAGTGTCTGTCACTGCACAAGATACCAATCTCAATCCAAAGCGACCTATTTAAAAGCTGTTAAACATATCTTTAGATATGTTAAACACACTTTAGACTATGGCCTATTTTACCCTAAAAATGATTCATTTGATTTAATCTCATATTGTGATGCTGACTATGCTGATTGTAAATTAGACCGAAAAGTATAAGTGGAACTTGTCACTTTTTAGGACATTCTCTAGTTTCTTGGTTTAATAAAAAGCAAAATACAGTCTCACTATTAAAAACTAAAGTAGAATATATCTCTGTTGCTTTGTCTTGTTCTTAAGTTATCTATATGCAACAGACCATAAAGGATTTTGGAATAAATATATCAAAATCACCCATTTATTGTGACAATACAAGTGCAATAAATTTATTCAAAAAATCATACTCACCATGCTAGAACCAAACATATTGGTATTAGACATCATTTGTCAGAGATAATATAAGAAAAGAGATTATTTCTCTTGAATTTATCAAAACTGAGAATCCAATAGATGATATTCTGACCAAACCCTTCAATCAATCAACTTTTATTAAATTAAGAAGAGAACTAGGTAATTGCTCTATACTTGAGATATAGAATATAGATATAGTAACATATATACTTAATTAAATAAACAAAAGTAAAATTGTCAAAATTTCCTTAAGGACGTCGACACCTCCCGACCCCCATGTCGACATATAATAATAAAAATTGGAATTTTGATTTTCCCTCTAAAATCAGTTTGGTGGTTATATAATCACAATATTTTGAATTCTTATGTCTTCTCTCTTCATTTTCTTTGCAATAAACTTCTGAAAATACAAAATAATGGCATCCTCTTCTAAATCAAACCAAAATGCAACCTTTTCCTTCCCTTCTCCTAATTCTGGTCCAATTCAACGAATTACACTGGCTCGAGAGATGAAGATCGAGGAAACTTTGAAGGATTCCCGATAAATGTTAACTGAATTACAAGTCATGCAAAAAAAGATGGCAAAGGAACAAGAGAAACAAGGAAAGATCCTTAAAAATTTGCAAAAATTTATAATGAATAATCATGCAGATCCAATCATGATTGAAGATAACTCCTCTAACATACGTATTCATAATTTATTAGAGGACGATGAAGAAGAAGAAGAGGATGAAGCGCAAACAGACGAAGACGATAAAGTTATTTGCATTGGGGAAGTTTGTTTTGACAAAAATGGTAATTTGGTTGAACAACATAGAAACTTTTGTCACCATTACCCTAATTGTTCGATCACAAGTCACCAATTGTCAACGACTCTTGTTAGATTATCAACGACTCTCGTTAGATTATTATTGTAATACTAATGTTTTTATGTTTGGTGTACTTGTATATATTTGTGTCTATATATGTGCAATGTAACATCATATATAATAAAATTAGATTTATGTTTTGCTTGTTATACTTCATCATTAGCATTTAGTTCCATAGTATAAATTTAAGGGGGATTGATGACAAAGGGGGATAATTATAAAATAGGTTAGATAGACTTAGATAAAGGGGGAGTTAGTAGATTATACGGGAGTTGTTGGAATAAGGGAGTGTCGGAGTAGAATCGAAGTCCGTGGAGAAGATTTTACAAACAAAAGTTGCCATAATAAAAAAGGGGAGATTTTTAGTTCCTAAGATGATGGTTTTGATGAAAACAACTTTAGGACTTGTAATAGAATATAAATACTAATATTCTTGTCTATATATATATATATATATATATATATATATAGGGTATATATTTGCAGGTACCGAGAATGAAGACTGTACAGCATATAGATTCAAGACTAACGAATTCAAGATTGAAAAGATCAAGACTGAAGACTCACGAGTATCAAGAGTTCAAGATATCTAGATAAGTAATAGAGTCTATATTTATGTTAAAACTTCATAGCAGCACTAAAATCTTTATTCGGATTTTTATTGTGGAATGGAATCTACCTTCTCGCTTTAATAATGGGATGGAACCCACGACTTTCTATAATGGAATGGAATCCATGAAATTTTCAAATGATTTATTTTAAATATTTTTAAAAAAAACTTGAAGTCATTTTTAAGTATTTTAGGCTTAAACTATTTTTATCATCTTTTATATTTTGATTTCTAAATCATCTTTTGTTTTTAAATTATCTCCTGGTTTTAATATTATAGCCTTTAAATTTAAAAATATATTCTATACATAGTTTTTAATATTACTTTTATATTATAGACTATATATTTTTAAGATTATTTTATATAAGTTTAAACTATATTCAAAATGATTTGTAAACTTCAGAAATTATTTTGACAAGTTTTAGAACAGAAATCATTTTCAAAGAAAAATCAATTTTCAAAATATACGTGGGCATATCAACATACCTCATCCCCCATGTTGACATATTGGTCGTTTATTTCAAAACTTAAATTTACAAAAGAAGTGTCTATTCGTCATAACCTTTCATGAATGGGCATGGCTGTCGTTCTTCTATAAATACCTGATGTTTTGAACAAATTTTTACTCAAGTTTTCACAGTTTTTTCTCCTCTTTCTCTTCTATTCTTATTTTCAAATATTCTTAATAAAACTGTACCGAAATCCTAAGTGAATCAAACTGGATCATCTCTTGTTTGATTCTCTGCCACTCTCTCTCAAAGATTTCAGTGCGCTTCAGAGTGATAAGATCATTTGTAACCAAAGATCGAAATGTATCGGGTCTCTCTCTATCAAAATGTGATTGGAAATGGTGTGATTGTGGCCTGTAAATCAACTGGGTGTGATTGTAGCCCGTAAATCAATTAGGTGATCTTGTAGCCAGGTTAAATCAAGAGAGTTTGTCCTAGACTCAAAGACAAGAGGATGTATCTCGTAGCCTTGAAATCGAGGTTGTAATGTTGACATTATATTTAAAAAGAAATCCGCACAAGAAATTGTGTGGGACTAGATGTAAGATAACTCCAAAATAGTATAAAATTATGACGTATTTTTCCGTTTCACTGCTTTTTATTTACTATTTGCATATATGTTTGATTCTGTGATTGTCTTAGTGTTTGTAAATTGCATCTGTCTATGTTTAGTTTCAAAAGCTTTCAAAAATTCCATAAAATTCATTCAACACTATTCACCTCCCCCTCTAGTGTTACTCCAGCCTTAAGATCTGTAATCCGTATTCCCTTCATACAGTGCATAAGAGCTCTATCTATATATTCAAGGTAATAGAAACTTTACAAAATAGTACTCATAAACGTAATTAAGAATTCATCAATTGCAAATTACATATTTCATAACACTCACCCTTTAAAACGCGTCTTCAAGATCTTGGATGCTCATATGGTAACTTGCAATCATTCATTTTGAAACACATATAATAATTGTTTCATATCATTATTATCTTACTTAAATATATTCACTCGGTTGGTAAAAATATTAACTTTTGCCTTATTAAAATCCTATATTATAAAAAACATATTGGAAAAAAAATTTATAAACAAGAAAAAGTGTGCAATTTAATTTCATCTTATATACAATTTTTCATAAAATTATTTAAGGGTTGATGATTCTGGATCAAATCAGTGCCTTATTAATCACAACCATACTAACAAAAACCATTAGGAAAATATTGTTACACTTACACCCCTTTTGTCGCCAACATAAATGCCTAGCGCGAGTTTAGATGCATGGGGCTAATAGTTCACGTAGGGCAGTCAGAAGGTAGAATGCGTTGCGTCTACATCGAAAAGGCACTGCATATGTTTCAAATATGCAGCATGTAAAACCAAAAACAATCTATCACCAAAACTACACGGTCATAAATTTCATGCACATTAATCAGCATCGCCCCAGACTCAAGTGAACTCAAACAAAAAATTAGCATGGCCCAATGAACGCGAGCTGCACGGACATGGCTAAAGACGACATTGCCCAGCTTTTACAAAGCTTTTCCATGGCCAAAGTCTGCATAACTCACATAAATAAGCTTCCCCGCCATTGCTAGAATTGACATGATATGAAATAAACAGACTATTGCCACATTTGAAGCAAACAAAGACAACTACAAATAAACCGTGCCACCTTAGTGATAGTTTACTTGACCCATGCAAGCAAACCATGTCGCTATGTTTGAATGTCGGTGCAGTCAACTCTTCCCAACCGTGTCGCCATAGCTGAAGTATAAATAAGGCAAATCATCTTTCAACCACGTCCTCATCAAGCTGCACAAATGGCATCACACATACATGAGAACATAAAAAAAAAGAGCGAAACTCAAACGACACATATTGTGCTGGTATTAGTTAGGAAAACGTTAGCTCATAACTAAGGCAATATTCCAAACTTCAAAGTAAAATCCCATGCAAAGTCGAATTCTTTGGGTCTAAAGCAAATTCTTCCTCCTAGAATTGTATAAGCAATCTAAGCACATTAAAAAGATGAAATGAATGAGGGACATGTGACAGTATCTAACATCAAAGGAAGAGCATTAGGAAATGATGTCAGCAGTCAACGTAATGTCTTTTCCGCTATAAAGGCAAATGTACTAATTAAAAGAAAAGTGTGCTTTGCTGTGTTCTCTTAATCCACATCCTCTTCTTCTTTCAATCTGCACCGTTCTCTTCATCCAACGGCCTCAGTTATTTTCAGATTTGTTTTGGATCATGGGCTGCCTTTTTCAGGCCCAATATTCTTGTATAAATATTACACTGTGTATAATTGTTCTGTATGTAATTTCAATTCAGTTTGTATATCTGAATAAAAACATTTTACATCTATTCTCATTTTCCAACTTGCTATCAGAGCGATTGATTATATGCTAACTGCATTAATCATTTTGCTAAGTCCATCAGAAATATCATCATCATGTGTACTCCTCTCATCAAGAATTTAGTAGTCCTTCATTTGAGAGTTGTTGCTACTCTTCAATAAACTGTGCCTCGCTAGTATCTTGATCTAGCTGCATCAGTTTATCAAAGAAAGCAAAATTCTGTGCTTAAAGAGCAAAACCGATCAAGATCATCAAGAAAATATTCCAGTTGAATCAAGGGCACAGTGAAAACTCATCAGAAAATCATTCAGTGTCAAAAAATTCAAGAAAAACATCATTTAAGTTCTCAAGAATCCCATCAAGATTCAACACAGAAAAATTTCTTGAAAATTCTCAATTCAAAGTAAGCTCTAAGCAGGAATTTACATACCTTTCTTCAGATTTTCTGCAATCTGTGCATTTCATCATGGCCAATCAAGATAATGCTACAAGCCCACAATTCTCTAGCTCAAGAGTTTCTCAAAGCCAACCACAATCCGATTCAGTAAATGATCTAATGAAGGCAATCATCAAACCCCAGAGCCAGATGATATCCATTTAGCTTGATGAATCGAATTTCCTGCTCTGGAAATTGCAAGTTGAAACATCTATTAGAGGATATGGATTAGAAGATTACATTCTTGGTACAAGAACTACGCCACCAAAATTTGTTAGAGATAATGAAGACAAACTGGTGCCAAATCAAGAATATACTGCACACCAAAGGCAAGATAGCCTTGTGTGTGCATGGATGATGTCATCCATAAGTGCATCCATTCTGCCACAACTCACTGGATGCAAAACTGCTCAAGAAGTTTGGACAACAATTGAAAGAAATTTCACCTCACAATCTTCTGCAAGGATCATGCATCACAAAAGACAACTGCAGAGTATCAGAAAGAATGACATGACAATGAATGAATATCTGCTTAAAATCAAAAACCTATGTGACCAACTAGCATCTGCAGGACATAAAGTTCCTGAATCTGAACAGGTACTACATATAATCAGTGGTTTGGATAATGAATATGAAGCTGTTGTGGCTATCATCTCCACTATGGAACCAACACCATCATTACAATTTGTATACACTACCCTTCTCTCTCATGAAGGAAGAATAGAACACAATAAAAGTATGAGTTCAGATATCTCTGTCAACTATACCTTCAACAAAGGTAAACAAAATTCAAATACAAAGGGACAATACAATAATTTTCAAAGAGGTGGATCAACAGGCAGAGGAAGAAGAGGAGGCAGAAGTAATAACAACAATAAAATCAGATGTCAGATATGTGAAAAGTATGGTCATGGAGCAAATAAATGCTACTTCAGATTCAACAAAAACTTCACTCCCTCACAACAAAGTAGCAGTTCAAATGTAAATATTGTTACAGCACCAAAAGACAATAGCTCAACTCAGGCAGAGGTTCTAAATACTGAAACCACAACAAATAATGATGGTAGTGATGACTGCTGGTATCTAGATTCAGGGGCTACTAATCATGTGATCAACAATCTCAATAATCTGAACTTGGGAAATAAAGAATACAAAGGTACACAAAATCTTTCTGTTGGTAATGGTAAAACTGTGCACATTACACATACTGGAAATGCTAGTTTACATGGACCCAAACAACTTCTTTTGAAAAACTTGCTAAGGGTTCCCTCAATTAAGAAAAATTTAATGAGTGTTTCCCAATTTGCAAAAGATAATAAAGTCTACTTTGAATTTTATCCAGACACTTGCATTGTTAAAGATATACTAACACAAGAAACTATCTTGCAGGGTAAAGAAAACAGTGGACTATACAGATTTGATTTTTCAAATTCAAAAAACTCTGAGAATAGAAACAATACTCATATTCTAAATGTTGCTAGTAATACCAATAACTGTAGTAAGTTTGAAATATGGCATCGTAAACTGGGACATCCCAGTATAAAAATTGTAAAACAAGTGATGAAAAGTAATAAAATTTCTTCTAGTAATGATCCTGATTCATACTTTTGCACTTCTTGCCAATTGGGAAAGAGTCATAAATTAGCATTTCCAGATTCTCACACATGTTACACAAGACCCCTTGAATTAATTGCTAGTGATTTATGGGGGCCAGCACCTATCAGTTCAGATTATGGTTACAAATATTACATATCCTTTATAGATGCTTACTCGAGATTTGTTTGGATATATATGCTGAAGTCCAAATCTGAAACTAGTAACATAACAATTTAATTCATCAACAAGGTTGAAAACATGACTGGAAATAAGGTGTGTACATTTCAGTCAGATGGTGGAAAAGAATTTTTGCCTTTAAAAACTTATTTTGAAAAGAAAGGCATTAATCATAGAATTACATGTCCACATACTTCTGAGCAAAATGGAATTATTGAAAGAAAACATAGACATATTGTAGAAACTGGGTTAACTTTATTAGCACAAGCTTCTATGCCACTAAAATTTTGGCCAGAAGCATTTAGCACTGCTGTGCACTTGATAAATATACTGCCCACAAAAATACTTCAATTCAAGTGTCCTCAAGAAGTGCTAACTAAAATTAAACCAGATTATGAGCATTTAGAAATATTTGGATGTCAATGTTTTCCTTGCTTAAGTCCCTATAATACACACAAGTTAGATTTCAGATCAACCCCCTGCACTTTCATAGGATATAGTAACAGAAAGAAGGGGTACAGGTGCTTAGATAACAAAGGGAAAATATATATATCTAGACATGTAAGATTTAATGAACAAATATTCCCATACAGTAGTATAGAAATTAAAACTACTGAAAAAGTTAGGAATCCAAGATTCATGATTCCTGATCTACCTGAAGAGTTTGATATGCTGCCCTCAGTCCAGCCACCAAGAGAAGAGATCATCACAAGTTCTCAACACACTGTGGCTAACAGAGAATCAGCTCGAGAGCAAACTGCAAACAAAGATACTTGTGACAATCAGGATGCTCAAAGTCAAGAAACTAGCAGCTTAAGTCATGATATAGTTATCAGTGATGATAATATAAGCTGCAGTAACAACAACTCTGACAACATTATCAGAGATAACATCAATTCTCACCCAATGTTAACTAGAGCAAAGTGTGGTATTTATAAACCAAAAATTGTGAACAACACAGTGGTTCAGGAAGAACCCTCTTCTTACATAGAAGCTGCTCAAAATGATAATTGGAAAGCTGCTATGCATGAAGAGTATAATGCTCTAATTAACAAGAGAACTTGGGATCTGGTTGAGAAACCAGTAAACAAGAATATAATAGGGTGCAAATGGACTTTTAAATTAAAAAAGAATGCAGATGGTTCAATTTCTAAATATAAAGCAAGGTTAGTTGCTAAGGGGTATTTACAGCAGCATGGATTTGATTTCTCAGAAACTTTTTCTCCTGTTGTGAAACCATCCTCAATTAGAGTCATTCTAACCATTGCTTTAAGTAGAAATTGGAGCATCAAACAATTAGATGTTAATAATGCTTTTCTCAATGGCAATTTGCAGGAGGACATATTTATGGAGCAACCAGAAGGGTTTACACAGAAATCTGACAAACAACAAGTGTGCAAACTCAATAAAGCTATCTACGGCTTAAAGCAAGCTCCAAGAGTTTGGTTTGCTAAGCTCAAAGCAACTCTGATGAAATTTGGCTACAAATCTTTAAAATCCGACAACTCCATATTTACTAAAATTAATGATATTGCCACCACTTATATCCTAATTTATGTTGATAATTTTGTGATTACAGGAAGCAGTATGCAAGAAATTGAAAGAATCACTGCAATGCTCAACTCAGAGTTCTCAATTAAAGATCTGGGTGCTCTAAATTACTTTCTTGGAATAGTAGTTCAAAGAAATTCAAAAGCAGAAATATTTCTCAATCAAAGAAAGTACATTTCAGAAATATTATTAAAAGCTAAAATGGACAAAGCAAATTCTTTACCAACTCCAATGATTACAAATCATCAACTATCAAGATACAAGGGGGAAGCAATTCAAAATCAAAAGCAATATAGAAGTATAGTGGGATCACTTCAATATGTGACTATAACAAGACCAGATATATCTTTCTGTGTTAATAAAGTCAGCCAGTACATGCAAAATCCCTTAGATAACCATTGGAAGGCTGTTAAGAGAATACTTAGATATCTCAAAGGAACTATAAATCATGGTCTCATCTTAAAATCCAGCCACACACTCAATATAAATGCATATGCAGATGCAGACTGGGGTATAGACACTGATGATAGGAAATCAACATCAGGTTATTGTATTTATTTAGGGAAAAATCCTGTATCATGGAGTGCAAAGAAGCAAAGTACAGTGTCTAGATCAAGTACAGAAGCAGAATTTAGGTGTGTGGCAAGCGCAGCAGCAGACGTGATGCGGTTAGAATCAATGTTGAGTGAACTTAATATCAAAACAAGCAAAAAGGCTGCAATTTGGTGTGATAATACTAGTTGTATATCTCTAACATCCAACCCAATTCTTCATTCAAAGACCAAACATATTGAATTAGATCTCTATTTTATCAGAGAACAAGTTATCAAAGAGAAATTAAGGATTGGATACATACCATCGCAGTATCAAAAGACAGATATACTTACAAAGCCACTGTCAAAACCAAACTTTACAAAGTTTAGAGAGGAACTCAACGTTGACGAAGCCGATCCTAGCCAGAGATCTCAAAGAGCTATCTTCATTCCAGAATAATTATGTTTCGTGCAGATGAACTTCATCTCTCTTTGGTTCATGTTATCTTTCACTCTAGAAGTAAAGAGCATCCAGCCGCCATTATATTTTTTCTTCAAGCAAACCCTAACTCGGGTTTAAAGGGGGGAATTAAAAGAAAAGTGTGCTTTGCTGTGTTCTCTTAATCCGGATCCTCTTCTTCTTTCAATCTGCACCGTTCTCTTCATCCAACGGCCTCAGTTATTTTTAGAGTTGTTTTGGATCATGGGCTGCCTTTTTCAGGCCCAATATTCTTGTATAAATATTACACTGTGTATAATTGTTCTGTATATAATTTCAATTTAGTTTGTATATCTGAATAAAAACATTTTACATCTATTCTCATTTTCCAACTAACTGTATTTGAGAAAGGAATCAAACTTTTATTACACTGAATAATTTATCGTGAAGTAGAACCATCCTTCATTAATTTCCAAGTTTGTACTTAAAATGAAATAATTTAAAGAAGAATGATTTGATCTATAGACGCAAGAGTTCTAAATATCCAAACTACATAGATCTATGTGCCTTTTTACTATACTACATTTTATTTCTCATTTCCAGGGTTGGAATTTGTTAAATTTTAATTAGTTGACTTAGGAATTTTAATAAGCAGTTAAATAGCAATATTCAAAATTGTGTATGCATTAGGCAACATAATTACTTCCTTAGTGGAAATTTCATACTACTAAAATAGGCTATTTCATACATCGTAATTACTTCAAAAAACTAATTTGATGTTGTCAGATCAGAATAACTCATTAACAAATATTAATAAAGAAAAAAGAGTAAACTATAGCATATATTGGGATGTTTGCCTTTAGTTACTGTGCATTTAATAAATCTCTGTTGATGTAATCATCACATATCAATTTTATACACCATCTTTTGAAACATTAATTTTGGACGTGTCTTTGTGAAGAGATCTTCAAGATTTTCTTATAACTGGATATTTTTCTCCTTTATCTTGTTACCCATTTGAAATTCATGTGTGAATAAAAACTTGAAAGATATATATGTTTGAACTTGTCTTCTTTGATGTAACCTTCTTGAATTTATGCTATACAAGTTGTATTATTTTCCCAAATAATAGTCGATTCTTTTATATTCGACTTGAATTGGCATGCATTTTGAATGTGGTTAATTAATGATTTATCTAAATACATTCTCAACTTGTTTCATATAGTGCCAATATTTCAGAGTGACTGGATGTGGTAGCTACCAAAGTTTGCTTTATAGATCGTCTTAAAGTAATCGCTCTACTATTAGTAAGTACATGGCATGTTTGGAACCTTGCTTTATGTGGGAACTAACTAAATTTTGATTACTTCTCTTGTCAAAATAAAATAATCCTAAACCGTTTCTTCCACGAAGATAACTCATAATATATTTTATATCAATCTAATGTTTTAGCTTTGGTATTGGACTATACCTTGCTAGAAAATTTATTGAAAATATAATATCCGATCTTATGCATTGTACTAACATAATAATGCACCGATGGCTCTGAGATATGATACTTCTGAACAAAGCACATTTGCATCATCTTTTTTAGTATGGTTAGGATCCTTTGTAATATTTAAAGATTCGATAACTATAGACATACTAAGTGGATATGCTTTATCCATTAGAAAACATTTTAGAATTTTCTCAATATAGTTTGATTGGTGGATCAATATTCCATATGTTCGATCCCCAGGCCAAGACGGTATCGAGTTTTTATGTTACCTTACATTTTAGATTCCATTTTAAAATAATCAATTGTTTTATCTAGCTCTTATGGGTTCCAATTAGGTCTGTATCATAACATAACTGTTAGAATGGAATTTTTTTTTATAGATTTCTTTATAAAAACACATGGACAAACTAGAATATTCTCATTTCTTGCTTTTATTAGATACTCACTAAGACAATTATACAACATTCTTTTGGATTATTTTAAACCATGCAACCAACTCCTTAGTTTTAGTGAACGCGCACTCTTTGATTTTTCTTCAAGTAACTTATATCCATCAGGGAATTTTCATGTAAATGTCGATATCTAATTCACCATAACGATAAGTTGTTACAATTTTTGTTAGTCTTATATCTAGTTTTTCTGAATTTGTAGAACTTATCAAATGTCAAGATGTTATTACATCCATGCCAAAGGAGTATGTTTCATTAAAATGAAAACCTGTTTGCTACACAAAACCTTACGTAACAAATCATGCCTTTTATTTGATGATTTCATTTTTTATCATTTCATTTTAATACCTAGCCGTAACCCATCGGTTTAATATTTTTCTTTCTTTTCTCTATTATTCCGGACACACCATGTTTTTCAAGAGAATCCAATTGAACTTGAATAGCATCTTTCCATTTTGGCCAATACACAAGAGAAAACATCTTTTATAATTGTTGATAGATGTTGTAAAAACATTTCAACAATGTTTATACTACCATTGTGATATTCATAGAATGAGAAGAGTATGCTTTTAGAAATAATCATTTAAAGTTGCATAAACCATTGTAGATTATATATTCACAACATCTTTCAAAGATGGCTATAGTTTCGAAGATTAATTAATAGAACATTAAATAATAGTTCGTAAACAACATGACTATCATTTCAACCACGTTTGCTAACCATTTATGTACAATTCAAAATATTACGAGAGAAATTTACATCAATAAGAGTTAAGACCCCATAAAACAAATAGAAAATTAATTAAGAAGAGTTAACTAATAATAAAAGTAAAAAAATGATGTTGAGGGAAAGTCAAAATTTAGCCACAAAATTTGCAAAATATATTCTTGATGATCTTCTGAGCAACTTTCAATATAAAGCTTCACTATCAAAGTTCAAATGATGTAGTTATCAATCTTTAAAGATTTTGGATTGAAAATAAGTCAAAACGAAAAGAAAAAAATCAGCTAGTACCCGTCGGTCGACCGCCTTTGTGGGTCAGTGGACTACTAGATTGACCGCTCATAGCGACTAATTGATCGATTTGTGTGTGATGGCTAGAATTAATTTCGACCTAACAACAATTTTTTTAGAATATTAAAGGTTTTTGAACTCGACGATCCTGACACATCCAAGCAACTATAAATTAGAGACTTGCTCCCTTATTTTTTTAGTTAAAATCTAAACTTGGTAACAAAATTCCGCCTAATTCTCTTACACTACAAAATTTTCTAAAACTCAAAAGCAAAAAGTAAGAAATATAAATTCAGAGATTAGGGAAAGAACTGAAGAAGACAAGCTAACAATAAAAGATACAAAATCCTATATGAATAAATCCATACCCTATAAAACACTGAATTGTATATATACTAGAAAATAATACAAATAAAAACTAATCTTATAAGAACATTTAACTAGTGATGAATGTAAATTAAGGCAAAAAGTTTATAAAATAAATTAGAAAATTAATTAAATTAGCAATTAAAAGTAAAGAATGCTTAAATCCCAAAAAACATTAAAATTTTGTAGAAATTAAATTTTAGCAAGTGAATGATGAAGAATGGTTGTTGCAAAACTTATGGGTCACCATCCTTGTGCCTTAAAAACTATAATTTAAAGATGTACCTACATGTTGTTTTTTTTTCTCAAATAAAAGAAAGGTTTTCAAAAATTTAATATTAATTGTGTAAAATGCTTTGATCAATCATATGCATTAACTCATGACTGACTCTAATTACGTTAAAATGTGGCTTGATTTGTTGTAAGGGTATAAAGGTAAATGCTTTTGAAAATTATGTTAAAACAGAGTTTTAAAAAAATTCAAACTATTTTACAAATTTAATTGGAAAAGGGAAATGATTTTGAATGAAAATGAGAAAATCTCTTATTTTCAAAGGCCAACTGCTTAGTATAGGGTGGGCCGATGCATTAATGAATGTACATTTACTGTTCGGTAAGTGTAACAATATACAAAACATAGTTAATAATAAAGGGAAAAGCTATTTTAGCTTTGTAATTTCTATTTTCATACCTTGTAGATAGTAAAAAAAAATAGGTTCTAAAAAATATTCCTATTTTAAAATTAAAAAATAAACCTCCTTGTACGAATTGTACTTTGAAAAGTTGAAAAAGAAATTGACGACAAAGATCCTGATCAGTTAATAGATATAGAGATGAAGCCGATAGCATCCCATATATAGTGAAGCATTAAGTTAGAAAGCTTCATGATAAAGAAATTAGGCAGATCCGAGCATAATGGGAAGATAAGCCGATGGAAAGTACATAGGAAACAAGAGAGAAGATGAAGGCTTCTTATCCAGAGCTTTTCTATGGTAAATTTTTCGTTTGTAGGTTTAGTATTATATAAGTTTTGGTTGCATCGTGGTTGCTATATTAGATGGTAGGGGATGGTCGCCATAATTTTTTCTATTGTTTTTGCACACATACAGAATTTCATGCATATTTAGGTTATTTGCATAAATGTCTATATGTCATGATCTTACATTCACGCTATGGTTTAGCTCACCTATAGATATGTTGCTCGCATTATCACAATATACTTTTTGATGGAGTGGATGGCTGTGCATATAACTTGGCCGTACAACATGGTTGTACAGTGCACATTACGCTATCTGTCCTTTAGAAATTTTGAGGATGAAATTCTTTTAAAGGGGAGGAATATAACTCCCTGTGAAATAAATAGGAAATTAGTTAATAAAAGTTAATTAATAACGAAAGTAAAAATAGAAATTAAGCAAACGTTAGAATTTTGCTAATAAAATTGTAATATTGTGTTATGGCAATCTTATGAGCAACTTTCATATGTGAAGCTTTGCGATTGAAGTTCAAACAAAGAAGTTATCAATGTTTGAAGATTTCTGATCGAAAATAATTCAAAACAAAAATTGGCTATGACCCATCGATCGATAGCCTCGATCGGTAGCCTTTTTGGGCCAATCTACCACTCATAACGACTGGTCAACCAGATAGTGTGTAACGGATAGGGTTAATTTTGACCTAATGGCCCGGATTTGGGAATATTAAAGGGTTTTGAATCCGACGGTCCTGACGCGTCCAAGCGACTATAAATAAGAGGCTAGACCCCTTATTTTTTTATCATACAAATCTAAACTTGGTAAAATGATTTTGCCCAATTCTCTTCCCCCACTAGAATTTCTAAAACTCAAAAGCAAAAATAAAATATATACATTCATAGATTAGGGGAAGAATTGAAGAGGACAAGCTAAGGAAAAAGGTTATTAAATCTTATATGAATAAATTTATACTCTAAAACTCCCTAATCCCTAGTTCTCTAAATCTAATATACCAATAAATTATTACATAATATACAATAAGAAGGAGATAAATCAGAGGAAGAGATGGACAATAGAATGAAAGAAAATCTAAGGTGATTTCAGTAGGGTTTATCTATTGAGTGAAAATTTCATTTTTTAATAATAGTAATTTGTGTAGTTTTTTTTTGAATTTGTACTATACCTTAGGTAATAATGAACACGAAAATTTATCAATTCAATGACTCCAAAATTTCCCTATAAAATATAAATCATGAAATTTATTGGAATTCTAATTGTTTTATTTTAATATAGTAGAATTAGAATTTTTATTATTACAATATGAATTTTTTTTATTACAATATGAATTTTTTTTATTCCATTTGGTTCCACCTCTCAAATTTGGATTATACGACAAAGAATTCAAAACATGAAAAATAGAAGTGGATGTATAAAGTAGGGAAAAAAGAAAATTTTCCTTTCTTTATTTGCATCC
This sequence comes from Allium cepa, assembly GCA_030765085.1. Classification (NCBI taxonomy): domain Eukaryota; kingdom Viridiplantae; phylum Streptophyta; class Magnoliopsida; order Asparagales; family Amaryllidaceae; genus Allium; species Allium cepa. The sequence goes on from CM060934.1 coordinate 133,968,127, forward strand.
CCTATTTTGACAATTAAAATAAATATGCTTTCTTTATCATTTCAACGGTATACTCTTGAAAAGTTGAATGAAATATAAAAGATTGGAATTGTAAATTTACTTCTTGGAAAAAGAGGCCATGGTTCTACTATATTAACATAAAATGAATTGCATATTTTGGATTCCATTTTGAATATATACAAGTCTATTTAGCATAACTAATTTGTTGATAATAACTATTATGTAATTTGCTGCATTGGATTATGACCTGTATAAAAAATGCAATTGTTGACACATTAAGAAATATATCACCCTGAATAAGAAATGGAAAAATTGCTTGAATACATATATAAATAAACTAACCATAATTTAATGCTAGACATAAATATAATAATAACATATCCTTTTAAATTTTGAAATTGACCAACCAAAATTACAAAGTTGTACAATATATAATAAACATGGCATTTAAAAAAGAATCTGACAAATAAATGACAATTGATAATCAATAATAAATCTAATAAAATGAATTAAGGGAAACTGTGGAATTTAATCCATAAACAAAAGGTGAAATAAGGAGTATCCCTTATAAGGCCTTTAAATGAGTAAATACGAGTGAGGGGTATATGTGTGTATTTGTTGTCATAATTCAACATTTAATTTTGCAAAGTGGAAATGTGGCTAAGTTATCAGGACCGTAGGTTTGTTGAAAGCACATATAAGTCTGCCTAGCTAATATGACTACCAACGGTGTGCTTTTGTAACCGATGTGGGATATTACTCATAATAGTACCCATGGAAGATGCATGGTTAATCCCAATTTTTGTAGGGTATGTCTTTCAACTAATCTGGCTAATAACACATACAAGTAGTCAGACTAATGTAGGACGACACGATGGGGTTACGGGCCAGAAGGACAAGAAAATTCCAGTAAGAGTCTACTTCAAGGCTGAGGTATTATATAGAAGTTTAGGGTTTGCCTCCTCCCTATTAAGAATTACTAAATGACTTAGGGGATTTCTCATAAATAATGTTGGGTAAGTCTAGGACGTGGCTTCTTCCAGGCTGAGGTATTAAATGGCTGTTGCTGTCTGCCACTTTCCTATTTAGGTAGTATTAAATGATTAGAACTATCTTTTAGGCGTGTTAGTGGAAATCTCTTATGGGGGGTCCGCTTCATGGTTGATGTATTTCGTGGCCGAAAGGTCTACCTCTTTCCTATCTAAGAAGTATTAAGCAGCCATAAGAGATTTTCCACGATGTGAGCTAGGAAGTACCAAAAGGGGTCACCTTGGGTCTGGGTATTAAATGGCCGGACAGTCTACATATTCCTTATTTAAATGGTCATAAGTGAACTGGATACTTTCTCTCGCATCATTAGGATATGATTGGATGGAAGTTGGGTTATTGAACCAAATATACTTCATAGTTGTGTTGCATCCACATATATAGTTATGGAATCATGATTGTAGGGTCGTTATCCTATAATTATAGAAATACTTAGGAAAATATAATATGTAAGACATGATACTTGTTCAATCAATTACAGTCCATGTATTAATATTGTAAAAATTGCGATTTTCATTCACTAGACATTATTGTTTTGACTCCCTCCTCCTTACAACCTACAATTAGGAGAAGATGGTGGAGATTTGACAGGTAGTTAGCTATTTATATTGGCATAATGTACCCAGTCTGTGTATCAGACATGTTTTATACACTATAGCGACATTGTACTCCTTTGATGTGTAGTATGAGATGGATATTTTATATTTTTATTATATTTTATTTCTTTCCCTATGAGACTTTGAAACTATAAATAGATAACTCTGTATATTATTTTATTAAAGTAGCTATACCAACCAACAACTAGCTCTAGAATGGACCAAAGGCTTGATGGACTTATATCGGATCGAAAATTGAGTCCGTTTTCGAGAGGGTTATTACAAAGAGTAAAAGGTACATTACATAAAACTTGTATAAATACCGCAAATATTATGTTACAAAAATCTCTAACAATGAAATACTATTGTATTCACACAACTACCTCCACCTGGTCATTTTGATCATTAGTCCGTTTGGACTTCAAATGATGTTTCTTTAAATTATAGCCTCTAATAGGAAGAACTTGTAAGTTCTTTGGTTGCTACACATGTTACCAAATGAAAGCAAAGATCAAAGGCCACAAAGTTCTTTTTCATTGTTTTAACTCAACTTCTTAAAAACTAAGATCAACACAAATCTATTTTTACTAAAATCCTTTATAAAAGAGATTTAAATACATATTCGATTTTCAATCACATATTTAATTCTTGACTACTTAAGAAACAACGAATATGAATTTCGATCTATATAAAGATAAATTTTTTATAATTGAGGTTGATATGTTTCTAGTTAATGATTATCATACCAACCTCATTAGCTACTATAAGTTGGCAAAGTAGCTAGTGAACAATGCATGACGTATAAGAGATTCTACAAGTCCAAGAAGGGCACATAACATGCATAATCTAGCATTGTAACTACACTAACCGTCAAAGTGACTTGCAACAAACAAATGTTCATAATATCACATAGCAATACTTAATAAGCAGATGGCAATTAGGATAATAACTTGTCTCAGTTTAATTTGTAAATTATAAGTTTGTACTACTAGAAAATTATAATTAGAATTATAAATTATGTTTAAATTTAGTGTATAACCACATTTTCATGTGTATGGACAAAAAATACCGTGAGGCGCAACTTCTACTTTCTCTTTGTGAACTTTCGCCTTAAATTCTTTGCTTAAAGAATATTTAGTGACCTGTCATAAGGAAGTGGTTTCATTGTTATTCCAGGACGTGGCTTCTTCTAGGTTGAGGTATTAAATGCTGTTGGTTTCTGCCTTTTTCCTATTTAGGAAGTATTAGATGGTTGGAATTATCTTCTAAGCGTGTTAGTGGAAATATCTCGTAGATGGTTCTCTTTATGGTTGATTTATTACATGGCTGAATGACCAAAAGAGATTTTCTACGATGTGAGCTAGGAAGTACCAAAAGGGTTTCATCTTAGGTCTAGGTATTAAATGGCAGGACAGTCAGCATATTCCTTGCATGAATGGTCATAAGTGACTCGTGTACATTCTCTTGCATCATTAGGATATGATTGGATGGATGTTAGGTTATTAAACCCAATATACTTCATAGTTGCATTGCGACCACATTTATAGTAATGGAATTAGGGTTGCAGGGCCGTTATCCTATGGTTAGAGAAATAATTGGGAAAATATAATACATATGTAAGATATGGCACTTGTCAATTATTTGTTGTCCATGTATTGTTATTGTAAAACTTGAGATTTTCATTCACCATACATTATTATTCTAACTCCCTCCTCCTTACAACCTAAAAATTAGGTACAAGATGAGCGTTGAGAAGACGGTGGAGATTTGGCAGATAATTATCTATTTATATTTGCATGATGCACCCAGACTATGTATTAGACATGTTTTATACGCTATTGTGACATTATATTTTTATGATGTGGTTTTATGAGATGAATATTATATTTTATTACTATATTTTGTGGCTTCCTCTTTGAGACTCTAAAAGCATAGATAGATAGATTTGTATATTATTTTTTTAGATTAGTTAGACTAACCAGTAGTCAGTTCTAAAATGGATCTAAGGTTCGATGGACTTTTATCGAATCGAAAATTGGGTCCATTTTGGAGAGGGTTGTTATGAGAGTAAAATATATATTACATAAATCCTGTATAATTACTGTAAATATTATGATACAAAAATCTCCAATAATGAAGTAAAATTGTATTCACGCAGCTACCTCAATCAGGTCATTTTGATATTCGGTCTGTTGGATTGCAACTGATGTTTCTCTAGATTATATCATCTAATGGGAAGAACTTGTAAGTTCTTTGGTTAGTACGCTTGTTACCAAAAGAAAGCAAAGATCAAAGGCTAAAAAGTTCCTTTTCATTTGGTAAATTCAACCTATTAAAAATAAAGATTAGCACAGAACTATACTAATATTCTTGATAAAAGAGATTTAAATACATATTTGATTTTCAATCACATATTAAATTATTGACCACTAAAAAACAATAAATATGAATTTTGATCTATATAAATGTAAAGTTTTTAGAATTGAGATAGTTATTCTTCAGGTTAAAGATTTTCATACCAACCTAATTAGCTACTATAAGTTGACAAAGTAGTTGGTGAACAATGCACGATGTACAAGAGATTCTACAAGTTCAAGGACACATAACATCATAATCTGGCATTGTAACTACACTAGCCCACAAAGTGACTTGCAACAAAAAAATGTTCATAATATCACATTAAGCAACAATCAATAGGCTGATGGCAATTAGGATGTTAATTTTTCTCAGTTTAATTTATAAATTATAAGCTTGTACTACTAGAAAATAATAATTAGATTTACAAAAAAATGTTTAAAATTTAGTGTATAATCACATTTTCATGTGTACGAAAAAAATACCATTAGGTGTACCTTCTAGATTTTTCATTGTGAATTTGCCTTAAATTCTTTGCTCAAAGAATATTTTGGTGAAAGCGTGACAAGAAGTGGTCGTTATTATTCCAGGATGTGGCTTCTTCTGGGTTGAGGTATTAAATGGCTGTCGGGGTCTGCCACTTCCCTATTTATGAAGTATCAAATAGTCGGTATTATATTAAGTGTTTTAGTGGAAATCTCTTATGAGGGTTCTACTTCATGATTAATGTATTACATGGCTGTACGGTCTGCCTATTCCCGATCTAAGAAGTATTAAGCAGCCGTAATAGATTTTCTATGATGTGAGCTAGGAAGTACCAGAAGGGGTGTAATTAGGGTTTAGGTATTAAATGGTTGGATGGTCTTCATATTCCTTATTTAAATGGTCATAAGTGATGTGGGTACGTTTTTCCGCATCATTGGGATATGATAGGATGGAAGTTGGGTTGTTTAACCCAATATACTTCATAGTTGCGTGGCATCCGCATTTATAGTTATGGAATTAAGATTGTTGGGCCGTTATCCTATAGTCAGAGAAATACTTAGGAAAATATAATTAATTTGTAAGACATGATACTTGTTCAATTACTTACCGTCTATGTATTGTTATTGTAAAACTTGAAATTTTCATTCACCAGACCTTATTATTCTAATTCCCTCCTCCTTACAACCTACAAATTTGGTACAACAATGAGTGTGGTGGAGATGGTGGAGATTTGGCAGGTTGTTATCTATTTATATCGGCATGATGTACCGAGATTATGTATCAGACATGTTTTATACACAATTTTGACATTGTGCTCCTATGACGTTGTGCTCCTATGACGTTGTTTTATGATAATATGAGGACCACAACAGTAACGACCAGGCAATCCATACTATTCAAATTGATAATAAACCACCCATGTGTAACCCAAATCGAACGGAAAGACTGATAGTTATGGAAAAGAAGAAGAAGGAAGAATAGAAGAGGAGAAGAAATTAAAACAACATAGAATCTCACAATAGCGGTAGAACAATATATAATATAATATCAATTTTCTTTATAAAAGAGAAACTGTTACACACCTACATTCATCAGTGCACAACAAAAATCATAATCATTAGTTTGGATAGTTATAGCAACCCATCCTTACAATTACCGATGATTTCAAGAAATAAATAGCGAAAATAAAACAAACACATGAATACGACTTAAAGAACTTCAACTCATCTCCTGAGCTCCAATGTATCCAAAGAAATCCACAAATATGCTCGGTCTGATCTGAGCATTATAATAAAATAATACCCAAGTTAATCTGGAAAACCAGCGTGAGAATACAAACCCTATTGGATTTTAAAGTTGTAGAAAATCATTTGAAAATCAAAAGTATCTCATAAGACCACACCGCATATAAACATAGAGGGTTTTTACCTTATGATAACCAAAAAATTCTATATGAAACTCTCTGATATTATAATAGTGTCTAGATACAAACACTTATTAATCTTAGCCAAAATTGTTACATTAATTAAATTCCAGCATAATAGGTGTACAACTAAAACCATAAATGCTCGTATTTTGGAGTGGAATCCATACAATGACTGGGCTATTGGAATACTACCCGTCACGATGCTTCTTTAGGTAAAATAACATCGAGGTCGAACCTATCGACCCCTGCCAATACAGAACAGGCCTATCCTTCACTGGATAGTACCGAATATGATCAACCCTCCGTTAATGGGCCCCGAAGCATATAAATGAGAGATAAAAGCGACTCTAGATAGGGATGATCATACCCTACTTGGGAGCGACCCACTTAGCCCTGCTGCATCTCCTCTGTTTTAGTCATTCCCAGTTGATGAGGCTTGAGGCTATGCCTTATCTTTTATGTAGCACTTTCCACTTAGAATGCAAATACTGCCCTCCAAGCAACAATGCAATACCAGTCTTCATCCATACAAGTTCATTCTGAGACTGAACAAAACACTTGAGAGCTCCATCTCCAATTCTATCATCTTTAAGACATCTTCACTTCGAAACACATTCATTTGATCCAAGTGGTTTTTGAATAACATACCTGATCCTAATTTCTTCATAACAACTTTTCGATAATTCTCTGTAAACTCAACCCCTGTTTTTTAGAAAAAAATATTCAAAGATAAGATCTGAGATCACTTCTTAACTGTTAGTGAATGGATTTCCTGATCATTGTCCTAGGAGAACGAAACGAGACTTATACACACAGTACAAATAATCAGAGATGTCTATGTCATATAAATCACGTGTTTCCCTTAGATATTTCCAAATTTATGTTTAGGTCCAAATTCGATAATCGGTTATTTAACCGTCGAATAACAAACATTCAATCAGGGATATAATTCCATAGGGAAAAACCAACATTGGTTAAGCACCAAGCAATACTAGCCTCTTTAACAATTCCTTCCATTAACTCAAATCTCTTTATAAATATTTTAACCAAAATACTTTTGTAAAGATTCATTAACACACCCTTATATTTTCAGTACTTGAAAAAATACCCATACATTTATCTCAATGGTATAATTATATTCACCAACATTGAAGACGGTTCTCTTTCATAAAATTCTAAACCATCTATAAACTCCGTAATAAATCCACAAAACTATTTAATAAACTTATTTTATAAATCTATAAAATCATTTCTAAAATTCTTTTATAGATATCTTAAACTATTTATAAAACTCTTTTATCCTTTAACCAATCTTCCCTTTACGTTTTCCCAAAACATATTATAAATTTCCCTTATAATCCACATCTATTTATATAACCCTATTTATAAATCTCGAAAACATTTAAAATAAAATTCTAATCTTCTTTAAACATAACTATGTACTAATAACATTATAAATAAATAAATACTAATTTTAAAGCATTTTAAAATAATAATTGATTCCAAACATCCTAACTAAAACAATAAAAATTTATCTTAACATCTTTATTAATACTAATAATTAATTTTTGAAAACTTTACTGATGAATAATTATAATCAATTTCAAACCGTATTAATATTTTTGAATAAGTAACCTCTCAAAATATTTAAAATATTGATAAATAACCTTTACACAATATTAATACTAATAAAGAACCTTTGAAATATAAATATATTTCCCTGATCAAAATCCATACTTAATTCAACATATCCATTTCCATATTTATAGTCCATGTTTATAAATCTTTGCCCATTTTATAAAATTTTCTTCGTAAAATTTCCTTTATTTATGAACCCATCTATACCTCTATTCCTTTATAAATCCTGCCTTTTTTTATAAAACCCTATCCAAAACATAATTTCAACTATTTTAATCTTTCTCCCATAAGTATAAATATCTTTTATAAATTTCCTTCAATTTATATAATATCATTTAACAAACCCAAATTTACCCTTATCTTAAATTTCCAAAATAGAATATCATCACTCATCTTATAATAAATTCACCATTCGGTTTATTTCTCCAATCTACTAAATGATAATAGTTTCATTTTAATTTATAAAACACCGTTTAATAAATTACGATTTCACAAATCTTAACTTAATTTGTAAAATATCACTTTTATAAATTTAGCACATTTATAAGAATTCACCTTTATAAATAAATTACATTATTATGCCTATATATATAATGGTTAATAATATTTATATAAAAATATTTATATTTTCTTTTTTAAGACCATATTCCTTTTTTATAAAACACTGCCTTATTTTCTCAGATTTTAAAACCTTTAATCTCAGTTTTAAAACTCCATCTAAAATGTTTTATAAAACTATTAAATTATAATATCCATAAAATCATACTTTTATTTTAGAAAAAAAACTTTAAACATGAATGATTGTCAAATCACTTGAAATTTCTATTTGAATCAAATCACAATTTTATAGTATTTTAAAATACCAAAATTTAGCCTAGTGCAACCAAAGCACTAAATTAAAAAACCGTGTTTGTGTCATCCTTTATAACATCTGACATATCATATATCAATTTATATGTAAATAAATCAGTTGTGTGAGGAATCCTGTTGGATCCCTCCTACATGTCCCTCGACGTCAGACACAGTGTATAATCATAAAAATATAAATCAACCACTTTAAGGCAGAATTCGTATACAATGGGTCATCCGCTCTTACATAGGAACGTAATAGGGTCTTATCTGCTCCAATAGGCAGGAATATATCTAAATAATAATATAATTTGGTATACAGGAAATTATTGTGAAGGACAAAAATTTTCAGCATTTTAGCCTCAAGGACAGACCTTCGTTATTTTAGCTTGAAGAAAAACTTTCTTTAGGTATCATTTTTTAGTTATTGATAGCATTTTTTAGGTATTAGTTTGTAGTTATCGGTAGTAGGTTTTAGGTATCATTTTTTAGTTCGGTAGCAGTTTTGAAAGAATGTTTGTCCTTATGAATAATTTTGAAAGAATGTTTGCCCTTTTGAATAATTTTTAAGGAAATGTTTGTCCTTATGGTTAAAATATCAAGGTTGTGTCGTCAAGGCTAAAAATATACGAATTTCTGTCCTTTAAATTAATTACCGCTTTAGTATATTATCCAAACAATCAATAACGATTGGAATAAATATCCAAAAGTCCAATAAATAGTATTTATTGACTATATAAATTTCCTGATTAGCTATAAAGGTGAGATTAGCTCACATTCATTTTAGCTGCGTCCAAACGTCCCGATTTGAATTAAAATTGAACAAATGTTCAATTTTAACCAAAATTTCTATCAACTTCAAATCCATCTAATCCAATTCCATGGAAGCCCTCGTCGATATGATCGTAATGCGACTCGTCGAATTCAATTTGGACCTCATACGAGTTTGATATGGATTAATGAACTTTTTAAATAAATTAAACTATAATTAACTAAAAATATTTAAATTAATTTATACCTTTTGTCGTCCCTCACCCTCAATCTCGATACCAAGGAAACATCGACCTTCGTTTTTTCTGCTTGATCGAGACTTCACCGACCGCCATCAGCGCCGCTCGCCACACGCTGCCACCTTGTCATCGCCGCGACTCACTGCCGCCTTTCCCTTGATCGTCACCGCCAACAGCACCACGTACTACGCCTATGCGTTGCACGCGAATCCAAATCACCTCGATCTGCTCCATCTCGCCATGCCCTCGCGCCTTCTACCACCTCGCCTCCACGCGAGATTTCGTAGTGGCAGTGGTATGGTCGAGTGCCTATTTTTTTTGAACCAGCCAATTTTTAGTTTAGACATGATTTTAATGAGACACGGGTATGGCTAGGGTATGCATGAGTATGGTCTAAGGTATGGTTCGTATGGAAGTATATATATTATTTGAATCAAAAATGTTTAGCACTTAAACGTTCAAAATTTTCGAACTCCAAAAGAGGCGTGAGTCTTGCGTTCCATATGTTATAGCCTTATTCCGAACACAATGGAACATGTCTCGAGGCCTCATTCGATCATATACTAAAGATAGGTTTTCAAAGCCAATTATATTATATAATTTTCGAAAAATATTTCTACCCATTTCGATCTCACATGTCCAAACGATACTTTCAATGGCCATGAAAGTCGATGGCAAACTATTATTCACTATTGCGGATCCAATGGAAGTGGTTTCATCCAATTACGAGATAGTGCCCTGGAAGGCTATTTTTATGTGTTAATTAAAAAAATTATTATAAAAACTCGTTTATTCATTTTTAATTCAATTTTAAAAGTTTAATAGCTTCCTCTCTATCAAAATAGAATTTTTTTTCAACTTTTAAAATCACTTCTATTCACATTAAATTCAAGATTTAATTATTTAAATAATTCAAACATTAAATTCGACAATTTGATTACCAAATAATTCATTATATTTTGAAATCCTAGTTCTTAAATTTATAAAATTAACTTTTCAATATTTAATCTTAATTAAATATTCAAATTCAAATGGCTGAAATTCTGGGTTGTTACAACAAATCAGGTCAATGAGATCTACTAATAGAGGATTTCCATTTGTCAACTATATTTTGCAAGAAAAATGCAATCGGATTGGTGAAGGCATGGAATAGATCATAAAAGAAAATAGATTGTAGAAGAGATTCAAGGTAAATTGATTTGTAAAATAATATACTTGACTTGAAAGAAGACCCTCGTTTTTACTATAAAATCTTGGAAAAATTTATTGGGGTTTTTAAATAATTTTTCCTTTTATTTCTAATTTAATTGGTTTTGCTAGCATGTAAGAGTTAGATTGATGATTAGTCTGATCTAACGATGGAAACTTCTTTCGCATGGATAACTAATACTAATCTAATGACTCGGATGATAAAAAAATTAGGTTTAAAATGAATGAGTTATTTCAGAACGTTGTGAGTCGACGAAGGACATGTAGCTCAGTTAGTGGAGATGACTTAATGGATTACTAATCCAATCTAACGACACTTACGTAAACAAAGTTATTTAATAAGATAAAAAAATACTAACTATTTTTAGAATTTGTATAAATTGATATGTATTTTAAAAGTGAATATTAGACCTACATCCTTAGAATCAAAATTAATCTGCCAAAACTCCCTCTGTTTCAAAAATTGTAAACTGGGTCCCTATTTATGTTTCTACGTAAAATCTTTCCATAAATATCCTCGCTTATTTCTCGTGGTAATTTAAATGGCAGTCAAGATTCGAAATCTACGTTTCCAATTCAGATTTAGTTCTTTCTATTTTTCAAAATCAGATTTGGGATTTATTATGGCTTCATTATCTTCCAGGTAAACGTATGATCTACTTTATAGTCGGCATTGTTTCTTTTTAATTGACCTTGTTGATAATTTGCTAATTTTATTTGATTAATTTTATTTCATTTTACAATCAAAATTAGAAATATGTTATAGGTTATATTTGTGATAAATTTATGCAAATACGTTAATGTTTGCACAAAAATTTCTAGTAATCTAAATATATGCAGATTTCTCAATGATTATTGTATATAATTGCAGAATGTAATGAGTGTTCATTTGATAAAGTTTGATCCTAGCTGTAGCAGTGTTAATTGAATTATACTAGTTACAATTGTGAATAATTGTAGACTTGTCTGTAATGATTGTAATTAATTATAGACTTGTCTACAATTAGTGTAAATAAAGGCAGACTTGTTTGTAATTATTGTAAATAAAGAAAAATTTATCTACCGTTATTGTAAATAGTTGTATGGTTATTTTATGATTTTTATGATGTTTATGGGTAAATGATTAATCCCAATAATAATAATGTTTTTAAATGCAAATTCTCAGATTATATTAATTGCATATAAATAGCAAATAATATGTTTTGTACTTGTAATGATATGCATTCTTTTCTGGTTTATTGTTTGTTATTTTGTACTTGTAATGATTTTTTATTATATCAATTTACTATTTCTTGGCGGTATTAGCGTTCTAGTGCCGTTGAAGTTTGGATATGACAACTTTTCTTTATGTGTTCATTTTGATAATTTAGTTATTATGTTGAGAAATGCTATTTGTGGTAAATGGTCAGATTTAAGTCCACTATCGTTTGAATTATATTATGTTAGAGATGGTGTGAGAAGGAATATCGAAACTAGTTTTGATTTTCTACCTTGTTATTGTGTGTTCAAAATCTTAAGGATTACTTTGCAATTTTTATTGATATTGTTCCTACTAGTTCTTCGGCAAACAATTTTGATATTAGGTCAAATGTATTACTTATAGTAGTGATTCCTCCTTTGCTACCATCGATAATTATAATATTCATTTTAGGAAGTTATTGAGAAATGATTCTAATCGACCTGTCTTTATGGGTGTTGATCAACATTTTCCTGGTGGTGTTATTGAATTTAGGTTCGATTTGATGATATATAGTATTAAGAATGGGTAGAAGCTTGATTTGGTTAAGAATGACAAGAAAAGAATTACCGATGTTTGTTCTTGACCTAAATGTAGCTTCAGGATTCAAGCTTCTATTAAGTATAATCTTCCTGTCTATTTTGTTATAAAGATATTTCAACCAGATCATTCTTGTGGTGTTGGAATACTTGATATTAATGATTCTCCTATCTCAATTAAATTGATTAAATTGTTGGTTTATGATCATATTCAAGCTAATCCATTGATGAAAGCCAAGGACATTATCAATCCTTTTCAAATTGAGTATAGTATTATTTTGCTTATAGTGGGAAGAGGTTAGCTTTAGAAGATTTACATGAAAGTGGTATGATGTCTAATCATCATTTAAAGTCGTTTTGTGATGGTATTCTTGAAAGTAATCTTAGTCATAAAGTTTTTTTTAGAGAATAACTATAGTACTTGTCAATTTGAGAAGTTTTCATTGGTTTTGAAGCTTGTGTTCAATGTTTTCAATTTTAAGGGCCATTAATATTTGTGGGTGCTACTTTTATAAGGGGAAGAGCTCAAGGTTGTTTAATGGCTGCTACTGGTAAAAAGGGCAATGAAGGTATGTTGTTTATTTTAATCTTATTATATATTTGCATCAATATCTGCAATTATTCTAATTTATTGCTCATATGTCCGCAAGTAATGTTATATTTGCTGATTTTTCTGCAAATTTTCATACCGAATGCATAAAAATTTAAAATTGTTGATATAATTTTTCGTGTATACTTTCTTCTTCTTCCTTTTCTGTTTATTCTGTAATTGTTTTCAAGCAATCATATACAATTATAATTTTTTTAATCTTAATTATGAAGACTGTATGCATACTTGGCCATCATTATTCACACTTATTGCTCTCTCGTAAACATATATTATAAATAATTGCATATTATTCTATAGTTTTTTTTACAATAATTACTTCTTTTTGGGTAATTACTTTGAAGTACTACTGTGTTTTATTTTTTTACTTAGTTATTTGTATGCTTATTACTTTATCAGGTTTTTCCCCTATAACAGTTGCAATTGTTTCTGGTAAAGATGAAAATAGTTTGATTTGTATTGTGAACAACTAAAAGACTTTCTGAAAGATGATCATAGAAATTTTGTTTTCATTTCTAATCATTGTCCTAGTCTTCTTTTTTCTGTTCCAAAAGTGTCTCCCAATTCAGCTCATGGTTCATTTTTTTATCATTTGAACAATAATTTGAAAGTTGCTCTAAAATGTAAAATCTTCAATTCTAAGAAGAAATGGTTGGTAGATTTGTTTACACATGTTACATATGCATCTAATTTGGACGATCATGGAAATCCTTTTGAGAAGCTGGCTTATGTGTTTGTCCTGCATGCCGTTATAGTGAAATGTCACCTAATTTTTCCGAGAGCTTTAACAAATGTAATTTTGAAAGAAAGGAATTTACTGATCACTACTTGCTTGGATAAAATTAGATTCAAGTTAATGAATCTTACGTCTGATCATTGAGAACTTGTAGGTAGTTGGAATAGCATTTTATGTCCCATCAATGAAAATCGACTGAGAAATCTTTGTTAGGAGGGAGCCACATGGTTTGTTATTAAATCAAGCGAACATGTATTTGAAGTTCGTTCTTTAGTCCGACAATTTGTTGATTTATATAATCGGGTTTATACTTGTAAACTGTGACAAGTCCACGGCTTTCCTTGTCCTCATATTGTTAAACGTATTTTGAGTTGTGAAAAATTGAATGTGTATGATTACATTGAAGATTATATCAATGCTGTGTATTTTCGATCAACTTATTCTCATCCAATCAATCTAGTTATAGACTTCAAAAAAGAAGATGTCTTGCCTAAAGATGTTGTTATAGCACCTCCTAAGCATAGAAGAATGCCTGGCCATCTCAGCTACACATCCTCGGCCAATCCTGGCATGTTTCTCAACATTAGTATCATTTCCTTACTTAATGTTTTTTGGGACTCAAATTTAGATGACTTATTATTGAATTGAATATATGTGGTAGATTTGCAATTATTCATAATATATATTTTTATACTAGGATGCCGCGCATTATACCTTATATTCCATCGTATCACATTCATATGATGCATTAGCTACATTTATGCATTTTAGGGTATAAACTGCAAGTTCACAGCATGTGTACCTACATGTTTCTCATATCATTATAATATGTTTGTTTGCATTAACTTGGGTGATATGTATATCTTTTGACTGATGTACATTGGCGATTAAACATTATATTATATTCTTTAATCCCTAGAAATTTCAAGAATGAACTCTCCAACAAATTGATAGCATATAATATAAAAAAACAGCACAAAGTGTCATTTTGAGATACATTGCATTTTAGAGTTATGATCCCAAGTACTATCATCAGTATGGATAGTTATAGTAGCATGTCCTTAAAATGTTGATATATACATACTTGTAGTGCAGTGGATATAAGAATACTATCGTAGGTAAAAGCATCCAGCTGATCTCTAAGAGAATCAATTAATATCCAAAGAAAACTTGTCTTTCTCAAACTGCTTGAAGGAGCACCCAAGGAATTAAGGGAAATATAAAACCACGAGTCAGACATAAGTCTAGTCTGACAAACTCCAGAAATATGGCCTGTATATAACAGTACCTTTTGAGACTAACCAAATCGCCAAAATGGTTTTATCCTCAAAAGAACCAAACCATTTAATAAGTATATATGGAAATATAATGCATAATGTCTAGAGTACAGAATATAAATCAGAAATAGTAGCCCCGCATGTACAACAGAATAATACTAAGTATACAACCAAAACTGCTAAGGTTTGTTCGTGTGTGGATTGCCATTTAGGTGCCCTCGATACATAGAGGCGGGCATCCTGACAAGGGTTAGAATAACCTTCCTAGTAGCGTATGTCTCTAAATAGAATATACCATCGGTTAATCATAGTTGGTTTACACATGTAGCATGTGATACCGAATATCATCGCCTCCACATGCATGTTCATAAGCATCCCTTGATATAGAGCTGATATATCATCAGTAGCTAACCGGCTAGTATGAATCCTACTCTGCTTTCTTTCAATTCCGATGGTGAAATCAGGTACACCATCTCATGAAACGAATCTTCATCACTGAAACAGATCTCGCATCTCTCCATGGATTCCAACATCTCAAATAACTCATGAATCTCTCTATAGATTCCAGCATAAGTCGTCCGATGAATGCTAACACTATCCAATCTCTTGGAATTACCCTCAAGATTGACAATACAACACTATAGCATAATCTGAAATGTAAATGTTGACCTCTTTCTTAGACTTAACCTAAGGATAGATAGTGTAACTCTATGACATTTTGCTTCACAAGCACTCCCAAAACATAGAACATGTGTATCAGTATTTAAGTGGTTATGATTTCGAGTCATCTCATATAATTACACTACCCTGCTTATCGGACGCTTCAAAACCAATCGATGGATTTCTAGTTAACCCAACTCCAGTTATTCAGAAATAAATAGATAATGGATAAGGGTAAAGATCATCCCTTATTCAGATGGATTTTTTTGTATCTTGCCCTAAAAGAGAAAGACGAGTTTATACATAGTATATAGCATCAACGAGAGGATAACCTACCGTATGATTCTCGTGTTTCTTCCTCGTATTTCCTAAGTTAATTTTGGTCAAATTCAAATAGCAATGAGAACGATCGCTTATGAAAACCAAGTCTTACATACTTATCACATTTTTAACCTTCTCAACTTACACAATCTCCCAGTCAAGAGTGAAGCTACTAGGTTAGAGCACCGTTTGCTTCCAAGCCCTACTCGAACATTATTCTTAACTCTCATAGACATAATAAGCCTATTATGTTTTAATTTAGTGCTAATTATAAGATTAAACACTTGCTACAGATGAGAAAACAGACAAACATGATTAAGTCACACAAACAACTTCTAATCCTTGTACTATCAAATAATACTTCTTTATAAATACCTATACATATATTTAAAATACGTTTACAAAAGATATAAATGTACACTCCAATTGCACTCTTCATTTACCACTCTTTTCAAATGTATTCATATACTTATCTCAAAGGTATAATAATATTCACAAATCAGTTAACAAAATTTTCCACCCTAAAATATAATAATAGAGGTTAAAAACAAATGTTACCAAAATATTGTTACTATAAACTACTTCTCTTTTATAAATTGAACCTTTACTTTTCTAACCTTCTTTTAAACCATTCTACTTATCATTTTTTGAGTACTTTTTTTAAAGAACGGTACATTTGTAAAAGTTAAAAACAAAATGTTACTAAAATATTATTACTATAAACCCAAAATATTCAATACTCTACATCATCTCTAAAAAAATTCTTTTTAAAGGTATAATTATATCCAAAAGTATATTCAAATAGGTTAAAGCTTAAACATTATCACTATAAATTCAAAACCATTTAATATTTAACATTATCTTTAAAATATCCATTTTAAAGATCTAAGTATATCTATGCTTATTTAATATTATAATATACTTTTTGATAAATACTCAAAACCATTCATTATAACAAAGTGTTAAAACTAAAACCACCTTTTATACAATACTTAACTCACTTTTCCAATCTAATACACACATGTACTTACTCACTCACTTTTAAAATACTTATAAATACATTTTAAATATCCATATAAAATACTAATTAAAATAACTAACTTAGAATTTGAAAAAATCATTAAGAAACCATAAAATATATAAAACCCTTTACTTTAAAAGTTCATAAATAATTATTGAAAACATATATTTAAACTTGAAACCTCTTTAAGAATACTTTAAAACTTGCTATTAAACTTTCCAAAGAAGATCTCACAAAAATAATTAACTTAAACATCATTTTAAACTCATTTAAAATCACAAAAATTTGCCTAAAATCCCACAACACCAAAACAGTGCTGCTGGCTAGAAATGTTGTTATAGGTCAAGGATAACACTTATAAGTGCTGTAAAAGATACTTGAAAGAGTGCATGTTCAAAAACATGAAAGTTTGAGACTAGCTTTCTCTATCCAAATAAAGGTATTAATATTTGAAAATTTTATAGTAAGTAGTATACTTAGACTGCATAAGTGCCATTCAAAGACATCCATAAGGTTATCTTTCAAAATCATATTAGAAATTACCAAAAATAAGCTATTTAAAGTGCTTATATAATGACCATTTCGCTACTAATTTTTGCCACTTTGTTCAACCAATTTTAAAATGATTTAAACTCTAATTTTTTACAATAAATACTACATGTATTGTAATGAACAAAATATCAAAGAAACACCTAAAGATGTCTTTCAAAATTATATCAAAAATCACTACAAACAAGGCATTTACAAGGTGCACATATTACGACCTTTCTCGCTATAACTTATGCAACGTTGTTCTACAAATTCTATACTATTTCAAACCACCTCATCGATGTCCCATACACTGTTATAAGTGTAGATCATAACTAAAACATATGATTTCATAATATATTCACATATAACCATTTTAAGAGGTTAAACACAAGGGATTTATGAAGTTCACTTATATCAACCTTTGTCACTTCAAACACTTTCAAACATATGTCAGTACCACACACAACCAAAACAAACAAGTAAACACAAAGTCAAGACCATGTTACATGTTGTAGAGGGTAATAGAAGTGATTACACATCATATAAAGTTGTCATTTTCCTTCTAAAGGAATGTGGTCCAAATGTTATAACTTGCATTAGTTCATACTTTAGCTACTTTATATTTTCATAGTAAACATAAATATACATGATATATAAACTTCAATGATTAGTAAGCTCACCCAAAACTAGGATAGCATAAATCACAAGCATACAAGAAATCAGGAACACTTTCCCACATAACCAAAAAACCGAAGATCCAACCGTTTTCCAATATCTGCTCTCGGCCTCAACCGTCCTCCTTTATTTGCTCTTAGCCAGAATTTGAAGGGGATGTTATGCTCCTTTTCCTAAAAATTTGATTTTCTTTTCCATTCTCCTAGGTCATGCTAGGGCCTTTGCCATAGTTTGGTGGAGATTGGGTTTCATATGACTTGATTTGAGAATGTTAACGAAGATAGAAGAGCATAATGGCTAATATTTGTTCATAAATTAGGCAAATGAATTTTTGTGGATTATGTGTGTATTTTTAAGTGTTAACAAGAGGTAACCATCACCCCTTACCTCCTATGGCTGGCCACCAAACCCGAACCCTCCATACTCTTACCTTTCTGCTTCATTCTCTCTTACTTGGCTCTTAAGACTTTATCCAGTATATCTTCTCCCTCATGACATCACCCGTGAAATCACAAATCAAAATTAGTTAGCCATAAAACACAACATAATTTTAGTTTCTAATTAATGACATTTTAATATTCTAAGTAAGCAAAACATGTTCGAACAATTTATATCTAATAAAATGTCGTTTATCGATAAACAATTTTCGACCATATTACCGATATTTCTTCAAACTATTTTTTTTGCAAACACATTTCACAAAAAAGTTATTTATCATTATTTATTAACCAAAAGGTGTCAACAAGATTATAAATCTAATTTAGTCACATTTAATTAACAAGTGTAAATAATAAATACATATGCCCTAAAATATTTTTTTTTGTAAATGTCAGAATTTGCCTATGAAACTTACGTCATTTTATTCATAGCGATTTTTTGAACAATGTGCATGTATGAAGTTTTACAATCGAAGTTCAAATGAAAATTTTTAACGTTTGTAGTTATCGAATTGGAATTCATTCAAAACAAATTTAAGAAATATATGTTAAAAACATAGCATTAAAATAAACGTTAAATGCAAATGTTAACATTAAAATAAATAGCTATGTAAATCTAATTAAATTAGCATTGAAAAGGAGATAAATAAAAGTTTATGTAAGTAAAGGTAATCAATGTTAACTTTTAAAATTAAGAAAGGAAATAAATATTATCAACATAGAATTGATTGCAACCATTAAATATAAGTAAATTAATAGTGTTCAATCAAATTAAATCTAATTTAGAAAGCATTGAAGGAAATAAATAAATTGAATGCAAAAGGAAATAAATAAGAATTAGTTAATGTTAATATAAAAGTAAATAAATAAGAAAGTTAATGTTAAATGTAAGAAAATCGAGAAATAAATACGAAAAGTGGGTGATAAAACAAACAATCCACTAGTTGAAACCCTAGCATAAACCATCGACCGCTAGCGGTCGATCTACGAAAGCAGAGCAATCGACCAGTAAATAGCTATCGGCTATGAATTGTACAAAGGCCCAACAACCCAGATGTAATAAATTAAAATCGAACCATTGTAATAGATTCATTAGCCTATAAATACAGACATAAACCTTCACTTTTCTTCTCATATTTTCTGAATGAAGGAGTGAAGGTTTGCCATTTTCTTTTCTCCAAAATTTTTAGGAAATACAGAAATTATAAGATTGTATATTATGTGTATATGTGTGTATGTGCGTCTATGTTTGAGAATAGCGGAAAATAAAAGTGAAGGAGAATAAAGGGTGAATCAATTTGGTGAAGAAGTGGTAAATTATAAATCTAAAACTTTACAACTATGTTTAATTTAAATCTCTTCTAACATATATAATTCTAATAATTATATAATTATATATATATATATATATATATATATATATATATATATATATATATATATATATGTTTGCACCAAAATTGGGCACAACACTCTTTGGAAGTTTTTGAAGAGATAATAAATGAAGAAATCAAATTTAAAATGAGGATTATCTAACAAAAACTCCAAGTCACAGAAAAGTAAATTGCACGGAAGACAGTAATTTAGAGTGGTTCGGCGTATCGCCTATGTCCACTATGAAGGTTTGTCACTTTATTGCTTGATACTTGAAGATTACAAGTTTCTTATAGCGAAGTACAGCAGATAGCAGGTCAAAATTCGAAATCAATGGCAGTGATGATGATTTGGAGTGACTCTGGCAGCGTCCGGGCGTACTTTTTCTCTAAAAATTCTCCCCTCCCCTTTCTGAATGACTAGGGGCTCTATTTATAGGCGTAGGATGCTGATATTTCGCTGAAAATTCGGGAGACCACTTCTGGCACGTGAGGGGGCCCACATGCCCGGCCTCAAGAAATTTGGGCCCACTTTGGGATCGATTCGAACTACATTCGAATCGATCAGAAAATCATCCAGTCGAGGTGAAATTTGGTGTGGACATTCTTCAACATGTATGCAAGCTTCTGTGAAAATTTCATAGCATTTGGACTTATGGATCTCGAGATATGGTCGATTCGAAATTGTGTTCTCTGGCCGTTCGCCTCGTTCGAATCCACTCATTCATATCGATTCTTCGAATCGATGGTGGCTTGCGGCTTCATGATGACGTGGAGTGAAACTTTCGTATCGATCCGCTTTCTTCGCCTATTTGATCGAGAAGTCCCGGAGACTTCGCCGCTTTGACTCGATGGATTCGGAGGCTTCAACCACACCTGGATTCGAACAATATGTCAATCGTATTGATCGTGTCTTACTTGGGTTGATCGATACGAAATATTTGATCAGGATGGATTCGAAGTGAGATGCTTTCATGGATTCGAATGACCGTGAGTTTGATGGATTCGAACCAGATGGAGGCGAGGCTATCTTCCTTTCAACTGTCTTAAGTGTTATGGATTTGAAGGCTGTTGTTTCTGATGGACTCGAACATCACCCTTTTGATGGATACGAAGGAGGAAGCTCCGATGGATACGAAGTAGTTCATCCGGACCGATTCGAACGAATGCTTGCTGGTGGTTGCGAACTAGATGGAGTCGAACCGATGGATACGAACAGAATCTTTGCCTATGGATTCGAACCGGGGTGTAACATATGGATTCGAACAAGGGCTATCTCCTTCATCTTGAATCGATCATAGCTTGAGCATACGAACTCGGATTGACTTGAAATTTGCGATGCTGACTTCTATGATCTTTCTTGTCGTGTCCTATCAATTGTAGCTCAATCTGGACTCGGACAAAATACGGCGATATCCATAGTGAAGTATGACCAATCTCTGAGACGAACTGTCCTTTGTTTTCGATCGATCTTTTGGTATCACGGCTTTGCCAAAAAGCGGGATAACATTTTCCCCCCAAAGTACGTCTTGTGGAAACATGACGTGCATTGAAAAGCTGCAATTTCTCTCGGAACAATCATTCCCCTTTTGTCGAAGGTTGTAACCTTGCGTTGATATGATTGATTGCTGTAGAATAGTGCTTAGCTGTTGGTTGTTGTAATCGTAACAAGATGAGTATTCGATCCCTGTGAATGTTTAAAATCGAATATTAGTTCGACATATATGCACATACGTTAATTTGACTCTCATTAACGTTGTGTGTTCATGAGTCGTTGTCGGTTTTGTTTGTTATTGAATTTCGTGTCGATTCTCTCCTGAACCGATTTTGGAAATTTGAGTTGAAACAACGCTTGATGGTCGTTTTGGATTATCCTCTTGTATCGATCCTTTCCTGAATCGATGTAAAAGGTTGAAAAGTAGTTTTTCATATCGATGCGGGTCGAATTGATAGATACGAAATGGTCGTTCGTATCGATGGGTTTGTTGGATACAAAAACAACGTTCCCATCGATAGACCGGTATTGTTGCGAGTCGATGGTTATACAATAGACACTTCGAATCGATCAGTACCACATTGTCTCATATCGATGGACCCTGTGTTGTTGGATGCGAAATGCTCATTCGTATCGATGTTAATGCTAGAATCGTGATGGACACGAAATCGCTGCTCGTATCGATATGCAGTGGGTGGAGTAATGAGTTTGTTGATGCAAACAGAGGCTTCGAGTCGAGGTTCACTCTGTCTCCAGTTGTCTTCGTCATGCACTTCGTATCGATGGATTTCGTTGTCCATTTCGTATCGATGAAGGCAGAGTCCGATGGATTCGAACAGAGCATTCGAATCGATCAATGGTTTGACTTGCTGTGACCGGTCACATGGACCGGAAGGTGAATCGGCCCGGTTCCCTTGCATATAAATACTCTGGACTTCACCCTTTTTTACTTTTCACTTTTCACTGCCGCCTCGTACTCTCTGCGCCTTCGTATCGATCTACGAACTCAAGAAACCAGAGGAAACACAACTGTCTTCGAACCGATTAAACCCGTTCCTCCAATCCTTCAGGTTTTAATCTTCAATTTAGGCAAGGAATCGGCCATAGCTTGGTCGAAAATGATCTTGGTGGTGTCTTTGTGTTGGTCAGCGGAGTGTTGAGGGAAAAATTCGATCTTTCGTGTCGATCTGGGGCGCTTGCGTCGAATCGATATAGAGGATAATGTTTTATCTCGAAGTTCGTATCGATTCCATGAATTTAAAAGGGGAAATGATGTAGTTCGTATCGACCAATATGGTGAGAAAATGCGTCGATCTGAAATGATCGATGCGATGCAATCGGTGCAAAAACCTCGGCTTCAGATCGATTCGAAACATATTATTGTGATCGATACGAAGAAGTATCGAGTCGAACGCGATCGATGTGAAGCCGAGTCTCTCTTGATCGATACGAACCTGCACACCTAGGATCGATGCGAAACTATTGATGTTAATCGATACGAACTCAAGTGTTGACGATCGATTCGAAGTATGCTCCCAGAGATCGATACGAACTTGGATCCTAATGGATTCGAACAAGCTCCCTGTGATCGGTTCGAATCCTTTCTTCGATGGATTCGAACAAACTTCCTGTGATCGATTCAAACCCTTCCTTTGATGGATAAGAAATTTTTAACAATCGATAGCATGATTCCGACGAGCTTCATCCTTTCATATCTGGATTCAACTATTAAACTGTACACTTGATTATCCTTTCGAAGCTCGTCGATAGAACTATAACTTAACGCTGTGATAATGAACTTTAATTCGAATTGATTGCCATCATCTGGATGGTACGGTTGTGACGGTCAGCGATGACAGTCATTCCCACTGGACTCCGACTTTCTTTGTCGCTTGCAAGTTTTCTTTAGTTCTGCAAAATCTTTTCATGTAATGCACAGCACTGCACAACACACGTCCTACACGTGGGGAATGCACGGGTTCTTTAGCATCTAATGACGATTTCTGATGAGTTAACCAGTTATGGAATCTCCAAGCTCCCAACAGCAAGAGGTACAGAGTTCGCCTCCTCCTGCGCTTGAAATTCTTGATATTCCTAGCGGAGTAATTGATCCAGCTCCAGATGAATTGCCGGATGCTTTATTTATCGAGAACCCTATTGATTCCGTCCAGTCCAATATCTCCGAATCTTTGCTGGGCCGGATATGTCTGAAACATAACTTATCTCCGGATGATGTGTTGTTACCGGGTGCTGATGACAGATCTTATAATCCGCCCGAAGGGTACACTGCCTTCTACCGTCATGCTTGTGCAGCTGGAACTCTTCCTCCGTTCAATCAGTACATCAGAGAGATGCTGTCATTTTTAGAATTTCTCCCTCACAACTTCATCCTAACGGACTCGCGTTGCTGAATAGTGCCTTTATCATATTTATGGATTGTTCCTTTTGCCCGCCGAGGCCATCTGAGATTAGATACATATTTAATTTCTAAAGTAGGGGTGATAGCCCATCTTTTAATTTTCTGGAAGCAGTCAGAAACTGCCAGGTTGTGACCGGCGCTTGGACTTGACTTAGCTATTTTAAAGCCGAATGGTTTTTTGTTCGGTGCCCCCCAGGGTTTGCTAGGCGATGGCTGTCTAGACGTAAGTGTCGCAAGTCTTTCTTGAATAGCTATTCTTAATACTCATACTAATACTCTGTCCTTCTTATAGCCATCATTTCGAGGCCCGACGGTGGATATTATAGAGGCATTGTTCGGAGCTTACAAGAGGTCCCGAGCGACTTAAGGCATATCGACTCGGTGTTAACTGACGACAACTTAAGGATGCTGGGTTTAATCGAAATGAACCAGAGCATTGTTATTGAGGGGTTGGCGAAACCGGCTTCGAAGACAAAGAATAAAACTATGAAAAGAAAACCCGACATAGTAATAAGAGAAGCGAGTGACGATGAAAGGACGCCCACAGATACTGAGCTAGCGGCTGATCTTTCCCGAATAGAAGAGAAGCGGAAAGGCAAGGCTGTTATCCCTAAATTTAAGAGACGGAAGCCTGTAGTTGTATCCCGTTCCATCCCCAGAATACTATCTCTGACGCCGCTCCTTGTCAATCAGGAGATATTTTTAGAGGGCTGGATGACATTCCCATCCCGGAGTACGTATCTCTCCACCACGAGTCTGGGTTGGAAAAACTCCGAGAAGCATTAGAAAGAAGCGAGCCTTTACCCGTTAGTGCAATCGACACTTCTGGTTGGTTGGGGGTTTTGCACATCTGCATACACTTTCACAACACTACATGACTTCCGCATACATCGTAGTTCCTTCACTTGGTGTTTAATTGAGTTGTTTCTCTTTTGTAGGTGCTATGTCTGACCGTCCATCTACACTGGATAAACTCCGAAGAGTGCATCATCCTTCTTCCTACTATGAATCTCAATGTGGGGATTCCGATCGCGATCGCGAACGGAGGTATTATGGGCAAGAATATTATGCGAGGGACTATCCCCGAAGCTACTCTAGTCAGGAACGCTTGGACAGAGATAGGAGATACCATTCTCCTTCTCGCTCTCCTCCACCACCCAAAATCCATACACATGTATCCGAGCCTTTGCGACAGCAGCTGTCTTCACAGATTTCGAGGCCTGAATCGCATCGTTCTAGGATTGGAGTTGTTACGACCATAGCTGTAGAGGAGACTCCTATTGAACCAACCGGCGAAGGGGCTATCAGAATTGCCCAACTGAAGAAAGACTTTCCAGAAATATGCTTTGACGCTCACATCTTCCCTCCTAACCTTAAAAGAATTCCTAAAGATGCTGTGAACACAGCACTCAGTTATACCCATGACTTTTACGCCCAGTACAAGGAATGGTACAAGGCGGCTGTTAAAGCTTCAAAAGTAGCCTTTGGCCGAGCCAAAATCATTGAGAAACTGGAAGCTGACTTGGCCCAGAAGAATCGTATCATCGAGATCCTTCAATCCGAGCCGGAATCCTCCCCCAAGGCTGAAGTTGAATCGCTAAAAAAGGTCAATGAGACGCTAGTAGAGATGGCAAAAATGCAACAGGCGCATTGCACCGTAGTAGAAAACTTGGGCCATCGATACAAAAATATTGAGGCCGAGCGGGATGCGGCAGTTAGAGAACTGGAGGAGTTAAAGGCCAAGTTTGTCGACATAAGTAAGGAAAGGGATGATGCCAATACGGCTGCTCAAGAGGCATGTGAGCAAGCCGTGTCTTTTCGGGCCGAGCACGATGCAGCGGTCGCAAAGGTCAAGGTGATGGAAACGGATGTGGAGGAGAAAATTCAGGCAGAGCGGTTCAAGATGGAGGCTGAGTTTGACGAACTCCTGGATACATATAATGCTAATGTGTTAGAGCGTAGAAATCTCGCCTGGCTAGGAGATTACTCTATGCTTCTCCACATTGCCTGAATAAAACTAGTGGAGAATAAGAAGATGTCTTGTCCAGATGAAACACTGGATGAGTTTGAACTTGAATCACGTCTGCTCAGCGAGGAAGAGAAAAGAATTCTTCACGAAGCGATAATCTCCATCGAGAAAGAAAAACTCAGTATTCAACAGACGGAGATCGACGACGGTTCGGGTGTTGCGCATCACGGCGAGAGTATTGAAATTTCTATCCCGACTTCGTCCGAAGTTACTGCCGCGATTGATCCATAAATCGTTCCTGCCTACAACCTGGATCAACCGGGATTATCTCCCGCTAAGACTGTTGTCCCCGAACCTGCCCGAGCTCCGAGGCAAGGCAAGGAAGGTACTTCGAACATTTTCCTCATGTCTTAAAATGACGATCTTGGAGTGAATTTATTGGGACTGACTATTTTTTGCTCTTCTTTGTTCAGTGACTGAAAGTGCTGCGCCCGTTCCCCCAGTACCTTCGGTCCTATATCCAACGCAGGGAGCTATTGCTACCAAAGCAATTACAACTGCTGCCATGACTGGCGACATTGGAGAGGGGAGCTCGATGTCATTTGATACTCAAATAATTGAGGAGCTTCTTGGTCAATCTCTTGAACCTTTTCCTGATCCTTCATTCGTAATGAGCGGAGTCACTCCAGCTATTAGTTCTTTCATGCCGACCACCAGTGTATCCAGCGCAGCTCGAGTGTCTCGAGAAGAAGAGATTTTTGCTGAGATAAGCACTGAGATGGCCACGGTGACAACGGTCGGTAGTTCTGGAACCGGCACCGCCCCATCAAGCTTATCTCCTCTGATGGTAATTTCTCCTGGCGGCACGGTGACCATCTCAAGTGTTGCTGTTCAGACACCTGTCACAGCTCCTATGCTTTCAGTTCGCCCTTCTTAAAGAATCTCTGTCCCTTCCAGCTCCGAGGAAGATGTTGATATCATGCCAGATTCGGAGGATAAACCGAAGAAGGGCAAGAAATCTCGAAGGAAATCTGGTAGTGGGTCCTGTGGCTCGACTCCGAAGAAGAAGCCTCGGAAGAAGAAGGATTGAGCTTCTTGACTTGTAATGCAATTGTTAATAGAAGTTCTTTTACTTCTTCTTTCTTTCTTTCTTTTAGAGCCGTGTATAAGTGTGGATTTGGCCTCCACTTAATCGAAATTTTTTGGTTTGCCATGTTCAAACTCCTTTTTGATAGTTGATGGAGTGGGAAACTGTTCTTTTCTTTCGCTTAAGTATTGTATTGACGGACCCATGATCACATATGTCATAAGTCCTGAACACACGTCCGCACTCCGAGGACTTAGAGCTATTGGCTGCATTTTAGTTCGCGCTCTGGGAACTTAGAGTTGATAATTATACTCTGATTCACGCTCTAGGAATCTTGATTTAATGTATATACTCCCATTCGCACTCTGGGGATTTGGGGTTAACCTGTATGTTTCTGTTCGTACTCCGGGAACCTGGAATTGATATTTATACTCCAATTCATGCTCTGGGAATGTGGAGTTAGTGTTTGTACTCCGGTTCGCACTCTAGTAACCAAGAGTTGATGTTTATACTCCAATTCACACTCTGGGAATTTGGAGTCCGTTCACGCTCTGGGAACGATTTGTTTGATGTTTATACTCCAATTCGCACTTTGGGAATTTGGAGTCAGTGTTTATACTCCGGTTCGCACTCTAGGAACTTGGAGTCCGTTCGCACTCTGGGAACGAGTTATTTGATGTTTATACTCCAATTCGCACTTTGGGAATTTGGAGTCCGTTCGCGCTCTCGGAACGATTTGTTTGATGTTTATACTCCAATTCGCACTCTGGGAATTTGGAGTCAGTGTTTATACTCCGGTTCGCACTCTGGGAACTTGGAGTCTGTTCGCACTCTGAGAACGAGTTATTTGATGTTTATACTCCAATTCGCACTCTGGGAATTTAGAGTCCGTTTGCACTCTGGGAATGAGTTATTTGACGTTTATACTCCAATTCGCACTCAAGGAATTTGGAGTCCGTTCGCACTCTGGAAACGAGTTATTTGATGTTTATACTCCAATTCGCACTCTGGGAATTTGGAGTTAGAGGAAGGATTGTCGTGTATCAATCCTTGTTAATGCTGATGTAGTGTTCTGCCCCCGAGCTCGGGTTTCACTTAGTGAGTGACCGGTCGTATCACAATCACTCCCTATTTGAATAAATCCCACCGCATGATGGAACTTAGCTCCCCACGCATCGTGATATTGTACGTCACATTCAATGAATCACAGCTCTGGCTCGAAGAGATGGCATTTTATTGCTGAAATGAAAGAAGCATGGCAAAATTAGTTGCCATATTACAAACTCAAACTTCGAAATGCAAAAATGAAATTCAAAGGAAGAAATTGACTAAAATAGATAAATAAAGCCTGTCGTGTGTAGTAGCGACGGAGACTTTCGCTATTCCAGGCTCTCGGAAAAGTAAGACCGTCAACGGTCGACAACTTGAACGTGCCATCTCTGAGCTTTTGTGAAATCACATACGGCCCTTCCCAATTTGGTTTCATGTGCGAAGGGACCGGATAAATTCTCTTGAGTACGAGATCGCCGAGTTCAAAGGTTCGCGGTCTGACTTTGGCATTGTATATTCGGGCGACTCCACCCCGATACGCGGCTGCCCTCAAATCAGCCTCTTCACGCTTCTCATCGAGTAGATCCAAAGAATCAGCAAGTAGTATGACATTCGTTTTCGGATCATAATATGTCACACGATGAGAGTGAACTTCCATTTCGACTGGAATAACGACTTAAGAGCCATAAGATAGGGAAAATGGAGTGTGTCCGGTTGTAGTTTTATGAGTTGTCCGATAAGCCCATAAATCCATAGGAAGTTCATCAACCCACTTGCCCCCAGCCTTTTCCAGCCGTTTCTTTAAAATAGATTTGATAACCGTATTAACAGCTTCAACTTGACCATTCGCTTGAGGGTGCGCTACTGCAGAGAATTTCTTATGGATGTGGAATCGTTGACATAAATTTTTGAATTCAATACTGTCGAATTAGGCTCCATTATTGGTGATAATAGTATGCGGGAGACCAAACCGGCAGATGATGCTGCATACTACGAAGTTGATTACTTTCTTTGTCGTAATTGTTGCAAGTGGTTCAGCTTCAGCCCATTGGGTGAAGTAATCAACTGCGACGATGGCGTACTTCGCGCCACCTTTAGCTAAAGGAAATGCACCAATTATATCAACCCCCGTATTGCAAATGGCCAAGGACTGTCCATTTGGGTTATCTCAGTAGGTGGGGCTCTAGGAATCCGAGCGTGCTTTTGGCATTTATCACATTTTTTAGCATAGTCCATAGCATCGCGATTAACAGTAGGCCAATAATATCCATATCAGAGTATTTTCTTGGCAAGTGCTTGCCCTCCAGTGTGATCGCCACATTCTCCTTCGTGCACATCGTGTAGCACTCGTTTGTCTTCGTCGTGCGTGATACACCGGAGAAGAGGAATAGAATACCCCTTTCGATACATAATTCCATTATGGATGAAAAACCGTGAAGCTTTTCGGAGAACTTGTCTTTTCTTACTCCGACGCTCAGGTAATATACCATGCTAATTGTAATCTCGATAGGGGGTCATCCACGACTCCCTACTGGAAGTGGCTTCAAATGTGAAATCATTCTCCATTCGATCAATGCTTGGAGAGGATAGAGTTTCAATGGGAACGAGTTCCAATTGTTGAGCTTCGCCCGTACTTGCTGACTTTGCCAACGAATCTACTTTATGATTGTGCTCTCGGGGTATGTAGAAAATGGTATAATAATCAAATTGATCAAGCATCTCCCGGACTCGGGTTAGATAAGCAGCTAGTCTTCGATCTTTGGCCTGATATTCACCCCGAACTTGGCTAACTACCAGCTGGGAATCAAAGTAAATTTCCACAGCGATAATTCTTAGGTCATGGGCTAACTTCAACCCAGTAAGCAAAGCCTCATATTCAGCTTCATTGTTGGTTGCACAGAAATCAAACTTTAAAGCGTAGCATATGGATCGGCCCTCGGGAGTTTCAAGCGCTACCCCTGCACCCGAGCACCGATCGTTGGATGCACCATCAGTGTACAGCTTCCATATGTGTTCGGGAGATTTGCTAGTCTCAGGTAAGTCTTCAGGAATAGTGAATTCGACAATGAAATCTGCTAAGACTTGACCGTGTTTGGCACTTCTCGGAGTATATGTGATGTCGAATTGGATCAGTTCAATGTTCCATTTCAGTAACCTGCCAGACGTCTCAGGCCGTGTGAGGACCTGTCGTAATGGCTGATCGGTGTACACAGTGATGGGATGAGCCTGAAAATATGAACGAAGCTTCCTCGAGGCGATGACTAGGCAATATTCCAACTTTTCTAGCCTTGGATAATTTCTCTCGGCTCCGGTTAATCGTTTACTAACATAGTAGACCAGTTTCTGCACTCGGTCTCCCTCCCGAACTAACGCAGCATTGATTGCGTTTTCAGATACCGCCAGGTAGAGATATAACTGTTCATGGTCAACAGGTTTTGAAAGAATCGGCGGTGTGGAAAGATGTTGAACTAGTGATTGAAATGCGCCCTCGCATTCCGTAGTCCATTCGAAGTTTCGTTTCCCTTTTCGGATCAGATCGAAGAAGGGTATGCATTTGTCAGTTGATTTCGAGATGAACCTGCTCTGTGCTGCAACCTTCCCATTAAGACTCTGAACCTGCTTTATGGTCCTGGGAGTTTGAAGATTCCTGATAGCCCAGATCTTTTCAGGGTTGGCCTCTATCCCTCGGGCGTTGACGATGAACCCAAAGAATTTTCCGGATGCGACTCCAAAATGACATTTAGCGGATTAAGCTTCATCCCGTATCTCCGGAGGATATTGAACATTGACTCTAAGTCTTTGACGTGATCAGTGGGGTACCACGATTTCACCAACATGTCATCTACATAAACCTCCATAGTCTTTCTGATCTGGTCGGAAAACATCCGGTTGACTAAGCGTTGGTAAGTTACTCCGGCATTCTTTAATCCAAAAGGCATGACCTTGTAGCAGTATAGTCCAAGATCAGTTACAAAGCTCGTATGTTCTTGGTCGGGCACATGCATGGGTATCTGATTGTAACCAGAGTAAGCATCCATGAAAGATAGTGATTCGTGTCCGGCCGTTGAATCCACAAGTTGATCAATTCGGGAAAGTGGAAAGCTGTCTTTCAGACAAGCCTTATTTAAGTCAGAGTAATCAATGCACGTTCTCCATTTCCCATTTGGTTTTCGGACAAGTACAGGGTTGGATACCCACTCCGGGTACAGAGCATCCCGGATAAACCCATTTGCCTTTAGCTTATCAACTTCCTCTTTGAGGGCGGCAGATCTCTCTGGATCCATACCGCGTCTCTTCTGTTTGACCGGGATATACCGTGGGTCAATATTCAAGGTGTGGTTCGCGATGTCCGACGAGATTCCACACATATCAGAGTGCGTCCAAGCGAATACGTCTATATTTTCTTGGAGAAATTCAACCAATTCCTGTTGTGCTTGTGGGTTCAGCTGAGACCCAATTTTTAACATTTTTGAATCATCATCATCACCGATTGGAACATCAATCGTCAGCTCGGCTGGGAAAGCTTGACTTTATTTAGATTCATCATTATCTTCATTGTCTCTGGGGTCAAGATCCCTCTGGAATTGGTCGTGGTGCCCGGGTCGTGAGAGATTCCTCCATGCCCTTTCCTTTTTCCTTCCGTTGCGCTTCCCGCAGCTCAGCAACATAGCAGGCTCTCCCAGTAGCCTGATCTCCCTGAATGACTCCAATCCCACGATCAGTAGGGAATTTCAAAGTTAAACACCACGGGGCAATCGTTGCCCTGAATTCGGCAAGGGCCGGTCGGCCCAAAAAGGCATTGTATGGAGAGTGGATATCTAAAACAACAAACTGTAACATTCGAACTCTTCGGCGTTCTCCGACTCCTAACTCCACTGGCAACTACACCACTCCTGTGGGTATATTAGCACTTACGTCGAAGCCATGGATTATAGATTGACAAGGCTTTAAATCTTTGGCTTCCATCTTCATTTGATCATATGCTCTCTTAAACAAAATGTTTACCGAACTCCCACTATCCACCAGAATCCTCTTCATCCAAGCAGGACCAACCTGGGCAGATATGACTAGTGGGTCTATAGTTGGGGCTTCGACCCTATCAGCATCTCACTTTCTAAATACGATGTCGTCTGCGATCGTTCTCTGTTGTTTGGCCGGGGCCCCTTCATCAAGCGTACTGCAACTCTCGAAATCCACATGCCTGATCGAATTGGCATATGATTCCATTTCCCTCTAGCTTCGGTCCGCTGGATGGGGACCACTACTAACTGTATTAATAACCAATCTCCCGCCTGTACGAGCAGGCTCCTCCTGTCTCTCTTGGTTTTGCGCACGGTTTTGGTTTGACGGGACCACACCACCAGCCTGTGGCGCCCGCACGAATTGATCTAACTTCCTCTCCCTGATCAATTTTTCGATGAGGTCTTGCAAATATCTAAACTCATTGGTATCATGTCCGTACCTCTCGTGGAATCTACAGAACTTTCCTGTTTGAATCTGTCTCTCCGACGATGGCTTCAGAGCAGGCTTTTTATACTGCATCGCATTACAGGTCTGTAGATACACGCTCTCCAGTGACGTGTACAGTGGTGTATAGCTTTCAAACATTGGTGCCCTACGCCGCGGGCCATGATTCTGATCTTGCTTCTTATTTCTATTATCACCGTTCCTCGGCTGGGTTTTCTTGTTTTGAATATTCAGTTGGACTTTTCCAGAGCTCTCCCCTGACTGTTTAACTGCCACATTGCTTTGAATTCCTTCATTGCTGGGTCTCGCATCGTCCTGTTTCCTAGATTGTTTCGCATCCTCACGCCTTAAGAATTGAGCGGCTTTGGAGTACAAACGATCCAACGATGCGGAAGGCTTCCCAGCTAGCCAATTTCCAAATTCGAAATCAGGGTCAATCCCCTTAGTCAAGGCCATCAAGATTGAATTATCATTGGGGTTAGTGATCTCCGCACAAACGGCATTGAACCTTTCCAAATATCGCCTGAGTGTCTCTCCAGGAGTTTGAGTGACACTAGATAAAGTATTAACGTCTTTTGGCCTGGCAATGTGCATACGAAACTGTTCAACAAATTTAGTAGCCAACTAATCAAATGAAGAGATAGATCGTGGGGGTAATCATGTAAACCACATCGTTGAAATTCCCCCGAAAGAAATGGTAAAACTACGGCACTTGACTGCATCATTAGCTCTTGCAGCAGTCATCGACCACTCGTATTTCAGAATATGCTGATTAGGGTAGGAACTTCCTTCATACATAGGCAGAGTCGGCATCCTGAGTCGCCGAGGAGGTTCAGCATATAATATGTCATCAGTGAACGGGGTATGACTTCGGGAGATTCCCCAATCGTCATTTGTTAAGCCCTGACTCTCGCGAATCATTTGGCGTACCATGGCTGGGAGGTCTGGTGTTGCTATATTCTAAGCGTGGTGAGCCAAAGTGTGGTCGGGTTCCACAGTGCGAGGTGGGATCGGACGCTGTCAACGATCTGTATCTCGCCTCCTTGGCTCGATGTCTTTTGGGACATATGGTTCTGGAGCATGTTCCTGTTGGCGGTAGTTCTGATTGGAGTGATTTCGGGTATCAACTCCTATGTTAACTGCAGTGGCGGTGGCACGGTTATCCGTGGTATGCTGTGGAACAGTGCCTCCTCGGGAGGAGGGTCCTGTATGAAAACTAGCAGAAGGGCCAACTCTTTTCTGCCCAACAGTTAATGCCTGCTGTTGACCAGCAACATGTGCATAACTTCCGTCTAGCCTGGGACGAGTAGATCTGCCGCTGTAATCAGACGAAGCAGATCTTTCAGTGGAAGAATAAGGGGCGTGATCCCTTCTGGATCTCCAGCGCCTTTGGTGGATTAGTTGATTAGTCAACTCAGCATTGGCGCGCAACTGTTCAGTCAGCTGTTGCCGACTTTGGGTTAGTTCTTGGAGTAATGTCTGGAGCTCTTGTCGAGTGACCGAACCTGATGGATCTGAATGTCTGGTATCATCTTGATTAGGTGGAGGTTGTTGCGCGGGATTCTGTCTCTCCCGACCTTCTTGACCAACGGTGGTAGAAGCGGTTCTCGTGCTAACCATCTTGAGGTATGGAATCCTTTCCTAGACTTTGGCAAATTTGAATAGTACGGAAGGAATCTGAAATTGAAGTCTGGATCTCTCTCTTAGATTTATTCAATCCGGTATCGATGACAGATCCAAAGAGCAGGAGAAAATCTGTTTTCTCAGTGGAAGCACCAAATTGTTTGCACTAAAATTGGGCACAAAACTCTTCGAAAGTTTTTGAAGAGATAATAAATGAAGAAATCAAATTTAAAATGAGGATTATCTAACAAAAATTCCAAGTCACAGAAAAGTAAATTGCATGGAAGACAGTAATTTAGAGTGGTTCAGCGTATCGCCTACGTCCACTATGAAGTTTTGTCACTTTATTGCTTGATATTTGAAGATTACACGTTTCTTATAGCGAAGTACAGTAGATAGTAGGTCAAAATTCGAAATCAATGGCAGTGATGATGATATGGAGTGACTCTAGCAGCGTCCGGGCATACTTTTTCTCTAAAAATTCTCCCCTCCCCTTTCTGAATGACTAGAGGCTCTATTTATAGGCGTAGGATGCTGATATTTCGCTGAAAATTCGGGAGACCACTTCTGGCACGTGAGTGGGCCCACATGCCCGGCCTCAGGAAATTTGGGCCCACTTTGGGAACGATTCGAACTAACATTCGAATCGATTAGAAAATCATCCAATCGAGGTGAAATTTGGTGTGGACATTCTTCAACATGTATGCAAGCTTCTATGAAAATTTCATAGCATTTGGACTTATGGATCTCGAGATATGGTCAATTCGAAATTGTGTTCTCTGGCCGTTCGCCTCGTTCGAATCGACTCCTTCGTATCGATTCTTCGAATCGATGGTGGCTTGCGGCTTCATGATGACATGGAGCGGAACTTTCGTATCGATCCACTTTCTTTGCCTATTTGATCGAGTCGTCCCGGAGACTTTGCCGCCTTGACTCGATGGATTCGGAGGCTTCAACCACACCTAGATTCGAACAATATGTCATTCGTATCGATTGTGTCTTGCTTGGGTTGATCGATACGAAATATTTGATCAGGATGGATTCGAAGTGAGGTGCTTTCATGGATTCGAATGACCGTGAGTTTGATGGATTCGAACCAGATGGAGGCGAGGCTATCTTCCTTTCGACCGTCTTAAGTGTTATGGATTCGAAGGCTGATGTTTCTGATGGACTCGAACATCACCCTTTTGATGGATACGAAGGAGGAAGCTCCGATGGATACGAAGTAGTTCATCCGGACCGATTCGAACGAATGCTTCCTGGTGGTTGCGAACTAGATGGAGTCGAACCGATGGATACGAACAGAGTCTCTTCCTATGGATACGAACTGGGGTGTAACCTATGGATTCGAACAAGGGCTATCTCCTTCATCTTGAATCGATCATAGGTTGAGCATACGAACTCGGATTGACTTGAAATTTGGGATGCTGACTTATATGATCTTTCTTGTTATGTCCTATCAATTGTTGGTCAATCTGGACTCGGACAAAATTCGGCGATATCCATAGTGAAGTATGACCAATCTCTGAGACGAACTGTCCTTTGTTTTCGATCGATCTTTTGGTATCACGGCTTTTTCAAAAAGCGGGATAACAATATATATAATATATATTTTGGTAGAAGGAAACAACAATCAAATAAGAAGAGTGGATCTAGATCTAAAAATTTAGAAGCTAAGAGGTAAGTGCGAAATTATATACTATTATATAATATTAGATTTATATCATTGTAAATTTGTCCATT
Source organism: Allium cepa (assembly GCA_030765085.1). Taxonomy (NCBI): domain Eukaryota; kingdom Viridiplantae; phylum Streptophyta; class Magnoliopsida; order Asparagales; family Amaryllidaceae; genus Allium; species Allium cepa. The sequence goes on from CM060934.1 coordinate 134,004,010, forward strand.
TAATACCTAAATGTAAAGTTTGGAATTTAAGTATATATGTATAGTAACCTATGATCCTTGCTTACTTATTCTGCTAGTTGATAACTTTGATTTAATGAGTGCATATGTAACTTTGGAATGCAAGGGTGAATGTTATCCCAAAAAGTTATGTAAACAATTCCTTGATAAGATTGTATGTTAATTCTAGATTTGGTTAGTTAAACGTTTTAAGCTATATAACTTGAATTAAAAAGAAATTTCTAATTTGGTTGGGATTTAAGTTATATCTCAATTCGTCGGAATGAAGGATGTTTCTATGTAATTTCTATAAATTATCGAACTTTGTAATTATAAAAGTGTGTTGTTTGAAATCATAAGGGTCGCACCCAAAAGAAAGAAATGTGCGTAGTAAGGAAGTTTATCGTATTTTGCGTTGTCTATTTCAATTAAAAATAGAAATGTTAATTCCTTGTTAACTCCAAGCACAACACAAATTATTTTTTAGATAATTTATGGGAAACTATGATGTTAACATTTTCTTTTGAGAAGACGTAGTTCCAATGCATGAAGAAACCATTAAGTATGAAAATTAGAGTGTTATAAATACAACTAATAATAATTTCATTGTCATTAAAAATATGCTAGAAAATAAATAAAGAGCACTAATATGAAAACTAAAAAGAACTAAAGAAGTAGGGAAGTTATAGCAATTTAATTAAAATAGGCATGAATCGAAAAGTAGTTGTAAATATACTCAATTATATATATTGAAACAAAGTAGTAGCTTTATCTAATTTTAATAATTAGAAATGGAATAGTAATAAATACTTAATCTCTTAAATTAGAAAGAGGTAGTAAATGGCACACTAATGGAATAAGAAGTAAATTCATTTAGAAGTAAAGGGATATTAACAATTAAACTTATGAAGGCGATAATTTTCCAGTTGAAATTATACGATGTTAAGAATATGTTTATGATGGTTATGGATTAGCGGATTTAACCCAATATTTTGTTTAATTATAAATGAAAAAAGTCATTAGAATAGGTCGAAATGCAAGGTCAATAGTGTCACACAACAGAAGTCTAGCCACCACAAGAGCCTATCGGCAGTTGCGTATACATTATACTAACATGTGATGTCACAGTCCCATTTTTTCGACTTTTGAAAGTCAACATCGATACGTCCACTGTATCGAATGCCGAACAATCGAATGCCGAAAAAACCGAACCATTAGGGTTTAAGAAAAAGAAGATGGAAGAAGAAGCAGAAACAATAACAGAATCTCACATTTCGCAGCGGAACAAATATAATAGATAAATAAATATCTCTAAAAAGAATCACTATATCAGTTATTACATTACATCACATTACATTATCAGAGTGTACAATAATAAACAGCGGAAAGAAATATTACATATATAAGCGATACGCTTCGCCATCCAGCTCCAAGTCCTGATTTCCACAGCAACTTCTTGACTTAGCTCCTGAATAATGATAACCTGACTCTAAGCTGCCCGAGTGAAAAATTGTAGGCACCAAGAGTTTTGAAAGGGAACAATAAACTCCAAGTCAGTCATGGAACTGGTGTGAGATCTTAAAAACAGTTATCTTCACAAAGAAATAAAAGAAATCCGCTATGCTTTTGTAAAATGAAACTACCATAAGGCCTCCCGCCACACACACAATGCAAACGCAGAATTGGAGGAGATTTCTCCTTATGATAGTCAAACATGCTTGATACGCAAAATCATTTGATACTATTATTAGTGCATAGTGTAGTAAACATTTTGAAAGCATAATATTAATCTTACCCAGCATAGACATTCTGAACTATGCCTACTATAGCTACCATCTAAGCGGTGGTGACCACCATAAGTAAATGGCAGGTTATATAACTAAACCGTACTGGGTTCATATTGGGAATTGGATTTCCAACAAATGGTCAGGCTAAGGAACTTCGTACTGCCACATGGGTAAGCCTCTGGCGGGACGTCCCGAGAACTTAACCAGCTCTCTGCCAATACAAGGTCGGGTTACCTCTGTAACTAGGTAACTACTACTCGAGTATGCCATTCCTCGGTCCTTTGGGACCTTTATCCGAGGATCCTCAACCACAAAGCAACAACCATAAAGAAAAGTACTTGTAGTAACCACAAAGGTTAAATATCAGGGCTCCATACCTGACACCACCTTTTTCCAGAAGGAAATGACATACCCTAAAGGGCGCGACCCTCATAACCTTGTCGCATCTTTCCTGTTTTGACCATTTCTGGGGTGTGAGGTCCGACGAAGTCTCGTCCACAAAGCTACACTTTTCGCAAAGTCATGCTTTGATCAACAAATGATCAGCAGCACTTTATATGCCACATTACCAGTTTGGGAACATATCACTAGTAACCATCAACTACATAACCACTAAGCTCGTATGTCACAGAGAAGGGTACTAAGCTAAGAGAATAAATTCTCCGCCATCAACAGAAATGGATTTGATAGAAACCAGCTTTATATCTCAAAGTGTAATGTCAGATACACATCCATACAAGTCCGTTCTGGGATCGAACGAACCGAAGGCACTTCCAAAGAAGCCCATGCAAATCCGGATATTTACTAATCACGCCCGGAATCCCCATCACAAAGGCTGATAAAAATCTCCATAACGGAGCAACCCGGTGCAGAGACATTCGACAGATAATCCTTTCGTTTTCGAGAATACCCGGTCTTCAACACCGTCTTTAAATGCCATCCCATTTCGTCCTATCGTTATTCGGAATGGGTAATATGGCACAAAGTCCTCTCCCGGCTAATCCGAATAACGAGCACTTATTTTTAAAAATAAGTGTTCAATCAGATTTCAAACAAATCATAACAAAATTTCCACTTTGATCTTTAAAATAAAAGACCCGTCACAAACACAAAGGTTCGATGTGGTTTTCGGATATCCACTTGGAATCCGACCCCCGGTCGCATCGAAATTCAAATTCCATTTAAAAAGGCCAATATTGATAGTCGATTATTTAGTTATCAATCAACATTCACAACAATTGCCGAATTTAAATAAATTTCCCAAATTATTTATTTTCAAAATATTTCCGCAAGATATTTTTCACACTTCAACCATTTGAAAACAAATTTCAAATTACTTTCCACATTTCAATAATTTGAAAACAAATTTAAAATCACTTTTCCTTACGTGGAATACATTTCCAAATATTTATTCATTTCCACTGGAAATCTACCGAGTTAAAATAATTCAAATCACTTATCCAAAATACTCTTGGAACAATTAAAATAAAACCATCTCAAATACTTACTTAAAATATTGGTTATGAAAACATTACACTAATTATCACATAAGATTTTAAGTCCCAACTAATTTTTAAAATAAAATTAGTTGATAAGGTATAACTATTTAAATAATCGTTTCCCAAAACAGATATCAATTTTGACCTTTAAAGTAATCCCTTCTATAAGTAATTAAATAAATCCATACTTTAAAGATTTGGAACCAGTTAAGAAAATAATTTATCCAAATTATACTTTCTAAAACCATCCTTAAAAATTTTCAGTTTATATTTATAGGATACTTCGAAATCATACTCAGCTTTCCAGGGAAAATACATTTTTCATTTCAAAATGGTTCATTCAAATCAATCAATAAATCTTTCTTGATTTATTTTAAATTTACGTTCCGAATCCGTAAATTCCTTTCACGCTTTTAAAAATAACCAAATGTTTATTTTTTAAAGCAAATTTCCCTTTCCTTTATAAATTCCCATTGTGAATTTAAACTTCTAAATATCCATTGATATACAATTGATTTTTAAATTTATTTTCAAATACCAAATCAATTTCCAAAATTGATCTCTAAATTTATTTCAACACCAACTTAGCCTTTTGAAACAAATTCCTTCTTTTCAATTTATTCAATTTTCTAAAATTAATTTACTATAAATTTTCTACTAAGTTTCAAAAAATTCAATTTTATTTATTTCTGGCATCCTACGATACCAAAAATATATTTGGCTAAATTATAGCCTTCAATAGTCTCAATCACAAATAGTCATACACAGATTATAAATAATCAACATACAATATTGAAACAAATTCAATTAATTGAGGAATTCAGTTGGATCCCTCCAACCTGTTTTCCCTGCATCCACAGATGTTAGCTAACAATTAAATACCAATTCCAAATCGTGGTGGAATATCGTGGTATATGGAATTTATAAAATATCATCCGCTATTATGCGGCGCAATAGGGTCACATCCTCTATATAATGCAGGAAATCAACAACTCCAAATATATATATAATACCAATTCCACTTCAAGGTGGAATATCGCTGTATATGGGTTTAATATAATAATCTCCACTATTATGCGGCACATAGGGTCTAAACTAATATAACTAAAATAAATCAATCATCTAACACACCATCAACAAATTCTAAATTTAACTATCACAATTCAACAATCAATTAATAACTGAAATTTCTGATTATTACTCTGAGTGAGAAGATCTCACCTTTTCTTTTATTTTGCAATTCAATCCAATTCTGACTTGTTTCTTCATAGTATTAGACCTTGTATAAATAATTATAAAATTTATTAATACTCGAAATAATCGAACAATTAAATTCCCTTTTATAAATTTAATTACCAATGATTTTATTTTAAACACTTCGTTAAAAAAATCTTTTAGTAAATTAAACAATTTAATCACTAATCCACTATTTACAATAATATTTAAAACACGTATATTTATTTTATTTCTTTGGAAACTACATATGTACATACTTATGGAATATGTACACATAAATAAAAATCTGATTTTTCATAACCCAAACATTTTAAATTTTCCCATCTTCAAAAGATTATCTCGACACATATATATCAAATTTTATAAACACTTATACTTAATTATATTATTTTTCTGCAACTATATATATATATTTGAAACAAAACTGCATTTATTTTACTGTATATTAATTTGTTTTTCTCTTTTTTTACATATCCACTGAATTTAAAATCGAGATAGGAATTCACCTTACTGCCTCCAGCTATTACCCACGACACGGTCCCACCCCCAAGCTCTAATCTGCCTCGCGAGCTCCAGTAGCATCACCGCTGCCTTGACCTTGCACGAGCCTCCACAAGCGTGCCTCTCCGACCTACCCAAAGCGTTGCCTACCCATGCTCCCGCAAGCGTGTGCGGTCGCCGATCTCGAATCTATCGACCCACGAAACACGATCGAAACCCTAGCTTCAAAGCCGCCGTCATCGCCTACTTGATCCACCATCGCTCGAACATGTGCGCTACCCGAGACACCATCCGATAACAGTGATGCTCGATTCATTCGAATCTGGAAAAAAAAAATGAGACGCGTGGTGATTTTAATTCGACTGAATGGGGAAGGTTTGTGATTTTTTTATAAATGAAGGAGAGCGATTTTTGAAAATGAGAGGGGGGTTCGGCCAATTTTTCTCTTTTTGTAAATCGAGAGGGTTAGTAACAGAAGGACGAGTCTTATCGTTTATTAGAGTACGAACGAAGCCTTCTTTTTTTTTTCTCTGAACGAAGAATAGTACTTACTTTTTATTTTTATGTTCTTTATCAAACGACGAAGCGTATTAAAGAAGGTAACATGTGCTTTTAAATCTCTATACGTACGGCCACATAACAACTCCGAATGCTACGAAAATTGAAATATGATAATAATAAAATATTACGGATCCAATGGAACTGGTTTCGTCGAATTCCGAGACTGTGTTTCGGAAGACTATTTTTTAAATATCGATTTAAACAACAAAATTTCAAAACTGAACAAATTATTTCCAAATTCAATTCTAAAGCTTCCATTGTCTTCAGTATCATCAATATAAATTTTCTAAGCCTTGAAAAATATTTTTAACAAGCTTAAAACTGAAGATTCAAATTTTTATCCAACTTCAATAAATTAAATTCAATAATTTAAATTGCCAATTTCATAGTTATATTTGAAATTCAAGTTAAACTAACTTTCAAATATTTGAAATCAATTAAATATTTCGATTCCAAATGTTCAAAAATTCTGGGTCGTCACATCCTTCCCCCCTTAAAAGAATTTAGTCCCGAAATTACAAGTTAAGAAGAATGATCCTCAATCCGTTTAATATTTTCCCAAACCAAACAGTTTTATCATCGTATCAAAACAATTTTTTTTAAAGACCCATCATTAATTCAACTAACTTCCCAACTTCAATTATGAGTTCCATACAACATTGTTTTCTTTAACCATTTAAATTTAAATTCAAATTTTAAACTTTCAAAATTTTCTCAAAATTTTTCTAGCTGCCTAAATTTTTGAAAAATTTCGCCAGCGTCTCCTTTGCACAGCTAGCTTGGTATGACTACAAAATGGCACCGCAGGCCCTTAGATTTCAAAAGAAAACAAAAAGCCAAGTGGCTAGATAAGAAAATCAACAAATTTCATATAGAAATTTAAATACATACCTTTTGTCGAGCAATTCAAATTTATCTTCAAAATCAAAACCAATTTTCCTTTCTCTTTATAATACCTGTATATCCTACTTAACAATAATATCCATTCATAGCCTTTAAAATCATTTTATACATTTTCTTACAGAAGTTTCCATATCTACTTCTATTCAATTAGTTTTCCCATTACCATATGAATTCAATTTATCTTCAACTCTGAATATTGAGTTTTATCTTCCATTTATAACTGATTCATATTATTATTTTAAATTACTTTCATTCACTAATTTACTACAATTTCAAATTTGAAATCGTTTGTAGCTAACAAAAAATTTTCTAACTCCCAAATTTTTTGGAAATTTTTGGTAGAATCCCCTTTGTATGGAAGAGCTTTTGTAATTTGACAAAAGATATAAATATATATACATCGACCCACCCGGTCGGAAAAACAAAAACAGTTCATATTTCCTAATTTTATTGCGTAGGCGTATCTTATTTAGCATTTTTAAGCAAGCGGCTTATTTAATTAGCATTTTGCCGCAATCAAATCCAGCCCAACAATTTCCCTAAACCTGTACTTACTCAACTAAAACATGTCAGTGTCATATATATGAAGTTTAACAACATTTCACTTATTTGCAATAGTTAAACACATGAATTCTAAAAGCAATGCACACTAAACACTTTCCGTAAGTAATTTATATAGTTTTAATACTAATTCAACTGTTTTCAATTATTTCACATACCGTTTTCATTCAATTTGAAGGGTTTACAACCCACTTGCTTACATTCAATTCTTTAATTTTTAAACAAACCCATATTATACCAATTGATTAAAAATTCAATTTTATTCACCTCTGTTAATATATTTACTTTCGTTTACAATTATTGAATTTTGATTCATTTCAAATCATATTCAATTTCGTCATTCCTTTACTTAGTTTTATTTACTAATTTTGTTTCAATATTTCACTTTGTTTAATACAAACCAAATTCAATTCCAATTCCAGTTCTTTTTGCTTACAAATTCGAAATGAATTTCAACATTAAATTCACTTTCATGTACTTGCAATTGCAAATTTAGTTATACATTCGGAAATTTAATTCCATAATTCAAACTCAATTCCAATTCATTTGTCTTAACCCCAAATTTTTTTTAACTTAATAAATTTTATTTAAGAAATCATTATACTTAGTCTCCTTAGACTTTTCTTTAAATTCACTTCATTTAATTGATTCACTTATACTTATTTTAGTTTAACTCCATCCTTTAGGTTAAATTCATTCTATCAATGTCAAATTGTATAAGTTATCAACTCATTTACTAATCCCATAAATATTTAAAAAAAGATTCCATAGTCTTTTCAACATTTCAAAAATCATTTTTGAAATCAACTTAAATTATCTTTTGAATTTCTAAAACCAACCCAGTTTTCCAAACAACTTTAATCTAAATCAATTTGGCAGCAATTTCTCTCCTGGAAACCCGAAAATGAACATCAATGATGCTGCAGTCATTACCGAAGTTATTTTCCTGCGACCGAAAAGAGTTTAGAGCTTTTATCCTTCCAAAAACATTTTTCCAAACCTCTAAAATATTTTCAAACTCAAAGGAATTAAAACTTTTCCAAATCCCCAAAATTTTCCAATTTCAATCCTTTCAAAAATATTTTCAAACATTTCCCTGGAATTGTATTTCAAATTATAAATCATATTTACAATTTACATTTGGATTTTTAATTGCTTAGCTTTTGGTTTTGATTTCAATTCCTCATACGACGATGATAATAATTTAATATTATCGCTTCCTAACAACCAAGCAACCATATATTATAATAATTCACAGAAAATTTATTTATTTTATATTCAAAAGTAGTTTGGGTAAAATTATTTCATTTACCTTATTTTAAAACGATATCGTGTCGAATTTGTTCTGTACAAGTGTTTAGAGATCCCTATCAATAAAGTTAATTACTCGTATTGACCAGAATCCATATACCACTCAACAAACCAATCAACACAATACAAAACAATTTTTATATTCACTAACAAATACGCGCTCATATCTATTATTACACTTACACTCATTCTAGAGTACTGCTGACTCTATCTCTAATGAGTAACACCCAACAGAGCCAAGGTTGTAGCTTAACCAAATGCTCTGATACCACATGTCACAGTCCCATTTTTTCGACTTTTGAAAGTCAACATCGATACATCCACTGTTTCGAATGCCGGAAAAAACCAAACAATTAGGGTTTAAGAAAAAGAAGATGGAAGAAGAAGTAGAAACAATAACAGAATCTCACATTTCACAGCGGAACAAATATAATAGATAAATAAACATCTTTAAACAAAATCACTATATCAGTTATTACATTACATCACATTACATTATCATAGTGTATAACAACAACAACGGAAAGAAATATTACATATATAAGTGATACGCCTCGCCATCCAGCTCCAAGTCCTGATTTCCACAGCAACTTTTTGACTTAGCTCCCGAATAATGATAACCTGAATCTACGCTGCCCGTGTGAAAAATTATGGGCACCAAGATTTTAGAAAGGGAACAATAAACTCCAGGTCAGTCATGGGACTGGTGTGAGATCTTAAAAATGGTTATCTTTACAAAGAAATAAAAGAAATCTGCTATGCTTTTGGAAAATGAAACTACCATAAGGCCTCCCGCCACACACACAATGCAAAGGTAGAATTGGAGGAAATTTCTCCTTATGATAGTCAAACATGCTTGATATGCAAAATCATTTGATATTATTATTAGTGCATAGTGCAAAAAATATTTTGAAAGTATAATATTAATCTTAGCCAGCATAGACATTCCAAACTATGCCTACTATAGCTACCATCCAAACAGTGGTGATCACCATAAGTAAATGACAAGTTATACAACTAAAACCGTACTGGGTTCGTATTGGGAATTGGATTTCCATCAAATGATCAGGCTGAGGAACTTCCTACCGCCACATGGGTACGCCTCTGGCGGGACGTTCCGAGAACTTAACCAGCTCTTTGCCAACACAAGGCCGGGTTACCCATATAACTAGGTGACTACTACTCGAATATGCCATTCCCCGGTCCTTTGGGACCTTTATCCAAGGATCCGCAACCACAAAGCAACAACCACAAAGAAAAGTATTTGTAGTAACCACAAAGGTTAAATATCAGGGCTCCATACCTGACACCACCATTTTCCAGAAGGAAATGACATACCCTAAAGGGCGCGACACTCATAATCTTGCCGCATCTTTCCTGTTTTGACCATTTCCTAGGTGTGAGGTCCGACAAAGTCTCGTCCAAAAAGCTACACTTTTCCCAAAGTCATGATTTGATCAACAAATGATCAGCAGCACTTCGTATGCCACATTACCAATTTGGGAATATATCACTAGTAACCATCAACTACATAACCTCTGAGCTCGTATGTCTCAGAGAAGGGTGTTAAGCTAAGAGAATAAATTCTCCGCCACCAATAGAAATGTATTTGATAGAAACCAGTATTATATCTCAAAGTGTAATGTCAGACACACATCCATACAAGTCCATTCCGGGATCGAACGGAACCAAAGTCACTTCCAAAGAAGCCCTTGCAAATCCGGATATTTACTAACCACGCCCGGAATCCCCATCACAAAGGGTGATAAAAATCTCCATACCGGAGCAACCCGGTACAGAGACATTCGACAGGTAATTTTTTCATTTTCGAGAATACCCGGTCTTCAACACCATCTTTAAATGTCATCCCATTTCGTCGTATCGTTATTCAGAATGGGTTATATGACACAAAGTCCTCTCCCGGCTAATCCGAATAACGAGCGCTTATTTTTAAAAATAAATGTTCAATCAGATTTCAAACAAATCACAACAAAATTTCCACTTTGATCTTTAAAATAAAAGACCCATCACAAACAAAAAGGTTCGATGTGGTTTTTGGATATCCACTTGAATCCGACCCCCGGTCGCATCGAAATTCAAATGCCATTTAAAAAGGACAATATTGATAGTAGGTTATTTAACTATCAATCAACATTCACAACAGTTGTCGGATTTAAATAAATTTCCCAAATTATTTATTTTCAAAATATTTTTGCAAGATATATTTCACACTTTAACCATTTGAAAACAAATTTCAAATTACATTCCACATTTCAATACTTTGAAAACAAATTTCAAATCACTTTTCCTTACGCGGAATACATTTCCAAATATTTATTCATTTCCACTGAAAATCTACCGAGTTAAAATAATTCAAGTCACTTATCCAATATATTCTTGGAACATTTAAAATAAAACCATCTCAAATACTCACTTAAAATATTGGTTATGAAAACATTATACTAATCATCACATATAAGATTTTAAGTCCCAACTAATTTTTAAAATAAAATTAGTAGATAAGGTATAACTATTTAAATAATCGTTTCCCAAAACAAATATCAATTTTTGACCTTTAAAATAATCCCTTCTATGAGTAATAAAATAAATCCATACTTTAAAGATTTGGAACCAGTTAAGAAAATAATTTATCCAAAGTATCCTTTCTAAAACCATCCTTAAAAATTTGCAGTTTATATTTATAGGATACTTCGAAATCATACTCAGCTTTCCAGGGAAAATACATTTTTCATTTCAAAATGTACATTCAAATCAATTAATAAATCTTTCTTGATTTATTTTAAATTTACGTTCCGAATCTGTAAATTCCTTTCACACTTTTAAAAATAACCAAATGTTTATTTTCTAAAACAAATTTCCCTTTCCTTTATAAATTCCCATTGTGAATTTGAACTTCTAAATATCCATTGATATACGATTGATTTTCAAATTTATTTTCAAATACCAAATCAATTTCCAAAATTTATTTCTAAATTTATTTCGACACCGAATTAATCCTTTGAAAAAAATTCCTTCTTTTCAATTTATTCAATTTTCTAAAATTAATTTACTATAAATTTTCTACTAAATTTCAAAAAATCTAATTTTATTTATTTCTGGTATCCTACGATACCAAAAATATATTCGGCTAAATTATAGCCTTCAACAGTCTCAATCACAAATAGTCACACACAGATTATAAATAATCAACATACAATATTGTAACAAATTCAATTATTTGAGGAATCCACTTGGATCCCTCCAACCTGTTTTCCCTGCATCCATAGACGTTAGCACAACAATTAAATACCAATTCCACTTCGAGGTGGAATATCGCGGTATATAGGATTTATAAAATATCATCCGCTATTATGCGGCGCAATAGGGTCTCATCCGCTATATAATGCGGGAAATCAAAAAATCCAACTACATATATAATTCCAATTCCACTTCAAGGTGGAATATCGTGGTATATGGGTTTAATATAATAATCTCCGCTGTTATGCAGCGTAGGGTCTAAACTAATATAACTAATAATAAATCAATCATCCAAGCACACCATCAACAAATTCTAAATTTAACTATCGCAATTCAACAATCAATTAATAACTGAAATTTTCAATTATTATTCTGAGTGAGAAGATCTCACCTTTTCCTTTATTTTGCAATTCAATCCAATTCTAACTTGTTTCTTCACAGTATTAGACCTTGTATAAATAATTATAAAATTTATTAATACTTGAAATAATCGAACAATTAAATTCCTTTTTATAAATTTAATTACCAATGATTTTATTTTAACCACTTCTCTAAAAAAAATCTTTTAGTAAATTAAACAATTTAATCACTAATCCACTATTTACAATAATATTTAACACACATATATTTATTTTATTTCTTTGGAAACTACAAATGTACATACTTATGGAATATATACACATAAATAAAAATCTGGTTTTTCATAACCCAAACGTTTTAAATTTTCCCATCTTCAAAAGCTTATCTCTACACATATATATAAAATTTTATAAACACTTATACTTAATTATATTGTTTTTCTGCAACTATATATATATAAATTTGAAACAAAACTGCATTTATTTTACTGTATATTAATTTTTTCTCTATTTTTTTACATATCCACAGAATTTAAAATCGGGATAGGAATTCACCTTACTGCCTCCAGCTATTACCCACGACACGGTCCCACCCCCAAGCTCTAATCTGCCTTGCGAGCTCCCGTAGCACCACCGCTACCTCGACCTTGCACGAGCCTCCACATGTGCGCCTCTCCGACCTACCCCAAAGCGTCGCCTACCCATGCCTACGCAAGAGCGCGCGGCCATCGAGCTCGAATCCATCGACCCACCAAACACGATCGAAACCGTAACATCAAAGCCACCGTCATCACCTACTCGATCCACCATCGCTCGAACATGCGTGCCACCCGAGCCACCGTCTGATAGCAGTGATGCTCGATTCATTCGAATCTGGAAAAAAAATGAGGCGCGCGGTGATTTCAATTCAAATGAATGGGGAAGGGCTTGTGATTTTTTTTAATAAATGAATGAAATCGATTTTTGAAAACGAAAGGGGGGTTCGGCCATTTTTTCTCTTTTTGTAAATCGGGAGGGTTATTAACAGAAGGACGAGAAGCATGCTTATTTCTTATCGTTCATTAGCTTACAAACGAAGCCTTTTTTTTTTCTCTGAACGAAGAATAGCACTTACTTTTTATTTTTATGTTCTTTATCAAACGACGAAGCGTATTAAAGAAGGTAACACGTGCTTTCAAATCTCTATACGTACGGCTACACAACAACTCCGAGTGCTACGAAAATTGAAATCCGATAATAATAAAATATTACGGATCCAATGGAACTAGTTTCGTCGAATTCCGAGACTGTGCCTCGGAAGACTATTTTTAAAATACCGATTTAAACAACAAAATTTCAGAACTGAATAAATTATTTCCAAATTCAATTCTGAAGCTTCCATTATCTTCAGTATCATCAATATAAATTTTCTAAGCCTTGGAAAATATTTTTAACAAGCTTAAAACTGAAGATTCGAATTTTTATCCAACTTCAATAAATTAAATTCAATAATTTAAATTGTCAATTTCATAGTTATATTTGAAGTTCAAGTTAAACTAACTTTCAAATATTTAAAATCAATTAAATATTTCGATTCCAAATGTTCAAAAATTCGGGGTCGTCACATGGGACATAAAAAACCGTAGTATCCGTGGGGATATACGTTCGTGTATAAGTGAAGGGAATATACCAAAGTAGGGTTCGCCTCAGTTGAAGTGTAAAAGGGCCTAGTAAGATTTACTTCATTCTTATATGGGGTATGTGTTAAGTAATCAAGAAGGCATTTCCTTGATTGCATTAGGCAATCTAAATGGGATGGTGAACGTAGGTTTGATAATATGTTAGCCAAGTTGGTACCTATATGTGAGGAGTGGAGCTATACATATATGTCGAGAGTGTCATCGGTCTTAGAGCGGTCGGTAGAAAGACTCGGTTTACGCCTATACGGACTACACTTCCTACTGGGGTAGATCACATATGGGACATGCACCGCCCCAAAGTTATTTATTAGTTTGTTTATAGTTAGAAGGCAAGGATATATAACCCTAAAAAGGGTCTTTAAGATGAGGTAGGATACAACTAAATAGTTGTAATGACATCATTAGGTACTATCGAGAAGATCCTCGGTATACGTGGGCAATTTAGACTAAATGCAGATGGCGGATACCTAGTGCGATGTAGAGTTATAGATATGTAACGACCCAGAATTTTCGATCCTAGAAACTCCAAATAGTTATGAAAAAGAAGAAAGAGATAGAAGAAAAAGAAGAAACAGAAACACCAAAACACGAATTCTCACATTCGCAGCGGATCAAAATATAATATTAAATGAATAGCAATTATACAAAGAAAAACTGTACTTTTCAAATTACACTTTAATATATCAGAGTTACAATATTTACACAACTCTGAGCAGTTTAATTCAACATGCCCCAGATAAGCTACAATAAAACACAGCGGAATACTCTACATACGTTCCTGCCATCCAGCTCGCCTCCTAAGCTCCAGAATGTCCTTACCTGGAAATCTGTAATACTCGGTCTGACCCGAGCATTACATCAAAGTAACACCCGGGTCAGGCTGGAAACCAGCGTGAGTAAACCCATCTAACATGAATTATAAAGAAACATACAACTTATATATAACCCGGGTAACTTGAATCAATTATAAATTCACAAATGGTTATAGGCATCTCTTATTTCACTCACAAGTTTCTAAGTACCAAAACTTAGATTTAATTGATCTAATTTTCTTAAATCGATTTATTCCAGCATTATTGATTTCACATATCAATCTATAAAAGTCGAAGTGGTTTTGGTATTTACTAATACCCGACTCTGGTCTCTTCGAATCCATTGTCATCTAATCCCAGGTTATCCACTTAAATATAATTCAACTTTAGTTACCGGATAACACTTTTTATACAGCAGTTCATAATTGATAGATAATCACCTTATTACTGTGCATGCAAACACATCATATCACAAAACAATTCATACCAAAGATATCAACCAATTTATGGCAATTCATCATCATTCAATCATTCAGAAGCAAGATTGATCACTTTCATTACTTACATTAATTAATTATCCTCTAATTATTTGTTAATTATTCTTAAATTTCATTAAATAATTAACCTTTAACTTAATTACATTCATTAATCAACCTTGATAAATCACAATCATTAATTAACTTTCCTAAATTACCCTATCAATTAAACCAATTACTTGACTAATTATATTAATTAATCCTTGAATTACACTGAGTGATTATCACTTCGTTACTCCCACTATGTAATTTTCTTTAAATACCATTCATCAAGTAATTTCCCTTAATTAACTACATCCAGTAATTACCCCTTACTTCACAAAATAATTGCACTTCATTAATTAAGTAATTATACTTAATCCATCATCAAGTAATTCTCTTTAAATTAATTAAACTTAAGTAATAAATTAAAGTTAACCACAATAGCTTAATTAACACTTAGTCAATTTACTTAATTAATCAACCCTTTAATTATTTACACTAAGTAAGTTATCCTTAAATTACTTCCCTTAAGCAAGTTAGCTTCAATTATTTTCATCCAGGATAATCCTTGGTTAATTTACCCTTAATTAATAATTCTTAACTTCAATTAATTAATCTTTAATAAATAATCGAATAATTAACTAATAAATAAGTCCTAGTCATCCAACCCTACTTAGTTAAGATAATTTGTTTATCTTAATAATCATTATCAGGATTGATATACTTTTGGAATAACTTATCATTAACTTGAAATCTACAAAAGTTCTTAAGTTTAATGATAAAACATTTCATATTCTTAAATTGTTAAAGCACTTAGGTTTTATTTCAAAAAATAATTAAATACAAATTTTTTCTAATCAGCAAACAAAAATTATAAATTCACAAGTCATATTTTTGTTTTATTATCTTGCACATACTTTACTCTACAAGGCTTATTTTCAAATTCTATTTAAACTGGAATTTATCAAAGCTAAAAAAACTGTTAGTTACAACAGTTATAACCTGAGTAAAGCTCGAGTTAATCTCGAACCAAATCACGCGAATTACATGAGCGAAACCTTCTTTAGATCCGAGATCAAACACTTCGATCTCTATATTTAAAGAAATTACTTAGAAATTTCCTAACCCGCTATACACAAAACACCACACTTAATTCTTCGGCCCAAACAAAACCAACAAAACAAACGAATCCACCTTCTCCTTCACCCTCTTATTTTCTTCAGGCAAAACAAATCAATCACCGGCTACTGGTTGTACACGAAGTCATGCACGTATGTGTGCACGCTTCCTCCAGTGATCGTGCCTCGCCGCCGATCACAACCGCTAGTCATTTATGACCCCGCTATCACGTTCATCACGCTGAAACACCCCAGTAGCTTTCACATAGAAATTCGAATACCAAACTAAAACTGGAACGATTTCGTCATTCATCAATCTCCTCGGTGAGCCACTGCCGTGGTCCAACTCCCACCGAACCTCACTAATTCACATGCCATCAATCGTTCCTTCTTCTCACCTCTGACCGCACTCCTCCCTTTCCACTTCCACCTCGCAGTTGCCTAGAAATCTAGCCCCACCCAAAAACATCATTAAACCCTAGATTCGCCTCGACTGGACAATCCAACAAAAAGAAAAATCACACAACATTTTTCCTGAACTATTTACCCTTGCAGCTATCCTCTAGTCGAAAATCGACCCTTTCCATTGTTCGGTGCGCTTGGATCTGGCAAAAACAGTTTTTACGTTCATCTTGCAAATCCAACCCAAATATCCTCCTAAAAATCTTGATACTACCATTATAAATCATGACTTTCAAGCTCGAATCCATACATAAAATCAAAACTTAGAAACTTAGCAATCAAATTTTCGACTAGAAACATTTTTTTTTACTGTAAATTCAGTTTGATACAACAATTGTTCGATATATACCTGGCAACATATTTCAAAAGCAGTATTTCATCCAGGAGAACAATTTTCCTTAATGATCGAAGTCAAAAAACTGTTTGAATAGGGTGATATGATTTTATTACAGTGGATTCTTAAGTTTGTTAGCATAGCAAGGCTAATGCATCAATACATAAACATGCATATCAAATAACAGTGTAGTTCAGAATCTTTCAATTAAATACATCAATGCAAACTTATTTCACAACATAACATTTTCAATTCATCTTGTACGCCAGGATGAAACAGATTTTAACATTAAACAGAAATGTTTACTCCCTTTCAGAGAACAGAAAACATTATTTCCTGGAACCATTTTAATTTGCATTTTGAATCTAAAGTTTTGTTGATTGGTTGCAGTTTTGATTCCTGATTCTTGCAAATGATTATAGTTGTTGAGTTTGGTAGCTATAGATCCATAGATTCTTGATGAGTTTGCTGTAGACTTTGAACAGATTTTGCTTTGAACTTTTCTGAAAAATTTGTTTTCATCATTTTTTTAAGAAGAGGAAGTGAGTTTGAACTCAAATGAATTTTCAAATTTTCTCTTATTTATTTTTAATAAATGTTTTCAAAATTTAATTAAAACAATGCCACATGTTACTTAGATTGTTTAAAGTGACTCCAAGTGTTATTTGCATAGTTTGAATGTTTTACAAATGTAAAAACAAGAAAATTTGTCTTTATCTCCTTATTAAAATTTTAATTATAATTTACAAGTGTTGAATTTCATTATTAAATTAACTTCTTATCTATTTTAACATGTTCTTATGTTTATTTCAAATACCCTTCAATGTTTCCATATACAATTTTTTTATATATTTTATATTTTAAATATTTTATATTATATTGTTATTATTATTGTTATTATTATTATTATTATTATTATTTTTACTTAATTACTTTATATATACACATCCTATACAAATCCAAAGAAAGTATTAATCTTTATAAATTCTTATTTTAAACTTATCATATATTTAAATAAATGTTTATCTTATTTTAAATAGCTTATGCAAATCATTAAATAGAACCCAAACAATAGCTTTTTAATCACCATATACACACTTGTATACATGTATATGGACATATTTTAAAGTTTTCAAAAATAATAGAATTTACAATTTTTTTTTTAATGATTTGCTATTAGATTGATCAATTTATTTCAACTATTATTATAGCTTTAAATTTGCTTATATACATCCATATATCTTTAATTATCCATTTTATCCGTTTAATCCAAACAAAAATTAGTTAATTATCCAGTTAACAGTTATTCAAAAATCCGGGTTATCACATTCCTCCCCCTTTAGAATCTTTTCGTCCCCCAAAAGAAATGAAACCAGAATATTTAAAAATGCTTAAAATCAGATAAATTTCCTTTGATTATTTTTAAAATACCTTTAAAATCTATATAATATTACAAAAATAATTTTGATGAAGATACTTTTGTAACTTGATGTTTTCAACAAGTCCATCCTCGTTCTCACAGAAATTCGGTCATACGTTGATCAGGCGTAAGACTGAAAATCTATAAGTACTTAGCAGACCTATTTTCAACACCCAGTGAAAATACTTGGAAAATAATCTTATTGAAAATATAGAAAACATTTTTGAAAATAGGTGAAATATCTTTGGTGTGAATGCTCTGGAAATCATCACCCCCATCCATGGTCATAGTTACATTTCAAGGTTACGTTGCCATCGCAGCAAAAGTCCATGTAACTGTAGGCACTCCGCGCCTCTCGATTACACCATGGAACCCACAATAGATCGCAGTAACATTCCAGGGTTACGTTGCCATTGCAGCAAGAGTCCATGTAACTGTTGGCTCTCAGCGGCATACACGATTTTCGCTGTCAAAATGAAACTTCTCCACTCCTACATAGGTCGCAGTCTACAGATATAAAATCAAATGCAGACTGTTGGCTCACAGCAGCACACACGACTTTCTCTATGTTAGGTCGCAGTCTACCGATATAAAATCAAACGCAGACTGTTGGCTCTCAGCAGCACACATGACTTTCGCTATGGTACACTCTACTCATAATCCTTAGGAACTAGTTTTTTCCGAACTCCTCATAGGATCAACTTTAGAACCCCCCTTGGGGCTCAAGGTAGCACCACCCAGTGGCACTCCTGAGATGTTCATTTCAAGGGAGCGCCTTTTCCCCAGAGCCATCATCAAAACAATTTATACTATACACATATTGTATCTTTCAAATCATACACCTAGTATGATCTCATACAAAGCTTCTTTACAAAAAATCGATTATCCCAAAATCGATAATTCTTAAACTAGACTTTCCAAATTTCAATATTGATTTTTCCCAAAAATCAAAAGCCTTTCCAAATCCAAAGGTTCCCAAAACCTTTTCTAAAATCCTCATAAGATCCTTTATATCTATATATAGATATATATCTTTAAAAATCTTTAGATCATTTCAAACTTGTATAAAACTCCTTTTACACTTCAAACACTTTCAAAATCCTTTCCTTCTGGCAATAGATTCAACAAGGGGAGATTTATCTTATATAACAAAGGTATATAACTTTGTTTGTTCTAAATAAAATATTCAAATTTGGTCACTCTTTTATAAAGTCACTTACCAACTTTACTCACTCCCATATTGTAAATTTTACCATAGAAATATCCAATTTCTATTTTATTTCATCATATATTTCACAAAATATATATCCCACTTCAAAAACCATTTCTCAGTTCTTGTCCACAAACTTTCAATATAAATTTCATTCCAATTCGAATGATGCACATATAACATCCGTACGCTATACCAATCTGATCGCTCACTCGATCACACAATTTCACTTCCGAACTAGTATCATCCACCCGACTTCCTAGTGCGGACTTAGATCTGGTTTCTTGATCAGAATCCATCATTCTCCTTGCATAATCATTACTATGATAGAGAATATCCAGAACCAATAAACAATCGATATCCAGGTTCGTCATCGAAAATCGAGTGAAAAATCCCAACTTGGATCGACATACTATCTTGAAATTCTATGCGCGAATCTGGATCAAATCACTATGCAATAGAATAATATACGTACATCCTACGTATTTATCTTCATTGACTATCAACTAAATCAATTTCTCTTCCTATTCACATTTCCTTTCATTTCTATCCACCTAATCAGAATTGTTTCAATTCCGTAGGATTATTACTTTAATCCTTTTCTCAAATGGATATTCAGTCATAAACAGTTCGGACTCCGTCCAGCTTAAATTTATAAAATAATATGTAAAGTTTAAAAATAGATAAGTAGTTTGAAAAAAAAATATTTGTTTGCAAAATATTTGAAAATAGTTAAGTAATTGTAAAATAGTTGGAAAATAGTCAATAATTATAGAATTTTAAACAATTGCAAAATAGCTATAAGATAGTAATTAGTTATAAAGTAGTTGAAAAACAGTAATTAGTTATTAAAACAGTTGAAAAATTATTAATTAGTTCCAAAAATAATTGTAAAACAAGTATAAGATAGTTTTAGGTTTAGAAAGAAGGTTATATAGTAAATAGTTTGGAAAAATAGATTTGTACTAAAACAATTTATTTTGAAAATAGCCCAGAGTCAAACTGTTCAATTTCCAATCTCCATTTCCAATCAATTCAATTTAAATTTCCACTTCCATTTAAATTCATTCAATTCCAATTTGAATTGATCCCAATTCCAATAAATTTTATCTTTTAATTCTTTTCAACCCCAGTTTGAATTTAATCCCAATTCAAGTTGAATTATTCTCGATTCTTTCCAAATTCAAGTCAAATTCCATTTGAATTTAAAACTATTCAACTTTAATTACAATTCCAAATTATTCAAATAAATTTTGACCAATTCAAAATTGAACCTACCTCAAATTTCAAATCATTTCAAATCAATCCAATTTTCAAATTTTCCATTTGAATTTTTTTTGTTGATTTAATACTTTAAATCAAATCAACTTATATCATTAATCCATTTAATTCAGAATTCAGATTCCATTTTTAACTTATTTCAAAGTTTAAATAATTCAAATCCTTTTTAAACAACTACATCTTTGAAATTTAGTTTATCATCAAATTTAAATTTTGAAATCAGACTTTTGAAGTTTTATCTTAAACATTCAAATCTTAAGTCCAAAATGATTCCATTTTACCATAATAATGGATATATTACCACGCCCCATTTCTTTAAACAAATCCAATTCACAGTTTAAAGATTATTAATAATAATAGGGTAATATCATTCAATTATTTTAAAACATCCATCCATTTCCAACTTCCAGATCTCAAAACCAATTTTGAGATCACATAAATTTCCAATTCAAATTAACCATTTATTCCCAAGTTAAATCCCAGTTTCATATTGAAATTTTCCAAATCAGGTTGTCCATTCAAACTTATTTAACTTCCTCTAAGTTAAATTCATTTTACTTAATTCAGTCAAATTTACACAATTTGAATTTCTGTTCGAATTTCAAAATGCTTTCCCATCTATATGCTCAAAAACTTATCACTTTGGTTTTTCACATCTCATCCCAAATTTAAAACTCACATTTAGAGTTTATTTTAAATCACCTTTGATTTGTAGTTCAAAACATATTCCTTTGAATCTTCAAATAACTCTTGTTTGAAACAAGACCCTTCATTCAAATACATTTAAATAACATTATTTGTTATTTCTTTATCACTTTGAAAATAATTTTGAAATTCTGGACCTAGATTCAAAACTTCACAATTCAGACCATCCACAGTCCCAATTTTATAAGTCATACTTACCCAAAGATTTTAATTTCAGTTTGAATTCATTTCAAATTTATCTTTATTTTATTTCACTTTGGTTGTATTTCTATTACCGCTTTATTTAATTCTAATAATTTAACAACCAATTATCTTAATTTTTTTATTAGACAGAAATATTGCTTTATATATATCAAAATATATTCTTATAAAATCATTTAAAATCTTTATATAAGAAAATAACAAGTACGCTCTCATATATATACACACACACTCAACTCGTTCTAGGGTACCATTGACCCTATCCTTAATGAGTATTCCCTACCAGAGCCAAGGTTCTCGCTTAACCTTCTGCTCTGATACCAAATTGTAACGACCCGGAATTTTCGATCCCGAAAACTCCAGATAGTTATGAAAAAGAAGAAAGAGATAAAAGAAAAAGAAGAAACAGAGACATTAAAACACGAATTCTCACATTCGCAGCGGATCAAAATATAGTATTAAATAAATAGTAATTATACAAAGGAAAACTGTACTTGTCTACACTTTAATATATCAGAGTTACAATATTTACACAACTCTGAGCAGTTTAAATCAACATGCCCCAGATGAGCTACAATAAAACACAACGGAATACTCTACATACATTCCTACCATCCAGCTCGCCTCCTGAGCTCTAGAACGTCCTTACCTGGAAATCTATAATACTCGGTCTGACCCAAGCATTACATCAAAGTAACACC
Source organism: Allium cepa (assembly GCA_030765085.1). Lineage (NCBI taxonomy): Eukaryota > Viridiplantae > Streptophyta > Magnoliopsida > Asparagales > Amaryllidaceae > Allium > Allium cepa. The sequence goes on from CM060934.1 coordinate 134,026,424, forward strand.
CGGGTCAGGCTGGCAACCAGCATGAGTAAACCCATCTAACATGAATTATAAAGAAACATACAACTTATATATAACCCGGGTAACTTGAATCAATTATAAATTCACAAATGGTTATAGGCATCCCTTATTTCACTCACCAGTTTCTAAGTACCAAAACATAGATTTAATTGATCTAATTTTCTTAAATCGATTTATTCCAGCATTATTGATTTCACATATCAATCTATAAAAATTGAAGTGGTTTTCGAGTATTTACTAATACCCGACTCTGGTCTCTTCGAATCCACTGTCATCTAATCCCAGGTTATCCACTTAAATATAATTCACCTTTACTTACCGGATAACACTTTTTATACAGTAGTTCGTAATTAATAGATAATCACCATATTACTGTCCATCCAAACACATCATATCACAAAACAGTTCATACCAGAGATATCAACCAATTTAAGGCACTTCATCATCATTCAATCATTCAGAAGCAAGATTGATCACTTTCATTACTTATATTAATTAATTATCCTCCAATTATTAGTTAATTATTCTTAAATTTCATTAAATAATTAACCTTTAACTTAATTACATTTATTAATCAACCTTGATAAATCACAATCATTAATTAACTTTCCTAAATTACCCTTTCAATTAAACTAATTCCTTGACTAATTATATTAACCTTGAATTACACTGAGTAATTATCACTTCGTTACTCCCACTAAGTAAGTTTCTTTAAATACCATTCATCAAGTAATTTTCCTTAATTAGCTACATCCAGTAATTATCCCTTACTTCACAAAATAATTGCACTTCATTAATTAAGTAATTATACTTAATCCATCATCAAGTAATTCTCTTTAAATTAATTAAACTTAATTAATAAATTAAAGTTAACCACAATAACTTAATTAACTCTTTGTCAATTTACTTAATTAATATACCCTTTAATTATTTACACTAAGTAAGTTATCCTTAAATTACTTCCCTTAAGCAATTTAGCTTCAATTATTTTCATCAAGGATAATCCTTGGTTAATTTACCCTTATAATAATTCTTAACTTCAATTAATTAATCTTTAATAAATAATCAAATAATTAACTAATAAATAAATCCTAGTCATCCAACCCTACTTAGTTAAGATAATTTGTTTATCTTAATAATGATCATCAGGATTGATATACTTCTGGAATTAATTATCATTAACTTGAAATCTACAAAAGTTCTTAAGTTTAATGATAAAACATTTCATATTCTTAAATTATTAGAGCACTTAGGTTTTATTTCAAAAAATAATTAAATACAATTTTTTTCTAATCAACAAACAAAATTTTTAAAACCATAAGTCCTATTTTTGTTTTGTTGTCTTGCACATACTTTACTCTCCAAGGCTTATTCTCAAATTTTATTTAAACTGGAATTTATCAAAACTAAAAAAACTGTTAGTTACAACCGTTATAACCCGAGTAAAGCTCGAGTTTATCTCGAACCAACGTGAACTACACTAGCGAAACCTTCTTTAAATCCGAGATCAAACACTTCGATCTCTATATTTAAAGAAATTACTTAGAAATTTCCTAACCTACTATACACAAGATACCATACTTAATTCTTCAGCCCAAAAAAAAAATCATAGCCCAACAAAACAAACGAATCCACTCCTTCACCCTCTTATTTTCTCCAGGCAAAACAAAGCAATCACCGTGTGATAATCTGAATTTTGGAGTATCTGTTAGTTGTTAATTAACGGGGTTAACTAATAGAAATATTGAATTATAGATTTAACAAATAATTCTGATAATAAATAGTTATACCAGGATTGTAATTCAAATTTGAGTCTGAATTTGAGTTTGAACTTGAAACTTGAATTTAAGATTTAAGTAAATGCCTTAGTAAATAATTTGGATTGTTTTTAGAATAATTTGTATAGATAATTTATTTAATGTATAATTGGTTAATAACATTTTCTGTAAATATTGTGTATAAAATTTAATTGTTTTAAAAGATATATATATATATAAGATAATTGTTTATTTTAAGTATGATAGTTCTGAAAGAATTTAGCCAAAGTTTTATTTTTGTTTTCTTCAAAAGTGATTAAATTAAAATGATTATAAATGTACAAAAATAAATGTTTTGGACTTTAAATTACATGAATAAGAAAATATATTTGTGTCATAATTAGTTCTAGAATATTTTCTTTTAAAAGTGAATTTATATTTACATATGTAAAATTATTTTTGTTAAGAGAATTAAATAAGTAAGTTATATTACATTTAAATTAAATGAAAATTAATTAGAAAAATACTTAAGTAACATTTGTAAACATGTTAGCTCATCTCTAAAACACTTGTAAGAAGATTACGTATTATAATGACAAATGTAAGAAATTTTAAACAAGTGGTTTTCATTTTTTTGAAATTTAAAACATATCTTTCTTTTTCTCCAAACTATTTTCTATTTCAGCTGAGAAAAAAATAATCCGTAAACCTGAAACTTGAATTCCAAAATCAAAAGCAAATTTGAAACAGGAAAATCCAAAAGCAAATGTCAATCTGCAAATTCAAATGAAAAACAAATCTGAAGTTAAATAAAACCTACATTCTTCAAAGCTACAACCATCAATTTTCAACCTGCAAAGTATTTTCTTCAAACCAGGAATTAATCCTGCAACAATTCTTTAATTTGAAATCATCAGAGTGAATATAGTTTCAAGCATTCAAGTATTGTCCAAATCATAACATTTCAGTTTTCAGAAGTCCAAACTGCTCTGTTATCTTTAAACACAGGTGAGTAAATAATCCTACATTTAATTAGAATCTGTTGCATGGCATAGGAAAATGAAGTAATGATGTGTTAATTGCTAGCATGTATAGAAATTTGTCTTGCATATCAATAAATATCTGGAATATTTCAGTGCATGTCTGAATAAATATGTAATTACCTCTGTTTTAGATTTAGAGATCATAATTCACTAAGAATCTAATCACTCTCTATGTAAACCATCAAAGGTGATGATGTTTGAAAAATATATGTTTGGAATAATTTGATTTCTGTAAAAAAAATATAATACATAAACTCAGTAAATATGATTACTTGATAACTTCTGTGGTAATTGTGTTTGTGTGAATATGTAGATATTTCTGTGTGTATATGATTGCATATAGTTTTGTATGCATGTAGCTGTACTTCACTATTTTTAATTCCAGGCTTCAGTTGATTCAAAAATCATTGCCTTTCAATCCAATCTTTTTTTAGATTCAAGTTTAAAATAAAACTTGTTTGTTTGTCATAGAGAAGGATTTAAAAATTTGTTTAAGTTAAATTAAATCTGAAATATCATTGGAAATCAAATAAACAGTATAATCTTAAGATAGGTAAAAATTTCAACTTCTCTGATTCATAAATTCAGAAACATAAATCAAACCCTTATTCGAAAACATGATTTTTAAAACTGAAATCTCAATTTTTAAAGACAGATCGAACGAGCAGTTCGAATTTGTTTTTTGTTTGTGTTCTATGGGAATTCATACAATCTAGGAGATTGGTGATGGCATGATCTTCACTGAAGATAGTAGAGCGATAGGGGAGTTTGAGAAAATTGTCAGATAGGCGAATTGATCAACGTAGAAGCGGCGATGGGGGATTGTAGCTTAGAAACCTAGTTTTGGTATGTTCTTAAATATTGACCGGCATTTCTTCACTAGTTGATCGAGTTCAACATAATCCAAGGGAATGATAGCTAGGGCATGGACGAAGTCATGGCCGGAGGGGAAGGCACTTTAGTGGACGGAGGCGCGAGAACGAAGGGGTTTCAGGGTTGGGAGTTCGTACCAGTTTTTGGGGTTCGACTGTTCGATTTTTGATTTCGATCGAATAATGAAGTTATGATGATCGTGATGGTGTGCGAAGGTGTTTTCTGATGTGCTGAAGTTATTGAGGTTGACCGGTGATGGTCAGAGCCACCGTGCATGTGCACGGTGCTCTTGGTTCCTGATGGTCTGAAGTTTCGTTAGTTTGGGTGTAGAATGGATTCGTATCTGAATTTTACTCGAAGTTGATTGGGGAATAGCTCGAAGCACTGGGGTAATTGACTCGAAGTCAATTTAGTCTGGCTCGTGTCATTTTAGTTTACAGGTTTCAAAGAAACCTGACAGTGTTTAGGTTTGAATCTAAACAAAAATTTATTTGTGGGAAGCAGGTTTGAATCTAAGTTGGTAGCAGACTTAAAGTAAGGATTCAAAAGGAATTTGGAAGTAAATTGATTGATAATTTAGTTAATATAAATGAATTTCTTAATTGAGATCTTTTAAGTAAGTAATTAAGAAATTTTTTTAAATTAATTTTAAATGATGGGTTAATAATTTACTAAATAATAAATTAGTGGTTAATTAAAGACAACTACATATGAATTAAGTAAGAGTAAGTACTTAATGAAATAATTAAAGAGATTAATTTCTCAGTGTAATTAATTAAGACAATGTGGTAAATTTTAGTTGATAAATTAAGTTTAATTAATTAAAGGAAATTACTTGATGAATAGTAATAAAAAATATATTTACTTAGTGAAAGTAATTAAGTGTTAATTAATACGTAAAGGATTGTGAATTATTATTTTTATTAAACTTAATTAATGATTTAATTTAGTAAAGTTAGCGGTTAAGATAGAATGTTTTGGAAGGAAATTAAACATTAATCAACTTAAACGCTAGATGATTTGATAATAATTACTTAATGTAACTAATGGATTATAATTACTTAGGGAAGAAATTATTTGATAATTACTGGATGTAAATTAATTGAATAAGTGATTTATTAATGAGGGTAATTTGGATTAAATTACCTTATATAAGTAATCAAGGGATTAATTAGAAAAATTAATTAAGGAGTAATTAATTTATTAGACAAAGTAATTAAGGATAGTTAATTACTGGATATTATTAATCAAGGGTGATTAGTAATTATGGATAATAATTAATTAATAAAGTAATTAAAGGTTAATTACTGTATTTGGTTAAGGATAATTAATTTGTGGAATTAATTAAGGATTAATTACTTAAATGTAATCAAAGTATGAATAGAATGATGGTGGAAGCCTTTGAATTATTGTTATCCTTAATATGTGGTCCGTAATGCTGTGTGATATGAAATGTTTGATTTAACTGTGAAGATGTGGTTATTTATTGATAATGAATTACTGTGATATCCTGTATTTTAAGTAGAATTGGATTTCACTTGAATAATTTATGTTAAGTTGGTATTGGATTCGAAGATACCGGAGTCGGGTATTAGTAAATACCCGAAACCACTTCGATTCTTTATAATTTGATGTGTGGAATCAATAGAATGAAATGGATGGGACCATTTAACCTCATTCTAGTACTTAGAAATTAAGGTGTGATGAAGTATTGTTTATAACAAATTGTAAATTTGTAAATTCACATAAGTACCCCGGGTTTATAAGTGTTGCATGCTTTTGCATTCCTGATAAATGGGTTTACTCACGCTGGTTTCCAGCCTGACCCGGGTGTTACTTTGATGTAATGCTCGGGTCAGATCGAGTATTACAGATTTTCAGGTAAGGACGTTCTGGAGCTTAGGAGGCGAGCTGGATGGCAGGATCGTATGGAGTATTTCCACTATGATATATAGTTGTATATCTAGGTCATGAGAATTGTATATGTCCAATGTTTGTATAAAATTGTTGTAACTCTGATATCGATGTAAATTGATAGATATAGTTTTTCTTTGGTATAACTATTATTATTGATATTATATTTTTCCGCTGTGAGTGTGAAATTGTGTGTTTCTTTTCTGTTCTTCTTCTTCTATCTCTTTCTTCTTTCACTAACTATCTGAATTTTAGGGATCGAAATTTCCGGATCGTTACATTTGGTATCAGAGCAGAAGGTTAAGCGAGAACCTTGGCTCTGGTGGGATTACTCATTAAGGATAGGGTAAGTGTTACCCTAGAATGAGTTGAGTGTATATATATGAGAGAGCGTACTTGTTATTTTCTTATATAAAGATTTTAAATGATTTTATATAAGTTTATATTTTGATATATAAAGCAATATATCTTTCAACAAATAGTAAGGGAATTGGTTGTTAAATTATTGAATTAAATTAAGAAGTAATAGAAAAACAGCCAAACTGAAATTAAATCTTGAATTTGGGAAAGGTTTCAGGATAAGGATAATCAATTAATTTATGTAATTAATTAAACGTTATTTAATGAGATTAATTAATGGATAATAATTGGAAATGATAAATTAAGAGGAAGTTACTTAATGAAGTAACTAGAGGTAAGTAATTTAAGGGACAATTACTTAATGAAGGTATTTAAGAAATAAGTTAATTACCGAATGTGATTAATTGGAATCAATTAATGACGTAAATAATTAATAAATAATATTATTTAATGCATTTGAATGAAATGGCCCTATTTCAAACAAGAGTTGTTTGAAAATTTAAAGAAATTTGTTTTGAATTAAAAACCAAAGGTGGTTTAAAATTTTAAAGTATAACTTGGTATGTAAAAGAAACTAATATGTATATATGTGGATATGCATAATATCAAAGGTGGTTTGAAATAAAATCTAAATATTGAGCTTTAAATTTGGAATGAGATGTGAAAACCCAAGTGATAAGTTTTTGAACTTATAGATGAGTAAGTATTTTGAAATTTGAATGGGAATTCAAATTTGTAAATTTGACTGAATTGAATTTAACATGGAAGAAGTTAAATAAGTTTGAATGATCAACTTGATTTGAAAATCGAGTTTGAAATTGGGATAAAAAGGAAAATCACACTTTAATTTGAAATTAAGGATAAGGAATTACTTTGAACTGAAAATTTGAATAATTACACTTGTAAACTAAAATTGTTTGAGAAACTAGTTTTAAACTGGAAGATGAAATTGAGTAATAAATTAAATTTTTAAGGATAAAATTGTTTTGAACTCTTATTTGAACTTTGAAAAAAGTTGAGTAGAGATAACTTAAAATGGAGTTTGAGAATTTGACTCAAAATTAAATTGTTTAAAGGTTAATTTGATTTGTGGTATAATATGTTAGGTCTGAACTATGAATTGAATTGTTTAAAACCTTAAAGGTAAATTGATCTAAAGGAATTAAATCAACATTTGAAGTATTAACTCAAATTTATATAATTCGAGATGGTTTAAATTTGGAATTTGAATTGGAATTAGTTCAAATTGAATTTGATTTGAATTAATTAAAATTGTGATTAAGGATGTATAAGTATAAGATTCAAATGGAAAATTTGAATTGGATTAATTGGAAAGTCCGAATTGATTTGAACAATTTGGAATTGTAATTAAAGTTGAATAGTTTTAAATTCAAATGGAATTTGAATTGAATATTGGGAGGAAATCAAGAATAATTCAACTTGATTTGGAAATGGAGTTTGAAATTTGGATTAATTCAAACTGGAGATGAAGTAAATTGAAATTGGAACTAGTTCAATTGAAATTTATTTGAATTAGTAGAATTTGAGATTAAGGTTGAATAAAGTTAATTTGGAAAGAAACCGAGGTTAATTCAACTTGAATTGGGGTTGAATCAATTTTAATGGAAATTGAAGTTATTTAAATTAAGGTTGGGTCAATTTAAATGGAAGTGGAAATTTAAATTTAATTGATGAGAATGGAGATTGGGAGGTGAGCAGTTTTGACTCTGGACTATTTTTAATATAAATCGTTTTTAATATAAACCTATTTTTCCAAACTATTTATTATATACACATCCTTTCTTTTAAAAGCCAAACTATCTTATACTTGTTTTATAATTATTTTTGAAACTGTTTAACAATTTGCCAACTGTTTTATAAACTAATTACTATATTTCAACTATTTTACAAAACTAAATACTATCTTACTATTATTTTACAATTATTTAAAACTTCCATAGTTATTTTAACTATTTCTAACTATTTTACACCTATTTTACAAACTAGTAATTATTTTCCAATCACTTATCTATTTTTAAAATTTTCAAACTATTTTCTAAATAAACTGGTCGGAGTTCAAACTGCTATTGGTTAAATACCCAATCGAGAGAAGAATAGAGGTGATAATCCAAATGGATTGAAGCAATTGTGAGTAAGTGAATGAAAATCAAAGTGAATGTGAATAGAAATAGAATTGATTTGGCTAATAACCAATAAAGATAAATACGCAGGGTGTACGTATGTTGTTCTATTCGTATAGTGGTTTGATCCAGATTCGAGCACAGAATTTCGACATAGTTATATCGATCCGAGTGGAATTTTTCACTCGATTTTCGACGGCGAACCTGGATATGGATTGTCGATTGGTTCTGGATATTCTCTATCATAGTCATGACTATGCAAGGAGAATGACGGTTTCTGATCAAGAAACCAGTTCTGTGTCCGCACTAGAAAGTCGGGTGGACGATACTAGTTCAGAAGTGAAATTATGTGATCGAGTGAGCGATCAGATTGGTATAGCATACGGATGATATGTGTACATCGTACGGATTTGAATGAAAATGATATTGAAAAGAGTAATCAAATTTGAATATTTGATTTTGAGTAAACAAAGTTAAATATCTTTGTTTTATAAAATGAAACTCCCCTTGTTGAATCTTTTGCCAGAAGAAAAAGGGTTTTTTGAAATATTTGAAGTATAAAAGGAGTTTATACAAGTTTAAAATGATCCAAAGTTTTAAAAATTATATGTATTCGTATATGTATATAAAGGATCTTATGAGGATTTTGGAAAAGGTTTTGGGAACCTTTGGATTTGGAAAGGCTTTTGATTTTTGGGTAAAATCAATATTGAATTTGGAAAGCCTAGTTTGAGAATTATTGATTTAGGATAATCGATTTTGGTATAAAGAGCTTTGTATAAAGATCATACTCGGTGTATGATTTGAAGATACTATATATGTATAGTATAAAATGTTTTGATGATGGCTCTAGGGAAAAAAGGCGCTCCCTTGAAATGAACTTTTCAGGAGTACCACTGTGTGGTGCTGCCTTGAGCTCCAAGGGGAGGGGGGAGGGTTCTAAAGTTGATCCTGTGAGGAGTCCGGACAAAACTTGTTCCTGGGGATTATGAGTGGAGTATACCATAGAGAAAGTCATGCGTGTCGCTGAGAGCCAACAGTCTGCGTTTGATTTTATATCGGTAGACTGCGACCTATGGTATAACATAGCGAAAGTCATGTTTGCCGCTAAGAGCCAACAATCTGCGTTTGATTTTATATCGGTAGACTGCGACCTATGTAGGAGTGGAGAAGTTTCATTTCGACAGCGAAAAGCAGAGGCCGCTGAGAGCCTGCAGTTACATGGACTTTTGCTGCGACGGCAACGTAACCCTGGAATGTAACTGTGATCTGTTGTATGGGTTCCATGGCGTAATCGAGAGGCCGCGGAGAGCTTGAAGTTACATGGACTTTTGCTGCGACGGCAAAGTAATCCTGGAATGTAACTGTGACCATGGATGGGGGTGATGATTTCCAGAGCATTATCACCAAAGATATATCCTCTATTTTCAAAAACCGATTTCTATATTTTCAATAAAATTATTTTTCCAAATATTTTCACTGGGTGTTGAAAACGGCTCTGCTAAGTACTTATAGATTTTCAGTCGTACGCCTGATCAACGTATGACCGAATTTCTGTGAGATCAAGGATGGACTGGTTGAAACATCGGGTTATCAAAGTATTTTATTAAAACTATTTTGGAAATATTATACATATTTTAAAAGTGTTTTAAAAATAATCAAAGAAAATCTATATGATTTTGAGCATTTTAATAAAATCTGGCTTCGTTTCTTTTCGAGGACGAAAAGATTCAAAGGGGGGAGGAATGTGATAACCTGAATTTTGGAATATCTGTTAATTGTTAATAAACGGGGTTAGCTAATAGAAATATTGAATTATAGATTTAACAAATAATTATGATAATAAATAGTTATACCAGGATTATAATTCAAATTTGAGTCTGAATTTGAGTTTGAATTTGAAACTTGAATTTAAGATTAAAGTAAATGCCTTAGTAAATAATTTGGATTTTTTTAGAATAATTCGTATAGATAATTTATTTAATGTATAATTGGTTAATAACATTTTCTGTAAATATTGTGTATAGAATTTAATTGTTCTAAAAAATATATATATAAGATAATTGTTTATTTTAAGTATGATAGTTTAGAAAGAATTTAACCAACGTTTTATTTTTGTTTTCTTCAAAAGTGATTAAATTAAAATGATTATCAATGTATAAAAATAAATGTTTTAGACTTTAAATTACATGAATAAGAAAATATATTTGTGTTATAATTAGTTTTAGAATATTTTCTTTTAAAAGTAAATTTATATTTACATATGTAAAATTGTATTTATTAAGAGAATTAAATAAGTAAGTTAAATTACATTTAAATTAAATAAAAATTAATTAGAAAAATACTTAAGTAACATTTGTAAACATGTTAGCTCATCTCTAAAACACTTGTAAGAAGATTATGTATTATAATGACAAATGTAACAAATTTTAAACAAGTGGTCTTCATTTTTTGAAATTTAAAACATATCTTTCTTTTTCTCCAAACTATTTTCTATTTCAGCTGAGAAAAAAATAATCAGTAAACCTGAAACTTGAATTCCAAAATCAAAAGCAAATCTGAAACTGGAAAATCCAAAAGCAAATGTCAATCTACAAATTCAAATGAAAAACAAATCTGAAGTTAAATAAAACCTGCATTCTTCAAAGATGCAACCATCAATTTTCAACCCGCAAAGTATTTTCTTCAAACTAGGAATTAATCCTGCAACAATTCTTTAATTTGAAATCATCAGAGTGAATATAGTTTCAAGCATTCAGGTATTGTCCAAATCATAACATTTTAGTTTTCAAAAGTCTAAACTGCTCTGTTATCCTCAAACACAGGTGAGTAAATAATCCTACATTTGATTAGAATCTATTGCATGACATAGGAAAATGAAGTAATGATGTGTTAATGGCTAGCATGTATAAAAATTTGTCTTGCATGTCAATAAATATCTGGAATATTTCAGTGCGTGTCTGAATAAATATGTAATTACCTCTGTTTTAGTTTTACAGATCATAATTCACTAAGAATCCAGTCACTCTCTATATAAACCATCAAAGGTGATGATGTTTGAAAAATATATGTTTGGAATAACTTGATTTCTGTAAAAAAAAAAAATATAATATATAAACTAAGTAAATATGATTACTTGATAACTTCTGTGGTAATTGTGTTTTTGTGAATATGTAGATAGTTCTGTGTGTATATGATTGCATATAGTTGTGTATGCATGTTGCTATACTTCACTATTTTGAATTCCAGGCTTCAGTTGATTCAAAAATCATTGCCTTCAATGCAATCTTTGTTTAGATTCAAGTTTAAAATAAAACTTGTTTGTTTGTCATAGAGAAGGGTTTAAAAATTTGTTTAAGTTAAATTAAATCTGAAATATCACTGGAAATCAAATAAACAGTATAAACTTAAGATAGGTAAAAATTTCAACTCCCCTGATTCATGAATTCAGAAACATAAATCAAACCCTTATTTGAAAACAAGATTTTTAAAACTGAAATCTCAATTTTTAAAGAGGGATCGAACGAGCAGTTCAAATTTGTTTTGTGTTAGTGTTCTGAGGGAATTCATACAATCTAGGAGATTGGTGATGGCGTGATCTTCACTAAAGATAGTAGAGCAATATGGGAGTTTGAGAAAATTGTCAGATAGGCGAATTGATCAACGTAGAAGCGGCGGTGGGAGATTGTAGCTTAGAAACCTAGTTTTGGTATGTTCTTAAATATTGACCGGCATTTCTTCACTGGTTGATCGAGTTCAACATAATCCAGGGGAATGATAGCTAGGGCATGGACGAAGTCATGGCCGGAGGGGAAGGCACTTCAGTGGACGGAGGCGCGAGAACGAAGGGGTTCCTGGTTTGGGAGTTCGTACCAGTTTTTGGGGTTCGACTGTTCGATTTTTGATTTCGATCGAATAATGAAGTTATGATGATCGTGATGGTGTGCGAAGGTGTTTTCTGATGTTATGAAGTTATTAAGGTTGACCGGTGATGGTCAGAGCCATCGTGCATGTGCACAGTGCTCTTGGTTCCTGATGATCTGAAGTTTCGTTAGTTTAGGTGTAGAATGGATTTGAATCTGAATTTTACTCGAAGTTGATTGGGGAATAGCTCGAAGCACTGGGGTAATTGACTCGAAGTCAATTTAGTCTGGCTCGTGTCATTTTAGTTTACAGGTTTCAAAGAAACCTGACAGTGTTTAGGTTTGAATCTAAACAAAAATTTATTTATAGGAAGCAGGTTTGAATCTAAGTTGGTAGCAGACTTAAAGTAAGGATTCAAAAGGAATTTGGAAAGTAAATTGATTAACAATTTAGTTAATATAAATGAATTTCTTAATTGAGATCTTTTAAGTAAGTAATTAAGAGAATTATTTAAATTAATTTTAAATGATGGGTTAATAATTTACTAAATAATAAATTAGTGGTTAATTAAAGACAACTACATATGAATTAAGTAAGAGTAAGTACTTAATGAAATAATTAAAGAGATTAATTTCTCAGTGTAATTAATTAAGACAATGTGGTAAATTTTAGTTGATTAATTAATTTTAATTAATTAAAGGAAATTACTTGATGATAGTAATAAAAAAATATTTACTTAGTGAAAGTAATTAAGTGTTAATTAATAAGTAAAGGAATGTAAATTATTATTTTTCTTAAACTTAATTAATGATTTAATTTAGTAAAGTTAGCGGTTAAGATAGAATGTTTTGGAAGGAAATTAAACATTAATCAACTTAAACACTAGATGATTTGATAATAATTACTTAATGTAATTAATGGATTATAATTACTTAGGGAAGAAATTAATTGATAATTACTGAATGTAAATTAATTGAATAAGTTATTTATTAATGAGGGTAATTTGGATTAAATTACATTATAAAAGTAATCAAGGGATTAAGTAGAAAAATTAATTAAGGAGTAATTAATTTATTGGACAAAGCAATTAAGGATAGTTAATTACTGGATCTTATTAGTTAAGGGTGATTAATAATTATGGATAATAATTAATTAATAAAGTAATTAAAGGTTAATTACTGTATTTGGTTAAGGATAATTAATTTATGGAATTAATTAAGGGTTAATTACTTAAATGTAATCAAAGGATGAATAGAATGATGGTGGAAGCCTTTGAGTTATTGTTATCCCTAATATGTGGTTCGTAATGCTATGTGATATGAAATGTTTGATTTAACTGTGAAGACGTGGTTATTTATTGATAATGAATTATTGTGACATCCTGTATTTTAAGTAGAATTGTATTTCACTTGAATAATTTAAGTTAAGTTGATATTGGATTCGAAGAGACCGGAGTCGGGTATTAGTGAATACCCGAAACCACTTCGATTCTTTATAATTTGATGTGTGGAATCAATAGAATGAAATAGATGGGACCATTTAACCTAAGTCTAGTACTTAGAAATTAAGGTGTGATGAAGTAATGTTTACAACAAATTGTAAATTTGTAAATTGACATAAGTACCCTGGGTTTATAAGTGTTGCATGCTTTTGTATTCTTGATAAATGGGTTTACTCACGCTGGTTTCCAGCCTGACCCGGGTGTTATTTGATGTAATGCTCGGGTCAGACCGAGTATTACAGATTTTCAGGTAAGGACGTTTTTGAGCTCAGGAGGCGAGCTGGATGGCAGGATCGTATGGAGTATTTCCACTATGATATATAGTTGTATATCATGTCATGAGAATTGTATCTGTCCAATGTTTGTATAAAATTGTTGTAACTATGATATATCGATGTAAATTGATAGATATAGTTTTTCTTTGGTATAACTATTATTATTGATATTATATTTTTCCGCTGCGAGTGTGAGATTGTGTGTTTCTTTTCTGTTCTTCTTCTTCTATCTATTTCTTCTTTCACTAACTATCTAGAATTTTCGGGATCGAAATTTCCGGGTCGTTACACACCGGCTACTGGTTGTACACGAAGTCGTGCACGTATCTGTGCATGCTTCCTCCGGTGATCGTGCCTCACCGCCGATCACTACCGCTAGTCATTTATGACCCCGCTATCACGTTCATCACGCTGAAACACACCAGTAGCTATCACGTGGAAATTCGAATACCAAGCTAAAACTGGAACAACTTCGTCATTCATCAATCTCCTCGGCAAGCCACTCCCGTGGTCCAACTCTCACCGAACCTCACCAATTCACATACCATCAATCATTCCTTCTTCTCACCTCTGACCGCACTCCTCCCTTTCCCCTTCCACCTCGCAGTTTCCTAGAAATCTAGCCCCACCCAAAAACACCATTAAACCCTAGATTCGCCTCCACTGGACAATCCAACAAAAAGAAAAATCACACAACATTTTTCCTGAACTATTTACCCTTGCAGCTATCCTCTAGTCGAAAATTGACCCTTTCCATTGTTCGGTTCGCTTGGATTTGGCATAAACAGTTTTTACGTTCATCTTGCAAATCCAAACCAAATATCCTCCTTAAAATCTTGATACTACGATTATAAATCATGACTTTCAAGCTCGAATCCATACATAAAATCAAAACTTAGAAATTCAGCAATCAAATTTTTCGACTAGAATCATTGTTTTACTGTAAATTCAGTTTGATCCAACAGTTGTTCGATATATACCTGGCAACATATTTCAAAAGCACTATTTCATCCAGGAGAACAATTTTCCTTAATGATCGAAGTCAAAAATCTGTTTGGATAGGGTGATATGATTTTATTACAGTGGATTCTTAAGTCTGTTAGCATAGCAGAGGCTATGTGACGCCCCACCTCTATACCCACGCTAGCCAAGAACACTACGGTGTAATGCTGTCAACTAGCACGGAGAATAAGGCTGTTGAGGAGCGGCCATCAGTAGTTAGGCCTTACACTAGTATTGGTTATCTCGATAGGAGTGGTATGTATATATATTCTTTCATTTTTCATCTCTGATTTATTTACTCCCATCGACATACCCCAATTCCAGTATAAAACGAACTACAATGGCTCAAAATAGTTTAGGACAATAGATATAATAATAACACAGATAATATAAATAAATGCGGAACACAGATAAAACGGAAAAGTCTCATATATACAATAACTGATGTCAGTTACAATACATTTGACATAGTACATATGATACAACTACAACTGTCGACCCAGGAAGTTACATATACAAGTACATTATCGACTAACATAAATGAATACATATCAACCTATGCTATGACACGACAACTCCCAAAAGATTTGAACAGTCTTCATAGCTCAAACAGCTACCCAAAGCAAGATATCTACGACCTGAAATAACTCGGTCTGACCCGAGTATTAAATTCAAAAGAAAATAATACGCGGGTCAGTCTAATTCAAACTCAGTTATTAGTGCACAGAAGCAATAATAATTAAATAATGAATAGACGACAGTCACAATAAATCTCGTCTATCCGATCCTTAAATAAAGAAATCAGATAATAATAAATATAACACGTAACGATGTTAAACAATAAATCAGCAGATTCAAATCATCAACAAAGATAAGTGAAAAGAATATCAATGAAGAAAATTTGGAAAACATCAAAATTTCCAAATTGGCAATTAACAACAAAATCATCAAACTAAACCAATCAAAATACAATTTAAATCATATTGAATTAAATAAACGAAACAGTTCAAACAATTGAAATATCAATTAAAATATCAACTTGGGTAGGGCTGCAGTACATGCAAGCGTGTACTGCCTCGCCACTACAACATGCATTACACAAAAGATCAACGCATCAAATGCAAAAAAATACCAATAAAATCAATACCGTGTGGCTGCAGTTCACGCTTGCGTGCACTGCCTTGCCACAACAGTGATGATGTACTCAAAAGACCAACGAACCAAAATCAATGAAGGTTCAAATATCAATTCAAAATGTTGATACTGTGAGGCTGCAGTGCACGCACGCGTACACTGCCTCGCCACAACAGCATATACAGAAATAGCAACAAGGCACAAAGGCCAATACACAAGAATTCACAGTGCAAACTAATACACTAAGCAAGTGGCAGCAGTTTAAAACTTCCACCAAATGAATGTAAAATATGTACACAAATGGATGTACATAACAAACTGTACATGGAAAATGAATCGGAGGTGCAACGAGAAGCAGTACAACTCAAATGAGCAAGTGCACAAGGCAGTGTACAACATGAAGACACAACCGAATGAAGGTGAGAGCACCAATGATATGGCACCACAGCACACAACAGAAAAGACACAGAGCAGCTTCAATTTGAAATAATGTCCAAGTGAAATACGGTGACCAAATGCAAATGAATACAATGCATCAATGAATGTATCAGTTTCGAAAACAAAGGCAGTGGACAGTACAAAAGTCACCAAGCCATAAACCAAATGCAAAAGGTCAAGTCAGTGACTTAATTTCAACTGCAGTACCAAAGCACAAAGCATTGGTATAACTACAAAAATAAAAGGAGGGTGAGGGCACCAGATGAATGGCACCACAGCACACGAACCTATATATATCAGGTATATAATTTCGAACACAGCAAGACAATGCCAAAATGGTCAAGAGAAGATGGCAACAGTGGTATAGTGGACCACATTGAAACCAGAAGTGTATAAGTCAATGCAATGCAAAGGACAACAGAATCAAAGAAGAATGAAACTGGGTCAAGTAAGTGCAACAACAAGTGACACAAATGTACATGGCTGCACAGTACAACCACCACACAATGCAAGAAGGTCAAGTCAATGACTCAACACAGCTGCAGTTCAATGTCGAATGCAAAGCGTCGTATAGCAGTTCCAAAACGATAGCATACATCAAGCAGTACTAGTCTCGAGCCCAAGGCAGTGCAAACCAAAGATGCAACTGCAAATTACATGGGGAGTGACAAAGTAAAATGAAATAGAGTGTGACTAAGAAATGAATAAGGCAAGCCAACATCAGTGACACCGCCTTAACAATGAAAAGGCTTTAAATAACCATATATGAACACTACAACATAATCAGAGTAGTAGAGGGTGAATGCCACAATGAAAAATGCAGTAACAACCGGTATAATGACAAAGACAGTGCAACAATCCTACGAGACCAAAGAATGGCCAAAGAAACAACAAAAATCAAACATCAACTAAGTTCAAATGGTCGAGACAGTTACAACTCAAAGTGAAACTGCTCGTATATTCGAAGCACAGTGCAAATGCTATTAAACAACAACCGTGATGAAGATGCAGTGATGGAACAAAAAGGCCAAGACTAATATCAAACAAGTCAGTGCCAAAGTGAAACAAATCAACATCTATAAAATCAAGTCGAAGCCGAGACAACGAAAACAAAATAAGAAGACAAGGCTGGACAAATTCGAATTAGATGTGAGTAATATAAATTACTCATCTTTGCCATGAATAAAACAACCGAAGTCCCCTCGAGTACGACTAAAATCGAAGCAGCCTGGGCGAAGTCGTTGAAGTTGGTGCCTTCGATTTCCAGAAGCAAACGATCGAAGAAGCCCAAATTTGAGGAACGAACGAACGCGAGAATTGAAGTAACCGTGTTCAAATTGAAGGAGCAGCCATTATTTCTTTTCGATTGTTTTTAGGTTTCGAACAAAAATGAAAAAAAAGGGGGCCGCCATTTATTTTTCTCCGTTCGATTATAGTGTAGGGTTTCGAATGAAAAGGTTAAAGAGGAGGGAACGGTTTATTTGCTTTGCGAATTTTCACGATCCAAGCAAATGAAAACGTGGGCCGAGAATTCAAAGCCCAAAAATATTTTTAACCATTTATAAAAGAATTTTAACACAATTTAAAAAAAACTTCAATAGGCAATTTGCAACAATATTTATTGTTTAAATGTCGATTATTAATTGATGCGAAATACCGGGTTGTTACAGACTCCCCTCCTTAAAGAAATTGCGTCCTCGCGATCATAAGGAATAAATGGACAAAAGGTAACAACCATAAGAGCATATCATTACAAGATGAAGAAATTCGAAATAGGAAGTTCACCATAAAGAGCTTGAAAGAGTAAGCCTGAACGTGTTTGCTCGACGAATTCTCAGGATCCCTAAGTGCAATCCTTAGGATTTGAGAACCATTGAACTTTCGTAAGAAAAACATCTTTATTTCGAAGGTGCTATACCCCCGAAGCAATGATGTGAATAGAAGGTTGCTCAAGAATAAAAATCGAAAATCCCTAAGGCATTTCCGTAATTGGAAGACATGGAAAGCGCCATGAATAGCAGAAAATTGAGCCGGTACACCGGCGTAGTACAGTATAAACACCAAAGAAATCTTTTAATTGCATAAAAGAAATTCACAAATTCTCTACAAAATTTAATTATCAAATAGATAATCAGAAAACAACAAAACTGAATAAATGCAATTATCAGCAATATTCAATTATCAATACGATAATAAGAAAACAGCAAAACCTAATTATCAACATAGATAATGAGAAAACAAAATTCGCAAATCGCAAAACTGCAAATATCTAGTTATCCAACAGATAAATAGAAAACACGAACTTTATAATCAGTAAACTCTAATTATCAACAGAGATAGATAGAAAACAGCAATTCAATATAATCAATATAATCTAGAATCAATTAGAGACTAGAAAATCTTATAATCAGCAAAATTAGCAATTGCCTAATTATCAAAACGATAATCAGAAATCTCAAATCATCAAATATTTAGTTATCATAATTGATAATCAAATCTCAAATCACAAATATATAATTATCAAAAACGATAATCAGAAATCACAAATATTCGATTATCAAAAATGATAATCAGAAATCACAAACATCCGATTATCAAAAATGATAATCAGAAACCACAAATATCCGATTATCAAAAACGATAATCAGAAATCACAAATATTCGATTATCAAAAACGATAATCAGAAATCACAAATATTCGATTATCAAAAACGATAATTAGAAACTACAGATATCCGATTATCAAAAACGATGATCAGAAATCACAAATATTTCAATTATCGAGTCCGGAATTAACCGAAATAGCAAACGCACATGTCCCATAGCCACGAGTTTTACTAAATTGTTTAATTGACTTCATCGTTTCCTTGAAGGTGCAAAATTGTGTATTCTAAAAATAACATTTCACATTCTCAAACAGACAAGTCCGGAATTAAGCGAATCAGTAAAAGAAAGGGATCATAGTCCTCGATTTTGCTGAAACGTTTAAGTCGCTTCCTCTTTCTTTTGAAAGTGTAAACCGTAAAATTTTTGGAAACAATTTTTATTTTGAAACAATTTTTTATTTTGAAACAATTTTTAAAACACATGATTAAAACAGCAACATCAGTAGCAACTTCGACAAGGAAATTGCACTTCTCAAAATACCGTAAAAACGGACAACAAAATAAGCATCGTGGGATAACCGCTTGAAAATCCATTTTAAAATTGACGGTTACCGAAGTTAATACGTCAAAATCCCATCAAAATAATTGGCATCAAAATATAATACCAATGAATTTTCATTCATTAAAAATGTCACAAGAATCTTCTCAAAGATCGAAAGGGGTATCATACCCTAAACTTGTATTCATAATAAGTCAATGACACACGAATTCACCAATGCACAAAAATTGATAAATCTTATCAATAGAAATCACGAAAAATGGTGAAGCACAAATTCTAGAAATCATCACAAGAAATCCAGAAAGCACAAATTCTAGAAATCTACACAAGAAATCCAGAAAACACAAATTCTAGAAATCTACACAAGAAATCCAGAAAACACAAAAAGGGGGGAGGCTTATCACAAAACGGGAGTATGAAAACTCACCCCACTGGTATCACAAAACGAGACGCTATCTCATGGCGGCTAACCATTAAATTTTGACACATGAATGGTCCGAAGACTGTGGGGCGCTACCCCACATATGTGAGTCGCAACATCACACAAACGGGGTTTAGTCTCCCTCGTAGACAAAGAGACATCGCACAATCGCTAGTCTAAATCATAAAAAGGGGAAGGCCTAATACAAAACGGGAGCATGAAAACTCACCAACCGGTATCACAAAACGAGACGCTATCTCATGGTGGCCAACCATTAAATTTTGACACACGAATGGTCGAAGACCGTAGGGTGCTACCCCACATATGTGATGGCGAAACATCACACAAATGCGACGGCGGAACATCACAAGAGCGGGGTCTAGTCTCCCTCGCAGACAAAGAGACATCGCACAGTTGCTAGTTTAAATCACAAAAATGATCGTCATGATCATAAAGAAGTGTCAATTACACTAAGTTAGTAAATATAAAAGTTTAGCTTCATGTCCCATAACCACTTGCTTAACTTAAATATTTACGAACAAACTGTAAATCTTCACTAGAAAATTGTCACAAGAGGTTCAATCGAACAAGTCCAACAATTAACCGACGAAGTGAACGCAAGCGTTTCATACCACTTGTTTTACTAAGCCGTTTAATTCAATTTCTCATACGAGTGAGGTAAAAGTTTGTATATACTAATAGATTGGAAAATGGTTTAGGAAAAGAGCTTTGTAGTAAAATAGTTTTGAAATCGTTTGGAGAAAAGGGTTTTGATATTTACTACTAGTATAGAAAACCTTTATATTTTTAAAGTGACAAATCACAAAAATGATTGTAGAAATAATCAATCACAAGAATTCACATACGAAGATGTGAATAGAATCCAAAGAAATCGATACTGAATCCTTCAAAAAGTATGTTCACAAAAATCCTGAACAAAATGTCATCAAAGTTGCTAAAAAATGATAGCAACAAATCGGGGAATTAACAAGAATCAACTAAATTTGGAAACCAAATCAAATCACTAAAATTTACATTCGAAGACGTGAATAAAATCCAAAGAATTCGATTCCAAATCCGTCAAAGTAGAAATACTCAAAAATTCCAGAAACAGAAGTTATCAAAGTCGACAAAGGTGATAACAACTAATTGGAAAAGAAGAATCGATTAACAATTGGAAAAACAGAGCAAAACGAGCATAAACGCATAAATGACTTCAACAAGAATAAAAATCAAGTCAATGCCAAAGTCAACAATTATTGGCCACAGTCGAGTACAAAACGAATCAACATCCTCATCAAAGAATTCTACGGCAAACAAAGTCAGAGTCTTGGAAATCAAGAAACTAGCAATTTCACGAAAACAAAGTGACCGAAGTCGAATGGAAATCAAGCCGAGGAAAACACAAAATATCAAGTTCAAAATCGCTGAGATTCGAACAAAATCAACATCGGCTAAATCAATTCAAAGCCGAATACACAAGAACAAAATCCTCGTCATCAAAAACTCAACTAGAGTTCGCAAAGCAAACGGAGGCAGAAGCCAAAATACTTTCACGAAATCAAAATCAAATGCACATGAATAAGCGTTAGGAATTCATATCTAACAATCAAAGATAATCATATACAAAGATGAGAGATAAAACATCGACAAATAGTTGTAACACATGTTCTATTTAAGTTATGTTTATATTATGTCCATAAACCCCAGGCTCTGATACCAAGCTGTGATGGCCCACCTCTATACCCACACGTGCCAATTCAAAGCATACGCAAGGGCGGATTGTTATGGGGTAAATAAGAAAAAAACAGAGAAGAAATAAAACAAAATAGAATCTCACAGCGGAAGGATAAAATATAATAATCAATATACAGTTCATGATAACTGTTTACAAAATATTTATTTTACTTATACAATGAATATCAGAGTTACACATACCAATACAATCAATGCAGCGGAAATTTAGAGTGTGGTGCAATACTATAAATAATATAATACAGATTCTTCGTCTTCGTCCTCCAAAGCTAAAATCTTCGATCCTGAAACGCTCGGACTGACCCGAGCGAATTTGAAAAGACAAAAACACTCGAGTCAGACTAAAAGATCTTATGTGAGTTAAATTAACATAAGATCTTTTAGTCTGATTCGAGTGTTTTTGTCTTTTCAAATTCGCTCGGGTCAGTCCGAGCGTTTCAGGATCGAAGATTTTACCTTTGGAGGACGAAGACGAAGAATCTGTATTATATTATTTATAGTATTGCACCACACTCTAAATTTCCGCTGCATTGATTGTATTGGTATGTGTAACTCTGATATTCATTGTATAAGTAAAATAAATATTTTGTAAACAGTTATCATGAACTGTATATTGATTATTATATTTTATCCTTCCGCTGTGAGATTCTATTTTGTTTTATTTCTTCTCTGTTTTTTTCTTATTTACCCCATAACAATCCGCCCTTGCGTATGCTTTGAATTGGCACGTGTGTCGGTTTAAAGTGTGCGAAAAGGCGGGATGTTACAGTTGGTATCAGAGCTTTGGTTTAGCGATAAACTTGGCTTTGTGGGGTTTGACTCTTTGTTAATAGGGTAGTAATACCCTATGGGAGTCGCTGAGAGTATATATATGAGAGAGCGTATTTGTTAGTTTTATAAAAAGATTTTGATATTGTGTTAATCTGTTCCACTTTGTATTTATAAATTCTGGTTGATGCATGGGACGCTATGTCATCAATAGGGATTTCTAAACACTTAATTAGGACAGACCGACATAATATTTGTTTTAATATAGGTGAATGAAATAATTTTGCCTATTATATTTTCTATATATAAAAATATTTTTATAAAGATATATATATATATATATATATATATATATATTTGGTTGCTATAGATTGGGTGTTAGGTAATAAAATATTTATAATAATTGAAGCTAAGCTGGAATTATAATAAATCAAATTGGAGATTTTTGAACTTAAGTCCGGGATTTTGAAATCTACTTTCAAAGGATTTATGAAATATAATGATTTGGTTTATAAATATTTTCTTATATAAATATTTAGTATAATCCGAAGGAATTGTTTTAAAGAGGATTTTGAAGAAAATAAGTTTGTGCTTTCCTCTCTGTCGCTGGAAAATAATTTCGGTGATGACGGCCGCATCATCGACTTTCATTTTCGAGTTTCGAAGGGAAAGGCCACTGTAGTAAATTCTACTGCAGATTTGTTTTGAAATTATTTAAAATTTTAATTGTTTAAAGGTAATTAGAGATATAAAAGTTGTAAGAAATTAATTATCTATTATTTTAAAGAAATTTTGGAATTTGACCCGGTATTAATTCTTGAATTTCCATTAATTAGTTGTAAAAATTTAGGTTAGTGAAATAAAAGAAGTAATCAATGAATTAAAAGGGTTGAGATTAAACTTGTATAAGTTCTTTTGCTTTTTCTTTAACATAAATAACTTACCGAGTATAAAAAGTTGAAATGTAAATTAAGAGTGGAATAGAATATTATGCAAGTAGAATTTTTGGAAATAATGAAGTATTCAATAAATTACTGTTATAAATAAGAATTTAATGGTATTAACTTAAGTGATGATTGGAATTTTAGTAAAATTAAAGGTTGTATTATTAATAGGTGATTTTAACCTTAAGAAAGTAGAAAATGAAATTCCTTAATTTATAAAGTTTGATTGTAGGGTTATTAACTTAAGTACGCCTTAATTTCCCCTATTCTAATATAATGGAAAGTAGGAAAAATATAAATGACTGCAATCCATAGTTAATGAATGAGTAAAATCTTTCACTTATAGGAATGCAAGTTATAAGGTTAATAAATTAAGTGTAAGTAGAGGGTTACTGTAATTAAATATAATGGAAACTTCAACATTAAATAAATGAATGAGATTAAAGGTAAGTTGAAATTGTAATTTATAAAACAAATATATATTAATTAAAGGAATGGAGAAGAAACTTGTAAATTTTCACTTACATTCTTAAAACATACATAACTTACCATATAATAAAAAGTTGCAAATGTTAGTAGGAAAATGTAAGGGGAAATCTTACTAGTGAAGAGTAAGGTAATAAAGGTATTCTATTAATTTGCTATTATTAATGAGAATTAATTGTATAGACTTAAGTTAAATTGGAAATTTTACTATAAGTAAAGGTAAGTAGTATAAATAGATGATAGAAACTTTAGTAAATAAATTGGAATACAAATATAATGAATTTTGTGATAAATGGAAAAGAAAATTTGTAAGAAATAAAGAAATCACTCCATAAATGAAAGAAAGAAAATCAAACCATTGAAGCATGAGATAAATGTATAATAAATAAATTTGGGTGTTTGTTTGAATTGTGTTGTTTGATTTATGTTGTTGGGTAAGAAATTTGAAGTGGTTAAATGAATAAGTATCTATCTTTGTTCCATCTAAGACTGTTGAGTAAAGGATGCACTTGATAGTTAATTTCATTTCATACAAATTTCAAGTTTGAACCCAAACAACTATTTGGTTGATGGATTAAATGGTTGCTTTGTTGTGTATGTATGTTGTTTGTAAGGTTGATGGTTGTTGAATTGTTTGGTTGATTAATGATTGAATCCACTTGAATAGTTTGCTTTAAAATAAATATTTAACCTTTTAGATTATATAAGTGAATACAGGTGATGGAAGCAACTGCTATTGCTTTTGGTTCCAAAATAATAAGCGTATATTGCCCGACAAATAGGTACGTTTTCGGATTACGTTTAAAGCGCTATTTTTCCGTGTTGGGATATAATATTTTGATAATATATGTAATATATTTGTATATTTTGATATTATATTTTCTCCCGAGCCTCACCGTACAAAGGAGACTCTGTCAAAATTTTTCATAAATTTTGGACTTAGAATTTTGTGAAAATATTTTCCCAACTTTAATAATTAAGTATAAAATAATATAATGATTATAAACAGGTATATTTTATTTAAGAAAATAAATTTAGTAAATTATTATTTATAAGTTAATATTTGAAATAAGATGTACTTTTTATTCTTCCTTCTCCCTTCTTTTTCCTTTTCGGGGACGAAAAGTTTTGAGTGGGGGAGATTGTAACGACCCGTTAAATTAATAATATTTAATAAATTAAATTAATATAATTTCTAATTTGTTTAAGAATAAATGTAGAAATTTGGTATAGTAGTTGTAACCTAGTGTAACAATAAAATTTTATGACAATAGATTTGGATAATGTAATTTGTCACTTTTTGTTAAAAGTAAATTTTAAGAAATCAATAAATGTTGAATTAAGAATATTAATAAAAAATATTAACTAAAATGAGATTCATTAATATAAAATCAGTAGTGAAGATGTCACCTTTGGTTGTAATAAAGGTGAATGCTATTAGTGGATGTCAACACTTAATAAAATTTATTTAGAATAAAAAGAATTTAAATGCATGTTTGAATAGAGTATTAATGTGACGCCCCACCTCTATACCCACGCTAGCCAAGAACACTACGGTGTAGTGCTGTCAACTAGCACGGAGAATAAGGCTGTTGAGGAGCGACCATCCGTGTAATTGCTTTGTGCGAGCACCGATATGTCAGATAGTAAAAACATGCATTTCATTTCAGGAGGAAATCCGACATGCCGATGCAAACTCAAAGCTACTACACGGTGGCTATAATAGTCTAGGACAAAATATAAAATAATAACACAGAGAATAAAAATGCGGAACACAGATGAAACAGAAAATCTCATATACATATATAATAACTGATGTCAGTTACAATACATTTGACACGGTACATGTGATACAACTACAACAGTCGATTCAGGAAGTTACATATACAAGTACATTAACGCATATAATATACATGAATACATATCTTCCTATACAATAATACAGGCTACTACAAATGACGACTACTCCAAAAGATATGAAAGAACTTCATAGCTCTAGCAGCAACCCAAAGCAGAATATCTACAACCTGAAATACTCGGTCTGACCCGAGTATTAAATTCAAAAGAAAATAATACTCGGGTCAGTCTAATTCAAACTCAGTTATTAGTGCACAGAAGCAATAATAATTAAATAATGAATAGACGACAGTAATTAAACCAAATCAGAATGGAATTCAGAATATCGAATTGAAATGAACAAACAGTTCAAACCATTGAAATATCCATTAAAATATTAATTCAAGTAGGGCTGCAGTACACGCACGCGTGCACTGCCTCGCCACTACGGAATATGGAATACGCAAAAAGATCCATAAGTCAAAACAAAAAGAATATCATACACGCCATACCGTGTGGCTGCAGTTCACGCTTGCGTGCACTGCCTTGCCACTATAGTGATGTCGTGCCCAAAAACTCAATACCGTGTGGCTGCAGTTCACGCTTGCGTGCACTGCCTTGCCACTATAGTGATGATGTACCCAATAAATATTCACAAGCGTCGCCGTGAATATCATAAGGCCAAGTGTCGATTAAAATTGCAGAGACAAATGCGAGGTCAAGCCCAAAAAAGTTCGGGCTCAATGCAAGTGGATTATTTCAGTTCAAACCAAATATACGTGCGGACATGAATACACCAGCATGCACACAGATATGAAGTGGCAACATCATCAAGTGTACATATGCAATAGGATGCACAGAGCAAGATAGTGTAACAGAGCAGGGTGCCAGCACGACAGCGGTACACAATGATACACATGAACATGCAAATGCACACACAACAATTCACCAGAAAACAAAGTTCAAGCAAAACAACTCAAGCAACAAAGATGCAGGCGCAACAAGTGCACCAGCAAAATAAGCTGAATCAAAGTGCACAAGCATATTGAAACTTGCAGTGGCAACAAGAATGATAAGTATATAGGTGCAGATGCACAGTGCAGCAGCTCAAGTGAACAGGGAGAAGCAACTGGCAACAATGCACAGTGCCTCTATGAATTAAACAAGACTCAAGCTCAACCAAAAGCTGAAACAAGTGAATAGGAAATAGAGCATCTACTATATGAAACAAGTCAAAGAACGAAGCTACAGATCCAGGCACACTGGAATATAAAATTGCAAACCTGACTGAAAATCACTTCAGAAGAACACATCCCAAATAGGCTACCACTTCATATAACATATATACATATATGCACATACATGTATACATGTATAAAAGAGTTCGAAGCAGTGACAGTATCAAGTGAATCGAGTTCAAGTCAAACCAACATGGTGATAACACAACCACAATGAAACTGGCTCAAGAACATATGCATACATAGCTATATAAAAGTGCAACAGCAAGTCGGGACTACAAAATGTGCAGAGGTGCAAAAACAGAAATGCACACCAGACCAGAGTCATGAAAATGCAATATAAAAGTGCCAAAGTAAAACAAAGTGCTGCCATTGTTGGACCAAGAAAAATACTCAAACACACAAGACATGCATAACCAGATCAGTTTTAAAGTGCGAGTGACCACGTATGCACAGCCAGTGCACATACATGAAGGTCACAATAAAGCATGAAGCAGCTCATATATACTGCAATAGTTTGAAAATGCAGCAAGTACCCAGTTCAAGATGAAACCAAACACAAATGCACATAATTGCAGTGGGCAGTTGTTTGATAAATGTGAAAGCAATGGACTTGAAGTGAGTTAATAGCAGTGGAATTTCATAGTGATGTTTGCTCAAAAGTGTAGTAGTGAATGAATATGTGATGCTGTATAAAGTATTCTCTGGTGGCATTGGGATATACAGTGACATATGATCAGAAGCAATGCAAGTGAGACAAGGCTACGAATCGTATCAGTAAACATATATAAAATAATGAACCCAACAATGCAAACAAGTCACAAGGGATATTCAAATACATAGGACAACAAAGCATTATTTTCAAAACCAGTTAGGATTGAAATTTCAGAAATAATTAAATGTACAGGTGAAGCTCAGAATGATGATTCAGAATGTTGAACAAGTCCACAATATCAGGCTGAAACCATAAGTTGAATGAATCCATAAATTCAGGCCAAAGCAAATAATAAACAAGTCAACCATGTCAGGCCAAAACCATCACAAATTATAAGTATGAACAAATCAATAATCTCAGGCCAAAGAACACACACCCGAAATCATCTAAATCATGCACGAAATACTTAAGATTAAATTAGAGGGCGTGAATGAAAATCACTCACATATACGAATTTACACAGTCAATAACCCAATATCGAAACAAAGATGACCACGAAAACAAAAACGAACGAAATCTCATATTTTGAGTGAATTAGATGTGAGAAAGTCTCACCTAGTCGACGAATTGAGGCCAAGCACACCGCAGCAGCCACGCGAGACGAGCAACCATCGGAATCGAAACCCTAATTCCAGAAAGAAGCCGAAGCCCTAATTCGACAAAGAGAGGCCGCCATTTTTCACAAGCAAAAGAAAAGGCGACGGGCCGAAGGAATGAAAAGTGAAAATAAAAAGGGGAAAGGGGAACGGGTTTCTTTTATTTTTTTGCAAATTATTTTCCACGGCTTCAAACATTTAAATGTGGGCCGAGAATTTATTTTAAAGCCCGATAAAATTTTACTTAAAATTTGTAAAAGAATTTTAAATCCAAATTTAAAAACTTCAATTGGAAATTTGTGTCAATATTAATCGTTTAAATTGTCGATTATAATTCGACACGAATATCGGGTTGTTACAGACTCCCCTCCTTAAAGAAATTGCGTCCTCGCAATCTTAAGGAATATATGGACAAAAGGTAACAACCAAAAGAGCATATCATCACAAGATGAAGAAATTCGAAATATGAAGTTCACCATAAAGAGCATGAAGGAGCAAGCCAGAACGTGTTTGCTCAAAGTCAAATCTAGTGAAACTTCAATTTCTTCAATAATACCGGGCTCAAAAATAAAGATCGGAAATCCCAAAGGCATTTCCGTAATTGGAAGACGTGGAAAACGTCATGAATAGCAGAAAATTGAGCCGGTACACTGGCGTAGTACAATATAAACGCCAAAGAAATCTTTTAATTTCATAAAGGAAATTCACAAATTATCAACAAAATCTAATTATCAATAGATAATTCAGAGATCTCAAATCACAAATATTCGATTATCAAAAACGATAATCAAATCAACAAGTATTCGATTATCAAAATCGAAAATCAATCTTAAATCACAAATATTTAATTATCACAAACGACAATTAAATCTCAAATATCTAATTATCAATAGATAATTAGAAACAATAAATATCTGATTATCAAAAACGATAAATCAGAAATCACGAATCAACGATTATTTAATTATCACAATTGATAATCAAATCACAAATATCTAATTATCACAAACGATAATTAGATCTCAAATATCTGATTATCACAAGCGATAATCAGAAACAATAAATATTTGATTATCAAAAACGATAAATCAGAAATCATAAACATCCAATTATCAAAACGATAATCAGAAATTACCACAACGGTAATCAAATTTCAAATTACAAATTTTTCAATTAACGAGTCCAAAATTAACCGAAATAGCAAACGCACATGACTCATAACCACGAGTTTTACTAAATCGTTTAATTCACTTCATCGTTTCCTTGAAAGTGTTAAATTGTGTATTTTAAATAAATAACATTTTACGTTCTCAAACGGACAAGTCCGGAATTTAAGCGAATCAGTAAAAGAAAGGGGTCATAGTCCTCGATTTTTCTGAAACGTTTACATCGCTTCCACATTCTTTTGAAAGCGTAAAGTGTAAAAAAAATTTTGAAAACCATTTTTATTTATAAAATTACAATTTACATTCTCAAACGAACAAGTCCGGAATTAAGCGAATCAGCAAAAGAAAGGGATCATAGTCCTCGATTTTACTGAAACGTTTAATTCGCTTCCTCATTCTTTTGAAAGCGCAAATCGCAAAAATTTTGAAAACAATTTTGATTTATATTTTGAAACAATTTTTTTTTTTTAAAATATGTGATTAAAACAACGACATCAGAAGCAACTTCGATAAGTGGATTTTCATTCATCCAAAGAGTCACAAGAATCTTCTCAAAGATAGAAAGGGGTATCATACCCTAAACTTGTATTCATAACAAGTCAATAACACACGAATTCACCAATGCACAAGAATTGATAAAACTTATCAATAGAAATCACGAAAATTGGTGAAGCACAAATTCTAGAAATCCTCACAAGAAATCCAGAAAACACAAGCTAAGAGTATGAGAACTCGAACGCGAGTATGAAAACTCGAACCGGAGTATGAAAACTCGAACGCGAGTATGAAAACTCGAACCGGAGTATGAAAACTCAAACGGAGTATGAAAACTCGAACAGAGTATGAAAACTCAAACGGAGTATGAAAACTCAAACGGAGTATGAAAACTCGAACAGAGTATGAAAACTCAAACGGAGTATGAAAACTCAAACGGAGTATGAAAACTCGAACAGAGTATGAAAACTCGAACAGAGTATGAAAACTCAAAGGAGAGTATGGAAACTCACCAACACGCGAGCATGAAAATTCATCAACACATGTAACGCATAACGAGAACGGGAGCACGAAAACTCACCTACATGCGAGCATGAAAACTCACCAACACGTGCAATGCAAAGCGAGAACGGGAGCACAGAATCTCACCTACACGTGAGCATGAAAATCACCAACACGGGCAACGCAAAGCGAGAACGGGAGCACGGAATCTCACCTACACGCGAGCATGAAAAATCATCAACACGTGCAACGCAAAGCGAGAACGGGAGCACGGAATCTCACCTACCCGCGAGCATGAAAAATCATCAACACGTGCAACGCAAAGCGAGAACGGGAGCACGGAATCTCACCTACACGTGAGCATGAAAATCACCAACACGGGCAACGCAAAGCGAGAACGGGAGCACGGAATCTCACCTACACGCGAGCATGAAAAATCATCAACACGTGCAACGCAAAGCGAGAACGGGAGCACGGAATCTCACCTACCCGCGAGCATGAAAAATCATCAACACGTGCAACGCATAACGAGACGCTATCTCATGGTTGCAAGCCATTAATTTTGACACACGAATGGCCCGAAGACCGTGGGGCGCTACCCCACATGTGTGAGTCGAAATCTCACAGATTGAGGTCCAGACTAACCAAAAAAAATCAAAAGAGGTATGCGTGAGTGGAATCACACAAGTGGTGTCTAGTCTAACCTCACAATCGAAAGAAAAGTATGTGTGAATGAAATCACACAAGTGGTGTCTAGACAATCCTCAAAGCCCAAGAGATATGTGTGAGACGAAATCACACCGATGAGGCCTAGTCTAACCGTAAAAATGATCGTCATGATCAACGAGAAGTGTCAATTACACTAAGTCAGTAAATGTAAAAGTTTA
This sequence comes from Allium cepa, assembly GCA_030765085.1. NCBI lineage: Eukaryota > Viridiplantae > Streptophyta > Magnoliopsida > Asparagales > Amaryllidaceae > Allium > Allium cepa. The sequence goes on from CM060934.1 coordinate 134,057,717, forward strand.
GCATCATGTCCCATAACCACTTACTTAACTTAAATATTTACGAACAAACTGTAAATCTTCACTAATAAAATTTGTCACTAGAGGTTCAATCGAACAAGTCCAACAATTAACCGACGAAGTAAACGCAAGCGTTTCATACCACTTGTTTTACTAAGCCGTTTAATTAGATTTCTCATACGAGTGAAATAAAGATTTGTATATACTAATAGATTGGAAAACAGTTTCAAAAACGAGTTTGGTATGGAAAATAGAGTTGAAAACATTTTGATAAAAGAGTTTTTGATATTTACTACTAGTATTGAAACCTTTATATTTTTAAAGTGACAAATCACAAAAATGATTGTAGAAACAATCAATCACAAGAATTCGAAGACGTGAATTGAATCCAAAGAAATCGATACCGAATTCATCGAAAGGTATGTTCACAAAAATCCCGAAGAAAAGGTCTTCAAAGTTGCTAATAAATGATAGCAACAAATCGGGAAATAATCAAGAATCGATTAAATTCGAAAACCAAATCAATTCACTGAGATTCACATTCGAAGACGTGAATAAAATACAAAGAATTCGATTCCAAATCCATCAAAGTAGGAATACCCAAAATTCCTGAAATAGAAGTTATCAAAGTCGACAAAGGTGATAACAACTAACCGGAAAAGAAGAACCGATCAACAATTGGAAAAACAAAGCAGAACGAGCATAAATGCTTGAATGACTTTAACAAAAGTAAAAGTCAAGTCAACGACGATATCGACAAGGCAAAGTCCAAGACAATTTCTTTTATACCAAAGAAATTTTCAAACTATCAGAGAGAGGCACATGAAAACCAACAAACCATGGATAAACAGACAGAGTCGACAATTGGAATGCAATTTGTCTCAAAGATTGATACCCAAAACCCAATTGTATGGAGACTGCATTAAGTACACGAATCAGAGATAAGAATGCCTATATATAGCAGTTCGAATAAACAATGCGACTTCAAATCGAAGTGGGTACTAGTTGCAGCAATATGCAACTTGATAGAGCATATATACACTGATACTTAGAAGTGTAAACTCAAGTGAGCAAGTGCGACAGAGAATAGCAGCAATGCTCACGAATAAGCGTTAGGAATTCATTCCTAACAAATCAAAGATGATCTTAAGATAAAGATGTGAAATAAAACATCGACAAATAGTTGTAACACATGTACTATCTAAGTTATGTTTTATATTTGTTCTAAACCCCAGGCTCTGATACCAAGCTGTGACGCCCCACCTCTATACCCACGCTAGCCAAGAACACTACGGTGTAGTGCTGTCAACTAGCACGGAGAATAAGGCTGTTGAGGAGCGACCATCTGTGTAATTGCTTTGTGCGAGCACCGATATGTCAGATAGTAAAAACATGCATTTCATTTCAGGAGGAAATCCGACATGCCGATGCAAACTCAAAGCTACTACACGGTGGCTATAATAGTCTAGGACAAAATATAAAATAATAACACAGAGAATAAAAATGCGGAACACAGATGAAACAGAAAATCTCATATACATATATAATAACTGATGTCAGTTACAATACATTTGACACGGTACATGTGATACAACTACAACAGTCGATTCAGGAAGTTACATATACAAGTACATTAACGCATATAATATACATGAATACATATCTTCCTATACAATAATACAGGCTACTACAAATGACGACTACTCCAAAAGATATGAAAGAACTTCATAGCTCTAGCAGCAACCCAAAGCAGAATATCTACAACCTGAAATACTCGGTCTGACCCGAGTATTAAATTCAAAAGAAAATAATACTCGGGTCAGTCTAATTCAAACTCAGTTATTAGTGCACAGAAGCAATAATAATTAAATAATGAATAGACGACAGTAATTAAACCAAATCAGAATGCAATTCAGAATATCGAATTGAAATGAACAAACAGTTCAAACCATTGAAATATCCATTAAAATATTAATTCAAGTAGGGCTGCAGTACACGCACGCGTGCACTGCCTCGCCACTACGGAATATGGAATACGCAAAAAGATCCATAAGTCAAAACAAAAAGAATATCATACACGCCATACCGTGTGGCTGCAGTTCACGCTTGCGTGCACTGCCTTGCCACTATAGTGATGTCGTGCCCAAAAACTCAATACCGTGTGGCTGCAGTTCACGCTTGCGTGCACTGCCTTGCCACTATAGTGATGATGTACCCAATAAATATTCACAAGCGTCGCCGTGAATATCATAAGGCCAAGTGTCGATTAAAATTGCAGAGACAAATGCGAGGTCAAGCCCAAAAAAGTTCGGGCTCAATGCAAGTGGATTATTTCAGTTCAAACCAAATATACGTGCAGACATGAATACACCAGCATGCACACAGATATGAAGTGGCAACATCATCAAGTGTACATATGCAATAGGATGCACAGAGCAAGATAGTGTAACAGAGCAGGGTGCCAGCACGACAGCGGTACACAATGATACACATGAACATGCAAATGCACACACAACAATTCACCAGAAAACAAAGTTCAAGCAAAACAACTCAAGCAACAAAGATGCAGGCGCAACAAGTGCACCAGCAAAATAAGCTGAATCAAAGTGCACAAGCATATTGAAACTTGCGGTGGCAACAAGAATGATAAGTATATAGGTGCAGATGCACAGTGCAGCAGCTCAAGTGAACAGGGAGAAGCAACTGGCAACAATGCACAGTGCCTCTATGAATTAAACAAGACTCAAGCTCAACCAAAAGCTGAAACAAGTGAATAGGAAATAGAGCATCTACTATATGAAACAAGTCAAAGAACGAAGCTACAGATCCAGGCACACTGGAATATAAAATTGCAAACCTGACTGAAAATCACTTCAGAAGAACACATCCCAAATAGGCTACCACTTCAAATAACATATATACATATATGCACATACATGTATACATGTATAAAAGAGTTCGAAGCAGTGACAGTATCAAGTGAATCGAGTTCAAGTCAAACCAACATGGTGATAACACAACCACAATGAAACTGGCTCAAGAACATATGCATACATAGCTATATAAAAGTGCAACAGCAAGTCGGGACTACAAAATGTGCAGAGGTGCAAAAACAGAAATGCACACCAGACCAGAGTCATGAAAATGCAATATAAAAGTGCCAAAGTAAAACAAAGTGCTGCCATTGTTGGACCAAGAAAAATACTCAAACACACAAGACATGCATAACCAGATCAGTTTTAAAGTGCGAGTGACCACGTATGCACAGCCAGTGCACATACATGAAGGTCACAATAAAGCATGAAGCAGCTCATATATACTGCAATAGTTTGAAAATGCAGCAAGTACCCAGTTCAAGATGAAACCAAACACAAATGCACATAATTGCAGTGGGCAGTTGTTTGATAAATGTGAAAGCAATGGACTTGAAGTGAGTTAATAGCAGTGGAATTTCATAGTGATGTTTGCTCAAAAGTGTAGTAGTGAATGAATATGTGATGCTGTATAAAGTATTCTCTGGTGGCATTGGGATATACAGTGACATATGATCAGAAGCAATGCAAGTGAGACAAGGCTACGAATCGTATCAGTAAACATATATAAAATAATGAACCCAACAATGCAAACAAGTCACAAGGGATATTCAAATACATAGGACAACAAAGCATTATTTTCAAAACCAGTTAGGATTGAAATTTCAGAAATAATTAAATGTACAGGTGAAGCTCAGAATGATGATTCAGAATGTTGAACAAGTCCACAATATCAGGCTGAAACCATAAGTTGAATGAATCCATAAATTCAGGCCAAAGCAAATAATAAACAAGTCAACCATGTCAGGCCAAAACCATCACAAATTATAAGTATGAACAAATCAATAATCTCAGGCCAAAGAACACACACCCGAAATCATCTAAATCATGCACGAAATACTTAAGATTAAATTAGAGGGCGTGAATGAAAATCACTCACATATACGAATTTACACAGTCAATAACCCAATATCGAAACAAAGATGACCACGAAAACAAAAACGAACGAAATCTCATATTTTGAGTGAATTAGATGTGAGAAAGTCTCACCTAGTCGACGAATTGAGGCCAAGCACACCGCAGCAGCCACGCGAGACGAGCAACCATCGGAATCGAAACCCTAATTCCAGAAAGAAGCCGAAGCCCTAATTCGACAAAGAGAGGCCGCCATTTTTCACAAGCAAAAGAAAAGGCGACGGGCCGAAGGAATGAAAAGTGAAAATAAAAAGGGGAAAGGGGAACGGGTTTCTTTTATTTTTTTGCAAATTATTTTCCACGGCTTCAAACATTTAAATGTGGGCCGAGAATTTATTTTAAAGCCCGATAAAATTTTACTTAAAATTTGTAAAAGAATTTTAAATCCAAATTTAAAAACTTCAATTGGAAATTTGTGTCAATATTAATCGTTTAAATTGTCGATTATAATTCGACACGAATATCGGGTTGTTACAATTAAATTGATAGATTAAGCGTAAGTAATTAGAATTTAACCCTATAAGATATGGAACTGAATGTATGAATATAATTTTGTAGAAATAGTTAATTAACAACTTATTTGTGCATACCCAATTTAATATAAATAACAAAAGGGCTAGCACTTGATGTGCCTAAGTATTAATATATTGGAACTATAATAAAATAGAGAGTTTGGTAGTAAATAGAAATAAAAAGACCGTTATTAACTAGCAAATTAATAAATGGATTCTAACAATAGGTAGTAATTAATGCGTGTATATTGGGCATTTGCGGATTACCAATTTTTCTACCTATTCATATAATTTATTTATGTAAATCTAAACCTATGGCAACATTTTGTTAATAAATGTTGGAAGTGAATTTGAACATATCAAAGGATAACAAGTGTTTAGGTTAACCATTTATTTTATTTAGTTAAGAAGGGAAATAGATTGAAACAAAGCTAATTAAATATTTTTTGGTTGTTAATGGGTATAGTTAAATAAGAAGAAGTTATAGGAAATAAAACGCGCACTAATGAGATGTAATATAATTCCAAAGTTATTTATACCCACAAATAGGTTAATTACTGTATAGAAAGAGTCTAAATCAATAAATGAATTTATTAAGATTACATTTATAATTTTATAACCTTTATGCTGATTTAAGTTCAATTAATTTATTTGATTAAATAGTGCAGTAGCGTAGTTTTGTGCGGTAGTTGAAATAGCTAATTCTTTTAGGTGAAGTTAAGGCTAATTCTATGTATATATTTGACCTATTGTTGATATAGATTCTAGGAAGCAGGATCTATTAATTAAATGGAGTATTAGATTCAATAATTGCATTTATCATATAAATAAAGAGAATATAACGGTTAAATTTGGCGTTATTGAAATTAAAAAGGAATGGGGGAATAATAATTTGAAATCATTGCAATAGATATTAATTTAAGGTTACCTTAAATAAATTAAGGTAATAAATTGAGGATAGTGTAAATATCTTTATAGTACGATGATTTGTGTAGTTAGGATAGTTTTGATTTGTCACTTAAGATGGAGGATTTTTATAAAATGTAATAAATGCAGTTTAAATTAAGGCATTGACGTTTGGGTATTTAAGAAGTGATAAACTAAAATTTATTTATTTATTTGAAAATTTGAAATCCAATTTGTGGATTTATTGCAAATAAGTGAAATTTGTGTTTAACCATTACATCGATAGGAATAAATTAAATTTAAGGTTATATTAATAAAATTTGGACTAGAGAAATGATATGAATCGGTTTTAGAAGCCTTAAATATAAAATGGGAAGTAGACGAGATTTCACGTTACAACCATTTTTAAAAATCCTAATGTATGTAGAAATATTTATGAAATATAACGTAAACCAATGTTGAATCAAAAGAATAGAGTCAACACTTATTTATTCATTTATTGTGATATAATTGCGAGTATGATTTATTGCAAATTACATGGAAATCTAATATATAGGACATTACCTAAAAAGGAAGAGTAGATAAAATTTATGATAAACATATTTGTATATGAAGGTTATTGATTTAAGGAGAAATTGGGCAAGTTTTATGTATTTGGGTTAAGTGCAACCTTTAATAGATAAATTTAGTGCAATTAAAGAAATTGACATTTAATATTTCGATAACTTAAAATTTGATGGGATAAGAACATTTGGGTAATGAAGGGATGACAAATATTAGCTATGATTCTAGAAGGAATTAAATAGATAATGGGAAGATTAAAATCAGGTTCTAAGCAATAATTATTAAATAACAGAAGTTTAGGAGTAAAGTGAGATAATTGAAAATTTTAATCATTCATATAAGTCATTTGTTTATTAATATGAGTTAGCTAATAAATTTAACTTGGGCAATACCTATATATTGGAAACACATTTGTAAAGTGTAATTAATTGAATTTGGTGAATTGGGAATGAATCCAAGGTTATAGGAATTGATGTAATACTACGCAAATAAAAGGTAACTGCATAAAATCAATGTTTTGTAATAAATTGGAATTGATAATTAAGTAGGAATGGGTTTGAATTTGGCAAAAAGGAAAATTTATTATTTGCTTACCCATCTATTCAATCTATTAAATTTGATCAGATCCATTTGCAATTAAACGAATTTATTTACAAGTTAGTATGTATTTAGCTGATAACTATAAACAAATTAGGGCAATTGGGTATATATATTACCAGTTAAGTTATATAAGATAATGGTTGACTTAATTAAGGGAGTTTATGTAATAATTTCATTTATTTTGTAAGTGGAAATAAAACGTTAATGATAACAAGTATTCAAAATTTACCATCTATTTAGTATATTAAGTATAATTGATAATCAACCGCAGCAAGTAATAAATAATAAATACGTAACGTTAAATGAAGTAATATTTGAAATTTAATATTTAGAAACTATGTAAATATAAGTGCAGATGAAATTGGGGATATTTACATATTGAAATATGAATCCAATGATAAATCAATCTAATTGATAATAAATAATGGAAAGTAAATTTAATTAAATTTTGGAAATTTAATATATATATACAGTTATAAACCCTAGCTCCATCCTATTGTCATTTGCTGTATATTCATTTCTTCATCTCCTTCTCCTCCTCAAATGGTTGCAAAACCTAGATCTACTTCAATCCAAATTTCAATGAAAATGCAAACACTTCAGAAAAATTCCACAAAAAAATATATGTTAATGTTCTCGAGGCACGTAATCTACTGGTGCAATTCGTTTTCTGTTTTGAACATTCGTTTGACCAGAATTAATTCAAACAGTCCGTGACCATTCATCATCGTCGTCGCAAACTTCGTCGGATCGTCAAACCTTTTCTGGGTTTTGTAGAGTGGACGATGGGGATCGCATCTATATGGTTTTTGTGTCGATTCAACGGTTTGATCGTCGTAGATCTTCGATTAGGGTTTCTGGAAGGGGGCCGCGTGCGTTTCTGGGAATAGAAGGAGTGACGTGGCACATATATTTGTAAGTGATGAATGTGTGTCGTTTTATTTATTTTCAATTTTGAATTCAATCAACATTTTTTTGCCATAACTTTCTCATACGAAGTCGGATTCACACGAAATTTCTTTTGTTAGGATCGTAATTTAATTCCGGACTTGATGACGCTGGTTTGGACGAATTCCGAGAAGGGCGAATTTTTGGGTTTAAATCAAATTTAAATTCGATTTAAATTCAAAAGGTGAGTGTTTAAACCCACTCACAACTACTAGAAGCTTTTATGTTTGTTAAGTAAATTTTAGAAATGAATAGAAATTTATTTATGAGTATTTGGCATGTTTATTTCACTCATATTTGTTGAATTGCATTTATTAAATTTAACAGTTAATTTAATTTATTTATTGCGTATTAATTGATGGTTAGAATTTATTTGTTCGCCTATAAACTGCTAGTTAACAGTTATATAGATTATTACTGAATATAAACTGTTAGATTAATAGTTGTTAAATTTAATCTGAATAAAATTGCCAGTTATTACCTGTTATATATTATCAAATATAAATTGTTATTGATTGATATTGCTTGATGATTGTGATTGGATGATGGGTGATGTTGATGAATGTTTTATTGTATATCATTAAATTGCAAATTTTCATGCATATTTCCTTTCATTCGGGATTGTGGTTTGAAATGATATACAACTGCAAAATTTTATATCTTTTAAATTGCGGATTGAAATGATAAATATCCGTATCACTTGACCATAGGATAGAAAATTATATACAGGCACCGCGGTCTATATATAACTATTTTAATGTGATTTCTATGGTTTGGATGGAATACGGTTTATAATAATCTTAAATTTTATATTGTATAAATATTTTTCTTCCATATATATATACATATGAAGTTGAAAATTTTGAAATTAAAAGGTGTATAAAAATCTTTATTAAAAATGGAAGAAAATTAAGAAAATGGAGTTTAATAATTTATATCATATGTTTAAATGTTAAGTTTGGAAATTTTAAGATATGATATTTATAATTGGATTTTTCCCAAAATAAATTGAAATGAATATTCTAGTATAATTTGAATTGGGAAAAATATATATATTTTATTACTAGAAATTGAAGTCTTATTATTTATGGATTTTATATGAATATTCAAGACTAATTAATAGAACAATTGATTTGTTGAAAGAATAAAATCCAACTTTAGTTTGAAAGATTGATACTCAAAATGGATATACGTATATATAAATAAATTGAAGTGGTTTTGGAACTTGAGAGAGATAATATAAATTTTGGTTTAGACTTTAATAAAGAAATGTATTTGTAAAGCCATGAGAACTATTTTCTTTACAAAGTAACATTTAAGTTAAAACATTTAATTCATATACCGTTGAATGTCCAAACCATTCAAGTTTTTAGAAATTATGGTTTTAAATTATGATTTTCAAAATATTATGCTTTGAAAATATTTGATTTTCAGACGTTATGAAGTTAAAGCATTTTGATTTTGGAAAAGAATTATATTTGGGATAAGTGATAAAATATGGTTTTGGGTTTTGAAATGATATCGTATTCATGGTTACGAAATGGAATGTTTATTCTGATTTTTAAAGTATTACCTATTTTTAAATGACCGCGGTGTTATAATAACGATGGGTTGGCAAAGAGACTGGGATCGGATATCTGACATACTCTCTGTCGATACCGAAAACCACTTTGACTAACCGTGTACGCGGTGGAGATTCCAGAATGAAGTAGGTGGTGGCGACGTATCCTGTAAGGTAAATACGTGGACCCGACTCCCGTGAGTTGGCATAAGGTGGCTAAAACAGGAGCGATTCTCAGGCCAATGAGGTCATTCCTCTGATCGGACCCTCCTCTTCGATATTATACTTTGATTTTGGATTGATTCAGTGGCCACTTATATATTTTAATTTTGGGGAGTTAGTCCGAGGTGGGCGGTAACTGCGGCTACGCGTTTCCACCAGCCTGGATAGCAATTGGTATATCTACCCTGGCATTGCCTAGTTGTGCCGTGTCACCTACCATACCGAGCCTTTACTACGAGTTTCTATTTGTGTCGTACCTATGGAGTATCCTCTGGTAGCTTCCCGATCAGGAGGTATTACGGTACTGTATAGACTATTGGCATTATTTGTGTTAAGGGCTATATGGGTAACCCCTTAACGCTATTAAAAAGTAAGTTTATTTTACAATTAGGCACTATTATAATAACGCAATATACTACATAGTAAATAGTTTAACGGATCCTTAGGAGATGTAAATCCCGAGCATCTCTTGAGTTACTGCACTCATATTTATTTCTGTTAATTTAACTCACATAAGATCTTTTAGTCTGACTCGAGTGTTTTTGTCTTTTCAAATTCGCTCGGGTTAGTCCGAGCGTTTCAGGATCGAAGATTTTAGCTTTGGAGGACGAAGACGAAGAATCCGTATTATATTATTTATAGTATTGCACCACACTCTAAATTTCCGCTGCATTGATTGTATTGGTATGTGTAACTCTGATATTCATTGTATAAGTAAAATAAATATTTTGTAAACAGTTATCATGAACTGTATATTGATTATTATATTTTATCCTTCCGCTGTGAGATTCTATTTTGTTTTATTTCTTCTCTGTTTTTTTTCTTATTTACCCCATAACAATCCGCCCTTGCGTATGCTTTGAATTGGCACGTGTGTCGGTTTAAAGTGTGCGAAAAGGCGGGATGTTACAACTACGGTGTAATGCTGTCAACTAGCGCGGAGAATAAGGCTGTTTAGGAGCGGCCATCAGTAGTTAGGCCTTACACTAGTATTGGTTATCTCGATAGGAGTGGTGTATATATATATATATATATACATATATATATTCTTTCATTTTTCATCTCTGATTTATTTACTCCCATCGACATAACCCAATTCCAGTATAAAACGAACTACGATGGCTCAAAATAGTTTAGGACAGTAGATATAATAATAGCACAGATAATATAAATAAATGCGGAACACAGATAAAACGGAAAAGTCTCATATATGCAATAACTGATGTCAGTTACAATACATTTGACGTAGTACATATGATACAACTACAACTGTCGACCCAGGAAGTTACATATACAAGTACATTATCGACTAACATACATGAATACATATCAACCTATGCTATGACACGACAACTCCCAAAAGATATGAACAGTCTTCATAGCTCAAACAGCGACCCAAAGCAAGATATCTACAACCTGAAATAACTCGGTCTGACCCAAGTATTAAATTCAAAAGAAAATAATACGCAGGTAAGTCTAATTCAAACTCAGTTATTAGTGGACAGAAGCAATAATAATTAAATAATGAATAGACGACAGTCACAATAAATCTCGTCTATCAGATCCTTAAATAAAGAAATCGGATAATGATAAATATAACACGTAACGGTGTTAAACAATAAATCTGCAGATTCAAATCATCAACAAAGATAAGTGAAAAGAATATCAATGAAGAAAATTTGGAAAACATCAAAATTGCCAAATCGGCAATTAACAACAAAATCATCAAATTAAACCAATCAAAATACAATTTAAATCATACTGAATTGAATAAACGAAACAGTTCAAAAAATTGAAATATCAATTAAAATATCAACTTGGGTAGGGCTGCAGTACACGCAAGCGTGTATTGCCTCTCCACTACAACATGCATTACACAAAAGATCAACGCATCAAAAGCAAAAGAAATACCAATAAAATCAATACCGCGTGGCTGCAGTTCACGCTTCTGTGCACAGCCTTGCCACAACAGTGACGATGTACTCAAAAGACCAACGAACCAAAATCAATGAAGGTTCAAATATCAATTCAAAATGTCGATACTGTGTGGCTGCAGTGCACGCACGCGTACACTGCCTCGCCACAACATCATATACAGAAATAGCAACAAGGCACAAAGGCCAACACACAAGAATTCACAGTGCAAACTAATACACTAAGCAAGTGGCAGCAGTTTAAAACTTCCACCAAATGAATGTAAAATATGTACACAAATGAATGTACATAACAAACTGTACATCGCAAAATGAATCAGAGGTGCAACGAGAAGCAGTACAACTCAAATGAGCAAGTGCACAAGGCAGTGTACAACATGAAGACACAACCGAATGAAGGTTAGAGCACCAATGATATGGCACCACAGCACACAACAGAAAAGACACAGAGCAGCTTCAATTTGAAATAATGTCAAAGTGAAATACAATGACCAAATGCAAATGAATACAATGCATCAATGAATGTATCAGTTTCGAAAACAAAGACAGTGGACAGTACAAAAGTCACGAAGCCATAAACCAAATGCAAAAGGTCAAGCCAGTGACTTAATTTCAACTGCAGCACCAAAGCACAAAGCAGTGGTATAACTACAAAAGTAAAAGGAGGGTGAGGGCACCAGATGAATGGCACCATAGCACACGAACCTATATATATATCAGGTATACAATTTCGAACACAGCAAGACAATGCCAAAATGGTCAAGAGAAGATGGCAACAGTGGTATAGTGGACCACATTGAAACCAGAAGTGTATAAGTCAATGCAATGCAAAGCACAACAGACTCAAAGAAGAATGAAACTGGGTCAAGAAAGTGCAACAACAAGTGACACAAATGTACATGACTGCACAGTACAACCACCACACAATGCAAGAAGGTCAAGTCAATGACTCAACACAGCTGCAGTTCAATGTCGAATGCAAAGCGTCATATAGCAGTTCCAAAACGATAGCATACATCAAGCAGTACTAGTCTCGAGCCCAAGGCAGTGCAAACCAAAAATGCAACTGCAAATTACATGGAGAGTGACAAAGTAAAATGAACTAGAGTGCGACTAAGAAATGAATAAGGCAAGCCAACATCAGTGACACCGCCTCAACAATGAAAAGGCTTTAAATAACCATATATGAACACTACAACATAATCAGAGTAGTAGAGGGTGAATGCCACAATGAAAAATGAAGTAACAACCGGTATAATGACAAAGACAGTGCAACAATCCTACGAGACCAAAGAATGGCCAAAGAAACCACAAAAATCAAACATCAACTAAGTTCAAATGGTCGAGACAGTTACAACTCAAAGTGAAACTGCTCGTATATTCAAAGCACAGTGCAAATGCTATTAAACAACAACCGTGATGAAGATGTAGTGATGGAGCAAAAAGGCCAAGACCAATATCAAACAAGTCAGTGCCAAAGTGAAACAAATCAACATCCATAAAATCAAGTCGAAGCCGAGACAACGAAAAAAAAATAAGCAGACAAGGTCGGACAAATTCGAATTAGATGTGAGTAATATAAATTACTCACCTTTACCACGAACAAAACAGCCGAAGTCCCCTTGAGCACGACTAACATCGAAGCAGCCAGGGCGAAGTCGTTGAAGTTGGCGCCTTCGATTTCCAGAAGCAAACGATCGAAGAAGCCCAAATTTGAGGAACGAACGAATGCGAGAATTGAAGTAACCGTGTTCAAATTGAAGGAGCAGCCATTATTTCTTTTCGATTGTTTTTAGGTTTCAAACGAAAATGACAAAAAAGGGGGCCGCCATTTATTTTTCTCCGTTCGATTATAATGTAGGGTTTCGAATGAAAAGGTTAAAGAGGAGGGAATGGTTTATTTGCTTTGCAAATTTTCACGATCCAAGCAAATGAAAACGTGGGCCGAGAATTCAAAGCCCAAAAATATTTTTAACCATTTATAAAATAATTTTAACACAATTTTAAAAAAAAACTTCAATAGGCAATTTGCAACAATATTTATTATTTAAATGTCGATTATCAATTGATGCGAAATACCGGGTTGTTACAGGCCAATGTATCAATACACAAACATTCATATCAAATAACAGTGTAGTTCAGAATCTTTCAATTAAATACATCAATGCAAACTTATTTCACAACATAACATTTTCAATTCATCTTGTGCGCCAGGATGAAACAGATTTTAACATTAAACAGAAATGTTTACTCACCTTTCAGAGAACAGAGAACATTATTTCCTGAACCATTTTAATTTGCATTTTGAATCTAAAGTTTTGTTGATTGGTTGCAGTTTTGATTCCTAATTCTTGCAAATGATTATAGTAGTTGAGTTTGCTAGCTGTAGATCCATAGATTCTTGATTAGTTTGCTGTAGACTTTGAACAGATTTTGCTTTGAACTTTTCTCAAAAATCTGTTTTCATCATTTTTTTTAAGAAAAGGAAGAGAGTTTGAACTCAAATGAATTGTCAAGTTTTCTCCTGTTTATTTTTAATAAATGTTTTCAAAATTTAATTAAAACAATGCCACATGTTACTTAGATTATTTAAAATGACTCCAAGTGTTATTTGCATAGTTTAAATGTTTTACAAATGTAAAAACAAGAAAATTTGTGTTTGTCTCCTTATTAAAATTTTAATTATAATTTACAAGTGTTGAATTTCATTATTAAATTAAGTTCTTATCTATTTTAACATGTTCTGATGTATATTTCAAATAGCCTTCAATGTTTCCATATACAAATTATATTTCTTAATATATTTTATATTTTAAATATTTTATATTATATTATTATTATTGTTATTATTGTTATTTTTTACTTAATTCCTTTATATATACACATCCTACATAAATCCAAAGAAAGTGTTAATCTTTATAAATTCTTATTTTAAACTTATCATATATAAAAATAATTGTTTAACTTATTTTAAATAGCTTTTGCAAATCATCAAATAGAACCCAAACAATAGCTTTTTAACCACCATATACACACTTGTATACATGTATATGGACATATTTTAAAGTTTTCAAAAATAATAGAATTCACAAATATTTTTATTTTTAATGATTTGCTATTAGATTCATCAATTTATTTCAACTATTATTATAGCTTTAAATTTACTTATATACATCTAGGAATCTTTATTTATCCATTTTATCTGTTTAATCCAAACAAAAATCAGTTAATTATCCAATTAACAGTTGTTCAAAAATCTGGGTTATCACAGGATACCAGCAAGAAATGTATCCTGGTCCATAGGAGACTATGGTACTTATATACATACATGTAACAACTCGGTATTTTCAGCCATTCGCATCGACACATGTCGGACTTGAATTGCCCAAAATACCGCGTTGTAAATAAATTTAGAGAAAATGAAAACAATTAAAGAATCACAGACACAGAAATATCAAAATAACTCGTAGGGAAAATTAAAATACTATAGTAGTTCATGAAGCTACTATAATAATACTCTCAAAACAAATACATAAGATCAGTTTGAAAACATATACAATAGAAATCTCAAATACATAGAAGTTTATAAATACTAGAACTGAAATAGAACAACTGAAACTGAAAGGGACTAAATAGCTAGACAAGCAGAATCTCCAGCGATTCCTAGCTCTAGAAAAGAAATCCAAAGCTAAACTCTAAATACTCAGGCTGACCCGAGCGTAAAGTAAAACACAAAACACTCGAGTCAGGACATACATACTTATATAATGTAAACCAACTCAAGCGAACTGTAGTAGTAATGCATAATAACTTAAAGGATGCTTGGGATCGCCCATCCTCTAAGGATCAGTTAAACCATAAATTTAATACATCCAGTGGTTAAAATTTCAATTTATAATTTGAAATCAAATATCATTTCAAAATTAAATATCATTCAAAATCCATTTCAAAATATCAAAATATCATATTTTTCCAAAACCACATTCATTTTATTTAATTTAAATACCATTTCAAATCACATTTAAAATGGTTTATATTTCAAATCAAAATATTCCATTTAAATCATTTGAAATGAAGTTATTATATTTAATAACAAAATATTCAATTCTCAAAATTTTACCATTTTCAGAATTCATTTATTCACTTAAATTTATTAAATAGTGAAAATTCAACTTTCGCAGCACTTAGAAAATGCTACGGAAAGTTATGTTTAAAAACAATTCAATTAGCATAAACAGCATTTAAAATGCTCTAATAGGTTTTAGATTTCAAGTTAAACCTTAGTTAAATTCAGCAACTACAGCACTTACAAAGTGCTGTAATAGCCCTTAGTTCATTTTAGCCATTTAGTTCATTTATATCAATTAGTATCTTTAACTTTAGAAATGATAGCATTTCAGGAATGCTGTCAATTTAAATTCCAAACTTTCACTACAATTTCATAAACAATTGAAATTTATTTAAATCCATTTTAACTTATAAAAATAATATTTTCTCACTTTAAAACAATCATTTAAAAACCCCTTAATTTATGATTTTACAAAGTGAAATTTTCACAAATAATTATCAAATCTTTAATAATTCAAAAATAAATGTAAAATTTTATAACATTTCACTTACTTTACATTTTAAATTTAATTTACCATTTCATAAATTAAATTTAAATTCCCTTTTATTTTTCTTAACTTAACTTTATTTTAAAACACATTTCACATTTTCCAATTTAAGTTATATCCCAAATTTCAATTTTAAACATTTATTTATTTAAATATTTTTAGTTTATAGAAAAATAAATAACACTTTATAAAATAATTTTAAATTTAAATTTAAATCAAATTATCATATTTTCTTACTTAACTTAAACTTCATTTATAAACAAAAGCATAAATTCCAAAATTAACTTATATTTCAAATTCTACTCTACCATTTATTTATTTCACTTATTTAACTTGTAGCAAATCACTAATACTTTATAAAATCATTTTTAATTAAATTTAAATCAAAATTTCATAATATTTACATTTTTGTAATACTTTAAAATTTTTAGAAAAATATATTTTAACCACAGTCTGTATAAAATTTTCTAACCTAAGTCCAATGATACGGATAATATATCATTTCAATCCGTAATTTACAAAGGAAAAATCTGGGTTCTATCATTTTAAACCCGCAATTCCAAGTAAATGCAAATAAACAAAAATCACTCAGGCCTATCATTTCAGCCCATAATGATTTTTCCCTATTCAAAAGTCCGTTCAGGTATGTATCATTTCAACCCATAGTGATTCTAATCTACAGGGAACTTGCAGTGTGATGAACTGATATAAATAACAGAATAACATAATATAACAGTAACATATAATACAACAGGTGAATAAGCATGGGTGAACATCATATGATCATAACAATTGCAGCTATAACATGGTGATATGGTTTACAGATTCAATTGCGATCAGTTTACTAGTTATATAAGTGTAAATTGTCTGGTGAGAATTACTCACCTCTACAAGCTGGAGATAACGACCAAATACACAAAACAGAGATCCACAAAGGTACGAAAGCATGACTATGGTTCGAATGAGGGAGAGGCAAAGTTATTTGTCTTGTCACATATCAAACAAAACAAAATATACCACATGAATTTCAAACAAAATTTAAACATAAACAAGCTAGAAATACATGCACAACACATAGCCAAATCACTTGCACTTGCACTCAACAACCCTAGGCTCGGCCATAGGTTGGAAATGCACTGCCAAGGAGTGGATTTGGATTAGGTTTGGGTACATATAGGTCGGCCATAACATGGACATGAAGGAGTAGAAAGATATATGCATGTACAACACACATACAAGGCAACAAAAGTGGTTTCTATGCCACCACAATCTTCGGCCAAGGAATGGATGAGCACGGCCAGGCCTGGTGAGTTCATGAGGTGATGTGGCAGAGGTCTCGGGTCAAAAAGTGGCTGGTGGTGGTGGTGCAAAGATCGGCCAAGGTGATGTGGTGGAGTGGTGAAGCATAGGGTGGCTCAGTTATGGTGTTTTCAAGGAATAAGGCAACATTTGGTGGAGTTTGGCAACAAGGTGATGCACGGCTTGGCTTGGGCAGTGGGATGGAGGAGGTGGCAGCCTATTGTGGTCGTGGTGGAGGTGGCTATGGTGATGGAGGAGGAAGTGTCGAGCTATATAAGTTGAAGCAAGTGCAAAGAAATAAGAAAACAAGTAAGAAAAGTGGAAAAAAGTGAAATGTTTACCAAAGCTTTGCTCAGGTGAAGGCCGACATCTTTTTGTGTTTGAAAAACATTTTCTTGCGTGATAAAGTGAGAGGAAGTCAACTGAAGGAAAGTGATATGGTCAGCAAATGAATGGATGTGGTGATTGGTAATGAAAAGGCAAATGAATGTGAAAAGACAAAGCATATAAAAGGTCAAAAACCCTTCATATTTCTTAATTCTTTTTACATTTTTAAATAAATATGAAAATGCATATAAATAAAATAAAAAAACAAAAATATAATGAATGAATAAAAATGAATAAATAAATTTTAAATGAATATAATTAAATTAAGAAAATAGCTTAAAAATAGAAACCATGCTTTAAAATTTTGAAAATAAATACACTAAGCTTTGGAAAAATTCAAACATCACTTTAAAATTTAAAAGATAAAATATATACATAACATAACATAATACACATATGTATACAATTTGGAATAAGATTTGATAAATAAAAACATTATTTATATAAATTAAAATAAATAATATTGTTAAATAAATCAATGTACGCACAATACTGTAAAAAGCATAACATTCACAATATAAATCAGATTTCAATGAAAAAAATAGTACTCTTAAAATTTAATATATTTTCACAATAAAAGATAAAATTTAAAAATTCAAAATTTTAAATTTTATATTTAAAATCAAAGTTTGACCAGATTGACCAAAAATCCACTTTTTCTGGAAATATTCTATTTATTTAGGTTCGAAATTATAACTCACACAAAAATCAAAATATACTTTTAAAATAATTTTTTTTATCCATTTTAATAAATATAATAAAGTTTTTAAATCAGGCAATTCAATTAAAATAATTAAAATAAGCAATTAAAATAAATCATAAAATTCAGGGTTGTTACACTTCCCCCCCCCCCCCCACTCAAATCTTTTCGTCCCCGAAAAGGAATGAGTAAGGAAAATAAGGAAAAGCAAGATAGAAAAACAAAATAGTACCTGAAACGAACAATTCTGGATTCGAAGCACGAATGCTCTCCTCCGTCTTTCAGGTACAATCCCGATCATCAGTATTTCACAATACCTTGAGTAGACTAACAGATCTCCCTTTTAGCTGCTTCGTACCTCTGCTGACAATACAAAATGGCTTACTCTCGACAGTCAGATTAGGCTCAATATCCAAACCATCAAGAGCAGAAGGCTGAACAAAAGAGATGGGTCAAGAAGATACCAGAGAAGATGTGAGACGTGGAATACATCATGCACTCCAAAAAATTTCTCGGGCAAATCCAAACGATAAGCCAAAGAACTAACTCTTTCCAAAATACAGAAAGGACCCTCAAAGAAGAAGAAGTTAAAAATAGCTAGAAGAAAAAAATAGGTTGGAAGACAAGGATGAACCATATTTTAAAACTATATAAATTTCAATTTAAAATTTTATATTTATAACATTTTAAAAAATTTATAATATACATTTTATAATATGATGAATAGTCATTTGATTCAAATTCGATAGTTTGAAGTAAACAATATTTAAAACATTTTAAATTATTTAGAAAGGAAAAATAAATGATCAAAAATATCCTTTATATAATACTTTATCAAAATACTTTTATAACTCGATGTCTTAACAAGTTTACTTTCGTTCCTGCAGACTCTGGCAATGCGTTGATCAGGCGCAAAGCTAGAATTCTCTTGATACTTAATCGATTTGTTTCAACACCCAGTGGAAATACTGGAAAACCTTAAAAAACAGATATGGAAAGTACAATACAAACAAATCAACCAAACCAAACATTTGTCCAACCATGGATTGCAGATACACAATGATTACGCCTAGATCCCCCAGGAAACATCCGTACATGTAAGCTATCTCAACCTGCGAATTACGCCATGATGATTAGTAGACCGTAGATACACAATGGTTACGCCTGGATCCCCCCGGAAACATCTGTACCCTTAAGCCATCTCAGCCAATGGATTTCGCTACTAATACGACCTACATAGATCGTAGGATGCACAATGGTTACGCTTGGATCCCCCAGGAAACATCCGTACCACGGGCCATCTAAGCCTGACGAATTATGCTATGCAGTCGCAATCATAAGACCATGGAGATCGCCATGGAATTTGATGGACACTAGAGTATCATATTCGGAAAACCCAAATTAGAAAGAATAATATCGATAGAATGAATTCACGGTGTGGTCACAAAGCGGATATTAAGCAGAAGGCACTTTTCATATCTTTACTTCGAAAATATGTATCATATAGTACCTTTCAAATTCACTTTCAAATATCATACTTATATAAAGTCCATCATATATAAGATTCTATTTTCGAATCAAATACTTTCCAAATCAATAGTATAACAAATCATACTTATATAGACTTTGATTATATAAGATTTCACTTTACAAATAGAGTACCCTTTCCAAATCAATAGTTTCCAAATCAACTTCATACTTATACAAATCCATTTTATATAAGTTCAATAACTCCCAAATCAAAGTATTTAATAAAATAAGGTTCTCAATTTCAATCCATTTCAATATCAATTCAGTTTCAAAATCATATATAATTTTGCCAAATCATTTCTTCCTAATTACATATATTCAGTTTCAAAGTTTCTTAAAATAATAGATTTAGAAAATAATCCAAATTTCCAAATCAACAAAATTTAGGTCAAACAAATTCATTTCCATTTCAAACATACATTCACTTTCAAAAACCATAATACTTCCAAAGTTATAAATCTTTCGAAGCCAAAATACTTGAAATCATTACACTTTAAAAATCATAACCTTTCGAAATTATGCATTTCAAATCATAAAACATTCCTTTAATTCTTTACATTTCACAAATTTATTCAATTAAACCCAAATCTAAAATTTCCAATTTTAATTCAATTCAAACCAACAGTTCCAATTCAATTTAGTTTTCCAATAAAACCATTTCAAATGTTATCAAATTTCAAATAAAGATTTGATCCATAAAATAAACTATTCAATCTCTAATATATTTCAAAGCTTAAATATACCATATTTCAAAACTAAATTTTATAATTTCATATATCTCAAAATTTACTTCATTATTACTTAGTTTTGAAATATTCATTTCATAAATCCATCATTTTTAAATAAACTCAAATTATAAGTAAACTAAATATTCTTTCATACAAATATAAACTTCAAATATTCATTTATCAAAATCAATTATCATTTCAAATTTACACTCTTTATCATAATAAAGATTAAATCATTTCCAAACCATTTCAATCATCAAAATATCTAAAATGATTACAATGTTTAAAACCATCTCTTTTTAAAACCTTCAAACTATTTATTTCTATATGAAAAATCCAATTTACCATTGGAAAGATTATTATTTTATATATATACTTTATTCAAAACATTTCAAATCTATATTTCATACCAGTATAATTCAAAATAGTCTTATTTATTTCACTCAACAAACAGTTTCAAACTTATATAAATCATATTACTTTATACATTAATCATACTAAACTAAACTTATATTCTTTATCAAATACCCTATATCTTTCAAAATTACTTAGCTATGAAAATTAAACCTTGATTTGGAAGTGCTCGAATCTTCAAAATAGTCGAAGAACACCAACAAATAAGTAAACCAATTCCAAAAGATAGGGTTATATCAAAACAAATCTAAATCTCGAGGACTGAACACCTGCTTACTTTAAATCATTTCAAATAAATATATATACATACATATATCTTTTGAATATCAAACCATATCTCAAAATCTGAAATCAAAATTTGGTTTAACAAAATCACATGCGTAGAAAAGCTACTAGAGTGGCCTCTCCCCCACTCAGAAACTCGAAAATCAATGTCGATGATGCATGCATTCATCACCGAAATTATTTTCCACCGACATAAGTTGGTTCTGGACTTTTATTTTCTTGAAACTTTTTTGAAATCTCTTCGAACTCATTGGAATTCATTCAAATATATTTGAAACATTTCTTATTCGGAAAATATCTTCAAATCATATTATTATTATATATTTTCCAAAATCTTAAAACCGTTTTCAAAACACCGAAATTCGATTCCTTGAAATTCAAATTCAAAACCCTTCAGTTATAAATCATTTCTTTATAAATCAAATTCTTATAAAATTTTCAAAATTTCTAATCCTTTCGAAATTTCAAACTTTTAAAGAAAGAAAAATATATAATCCTTATCGAAAACATTTCACTTTTATATAAAATGTGGTTCTCCTTATCAAAATAACAGTTTCGATGTATGCACAATTTCAACATACAACCAAGCATAAATTTCCAAAGAATGATTCAAGGATAGATTTCAAACAAACAGCTATTCAAATTTAGAGGAACTCTAATCAAAGTTTTAGTTCGAAGATAAGCTCGAACGAAGATGAGATAACTTAATTACCCAATAAAAGATGGATAAGCCTATATAAATCGTGGGCGTCTTAACCGGTCAACCGTGACTTCAGGAATATAATCAACGCAGAAATCTAAGGCAAATCGAAATTCGATCGCCAGAGGTAGAATCCGGATAGAGCAGGAGATAGATAGCATCGTAAACCGAGGATATAGAAACCTTCGGTGAATCAATGCCAATTGTAAAGGAGTTTCACCCCTTTACAAATCATTCAAAGATTGGCGGAATCACCAATCTTTAGGGAGGGCATTCCAAAGTGGAGTTATGGAATGCTCCAAAATCAAAAGGATAAAATAGGGAAGGCAAGACTGGATTTCAGAACCAGTGGGAGCATTCCAAAGTTCAAGGAATCCTAATTGAGAATCCGAACCAAGAGATTTCTAACAAGGTGGATACAGAAGGAATGAAGTTTAGCAAATCTTGATTTAAAAATAGAAAAAATTTATACCAATATAATCTTTAAAAAATCCTTTGAAACCATTTGGAAATAATTTTATACTTGAAAATATGTTCCCTTACAAAGAAATGATTCTGATATTGATTTCAATCATTCTAGGGTATTTCTACCCTATCTCTAATGAGTTTTTGCTCCGTAGGCTATGGTTTGCCTAAAACCAAAGCTGTGATACCAACTGTAACAACCCGGTATTTTCAGCCATTCGCATCCACACATGTCGGACTTGAATTGCCCAAAATACCGCGTTGTAAATAATTTTGGAGCAAATGAAAAACAATCACAGAAATCACAAACACAGAAATAACAAAATAACTCGCAGCGGAAATTAAAATACCATAGTAGTTCATGAAGATAGTTTAACAATACTCCAAAAACAAATACATAAGATAAGTCTGAAAGCATATACAATAGAAATCTCAAATACATAGAAGTTTATAAATACTAGAACTGAAATAGAACAACTGAAACTGAAATGGAATAAATAACTAGACAAGCAAAATCACCAGCAATTCCTAGCTCTAGAAAAGAAATCCAAAGCTAAGCTGTAAATACTCAAGCAGACCCGAGCATAAGGTAAAACACAAAACACTCGAGTTAGGACATACATACTTATATAATGTAAACCAACTCAAGTCAACTGTAGTAGTAATGCACAATAACTTAAAGGATGCTTAGGATCGTCCATCCTCTAAGGATCAGTTAAACCATAAATTTAATACATCCAGTGGTTAAAATTTCAAAATGGTAATTTATACTTTGAAATCAAATATCATTTCAAAATTAAATATCAATCAAAATCCATTTCATAATATCAAAATATCATATTTTTCCAAAACCACATTCATTTTATTTAATTTAAATACCATTTCAAATCACATTTCAAAATGGTTTATATTTCAAATCAAAACATTCCATTTAAATCATTTGAAATGAAGTTATTATATTTAATAACCAAATATTCAATTCTCAAAATTTAGCCATTTTCAAAATTCATTTATTCACTTAAATTTATTAAAACAGTGAAAATTCAACTTTCGCAGCACTTAGAAAATGCTACGGAAAGTTATGTTTAAAAATAATTCAATTAGCATAAGACATCATTTAAAATGCTGTAATAGATTTTAGATTTCAAATAAAACCTTAGTTAAATTCAGCAACTACAGCACTTACAAAGTGCTGTAATAGTCCTCAGTTCATTTTAGCCATTTAGTTCATTTATATCAATTAGTATCTTTAACTTTAGAAATGATAGCATTTCAGGAATGCTGTCAATTTAAATTTCAAACTTTCACTACAATTTCATAAACAATTAAAATTTATTTAAACCCATTTTAACTTATAAAAATCATATTTTCTCACTTTAAAACAATCATTTAAATACCCCTTAATTTATGATTTTACAAAATGAAATTTTCTTAAATAATTATCAAATCTTTAATAATTCAAAAATCAATGTAAAATTTTATAACATTTCATTTACTTTACATTATAAATTTAATTTACCATTTCATAAACTAAATTTAAATTCCCTTTTATTTTTCTTAATTTAACTTTATTTTAAAACACATTTCACATTTTCCAAGTTAAGTTATATTCCAAATTTCAATTTTAAACATTTATTTATTTAACTATTTTTAATTTATAGAAAAATAAATAACACTTTATAAAATCATTTTAATTTTAATTTAAATCAAATTATCATATTTTCTTACTTAACTTAAACTTCATTTATAAACAAAAGCATAAATTCCAAAATTAACTTATATTTCAAATTCTACTCTACCATTTATTTATTTCACTTATTTAACTTGTAGAAAATCACTAATATTTTGTAAAATCATTTTTAATTAAATTTAAATCGAAATTTCATAATATTTACATTTTTTTAATATTTAAAAATTTTAGAAAAATATATTTTAACCACAGTCTGTACAAAATTTTCCAACCTAAGTCTAATGATACGGATAATATATCATTTCAATCCGTAATTTACAAAGAAAAATTCGGGTTCTATCATTTGAAACCCGCAATCCCACGTAAATGCAAATAATTAAAAATCGCTCAGGCCTATCATTTCAGCCCATAATGATTTTTTCCTATTCTAAAGTCCGTTCGGGTGTGTATCATTTCAACCCATAGTGATTCTAATCTACAGGAAACTTGCAGTGTGATAAACTGATATAAATAACAGAATAGCATAATATAACAGTAACATATGATATAACAAGTGAATAAGAATGTGTGAACATCATATGATCATAGCAATAGCAGTTATAACATGATGATATGGTTTACAGATTCAATTGCAATCAGTTTACTAGTTATAAAAGTATAAATTGTCTGGCGAGAATTACTCACCTCTACAAGCTGGAGTTAATGACCAACACAAAACAAAGATCCAAAAAGGCATGAAAGCACGACTTCGATTCGAATGAGGGAGAGCCAAAGTTATTTGTCCTGTCACATATCAAACAAAAATATAAATATACAACATGAATTTCAAACCAAATTTAAACATAAACAAGCTAGAAATACGTGCACAACACATAGCCAAATCACTTGCACTTGCATTCAACAACCCTAGGCTCGGCCATATGTTGGAAATATACTGCCAAGGTGTGGATTTGGATCAGGTTTGGGTTCATATAGGTCGGACATAACATGGACATGAAGGAGTAGAAGGATATATGCATGTACAACACACATTCAAGGCAACAAAAGTGGATTCTATGCCACCACAAGTTTCGGCCAAGGCATGGATGAGCACGGCCAGGCCTGGTGAGTTCATGAGGTGATGTGGCAGAGGTCTCAGGTCAGGAAGTGACTGGTGGTGGTGGTGCAAAGGTCGGCCAAGGTGATGCGGTGGAGTGGCGAAGCAAAGGGTGGCTCAGCTATGGAGTTTTCAAGGCATAAGGCAACATTCGGTGGAGTTTGGCAACAAGGTGATGCACGGCTAGGCTTGGGCAGTGGGCTGAAGGAGGTGGAAGCCTGTTGTGGTGGTGGTGAAGGTAGCTATGGTGATGGAGGAGGAAGTGCCGAGCTATATAAGTTGAAGCAAGTGCAAAGAAGTAAGAAAACAAGTAAGAAAAGTGGAAAAAAAGTGAAATGTTTACCAAAGCTTTGATCAGGTGAAGGCCGACATTTTTTGTGTTTGAGAAACATTTTCTTACGTGAAAAAGTGAAAGAAGTCAGCTGAAGAAAAGTGATATGGTCAGCAAATGAATGGATGTGGTGATTGGTAATGAAAAGGCAAATGAATGTGAATAGACAAAGCATATAAAAGGTCAAAAACCCTTCATATTTCTTAATTCATTTTACATTTTTAAATACCTATGAAAATGCATATAAATAAAATAAAAAAACAAAATATAATTAATGAATAAAAATAAATAAATAAATTTTAAATAAATTTAATTAAATTAAGAAAATAGCTTAAAAATAGAAAATAGGCTTTAAAATTTTGAAAATAAATACACTAAGCTTTGGAAAAATTCAAACATCACTTTAAATTATTTAAAAGATAAAATATATACATAACGTAACATATTACACATATATATACAATTTAGAATAAGATATGGCAAATAAAAATAGTGTTTATATAAATTAAAATAAAAAATATTATTAAATAAATCAATGCACACACAATATTATAAAGCATAACTTTCACAATATAAATCATATTTCAATGAAATGAAAAGCAATATACTTAAAATTTGATATATTTTCATAATGAAATATAAAATTCAAAAATTAAAATATTTAAATTTTAAATTTAAAGTCAAAGTTTGACCATATTGACCAAAAATCCACTTTTTCTGGAAATATCCTATTTATTCAGGTTTGAAATTATAATTTACACAAAAATCAAAATATACTTTTAAAATAAAAGAATTATCCATTTTAATAAATATAATAAAGTTTTTAAATCGGACGTTTCAATTAAAATAATCAAAATTAGCAATTAAAATAAATCACAAAATTCAGGGTTGTTACAATATATATATACACTAATGTTATTATCATATACCATGAGTTGGGGGGTGTATTGTACATGTAAATGAAGTTAAGATAACCAAGTTTAAATAGTATGCAGAATATGTAATGGAAGACAATAGACATAAGATAATGTTATGGATAAAGTATGTAATTTATCAATCACTAGAACTTCTATTCTAAGCCTTCCTCGTAACAGCGCACATGATAGTCTTAGAGAGACATGTACTGTTATAAGATGGGAATAGTCGAAGGTCAGATTTCATTATGCTTGCTCGGCTCTGACAAGGGCACTATATAAGTGGTATCATCCTTGGTTAGTAATTATATGTTTTATTAAACTTTATTATTCCATTGTGCGTTTACATTGATAGCGCTCTAGTATACATTTGTTATTTACCAAATGCCAACATAATTGATTCATACCCCATTGGACTTGTATTTTCGATTTAGTTAAAATTAGGCTTATTAAGGTGTGGGGTATTACAATTGGTTTCTAAGCTTAGGTTAATCGATCATAGGAATGAAAATATGCTAACTGAACATATTTGTGTGTGTGTGTCTATTATATGTCAAATTCAACAAATTCTAACTATAGAAGTAGTTTCAACCATATTCTTAAAAGATGGATAAGTTGATTATGAGTTGGAAAAGTAGATAGATTTAAGAATATTCGCATATCCCAATCATCCCATAGGGAATATGTGACGACTCAGGATTTTGGACAATCCCAAGTTGTGAATATTAATTTATAATATTCAATAATATTGTATTGTAATATACAATGTTCCCATTAGTTAATGATTAATGATTGTATATAATTTGTAAACCTGTGTAACTTGAATTTTCAAATCTATATCAAATTACAAATTTAATTTAAATAGAATTTCTTATATGTATGTTTTGGTTTAAAAGAAAAAATGTATATTGTTTTAGATTAAAAATATGTATTTTTGTTTTAAAGATAAATATGTATATTTTATTCTAAAGGTGAAATATAATATAAAATTTAAATTTATTGGAAGTCAAATGCATATATTTTACATATAGGATATAAATTTATATGTAATAAAATTGGATGGAAATTCATAGTGAAGTAGAAGTGATACTTTTGATATTGGTATATATGAACAATATTGTTTATAATAAATAAAGGAGTTTTAAGTTTCTAAAATAATATATACATTGAATAAGGAAATTTTATATATATGTGTGTTATGTTATTATTAAAAGGAAAATTTATAATATTTAATAGATAAAAATGTTGTAAATTGATGTGTATAAAAATCACTTAAATAAATAGGGGAGACTATATATATATATATATATATATATATATAACTAGTGAATTTAGTTTATTTGAAATAATATATTTCTATATAATAAATAAAAGATGTATATATGGTTATATATATACATGAAGGATTTAAAAATAATTTTTTCGCCAATTTGTAGTTCTTGTTTTAAGTAACATATATATATTGGGTATTTAACATAGAATGTTATTTCTTTTTGTTTAAAATGCATATATATATATATATATATATATATATATTATATTTATATTTATATAGAACAAATGAACCAAGAGGTTATTTTAATTTACTAGTTTTTACCTTTATTTTAAACTGTATTAGTGACAAATGCAAATACAACTTAGTCAAAAGCAAAAGATAATTTTTAGATACTTTGTAGTCTTTGTTTAAATTAACACATATATTTATATAAGATAAGTTAACTACGAATTGTTATTTTAATATAGTTTCTCATTTGCATTTTTATTTTTCAATATATATAGAAACAACACAAACACTCTTTCACAAATAATGTAAATTATGGGTTGTTTAAAATCTTGGATATCTTGCATATGCTTTTAATAGTGTATGGTTAACATCATTATAAATATATTAATGGAAGAGTTTGCAATTCATTTACTGTAAATAAAAGAAACCAGAAACATAAACAATTAGCAAACAGTTTTTAACTATGGGTAAGTTGTAATAAAATTTGCAATCAATGAAAACACATTAAAATCTGGCATAAGCCACCTGATCAGATCCAATACAATCATTTTGATTTTCTTTTCAAAAAATTTCTCAGCAAAGAAAATATCATTTCAACCTCCAAAAATGTCTTTCCAATCTGAACAAATATTTTAAAGTTTGTGTGTATATATAAGCATTTCAGATCTGGATTGTGGTATAAGAAACTAAACAAAACCTCTGTTCAATTTTATAAAATCAGAAATCAAAATTTAAAAGAGAAAGAAGAGAAGAAGCAAGCACCCTGTACCTGTCTGGATTCATTTCTGTTCCTAGCTTTTAAATCCATCGGGAATTTTCTTTTTAAAGCAAGATTCAAGTTCAATTTTAAAGGTTTCAACTTTTCAATCAAGAATCCAACTTCAACTTTTAAAACTTCTGGAACCAAGATGTGGAAGGAGAGAAACTTTGATTTAAAATCTGGAAATGAAATATCCTGTTCCTCTGTTATAAATATTTAGTTCATCCCAGCTTTCAAAAAAATATATCTCTTCACCTAGATCGTTTTGCATGTTGATGTAAACTAGGAATATGTTCGTTTTCTAGTTTAGTATTTGTTAAAAATAGTTTGGAAGCAAATTTTGCTGTGTAGTTCTATAGGGTTCTATTTTACAGTGAACAATCAAATTTTAGTGAAAAAGAAATGTTATTAATTCTAGAATTCAAGCATGCAATCTTGATCCTTGAGTGAAATTGTGATTTTAGTGGTAGAATTATAATTTTTAGCGTTGTATACTTCGAGATATTTGTTAAATGAATGATTTGCATTCAAAAAATTATTTCGTCGACTTCGTCGGCAAGAGAAGTTGCGGCTTGTTTTGGAAGAGGCAGGTGGTCGTAGGGGAGAGGTTGACCATGGCGGAATGCTGAATTTGGGTTTTGAGGGTTGAACGAGTGGTTTCAGGGTTTTGTGATGGCTTTTAGGGGGTTGGCGAACGCGATTGTTTTGGGCGAAGGGAACGCAATCGGAACGAACGATGTTTGGCAAGAGGTAGTGTCAGGGTGGGCCTTTTGATCGGAGAAGTATTTGATTCAATTGGTCGGATTTGGAGAGAGCAGTTCATCAAATTTAGGCCGAGGTTTTTCCGATGTAGCGAAGTTTGCCTTTCATCTGAGGTGGATTCGAGTCATCATCGGTGTGGCTATGTTGACCAATGGTGGAAGGGACGTCGTGTTAGGGGTTCGCGAGGCCGGAATGATCATCGGAGCATTTGTGCATGTGCACCGTGCACACATGACATGGTTAGATTGAAATAGGCAAGAGGATGCATTGGACCTGGCAGTGTTAGATAGTGATCTGGGTCGATGTTCGAAGGTGGGTGTTTTGGTTGATCGGAGCAGTTTGTTTTCTGGATCGTGACATCGTATTCAGATGGGTTTTGGGGGTGGGTTGAGATGATTTGTCTGGTAGTTGAGAAGATGAGAAGAGCTTTTGGGAAGAGGTAGTTTTGTGGGTCCGGGCTTTGGCCGATTGGTTCGTACGAATTCTAGTTGCAGGGTTGTTTTTGTTTTTGATTATGGGCTTCGGCCCGATGGAACTATATTTTAATTTAAGAAAGATTTGGTAATAAAGGAATTTGGTTATAAAGCAAAATAAAATCCATAACCAATTGACTTTACAATATAAAAAACATGTTGTTTTAAAACAAATGTTTTGAAAACAAATTTTCTCTAATGAAAATGATTTGTTTGAAGTTTCATATAGACAAAGGAAGTTTGGAAAATAAACTTATATTGCTTTGAGATTTTTATTTAAATAAGTTATTTATCATTATGTAGTTAATTTTTTTTAAACAATTTATTATGAACCCTTGAGTTTTGAATTAAGTAAAGTATAATTGAATTTATTAAGGGAAAATAAGTGTTATACTATTAAATTAATACAGATTCCTAAGCGATTCTATATTTATATAATTATTTAATTTCACATATAATAATGTGTTATTAAGAAGAACGTTCGTATAGATGGAGGGTACGCCGTCGTACGATCCATTGTGAAATTAAATAAGTAAAATTTTGCAAACTTTTAACTGACATAATTTAATTACTCTTTTTGAAATTAGTGTCGTTGTATAATTTTTGTATGGCCTATCTGTTAAACATTCCCAAATTGAATAGATGTGTTATTGTAGATTTTTCCAAAACTGTTGTCATCTAGTTAACGGAAACATACACCATTCCACTAACTAGTTAATTTAATTTCTATGAATAGTATAAGACATCTATCTGATGTTATCTGTGTAATTATTGCTAGCAATGATAATCTCTGATCTGTTATTCATGCGTATATCTGTTATTGTCTATTAATTATACTTGAGAATATAATGTGAATCGATCTATGAAAGCTGCTTGATTTTGAATATCTGTGTGAACTGTGAATTGTGAATTGATAAGTACCGTTGAGACTGATAAGCCTTATTCTGTTTAGATTGATTTTGAAACTAGTTTTGTTTTAAAAATAAATAATATTTTTGGAAATGTTTTAAAAGAATTGATATATATTTTGGAATTATCAAAAGTAGTTTATTTATTTTTGAGGAAAATGTGTGATCCTCTAACAAGAGAGGAGAGCACACATGGAATACTTTATATATAACAAAAAGATGGAGCTGCCAACATGCCTGACAGGTGGCAAGACTAAGAAAAAAGACAAATAACAAGAAAAATAAAGAAGATGATATCCCTCAAATGAGCTCCGGCAAAGCCACCGCCCATTACACCCTAGTATCAAGCTCCGGCAAGGCCACCGCCCAATACCAGGGTGTTAGAGGTATCTAAAAAACCAGCCTCTCATGAAAGAAAGTCCAAATAGAAGAACTCCAATATAAGGACCAAAATGAAGAGCTCCACACTGAAGATCTGAAGTAACCGAAGAGGAAGGATAGATGCAGTCCGAATCCCTGTGAAGAGCTAACCAGAAAACCTGAAAAGGCCGAGAACAATCCTGCAAACCAGAAAAGAGAAAAACCAGCAACCAACCTAAACCAAACCTGGAACAAAACTAAGAAAACAAGTTAGAATGAAACACATATATGTATATAAATAGAATTTATATACATATATATGAGAATAAAACCAATGAGAGAACTAAAGCAAGGGAAAAAAAACTAAACAAGTTTAAGAACTTAAAATAGAAAGAGAATTATGGTTAATCAATGGAACATCATTAAAATCAGAGTAGTGATTAATAAAATAATTATTAGAAACAAAATGATTGAAGTTAAGATTGAAAATGTTAATATTATTTCTAACCTTATTAAGATAATCCTTAAAGCAATTATTTTTGGCTAACTTATATTTAGGATTAGAAATCCACTTTAAGCAGAAATTTGAAATT
The DNA here is from genome assembly GCA_030765085.1 of Allium cepa. Taxonomy (NCBI): domain Eukaryota; kingdom Viridiplantae; phylum Streptophyta; class Magnoliopsida; order Asparagales; family Amaryllidaceae; genus Allium; species Allium cepa. The sequence goes on from CM060934.1 coordinate 134,089,483, forward strand.
AAAAAAATCAAATTATTATTATGCTGATATTTATTATTAAAAATTCTTTGATTTCTTTCAAACCAAATGTACCAACAAGAAATAGTGAATAAAGTGTCAAGCAAATATCTAGAATCTTTATAGAACATAAATCTAAAAGAGTTCCAATAGAAAAAACAATCTGAAACTCTAGTGTTAATATGAAACTCAAAATATTAAAGATCTTAATAAGTATATAATGAGTATCAATGCATTCAAAATAGATATGATTAATATCTTCAGAAAAAGAGTTACAAAAGAAACCTTTATTATTGATACTAATATTTTTCCTTTTTAAAAATTCAATAGTATTTAACTTACCATGAATGATGAGCCACATATGAATCTTTGATTTTGGAGGAGCATTTGATTTCCAAATAAATTTAAAACAATTGACAGAAACCCCCGAAAAGTTGATAAATTTGTAAAAGGAATTAGAAGAATATTTTTTACTCTTATCCCACTCCCAACTAATAAAGTCATTATCATTGTCAATGTTATAATGATCAAGTTTAGCATAAAGCAAGAAAAGATGTCTAAGGGTAGGGCCAACTAAAATACCATTAAAATTGAAAATCCAAGGAGGGTCACTACTAGGGTTGAAAACATCAGAAATTAATGCAAATTTAAAATTACAAATATCATATAAATCTTTAAACTCATTCTTAAGAGGAGTAGAGGAAATCCAACTATCATGCCAAAAAGAAGTATTATTACCAGAATGAACAATAATATTAATACCCAAATTAAAGATATCACTATATTTTAAGATAGATTTCCAAAAACAAGATAGATTACGAAAATTAGGAGAACAAATTTGATAGAGATTATAACTACCATTGTAATAATATTTAGATATAATCTCCTTCCAAATTGCATTATCACTAGTATCCCTGAATTTCCATAACCATTTACCAAGAAGAGACAGGTTCATATTATGTAAATTAATGACACCTAAACCACCCTCTTTTTTAGATTTACAGACAGTATCCCAATTAACTAAACATTTAATGCTATTATTAGGGTTATCACCACTCCAAAGAAAATCCCTTCTAATTTTGTCTATTTTATCTATCACCCAATCAGGAAAAAGGTGCATACACATCCAATAGATAGGAAGTGCTGATAAGACAGAATTAATCAAAACCAATCTACCAGCTCTAGATAGAAATCTCACATTCCAATTAGAAATCCTTTTTTTAATCTTATCAATAATAATAAGCCAATCATCGTGTTTAAGTTTCGAAGGTCTAATTACAAAACCAAGATAATCAAAAGGAAAACTCATAGTTTTACAATTTAAAGTATTAGCAACTAAATTTTCTACATTATCAAAATCATTTAAAATTAAAACCGAACTTTTGTCAAAGTTAATTTTTAAACCTGATAGAAGTTCAAAACTATAAAGAATAAACTAAAGAGCGATAATGTGGCTAGGAAGATGAGAGGAAAAAAGCAAAGTATCATCAGCAAATTGAAGGACCGAAAGACCAAAATTAGAAATACCATTACCAAAAGTACCTAAAAGATTATTGCTAACCGCATTCTTAATAATCTTAGAAAAGACATCGGCCGCTAAATTGAACAGAAGGGGCGATAAAGGATCCCCTTGCCTTAATCCTCTCTTAGATTGAATCTTATTACCTAAAACACCATTAACCATAATACTAGAGTTACCCGTTTTAAGCAAGTTAATAATCCAATTGATCCATCTATTACTAAAGCCTCTGGCAAGGAAAATCTCTATAAGAAAATCCCAATCAACCGAGTCAAAAGCTTTGGCAAAATCTAATTTTAAAATAGCACAGGTTATATTATTTTTACAACAAAAATTAATATATTCTTGAACAACAGCTACACCATCCGTAATATTCCTAACTTTAATAAAAGCTGATTGCGAATAGTCGATGAGATCATTCATTTTTAAACTAAGTCTATTAGCTAAAACTTTAGAAATAATTTTAACAGAGCAATTAATCAAAGAGATGGGCCTAAAATCTTTTAAAGTATTAGCACCAACTTTTTTATGTAATGAAATAACATTAGCAAAATTAAATCGACCTAATTGGAGATTGCCATTATAAAATTCATTAAACATACAAATTAAGTCTAGTTTTAAAACCTCCCAAAAAGATTGATAAAAGAAAATAGGAAAACCATCCGGGCCCGGAGATTTGTCTCCTGGTAAATCAAAAATGGCTTTTCGAATTTCCTCTTCAGAAAAAGGAGCATCTAAATCAGACAGATTAATGTTAGAGGTGGGTAGGTAAAGATCATTCCATCTAACACTAACTCTATGCTTGATTTTGTTACCAAAAATATCTTTGTAATAATCAGTAAAAGCATTGTTAAGATCACGTTGATCGACTAATTCCACATTATTAACTACAATGGAGTTATTTGTATTACAACGTTTTCTACTATTAGCTAAATTGTGAAAGAATTTAGTATTATTGTCACTTTCATTAATCCATTGAAAATTAGATCTCTGTTTCCACATGACTTCCTCTTTCTCAAGAATAGAATAAAGTTCATCTTTTAAGTTATTAAGGATGTTTCTCTCGCCTATATTTAAATGTCTAGATTCTTCAATCTTATTAAGTTTGAGTAATTCATTAAGAATATTATCTTTTTTAATTTTTATGTTACCAAAAACATTTTTATTCCAGTTTTAAGAAAAAACCTGAGATGTCTAAGTTTAAGCACAAAAGCTTTGGCTGAATTGTCACGATATTTAAGGCTAAAAAAACTCATAGAGGACCATTTATTGATGACTAAACTAGAAAAACCCGATTCTAAAAACCACATCTTTTCAAATTTAAAAACATAATTCAAAAAACTATGACTATCACAAGAAAGAATAATGGGACAATGATCTTTAAAGGATCATTGAAAAATAGTTTTATCTAAGTAGTTTATTTATTTTTGGAAATCTTTTTAAAGGTATAATTTTTATAAGTAGATATTATTTAAACTATTCCAAGTATTAAACTATTTTTCAATGATCCTTTAAAGATTAATTTTTATTAAATTAGTATTTAAGTATAATTTTTTCAATATAAAACTATTTAATACAAATGTTGTTTTAAATAATATTTTGTAATAACTTTTATAAAGAGTATGTTATTTAATAAACTTGAAAATAATATTTGGAAATTTCATAAGTATGACTTAGAAAGAAATGGTTATATATATATATATGTATCAAATGAAATAAGCTTTCTTAGTAATTTTTTGTCCATTGGATTTTAAATGTGAACATGGCTTAAGAGTTGCAATAGGAGATCACTTGGTTGAATTGATTGATTGTTTTGATGGTTAAATAACCGACTATCAAATCTGGACAAAACTTGACTTTGGAAATTCTAGAGGAAACTCAAGATTATATGGTACGGTTACCGTTTGATGTGCTATACCTTATGTATAAACTCGTTTGTTCTCTAGGACGTATTATAAGGAGACCCGTCCAATAACGGTTAGGATGTGAATTCCGATCTTGTATTTTGTCAGTGTATTTCCTAAAGAACTTGGGTTGAGTTTACCGGAAAATAGCGAGTGTTGTTTCGAAGAGACCGAGATCGGATTTGAAATCCAAAAACCACTTCGATCCAACGATTATGTTTTCATGATAAAGACAAGAGCTTGGAGTTGAAGATGGAGCAGTGAAGTGCAAGGGCTTGTCTCTACTAATCCTAAGGGTGATTCCAAAAATGGATGTAGTAGGAACAGTGCCTTTGGTTCCGTTCGAACCCTGAACGGACTTGTATGGATGAATGCTTTCAGAACATCGTCAGGTGGACGGTGAGCATTCTAAGTGATATGTTCTAAAAAGGTAACATTTAGCCTCGAGCCTCATCAACCGGGAATGACTGAAAATCAGGGGATAGGCAGCAAGGTTACGTAGGTAGCACCCAAGTAGGGTAAGGTCATCCCTGTCTAGATGTCCCTTTTATTTCGGCTATGTGGGCGGTTGCTGATCCCAACCGCGGGGTGATCTAACTTGGGCTATCTAGTAAGGGGTAGTCCGATCTTGTGTTGTAGGGGAACGGGGGGGTCATCGGTTCGCTCATCTAGACCAGGTACTATGATAGGTGGCACCCCAGTGCCTTGGCATTCGTTGGAAATCCATTCTCCCTACGTGCCTTTTACGGTTTTGATTGTATAACCCACTTTGTGGCTAGTATGCTGGAATTTAATAATATATTAATTTCATCTATTTGAATAAGTATTTATATATAGATCCTATTATAATATCAGAGGATTTTATAAGAAACGTTTTGGCTATCGCAAGGGAAAAAGCCGACATGTTTATTTGTGGTGTGGTCTTACGAGATGCTTTTGATTTTCAAAAGATTTTCAAACCTTAATAATCAAGTTGAGTGTGTTTCTCAGCTGGTTTACTAGATTGACCCAGGCTTGGTGTTTTCCTATATGCTCGGGTCAGACCGAGCATATTTCTAGGTTGAGCTAGAAGAGTGGAAGCTTCAGGAAAGAAGCTAGAATCAGGAGATGTATTCTCATAGATGCTTATATTCAGTCTGTATTTGTTTGTGTGGTCATTGTTGTATGGACAGGATTGACATAAACTGTCAGAGTTGTGTGGTTGTAACTCTGATTTAAAGTCTGTATATATTATTAAAGTAACAATTTTGGTTTCATGTAAAGATCTATTTATATTATAGTTTATTCGATCCGTGAAAGATCTATTTATATTATAGTTATTCGATCCATTGTGAGATTGTAACGACCCGTTAAATTAATAATATTAAATGAATTGAATTAATATAATTTTTTAATCTAATTTATAATAAATGTAGGAGTTGGATATAGTAACTGAGATTTAAGATTTAACAATTGAAATGTTATATGGCAATAGGTAGAATAACGAAGATATGTGTTGTGGTTATAAGTCATAATTAGTTGATTAAAATGGTATTTATGAAATAATAACTGAATTGAATTGCAATATATAAACATCAGAAAAATTTAATTGGTGGATTAAATTTGTTAAAGTTCATAAGTTTTGTAATTTAGTTTAGTAGAACTTTAAATTATAAACGAAGATTGAAATAAACGATAAATTTAATTATGTAAATGGTGACTCAAGACCTAGGTTATAGAAATTGGAACATAATCCAATTTGAATTAAGTAGAAGAAGGATTTGGTTAATATGTAAGTTATTGTTCAAGGTATTGAATAAAAAACTTGGAATCCAATCATAATTTAATGATAATAACGTTAGTATTAGAGAATAAATATATTTCAATGCGGTACCCGAATGAATGGAATAAAATGAATATATATTGAATAGAAATGAAATGTAAATTGGCACATTTGGTTGAAAGTTAATTTTAAGAAACATATAAATGTTGAATTTGTGAATGTTAATATAAACATTAACTTGAATGGGATTCATTAATACAAAGATGTAATAAGTGTAGATAGTAAAAAATTTAATGTCTGTAGTGGATAAAAAAATCTAGTAGTAACATAAAATTTATTTATATGGAAAAAGAGTATAGATTTGAACAAATTTATGAAAATTTGATAAAAACAGTGGTTGTAATCAGTTTGGTTATTTAATGTTTGAAGATAGAGATTTGTAAATCCGTTAATGAATTTATAATGGGAAGGAATGGTAAGAATGTAAAAATAATAAGCATTTGATTCAATTAAGGGAATTAAATTTTAAATAAATGGTCATTTAATAAATTCAACGTTCTGTGAGAAATCATAATAGTTGTGTAAAATGTGTACAAACTTCGATTTGGAAATTTATTGGATTTATAACGGTTTTGGTATTACATTTATGAGTTTAAAAGTTATTCCATTTTGTAAAGTAATAAAAGCTTATTTAGGTGACTAGAATTTAGCGTAACGACTATTGTGTGTTACCTATTCTTGTTGCTTGTTAATTTAAATTTTGGGAATCAAATTCAATTTATCCGCCAATTTACCGCAGTTAAAGTGAAATGAATTGGTGAATGGGTAATGTTAAATGCAAATAAGATGTAACCAAGAAAATCCCATTTATAATAATTTACGTAGAATAAAGTAAAGAAACCAGGAAATGAAAATGTGAAAATGTGGATGCAATGAGATCTTAAGTAATAATAACTTTGTTAGGTAAGCGATAATGGATTTTTTTTGTATAACCAAATAAAGATCCAAATTTATTTGGAAATTAATTGCAATCAATTGAATTTATTGCAATTAAATGGATTTTATATTTAATAGTTATGTAATTTTTATTTAGAAGAAATTGGAGTTATTTGTAATGAGTATGAACCTAATGTTAATTTTTCTTATAGGATTGACAATTGATATGGAAAGAAAAGAAGAAAATTTGGGTCAGTAAAATTTGGAATTTATGCATAATAAAATGGATTCTAACGTTAAATACTACGTTATTGAGATTTAAATTAGACTTAAAGAATAATGATGTGAATCAGGAACTAATGTTTATGGCATCTTTATTTTAGGTGAAAGTTGAGAATATAAAGATTAAAAATTTAAAGTATGGGTTTTTGAGAATATAATTTATAAAATTCTTAAATATAAGAAAGTGTAGAAATTAACATTGCAATTAATATACTGTCAACTTTTAATTCACAGCTAAACCTGTTAAATCTTTTCAATTGATTACGAATCATATAAGAAATAAAATTTGGCCAATTTTGGAATTTAATACAAAATTTGGATTTTTATAATTTATTTAATTTATTTAATGAATATTAAAAATAGCCATTTTGGCCACGGACTCGGATTTCGATGAAACCAGTTTCATCGGATCCGTATCGGTGAATTATTATAGGGTTTCAAGTTTCGTATCGATCGGACCTGTCGTTTGATCGTACGGACGCGAAACGCCTTGAAAATCAATTTTATTCAAATCAATTTGAAATCAATTTGGAAATCTTGTTTTCAGCATAACTTCTTCATACGATCAAATTTGGACGTGAAACTTTTTCCATCACGTTTAGAATATTTTAAAATACCTATCTGGATATATGGGTTTGACAAATTTCATTCCGGGGTCAGAACGGGCTTTTTGGGCCTTAGTTTGTTTCGTACGTTCATCTATCTAGTCTATCTACTCTAACCCAACCCTACCTATAAATATACAGTTATAAACCCTAGCTCCATTCTATTGTCTATTTGTTGTACGTTCATCTTCTTCAAGCTTCTCTTCTTCTTCAATGGGGGCTAACCCTAGATCCAGTCAGTTCAAAAAAATAAATAAATAAATAAATAAATTTTGGATCTGCAGCAGCTTCTGGTCGCGCTTCGGGTTTCAGGGGAGAAAACCCTAGAGCAACTTCGGGTCAGGAAGAAAATGACTCGGGTCGCTCCGGGTCGTTTTGGCGAAAACGCCAAGCAAGCACCGGGGAATTGAGGCGGCGCACCGAAGTCGACCCAGGACCAGAATTTTCCATTTTTCAAATTTTCATAACTTTTGCATACGAGCTCGGATTCACGCGCGGTTTGTTTTGCTGGGATCGTATCGGAATTTCTGACGTTTTGACGCTGGTTTGGATGGATTTGGAGACCGTCAAAATTTTGAGTTTAAATTGAATTTAAATTCGATTTAAATTCCAAAGGTGAGTGTTTTAACCCACCCACAACTACTAAAAGCTTTTATGTTTGTTAAATTAATTTTAGAAATGAATAGAAATTTATTTATGAGTATTTGGCATGTTTACTTTATTCATATCTGTTGAATTGCATTTATTTAATTTAACTGTTAATTTAATTAATTTATTGCATATAAATTTATAGTTAAAATTTATTTGTTTGTATATGAACTGCTAGTTAACAGTTATATAATTTATTACTGAATATAGACTGTAGATTAATAGCTGTTAAATTTAATTTGAATATAATTGCCAGTATTACCTGTTATGTAGTACCAAAAATAATATTGTTATTGATTGATATTGATTGATGATTGCGATTGGATGATGAATGATGTTGATGAATGGATGTTTATTGTATATCATGAAATTTCAAATTATCATGCATACTTCATTTCATTCGGGATTGCGGTTTGAAATGATATACAACCGCAAAATTTTATATTTTTAAATTGCGGATTGAAATGATAAATATCCGTATCACTTGACCATAGGATAGAAAATTATATACAGGCACCGCGGTCTATATATAACTATTTTAATGTGATTTCTATGGTTTGGATGGAATACGGTTTCTAATAATCTTAAATTTTATATTATATAAATATTATTCTTCCATATATATATACATATGAAGTTAGAAACTTTGAATTTAAAATGTGTATAAATCTCTATAAATAAAAATAGAAGAATTTAAGAAAATGGAGTTTGATAACTTATATCATATATTTAATGTTTAAGTTTGGAAATTTAAGATATGATATTTATAATATGAAATGAATATTCTAGTATAAATTAAATTGAAAAAAAATTATATATATTTTTACTAGAAATTGGAGTTTTATTTATGGATTTTTACGCGAATATTCAAGACTAAATAATAAACAATTAATTTGTTGAAAGAATAAAGTCCAACTTTAGTTTTGAATATGAATACTCCAAATGGATTTATATATATAGAAATTGAAGGGTTTGTGGAACTTGAAGTGATATTTAAATTATGGTTTAAACTTTAAATAGGAACTATATTTGTAAAGCCATGTAAATTATTTTCTTTACAAAGTAACCATAAAGTTAAACCATTTATTCTATATGCCGTTGAATATCCGAACCATTCCAGTTTTAGAAGTTATGGGTTTAAATTATGAATTTCGAAATATTATGCTTTGGAAGTATAAGTCAAATATTTGATTTTCAGACGTTATAAATTTTAAAGCATTATGATTTTGGGAAAAAGAATTATATTTGGGATAAAATGATATCATATTGTTTTGGGTTTTAAAATGATATCGTATTCATAATTTTGAAATGGAAATTTATTCTGGTTGTAAAGTATAAACTATTTTAAATGACCGTGGTGTTATAATAACGATGGGTTGGCAAAGAGACCGGGATCGGATATCTGACATACTCTCTGTCGATACCGAAAACCACTTTGACTAACCGTGTACGCGGTGGAGATTCCAGAATGAAGTAGGTGGTGGCGACGTTTCCTGTAAGGTAAATACGTGGACCCGACTCTCGTGAGTTGGCATAAGGTGGCTAAAACAGGAGCGATTCTCAGGCCAATGAGGTCATTCCTCTGATCGGACCCTCCTCTTCGATATTATACTTTGATTTTGGATTGATTCAGTGGCCACTTCTATATTTTGATTTTGGGGAGTTAGTCCGAGGTGGGCGGTAACTGCGGCTACGCGTTTCCACCAGCCTGGATAGCAATTGGTATATCTACCCTGGCATTGCCTAGTTGTGCCGTGTCACCTACCATACCGAGCCTTTACTACGAGTTTCTATTTGTGTCATACCTATGGAGTATCCTCTGGTAGCTTCCCGATCAGGAGGTATTACGGTACTGTATAGACTATTGGCATTATTTGTGCTAAGGGCTATATGGGTAACCCCTTAACGCTATTAAAAAGTAAGTTTACTTTACAAATAGACACTATTATAATAGCGCAATATACTACATAGTAAATAGTTTAACGGATCCTTAGGAGATGTAAATCCCGAGCATCTCTTGAGTTACTGCACTCATATTTATTTCTGTTAATTTAACTCACATAAGATCTTTTAGTCTGACTCGAGTGTTTTTGTCTTTTCAAATTCGCTCGGGTCAGTCCGAGCGTTTCAGGATCGAAGATTTTACCTTTGGAGGACGAAGACGAAGAATCTGTATTATATTATTTATAGTATTGCACCACACTCATACTGTTCCGCTGCATTGATTGTATTGGTATGTGTAACTCTGATATTTATTGTATAAAGCAAATCAAGTGTTTGTAAACTATTTTGAACTGTATATTTATTATTATATTTTATCCTTCCGCCGTGAGATTCTGTTTTGTTTTTATTTCTTCTCTGTTTTTCTTATTTACCCCATAACAATCCGCCCCTGCGTATGCTTTCAATTGGCACGTGTGTCGGTTTAAAGTATGCGAAAAGGCGGGATGTTACAGTTGGTATCAGAGCTTTGGTTTAGCGATAAACTTTGGCTTTGTGGGGTTTGACTCTTTGTTAATAGGGTAGTAATACCCTATGGGAGTCACTGAGCGTATATATATGAGAGAGCGTATTTGTTAGTTTTATAAAAAGATTTTGATATTGTGTTAATCTGTTCCGCTTTGTATTTATAAATTCTAGTTGGTGCATGGGACGCTATGACATCAATAGGGATTTCTAAACACCTAATAGGACAGACCGACATAATATTTGTTTTTAATATAGGTGAATGAAATAATTTTGCCTATTATATTTTCTATATATAAAAATATTTTTATAAAGATATATATTTGGTTGCTATAGATTGGGTGTTAGGAAATAAAAATATTTATAACAATTGAAGCTAAGTTGAAATTATAATAAATCAAATTGGAGATTTTAGAACTTAAGTCCGGGATTTTGAAAATCTGTTTTCAATGGATTTATGGGATATAGGGATTTGGTTTATAAGTATTTTCTTATATAAATATTTAGTATAATTCGGAAAAATTATTTTAAAGAAGATTTTGGAGAATATAAATTTTGTACTTTCCTCTCTGTCGCTAGAAAAATAATTTCGCTGATGGCGGCCGCATCATCGACTTTCATTTTCGAGTTTCGAAGGGGAAAGGCCACTGTAGTAAATTCTACTGCAGATTTGTTTTGAAATTATTTAAAATTTTAATTGTTTTAAAAGATAATTAGAGATATAAAAGTTGTAAGAAATTAATTATCTATTATTTTTAAAGTAATTTTGAGGTTTGACCCGGTATTTAATTCTTAAATTTCCATTAATTAATTGTTTTAAATTATTTTAGTGAAATAAAAGGTAAGTAATTAATTGAAACCTCTAATGTAGGTAAGAGAATTAATGAAAACTTATAAAGAGAAGTTTGAAATTGTTACAAAGAGTAATATTGATTAACTTTAAATTTAATTAAAAAGATGAGATATAGCTTGTAAGTTTAATTGCATTTTTCTTTGACATAAATAACTTACCAAATATAAAAGTTGAAATGTTAATTAAGAAATTGGATTAGAATATTATACAAGTAGAAATTTTGGAAATAGTGAAGTATTCAATAAATCGTTGTTATAAATGAGAAATTATTGGTATAAACTTAAGTTATAATTGAAATCTCAAGTTAAAGATAAGTAATATAAATAGGTGATATGAACTTAAGTAGATAAAATGAAATTCTTTATTTAATAAGGATTGATGTGGAGGGTTATAAACTTCAGTACGGTATGAAAGCTACTAGTTTAAAATTAATAAAATGGAATTGAGAAGAAACTTGTAAATTTTCACTTACATTCTTAAAACATACATAACTTACCATATAATAAAAGTTGCAATGTTATTAAGAAAATGAAAGGAGAAATCTTACAAGTGAAGCTTGAGGTAATAAAGGTATTCTATTAATTTGCTATTGTAATGAGAATTAATTGTATAAGCTTAAGATAAATTGGAAATTTTACTATATAAGTAAAGGTAAGTAGTATAAATAGAAGATATATACTTTAGTCAATAAATTGGAATACAAATATAATGAATTTTGTAATAAATGGCAAATAAAATTGTAAGAAGTAAAGGGATCACTCCATAAATGAAAGAAAGAAAATCAAACCACTGAAGCATGAAAAAAATATATGATAAGTAATTTGGTTGTTGGGTTGAATTGTTATTGTTTGATTTATGTTGTTGGGTAAGGAATTTGAATTTGTCGGATGAATAAATAATCTATCTATGTTCCATCTAAGACTGTTGAGTAAAGGATGCACTTGATAGTTAATTTCATTTCATACAAATTTCAAGTTTGAACCCAAACAACTATTTGTTTGATGGACTAAATTGTTGCTTTGTTTGTGTATGTATGTTGTTTGTAAGGTTGATGGTTGTTGAATTGTTTGGTTGATTAATGATTGAATCCACTTGAATAGTTCACGTTAAAATAAATATTTAACCTTTTAGATTATATAAGTGAATACAGGTGATGGAAGCAACTGCTACTGCTTTTGGTTCCAAAATAATAAGCGTATATTGCCCGACAAATAGGTACGTTTCTGGATTACGTTTTAGCGCTATTTTATATAATTTTCCCGTGTTGGGATATAATATTTTGATAATATATGTAATATATTTGTATATTTTGATATTATATTTTCTCCAGAGTCTCTCCGTACAAAGGAGACTCTGCCAAAATTTTCCGTAAATTTTGGACTTAGAATTTTGTTGAATATTTTCCAAACTTTAATTATTTAAGTATAAAGGTTGTAATGATTATAAACGGGTATATTTCATTAAAGGAAATTAATCCAGTAAATTATTGTTTATAAGTTAATATTTGAAATAAGATGTACTGTTTTATTCTTCCTTCTCCCTTCTTTTTCCTTTTCGGGGACGAAAAGTTTTGAGTGGGGGAGATTGTAACGACCCGTTAAATTAATAATATTAAATGAATTGAATTAATATAATTTTTTAACCTAACTTATAATAAATGTAGGAATCGGATATAGTAACTGAGATTTAAGATTTAACAATTGAAATGTTATATGGCAATAGGTAGAATAACGAAGATTTGTGTTGTGGTTATAAGTCATAATTAGTTGATTAAAATGGTATTTATGAAATAATAACTGAATTGAATTGCAATATATAAACATCAGAAAAATTTAATTGGTGGATTAAATTTGTTAAAGTTCATAAGTTTTGTAATTTAGTTTAGTAGAACTTTAAATTATAAACGAAGATTGAAATAAACGATAAATTTAATTATGTAAATGGTGACTCAAGACCTAGGTTATAGAAATTGGAACATAATCCAATTTGAATTAAGTAGAAGAAGGATTTGGTTAATATGTAAGTTATTGTTCAAGGTATTGAATAAAAAACTTGGAATCCACTCATAATTTAATGATAATAACGTTAGTATTAGAGAATAAATATATTTCAATGCGGTACCCGAATGAATGGAATAAAATGAATATATATTGAATATAAATGAAATGTAAATTGGCACATTTGGTTGAAAGTTAATTTTAAGAAACATATAAATGTTGAATTTGTGAATGTTAATATAAATATTAACTTGAATGGGATTCATTAATACAAAGATGTAATAAGTGTAGATAGTAAAAAATTTAATGTCTGTAGTGGATAAAAAAATCTAGTAGTAACATAAAATTTATTTATATGGAAAAAGAGTACAGATTTGAACAAATTTATGAAAATTTGATAAAAACAGTGGTTGTAATCAGTTTGGTTATTTAATGTTTGAAGATAGAGATTTGTAAATCCGTTAATGAATTTATAATGGGAAGGAATGGTAAGAATGTAAAAATTATAAGCATTTGATTCAATTAAGGGAATTAAATTTTAAATAAATGGTCATTTAATAAATTCAACGTTCTGTGAGAAATCATAATAGTTGTGTAAAATGTGTACAAACTTCGATTTGGAAATTTATTGGATTTATAACGGTTTTGGTATTACATTTATGAGTTTAAAAGTTATTCCATTTTGTAAAGTAATAAAAGCTTATTTAGGTGACTAGAATTTAGCGTAACGACTATTGTGTGTTACCTATTCTTGTTGCTTGTTAATTTAAATTTTGGGAATCAAATTCAATTTATCCGCCAATTTACCGCAGTTAAAGTGAAATGAATTGGTGAATGGGTAATGTTAAATGCAAATAAGATGTAACCAAGAAAATCCCATTTATAATAATTTACGTAGAATAAAGTAAAGAAACCAGGAAATGAAAATGTGAAAATGTGGATGCAATGAGATCTTAAGTAATAATAACTTTGTTAGGTAAGCGATAACGGATTTTTTTGTATAACCAAATAAAGATCCAAATTTATTTGGAAATTAATTGCAATCAATTGAATTTGTTGCAATTAAATGGATTTTATATTTAATAGTTATGTAATTTTTATTTGGAAGAAATTGGAGTTATTTGTAATGAGTATGAACCTAATGTTAATTTTTCTTATAGGATTGACAATTGATATGGAAAGAAAAGAAGAAAATTTGGGTCAATAAAATTTGGAATTTATGCATAATAAAATGGATTCTAACGTTAAATACTACGTTATTGAGATTTAAATTAGACTTAAAGAATAATGATGTGAATCAGGAACTAATGTTTATGGCATCTTTATTTTAGGTGAAAGTTGAGAATATAAAGATTAAAAATCTAAAGTATGGGTTTTTGAGAATATAATTTATAAAATTCTTAAATATAAGAAAGTGTAGAAATTAACATTGCAATTAATATACTGTCAACTTTTAATTCACAGCTAAACCTGTTAAATCTTTTCAACTGATTACGAATCATATAAGAAATAAAATTTGGCCAATTTTAGAATTTAATATAAAATTTGGATTTTTATAATTTATTTAATTTATTTAATGAATATTAAAAATAGCCATTTTGGCCACGGACTCGGATTTCGATGAAACCAGTTTCATCGGAACCGTATCGGTGAATTATTATAGGGTTTCAAGTTTCGTATCGATCGGACCTGTCGTTTGATCGTACGGACGCGAAACGCCTTGAAAATCAATTTTATTAAAATCAATTTGAAATCAATTTGGAAATCTTGTTTTCAGCATAACTTCTTCATACGATCAAATTTGGACGTGAAACTTTTTCCATCGCGTTCAGAATATTTTAAAATACCTATCTGGATATATGGGTTTGACAAATTTCGTTCCGGGGTCAGAACGGGCTTTTTGGGCCTTAGTTTGTTTCGTACGTTCATCTATCTAGTCTATCTACTCTAACCCAACCCTACCTATAAATATACAGTTATAAACCCTAACTCCATTCTATTGTCTATTTACTGTACGTTCATCTTCTTCAAGCTTCTCTTCTTCTTCAATGGGGGCTAACCCTAGATCCAGTCAGTTCAGAAAAAAAAAATTCAAATTTTTTTTAAAAAAAAAAAAAATTTTGGATCTGCAGCAGCTTCTGGTCGCGCTTCGGGTTTCAGGGGAGAAAACCCTAGAGCAACTTCGGGTCAGGAAGAAAATGACTCGGGTCGCTCCGGGTCGTTTTGGCGAAAACTCCAAGCAAGCACCGGGGAATTGAGGCGGCGCACCGAAGTCGAATCCGAAGTCGACCCAGGACTAGAATTTTCCATTTTTCAAATTTTCATAACTTTTGCAT
Organism: Allium cepa; assembly: GCA_030765085.1. NCBI lineage: Eukaryota > Viridiplantae > Streptophyta > Magnoliopsida > Asparagales > Amaryllidaceae > Allium > Allium cepa. Next base: position 134,104,788 of record CM060934.1, read on the forward strand.
ACGAGCTCGGATTCACGCGCGGTTTGTTTTGCTGGGATCGTATCGGAATTTCTGACGTTTTGACGCTGGTTTGGATGGATTTGGAGACCGTCAAAATTTTGAGTTTAAATTGAATTTAAATTCGATTTAAATTCCAAAGGTGAGTGTTTTAACCCACCCACAACTACTAGAAGCTTTTATGTTTGTTAAATTAATTTTAGAAATGAATAGAAATTTATTTATGAGTATTTGGTATGTTTACTTTATTCATATCTGTTGAATTGCATTTATTTAATTTAACTGTTAATTTAATTAATTTATTGCATATAAATTTACAGTTAAAATTTATTTGTTTGTATATGAACTGCTAGTTAACAGTTATATAATTTATTACTGAATATAGACTGTAGATTTAAATTGCGGATTGAAATGATAAATATCCGTATCACTTGACCATAGGATAGAAAATTATATACAAGCACCGCGGTCTATATATAACTATTTTAATGTGATTTCTATGGTTTGGATGGAATACGGTTTCTAATAATCTTAAATTTTATATTATATAAATATTATTCTTCCATATATATATACATATGAAGTTAGAAACTTTGAATTTAAAATGTGTATAAATCTCTTTAAATAAAAATGGAAGAATTTAAGAAAATGGAGTTTGATAACTTATATCATATATTTAATGTTTAAGTTTGGAAATTTAAGATATGATATTTATAATTGGATTTTTCCCAAGATAAATATGAAATGAATATTCTAGTATAAATTAAATTGAAAAAAAATTATATATATTTTTACTAGAAATTGGAGTTTTATTTATGGATTTTTACGCGAATATTCAAGACTAAATAATAAACAATTAATTTGTTGAAAGAATAAAGTCCAACTTTAGTTTTGAATATGAATACTCCAAATGGATTTATATATATAGAAATTGAAGGGTTTGTGGAACTTGAAGTGATATTTAAATTATGGTTTAAACTTTAAATAGGAACTATATTTGTAAAGCCATGTAAATTATTTTCTTTACAAAGTAACCATAAAGTTAAACCATTTATTCTATATGCCGTTGAATATCCGAACCATTCCAGTTTTAGAAGTTATGGGTTTAAATTATGAATTTCGAAATATTATGCTTTGGAAGTATAAGTCAAATATTTGATTTTCAGACGTTATAAATTTTAAAGCATTATGATTTTGGGAAAAAGAATTATATTTGGGATAAAATGATATCATATTGTTTTGGGTTTTAAAATGATATCGTATTCATAATTTTGAAATGGAAATTTATTTTGGTTGTAAAGTATAAACTATTTTAAATGACCGCGGTGTTATAATAACGATGGGTTGGCAAAGAGACCGGGATCGGATATCTGACATACTCTCTGTCGATACCGAAAACCACTTTGACTAACCATGTACGCGGTGGAGATTCCAGAATAAAGTAGGTGGTGGCGACGTTTCCTGTAAGGTAAATACGTGGACCCGACTCCCGTGAGTTGGCATAAGGTGGCTAAAACAGGAGCGATTCTCAGGCCAATGAGGTCATTCCTCTGATCGGACCCTCCTCTTCGATATTATACTTTGATTTTGGATTAATTCAGTGGCCACTTCTATATTTTGATTTTGGGGAGTTAGTCCGAGGTGGGCGGTAATTGCGGCTACGCGTTTCCACCAGCCTGGATAGCAATTGGTATATCTACCCTGGCATTGCCTAGTTGTGCCGTGTCACCTACCATACCGAGCCTTTACTACGAGTTTCTATTTGTGTCGTACCTATGGAGTATCCTCTGGTAGCTTCCCGATCAGGAGGTATTACGGTACTGTATAGACTATTGGCATTATTTGTGTTAAGGGCTATATGGGTAACCCCTTAACGCTATTAAAAAGTAAGTTTACTTTACAAATAGACACTATTATAATTGCGCAATATACTACATAGTAAATAGTTTAACGGATCCTTAGGAGATGTAAATCCCGAGCATCTCTTGAGTTACTGCACTCATATTTATTTCTGTTAATTTAACTCACATAAGATCTTTTAGTTCTGACTCGAGTGTTTTTGTCTTTTCAAATTCGCTCGGGTCAGTCCGAGCGTTTCAGGATCGAAGATTTTAGCTTTGAAGGACGAAGACGAAGGAGTCGTATTATTATTATCTATAGTATTGCACCACACTCATACTGTTCCGCTGCATTGATTGTATTGGTATGTGTAACTCTGATATTTATTGTATAAAGCAAATCAAGTGTTTGTAAACTGTTTTGAACTGTATATTTATTATTATATTTTATCCTTCCGCTGTGAGATTCTGTTTTGTTTTTATTTCTTCTCTGTTTTTCTTATTTACCCCATAACAATCCGCCCCTGCGTATGCTTTCAATTGGCACGTGTGTCGGTTTAAAGTATGCGAAAAGGCGGGATGTTACAGAGATTCTGATTGTTCTCTTTTCTTCTATCTTCTTTCTATTTCTACCTTCTTTCTTTTTTTACTATCCGTCTTCTCATGCGATTTGGTTGACAATGTGGTTTAAAGTCGGTTTAAATCGGTACGGAAAAATGGTTCGTGACATTGTGGTATCAAAGCCTAGGTTGAGTGAATACCTAAGTTCGAGTGGGTTGCTCGTTAGGAATAGAGGCTGTAGCAGCCTGTTTGAGACTAAGGGGGTGTGTGTGTCTATATATATATATATATATATATATATATATATGAGAGCGCGTATTTATTAGTTATACAAAAATGATCTTATATTGTGTTAATTGATCGGTTAAGTGATATATAGATTCTGGTCAATACGAGTAGCTAACGTTATTGATAGGGTTCTCTGGAAACTTGAGCCAGGCTAACGGATACAATATTGTTTTTAAGGGGTATACGAAATAATTTTACCCAAAATATATTTTCAATATTTAAGGGTATGATTTTTTTAAATATATAGAGCATTTAAAATGATTGGTTGAGATGACAGTAATTTATCATCTAGGATTGAGTGGTCTTAGTGTCAACCTTGAGTATATTCATTGGTGGCCTTTTTTAACTTGAGTATACCCTTAGAAATCTGAACCGTTTAGAATTTAAATCTTTGGAAAATGGATTTTTATTGAGTTTATTTACTAAAGCGATTTAGAAAACTTTTAAAACTAAAATTTTGTGTAATTTTCCACCACTGATAATAATCTTAGAATAATTAGTTTCTAGAGAAGGATATTTGAGGAATTAAAACCTCATAATAATTTATTTGTTATATATATATATATGGATTTATAAATAGAAGGAATAATTGTTTATAAACTTACTATATATGTGTGTGTATTTTCTCTACCTATATCACTTTTCAAATATATACTTAAACTATTTTTGGAAAGATAATTTTATTAAATCTTGGATAATAAAAATTTTTTAAGAGGAAAAAATTTAGGAGTGTAAACCTTGATGTATTCCTTAGCCTATTGAATTCTAAAGCTTAGGATCTCATCTTTGGGTTTTGGTATTGATTGTAGAGAACCCGTAGTATTAATCGTGGAGGAACATTGGCTAGGGCAAGAAGAGATGGTGATCTTGATGGGGTCAAAAAATTCGGGCGGATCTTAACGAGCCGTCCTTATATGAAGAAGAGCCAGAAGTATCGGTAGAGCCTGTTGAACAGCCTCAACCTCAGCCTCAACAAGAGGATCCCGTGGAGGATTTTGACAGTGAAGACGAATTCGAATTCGAAGGCGAAGATGAGGAGTTCGACGACGAAGAAGAATTCGAGGTAGAGGAGGATCCCGAATCAGAGAATGACGATGCAGTCATTTGGGAGGCCGTGGAGGAGCCAGTTGCTGGAGTAGATTTCCTTCCCAGAGAGCCTAGTCTAGAGGCTGTTTGGGTCAGGACAGTGATGTAGAGTCCAGGGAATTTTCGGGACCCGAAAGGGTGGACTTTGATACTAAGAGTCCATAGTTAGTTTGGGTTGCTTTCTCTTAGTGGTATGTGCCTTTTTTGTATGTGTTTTGACCCATAGACGTCATGGATGTTAAATGTTTGTTAGGATGATAATATATCTGTATATGTATGTATGTTTGTTTGGATGATGATAACATATGTAGAAGTATTTTGGCTGGATGTAATGTATATTTTGATATACAGTATGAATCTATGTGTTTACTAGTGTAGTTAGATTGTTATTGATCTGTTCTAATTTGTGTGGATAATTTCTAAACTAGCTATGGAATTTCGGGGATGAAATTCTTTTAAGGGGGGAGGAATGTAGCGACCCGGGACTTTGGACAATCCCGAGTTGTGAACATTAATTTATAATATTCAATAATATTGAATTTTAATATACAATATTCCCATTAATTAACGATTAATGATTGTATACAATTTTCTAAACCAGTGTAACTTGAATTTTCATATCTATATCAAATTACAAATTTAATTTAAATAGAATTCTTTATATGTATGTTTTGGTTTAAAAGAAAAAATGTATATACTATTTAAGATTAAAAATATGTATTTTTGTTTTAAACAAAAATATGTATATTTTATTCTAAAGGTGAAATATAATAAAAAATTTAAATTTATAGGAAATCAAATGCATATATTTTACATATAGGATAATAAATTTATATGTAATAAAATTGGATGGAAATTCATAGTGAATAGAAGTGATATTTTTGATTTTGGTATATAACAATATTGTTTATACTAAATAAAGGAGTTTTAAGTTTTTTATATAATATATGTACATTGAATAAGGAAATTATATATATATATATGTGTGTGTGTGTGTGTGTGTGTGTGTGTGTTATGATAAGACTAAAAGAAATTTTTTTAATATTTAGTAGATAAAAATGTTGTAAATTGATGTGTATAAAAATCACTTAAATAAATAGAGGAGACTATATATATATATATATATATATAAAACAAGTGAATTTAGTTTACTTGAAATAATATATTTCTATATAATAAATAAAAGATGTATATTTGGTTATATATATACTTGAGGGATTTAAAAATAAATTTTACACCACTTTGTAGTTCTTGTTTTAAGTAACATATGTATATTGGGCATTTAACATTAAATGTTATTTCTTTTTGTTTAAAATACATACATACATATATAGAACAAATGAACCAAGAGGTTATTTTAGTTTACTAGCTTTTAACTTTGTTTTAAAATGTATTAGTGACAAATGTAAATACAACTTAGTCAAAAGCAAAAGACAATTTTTAGATACTTTGTAGTCTTTGTTTAAATTAACACATATATTTGTATAAGATAAATTAACTAAGAAGTGTTATTTTAATATAGTTTCCCATTTGCATTTTTATTTTTAAGTATATAGAAACAAGAAAAACACTACTTTGACAAATAATGTAAATTATGGGATGCTTAAAATTTTGGATATACTTGCATATGCTTTTAATAGTGTATGCTTTACATTATTATAAATGTACTAATGGAAGAGTTTGCAAATCATTTACTATAAATAAAAGAAACCAGAAACATAAACAAGTAGCAAACAGTTTTTAACTATAGGTAAGTTGTGATAAAATCTGTAATCAGTGAAAACACATTAATATCTTGCATAAGCCACCTGATCAGATCCAACATAATCATTTTGATTTTCTTTTCAAAAAATTTCTCAACAAAGAAAATATTATTTCATCTTTCAAAAATATCTTTCCAATCTGAACAAATATTTCAAAGTTTGTGTATATATATAAGCATTTCAGATCTGGATTGTGATTTAAGAAATTAAACAAAACCTCTGTTCTATTTCATAAAATCAGAAACCAAAATTTAAATGAAAAAGAAGAGAAGAAGCAAGCACCCTATACCTGTCTGGATTCATCTCTGTTCCTAGCATTTCAAGCCATCAGGAATTTTCTTTTTAAAGCAAGATTCAAGTTCAGTTTTAAAGTTTTCAACTTTTCAATCAAGAATTAAACTTCAACTTTTAAAACTTCTAGAACCAAGATGTGGAAGGTGAGAAACTTTGATTTAAAATCTGGAAATGAAATATCCTATTCCTTTGTTATAAATACTTAGTTCATTCCAGCTTTCAAAAATATACATCTCTTCACCTAGATCGTTTTGCATGTTGATGTAAACTAGGAATATGTTCATTTTCCAGTTTAGTATTTGTTAAAAATAGTTTGGAAGCAAATTTTGCTGTGCAGTTGGATAGGGTTCTATTTTACAGTGAACAATCAAATTTTAGTGAAAAATAAATGTTGTTAATTCTAGAATTCAAGCATGCAGTCTTGATGCTTGTGTGGAATTGTGAATTTTAGTGGTAGAATTATTATTTTTAGCGTTGTACTCTTCGAGATTTTATTAGATGAACAATTTTCGTTCAAAAAATTATTTTTTTCGACCTCGTCGACGAGAAAAGTTGCGGCCTGTTCTGAAAGAGGCAGGTGGTTGTAGGGGAGAGGTTGACCGTGGCGGAATGTTGAATTTGGGTTTGGATGGGTTGAACGGGTGGTTTTAGGGTTTTGGGATGGCTTTCAGGGGATTGGCAAACGTGATTGTTTTGGGCGAAGGGAACACAACCGGTACGAACGATGTTTGGCCAAGGGGTAGTGTTAGGGTATGCCTTTCGATCGGAGAAGGAGTTGATTGGATTGGATTTGGAGAGAGCATTTCGTCGAGTTTAGGCCAGGGTTTTTTCGATGGTTCGAGCGAAGTTTGCCTTTCGTCTAGGGTGGATTCGAGTCATCATCGGGGTGGCGATGTTGATTAGTGATGGAAGGGACGTCGTCTCAATGGTTCGCGAGGTCGGAAAGATCATCGGAGCATTTCTGCACGTGCACCGTGCACACGTGATATCGGCATGGTTAGATTGGGATAGGCAAGAGGATGTGTTCAACCTGGCAGTGTTAGATAGTGGTCTGGATCGATGTTCGAAGGCGGGTGCTTTGGTTGATCAGAGTTGTTTGTTTTTCGGATCGTGACATCGTATTCAAATGCGTTTTGGGGGTGGGTTGAGATGATTTGTCTGGTCATTGAGAAGAGAAGAAGAGTTTTTGGGAAGAAGTAGTTTTGTAGGTCTGGGCTTCGGTCGATTCATTCGTATGAATTCTAGGTGCAGGATTGTTTTTGTTTTTGATTGCGGGCTTCGGCCCGATGGAACTGTATTTTAATTTAATAAAGATTTAGTAATAAAGGAATTTGCTTATAAAGCAAAATAAAATCCATAACTAATTGGCTTTACAAATGTTTATAACAAACATGTTGTTTTAAAACCAATGTTTTAAAAACCAATTTTCTCTAATGAAATGATTTGTTTAAAGTTTCATATAGACAAAGGAAGTTTGGAAAATAAACTTATATTGCTTTGAGATTTTTTTTAAAAAAAAGTTATTTATCATTAAGTAGTTAAGTTTTTTTAAACAATTTATTATGAAACATTGAGTTTTGAATTAAGTAAAGTATAATTGAATTTATTAAGGGAAAATAAGTGTTAAACTTTTAAATTAATATAGATTCCTAAGTGATTCTATATTTACATAATTATTTAATTTCACATATAATAATGTGTTATTAAGAAGAACGTTCGTATCGACGAAGGGTATGCCATGTTGCGATCCATTGTGAAATTAAATAAGTAAAATTTTGCAAAACTTTAACTGACAGAATTTAATTATTCTTTTTGAAGTTAGTGTCGTTGTATAATTTTTGTACGGCCTATCTGTTAAACATTCCCAAACTGAATAGATGTGTTATTGTAGATTTTTTCAAAATTGTTGTCACCTGGTTAGCGGAAACAGACACCATTCCGCTAAATAGTTAATTTAATTTCTATGAATAGCATAAGACATTTATCTGATGTTATCTGTGTATTGTTGCTAGTAATGATAATCTTTGATCTGTTGTTCATGCATATATCTGTTATTGTCTGTGAATTATACTTGAGAATATAATGTGAATCGATCTATGGAAGTTGATTGATTTTGAATATCTGTGTGAACTGTGAATTGATAAGTACCATTGAGACCGATAAGCCTTACTCTGTTTGGATTGATTTTGAAACTAGTTTTGTTTTAAAAATAAATATTATTTTTGAAAATGTTTTAAAAGAATTGATATATATATTTTGGAATTATCAAAAGTAGTTTATTTATTTTTGGAAATCTTTTTAAAGGTATAATTTTTATAAGCAGATATTATTTAAATTATTCCAAGTATTAAACTATTTTGTAATGATCCTTTGAAGATTAATTTTTATTAAATTTGTATTTAAGTATATTTTCTTCAATATAAAATATTTAATATAAATTTTGTTTTAAATAATATTTTATAATAACTTTTGTAAAGAGTATTTTATTTAATAAACTTGAAAATAATATTTGGAAATTTTATAAGTGTGATTTAGAAAGAAATGGTTATATATATATATCAAATGAAATAAGCTTTCTTAGTAATTTTTAAGCCATTGGATTTTAAATGTGAACAAGGCTTTAGAGTTGCAACAGGAAATAACTTGGTTGAATTGATTGATTGTTTTGATAGTTAAATAACCGACTATCAAATCTGGACAAAACTTAACATTGGAAATTCCGGAGGAAACTTGAGATTTATATAGTACATTTACAGTTTGAGGTGTTATACCATACGTATAAACTCATTTGTTCTCTAGGACGAATTATAAGTAGATCCATCCAATAACGGTTAGGAGGTGAACTCCGATCTTGTATTTCGTCGGTGTATTTCCTAAAGAACCGGGGTTGAGTTTATCGAGAAATAGCAAACGTTGTTTCGAAGAGACCGGGATCGGATTTGAAATCTGAAAACCACTTTGATCCAACAAGTATGTTTTCGTGATGAAGACCAAAGCTTGGAGTCGAAGATGGAGCAGCGAAGTGCAAGGGCTAGTCGCTACAAATCCTGAGGGTGATTCCAAAAAGGGATGTAGTAGGAATAGTGCCTTCGGTTCCGCTCGAACCCGGAACAGACTTGTATGGATGAATGCTTTCATAACATCGTTAGGTGGTCGGTGAGAATTCTAAGTGATATGTTCTAAAAAGGTAACGCTTAGCCTCGAGCCTCATCAACTGGGAATGACTGAAAATCAGCGGATATGCAGCAAGTCCAAGTGGGTAGCACCTATGTAGGGTAAGGTCACCCCTGTCTATACGTCCTTTTTATTTTGGCTGTGTGAGCGGTTTCTGATCCCAAACGTGGAAAGATCTTACTCGGGCTATCCATTACGGGGTAGTCCAGTCTTGTGTTGTAGGAGAACGGAGGGGTCCTCGGTACGTTGATCAAGATTAGGTACTGTGATATGTGTTACCCTAGTGCCTAGTCATTCGTTGGAAATCCATTCTCCCCACGTGCCTTTTACGGTTTGACTGTATAACCCACTTTGTGGCTTAGTATGCTGGAATTTAATAATGTAACAATTTCAGCTATTTGAATAATAATTTTTATATAGACCCTATTATAATATCAAAGGATTTATAAGAAATGTTTTGGCTATCGTAAGGTAAAAATCTGACATTTTTATTTGTGGCGTGGTCTTACGAGATGCTTTTGATTTTCAAAAGATTTGTAAACCTTAATAATCAAGTTAAGTGTGTTTCTCGCGCTGGTTTATTAGACTGACTTGGGCATGGTGTTTTCCGATATGCTCGTGTCAGACCGAGCATATTTCTAGGTTGAGCTGGTGTAATGACCCGGAATTTTCGACTCTGAAAATCGCAGATTTTTAGAGAAAAGTAGAAAAAGATAGAAGAAGAAACAGAAAACAAGTCACAGAATTTCACATTCGCAGCAGATAAAATATAATATCAAAAAATAGCAGTTATACAAAGGAAAACTGTATCAGTTATCAATACATCAGAGTTACAATATTTACAAAAAACACTGGACAGATACAATCAACATGTCCCAGATAAACTACAATATATCACAGCGGAATACACTCCATACATTCCTGCCATCTAGCTCGCCTCTTGAGCTCCAGAACGTCCTAACCTGAAAATCTGTAATACTCGGTCTGACCCGAGCATTACATCAAAGTAACACCCGGGTCAGGCTGGAAACCAGCGTGAGTAAACCCATATAATATGAAATCTAGGCGATAAAACTAAATTGAAAACCCGGGTATCTCGTATCTCACTACGAGTTCTCAAAGTCCATCACTTATTACAAACAATATCCAAGAACTATTGCTCAGTTAAAGGCCAAGTTACTTAATTTATTCCAATTCCATCCCGTGGGTTTCTACACTCAAATTTATAAAGAATCGAAGTGGCTTCGGATATTTACTGATATCCGACCCCGACCTCTTCGAATCCAAAGCTATTCATTAAGCCAAATGTTAAAGTTTAAACAATACAATTTATATTCAGGATTTCATAATCACACAGCAATTCATCTCAGACAGATAACCCGGAATATCACAGTTCAACTGAGGTATCTCATATCACAAAGCATCACAAATCACATACGGAGATATCAAATAATCTAAGTCATCCACTATCATTCAATCATCCATAAGCAAGATTTATTAGACATATAATTCCTAATTAATTTAATTAATCTCCAATTAAATTAAACATTAATTTTGATCACTTAGATTACCATTTAATCCTACTTACTTAACATTAATTAATTAATAAACCAATTAATTAATCACTTTTAATTATTTTTCTCAATTAATCATCCTTGATTAAATATACTCTAATTACATTAAGTAATTAGCCTTTAATTAATTACATAAATTAATTCTTCTCTAACCATTTACATCAACTAACCTTTAATTACTCTCACTATTTAAATAATGATCCTCTAACTACTTTCAGTAATTACTCTTTTAGTTAACTACATTTAACAAGTAATATTTAATTGATCTCATTAATTACCCTTAATTACATTCACTAATTAACTATCCTTTAATTACTTACATTAATTAATTAACCCTTTAATTAATTATATTAATTTATCCTTTGGTTAATTACACTAAGTGATTAACCCTTAATCACTTCCATCTAATTTCAACATTTCAAATCTTTGAAAACTTCCAAACTTGTTTAAATAAATTCTTATCCTTAAAAACTTTCTTAATATATCTTTAAAACTCAACTACTTTAAATATATTTTGAAACTTGTTAAACCCTTAATATTTAAAACTAATTTTTCTCCTTCACAACTTAAAACTTGTTTTTACTTTGTCTTGATACATATTCATACAAATCCACTTAAAACTTGACTAATCATTTTTTTTCAAGACATTTTGCTTCTAAAAACATATTAATAGTTTGTTAAAGACTTAAATCATCTTATATTCAACCTGAACATGATTTCCTTTAAAATTCAAACCTTCTCAAACTCAAAGAAAATCGTACCCAAACAAAACCATTAAAAACTCGAAGATTCCAAGCAAGTGCACCAAGTTACTCCAAATCTCCTGCTACTTCGAAAATATCACCATCAACTTCGAGCAACGCCTGAGACCAACCCTTCTTCCCAAACCTGATAATTCATCAGATATCCAAACGTGCACAGTGCACGGCGACTTCCCGTCGCTTCGACCAACCACGATGGCTCCCACATCTCGTCGTCGATTTCCCTAGTCCTTACGACAATCCAGATTGGCGAATACGCGAGCAAAACAAAATCAAACCCTTTGATCCCAATGTTAGAAGCTAACCCGATCGGAAATCCATCCATCGTCGACGAACCCATTCACGATAAACCTCGCCATCCTCACTGAAGCATCGCCTCAATCTCCAGCAACTATTCCCCCTATCGCGATCATCTACGACGCGCCACCGACACCACATTCATCTCGTCAACAATGACGAACAAAACCCAAACTAAACCCTAGATCACCACCGATGGAACACCACGACCATTAATAAAATTCCAAAGTAGTTTCCTATGATCCCCCACCTACGAGCTTCCTTCAACAACAATAATGTCGACCAACGTCCCGCCGATCATCGACAAACAACAAAAATGCCCATAACGTTCAACTTGAAAATTCCCACCGATTATCAAACTAAAAATCATGATACTCATATTAAAAATCATGATTTCCAACCAAGAAAACATTCGTGCAATCCAAATCTGAAATTGGATTTGTTGACTTTTAACACATATATGTATTCCACTGTTATTTTCATTTTTAAAATTATTTACTAAATTAAAATTCCAGAAACCATTTTTATAATTGATATTATACTATAACAAATATCTTTCATTTAAAAATCAAAGGTAAATATGGATTCAATTTTGAGATACGAATTTTTATAAACAAACAGGAGCCTGGGATAAGAACAGAGAAGTAGATGCACAGATGTTTTCACAGATTCAACTTTATATATACATGCATTCACATCATCCATCATATAAACATTTTAATCTACATTACAGCTACATTCATCACTGATAACAATTATAGGATCAAATTAAAACTGTTTTTAAAATAAGATTTACTCACTGTTTTAGAAGGTAGAGAATAGGTAAACAGGCTTCTTCTTTTGATCTGGTATTTGATGTTTGAATTCAAATTGCTTGATTTATTATGATCTTGAATCTACTAGCTTTGATCAGGTTGAAGTTTGAATTAGTTGAGGCTGTTGTTGTTTTTTTAATTTTCTTTTCAGTTTATTTAGAGGAAGAAGAAAGAAGATTCAGAAAACAATCACCAGCCTAGTTCTTAAACACGTTTTTTTTTTCAACTTAAAGAAAGCTAAGGCCATTTGTAATTGCATGATATCTTTTAGCTTATACCTGTCAATTTGCATGCTTACAAAGTTTACAAATGTTTTTATATATAGTTTTTATATTATATTTCCTATTTTTCTTTAAATTTATATATGTTTTAAATTTTTCCCTCTTATTTATATTTATAACTTTTAAAGAAAAAGATTTAAAATAAATTAATAACCATATATATAAATATTAGTTGTAGATTTATTTTTAAGATATAATTTAGAAGAAATAATTTAAAACCTATATTAGTTTGATTCTTTATAAGCTTAAGTCATTAACACTTAAATTAAGAACCACACACACACACACACACACAGAGAGAGAGTTATACTTGTATATGTATACACTTACAATTTAATATCATAAAATTTGCATATATCTGTTTATATATTTTTATTAATTTACTACAAGATTTACTAATTTTTAGATATTTATAATCCGACATTTATTCTAACTCAAATCCATTTATATACATCCAAATATTATTTATTACCAAAATTTATTTGTTCAATTTACAAATCAGTATTTTAATAAATTTAATCCTATTAATTACCAATTAACAGATGTCCAAAAATCTGGATTATTACATTCCTCCCCCCTTTGAATGTTTTCATCCTCGAAAAGGAGAGAAGCCAGAATTTATTAAAATGCTTATTATTAGAAAATTTTCTCTTTGATCACTTTTAACTATAAACTCTTTTTATTTAAAATCCTTAAAACACTTTAAAATCTACATAATATTACCCAAAATAGCTTTATAAAAATATTTTTTATAACTCGGCGTCTCAACAAGTGCATCCTGGTTTTCACAAAAATTCGATCATATGTTGATCAGGCATAGGACTGAAAATCTATAAGTACTTGGTAAACCCGTTTTCAACACCTAGTGAAAATACTTGAAAAATATTTTACTGAAAATATAGAAAACATTTTTGAAAATAGAGGGAACATTTTTTGGTGAGAATGCTCTGGAAATCATCACCCCCATCCACGGTCGTAGTTAACCCGATGGTTACGTTGCCATCCCCAAAAAATCTATAGATAACTGTAGGCACTCCTTGCCCCTCGATTATGCCATGGAACCCGCTACAGATCGCAGCTACAACCGGGGTTACGTTGCGATCGCAGCAAAAACCCATATAACTATAGGCATCAGCGCCCTTGAATTTCGCTACCAAATAAATGAAACTTCTCCACTCCACTCGACCATAGATCGCAGTCTACCGATGTTACGTTACCTTCCTGCAAAATCAATAGTAGACCGTTGACACTCACCTCCACACGATTTCCGCTATGGTCCACAGTAGATCGCAACGACATCGAGTTACACTATCGTCACGTCATAACCCAAATGCTTCTATAGGTATCAGCGCCCTCGACTTTCGCTACCCAATAATCCTCAGGAACTCCAGTTTTTGTGGACTTCCTCACATGATCCACTTTAGAGCCTCCCCCCTTTGAGGCTCAAGGTAGTACCAACCTATGGTACTCATGAGAAGTTCATTTCAAGGGAGCTCCTTTTTCTCCAGAGCCATTTTCAAAACACATTTTGCTATACACATATAGTATCTTTCAAATCATATACCTAGTATGAATCCCATATAATATCCTTTTCTCAAAATTGATTATCTCAAAATCGATAATTCTCAAACTAGGCTTTTCAAATTTCCAAAATTGATTTTCCCCCAAAAATCAAAAGCCTTTCAATACCCATAGGTTCAAAAAACTTTTTCCAAAATCATTCTCATAAGATCCTTCATATATATATATATATATATATATATATAACTTTGAAAATCCTTGGATCACTTCATACCCGTATAAATTCCCTTTATATACTTCAAATATTTTCAAAAACCCCTTTTATTCTGGCTATGGATTCAACAAGAGGAGTTTATCAATTATATATACATAACTTTGTTTATTCCAAAACAATATTCAAGCTTGATTACTCTATAATACCACTTACCATATTAATTACTTTCATAAAGTAAATTTCTACCATAGAAATATCCAATTTCCACATTACTTCATCATATATTTCACAAAATATACTTTCTACTTCAAAAACCATTTTATAGTTCTTATCCATACATTTTCAATATAAATTTCATTAAAACCCATACGATGTACACATATCATCCATATGCCATATCAATCTGATCGCTCACTTGACCACACAATTTCACTTCTGAACTAGTATCGTCCACCCGACTTCCTAGTGCGGACTCAGATCTGGTTTCTTCTTGCATAGTCATAACCATGATAGAGAATATCCAGAACCAATCAACAATCCATATCTAGGTTCGCCGTCGAAAATCAAAGGAAAATCCCAACTTGGATCAATGTACTATCTCGAAATTCTATGCTCGAATCTGAATCAAATTACTATGCGAATAGAATAGTATACATACATCCTACGTATTTACCTATATTGATTATTAGCTAAATCAATTTCTCTTTTCTATTCATATTTCCTTTAATTCTATTCACTTATTCTTAATTGATTCCATTTTCCATTGAGTTATCACTTCGATTATAAATAGTTTGTACTTTGACCAACTTAAATTTAAAAATAGCTTGAAAAAGTTTAAAATAGATAAGTAGTTGAAAAATAGTAATTATTTGTAAAATAGTTGTAAAATAGTTAAGTAGTTATAAAATAATTGTAAAGTAGTTAGATAATAGTAAAATAGTTGTAAAATAGTAATTAGTTATAAGATAGTTATAAAATAGAAATCAGTTTATAAAACAATTTTAAAATTGTTAAATAGTTTAGCTTTGAAAAGAAAGGTTGTATATAGTAAATATCTGGGAAAAATAGGTTTATATTAAAACAATTTATTTTGAAAATAATCCAGAGTGAAATTGTTCGATTCTCAATCTTCATTCCCATCAATTCAATTTAAATTTCCGCTTTCATTTAAATTGACTCAATTCCAATTTAAATAACTTCACTTTCCATTGAAATTGATTTAATCCCAATTCAAGTTGAATTAACCTCAATTTCTTTCCAAATTCAAATCAAATTCCATTTGAATTTGAAACTATTCAATTTTAATCACAATTCCAAATTATTCAAATCAAATTTCAGTTTGAACTAATTTCAATTTCAATTTCACTTTAAATCATCTCGAATTATATAAATTCGAGTTAAATTTTCAAATGTTGATTTAACTTCTTTAAATCAAATTAACCTTTACTTTCAAAGTCTTTAAAAACTTAATTCTGAGTCAAATTTCACATATTCCAATTTAAATCACCTTTACTTCTTCATGAACTTATTTCTAAGTTCAAACCATAGTTCAAACCCCTTTTTAATCACTCAATCTTTGAAATTCAATTTATCTCAAAATTTCAATTTTGAAACCAATCCTTGACAATTTGAATTTCCAAGTTCCTTTAAACATCCAAAACTCAAGTTCAAAGTGATATCACTTCCTCAAGTTAAATTTTTATCTTCAAAAATCAAAATTACTTAAATAATTTCAATTTAAAGTTTTACTTCCATTTAATTTCTATAATGGATATAAATTATCATAATCCACTTCTTAATTCATTTTTAACAAGCCAATTCATAGTTTCATAGATTGTTGATGACAATGGGATGATATTAGGATATAAATAAACATCCAAATTATCTAAAATATCCATCAACAGTATCCATCACACATTCCCAGAACTCAAATTCATTTGAGATCTTATGTAACTCCCTTCTAAATCAGCCCATTTAACTTTCCTAAGTTGAATCTCAATTTCATCTTGAAATTTCCAAATCAGGTTGTTCATTCAAACTTATTTAACTTTTTCTAAGTTAAATTCAATTTAGTCTCATCAACCTTACCCAATTTGAATCCTCACTTCAAATTTCAAATTTCCATCAATATGATTTCCTACTTATAAGTCCAAAGACTTATTTCGCTATGGGTTTTTACAGGGGAAAATCAAAACTCAATCACTTAGAGTTTATTTTAAATCATCTCTGATATTGTATATCCATACATATATGCATATTATTTCTTATCCCACCAAGCCATATTTTAAAATTTAAACCACCTTTGGTTTTAATTCAAAACAGTTTTCTTTAAAGCTTTCAAACTACACTTATTTTAAAATAAGATCACATTCAAAATATTCTGAATAATACTATTTATTATTATCTCTTAACATTTTGAAAACAATTTCAAACGTTTCTAGACTTAGAATTCAAACCTTCTCAATTTACATCCTTTCTAATTTACAAGTTATTCTCATCTAATGGTTACTTTCTTAAAACATTTTATTGTTTATTGGAAAACAATCATCATATTGTTAAATACAATAACCATTCTATTTTTTGGTTTGAAACCAATGCTAATTCATCTTATTTATATAGTTCATTTTATCCAATTCCTATTTGGATATATATATATATATATATATATATTCATCACTTAATTCTTGTCCAATTTCAATATCCAACAACCAATTATTGCTTTATATATAAAATATAAACTTGTATAAAAATCATTCATTAAAACCAAGTTTAAAACCTTTATTAAGAAAATAACACGTACTCTCTTATATATATAGACACACACACACTACATCTACTCATCTTAGGGTACCACTGGCCCTATCCTTAATGAGTAAACCCACTAGATCCAAGGTTCTCGCTTAATCTTCAGCTCTGATACCAAATGTAACGACCCAGAATTTTCGTCTCCGAAATCGCAGATCGTTAGAGAAAAGAAGAAGGAGATAGAAGAAGAAACAGAAAACAAGTCACAGAATCCCACATTCGCAGCAGATAAAATATAATATCAAATAATAGAAGTTATACAAAGGAAAATTGTGTCAGTTAATTTACATCAATACATCAGAGTTACAACATTTACACAAAACACTGGACAAATAAAATCAACATGTCCCAGATAAACTACAATATATCACAGCGGAATACACTCCATACGTTCCTGCCATCCAGCTTCCCTCTTTAGCTCCAGAACGTTCTAACATGAAAATCTGTAATACTCGGTCTGATCTGAGCATTACATCAAAGTAACACCCGGGTCAGGCTGGAAACCGGCGTGAGTAAACCCATATTTTATGAAATGCTAAGTTATAAAACTAAATTGAAAACCCAAGTATCTCGTATCTCACTACAAGTCCTCAAAATCCACCACTTATTACAAACAATATCCAAGAACTATTGCTCAGTTAAGGGCCAAGTTACTTAATTTATTCCAATTCCAGCGTGTTGGGTTCTAAAATCAAATTTATAAAGAATCGAAGTGGTTTCGGATATTTACTGATACCCGACCTCGACCTCTTTGAATCTAAAGTTATTCATTAAGCCAAATGTTTAAGTCTAAACAATACAATTTATATTCAGGATTTTATATTCACACAACAATTCATCTCAGACAGATAACCCGGAATATCACAGTTCAACCAAGGTATCTCATATCATAACGCATCACAAATCACATATCAGAGATATCAAATAATCTAAGTCATCCAATATCATTCAATCATCCATAAGCAAGATTTATTAGACATATAGTTCCTAATTAATTTAATTTTAAATTAATCATTAATTTTAATCATTTAGATTACCATTAAATCCAGCTTACTTAATATAAATTAATTAATTAACTAATTAATTAATCACTTTTAATTATTTTTCTCAATTAATCATCCTTGATTAATTATTCTCTAATTACATTAAGTAATTAGCCTTTAATTAATTACATAAATTAATTCTTCTTTAACCATTTACATCAATTAACCTTTAATTACTCTCATTAATTAAATAATGATCCTCTAATTACTTTCATTAATTACTCTTTTAATTAATTACATTTAATAAGTAATTTTGAATTAATCTCATTCATTAATTACCCTTAATTACATTCAGTAATTAACTATCCTTTAATTACTTACATTAATTATTAACCTTTTAATTAATTATATTAATTAATCCTTTGGTTAATTACACTAAGTGATTAACCCTTAATCACTTCCATTTAATTTCAACATTTCAAATCTTTGAAAACTTCCAAACTTGTTTAAATAAATTCTTATCCTTAAAAACTTTCTTAATATATCTTTTAAAACTCAACTACTTTAAATATATTTTGAAACTTATTAAAACCTTATTATTTAAAACCAATTTTTTTCCTTCATAACTTAAAACTTGTTTTTACTTTGTCTTCATACATATTCATACGAGTCCACTTAAAACTTGACTAATCATTCTTTTCAAGACATTTTGCTTCTAAGAACATATAAATAGTTTGTTAAAGACTTAAATCATCTTATATTCAACCTGAACATGATTTCCTTTAAAATTGAAGCCTGTTCAAACTCAAAGAAAATCGAACCCGAACAAAACCATTAAAAACCCTAAGATCCCAAGCAAATGCACTAAGTCACTCCAAATCTCCTGCCACTTCGAGACATATCACTATCAACTTCGAGCAACGCCCGAGACCAATCCTTCTTCCCAAAGCTGATAATTCATCAGATATCCAAACGTGCACAGTACACGTGCACGGTGACTTCCGATCGCTCCGACCAACCACAATGGCTCCCACACCTCGCCGTTGACTTCCCCAGTCCTTACGACAACCCAGACTAGCGAATACGCGAGCAAGACAAAATCAAACCCTTCGATCCCATTGTCAGAAGCTAACCCAATCGAAAATCCATCCATCTCCAACGAACCCATCCACGATAAACCTTGTCATCCTCACCGAAGCATCGCCTCGATCTCCAGCAACTATTCCCCCTATCACGATCATCTACGACGCGCCACCGATGCCACATTCATCTCGTCAACAACGACGAACCAAACCCAAACTAAACCCTAGATCACCACCGATGGAATGCCACGGCCGTTAATAAAATACCAAAGTATTTTCCTATGATCCCTCACCTACGGCCTCCTTCAACAACAATCATGTCGACCAACGTCCCGCCGATCATCGGCAAACAACAAAAATGCCCATAACATTCAAATTGAAAGTTCCCACCGATTATCAAACTAAAAATCATGATACTCATATTAAAAATCGTGATTTCCAACCACGAATACATTCGTAAAATCCAAATCTAAAATTGGATTTGTTGATTTTTAACATATGAATGTATTCCGCTGTTATTTTCATTTTTAAAATTATTTACTAAATTGTAATTCCAGAAACCATTTTTATAATTGATATTATACTACAAAAAATATATTTCATTCAAAAATCAAAGATAAATATGGATTCTTTTGAGACACGAATTTTTAAAAACAAACAGGAGCCTAGGATAAGAATAGAGAACCCGATGCACAGATGTTTTCACAGATTCAAATTTATATACACACATTCACATCATCCATCATATAAACATTTTAATCTATATTACAGCTGCATTTATCACTGATAATAATTATAGGATCATGTTAAAACTGTTTTTAAAATAAGATTCACTCACTATTTTAGAAGGTAGAGAATAGGTAAATAGACTTCTTCTTTTGATCTGGCGTTTGATGTATGAATTCAAATTGCTTGATTTATGATGATCTTGAATGTACTAGCTTTGATCAGGTTGAAGTTTGAATTAGTTGAGGCTGTTGTTGTTTTTTTTATTTTCTTTTCAGTTTATTTAGAGGAAGAAGAAAGAAGATTCAAAAAACAATCACCAGTCTAGTTCTTAAACACATTTTTTATTCAGCTTAAAGAAAGCTAAGGCCATTTGTGATTGCATGATATCTTTTAGCTTACACATGTCAATTTGGATGCACACAAAGTTTACAAATGTTTTTATATATATTTTTTATATTATATTTCCTATTTGCTTTAAATTTATATATGTTTTAAATTTTTCCCTCTTATTTATATTTATTACTTTTAAAGAAAGAGATTTAAAATTAATTAATAACTATACATACATACATACATATATATATATATATATCAGTTTTAGATTTACTTTTAAGATATTATTAAGAAGAAATAATTTAAAACCCTATATTAATTTGATTCTTTATAGGCTTAAGTCATTAACACTTAAATTAATAACCACGTACACACACACACACACACTTATACTTGTATATGTAGACACTTACAATTTTAATATCATAAAGTTTGCATATATCTATTTATATATTTTTATTAATTTACTACAAGAGTTATTAATTTTCAGATATTTATAATCCAGCATTTATTCTAACTCAAATCCACTAATATACATCCAGATATTATTAATTACCAGAATTTATTTGTTTAATTTAGAAATTAGTATTTTAATAAATTTAATCATGTTAATTACCAATTAACAGATGTCCAAAAATATGGATTATTACAGCTGTAAGGGTGGAAGCTTCAGGAGAGGAGCTGGAATCATTGGACTTATTCCCGTAGATGCTTATATTGAGTCTTTATTTGGTTGTGTGGTCATTGTTGTAAGGACGGGATTGATATAAACTGTCCAAGTTGTGTGGTTGTAACTCTAATTTAAAGTCTATATATATATTATTAAAGTTATAGATTTGGTTTCATGTAAAGACCTATTTATATTATAGTTTACTTGATCTGCTATGAGATTCTGATTGTTCTCTTTTCTTCTATCTTCTTTCTATTTCTACCTTCTTTCTTTCTTTCACTATCCGTCTTCCCGTGCGATTTGGTTGACAAATGTTGTTTAAAGTCGGTTTAAATCGGTACGGAAAAATGGGTTGTGACAAAATAGGCCGTATTGGTAAGTGTTGACTTAAGAAGAGAAGGAATGTGATATATAGAAGGGTCCCTGAAGCTAAATGGCACATAACGCCCTTGTTGGGCCTGGATTGCGCAATGGTTGTGGCCCCGTAAAAGTGTCGATCGATGATGTATGATAGATCCAGATAAATGAAATCAAAGCATCTATGTGTTGCAGATATCCTGAAGCAAGAATTAAACGAGTTCCTAAAGGATGTTGTGCAGAAATCATTACAAGATGATAGCCTTATTTTAATGTATTTTGAAAATAGTTAAGTTAGAATGTAAGGAAAAAAAAGAAGAAAAGGAAAAAAGAAGGGCTAATAAAACTCACTTTAAATTTAACCATATATGAAATAATTTAATGTAAGGTATAAAAAAATATTTGAAATGATTTCAATGGATTTATTTAAAAATTAAAGAATTGGATTTTTGAAAATAAGTATATATCAAAAGCTTTTCGTGAAATAAAATGTCATTTTATATTTTTAATAGAATTTCTAGTTGAAATTTATAATCATTGGACTAAACATTACGACGAAAAGGGTTTTAATAAAGAGATATTCCTTTTGAAATAAAAAGAAAATAGAGCATATGTATAGCTTATTAATTTATCTTAGTATGAAAATTTTAAGTTTTAAAATTATTTTATATGGATGGGCAATAGGAAGTGGTACTAGATTTAAATGAGGTAAAGAGAATAGTAGCACAACAATCCATACTTTAATGGGCCTAAATTTTGATAGAAATCGAAACCCAAGTCCATGCAAGCATAGATCTTTAGATTTGGTCCCTGCAAATAGCATGAGCATTATCAGGGATTGGTAGAAATACAAACTCATAGCAGAAAAAATAATAGGATAAGAATATTTATCATGACTACATATCTTGGAATTAATAGTATTCCTTAGATAACAAGTTTTCACATCAGCATTAAACATGAAAGAAAAGAAAACTTCTCCAACAACTAAACACATCACGCTCTAGTGACATGTTCCTCTAATTCTATCATATATGGTGTAATGAGGAGGGAGTCAGAACAACATTTTAGTGACTGGAAAAATTAATAAACTGTCCATTACATAAATTTATACCGATTGGTTTCCATTTCATTATTGTGTCTTTGAAGGTTAGCAATTCTAACCTAACCTTATATTGAACAGACGATTACTTACTTACCCCTTCCCAACGTATAAAATACTAACGAAGCCTTATCAGCCACCTAATACTTCGAAACCCATCTGCCACTTAATACTTCTAAATATGAAGCGGGCTTCTACAATCACCACATATGTAACAATCCCGGTTTTGAGAAAAATTAAATTTAGTAATTAATATGAATTTGTGGATTAAATTGTAAATTAATTTTAATTTTTCCAATAAAAATAAAATATTTGTTTATATATATATATATTTATTATAATTTGAAATTTGAATTTGAAATTCAAATTATAAATGTATTTAAATTAAATCGTGAATTTAATTGAGTTTTTCCAAAATAAAATAAAATATTGGTTGTTATATATATATGCATTGATTTTTTAATTGAAATTTGAATTTGAAAACTCAAAAAAAAATATTGGAAATAAAGTGGATTAAAAATTTTATTTTTAAGTTAATAAGAATATGTTTCTAATTATATTAAATATGCCTTTTGATTTGAAAATGATATTTTGAATTTGATATAATAAATTTTTCAAAGGCTAATTAAGAATAAAATTCTAATATATTTATCCATGTGCAATTAAATCTTAAAAACCATTTTCTTTAAAAGATTATATAAATGATTAATAAAGAAATGTATTTATTTAAATAGGAAATATGATATAAAGTATTATTTAAAGTGTTTAAATATAAACATAGTTAAAAATAAATATATATACACATTCTTAAACACAATACTTAAGTTAATAAAAACATATATGTACATATGTATCTTTTAAAAATATTAATAAGATATAAATATAATTAAGGATATAAAAATTTAAGAAAAACATAATATATAAATTTATGAAATATTAACAAGTGAAAGGGTTAAAACATAATTTATAAATAAAAATAAAGAAAAGGATCTAAACATAAAATTAATTGGATATAACAAGTGTTAAGATCACAACACATAGTTTAAACAAATGTACGGTTAAGATTTTATGCATTAACATGTGTTGCTTAATAATAAATTGCATTTACAAGTGTTAAGGTAATGTAACTTGAAATAGTACAATTGGAAAAATGATTTCATTTAAGAAAATTTAAACATAGATATAGGCTTAAGAAAATAAAACAACCAGGTTTCATTTTTTCTTCCTTTCCAATCTTCTTTACTTTCTTTTTTCGTTAAAACCTGAAAAACCAAAATAGCGGAAAGTAAAAGAAAAACAGATCCAAACAATAAACTCTTTTCAAATTCAAACCAGAGAAGCAATATCAAATTCAATTCAGATTTGAAGCAAGGCAAAAATCAATATTCCTCTTGAAATTGAAATGTATGCAAAAGAAAATCAAAATAATGTTCTCAAAGCAGTTCAAACTCAATCCCTGATCAAAGAAAATGCAGATTTCAGTTCCCAAATTTAAAAAAAAGTTCTGATCAACTCCAACAGATCAAAGCAAAGAACTGATTCTACACAAACCTGATCAAAGTATACATCAAAACAAGAGAAAGATCAAGCCAGATCAAAGGTTTAACTCAAACAATATTCAACAAGCAACAGACTAAAGTTTCAGATCAAATTTAAAATGCATTTCCAGATTTTTCAACATCTCTTCCCAGGCTTTATGTCCTCTTTCTTCATCCTTCAGGTGGACAAACCGACCCCCTTCAAATTTGAATCTATGACGCTTTGCGAAATATTTGTTGTGAAAGTGATAAATGAATGTCTTTGCATGTATGATGTGCTGTGTATGAATCTGGATGCATGCCTGTAAAGTGCTGATTCTTCTCTCTGTTTTGAATTAACAGGCTAGATAACAAGTTCAAAAACAAAAGCCTTTCTTCCCAATCTATATCTAGCTACGATTATTAAACAGAAAATGATTTTTACAATGTAAGTTCTTTTTTTTAAATAGATTCCATGTGAAACAATTTAGTTTACAGTTCAAAAACAAGTTTTTGCAGTAAGAATAAATTTAAATCAGAAAATCAAATGTTTTAATTTCTTGAATTGAATTCATAAACTGTTTTATCATTGCAAATAATGATTTTTGAGAAGAAAATATTGATTTTTATTTTAGGATTAAGTGCGATAATCTCAGTTGATCTAAAAATGGGTTTTCCTCGTTTGTTGACGAACAATAAGGCAAGGGAAGTCGCGATCGAGGTGGGTGATAGCTTGAAGACCCACGTTCGTGGGAAAAATGGGTGGAGTATTTTATGTTCATCGTGGTGGTGTTAGACATTGATCTAGGGTTTAGAATACAGTTGGGGACGTCGACATTTCTAAAATGCCTGGGTCGCCGATGATGCATCGGTCATGTTTTCGAGCATTGGGATAGTTGTGTGGGTCATTGATGATGATACGATCAGAGGTACGTGGATTCCAGTCATCTTGTTCATCTTGGCGAAACCCTTTTTGGTCGAGATGGTTTTGGGACTGTGCTGTTCATTTGCTCGATTTGTTTTGGTGGCGAGATCTTCCGATTTGGTTTGTGATGTTGGCTGTCGAGGTCGTTCGGAGTCTGATGAAGACCGGAGGGATGGTCAGAGTTGCTTCTTTCCGCCATGCATGTGTACGATGTGCTTCTGTGCACGTCTGGGTTTCGATGTTAATTTGATTGAGAGAAGTAATGCTAGCAAGGGTCGTTACTCAAGAGGTTGGCATGTTCGTCTTGGAGCAATGATCGATCTGAAGGGTTCGAGTTTGCGTATGGATTTGGTCGTGTATGTCGTGGGGTAGAATCATGTTTAGCTTGGGTGATTTTGTTTTTGTGTTCAGCTTTCAAAATTTTAAAGTAAACTTGTTTCAGGATTTTGATATTTATGATAACAGCATACTGTTTTGAATAAAATCAAGGAAATCAAAGATTAAAGTTTGGAACTTAGGTTTTTCTCAAAGATGACAGATTAATAGTAGGTTAAAACAAGTTTTCAAAAATTTATATTAAAATACAAACAGTATTTAAATAGGTTTTAAAGTTATTCAAATAATTAGTTTCAAAGGAATTATCTTCAATTAAGGAGAAGATTTAATAAAGGTAATTAATTACTTAAAGATAATTAATGAATTAAAATTAATTTATTAATGGTTAAAGTTGATTAAGTGATTAAGGATAATCACTTATCGTAACTAATTAAGGATAATTAATTTAATGGTAATTAATTAAGGGATAATTAATTTTTGTAATTAATTAAGAGTAATTAATTAAAGAATAATTAAATAATTAGAGGTTAATAATTTAATGGTTAAAGGTTAACTGATTTATTAAATATGGTTAATTAATTAATAATTAAAGGGTAATTAATAAATGATTAAAAGTTAATTTATTAATATGGTTTGCAATTAATTAATATTAATTAACTAGGATTAGTGTTTATTCTTAAGTAAATAATCTGGTTTAAATTAACCAGATGATTAATTAATCCGACTTATGGATGTTTGAACTCTATTGATTGTTGAATTGTTTGTTATCCCTGATGTGTGTTTTTTGCGATATGAATTGGATTGATTTGAGATATGATGAATGTAACTATATGTGATGAATATAATTTATTTATCTGTAATAAATTTATTTATTTTATTTATCTGTGAATGGAAGATAAGTGTTATAGATCACACCGCTTATCGATATCGATGTGTTTGAATCTGCGATGATTGATGATGTTGCATTATTGGGTAAAACCCATGGACTGCACCATAAACACACAAATATGGATTGCACAAGGAAATTGGTTAAGTCGCAGATTTTTGAAATAATTTTAAAATTGAATTTTGAATCCAAAATAGTTTTGGAAATGGAATTGGATTAAATATGAAAAGCTTTTGAAAAGGACTTCCGAAGATAAAAGTTATTTTGAATAACTTGGTAAAGTTTTGAAATTTAAATAGTTTGATTTGAATTCAAGATTTGAAATTGAATTCTATGTTTGGAAATTATGGTTTAAAAATGTTATACAAGTAATTTGGGTTTTAAACCATTTAATAGCATTGTTTGTGGGAATTTAAATTTAACCGAAGTTTTATACTTGAAGGGCTTTAACTTGTGCAAACGTAATAGGATTTTTCCGAAATGGAAACTATTTGTTTTGAAATAAAAATAGTTTTCATATAAAGAAAAGATTTTCAATTTGTGTTGAAAGATTTCAAGTTTGAAATGGAAAAGAAATAGTTTTAGAAGCTATCTTTATTAAAGATTTGTAAATCTTGCTATCGAGCTGAAATGGATCTTTTACGTAAAAAGATTTGAATCGTAAATAGTTTGGAAAGCTGTAAATTAATTTTGTGAAAGATTGTTGAACTTTGTTTTGAAATTAAAGAGGATTTTAAATGGTGTATCTTTTGTATAAAACATTTGGAAAGGAAATTGTTTTGAAAGCTATGAATTGAATCTTAGATTTAAAGATTGGATAAGTTAATCCAATTTGGAATGGAATTGTTTTGAAGGGCTATAAATGAATCTTTGTGAAAGATTGATGAACTTTGTGAAGTAAATCTTTTTGTTTAAAAGATTTGAAATGGTAATTTGTTTAAAACATTTGAAGAAAAGATTTGTGTTGTAAGTTGTGGCTTAACTGAGATCCATATATCCATATTGTTTTTAAATATTGCGCTCATTATTCGGTTTAGCAAGGAGATGACCTTTGTGTCATATAACCCATTCCGAATAATGATACGACGTTATGGATATCATTAGAAGACCGGTGGTGAAGACCGGATATTTTCGAAAGCGAAATAATAGCCCGTCAAATGTCTCTGCACCGAATGACCCCAATATAGAGATTTGATCACCCATTGTGATGGGGAGTCCGGACGTGATTAGGGATTATTCGGATTTGCAAGGGCTTCATTGTGAAGTGCTTTCGGTTCTGTTCGAACCCGGAACAGACTTGTATGGATGTGTCTCTGACATTACACTTTGAGATGTAAAGATGGTTTCTATCAAATACATTTGTATTTGGTGGCGGAGATTTATTCTCTTAGCCTAACTCCCTTCTCTGAGATGTACAAGCTCAGAGGTTATGAGTTGATGATTACTAGCGATACATTCCCAATTTGGTAATATGGCATACAAAGTGTTGTTGGTCATTTGTTGATCAAAGCATGGCTTTGTGAAAAGCGTAGCTTTGTGTATGAGACTTCATCGAGCCTCACAACCCAGAAATGGTCGAAACAGGAATTTTGCGGCAAGATTGCAGGGGTCGCACCCCTAGGGTATGTCCATCTCTTCTGGATAGAGGTGGTATCATCGTATGCAACCTAGATATTTAACCTATATGCTTACTGCAAATTTACTACTTTGTGGTTGTTGGTGTCCAACGCTCGAATAAAGGTTGGTTACGACCGGGGATGGCATATCTTGTGGGTGACTTCCGGGAAGTGGTAACCTAGCCTTGTGTCAGTAGGGAACCATTTTGGTTCTAAGGGGCGTCCCTCCAGAGGCATTCCATTTAATGAGGAAGTTCCTTAGCCTGACCATTTGTTGGAAATACAATCATCCAATACGCGCCTTGTACAGTTTTAGTTGTATAACCTGCCATCTACTTATGGTGGCGTCCCACTGTTTTCTATGCTGGCTAAGATTAATATTATACTTGAAATGTTTTCTGCACTATGCACTAATAATAATATCAAATGATTTTCGTGTATCAAGCATTCTTAACTGTCATAAGGAGAAATCTTCTCCTAGTGTGTGCTTGCATTGTGTGTGTGGCGGGAGGCCTTATGGTAGTTTCATTTTCCAAAAGCATAGCAGATTTCCATCATAAATTATTTTGTTGTTTGTTTAAAACTGTTTTCGTTTGCCCATACTAGTCCTATGACTGACCTGGAGTTTATTGTTCCCTTCCTAATCTCTGGGTGCCCATAATTTTCCACACGGGCAGTCTAGAGTTGAGTTTTTCAGATAATCAAATAGTATGAGTAGATTCGGTAGCCTTCAGTCTCTGGAAATCTTCTTCGGTCTTTGGATGACTGACCTTGCTTAGTACCACTTGATTGGGAGTTCGAGCTATTTCTGGATTGGTGCTTTAGAGATGGAGATTATTGATATTCTAGTTCCTTCTTTGGAGTTCAAGCTTACGTTATTGTTCCGATGTTGATATTGTGTATCTTCCGCTGTAATTTGTAGTATCATATCTCTAATATATGTTGGGTTGCTATATCATTGTTGTAATTCACTATTGTATATCAGTGATATTGTTTTTTTCTTCCACTATGTTGTTATACTTAATGTGTTATAATCTCCGACACGAGTCAGATTTCAACGATTGAATCTACGGCTTTCGAGTACAAGTGAAGTATGGGTGTCGATTTTCGAACGCTGAAATTTGGGTCGTGACATTTTTGTTTCAGAGCTAAAGGTTGTACTTTAGCTAATGATGTATAAAACATTAGGTAACTCATTAGAGATAGGGTGAACTATACCCTAGAATGAGTATATCCCTAAGATATCCGTCTACACGCCTTAGTAAATTCTCTTACTATCCACTGATAGTAAGTATGAGCGCAAGAAGAGGACGAGATAGGGGACAGGGGAGTACAACTACAAATGGTCGATGCCCTGCAACAACCAGGAAACAGTTCTTATCAATATCCTTTGATTCAATTTCAAATTCTTTGATTGCTTCATGGCAGCTCGAAGAAGAAGCTTTGGTGCGATAGTGGCCCTGCAAATCATTATAGATAAGTTTCTATCTCGTATTCTCTTCATCAAATTTCTATCAACTTTTTTCTTTTTACTTTAACAAAATTGAAAATTTATTTAAAACAAATTGGTTAAATAAAATATGAAGATTTGTACGATAAATGATTTCGATTAAAACTAAATTTGAAATTCTATTGTAATTTCTTGTGTGAGTCAAAGTCCAAAAAGGGACAAGTTAATATATACTTTGGGGTATTCCAATCTGAGTTTGGAGTTTATACCAAGTGTTTGAAAATTATGGAAGATTAAATCCACATATCTATTATCTGCGTCTCGATATATTCTACAACGATTAGTTATCCCTTCGAACTAACCAGTGCCCCTGCATATTTCGTAGATTGATGACCCGAGTATCTCGTGAATTGTTGAATGAGTTTGTTCTCGTATCTATTAGTGATATTCTGATTTCGTAAGCCAAATACAGAATAGATATTCATTTTGACCTGGTAAATCAATTTTCCATCTCAGATGTGTTCATATGTTCTTTGTTGTCTCCCTGGCAATTTCGGGGACGAAATTTTCTTAAGGGGGAATTTGTAACGATCCCGGTTTTGAGAAAAATTATATTTAGTAATTAATATGAATTTGTGGATTAAATTGTAAATTAATTTGAATTTTTCCAATAAAATAAAATATTATATATATATATATATTGATTTTGATTTGGAATTTGAATTTGAAATTCAAATTATAAATGTATTGAAATTAAAAAGTGAATTTAATTGAGTTTCCCCAAAATAATATAAAATATTAGTTGTTTATATATATATATATATATATATGCATTGATTTTTTAATTGAAATTTGAATTTGAAAACTCAAAAAAAAAATATTGGAAATAAATTGGATTCAAAATTTTATTTTTAAGTTAATAAGAATTTGTTTCTAATTATATTAAATATGCATTTTGATTTGAAAATGATATTTTGAATTTGATATAATAAATTTTTCAAAGGCTAATTAAGAATAAAATTCTAATATATTTATTGTGCAATTAAATTTTAAAAACCATTTTCTTTAAAAGATTATATAAATATTAAGAAAGAAATGTATTTATGTAAATAGGAAATACGATATAAAGTATAAAATATAAACATAGTTAAAAGTAAATATATATACACACATTCGTAAGCACAATACTTAAGTTAATAAAAACATATATGTACATATGCATCTTTTAAAAAAATTAATAAGATATAAATGTAGTTAAGGATATAAACATTTAAAAAAACATAATATATAAATTTATGAAATGTTAACAAGTAAAAGGGTTAAAACATAATTTATAAATAAAAATAAAGAAAAGGATTTAAATATAAAATTAATTGGAGTTAACAGGTGTTAAGATCATGACACATAGTTTAAATAAATGTAAGGTTAAGATTTTATATATTAACACGTGTTGCTTAATAATAAATTGCATTTACAAGTGTTAACGTAATGTAACTTGAAATAGTACAAGTGGAAAAATGATTTCATTTAAGAAAATTTAAACTTAGATATAGGCCTAAGAAAATAAAGTAACCAGATTTCATTTTTTCTTCATTTCCCAATCTTCTTTACTTTCTTCTTTTTCATTAAAACCTAAAAAACCAAAACAGTGGAAAGTAAAAGAAAATCAAAACAGAACCAAACAATAAACTCTTTTCAAATTCAAACCAGAGAAGCAATATCGAATTCAATTCAAATTTGAAGCAAGGCAAAAATCAATATTCCTCTTGAAATTGAAATGTATACAAAAGAAAATCAAAATAAAGTTCTCAAAGTAGTTCAAACTCAATCCTTGATCAATGCAAATGCAGATTTCAGTTCCTAATTTAAAACAAAGATCTGATCAACTCCAATAGATTAAAGCAAAGAACTGATTCTACCCAAACCTGATCAAAGTATACATCAAAACAAAAAACCAGATCAAAGGTTCAACTCAAAAATTATTCACCAAGCAACAGATTAATGTTTCAGATCAAATTTAAAATGCATTTCTAGATTTTTCAACATCTCTTCCCAGGCTTTGTGTCCTCTGTCTTCATCCTTCAGGTGAGCAAACTGAACCCCTTCAAATTTGAATCTATGATGCTTTGCGAAGTAGTTGTTGTGAAAGTGATTAATGAATGTCTCTCCATGTATGATGTGCTGTGTATGAATCTGGATGCATGCCTGCAAAGTGTTAATTCTTCTCTCTATTTTGAATTAACAGGCTAGATAACAAGTTCAAAAACAAAAGTCTTTCTTCCCAATCTATATCTAGCTACGATTATTAAACAGAAAATGATTTTTACAGTGTAAGTTCTTTTTTCTAAATAGATTCCAGGTGAAACTATTTAGTTTACAGTTCAAAATTTTTACAGTAAGAATAAATTTAAATCAGAAAAATCAAATGTTTTAATTTCTTGAATTGAATTCATAAACTGGTTTATCATTGCAAATAATGATTTTTGAGAAGAAAATATTGATTTTTATTTTGGGATTAAGTCCGATAATCTCAGTTGATCTGAAAATGGGTTTTCGTCGTTTGTTGATGAACGGTAAGGCAAGAGAAGTCACAATCGAGGCGGGTGATAGGTTGAAGACCCACGTTCATGGGGAAAATGGGTGGAGTATTTTATGTTGATCGTGGTGGTGTTAGACATTGATCTAGGGTTTAGAATACAGTTGGGGACGTCGACATTTCTAAAATGCCTGGGTCGCCGATGATGCATCGGTCATGTTTTCGAGCATTGGGATAGTTGCGTGGGTCATTGATGATGATACGATCAGAGGTACGTGGATTCCAGTCATCTTTTTCGTCGTGCCAAAACCCTTTTTGGTCGAGATGGTTTTGGGACTGTGTGTTCATTTGCTCGATTTATTTTGGTGGCGAGATCTTCCGATCTAGGTTGTGAAGTTGACTGTCGAGGTCGTCCGGAGTCTGATGAAGACCAGAGGGATGGTCAGTGTTGCTTCTTTCCGCCATGCACGTGTACGGTGTGCTTCTGTGCATGTCTAGGTTTCGATGATCGTTTGATTGAGAGAAGTAGTGCTAGCTCGGGTCGTTACTCGAGAGGTTGGCATGTTCGTCTCGGAGCAGTGATTGATCAAGAGGGTTCGAGTTTGCGTATGGATTTGCTCGCGTATGTCTCAGGGTAGAATCATGTTTAGTTCGAGTGAATTTTTTTTTGTGTTCAGGTTTAAATTTTTTAAAGTAAACTTGTTTCAGGATTTTGATATTTATGATAACAGTATACTTTTTTGAATAAAAACAAGGAAATCAAAGATTCAAGTTTGGAACTTAAGTTTTTCTCAAAGATGACAGATTAATAGTGGGTTAAATCAAGTTTTCAAAAATTTATACTAAGATATAAACAAAGTATTTAAATAGGTTTTAACGTTATTCAAATAAACAGTTTTCAAAGGAATTATCTTCAATTGAGGAGGAGATTTATTAAAGGTAACTAATTACTCAAAGATAATTAATCAATTAAAATTAATTTATTAATGGTTAAAGTTGACTAAGTGATTAGGGATAATCACTTAATGTAACTAATTAAGGATAATTAATTTAATTGTCATTAATTAAGGGTTAATTAATTAATGTAATTAATTAATAGTAATTAATTAAAGAATAATTAAATAATTAGAGGTCAATTATTTAATGATTAAAGGTTAATTGATTTATTAATTAAGGTTAATTAATTAATAATTAAAGTGTAATTAATAAATGATTAAAAGTTAATTTATTAATATGGTTTGCAATTAATATAATTAACTAGGATTAGTGTTTATTCATAACTAATTAATCTGATTTAAATTAGCAAGATGATTAGTTAATCTGACTTATGGATGTTTGAACTCTATTGATTGTTGAATTGTTTGTTATCCCCTGTTTTGTGATATGAATTGAATTGATTTGAGACATGATGAATGTAATTATCTGTGATGGATATAATTTATTTATCTGTAATAAATTTATTTATAATATTTATCCATGAACCTGTAAATGGAAGATAAGCGTTATAAATCATACCGCTTATCGATATTGATGTGTTTCAATCTGTGATGATTGATGATGTTGCACTATTGGGTAAAACCCCTGGACTACACCA
The DNA here is from genome assembly GCA_030765085.1 of Allium cepa. Classification (NCBI taxonomy): domain Eukaryota; kingdom Viridiplantae; phylum Streptophyta; class Magnoliopsida; order Asparagales; family Amaryllidaceae; genus Allium; species Allium cepa. The sequence goes on from CM060934.1 coordinate 134,138,170, forward strand.
TACACTCACAAATATGGATTGCACAAGGAAATTGGTTAAGTCGCAGATTTTTGAAATAATTTTAAAATTGAATTTTGAATCCAAAATAGTTTTGGAAATGGAATTGGATTAAATATGAAAAGCTTTTGAAAAGGAGTTTCGAAGATAAAAGTTATTTTGAATAACTTGATAAAGTTTTTGAAGTTTAAATAGTTAGATTTAAATTCAAGATTTGAAATTGAATTCTATGTTTGGAAATTATGGTTTAAAAATGTTATACAAGTTATAAATGTGTTTATATGGGTTTTAAACCATTTAAAAGTATTGTTTGTGGGAATCTAAATTTAACCCAAGTTTTATACTTGAAGGGCTTTAACTTGTTCAAATGTAATCAAATTTTTTCGAAATGAAAACTATTTGTTATCAAATAATAATAGCTTTCATATAAAGAAAAGATTTCCAATTTGTGTTGAAAGATTTCAAGTTTGAAATGGAAAAGAAATAGTTTTAGAAGCTATCTTTATTAAAGATTTGTAAATCTTGCTGTCGAGCTGAAATGGATCTTTTACGTAAAAAGATTTGAATCATAAATAGTTTGGAAAGCTGTAAATTAATTTTGTGAAAGATTGTTGAACTTTGTTTTGAAATTAAAGAGGATTTTAAATGGTGTATCTTTTGTATAAAACATTTGGAAGGGAAATTGTTTTGAAAGCTATGAATTGAATCTTAGATTTAAAGATTGGATAAGTTAATCCAATTTGGAATGGAATTGTTTTGAAGGGCTATAAATGAATCTTTGTGAAAGATTGATGAACTTTGTGAAGTAAATCTTTTTGTTTAAAAGATTTGAAATGGTAATTTGTTTAAAACATTTGAAGAAAAGTTTTGTGTTGTAAGTTGTGGCTTAACTGAGATCCATATATCCATATTGTTTTTAAATATTGCGCTCATTATTCGGTTTAGCAGGGAGATGACCTTTGTGTCATATAACCCATTCCGAATAATGATACGACGTTATGGATATCATTAGAAGTCCGATGGTGAAGACCGAATATTTTCGAAAGCGAAAGAATAGCCCGTCAAATGTCTCTGCACCGAATGACCCTGGTATAGAGATTTGATCACCCATTGTGATGGGGAGTCCGGACGTGATTAGGGATTATTCAGATTTGCAAGGGCTTCATTGTGAAGTGCCTTCGGTTCTGTTCGAACCCGGAACAGACTTGTATGGATATGTCTCTGACATTACACTTTGAGATGTAAAGCTGGTTTCTATCAAATACATTTCTATTTGGTGGCGGAGATTTATTCTCTTAGCCTAACACCCTTCTCTGAGATGTACAAGCTCAGAGGTTATGAGTTGATGATTACTAGCGATACATTCCCAATTTGGTAATATGGCATACAAAGTGTTGTTGGTCATTTGTTGATCAAAGCATGGCTTTGTGAAAAGCGTAGCTTTGTGTACGAGACTTCATCGAGCCTCACAACCCAGAAATGGTCGAAACAGGAATTTTGCGGCAAGATTGCAGGGGTCGCACCCCTAGGGTATGTCAAATATTGCGCTCATTATTTGGTTTAGCCGGGAGAGGATCTTTGTGTTATATAACCCATTTCGAATAATGATACGACGTTGTGGATAGCATTTGAAGACCGGTGGTGTAGTCCGGATATTTTTGAAAGCGAAAGGATAACCCGTCAAATGTCTCTGCACCAAATGGCCCTGGTATAGAGATTTGATCACCCATTGTGATGGGGATTCCGGACGTTATTAGGGATTATCCGGATTTCCAAGGGCTTCGTTGTGAAGCGCCTTCGGTTCTGTTCGAACCAGGAACAGACTTGTATAGATGTCTGTTTGACGTTACACTTTGAGATGTGAAGCTGGTTTCTATCAAATACATTTCTGTTTGGTGGCGTAGATTTATTCTCTTAGCTTAACACCCTTCTCTAAAAGGTACGAGCTCAGAGGTTATGTAGTTGATGATTACTAGCGATACATTCCCAATTTAGTAATGTTGCATACGAAGTGCTGCTGGTCATTTGTTGATCAAAGCATGGCATTATGAAAAGCGTAGCTGTGTGGACGTGACTTCATCAAGCCTCACAACCCAGAAATGGTCGAAACAGGAATTTTGCGGCCAGGTTGCAGGGGTCGCGCCCCTAGGGTATGTTCATCTCTTCTGGATAGAGGTAGTATCATGGTACAGAGCCCAGATATTTAACCTATGTGGTTACTAAAAATTTATTACTTTGTGGTTGTTGGTGTCGATCACTCGGATAAAGATTGGTTATGACCGCGGATAACATATCTTGAGGGTTACTTTCGAGAAGTGGTAACCCGACCATGTGTTGGTAGGGAACCATTTTGGTTCTTGAGGGCATCCCTCCAGAGGCGTTCCATTTAATGAGGAAGTTACTTAGCCTGACCATTTGTTGGAAATCTAATCATCCAATACGCGCCATGTACGGTTTTAGTTGTATAACCTGCCATCTACTTATGGTGGAGCCCCACTATTTAGTTGGTAGCTATAGTAGGCATAGTTCGAAATGTCTATGTTGGCTAAGATTAATATTATACTTTCGAAATGTTTTCTGCACTATGAACTAATAATAATATCAAATGATTTTCGCCTATCAAGCATTTTTGACTGTCACAAGGAGAAATCTCCTTCAAGTGTCCGCTTGCATTGTGTGTGCGGCGGGAGGCCTTATGGTAGTTTCATTTTCCAAAAAGCATTGCGGATTTCAATCTTAAATTCTTTTTATTGTTTGTTTAAAACTATTTTTGTTAGCCCATACCAGTCCCACGACTGACCCAGAGTTTATTGTTCCCTTCCTAAACTCTAGTTGTCCACAATTTTCCACACGGGCAATCAAGAGTTGAGTTTTTTAGATAATCAAACAGTATGAGTAGATTCAGTATCCTTCAGTCTTTGGAAATATTCTTCAGTCTTTGGATGACTGACCATGCTTAATACCACTTGATTAGGTGTTCGAGCTATTTCTGGATTGGTGCTTTGGAGATGGAGATTGTTGATATTCTAGTTCCTTCTTTAGAGTTCAAGCTTATTTTATTGTACCGCTGTAGATATTGTGTATCTTCCGCTATGATTTGTAGCATCATTCTTTGATATATGTTGGGTTGTTGTATCATTGTTGTAATTCACTGTTGTATATCAACGATATTATTCTTTTTCTTCCGTTGTGCTGTTATACTTCATGTGTTATAAGCTCTGGCATGAGTCAGATTTCAATGATTAAATCTGTGACATTCGAGTACAAGTGAAGTACGGGTGTCGATTTTCGAACGATGAAATTTGGGTCGTGATAACATAATACTTTTAAAAGAGATATAGGTAGACTCTACCATTTAAGACCTTAATCAAGGTTGACCCCGTCATTTAAGACCTATTCCCAAGGTGATTTCCTATCAAAGTTGTCAGTGATCAGTGGGTCCTAGCTAGAAAGACCTCTAATCACTATTTTAGGCTTTCAACATTTAATGTCCAACTATTACTAAATCTATCGTCAATAAAATCATAGCCATCTAAAAGACAACACCAAATCCACTTAATACCGTTAAAAGGACTAAGAAGACTTCTAAACATTTAATAACTATATTCTAGGCAGGTCCTACATCACCTGATATCTATCCTTAGGCGGACTCCTCACTGGCACTATCATTATTACGGCCTTATCAATATGAGAGGCTGTACCTAAGCCACTAAATAACTCATTAATAAGGACAAGGTAAACCTTTGACCATTTAACACTTATTTATAGGCAAGCCTTTATCATTTAATACCTAACCCCAAAGTGGAGTACTTATTAGTACTATCAAGCTGACATCGCTTGGAATCTCATGAGTTCACTTAATACTTCTTTTTAGCAGAGAGGCGAGCACTAGATTTGTCACTATATACCTCAAACTTGAAGTGAACCTTTCCTCAGATATCCACTATCACTCTTAATTATTAATTTGGAACCTCACTAGGTTTCTTCTTTCAGTAGGAAGGCGGACCCTAAAATAGCGACTTAGTACCTCAACAATGAAGTAAACCCTTTTAGAGATATCCTTATTTATTTGGAAGCTCACTAGGATACTTAGTACTTTCTTTTAGGAGAGAGGCGGACCCTACATCTACTTAATACCTCAAATCAGAAGCGATCCCCTATGGAGATATCCCTCACAGCAACTAATTGAAAATTTGGACCATTTAATACTTCTTAGTTGGTAAAAAGGAAGGCCCTCAAAAAATCACTTAACACCTCTGACCCTAAAGCAGGTCATATCTCTCACAAAGTCACGGGTCCTAGGATTAGCGATACCTCTCATCATTAGTAAGTGCACCCAAGCACTGGTAGCCTAAAAGTAAAGGGCAGCCTTCCGACCAGTGACTCTACCGACCTCTTAGCTAAGTTTTATTTAATTAGTGATATCTCACATTATGTGTAAGCATCCTTATTAGCTAAGTTTTATTTAATTATTATAAGCACAGTAAATTACGTACAAATATCTACTTTTATCAAATATATTCTACTTATATATCTTCACTATAATATTCTTTTTCATGTTCAATTGTTGGAATCATATCTAAAAAGATTATCTGCTATAATTTCTATAAATTACTCCAAAACAAAAGATTTAACATTACTATATAAATATTATATCGTTTGAAATTACAAGGAACCATCATTTTTCTTATAATTGAAATAGGCAATGTAAACTACAACGAATTCATACTTTAAACATCTCTTTCTCTTTTTATTTGCACCTATTCCTTGCTAGATCAATCATTGTATTTTTCCTAAAAGGGAAAGAAATCAAATTAATTTACAAATATTAAATGAATAAACATTCCAACAAAATTAGAGTATTAATCCAAATTCATAACATTATTATACAACTTATTTTCAGATCTGGAATAAATTTCATTCAAATTAATATTTTAAATTCGTACTTTTGGGGCAAATTTCTAAATCAGGTTATAAGAAATTCTAAATCAATTCATAAACAAGAATACACATGTAGTGTTTATTATATTCAGATTACATTCGATTTGTTGCCTATAGCTTATATACAATTATCTAATTAGGCACAATATTCAATAAACACCAACATGATAAATTTCATACTATAACAATCTATAAAATTTCTCACTCACCTTTTAAGGCGATCCAAATCCCCAGACCTAAAGAGGAACCTTTGATTCATCTCCAAATCCTTTTTAATCCAAGAAATATGTATGAAAAGAGCATATACGTATATGAGAACTACAGATCTGAGAAGAGATTTGAGATCGAGAGTGAAAATGATTACAAATATAAATTACCTCAAATATGCGTATAGTTGATTCCCTTCTCTTTTTTTTATTAGATTCTATTCTTCTCCAGTTTGTATGAATATAGATATAAATGTTTTATTTTTATAATTTAGAAAGAAAGTGGAGAATAAGCAGTGGTAGAGCTTTGCTACTGCTTCTAGAAAAATATGAGAAGAGAAGGGAGGGTTTGGCCTAAATTTATAAGCACTAGAATCAACTATAACTTTTAGATCAAAATATATAAAATTCGAATGCATTGGGCCTAGGCTAACCCTAGCCGCCAAACACGAAGTGGTCAACCGCTCCCTTCCTAGGGGTCAACCACCCTTAGTTGACTGCTCCTATATGCGGGTCAACCTATGGGTCCTAGGTAATTAACATATAAACGTTAATTTCTTATTTGAATTATTTTCATTTTGAATTCATTTTTCGTCTGTGACTTCTTCGTTTGGACACCGATCGCAAAACTCGAAATATTATAGTTGCTTAAAATTTCACAATGAACGCAATGATGTAAATTTTGTGGTCAAATACCATAGTTTGCACAAATTTCTTTTTTGGAGCCTAATTTACTGACTAACTAACTAATATAAATAGCCAATGTCAAATTACGGGGTTTTGAAGAGTAAGAACATCCATTAATGAAGGTAGGAAAAATATTCTCCTATAAGGAAAATACGAAGAAAAACACGGAAAATAGCATAAAATCGAGTACATAAGGATAAACCATTTAAAGAAAGAGAAATTTAGGTATAAGAAATTCATTTAAATAATAATAACATTAGAAAATATAAATAGAAACAATGTTAGAAATTGATTTTGAAATAATGTTAGTAATTAGCAATAATATAAAAAATTGGATAGCTTTCATAATAGGTGAAGTAATGGCACATATCGTTTGGAATCCCTCTAATATGCTACTAGAATCTTTGCTAAGGTTGAAAGTGGAGATAGGATGAGTAATAGGAAAATAATAGAGTGAAATTTGTCATTGTAACCTCTTGATTTTATTGTTTAAAGTAAAAAAAAAATTTAGAAACGCTGTAAAGTGAAATTTTGAAAAAAAATGATTTGCTGTAACAATTGAGTTTTTAAAGACAAAACTTAATAGATAGTTTCAGTTAAAAATCCAACTTTTTAAGAAGTAAAATCTTAGTTGTGAAAAAAGGCTTTAAAGGAATGTTAGTCCTTGAGATGTTGGTTTTGATGACAACAACCTTAGGACTTGTTATAAAATATAAATACTAACATTATAGTTTAAATATATATGTATATGCAGGATATAAACATGCAGGTACCAAGAATGAAGACTGTACAATATAGAGATTCAAGATATCAAGATTGAAGACTCATGAATATCAAGATATCTAGAGTTCAAGATTTCAATAGTACAAGATAAGTGTAGAGTCTAGAATTGTGTTCAAACTTCTTGAAAGCACTTACATCTTTATTCGAAATTTATTTGTGGAATGGAATCCACTTCGTGCCTGCTAAAGGGATGGAACCCTAGTGGGATGGAACCCACGACAATATCTAGTGGAACATATAGTGGTCATATTTTGATAACCACTAATTTTATAAAAATGCTTTTCAAAAACATATCTCTTGTTTCTTAAAAATGTTTACAATACTTACTTTTCAAAGAAGATATCTCTCTTGATTTTAAATATTTTGGCCTCAAAACTATTTTTATCTTTTTTAATATTTTGATTTCAAAATTGTCCTTATTTCTAAGCCATCTCTTGTTTTAAATATTTAGCTTTAAAATATTTATATACGCATATTTCAAATCACTTTATATATTAAGATTAAATAAATAAAAAATTACTTTTTAAAACTCTTTTATATGTTTAAACTATATTCATATATATTTACAAAGTTTATAAATTGTTTTGACAAATTATAGAAACCAATTTTAATAAGAAAATCAAAACATCAATTTTTGCCTTGAGCATGCCGACATCCCTCAACCCCCATGTCGACATGGTATCCGTTAAAATTTAAATTCAAGTTTTCAAAGAAGTGTATATTCGTCATATCTTTCACGAAGAGATATGATAGTTGCTCTAGTATATATACCTGTTGTTTTGAATGAATTTCAATTGTAATTTACTTGTTTTTCTCCTTTTTATATCCCACATTTATTCAAAAAGAATCCTAAACTCTATTCTACCAATATACCAAGTGAATCAAACTTGATTATCTCTTATTTGATTCTCTGTCACTCTCTCCATAAGATCTCAGTGCTATTCAGAGTTATAGAATCTTTTGTAAATCAAACTGTTGAGTAAAAGGTGCGGTTGAGCCATGAAATCAATCTGGTGTGATTGTAGCCCTAAAAATCAATTAGGTTATCTTGTATCCTATTTAAATCAAGAGTGTTTGCCCTAGACTCGAATAAAGGAGGGTGTACTTCATAGCCTTGAAACCGGAGGTGTAATCTGAGAGAATATTTTGACAAGAAATCATTACGATTGTATGGGACTAGATGTAGGGTAACTCCAAGCAGTTTAAAATCCTGGTGTGTTTTTTCCTTTACTGCTTTTACGTAGTATTTGAATGTATGTCTGATTCTGTGATTATATCCGTGTCTGTGAATTGCATTTGTTGGCTATTAAATTACATAAGTTTCAAAAAGATTTAGAAAATCCATAAAACACTATTCACCTCCCCTTTAGTGTTATTCCAGCCTAAAGATCCATAATCCGCATTTCTCACATTTCGTATCGAAGCAAGGTTTTCAAAGTTTTCATAACCTAAAATTTGAAAAGTTTTAAAAATGGCGACCAACACTTGTTCTTTAGCACATCACTAGTTCATTTGTAGAGGGTCAGTCTACTGCTAGACCATCACTTTTTAATCGCAGTAACTATGCAGATTGGGCATGTAGAATGAAAATATATTTACAGTCAATAGGATTAGACACTTGGAATATCACATAAACTGAATATTCTGAACCCACAACTAGTTTTCCACAGTGGACTACTGAGCAAAAGACTATTGCACAAAATAATTCCAAAACCATGAATATTTTATTTTGTTCACTTGATAGGAATGAATTCAATAGAGTATCTATTTGTAAGTCTGCATATGATATCCAGAAAACTTTGCGAGTTGCTCATGAAGGAAAAAAGCAAAGTCAAACAGACCAAAATATCCATACTCACAAATCATTTTCAATTATTCAAAATAAATTCTAATGAGTCCATTTCAGATATGTATAGTAGATTTTAGGATATTGTGCATTCTCTAATATTGTTCGGAAAAAGTTTTTTCAAAGAAGATAAAGTCAGAAAAATTCTAAATTCTCTTACTCCGGAATGGGATCAAAAAACTCTTGCAATCAAAGAAGCAAATGATATCAGTACTTTAAATATTGAAGAATTGATTGGAAATCTAATGTCGTTCGAAGTACAAATGCATGGGAGAAGAGATAACAAGGTATTTGAAAAGAAGTCTATTGCATTCAATGCATTAGTAGATGGATCAGACCCGGAAAGCGACAATGATGAAGAAATAGCTTTCTAACAAAGAATTTTTGAAATTTTCTGAAATACAAGAAGATGAAAAACATCAAAAATAATGATCACAGGAATTCTGGATATCATAATGAAGTACCAAACCACATCAAATGTTTCAACTGTGACAAAACATGTCGTCTCGAAAGAGACTGTCCGCTTCCTGATAAGCAAAAGTTTCATGCAAGCAATGATTATACAAAGAAAAGGAAAAGAGCATATACCGCTACACTAGACGACTCATCCTCCAGCGATGATGATCGGAAGATGGAAAATTCAAATATGCTCTTCATGGCTATTCATGATTCCGATGATCTCGGAGATACGAATCTATAAAAAGGTACACGTTTACAATATATTGGTTGATATTGTTTGCTTAAAATTGTTTGATTATTTGATTGTTTTTGAAATTGTGTGTTATTTGAATTTTGAATTTTTTATTATTGTGTTTATTTTTATTTTTAATAATATAATATTTTTATTTAAAGAGTATTATTATATTTAATATTACTCCTGAAAATATATAGACATTAAAAATAATATATGTACATAGATATTAAAGTACATAGGAAAATAGAAGTCACATGGATTCTCTGACCCATGTCGACATCCTTGTCGAAAATTTGAAATTCAAATTTGAATTCAAATCTTTGAATTTTTCTCCACCTTTTCACCAAATCCAATGTTCTGGAAAGGTACCTCTTGATCAGAGAACATGTCTGTTGAATATCTATTTATTTCCATTATCTTATCATACCTTTTCACTTTCATTCTAAATTCAAACTCTCTTTCACTCTTTCAAACTTTCTACTCTCTTCAAAAATGGCTACTTCAAGCACTCCACCCACACTGTCTAAAACCATTAAAGAGTATCTCTATAATGATCTCGAGGCAATCAAGGCTTATATAAGCTATGCTAATTTCGAAAAATTTCATATGGGAAAGTTTGCTATCTTTAGGGATTTCTCTACATATGAAATCAATACTCTTCTTGAAGAGAATCAAATCCTTAGTCTTTTTGACAATTCTCAAAATGATTTTGTTTGTTACCCAAATCTTGTTATAAAGTTTTATGCGAATTTGAATCACAGTTTTTATGAAGGAAATGAAGATGAAATTTGGAGTAATGTTAAAGGTACTAAAATTGTTTTAAATTGTGAAATTTTGGGAAACATTCTCACTTGCAAGTATTTGGGAAAAGATCTTTCTACTTTTAATATCGATGAACATGGTCGTGCGATATTTCATTATATTTTCGAAGGAGATTACATCTTTGAATTTAAAAATCGTAAGTTTTGTCTGAAAGCACGTATTGTCAATCTTCTTTTGCAACATACTATCACTCCTAGATCGGGAAATTTCAATGACCCAACTTTAAAAGACTGTAAAGCCCTTTTTTCTATGTTTGGTCATTATGACATTAATTGGACACAAGTGATTATGGATGAACTTCGTCCTAAGAATTTGGAAACATGTGAGAATACCTTGTATCATGGAATCTATCTCACTAAGATTTTTAATTATTTTGGTGCTGATTACAAAAAGGAAAGAATTTGTTTCAAGAAAGTGTTTAATCATACCAACATTTCTCTCATGAAAATTCCTTTCATATTTTAACAATATGAATCTCTTGCCGAAAAGGATGGAAGTTTGGCACATGAAGATATGGAGGAAGAAGACGAAGAAGTAGAAGGGGAGGAAATGGAAATTGAAGAAGATAATGGAGAAATCTCCTTGGAAAGTATTGAATATCCTACTAATAATAACAATCCTTCCAACAAACATCTCCTCAAAAATCAAAAGATTACAGTGGAAAATCAACGGATTCTCAAAAGATCCGTTAGTAAGAAATTGGATAAAATGTCCACTAATATGAACAAATTCTTAGCTAAAGTTAGTTGGAAACTTGGTTTATCATCGTCCTCCTCCTCCAGCACATTTTAAGAACTAGGTTGTGATGTATTAATTTGTTTTGTATAAGCTTCTATTGTTCTTTTTATCATATAATGTAGTATCTTATGTATCATCTTATCTATTTATAAAAATCATCTATCTTTTTTTACCTTATCATGTCTCTGGAATATTAGTATAGTAGATATGCTTATATGTGTACATATTTATTCACAAAATAAGTAAGACACATAAATTAACAGAGCCATGTCGACATGCATCTACCCCCCTATGTCAACATATAACTGTCTGACTTGGTTAGTTTTTAAATTTTGAAATTAAAATAACTAACTCGTATCTATTCATTTTGAATTAATTCTGCCAATTTAAACACCTGTTTCTTTCATAAATGTGTAATCTTTTCATTACTTTTTTCTACTTGCATCTCTTCACTATTTATCAAAAATGGCTTCCTCTTCTCAAAATTTAAGTGATAATCCTGAAGAAACTCTCAATTCCTTTAATAATATACTTACTTTTATTCTCCTCAATCAAAGGCACTTAGAACTAAGTCAAATGCAGATGATAAAAGAATAAGAGAACCATTTTGATGCCCTCCACTGGATGATTTCTACCCTAAATAAAGATGATCTCGATGCAAATCTTGTAGCAACTTTGATTCAAGATAATGAAGATTGCAAAGATATTAAAAAGGATCCTATCTTTGGAGAAGAAGGATGGGTTGAAGTTCCTAGAAATATTTGATCTTCTTATGGTTTGAATTGCTTGTTTTTGAATTGTGTGATTTTATTTGATTTGCTTTGAATAGAATTGATTTGGTTTGAATGGATTGTATAACATTATATGAAACATAGGATATATTGGGTTTAAACTTTCATATTTGTCATGTCTTTACTATTAACTCATGTTATTTTATATAAATATATACTATATCATAATTTTTCACAACTACTCCAATATAAGACTAAGAGGGAGTTATATTAGTTTAGGATTAGTTTTTGTTGATGACAAAGGGGAGAAATATAAACTAGAGTGGTTAGAGTAATTAGGCTTGGATTAAGGGGGAGTTATTGTGAAGGCGAAGTATATTTTATAAACATAGGTTGTCATCATCGAAAGGGGGGAGATTTTTAGTCCTTGAGATGATTTTTGATGACAACAACCTTAGGACTTGTTATAAAATATAAATACTAACATTATAGTATAGATATGTATGTATATGTAGGATATAAACATGCAGGTAGCAAGAATGAAGAGTGTACAGTATAGAGATTCAAGACTGAAGATACCAAGATTGAAGCTTATAAGTATCAAGATATTAAGAGTTCAAGATTTCAATAGTACAACAAAAGTATCAAGTCAGAATTATGTTAAAACTTCTTCAAAGCACTTACATCTTTATTCGAAATTTATTCGTGGAATGGAATCCACTTCGAGCCTGGTAAAGGGATGGAACCCTTTTGGGATGGAACCACGACAATATCTAGTGGAACATATAGTGGTTTTATTTTGATATCCACTAATTTTATAAAATTGCTTTTCAAAATATATCTCTTGTTTTTAAAAAATGTTTTCAAAACTTTTTTTTCAAAAAAGACAACTTTCATGGTTTAAATATTTAGCCTCAAAACTATTTTTATCATTTTTAATATTTTGATTTCGAAATTGTCCTTATTATTAAACTATCTCTTGTTTTAAATATTTAGCTTTAAAATATTTATATACTCAGATTTAAAATCACATTATAGATTAAGATTATATATATTAAAAATTACTTTCTAAAACTCTTTTATATGTTTAAACTATATTAAAATATATTTACAAAGTTTCGAAATTGTTTTGACAAATTATAGAAACCAATTTTAATAAGAAAATCAAAACATCAATTTTTGCCTTGAGCATGTCGACATCCCTCAACCCCCCATGTTGACATGGTGTCCGTTAAATTCAAAGTTCAAGTTTACAAAAGAAGAGTCTATTCATCGTAACCTTTCATGAAGAGATATGACAGTTGCTTCATATATATACCTTTTGTTTTGAACGAATTTCAATCATAATTTTACTTTTTTTCTCCTCTTCATCTTCCACATTTATTCAAAAAGAATCCTAAACTATACCCTGCCGAAATACCAAGTGAATCAAACTTGATCATCTCTTGCTTGATTCTTTACCACTCTCTTCATAAGATCTCGGTGCTATTCATAGTTATAGAATATTTTGTAAATCAAACTATTGAGTAAAAGGTGCGGTTGAGCCTTAATATCAATTGGCTATGATTGTAGCCCCAGAAATCAATTAGGTGATCTTATAGTCTGGTTAAATCAAGAGGGTTTTCCCTAGACTCGAATACAGGAGGGTGTACCTCGTAGCCTTGAAACCGAGGGTGTAATATGGGAGATTATTTTGATAAGAAATCCATACATTTGTACGGGACTGGATGTAGGGTAAATCTGAACCAGTATAAAATCCTAGTGCGTTCTTTCCTTTACTGCTTTTATTTAGTATTTGCATCTGTGTTTGATTCTTTGATTTTATTTATATATGTGTCTGCTAATTGCATTTGTTGGTGACTAAATTACATAAGTTTCAAAAAGATTTAGAAAATCCATAAAACACTATCCACCCCCCGTCTAGTGTTATTCCAGCCTTAACATCCATAATCCGCATTTCTCACAAGGAAAAGTTTATTTAAATGACTATTCATGTATTAAAAACTTGATTCTTACTATTTGGAAAGAAGGAAAGGATATTTTTAAAATTAAATTGCTGACATTTCCTTTCAGACATAATAAATAAACTTAATTGATAAGTCCTAAATTATAGTTTTGAAAGTTAAGAACCCTACAATTAACATTAGTTAAATTAGGAGATTTTCATTATTCCTTTATGAAACCAAGCTATTGAAGGATTTAATAAAATGTCTCCTTATTCCTTTATGAAACCAAGCTATTGAAGGATTTAATAAAATGTCTCCAAGTGTATATTTTTACAGATAAAAGTTTTTGAATTAAGTACTTCGTGACTATGAAGTTTTAATTTTATAAAGAGTAGTGAAAACCAAATCAAAATTTTAATATGTAGTTGATAGGGATGACTGTCTAACTAGGATGTGGTAAGTTAAGGCAACGAATAAAATAGCGATGAACGCTCGTAGAATAGTAATAATGAATCTTTTTTGAGCATAAGAAATATCGGAATGAGTTTTTGAATGTTTTATTAAACATATGAAAAACCATAAAGAAGGATCATAAAGATATGGAAAGTACATTTCTATGAGCTCTAGAGTATACTTACATGAAGGATTAAAAAAATAAAGAAAGTATATACGGAGATTTGAGGATACTATCAAGAGGTTTGGATTAAAAAAGATAGTAATATATTTAGCTACAATAATTGAAGTAATGGATGGACCTTATTTATTATAGCCCAAAAGTGTAAGCTAAGATATGTGGCTTATGATGGAATGACATAATAAAAATGTCTATATTATCTGAAATAGAAGTAGTAGGGCCATAACATTATTAATGTCGGTTGATGTTGAAGAGCAGCTTCCAGCAATAATTTCATTAAGGTTAGTTGGGTTGTGATTATTATTTTCTCTGCAGTATTAAAATGTATATGATATTATGAGAAAAGTTCATTTTTATTATTATGTTGATTTTCTGGGATGACCGCCGCACATGGAGAATCGGAATAAATAAGAAATTCTCAAGTAGACACTTTATTAATGCAAAGTAAGATGAGATGTTTAAAAAAATAAATTAGAAAATTTATTGGTTATTAAAGTAAAACAATGTTATGCCTCAAAATCCTTAAAATTTTAGGAAGATAAATTTAAGTAACCGAAGGATGGGGAATGTTGTGATGAAACCACGGGTCAATATCCTTATGCCTTAAAAGTGGAAATTTACTAGTATACTTAAATGCAGTGGTTCTGCTAAAATAAAAAGGAAAGTTTTTGACATTTAATATTAATTGCATAATATGTTAGGATCAATTATAAGCGTTAACCCGTCAATCGAATCCCGATTGCTCAGCATAGGAAAAATTGACGATTTAGAAAATATGAATTTTACTGTTCAACGGATGTGACAGTGTGTAAAATACAAGTAATAATAAAGGGGAAAAAAAATCCATTTTAGCTTTGGAATTTTCTTTTCCATATCTCGTTTATAGAGGAACAAAACTTGTTTTGAAATAATTCTATTTTAAATTTTAAAAATAAATTTCCTTACGCGTACTGTACTTAGTAAAATTGGAAAACAATTTGGGGCATAAAAGAAGGTTCTAACGTACAATGGAATAGGTACACAAGAAAAGAATGAACATATGAAATTATCCATATAAATTCCCTTATTGGCATAAGAGTGTAGATTTCAAAAATCGGATTTTCAAAATTTTGTATGTTAGAAATTTAGGTGTTGGATATTGGATGGTATATATTGGATGCAAAATTGGTTGAATAATATTTCTATTCGTGGAAGTGTAGGAAAATTTGTATGCAATTTTTATTTTCGAAACTCGCATGTATATAGAACTACTAGTATATATAAGTAGTTTGCACCGTAATTTAAAGTATTTTAAGGAATGCATCCATATAGGAGGCGTGGATTTAGTATTCTGCGTATATACTATGTGTGTTGTGATACACTATGCACTTATGCACGATTGGCTGCAAAATTGGTCATATAATAATTGGATGGATAGCTTAGAATGTTTACGCGCTATGTTACATGATTCAATCCTTACGGAATTTTTCGGACAAAATTCTTTTATGGGAGGAGAATGTAAGACCCCGTAAGAATAACAAAAATTAATTAAAAAGAGTTAATAAATAATTATTAATGCCCAAAACTAAAATTTTGGTAAATGTTAGAATTTAACTACGAAGATTGCAACATTGTGTTTGAAGCGATTTTTGGATCGATTAGTAATTTACGATCGTAGTTCAAATGAAAAGTTATCGACGTTTGAAGTTTCTAGATTGAAATTAACTTAGAACCAATTATGGAAACATATGTTAATAACTTAGCATTAAAATAAAAATTAAATGCAAATGTTAACGTTAAATTAAATGGTTGTGTAAAGCCAATTAAATTAGCACTAAAACGGAAATAAATAAAAATTTATGTAGGAAAAGGTAATGAATGTTAACGTTTAAAACTATGAAAGCCTACAAATATTATCAAGTTAGCATTTATTGCAAACGTTAAGTATACATGTAATAATGTCCAATCAAATTTAATCAAATTAAGAAATCATGGAAGGAAATAATTAAATTGAATGTAAAAGGTAACAAAATAAACAATCCATCGGTCGACACCCTTGGATCAACCAGCCAACCGCTAGTTATCGACCGATGAAATAGAGCAGTCGACCGATGGAAGTAGAGCAGGCAACCATAAATGGTTGACTACGAATTGAACCTAGGCCCAACGGTCCATACATAATAAAATAAAATCTAATATATGAAATTGATTTATACGTTTATAAATGCAGACATATCCACTCACTTGTTTTCTCATTTCTTCTGAATAAAGGAGCAAAGGTCTACCATTTTCTTTTCTCCATAAATTCTAGGAAACATAGAAATGTAAAATAATGTGTGTGTGTGTAACGACCTAACTTTTTGACCTTCGAATTTCTACACTAAAGACGTCCATGGTATTCATGTGCCAAACATTCAAACATCGAAAAGATACGATGTTTGGGTAAAAAAAAGAATAAAACAAGAAAAGAAAAACACAACATCAAAATCTCATAACAGAATAATAATATATAATTTCAAAGGAAAAGTACAATAGGTTACTCTGAATATTGAAATATCAAAGTACTAAAACGTAAGTACTATCATCAGCCTGAATAGTTATAATTGCATGTCCTCAAAATGCTGAAATATAATATGGAAATGCAGCAGATATAAGAATACTATTGAAGGTAATTATCCAACTCTTCTCTATAAGCTTCAAAGTGTCCCTAGCTAAATATGGAAATATACATGGGGATGACCTGAGCATTTCAAGGAAATAACAAATAGATCAGTCTAGAAAACTAGCATGAGAAACTCAAGAAATATGCAACAAGTAACCACTGAGACCATATAGATTGCCGTAACAATTCTCCACTCAAAGTAACCAAACATTCATTTATTTTAACATATAGTGATATAATAGAAATGTCTAGATTGTAGAACATAAATCATATCAAATAATTATTATGTGAATGCAACAACAATAATAGGTGTACAATCAATACCACTAAGGCGCATTCATATATGGATTGTTTTCCAGAGAGACGCCCTTAGTAAACCAATGTGGATCTCCATTATAAGGATCAAAAACTTCCTTCTGAGCATCGTATATCTCTACGTAGGGTGTGCTCTAAGGCAAACACAACTGGCCCAGTGATGTGTTGTGGTGCCAAGTATCAACAGCACTTGCATGCAATATATCAATAAGCATACTCTAGAGATGCAGTTGATATACCCTCCTAGGTAAGCTAAACCTAAGATTAAGCAACCTTCTCTAGTTTTAGTGATTTCCAATATCAAGGCTACGTTTGACGTCTCTCACTTGAGCCTTCATCACTCAGACATCACATGAATCCCCAGTTGGATTCCTTTATCTCGAACAAGTCACAAATCACTACATGGATTCGAGCATCTCGAATAGATCATAAACCTCCAAATAGTTTTCTCGCATAAGTCTTCCAATGACTGCTAACGTTGCCATCTCTCTTTGAATACTCCTCAAGATAGATAGTCCTACATGATAGCATCATTTGAAATGTTAACGTTGACCTCTCCGTGAGGCTTAATCTTACGATTGACAATTACTCTATAGCATGTCACTTCACAACCGCTTTCAAAACATAGAACTCCTATACTAGTTTCGAAGTGGTATTTGATAAGTAAAATACCTATCGATCCCGGTCTCTTCAAAACTAATTTGATGATCTTCCAGTGAACTCCATTCCAGTTCTTTCAAAATTATTCGAAAACTAGAGACGTTTCATACCAATACTCCTCCCCAAGTGTTCTTATTTTTACAAAATGGCGATGAATTTCGATAACTTTTTAATTCAGTATTAGGTAAAGTTTCATAATCGACCAATCGATTATCCAGTCAAAACAATTGTTTATACAAATCACAATCCTTACGTATAACTCGTTTATGACATTCCAACTCAACTATTCCTCACCCAAGAGTGAAGCTTGGTAAGTTTGACCATTGGCTATATTAAGCCTTGCCTAGACATTTCATTCTTCAACCTCACAAATAGATAAGTCTACCTTGTCTTCCTTTATCGTTAAGTATAGTATTACTGATTGCCATAAACAATAAGATATCAACACGATTAAAACATTTTCAACCTTTTCTAACGTACTATTCCTTGATCAAGGGGAAGTCCGGTAGGATAGAACTCTATTTTTCCATCCCTACTCAACATCAATTTTAAATCTTATAAATAGATAAGCCTTACATTTCTCCTTTTAGTGTTAAACATAGTTAATTTCTTTTCAAACTAGTAACTAAACAATTAGGCATTTGGTCATTTAACAACTGTAATCCATTTCTAAACTTTTTGTTCATACTTTTAAAATACTTGTAATAGGTTTTGAAATATTAACCAAAATATTACATAAAAATAAAAACTTTACAGTTTTTCTTAAAACTTGAAAATGACATGTTTTATCATAAAAACCACTTCTTTAAAAATTCACAACTAATTCTTTGAAATTCTTAAGGATCTCAAACCACTTTTTAAATACTCTAATATGAGTTAGTAAACGCTAGTAAAAGGAACGAAACAAAATACTTAAAGTTAAATATCTTTTCAAACCTTTAAGTCCAAAAATTAAGTAAACGATGCAGTTTTGCACCAGAGATGTTTTGACCACTTTACGAGATGTTATGTCACTTTTTACAATTCAAAATTTTAATATCAGCAAACATATACATATATGCATATATATATATATATATAAGACAATATATATATATATATATATATAAGACAATATAAGTATGGCGAGGAACTCTTAAGAATCTCTCTATAAAGTTTTATAGCAATCGTCGAAAACAAGGTAATTCACAACTGCATCCATAGCTACTATAGTTATAGGTGCACTTTCAAATTCAAGTCCGATCTAAACCAAACTCCATCTATAACCTATATGATTTGTTCAAGGCCTAGTCATATGTCATACAAGTCCATTCAAGTCCATTCCAAGTTTGTTGAATCCATATACATGATCACATACGTCACTTATTTTTAAAGCAAGAATCCGAATCAATGTTTTAACAAAAGTTAACAACAAATCAACACAAACACAATTAATACAACATATGTACGTGTTATACTTTCATTCAAAGTGTGGCGTTAACTCATCTTTAACTTGACAAACAACTTAGATCCAAGAACCAAAGTCCAAACTCAAGCTAGCAACCTCCTTTCCTTCCTCCTTTCTACCTTGCTTTTTCCTTGCCTTGCCTCCAAACCCTTTATGATGCTCACGGCCTAATGGGAATACGAGAGTGTGGCTTTTTGTCTTTAATTTTTGGCATAGTAGAAGGTGTTATGATATTTTAATAAGGTTTGATGAAAAGATTGAAGTGATTTAGAGTTGATTCCCAATCATTTTCGTCAGAACATAAGGGATAAAGAAGAAGAAAAAGCCATTGATTTTCTCACTTAAACTTTGTGAACTTGTGATTCTAACTCTATGATAAGCTTCTCTTATTTAAGTACAAGAATGGTGCTCCTTACGCTTGCACTCGCTCTCCACCATGCCATGGAAGCTTCACCTTCCATCACTTCTCCTTTATGCTAATTACCATTATACCCCCCTTATGATGATATCTCTTATCCATTAGAAGTTTCAAGAACATTCCAAGCTTTATGAAGAGGCGAGTGTGTTAATTAGTTGCTAATGTGTTCATTTGATTATTAGTCAAGTGCACAAGATTTCAAACAACTTGTATCGATCGAAAAGTTGTTTACCGATAAACCGATTTTCGGTCACATTATTGATTTTTCTTCAGAGAATGTATTTTTTAAATAATTTTCAATTTTTTTTCATCATTACTTATTAATTAATTAATGTTTAAAAAGATTATCAAATCATATTTATAACACTTAATTATATTTCAAAACACTTTGATATTCGACGATGAAGTGTTAGAATTTCAGGATTGCTACAATGTGTTATATATATATATATATGTGTGTGTGTGTGTGTGTGTGTGTGCATAGAATAGTGGAAAATAAAAGATAAGGAGAATAAGGGTGAATCAATTCTACGTAGAAGAGGTAAATTCTCAATCTAAAAATTTACATCAACGTTTGATTCAAACCTCTTTCCAAATCTGTTATTCTAATAAATTTGTATACACTTTCATATATACTTTAGTAAAAGGAAAAGAGGGTCAAATAAGAAGAATGGATTTACATTTTGTGATTTGGAAGCTAAGTGGGTAATATAATATTAGATCAAAATTATAGCGAATCTGTTCCTTTTATGCCTAATTGCAAAGTTCGAAATTGTGGATGGGTATACACACACACACACACTTTCACATACAAACACACACATGCACGCATGCACAAAAAATAACCTAAGATACTTGCCTACATATTCTATTAATTGTTAACTTTGATTTAATGAGTACATATGTAAATCTAGAATGCAAGGGTGAAAGTAGTCCCCAAAGATTATGAAAATAAATCATTAACGAGATCGTATGTTAACTTCAAATTTGGTGTTAAATGTTGTAGTTGTATAACATGAATTAAAAGAAATTTCTAATTCAGTTGGGATTTAAATTATATTTTAATTTGTTGGAATGAAGGTTGTTTCTATGTAATTTCTATAAACTATCCAACTTTGTAATTATAAAATTATGTAGATGTCTAAAAGAAAGAGATGTGCAAAGTAAAGAAATTTACCTTATTTTGCACTATTTATTTCAAAAAAAATAGAATAGATAATTCCTTGTTACTCCAAACATAATACAAATTATCTTTTATATAATTTATAGAAAATTACACAGCTAACATTTCTTTTTGGGAAGATGTACTTCCAATGTAACGACCCGGAAATTCCAATCCCGAAAATTCCAGACAGTTAGTGAAAGAAGAAAGAAAGAAGAAGAAAACAACAACAAGTCACAGAAACCTCACATTCGCAGCGGATTAAATATTATATCAAATAAAATAGCAGTTATACAAAGAAAATTATATCTGTAAATTTACATTTAAATACATCAGAGTTACACATATACATAAACACTGGATAAACAATCATGTCCAGATACTACAATATCAGAGTAGAAATTCTCCATACGTCCCAGCCATTCAGCTGGCCTCCTAAGCTTCAGAACGTCCTTACCTGAAAATCCGTAATACTCGGTCTGACCCGAGCATTACATCAAAGTAACACCCGGGTCAGGCTGGAAACCAGCGCGAGTAAACCCATCTAACATGGAATACAAAAACATACAACTTATATAAACCCGGGTTAACTTATGTCAATTTACAAGTTCACAAGTCGTTAAAGACATTACTCATATCACACATCAATTTCTAAGTGTCAATACTTAGATCAAATGGTCCCATACACTTAATTCATTCCAAACCAGCACATTAGTTTCACATATCAAATTATAAGAATCGAAGTGGCTTTGGGTATTAACTAAATACCCGACTCCGGTCTCTTCGAATCCAATGTCATCTAAACCCAAGTTATCCAATTTAATACAATTCAACTTTAATTGTCGGATAACACCCTTACACAGAAATTCATAATAGATTGATAATCACATTATCATCGTCCATTCAACATAATCATCCCATAAACTATTCATATCAGAGATATCTCCCAATTCAAGACATCCATCATCATTCAATCATTAATAAGCAAGATTGATCGCTCCAATTAATTGAATTAATTAATGATCCCCTAATTACCTTCATTAGTTAATTATTCTAAAATCTCAAATAATAATTAACCATTAACTTAATTACTTTTATTAATCAATCTTGATTAATTACAAGTAGAAATTAACTTTACTTAGTTACTTCATTAAGTAAACCAACTCCTTGATTAATAATATAAATTAATCCTTCAATTACACTGAGTAATCATTACTTAATTTCTTCCATCAAGTAATTATCCTTTAATTACTACCCATCAAGTAATTTCCTTAAATTAAATTACATCTAGTAATAAATTACTTTACTAAGAAATTTCACCTCATTAATTACCTTAAGTAATTATACTTAACCCAACATCAAATGATTAACTTAATTAATTAAACTGAATTAATTAACCAAAATTAACCCTATCCAATTAATTAATCATACTGAGTAATCAATTCCTTTAATTACTCATTTAGTGATTTACATTAAGTAATTAACCTCTTAATTACTTATTAATAAATTATTTCTTAATGGATTAATCTTGATTAATCCATCCATAATTATCACCTTTAAATACATTAAGAAATTAGCTTTTAATTAATAGTTCAAATTAATTATTCTTCACTCACCCATGTTAATTACATTTATCCTTGATTAATTATTCAAATTAATTATCCTAAATTCACTTACATTGGTTAGTTATCCTTTAATTAATCACTCGCGTTAATTGACTAACCCTTAATTAATTTTACTAAGTAATTACTCTTAACTACTTAGTTAATGATTCCTAAATCAATTATTATTCATTACAAATCATTATTAAATAATTATACTTGATTCTTAACATTAATCAAATAACCCCTACTAATTTCATTGAATGATTATCTTCTTAATTAACTTTCCAAATTAAATATCCTTCTAATCATTCATAACTCAAATTTATTAGAAATAATATTTGTTTTAAAAAAAATTAATTTAACTAAATTACATCATTCAACAGACAAACACAAGTTTGTTCAATCATTTCACTTTAAATTTTAAGCAAAACTATTTAACTTGGAAAGAAAACTTGTTTTATTATACTTTAAGACATTGCTCTTCTTCATCCTCAGGAAAACTGATTTCACTTCCTTTAAATTAGAGTTCTGCTAACCAACTCAAAAACTAAACCGAGCATACCTGTCGAAATTTCGTGCAATCCAAACAAAACAGCGTCACCCCACCAACTGCTACTTCGAGAAAACCCGCATTCTACATGAGTTCTGACCCGAGCAAAATCCTACCTTTCCTGATTAAAAATTCAAGACCAACCCATCATCTCCCAAAACTAACGCAGGTGCACCGAATTCAACCGTGCACATGCACTGTCCAACGATAATACTTCAGCGTCCACGACCACCGTCGACAGATTGCCAATCATCTTCTCTTTCGATTTCTACCACTCAACTCCCAAAACAATAACAGAATCGAGATTCGCTATAATCTAACCCACTGAATCAAACACCTCGACAAAGAATCACTTCGCCACTCCGATTCAGGCCACCAGCAATCACGATCCTCCAACCCAAGCTTCGTCAAGGTCTCCAGCAACGTTTCCCCCATGTCTAGACAAACCCGATTCTCTGACGGTAGTGCTATCTCCAATTTCCCAGCCTTGACCGAAACTACGGGTAAACCCTACAATGACGAACTGACACCGCCACGGGGCCTGAAAAATCCATCCAATATTTTGGCCGTCATCGACAATCACACGACCTACTTTACCCATGAGCACTCGACTCAAAAATCCTCTGATCATCAGAAATCAATTGAAAACCAATTTCCGTTCATCACACGACTCCTCTCGAACTACCCACTTTAAATTCATGATTATATTTTTAAAAATTATCATTTCATATATAACACCAGATTTTGTACCTGAATTCATGATTTATTCAAATCGAAATTTTGATATAATAATGAATTCACTGTAATTTTGTCTGTTTTGGGAAAAACTATCTTAATCCTTCCCTGGAAATATGTAAAAATCAATTTCCTAGTTATTATAGACAGAATATCCCTTTCAAGCTGATTCAATTTATATACTTAAATCAGATAATTTCCAACAATTGGTTTTTTTTCCATGTTAATAAAAATTTCCACTATAACTTGTTTCCCGGATACTATACCTATTTAAACAAGTTTAAATTAATTTTAGATCCTAGTTCATGATTTAAACAAACTAAATTTGACTTAAATCTACGGCCTAACAGAGATCAGAGAAGAAAATTTTGAATTTAGATCAAAATTTAAACCTGAACTAGGAACATAGGTATTCAACAACATGCATACTTTCGATCAGACACATATATAAATATGCACTCATTCTTCATCATGGAAATACGCATGCAACATCATTTATCTACATAAACTTATAAATATTTACTCACCAACATGCAGAGGACAGAGAACATTGTTAGTTCCATGCTCTTGAATTCCTAGATAAGCAGAAAACAATTCTGTTGTTTTCCTGTAATTTTGCTTCCAGATTTGATAAATCTTCTATTGCTTGTTTGAAATTTATTTAACTTGAAGAATTTTAACTGTTGTTGCATTCTTGCTTCAGATTTTGGGTTTTGCAATGTCTTTGATTCGAGTTTCTTCATCAGGTTGTATTTTTTTTTTTTTGCATTTTCTTTTGTATTCTCTATTTGATTTAATTCTCCACTGAACTTGGTTTTCAGATTCTTGATTTTTGAGTTGAGATAGTTCCATTTCCATTTTTGTTTGTTTTACTGTTTGAAGAATAAATGGAAGATGAGAAGAGTTGAGAAAAAAAAGAAGAAAAAAAAATGAGTATAGCCTGATTAATTTTGTTAATTCATTATTCAAAACTATTGTGACACTTGTAAATTTAAGTGTTAATATCTTAACACTTGTTATCCTCCATAAGAACATATTTTGACAAATGTTTTACAAGTCCTATTCTTATAATATATGTATTCAAACCCTTCTTATTTTATTTTTATATATATATATATGTATATGTTATCAACTTTCTATTCATTCCTTTCCTTTAATAAAATATTAATAAAATTTAAAGAAAATAATTTTATACAAACTATACATAAATAAATAAATAAAATCTTATATGTATTATTTAAGTCTAGTTTATTTTTAAGGCATTTATTTTAAATTTAAATTCAAGTCCACTCACATAGTAAGGGCTTGGGTAAACTAGTAGCTCCACATACACACAAACACACACACACTTGTATATAAGCAAACTTAAATTTTCAATAGAGTTTGCATACGTCTACCGATATATTTTTAATTTATCACAAGGTTTATCATTTCTAGATATTTTTATTTCTTTATCAGAATTCCATTTATTTATTCAAATTAACCGGTAAATTACCCAATTATTAGACGTTCAAAAATTCAGGTTATCACATCCCTCCCCCCTTTGAATCTTTTCGTCCTCGAAAAGGAACGAAACCAGAATTTATTTAATATTTAAAACCAGTTAAAATATTCTTTGATCATTTTAAAACCCTTTTAAAAATCTATTTTATATTATAAAATAGTTTTTATAAAAATACTTTTTATAATTCGATGTTTCCACAAGTCCAACTTCGTTCTTACAGAAATTCGGTCATACGTTGATCGGGCGTAAGACTGAAAATCTATAAATACTTAGCAGACTCATTTTCAACATCCAGTGAAAATACTTGGAAAATAATTTTATTGAAAATATAGAAACAGTTTTTGAAAATAGAGGATATATCTTTTGGTGAGAATGCTTTGGAAATCATCACCCCCACCCATGGTCGCAGTTAACCCGATGGTTACGTTGCCGTCCCGACAAAATCCACAGATAACTGTAGGCCTTCCGCCCCTCGATTACGCCATGGAACCCGCTACAGATCGCAGCTACAACTGGGGTTACGTAGTTATCACAGCGAAAACCCATATAACTGTAGGCATCAGCGCCCTTGAATTTCGCTGCCAAAAGAATAAAACTTCTCCACTCCACTTGACCATAGATCGCAGTCTACCGATGTTGCGTTGCCTTCCCGGCAAAATCAAGTGTAGACCGTTGACACTCATCCTCCACACGATTTTCGCTATGGTCCCCACAGTAGATCGCAGCGACATCGAGTTACACTATCTTCACAGCATAACCCAAATGCCCCTGTAGGCATCAGCGCCATCGACTATCGCTACCCAAAAATCCTCAGGAACTAGTTTTGTCCGGACTCCTTACAGGATCAACTTTAGACCCCCCTTTTGGGGCTCAAGACAGCACCACCCGGTGGTAATCCTAAGAAGTCCATTCCAAGGGAGCGCTTTTTTCCCCAGAGCATCATCAAAACATTTTATACTATACATATATAGTATCTTTAAATCATACACCTAGTATGATCTCATACAAAGCTCCTTTACACAAATCGATTATCTCAAAATCGATAATTCTCAAACTAGGCTTTCCAAATAGTATATTGATTTTACCAAAAAATCAAAAGCCTTTCCAAACCATAGGTTCCCAAAACCTTTTTCCAAAAATCCTCATATGATCCTTTGTATATAGAGATGTATATAAAATCCTTTATAAAAATCTTTGGATCATTATAAACCCTTATAAAACTCCTTTATACTTCAAACAACTCCAAAAACCATTTTCTTCCGGCAAAAGATTCATCAAGGGAAGTTTTATCTTATATAACAAAGATATATATAACTTTGTTTATTCAAAAATCAAATATTCAAATTTGATTACCTTTCAATATCATTTTCATTTAAATCTGTACGAGGTACACATATCATTCGAACGCTCTACCAATCTGATCACTCACTCGATCATACAATTCCACTTCCGAACTAGTATCATCCCCCCGACTTCCTAGTGCGGATTCAGATCTGGTTTCTTGATCAGAAACCGTCATTCTCCTTGCATAGTCATAACTATGATAGAGAATATCCAGAACCAATCAACTACCCATATCCCGGTTCGCCGTCGAAAATCGAGTGAAAAATCCCACTCGGATCGATATATCTATCTCGAAATTTTATGCTCGAATCTGGATTAAATCACTATGCGAATAGAATAACATACGTACATCCTACGTATTTATCTTTATTGGTTATTAGCCAAATCAATTCCATTTCTACTCATATTCACTTATTTACAATTGCTTCAATCCATTTGGATTACCACCTCTATCCTTATCTCGATTGGGTAATTAATCAATAACAGTTTGAACTCTGACCAGTTTATTTAGAAAATAGCTTGAAAATTTTAAAATAGATAAGTAGTTGGAAAATAATTACTAGTTTGTAAAATAGCTGTAAAATAGTTCAGTAATTGTAAAATAATTGGAAAATAGTTGAATAGTCATAATTTTTTTTAAATAATTGCAAAATAGCTATAAAATAGTAATTAGTAGTTGAAAATAGTAATTAGTTTATAAAATAGTTAGAAAATTGTTAAACAGTTTCAAGAAAAATTATAATAATTGTAAAACAAGTATAAGATAGTTTGGCTTTTAAAAGAAAGGTTGTTTATATAATGAATAGCTTGGAAAAATAGGTTTATGTTAAAACAATTTATATTAAAAATAGTCCAGAGTCAGACTGCTCACTTCCCAATCTCCATTCTCATCAATTCAATTTAAATTCACCCTTTACCATTTAAATTGACCCAATTCCAGTTTAAATAACTTCAATTTCCATTGAAATTGATTCAACCCCAATTCAAGTTGAATTAACGTTAGTTCTTTCCAAATTTAACTTTATTCAACCTTGATCTCAAATTCTACTAATTCAAATAAATTTCAATTGAATTAGTTCCAGTTTTAATTCATTTCAACTCCAGTTTGAACCATTCACAATTTCAAATTATTCAAATCAATTCGGACTAATTTCAAATTGAACCCGCTTCAATTTCAAATTGTTTCAAATCAAATTCAATTTGAACTAATTCCAATCCAAATTCCAAATTTGAACCATCTCGAATTATATAAATTTGAGTTAATACTTCAAATGTTGATTTAATTCCTTTAAATCAATTTACCTTTTTATCCCAACAATGGATTACCATACTCCATTTCTCATTCATTTAAACAAATCCAATTTCACAAATTAAATATTTCCAATAACTATGGGATGGTATTATTCAAATTATTTTAAAACATCCATCCATTTCCAATTCCAGATCTCAAACCCATTTTGAGATCATACAAACTCCCAATTCAGATTAACCATTTAACTCCCCAAATTAAATTCCAATTCCATCTTGAAATTCCCAAATCATGTTGATCATTCCAACTTATTTAACTTTTTTCCCAAGTTAAACTAAATTCACTTAATCCAGGCAACCTTGCCTAATTTGAACTTCCTTTTCAAATTTAAACTTCACATAAATAATCTTCCCACTTATTAAGTTCAAAACTTATCACTTTGGGTATCATATCTCATTCCAAATTTAAAACTCAATATTTTAGAGTTTATCTCAAACCATCTTTGATACTATGTATATCCACATATACATATAAATTTCTTTTACATACCAAGTTATACTTTAAAAATTTAAACCACCTTTGGTTTTTAATCCAAAACAAATTTCTTTAAAGTTTACAAACAATTTCTTGTTCTAAAATAAGATTACATTCAAAGTAGTTTGAATAATATAATTTCCTTTAAATTTTGAAAACAATTTCAAATGTTTAAATTTAGAATTCAGAACTTTACAATTTGAAACCCTCTTTAATTTACATTCTTTCAAATTTACAAGTTTATTCTCCTTTTAAATGTTTACTTCCTTAAGCATTTTATTGTTTATTGAAGAACAATTACTCCATTATTAAACACAATAACCATCTATTTCTTTGGTTTAAAACCAATTCTAATTCGTCTAATTTTGAAATACTTCTCCAATTCAAGATTTCAATTTTAGTTTGAATCCATTTTAAACTTATCTTTATTTAATTCCAACTTCAATTTGGTTGCATTCTATTACTTCTTATTTTAATTCTTACTATTACTTTTAATTTAATTAATACTACAACCAATTTCCTTAATATAATAGATAATCTATTTCTTATATAAGATTCATTTACCTTTGAAATCATTTAAAACACTTTATATAAGAAAATAACAAGTACACTCTCTCATATATATATATACATTCAACTCATTCTAGGATACCACTTACCCTATCCTCAATGAGTAATCCCAACAGAGCCAAGGTTCTCGCTTAACTTTCTGCTCTGATACCAAATGTAACGACCCGGAAATTCCGATCCCGAAAATTCCAGACAGTTAGTGAAAGAAGAAAGAGAAAGAAGAAGAAAATAGCAATAAGTCACAGAAACCTCACATTCGCAGCGGATTAAATATTATATCAAATAAAATAGCAGTTATACAAAGAAAATTATATCGGTAAATTTACATTTAAATACATCAGAGTTACACATATACATAAACACTGGATAAACAATCATGTCCAGATACTACAATATCACAGTAGAAATTCTCCATACGTCCCAGCCATTCAGTTCGCCTCCTAAGCTCCAGAACGTCCTTACCTGAAAATCGTAATACTCGGTCTGACCCGAGCATTACATCAAAGTAACACCCGGGTCAGGCTGGAAACCAGCGTGAGTAAACCCATCTAACATGGAATAAAAAAACATACAACTTATATAAACCCGGGGTAACTTATGTCAATTTACAAGTTCACAAGTCGTTAAAGACATTACTCATATCACACATCAATTTCTAAGTGTCAATACTTAGATCAAATGGTCCCATACACTTAATTCATTCCAAACCAGCACATTAGTTTCACATATCAAATTATAAGAATCGAAGTGGCTTCAGGTATTAACTAAATACCCGACTCCGGTCTCTTCGAATCCAATGTCATCTAAACCCAAGTTATCCAATTTAATACAATTCAACTTTAATTGTCGGATAACACCCTTACACAGAAATTCATAATAGATTGATAATCACATTATCATCGTCCATTCAACATAATCATACCACAAACAATTCATATCAGAGATACCTCCCAATTCAAGACATCCATCATCATTCAATCATTAATAAGCAAGATTGATCGCTCCAATTAATTGAATTAATTAATGATCCCCTAATTACCTTCATTAGTTAATTATTCTAAAATCTCAAATAATAAATAACCTTTAACTTACTTACTTTTATTAATCAATCTTGATTAATTACAAGTAGAAATTAACTTTACTTAGTTACTTCATTAATTAAACCAACTCCTTGATTAATAATATAAATTAATCCTTCAATTACACTGAGTAATCATTACTTAATTTCTTCCATCAAGTAATTATCCTTTAATTACTACCCATCAAGTAATTTCCTTAAATTAAATTACATCTAGTAATAAATTACTTTACTAAGAAATTTCACCTCATTAATTACCTCAAGTAATTATACTTAACCCAACATCAAATGATTAACTTAATTAATTAAACTGAATTAATTAACCAAAATTAACCCTATCCAATTAATTAATCATACTGAGTAATCGGTTCCTTTAATTACTCATTTAGTGATTTACATTAAGTAATTAACCTCTTAATTACTTATTACTAAATTATTTCTTAATCGATTAATCTTGATTAATCCATCCATAATTATCACCTTTAAATACATTAAGAAATTAGCTTTTAATTAATAATTCAAATTAATTATTCTTCACTCACCCATGTTAATTACATTTATCCTTGATTAATTATTCAAATTAATTATCCTAAAATCACTTACATTGGTTAGTTATCCTTTAATTAATCACTCGCGTTAATTGACTAACCCTTAATTAATTTTACTAAGTAATTACTCTTAACTAATTAGTTAATGATTCCTAAATCAATTATTATTCATTACAAATCATTATTAAATAATTATACTTGATTCTTAACATTAATCAAATAACCCCTACTAATTTCATTGAATGATTAGCTTCTTAATTAACTTTCCAAATTAAATAACCTTCTAATCATTCATAACTCAAATTTATTAGAAATAATCATTGTTTTAAAAAAAAATTTAATTTAACTAAATTACATCATTCAACAGACAAACACAAGTTTGTTCAATCATTTCACTTTATATTTTAAGCAAAACTATTTAACTTGGATAGAAAACTTGTTTTATTATACTTTAAGACATTGCTCTACTTCATCCTCAGGAAAACTGATTTCACTTCCTTTAAATTAGAGTTCTGCTAACTAACTCAAAAACTAAACCGAGCCTACCTGTCGAAATTTCGTGCAATCCAAACAAAACAACGTCACCCCACTAACTGCTACTTCGAGAAAACCCGCATTCTACACGAGTTCTGACCCGAGCAAAATCCTACCTTTCCTGATTAAAAATTTAAGACCAACCCATCATCTCCCAAAATCAACACAGGTGCGCCGAATTCAACCGTGCACATGCACTGTCCAACGATAATACTTCAGCGTCCACGACCACCGTCGACAGATTGCCAATCATCTTCTCTTTCGATTTCTACCACTCAACTCCCAAAACAATAACAGAATCGGGATTCGCTATAATCGAACCCACTGAATCAAACACCTCGACAAAGAATCACTTTGCCACTCCGATTCAGGCCACCAGTAATCACGATCCTCCAACCCAAGCTTCGTCAAGGTCTCTAGCAACGTTTCCCCCATGTCTAGACAAACCCGATTCACTGACGGTAGTGCTATGTCCAATTTCCCAGCCTTGACCGAAACTACGGTTAAACCCTACAATGACGAACTGACACTGCCACGGGGCCTGAAAAATCCATCCAATATTTTCGCCGTCATCGACAATCACACGACCTACTTTACCCATGAGCACTCGACTCAAAAATCCTCTGATCATTAGAAATCAATTGAAAACCAATTTCCATTCATCACATGACTCCTCTTGAACTACCCACTTTAAATTCATGATTATATTTTTAAAAATTATCATTTCATATATAACACCAGATTTTGTACCTGAATTCATGATTTATTCAAACCGAAATTTTGATATAATAATGAATTCACTGTAATTTTGTCTGTTTTGGGAAAAACTATCTTAATCCTTCCCTGGAAATATGGAAAAATCAATTTCCTAGTTATTATAGACAGAATATCCCTTTCAAGCTGATTCAATTTATATACTTAAATCAGATAATTCCCAACAATTGTTTTTTTTTTCCATGTTAATAAAAATTTCCACTATAACTTGTTTCCTGGATACTACACCTATTTAAACAAGTTTAAATTAATTTCAGATCCTAGTTCATGATTTAAACAAACTAAATTTGACTTAAATCTACGGCCTAACAGAGATCAGAGAAGAAAATTTTGAATTTAGATCAAAATTTAAACCTGAACTAAGAACAGAGGTATTCAACAACATGCATACTTTCGATCAGACACATATATAAATATGCACTCGTTCTTCATCATGGATATACGCATGCAACAACATTTATCTACATAAACTTATAAATATTTACTCACCAACATGTAGAGGACAGAGAACATTGTTAGTTCCATGCTCTTGAATTCCCAGATAAGCAGAAAACAATTCTGTTGTTTTCCTGTAATTTTGCTTCCAGATTTGATAAATCTTCTATTGCTTGTTTGAAATTTATTTAACTTGAAGAATTTTAACTGTTGTTGCATTCTTGCTTCAGATTTTGGGTTTTGCAATATCTTTGATTCGAGTTTCTTCATCAGGTTGTATATTTTTTTTTTGCATTTTCTTTTGTATTCTCTATTTGATTTAATTCTCCACTGAACTTGGTTTTCAGATTCTTGATTTTTGAGTTGAGATAGTTCCATTTCCATTTTTCTTTGTTTTACTGTTTGAAGAATAAATGGAAGATGAGAAGAGTTGAGAGAAAAAAAGAAGAAAAAAAAATGAGTATAGCCTGATTAATTTTGTTAATTCATTATTCAAAACTATTGTGACACTTGTAAATTTAAGTGTTAATATCTTAACACTTGTTATCCTCCATAAGAACATATTTTGACAAATGTTTTACAAGTCCTATTCTTATAATATATGTATTCAAACCCTTCTTATTTTATTTTTATATATATATATATATATATGTATATGTTATCAACTTTATATTCATTCCTTTCCTTTAATAAAATATTAATAAAATTTAAAGAAAATAATTTTATACAAACTATACATAAATAAATAAATAAAATCTTATATGTCTTATTTAAGTCTAGTTTATTTTTAAGGCATTTATTTTAAATTTAAATTCAAGTCCATTCATATAGCAAGGGCTTGGGTAAAATAGTAGCTCCACATAAACACACACACGCACACACTTGTATATAAACAAACTTAAATTTTCAATAGAGTTTGCATATGTCTGCCAATATATTTTTAATTTATCACAAGGTTTATCATTTCTAGATATTTTTATTTCTTTATTAGAATTCCATTTATTTATTCAAATTAACCAGTAAATTACCCAATTATTAGACGTTCAAAAATTCAGGTTATCACATCCAATGAATTAAGATGTAAAAAAATCCCTAAGGGTGAAAATTAGAGTGTTATAAATACAATTAATAATAGTTTTTTTGTTATTAAAAATATGCTAGAAAATAAATAATTAGCACTAACATGAATAAGACATAGAATTAAAGATGTAGGAAATTTATAGTAATTTCATTAAAATAGGCATGAATTGAAAAGAAGCAACAAATATAATCAATCGTATAAATTGGAAAGTATGTAACTGTAATAATTAAAAATGGAATAGTAATTGATACTAGTTTTATTAAATTAGAAAGAGGGAGTAAATGATGTCTAATGACATTAACGAAATAAGAAGAAAATTCATTAAAACTAAAGGAACATTAATAATTGAACTTTGGAGGCATGACAATTTTTTAGTTAAAATTATACAACCTTAAGAATACGTTTACGACGGGTATAGATTAGTGGGTCTAACCTAATATTTAGATTAAATATAAATGACATGGTCATTACTATGGGTTGGAATGTGAGGTTAGTAGTGTTACACGACAAAAGTCTTTCCACCGCAAGTGGCTGCTAGCAGATGTGTATATATTATACTGATGTGTGACATATCCAACCATATGACCTATGGAAATATACATTCAAATACAGTAAAGGAAATATACCAAAATAGGTTTTACCTCGGTTGAAGTGTAAATGGGTCAAGTAGTGTCTACTTCAATCCTTATAGAATTAGGTATTAAGTAACCAAGTGGGAATTTTCTTGATTGCATTAGGCAATCTAAATTAGATAGTGAGTATAGGCTAGACGTTACAACGGCAAGATTGGTACCATATTGTGTGGAGTAGGGCTATACACATAGGTCGAGAGCATCATAGGTCCTGGATCGGTTGGTAGATAGACTCAGATTATGCCTATATGAAATACGCTTCCTACTAGTGTAGATTACGTGTGGGACATGTGCCGCCTCAAAGTTTTTTGGGTGTTTGTTTGTATTAGGGAGGCAAGGCTGTATAATCCCCAGATGAGTCTTTAAGACGAGGTAGTGTAGGAACGTTTTCACCCTAGAGGGGGGTTGAATATGGTCTACTAAAAATTAATGCGGGAAAAATAAAATCGGAAAGTAAGGCAGTAGAGATCATAGATAAATTTATCTCGCTTCGGCAAAAACCTACCTACATGCTGCCCCCAAAGTTTCTACTAGAAATTAAGTAATCAGTAGCTTACAAACACACGTAAACTTGTGATACCTGCTAACTTGATTAATCAAACTCTAAGCTTAAAACACTACCACAGCTCAGCAACTGAGTTGAAAATTCTCAAACTAAAATACCAAAATTCGTAAACAACTTAAACTAAAGTTTGGCAAAAATAAAAATTAAGAAACATGCAAAACATAAATACAAAACCCTAATACTTATTCGTCCTAAATAAATAAAATAAACAATTCAACCAAAATTAAAAGACAAAAAATGTTGAGTCAAGATTTTTATAGAGTTTTGATTTCTGACAAAGGGATAAGCCGTGATCGACAAAAAGAAGTTATTTAGACACAAAGAGCTCCATATGATTAGAGGTTGATTATTTTGTATGTTAGTAATGATTATTTATGTTAAAATCTATCCTCAAATAATCTTATGCCTTTAATCTTCGAATATATATATAAATATATATGAGTGCACATTCACTGTGCAGTCTGGACAAAACCGGTCGACCGGTCAAAAACCAGGTGGTCGACCGTTTTTGCCCAGAATGCACAGATAATGTGCACAAGTGAACATAACGTATATATATATTCAAATTCCTGTCTACCGGTCATTTTTTGACCTGTCGACCGTTTTTAAACAGAGAGCAACCTTTTCCAAAAGACACTTCTTTCTCCAATGGTTGCATCTCTTACCTTTCATCAAATAATCATATCTCTTAATGGCAACTGTTCACAAAGAGTTACAACTATTTTTCTCTATATATACTCATCTAAATCATTGATTCAATATACATGAAAACATGATTTTATATGCTTTTTAATCTAATCTCTGATCTTACTTTCTACATACTCCTGCATTCTAAAAAGCTCTCGATTATTTATTGAATCATCGAAACTATTTCATATCTTTTGATTCAATAAGTAATATACTTTCCTTAATCTTTTCAAAACATCATTCGCATACTTTGAGGATAAGATTATAGGAAGGGTGTACTACTAGTGACAAATCCGTGTTTTCAAGAACACAAGTTGTCAACAACAATTGTATTTGTTCTTGTGTTGAAGTCCTCTGTGTTGTAAGAGGCAAGTGTTGAAGTCCTCAGTGTATTAGAGGCGTGAAATCCCGTTCGGTTGCTCGGGTGTTGTAAACCTGTTCCTCCGGGTGAAGCGAGGTTGTTAATAATGAAAATCCAGATAGAAGTCTGGGACTGGACGTAGGACGGTGCTCCGAACCAGTATAAAAATCTCTGGTGTAATTTTTCTATTTTTTATTTACTATGCTATTATCATCTATTTCCGCATTTATATTGTAATCCATATTACACGATCCGTGTGTACTATATTAGCACATATAATTGTATACACACCGCACTTTCATTTGGTATCAGAGCCTGGTTTTCTAGAGATCGTAACAACATCCTAGAATGAATGGCTACAAAGAGATCTAGTCAAGGCAATAAGAAGAGGAAGAGCAATAAAGAACAATCAAAGGAGCAAACAAACAAATGCTTCATGGCAAAAGATAACGAGGTTAGTGATCTAACTTTTGATGATATGATAGAAATAAATTCAGAACTTCTAGACACTTTAAAAAGTCTCAAAAGAAAATATAAGGAAGCTCTGGAAAATCAGAAGAAAGCAGAATTCGAAAGAGATATGCTTAAAGAAGAGAAGAGAATATTAGAAGAAGAACTTGAGAAAATTCAAGATTCAGACAATTCTCAACTCGCTCTATTAAGTCAAGAAATAGAAGCTCAAAAAGAAAAGAATAATGCTCTAGCTTCTGAAAATCATGAGTTAAAAACAAAAATTAAAATTGTTGAGTTAGATAACACTAGTCTCAAAACTAAGCTTGATGACATTACTAAAAATATTTCCAATTTTAATAAAGGGAGAGAAAATTTATGCAGGATTATTGAAAATTCTCAACCTGCTTCAAATAAGAAGGGATTAGGTTATGTTAAGAATTCAAAAGCTCATAATGATAGAAGTGGTGTAGGCTATAAACAAGCTAAAAGTAAAAATAGTACTAGATATGCATTCATGTATAATAACTTTAGTGCTAGTACTAGTAATCAAGATAGTTTTAAAACCAGTTATAGTCATAATAGTACTTTGTTTAGAAATGATAGAAATTATTCTTCAAGTACAAAGCTAATGACTAATAGTATTAAGATATGGATTCCAGCTAATATGATTGATCATGATAAACAACTTTATATTAGCAACTATTATAAGAATGTAATTTGTAATGAAAATTATATTTATAAAGGTTCAACCACACCCAAATGGGTATGGTTTCCAAAGACCTAACCCCCCGGACCCTAACATAGTAAGTGGGTACCGAAAATTATTATTATTTTTTGCAGGTACTCAGAGAAACAAAAGGAAAATGATAGATTTTGGAATTTCAAAGAATGTTCCATATGTTTAATAGAATTACGTGCTTACAATAAAATATGGACTTCGGTAAATATGGTAAAATTTATTTTACTTTTTCTTCATAATTAATAATGAGTTTATCTTGTTATATACAAGATATTTTATATAATTTTATATATTTCCCCATTCTTTTTGATAATGACAAAGGGGGAGAAATTCATATGCATATAAATAGAGGGAGATATTATACTTAGGGGGAGATGTTATACTTAGGTGGAGCTTTAAAGATATTATCTGGCACTTGTACTAAATAGTGTCGTGTTTTAATTCGTACTAGACTTATGTGTATTATCATCTTGTGTGAATGTTACTCTTGATCTATGGTAGTAGTTTTATGTTGCTTATAATCTTTTTTTTACATCCTCCATTTAAACAACTCCTTTTTGTCGATGACAAAGGGGGAGAAAATTGTGCTAACAGTATATATGCAGGACACAATCTCAGGGGGATATCTTATACAGGGGGAGATTCATAAATATGTTGTCATCAATCAAAAAGGGGGAGAATGTTGAGTCAAGATTTTTATAGAGTTTTGATTTCTGACAAAGGGATAAGCCGTGATCGACAAAAAGAAGTTATTTAGACACAAAGAGCTCCATATGATTAGAGGTTGATTATTTTGTATGTTAGTAATGATTATTTATGTTAAAATCTATCCTCAAATAATCTTATGCCTTTAATCTTCGAATATATATATAAATATATATGAGTGCACATTCACTGTGCAGTCTGGACAAAACCGGTCGACCGGTCAAAAACCAGGTGGTCGACCGTTTTTGCCCAGAATGCACAGATAATGTGCACAAGTGAACATAACGTATATATATATTCAAATTCCTGTCTACCGGTCATTTTTTGACCTGTCGACCGTTTTTAAACAGAGAGCAACCTTTTCCAAAAGACACTTCTTTCTCCAATGGTTGCATCTCTTACCTTTCATCAAATAATCATATCTCTTAATGGCAACTGTTCACAAAGAGTTACAACTATTTTTCTCTATATATACTCATCTAAATCATTGATTCAATATACATGAAAACATGATTTTATATGCTTTTTAATCTAATTTCTGATCTTACTTTCTACATACTCCTGCATTCTAAAAAGCTCTCGATTATTTATTGAATCATCGAAACTATTTCATATCTTTTGATTCAATAAGTAATATACTTTCCTTAATCTTTTCAAAACATCATTCGCATACTTTGAGGATAAGATTATAGGAAGGGTGTACTACTAGTGACAAATCCGTGTTTTCAAGAACACAAGTTGTCAACAACAATTGTATTTGTTCTTGTGTTGAAGTCCTCTGTGTTGTAAGAGGCAAGTGTTGAAGTCCTCAGTGTATTAGAGGCGTGAAATCCCGTTCGGTTGCTCGGGTGTTGTAAACCTGTTCCTCCGGGTGAAGCGAGGTTGTTAATAGTGAAAATCCAGATAGAAGTCTGGGACTGGACGTAGGACGGTGCTCCGAACCAGTATAAAAATCTCTGGTGTAATTTTTCTATTTTTTATTTACTATGCTATTATCATCTATTTCCGCATTTATATTGTAATCCATATTACACGATCCGTGTGTACTATATTAGCACATATAATTGTATACACACCGCACTTTCAAAAAATATTCGCGTTTTCCCTTTTCTTATTTTTGTGGCCACCTTGTTTCTTTTTCACTTTGGATTAGGGCTTCATTCAAAATTAAAGACACCGATTCAATTTGATCGATTGCAGTGATGAATTCACTTTGATTTGCTTCGTCAATCGATTTGTAGTGCTTTGATTGCTCACGGTCTCTTCAATGTCAAGTTCGAATGGATGTTGTGAATTGGTACGTGATTTTCCCATTTTCTATTTTTGATTATGCTCGACTTGATGATCTACCAGTGATGAATTGGGTTTAATTTATAGGGATGGAAACCCTATATCTCGTTCGTATGTTTTAATTCGAATTTGTCATGATTTTAACACTTGCATTGATTTTTTGATCGAACGAACTCTGTGAATTTTGACTTGTTCATAATATCATCGGTTGAATATGTTTCCAATATATTTGTATTCACTTAAGCACATTTGAATTGATCCGTTCTTTTCTTCTATGACTTGTTTATCTGTTGCGTACAGTTTGGTATTTGAATTTTAGATAAACTTGATTTCTTCATTTTGAAATCCTCTATGACATTATTCACTCTATTACTGATAATTTTTGATTTTTTGTTGAACGCTTCATGAGTGCTTTGTTTGACCATATGTTTTTGAACAAACTGCTACTGATATTTATGCAATGTGACTTTTTCTACAATTTTCTGAATTTGTTGAATGTGCGTGTACCATGATCTGACCATCCATGCTAGACTTTGTTTGTATGTCACCTCTGTTACATATGTATGCTCCAAATTTTGCTGATCGTCTTTATGTAGATACATACATAGATATATGTATGTATATATGTCTGATGGCTATGCTCTGTCCACTGTGAGTGCTTTCTTCCTGTGTGTTTATGTGTGTGTGTTATTTCTGGTATCATCCTTTGTACATTTCCTGTTGCATGAACACTGATTGGGTGCATTGTGGTCTGGTCCTAATTGCTTTGTATTGCAGTGTACATTCACTTCAGTGTAATGACCATTGCACTCGCTGTTTTGAGAATACATGTTAACTTTTGATTTTCTTGTTCCACCCGACTCTGTCGGTGCACTGCCCTGGTCTGGTTGAGCATTTTGTGTACATTTCTGGCACTCTTTGGTATTTAGTTTGGACTGTTTGTTTGTTGAACAGACCTGAGTATTTTGGTTGAGGATGGTGCACTTTTATCCATGGTTTGCCTATGTTATGATGGTCTGATTCCATGTTTTCATGTTGGTCTCCTTATGCCAATAGAAATTTGGATGCATTTGCTTATTCATGTTAATCCATTGACATGTCTGAAGCTTTGCTTGTGCCTTTGCACATACGGTTGAGCTGCTGTCTTGTTGGTTGTTTTTGCATTTGCGCCTATTTTGAATCCAGTCTCAGCTTGAGTTTGACCTTGTTCTCACCTGTCCCTGCAGTTTTACCGAGCAAGTGTATATCAGTATGCACAACCTTGTGGCATGTACAGTGCTACACTGTGCATGTCACAAGTTGTTCGTATAAGATGAATTAATAAATGATGAAAAATAATCCAAATAACTAAGGAAAATAATATTTTCAAACAAATACATCAATGTGCACTGCAAAATATTTCTTTTTCAATTTTACTGCGTCAGTGCTTATTTTGCGGATAGTTTGGATGTTGGATACAAGCTGGAACAGAGTTGAAGGTCAAATAGGAGTGATGAGTGAATTATGTAGTGAGATGAATTGTA
Source organism: Allium cepa (assembly GCA_030765085.1). Lineage (NCBI taxonomy): Eukaryota > Viridiplantae > Streptophyta > Magnoliopsida > Asparagales > Amaryllidaceae > Allium > Allium cepa. The sequence goes on from CM060934.1 coordinate 134,178,333, forward strand.
TAGAGACAATTTTGTTGTAATTGAAGTTGTATTGTAATTGAAAATGTGTAAATTTAGTGAGAGTTCAAATTTATACTATTTGAATTTGTAATAAAAATATTTGTTTGGATAAAATATTTGCTTGATTAAGAATTCCGAGTTATTCATTCTATTCAACAAATATTTATTCAATTATGTGTAAAAATAAAATAGTACAATTACAAATGCATTTAAACAAATATACATACATACATGTATGTATGTATGTACATTTATTATCATCAAACAAAAATCATAGACTGTGGTACTATACAATCTCCCTTTTTTGATGATAACAAACATATATTAAGATTTTGACTCCGTTAAATGTATTTGGTCCTGATGGATTCAATTTGCTCCCCTTATTTGAATACCCTCCCATAACAAAGCTCCCCATTCACATATGCATGACAATAACTAAAATATGCAAAATATAAAACAATAAAAAATGCAATGAACCTAGATGAAAATACGCAAACAAAAAATTTGAGCTTATTTGCCAAAATCTTAACTTTTCTCCCCTTTTGTTATCAGTAAAAGAGTAATAGTGTTAGATAAAGGTGATAAAGTGATAAATATTAATACAACATCAATACTAAATCAAGTATACTTATTAAATTTCAATAAAAATCAAACAAAAATCATAAATACTTTATTAGGCGCATATTCCATTTTAGAGTGAAAGGGGTGATGTCGGTATAGAAAACCGTCTAGTCGTGTCCATTTGTGGTATATTTATGTTTGGAATCTTTTTAATACTTAGTAACCATGCATAACCGTTAGGACTTTTAATGAGATTAGTAGTGTTTCTTATTTTTATTAAAAAATGTATTCCAAGCTTCTTCGAACCATGCATAACGTGAGGACTTTTAAATGGAGTTAGAATCAACTCGCCTACTTCATCCTATTTTGATATATGTTCCGTACTTATATAACCGCGAGGACTTTTAAATGAGCATGAAAGCACATAATCAGAGGTTTCAAGTAGTTCACCCATGCATAAACGTGAGGACTTTTAAATGAGGGTAAGTACATTTTGGATGATTTATTGCCAATTTTAAATTTTTTTTGAATAGTTTCCTGTTTAAATACTACATTTTGACATACTACATTAGATTTTGATAGGTAATTGTCGTAGAAATATGATAGTAATAGAGATGGTCATAGAATTTTTACCAACCAAAGTAATTACAAATTTTGTTTAAATTTTTAAAGAAATTCACTGAACATACCGTCTCAAGTCATAATGTATGATTAATGTCAAAACTCATCACTTTTTTCAAGCGCTATTTATTTTTTCGATAATCAATTGGGAGTCAGATTAGTTAACATAGGCATTTAAGATCAAAAAATAGAATCATATTTCTAAAATGCCGAAACTGAGACGTTTCGACAAAAATTATTTTCTGAATGGGGTTTTGCAAAAATATCTGCCAATTGAGAACCAGTTGGAATGAAGTTTATGCAGATATTTTCTTTGGAAATATGACCTCTAATTAAATATTGTCTAACATCTATATGCTTGATGCGAGAATGATGTACATGATTATTTGTGAGATTAATAGCACTTTTGCTATCACACATAAGTGGAACTCTTTTAAAATTTAGACTATAGTCTTGCAAAGTTTGTATCATCCATAAAATTTGAGCAAAGCAACCGCTTAGAGCAATATACTCTGCCTCGGTGGTAGATAGTGCAATAAAATTTTGTTTTCGACTTGATCGTGCAACTACCGAATGTCCCAACATAAAACACGTTCCACTAGTACTTTTTCTAACAACTAGACTTTCAACATATTCTACATCTAAATATCTTTTTAACTCAAAGTTATCAATAGTTGGATACCATAGACCAAAGTGTGGGGATGTGTAACAGATACCTTATAATTCATTTTGCAGCTTTTGAATGAGATTCTTTTGGATTTGATTGAAATTGTGCACATAGACAATCAAAGAACATAATGTCTGGTCTAGAAGTGGTAAGATAAAGTAGCAATCCAATCTTACCTCGATATTTCTTTTAATCAACTACCTTACCTTTTTCTTCCTTGTAAAGTTTAATTGTTGTGCTCATAAAAGTTTTTACTAGTTTATCATCTTTCAATCCAAATTTGTTGACAAGCTCTATGATATATTTTGTTTGAGAGATGAATGTAGCATTTTCACTTTGTTTGGTTTGAAATCCTAAAAAGAATTTTAGCTCGCCTACCAAGCTCATTTCAAACTTTTCCTACATGGCTTTTTCAAATTTCACATACAAAAGGTTGTTGGTGGCACCATAAATAATGTCTTCAACCTATATTTGAACAATCAATAGGTCATCATTGTCGTGCAATAGAAACAATGTTGTGTCTACATAGCCCTTTTTGAACCCATTTTCAAGGAGATAAGTGCTAAGACGTTCATACCAAGCCCTAGGGGCTTCCATATAGTGCCTTTTTAAGTTTATATATAGGATTAGGGTACTCTAGACTTTCAAATCCTTTAGGTTGTTCAATGAATACATCCTCTTTCAAAATTTCATTAAGATTGTAACTTTTATTATCCATTTGTCTTAGTTTAAATCCTTTATAACAAGAAAAAGCTAACAAGAATCTAATAGATTCTAGTCTTGCTACCGGTGCAAAAGTTGCATCGAAATCAATTCCTTTAATTTGATTATAACCTTTAGCAACTAACCTAGATTTGTTCCTAATCACATTTCCAGATTCGTCAAATTATTTTTAAAAATCCATTTGGTTCCTACAACGGGATAATCATTAGTCTAGGTGCTGGACTCCTAACATTATTTCATTCAAATTGATTTAGCTCTTCTTGCATTGCCATAAACCAACTCTCATCATTGACAACTGTATCCATGTCTATGGGTTTAATTTCTAAAATAAACCCACTGTATAGACACAAAACACATAAATTTCTAAAGGAGGAACGAGTTTGAATACATGTGGAAGGATTACCTATTACCAGTTCTGGAGGATGATCTGCTTTGCATTTCAATCTCTCTAGTTCCATATTTCTTTGGACTTCTTCCGCGGTTGCAGATTCTTTTGGATTTTCACTTACATTTTTTCTTCCTTCTCTTCGACATTGCTTTTGATTGTTTCCTTGCTTTGATCATTAACCATCAAATTTCACATTGATTGACTCCACTATTGTTCTTATTCTTTTGTTGTATACTTTATAAGCTTTTCTCTGGAACAGTATCCCATGAACACGCTTCATCCACTTTTGGCTCAAAATTTCCCAGTTGATCACTTGTATTGTGAATAAAACATGGACAACCAAAATTTTTGAAATATATAATGTTTGGATTTTTGTTGAACCATAGTTCATATGGTGTTTCTTAAGAATTGGCCTAATCATGACTCTATTCATTACATAACAAGTTGTATTTACTGCCTCTACCCAAAAGGACAAAGGTAGTTCATACACATTTATTATAGATCTAGCCAACTCTTGTAAGGCTCGATTCTTTCTCTCGACCACTCCATTTTGTTGTGGAGTACGTAGGGCAGAGAATTCATGTTTAACTCCATTTTCATCTCAAAAAAATTCAAATTTATAATTTTCAAATTCTCCACAATGATCACATCTTAGCGAAATAATAGAAACTTCTTTTTCATTTTGAACTTATTTCGTGAATTTAGTGAAGTATGAGAAAGTTTCTGATTTATTTACTACGAAGTATACCATTGTCTATCTAGAGTAATCATTAACCAATATAAACAATATTTTTACCACCTAAACTTGCAATATCGTTAGGTCCAAACATATCCATATAAATTAGTTTAAGGACTCAAAAGTACTTACAGCTTTCTTGGCATGGAACAATGATCTTTTAAGTTTTCCCATAGTACATGCTTTAGTAGAGTTTCTGTTTTAAAATCATGTGATGGAAAACCTCTTACCAGTTTTTTTCTTTTTAATTTGTTTAATAGATTCATGCGAGCATGTCCTAATCATCTATGCCATAAAAATTTACTTTTACATCCGTAGCTACCAAACATTTTGAAAGAGTGAGATCATCAAAAGACATGGAGTATGCATTACCTTTCCTCTTACCTGAAAATAATGTTTCTTTTGATGATTAGTCAACAATTTTGCACAAATCAGAATCAACACAACATTCATTCCCTTATCGCATAACCGGCTGATTGAAATCAGATTGTGGTGCAGATTTTCAACATATATAACATCAATTAAGGTTTATGTACCATTACCTACTTTGCCTTTACTGATAATTTTAGATTTATTGTTGTTGCCCAGTGTGACTCTGCTGCCTTTGTACTTCTCTGGGCTAAGGAACTTTGATTTGTTACCCGTCATGTGCTTGGAATAGCCCGAATACAAGTACCACACTTGCTGTTCCTTAGCCAGCCAACACATCTCGATTGGATTGTCGTCGTCATTGTCACTTGATTCTTCTGAAAAACACAGATTTGTTTTTTTACTCTCATTGGCAATGCTTTCATCATCATCTTCATCACTTTCATTACGATTTGATGCAAAACTTTTCCTTTTCGGTTTCTTTCCTTTGCTGAATTGATTAGAAAATTTGGCTTGATATGACCAGGTTTATTACACTTCTGACAAACGATCTCCTGCTTTTCTGAGTTGTCTAAAAATTTGAAGATTCTGCTCTTTAGTTCTTGATTTTGGAAAGGATTTCCATATTTGTGGTTTCTCCTTTTGAAACTCTTTGTTATCAGTTCCAGTTCAGCTGCTCCTTTATCATCATCATCATTTTCACTTTCTATTGTTCCTTTAAGAGCTATTGATTTCTTTTAAGTATCTCCTCCTCCACGTACTTCCTTGAATTTGATTTCTAGCTTGTAAGTGGTGAGGTTTTTGATGTGTTCTTCAACTTTAACTTGTTTCGGATTGTTTGATTCTTGGATGGCAGTCGCCTTTGCTTCAAAATTTCATGGAAGAATTTAAGGATTTTTTCAACTATTTTTAGTTCTATGTATGGTCTTCCTAGGGATTTTGGTTTGTATAAAAAATTAATAAACTCGTCCAAACATTTCTTTAACACTTTCATCCTTTGTCCTTGTGAAGTTCTCATACTTGCTACTAAGCATGGCAAGACGAGATTCTTTAACTTGGGAGGTTCCTTTTTGAGTCCCTTCAAGCATGTGCCAAATTTTCTGCACAGTTAGACAATGTGAGACATAGTTAATTCAATTTGATCAATTAAACAAATAATAGAATTCATAGCTTTAGCATTAGCCTTTTGTAGTTTATTTTCATGATATGTCCATTGATCAATAGGTTTTTCAACTTCTTGATTATCTACCATTACTACTGATGGGCTGTATCCCATTTCAACAATATTCCATGCATCTATGGTTTTTAGAAAAAATTTTCATTCTGGTTTACCAATATGCATCTTCACCATTGAACATCAGTGGTCTAGCTATCGATTGACTCTCAGCAAAAGAATTATTAAAAGAAGTCATTTTAAAAAAAACGAATTTTTTAAGAACAGAAAATGGTTTTTGTTCCTAGCTCTGATATCACTTGTAGGATCATTTTCACCCTAGAGGGGGAGGGTGAATAGGGTCTACTAAAAATTAATACGGAAAAAAACAAAATGTAATGTAGTAGAGATTATACACAGATTTACCCAGCTTCGACAAAAACCGACCGACATGTTGCCCCTAAGATTTCTACTAGAAATTAAGTAATCAGACCCTAATGAATACATGTGAACTTGCAACATCTGCTAACTTGATTAACCTAACACTAAGCTTAAAACCCTGCCACAACTCAGCCGCTAAGTTGCGAATTCTCGAACTACAAAACCGTAGTTCGCGAACAACTTAAACTAGAGTTTGAGTAAAATAAACATTAAAAAACAAGCAAAATATGAATACATATTCGGCCCAAATAAATAAAATAAACAATGCGGCCCAAATTAAAAAACAAAAAATAATCGATTTTTTCCTTTTCTTATTTTTATAGTCGCCTTGTTTCTTTTTCAATCTGGATTAGGGCATCGTTCAAAATTGAAGACGTCGATTCAATTTGATCGATTGCAGTGATGAATTAACTTTGATTTGCTTCATCAACTGATTTGTAGTGCTTTGATTGCTTAAGGTGGCTTCAATGTCAAGTTTGAATGGATGTTGTGAATTGGTATGTGGTTTTACCTTTTTCGATTTTTTATTATGCTCGACTTGATGATCTGCCAGTGATGAATTAGGTTTAATTTATAGGGATCGAAACCCTGTAATATCGTTCATATATTTTGGTTTGAATTTATCGCGATTTTAGCACTATGTTGATTTTTTGTTCGAACGAACTCTTTGATTTCTAACTTGTTCATAATATCGTCGGTTGAATATGTTTCCAACATGTTTGCATTTGCTTAAGAAAATTTGAATTGTTTCCTTATTTTTTCTATGACTTGTTCATCTGTTGCATACACTTTGGTATTTGAATTTGAGATAAACTTGACTTGTTCATTTTGAAATCCTGTACAACATTATTTACCCTATTTCAGATAATTTTCGGTTTTTGTTGAAACACTTCAACAATGTTTTGATTGACCATTTCTGTTTGAACCATCTCCTTGACTTTTTTTAATTTGCTAATGATAGTTACTCACTATGACTTTTTCTACAATTTTCTGAATTTGGTGTGTGCATGTGTACCATGCTTTGACCATCCATGTTGGGCCTTGTTTATGTGTCACCTCTGTAACAAACAGGGATTTTCGACTTCCGAAAATCCGACATCGATACTCACTTTATCGACTGCCGAGAAATCGAAGGCCGGAAACACGGAATGTTATGGGTTTTAGAAAGAATTTAAGAAAAAGAAAGAAAGAAGAGAGAAGAGATAGGAAATAGAGAGGAAAGAAGATAGACAATTTTTAGAAAACAGAGAAAGAAAACAGAGAATTTGAAAAATAGAAGATAGAAGAATTTTAAAAATAGAACGGGACAGAAGAAAACAACAGAACAACATCAGAATCTCACAATTCGCAGCGGAACAACATATAATAATAAATGAATAATCTTTAAACAAAGAACTACAGTTATTACATTTCATCATATTTCATTACATCATATCATCAGAGTGTACAACAACATACAACATCAAACAGTGCAGCGGAAAAGAAATACTATATAAACTAGTAATACGCCATGCCATCCAGCTTGCCTCCAGCAACTCCAGAATATCCAGAATATCCTGATAAACCTAACTCTTGACTGCCCGTGTGGAAATTGGTGGGCACCCAGAGTTTAGGAAGGAAAACAATAAACTCCGAGTCAGTCATGTGACTGGTGTGAGAACTCAAAACAGTTTATTTACTTTAAAATCAAAATAGAGGAATATTTTAAATCAATTCGCAATGCTTTTAAAAATGAGACTACCATAAGGCCTCCCGCACACACACACATGCAAACGCAGAATCGGAGGAGATTTCTCCTTATGATAGTCAAAGATGCTTGATACGCATTTAAAATAATATTTGATATTATTATTAGTGCATAGTGTAGAGGAAAATCATTTCGAAAATAAAGATATAAATCTTAGCCAACATACGACCATTATCGTATGCCTACTATAGCTACTATCCAAACAGTGGTGACCACCATAAGTGAATAGCAGGTTCTACAACTAATACCGTACAAGTTTCGTATTGGGAATTGGATTTCCAACAAATGGTCAGGCCAAGGAACTTCCCATTGCCACATGAGAATGCCTCTGGATGGACATCCCCAAGAACCAAACCGGATCTCTACCAACACAAGGCCGGGTTACTCCTAACTGAGTAACAACTGACCGAATATGCCATCCCCCGGTCCTTTGGGACCTTTATCAACCGAGCGCTCGTAATCAATTCACACAATCATAACAAAGTGTTTTCAACATGAGTAAGTATCTGGGCTCCATACCATGATACCACCCTTTTCCAGAAGGAAATGGACACATCCTAAAGGGTGCTACCCCTCATAACCTTGCTGCTTCTTTCCTGTTTTGACCATTTCCGGGATGTGAGGCTCGACGAATTCACGTCCACAAAAACATACTTTATACAAAAGCCATGCTTTGGGTCAACAAATGATCAACACAATGATCACTAAGATAGACGATCAAATAAATGATCCTATCACAATAATCAACACAATGATCATTTCAGCAACACTCAGCATGTCACATTACCAAATTTGGGAATATATCGCTGATAACTTCAACTATATAACCTTTGAGCACATACGTCTCAAAGAAGGGTGTTAAGCAAAGAATAATTCTCCGCCACCAACAGAAATATATTTGAAAGAAATCAGCTTTATATCTCAACTTGTAATGTCAGACATACAATCCATACAAGTCTGTTCCGGGCTCGAACAGAACCGAAGGCACTTACAAAGAAGTCCTTGCAATCCGGATATCCACAATCCTGATCGGATTTCCCATCACTTAGGGAGTCTCTATACCGTTGCAACTCAGTGCAGAGACAATCGACAGGTCATCCTATCGCTTTCGCAAATATCCGGTCTTCAACACCGATCTTCAAATGCGATTCATAACGACGTATCACATATTCGGAGTGGGTTATACGACCCCATGGTCCTTTCCCGGTTAACCCGAATAGTGAGCGCTTATTCAAAAATAAGTGTGACATTCAAATTCAATCAAATCACATCAAATACCCATTCAAAGGGAAATACTGATAGTCGGTTATTGAACTATCACTGGATATGCACACATCACCAGATTCCAAATAATTTTCCAAATTATTTATTTTCCAAAATATCTTTACAAGATATATATAATTTCAACACTTCAAAAATAAATCAATATTTATTTTTAACCAATTTCACTTTTCACATATAAATTCCATAATGAATTTATATTTCAAAATATTCGTGCATATAACTTCAATAATTCATTTCAATTTATCCTTGAAAAGATAAATTCTAAATATTCACTTCACATTGGAAAACATTTCCATACTTATTAAAAATAAGTAATTCACAAATCTTTTTGTTTTCAACACTTAGAAAATATTCAATATACTTAAATCGAATTAAGTATATATTTCATTCTTTAAGAAAATCATTCACTTAAACATATTTATTTGGGTCAAAACGAATGTTACGTAAAACATCGTTACGACAACCCAAAATCACTAGTATAGGGATTCGAATTTAAATTAGATATATAAATCCCAATACTATACAAACATTTCCTTTCGGAAATCATTTACTATAACAACAGTGTTATAGTTCACCATTTCCTTTTATTTCTCGAAACATCTATTTCAACAATAAATGTTGAAATCTATGGTTTCGAATCTCAACACATTTTAAAACATCGTTAGGTCGTTTTAATTCAATTTAAAACATCACATTCAAAACAATTTCTTTAACGTGTTATTCACTATTCAAAAATCGTGAACATACTTCGTTAACAAATTTCATCCTTTTATTAAATTTATTTTAAAGGATTATTCACTATTCAAAAATGTGAACATAACTCCATTAATAGGTTATAACAATTAACTTATCAAAATAAGTCGTTTGCGAATTTATAAAACAACGTTTATAAATTCCATTTCTATTTATTTTATAAAAACTTTCTTTTATAATTTCCTTTATTAACATATTCCAGTTTATAACGTCATTATAAACTAAACGTTCATATTATAAGTCAAATACTTATAAAACGATTATTTTACAAAATCGTTCATTTAACTTCCCAAATTATTAATCTTAACTTATAAGATTGTTTATTTATCCAAAATTCATTCTTTCGATAACTTTATAAATTTTATAAACCTACTGCTTATAAAATTTCATTTATAACTTCACAGTTTATAATACTATAAATTTCATTCATTTAGGAAATTCATTTCCACTACATTCAAACACTTATAAAAACTTGTTTTATAATGTCCATAATTCAATTTATAAATATCCATTTATAAATCCCTTAATATAAATCAATTTACATTATTTTTTTTAAACGTCTTTAAATTCCTTTATAATTTCATCATTCTCTTGATTTATAAAATAATTAAATTTTATAAATCCTATATTTAAACTTTTCGCAATAAATTCAAAATTCCATTTTTAAACTATTTTATAACATCATTAACCCGTATTTTCAAAAATCAATCTTTTAACTATATTTCTCAAAAATCATAATTTTTATAACTTTAAAAAAAATTATAACGTTTATTTATTTATAATGGATCAATTCCAAAAATATAGTATATTTCAAAAATCACTTTGAAAATCATTTTAAAATCCCAAAATCTGGGTCCAATGATGCTACACACCAAATAGTCAATCACGACTAACAACGATATCATATATCGATATGACAATTCATCAAATATCAAAATATCTGAAATAAATTAAAAACTGTTGAGGAATCCAGTTGGATCCCTCCAACCTGTTTTCCTGCATCCAAAAACATTAGCACAATACCAATTTCGCTCCAGTACGAAATTATCGCGGTACATGTTCTTAATAAATATTATCCGCTTAATAACGGCGTAATAGGGTCTCATCCGCTAAACAAAAAAATGCGGGAAATCAACAACTGCAATATATACATATGCCAATATATATATATTGATATTATATATAATACCAATTTCACTGTTTATGAAATATTCGCGGTATATGTTTTTATTAAATAACATCCGCTTACTAACGGCGCATAATGTCTATTTTAACAATCAATAATTTACAGTCATCATTCAAACATGCATTCAAATATTTTAAATCTAACTGTTTAAAATAAAATCGAAACCTATTCGATTGAGTGAGAAATTCTCACCTTGGTTTTAATTTCCGTTTTAGCGATTTATTTCGAATAAAATTAAACGCGCGTTTAATTTTACCCAAAATTCTCACTAACTCCAAACGACTCCAAACCAACTTCATCGCGTAGTGCTCGTCCATACGATTCCAACGCAACTGAGTCTGCATTTTTTCGACCTCGTATGAAAAAGTTACGAATTTTTAAAGATCGTACACGATTTCAGATATATAATTCACAACATAAATTAACTTTCTAAACTCACACTCAACATCCACCATCCATCACAGATCCAACGGCTCCCCCCTTTCTTCCTTCCTCTCACGCATCTACAGGTAGAACAAGATGGAGGCCGAACCCAATAATGAAATTAGGGTTAAACATTGCAAACTCCACGCTCAACGAAACTTCATCACACCTTCGCCATCTCGAAGCTCTCGTCGCGAGCTACCTCCACCTACCACCATGGCCAACTCGGCCCCCCTATGACGCGCGCGCACGTATGTGCACAGCCCACGCACGGCCCCCTCTAGCTCCCTCCACACGACTCCAACCGCGATCTCCACCGTTCACATCGAAGCTCTCATCACCCTCTACATCTTTCATGTTGACAACTTCCTCTAATTGTTGACGGATTGGAAGATCTAGAGGGAAGAAGTTGCTTAATTTTCGGCCATTCATTATGTAACTGGCGGCTAGGTCAAAAAAAATTAGGGTTTAGGTTGTTATTTTCTAATTTATGAAGATGGTGGGCTATTTATAAGGAACGAGCGACACTATTCATCCCGGAAATTCCGAACTCCGATTTAGACGCCGTAACCAGCGTACCTAGGGTTTATCCCGCGTTCCAGACACAATGGAACAGGTTTCGGAAGCTAATTCGGAAGTATGTGCGAGTTATGGCTGAAAACGCTCAATTTAAATTAAACCGATTTAAGCGATTTTCTAGGCGTTTTAATTTGTACCGGACAAACGGTAAATCCAATTGACTTGAAATTTGAGAACTTACAATAATATCACATTACGGATCCGATGAAACTGGTTTCGTCGAAATCCGAGACTTTTTGAAAAATGGCTATTTTGACTCGCCAAATTTAAATTAAAAACGATTCGATGCGTTTCGAGCTGCCACGATCAAACGATAACTCCGATTGACACGAAAATTGAAATCCGATAATAACTAACTATTACGGACCCAATGGAACTGGTTTCGTTCAATTCTGAGACTGTTCAAAAATTGGCTATTTTACAGTCGATTATTAAATATTAAAATATTCAATTTTCACAAATTAACTTTTAATTCGATTTTAAAAGTTCTAAAATATTTCTATAACTCCAGTATGATTAAATAAAATTTTCCAAATTATTTTCAATCATTTTTAACTCAATTTTTAATTATTTCCATAATTTAACATATTAAATTATTGTTTTAATTATCTAATTAAATCCAAAAATTCAAATAAAAATTTATTTGACTTAAAAATTCACTTATAAATATTTAAAATTAATTAAATATTCAAATTTAAATTTATAAAAATTCTGGGTCGTTACAATCTTTCCCCCTTAAAAGAATTTCGTCCTCGAAATTACAAGTAAGAAAATTACAGAATCTATTAATTTTCCCAAAATTTATAATTAAACTTCTTACCATACTTTACTAAGTTTTCAAATCATACTTTGTTATCTTTTCAAAAATAACTACCTATTGTTTAACTTTCAACTTCAAAATCAAAGTTGAAGTTTTCAAAAAATTTCCCAATTTTCTCAAATTTTTCTAACGCCTTAAATTTTCGGAAAAATTCGCCATAGTCTCCTTTGCGCGGCTCGATCCGAAAAAAAAATGACAGTATATATATCACAAATATACATCTCATCAAGTAATGAGGCATCCCGAAGGGAAAAAAGTGTAAAAGTACGATATTTAATCCGAGATATGTACCTTATATTTTATTAGCAAGCATATACGGCTAATATAGCGCTAAAGCGAACTCCAAATGCGAAGCAAACGCGATCCGCACCTACTAAACTCAACAAACAACATGAGAATCATGCATATAGACAATAATCTCAATATACAACATATAGCAACATAATAACTATATATGTCACATAGCAAATGCAACAATAGCAATATATATTCAACCATCAACCAACTACATTCATAACCAATAATATTCATTCATATTCTCATTCATATATATTGAATTGGTTTTCAATTTAAATCACATTTGATTTATTTACATTGGATTTTTTTTATCAACATTCATTCTCAATTTAATTAGTTTACATTTACTAATTAAATCCAATTCACACTCAATTCTATTCAAATTTATTTACTTCTAATTTGAATTCAATTTCATAGCTTCCAATTTCATTAATTCACTTTCATTAACACTTAATGAATTATATACAATCAATCAACAATCAAATAGCAACCGAAGTATATTAATTTCAACCAAATTCCTTTGTTTATATTCATTCATTTTTTTATTCAACTTCTAATAACATTAGATTTTTAATGAATTAACACTTATGTTCATTATTTTATACCAACTTAAATTTACATTTAATTGATTAACATTCAATCCATTAATTCAATTCAATTACAAAGTTGAATTTCATTCACATAACTTAAGTTCACATTTCTTTTAATCCACTTGATTATTTACTTCGATACCAATATTAATTTCATTCATAAATATATTCATATAGTTTCACTTCTTATATATATAAGTTTATTTCACAATTGTAAATCACTTTAATTATAATTCAATTCTTATAATTCTTTTTACTTATACAATTATTCTTCAATTTAGATTATTCAAACAACTAAACAATCAACTTATATACTCTAATAATTCTAAAAATTATTCCTTTATATATAAAAATATAATCAAGGTAAAATTATTTCATTCACCCAATTTAAAATCAATACTGTGTCGAATTGTTCTATTCAAGTGTTTAGAAACCCCTTCGGCAAAGTTGTACATACCGAGCTGAGGAAGGTTCATATGCCACTCAATAAACCAATCATCACAATATAAAACAATTTTTATATTCACTAACAAATACGCTCTCATAGCTATTATTACACTCAAACTCATTCTAGAGTACTACTGACTCTATCTCTAATGAGTAATACCCTACAGAACCATGGTTGTCGCTTAACCATCAGCTCTGATACCAAATGTAACAAACAGGGATTTTCGACTTCCGAAAATCCGACATCGATACTCACTTTATCGACTGCCGAGAAATCGAAGGCCGGAAACACGGAATGTTATGGGTTTTAGAAAGAATTTAAGAAAAAGAAAGAAAGAAGAGAGAAGAGATAGGAAATAGAGAGGAAAGAAGATAGACAATTTTTAGAAAACAGAGAAAGAAAACAGAGAATTTGAAAAATAGAAGATAGAAGAATTTTAAAAATAGAACGGGACAGAAGAAAACAACAGAACAACATCAGAATCTCACAATTCGCAGCGGAACAACATATAATAATAAATGAATAATCTTTAAACAAAGAACTACAGTTATTACATTTCATCATATTTCATTACATCATATCATCAGAGTGTACAACAACATACAACATCAAACAGTGCAGCGGAAAAGAAATACTATATAAACTAGTAATACGCCATGCCATCCAGCTTGCCTCCAGCAACTCCAGAATATCCAGAATATCCTGATAAACCTAACTCTTGACTGCCCGTGTGGAAATTGGTGGGCACCCAGAGTTTAGGAAGGAAAACAATAAACTCCGAGTCAGTCATGTGACTGGTGTGAGAACTCAAAACAGTTTATTTACTTTAAAATCAAAATAGAGGAATATTTTAAATCAATTCGCAATGCTTTTAAAAATGAGACTACCATAAGGCCTCCCGCACACACACACATGCAAACGCAGAATCGGAGGAGATTTCTCCTTATGATAGTCAAAGATGCTTGATACGCATTTAAAATAATATTTGATATTATTATTAGTGCATAGTGTAGAGGAAAATCATTTCGAAAATAAAGATATAAATCTTAGCCAACATACGACCATTATCGTATGCCTACTATAGCTACTATCCAAACAGTGGTGACCACCATAAGTGAATAGCAGGTTCTACAACTAATACCGTACAAGTTTCGTATTGGGAATTGGATTTCCAACAAATGGTCAGGCCAAGGAACTTCCCATTGCCACATGAGAATGCCTCTGGATGGACATCCCCGAGAACCAAACCGGATCTCTACCAACACAAGGCCGGGTTACTCCTAACTGAGTAACAACTGACCGAATATGCCATCCCCCGGTCCTTTGGGACCTTTATCAACCGAGCGCTCGTAATCAATTCACACAATCATAACAAAGTGTTTTCAACATGAGTAAGTATCTGGGCTCCATACCATGATACCACCCTTTTCCAGAAGGAAATGGACACATCCTAAAGGGTGCTACCCCTCATAACCTTGCTGCTTCTTTCCTGTTTTGACCATTTCCGGGATGTGAGGCTCGACGAATTCACGTCCACAAAAACATACTTTATACAAAAGCCATGCTTTGGGTCAACAAATGATCAACACAATGATCACTAAGATAGACGATCAAATAAATGATCCTATCACAATAATCAACACAATGATCATTTCAGCAACACTCAGCATGTCACATTACCAAATTTGGGAATATATCGCTGATAACTTCAACTATATAACCTTTGAGCACATACGTCTCAAAGAAGGGTGTTAAGCAAAGAATAATTCTCCGCCACCAACAGAAATATATTTGAAAGAAATCGGCTTTATATCTCAACTTGTAATGTCAGACATACAATCCATACAAGTCTGTTCCGGGCTCGAACAGAACCGAAGGCACTTACAAAGAAGTCCTTGCAATCCGGATATCCACAATCCTGATCGGATTTCCCATCACTTAGGGAGTCTCTATACCGTTGCAACTCAGTGCAGAGACAATCGACAGGTCATCCTATCGCTTTCGCAAATATCCGGTCTTCAACACCGATCTTCAAATGCGATTCATAACGACGTATCACATATTCGGAGTGGGTTATACGACCCCATGGTCCTTTCCCGGTTAACCCGAATAGTGAGCGCTTATTCAAAAATAAGTGTGGCATTCAAATTCAATCAAATCACATCAAATACCCATTCAAAGGGAAATACTGATAGTCGGTTATTGAACTATCACTGGATATGCACACATCACCAGATTCCAAATAATTTTCCAAATTATTTATTTTCCAAAATATCTTTACAAGATATATATAATTTCAACACTTCAAAAATAAATCAATATTTATTTTTAACCAATTTCACTTTTCACATATAAATTCCATAATGAATTTATATTTCAAAATATTCGTGCATATAACTTCAATAATTCATTTCAATTTATCCTTGAAAAGATAAATTCTAAATATTCACTTCACATTGGAAAACATTTCCATACTTATTAAAAATAAGTAATTCACAAATCTTTTTGTTTTCAACACTTAGAAAATATTCAATATACTTAAATTGAATTAAGTATATATTTCATTCTTTAAGAAAATCATTCACTTAAACATATTTATTTGGGTCAAAACGAATGCTACGTAAAACATCGTTACGACAACCCAAAATCACTAGTATAGGGATTCGAATTTAAATTAGATATATAAATCCCAATACTATACAAACATTTCCTTTCGGAAATCATTTACTATAACAACAGTGTTATAGTTCACCATTTCCTTTTATTTCTCGAAACATCTATTTCAACAATAAATGTTGAAATCTATGGTTTCGAATCTCAACACATTTTAAAACATCGTTAGATCGTTTTAATTCAATTTAAAACATCACATTCAAAACAATTTCTTTAACGTGTTATTCACTATTCAAAAATCGTGAACATACTTCGTTAACAAATTTCATCCTTTTATTAAATTTATTTTAAAGGATTATTCACTATTCAAAAATGTGAACATAACTCCATTAATAGGTTATAACAATTAACTTATCAAAATAAGTCGTTTGCGAATTTATAAAACAACGTTTATAAATTCCATTTCTATTTATTTTATAAAAACTTTCTTTTATAATTTCCTTTATTAACATATTCCAGTTTATAACGTCATTATAAACTAAACGTTCATATTATAAGTCAAATACTTATAAAACGATTATTTTACAAAATCGTTCATTTAACTTCCCAAATTATTAATCTTAACTTATAAGATTGTTTATTTATCCAAAATTCATTCTTTCGATAACTTTATAAATTTTATAAACCTACTGCTTATAAAATTTCATTTATAACTTCACAGTTTATAATACTATAAATTTCATTCATTTAGGAAATTCATTTCCACTACATTCAAACACTTATAAAAACTTGTTTTATAATGTCCATAATTCAATTTATAAATATCCATTTATAAATCCCTTAATATAAATCAATTTATATTATTTTTTTTAAACGTCTTTAAATTCCTTTATAATTTCATCATTCTCTTGATTTATAAAATAATTAAATTTTATAAATCCTATATTTAAACTTTTCGCAATAAATTCAAAAATCCCATTTTTAAACTATTTTATAACATCATTAACCCGTATTTTCAAAAATCAATCTTTTATCTATATTTCTCAAAAATCATAATTTTTATAACTTTAAAAAAAATTATAACGTTTATTTATTTATAATGGATCAATTCCAAAAATATAGTATATTTCAAAAATCACTTTGAAAATCATTTTAAAATCCCAAAATCTGGGTCCAATGATGCTACACACCAAATAGTCAATCACGACTAACAACGATATCATATATCGATATGACAATTCATCAAATATCAAAATATCTGAAATAAATTAAAAACTGTTGAGGAATCCAGTTGGATCCCTCCAACCTGTTTTCCTGCATCCAAAAACATTAGCACAATACCAATTTCGCTCCAGTACGAAATTATCGCGGTACATGTTCTTAATAAATATTATCCGCTTAATAACGGCGTAATAGGGTCTCATCCGCTAAACAAAAAAATGCGGGAAATCAACAACTGCAATATATACATATGCCAATATATATATATTGATATTATATATAATACCAATTTCACTGTTTATGAAATATTCGCGGTATATGTTTTTATTAAATAACATCCGCTTACTAACGGCGCATAATGTCTATTTTAACAATCAATAATTTACAGTCATCATTCAAACATGCATTCAAATATTTTAAATCTAACTATTTAAAATAAAATCGAAACCTATTCGATTGAGTGAGAAATTCTCACCTTGGTTTTAATTTCCGTTTTAGCGATTTATTTCGAATAAAATTAAACGCGCGTTTAATTTTACCCGAAATTCTCACTAACTCCAAACGACTCCAAACCAACTTCATCGCGTAGTGCTCGTCCATACGATTCCAACGCAACTGAGTTTGCATTTTTTCGACCTCGTATGAAAAAGTTACGAATTTTTAAAGATCGTACACGATTTCAGATATATAATTCACAACATAAATTAACTTTCTAAACTCACACTCAACATCCACCATCCATCACAGATCCAACGGCTCCCCCCTTTCTTCCTTCCTCTCACGCATCTACAGGTAGAACAAGATGGAGGCCGAACCCAATAATGAAATTAGGGTTAAACATTGCAAACTCCACGCTCAACGAAACTTCATCACACCTTCGCCATCTCGAAGCTCTCGTCGCGAGCTACCTCCACCTACCACCATGGCCAACTCGGCCCCCCTATGACGCGCGCGCACGTATGTGCACAGCCCACGCACGGCCCCCTCTAGCTCCCTCCACACGACTCCAACCGCGATCTCCACCGTTCACATCGAAGCTCTCATCACCCTCTACATCTTTCATGTTGACAACTTCCTCTAATTGTTGACGGATTGGAAGATCTAGAGGGAAGAAGTTGCTTAATTTTCGGCCATTCATTATGTAACTGGCGGTTAGGTCAAAAAAAATTAGGGTTTAGGTTGTTATTTTCTAATTTATGAAGATGGTGGGCTATTTATAAGGAACGAGCGACACTATTCATCCCGGAAATTCCGAACTCCGATTTAGACGCCGTAACCAGCGTACCTAGGGTTTATCCCGCGTTCCAGACACAATGGAACAGGTTTCGGAAGCTAATTCGGAAGTATGTGCGAGTTATGGCTGAAAACGCTCAATTTAAATTAAACCGATTTAAGCGATTTTCTAGGCGTTTTAATTTGTACCGGACAAACGGTAAATCCAATTGACTTGAAATTTGAAAACTTACAATAATATCACATTACGGATCCGATGAAACTGGTTTCGTCGAAATCCGAGACTTTTTGAAAAATGGCTATTTTGACTCGCCAAATTTAAATTAAAAACGATTCGATGCGTTTCGAGCTGCCACGATCAAACGATAACTCCGATTGACACGAAAATTGAAATCCGATAATAACTAACTATTACGGACCCAATGGAACTGGTTTCGTTCAATTCTGAGACTGTTCAAAAATTGGCTATTTTACAGTCGATTATTAAATATTAAAATATTCAATTTTCACAAATTAACTTTTAATTCGATTTTAAAAGTTCTAAAATATTTCTATAACTCCAGTATGATTAAATAAAATTTTCCAAATTATTTTCAATCATTTTTAACTCAATTTTTAATTATTTCCATAATTTAACATATTAAATTATTGTTTTAATTATCTAATTAAATCCAAAAATTCAAATAAAAATTTATTTGACTTAAAAATTCACTTATAAATATTTAAAATTAATTAAATATTCAAATTTAAATTTATAAAAATTCTGGGTCGTTACAACCTCTATTGCATATGTATGCTCCAATGTTTGCTGATCATCTCCATATAGGTATATACATATATGTATGTACGTATATAAGTGTGTGATGGCTATGCCTGTCCATTGTGAGTACTTGCTTCCTATATGTTCGCGTGTGTGTGTTATTTCTGGTAACATCCTTTGTACATATATGGTTCCATGAACATTGATCTGGTGCATTGTGGTCTGGTCCTAGTTGCTTTGTATTGCTGTATACTTGCGACCATTGCACTTGTTGTATTGAGAATTTATGTTTGCTGTTGGTCGTCTTGTTCCACTTGAGTACGTTTGGTGCACTGCCCTGGTCTGCTTGAGTATTTTGTGGACATTTCTTGTCCTTTTTGGTATTTTATTTGGACTGTTTTTTGGTTGAACATACCTGAGTACTTTGGTTGAGGCTGGTGCACTTTTGTCCATGGTTTTCCTGGGTTATGATGGTCTGGTTCCATGTTTTCATGTTGGTTTCCTGTGTAATTAGAAATCTAGATGCATTTTCACATTCATGTTAATCCATTGACATGTCTGAATCTTTGCTTGTGCCTTTGCACATATGGTTGAGCTGCTATCATGTTGGTTGTTTTAGCATTTGCATCTGTGTTGAATCCAGTTTGGGTTTGACCTTCTACTCACCTGTCCCAGTAATTTTAGCAAGCAAGTGTATAATGGTGTCCATGACCTTATGGCAAGTACAGTAATACACTGTGCATGTCACAAGTTGTTTATGTAAGATGAATTATAAAAAAATGATGACGAACAACTCAAATAACCGAGGAAAATAATATTTTCAAACACATACTTCATTGTCCACTACAAAATAATTCCTTTTCAATTTTACCACGTTAATATTTATTTTGCAGATAGCTCAGATGCTGAATACACAGTGGAATAGAGTTGATGATCAGATACGAGTGATGAGTGAATCATGTGGTGAGGTGAATTATATAGTGACAATTATGCTATATTGAAGTTGTATTGTAATTGAAAATGTAGTGAGAGCTCAAATTTCTACTGTTTGAATTTTTAGTAAAATATTTTTTTGAATAAAATATTTGTTTGATTAAGAATTTCGAGTTACTTATTTTATTCAATAAATATTTATTTAATTATGTGGAAAAATAAAATAGTACAATTACAAATACGTTTAAATGAATACATACATACATATATATATATATATATGTGTGTGTGTGTGTGTGTTATCATCAAATAAAAATCATAGGCTATTGTTTTTTACATGTAGAATGTGGCTGAATTATTTTAATGTTGTTATTAGGTATTAACGGGAAGATTCTTGGTGTATTTGGACAAATCGGCCTAGATACAGATCGTGGATACCTGGTGTGGTGCAAAGTTACAAATACAAGCGGGAAATGTATCATGGTCCATAGAGAGACTGTGGTACTTATTGTTAGTTCTTGGGATGATGGTTTTTATGACAAAGACCTTAGGACTTGTTATAAAATATAAATAATAATATTCATGTCCAGGTATATATGTATTTGCAGGATACACACACACACACACACATATGGGTATTGAAAATGAAGACATTACATTATAAAGATTCAAGACTGAGTATGAAGATTCAAGACTGAAGAAATCAAGACCGAAGACTCATGATATCAAGAGTTTAAGATATCAAGACTATCAAGAGTTCAAGATATCAAGATAAGTAATAGAGTCTAGATTTATGTTAAAAATTCATAATAGCACTAAAATCTTTATTCAGATTTTAATTGTGGAATTGAATCCACCTTCTCGCTTCCATGTAAGATGGACCACATGACCTCTTTAGTGGGATGGAATCTACTACCTTCTCTAGTGGAATGGAAATCTATGAATTTTTCAAAATGATTATTTTTTCAAAATTATCGTTTTAAAGTCATCTCTATCAATTTAAATATTTTATCCTTAATTCAAAAGCTATTTTTAATCATATTAATTTCAAAATCATCTCTTGTATTTTAAACCATCTCTTGGTTTTAATTTTTTATCTTTAATATATTTTAAAGAAATCTATACTTTGTTTTTAATATACTTTTATATTATAGATTATATATTTTAGGATTACTTTCTAAAACTCTTTTGTAGGTTTAAACTATATTCAAAGCGGTTTACAAAGTTTAGAAATTATGTTGACAAGTTTTAGAATAGAAATCAATTTAAAGCAAAATCTATTTTCAGAAATAACATAGGCACGTCAACTTCCCTCATCCCCCCATGTCGACATGGTAGCGTAGAATTATAATTTAAATTTTCAAAAAAAGTGTCTATTCGTCATGACCTTTCACGAATGGACATGACCATTATTATCCTACAAATACTAATTGTTTTCAAAGAATTTTAAGTTAGTTTTTCTTTTTTCCTTTGCCCCTTCTTCTCCACTCAAACATTCTCTTATATTTCAAATGCTTTAACAAAATTCTGCCAAAATTCTAAGCGAATCAAACTCGATCATCTCTAGTTTGATTCCCTACCACTCTCTCTCAACGATCTTAATGCTATTCAAAGTTATAGGATCATTTGTAACCAAAGATCGAAGTGTATCGAGTCTCTCTCCATCAAAGTGTGATTGGAAATAGTGTGATTGTGGCCCGTAAATCATTTGGGTATGATTGTAACCCATAAATCAATTAGGTGATCTTATAGCCTAGTTAAATCAAGAGAGTTTACCCTAGACTCGGAGATAGGAGGGTGTATCCCGTGGCCTTGAAATCGAGGTTGTAATATCGACATTATATTTGAAAACAAAAATGCATAAGAAATCACATGGGGCTAGATGTAGGGTAACTTTGAACCAGTATAAAATTTTGGTGTGTACTTTCCTTTACTGCTTTTATTTACTACTTGTATCGGTGTCTGATTCTGTGATTGTTTCTGTTTTTGTGAATTGCATCTTTAGATTTAATTTGAAAATATTTCAAAAAGATTCATAAAATTAATTAAACAAAATTCACCCTTCCCTCTAGTCTTAATTCTGCCTTAAGATTCGTAATCCGCATTTCCAACATTTGGTATCAGAGCATTGGTTTTCAAAGTTATCATAATCTGAATTTTGAAAAAGTTTAAAATGGCAGTTTTTGGAGATTCTGTTAACTTTAGTTC
Source organism: Allium cepa (assembly GCA_030765085.1). Taxonomy (NCBI): domain Eukaryota; kingdom Viridiplantae; phylum Streptophyta; class Magnoliopsida; order Asparagales; family Amaryllidaceae; genus Allium; species Allium cepa. The sequence goes on from CM060934.1 coordinate 134,201,087, forward strand.
AAAACAACCCAAATCATCATTGTCTCATAAGTTTGCATACTGTTATTATAGAAAATCAAGTTATCTACTAAATTGGTGTGTTGTGCAGGAATAGATGTGTTATATGGCTTTTGAAGAATCAACACTCACGGACACATGGTGCAAATCAAGAAAAACAAATGGATACTTGACAATGGATGTTTAAGACACATGATTGGTAATTTGGAGATAATAAATGACATAGTTTATGAATGGAGGAACGGTTAACTTTGGAGACAATTCATATGGTTATGTGATTGGCATCGGCAATGTCGGTAACTGTAAAACTCCTGCTATTTTTGATGTTATGTTTGTTAGGAATCTAAACACAACTTACTTAGCATAAGTCAACTATGTGACAAGGAATACAAAATTAAACTTGAAAAGAATAAGTGTCACATCAAAGATAATAAATCAAATATTATCTTTGAATGAATTAGGAAGAAAGCTATTTATATTCTCAGTATGAAAATCTCAAATGATAACCTATGACTTTTGGCTAATACAAGTGTCCCTTGGATTTCGCATAAAAGATTTAGGCATTTGAATTTCAAACTCTTATCTAGACTTTGAAAACATGATCTGGTAAGTGGTCTCTCCAAAATGGATTTTAAAGTAGATAGTATATGTCATGCTTGTCAATTAGTAAAACTTAGGAAGAGTTTATTCAAATCGAAAGATATGATTTCAACTTCAAAACCTCTTGAGTTACTTCATTTAGATCTGTTTGGTCCATCTCAAATTCAGTCAATAAATAACAGTAAATATGTTTTTTTGTAATTTTAGATGATTATTCTAGTTTTACATGGATAATTTTTCTGAAACATAAAAGTGATGCTTTTGATTTATTTAAAACTTTTGCAAAAAGAATTCAAAATAAAATTTCTTTAAAAATCAGAACTATTCATAGTGATCACAGTGGAGAATTGAAAATGAAAATTTTGAAAATTTCTGTAATAAAAAAGGAACAACTCATAATTTTTATTTTCCAAGAACTCCACAACGAAACGGAGTGGTAGAGCATAAAAATAGGATGATTCAAGAGTATGCAAGAACTGTGCTTTCAAATAGTAAATTACCAAGAAATTTTTAGACTGAAATAGTCGCTACAGCTTGTTACATTTTGAATAGGATATTAATTAGACCTCTAACCAATGAAACACCATATGAACTTTTTTTCAATAAGAAACCAAAGGTATCTTATTTTGATGTTTTTGTAAGTAAATGCTTTATTCTAAATACAAAGGACAATTTTGATAAATTTGATCCTAAATCCGACAAAGGAATCTTTATCGGATATTCTAATAGAAGTAAAGTGTACAGAGTTTTTAGTTTAAAAAGTAACACCATTGAATAAATAATGCGTGTATCTTTTGATGAAGATTTCAAAGATCTTGTTCAAATAAATGATGAAGATGATTTTGTTACTTTAAATAATGAATCAAATAAAACAGATCATGAAATTGTTCATCCTAATAAAAGGATCATGCCATTAAAAGATCATCTTACAAAAAATATACTAGAAAATATTGAATTTGAATCAACTAATAAGATGAGTAATGTAGCTTTTATATCAACTATTGAACCCAAAAATCCAAAGTAAGCATCATTCGATGATTCATGGATTCTTCTTATGCAAGAAAAACTAAATCAATTCACCAGAAATAATGTATGAGAACTTGTTCCTAGACCTAAGGACAAAACTATCATATTAACAAAATGGAATAATAAAAATAAAATGAATGAACAAGGTGGGGTTGTTAGAAATAAAGCTCGGTTAGTTGCGCAAGATTGTTGTCGAGAAGAAGGAATAGACTATGATGAAACCATTGCACCTATAGCAAGATTAGAAGCCATTAGAATTCTACTTGCGTTCGCAAATCACAACAGTTTCAAATTATTTCAATGGATGTCAAAAGTGCTTTTTTAATTGGTTTTGTTAAAGAGGATATTTATGTTGAACAACCTCCACTTTTCGAAGAAGAAAAGTTTCCAAATCATGTTTACAAATTAAAGAAAGCTTTATATGGTCTGAAACAAGCTCTAGGAGGTTGGTATTACTGACTAAATCTTATCTATTACAATCAAATTTTGAAGTTGGTAAACTATATAATACTCTTTTTATTAAAAGAAACAAAAATGATATCCAATTACTATAGATTTATGTAGATGATATAATTTTTGGATCAACAAACAATGAAATAAACAAAGAGTTTTCTGAAATAATAACAAAAGAGTTTGAGATGAGTCGTATGAGTGAACATACTTTCTTTTTAGGATTGCGAATAAAGCAATTAGATAGTGTTTTCATTAATCAAGAAAAGTATGCTAGGGATCTAGTTAGTAAGTTTGGCATGACCACTGCGAGTGGAAAATACACTCCTATGGCAACCAGTGAAGCCTTAAATAAAGAAGACATGTCAAAAGATGTTGGAAAAAAACTATACAGGTGAATGATTGGATCGTTATTCCATATAATTGCGACTAGGTCTGATATCATGCATAGTGGCTGTAACAATCCGCATATTTTACGATTGAGTATTTAAATATTTTATCGTTAGTCGAATTATAGTCCGAAAAGTTACATTTTGCATATGGTCGTATTAGGACTCGAGACCACTTCCATTGAGTTCAAAACGTCGTTTGCGATCTTTTTAAGTATAAACTTTGATATGTTTGGAGTTAGTGGAATTTTGCCACTTCTTCACTTAGGGCTTTGGTTTGGGTTGAGCCCATTTACCCTACTCATTAGCTCAGTCCCAACCCTCTCCTCTTCATTACTTCATTTCTAATTCCAAGCATTCAAGATTCAATGAAAATGGAGAGTAGAATGGGAAATTAAAATTTCAAAACCCTAGTTCCATTAGCAAATCCAACATCTAACTCCAAATCCAAAGAGAAGCTATTGGTAAGCATCATCTTCTTCTTCTCCAACTCATTCTCCTTTCAATTTTCAGAAATTCCTAAACCTAACTTTGGGAATGTTCTTCTTTTGTGCTTAGGTTCAAGCTCATTTGAGTTGTGTTGAAGTGTGGTTGATTCTTCCTTTGCTTTCAAGCTTCTCCTTCATTTATTTTGTGAAAAGGTGAGATATTTATCTCACATCTAAGTCTATAATTATCTTTGATTGTTAGGTATGAATTCCTAACACTTATTCATGTGCATTTGATTTTGATTTGGATGATTTTGTGAATATTCCAATTTTTAGTGTTTTGGGTTCAAATTTTAAAGATTCTAATTTTGATGTTTAAACATGTTTTTTGTGATGCATCGAGGAGCCAATAGGACTGGGTAGCCGATCGGCGTAATCCCCTAGCGTCCGTGCTCGGCCAGTTGCAAATTGAGTGAGAATTTGCACTTCTATTAAATAGGGTAGGAATTGCAGAAATTTGCAGTTCGGCCGACCGAACCCCTTGGGTCGGTCGACCGAAGCTGAAGCCGAAACATTCTGGGCTATTTTTGGTCGGCCGACTCAGAGAGTCCGGTCAACCGACCTGCTCCTATTTCCCTATTTGCCTATTTATGCTCGTTTTTGCTTTGTTTTACCAATTGTTAATCGACACTTCTTCTCCGTTTAGTTGTTATCACCTTTGTCAACTTTGATAACTTCTATTTTTGGAATTTTTGGGTATTTCCATTTTGATGGATTCAGAATCGATTTCTTTGGATTCTATTCACGTCTTCATATGTGAATTTTAGTGATTGATTGTTCCTACAATCATTTTTGTGATTTGTCACTTCAAAATATAAAGGTTTTCAATACTAGTAGTAAATATCAAAATTCTTTTATCAAAACGATTTCAACACTATTTTATTACAATGCTCATTTCTTAAACCATTTTCCAATCTACTAGCATACACAAACCTTTACCTCATTCGTATGAGAAATCAAATTAAACGGCTTAGTAAAACAAGTGGTATGAAACGCTTGTGTTTACTTCGTCGGTTAATTCTTGGACTTGTTTGATCGAATCTCTTGTGACAATTTTCAAGTGGAGATTTACAATTTGTTCGTAAATATTTAAGTTAAGCTAGTGGTTGTGGGACATGAAGCTAAGCTCATATATTTACTAGCTTACCGTAATTGATACTTCTTGATGGTCGGCGATGATCATTTTATGGTTTAGACTAGCAATGTGCAATGTCTCTTTGTCCACGTGGAGGACTGTACCTCATTTTATTGAGCTTCGTCTCATTTCTTTGTGGGCTAGCAACCCATGTACTTTTAATGTGTTTCGATTCATCTGATGTACCGGTTGTACTACATCGATGTCTCGGCTTTTCGATTCATCTGACGTACCGTTTGTACTGCGTCGATGTTCCGAATTATTTTGTGTTTCGATTCATTAGATGTACCGTTTGTACTACATCGATGTCTCGACTTTTCGATTCATCAATCGTACCGTTTGTACTGCGTCGATGTTCCGAATTGTTTTATGCTTCAAATCATTGGATGTACCGTTTGTACTACATCGATGTCTCGGCTTTTCGATTCATCTGTCATACCGTTTGTACTGCGTCGATGTCTCGGCTTTTCGATTCATCTGTCGTACCGTTTGTACCGCGTCGATGCTTCGAATTTTTTGTGATACACGTGTTGGTGAGTTTTCATGCTCCCGTTCTAGTGACAGGCCTCTTTCCCCTTTTTGTGATTTCTGGATTTCTATTGATTGATTTTTAGAATTTGTGTTTCACCAATTTTCGTGATTTACATTGATAAGCTCTATCATTGTTTATGCATTGGTGAATTTGTGTGTCATTAACTTTTTGTGAATAAAAATATAGAGTATGACATTCCTTTTTTTATGTTTGAGAAGATTCTTGTGATACTGATTAATCTCTTGTTGATTTTCAATTACATACTTATCATAGTATGGCATTTTGGTTATTATACGATTTTGTCATATCTCTTATTCTATATCATTTCATCTGATATTTATAGCTAGACTGATCCGTTTATCATTTTCTTATTAAATAATACTCAGGTCAGACCGAGATGTTACAGGTGCTTCTGCTTGACTCCTCGTCTAGGCTTATTATTATCCTGATTTTTGGCTAACTACTTAGATTAGTAGTTTTTGGTTGTATACATTTGAGATATAGACTCATTGATGTATACATATTCTTTTGTCTTGCACTTGTAACTATTCTTTTTTGATATTGTGGATCTTGTTTGACCACTACTCTGATGTACACTTCTATGTGTAGTATTTATATCTCTTTCCGCCTTGGAGATATGAACTTTTGTGACTGATTTATGTTATGGTTATTTCTATATCTGTTTCCAAAGATATTATAACCACTGTGCAGTAGCTTTTAGTTTGCATCGGTATGTCGGATTTCCTGTCGAGATGAAAAGTTATGCTTTTATCTGGCATATCGGTACTCACAAAAAGCAATTACATGTATGGTCGCTCCTCAACAGTCTTATTCTCCGCGCAAGTCGACGGCATTACCCCGTAGTGTCTTTGGCTAGCGTGGGTATAGAGGTGGGGCGTCACAGCTTGGTATCAGAGCCAAACTTCGGAACAATGTAGAATAATTTAACAAGGATCATCGTCCTAAGTCCATCTTAGGAGTCGTGCCTTAGGATTTTATTTGGGACTTTGAACCGTCCTATCCTATTTTCTTTTGCGATTCCTTGTTTTATCAATCATTATTATTTGATATTCATTTTGTGAATAACCTTTTTCTTCTTCTTCTTTCTTTCTTAATGAAGAAACATGGTTAGACCTGGTCGTCCCAACGTCAGTCAATCTAGTGCTACTCCCCAAGATGGAGTATTCATGTCTGCTCAGCATCGTTTAGATCTTGTGAAGAATGCTCAGGCTGCCGGACCCATCCCTGAGCCTACTCATCCTAGATCTGGTTTTGCACGCTTGTGCAGAGACTATACCGATTTGGGTGGAAGGCCATTCAAGGGATCCGAGAGTGTTATTGAAATTCAAGCTTGTCTCAAATCATGCAATCGCATCTTTTCTCGCATGAACCTTATTGATCTACATCGAGTCCAAGTGGCTTCTAGCATGCTCCAAGAAAGAGCATTAGATTGGTATGAGCTTTTGATTTCCGAAATCATTGAAGACGATCTTACTTGGAAGCAATTTCGGGAAAGATTCGAATTGAAATTTGTGCCGGAGGCTGAAAAAGTACCTTTGGCCCAGCATTTTATTGACCTTGTTCAAGGTGAATCTTCTGTGACGGATTACATCGCATCTTTCGAATCTCTCTCTAAGTATGGGGTCGAGTATATTAATACCCCATTGAAGAAAAATCAGAGATTCGTCTATGTCTTGAATAAGAATCTCAAAAAGCCTTTGCTCCTGAAACTTGAAGTTTCTTTTGATCAGCTTATTGATATCGCTCTTCAACTTGAAGAGGCCGATAATGAAGGTGGTGTTGAAGTTTGGGTGCCCAACAGAACTTCAACAATAACATGAAGAGGCCTATCAAATTCAAAGGCCCCACTGCCAACAAGAAAGGGAAGCAAAAAACTCCGGTAGCAAAGACTCCTACCTCTAGTCGAGGACAGTGCTACAATTGTGATTCCACAGACCATTATGCTAATAGGTGTCTGAAACCTCTCTTTTGTCGTTATTGCAAAGGTTCGGGTCATCTTTTATCGACATGTCCCAAACTTCCAAGCAAGAGGGAGGGAAGGCTTAATGTGGTGCAAACTCCTAGTAACACTTCTCGTGGTCAAGATATTTCTCATTTAATCCTTGATTACATTTGTTTTGTGATTATCCTTTCGAGTTCTTGTTGATATGGGTTCATCTCATTATTTTTATATCAAAAGAACTAGTTGATTTCTCTTCTTTAAACATTTTGGTCTTGTTGACTCCTTTGACAATGGCGAATCCTGTTGATGAATCTGCAACGCTCAGTTGGTTTCTTGTATTGATGTCGAAAATTATTTTATGTGATTTTTTCTTTCCGAGCCGATTTTTACTTATGCTTCAGAATTGACTTTTGTATGGATTGGCTCAATTATTATGAAGCCATATCCGAAGTCCCGAGTGGACTATTCATCTTCGACATTTCCTATCTGTTAAGCAAATTTCTATTTTTCTTTCTGATTCCGATTTCAAATTTTTCGTGCCAGCATTTTATTCTTTAGGCCCTCATCATGGGAAAAGTGTTATTTCTCTCATTCATGTAGTTTGAGAATTTTTCGGTATTTTTTTTGAGTTTGTCTTAGGATCATCACCTAAGCAATATCTTGTGTGGTGTTAAGGTCTTTTTTGTTCGACCTTGCCATCGATTTTCATTTGCTACAAGTTGCGAGAGTTAGCATTCCACTTACCACATTCCGCATTATGATTCTTATGAAAGACCTGTTATGTCATTCAGTTTGTCCAGCTTATTTCATCCACTTTATGAATCAAGTATTTTACGAATATCTCGATTACTCTATTCTTGTATTTATTGATTTTGGATGAAAATAGAAATTTAAAATTTTGCAAATCTTTTTCATAAGATTTATTTATAAGTACAATTGGATTTTGATCTTAAACGAGCAAAGAATGTTCTCAAAAATTTTAAGAGATATTTTCATCATATAGAGGATGATTTTGTGATTGTATTGCTCGTTAAGAGCTTTAAGAATTTTGGTCGTTTCGCTTGATCAACGTTATCGATAGAAATTTCCTAAACGCTTTGATGAGACAGTCGGACATAATAAATTGACTTGTAAAAAGTAAATTTGCCTAGAAAGATTATTACATAAAGATAACAGTGATTTTGAAAGTTTTATCTTTTCGGGAAAGAAGTTTATTTAAAAGAAATTCTTTCTTTTCGATGCTCTTATTCTTGTGATCCCCGATGGGAACCAAGACTTTATCTTTTGTACCAATGCTAATCGTATTGGTTTGAATGTCATTCTCTTGCAAAAGAGAACGTGCTCTCTTTTGTGCTTCTAAATCATTAATGCCTATTGAAACTAGATATGCCACATGATCTAGTGCTCGTGGCTGTTGATTTCGCTTTTAAAAATTTGGCATCATTAATTTTTGGGTGAGGAATTTTGTTCTCCTCACCGATCATAATTTTTGAAAATGTTTATTTTCTTATAAGGAACTTAATGTTGGTTCAAGTTCCTCGCATCTTATGATCTTGATATTCTTTATATATTCCCAGAAAGGGGATAAGTGTTTCCAATGCACTTTGTTGTAAACAACAAGTGGTTGTTTCTTTGATGATGTCCAAATGGAATGATCATTTTACCAACATCAGACGTTTCAATATATTTCGTTTTATTGAGCTTCATCTCATTTCTTTATGGGCTTACGTCCGATGTTCTTTAATGGTGTTCGGTTCATTGGACGTACCTTTTTTTTGTACTGCGTCGATGTTTCGAATTATTTGAGCTTTGGTTCATCTGGCGTACCGTCATTGTATTATGCCGTTGTTCCAAATTATTCGAGTTTCTAGTCAGGCGTACCATTATTATACTACGTCGTTGCACCGGCTCAATTTTCTATTATTCATGATGTTTTCTCATGTCTTTCTACTATGGAAATGCCTTAGGGATTCCCATTTTTATTCTTGAGCCCAGTGTTATTGAGGAAATTGAAGTTTCACCAGACTTGACTTATGAGCAATATTCTATTCGCATCATTGCTTTAGAGGTTGAGCGCCTTCAAAATAATGATGTTCTTCTTATGAATATTCAATGGTTCTTAGACCCTAAGGATTGCTCTTGGGAATCCTGAGAATTCATCGAGCGATCCCGTTCAGGCTTACTCCTTCGTGCTCTTTGTGGTGAACTTCTTATTTCAATTTTCTTTTGTGTTGAATATGCTTTTATGGTCGTTACCATATATTTTTTAGTTAAATATTGCGAGGATGCAATTTCTTTAAGGATGGAAGTCTGTAACAACCCGCATATTTTACGATTGAGTATTTAAATATTTTATTTAAATATTTTATCGTTAGTCGGATTATAGTCCGAAAAGTTACTTTTTGCATACGGTCGAATTAGAACTCGAGACCACTTCCATTGAGTTCAAAACGCCGTTTGCGATCTTTTTGACTATAAACTTTGATATGTTTGGAGTTAGTGGAATTCTGCCACTTTTTCACTTAGGGCTTTGGTTTGGGTTGAGCCCATTCACCCCACTCATTAGCTCAGTCCCAACCCTCACCTCTTCATTACTTCATTTCTAATTCCTAGCATTCAAGCTTCAATGAAAATGGAGAGTGGAATGGAAAATTAAAATTTCAAAACCCTAGTTCCATTAGCAAATCCAACATCTAACTCCAAATCCAAAGAAAAGCTATTGGTAAGCATCATCTTCTTCTTCTCCAACTCATTCTCCTTTCAATTTTCAGAAATTCCTAAACCTAACTTTGGGAATGTTCTTCTTTTGAGCTTAGGTTCAAGATCATTTGAGTTGTGTTGAAGTGTGGTTGATTATTCCTTTGCTTTCAAGCTTCTCCTTCATTTATTTTGTGAAAGGGTGAGATTTTTATCTCACATCTAAGTCTATGATTGTCTTTGATTGTTAGGTAGAATTCCTAACACTTATTCATGTGCATTTGATTTTGATTTGGATTGGTTTTGTGAATATTCCAATTTTTAGTGTTTTGGGTTCAAATCTTTAAAGATTCTAACTTTGATGTTTGAACATGTTTTTGGTGATGCATCGAGGAGCCAACAGGACTGGGTAGCCGATAGGCGTAATCCCCTAGCGTCCGTGCTAGACCGGTTGCAAATTGAGTGAGAGTTAGCACTTCTATTAAATAGGGTAGGAATTTCAGAAATTTGCAGCATCGGCCGACCGAACCCCCTGGGTCGGTCGACCGAAGCTGAAGCTGAAACATTCTGGGCTATTTTAGGTCGACCGACTCAGAGAGTCCGGTCAACCGACCTGCTCCTATTTCCCTGTTTGCCTATTTATGCTCGTTTTTCTTTGTTTTTCCAATTGTTAATCGATTCTTCTTCTCCGATTAGTTGTTATCACCTTTGTCAACTTTGATAACTTCTATTTTTGGAATTTTTGGGTATTTCCATTTTGATGGATTCAGAATCGATTTCTTTGGATTCTATCACGTCTTCGTATGTGAATTTTAGTGATTGATTGTTCCTACAATCATTTTTGTGATTTGTCACATCAAAATATAAAGGTTTTCAATACTAGTAGTAAATATCAAAATTCTTTCATCAAAACAATTTCAACACTATTTTATTACAAAGCTCGTTTCTTAAACCGTTTTCCAATCTACTAGCACATACAAACCTTTACCTCATTCGTATGAGAAATCTAATTAAATGGCTTAGTAAAACAATTTTCTGTTATTCATGACGTTTTCTCACGTCTTTCTACTATGGAAATGCCATAGGGATTCCGATTTTTATTCTTGAGCCCGGTGTTATTGAGGAAATTGAAGTTTCACCAGATTTGACTTATGAGCAATATTCTATTCGCATCATTGCTTCGGAGGTCGAGCGCCTTCGGAATAATGATGTTCTTCTTGTGAAAGTTCAATGGTTCTCAGATCCTAAGGATTGCTCTTGGGAATCTTGGGAATTCATCGAGCGATCACGTTCAGGCTTACTCTTTCATGCTCTTTGTGGCGAACTACTTATTTCAAATTTCTTTTGTGTTGAATATTCTTTTATGGTTGTTGCTGTATATTTTTTTCTTAAATATTGCGAGGACGCAATTTCTTTAAGGATGAGAGTCTATAACAACCCGCATATTTTATGATTGAGTATTTAAATATTTTATTTAAATATTTTATCGTTAGTCGGATTATAGTCCGAAAAGTTACTTTTTGCATACGGTCGAATTAGGACTCGAGACCACTTTCATTGAGTTCAAAACGCCGTTTGCGATCTTTTTGAGTATATACTTTGATATGTTTGGAGTTAGTGGAATTTTGCCAGTTTTTCACTTAGGGCTTTGGTTTGGGTTGAGCCCATTTACCCCACTCATTAGCTCAATCCCAATCCTCTCCTCTTTATTACTTCATTTCTAATTCCTAACATTCAAGCTTCAATGAAATGGAGAGTGAAATGGAGATTAGAATTTCAAAACCCTAGTTCCATTAGCAAATCCAACATCTAACTCCAAATCCAAAGAGAAGTTATTGGTAAGCATCATCTTCTTATTCTCCAACTCATTCTCCTTTCAATTTTTCAGAAATTCCTAAACCTAATTTTGGGAATGTTCTTTTTTGAGCTTAGGTTCAAGCTCAATTGAGTTGTGTTGAAGTGTGATTGATTCTTACTTTGCTTTCAAGCTTCTCCTTCATTTATTTTGTGAAAAGGTGAGATTTTTATCTCACATCTAAGTCTATGATTATCTTTGATTGTTAGGTATGAATTCCAAACACTTATTCATGTGCATTTGATTTTGATTTGGATTGGTTTGGTGAATATTCCATTTTTTAGTGTTTTGGGTTCAAATCTTTAAAGATTCTAACTTTGATGTTTGAACATGTTTTTGGTGATGCATCGAGGAGCCAATAGGACTGGGTAGCCGATGGGCGTAATCCCCTAGCGTCCGTGCTCAACCGGTTGCAAATTGAGTGAGAGTTTGCACTTCTATTAAATAGGGTAGGAATTGCAGATATTTGCAGTTCGACCGACCGAACCCCCTGGGTCGGTCGACCGATGCTGAAGCCGAAACATTCTGGGCTATTTTCGGTCGACCGACTCAGAGAGTCCGGTCCACCGACCTGCTCCTATTTCCCTATTTTCCTATTTATGCTCATTTTGCTTTGTTTTTCCAATTGTTAATCGATTCTTCTGCTCCGATTAGTTTTTATCACCTTTGTCAACTTTGATAACTTCTATTTTTGGAATTTTCGGGTATTTCCATTTTGATGGATTCGGAATTGATTTCTTTGGATTCTATTCACGTCTTCGTATGTGAATTTTAGTGATTGATTGTTCCTACAATCATTTTTGTGATTTGTCACTTCAAATTATAAAGGTTTTCAATACTAGTAGTAAATATCAAAATTCTTTCATCAAAATGATTTCAACACTATTTTATTACAAAGCTCGTTTCTTAAACCGTTTTCCAATCTACTAGCATATACAAAGCTTTACCTCATTCGTATGAGAAATCTAATTAAACGGCTTAGTAAAACAAGTCGTATGAAACGCTTGCGTTTACTTCGTCGGTTAATTCTTGGACTTGTTCGATTGACTCTTGTGACAATTTTCAAGTGGAGATCTACAATTTGTTCGTAAATATCTAAGTTAAGCTAGTGGTTATGGGACATGAAGCTAAGCTCATATATTTACTAGCTTACTGTAATTGACACTTCTTGATGGTCGGCGATGATCATTTTATGGTTTAGACTAGCAATGTGCAATGTCTCTTTGTCCACGTGGAGGACTGTACCTCATTTTATTGAGCTTCGTCTCATTTCTTTGTGGGCTAGCAACCCATGTACTTTTAATGTGTTTCAATTCATCTGATGTACCGGTTGTACTACATCGATGTCTCGGCTTTTCGATTCATCTGACATACCGTTTGTACTACGTCGATGTTTCGAATTATTTTGTGTTTTGAGTCATTGGATGTACCGTTTGTACTACATCGATGTCTCGACTTTTCGTTTCATCTATCGTACTGTTTGTACTGCATCGATGTTTCGAATTGTTTTGTGTTTTGATTCACTGGATGTACCGTTTGTACTACATTGATGTCTCGGCTTTTCGATTCATCTGTCGTACCGTTTGTACTGCGTCGATGCCTCGGCTTTTCGGTTCATCTGTCGTACCGTTTGTACTGCATCGATGCTTCGAATTGTTTGTGATACACGTGTTGGTGGGTTTTCATGCTCCCGTTCTAGTGACAGGCCTCTTTCCCCTTTTTGTGATTTCTGGATTTCTATTGATTGATTTCTAGAATTTGTGTTTCACCAATTTTCGTGATTTACATTGATAGGCTCTATCATTATTTGTGCATTGGTGAATTTGTGTGTCATTAACTTTTTGTGAATAAAAGTATAGAGTATGACATTCCTTTTTTATCTTTGAGAAGATTCTTGTGATATTGATTAATCTCTTGTTGATTTTCAATTACATACTTATCATAGTATGGTATTTTGGTTATTATACGATTTTGTCATATCTCTTATTCTATATCATTTCATCTGATATTTATAGCTAGACTGATCCGTTTATTATTTTCTTATTAAATAATACTCGGGTCTGACCGAGATGTTACAGGTGCTTTTGCTTGACTCCTCGTCTGGGCTTATTATTATCCTGACTTTTGGCTAACTACTTAGATTAGTAGTTTTTGGTTGTATACATTTGAGATATAGATCCATTGTTGCACTTGTAACTATTCTTTTGTGATATTGTGGATCTTGTTTGACCACTACTCCGATGTACACTTCTATGTGTAATATTCATATCTTTTTTCGCCTTTGAGATATGAACTTTTGTGACTGATTTATGTTATACATATTTATAAATTTGTTTCCGAAGATATTATAGCCACTGTGTAGTAGCTTTGAGTTTACATCGGTATGTCGAATTTCCTTTCGAGATGAAAAGTTATGCTTTTATCTAGCATATTGGTACTCGCACAAAGCAATTACACGGATGGTCGCTCCTCAACAGCCTTATTCTCCGCGCTAGTTGACGGCATTACCTCGTAGTGTCCTTGGCTAGTGTGGGTATAGAGGTGGGGCGTCACAGTGGCTGTCTTTGTGCAAGATCCCAATCTCAAACCAAAGAAACCCATTTAAAACTCTTAAATGTATCCTAAGATATGTTAAACACATTTTAGACCATGGCCTATTTTATCCTAAAATGATTTATTTAATTTAATCTCATATTGTGATCTGGTTGAAATTAGAACGAAAAACTACAAGTGGAACCGGCCACCTTTTAGGACATTCTCTGGTTCCCTAGTTTACTAAAAAGCAAAATACTGTCTCACTATCAACAACTAAAGCGGAATATATCTCTGTGCTTTCGCTTATTCTCAAGTTATCTATATGCAATAGACCTTAAATGATTTTGTATTAAATATTTTAAAATCACCAATTTATTGTGACAATACAAGTGCAATAAGTTTATCTAAAAATCCTACTCATCATGCCAGAACAAAACATATTGATACCAGACATCATTTTCTCAGAGATAATATAAGTAAAGAGATTATTTCTCTTGAGTTTATCCACACTAAGAATCAAATAGCTGATATTCTTATCAAACCCTCGAAACATTCAACCTTTATTATATTAATAAGAGAACTAGGTATTTTTCCTATAACTGAGATATAGAATATAAATACAGTTATATATATATAAATAAAAATAAAATTTTTAAAGGGATGTTGACATTCCCCTTCCCTCATGTTGACATACAATGGTAAAATTTAAAATTATGATTTTCCCTCTATAATAAATTTGGTGGTCATATAATCACACTATTTCGATTTCATTTGTCTTCTCACTTTATTTTCTTTGTAATAAACTTATGAAAATATAAAATAACTGCCTCCTCTTCTAAATCAAAACAAAATGCAACATCTTCCTTCCCTTCTCTAAATTCTTATCCATTTCAACGAACTACATTGCTCGGGTAATGAAGATCGAGGAAATTACGAAGGATTCTGTGCAAATGTTGACAGAATTACAAGTCACCGAAATAAGGATGGCAAAGGAACAAGAAAAACAAGGCAAAATTCTTATAAATTTGCAAAAATTTCTAATGGATAATTATACAGACCCTATTGTGATTGAAGATGATTCCTCTAACATACGCATTCATAATCCACTAGAGGACGATAAAGAAGAATAAGAAGAAGAACAAATGGACGAGGACTATAATGTTGTTTGCATTGGAGAAGTTTGTTTCGAAAAAAATAGCAATTTGGTCGAACAACATGGAAACTTCTGTCTCCATTACCTTAATTGTTTAATTCACAAGTCACCAATTATCAAAGACTCTTGTTAGATTGTTATTATATTAATGCTTTTATATTTTATGTACTTGTATATATTTGTGCATATGTTTCATATGCATAATGCAACATCATATATAACAAAATTAGATTTATGTTTCGCTTATTATACTTCGTTATTAACTTTTAGTTCCATACTATTAGTTTAAGGGGGAGTTATGTAGTTTAGGCTTAGGGTTTTGTAACATCTTTGTTTTTAAATCAAACCTAAATCAGTAATCAATTTAATTTTGGAATTAAATTGTGAATATATTTGATATTTCCCAAATTAAACAAGATATGTGCTTTTTTATTTATATAAATAGATTGTTATTTGAAATTTGAATTTGAAATCCAAAAATAAAAATATTGAAAATAAACTGGATTTAAAACTATATTTTTAAAGTTAATAATAATTTATTTTCTAATTTTAATATATATATATATATATATATATATGCATTGTGATTTGAAAGTTATAGTTTGAATTTGATAAAAATAATTTTCAAAAATTGGTTTGTAAATATATAAAACAAGATTTAATTAAAGACTTAAAAGTACTGCTCTTTTATATACTTGGAAATAATATAGTTAGTATATATGTAAATAAATATAAAATCTTTGATATGTATATTTATATATATCTTTTGAAATAAATTTAGTTTTGTGTATATTAAAAGTAAATCGAAAATATATTACATAAATTATACAAATATAAGTAATTGATAAATCAAGGGTTTGAAAACAAAATCTATAAATTAATTAAGTTAAGGGTATTTAACATAAAATTCTTGTTCAGGACATTTGTGAAATAAAGAGAATATGTAAAAACAAATGTGATATTTTAAAACATGGAATTTAACATGTGTAAGTATCAACAAGAAGATTTACAAGTGTCCTAATTTTTTATTTTCTTTTTAAACTTAATGAATAAAATGTGAACAAGTTATATATATATACAATTACTTCTCCATCTTTAAAAAAAATTCTATTCAAAGACAAATGAAGACCTGAAGAAAAAAAAAGATCAAAACAAAAGAAAAATCGAACCACAAAAACCAAAGCAAATTTCAACCTGAAGCATTTCAACCTGAGATAACAATTCAAAGTTTTAAGCAAATCAGTTCAACACCAAGCATTGAACATCATCAAGTTTCAACAGATCAAAAGATATTAAGATTCAGATCAAATATGTCAAAGTCTAGAATAAAGGGAAAAGGAAAACTGAAAGCAATCAAAACAAATTCAAAATGGTTCAAGTTCATAATTCTGAAAGTAAATAATTCAACTCAATTAAATCAAGCAATAAGTAGCAGATAAATTCATAACAGATTCAAATTTAACCCAGTTAATCAACAATCAAGATTAGATCAAATTCCAGTTACAAGTTTCAAGCCAGTGTTCTCTGTTTTATATCATTCTAGGTTTTCAAAGCCTGTTCTCTATCAACATAATCCAGATGTGTAAAATTTTTATTTTTGAAAATTTTAGGTAAATAAAAATCTATGCTTGTGAATTTCTAAGATGTTTGATGATTTGCATGTACATAGTTAATATACAGGTGTGCATGTTTGAGATATATTTGTTCTTCATTGTTTCTTATTACAGGATTTTAAAATTTAGATTAAAAATTCATTTTCTCCCCTTCTGATCTCTGTTAGGATTTAGTTTTCAAACGCGAAATGTTTATTTTGTCATGGATTAAGTCATAAAAATGAATTTAAGTGAATTAAATGGAATTTTATCTGGAAAATGGGAAGACAATAAAAATTCTTGAAAACATGTTAAAAATCAAACATTATAATTTGCTGTTTCAAGAATATAACATGAATCGACTTTGTGAAATATGATTTTTAAAGTGAAAGTCAAAATTTTTAGTTGGATTTCGATTGAGTATTTCATGGATGACCAGAAAATGATTTTTGAGAAGATTCTGGTGGCTTGAGATACTCGGGTGGTTGGTGTTTCGACTGGAGGTGGGAAAAGGTTCGACGAGCTCGGCAAAAATATTATGAGGGTGGATAGTTCACCGTAGCGTCGGCAATCGATCGAAGTAGGGTTTCAAACTCTAAATGGGTCGAGGTTGGAAATCTTGTTGCTGCGGCGTCTCTGGTAGATCGAGTTTCACCAGACTTTGGGAAATAATAGCGGGGAAGGCCAGTAAGGTGTGGCCGAAGTCTCAGAAATTCTGGTGGTCGGCGTGGGTAGTTCGAGGCGATTTTCTGGTGATGGCTGCTGTGCCTATTTGATCAAGGTAACTCGATTTCATTTTCGAGTTTGATTCGTGCTTCTAGGTGGTCAGATGGTAAGAGAGGGTCGAGGGCGATCTGTCGGCGGTGGTCTAGGAGGCCGGAGCTCTGGCGTTGATCGGTGCATTGCATAATGGTTCTGGCGGTGGCAGTGTTTGGGAATGGATGTTGACTCGAAGGATCGCTCGGGTAAATGAGAAGGGGACTCGGGTATTGTACATGAGGGAAATCATGTTTCACTTTTTAATACTTAAACTAAATTTTGAAAAAAAGAACGAAAAGAAGAACGTGGGTTTTACTCGGGGCAGGACTCGGGTAGAAGTCGGGTTGGACTCGAAGTAAGTTCTAAAACGGTTTTAAAAGTTTTCAAAAGCAAGGTTTTTGAAATTTAAAATAAATTTAGTTTAGAACTTTTCTTGTATAAATTTCTTTTATATATAATAAATGTTTTCTTTAACATTTGATCTGGAAGTTGTATAATTTGTTAACTTTAATTTGTTAAGTTAAATGTTTATTTTATTTTAAAAACTTAAATTAAATTATTTAATTAAGTAAGTTAATTACAAAGATAAATGTTTTAAATATGTTCATGATAATTAAGTAATTAATAGAGCATAATGGTTTATCTTAAAGTTATTAAGGTTTTGGTAATTAATAAGGTAATTAAAGAGTAATTAATTAATTTAATTAATTAATGATTAAGGATTAAAAGATTTATTACTTAATGAAAGTAATTAAATATAATTTCTTAATGAAAGTAATTTAGAAGGATAATTGCCCAACGTAATTTAAAAGGATTAATTACGTAATTACTTAAAGATTAATTAATCAAGGTGAATTAGTTAGAGGTTAACTAATTTGGGCAATTAATTTAAAGGATTGATTTGTTAATGTGATTAATTAAAAGTGAATTAATGTAAGAAATTGAGGGTAACTAATTACTTAAAGATAATTACTTAATGAAAGTAATTAATAATAATTAACTAAGGATTAAGGGTTGATTAATCAAGTGAATAAAGAATAATTAATTAATTAATGTGATTAAAGGATAATTAATTAATTAAAGAAGTAATTAATTATTTAATTAACTTAAGGTTAATTTCTTTATATGATTAATTAATTGATAATTAATTAATTATACTTAATTAATGATTAAGGTTTGTAATTAATTAACCAAGATTAGTGATTAATCTGGTTTAAATTAATCAGATGATTAATTGATCTTGCTTATGGTTATTTGGATTGTATGAAATGTTTTGAATTGTTTGATATCCCTGATTTGTGATACTTTGTGATATGAATTATTTTGATTTGAGCCGTGATGAATGTAATTAATTTATCTGTGATGCATTTATATTATTTATCTGTGAATCTGTGAATGAAGATAAGCGTTATAGGATTATACCGCTTATCGATATTGTTGTGTTTGGATTGTGATGATTGATGATGTTGCACTATTGTGTAAAACCCTTGGACTACACTATACACACATAAATATGGATTTCACGAGGTCTCGGTTAAGTCACAGATATTTGAATTATTTTGTTTAAAATAATGAAATGGTTTAAAATTGGATTTTGAATCCAAAATGGTTTGGAAATGGAATTGGGTTAAATATGAAAAGCTTTTGGAAGGAGTTTTGAGGATAAAATTATTTTAAGTAACTTGTTAAAGTTTTGAAATTTAAATAGTTTGATTTGAATTCAAGATTTGAAGTTGAGTTCTATAAATATATGTTTAGAAATTATGGTTTAACAAGTTATATAATGTATTTATATGGGTTTTAAACCATTCTAAAAGTATTATTTTGAGAATTTGAATTTAAACAAGTTTATACTTCTAAAGGCTATAACTTCTGTATATTTGATCAGATTTTTCCGAAACGAAAATCATTTGTTTTCATATGATAATAGCTTTCAAATAAAGAAAGGATTTCCAGTTTTGTTAAGGGTTTCAAATTTAAAATGGAATTGTTTTGAAAGCTATAAATGAATCTTTGTGAAATATTGGTGAACTTTGTTTCCAAAATGAAGAGGATCTTAAAGGTGCATCTTTTGTATAAAAGATTTGAAATGGAAATAGTTTCGAAAACTATGAATGAATCTTTGAAAGATTATTGAACCTCAGTTTCAAATTGAAGTGGATTTTAAATGGGTGAATCTTTTGGTTTAAAAGATTAAAAGTGGAAATTTGTTAAACCGTTTAAAAGAAAGGTTTTGGGCTAAAGGTTGTGACTTAACTATGATCCCATATATCCATATGCTTTTAAAATTAAGCGCTCATTATTCGGTTTAGCCGGAAGAGGACTTTATGTCAGAAACCCATTCCGAATAATGATACGACATAATGTTGAAGATTGGTGGTGAAGACCGCGTATTTTCAAGAATGAAAGGATTACCCATCGAATGTCTCTACACTGAGTCGCGCTGGTATAGAGATCTCCATATGTGATAGGGAGTCCGATCGGGATTGTGAATACGCAGATTGCAAGGGCTTCTTTAGAAGTGCCTTCGGTTCCATTCGAACGCGGAACGGACTTGTATGGATGTAAGTCTGACGTTACACTTTGAGATGTAAAATTGGTTTCTATCAAAAACATTTCTTTTTAGTGGCGGAGAATTTATTCTCTTAGCTTAACACCCTTCTCTAAGACGTATGAGCTCAGAGGTTATGTAGTTGATGGTTACTAGTGATACATTCCCAATTTGGTAACGTGGCATACGAAGTGCTGCTGATTATTTGTTGATCAAAGCATGGCTTTTGTGTAAAGCGTAGCTTTGTGGACGCGACCTCGTCGGACCTCATAACCCAAAATGGTCGAAACATGAAAGATGCGGCAAGGTTATTAAGGGTCGCGCCCTTAGGGTATGTCCATTTCCTTTTGGAAAAATGTGGTATCATGGTATGAAGCCCAGATATTTAGCCTATGTGGTTGCTGCAAATTTATTACTTAGCGGTTGTTGGTGTTGAGGATCCTCGGATAAAGGTTGGTAACGACCGGGGATGGCATACTTCTGTGGTGTTACCTAGTTATAGTGGTAACCCGGCCTTGTGTTAGCAGAGATCTGGTTAGGTTCTCGGGGCATCCCTCCAGAGGAGTACCCATGTGGCCCAAGAAGTTCCTTTGTCCGACCATTTGTTGGAAATCAAAAAAAAATATGTGCCCTGTACGATTTTAGTTGTATAACCTGCCATGAAATGTGGTGGTAGCCTGCTAGTGAACATGGTAGCTATAGTAGGCATACAATAATGGTTGTATGCTGGCTAAGATTAATATTATACTTTCGAAAGGTTTTCTACACTATGCACTAATAATAATATCAAAAGGTTTTCTTGTATCAAGCATGTTTGACTATCATAAGGAGAAATCTCCTCCAATTTTGCGTTTGCATTGTGCATATGGCGGGAGGCCTTATATAATTTCATTTTCCAAAAAGCATTGCGGATTTCAATTTTAAATTCTTTGTTGTTTGTTTTTGTTCAAATAAACTATTTTTGTTTGCTCACACTAATCCCATGACTGACTGGAGTTTATTGTTCATTTTCTAAACTCTGGGTGCCCACAATTTTCCACACGAGCAGCCTAGAGTCATATTTTCAGATAATCAAATAGTAGGTGTAGCATTTGGAAATCTTTGAAGTCTTTGGTCTTTGAAGTATCTGGATTGGGATCGCATTTGTTTCGCTTCAACATTCTGCACCGAATTTTCTTCTATCCGGCGTGATGGTGGTTTAAGCTTATGGTTTGGATATAATTGCTTTTGGATTGGAGTCTTTTGAGCTTTGGCAATTAAAGATATCTTTCTGGTGCTGCTTTATTCTTTCGCTGTTATCTTGTATCTCTAATTATGTGATATTCATTGTATCGTTATATTATATCAAATGTTGCATATCAATGATATATTGTTTTTCTTCCGCTATGTTATTGTACTTGATGTGTTATAGGCTCCAGTGAACCAGATTCAATGTTTGAATCTGCGGCATTCGAATACATGTGAAGTATTTGGGTGTCGATTTTTGAAGGTCGAGTCAGGGTCGTCACATTTTTTGTTGATGACAAAGGGGGAGAATTATAAAATAGGTTAGATTGGCTTAGATTAAGGGGGAGTTAGTAGATTAAGGGGGAGTTGTTGGAATAAGGGGGAGGCGGAGAAGAATCGAAGATTGATGGAGTAGATTTTATAAACATAGGTTGTCATCATCAAAATGAGGGAGATTGTTTGTTCCAAAGATGATTGTTTGGATGATAACAACCTAAGGACCTGTTATAAAATATAAATACTAATATTCTTGTATAGATATATATGTATATGTAGGATATATATATATATATATATATATATATATATATATATATATATATGCAAGTATGAAGAATGAAGACCATACGGTATAAAGATTTTAGACTGAGTATAAAGATTCAAGACTGAAGAAATCAAGATTGAAGATTCATGGATATCAAGAGTTCAGGATATCAAGACTATCAAGAGTTCAAGAGTTCAAGATAAGTAATAGAGTTAAGATTTATGTTAAAACTTTATAATAGCTCTAAAGTCTTTATTCAGGTTTTAATTGTGGAATGGAATCCACTTTCTTTCTTTAATAGTGGGATGGAACCCACGACCTCTTTAGTGGGATGGAATCCATGGCCATCTTTAGTGGAATGGAATCCACGAAATTTTCAAAATGATTTATTTTTTCAAAACTATCTTTTTAAAGTCATCTCTATCAATTTGAATATTTTAGCCTTAATTCAAAAACTATTTTTAATCATATAAATTTCAAAATCATCTTTTATTTTTCAAACAATCTCTTTATTTCAATATTTTATCTTTAATATATTTTAAAGAAATCTGTACTTAGTTTTTTTTACTTTTATATTATAGATTATATATATTAAGATTACTTTCTAAAACTCTTTTATAAGTTTAAACTATATTAAAAATGGTTTACAAAGTTTAGAAATTGTTTTAACAAGTTTTAGAATAGAAATCATTTTAAAGCAAAATCTATTTTCAAAAATAACATAGGCATGTCGACATCCCTCATCTCCCTATGTCGACATGGTAGCTGTGGAATTAATACTCAAATTTTCAAAAGAAGTGTCTATTCATCATGACCTTTCACGAATGGATATGACATTTATTCTCCTATAAATACCAGTTGTTTTCAATGAATTGTAAGTTAGTTTTTCTTCATTTCTTCACTCCTTCTTCTCTACTCAAATATTCTCTTATATTTCAAATGCTTTAACAAAACACTGCCGAAATTCAAAGTGAATCAAACTCGATCATCTCTAGTTTGAGTCTCTGTAACTCTCTTTCAAAGATCTCAGTACTATTCAGAGTTATAGGATCATTTGTAATCAAAGATCGAAAGATCGAAGTATATCGAGTATCTCTATCAAAGCGTGATTGGTAACGGTGTAATTGTGGCCCGTAAATCAATTGGGTGTGGTTGTAACCCGTAAATAATTTAGGTGATCTTGTAGCCTGGTTAAATCAAGAGTGTTTGCCCTGAACTCGGAGATAGGAGGGCGTATCTTGTGACTTTGAAATCGAGGTTGTAATATCGACATATTTGAAAAGAAATCTGCATAAGAAATCATGTAGGACTGGATGTAGGGTAACTCCGAACTAGTATAAATTTCTGGTGTGTTCTTTCCTTTATTGCTTTTATTTACTATTTGCATCTGTGTCTGAATCTGTGATTTTTTTCTGTGTTTGGGAATTGCATCTTTTTGGATTCAATTTGAAAAGATTTATTAAATAAGTTAAACACTATTCACCCCTCCCCCCTCTAGTGTAAATTCTGCCTTAAGTTCCGTAGTTCGCATTTCCTACACTTATAATTATACATATGTGTACATATGTAATTATTATATACCTCGAGCAAGTGGGACAAATCATATGCATACTTGAAGTTAAGATGACTAAGTATAAATTGTAGACATAACATGTAATGAAAAATAGTCGCCATAAACTAAAGTTATGGGTAAAGTATGTAATTTACTAGTCACCGGGACTTTCGTTCTAACTCCTCCTCATTACAACCTATAGGATTGACTTAGAGGGACGAGTACTGGTTCAAGACAAGAATGGTAGAAAGACGGATTTCCTTATTCATGCTCAGCTCTGACAAGAGCACTAAACCCAGAGCTACTAGCCTTAGTTATTAATTATATGTTTTATTACACTGTACTATTCCACTACAAGTTTATATATAGATGGTTCTTTGAAATACGTTTATTATTTACATGATACCAACAATAATGATCTAAACCCAATCGACTTGGGTTTTCGATATAGCAAAAATTAGAGCCTATTAAGGTGCAGGTTGTTATAAATATTTAAATAATTCATATATTTAAATATGAAGTGTTTGAAATACTAGGTCATTGCATTCTTTCCCATGAAAGCATTTCGTCCTCAAAATTCCAGTTGGACCAAATTACGAAAGAAATAAGCCGACAACAATACTCCACAGCATTCAACTTTACCGACAAAGAAAGCTCACGGTTCCTTATTCAATAACCCTTTCATCACTCAAGGAAGATAAATAATTTATTATGCTTACCTTATCCTCGATACCCTTAAGTTATTATTTAGACGATTATTTATACTACCTGAGAAAAAATCGAAGAGTCATTTCCCAAACTCACCATAAGCCAAAAAAAACATAGTATATACGATGTTCATGGATCATTCGTATGCAATATTAAATCTTATCCCTTGCGTGATCAAATGAAATTTACTTCCAAACTAGTATAAATCACATAACCTCTCTAGTGCCGACTTCGATCAGGTTCCTTGACTAGAAACATTTGTTTCCCTTACATAGTCGTATACTATGTTAGAAAACCTTAGGATTATATTAAAAATCCATTTCAAGTATTCTCATTCGAGAATCAAGTGAAAAATCGTTGTTTGGACCGGTGTAAATCACCTAGAAATCTTGTGCCATTTTAGATCAAGAACTGTCATGGGAATAAAATGATATAGTACAACTTATACACTTTAGTTCTATTGGTTTCTAAACTACACCAATTACTTTTTAAATCACATTCATTTACACAAATAGTATATCTTGTTCAATTCTAAAATCATTTATGAACCATTTCATAACAATATCACTTTTGTTTATAAATATTTTTATAGATATATAAATATATTTATAAAACATTTAAAGACACAACACAAGTTTATACTCATATACTATTCTTCTACAATCTAAGAATATATAAAAAAAATATCACCGATCTTCTTTTTTTTGCTTTTTTCTACAATTTCAACAAAGGTCCAAAATAAATATGGGCCATATAATTAGTCAACCATTTAGACATTTTTATGTATCAGGTTAGATAAGTAGCTAGGAAGAGCAAGAAATTAGTATCCAAACTCAAGACTACAGTCTACATACCTTAGACAACCCTAAAGTAAAGACGTTTATTAGCTGACCCAATAATATCAAATGTTATACTTAACATGGTTGTTCGTAAAGTTTAAAACTTATTTTAACTTGCTACCTTCTTAATTCTAGAGACAAAAACTCAACTTTTTATTTGCATAAACACTAAGAATCAAGTTTTATAACAATCTTGAAGTTTCAGACTATCAAAAATCATCAAAAATCCATTTAGTTCTGAAAATTGAAAACATTAAAAATAAATACCGGGTTTTATTTTAAATCATTTGAATTAATAATATATACATATATTCCATTTGTATCTCAATTCATACTTTCGAGATTTAACCAAAAATCATTTTCATAGTCATGTCAAACACTTTGTATAGTAGTGTTAAGTACAACGATCTCAGTTTATAAATAAATATCCATATAAATTTAAAGTGAATCAATATAAATCTTGTTTACATATTCATTAATTAATTACAAATCAATTAATTAATTATCCTCTAATTAATCACCTTAATTAATCATCCCTGATTAATTATCCTTTAATTACATTCAAATAAGTATCTTTTAATTAATTTCACAAATTAACTATCCTTAACCAAAATAGTAATTAACCATTAATTACTTCATTAATTAATTAATTATAATTAATTACATTAATCCTTAATTAATTACATTAATTAATTACCTCATTAATCACTTATCATTGATTAATTAATCTTAATTAATTAATCCTTAATTACGTTATTAATTATATTAATTAATGATCCCCAATTATATTTTAATTAGTTACTTTATTTAAATTAATTACATTAAGTAATTAACCTTAATTAAACCACAATTATTAATCACTTCCGATTAATCACCTTAAGTAATTAACTATTCTTAATTACTTCACTGAGTAAATTAATTACTCCTCAATTAATTATATTTAATAATTAATTATATTTATTAATCATCCTTGATTAATCTCATTAGTAATTAATTACCCTTAATTAATTACATCACTTAATTATTTTTCGAATGACTTAATCAATCAATGCTTAAATTAATTACACTAAGTAATTAATTATTAATTACTTTCACTAAATAATTATCCTTCATACTAATTACACAAAGTAACTAATCCAAAAACTCTTCCATACTTCAATAAGTTACATTCAGCAATTACTCATCTTAATTACTTCTCTAAGTAATTATTCTTCATTGATTTCTTATTAACCCATCAAATAATAATTCTAAATTAATTTAATTTAATTAATAAATTTAAACTAATCAAATTAATTAATTAATTACTATGAGTAATTAATAACTTTAATTACCTTCATAAAGTAATCATACTTAACCAAATTCCATAAATGATTATCTAATTTAATTAATCCAATTAATTATCAAAATTAATCACACTGATTAATTATTAAATAATCTTAAGTTAATGACCTTCATTAACTTATCAAAAATTCTTAAATTACCTTTCTTAAGTAATTAATTTAAATTAATTAATATTAATTACAAATTAATTACTTAATTTAACCTTAATTAATTTATTCAAACCATTAATTAATTAAATAATTTAATTATCTTATTTAAATTACCTTACTAATTTAATGAATCACAATTCATTAAATCTTTGATTTACTTTAAAATAAAATCATTTCTTATTAATGATTACATTATCATTAACAAAGCAATTTAAAACAACTTACTTTAAAATTTGTTTTCAAATTACATTTTAAATTTTAAATTTAAAATGAAATCAAATTTAACTTTAACAAAGTTTTAAAAACATTTTAAAAACCTTTTAAAACCTATGCTA
Source organism: Allium cepa (assembly GCA_030765085.1). Taxonomy (NCBI): domain Eukaryota; kingdom Viridiplantae; phylum Streptophyta; class Magnoliopsida; order Asparagales; family Amaryllidaceae; genus Allium; species Allium cepa. The sequence goes on from CM060934.1 coordinate 134,227,504, forward strand.
GGAATTTCTATTTTATAAAAAATGTTTAAAGGAATTTAAACCCAAATTCATTTAAAATACAAATCATATTTTAAATTATCTTAGACATTCAAAGTTGTTTTTAAAACAATTTAAACTTAAAAACTTCCTTTTTTTCTAAATTATGAATCAAATTTAAATTTGAATCTAGATTTAAACTTAAGTTAAATCTCTACTCTTATTTTAAAGCTTTACTTTTAAATTAAATTATCTAAACCCTTTTAAAATTGTTTAAACTATTTAATTTATAAAACTTTCTTTAATCAAAACCAAGATACAAATTAGACTTGAATTCAGATTTTTAACTTTGATTTAAACTTTTCTTAAACCTTTGCTTTACATTTTAAAATTCCATTTTAAAATTTCAAAACAAACAGGTTGGAAAAACCTGTAATCCAACACCAGGCTTGAGTCCACAAACTCACTTCGAGCAAAACCCTTCATTAATTCGAGCCATTAATTGAATTACTCGAGTAAAACTCGAGTCCAAATAAACCTGCAAATCCCCAAACCTTCACCTGACACAATCATTGCACCGTGCATATGCACAGTGGTTCCGGCCACCTCCGATCACCACCAAGACATCGAGCACATCGACGATCATCCCTGAAACCCCTCCCGATCTCACCATACACAGGAAATCAAATTCGAGTACCCCCAATACAAAACCTGGAAGCATACTGAAACAACTATCACCCTTAATCCAAAAACTTGGAAAATATGTCGCCAACCAAATTCCGATCACCATGACCCCTAGAACTCCGGCATCGTCAACGTCAATGCTCCAGCTAACAATCCCTGGAATCCCAAAGCACTCGATCACTTAGAGAGGCCGTGACGATCAAAATTGCTGCACCCTTAAAAACTAGGTTTACAGAACAAAACCCAACACCACAGCCTCCACAGTGATTTACCACCACTTCCACCATTTTTCCCATCATCAATCATCACTCTACCATCACCAGAAGAAATCCCGACCTTTCAGACAATCGAGATCCATAGAGCACCCAATTTTCTATTTTCTGGTTAAACTAGAAATACTATCTCTCTTTACTAAAAATAGTGATTTTAGTTTTAAAAATCGAATTTTAGTTTAAGCTTTTGATTCATATACCTTAACCAAAGAATCTTGACAAATTATTTTTGACTTATTTTTAAGTTTGCTATTGTTTATTAATTTCCAGAGGAAATACAATTTAGTTTAACTTAACCAGATTTTAAATTTTAAAACCATGATACAATAAACATAATCAGTCAAACACTTAAGTCTTAAAAAGGTTGAATCCATAGCAAGTAAATTTTAATTTCTTCTTGACCCTGGAACAAGTACAACATCATATTCATACCACTATACATTTATACAGAAATATGCACTTGGATATATTCACATAACAGAATTATTTCAGATAAAATTAAGCAACCAAAATCAACTTATATTTTTTAAAAAAATGTTGTTACTCACCTGAAACAAATGAGAACAGAGCTTTTACTTCTTTAATTTTTAACTGAGTTGCTGTAGTTTGATTTAACTTGTGATGCTGTTGTTTTAGACTTGCGTGCAGGACTGATTCCAGATGCATTTGAATCTTTAAATTTGAATGCTATTTGAAAACTTTAGTCCCTGAATTACAACTACAGTTGCATGCAGGTTTGAAAAAAAATTGCAGACAGATTGATTTTGGAAATGCTTTACTTTGAAAAAAACTTGCAGTTGCATGGTTCGAACAGATTTGATCAGGGAATTTGTTTACAGGGAAAATGGTTTATGATTTTCATGTTTAAAGATGTACAGGCTACAGATTTGAAAAAAATTACAGGGGTTATGATCTTTTGAATTGGATTTTTGTTTGAGGAGAAATTTCAGATATGAACATGATTTTAATTTTGGTTTTTGAGAGTTTGGAAACAAATTTGTTTTCAGCTGAAATTTTCTTCTTAACTATGAAAAAAAATGAAAATTAAAAGAAAATGAGGAGATGAGGTATGTGTTTATATAAGATAAAAAGATTTATTTAAAAATTAAAAGAAAAATTAAAAACAAATATGACACTTGTCTTTAACTTATATTAATATGCTAACACATGTACTTAAGAGATTATAACTTTAAGACTTGTCATTATACCTCTTATTATATTAATATGTGTTTTATAAATAAATTTTATTGTTTTTATTTAATTTAAAAGTAAATAAAACCCTTTTATTTATTAAATACTTATATATATAAATTATTTTCATAAGTAAATGTATATGTGCGTTTCTTTTTAAATAAAATGAAATGCAACAAATTATATAAAAATGGAAACTTACTTACATAATTTAGATATTTTTATTCATTTCAATTCAAAATTAACTCAAATTCAAATCCAATCATACATTTAAAAATCCAATTTAAAACTAATTTATATTAACATATTTAATTTTTTAAAAAAATATTATCTTTTAAAACCTATCTATATTTATACATTTATTAATATTGTTTGAAAATAACATATTTATTAATTTAAAAAATTTATAAAATAAATTATAAATTACCTATCACTTATTTAACTTATTTAAATGCATTAATGTTTTAATATATAAATGGTATTTTAAATTTTCGTATATAATTCCAAATTATATTTATTAAGCTATATTTAAAAAGAAGGTAAAATAAGCCTTTTTTATTTTATTTAAAATTTAAACTATGCTTTAAAGTATATTTAAACAAATTAAAACATTTTCCTTAAGTATCTTAAAACCATATAGTTACTTATTAAATTGTTTTGAATAGTTATATATTAAATAAAATAATAATTTCCAGATTATCAAAATGTATATTAGAATTTAAAAACAAGATTTTATTTGCTTATTCAACTTCAAATCAAAACTTATCTATTTACAATATACATAAATATATATATTTATATACATTATAAATAGGAAAATATTTTATTAGCTTTTAAAAGATAAAATTCACTAATTATGTCAGGACCCGATTCTTCGACTTCCGAAGATCGACATCAATACGCCCACTGTATCGACTGCCGAGCAATCGAATGCCGGAAAACCGAACCATGAGGGTTAAAAGAAGAGGTAGAAGAAAAAGATAGAAGAAGTAAGAAAACAGAACAGAAACAATATCAAAATCTGACAGTCGCAGCGGAACAACATATAATAGATAAATGAATAATCTTTAAAACAAAGATACTATATCAGTTATTACATTACATCACTTTACATTACATTATCAGAGTTTACAACAACAAACAGCGGAAAAGAAATACTATATACTAGTGAATACGCCATGCCATCCAGCTTGCCTCCAGCAACTCTTGAATCCAGAATAACCTGATAAACCTGACTCTAGACTGCCCGTGTGGAAAATTATGGGCACCCAGAGTTTAGGAAGAGAACAACAAACTCCAGGTCAGTCATGGGACTGGTGTGAGAACTTAAAACAGTTTATCTTTAAAACAAAGAATAGAATAATAATTTTTTTAAAATAGATTTGTAATGCTTTTTAGAAAATGAGACTACCACAAGGCATCCTGCACACACACAATGCAAACGCATAATTGGAGGAGATTTCTTCTTATGATAGTCAAATATGCTTGATACGCATTAAAAAGAAACATTTGATATTATTACTAGTGCATAGTGTAGGAAAAATCATTTCAAAAGTAAAGATATAAATCTTAGCCAGCATAGGCATTTCGCACTTATGCCTACTATAGCTACCATGTTCAATAGCAGGTTACGGCCACATTCCATGGCAGGTTATACAACTAAAACTGTACAAGGATCATATTGTTTTGTTTGGATTTCCAACAAATGGTCAGTCTAAGGAACTTCCTACTGCCACATGGGATCGGCTCTGATGGGACGTCCCGAGAACTTAACCAACTCTCTGCCAACACAAGGCCGGGTTACTTTGTCACTAGGTAACTACTACACGAATATGTCATCCCCCGGTCCCTTTGGACCTTTATTCGAGCGCTCGATAACCAACATCACACAGTAATAAATATAGTATGTCAACATAAGTAAGTATCTGGGCTCCATACCATGATACCATCCTTTCCAGAAGGAAATGACATACCCTAAAGGGCGCGACCCTCATAACCTTGCCGCATATCCCTGTTTTAACCATTTTCGAAGAGTGAGGTCTGACGAAGTCTCGTCCACGAAGCTAGGCACAAAGCCACGCTTTGATCAACAAATGATCAATAAACAATCATCACACAACAACACTCAGCATGCCACATTACCAAATTGGGAATATATCGCTGATAACCTTCAACTACATAACCTCTGAGCGTTTACGTCTCAGAGAAAGGTGTTAAGCTAAGAGAATAAATTCTCCGCCAAAACAGAAATGTATTTGAAAGAAATCTGCTTTATATCTCAAAATGTAATGTCAGACACGTAACCATACAAGTCTGTTCCGGGTTCGAATAGAACCGAAGGCACTTCCAAAAGAAGCCATTGCAATCCGGGTATTCACAATCCATCGAATTTCCTATCACAAAGGAAATCTCCATACCGTAGCTAACGGTGCAGAGACAATCGATATGTCATCCTATCGTTTTCACAAATACCCGGTCTTCACCACCGGTCTTCAATGCTATCCATTACGTCGTATCACTATTCGAAATGGGTAATCCGAATAACGAGCGCAATAATTTAAAAATAAGTGTAGCATTTCAATTTCAACCAATTCATAACAAATACCTATTCAAAGGTCAATATTTGATAGTCGGTTATTTAACTATCAATCAAGATTCACAACATCACCCGATTTCAAATAACTTCCCAAATTATTTATTTTCAAAAATATCTTTATAAGATATATATCCCACACTTCAACCATTTAAAAACCAATTTCAAATAAATTTACACCTTTATAACTTTCATTTCAAAATGGTTCATTTAAACCAATTAAATAAATCCTTACCGATTTATTTAAATCTACGTTCCAAATCCGTAAATTAATCTCCATACTTCAAAATAAATCCACGTTTATTTTTAGCTAATTTCCCTTTCTTTTAAAAATTCCATAGTGAATTTACAATTCCAAAATATCTATGAATATACGATTTCTAACTCGATTTCTAATATTCATTTTCAATTTATCTTTAAAAGATAAAATCTCAAACATTCACTTCAATTGGAAAAACATTTCCATACTTATTTAATAATAAGTAATTCACCAATCTATTTATTTTCAACATTTTGAAAATATTCAATGTAATTAAATCTAAATTAAGTATATATTTTATTTTATAAGGAAAACATTCTCTTAAACACATTTATTTGGGTCAAAATGAATGTTACATAAAACATCGTTGCGACAACCCAAAATTACTAGTATAGGGATTCGAACTTAAAATAGATATATAAACCCCAATACAATGTAAAACATTTCCCTTTCGGAAATCATTTACTATAACAATAGTGTTATAGTCCAACATTTCCTTCTATTTCTCGAAACATCTATTTCAACAATAAATGTTGAAATCTATGGTTTGGATACTTAATACATTTTAAAACATCTTTAAATCATTTTAATTCTATTTAAAACATCATTTTTCCAAAATATTTCTTTAATATATTATTCACTGTCCAAAATCGTGAATATATTTCCTTATCCAAATTCAACATTTCTACATATTTTATTTAAAGGATTATCCACTGCCCAAAATCGTGGATATATTTCTTTTAATAAGCTATAATAATTAACTTATCAAAATAAGTCGTTTTCGGATTTATAAAACAATGTTTATAAATTCCATTTACATTTTATGGCCACTTCAACTTATAAAAATCACTTTATTAACAAATTCTATCCATATTCCATTTACACGCAAAAATCCAATTTATAAGTTAATCGCTTATAAATCTTTTATTTTATAAAATCTATTCATTTTATAATTCTACAATTTATAAATATATATAGATTTCATTCACTTATAAAATCCATTTATATTCCATTTTAACACTTATAAAAACTTGTTTTATAATTCCAATATCTTTAATTTATAAATATCAATTTTATAAATATTTTATATAAATCATTTATAATAATTCAAAAATCCCAATTTAAACCATCTTATAAATTTATCAACTATTTATCTAAAAAAAAAATCACATTTTAGTTATATTTCTCACAAATCATAATTTTTATAACATATAAATTACAACGTTTATTCATTTAAAATGAATCAATTTCAAAATCAATTTTTATTATGAATCCTCAACTTAAATTTTCAAAAATCAAATTTTATTTATTTTCGGCATCTAACGATACCAAAATATATTCGGCTAAAATTTAGCCTTTAACAATCTCAATCACAAAGATAATCACGCAGATTACAAATAGATCAACAAATAGATCAACACACAACATTGAAACCAATTCAAATGTTTGAGGAATCCAGTTGGATCCCTCAACCTGTTTCCCTGCATCCAAAGATGTTAGCACAATACCAATTTCGCTTCAAGACGAAATATCGCGGTATATGGGATTTATAAAATACTATCCGCTATTTTGCGGCGCAATAGGGTCTCATCCGCTATATAATGCGAGAAATCAACTCCAAGTACACATATAATACCAATTTCACTATACGGTGAAATATTCACGGTATATGTTTATAATAAATAACCTCCGCTTACTAACGGCGCATAATGTCTATTTTAACAACCAATAGATCACAATCATCATTCAAACATACAATCAAGAAATTTTTAAATATAACTATTTAAAATTTGAATCGAAACCTATTTGATTGAGTGAGAAGTTCTCACCTTGATTTTCCGATAGCAATTTGTAGCATTTTATTTCGAATAAAATTAAACGGACGTTTAATTTTACCCGAAATTTTCGCTAGCTCCAAACAACTCCAATCCAATTTCAATGTGTAGTGCTCGTCCATACAAACCCAACGCCGCTTGTTTCGTAATTTTTCGACCTCGTATGAAAGAGATACAGCATTTTTAATCATTCACGAATTAATATATACATTAATTAACAATTTCTTTTATTTTTAAACCTAAGATATAAATCAGGACGCACGCTCCCTATGCTAGGTCACGGCCGTTGCACGCAATCTTTTTTCCCAGATCGAACAAAACGCAACCCATTTTGCCTCCAAAACCCTAAATGACGCACCCACTCCAAGCCACCTGGCGACGATCAGCTAGCGCCATTCGAAAGCCCCTCGACAAAGCTAATCTCGGCTGCAACTGTATGGAACTCGGTTGCCCAAATCATTGTGAAAACGTGAACGAATGCGCCCACTTTGAGGCGAAATTGCCGTTGATCCGTCACACAATATACGATCTTGACCGTTGGATTCGTAGTACACATTGGCCTCTACAAGTTTCTAGTTGATGACTTTGCGTGGATGTCGACGGATTTGATGAAAAATGAGGAAGAAGAAGAACGAATTCTCGCCATTGGAGTATAAACGGCGGCTAGGGTTTCTCTGGTTAGGGTTTTAGTGTAAATGAGAATGTAGGGGGCCTTTTATAGAAAAAATACGCGACACTATTCATCCCGGATTTTCCGAACTCAAATCTCGCGTAGTGACCGGCGTTTCTAGGGTTTATCCCGCATTCCAGACACAATGGAATAGGTTTTGGAGGCTAATTCGATTATCTGTGCGAGTTACGTCAATAAACGATCAAATTTAAATTAAATCGATTAAACGAATTTCTATGCGTTTTGGCTTGGCCCGGACAAACGATAAATCCGATTGACTTGAAATTTGAAATCTTACAGTAATATCACATTACGGATCCGATGAAACTAGTTTCGTCGAAATCCGAGACTGTTTGAAAAATGGCTATTTTAACTCGTCAACTGAATGTTAAAATATTCAATTTTCACAAATTAACTTTAATTCAATTTTAAAAGTTCATAAACATTGTTCTAAGTCCAATATGATTAAATAAAATTATACAAATCATTTTCGATCATATTTAACCCAATTTACAATTATTTCTGTAATTTCCACTATTAATTTGTCGATTTAATTATTCAGTTAAATCCAGATATTCGATATAAAAAATTATTTGACTTATAAATTTTACTTATAATTTTTAAAATTAATTAAATATATGAATTTTAATTAATATAAATTCTGGGTCGTTACAAATTAAATATTCATTTAATTAGATCATTAAATTAAATCAAATCTTATTTAACAAATATTTATCAAATCAATTTAATTTTAAATACAGATTATTAAATTGATATTGCCTAAAATTCTGGGTCATCACATATACCCATTTTGACCCAAATGATGTTTTTAAAGAGTAAACCCAATATTTTCGAAAGGGTTACTTTCATTTGTTTCGAACCTCTATATTTAAAAGATGATTTGATACCATGGAAATGTATAATAGGTTTCAAAAGAGAATGTCTATTAAGGGCTTCGAAAGGTATATATGCAATTTTTTGAAAAGAGGTCTTTGTTTTCAAAGGAGACTATCCAAAGGTTTTGGAAGAGATTTTTTTATGGTTTCAGAATATAAACCCAATCTCAATTTAGTGTAATAACCATGGCATAAATTAAGATTTTGAAATGTTTTTCATATTGTTATTAACCCACAACTGTATTTTAGGAAAATGGTAGAATAACAAGTTAGGTTGACCCAGTAGTTAGTATAAGTTAACAGACCTTAAAACTTTAGTTAAAGATATTGGCAGGGGCCAAAAGGTCTATAGTAAGCCCACGAAAGATTGATGATATTGCAAGGGCCAATACATTCATAGTTGGCCCATGAAAATAATTATTTGATACTGGTAGGTTTGTAGTTAGCCTATGAAAACTATATCCGGATTAAGATATTGTGAGTCAGCCAATAGTTCCTAGTTAGCCCATGAAAACTGGGATATGAAATAAGATATTGGAGTTACTAATAGGTTCTTAGTGATTCTATGAAAACTAAGTAATTGGAAAGATGGTCCTTAACATTTAGTAGGTTAATAGTAACCCTAGAAACTATAATTGAGACAGATAGCCAGAATGAATGGAGATGGGTAATCTAGAACTGATCTAATTGTTTTGCATGTCATCATGATATTTTTAAATACTATTTTTTAACCATTGTGAATGTAGGAGCATGGTATATGGTTTTTTAAATGTTTAATGATACTAGTGAGAGGAAACCCGATATGCTAAGTGACTTTGTCTCACTAGATATCTAAATGGTTTGAGATGGTAAATTATTATTCATACCAGGCTTTATAGCCGACTCAAAGTTGTTTTTTTCCTCTTAAACTCTCGGGTACTCAATTGATTTTAAGTACGTTGAGAGTTTAGGTTTCAAGTTGTTCTTTTAGACTAATAAAAGCTTCCAAGGACGTGTAGGAGGCAAGATTGTTATTAGAGTTTTTTATTACCGTTGTGTGTTATGTTTGTAAAGATAAATTATTTCTTGCCTATTTATATACCTTTCTCTACCAAGAGGGCATCTTCACATGTTGCTCTTGGCGCATTTTATAACAATTATATGTATATGAACGTGGTCTACGATGTAGGATTATGTAATTAATTTGGAATATTTTAAAATAGAATATGGAAATTGTTCGCCGTATAATTTTTTTCCCTTATTCTTGTGTCTTCGTTTATCAATGTACCAAATGTCGCTGTATTTGGTCGTCGATGATTAATAACTATGGATGACTACAGCATCCATAGTCGTTAGTTTTGGGTCTCAAAGTACAAGGACGTTACAACCAGCCCCACCATAAGACCATGGTTTAGTGAGTTCCCTATGGGCTGGGAATGAATTGAAAGCACTATGTGGTCATCATTTTTGGCTCATCGATCACAGCTTGAAAAGAGACCAACGAGAAGCTTGGGTCCCTTTATATGGTATAGGCTCGGGCATAGGAATGTCATGGATAAAATGATGAGCATGCATGGAAGGTATGTCCTGGTTTTGGGTGAGGATAGACTTGATTGGAGCATCTAGCATGACCCTTATGCAAGCGTCATGCATAATGTTGTTGGCGCTAGAGACGGTGGGTAGGACAAGGGTCTGGAATGTTATAGTTGGGAACTTTAGGCGAGAGTTGATAGTTTCTACGTTGTCTATCCTAGCCTCGAGTCAATTAAATATCAACCATTGTGCCAATGTTAATGAGCCCATTAGACAAACCGAGCCACATGTTATTGCTCAAGGACGGAACGAGTGCTAGCCCAAGTGACGATGTTGGTTTTATGGTCATTTGAGTTATTGACCTCATTTTCATATTGGTTTCCATGATGAACTTTTACGTGCAAAGTATGAGTTTCTAAAAAAAAGTATTGAAACTATAGAGATTTCTAGGGGAGGCCCTCCTTGTATCGCCATAATTTTTACTAAATTAAACCTTAAAATAATAGTTTGAGATGGATGTTAGCAAAGTTGACTTGCAAATATCGTGTTTATTAAATGGAAAATGAAGAGTTAATGAGTAATAACATTAGCAAGATAAAGAGACTCAAGATTTAGAGTCGTTCGATCATGACAATCCATGCCCATTATGATAGTTGAATTTATTGCTATGGATTTGTTAAAAGGGCTTGTATTCAAGAGATATTGTTGTGTACAAAAGACAAAATCGATCTTTGGATAAGTTCAAGCAAAACTGTATTTATTTTGGTATAGGTCTGGTTCTGACAGCTCAGATTGAAGCGTCGAACCCTAGGAATCCTTATGGCTGTAGATGGGGTCATGTACGGGTCTGGTGGGATGCCAAATGGAGTGAATGGAAAGGATAAGGGCCATCTTACAGAATGTACAAAGAAGTGCTATTGTCAAAAAGGTGACACAAGGAAAAAGTTTTATTGTTGAACAAAGATGTCATTACTTGTTGGCGATATTCAAAATTATAGATTAGTTTATAAATATGTGACACAAGGAATAAATAAATCTTCTACAATAAGGTGTTATTGTTGAACGAAGAAGTGCTATTGTCAAAAAGGTGACACAAGTAATAAATAAATATTCTACAATAATAAATATTTGAAATTGAATTCAAATTTATAGATTAGTTTATACATACTATTCTATTCCAATTATCTATTTCATAGAATATGTTGGCAATATTCCCGTACATCAGTTTTAAGCCTAAAATTAATCAGATTTTATTTAGGCACAATAATTAAATAAAATCCAATGATATAAATTTCAATGTTATGATTAAATTATATAATTTCCCACTCACCTTTTAAGCTTTCCTAATCTCCGAATCTGAATCCATCTTTTTGCTTAACTCCTTTTCCTTTCGAATCCAAACGGATATACATAACATAATGTATGCATACTACTAGAATTATAGATATGAAAAGAGATTTGGGGTTAAGTGGAATACAAATTTATAATGATTAAAATTACCTTTTCTTTTCCAACGTTGATTCGCTTCTTCTCTTTTATTTTCTACCATTATTCGATTATTTATTTAATATATTTTTAGTTTTTAAAAGTAATGGAGAAGGAAAAATGGAAAAGTTTTGCTGCTAGGATCGGAAAATATAATGAGAGAAATGAGGTGTTAGACATATATGTATAGGCACTCAAATCAACCACCACCATTAAATTAAGATAATCAAATCCGAGTCCTTGGCTATGGTTTAAACCTTAGCCACCACCATATGTCCAGTCGAACGCTAGCAGTCGATTTCCCTAAGGAGGAGGTTGACCAATGGGGTTCAGTGTTAACAGAATGGGGTCCAGTCGATTTCCCTAAGGAAAAGGTTTATTTCCTTTTCCCCTCGGAAACTTTAAACGCTAATAAATTGTTCGTTTGAGCTTCCAGTGTGAAACTCCAGATATGAAAGTTGGTCAGAAAATATCCACGAACAAAACGGTGCAAGTTTCCCGATCAAATTCGATCATTTCCTCCAAATTTAATTTTAGGACCCTTATTAATTTTCTATTAATTATCATAAGTTTCGTCCTTAGAATTCCCCAATGGTTGAATCATGTAACAGAGCATGCAACCAATATTAGTTATTCAACCAATTAGTATACAACCAATTTTGCAACCAAACTTGTACAAGTGCATAGTGTACCACAACGTATGAAACATGCATGTGGAATGATTCTAAATTGACGCGTCCTACATTGATGCATTCTTTTAAAAACATTTTGAAAATATGATGCAAATAATCTATATATATTGCAGTTCTATACGTATGCAAGTTTTCAAAAATCCTTTTTCATAGAACAATTTCCACACTTTCCAGAGCACGAGTATGGTTCAAACAGTTTTGCTTCTGATCCTTACTATCTAAAATTCCAGCATAAAATTTTTAACATTCAAAACTTTTGAAAATCTAGTTTCTTAATTTATACTCCTATGTCAGAAGAGGAATTTAGATGAACTTTTTTACAATTCCATCCTTTTTTAGATACCTATTTTGTTGTACCCTGGAACCTTTTCTTTTGTTTTAAAAAGTTTCCAACTTTTCCAAGTAAAATTTGCACAAGAAGGTTTATTTTTGAATATTAAAGCGTAAGTGCAAGTTTTGTTCCACTGTCAATAAGCTATGAGAATAGAAATTCCAAAGCTAAACAGCATTTTCCTCTGTTATTGTCTGTGTTTGTAACCCTTGTCGAACAGTAAAATTCATATTCACTAACACGTTATGCGCCCTACGTTAAGCATGTGGCACTAGAAATTTGAAATTTTTCTTCATTTTCTATCAAAAACCTTTTTTCCCTCTTGATAAAACTTACAAAATAGTTTGAAAATTGAATTCTCAAAAGAAATTAAATAAAATTTTCTTTTCTAAAGCACTTGACCAAAATTTTCCAAAAATATATGAACCCAACTTCTAAAAAGCATTTTTAAAAAAATATCAGAAGCATTCGAACACAATTTTTTTTCAAAACTTTTGTCGCTCCATCCTTAAAACAAATCAGGTCACGTCTTAACATAATGGGTACTCAGTCTATAAGTTAATGTATATGATTGACCATGGTATTATATAGTTAATCTTAGATTTGGGAAACCTTTTCTTTTATTCTAAAACAGCAAGTAGCTTACAAGTGTATTTATAGATTTTAGCTTTCGAGACATAGGGATAGCTACCTATAATTTCACAACTACCTTTCCCTGTCCTCTGCTCATAAGTTATTTTTCTCAAAATCCAAAGTTTCTAGCGTCGAAGCATTTTTATTTCTAGCTACTAACTTAATTTCCTAATTTATTTTACAAACTTCTAGTCTCGCCTACATTTTATCACTAGATAAGTGTCCTTATGAGATTTCCTTATTTACCATATTTCTCAATATATATATATATATCCCATCCATGAAGTCAACATAATGATAAAATAGGAACATACCTCACACCATATCATGCACATTTTACAATGACATAAGGGAGATAACGAGAGATTACAATCCAAAACTCCTAAAATAAAATTTTATTGGAATCAGTCGTTAGTCAACTGGTGATAATGATATTGTGGCCTAAACCTCCTTACTAAATTAAGAAGGACGTGGACATTCTAGTATGCTATTCAAATATCACCCACCTTCCTTAGCTCTCCTTCTTAGATTCTAATAAATGCAGTTTATCCATTACTTCAATTATTATACCCAATGACGTGATAAATTATGCATCCCCACATCACAGTGGGTAAGAAATATGAACTATGAACATTTAGAATAACTCATCAGAAAATTGGTTTGGTGGAATAACTTCCTTACCACCTATCTTGCCTTCTTCTACCTTGAGTCAACCAACGTCCTTCAGGTGTGTTTGTATTTACTTCATTTATATCCTTGACCCTTCATGCGAGTATACCATAGGACACATAAAATTTTACTATGGTACCATTCCCCATTCCCTTAAGGGTTCTTCTCACTACTTCAACACATCTCCAGTATAATATTCCTAGTTTCATACAAATTTATTATATTCGGTATGGATTTCTTGTTGCTACCCTATAAGCATTCAAAGGTATTTTATTCATAGACTAAAATCTTTACCCCATCTTACCAAGGTGGTGATCCATATCTGCTCCATATTAAAATTTTGATTTGGTTCTTGCCCTTTATTCTCTCTACCCAATTCTATTCAAGTACCATTTCTATTTATCTTCCCTTTAGAAAGAATTTTAAAAAGGAACTTCCAAATTTATAAAATAGGAAAAATCATTGAGCCCAATCTACGCTATAATTTATATTAGTTTCAAAAACGAAAAATCCTTTTATCAAAAATCATTAAAATAAAAACTTTTTAACTCAACAAAAAATCATTTTTTGTCAAAAACCTTTATATTAGAAACTTTTAACTCAATAAATTTTCAAAATATGAATTTCCAAATTGTTGCTTTTTCAAAAAAACTTCCCAATAAATATTTTGAAAAACGCATTAAAAATATTTTAAAGAAATCTTTTTGTCAAATTCTTTCACATGTAGTTAGACTCAGAAATGGAAATCAATTCTCTTATCTTCAGGACAGTCCTTCTTTCCTATTCATCCTTAACTCATCTCCATCAAAAAATCCGGCTTATCTTTTTGTGGTGATTAGTGTACACCTTCTCGTGAGAACTTTCTCCCCTCCTATTATTCTTTACTTCTGGATATTTGCAACACATACTTTCTTACTTTCCATTTGTCTAGATGAAAAGTGCGTCTTCGATCGACAATCCATCAAGATCCATATCATAAGGTAGCATATGCCCAACAAAGGAGTCAAGTACCATCCAGCCTTTGGAATTCTTTTATATGTCGAGCTCATACTCTTCTTGGTCCATTCCTTAGGATACAACCTCCATGCGTTGGAGTAATCGTGGAAGGAATTTAAATTTGACTCTATTTACTGTTCTAACTTATATTTTCCTCGTCCATCCTTTCCAAATATAGTCACTACTACTTCTATAGTCGAAATTTATAGAGTATGGTGTATAATTTTTATACAGTTATAGGTAAATGTACAAATATGTTCTCTTAGCGTATCTTGATTCCTATGATCGACAGACCTATAATCTAATATTAGATGCAACATCCCACACCTTAATGGGCTTGAATTTCAACTAGATTGAAACTCAAGTCCATTAGTGTATGGATCGTTGCTTTTGGTAACCTATAATAAAAAAAAGTTTATCAGAGTGCGATCAAAATAAACTAACAAGGGAACTGAAAAAATAATGTAACATACGTATTGACTGTAACGACCCTGAATTTTGGCCCTGTTTATTTTAATAAATATTTAACCAAATTAAATAAAGTGTGAACTGATTATTTTCAAATGGATATGATTTTGGAAATAATCGCTATTTGTTTATATAAATTTGTATTTTTAAAAGGAAATTCGATCCTGGAAATTTAAATAAAATTTCTTAATAATATTTACCTTATATAACTGAATTAAAATACTGAACTTTTTTTACATTTGGAAATATACATATGGATGATAGTGTTTAAACTTAAAATCTAATTCTAACAATATTAAATATAAATGTAAAATATAAATCAAATATGTGTATATAACTTAATTTAAATAATGATAGTAAAGTATAAATAGAAATGAATACAAATATAAGTAAGAAATCATTTTGAATATAACTTAAACATTGATAGTCAAATATAAAATACAAATGTAAAATTTAAAATAAGAATTAATTAGTCCAGATTACATCCAACATAACCTAACAAATTGTAAACAAAGCTAGAATGAGAATAAGTTATAAAAAACACAAAGTATAAAGTAAAACAAAATTAAATGTAATGTAAAACCAAACTAAAAATTTTTGTGTTTAAATTATGTAAACTTGAAGTTAATAAAACATAATATTTTCATATACAAATTGACAACAACTATATGTATATTAATTATTCAAGCTGGAAAATAATGAAACAAATGTTTCATACAAACCAAAAAGTGTAAAAAAAAACTGACACATGTGAGATATTCAATTTGAAAACTAATAACTAGACAAATATCTAATAAGTTTATAACTGCATATATACAAAATCAAGTGTTGCCTGCAAAGTACATACTTTCTTATAAATATCTACATACAACAAATCTTGATTTTGATATACAAACATATTAGACAAACAAAACATTTATTTCTATCATCTCAGCAAACATAATTATGATATATACACTAATAAAGGAACCTGACAAACACAAGTCAATTGAAATACCAACAAGAAGACAAATTTCTACAAACAAGGTATTTTATAGCAAAACAGTAAAGTAACATGTGCATACAAATATCTTTGTACCAAGACAAGAATCAGTTAATATAAATTAATGTAAATGAATAAGAGGACATATGCATTAAATTAGCACAATATTTTGTCAACTAAATTGCAAGAAAAATCTTACAGCCGAAATACAACATCAATTCACTTTGCAGTGTATTAAATTCATGCAAATCAAAAGCAAGTAAAACCTTTACCTATAGTAACCTACAGCTGTTCAGAATTTTCCTATTTATACATCATACTATTATAGTTCGTTCTCAATAACTTAACAAATTTTGATACCTGAGAAGAAAATCTGAGATAAGAAATTTGTTTTAAAAACATCTTTATCTTGCAAAACTCAAACAAATTCAACATCTAAACAGAGAGAGTTTCCAGGGATTCAACTACAGATTCTAGAACCTCAGAGTATTCTGTTCAACAGTTTGTTTCTGGTGAGTAAACATTTTTTTTAAGTTTTAAGTTAATTAAAATCAATTTAAACTTTATTGATAATTTGGATTGTGTATGTTATAGCTTGTAAATGGTTGTGTGATTTCCTGTACTTTCCTGTAGTGTGTACTGGTTGCATATTTTGTGTAAAAACTCAAATCATCCTTATTTAAATCATGGATAAGCTTTGATTTTCTCAACAAAGTAGGATATAAAACTTAAGTTAAGATTTTGTAAAGGTTGATTAAACCATTTTTATAAAATATGTCACTGTGATATTGATGTTCAGGAAATCAAGTGATAGTTGACAAAATTCGACTGTTGTAAAATTTTGATTCAAGTTTATATTTTGAATCCTTATGTAAATTGATGATTTTTAAAACAAAAAGAAAGATTTTTAGTGTGGTAATGTAAGAGCAGTACACAATGAAATGAAAATTGTATTGCTATCAATTTCCAGTGATTTAATCAACTATAAATGCTCAAATTTGGATCGAAGCTAGCTTAAACATTGATGATCACGTAAAAATTATCAGATAATTTTTATATTAAGTGAATTAAGGGATTGAGATAAATTTAGGGTTTTTGATCGAAATTTTCACATGCCTGTAAATGCGACAAGTTCATCATCAATTCGTGATCGAGCTGTTCGAAACTTCGAAAAATGGAAGGGTGGCGTGTTGTCGAGGTGCGGCCAAAGGTTGAAGGCTTCCGGTGGTCACGGCGGCAGTGACGAGGTGATTATGTTGGTGGGGTTCGAGTTCTGTTATGGGTTGAGCTGTTGTTTTTCGTTTCGTCTTTTCTGAGGGCGTTTCGACTTTGGGTTTCGAATATGTGAGTGGATTGTGGTGTGTCTGTGTCGTGGGTGTTCGTCGGTGGTCCTTCGTGCCGCCGTGCACGTGCACGGCGGGAAGGAGGGGACAACGTCGTGTCAGGTGGTTGTTCTCGTGTCGTGCTCGAGCATAATGGAAGGTCGCTTCGAGTTTTTATCACGAGCGTTGTTTAACCCAAAGCTGTAATTTAACTAATAAGCAACGGAAGAAAAAAAAGAGAAGAAGAAGGGGGATGTACAGAGGGTACTCGGGGAAGATGGGTGAATGACGCGAGGTTCCACTCGGTGTTTAATAGGGGAGGGCTCGGTTTCTTTCAACGTGTACTAAACTAAAAATAATAGAAATGAATAAAGTTAAGTGTACCTGGTTTTTAACAAGTTTTGAACACTGTAAACCTGGAGAATGTTTAACAGTTAAATACAAGTTTTAAATTATTAGGTTAATACTTAATAATGTATTTAGTGCTTAATTATTATTTTAATTTGGTAATTAAGTTAAATATGAAATTGATTAACATTAAAGGAGGTTGTAGTCAATACTATTTTCAAAATTTAAAAGAAAACTTTAAAATGTTGAATTGAACAAATTAATATCAATAAATTATAACAAAATAAATAAATAATTAAGAACAATTACTTTACAATTGTAATTAAGGATTAAGTAACGATTAAGTGGTTAATTAAGTGTAATTAAATACTTATAATAATTAATGAATGAATTAATAGTTGATTACTTAAGTAATCTAATTAAGAATAAATTAATAAATTAACTAAGTAAGTAGTGATTAATAATTGGATAATTAAGAATAGTTCATTAAGTATTTAAGGTTAAACAAATTGATTAAGTTATTAAGTAATTAAGGAATTAATTACTTATTGTAATTAATGAAGTTTAATATGAATTGTTTAAGTTAATTAATTAAGTTTAATTAATTTAAATAATTATTTGATGATATGATAAGTATAATTACTTGGAGAAGTAATTAATGATAATGATTAAAGCAATTGATTGAGGATGATAATGAAGTAATTTGAGTATAATTACTTTAGGCAATTAGTCAAGGGATTAATAATCAGTTGAGGTGTGATGTGTTAGAGTAATTAAAGGTGGTTGATTACTGAATAGTATTAATCAGGGGTGATTAATAAATATAGTTTAATTGAAGATTAATTACTTAAGGTAATTAATTTAATACAGGATAATGAAATTAAAATGTAATTAGTAAATCATTAATAAATATAAATAATAAGAGATTAAAGAGTAATTAAATAGTGTAATTAAGGAGTGATGTAATGTTTGTAATTAAAGGTTAATTTCTATATTTGGATTAGATAATTAATTTGTGAAAATAATTAAAAGATGATTTCTTGAATAAAATTAAATGTTAATTAATCAAGTGTGATTAATTTACTGATTGATTGATAATTGATTAATAGTTATATAAGCAAAACTTATAATGGTTAAGTAATTAATTTAATTCACTTTAAATTAATTAGAGATGCAAGTAATTAATATAATTCATTTTAAATTAATTATAGCCGATAGATTGCTTATGTATGGATGGATGATATTGTTTACTTTGAATGGTTTGAAATTCCTAGTATTAGATAAATGATGCTATATGAAATGTATGCTTGATTGTAGCATGATCGTAATATTTATTATCTGTTGTAGTGATAATATAGATTATCTGTTTATGTTGATGTTGACTATTTATTGTGATATTGTGAATTATCTATCTGTGTGTATATGGATAATTGAATTGTTTTTCTTAAACTTTAAAACAACTTGGCCCTAAAAGACACGTTTTGGTTTTCGATGAGACCGGGATCGGGTTTCCATATTTGGACATCCGAAAACCACATCGATCCAAATTACCGTTAGGTCGTGATTCTGATGTGAAGATGAAGATTCAGAATGCAAGGGTTGTTGTCGTTAACTCTGAGCGTGATTTCAAAATGAGTGTAACGAGATAATGCCTTCGGTTTCGTTCGAACCCACAACGAACTTGTATGGATTGAATGCTTGCAACACATCGTCAGACGGGCGATGAGCATTCTAAGAAATTTTTTCTCTAAAGGTAATCGTAGCCTCAAGCCTCATCAACCGGGAATGGCTAAAACAGGGGAGATGCAGCAAGGTTAGGTGGGTCATGCCCAAGCAGGACAAAATATTTCCCCTGTCTAGATGTCCCTTTTTATTTCGGCTGTGTGGGTGGTTGGTTCGGGACAACTGCCGGGGTTTATCTTGTTCGAGACTGTTCAGTAAGGAATGGTTCCGGCCTTGTGTTGTAGGGGAGCGGGCGTACTCCTCGGTACGGTGATCTAGGCCCCGTACTGTGACGGGCGGTACCCCAGTAGCCCTGCCATTGTATGGAATCCATTTTCCAATAAGTGCCCACGGTTTTGATTGTATTACCCACTTTTGTGGCTAGTAGCTGGAATTTAATAATGTAACATTTTCGGATATTTTCTATTTACTTGAAAACCCTAGACACTATTATAATATCACAGAATTACCTATGAAATGTTTTGGTTAGCGTAAGGTAAAAACTTACCCGCATTTATGTGTGGGGAGTCTTACGTGATACCTTTATTTCCAAATGTTTTTCAAGTTAAACAACCTTAAACCGTTTACTCATACCGGACCCATGTCTGACTCGGAGTTTATATTTTGCGTTTTCATAAACTCTTGGGTACTCAAATTTTTACGAGTAGCCAAGTGATAGGTTCTTGGATTGTTGAGTTCTGAAGGAGCTTGGAGCAGGAGCCCAGACGTATGTAGATATCTATGTAGTTCCGCTGTGTTAGTTAAAGTATGTTGTATTTTGAGATGTATGTAGTGACAGATGCATATAAAATTGTCAAATGTATAATATTGTATAACTCTGATATATGTAAACTATGTAATTGTTATGTGATGTATTATATTTTATTCCATTCCGCTGTGAGATTTCGTGATTGTTGTTCTTTCTTTCTCTTTCTTTTCTATTTCTACCCCTTTCTTTCTTCATGATGTTACGTCTTTCTGGTAGTAGAAGGACGGGTCGTCACATTGACTAACGCTACAAACTAAGAATAACATTCCTTGGATATTTAATTTCCTTATCTATGCTAAGAATGAATAAGAAGACTTCATTATCTATAGTTCCTGCCATGCCCAGTATCCAGTCCTTCTAAATCTTTCCTGTGGTTTGTTGTGAGGAGAGGACCAAAATGACATTTTAATGATTGGAAAATTTCATACTTTACATGTATCATTAATTTATGTCGATTGATTTTCATTTTAAGTGTTATGTCTATTATTTATGGCTAACCCTAATGTGCATGTACGTTATGCCTAATCTAACCTTCTTCAAGGTATAACTATAAAAGTATGTGCCCATCTGCAACATACTTCTTAAATAAAGAGGAGCTAGACCAAACGACCACTTAATTCCATAGTCCCCAAAAGTGGGCCCTTTGCAACATAAGAGCTAGTCAATCGGCTACAGCTACACACACCTATAACCCCTATATGCGGCTTTATATTTATAATTTAACTACCATGCTACTAACGCATTTTGAAGACTCATCGAAGGATTAACTAGCCCACCTCCAATAAACTAATTTTTCATGTAACAATCGACTTTGAGGTCTATACGTCTCCCAT
Source organism: Allium cepa (assembly GCA_030765085.1). NCBI lineage: Eukaryota > Viridiplantae > Streptophyta > Magnoliopsida > Asparagales > Amaryllidaceae > Allium > Allium cepa. The sequence goes on from CM060934.1 coordinate 134,248,642, forward strand.
ACGGATTCTACACTAGTAGGAAGAAAAATCCATCAGTCATAACCCAAGTCTTTGCTACTGCTCACTCAAGTCCACTGGTGATTATAGCTTATAGACCAGACCTATTAATAAATATCGATAAAAACTGCTAACGTAGCCCATGTAACAACCCCACACTTCCCAACGCGGATCCTGTAGAGAAATACGAGCTATTGGGTTTCAAAACATTATAGAGCACATTTATAAAGATAGAGTTACAAGACAATCTACATTTTCGGATCGGGCAAAGTGACATTTCAAACAACCCCGGCAACGACAATACCTCAGGTCCGGTCAAATAAGGTCTCAAAGAAGCATCTTTGGCAAGAACAAAGACCTCAGCTTAGGGTAACCAAACAAACATAATGCAGTGGAAGAAATTAAAATACAAATATAAAAAAACATTTCATAAAAGCATTCTCCAAAACATTTGATTTAAAAAACATATTATTTTCAAATTACAATATAAATTTGTAGATATTTAGTTTAATAAATGACTATAGTAGAAATAGTAGATAATATGGGGACTCCATCATTAAGTTTCCTTTTCCCCATACTATGTCCAATAACTGCTAACTTGTCATCCTATGGTGGGGGAAATGAAAAGAAAAGGGTGGCTCATACATAAAGTCTGGTGAATAAGAATAAAACTAATAAGATGTTTAAGCGCAATTAAATCTAAATCTATCATAAGTGATATACAGTGCAAATAATACATCTGTCAATTCCTAATGTCACATACTTAAGAGTAATTATCTAATTCACTAGGTCAGATCTACAAGTCAAAACTTCCCACTATCAATCGAAAAAATTGGGATATACTATCCCTTATCTACTCAACTACATTTGGAGAGGGGAAAAACGAAATGCAGTCTCATAAAGTGACTCGTTGAGTGCACTTGCGCTCATCTCTCAATCATAGTGGCAACCTACCTCTTATTTCCTACTTCGGTGTTCACTGTGTGCGAATCATCGCGAGGACTGGGTTCCATCAAGTATCATCGTGTTTCCTATGACCACTTATTATCCGGCTCCAGCGTCCACCGGTACCACGTTACATAAGAAAACATGACATACTGAATTTCCTACTGGGACTAGGCTCCCTCATGAAGTATTCCAGCTAGTGCCATGCCCACCCATACATAACACTCCCTGGAACTAATGCGAAAAAGTCACCCTCATCTCACTAAATCCAGTTTCTACATTCACCTAATGAACCGCCCAATTGCCTACGTTTACGGATCTGCTACATCTTATCCACTTAGCAAAGTAAATTTGCCCTACAACTAAAATAGCGAACTAAACTTCCCTGTTCTCTCGCATATACATAATCACCCAGAATAGTTCATTTTCTATTTTATTAACTATATTTTTTTTTTGGGCCTAAAGCCAAAGTCTAATTTGTCCATTTTTGCTCTGGACGTTCGACTTGAGAACATCATAGGTTGACCACCTACATCCGACCATGGCTATTCTAGGGTCAACTATTCAGTTTAAGATTTTTAGAGTTCATTTTTTTAATATTTTTATGCTATTTATTTGTTAATTTCATTCATTAATTTCCAGTTGATTTTTCTCTGATTTTGACCGTGATTTCCAGATTGACTAATTTGTAGCTTAAACCCAAATTTCTATTTTAATTAATATCCAATTTCTAGCAATTCTAGGGTTTACCGATTAGCATTAACAAGAGTCCAATTTACCCAACCTTAAAATCCAATCTCAATTTAAATAACAGGGTTTAAGGATTAGCCAATTCAATTCCAAATTAACAAGTTAATTAAGGGTTTCACAAATTTAACATGTCCAATTTAACACTTTAACCATCAAATTCTAATTTTAATAAAAAAGTTTACAACATAGCAATTTAAATTTCAGAATAACAGATCCAAGATTCAAGTGTAGATTTTTAGTGTTTACAGTTTAATAATTCAATCTCAATTCAATAGGTTAATAAAGGATTTTAGGCAGTCCAATTAGTTAAACTAGATTTAAACTGAATTCAAATTATCAGATCTATGCCCACTTACCTCAAAGCCTAAGCTCTTCCTATTTGATTGCTTAGAATAACCTTTATCTGGATGTATGGATTTCCCCTTTCATTTATTTGATAATATCTCTTCTTTTGTATCTTGGGCTATCCCTTTTCTTTTAACAAGATCCATCTCTCTTCTTTTAATTTAATTTATATCGAAGAAAGTTTATAAGTGGAAAGAAGAGTTTTGGGTGAGCTTTGGTATACTGACTAATAGTTATGATAAATTAAGGTTCAGGTTAGGTGTGTATTTATAGGGGAATTACATTGGTCGTAACCTTTGATTAATTACTTCATTCACAAGTAATCATATCTTGGTTGTTTGATTACGTACATTCAACATGGACGCCTTCTTAATAAGTTATTTATTTACGTCTCCCTTTAATCAATCAATCAGTATATCAATCAATTAATCAACCAATTAATCGATCGATCGATCATCAATTAATCAACCAATCATTCAATCAATTAGTTTATATCTTAATTAATTTTACTCAAATCAAATTGATGCATACATGTGTGTGCATATATATGTACACACACACACACATACATACATAATATTAACCATTTAAGTACATATACACCATTTAGGTCTTGTGTTATTCTGTTAACTAGTAATTAATTACTATTTTTGTTTTTGGATGATAGGGAAACAAGAACAAAAGGAAAGAGAAAACTATAGAATTTTTTTTTCTATCTAGATCAAATTTTCAATTTGATTTGGATAGAAAGGAACGATCCATTTTTCGACACATTTCTCTTAGTATAATATTTTACTTATATATATAGTCATTTTCATACATATAATTGTATAACTTTTACTGAATGCTCCCTTTTCAAAATGAACTTTATTTTTATGCACAAAAATATTTTTCCTTTCTTTTTTTTTGAAATACACACTCGCCATTACACCATTTTTCTATTATTTCCTTTTTCCTTCAAGTAATCTATACATATTTAATTTATTTCTTAACTAATTAGTTTTCTTTATTCTTTCTTTAAACTTAAATTTAATTTCAAAAATAGGCACAAAACACAAAATGCATGCTATAGTAAATATTCTGTATTCTTGTAATGACCCAGAACTTTGGTCGTTAGTTTATGGACATTAAATTTATTTTAAATGTTGAATGTGGATTGTTAATTGATTTTGGAATATGAAGATTTTGGTTAAATTAATAAAATGAGTTAGAATTTCAAGTATGGCAATTTAATCGGATTTGGATAAATAGAGATTTAATATTTGAAATTGGGATAATTTGTGAATCTGGTTATAAAAAGATATGGAAATGGTTTCTAAGATTTATTTAGGTCTAGTTGGATTATAATTGTAATATTGGTCTTGTGAATGAAATTTTAAGACGATAAATTAAAACTGGAATTTACGCTTAAATTAATAATGGAAATTAGTATATAGAAATAATGTAAATAATCAGATTTTGATTTAAAATGAACCAGAATGATTTCTAATGTGAATATAAATGTTCTATTATTTATAATTAAGTTAGTAAAGTTTTAAAAGTAAAGTTTAAATGATTTCGACAAATTCGAAATCTCTCGATTTAATCGACGAGTTAAATAGCCTTTCCGGGGCACAGTCTCGGAATCCGACGAAACTAGTTCCATTGGATCCATAATAGTTAATTATTATTGGATTTTAAATTTTGTAGTGTTTGGAGTTAACGTTTGTTCGTACGGGTGAGAAAACCATTCAAATAAAATCGAAAACTTAATATTTTAAATCGATTCAAAAAGCTATCTTCTACTATGATCAAATTAGCCTCCAAAACACATTCCATTGTATTTCAGAATATGGGTAAAACCTTATAAACGTTAGGCGGCACGTGCTGTTTGGAGTTCGTTGTAATAGCATGTTAATATTGAAAATAGTAATAATAAAATAATATAGGCACACGTTTATATAAGCATCCAAACTGTAAAACCCTTGTTATTATTCTTGGCCGCAACTTCAAATTTCAATGGCTGATAAACAATCCTCTTCTCCCCTTATTTTCTTTCCATCCACACGATATTAGCCAAGACTTCAAACTGGAAAGTCGACAAGCTCGTCAAGATCTAGAGATCTAATGGCCATGATGGGCTATGGTGTAGCAATTTAGCAGCAGTTCGACCGAGAAGCGCGTGCATTCATTCACGAATTATGATGCATATGGAGCGTCGAGTTTCCATGGGTTTCAGGCGTGGTTAGGTTATGTGATGGTGCGTCGTTTGAAGGTGTTCGATCAGACATTAGCGAGCTTGTGGTGGGTGCGGTAGTTCAAATCATGGCGGCTGATGGGTTTGAGCATACAAAGTAAATCCCCTGAGGAAGATTTTTTTTAGCGGCCCTGATCTTCTTTTCAGAAAGGAACGAACGATCTTGTAATGGTATATAAGAAAAAAGTTTATTTATATTAATATATATTCAAATGTTTAACAAGTCATATCTTAACCATACGAGGTCGGAATCGGACGAAACAAGCTGCACCGGAATCGCGGCGACGAGCGCTACGTAGTGGACAGATTTAGGAACGATTGGAGCTCGTGAAAATTTTAGATTAAATTGAAGGTGGTCGATTTAATTTAAAATTGGAATGCTCGGCATTTTAAATTCATGGTGAGTTAATCTCACTCACATCTGGATTTCCATTTAAATTTAAATAGTTAAAATTTAATTATTGGTTGATTACTTGAATTGATGATTTATTATCAGACTGGATGTGATATGATATATAGTAGTATATATATATTGGAGTGATTGATATTCCCGCATTATATAGTAGATGAGACCCTATGCGCCCCGCATAATAGCGGATTTGGTATTTTATTTGATGTGCTGACATCTATGGATGCAGGAAAACAAGTTGGAGGGATCCAACTGGATTCCTCAAAATATTAAAATTATTTTCATAGACTGTGATATGTTTTATTTATATCCTGTGATGGCTTATATTTGAATTTAAGTTATTCGGTGCTATGGTTTGGATGAATATATTTTGGAACTATAAATATAGAAATATAATGAATTGGGTTCTTAAAGGGAATGAAAAGAGAATTTTTGAAATAAAGAATGAAATTGATGATTTAATAAAGGGTGAATTTGGTGTTAATGGATTTTGGAATTGATTTGGATAAATCAAGAGATAAATTCTAAAGGGAATTTAGCTCAGGAAATCAATTTGAAATTGATTAAGTGTTTTGGAAACTGTGATTTAAAGGATAATGAGGAATGGAAAATTTTAAACTGAGTTTACAAATAAAGTGGAATATTATCAGTGGATAAATATGATGTATAGATTCTCGGTGCGAATTTATAAGAAAAGGCAATTCGTTTTAAAATGAAAAGATGATTTTATTTTTAAAAGTTGGAAGGTGTATTTCCTGAAAAGCTAAGTATATTTTTCAAAAGAAGATTTCTAGTATAACTCTAAGGTTTTAACATTGTTTTAAAAGAATGTTTTAGACAAATTTATTATTTTTAATTGCTTTAGAATTTTAAAGTAAATATTATTCGAATTAATTTTAGAAGTACTTATTTTAAAGGTTAAATTAGTATTATGTTTTTAAAAGGAAATTTTCTAATATTTATACTATATACAAAAAATTATTTTAAAAATAATTTGTTGCGTAAATTTTACATGGAAAATTATTATAAAATTTCATAACTATTATTTTGAGTAAAACAATTTAAGTAGTTTTATTTCAAAGGTTTTAAGTGTAAGTTTTTGGGTAAGTGATTTAAATTATTAAAAACCTAATTTTAATAAGACTTGGTGTTTTTTAGTGGAAATAAAATAATTGGTTGAATTGATTGTTTATTTGATAGAATAACCGACTATCAAATTTGGACTATAACTTTGGAAATATCTAGAAGAGATATGAGAATTATATGGTATAGTTACCCTTCGAGGTGCTATACTGTACGTTTAAACTCATTCGTTCTTCTAGGACATTTATAAGGAAGTCTATCCACTAACGGTTAGGAGGTGAACTTCGATCTTATTTTCGTCTATATATTTGCTAAAGCGTCGAGGTTGAGTTCACTGGAAAGTAGCAAACATTGTTTCAAAGAAACCGGAATCGGATTTGTGATCCGAAAACCACGTCGATCCAATGAGTGTGTTTTCGTGATGAAGACAAGGGCTTGAAGTTGAAGATGGAGCAGTGAAGTGCAAGGGCTAATCGCTACTAATCTTGAGGGTGATTCCAAAATGGATGTAGGAGTGGTGCCTTCGGTTCCGTTCGGACCCGAAACGAACTTGTATGGACGCATGCTTTCAGAACATCGTCAGGAGGACAATGAGCATTCTAAGTGAGATATTTTCTAAAAAGGTAGCGCTTAGCCTCGAGCCTATTCAACCGAGAATGAATGAAAATCAAGGAATATGCAGCAAAGCTAAGTGGTAGCACCCAATTAGATTAAGGCCATCCCTGTCTAGAGGTCCCTTTTTATTCGACTGTGTGGGCGGTTGCTGATCCCAACAGCGGGGTGATCTTATTCGGACTATCCAGTATAGGGTAGCTCCGGTCTTGTGTTGCAGAGGATTGAAAGAGGCCCTCGGTATGCTGATCTAGACTAGGTACTGTGGTGGGAGGTGCCCTAGTGCCTAGTCATTAGTTGGAAATCCATTCTCCCTACGTTCCCTTACGGTTTTGATTGTAGAGCCTAGTATTGCTGGAATTTAATGAATGTAACAATTTCGGCTATTTGAATAAGCATTTGTACTTATACACTATTATGATATCAGAGGATTTTGATAAGAAATGTTTTGGTTATCGTAAGGTGAAAACCTGACATGTTTATTTATGGCATGGTCTTACGAGATACCTTTGTTTTTCAAAGGATTTTGAAACTTTAATAATTAAACTGAGTGTAATTTTCTCATGCTGGTTTTCCAAATTGACTCGGGTGTTATTTTATTATAATGCTCGGGTCAGACCGAGTATCATAAATACAGGATTGGATGCTGTGGAGCTCTCGAGACGAGCTGGATGGCAAGACGTATCACACGTACTTGATGTATATTCCGCTGTGCAGTATAAGCTGCGTAGTCAGCTTTTGGGAGGAAAAGTTAATACAACTATCCAATAATTTGCTATTGATTGTATTGTACTCTGATAATGTAATGTATAAACAGATACAGCTCTGTTGTATGAATATCAGTCATTAACTATTATATTTTGTTCCACTGCAATTGTGAGATTCTATTATATTTTTAGTTCCTTCTTTCTTCAATCATCTTTCTTTCCTTCAGCAATCTGTCTTTTCCACCACTCGATCATCGGCATATTATACGGTGGCGTATTTATGTCGATTTTCGAGGGTTGAGAAGGGCGGGTCGTCACAATTTTTTTCTAACAGCTTATACATATATTTGGGCTTGAAAATCTACTTGACCCAATGGTAAAGTCAGATTCCCTAAATTCTCTTATTCATTGAAATATACAATTCAATCCTTTCATGTAAAATTACTTTTTACCTTTATTAAAATTTTAATTTATTATTAAAATTTTCAAGGAGTTACATGCTCCTCCCTTAAAGGATTTTGTCGCCGAAATCTCGAAGGATAGAAAAATGCAACCAACAAATAACAACCAAAGTCTACGTCCATCTACTCATCCATCATTTATGGAAATAGTCCTTGCATTTTCTAATGCAATTATGTATTTACGCAATATGGAATGCACATGAACCTTAACTAATGAAAAAGAGTAGCCGGCATACTATTTCAGTCGACCTACTGTTTTTGCAAATATGCACATATTATGCATCCAAATATATGCAAGGTCCTAATGATAAACTGATGTTTCTACATTTATGCTCAACCATACATCCAAATGCGGATCCAAGGATAACAATCAAAAATCAGAAAACAAGAAATAGTATGCTCATGACATGAGTGTGTGTGTCTATATGGTCGTTCTTGCATATATTCTTTACTATGTGTAGAAATGCATAACTGCAACCATTACATCCATGAGCATCCATACACATCAATTAGCATCCATCACTCATAACATGTCCTATTGACACGTTTACAACCATTTTTATCATCCAAACTCTACCCATGGGGTGATTCAAAGGAATCCTACCATTTGCTTCATAAGATCTTATTAAAATCTTTGCAATTCAATTTTCCACAAAAGTTGCTTCTATAGCCTCAAGGCGTGCAATCAATTTTCTTCAATATAGCTTGTTACCATATATTTTTTCCAGCTATCTCATAGTCAATGCAACTCCATAAAGAATAGTGCCTTGCTATTTTAATCCAATAGTTATCATCGCCAATACTTTAGTTTACACTTAAGGATTTTTATATTTTAATGCGTTGGAATTTCATTTTTTTTCAAAAGGAAAAGTGAACTTTGTAGCTTTCCATAAACTATCAAAAAGAATGGATTTTTGTTGTGTTTGGAATTAGAAGGGATTATTTTTTATATTATTATTGAAATAGATAGTACAAAATGCAATAAAAATCCATAATTTGTACATCTCTATCTCTTAAGTACATTTCAAATGATACACTTTTTGTATTGAAATTGGATAATTTATAGAAATGTACATTTTTGCACACTTTATTCCAACGAATTAAAATACTACCTAAACCTCACTCCATTTTAGGGTAACATCCAATTAGATATTTACTAATCCATGTCAACAACATACAGCTGTGACTAATTCTACATTTTCACTTGCTCAAGTCATTTAGGTTTACAAGTCTAAAACTTATCAATACCCTTACCTTTATGAAGGTCCTCATTTGTTTAGGGACAACTTCTCTCCTTATTTTCCATATTGCAGTATATGTTATATTTTAACCCACAATTACCAGATCCACATCACACATACGTGGAATACTGATGTAAACCAATAACATAAACCAAAGGTCTACTTTTCTATTCATGTCCACCTAACCCGCCTATAGTCTTCAGGGAAGCAACATAATACTGAAAGTCTATATGGATTGTATATATGTATATGACAAGTAAGTGTATGATAGTACGGATCACACAATATGATAAAGTAGATAAAAATAAAAGTAACCACACCAGAATTTTTATACTGGTTCAGATCTATCGTCCTACATCCAGTCCCGAAGGTTCCCTTCGAAATTTCACTAACAAATTGCCCTCGCTTCATCCGGAGGAACAGGATTTTGATGCAAGACAATTTCTTTGACAAGTGCATGTTCTAAGTAACACTGAATTTTTATACAAGTACAATTTCTTCCTATAATCTCCTTAAGTGATGTAAATGCGTATGTTCTTGAGAATATAGAAGGGTTTAGATCAAAAGTAATATAATTTTGATTGTGTACTTCGAAAGCAAGAAGGCAAAATTATGAACAGAGATTTAGAGATAGAAAAGATAAGTTCTACAAACTCAATCTTGTTCTACATATTTATATTAAAGAGTTGTGATAAATCATTGCTTCTATTTCCCTTTTGATCTAAAGTTGCTTTTGTTCAGGTACAAAGAGATTTTGAAAAGATATATAGAAACACCTTTTCAGATTTGATAGTTTTACCTTTTTAAAAAAATACGGAACCAAGAGTAGGATGTCTGGTGTGAAAGGTCGGACGTCTGACCTTGGGTTTTTTCTTTACATAAGTTAATAAGTCTTTAAAATTGTAAAGTCCACTTTTCATCTTTACTGTTTAAATCAAAATGTTTGATTTTTTTTCATAGAACTTGTAAATTTTCTTACACTTTAAAATGTACCAATTTTTAACCATATTTTCCACAAAATTAGAAAATTTTAAAACTGCAAAACTCTTATTTAAATTTTTTAACAAGTGTTTCCATTTTACTAAGACCATATATTCTTCTTTAATCAAATCATCAAAATGATTAAATCTTAGTAAAAATATACGTAAACACATGATTTTGTAATTTCCTTTTATAAATAAGAAATTTTTGCAAAGCATATTTTTAACTTATTATTATTATTTCTTTATTATTTTCATTATCGATTTAATGTATGACCAAAACATTTATGAAGTATTTCTAAATTCATACTCGTTACTTGATCACAAAAATAGTTCTAAAGTAGTGCCTTATAGACTTTTCAAAACTTTCCACAAGTTCTATTATTAAAAGAAAAATGCACATTGGGGATAAATGCAACAATGTGCATAAAAGACAAAACAAAATGCAACAATCCACATTTCTTACTTCCAAAGATGAGCCATTAAGGGTTAAAAAAACAAAGATGAGAAAATAAGAAACTAAAAAAATAGAATCTCACAACGCAATGGAACCATATTTATTACTCAATATAATATATTAAAAGTCATTTCAAAAATGTTACATCAGAGTCATTCTAATACAAATTCTAGCCTATGACAATTATAATAGCCAGTCCCTACCAAATAGTTAAAAAATACAGACAATACAGTGGAAAACAAGGTAATAACTAGCTATCGATTCAGCCACTCGCTCCAAGCTCCTCGAAAATGAATCTGTGGAAAAACCTGAACTATTTAGCTGCCCATTTAAATTTGAGCACCCAATAGTTTAGGAAAAGGAAAAAATAAACTCCAGGTCAGACATGGGTCTGGTATTAGTAAAGCATAATTTTTTTAACTTTATATAAAAACCTTTAGATCAAAGGCATCTCATAAGATCACGCCACACATAAACATGGACGGTTTTTACCTTAAGATGACCAAAACATTTGTATATAAAATCCAATGATATTATAATAATGTCTAGGGGTCAAAGAAGATTATGAATATAGATGAAATTCTAGAATCTCATGTTTCAACATAGCTAGGTACATCTAAAATCATAAAGGCACGTATTGGAGAATGCATTCCATACTATGAAAAGATAAGGAACTTCCTTCCAATGGTATATCCAAGATAAAATGCGCAGAGGTCTGACCAGAACATCTTGTTCCTCTGCCCCTATAGGACTGGCCTACCACAAGACTTGTACTACTGAATATGATCACCCCTTTTATTAATGGGCCCCGAAGCATAGGTTAGCAAATTGTAATCGATCTAGATTTGGAATGACCATACCTTGATGAGTGTGATCCATTTGGCCCTGCTGCATTCCCGATTTTTTGTCATTTCTAGTTGATGAGGCTTGAGGCTACGTTTCAACTTTACATAGCACTTCCCATTGGAATGTTAACGCTAGCCTATAGGCAATACTGCAGTGCCAGCATTCATCCATATATTTTTTCCAAGATATGGATAAACCGACGGCACTACATCTACTACATCCATTTTGGAATCATTCTCGGGATTGGTAGTGAGCAGCACTTGTTCAAAGAACTCCATCTTCAATTTCATCATCTTCAAGATGTCTTCACTTTGAAACGTTTGAGTTGGATCGAAGTTGTTTTCGGATAACAAATTTGATCCCGGTATCCTAAAAACAGCATTCGATAATTTCAATTAAACTCCACCCTGGTTCTTTAGGAAATAAATAGTCAAAGATAATAGCGGAGATCACCATCTAACCTTAGTGGATGTATTTTTTTATAATTTGTCCTAGGAGAACGAAACGGGATTTATACACAAAGTACAACATCCTCAGAGATGACTGTGCCATAAAACTCACTTGTTTCTCAAAGATATTTCCAAATTTACGTTTGTGATCCATATTCGATAGTCGGTTATTTAACTATCAAATAAAAAACAACAACCAATTCCACTTGACATTTATTTATCTATAGTAATCACTAAGCCTCAAAACCAATCTTTATTTAATAAATCTTTTTCCCAAATGTTTATCTAAAACATTCATACACTTGTATCTCAGACGTAAGTACATATACCAAACATTTGTGAATAATTTCTTATTTCCAAATCATGTTAAAAAGGGTTAAACAAATGTTGTTTAAATTGGAGGAAAGGATAAGCATAAACACTATTTCCTCGGTGTTAAGTATGGTTCAAATGTTCCTTACCGCCATTTTTAAAAAAAGGTAAGTTTGGATAAACCCAGACTTCAAATTCTTTTCATACTTCTTTCGATAAATTCTTTTTAATCAAATCTACTTCATTTGTGAAATCTCTTTTACTTGAATCCAAATCCATTTAAAAATGTTTTCCAAATTCCCAAATTCATTTATAAAACCCTTCTATAAATATTCAAAATCATTTATAAACTTCCTTACAAACCTTTCCTGTTTTAAACAACTTCTTAAATAACTCTAGATCAAATTATCTCCCTTTAATAAGAAAATTCATTTCATAAATCTTCTTTTATTTATAAAGTCATCTTTTCTTAAAAACTCAAATCCATTTAACCAAAGTAGCTTATAAATTTCCAAATTCCTTTATAAAACTCTTTATAAAAACTTCTTTTTATAACATCAAAAACCATTCCCATTAGTTAAAAGCATCTTTAATAGAACCATTTACCAACTCATTCTTTAAATATCCTGTTCAAAATGCAATAACTTTGAAACTATTTCAAAAAGAAAATGAAATATTTATCTTACAAAATCAAACGAAGGATTAGCGACCGCAATGGTGCTTTTATTTTGATTTTACTTATCCAGGTTAATATAGCGTCATATAGCAATAGGTACATAGGGATCAACACATAACAGTCAATCAACTTATGTAAATATCCAACTTAATTGTAATAGCAAAATGGTGTTTTGCCTACTAATAAATATCATTTAATTTTCCTAAATCATATGGGGTTATTTAAGCGTAAGTGACACAGAAATCCCTTGATTTTGAAAAGAAAATAGTTCAAAACAAAAATGATCACTTAAACACAAAATAGTTTTAAAATAAATTAAAAACCCTTGTAAATGAGAATCGAATCCTAGTTAAATAGTAATTAAACCTAATTAAAAGTAATTAAACCTTAATTAAACATTATTAACATATTTAACTTTAAACAGATTAATTAAATAAAACCCCTTTTTAAAATAATAATTAATTAATAATTGTCTTAAATAATTAATTAATTAATCCTTAATTAAAAATTAAATAATAATTAACTTTAATTAAGTAACAAATCATGATTAACTTAATTGATTAACATTTAAGTTTAAAAACCATTATAAACAAATGAGTAAGTACAAATTACATTTATTAAATAATTAATAAATTAAATAATCATTAAATAAATATGTAATTAAATTATTATTCTCCAATTACTAGACTAAAGTTAGAAAATATTTTACAAGGTTTAATTAGGTAATTTTACGTATTCATTTTATATAAAAACATTTCTCTTATTTCTTTCTTCTATTTTCAGTTCATTTCCCTTTTTTTCCTAAGTCTCTTCTTCTTTAAAGCTTTTAACAAACTTTAATGGCTTCCATAATAATTTCTCATGTTTTACGATTTCAAAAATTAAGTTTTAAATGTTTAAAAAACTTGTTTAAAGGTTCCTTCTTCTCCATTTAAATTTCTTCCATTTTGTCCGAAATAGTTTCGGCCGTAACTTCTTACAAAATACTCCAAAGTTGGACTTTGTTTTATTCAAACCATGGATATTTCCAGCAGCTACAATTTTGTTGCTTACTACTTTTTCTTATTTCGAGCGTAAATGCCCCGAAAATTCAATTTTTTGATAGAGTGTTTTTGAACCTAGATGTTAATGTCCTAAAATAGCCTGCACTGTTTTAACCATAATTTCCTCAAAATTTAACTTTTTTGAGTAATTCATTTTTTAAAATTATAGAATAAATAATAATTTAAAATTTTCCTTTTCACCAATTTTCAATTGGCCAAGAGTAAACGGTCCAAAATTCGAGTGCAAAATGACCCATTTTCGAGAAGAATTTGTTGTTTTCCAAGCTTTTCGAGTGCTAGTATTTCAATTTTTCCAAACCTTTGGTGAGTAAACTTCTTAACTTTTTGGGAAGAATTTACTTATATATATGTGTGTGTGTGTTGACTGCTGGTTATATATATATATATATATATATCTGTGTGTGTGTCTATGTATATATACAAAATATTTGTTTCGTTTGAATTATGGTATTGTTTAGATATATTGGTTATAAAAAGGTTATGATTGTTGGTTATATTTGGTGATGATATGCTTCGGTATTGTTGAACTTGGTTATGTCGTATGTGTTAATCTTGTCTCGAAGCTAAAGCAAGTTAGCATGTAAACTAGTTGGTAAAGTGAAATTACGGGCATCAAGAGCGATAATCGCTATGGATGCAGTTCCCTTAAAATTTTGATTTTTGAAAAGTTTGTTTTTTATACTTTAAATTATTTTGGGAATATTTTATGAACTAAATAATGATGTTTTTAAAAGTTAATTAAGGATTTAATAATTAATTGTTAATTAATTAGGTTTTAGCAATTGATAATTAATTAAGTGTTAACAAGGTTTGTTAACTTTAATTAAACAAAGATTAGTTCTTAAGTAATCATCTTTTAAAGTTAGGATTTATTTTAATTAATTACTAATTAAGTTAATTAAGTAAGTAAATTATTTATATTTAATTTATCATTAATTAAATATAACATAATTATTAATCAAGGGTTCAACTATAGGATTAAAGATTTTATTTATAATAAATTATTTATTAAATTTTTATTATTTAAGTTCAATTAATTATTATTATTTTAATTAATTAAAATTAATTAACTTTTAATTATTAATGAAGTTTAGTTAATTATTTAATAATTAATAAAGGATCAATTTGGGTTTAACTAATAGTTAATTATTGTTTGACTATTTAATTAAATTAAGTTAAGATTCAATTAACATTAATTACGATTTAAATAAGGATTGAACTTTTAATAGTTATTTTTATAAGGGTTTAAAATTTTTAAATCCTTTGGTTTTCAGAAGTAAAATGGTTCAAAGGTACTTCTTTTTCAAAGATGGTTTTAAATACAAGCGATTCAAGTGTCGATACCATTAGGAAACAATAAAACTATAAATGTTATAGTGTAGATTGTTGGATTTTTGGACATGTGTTAGCGGAATAAATCCCTGCTCTGCTAAAATTGATTGTTTGTTAGTTTGGTCATTTGGACATGTGTTAGCAGAATAAATCTCTATTCTGATATAAATTGATTGTTTGTTCGTTGGGTTGTTTGGATATGTTTTAGAAGAATAAATCCCCATTCTACTATAAATTATTTGTTTATATGGACATGTGTTAGTAGAATAAATCACCGTTCTACTATGAATTAGTTGAATTGTTGGACATTTGTTTAGTAGGATAAATCATCACCCTTCTATTATGTTATTTAGATATGTATATGATATTTAGTTCATGTTATTCCCTGATTTGGATATGAATTGTATTTACATATATGTTGACTTATGTAAATAATTGTTAAGTGAATTGAAATTGGAATTGAATGGTAACTTAAATTAGTACCGTTAGGATTGCTAAGCCTCTTTTCGAATTTACTAAAGTATGTTTTTGAATTAGCTTTAATTCTTTAATCAATTTGGTTTAAAGGTTATAAATGATTTTCATTATTATTTTATAAAGTTATTTTTAAATGATACCTTCTTATTTTAGAAAGGGGGTTTATAAAATAGAAGGTTTACCTAAAGTGATTTAGAAATGATATTTTGAAAAAATTATTTTATAAAGGAGGTTATATAAAGGAATTATAAAGGAAGATTTTTAAATAGTTGTAAAAATAGAAAGATATTTTACAAATCGTTTTAGATATTTTTGAAAGACATTTTAAATCAAGTTTGAAAAATTATAAAGAGGTTAGAATTGTGAAGTGAACTTATAAAAGAATTTTCGTAAAGAATAAGTGAATGGATTTTATAAAGTGAATCATAGTAAGTGATGTTTTGAAAGGGAATGGTTTGGCCATTTAATATGGAATGTAAGAAGGAAAAATTTTCAAATTTTTTTGGTAAATGTTTACATTGTTTTCCAAGTAAAAGGGATGTAAGGGGTTGGGGGAAAGTGTTTTAGAAAAGATCCTTTGATAAAGTTTTATAAAGTGATTTTATTAATTAAAGGTTAATTAATAAAGGCTCAGAGGATCCCATATGGAACTGATCGATGTTTGATTGTTTGTTTATTTGACAGTTATTTAACCACCTATCAAATCTGGACCAAAATGTAACTTTGGAAATATCTAAGAGAAACACGTAAACTATATGTTACAGTTATCGTCGGAGGTGCTATATTGTATGTATAAATTTGTTTCATTCTCTAGGATAAATGATAAGGAAATACGTCCACTGACGGTAAGGAGGCGAACTCCGCTCTTATCTTTTATCTGCTTATTACCTAAAGAACCATGGTTGAGTTTACCGAAAATTACCAAAAGTTATTTTGAAGAGACCAGGATTAGAATTGTTATCCAAAAACAACTTTGATCTAACTCAAGCATTTCGAACTAAAGACATCTTAAAGAATATGGAATCGAAGATGAAGCATTGAATTGCAAGGGCTGCTTGCTACTAATCCTGAGGGTGATTCCAAAGTGGATATAGTAGAAGTTACGCCTCAGGTTTGTCCTTATCCCGGACAACTTGTATGGATGAATGCTAGCATTGCACTGATGCTTTGAGGGCGGTGTTAGCATTCCAAGTGGGATTTCTATTCAAAAAGGTAAAATGTAGCCTTAAGCATCATCAGTCGCGATGACTGAAAATCAGGGGAGATGCGGTAAGGCAAAGTGGGTCGCACCTATTAGGGTATGTTGTCACCCTTCAGCATACATATACATATTTATGGATTGGTTGTGCGTGAGATCTCGATAAAAAGGATTGCAAAGCAACCAGAATTTTTACATATTCGTATTATATAGTAAGGAGTAGGCCGGTCTTGTGTTGGCAGTGGATCTAGGCGCGGTCCTTGGTACATTTTCTAGACGTTTAATGTGATAGGTGGTACCCTAGTGCCTAGTCATTGTATGAAATCCTTTCTCCAATAAATGATGTATGGTTTTAGTTGTATATCAAATATGTTGGAATGTGAGGTGCTAGCATTCCAGCTATTTTAATATTTTACTTTGAACCTTTAAACATTATTATAATATCAATGGATGTTTATATAAAAGTGTTTTGGTTATCGTAAGGTAAAAACTCATTTGTGTTTATATGCGACGTGGTCCTACGAAACACCTTTGATTTTAAAAGAGTTTTAAAAGTAATGACTCGGTTGCTTTGAGTTTACTCACACCAAACCCATGTCTGTCGCGAAATTTTATTTTCTTTCTCTAAAACTCTTGGATGCTCATTTTTTTACGAGCATCTCAGTAACTCAGGTTTCCTATAGATGCATTTTGGAGGAGCTTGGAGTAGGAGGCTTTACTAATAGTAGTTTTTTTTGCTATAGTATATGTATATTGTATCCGTTATGTAGGAACAGGCTGTTATAACTATCCTAGGGAAGAATTTGTATTAGTATGACTCTAATATATCATTTTCAATGACTTTGTAAAGTACTATGTTGACTAATATATATTATTCCGTTGCGTTGTGAAATTCAGTAATTGTCTAGTTTCTTCTATCTTCTATTTCCTTTTTTCCCCTAACAATCTGTCTTTTCGGCACTAAGTTGTTTGGCATGTGAATATCATGGATGTATTATTTTCATCTTCTAAGGTTCAAAAGGCAGGTCGTTACAAATACAGGGCCTTGTGTAGTAGAGAATGGGTTTAGAAGTGAAATGGAGGAGGTTTTACTAGAATTTTAAGTGAATAAGCTAACTTTTTTTCTTAGGAGATGGAAGTCAGGAATGGAAGAAGTGGACGGACTTGAAAATAGAAAGGAGATGATCAAAGGAAAAATAAAGACAGTGAGGAGGTATTTATTAGCATATAAAACTAGAAATCACCAGAATATCCTTTGTACAAAATAATATATATGCATGTATACACATGGCAACCACCATTATTCCCTTCCATCACTTGAGCACATTACCCCCCAGGCCATGTTGTAGGGTAATTAAAGTATAGCATACGATTATATATATATATATGCAAATGTGTATATATATACATGTACCTTTTTAAAACATAATTTGCCACATCCAAGCTTAGGTATATATTTGTATAAGTTAATATACATAAGTATGCTTAATCAAAACTAATCCTAACATATACAAATGTATGCATGTTGCACCAAGTGTGCACAACATACCCGATGACTTTTAGGTTTCGAAAATTTAAAATTTTGGAAAATGTTTTTCAGTCACATTTTCTTTTTTTATTTGAACTATCTATATTGGAAAAAAAATTGAAAAAAATTTATCATCGTTCGTAAATATCAAAATAGTTTTATTTACTAATAAAAATCCACTTATTGATAATATAATATATAATTAAATAGCCTATTTCAAAGGGGAAAAATCCTGGGTCCTTACAAATCTATTTTACCATCATTTCGTATTATTTAAATGACTTATATTTTAATTATAAAACCTATATTTTAATATTTTAAATTTATTAAATATATTTGCAAACCAAGGCGGTAAAATTCCGTGTTGTTACACTCTAGAACAATTCTTAAAAATTAGCTTTTCAGCAATTTCCCTACATTTTACTTCTTAAACAAATTCTCTAAAGTTTGTCTATATATTTATGTAAAATCACTAATCAACCCCTTTTTTTCGAACGTATCATTTAAAAGAAAAATGCACACTGAAAGTAAGTGTACAAATGTACATAAATGACAAAAAACAGTTATTGAAAATTTTGCTTTTTGTCAAATCCTTTTAGTCTCCATTTTCAAACAAGTTTCGCATAGTTTGTTTGATTATTTTAAAGAAAACTACAAAATAACTTAATTTTCGTTTTAAAATATCAAACATCTGCTATTTTCTTTTCAAAAGTTCTCTCACTAAAAGAAAAAGGCACATTAAGGACAAATACAGCAATGTCCCTAAAAATAAAAGCTTTACAATAGTTATTGAAAAATAACTTTTTACTAACTTGTTTTTAATTTTACTTTTTACGTAATTCTCATAAAATTTATCTGACTATTTTATACAGGATCGTAAATAAACTTCTTGTTTATTCAAATATCAAATATCTGTCATTTTTAACTTTTAGAAATCATTCCCATTAGTTTATTACTTGAATTGGAGTAGACAATAAAAACCAGTTCAGCCCACTTCTACCTAACAATGCCTTAAATGCATAAAATTTATGTCCTTTTTTTCCAAAGATGGTCATCTCAAGTCTATTTCCCCAATACAGTCAACATCATATTTCTTATTATTATTGGCCACATTTTACTAACTTCTTTATTCACCTTTAAATCCCTAATTTATTTGTCACATCTAATAGGTATAAAAAACCTCTACAAGCGTTTCTTTAAAGGGTAAACCCAAATAAACATGAATGGCTCATTTCCCATCTAAACATTCAAAACCTTAACATTTATTCTAACTCATAATTATTTGCTTATATAAGGGATATGTCAACAACGTCCTTATGTGCTCACCCATATAGGGTGTTCGGTGCTATTGTATATGTCGGAAAATCGTAATTAGCTACACTAGTCAAACTTAGTTCATCCTATCCTATAAAACTTGTTCTCATTCTCACTATCCATGTTTAGGAATTAATTTTCAACTTTCCCACATATAACATAGGCTTGAATAGAAGAAATGTCAATAAATAAATGAAATCTCTGGGAATCTTGTTGAAAACTCTAATCTACGCTCACGCGCACACGTATATTTCAAAGCCCATATTTGAAAAACTTTCTAGAAAACATTTCAAAAAAATTATTCGAAGACCATTTTTTCAAAATATTTTCGAGCACATTCTCTCATTATGTGCATAAATCCAAGGTAATCCTAAACCTAAGCTCTGATACCAAATGCAACAGCTCGCACTTCCCAACACGGATCGTGTAGAGAAATACGAGCTGTTGGGTTTTTAAAACATTACAGAGCACAATTATAGAGATAGAGTTCCAAGACATTCTATACTTTTAGATTTCCCAATGGAAGGAATTAAAATATAAATAAAGAAAAGTAGATATTTCATAAAAACGTTCCCCAAAATAAATGATCTAGAAAACATATTGTTTTCAAATTACAATATAAGTTTACAGATATTTCATTCAATATATAACTATAATAGAAATAGTAGAAATATGAGGACTCCATCAATGAGTTACCTTTTACCCTATACTGTGTCCAAACATTGTTAAATTATCCTCCTGTGGCAGGGAAAATGAAAAGAAGAGGGGTGGCCCAAACATTAAGTCTAGTGAATGAGAAAAAGACTAATAAGATGATTAGGTGTAATTAAATCTAAATCTACTCTATGGGATATATAGTGCATATACTATGTCCGCGCATTCCTAAGGTCACATACTTAATTGTAATTATCTAACTTACCAGGCCAGATCTACAGGTCAAAACCCCATACCATCAACCAGCCAAATCAGAATCTAATATTTCTTATCTACTCCAAAACGCCCAAAGAGGATGAATACAAAATTCCCTCTCATAAAGTGACTCACCGAATGTGCCTGCACTCATCTGTCGATCGTAGTGGCAAACTGCCACTTATTGCTTACTCCGGCATTTACCGCGTGCGAATCCTCCCCAAGACCAGGTTCCTTCTAGTATCATCATGTTTCTTATGGCCACTTACTGTCCAGCTCCAGTATCCACCAGTACCACGTTGTGTAAGAAAACGTGTCATACCTGAATCTAAGATCGGACCCCCTTAGGAAGTGTTCGTGCAAGCGCTGCGCGTACCTGTATATAACATTCACTCTCGTCTCACTAAATCCAGTTTCTACATCAGGCTAACGGACCGTCCAATTACCTACATTTACAAATCTCTTACATCTTATCCACCTAGCGAAGTAAATTCACCTTACAACCCAGATAGGAAACTAACTTTCCCTGTTCTCTTGCATAGACACCATGGCCTAAAATAGTTCATTTTCTACTTCATTAACTGTAACAACCCAGAATTTCAGTCATTCGAAATTTAAACACTTAATTGATTTTAAATAATCACAAGTTAATTTTAGAAGTTGAATAACTTTTATTTCAAATATCTTGATTTATTTGGATAATTAAATTGTTAATTTAATATTTGAAATTGTGGAAATAATTTGATTTTCAATTTAATTTGAATAAAAATGATTTATAAAGTTGAATTAAATTCTATTTAAATTAGAATGTTGTTAGTAAACTTTTAAAATTGATTTAAAAGT
This sequence comes from Allium cepa, assembly GCA_030765085.1. NCBI lineage: Eukaryota > Viridiplantae > Streptophyta > Magnoliopsida > Asparagales > Amaryllidaceae > Allium > Allium cepa. The sequence continues at coordinate 134,269,813 of CM060934.1, forward strand.
AAATTTGTAGAAATTGAAAATTTATCGATTTAATTAACGTGTAAAAATCCATTTTTGAAACTATCTCAGATTTTAATGAAATCAGTTTCTTCGATCTATAATGTTATATTATTATAGGATTTCAAATTTTGTGTCAATCGGACGTACGGTTTGGTCATACAAAGCTGAAACGCATAAAAACTTATTTAATTAAATTTTAATTTAAATAATTCGATTCGAAAACCTCTCTTCCAAATATGATGGAATAGGCTCTCGGTATATATTCCATTATGTTTGAAATAGGGTAAAACATTATAAACGCCAGCCTGCACGCCTCATTTGGAGTTCGAAATTTTTTTAGATGAATAGTGCACGAAAATTTTCTATATAAGGCCAAGAGATTTTATAATTTGCCAACAAGAAAACAAAAAACCTAACCTTAAACAAACGCAACCGCCACATTCAAATTCAATAGCCTAGAAACACTGATCTTCCCCCTCTATTATCTCCCAATCCATCTACTTTCAGGCATCGAGTTCAATATGAAAAATGTAGAGCATCTCGAGCCTACCCATCTAACGGCTATGATCGCCTACTTCGCGACGTGGAGGCTAAAATAAGCCACAAAGGGGAGCAATTTATGCACGTTTTCCAAAGCCATAAAGGAGCCGAGTTTGACTGGAGCTTGGCCATAGGTGCATGGTGGAAGGGGCTTAGATGTAGAAGTGTTTGATTGGTCTTAGGTGGTCGGATGATGGGGTCGATGGAGGTCAAAGTTTTGGATAAGTGGGTCTGTTTTCGCAGCTGGGTTATGAAGATAATGGAGAAGATGTAAACAATGGCCACGATGTGCTTGTATAAAATGAATGGCCTTGATTTGAAAAAGGTTTTAAAATGAAAATAAATTTGTAAATTATATTATATATAAATTCATGTAAACTTTAAAATCATGCAACTTCTTCATACGAGGTTGAAATTGGACGAAACAAGTTGCATTGGGTTCACATTCGCGAACAATACATGATGAGATGGACTAGAGTTGATTGGAGCTAGTGATAATTTTGGATAAAATTAAACACCTTTTTAATTTTATTCGAAATAAAACGCTGCATCGTCTATCGGAACCAAAGTGAGTACAACTCACTCTTTCTGACTCGCATATATTTCTATACAAGTGAGAATAAATTTATTTTGGGTTGATTGGTGATTGTTTGGGTGATATATATATATATATGTATGTATGTATATATATATATTGATTGCTTGGACATACACGGCATATTGTAGCAGATGAGACCCTATATGTTCCTGTGTATGAGTGGATGACCCTTTGTACATGTGTCTGCCTCGAAGCGGACATTGTACATATTTTCTCATATGCATATTTGTTGCAGGTGACAGGTTGGACAGATCCAACATGATTCCTCACCAGTATTGATTTTTGTTTATAGATATTATTATATGTGCTGTTATCATATGATTTACGATGTTTGGATGTCGTGATTGATGTGAATCACCTTATTTAATGCTATTGCAGCATTGGCCCATATTTTGTAAATTTAAAAATATTAAAGTGCTGATTTCAATTTAAAAAGGATTTCAAAGTGACATTGAAAATATATGTTTTATTAACCTTTGATTTGTTAAGGAAATGAATTTATTTTAAATAAATAAAAAGTTATAATTTTTATGTTATAAAATTATGATTTTTGTGAAATATACTTAAATAAGATTTTTGAAGTTACATAAATTTTAATAATAAGTTGTAAATTAGTAAATAAAGAAGTTTAACTAAATTGGACCTAAATATGATTTTTGAAATATGGAGTTAACTATTTGGTAAAATTGGTTAAAATGGAATTTTGAATTTATTATAAATGGTTCATGTAAAAGATTTAAAAATTGATATTTTATAAATAAAAGTAATGGGATTAAAAATGAGTTTTGTAAGTGTTAAAATGAATATAAATGAATCTTAAAAAATAAGATTTATAAATTTATGAAGTTATAAAAGGAATGAATTTGTAAATAAAGAGATTTTTAAGTAAATAAATTCATATAACTGAGATTTAAGTGGAATTGGTTAATAAAAGGTTTTATATGTAGATGTTTTTATAAAATCTATAAATGGAATTTATAAACTTATTTTATAAATATGAAATCAATTTATTTTGGTAAGTTAAATATGAAAGTTTATTAAAGGAAATATATTCACGATTTTGGACAGTGAATAATCCTTAAAATTAAATATATAGAAAGAATGAATTCGGTAAAGGAATTTCATTCACGATTTTGGACGGTGAATAGTCCTTTAAATTAAATAAATGTTTTGAAAAGTAATCTTTTAAATGGCGTTAAATGGTTTGAAGATGTTTTAAAAGGTTTGAGCGTCAAAAACATAGATTTCAACATTCATTGTTAAAATAGTCGTTTTCGAAAAGCAAGGAAAGCATGGACCATAATGCTGTTGTTATAGTAAATGATTTTCGAGAGGAGATGTTTTTTATAGTATATGGGATTTATATATCTATCTAATTTTTGAATACCTATACTAATAGTTTTGGGTTGCCGTAACGATGTTTTACGCAACATTCGTTTTGACCCAATAAAGCACGTGTCGAAAAATATTAAGCTTTCCTAAAGAGAATTGTGAATTCACATATTATGAAAATGAGTATATGGAATTTTTTTATAATATTGAAATATTGAAACGGTTTCGAGAATATATCTTTTAAAAAAGATCATTTGAAGTGAATATTTGAAAAGTGATTTAAATAATATTATTAACTAAAAGGGCCTAGTGATTGCTTATGGTACTAGATAGTTATTTGTTTGCTTGGATAGTTAAATAACCTACTATAAAAATTTGGCCATTTTAGTTCCTCGATTTGACGTGGGAGCTATTTAGTCGTACACTTAGTACGTAGCCATCTGTGTATGCCTGATTATCGTTTGTGTTGAGGATGACGCGTAGTGTGGAGTATTACTCCAATCTGTCGAGCTTCCTTCCTGGCCGAAGGATAGCAATTTGAAAGTTGAAGATGTGATAAGTTTATGAGACTTAGTTTCTATGTGAGGTTGAGAAACGCTTTTGCGTTGTTGGCACGAAGAGACCGGGATCGGTTTATCCGAAAACCACTTCGGACCAACGTATATGCGTTCAATTGTGTAGGTTGTTGATGATATTGATTTTTAGGATTTTCATAGTGAAGGGCTGCTTGTTTATAGTTTGGGGTTAAAATCCCAATATACATCCAGTAGCAGTAGTCTCATTATTATGAAATATCCAATGCGAGGACTATTCGCTACTAATCCTAGGGATTTCCCGATAGGATGTGGTAGGAAAGTACCTTCGGTTTGTCTTGTTCCTGGAGAACTTGTACGTAAAAGTGTCTGATATTGCATTTCTATGATTACATACATTGGTTTTTATACATCAGTAGTGACGGAGAAGGCAACTTCTCTTAGCTTAACACTCTCTTTGGGACATACGAGCTCAAGAATTGTATTTTATGGAAGGTAATTAATAGTCAACGGAAATGGAAATGTGGCATTCAAAGTGATGTGATATGTGATATGTGAAAGGTAATCATTACCTCTGGCCTCATCAATCGAAAATGACCAAAATAGGGTTAGATATATTTTTAAATATATTTCCCAAGTAGGATATGATCATTCCCTTCTAGATATATTTCTTCCCGCTGTGAAGTTCGGGGTGTAAATTAATGTGGTTTATATGCTATGAGGGCCCTTGGAAAGGTCGATAATGACCAGGGGATGATATATTCGGTACTACCTAGTTATAGAGGTAGGCCAGACTTGTGTTGGTAGAGGATTCTTTGTGAGGTTCCTCGGTACATTTCACTAGAGATGTACTGCCGGAAGGTAGTCCCTTCTTCAAGTCATTTGTGTGGAAATCCAAACTCCACTACGAGCTTGTGGTTTTGTTTGTATTAGTGTAATGAATAGCCCCGAAATGCCATATGGGTAATCATTTCGGCCATGATTAATATTATTTGTATACAAGACACTAGTTTAATATAATAAAATTTGATATGCTTTGTTTTGGCTATCGTAAGGTAAAAACATGTTCGTGTCCATGTGTGGGCGTGTTTTACGAGATACTTTTGTTTTGAAAAGAAAAGTTTGGTAATTTAACAAATTCTGTTGAATGCGTTTTCTCATGCTGGTTTACCAAACTGATCCAGACGTTCTTTCCTTTCAATGCTTGGGTCAAGGAGTATATTTATAGGTTCAGATTTGGTGCTTTTGGTGCTTCAACAGGCGGTTTGGAGATCTTTATATCGTCTACACGTATCTGTTTATTATCCATTGCATTGTTTGTTGTTTATATTATCAGCAATTGTATGGACAGATTATTATAACTGTCCAGGCTGATAACTAGTGATTGATTGTTGAACTTTGATTGACGTATGTATGTATAGTTTCTATTTTGTAAGATCATTGATACGAAATTATATTTTATTTCGCTCCAATGTGAGATTCTGTATTGTTCTGTTTGGTTCTCTCTTTCTTCTCTTCTCTTCTTCTCTCTTCTTTTCCTTCTCATGACTTTTTGTCAGTCTGTGCTTTATGGGTCAGACATCTGTGGTTTATTATCGATTCAAAGGGTATGGATTTATGGGTTGTCATATTAGCTATCTTATTTTCATTTGTTTTATTGGGCCTATGGCCAAAGTCCAGTTTGTCCATTTTTTCTTCGGATGGTTGACCTGAGAGCACCATAGGTCGACCGCCTACGATCGACCGACATTATTCTTGGGTTGACCCTCCCGCTTAAAATTTTTACATTTTGATTTTATATATTTTTGTGCGATTTATTTGTTAATTTCGTTCATTAATTTCCAAATTATTTTTCTCTAATTTTATACAAATTAACTAATTTATAGTTTAACTCCAAATTTTTGGTTTAATTAATTATCCAATTTCTAGCAATTCTAGGGTTTAAAAATTAGCTTTAACAACAGTCTAATTTACCCAGTTTTAAAATCTCATCTTAACTTAAATTATAAGGTTTAAGATTTATCTAATTCAATTCTAAATTAACAATTTAATTAAGGGTTTTAACAATTTTACATGTCCAATTTAACACTTTATCCATCAAATTCAAATTTTAGTAACCGAGTTTGCAACTTAGCAATTTAGCTTTCAAATGAAAAAGAACAAGATTTTTATTGAACTAGAATTTCAATCATTTGATTTTGAAATATGTAATTAATTTTAAATATTAAGATATTAATTTTATAAGCCAAATGGCTTAAATTTCGAATAAAAGGAATATATGTGAATATATGGATGTTAATTGATTAAAAATATTAAATAGTGAATTTAAATAATTAGAATATTTAAATAATAATGAAAACGATTTCGAAATCTTATTTAAATTCTGCATAAACAAGAGTGGAATAGTAAACTTTTAAATTTAGGTTTAAAAGTCATTTGTTTGGTTTTAATAAAAACACATTTTAAATAATGTAACGACCCGCCATTCTCGACCCTCGAAATCGACACAAAATACTCCACAGTATAATATGTCGATGATCAAGTGCCGAAAAAGACATATTGTTGAGGAAAAAGAAAGAAGGTAGGAGAGAGAAGGAACTAAACAATAACAGAATCTCACAATTGCAGCGGAACAAAATATAATAGTCAATAACAGATCTTTACCCAATATGAAAACTATATCTGTTTTATACAATATATCATCTGAGTATATCTCAAACAAACAACAATTACCAGCCTGCCACTATCAGCAGTCACAACAGCGGATATAAACAAGTACGAATAATAAATCTCGATCTCCAGCTCTTCTCTTGAGCTTCCAAGCATCATGTCCTATATATAGATAATACTCGGTCTGACCCGAGCATTATAATGAAATAACACCCAAGTCAGTCTGGAATACGAGCTGATAAAAATACACCCAAATTGATTATTAAAGTTTTAAAATCCTTTGAAAATAAAAGCATCTCGTGATACCACGCCACAAATAAATATGTCGAGTTTTTACCTCACGATAGCTAAAACACTTTTTATAAAAATCCTCTAATATTATAATTGGGTCTATTTACAAATACTTATTAAAATAGCCAAAATTGTTACATGATTATATTCCAGCTACTAGCCGCAAAGTGGGTAATACAAACAAAACTAGTAAAAGGCACGTAGGGAGAATGGATTTCCAACTAATGACTAGGCACTGGGGTACCACCTGTCACATTACCTGGTCTAGATCAGTGTACCGAGGACCACGCCCAATCCCCTGCAACACAAGACCGGGACTACCCCTTACTGGATAATCTCGAGTAAGATCACCCCACGGTTGGGATCAACAACCGCACCACTAAGCCAAAATAGAAAGGGACATCTACACAGGGATGACCTTACCCTAATGGGTGCTACCCACAGAGCCTTGCTGCATATCCCCTGATTTTCAGTCATTTCCGGTTGATGAGGCTTGAGGCTATGCGTTACCTTTTTAGATCGTTTCGTTTAGAATGCCCATCGTCTACCTGACGGTGTTCCGAAAGCATTCATCCATACAAGTCCGTTCCGGGTTCGAACGGAACCGAAGGCACTACTCCTACTACATCCATTTTGGAAATATCCTTAGGATTAGTAGCGACTAGCCCTAGCACTTCACTGCTCCATCGTGGACTCCAAACTCGTTTTTCCACGAAAACGTACAAACCGGATCGAAGTGGTTTTCGAGAAATAAATCCCGATCCCGGTCTCTTCGAAACGATGAACGCGTTGGCCAATATTGATAGTCGGTGATTTAACTATCAAATAAACGTTCACAAACTTCCATCACACAATAAATAATTTTCCACATTATTTATTTTCCTCAAAAATATCTTTGCAAGATATATTTCCATTTTCAAATCCTTTTGAAAACAGTTTTCAAACACAACACTTCCCATGGAATAAATTCCCAAATCTTTACTTCCCCTAAAAACATCCAAGTACCAATACTAAAGATTTAAAATAATTTACATTCTTTATTCTTGAAAATACATTAAAACATTTATATTAAAACTACTTAAATACTTAATTTAAAATATATATATATATATACCTTTAAAAATATTTCGAATAAAACTACTTTATAAAATATAAACTATTTTCTTCAAAATAAAAGTTAAGTCATACTAAATTTTAAAATAAAGTTATGAAATGCTATATAAGTTTTCAAATAAAACTTTAACCCAACTATCATCACAATAAATCTCGTTTATAGAATATAAATATTAATGATATTCTTTAAACCATATACCAATTAACCCCTTTAAATTAATTATTACTATAACTAATTTATTAAATATTTACTCTTAAAAATTCTACAACTTAAACAATAATTTCTTAATACATTCCTTTAAAAACAAATTTAAAACTTTGATTTTTACTAAAAATATTTTTGAAACGTACTTGGCTTTTCAAGGAACTACATTTCCAATTTCAGAATAAACCAAAGAATCTTTTTATAAATCCCACACGATTTACCTCAATTCAAATTTACATTTAAATCCCGTTAATTTCTTCCAACACTTTAAAAATAAACATCTTTTTATTTTTAAACACATTCCCACCCCTTGGAAATCACTTCCAAGGTATACTTAAAATATTTAAAATATGATAACTATATTCTTAACTCAAATTATACTTTTGAAAATCTATAAAAGTTTCTAGAGTAACTTAAATTAAAAATTCCCTTTTATATAAAGTTATTACACCAAATATTTATATTAAAATTTCCTTTAGAAAACATAATACTAATTTTCCCTTAAAATAATTTAATACCATAATTACTTAATTAAATATTTACTTATACTTAAAAATGATTAAAAATAATATATTGTAAAACACATTTTTAAACTGCAAATTTATATTTTGAAAACTTTCTTGGGAATCATACTTAACTTTCAAGGAAAACACATTTTCCATCTATTTTAAAAATAATTTAACTATTACTTTTAAACAATTTGCATTTCTTATAGGAATTCCCACCAAAAATCTATCTTTCAAAATTTATCCACCGATAAATATTCCATCTCATTTATAAACCCAGTTTATACATTTCCATTCCTCATTTCCTTTTTAAATCACAATTTCAAAACACTTCAAATTCTAAACCAATATCTTGAATTTAATTTCCTTAAACTCATTTCTCAAAATTACTTTCAATTCCCTTTTAATGCCAATTTATATTATTTATATTTTAAAAATACCATATTTATATCTATCCAACCATACACAACATAACAAAATTCCAAATCAATCTATCATCGGATATCAATGAAATATATTACAGAATATAAACAAAATTTCAATTTGTGAGGAATCCAGTTGGATCCCTCCAACCTGTTTTTCCCTGCATCTACAGATGTTAGCACAACAAATAAATATCATATACAAACTGATAATAATATCCAAATTCAACCAATCAATCATTCATTTAAATTTTAACTATTTAAATTAACTGGGATTTCCAGATGTCAGTGAGATTAACTCACCTTGAATTTTCGACGAGTGTTCAAATTTTAAATTAAATCGAACGACGTTCGAATTAACCTAAATTTTTACTCGCTCGGAATGATTCCAGAATTGCTCCACTACGTAGTACTCGTCGTTGCGATTCCAGCGCTTCTTGTTTCGTTGAATTCGGACCACGATGTCAAAGATATGAATTTTAAAAACATGAGGATAATTTATAAAATTAAAATTACTTTTCTTTTAAATTATACCCAGAATTATCAAGGCCGCATCATCCCCCCCCCCCCCCACGCATGATACCAGGCTCCACGAACCCAACTCCTACGGCCTTAGGTTAAAAGCCGCACCCACCACGACAAACGTGACGAAGATCGGGCGCTGCCAAAACGTGCGCCCAGGCATGCTCCACCCATGGCCAGAGGCGTGTTGAACTCGGTCGCCTCCCTCACCATAAAACAACGCGTGAACGGCCAACGAGCGCAGCCTCGTAACACCTCCAATCGACGACGATTTTCCAGATCCACCGTTGAATAGGTAGATGTCGAAGTGCTCTCCAACTTCCCAGTTGATTTTTTTGTAAAAGAGAGTAGATTTCGAGAAAATTGGGGAAGAACAAAGTGTATATCGGCCATTGGTTTTAGATGGGGCGTCACAGTTGGTATCAGAGCTTGAGGTTTATGGACATAATATAAAACATAACTTAGATGGAACATGTGTTACAGCTATTTGTCGATGTTTTTATTGTGCCTTGAGTCAAAACTAAAGTTTTGAAATTATGATGAAATTTTTAAATATCTTTATTTAAGAAAAATAAAAGTGAAACTATGTTTTGATGATTGAGTAATTTGTGTTTTGTTTATCAGAGTGCGCAGCGAAAACAGTGAAACTATTTTCGCTACGTACAGCTGATAACTCTTTTGATTTAAAAATCAAAATATAAAATTGAAATAAATTTCGTTTGTTGTTCACATACCTGTGTTAAATTTGTTTTCTTTGAAAATTTCAAATCCGATTTGAGGATCCGAAGCGATTGCAGATATGCGATTTTGTTGAGATTTTTGCTGTTTTGAATTATCTTCATTGAAGATATATTCGAATGATTTCTTTGTTCATTTTGTGGTATACGTGCAAATTTAAGTTGCACGTTACTACATTAATTTTACGTTGAAACGGTGTTTGGTTTTAAACGTATTTTGTTGCCATTATTTTTATAACGGGATTTTCACACTAGTGCTAAGTTTTTAAAGCACGGTGTTTTGTTGACATTTTTAATGAATGAAAATTCACTGATATTATATTTTTACGCAAATTATTTTGATGAGATTTTGACGTTTAAAATTACTGTCTCTTTGACTTCGGTATCCGTCAAATTTTAAAGTGGATTTTCAAGCGGTTATCCCGCAATGCTGATTTTGTTGTCCGTTTTATGGTATTTTGAGAAGTGCAATTTCCTTGTCGAAGTTGCTACTGATGTTGTTTTTTTAATCACGTGTTTTAAAAAATTGTTTAAAAATAAAAAACGTTTTCAAAATTTTTACAGTTTACGCTTTCAAAATAATGAGGAAACGATTTAAACGTTTCAGCAAAATCGAGGACTATGACCCCTTTCTTTTACTGATTCGCTTAATTCCGGACTTGTCCGTTTGAGAATGTAAATTATTACTTTTATAAAATAAATGAAATTGTTTTCAGAAGTTTTGCAGTTTGTGCTTTCAAAAGAATGAGGAAGCGATTTAAACATTTCAGCAAAATTGAGGACTATGACCCCTTTCTTTTACTGATTCGCTTAATACCGGACTTATCCGTTTGAGAATGTGAAATGTTATTTTTGGAATACACAATTTTGCACTTTCAAGGAAACAATGAAGATAACTAAACGATTTAGTAAAACTCGTGCTTATGGGACATGTGCGTTTGCTATTTTGGTTAATTACGGACTCGTTAATTGAAATATTTTTTGTTTTGATGATTTTGACGATTTTCGTGTGCTTTCGAGCTACTATGTTGGACCTTCAGGTCATCTGTTGGACCTTCGGTTCATATATTGGACCTTCGGGTCAATGCCAATACTAGACATTCGGATCATTTGTTGGACCTCCTGGTCATTTGTTGGGCGCCAAAATTATGTTGACAGTACTTGGTAGGCTCCGGCCATTTGTTGATGCACGTGCGGCATAGCTAAAAACTCACCATCTGATGGGATCGATCCAACCTTTTATGTTGATTTTCTTGTCTTCTTAATTGATTTCTAGATATTTGTTATTTCCAATTATCTGCAGGTAATTGGATATTTGTTGATATGAGTTCTTATTATCTTTGTTGATAATTAGATATTTGTTGTTTCTAATTATCGTTTTTGATAATCGGATATTTGTTGTTTCTGATTATCATTTTTGATAATCAGATATTTGTTGATTCTGATTATCGTTTTGATAATTAGATATTTGTTGATTTGGGATTTCTGATTATCGTTTTTGATAATCGGATATTTTTTGTTTCTGATTATCATTTTGTCAATTAGATATTTGTTGATTTGAGATTTCTGATTATCATTTGTGATAATTAGATATTTGTTGATTTGAGATTTCTGATTATCGTTTTTGATAATTGGATATTTGTTGTTTCTGATTATCGTTTGTGATAATTAGATATTTGTTGATTTGAGATTTCTGATTATCGTTTTTGATAATTAGATATTTGTTGTTTCTGATTATCGTTTGTGATAATTAGATATTTGTTGATTTAAGATTTCTGATTATCGTTTGTGATAATTAGATATTTGTTGATTTGAGATTTCTGATTATCGTTTTTGATAATAGGATATTTGTTGTTTCTGATTATCGTTTGTGATAATTAGATATTTGTTGATTTGAGATTTCTGGTTATCGTTTGTGATAATTAGACATTTGTTGATTTGAGATTTCTTGTTATCGTTTTTGATAATTAAAATTTGTTAATTTGTTAATTCTGATTATCGTGATAATTAGATATTTGTTGATTTGAGATTTCTGATTATCGTCTAGGACAATTAGATATTTGTTGATTTGAGATTTCTGATTATCGTTTGTGAAAATTAAATATTTGTTGATTTGAGATTTCTGATTATCATTTTTGATAATTGTATATTTGTTGTTTCTGATTATCGTTTGTGATAATTAGATATTTGTTGATTTGAGATTTTTGATTATCGTTTGGGATAATTAGATATTTGTTGATTTGATATTTCTGATTATCGTTTGTGATAATTAGATATTTGTTGATTTGAGATTTCTGATTATCGTTTTTGATAATTGGATATTTGTTGTTTCTGATTATCGTTTATGATAATTAGATATTTGTTGATTTCAGATTTTTGATTATCATTTGTGATAATTAGATGTTTATTGATTTGAGATTTCTGGTTATCGTTTTTGATAATTAAATATTTGTTGATTTGTTAATTCTGATTATTGGTTTTGATAATTGGGTATTTGTTGATTTGAGATTTCTGATTGTCGTTTTTGATAATTGGATATTTGCTAATTTTGCTGATTATGAGGTTTTCTAGTCTCTAATTGATTCTAGATTATGTTGAGTATATTGAATTGATGTTTTCTATCTATCTCTGTTGATAGTTAGAGTTTGCTGATTATAAAGTTTGTGTTTTCTAATTGTCTGTTGGATAACTAGATATTTGCGGTTTTGCGATTTGTGATTTGGGTTTTCTAATTATCTTTGTTGATAATTAGATTTTGCTGTTTGCTAGTTATCGTATCGATAATTAGATATTGCTGTTTTGTGATTTCTTTATTCTAATTATCTAATTGATTATTGAATATTGCTGATAATTCCATTTATTCAGTTTTGATGTTTTCTGATTGTCTACTTGATAGTTAGATTTTTTTTGAGAATTTGTGAATTTCTTTTATGAAATTAAAAGATTGCTTTGGCGTTTGTATTTTCGACTTTTATTTTTCTAGCTTAACCAGTTTATGTTAGAAAAATAATTGTTATTGACGACTTTAATTATGAAAATTGCGGGGACACAATTTTTATAAGAAGGGGAGTCTGTAACAAACCGGGGTTTTGTAACAATTAATTATCGTCAAATGACGATTAGATTGGTTGTTAATTGCTATTGGAAATTTTTAAATCAGGTTTAAATTCTTTTCAAAAATTTGTTGAGGGTTGTGGACTTAGAAAAATATTGGGCCACATTTCTTTTTAGTATTGTGTTATCAAATGAATACCAGTCCCTCTTTTCATTTCACTTCACAACCCTAGAATTTAATAAACGAACGAAAATGGTGGCGGCTTCGTTCTCTTTCGTTCCTCTTTTCAAAACTAGGGCTTTTCAGAAATCGAAGGCGCCGACTTCAACTGTTCGATTTTTTGTCGCTAGTGCTCTTCGATGCAAAGGTGAGTGAATTTCGACTTTCACTCACATCTAATTCAAGGTTTTAGCAATTTTGAACTTGTGATTTCGTGATTTCCTCGGTTTGTTTGGATTTTTGCTGATGTTGATTTCTTTTCTGACTTCGGTCTTAACTTCTGGTAGTGCTTGAGTATTACCACTATTTAGTTCGACTTTAGCCTTGACATATCGAACCGTTTATATGCTCTGGTTGGTTTCGACCTTGACTCGCTCTGGTTGATTTCGACCTTGACTTCGTCGAAATTGTAACCAATAGTTGCTTGATTTTGTTCACTATAGTGTTGCGTTTGGAACTGTACTTTGCGTGATTTTGTCCCTGTGACTTCGGCACTATCACTGCTTCCATGTGGCCTCGAGTACATATGTATATATTGTTTCGCTGGTGACATTGGTTATCACGGCTCTGATTTGATTTTGAACTGTATATTGTTTTTGACATTTGAACTCGACTTGGTACTATTCGTGTTTTTAGTTGGCTTCGGCATGACCACAGTTTCGAGTTTGATTTGAGATTGCTACCTTAAATTCTTTGTTTAAGGTTGCCTTGTCCGACCAAACGTTTTAGTTGATGTTCATTTGCAGTTTTTAATCCGATTCCTTATTGTTGGTATTATTCGAACTGTACTATACCGTTTCATGGTTTTGGTAACCGATGAGTTCTGGTAGCACTTGAGTATTGCCTCTGTTTTTTTTGAGTTTGAATCTGCCTACTGTTCCATGGTTTTGGCATTGTTTGAGTTTTATTCATCGGTGCAGTATGCTTGTTATATATATATATATATATATATATATATATATATATATATATATATATGCACTGCTGCATTATATCTAGAGCTTGCTGCCTATATTCATTTGAACTTAGTTGATGTTTGGTTTGGTAATCTCTGGTTCATTGTTGTAGTTGAGGCCAGTTGCCTCTGGGTTGAGTTTCGTTCTTATAACTTAGCGCCTTCACCTTCATACTGCTGTGTTCATGTAGTTGTACTGGTGCCTTGCCTATGTGCTTGTTTTTTTGGACATTAATTGTGCACTATGCACTTGTGTATCCTTATTATCCCAACTGCCGTGTACAGGTTGCATGCAAAATTCAATTGTTGTCAACCTATGGCCTTTGTGCGTTGATGCTATTCATTTATATGTATGCTGTGCATTTGTTTTCATGTATAATTGCAACATGTTGTAGTTGCAGTTTGTATTTGCAATGCCCTTGTATTCATGTGGTGGCTGCAGTTTTGTTGCAGTCTTGCCCTTGAATACTTGTGGTAGTTGCAGTTTGTATTTGCAGTGTGCCCTTGTATTCGTGAGGTTGCTGTAGTTTTTATTGCAGTCTCTGGTTTTTGTCGATTGATTTGATCTTGGGTCGAGGCTTGGGTTTTATGTCTTGACCATTTCGTTTGAATTTATACTGGAGTTGAATCCAGTTTGTAGCACGGATTTGACCTTGTGCTCGTTGGTGAATTTTCATCGTGCATTCATGTGCACTTTGTTCATTTGGTGGTTACCAGGTGGATGCTGTACTCGTGCTGTTGCAGTTCCATCTGGTTCATTTTGATTTGAGATGGTACCATTTGCTTTTGATTCGTTGATCTTTTGTGTATTTCATGCTGTAGTGGCGAGACAGTACACGCGTGCGTGTGCTGCAGTCCTACCAGAATTGATGTTTTTATGTGATATTTCAACTGCTGGAATTGTTTTGTTTTTCCAATTCAATGTATTTTGAAGTGTATTTTGATTTGGTTTAATTTGATATTTTGTTGTTGTCTAATTATCTTCTAGATAATTAGATTATGAGTTTCTAATTATTTACTTAATAATTAGATTTTGTTGTTAATTGCCGTTTAGGCAATCCTGTTGTTTTTTAAATTATCTTCATTGATAATCTTCTCATTTATCATCGTTGATAATTTAAATTTGCTGATTTGTTGTTTAACACTGTTACGTGTTATATATACCGTTATTCGATTTCTTATTTAAGGATTGGATAGGTGAATTTTCTTTGACTGTAGTCTAATTGTTATTTAATTATTATTGTTTCCGTGCATTAATAGCTGAGTTTGAATTAGACTGACCCATGTATTATTTTCTTTTGAATTTAATACTCGGGTCAGACCGAGTTAGTACAAGTTGTAGATATCTTGCTTTGGGTTGCTGCTTGAGCTATGAAGTCATTTCATATCTTTTGGAGTAGTCGTCGTCATTTTATAGTAGTCGGTGTATTTGTATAGGATGATATATATTCATGTATATTATTCATGATAATGTACTTATATATATAACTTTCAGTATCGACAGTTGTAGTTGTATCATATGTATGGTATCACATGTATTGTAATTGACATCAGTTATATATATGAGACTTTTTATTATCTGTGTTCCGCATTTAGCTTATCTGTGTTGTTATTATATATATTGTCCTAAACTATTATGAACCATCGTAGTTCGTTTTATACTGGAATTGGATACGTCGATGGGAGTAAATAAATAAGAGATGAAAAATTAAAAATATATACCACTCCTATCGAGGTAACCAATACTAGTATAAGGCCTAACTACGGATGGCCGCTCCTATCCAGCCTTATTCTTCGTAATAACAGTCAGTATTTCTTTTAATACTCTTTGCTATTGTGAGCATAGAGGTGGGGCATCACAAACGAGGGTTTCGGCCAAAAGAATGTGTATATATGTATGTATGTATGTATGTATATACGCTTACACATTAATATTAATTTAATAATATATCACAAATTACTTGACTTCACAAATGAATTCCAATCGAAACGTGCGACAGGCATTTCTAATGTTTTACCCACATTCCGAACACAATGGAACGTGTTTCGGAGGCTAATTCGATCATATACGCGAGTTACGGGAATAAACGATTAATTTAAACTAAATCGATCAAAATAGTTTCTATGCGTTTTGAGCTGCCATGGTCAAACGATAACTCCGATTGCTACGAAAATTGAAATCGGATAATAACTTACTATTACGTATCCAATGGAATTGGTTTCATCGAATTCCGAGACTGTACCCCGGAAGGCTATTTTAACTCGTCGATAAATTCGAAAGATTTTCAAAATCGTCGAAATCACTTAAAATTTCACTTTTAAAATTTTACTAACTCATTCATAAATCATATTGAATTTATAATCACATTAGAAACCATTCTGATTCATTCCGAATCAAAATCTAATTATTTGCATTACTATATTATTAAATTCCATTATTAAATTAATATAAAACTCCAAATTTAACCTATCGACTTTTAATTCCATCCAACAGTCCAATATTATAATTCAAATCCAAATAGACTTAAAATAAATTTTAAAAACCATTTCCGTTCCGTTTGCCTCCAGATTCAGAAATTATTTCAATTTCAAATAGTAAATTATTATTATTCAAATTCAATTTAATTACCATATTTGAAATTATAACTTATTTTATTAATTTAACCAAAATCTTTTTATTCAAAATCCAATTATATTTTACATTCAACATTTAAAATGAATTGAATGTTCAAAATCTAACGACCAAAATTCCGGGTCGTTACAAATAACATGTGAAAAAAGCCTTTCAAGGCACTGTCTCAGATTCAACGAAACAAATTTCATTAGATCCGTAATAATTCATTATTAAATGCCATTGAATTTTGCAGTGATAGGATGTATAGTTTGGTCATGTGTGGTCAAAATGCATAGAAATTAATTAAAGAAATTTAATTTAATATGATTCGATTTTGAAAGCCGACTTCTATAAACTTCGAAATTAGGTCCCGATGCTAGTTCCATTGTGTTTGGAATAGGGTTTTATCATATTGAATGTCAGGCGACATGCTTCAATTTGAGTATGGAAATTTCCAATGTGAATGGTGTTTGGATATTTTCTATATAAGGACTTGAAATGCTCACAATTGTAAACCCTAACCCTTAAATAAACAGAGCCGCCATTAAAACCAGAGCCCCATCAAATGGCCTATATTTCTTAGACCAATCTATGCTATTTCAGGTGATGAGTCCAATATGAGAGATGATGGCATGGCTAAGGGCAGTTGATCCATGGTCGTGGATCATCGATCAAAGGTCCTTGGCGGTGGCAATTCTCGGTTGAGCGCACGACTTTACACGTCGAATTCCGGTGAATGAGGCATTTTAGGGGCTTCGCAAAAGTCGAAATAGGATGAGCATGGTGTGGCCAAAGCCCGATGAACTCACGGTAGTCTCTGGTGGGGTAAATCATTGGCGCAACATGATCAAAGTTGGCACCTAGGTTCAAGAACGCGACCTGGAGTTTGAATGATGGATTAGGGTTAAACATAGTGATTAATTTGCCTAATGAATGTAATTAGTAATTAATATAAAATCAAATGTTTATAAATGTACTTTTCACATGAGGTCGGATTTGAACGTGACGAGTTGCATTGTGACCATATCAACGAGTACTGCGTTGTGGAGTTCGACTGGAATATTTTAGAGCGTGTAGGAGTTTGTGTTAAAATTGAACGTCTGTTTAGTTTTAATTCAAAGCGGAACATTTAGGAAATAACTGGAATTTCGATAAGTTAAATTCATCTTTTTGGTTAACCGGTATATTATATAGTTGATAAGAATTGTTGATTAGATATTTGGATGGTTTACTGTTTTATCAATTGGTTGGATTTATTCCTGCCCCTAGAGAGGATAACCCTTTATATATACCTACCTAGTGGTGGATGGCTTATATTATATAATTATATATTATTTGTGATGCACGGGGTTAAGTTGGAGGGATCCAACAGGATTCCTCATAAGTGTTGATTTTGATTACATATATGTGCTAATATATGTTAGCTATGATGTTGGGGGATAGGTTGGAGGGATCTAAAGGAATTCCCCGCCATTGTTGGTTTTAGTTTCAATAATATTTCTGTTATATAATTATTAGATATTAAACTTGATTACTGGCTATATTGATTATGATATTGTTATATGTTCAACTTAGACCCTGCAGTGGTAGAAAATCAATAATTGATATTGAACATTGGATAGCTATTGGCCTCAAATTAGTATTTTAAAATAGAATAAATTGCCATTTGTGTTGGAATTGGTTTTTGAGATAAGAAATGATTTTTAAGTTTGAAATTTTGTTTCGGAAATATTTTATTTTAAAAGGGTTTTTCTATTTTATTCCGATTTTGTTATCTATCTTTTTTAAGTCATTTAGAAATTATTTTTCTAAAAGTTATTCATTTACATTAATATTGTTTTTAAAAGTTATTTATTTGTATAGAATATTATTTTAAAGGTTATTATTTATATTTAATATTGTTTTAAAGTTATTTATTTATAATTAATGTTATTTTTAAAGTTATTCATCAATATTTTAATATTTTGAAAAGTTTGTTATTTAAACAATTAATATGGCTAGAAATTAATAATAATGATTTATTAATAATGTTTAGGAAATAAAATATTACTATTTATAATAATGGTAAAGATTAATTATTATTTTTTATTAATAATGTTTTTGAAAATTATTAATTATTATGTTCAAGATCTTTTAAAATTAATAATTATTATTTAATTATAATGTTATTGTTAATAATTATTATTATATAATAGTGTTTTGAAGTAAATGGTTTTTATTTATTTATATATGTATTGGAGACTTGTAAACAGAGTTCTATAAATGGACTTTGTTTTTATAAGGCAAGTCGTTTAAAATGGTTTAACGGCTTAAAGGAAGATTATTTACATGGTAAAGAATTTTTAGAAATGGTTAAATATGTATAAACGAATTTTAGAAATAGGTTTCTATATTTATAAGTGGAATTTTCTAAATGGTTTCATGGATTTATAATGGGTCTA
Organism: Allium cepa; assembly: GCA_030765085.1. Lineage (NCBI taxonomy): Eukaryota > Viridiplantae > Streptophyta > Magnoliopsida > Asparagales > Amaryllidaceae > Allium > Allium cepa. The sequence continues at coordinate 134,288,566 of CM060934.1, forward strand.
TAAATGATTTTAGGAATGTATAAAACGGAGTTTCATAAATGCTTTTAAAGATTAATGAATGGGGTTGCAAATGGGTTTTAGAGATTTATAAAGGAATTTATAAATGGTTCTACAATTTTGTAAAAACAAGAGAAATCTTCCTCCATTTTGTGAATATACTTATATTATTGAGATAAGAATAGTGTTATTTTCTAAGTATTTAATGTATAAGGATTTGTGGGCATGTCTTTGTAAAGTTATTTTTATATAAGAAATGTACAAAATGATTTTAATCGATGAGAAGATTAAGTTAAGAGACTATTGGTTGCTTATGTACTTAACCAATGCGGATTTTCTCTTTTGAAATAATCCCTGATTTGGATGTGTGTTTGTGGGTAGTTAAAAAACCGACTATCAGATATGGAACTAAAACGTAACTTTGGAAATATCTAGGAGAAACACATGACTTATATGGCAAAGTCATCTCCGATGATGCTGTACAATGTGTATAAATCTCATTTTGTTCTCCTAGGATATATGATAAGGAAATTCACCCAATAAAGGTTAGGAGGTAATCTCCGCCCTTATCTTTGACTGTTTATTTCCTAAAGAATCGGAGTTGAGTTTACTGAAAACTATCGAATGTTGTTTCAAAGAAACCGGGATCGGATATGTTATTCAAAAACCACTTCGAACCAATTCAAGCGTTTCAAAGTATCTTGAAGAGCATGGCATCAAAGATGGAGTTTCAAAGTGCAAGGGCAATTTTCAATTTTCCATGGTAGGGATTTTCCATAATGAAAAAATTGAATTCCTAGAGTGAACTTGTATGGATGAATGTTGACATTGTTTCGTCAACTTGAAGGCAAAGTATTATTCCAAGTGGGGAGTGCTACATAAAAGTAAAATGTAGCCTTAAGCGTCATCAACCGGACATGACTAAAACAGTGGAGATGCAGCATGGCAAAGTGGGACGCTTCTAAGTAGGGTGTGATCATCCCTATTTACAGTTGATATTATCTCTCATTTGTAAGCTTTGAGGCCGGTAACAAAGGGGTGATCGTATTCGGTACCACTAATCAAGTGGTAGGTCGTCCTGTGTTGGCAGGGGATCCTTACGATGCAACAACCTGCAAATCCACATATAATCAAGCGGATAATAAATCACACATGTTCAACCCAAATTGAATGGAAGGACGGAGAGTTATGGGAAAGGAAGAAGAAAAAAGAAGTGAAGAGAAGAAGAAGTGAAAAAGAAATAAAAATAACATAGAACGTCTCAATCGCAGTGGAACAACATAAAATATAATACAATGATGTTTACGAAAAAGTTACTATATTATGCATACATCCACCGGAGTATAACAACAAATCATAATCAATAGTTTGAACATTTATAACACCATGTCCTTAAAATTGCTGATAATTACAACAACGGTGCAGCGAAAAAATAAGCAAATACAGAAATACATCATGAAGACCTCTAACGTGTCTACTGAAGCTCCTAAACACCAAATCAAAATCTATAAATAGCTCAGTCTATCCCGAGCATTATAACAAAATAACACCGGCATTAGTCTGGTAAACCAACGTGAGAAAACAACCCAATTAGAATTTGACGTTTATCCGAAAACCCTTTCAAACCAAAGATATCTCGTAAGACCTAGCCCCACATAAACATAAATGGGTTTTTACCTTACGACAATCAAAACATTTTTTATAGAAAATCTAGTGATACTATAATAACATCTAGGGACTTAAAGTAAATATATTAACATAGTTGAAATGCTTGCATGTCACATTTCATCATAGTTAGGCACAACTAAGTCGTAAGGCTCGTATTGGAGAATGGATTCCATATTATGACAAGATAAGGAACTACCTTTCATTGGTACATCTCTGGATAAGATGTACTGGTGTCTAATAAGAACATCTTGTACCCCTACCACACAGGACTGGCCTACCACTTGACCAGCAGTACTGAATAAGATTGCCCCTTTGGTTAATGGGCCTCGAAGCATACATGAGTAGATAGTAATTGATCTAGATTGGAAATGACAATACCCTAATGGGAGTGACCCACATGACCTTGCTGCATGCCTGATTTCCGTCATTCCCCGATTAATGAGGTTTAAGGCTACGTTTAACCTTTTTATAGCACTTCCCACTTAGAATGCTAACACACCATTCAAGCACCAAATGCAATGCTTGCATTCATCCATACAAGTTCATTCTAGGACTGAATGAAACCGAAGACACCACATATACTATATCTGGGAATCACTCTCAGGATTAGTTTCAAGTAGCTCTTGCACTTCAAAAGCTTTGTTTTGATTATCTTTAGGATATTCCAATTCGAAATGCTTATGCTGTTTGAAGTGGTCTTCGAATAACATATCTGATCTCGGACTCTTCGAATCAACAACGTTAGCTTATAAACTTGTCATCATTAGATAGTCGGTTATTTAACTATCAAATAAACAAACAATCCAAGCAGAGGTAAAATTTCCAAAGGAAGAAACACAGGTTAAGCACCACACAACACCAAGCCTCTTCAATTATTCTTTTCATTAATTAAAACAGTTTCCAAATATTTGTCTTAAAATATCTTTATGAAGATATGCCCACAAACCCCTATATTGTCGATATTTGGAAAAAACCTACATATTTAACTCAACCGTATAAGTATATTCACAGAATGTTGGAAGATTTCCTTAACACACAATTATAGAGCAGTTTACAAATTCCTTTATAAATCTCTAAACCCGTTCATAACCTCATTCATTAATCTCTGAAATCAGTTTTGTACTTTCTTAAAATCATATATAAATCCTTTACAAATCCATAAAACCATTTATAAACTACTTTTATGAATCTATAAAACCATTTCTAACACTCTTTTATTAATATCTAAGACCATTTATAAAACCCTTTTTACCCTTTACCTAAACTTCCTTTAAGTTTTCCAAACCTTGTTATAAGATTCCTCTTATAAAACCCACGTCTGTTTATAAAACCATATTCGTAAATCTAGAAAACATTTATAAATAAATTCTAATCGTTCATTGTAAAATGCTATTATATAATAATATATATTATAAATAAATAATGATTAACTTCAAGACATCTTAAAATTAATAATTAATAATTTCAGAATATTCTTAATAAAATAATAATAATTTATCTTCAATTTTGTTATAATAATAATAATTAATTTCCAAAACATTATCGATATATAATTATGATTAATTACAAACGACATTAATAATTTAAATAATTAACTTTACAAAATATTTAAATATTGAAAAATAACTTTAAAACAATATTAATATAAATAAACAACTTATAAAATAGAAATATACTTTCTTGATAAAAATCCATACTTAAATTTCAACATAATCATTTTCATATTTACAAAAATGTATTTATAGATCTCTTTCTATTTTGTATCATATCGTTAACATCTCCAATTCTATCCTCACTTTCAATTTCAAAAATAGAATCAACTATTTTTCTAAAACAACATTCCACGTCTTATTATAAATCTACAATTGTGATTTATTTTTCCCAATATATCCAATTATAAAAGTATCTCTTTATTTATAAACACCATGTATAAATCTATCCTTTTATTTGTAAAATACGATTTTAAAAATCTTCAATTTATTTATAAAATGTTACTTTTGTACATTATCTCATTTATAAACTTCCACATTTATAAACAAATCTTAATATATTTACACACACACACATCACTTTATATCAAACGGTTAATAAATATTATACCAAATATTTCTATCTTCTTTTTAAAACTGTGTTCCTTTATTATAAAAGATGGACTTATTTTTAAAATTTCGAAAAACTTTATTTTACAGTGCAAAAATCTCTATTTTAAATATTTATAAAACTATTAATTTGTAATATCTAAAAATCATACCTTTTACTTAATTCAAAATAAATTTCTTGTCCTTTTATAAATAAAATTCAAGAATAATTATTAAAATGTATAAATTTTCGAAATTACTTAATAAATTCTTTTAAAAAAAAATCTTCGTGTTATAATCTTTCAAAATACTAAAAATATGGTCCAGTGCTACTATAGCACTAAATAGGGAAAAATCATCTATGTCATTAAATTGGTATCCAACACATTATATATCATAATATATGAAAAATCAACAATGTGAGGAATCCAGTAGGACCGCCCCACCCTGTCCCTCTACATCACATAGAGTATATAATCATAAAATATAAATCGACTGCTTCGAGACGGAACTGTATACAAAGGGTCATCCGTTCTTACATAAGAACATAATAGGGTCTCATCCGCTCCAGGTGCGGATGTATATCCAAACCAACAAATAAAGTCGTAAATCGTCCAAACAGTCAACAAACAATCAATAATAAAATTATTCATGTAATGGCCCGTAAATTTTCAATAATTAATTTTGGTTATTTTGTTTAAAATTGAGTAATTAAATTTAGAAGAAACAAAATTTTTATAATTTATAATGAAGCAAACGTAAAAAGGAAATGTAGCAATGGTAAATTAAATAGGACTTTATGATTTAATATTTGGAGAAATAAATTTGTGTAACTTTTTAATGAAATAATAAGTGAATTAAAACGTAACAATGCTAATTATGGTTAATAATAATTAATAGGATGAATGAAATGACAATTAATGAATTTATTTAAATTTGTAAGGTTATAATGTAATAAATGGTTTGGTTGGGAAGAATGAACATTCCAACTTAATAAAATAATTCAAATGTTATGGCTTAGAATAGAATATAATAAAAACAAATGCAATCAGTGTATCAATGTGTGAAATAATATATGGATTAAGTGTAGCTGAATGTAAATTAAGGCGATTATGTTAATGTAAGTTAATTAAAGCTGAATTGTGAAAGTTGAATGAATTTGCAATAATTAAAAACTATGTAAGAGGATATAACTGGTAATAAATTAATATAAGAAAATAAATGTAAAGGTTGAATTAATCAATGAATTAATGATGAATAAATGGTGATGGAATAAAATTAGTGTTATATATGTAGAATAATAACCTGGGTTGATAGGTAACAAACTTTTAAATGCAAATAGAAGAAAATAGGTGACAATTAATATAAGTTGTTATTTATTTAATGTGTCAAATAAAATTTGGTAACCAATTACAATAAATCTTAAATTTAACGTATTGTTAATGTAGATTTAAAGTAACAATAAGTGTAATAAAGTATTAGAAAAGTATATTGTTTTCATAAGATAGTATAAAGGAATGTAAACTTGTGATCTACGTATGAAATAATAACCAAAATAAGGGAAATAGTGTTAATGTAAGTAAATTTGTAATAAATTGGTTACTAAATCAAATTTAGATATCAATAATGTAATGGTTATGAGAATTAATGCAAGGACTGAAGGTAGGCATGTAATAAATAAATAGAAACGTGAAATTTTTCATAAGTAATAAATTGGAAAAAATGGAATGGAACTAAGGTTTGGTTTTAAAACCTTAATTTATGGGTGTAATTAACAAGATTTCACATTTGAAACATAGCCATTAATACAAATAAAGACAATTAGGGGTACATAGTGTAATGGAATATAAAACCAAAAGTAACTGAGTGTATAGATTAATAATAAACTTAATAAAAGATTTGAATTTAATCAATCAATTTATTTGAAACTAATTAATTGATATTCAAATTTATAGTAAATGGGTTTATTGTAAGAAATTGAAATTAGATACTATGGTAAACTGGAATTAAGATGAAGTTGAGAATATTAATGTAATAGTCTGAATCCAATGTTAAAATTTTTCCTTTTTGATAGCAATGAAGTGAATAACATAATGAAAAGTCAATTAAATAGAATTATTGGAAATTTAATTTATAATTTTGAATATAATGGAATTGAAAATTTGACACTGCAATTGATAGATTAATCAACGATAAATTGACATTTAAATTTGTTTAAATCATTGTAAATGATTAAGAAGTTAAAAATGTTGAAATTTGTCAATTATCGAAATAAAATTAAAAATTTAATTAATTAATTATTAATTTATTTAATTAATGAAAAAATAGCCATTTTTCCCATCGACTCAGATTTCGATGAAACAAGTTTCATCGGATCCGTAATGGTGAATTATTGTAGGGTTTCAAGTTTCGTAGCGACCAGACTTGTCGTTTGATCGTACGGACTCGAAACGCCTTGAAATTTATGAAATTGAAACCAATTGAAATCAATTTGAAAAATATTTATTTGAATATAACTTCTTCATACGATGGAATTTGGACTTAAAACTTGTTCCATCGCGTTTAAAATATTTAAAAACATCCATTTTGATATACGGGTTGCCCCAAGTTCGTTCCGGAGTCGAAACGGGCTTTTTGGACCACTTTGGCGTTAGCGCGTAAATCTATCCTATCCATCCATTCAAATATCAACCCTGACTATATATATCCTGCTATAAATCTAGCAGCCTTTGTTTCTCATTTTTATACGTTCTATTCTCCTCCTCACTTCAATGGCAGACAAACCCTAATCCAAATTGCAATCCCAAATCAAATCCAAAGATGAAATTTCAAAACCCTTAGAAAAATTCAAAAGAATTATATATCGAAGCTTTCGATATACGCATCTCAAAACTGAAATCCGTTTTCCGATTCGATGCATCTTTTTCCATAATTTCTGAATCAATTCTCGGCCATTCATCGCGCGTGAACGTTGTCGGATCGACGAACCATTTCTGGGTTTTGAAGAGGGAACTGAGGGGATTTCATCGACGGTGTTCGTTTGTCGATCTGACGCTTGGATCTACGGCAATAATTCAACTAGGGTTTTATATAATAGAGGCGGCTGCTTTGATTTGGGCGAACGCGACCATGCTCGCATGGTGGCCGGGGCGTATGGGGAAGGAGGGGCGAACCTTCTGTAGTGGTCACCGATGGCCACGTTGATGGAGGCGCATGGAAATCACGATCAACTGCGGTCAAACGTTGTTGAGGTTGGGTTCGGCAATTTCTGAAAGGATGACGTCTCCTGTGATGACGTGGCAATTTGAAGTGTGTAAAGGGTTCTCTTTTTGTTTATTTTTAATATTGAAATTCAATCACAATTTTCGCAATATCGTGCACATACGAACACGAATTCACGCGCGGTTTTTTTGGTTAGGATCGTATTGAAATTCCGAACATTTTGGCGCTTGTTTGGACAAATTCTGAGACTGTCAAATTTCTGGGTTTAAATTGATTTAAATTTAAAAGGTGAGTGTTTTAACTCACTCACAACTTCTAAAATTTCTTATGTTTGTTAAATTAATTTATGTAGGATTAGAAATTTATTTATGACTGTTTGGCATATTTTTAATCATCATCTCAATTAAATTGCATAAATTTTTATTTAATTATGCATTGCATATAAACTGCTAGTTAAATTGTTATTTATTTATTATTGCATATAAACTGTCAGTTAAACAGTTATTTCATTTATTATTGAACGTAAACTGCTAGTTAATACCTGTTGTTTATTATCTGTTCTATATTGATGCTATTGTTTGAATTGGATGATGATTGTGATAAATGGTTGGTGGTTGATATTGGATGAATGGATGCTGTATTTTATACTGTTATAAACTGCTAGTTATTTCGCACTTTCATTTCATTCGGGATTGCGGTTTGAAATGATATATAACCATAATTTTTATTTTAAATTACGGGTTGAAATGATAAATATCCGTATCACTTGACTATAGGATAGAAAATTATATATAGGCACCGCGGTTTATATACAAAAATATTTTGAAAGGATTTCTATGGTTTCATAAAGAAAAATATGGTTTATGAGATATTGATTCGGATATTTATAAATGTTATATTTATATATATAATTAATTTATTGGTTTAAGCTATGTATAAAATTGGTTTAAAGTATAAAAGAAATTTAATAATAAAAGTTGACTTTATTAAGATATGATACAGTGAAGTATTTACTTATATTTTATTTGTAGAGTATAATGACTTATATAATGAAGGCTGGAAGAGGAGTATAAAATGATTTGAATTAAAGTGTTTTAAGAATTATCCTCGAATAAAAATTGATTTGAAATTTAAATAATCTGAGATTTTAAAAGGTATGATTTGTATAATTTGATTTTGGTATAGAGGATTTAAAGGAATATCAATCACTTTAAATGAATATTATCAAGTTAATTTAAATAGAAAGTATATCCTGTTATTTGAAGTTTAAAGGCTTTGCTTTAATGATATTTGATTTATTAAGTTAACATTTCGAATCTAAATAATAGTAATTGAAATTGATATATATGGAATTATCAAAGAAATTGTTTTGAAATAGTGGAATATTTAAAGCTTTGAAATATATGAATTGAAATGGCTTATTGGGAGGTTCAAATCGGTATTTGGGATTTATTTGAAAAATTAAAGAAGCTATTTTATTATATAGAGTAATTTAATATGTAAATCATTGAAGTATATTAAGTTATGTTTCAAAGCTATAGATTTCAAGGTATATAGATTTGAAAGTGCTATGATTCCTTAAAAATGGATATATTTGAAATAAAATGATACCATATTGATTTGGGTCATAAAATAAATGATATCGTATTTATATGGTTTTGAAATGAATATTTTATTCTTGTTTTGAAGTATAATTATTTTAAAATGACCGCGGTGTTATAATAACGTTTGGTTGTTGAAGAGACCGGGATCAGAAGTTGGCATACTCTCTGCCAACTCCGAAAACCACTTTAACAACCGTGTACGCGGTGGAGATTCCAGAATGAAGTAGGATGGCGGCGGCATTTCCTTTGAGGTAAATACGTGGACCCGACTCCCGTGAGTTGGCATAAGGTGGCTAAAACAGGAGCGATCGACGGGTTAAGAAGGTAGCCGTTTTATCGTACACATCCCTTCGATATTCTACTCTGACTTTGGATTTATTCGGTGGCCACTTTTGATTTCTTTGATTTGAGGGTGTGGCTCGAGGTGGGCGGTAGCTGCGGCTATGCGTTACCACCGACCCGGAAGCGTAATTGGTATATCTACCCTGGCATTGCCTAGTTGTGTCGTGTCTCCTACCCTAGCGCGCCTTATGCGATTTTGTTTTGTACCATACCTATGGAGTGTCCTCTGATGATGCCCAATACGGGGGAGATTATGGTACTGTATAGACTATGGGAATATAAAAGTGTGTTAAGGGCTATATGGGTAACCCCTTAACGCTATTTTCAGTATATTATACTTTACTTTAGACACTATTATAATAGCGCATATTACTACATAGTAGATAGTTTAACGGATCCTTAGGAGATGTGAATCCCGAACATCTCATAAGTTACTGCACTCACGTTAGACACTGGATAGGAGATGTCAAATCCCATAAACATCTCTGACGTCGTTCCACTCATATTATTTATTGTTGTTTAACTTACATAAGATATTTCAGTTCTAACTCGAGTGTTTTGTCTTTTCAATTCGCTCGGGTCAGTCCGAGCATTTCAGGATCGAAGACTTTATTCTGAAGGACGAAGACGAAGATTTCATTATTACTATTATTATATATTATATTGTTCCACTGCACACTGTATTCCGCTGCATCGATTATTATTCTCTTGTATGTGTAACTCTGATATTGTGTTGTATAAGTTTAATCAAATATTTTATGAAACAATTTTGTGAACTGTATATTTGATTATTATATTTTATCGTTCCATTGCAAGATTCTGTTTTGATTTATTTCTTTCTCTATTTTTTCTTATTTACCCCATAACAATCTGTCCTTCCGTATGGTTTGAATTGGCACGTGTGTCAGTTTAAAGCGTGCGAAAAGGCGGGGCGTTACAATCCACACTTATGTAAAAATATAAGTGGCATGAGAGGTGAATTTACTCACTTTAATTCCAGTAATCACTATAGCGCTTTGGTTTGAATTAAAAACGAATAGTCATTCAATTTTAACCCAAATTCCTATTAGCTCAAAATCCATCCGATTTAACTCCATATCATAGATTTCATTGTAACGATCGCAATGCAACTCGTCACGTTCAAATCCGACCTTGTATGAAGAAGTTATACATTTTATAAGAATTTACAATTTAAATAATATAATTTGCTTCTTAATTACAATAATTAACAAATTAATTACCACGCCTAATTACATTTTAAACCCAAGCATCATCGTGATTCTCTTTCCTTTCCAGTTGCAACTTTGATGTTCTTCTCGTTATGCCACCACCAGCCCCCCTAACGTTGCCGCATCATCACCATGGCATCCCCGATTACCACCGCCTAACTCATGCCATATCTCACCTCAGTTCTTGGCAAATCACCTAAGAATGCAGCGCCTATGAACCACTGTAGCTTCTACCGTAGGTTATCGATTGTAATGATTTGTCTTTCTTACTATCAAAGATGACACTTAATGCATCCTCGGTATTCGTGTGCCACTCTTTTAGTCATCTAAAAGATGGGACATTAGGGGTAAAAAAAAGAAAAGATGAAGAGAAGAAATAAACAATGTAGAATCTCACAGTGCTAGGGATCAATATATATTACTCAACGTAATATATTACAACGTCTTTTCAAAATGTTACATCAGAGTCAAACTAATACAAATTCTACCCTAGAACATTTATAATAGCCTGTCCCTACCTAATAAATATAATATACATATAAATAGCGGAAGACAAGATAACAACTAGCTATCAGTGAAGCCACCTGCTCCAAGCTCCTCCACGATAAATCTGTAGAAAACCCTGAACTACTTGGCTGCACACTAAAATTTAAGCACCCAAGATTTTAGGATAAAAATAAACTCCGGGTCCAACATGCGTCTAGTGTGAGTAAAGAAGAAGTTTTAGCTTTATAAAAACCTTTAAATCAAAGGCATCTCGTAAGACCATGCCGCATATAAACACAGATGGGTTTATTCCTTACAAGATCCAAAACATTTTCTATAGAAAATTCGTTGATATTATAATAACGTCTAGGGCTCAAGGTAAAACATGAATATAGTTGAAATAATCTGATCTCACATTTCAACATAGTTGGGCACAACTAAGTCCGTACAACGCAAACTGGAGAATAGGTTCCATACACTGACTTGGCTACTGAGGTACCACCCATCGGTGCATCTCTGGATAAAATAACACCAAGGTTGAACTAGTCGACCCCTGCCAACAAAGAACCGACCTATCATTTACTAGATAGTACCGAATATGACTACCCTTTATGTTAACGGGCCCTGAAGCGTACGAATGAGAGATAATATTGACTCTACATAGGATGATCATACCCTGCTTGGGAATGACCCAATTTGCCCTACTATATCTCCTTATTTTAGTCATTTTCGATTGATGAGGCTTGAGGATACATTTTACTATTTCATATAGAATTTCCCGCTTGGAATGCTAACACCACCATCTAGGCAGCAATGCAATGCCAGCAATAATCTATACAAGTTCGTTCTAGGACTGAACGAAATGCTTGAGAGCTTCATCTTCAATTCTATCATCTTCAATTCTATCATCTTCAAGATATCAACACTTCAAAATGCTTAAGTTGGATCGAAGTGGTTTTTGAATAACATATCCGATCCCGATCTCTTTTATACAACATTCGATGATTTTTGGTAAACTCCACCCCGGTTCTTTCGGAAATAAACAGTTAAAGTTAAGAGTAGAGATCACATACTAACCCTTAGTGGACGGATTTCCATATGATTTGACCTTGGAGAATGAAAGGAGATTTATACGCATAGTATAGCATCATTGGAGATGACTGTGCCATATAACCCAAGTGTTTCTCCTAGATATTTCCAAAGTTACGTTTTGGGTCCATATTTGATAGTCGGTTCTTTAACGATCTAATAAATAAACGAAAACCAATTCCATTTTAGATTTATTTATCCATGGTAATCACGAAGCCTCAAAATGTATCTTTATTTAATAAATATCTTTTCAAAGCATTTGTCTAAAACATTTGTATTCTTATATCTCAAACATAAGTATGTACACAAAACATTTGTGAATAACTTCTTACCTTTAAATCTTGTTAAAATGGATTGAACAAATGTTGTTTAAATTGGAAGTAAGGACAACCCTAAACACTATTCCCTCGGTGTTAAATGTGGAATGGATGTTCCATATCACCATTTTTAAAAGGTCGGTTTAGAAAAACCAGATCTCAAATTCTTGTATATTCTTTCGATAAATACATTTTACTAAAATCTATTTCATTCTTGAAATCTCTTTTGCTTGAAATCCAAATCCATTTCAAAATGCTTTCCAACATCAAAATTCATTTATAAAACCCTTTTATAAATATTCAAAATCATTTATACAAATTGCATTTGTACATATATCCAACTTTTCATATAAAAAGTCTTATAAACATCCAAACCATTTTATAAACTCCCTTTATGAATATCCAAATCATTTTCTAAAATTCTCTTATAAATATCCCAAAATTATTTATAAAAATTCTTTATAAATCTTTTATTTTAACAACTTCCTAAATAACCTTTATCAAATTAGCTTCCATTAGTAACAAAATCTATTTTATAAATCTTCCTTACTTATGAAATATTCTTTTCTTAAACACTTAAGTCCATTTACCCTAGGCACTTTATAAATTTCCAAACTCTTTTATAAAACTCTTTATAAAAACTTCTTTATATAAAACAGAAAACCATTTCCATTAATTAAAAACCTCTTTAGTAAAACCATTTGTCAAATCATTATTTGAATATCTTATTTAAATTAAAATAATTTTGAACTCGTTTTAAAAAGAAAATGGAATATTTATCTTTACAAAATCAAACAGAAGCATAGGGACAACAATGGTGCTTTTATTTCAATTTTACTTATCCAGTTTAACATGGCATCACATAACAACTTATATGTAAGGGATCACCACATAACCATCAATCGATTTAAGTAAATGTCCAAGTTAATTATAATAGCAGAATGGTATTTTTTCTGCTAATAGATATTATTTTCTTTTCCTAAACATATGAGGTTACGTAAGGGTAAGTGACACAGAAGTCCCTTGATTTAAAACAGATTTGAAAGAAAACATTTTAAAACAAAAATTTTATATAATCTCAAAGTGATTTTAAAATAAATTAAAACTCTTATAAATGAGAACCAAGTCCTTTTTATATAGTAAGTCAACTCTAATAAGAGGTAATCAAACCTTAATAAAACCTAATTAAAATATAATTAATTTTAATCAAAGACCAATTAAATAAGACCAATTTTTAAAATAATAATTAATTAATAATTATCTTAAACAACTAATTAAATAATAAATAACTTTAATTAAGTAAAAAATCATGAACAACTTAATTGAGTGTCACTTAAGTTTAAAAACCATTACTAACAAACGATTGAGTACTAATTGTCTTTATTAATTATTATTTATTAAAAAATCATTAAATAATTAAATAATTGTTTTCTAATTACTAAATTAAATGTCGAAAAACATTTTTTAAAAAGCTTTTAAGTTAAAATAAGTTTAGATTAGGAAAGTAGTTAGATTTCCTGAACTGCGCACATAGGGATTATCGCTTTACGGACTTGTAATTTCAAAACTTAAAATTTCCTTTTTCTAACTTTTAAAAATTACCTTTTGAACTCTTATACTCTCTGAAATAAGAAATAAACTTTTGGAAACAAAATTAAAGTTTTAAACTCAAAAACTTTACACTTTGGAATAAAAATCAAACTTTTGTCAAAAAGCGGATTTCTACGTCGCTTTTGGTTAACGAATCACTTCCTTGTGTCACGAACTCACATATGACACATACAACATTCCAACATAATTTCACATCATAACATTATAGCACAATAATAAGCACAAATATTACTTCACAATATTGACTAACTTTTCCAATATTCAAGATATAATCCTTATCGCCTACTCAAACTTCGGCATAAGCAACCAATACCAAATCGACATATATGCATGCAAACACAACATATAACATTACCACATATTTAATGTAACGACCTGCAATTTTTATTATTCAATTTCAAATATTAAATTTTTTCAAACGTTGGGTTGGAAATACAAATTGATTTTTGAATATGAAGATTTTGGTTGAAATTTTAGAATGAATTTAAATTTCAAATATAGCGATTTATCGTAATACGGAAATGGTGAATAACTGAAATTTGAGTTGAATATGAATCGAAACGATTTCTAATGGTGATATAAATTCTATTTGAATTAGAATTGAGTTAGTAAGCTTTTTAAAACTGCAATTTCAAGTGATTTCGTCAATTTTTGACATCATCGATTTAATCTACGTGTTAAAATAGCAATCCAGGGCACATTCTTGGAATTCGATGAAACCATTCGCATTAGATCTGTAATTGTATATTATTATTGGATTTCAAATTTCGTGGCGTTTGGATGCACCTTTTGGTCGTATGGGATAGAAACATGTTGAATTTATTATCGAAAATTTAATATTATAATTATGTTCAAAAAATTCTCCATATGATCGAATTGAGGCTCAAGACCAGTCCCATTGCGTTCGGAATAGGGGTATAACATTGGGAGTGTAAGGCGACACGTCTCAAAAGGGCTTTCAGATTTTAAGATGCCTTAAATGAGATATTTTTAATATTAAAATAAATAAATCAAATCAAAATCAACCCTCGAGCCACCCTACTCTGAGAAGCTGACCCATACATACAAATGCCACTCCCTTTCATTTTAAAATGTGCCTTCCTTTTTTTCTTTCTATTGAAGAACTACATAAAATAACAGATCACGATCAAATCAAATCGCGCGCGTGGCAAGAGGTGCGAGCTTGGTTTTGAGCAGGCAGAGGAAGGCGAGGTTCATTTTTGGGCTAGGGCTTGGGTTCTTGAATGATTTGGAGTGGAGTGCTTTCTTTGAACTCGGAGCAGTAGTTTGGCAGGTCGCGATTGGCTGACTGGATGCGACATTGTTGGGTTTGGTTATGATTTAGGGAAGGCTTGTGCAGGAGTAGTGAGGGTGATAAATATATAGAGATCGAGATGGGAAGGGGACAGAGGTTTATCCGTACAATCCGAACGGTTCACCATTGGGTGTTACTGTGTTTTGTTCAAGGCCGGATTTAGCCCCGATAAAGCACGGGGATGTTGATGGGTGAGAAGCAAAAGTCAAAGCGGGAATAAATATTAGAGAAGAAAGGTTAATTAAATGCAATAATAGGAAATTAATTTAAATTAAGAAATTAGTTGATTGATTATAATTAAAATTAATTTATATAATTCGAAATTTGCTTATATGAGGTTTAATCGAACAGAATCAACCGTGAAGGATTCGTAGCTGCGAATTGGCCATTTTGAAAAAAAAATGTAATTAAATCTCACTCATTTTGGATTGCTGGTTATGATTCAAAATATTAAAATTTAATTATATGTTGATCGGATGAACTTATAAATTATTACCAATTGGATGTTATATTATATATAGTAGTATATACATATATATTAATAGTTGGATATATTCCTGCCGTTGGAGCAGATGAGACACAATGTGCCCCGCATAATAGCGGATGACCCTATGTTACCGCGATATCTCACCTCGAAGCGGGATTGGTAATTTATGTTATATAACATGTATGGAAGTAGGGAAACAGGTTAGAGGGATCCAATTGAATCCCTCAAAAATGTGTTGATTGTTTTTCATACATAGTGATATATGATGTGATTAAAAGATCTGTTATGGATTATTGTGTGATTTGATATATTGGATGTACGGTAACACTAGCCCTAATTTGGTATTTTAAATACCATAAATTATATTTTGAATCTTAAAAAAATTCAAAGGTAATTTTTGAAAATAAAAATATTTATATGGAAATTGGAATATTGAAAAAGGAATGGTTTGGATTAAATAAAAGATTTGATTTTGAAAATATACTTAACTATTTTGTAAGGAGTTTTCAAAAGTAAATATATCTTTTAAATTTATATATATACAAGGAAATTGAAATAAGGGATTTTAATAATATTTCTTAAATTATAATTAGAAGTTGAAATCGACTTTTTGAAGGGATTTGAATATAATTGGATTTATTGAAAAGAGATTTTCAAACGGGATTTTAAATGGAAATTGAATTAAATGGGCTTTTGAAATATGGATCAATTATTAATAGCAAAAACATGAATGAATTATGAATTTTATAATCGATATCTATAAATGTAGTGAAAAAGTTATATATGGATAAAATTTGGGAGGATATGTCGCAGTTTGAATTCAAAATGAGATATGGGAATTTGGTTTAGGAAAAACAGATGAATCTATTTTTGGAAATTTGAAATGGTTATGGAATTTGAATTGTAAAGCAAGGTGTATAAATCGAGAGAGATTACAAATTGAAATGGGTTATATCGGAATTTTAAAAATAGATTCTTGGTATCAGAAGTAAAATTTGTTTAAAAAGAGATTATTTATTAAACAGTGTTGTTTTAAACTATTATTTGTATTCAAAATATTTGGGAAAAGTTAACTATTCAAATAGATTTAATTTATTAGAAATAACCATTGTAAGTTAATAATATTATTTACAATGAATTGGAAATCAGTTCCATTGTTTATTTTGGAAAGTGTTTTGATCTTTTAAATAATTACTTAAACGCCTTTTTGGAAAATAATTATTTCCTTAAATACTTGTTATTATTATACATGTGTATAGAATTTAAAAGTAGGTGATTGAATTTTATTTATAAATACTCCCGTGATTCGTGACCAGATTTTATTGAACAGATGTGATTTTATAAGAGAAGTCTTATAACAGAATTTTGGAAACTTAAGGAAATTTCCGAGATGTTAGAAACAAGAACTTTGATAACGAATCTGAATTCATAAAGAAGATATAAATAGTTAGATGAGATTATAAGTGAGTTTAATCAGTTTTGGAAATTGTAAAAGGAATTAATATAAATTCTAGAGATTTATGAGATAAGCTACGAAATATTTCCTAAATTGATATTAAAATGATTTTAGAGAATGTTTATAAATAGTTTCCTAAGTATTCAAAAGAGGGTTTTGGGAAATATTTTGAGTGTTGAAATGAATTATACAGAATTTTTTTTCTAAGTGTTATAAATTGAATTCGAAAATATTTCGAAGTGTTGATATAGTTTGAAAATATCATGCTGTGGATATAAAGATTTGAAAATTGCTTTCAACTGTTGGAATGCTAGAAGAGAGTTGAGTATATATCTTTGTAAAGATAGTTTTGAAATGAATGTTCTAGAAGATTTATAAAATCAGGCCTAGTGACTGCTTATGTTTGGAATTTTAATAGTTAAATAGCATACCATCAAATCTGTCCAAATTCGTTGATGGTTTAGAAGAGACTGGATCAGATTTATTATCCAAAAACCACTTCGATCTAATTTGTGCATTACGAATTGTGGTCTCTCGTAGATAATGGAGATTGTGATCTTGAAGGAGATTCCGTTTGTTCAGAGCCAGAACAACTTGTATGGATTAATGCTGTCATTACATTATTTCCTGTAAGCCAGTTATTATCATTCCAAGTGGGATTGCTATTCAAAAAGGTAAACGTAGCTTCATGCCTCATCAACCGAGAAATGACTAAAACAAGGCAAGTACCAGAGTTAAGTGGGTAGCACCCACTTAGAGTGTGGTCATTCTAAAATCTAGATTGGTTACTATATATTCCAAAATGCTTTCGAGACCAAAGGTGGGGTGATCATATTCGGTACTAATAGTCAAGTGCTAGGCCAGTCTTGTATGGAAGGGGTACAAGTTGTTCTTGTTTGACCTCAGTATATTTTATCTAGAGATGCACCATCGGAAGGTAGTTCCTTACCTTGTCATAGTGTGGAATCCAATCTCCAGCATGTGCCTTTACAGTTTTAGTTGTATGCCAAATATACTGAAACGTGAGATGCAAACATTTCATCTATTTTATAGTTTATTTTCTATAGACACTATTATAATATCATATGATTTGATATAAAATGTTTTGGCTTTTAAGGTAAAAACATGTCGTATGTATGTGTGGCATGGTCTTACGAGATACCTTTGTTTCCAAAGGATTTTGATAACAATAATAATTCAAATTGAGTGTGTTTTCTTACGATTGCTTTCAAGACAGACTCAGGTGTTATTGTATTATAATGCTCGGGTCAGACTGAGCATTGCAGATTTAGGTTAGGATGCTATGGAGCTCAGTAGACAAGCTGGATGTAACAGTCCGATATTTGCAACAATTCGCATCTGCACATGTCGGACTTGAATTGATTAAAATTCCGAATTGTAAAATAATTTGGCAAATTTCACAATATACAACACAATAAATAAATCATAGTATCACAGACACAGAGTAATATAATGTAGCGGAAGCGAAGAAATAGAAGTTCATGAAGCTACTATATAAATACATCAGAGTTAAACAAGATACAATAGAAGTCTCAATATGATAATCAAGTACAAATCAGAATACATCACTGGAATCCACTAGATAACTGGAATCAACTGAACAAATGAAAGATAAGTAGATAGCTAGATCTTCAAGCAAAGCTCCAACTCCGAAGGTGAGTCTTAAATGCTGTGTCACTCAGTCTGACCCGAGCGTAAAGCAAAACACAAAACAATCGAGTCAGGACATACATACTTATACAATGTAAACCAACTCAAGTGAACTGTAATACACGGTACAAGTAACGTAAAAGATGCTTGGGACCGCACATCCTTTAAGGATCCGTTAAACTATTTACTTTGTAATAATATTTCGCTATTATAATAATGTCTATAATAAAATAAACTTACTTTTAAATAGCGTTAAGGAGTGACCCAATATTCCCTTTAACACGTAATAGTGCCAATAGTCTATACAACACATGCGTACCTCCTGATCGGGAGGCTACGAAAAGATTATCCATAGGTACGACACAAATCAAACTCGTACAAGGCTCGCTAGGGAAGGTGACACAGCACAACAAGGCAATGTCAGGGTAGATATACCAATTACTATCCGGACTGGTGGTAATGCGTAGCAGCTACTACCACCCACGTTGAGCCATACCCTCAAATCAAAAATCAAAAGTGGCCACCGAATTCAATCTCAAAGTCAGAATATAATATTGAAGGAGTATGTCCGATCAGAGGAGCGACCTCATTCGCCCGGAATCGCTCCTGTTTTAGCCAACTTACGCTAACACACGGGAGTCGAGTCCATGTATATACCTCAATAGAACGTCGCCACATCCTACTTCATTGTGGAATCTCCACCGCGTACACAGTTGTTAAAGTGGTTTTCGAAGTTGGCAGAGAGTATGACAACTTCTGATCCCAGCCTCTTTAACAACCAAAATTATTATTACACATGGATATTTATCTCAAACATTTCTATTCCAAAACCATTTAAAACCAAATACCATTACTTTCCAAAATATTATCCATTTCAAAAATAAATACTATATTATTTCATTTCAAAATCAAACCAATATATCATTTAAATAAAACCCACATTTCCAAATCATTGAATATTTCCTTCAATCTATTTAACTTGAAATATTCCTTTAAATTATCTTAAACCAAGCCCCTTTATAAAGTCATATTCTTAAATCTTTAATTTCAACAAGTTTCAAATTAATAGATATAAAGACAATTCTTAATTAAATACAATTTTCAATAAATTCATTTCCAAAATCATATTACTTTCTAGTTGTAACAACTCTAAAACCAAACACCTTGAAACCACAATACTTTGAAATCCTAACAATTTAGTAATATTATCATTTGGAATTCATATTGCTTAAAATCACAGTACTTTGGAAATGTAACCATAAGAATTGTAGCATTTTTGGAATGTAATACTTTCCACTTTAACATTTTATATAATCAAAGTATTTATATACTTATAAACTCTAACGTGGTCATTTTATCATAGCCTTATATTTAAGTAAACTTTGTTACTGTAATATCCAATTTAAAGCAAGAATTTCTTATGTTAAGTTAAAAGTACATTATTAACTTACATTTATTATTACAATAAAGAAACTTTATTATTTTAATCATTTAAAATATGTCATTTACACTAATTAAAACTTACCTATCAAATGTACATTATCAACATACATTTTATTATTGCAGTAAGGAACATTTATCATTTCAATCAATTTAAAATACGCCATTACATTAATTAAAACTTATATGTTAAATGTACGTTTAACTTACAAGTATTACAATAAAGAGCGTTTATTATTTTAATCAATATTACACTAATTAAAACATACATTATCAAATGTACGTTTTAATTTACATTTTTATTACAATAAAGAGCATTTAAGATTTTAATCAATATTACACTAATTAAAACTTACATTATCAAATGTATGTTTTAATTTACATTTTTATTACAATAAAGAGCATTTATTATTTAACCAATATTACACTAATTAAAATTTACGTTATCAGATATACGTTTTAATTTACATTTTTATTACAGTAAAGAGCATTTATTATTTTAATCAATATTACACTAATTAAAACTTACATTATCAAATGTACGTTTTAATTTACATTTTTATTACAATAAAGAGCATTTATATTTTAATCAATATTACACTAATTAAAACTTACATTTTCAAATTTACGTTTAAGTTTGCATTTCTATTATAGTAAAGAGCATTTATCATTTAATCAATATTACACTAATTAAAACTTACATTATCAAATGTGCATTTTAATTTACATTTTTATTCCAGTAAAGAGCATTTATTATTTTAATCAATCTTACACTAATTAAAACTTTACATGTTTCTTTCATTAATTAAAAATTTACATGTTTCTCCATTAAGTAGAACTTTACACGTTTCTTTTATTAATTAAAACTTTACAAGTTTCTTGCATTAATTAAAACTTTACATGTTTCTTTCGTTTTTGTTATTACAGTAAAGAACATTTATTATATTAATCAATTAAAATATTAATTAAACATACATCTCACATGTATGTTTTAACTTATATTTTTCCATTTTAAAGTCATAGCTATTTATCTTACAAAACATAACATTTCACAAAATAATATTTTATCATAGTTAATATAGCAATCAAATTTTCTTCATAGATCTATTCATTAAGACATCAATTAACTATGATTTCTAGTTAAATTAATTTTATTGTAAAATGTCCAATTAAAACAGTATTCCATTTTACCAATTCAAAATACATTATTTATTATACAAACATGTCCATTTCATAAAGTAAAATTCATAATAATTTCTAGGTTAGATTTACAACTTTCATATTAGGTCAAACAGAATTATTAAATTATTTGTCACAATAAAGATCTTTGAATTACCATTTACAACCAATTAAAGATCTTTAAATTACATGTTAAACCAATGATCAACTTATAAAATTTAAACTTATAGAAAACCAATATCTCTTTATATTTCAAATCATTAAATCAAATTTGAGTTAAAATTCCACATATTCTAAGAATTCAAAATACATAAAAAAAAAAAAATTCTTTTTTCCAGAAAAATATTACTTTAAAAATATTAACAATGGGCATGTATAATGTTTTCTAACCTAGGTCAAGTGATATAGATATGTATCGTTTCAATCCATAATTTAAAAAAAATCTGAGTTCTACCATTTCAAACCTGCATCCCAAGTAAAATAAATACAATAAAAATCATTCGAGCCAGTCATTTCAGCTCATAATGATTTTCCCTTATTCTATTGCTCGTTCGTGTATGTATCATTTCGACCCATAGTGATAGGAAACTTGAAGTGTGAGATACAGTAAATAAAATCAACAGTACATCATATAATAACATGTTAGATGATGTAACAAATATATAAACAATTTAACATCTATAACATATAACAGACATATATGGACACAGATATAAATTTATACAATTCACTTATCATTATTCCATAATAATATAAGTACATATGCCTACAGTGATAAAACTAACCTTTTTAAAGATATAATTGAAATTCAAACCCAAATCTAAACTCCGCAAAGCACAAAAAGACACGACAAAGCCCGACTATATTTTTTTTTTAGTGGATGAAGAGTCAGATCCAACTCTAATATGCAAAAAAATACGCATATATAAGAATATAATTCTCAACACAAAGATTAGAATTTATTCAATGGAAAAATATGAAATATAGTGACATAACCTTGACTCTATCCCACAAGTGGTGATGGTTGATGGAGGTGGTCATGGTGGTGGCTAGAGGCAAGAGGCCGAGCTTAGCTTTGAAGCAAAACAAAGAAAAGAAAAAAGAAATGGAAAGAAGAGTAGCCATGAATTTGGAGCTTGAACATATATTTTTCTTCACGCAAATGATAATGAGGAGTTTTGAGAATTGTTTGTGCATGAGTTATGAAAAGAAATACATGGCTAAAGATGGAAGAAAAAAAATGGCTAAGGAGGAGTAAATGATAGGAAACAAAAAGGCATAAATTAAGGAGAAATAAACTTGCATATATTTTATTCTTAAATGCAAATGAATATGAGAAGTGGGAAATAAATCTTTGTACGTGAATTGATAAAGTTTCTCACGGATAATAGATGGAGCGGTTTGATGGCAAGAAATGAAATAAATGCTAGGAAACAGAAAGACATAAGTTAAGGAGAAAGAAACGTATATATTTATTCTTAATTGCAATTGAAAATGAAGAAATGAGATAATGAGAATATTTTGTGCTTGATTTGATAGGGTAATACACGGATAGAATAGGTGAATGGATAGGGTAAGAAATAAAGAGGCTAGGCAATGAAAAGCAAGAAATTAACGCATGTAACCTATGTCTCTTAAATTTCTCCAAGCCATTTATTTGCACAGATTTCTTTCTAGAAATAAAATGTGAGATGAGAATGATTTGATTTGTACGTCAATAACAAGTGAAATGCACGACCAATAGAAAAATGAACGTCTAAGGGGAAGTTTGGGATGGTAAGAAAAGGAAAAGTCTTATTTTGAACTAAATAAAGAGCAACTTATGACCTTTGAATTTCCTAAACCATTTATAAAAAATAAACCAATCAAAAATCAAAAATAAAAATAAAATAAAAGTTGAACAAAATAAAATTAAAAAGATGAAAAATAGAAAATAGAAAATAAATTAGGGAAATGAACATAGGAAAAATAGAAAATAAAATATCGAAAGTTATTGCGTGTAAAACACTGCAATTTATCTAATTTAAAAAGTATAAATCAGAATTCAACGAAACGAAAAGTAGAATTAATATTAAAATAAAATACATTTTCAAAGAAAAAGATTAGGATCTGAAAATTCAAATTTAAATTATCAACCGTGGTCAAACTTTGACTTTCAGCTGACCAAAATACAAAATTTTTAGAAAATGTTTGTTTTATTGTATTTGGAAAATAAATTACAAACAAATTCCAAAATTACATTGGAAAAATTATAGAGATTTAATTTTAAATAATTTAAAAATTAAAGTTTTCAAATAAAAATTTGATTAAAAATATTTACAATATGGGTTATTACACACTCCCCCACTCAAAAATTTTCGTCCCCGAAAAGGAAGGAGGTAGGAGAATAGAAACATCCCGAAAGAAAAGGGATTGGAAAACGAAATAAGATAATAAATTTAAAATCATGAAAATCTTAAATTAATACCTGATTTCACCTAAGTTGAACAAACCTTAACTATTTTTTTTCATTACCTTATCATCCAATTATCTTAAATTAACAATTTCTAAAATCATGCATTTGGAAAATCATTTATTATGCTCAAAATTTATTCAATAAATTTAAGTCCTTCTTTATTCCAAATTATTATTAAATTTATTCCACTTAATACATCTAATCACATATATCAAGCATATTTACACCTACTATAACTATTCCAATTTATTTATGAATTCCTTTAACACCAGTCATATTGTATTTTATTCATTTAACTTTTCATTCTATTTACCTCTATTAATCTTTTATAAGTAAAATTTAAGTATATAACATTTGCTATAACCACTCAAATTTTATTTATAAAATCCTTTTTATACTGTATATTATCCAATTACATATTTAACTTCTAATAGTTAAGGTAAGTTGTTTTGGAATGCAAAAGAGTATTTAATAAAAAATTCTCAATTCATTTATCCAAGCTCAAATATTTACTCAAAATTTTAGTTTATTTTATAATTGAAATCATCCTTATAGATAATATTTTAGGAATTAAATTTCCAATCAACTTCAAACTATTTTAGAGATAAATAAATATACACAATATATATCGGATCAAATTTAAATAATATATCAATATATGTTGTAAATCAAGTCATGTTTTAGAAATCTAACTCAATTAAAATTTTCTAAATAAAGAATGTAGCAAAACTACAGAATGGACTCTTCACTTCGAAACTCGAAAATGAATGTCGATGATACTGCAATCATCGTCGAAATTACTTTGCAGCGACAAAAAAGAGCACTGTTTTACAAATAAAAGTTCTTTGAAATAATTTCTACTTGAAATACTTTAAATAATAGACCCTTTTAAAACTTTAAACCCAAAGTTTGAAACCATCGAAACTTAAATTCTTAGTTCCTTGTTTTAAATTCATTTAAATTTCCAAATTAATTTATAACCATGTTTTATTTCAATTATTTATATATGAAATCAAAGCCAATAATTACAAGACGGAGTCAAATATTATTTCCTAACATCCAAGTCAATTAACTATCAAAATTCAGAAAGTTTTACTTATATAATTATACAAATCTCTTTCATTTACTAAATTTGAAAACTATATTGTATCAGTTTGCTCTATTCAAGTGTTTTGGATATCCTATTGATAGCATTGATCAGACAAATCGATCGAAAAACTAAATAAACATCAACAACTCAAACAACACAATATATAAAATATTTTAAATACAGATTTATAGTATACAGAAATAAATTTCAAAACAAGGATAAGGATTCAAATTTTATGGACTCAAGTCAAAGAGAATTCTGATTTGATGATAAGTTGGAACAAAAGGTAAGATGATAAATAGCAGAGTAGGGGGATGGATAAGCTTATAAAAATCACGGGCAATCTTAACCAGTTCAACCTTGATTTAAAGAATAAGTTCCATGTAGAATTTTGGGTAAATCTACATTTGATCTCAAAAGATAGAATTCGGGATAACAAAAGAAATTAGCATCTAAACCGAGGATATATATATATATATATATATATATATATATATATATATATAATCTTCGGTGAATCAATGCTAATTGTAAGGAGTTTCACCCCTTTACAAGTCATTTGGAGATTGGAGAGACTGCCAATTCATTATAAAGATCATCCGATGTGGAGTTATGGGATACTCCAAAATCAAAAGAAGATGAATAGCGGGGGACAAGAATGAAATTTGGAACCATAGAGAACGTTCCAAAATTCAAAGAAAATTGAGTCAAAAGGAAGAGATTCACACTCGGATGAAAGTGATTCTGTAAATATATTTACCATATATGATAAGTTTTGCTTAGAGCCAAAGCTCTGATACCAATGTTACAGCCCGATATTTTCGACCATTCGCATCCGCACATGTCGGGATTGAATTGCTCAAAATACCGAATTGTAAAATAAATTTGGCAAATCTCAGAATATACAACAAATAAATAAATCACATTATCATAGACACAAAGTAATATAATGCAGTGGAAGCAAAGAAATAGTAGTTCATGAAGCTACTATATAAATACATCAGAGTTAAACAAGCAACAACAGAAGTCTCAATATGATAATCAAGTACAAATCAGAATACATCACTGGAATCCACTAGATAATTGAAATCAACTGAACAAATGAAAGATAAATAGATAGCTGGATCTTCAAGCAAAGCTCCAAATCTGAAGGCGAGTCTCAAATGTTGTATCACTCAGTCTGACCCGAGCGTAAAGCAAAACACAAAACACTCGATTCAGGACATACATACTTATAAAATGTAAACCAACTCAAGTGAACTGTAATACAAGGAACAAGTAACTTAAAGGGTACTTGGGACCGCCCATCCTCTAAGGATCCGTTAAACTACTTACTATGTAGTAATATTTCGCTATTGTAATAATGTCTATAGTAAAATAAACTTACTTTTAAATAGCATTAAGGAGTGACCCAATATTCCCTTTAACACGTGATAGTGCCAATAGTCTATACAACACTTGCGTACCTCCTGATCGGGAGGCTACGAGAAGATGCCCCATACGTACGACACGAATCAAACTCGTACAAGACTTGCTAGGGTAGGTGACACGGCGCAACGAGGCAATGCCAGGGTAGATATACTAATGACTATCTGGACTAGTCGTAACGCATAGCAGCAACTACCACCCACCTCGAGTCACACCCCCAAATCAAAAATCAAAAGTGGCCACTGAATTCAATCTCAAAGTCAGATTAGAATATCGAAGGAGTGCGTCCGATCAGAGGAGCGACCTCATTTTCTCGGAATCACTCTTGTTTTATCCACCTTATGCCAACTCACGGGAGTCGGGTCCATGTATATACCTCAATAGAATGTCGCCACCATCCTACTTCATTCTGAAATTTCCACCGCGTACATGGTTGTTAAAGTGGTTTTCGGAGTTGGCAGAGAGTACGATAACTTTTGATCCCGGTCTCTTTAACAACCAAACATTATTATTATCCATGGATATTTATTTCAAACATTTTTGTTCCAAAACCATTTAAAACCAAATACCATTACTTTCCAAAATAATATCCATTCCAAAAGTAAATATTATATTATTTCATTTAAAAACCAGACCAGTATATCATTTAAATAAAACCCACATTTCCAAATCACTGAATATTTCCTTCAATCTATTTAACTTGGAATATTCCTTTAAATTTTCTTAAACCAAGCCACTTTATAAAGTCATATTCTTAAATATATAATTTCAACAAGTTTCAAATTAATAGATGTAAAGAAAATTCTTAATTAAATACAATTTTCAATAAATTCATTTCCAAAATCATATTACCTTCAAGTTATTACAACTCTGAAACCAAACATCTTGAAACCATAATACTTTGAAATCCTAACAATTTAGAAATATTATCATTTGAAATTCATACTGCTTAAATCACAGTACTTTGGAAATGTAACCTTAAGGAATCGTAGAATTTTTGGAATGTAATACTTTCCACTTAACGTTTTATATAATCAAAGTATTTATATACTTACAAATTTTAACATGGTCAATTTATCATAGCTTTACAGTTAAATAAACTTTGTTACTGTAACATCCAATTTAAAGCTGCACTTCTTATGTAAAGTTAAAAGTACAGTATTAACATACATTTATTATTACAATAAAGAAACTTTATTATTTTAATCATTTAAAATGTGTTATTTACATCAATTAAAACTTAACTATCAAATGTACATTACCAACTTACATTTTATTATTACAGTAAGGAACATTTATCATTTTAATCAATTTAAAATACACCATTACATTAATTAAAATTTATATGTCAAATGTATGTTTAACTTACATTTATTACAATAAAAAGAAACTATCATTTTAATCAAAATTACACTATTTAAAACTTACATTATCAAATGTACGTTTTAATTTACATTTTTATTACAATAGAGAGCATTTATTATTTTAATCAATATTACACTAATTAGAACTTACATTATCAAATGCACGTTTTAATTTACATTTTTATTACAATAGAGAGCATTTATTATTTTAATCAATATTACACTAATTAAAACTTATATTATCAAATATACGTTTTAATTTACATTTTTATTACAAAGGAGCATTTATTATTTTAATCAATATTACACTAATTAAAACTTACATTATCAAATGTACGTTTTAATTTACATTTTCATTACAATAAAGAGCATTTATTATTTTAATCAATACTACACTAATTAAAACATACATTATTACGTTTTAATTTGCATTTCTATTACAGTAAAGAACATTTATTATTTAACCAATATTACACTAATTAAAACTTACATTATCAAATGTACGTTTTAATTTACATTTTTGTTTCAGTAAAGAGCATTTATTATTTTAACCAATCTTTCACTAATTAAAACTTTACATGTTTCTTTCATTAATTAAAACTTTATATGTTTCTTTCATGAATCAGAACTTTACACATTTCTTTCATTAATTAAAACTTTATATGTTTCTTGCATTAATTAAAACTTTATATATTTCATTAGTTTTTGTTATTATAGTAAAGAACATTTATTATATTAATCAATTAAAATATTAATTAAACTTACATCTCACATGTATGTTTTAACTTACATTTTTCCTTTTTAAAGTCATACCTATTTATCTTACAAAACATAACATTTCACAAAAGAATATTTTATCACAGTTAATATAGCAATCAAATTTTCTTCATAGATCTATTCATTAAGACATCAATTAACTATGATTTTCTAGTTAAATAAATTTTATTGAAAAATGTCCAATTAAAACTGTATTCCATTTTACCAGTTCAAAATACATTATTTATTATACAAACATGTCCATTTCATAAAGTAAAATTCTTAACAATTTCTAAGTTAGATTTACAACTTCGATATTAGGTCAAACTAAATTATTAAATTATTTATCACAATAAGGATCATTGAATTACCATTTACAACCAATTAAAGAGCTTTAAATTACAAGTTAAACCAATTATCAACTTATAAAATTTAAACTTATAGAAAACCAATATCTCTTTATATTTCAGATCATTAAATCAATTTTGAGTTAAAATTCCACATATTCTAAGAATTCAAAATACTTAGAAAATTTCTTTTTTTCCAGAAAAATATTACTTTAAGAATATTAACCATGGGCCTGTATAATATTTTTAACCTAGGTCAAGTGATACAGATATGTATCATTTCAATCCGTAATTTAAAAGAAAAATCCGGGTTCCATCATTTCAAACCCGCAATCCCAAGTAAAATATATACATTAAAAATCATTCGAGCCTATCATTTCAGCTATAATGATTTTTCCTTATTCTAATGTACATTCGTGTATGTATCATTTCAACCCATAGTGATAGGTAACTTGTAGTGTGAGATACAATAAATAAAATGAACAGTATATCATATAATAACATATTAGATGATGTAACAAATATATAAACAACATTTAACATCATATGACATATCATAAGCATATATGGACATAGCATATAAATTTATACAATTCACTTGTCATTATTCCATAATAATATAAGTACATATGTCTAGAGTGATAAAACTCACTTTTTTAAAGCTAGAATTGAAATTCAAACCCAAATCTAAACTCCGCCAAGCACTAAAAGGCACGACGAAGCCCGACTATATTTTTGAGTAGATGAAGAGTCAGATCCAACTCTTGTATGCAAACAAATACATATATATATAAGAATATAATTCTCAACACAAAGATTAGAATTTAAACAATGGAAAAATATGAAATATAGTGACATAACCTTTGCTCTAACCCACAAGTGGTGATGGTTGACGAAGGTGGTCATGGTGGTGGCTAAAGGCAAGAGGCCAAGCCTAGCTTTGAAGCAAAAAAAAGAAAGAGGAAAAGAAAAGAGAAAAGAAGAGAAGCCATGACTTTAGAGCTTGAACATATATTTTTCTTCACGCAACTGATAATGAGGAGTTTTGAGAATTGTTTGTGCGTGAGTTATGAAAAGAAATACATGGCTAAAGACGGAAGAAAAAAAAGAAACGGCTAAGAAGGAGTAAATGATAAGAAACTAAAAGGCATAAACTAAGGAGAAATAAATTTGTATATATTTTACTCTTAAATGCAAATGAACATGAGAAGTGGGAAATAAATATTTGTATGTGAATTGATAAAGTGTCTTGCGGCTAATAGATGGAGTAGTTTTGAAGGCAAGCGAAGAAGTAAATGCTAGGAAACAGAAAGACATAATTTAAGGAGAAAGAAACGTATATATTTATTCTTAATTGCAACTGAAAATGAGGAAATGAGAACATTTTTTGCTTGATTTGGTGAATGGATAGGGTAAGAAATAAAGAGGCTATGCAATTAAAAGCAAGAAATTAACGAATGTTATTTATGTGTCTTAAATTTTTCCAAGCCATTTATTTGCGTAGATTTTTTTCTAGAAATGAAATGAGAGATGAGAATGATTTGATTTGTACGTGAATAACAAGTGAAATGCATGGCCAATAGAAAAATGAACATCTAAGGGAAAGTTTTGGAATGTAAGAAAAGGAAAAGTCTCATTCTGAATTAAAGAAAGAGCAACTATGACCTTTGAATTTCCTTAACCATTTATCAAAAATAAACCAATCAAAAATCATAAATAAAAATAAAATAAAAGTTAAACATAACAAAATTAGAAAGATATAAAATAGAAAATAGAAAATAAATTAGGGAAATGAACATAGGAAATAAAATATCGAAAGTTACTGCGTGTAAAACATTGTAATTTATCAAATTCAAAGGGTATAAATCAGAATTCAACGAAACGAAAAGTAAAATTAATATTAAAATAGAATATATTTTCAAAGGAAAAGATTAGGATCTAAAAATTCAAATTTAAATTCTCAACCATGGTCAAACTTTGACTTTCAGTAGACCAAAATACAAAATTTTCAGAAAATGTTTATTTTATTGTATTTGGAAAATAAATTACAAACAATTCCAAACTTACATTGGAAAATTTCCAGAAATTTAATTTTATATAATATAAAATTTAATGTTTTCAAATAAAAATTTAATTGAAAATATTTATAAAATTATGGGTTGTTACACTCTTCCCCACTCAAAACTTTTCGTCCCCGAAAAGGAAGGAAGTAGGAGAATAGAAACATCCCGAAAGAAAAGGAACTGGAAAACAAGATAAGATAATTAATTTAAAATCATGAAAATATTAAATGAATGCCTGATTTCACCTAAGTTAAATAAATCTTAACTATTTTTTTTCACTACTGTATCATCCAATAATCTTAAACTAACAATTTCTAAAATCATGAATTTGGAAAATCATTTGTTATACTATTATTCAATATATTTAAGTCCTTCTTTATTCTAAATTATTATTAAATTTATTCCACTTAATACATCTAATCACATATATCAAGCATATTTACTCCTACTATAACTATTCTAATTTATTTATGAATTCCTTTAACACCATTCATATTGTATTTTGTTCAATTAACTTTTCATTCTATTTACCTCTATTTATCTTTTATAAGTAAAATTTAAGTGTATAACATTTATTATAATCACTCAAATTTTATTTGTAAAATCCTTTTTATACTGTATATTATCCAATTACATATTTAACTTCTAATAATTAAGGTAAGTTATATTGGAATGCAAAAGAATACTGTACAAATAAAATTTTATTAATTCAGTTATCCAAGCTTAAATATTTATTCAAAATTTTAGTTTCATTTTATAATTGAAATCATCCTTCAAGATAAAATTTTAGGAATTAAATTTCCAATCAACTTCAAACTATTTTAGAGATAAATAAATATACACAATATATATCAAATCAAATTTAAATCATATATCAATATATGTTATAAATCAAGTCATGTTTTAGAAATCTAACTCAATTTAAATTCTCCAAAGCAAGACTGTAGAAAAACTACATAATGGTCTCTTCACTTTGAAACTCGATAATGAATGGTCGATGATGTTGTAGTCATCACCGAAATTATTTTCCAGCGAGAAAGAAAAGAGCACTATTTTACAAATAAAAATTCTTTGGAACGATTTCTACTTGAAATACTTTAAATAATACACCCTATTAAAACTTTAAACCCAAAGTTTGAAACCATCGAAAATTAAATTCTTAGTTCCTCGTTTTAAATTCATTTAAATTTCCAAATTAATTTATAACCATGTTTTAGTTCAATTATTCATATATGAAGCCAAAGCCAATAATTACAAGACAGAATCAAATATTATTTCTTAACATCCAAGTCAATTAACTATCAAAATTCAGAAATTTTTACTTATATAATTATGCAAAATCAATTTCATTTACTAAATTTGAAAACTATATTGTATCGGTTTGCTCTATTCAAGTGTTTTAGATATCCTATCGATAGCGTTGATCAGACAAATTGATCGAAAACCCAAATCAACATCAATAACTCAAACCATACAATATATAAAATATTTTAAATATAGATTTACAGTATACAGAAATAAATTCCAAAACAAGGATAGGGATTCAAATTTTATGGACTCAAATCAAAGAGAATTCTGATTTGAAGATAAGTTGGAACCAAAAGGTAAGATGATAAATAGCAGAGTAGGGGGATGGATAAGCTTATATAAATCACGGGCAACCTTAACCGGGTCAGCCTTGATTTAAAGAACAAGATCCATGTAGAATTCTACAGAAATCTGCATTCGATCTTAAAAGGTAGAATTCGGGATAACAAAAGATATTAGCATCTACCGAGGATATATATATATATATATATATATAAATCTTCGGTGAATCAATGCTAATTGTAAAGGAGTTTTACCCCTTTACAAGTCATTTAGAGATTGGCAAGACTGCTAATTCATCATAAAGATCATTCGATGTGGAGTTATAGGATACTCCAAAATCAAAAGAAGATGAATAGTGGGGGACAAGAATGAAATTTGGAACCATAGGGAACGTTCCAAAATTCAAAGGAAACCGAGTCAAAAGGAAGAGATTCACACTCCAATGAAAGTGATTCTGTAAAAAAATTTATCATATATGCTAAGTTTTTCCTAGAGCCAAATCTTTGATAGCAAATGTAACAGCCCGATATTTTCGACCATTCGCAACCGCACATGTCGGACTTGAATTGCTCAAAATACTGAATTGTAAAATAAATTTGGCAAATCTCAAAATATACAGCAAATAAATAAATCACATTATCACATACATAGAGTAATATAATGCAGCGGAAGTGAAGAAATAGTAGTTCATGAAGCTACAATATAAATACATCAGAGTTAAACAAGATACAATAGAAGTCTCAATATGATAATCAAGTACAAATCAAAATACATCACTGGAATCCACTAGATAACTGGAATCAACTGAACATATGAAAGATAAATAGATAGCTGGATCTTCAAGCAAAGCTCCAACTCCGAAGGTGAGTCTCAAATGCTGTATCACTCAGTCTGACCCAGGCATAAAGCAAAACACAAAACATTCGAGTGAGGACATACATACTTATACAATGTAAACCAACTCAAGTGAACAGTAATACATGGTACAAGTAACTTAAAGGATGCTTGGGACCGTCCATCCTCTAAGGATCTGTTAAAATATTTACTATGTAGTAATATTTGCTATTATAATAACGTCTATAGTAAAATAAACTTACTGTTAAATAGCGTTAAGGAGTGATCCAATATTCCCCTTAACACACAATAGTGCCAATAGTCTATGAAACATCTGCGTACCTCCATATCGGGAGGCTACGAGAAGATTCTCCATAGGTATGAAATAAATCAAACTCATACAAGGCTCGCTAGGTTAGGTGATACAGCACAACGAAGCAATGCCAGGGTAGATATACCAATTACTATCCGGACTGGTGGTAACACGTAGCAGCTACTACCGCCCACCTCGAGCCGCACCCCCAAATCAAAAATCAAAAGTGGCCACCGAATTCAATCTCAAAGTCAGAATATAATGTCCAAGGAGTGTGTCCGATCAGAGGAGCGACCCCATTGGCCCGGAATCGCTCCTGTTTTAGCCACCTTATGCCAACTTACGGGAGTCGAGTCCATGTATATACCTCAAAAGAACGTCGCCACCATCCTACTTCATTCTGGAATTTCCACCGCATACACGGTTGTTAAAGTGGTTTTCGGAGTTGGCAGAGAGTATGACAACTTCTGATCCCGGTCTCTTTAACAACCAAACGTTATTATTACCCATGGATATCTATTTCAATCATTTTTGTTCCAAACCAACTAAAACCAAATACCATTACTTTCCAAAATAATGTCCATTTCAAAACTAAATACTATATTATTTCATTTCAAAACCAAACCAATATATCATTTAAACCCACATTTTCAAATCACTGAATATTTCCATCAATCTATTTAAATTGAAATTATTCCTTTGAATTATCTTAAACCAAGCCACTTTATAAAGTCATATTCTTAAATATATAATTTCAACAAGTTTCAAATTAATAGATATAAAGACAATTCTTAATTAAATGCAATTTCCAATAAATTCATTTCCAAAATCATATTACTTTCAAGTAATAACAACTCTGAAACCAAACACCTTGAAATCATAATACATTGAAATCCTAACAATTTAGAAATGTTATCATTTGGAATTCACACTGCTTAAAATCACAGTACTTTGGAAATGTAACCTTTAGGAATTGTAGCATTTTTGGAATGTAATACTTTTCTCTTTAACATTTTATATAATCAAATTATTTATATACTTACAAATTTTAACATGGTCATTTTATCATAGCCTTATAGTTAAATAAACTTTGTTACTGTAATATCCAATTTAAAGCTGAAATTCTTATGTTAAGTTAAAAGTACATTATTTACATTTATTATTACAAAATGGAAACTTTATTATTTTAATCATTTAAAATATTCCATTTACATTAATTAAAACATACCTATCAAATGTACATTATCAACTTACATTTTATTATTACAGTAAGGAACATTTATCATTTTAATCAATTTAAAACACACCATTACATTAATTAAAACTTATATGTCAAATGTACGTTTAACTTAGATTTATTACAATAAAGAGCATTTATCATTTTAATCAATATTACACTAACTAAAACTTACATTATCAAATGTACGTTTTAATTTACATTTTTATTACAATAAAGGGAATTTATTATTTTAATCAACATTACACTAATTAAAACTTACATGATCAAATGTACGTTTTAATTTACATTTTTATTACAATAAAGAGAATTTATTATTTTAATCAATATTACACTAATTAAAACTTACATTATCAAATATACGTTTTAATTTACATTTTTATTACAGTAAAGGGCGTTTATTATTTTAATCAATATTACACTAATTAAAACATACATTATCAAATGTACGTTTTAATTTACATTTTTATTACAATAAAGAGAATTTATTATTTTAATCAATATTACACTAATTAAAACTTACATTATCAAATATACGTTTTAATTTGCATTTCTATTACTGTAAAGAGCATTTATCATTTAGTCAATATTACACCAATTAAAACTTACATTGTTAAATGTACCTTTTAATTTACATTTTTATTTCAGTAAAGAGCATTTATTATTTTAATCAATCTTACACTAATTAAAACTTACATGTTTCTTTCATTAGTTAAAACTTTATATATTTCTTTCATTAATTAGAACTTTACACATTTCTTTTATTAATTAAAACTTTAATGTTTCTTGCATTAATTAAACTTTACATGTTTCTTTCGTTTTTGTTATTACAGTAAAGAACACATTTATTATATTAATCAATTAAAATTATAATTAAACATACATCTCGCATGTATGTTTTAACTTACATTTTTCCATTTTAAAGTCATAGCTATTTATCTTACAAAATATAACATTTCACAAAAGAGTATTTTATCATAGTTAATATAGTAATCAAATTTTCTTCATAGATCTATTCATTAAGACATCAATTAACTATGATTTTCTTGTTAAATAAATTTTATTGCAAAATGTCCAATTAAACTTTTTTCCATTTTTCCAGTTCAAAATACATTATTTATGATACATACATGTTCATTTCATAATGTAAAATTCATAACAATTTCTAGGTTAGATTTACAACTTCCATATTAGGTCAAACTCAATTATTAAATTCCTTATCACAATAAAGATCTTTGGATTACCATTTACAACCAATTAAAGATCTTTAAGTTACAAGTTAAACCAATTATCAACTTATAAAATTTAAACTTGTAGAAAACCAATATCTCTTCATATTTCAAATCACTAAATCAAATTTGAGTTAAAATTCCATATACTCTAAGAATTCAAAATACTTAAAAAAAAATCTTTTTTCCCAGAAAAATATTACTTTAAAAATATTAACCGTGGGACTGTATATTATTTTCTAACCTAGGTCAAGTGATGCGGATATGTATCATTTCAATCCGTAATTTAAAAGAAAAATCCGGGTTCTATCATTTCAAACCCGCAATCCCAAGTAAAATAAATACAATAAAAATCATTCGAGCCTATCATTTCAGCTCATAATGATTTTTCCTTATTCTAATGTCCGTTCGTGTATGTACCATTTCAACCATAGTGATAGGGAACTTGCAGTGTGAGATACAATAAATAAAATGAACAGTATATCATATAATAACATATTAGATGATGTAACAAATATATAAACAACATTTAACATCATATGACATATCACAGGTATTATGGACATAGCATATAAATTTATACAATTCACTTGTCATTATTCCATAATAATATAAGTACATATGTCTAGAGTGATAAAACTCACCTTTTTATAGATAGAATTGAAATTCAAACCCAAATCTGAACTCCGCAAAGCAAGAAAAGGCACGACAAAGCACGAAAAGGTATGACAAAGCCCGACTATATTTTTGAGTGGATGAAGAGTCAGATCTAACTCTTGTATGCAAAAAAATAAACATATACAAGAATATATTTCTCAATAAAAAGATTAGATTTTAAACACTGGAAAAATATGAAATATAGTGACATAACCTTTGCTCTAACCCACAAGTGGTGATGGTTGATGGAGGTGGTCATGGCGGTGGCTAGAGGCAAGAGGCCGAGCCTAGCTTTGAAGCAAAACAAAGAAAAAGGAAAAGAAAAGAGAAAAGAGATGGAAAAGAAGAGAAGCCATTACTTTAGAGCTTGAACATATATTTTTCTTCACGCAAACGATAATGAGGAGTTTTGAGAATTGTTTGTGTGTGAGTTATGAAAAGAAATACATGGCTAAAGATGGAAGAAGAGAAAAGAAATGGCTAAGGAGGATAAAATGATAGGAAACAAAAAGGCATAAACTAAGGAGAAATAAACTTGCATATATTTTATTCTTAAATGCAAATGAATATGAGAGTGGAAAATAAATCTTTGTACGTGAATTGACAAAATTTCTCACGGCTAATAGATGGTGTGGTTTGGAAGGCAAGCAAAGAAGTAAATGCTAGGAAACAGAAAGACATAAGTTAAGGAGAAAAAAACGTACATATTTATTCTTAATTGCAAATGAAAATGAGGAAATGAGATAATGAGAATATTTTATGCTTGATTTGATAGTGGAATACACGGCTAGAATAGGTGAATGGATAGGGTAAGAAATAAAGAGGCTAGGTAATTAAAAGCAAGAAATTAACGCATGTAACCTATGTCTTTTAAATTTCTCTAAGCCATTTATTTGCATAGATTTCTTTCTAGAAATGAAATGAGAGATGAGAATGATTTGATTTGTACGTGAATAACAAGTGAAATGCATGGCCAATAGATAAATGAACGTCTAAGGGGAGTTTTGGATGGTAAGAAAAGGAAAAGTCTCATTTTGAATTAAAGAAAGAGCAACTTATGACCTTTGAATATCCTAAACCATTTATCAAAAATAAACCAATCAAAAATAAAAATAAAATAAAAGTTAAACAAAATAAAATTAGAAATATGAAAAATAGAAAATATGAAATAAATTAGGGAAATGAACATAGGAAAATAGAAAATAAAACATCGAAAGTTATTGTGTGTAAAACACTGTAATTTATCCAATTTAAAAGGTATAAATCAGAATTCAACGAAACGAAAAGTTGAATTAATAATAAATTAAAATACATTTTCAAAGAAAAAGATTAGGATCTGAAAATTCAAATTTAAATTCTTAACCATAATCAAACTTTGACTTTCAATTGACCAAAATACAAAATTTTCCGAAAATATTTATTTTATTGCACTTGGAAAATAAATTACAAACAAATTCCAAACTTATATTGGAAAAATTGCGGAAACTTAATTTTAAATAGTTTAAAAATAAAAAATTTCAAATAAAAATTAATTAAAAATATTTACAAAATTATGGGTTTGTTCCACTGGAGGAGTCTAAGGCGTATTCCACGTGCTTGATTATATTCCCTTATGTGTGGTATGTCGTATATTTAGCATTTGTGAGGACAAGTTATTATAATTGTCCAGATTAATTTGCTGATTGTTGTACTCTGATGAGGTATGTATAATAGCAGTTATAGTTCTTTTTACATAAAGATATGTTATTATCTATTATATATCATTCCCCGTAATTTGTGAGATTCCGTGTGTTATTTCTATTTTCTACTATCTCTTTCTTCTTTGTCCATAATGACCTGGTAATTCTGATACTCGATTGCTCGGAGTGCTATGAGCTACATGTGGTATCGAAGTGAGGTTGAGTGAATACCTAGGCTTCAGTGGGGATTGCTAATTAGACATAGGATCAGTAGTACCCTGGAATGAGTCATAGTGTATTATGGATTTGAGCATGTATTTGTTTGGGAACATAAATTGTTTTATATCGTGCTAACTTATCGGTTGAGTGTTTATGAGTTCTGATCGATATAGTGTGACCAATTGTATCGATAGGGATTTTACTCTTAAATTAGGTAAACCGACACAATATTATTGTAAAAGTTGGTATATGAAAGAAATAATTTTCTAAAATTATCATAGTATAATCGATATGTTTGGTTGTTATTATTATCCAAACCAGATTATGAAATTTGGTATGGTTTATATAACCAAATAGAAAGTGTATAAATGTGATTTATACAAACGAGACAGACTAAAAATGGATAAAACCAGAATCTGAGGATTTAAATCTCGGAAAGCTTGGAAAATATTTTCTGAAGTGTTGCGAAAATAGGAAAACATTATTTTTGAATGGATTTTTGAGTAAAATTTTTTATAAATGGTTTAGAAGGTGATAAAACCACTGAACTCACTTCAGTCGTTGGAAAATGATTCCGATGATGATCGCGACATCATCGACATTCATTTTTGAGTTTTTAATTGAAGGGTTGCTACCATTATATTTTTTTTAGACTTGTTGGTAAACAAGTTTTGTTTTAAAAAAATCTAAAAGTAATTGATATGGATAAAAACCTGGTTTGGTTAAAAAACCAAGAAGGTGTGATTTGGTGTGTGTGTGTATATATATATATATATATGATTTCAAAGTGATTTGAAATAAATACCGGATGTTTGAATTCTGGAATCTGTATTTAAATGTTTTAGAAAAATATTAGGAAATTAGTTTTGAACTTATAAATTGAGAATGATGTGAATAAGGAAGGTAAGTGTGACAAAATGAATTTTAACTTAAGCTAAGTTAAATAAAATTGGATTTTGGTTTTTAACAATATCGAATTGAATGGAATATAAAATTTGAGT
Source organism: Allium cepa (assembly GCA_030765085.1). Classification (NCBI taxonomy): domain Eukaryota; kingdom Viridiplantae; phylum Streptophyta; class Magnoliopsida; order Asparagales; family Amaryllidaceae; genus Allium; species Allium cepa. Next base: position 134,328,019 of record CM060934.1, read on the forward strand.
GTAAATTGACTATATAACTTTAAGTTCTAAATTTTGAATGGAATCAACTCAAGTATAGAATGGATGAAAATGTGAAAAATAAGTTGTGCAACTTATAAAATTGTAAAAGTGGGGTGGAAAAACTGAAATATAAATGTTTTGATATTTTTATAAAGGAATGGAAACTCGAATTCGTGTTATAAAATGAAGTTAACTCAAGTCGAGTTAAAGGAGATGATTTTTGAAATAAACTTAACTCAAGTTAAGAAAAATGGAATGAAGTGAAAAGGAAGTTGAAAATGAATAAATGAGACAATTATTGGAATTAGATTTAATTCGATTGAATTAATAGAATAGACTAACCAGGAATTAGTGAATGGATGTGGAATTTAATTGTTATTGCTAATGATAGAAATGATTTCTGAAATATTATTTAATAATCATTGAAAAATGGACTTAAGTCGGAAGTGATGAAAACCAAAAGTGATGGTATAAAACGTTTATACTAGAACTCGAATAAAAATGATATGAAACAGATAAATTGAATTGGATTTGAATCATAGTGGAATGGTGAATGAATATAGAATTTGAATTATAAGCAAAATTTGAGTATGAATATAATTTTTGAAATGGAAATAAATTCAAGTGTTGTATAAAAGGTTATAAAAAACCTTAATGTTTATCATGAGGTGAGTCGTAAACAAATTGGCATGGAATTAAATACATGTTGATATACAATGAAGTAAACAAGATTTTGTGAATGAATTGAATGTGTATCGATAGAAATTGATAAATTGAATTAGAATCAATTTAAAATAGTTTGTAAGCTTAAGTGACTATTTTATTAAATGAATATCACCAAAATAGCATGGATTGAACTTTCATTCGACATAAATTGAAGAAAACAAATTTTGTGAATTAATGGAAAGTGAATAAATTGATTTAGAATCAATTTGGAATGGATATGAATATTTTGTCTGTAAATATGAATTAGATGCAAGTAAATTTGGCTGTGAATCACTTGGAATTGAATAAAGCGGTATGTAAATTGATTGAAATGAATAATCGAATGTTGGTACCTTGTGATTATCGACAAATTAATGCTCTAATATGTTTGGTTATGGAATTTATATGATTCATTAGTTAAATGAATGAAAGTTATTAAATTTCATATAACTGGTACTTATGGATTTTATTTGAGTAAGTATAGGTACAAGAAGACCATTTGGCTATATTTTGGTTGTGCAGTTGCATATAAAATGAGCACTCTCGCTTAATAACGCTATAATAAGCTACGCTTACGAATTTAGCACGTGGAAAATATAAATATTGTTATATATTGCATTTTCTTCCCATGAGAGCCGATGTATATCTTTTTATCATATTTGTGAAATTGCAAAAGTCTCTCCGTACAAGGGAGACTCTGGTAAAAAAATTCGGAAACTTAGGATGTTAGAAAAATTTTGAAAAAAACTTTTTGGCCAAAATTTGATTTCGAATTATAATTGAAATAATGAATTTTGGTTTATAAATGGAAACTAATGTTTTGTATGGAACTAAAAGATTTAGGAAAGTGAAATGTCGTGTTTAACTAAGTGGATTTTGATAGGTTAATGGATTTGGAGCATTTTTCCTACTCAGCAATCTTGGGGACTAAATTCTTTTAAATGGGGGAACGTAACGACCTGGATTTTCCATCGTTTGATTTTAAATATTTTTAAATATTGGATTTGGAATGTATAGTTATTTTTCAATATGAATATTTTGGTTGAAATTTTATAATGAATTTAAGTTTCAAATATAGCGATTTATCTTTATACGAAAATGACGAGTAATTGAAATTTGTGTTGAATATGAATCGAAACGATTTCTAATGTTGATATAAATTCTATTTGAATTAGAATTGAGTTAGTAAGTTTTTTAAACTGGAATTTCAAGTGATTTTGTCGATTCATAAAATCGTCGATTCAATCAACAAGTTAAAAGAGCGATCCATGACACAGTCCTGGAATTCGACAAAACCAATTCCAATGGAATTGCAATAGTGTATTGTTAGCGGATTTCAAATTTCGTGGCATTTGGATCCACCGTTTGGTCGTATGGGATAGAAACACGTCGAATTTATTATCGAAAATTTAATATTATAATTGGGTTCAAAAGGCTATCTTCTCTATACGGTCAAATTGAGGCTCGAGACTATTCCATTGCATTCGAAATATAGGTATAACATTAGTCATGTCAGGCGACACGTCTCGATAGGGATTCGGGATTTTAGGATGCCTTAAATGAGATACTTTTAATATTAAAATAAATAAATAAATCAAAATCAACCCTTGAGCCACCATACTCTGAGAAGCTGACATATACATATGCACACCGCTTCTCTTTAATCTAAAAAGCGACCTTCCTTTTTTTCTTCCTGTTGTTGTACTTCAAGAAGTAAAAAACAATCACGATCGAATCAAATCGCGCACGTGACAGAGGTGCGAGCTTAGCCCTAAGCAGGCAGTGAAAGGCGAGGTTCAATTTTAGGCAAGGTCTTGGGTTCTTGAACGATTTATAGTGGAGTGTTTTCTTAGGCTGCTAACTTAGGTTTCAGGTTAGGGTAATTTGGTTGGACGAGTGTGAATTCGGGCTTGGATTTGGGTTGAGGGGCCCGTGACACACTCGGAGCTGGAGTCTGATTGGTCGCAATTGGCAGAGTAGACACGACATGGTTGGGTTTGGTCACAATTTAGGGAAAGCTCATAGAGGAGTAGTGAGGGTGATAGGTAGATAGAGATCGAGATGGGAAGGAGACAGAAGTTTATCCGTTCAATCCGAACGGTTCATTATTAGGTGTTGCTGTGTTTTGTTCAGGGTCAGATTTAGCCTGGAAAAGGTACTATGATGATGATGGGTGAGAAGCAGAAGTCAAAGCGGGAATGAAGATTAGAGAAGAAAAGGTTAACTAAATGCGTTAATAGGTAATTTGTTTAAATTAAGAGATTAGTTGATTAATTATAATTAAAATTGAAATCGTTAATTTATATAATTCAAAATTTGCTCACATGAGGATTAATCAAACAAAATCAGTCATGAGGGATTCGTAGCTGCAGAATCTACGCAATAGAATTAATTTGGAACGATTGGCCATTTCGTAAAAAAATCAAGGTGAGTAAATCTTACTCATTTTGGATTGTTGGTTATAACTTAAAATGCTAAAATTTGATTATATGTTGACTGGACGAATTTATAAATTATTATTAGTTGGATGTTATATTATATATAGTATTATATGTATTTGTAGTTGGACATAATCCCGCCATTGAAGCGAATGAGACACTATGCGCCATGAATAGCGGATGACCCTATATTTCTACGATATCCCGCCTCAAAGCGGAATTGGTATTTTATGTTATATAGCATATGTGGATGCAAGGAAACAGGTTGGAGGGGTCCAACTGGATTCCTCAAAAATATATTGATGATTTTTCATTTATAGTGATATATAATGTGATTGAAAAATCTGTTATGAATTGTTGTGTGATTTGAAATAGTGGATGCTATAGTAGTACTGGCCCTAATTTTGGTGTGATAACCTAGATTTTGTATATCTGTTAATTGGTAATTAACAGGATTAAAATTATTGAAGTACTAAATTTGTAAATTGAACAAATAAAATTTTGATATATATTTGGATATGTACATAGATGAATTTGAGCTATAATAAATATCTGGATAATTATTTGTTTAATAATCTCCGGATATAATTATTTAAATTAGCAAAATTCATTTTTTTTCAAAAATAAATAAATATATAATTGATAATGTATATATTAAGTAGATTTTAAAGGGAATTTGAATTTGAACTCAAATGTAAACATACTAAAAATAAGTTAAATTAAAATAATATGTATATATGATTTGTTTTGTATCATTTTCCTTTTAAAAGTCACATGTAACTAAATAAGAGAAGTTTGATTATTGAACACACTAAAGACACTATTAATATAACACTAAAATTATAATATAATATATATTTATGTATATATATATATATATATATCAAAACATATTAATACATTTGTAAACTAATTCTTCAAACTTGATAACAAATGTAAACAAATTATAAAATGTAATTACAAGTGTACATCATTTCAACAAGTGTCATTTCTATCTGTTATTTTTAAAAATAATCAATTAAGGATAAAACTAAGTTATTTAAACATCTCCATATCCTTTTTTCATTTCATTTATCAGCTCTTTCTCTAAAAAATGAGAAAACCAAAAGCCTGTAACTAAACCAGAAAAGAAAAATCTGAGAAAAGTAAAATCAAACAAAGAACAATTTTTTTTCAAGTTCTCAAACCTGAAGCTCAACAAATTTCAAGTGAATTCAACTTAGTTTCAAATCAATATCAGCAAGAAAATCTTAATCAAGTGGCAAGACATATTCCAGTTCATCAACAAAATCTTTCTTTATTCTTTATTTTCCAATTGCAGGTGAGTAAACAAAGAAATAACTCTGTTGAAAATCTTAATGCATACAGTAAAACTTAATTTTGAATTAGTGATAATGGTTAACGTGGTTGATTAAATGGTTATATGTATGTGTGTGTATATATATATGGATATATTTGTGTGCATGTCAGTGTTTCAGTGTTTTGCTCTATCTTCAATTACTTGGTGTAAATATAATTCAAAAATCAACTAATCTTTCTTTGATTCGTTATATGTCATGGTGTTTAAACAAAAATTGCTAGAAATAGTAAGATTTGAATTTTAGAAATATTTTAAATAGAAATTGATACAGTTTCAGCTGGGATGTAGAATTTACAGTAAAATCTTATATATATATATATATATATATATATATCAAAATTTAAATTTGATAAATTTATGGATTCAGGTATATCATCTGAATTGTTATCAAAAACTAGGATTCTAAAAGACGAATCATGAATTTTAAGTTGGTAATTCAAGAGGAATTGTATGATGAACAGAATTCATGTTTGAGTTGATTACTGGTGATCATGGCGAACAGGGTGGTCGAGGCCTTTACTGAAGCAAGAAGGGAGGTCGGAGGTCACGGTAAAATGGTCATGGAATTTTACGACCACCATGGCGGCGTGAGATGGTCGAACTAGGGTTTTATCTCAGTTTTTGATCGAGGGGGGAAATCGTGCCGCCGTGCTATCGTCGATCCATCGGAATTGTCTAGTCGTGGTGGGAAACGAGCATAGAACAATGGTGAAGCTTTGAACGGGATCTGGAGAACTCTGGTGGTCGGCGTCGCCTGGACGTGGTGATTTTTGGTCAATATTTTGTTCCAGAGGGTTCGATCCTGTCGGATCTCGATTTCATGATCATTTTGGGAACTGGGTCTTAGTGATCGAAGGAGGAGATGATCGGGGACATGTGGGGGGTGGTCGTGGATGTTGGAGCGTCACCGGCGATCAGTGCATGTGCACCAGATGTTTGTTCACTTGAGTTTTGGGTTTTGGAACGAAGGATTTTCCCTCGGGATGGTCTCGGGAGAAAAATGAGTTGTCTCGGGTTCGTTATCGTGTTGTTCGCGCGAGTGTTTTAATATAACAGTTTTTAAATTTATACTAAGTTTTTTTAAAAGAAAAGGAAGAAGAAGGAACTCGATATTTTGAGAGAAACGCTCGGTATTTGGAGAGAAACGCTCGGGTTTTGTTCAAGTAAACTTCGGGTTAGTCTCGGTTTATTAATCAATTTGTTAATAAGTTTTTAAGTTTAACAAAGTAAAGTTTAAAAATTATTAGCTTTAAATTATTTTTAATAGTAACTGATTTTTAAATGTTTGTTTATTAAATTTGAAAATTTTATTTTAAGTTATTAATTAAGTTTATCCTTAAGATGTTTTTTTAAAAAAAAGCTTAATTAATCAGATAATTAAGTAGTCTAAATAAAAGAATAAGTGTTTTAAATTTTTAATTAAACTTAATTCTTTTTAAGTTAATGATAATTAATTCCAAAGATTATTAAATTCTAATAATGATTAAGAAGGTGATTAAGATAAATAAATTATCTTAAAATCATTTAGTGTCGGGTAATTAGAATTATTAATTAGTTGATTATTAATTAAAGGTTAATTAATTAATGTAATCAATTAAAAGAATAATTAATTAAGAAAAGTGATTTGAGAATCATTAATTAATAAATTAAGGAGATTAATTAAAAGTTAATTAATGTGAATGGTTAAGGCTAATCAATCTAAGTGGTAATTAAAGAATTAATTTGTTAAGAGTTAATCAGTAATTAAAGGATAAATTAATTAATAATCAAAGGTTAATTAATTGAGGATAATTAACCAATGGGATAATTGCTTGATGAAAGTAATTAAAGGGAAATTATTTAATGTAATTAAAGAGGATAATTAAGGGATTGAATAATTAAGGATTGATTAAATAAGGGATTGATTAAGTAAGGATTGATGAATTAAGGGATTGATTAATTAAGGATTGATTAGTTAGGGAAATTAATTAAGGGTATTTAATTAATGAGTGTGATCAAGTAAAGGATAATTAATCAATGTAAGTGATTACAGGATAATTAATTTGAGAAATTAATTAAGGATAATGTAATTAATGTGAATGGGTAAAGGTTAATTAAGTTGTATTATTAATTAAAAGCTAACTACTTAATGTAATTAAAGAGGATGATTAAGGGATGATTAATTAAAGGTTTGTAATTAATTAATGTTAAGTAAGAAGGATGTAACGACCTAATTTTTCGACTTTCGAAAGTCGACATCAATACGTCCACTATATCAAATGTCGCACAATCGAATGCCGGAAAACCAAACCGTTAGGGTTAAAGAAGAAGAAGATAGAAGAAGAAACAGAAACAATAAATAGAATCTCACATTTCGTAGCAGAACAATATATAATAGATAAATGAATAATCTTTTAAACAAAAGCACTATATCGGTTTATACAAACATCATCAGTGTTTACAACGACACAATTCAATGCTGGCAGTTATTATAACTTGTTTACATAGAGATTTTGACTTTCACCAACCTAAACGCAACGAACACTACATAGTATAAGTGATACGCTTCGCTATCCAGCTTGAACTCCAGATCTCCACAACAACTTTTCTGACTTCGCTCCCGAATAACTGATAACCTGACCCTAGGCTGCCCGTGTGGAAAATTATGGGCACCAAGAGTTTAGAAAGGGAATAATAAAATCCAAGTGAGTAGTGGGACTGTATGAGATCTTTAAAATAGTTATTTTCGCAAAGAAGAAAAAAAATCCGAAATTCTTTTGGAAAATGAAACTACCATAAGGCCTTCTCGCACACACACAATGCAAGCGCACAATTGGAGGAGATTTCTCCTTATGATAGTCAAACAGCTTGATACGCAAAATCCTTTTTTGATAATAATATTATTAGTGCATAGTGTAGAAAATCTTTAAAGGTATAATATTCATCTTAGCCAGCATAGGTACCATTATATTATGCCTGCTATTGCTATCTCCTAAGGAGGCATGTTATACAATTGCAATCGTAAAAGGGTCGTATTGTTTCTTTGAATTTCCAACAAATGGTCAGGCTAAGGAACTTCCTATTGCCACATGGGTACGCCTCTGGAGGGACGCCTAGAGAACTTAACCAGCTCTCTGCCAATATAAGGCCGGGTTACCTGTATAACTAGGTAACTACTACACGAGTATGCCATCCCCCGGTCGTTCGCAACCTTTATCCGAGGATCCTCAACCGCAAAGCAACAACCACAAAGTAATAAATTTGCAGCAACAACATAGGTAAAATATCTGGCTCCATACCATGAGACAACCCTTTTCCAAAAGGAAATGACATACCCTCAAGGGGCGCTACCCTCAAATAACCTTGCCGCATCCTTCTTGTTTCGACCATTTCCGAGGTGTGAGGTCCGACGAAGTCTCGTCCACAAAGCTACATTTTTTCACAAAGCCATGCTTCGATCAACAAATGATCAACAGTATTTCGTATGCCACATTACCAAATTGGGAATGTATCACTAGTAACCATCAACTACATAACCTCTAAGTTCATACGTCTCAGAGAAAGGTGTTAAGCTAAGAGAATAAATTCGCTGCCACCAACAGAAATGTATTTGATAGAAACCAGCTTTACATCTCAAAGTGTAACGTCAGACACTCATCCATACAAGTCCGTTCTGGGATCGAACGGAACCAAAGGCACTTCAAAGAAGCCCTTGCAAATCTGGATGTTTACTTATCACATTCGAAAATCCCCATCACAAAAGGTGATAAAGTCTCTATGCCGGAGCAACCCGGTGCAGATACATTCGACAGATAATCCTTTCGCTTTTGAAAATACCCGGTCTTCAATACCATCTCCAAATGCAATCCTATTTCGTCGTATCATTATTTGGAATGGGTTCTATGACACAAAGTCCTCTCCCGGCAAATCCGAATATTGGGTGCTTATTTTTTTTTTAAAAATAAGTGTTACATTCAGATTCAAATAAATCACAACAATTTCCACTTTGATCTTTTAAATAAAAGATCCATCACAAAGATTCGATGTGGCTTTTGAATATCCATTTGGAATTCGACACCCGATCGCATCAAAATTCAAATGACGTTTAAAGGTCAATGATAGTCGGTTATTTAACTATGAATCAACATTCACAACAATCACTGAGTTTCAAATAATTTTCCCCCAATTACTATTTTCAAAATATCTTCGCAAGATATAATTTTAACACTCAAACATTTGTAAACAAATTTCAAATCACTTTTCACCTTTCAATCTGTTGAAAACAAATTCCAAATAACTTCCCTCATGTGGAATAAATTTCCAAATATTTATTTAATTCCACGGAAAATTGGCCGAGTTTAAATACTTTTAGAAATAATTTAAAATACTTATCCAAATATACTTAGAAACAATCAGAATAATAAAGAAACTATCTTAAAACACTTTATTTTAAAACATTAGTTATGAAAATATTACACTAATATCTCATATAAAAATTCAAGTCCAAACTAATTTTTAAATAAAATTAGTAAATGGGGTATAAATATTTAAATATCCATTTTCTAAATCAAATAAAAATTAAACCTTTAAATAATCACTTCTATAATAAATTAAAATAAATCTTTACTTTAAAGATTTTCAATATAACCTAAGTAAATAATTTTTCCAAAATAATTTTTCCTTAAAACTATCTTTACAACTTCAATTTATATTTATAAACTATATTGAGAACATACTCGGCTTTCCAAGGAAAGTACACTTTCCATTCTAAAATGATTCATTCAAGTCAATTTATAAATCTTTCTGGATTTATTTTCAATTTACGTTCCAAATTCGTAAATTCATTTCCACACTTTTTAAAAATAAACAATATTTATTTTTAAAACAAATTTCCCTTTCTTTTATGAAATTCTCATTGTGAATCTAAAGTTTCAAATATCCACTGATATATGATTTTCAAATCGATTACCAAAAATTCACTTTCAATACCAAACCAATTTTCAAATTGATTTCCAAATTTATTTCAAATACAAAATCAAATCCAAATTGATTTCTAATTTATTTCAATCACCAAATCAAATTCCAAATTGGTTTCCAAATTTATTTCAATCAACAAATCAATTTTCATATCGGTTTCCCAAAGGTTTATTTTTTTAACGCCAAATTAATTTTCAAATTGATTTCTAAAAATCTTTTCAAACACCAAACTAAAATCCAAAATTAATTTCTAAAATTAATTTCCATTTAAAAATAAATTCCTTTATCTCTTTCAAACTATTTAAAATCTACATTTTAAATAAATTTTTCAATTTTTGAATAATATTACCCGAAAACCATTTACTAAGCCTTTTTCCCATGTTTTGGAATTTTATTCGATAGGATTACAAAAACAAATCTTTATCCTTTTAAAATTCCTTCTTTTAAATTTATCCAATTCTCAAAAATAAATTTTACTATAAATTTTCAATTTGAATTTTAAAAATCCAATTTTATTTATTTCTGGTATCCTACGATACCAAAAATATATTCGGCCAAACTATAGCCTTCAACAATTTTAATCACAAATATGATTACACACAGATTATAAATAATCAACACACAATATTGAAACAAATTCAAATATTTGAGGAATCCAGTTGGATCCCTCTAACTTGTTTCCCTGAATCCATAGACGTTAGCACTACAGTTAAATACCAATTCCACTTCGAGGTGGAATATCGCGGTATATGGGATTTATAAAATATCATCCGCTGTTATGCGGCGCATAGGGTCTCATCCGCTATATAATTCGGGAAATCAATCACTCCAAATACATATATAATACCAATTCCACTTCGAGGCGGAATATCATGGTATATGGGTTTAATATAATATCATCCGCTACTATGCGGTGCATAGGGTCTAATCCAATACAACTGATAATAATTTATCATCCAAGCACACAATAAACAATTTAAAATTTAACTATTTAAAATTAAACTGTACATTCTAATCGAGTGAGAAGATCTCACCTTTGCTCCTTATTTTGCAATCCAACCCAAACCAGCCATTTCTTCACGATTTAAAACCTTGTAACAACATTATAAGGTTTTATTATATTTTAAATTGATCGCACAATTAATTTCCATTACATAAATTTAATTAACAAATGATTTTAATTTAAACTAACAATTTAAATTTAAACTAAAAAATTTATTTGAGCAAATTACCTTTTACCAATTTATTTTTAGTAACTAAAATAATTAATAATTTTTGTTAAATAAATCTACCTCCAATATATATTTTATTTCAAAATTAAACGAGTATATATAAAATGTGTGTACGTTTATTATTTTTTTTCTTTTCCTAAAATCATATTTATTAAATTAAACAAATTATTCACTAAAATACATTATTTTAAAATAAGCGAGTAAAGATGAGTATGTATATTGATTTTATCTTCAAAATAAACTATATAGTTTGTTTTATAATCTAAATTTACATGTAATAATTTCCTTCAAATCTGTATGTATAATTTCAGATCGAGTTGAATCAGAAAATAAAAAGAATTCGAATACATTACTACTTCCTGGAACAACGTCGTGTTCGAAAGAACCAGATCCTCCAACCACCTGCTTTGCTTCGCATCGTTTCCTCGACCTGTAGATCACCCAAACGCCACACGCGCTACTTCATCGTGCTTATGCGCATCGCCTGCTTCGCTTTCTCACGCCATCGCGACACACGCGCCACCTTGCGACCTCGATCCCCCACCAGTTCGAGCCTCGCCGCTTGCAATCGATCGTCGCACTCCAAAGTCCCTTAAGTTTAATTGCGAACCACCGCAAACCCAAGGAGAATCGACGTTGTTCCACATGCACGAGTGCACGCACCTCCTCCATTGGTCGCGCCGCGATTGAAGTCGTCGCCCCCCCCCCCATCGAGTTAGAGTGATTCAGTTTTTTATTTATATTTTTTTAGGAACAAATCGCTATGGAGATTCGACCATTTCAACGAGAAGAGAGGAATTTCAATTTTTATAACTGAAGAGAAGGGATTTTATTAGTATCGGCCATGATTTTTGTTTGTGAAGCACCCATTTTATTTTCGAACGAAAGAGAACAAAATTTTCGTTCCCTTTTCAATATTTTTGTTTCTTTTTTTTAAAAGACGCGTGTAAACATCCATCAGAGAAAAATAAACACGTATCAAATTTTCTCAGCGTGTCAATGTCCGCGCAGTAATTCAATTACATTATATATTCAAATTAAATTCAAAAGTGAATCGTCCAAATATCCGCAACACAAAATTGCGATCTACAATAGATACGTGCCGCCAGGCGTTTATAAGGTCATACCCCTGTTCCTAACGCATTGGAAAAGATCCTGAGTCCAAATTCGATCGTATGGAAAAGATTGCTTTTTGGACTAGTTAAAATACCAAATTTTCGATTTAAATTCCTATGCATTTATTGTCCGTACGGCCGAACGATCACTCGAAACATTATGAAAATTGAAATCCGATAATAATATAATATTACAGATCCAATGTTATTGGTTTCGTTGTAATCCGACACTGTGCCTCGGAAGGCTATTTTTAAATATCGATTTAAACAATAAAATTTCAAAACTGAACAAAACATTTCCAAATTCAATTCTGAAGCTCCCATTATCTTCAATATCAATAATATAAATTTTGTTAAGCCATTAAATTATTTTTATTAAGCTTAAAATGGAAGATTCAAAATTGTATCCATCATTAATCAATTAAATTTAATCATTTAATTGCCAAATTCATAGTTATACTTGAAATTCAAGTTTAAATTAACTCCCAAATATTTAAAATCAATTAAATATTACGATTTCAAATGTTCAAAATTTTCGGGTCGTCACATTTTTCCCCCTTAAAGGAATTTCGTCCCGAAATTACTTGTTAAGAAGAATGATCCTTAACCCATTATCATTTAACCAAAACCAAACAGTTTTATCAATTCGCCAAAACAATTTTTTTTATTAAAGATCCATTATCACTCCAACTATCTTTCCAAAATTTTCCATAGATTCCAAACAACATTGTTTCCTTAAGAATTCAAATTTAAATTTAAATTCAAATTTTAAATTATCAAAATTTCTCAAAATTTTTCTAACGCCCTAAATTTTCGAAAAATTCCGCAAATGTCTCCCTTGCGCGGCTAGCTCGGTATGACTCCAAAATGCCACAACGGGCCCCCGGATTACAAAAAGAAAAAGAAAAACCAAGCAGCTAGACAAGAAAGTCATCAAATTTCAAATTGAAATTTAAATTGCATACCTTTTTCGAGCAATTCAAATTTATCTTCGAAATTAGAAATCCTAGTTCCATTTTCCTTTATGACATCTGTACATCCTACTAGCCATAATATCCAATTACAACATTCAAATTTATTTTGGACATTCCATTACAAAAGTTTGAGTAGTTACTTCTTATACCATTTTTACTTCACTATTGAAGTTATATATCCATTTTCATTCAATCTTACATTTTCAATTTTATTTGAATTCAATTTACACTTTCAATTCTATTTGGATTCAATTTACCTTCTGAATATTGAATTTTATCAACTATCTTTCAGTCACAACTGATTAATATCACTATTTTAAATTAGTTTCATTTACCAATTTATTACAAATTCCAATTCATTTTATCTCAAACATTTTTTTTATTTCCACCTTTATTATCTTTAGTTCACTTCGAACTAATTTTACAGCTTCATTTTATTTCACACAATTCAAATTGGTTTTCAATATTTAGTTTCAATTCCAGTTTTATTCTTTTGTTCATTCCCAAATTTATTTTCTCCTTCACCTTATTTAACACAATTCGAATTCAATTTTTAAACTTCTATAAGTTTTCTCACTTATTTTTTTTTCATATTCACTTTAATTTAACTCAATTCTTTAAGTTAAATTCATTCTATCGAGATTCAAATTATATAAGTTATCAACTCATAAATGCTTTTAATAAATCTTCCAGAGTTTTAAACAATTTCTCAATATTTCAAAATCACCTTTGAAATGAATTATTCCCAAAATAAAATTATTTTAACTTTAACTTTTCTTCAAGTTAAATTTTATTCTAACAACTCCAAATTTATAAGTTGCCAAACTAAATTATATTCTATAAATATTTTATATAGGATTCCAGAGTCTTTCCATCTTTTCAAAACCATTTTTGAAATCAATTCAATTTATCTTTTGAATTTTCAAAACCAAACCCAGTTTTCCAAACAACTTCCATTTAAAACCATTTGGCAGCAATTTCTCTCTTGGAAAATCGAAGATGAACATCGACGATGCTGCGGTCATCACCGAAGTTATTTTCCAGTGACCAAAAAGAGTTTAGTGCTTTTATCCCTCTAAAACACTTTTCCAAAACCTTTGAAAATCATTTTCAAACTCAAAAGTGTCAGGACACGATTCTTCGTCTTCCGAAAATTCAACATCGAAACTCACTTTATCGACTGCCGAGTAATCGAACGACGGAAAACCGAACACTGAGGGTTTTTTAAAAAGAATTTAAGGAAAGAGAAAGAGAAAAGAAGAGAGAAAAAGGTAGAAGATGGAGGGAAAAGAAAACAGAAGATAGAAAATTTTAAAATAGAAGAAAAAGAGAATAGAAAATGGAATGGAACAGAAAACAACAGAACAATAACAGAATCTTACAATTCGCAGCGGAACAACATATAATAATAAATGAATAATCTTTAAACAAAGAACTATATCAGTTATTACATTACATCACATTTCATTACATCATATCATCAGAGTGTACAACAACAACAACAACAGTGCAGCGGAAAAAGAAATACTATATAAACTAGTAATACGCCATGCCATCCAGCTTGCCTCCAGCAACTCCTGAATATCCAGAATATCCTGATAAACCTAACTCTTAACTGCCCGTGTGGAAATTGGTGGGCACCCAGAGTTTAGGAAGGAAAACAATAAACTCCAAGTCAGTCATGTGACTGGTGTGAGAACTCAAAACAGTTTATTTATCTTTAAAATCAAAATAGAGGAATGTTTTTAAATTCAATTCGCAATGCTTTTAAAAATGAGACTACCATAAGGCCTCCCGCACACACACACAATGCAAACGCAGAATCGGAGGAGATTTCTCCTTATGATAGTCAAAGATGCTTGATACGCATTTAAAAAGACATTTGATATTATTATTAGTGCATAGTGTAGAAAATTCATTTCGAAAGTAGAATATAAATCTTAGCCAGCATAGGTACCATTATATTATGCCTACTAATAGCTACCATATTAGATGGCAGGTTCTACAACTAAAACCGTACAAGTCACGTATTGTTTCTTTGGATTTCCAACAAATGGTCAGGCCAAGGAACTTCCCATTGCCACATGAGAATGCCTCTGGAAAGACATCCCCGAGAACCAAACCGGAACTCTGCCAACACAAGGCCGGGTTACCCCTAACTGGGTAACTACTGACACGAGCACGCCATTCCCCGATCGTAAACGACCTTTCTCACGGGATCCCGAAAACCAACAACCACAAAGTAATAAATTCGTAGTAACCACATAGGTTAAATATCTGGGCTCCATACCATGATACCACCTCTATCCAGAAGGAAATGTACATACCCTAAAGGGTGCTACCCCTCATAACCTTGCCGCATCTTTCCTGTTTTGACCATTTCCGGGGTGTGAGGCTCGACGAAGTCACGTCCACAAAAACATACTTTATACAAAAGCCATGCTTTGGGTCAACAAATGATCAACACAATGATCACCAAGATAGACGATCAAATAAACGATCCTATCACAATAATCAACACAATGATCATTTCAGCATCACTCAGCATGTCACATTACCAAATTGGGAATATATCGCTGATAACTTCAACTATATAACCTCTGAGCTCGTACGTCTCAGAGAAGGGTGTCAAGCTAAAAGAATAAATTCTCCGCCACCAACAGAAATATATTTGAAAGAAATCGGCTTTATATCTCAACTTGTAATGTCAGACATACAATCCATACAAGTCTGTTCCGGGCTCGAACAAAACCGAAGGCACTTACAAAGAAGTCCTTGCAATCCGGATATTCACAATCCTGATCGGATTTCCCATCACTTAGGGAGTCTCTATACCGCTGCAACTCAGTGCAGAGACAATCGACAGGTCATCCTATCGCTCTCGCAAATACCGGGTCTTCAACACCGATCTTCAAATGCAATTCATAACGACGTATCACATATTCGGAATGGGTTATACGACCCCATGGTCCTTTCCCGGTTAACCCGAATAGTGAGCGCTTATTCAAAAATAAGTGTAGCATTCACATTCAAACAAATCACATCAAATACCCATTCAAAGGGAAATATTGATAGTCGGTTATTGAACTATCACTGGATATGCACACATCACCAGATTCCAAATAATTTTCCAAATTATTTATTTTCCAAAATATCTTTACAAGATATATAATTTCAATACTTCAAAAATAAATCAATATTTATTTTTAAACAAATTCCACTTCCTTTATAAATTCCTTAGTGAATTTATAATTCCAAAATATCAATGAATATTCGATTTCAATTCGATTTATAATATTCATTTTCAATTTATCCTCAAAAAGATAAATTCTCTAATATTCACTTTATATTGGAAAAAACATTTCCATACTTATTTATTCATAAGAAATTCACAAATTTTATTTATTTTCAACACTTAGAAAATATTCAATATACTTAAATCGAGATTAAGTATATATTTCATTCTTTAAGGAAATCATTCTCATAAACATATTTATTTGGGCCAAAACGAATGTTGCGTAAAACATCGTCACGACGACCCAAAATCACTAGTATAGGGATTCGAAATTAAATAGATATATAAATCCCAATACTATACAAATATTTCCTTTCGGAAATCATTTACTATAAAAACAGTGTTATAGTCCACCATTTCCTTTTATTTCTCGAAAACGTTTATTTTCAACAATAAATGTTGAAATCTATGATTTCGAATCTCAACACATTTTAAAACATCGTTAGATCGTTTTAATTCTATTTGAAATATCACATTCAAAACAATTTCTTTAACATCCTATTCACTATTCAAAAACGTGAATATACTTCATTAACAATTTCATCCTTTTATTCATTTTATTTTAAAGTATTATTCACTATTCAAAAATGTGAATATACTTCATTAACAATTTCATCCTTTTATTCATTTTATTTTAAAGTATTATTCACTATTCAAAAATGTGAATATACTTCATTAACAATTTCATCCTTTTATTCATTTTATTTTAAAGTATTATTCACTATTCAAAAATGTGAATATACTTCATTAACAATTTCATCTTTTTATTCATTTTAATTCAAAGGATTATTCACTATTCAAAAATGTGAATATAACTCCATTTATAGGTTTCAACAATTAACTTATCAAAATAAGTCATTTGCGAATTTATAAAACAACGTTTATAAACTCCATTTCTATTTATTTTATAACAACTTCCATTTATAAATTCTTTATTAACCTATTCAATTTATAACTCAATTATAAAACAAAGGTTCATATTATAAGTCAAATACTTATAATTTATTCGTTCACAAAAATCGTTCCTTTGAACTTCATAATTATAAATCTTATAACTTATAAGAATGTTTATTTATCCAAAATTCATTCTTTAATAATTTCACAAGATTTATAAATCTTACTATTTATAAATTTCATTTATAACTTCACCATTTATAATTTTATAAATCCCATTCACATATGCAATCCATTTTTACTTCATTCAAACACTTATAAAAACTCGTTTTATAATTCAAATGTTTTAACTTATAAATATCAATTTATAAATCCTTTATAAAATCAATTTATACTATTATTCTAAAACATCTTTAATCTCCTTTATAATTTCATCATTCTCTTGATTTATAAAATAATCAAATTTTTATAAATCCTATTTTTAAACTTTTTATAAAAAATTTAAAAATCCCAGTTTAAACTATTTTATAACATCATTAACCCGTATTTTCAAAAATCAATCTTTAACCGTATTTCTCAAAATCATAATTTTTATAACTTTAAAAATTATAACGTTTATTTATTTGAAATGGATCAATTCCAAAAATAAAGTATATTTTCAAAAATCACTTCAAAAATCATTTTAAAATCCCAAAATCTGGGTCCAATGATGCTACACACCAAATAGTCAATCACGACTACAACGATATCATATATCGATATGAAAATCCATCAAATATCAAAATATCTGAAATCAAATAAAAACTGTTGAGGAATCCAGTTGGATCCCTCCAACCTGTTTTCCTGCATCCACAAACATTAGCACAATACCAATTTCGTTCCAGTACGAAATTATCGCGGTATATGTTCTTATTAAATATTATCCGCTTAATAACGGCGCAATAGGGTCTCATCCGCTAAACAAAAAATGCGGGAAATCAACAACTGCAATATATACATATGCCAATATATATATATTGATATTATATATAATACCAATTTCACTGTTTATGAAATATTCGCGGTATATGTTTTTAATAAATAACATCCGCTTATTAACGGCGTATAATGTCTATTTTAACAATCAATAGATATCAATCAACATTCAAACATGCATTCAAATATTTTAAATCTAACTATTTAAAATAAAATCGAAACTGATTCGATTGAGTGAGAAATTCTCACCTTGATTTTATTTCCGTTTTAGCGATTTATTTCGAATAAAATTAAACGGACGTTTAATTTTACCCAAAATTCTCACTAACTCCAAACGACTCCAAACCAACTCCATTGTGTAGTGCTCGTCCATACGATTCCAACGCAACTGAGTTTGCATTTTTTCGACCTCGTATGAAAAAGTTATGAATTTTACAAGATTGTACACGTTTTATATAAACTAATTACAACTTAAATTAACAAATTTATAACCTACTCAAACTAGAGCCACTGGATCCTGCACACCCCTCATCTCCACCATCCCCTTCATCTTCCCTCTCCACGTTCCTCTACAGGCATAAGGCCGAACACCATGAACCCATACTCGAGATTAGGGTTTAATTTTTCATCTTCCATGTTGATCTTGAACTCGATCAGGGACTTGCAACTTCTAGCTCACCCCCTCCTCCACCTTCGGCCCCAAGGAGAGCAAGCTCGGCCTCCATCATTGCATGGAAAGTCGTGCGCAGCCTAGCACTGTCGGCCCCCCATTTCTCCTCCTATGCGACGCCAAACACGATCTCCACCGTTCACATCAAAGCTCTCACTCCCCTCTACATCTTTCATGTTAAGTTTCGTCTAATTGCTGATGGATTGGAAGAAATCGAGGGGGAGAGGAGAGACAATTCTGGCCGTAGAAATAGGGGGAGGCGGCTGCAGTTATAAATTAGGGTTTTATGTTTTTTATTTTTATTTTTTTAGAGTGAAGGGCTATTTATAAGGAACCGACGAAACACTATTCATCCCGGAAATTCCGAACTCCGATTTACGCGCCGAAACTGACGTACCTAGGGTTTATCCCGCGTTCCGGACGCAATGGAACAGGTTTCAGAAGCTAATTCGGAAGTATGTGCGAGTTATGGCTATAAACGCTCAATTTGAATTAAACCGATTTAAGCGATTTTCTAGGCGTTTTAATTTGTACCGGACAAACGGTAAATCCAATTGACTTGAAATTTGAAACCTTACAATAATATCACATTACGGATCCGATGAAACTGGTTTCGTCGAAATCCAAGACTTTTTAAAAAATGGCTATTTTCACTCGTCAAATTTAAATTAAAAACGATTCTATGCGTTTCGAGCTGCCACGATCAAATGATAGCTCCGATTGACACGAAAATTGAAATCCGGTAATAACTAACTATTACGGATCCAATGGAACTAGTTTCGTTCAATTCTGAGACTGTTCAAAAATTGACTATTTTTACTAGTCGATTTAAATATTAAAATATTCAATTTTCACAAATTAACTTTTAATTCGATTTTAAAAGTTCTAAAATATCGTTCTAACTTCCATATGATAAAATAAAATTTTACAAATCATTTTCAATCATATTTAACTATATTTTCAATTATTTCCATAATTTAACATATTAAATTATCGATTTAATTATTCAATAAAATCCAATAATTCAAATAAAAATTTATTTGACTTATAAATTCACTTATAAATATTTAAAATTAATTAAATATTCAAATTTTTAATTAATAAAAATTCTGGGTCGTTACAAAAAGGGATTTAATTTCCAAACTTTCCAAATTTCAAATCCTCTCAAATGCTTTCAAATACTTCTCTGGAATTCCATTTCATATTTATAAATCACACTGCCATTAACAATTCCCATTTGCAAATGGATTTTATTTTCTTAGCTTTTGGTTTTGATTTCAATTCCACGTACAACAATGATAATAATTTAATATTATCACTTCCTAGCAACCAAACAACCATATACTATAATAATTTATGGAAAATTATTCCTTTTCTATACAAAAATAGTTTGGGTAAAATTATTTTATGTATCAGATTTTAAAACAATACTGTGTCGGTTTTTCTTGTTTAAGAGCTTAGAAACCCCTATCGATACAATTGGCCAAAATGCACTGACCAGAATCTATAAACAATTAAATGATAAGTCAACACAATACAAAACAATTTTATATTCACTAACAAATACGCGCTCATATCTATTATTACACTCAAACTCATTCTAGAGTACTACTGACTATGTCTCTAATGAGTAATCCCCACCAAAGCCAAGGTTTTCGCTTAACCAAATGCTCTGATACCAAATTTGTAACGACCCAATTTTTCGACTTTCGAAAGTCGACATCAATATGTCCGCTGTATCAAATGTCGCACAATCAAATGCCGGAAAATCAAACCGTTAGGGTTAAAGATGAAAAAGATAGAAGAAGAAACAGAAACAATGAACAGAATCTCACATTTCACAGCGGAACAATATATAATAGATAAATGAATAATCTTTAAAACAAAATCACTATATCAGTTTATATAAACATCGTTAGAGTTTACAACGACACAATTCAACACTGGCAGTTATTATAACTTGCTTACATAGAGATTTTGACTTACACCAACCCAAACGCAACAGACACAACATAGTATAAGTGATACGCATCACCATCCAGCTTGAACTCCACATCTCCATAGCAACTTTTCTGACTTCGCTCCCGAATAACTGATAACCTGACTCTAGGCTGCCTGTGTGGAAATTATTGTCACCCAGAGTTTAGAAAGGGAACAATAAACTCCAGGTCAATCATGAGACTTGTGTGAGATCTTAAAAATAGTTATTTTCACAAAGAAAGGAAAAGAAATCCGAAATGCTTTTGGAAAATGAAACTACCATAAGGCCTCCCCGCACACACACAATGCAAGCGCACAATTAGAGGATATTTCTCCTTATAATAGACAAACATGCTTGATACGTGTAACGACCCATAAAATTTTAGCAATTTTTAATTGGTATTTAACGTATTGAATTGGATTTTGAGAAATTATTAATAATAAAATTTTGAAAAAAAAGAAGAAAATATGTTATGTATATTAATGCTTTGTAGTGCGGGCTGTGTACATATATTTTAAAGTTTGGTTGTGGTTATACCTATAAGATCTAGTACAAAAACTTTATAAACTATTATTTGTACTATAATATAAGTTAAGTTTGATGTAAATTGGATAGCATAGTTCATTTCTGTTGGGTATAAATATCAATAGCGTGGGTAATAAATTTACGGTCTCCTTTTGCTTTTCAACAAGGTGTGTAAATTTTTAGTATATTGAGTACGTTCCATATATATTTATTTTGGAAAACCACTGTATATGTATGATGGTCTATTTGAAG
This sequence comes from Allium cepa, assembly GCA_030765085.1. Lineage (NCBI taxonomy): Eukaryota > Viridiplantae > Streptophyta > Magnoliopsida > Asparagales > Amaryllidaceae > Allium > Allium cepa. The sequence goes on from CM060934.1 coordinate 134,349,391, forward strand.
TGTATATATAGTAAAGCATATTTATACCTAGTTTTATTTTATTTATATGTGTTATAATAGCTATATATATATATATATATATGTTAGTCTTGATGCTAGTATATAGTTTTACTGAAGTTTGATTTGTAGTCATGTTAAATATATATATATTTGATTTTGGGTTTTTGTGTCACCATTTCCAGTTTATTTTAGTGCATATTTAGTATATCTATACATATGTCGTCAGCTATAAATACGATAGTTAAGGGTTTCATATATCATATGAACCAAAAAAGAAGAGAAGTATATACTATATTTAACTACATATATGATGTATATGTTTTAAGGGTTGATTTAAGGTCTGCATTAAAATTGGTAGTCTGCATGTTTGTTATGTACAAAGATAAGCATATATGAATTCATTCATACGTAGCCTTTACATTTTGAAAGAATATACATAATATTAAATGAATATTGATTTTTTTTTTATATTATATATGAGGTTACCTTCATCTTCATTTGTTTCATTTTCATTTATTTGTGTACGTTTTCGTTTTAATTATTGTACACATCATGGTTCCTTTTATAAATTCATCGCCCATAAATAGTTTATTTCTTTCCCCCTTCATCTTCATTTGTCTCATATTCATTTATTTATGTATGTTTTCGTTTCAATTATTGTACACATCATGGTTCCTTTTATAAGTCCACCGTTTCAATTTATTTTATGGTCCGTTACTCTGCCTTTTCAAATTTGAACGTGCAACTGGTGGCATTAAAAAGTTGCTTTAATTATCCAATGAATTATCGTGACCATCCCACTACTCTATATTTATTCCTGTACGTTTTATCTTCGCTTAAATTTCTCTATCCATTCCTTTTTCCATTTTAATATCCTTGCCTTTCCATACTCACATGCCTTCCAATCAAGCAATAAAATGTTTAAATATCCACCTTATCAACTTGACCGTTATCAAACCAGTATATAATTCAAATCTATCATTATTCTACCGTTTCTTCTTTAATAAATTATATGTAACGGTATATCATAAATGGACAGCTCATTCTCCACCCATTCATTTCTCCTATTCAATTAATAATGGAATATAAAGTTATATATTTGGTATACAATTCAAACAACCGTTACCATTCATACCTCGTAAATTCAAGCTATTGACCCCTCTATTTCCATGGTTCCAATTTTAGTTGCTGGATTATTCATTCCTACTGTTCAACTACATTAAATATTTATAACATGTAGTCTCTGAGCCTTTTTAGCTTCATTTTTTCTTCCTCTCTGTCGCTTCTTGAAAAAGAAGAAGAGATTTTTCCCATTACAATGCTAAAACACATATGATGGAAAAATGAAAAAGGACCAGTTCTCCTTCCTATAGCTTCGTCAAGCCTCCGCCACCACAGCTCGAACCACCTGTCAAGAGCCACAACCCACTCCATGCCTCCTCCCCTCGTCATCCATATTTTTATAAACGGTATGCGTATCATATTGCAATATATGTTTCGTTTTTAAATGTTTACATATAGCAAAATAAGTTCTTATATTTTGGGTTAGTAATCTATATCTATACAATACGTTAATATATGTATTAGTTTCTATGTATTGTTTATGTTAAGTATAAATTTTAGATTATAATCAAAAGGTTTACATATACATATTTCAGTTATAATATAAGAAGTTGTACCTGTATAATATATTATGCATATATAGTATGGGTTGCGTTAGTTTAAAATAGTATTTCATGCCTGTTAGTTTATTTGTATTTTTTGAATATGTATATATAAGTAATACATGTTGTACATATTATATTCATGGTATGTATATAAGTGTGTTGTGTGAAAAGAAAAAAAATATTGTTTTACTTTTGGTTGCGTGAGTTTATAAATATATGAATGTTTGCTTAATTAAGTTTATATCATCTTTTATATATAGTCAAAGCTGGTGATATATGTAAACACGTTACAGCAACTTTTGTTAAACTAGTATATAATATAGGTAATACACAAGAGGTCTACTGCTGGATTCCTTGGTGCTGAAGTTTTCTTATTTATAGGATTATACAAATATACTAGTTTATAAAAGTTATAAAATATCAGTTAATATATATTTGTATTTTAATATAGCATGTGTTTTGATTTGTTGTAGAGTATATAAAGATGCATATGCTACTACAATATGCTATATTTTAGGCGTACTATATATATATATATATATATGATATTTTGGATGAATATTTACATATAATACTGTTTACAGTTTTGATATAAGTTATATTATTTATACATAGTGGTTTGGTCAGGGAAGGTTTTAGGATCTGTTTAGTCTTGTAGCCGTATGCATAGTAGTGTATATTTAGTCTGTATATTTTAGGCTATGTCTGCATGCTTCCGTGTTTAGCGCATGTATTTTATAGTATATAGCATATTTTGGGAAAGAATTTTTTATTAGTTTTATAATGGTTAAGGTTATTAAAGCATATTTATGTTAGATATAAAGTTACAGTGTGAAGTACATAGGAAATTTGTCTTATCCATAGACGTTATTTTATATTAAATATAAATTTTTGACTTGAAAATAATTATGTATGTTTTAATTTAAAATACATCTAAATTTAGAATATGGTTTTATAAATATAGTTATATATATTTACAAGTTTACCTATATCAATTTTCTTCGTCAAATCCAGCCTGATTTGATTTCGTCTATTTCTATTGATCAGCTTTGTTCGTCAATTCGTGCCCATTTTGCTCTATTTTGGAATTCGTGCTTGCATTTGTAATTCAACTCTTGATCGTTCGTCTCTTGACTCGAAAGGTGAGCAATCACTCACGATTAACATTTTTTTTATCCATTATATTTGATTTCAATTGAAACGACAATTGAAATATGCTGCTGTAATTATTTAAATTTGTTATATATGTTATTATCTGTAACTGTTCACCTACCGGATATGATACCATATCCTGTTATTTATATTATATTGTAATTAATGATATATGCCTGTTATTTTATTGTATTTTCTGTTATCACTCTGCAAGTTCCCTGTAGTTTAGAAATCACTATGGGTTGAAATGATACATACCCGAACAGACTTTAGAATAGGAGAAAATCGTTATGGGTTGAAATGATAAACCCAAACGATTTTCATTTAATTGAATTTGGGATTACGGGTTGAAATGATACCACCTGTATATATTTAGTATACGGATTGAAATGATAAATATCCGTAGCACTTGACTATATGATAGGAAATATATACAGACACCGTTGGTCCATATAAATATTTTGAAAATAATTTCTATAATTTGGAAAGAAATATATGGTTTAATAAATTTGATTCTTAAGATATTATATAAATGAATATTGTATACATAGATTTAGTAGTAATATTTGATTTAAATTAGATAGATTTAATACATATAATATGGTTAAGTATTTATGTAAATCTGTATTCAAAGAGATTCTCTTGTAATAAATTGATTAATTAAGATTGGGAGATAAATTTGGGTTTATTAAAATGGTATTTAAATAAGGATTTATTTAATTAAATCGATTAGAAATTTTTGAATGGGAAATTTAAAGGGTATGATTTTATAACTAGATTTTTGATTTAAGTGATTTAATGAATATTTCACGTTTAAATAAATTAAAGAAAATACTGAGTAAAATGTAATTTAAGGTTACTTAAATGATACTGAATCTAATAAGGGGGTATTTCAAGACAAAATAATAATGAGGTTAAATCGAGATCTATATGAAGCTGTTTTATAGAACATTTAAATATGAAAGCCTTGAACTATATTGGAATTTAAATGGTTTATGTTGAGATTCCGATCAGTATTTGAAATCAACATATTTGAATTTGTTATTTAGTAACTAAATTGAATTAAAATGAAAATTTAGGTTGAACTAAATTTGAATTTATTATTTAGAAAACTAAATTGAACGAAAATTTTGATGAAACGTTGAATACTTAAAGTTTTGAAATATATGGAAATATAAAGGGGTATTTGTGATTATAAATCCGAATTTGTGATCGATAAAATTTAAGTGGTTATTTTAGAAATTAAGTTGAATTTAAACTGATAAATTGAGATTGAATTTAATTTGAATGGGAAGGTCGGTTTGATGTTGGAACGATTTGTTAAGTTGAGGAAATTGAAAATACTTTACTGTATAAATTATTTAGTATTTATAAATACTATTTGAAGTGAAAATGAGATTTGGTTTTGAAGTATAAATTAAGCTGAAATGACTACGGTGTTACGGTGTATATTTCTACCTTGTAGAAAGTTCCATGGACCCTTAGAGGATGGTTATCCCAAACATCCTTTAAGTTATTTGTATTTCAGTTGATATTTCATTTGAGTTGGATTTATTGATATAAGAATGTTAATCCTGACTCAAGTGTTTTGTGTTTTGCTTTACGCTCAGGTCAGACTGAGTGATACAACATTTGAGACTCACCTTTGGAGTTCGGAGCTTCATTTGGAAATCCAACTATCGATTCAGATTCAAGCCTTCCAGTTGATTGGTTCAGAGAAGTCATCTGTTGCATTGGAGACTTCACTGCATTTGAACTATTCGGTTGTATTTTTCTCACTCTAACGTATATAGTAGCTTCATGAACTACTATTCTTTATCTATTCCGCTGCATTATATTACTATGTGATCTGTGATTGATTTATTTACTATATATTTTAAGTTTTGCCAAATTTTAATTAACAATTCGGTATTTTGAATTATTCAAGTCGGATATGTATGGTTTTATTGTTGATTGAATGGTCCAAAATAGTGGGTCGTTACAGTTGGTATCAGAGCTTTGGCTCGAGGCAAAACTTAGCATACATGGTAAATTTATTTACAGAATCACTTTCGCTCGAGTTGAATCTCTTCCTTTTGACTCGATTTCCTTTGAATTTTGGAATGTCCCTCGGTTCCGAAATTCATTCTGTCTCTCCCTATTTATATTCATTTGATTTCGGAGTATCCCATAACTCCACTGAATGATTTGTAAAGGGGGTGAAAACTCCTTTCCAATTGGCATTGAGTCACCTTAGATTTTTGTATCCTCGGTTTACGATGCTGCTATATCTTGTTAGGCCGAATTCTATATCTCTTGCGATCGAATGTCGAATTGCCTCAGAATTCTACACCGATCTAATTTTGGAATCACGGTTGACCGGTAAAGGTCGCCCGCGATTTATAGAAGTATATCCATCTTCTATTTTGTAATTTAATTATTGCATCTTCGATTGAGTCTATCTTCGAATCAGAATTCAATTGATTTGAGTTCCTCTAATTCAAATCTCTATCTTTGTTTAAAATCCATTCTTAAAATTATCCTCTGAAAATCGGGTATGTTTGCATTTTTGAAATTGTTTTATATATCGAAATTATTATTTTGATAACTATGATTTTATTCTATATATAAAAGTGAAAATGTTTTGATATGGATTATATACCTATATATAAAACAAATAAGAAATGTTATTCTATATAAAAGTGTTTTGAAAGGATTTGAAATTTTGAAAAAATATAAGAAATTGATTTATATAAAAATGATTTATAACTGAAGTGTTAAATTTGAAATTCGAGAATTGAATTCCGGTGTTTTGAAATTGGTTTTAAGATTTTTGAAATTATATAATAATACGATTTGAAAGTATTTTCTGAATAAGAAGTGTTTCAAATGACTCAAACGAGTTCCAATGATTTCAATGAAATTACAAGGAAGTTTTAAGAAAATAGAAGTCCAGAACTCGCTTTGTCACTGGAAAATAATTTCGGTGATGAGTGCACGCATCATCGACATTAATTTTCGAGTTTCAGATTGGGGGAGAGGCCACTCTAGTAGCTTTTCTATGTGAGTGATATTGTGAAACAAATTTTGATTTCAAATTCCGAAGAATAATTCGATATTCAAAAGATATATGTATATATATTTAAAATGATTTAAAGGAAACCGGTATTCAGTCCTCGAGTTTCGGATTTGATTTGGTATAATCCTATCTATTTATTGTTGATTTTCAAGTCTTGAATTTGGAAATTTGATTTCCCTAACTATTTTGAATGTTCGAACACTTCCAAATCGAGATTAAATTTTCAAAGCTAAGAAATTTCGAAGAGTAAAAAATGTTTGATAATGAATATAAATTTGGTTTTGAAATGTTTTGAAAAAAAAAATAGTTTTGAATAATGGTTTTCAGAAAGGTAAATTGGATATTTCAAATAGAAATAGATAGTTTAAAAGTTTTAAAAAAAGGGATAATTATAAATTTGGAAACCATTTCGAGTATAATTGATTTTGGGAAAATATTTGGTTTTGAAATTAAATTGGAATTAAAAACCAGTACTTATATGGTGATTTTGGAAATGAATTTGTTTGACTTGAATTATTTTAATTTGGAAAATGGGATAATTTTCTAAACCTATTATTTTGGGAACTTTGAAATTTAGATATTTAATTTGGAATTTTTTTTCGTGAAATCATATATGATTTTGAGACTGAATTGATATTGAAATGATTTGAAATTTGAGAACCTTATATTATTAAGCACTTGATTTGGGAGTGGTCAAACTTATATAAAATGGATTGTATAAGTACGAAGTTGATTTGAAATCTATTGATTTGAAAGGTACTCAATTTGGAAAGAGATTTTGTATAATCGAAGTCTATATAAGTATGATTTGATCTACTATTGATTTTGGAAAGTATTCGATTTGGGGAAAATGGAATCTCATATATATGGACTTTATATAAGTACGATATTTGAAAGTGATTTGAAAGGGTACTATATGATATATATTTTCGAAGTAAATATATGGAAGTGCCTTCTTCTTGATATCCACTTTGTGGCCACATCATGGATTCATTCTATCGATATTATTCTCTCTGATTTTTGGTTTTCCGAATGTAATACTCGAGTGTTCCCACCATGGCGTAACCCATGGTTTTTTTCTCTCGCGACTGCATAGCGCAATTGCCTGGCTGAGTCTGACCTAGGGGTACGGATTGTTTCCTGGGGGATCCAGGCGTAACAATTGTGTATCCTGCAATCTGTGTAGGTCGCGAATAGTAGCGAAACTGCCTGGCTGAGATAGCCTAGGGGTACAGATTGTTTCCTGGGGGACCCAGGCGTAACCATTGTGTATCCTGCACTCTACTAGTCATCATGGCGTAACTCGCAGGGCTGAGAAAGCTTACGGATACAGATTGTTTCCTAGAGGATCCAGGCGTAACCATTGTGTATCTGCGAACCATGGTCGGATAAAGGTTTTGGTTTGGTTTTTTTGTTTGGATTGTACTTTCCATATCTGTTTTAAAGGTTTTTTCAAGTATTTTCACTAGGTGTTGAAACAAGTCTACTAAGTATTTGAAGAATTCTAGCTTTGCGTCTGATCAACACATGGCCAGAGTCTGCAAGAACGAGGATAAACTTATTGAAACATCGAGTTATAAAAGTATTTTCGAAAGGAAAATTGGTTTCGATATAAAGTATTTTATTATAAAGGTATTTCCAACAAATAAAATTCTTAATTTAATACCATTTCAACTAAATCCCAATTTATCTTCCTAACCTCAATGTATCCAAATTATTTGAAATATAAATTTTGTATTAATATTTGAAATTGAATTTTTTTTTTGGTTTGAAATTAACTATTCGAGCCCGATACTATTCTTTTGAATCTACCTTATCTGCCCTGCTTTATTTATTCACCTATATTCTCTTTTCCGAATCTATCTTCTTTTCTCCTTTCCTTCTTTTGAATATATCCTTTAAAATATTGTTTATTTATATTCTATCCGGTTTAATAGAAAAAAAAATCAGTGTTTTATAATTGATCTCATAATTAATTGAATTGATTTAATAAAATGAGTAACCTATTAAATATTAATTAATTTAAATAATAATAATAAAAAGTATATGGTTTTAAATAAATTGTTTAATTTGTTTTTCAAAGTCTAAAATTTTCATCTGGTTGTTTCTATTCTCCTACTTTATTCCTTTTCGGGGACGAAAAGTTTTGAGTGGGGGAGAGTGTAACGACCCATAAAATTTTAGCAATTTTTAATTGGTATTTAACGTATTGAATTGGATTTTGAGAAAATATTAATAATAAAATTTTGAAAAAAAAGAAAATATGTTATGTATATTAATGATTTGTAGTGCGAGCTGTGTACATATATTTTAAAGTTTGGTTGTGGTTATACCTATAAGATCTAGTACAAAAACTTTACAAACTATTTTTTTGTACTATAATATAAGTTAAGTTTGATGTAAATTGGATAGCATAGTTCATTTCTGTTGGGTATAAATATCAATAACGTGGGTAATAAATTTACGGTCTCCTTTTGCTTTTCAGCAAGGTGTGTAAATTTTAAGTATATTGAGTACGTTCCATATATATTTATTTTGGAAAACCACTGTATATGTATGATGGTCTATTTGAAGTGTATATATAGTAAAGCATATTTATACCGAGTTTTATTTTATTTATATGTGTTATAATAGCTATATATATATACATGTTAGTCTTGATACAAGTATATAGTTTTACTGAAGTTTGATTTGTAGTCATGTTAAATATATTGATATTTGATTTTGGGTTTTTGTGTCACCATTTCCAGTTTATTTTAGTGCATATTTAGTATATCTATACATATGTCGTCAGCTATAAATATGATAGTTAAGGGTTTCATATATCATATGAACCAAATAAGAAGAGAAGTATATACTATATTTAACTACATATATGAAGTATATGTTTTAAGGGTTGATTTAAGGTCTGCATTAAAATTGGTAGTCTGCATGTTTGTTATGTACAAAGATAAGCATATATGAATTCATTCATACGTAGCCTTTACATTTTGAAAGAATATACATAATATTAAATGAATATTGATTTTTTTTTTATATTATATATGAGGTTACCTTCATCTTCATTTGTTTCATTTTCATTTATTTGTGTACGTTTTCGTTTTAATTATTGTACACATCATGGTTCCTTTTATAAATTCATCGCCCATAAATAGTTTATTTCTTTCCCCCTTCATCTTCATTTGTCTCATATTCATTTATTTATGTACGTTTTCGTTTCAATTATTGTACACATCTCCTTTTATAAGTCCACTGTTTCAATTTATTTTATGGTCCGTTACTCTGCCTTTTCAAATTTGAACGTGCAGCTGGTGGCATTAAAAAGTTGCTTTAATTATCCAATGAATTATCGTGACCATCCCACTACTCTATATTTATTCCTGTACGTTTTATCTTCGCTTAAATTTCTCTGTCCATTCCTTTTTCCATTTTAATATCCTTGCCTTTCCATACTCACATGCCTTCCAATCAAGCAATAAAATGTTTAAATATCCACCTTATCAACTTGACCGTTATCAAACCAGTATATAATTCAAATCTATCATTATTCTACCGTTTCTTCTTTAATAAATTATATGTAACGGTATATCATAAATGGACAGCTCATTCTCCACCCATTCATTTCTCCTATTCAATTAATAATGGAATATAAAGTTATATATTTGGTATACAATTCAAACAACCGTTACCATTCATACCTCCTAAATTCTAGCGATTGACCCCCTCTATTTCCATGGTTCCAATTTTAGTTGCTGGATTATTCATTCCTACTGTTCAACTACATTAAATATTTAACACGTGTAGTCTCTGAGCCTTTTTAGCATCATTTTTTCTTCCTCTCCGTTGCTTCTTGAAAAAAAAAAGAGATTTTTCCATTACAATGCTAAAACACATATGATGGAAAAATGAAAAAGGACCAGTTCTCCTTCCTATAGCTTCGTCAAGCCTCCGCCACCACAGCTCGAACCACCTGTCAAGAGCCACAACCCACTCCATGCCTCCTCCCCTCGTCATCCATATTTTTATAAACGGTATGCATATCATATTGCAATATATGTTTCGTTTTTAAATGTTTACATATAGCAAAATAAGTTCTTATATTTTGGGTTAGTAATCTATATCTATACAATATGTTAATATATGTATTAGTTTCTATGTATTGTTTATGTAAAGTATAAATTTTAGATTATAATCAAAAGGTTTACATATACATATTTCATTTATAATATAAGAAGTTGTACCTGTATAATATATTATGCATATATAGTATGGGTTGCGTTAGTTTAAAACAGTATTTCATGCCTGTTAGTTTATTTGTATTTTTTGAATACGTATATATAAGTAATACATGTTGTACATATTATATTCATGGTATGTATATAAGTGTGTTGCGTGAAAAGAAAAAAAATATTGTTTTACTTTTGGTTGCGTGAGTTTATAAATATATGAATGTTTGCTTAATTAAGTTTATATCATCTTTTATATATATTCAAAGCTGGTGATATATGTAAACACGTTACAGAAACTTTTGTTAAACTAGTATATAATATAGGTAATACATAAGAGGTCTACTGCTGGATTCCTTGGTGCTGAAGTTTTCTTATATATAGGATTATATAAATATACTAGTTTATAAAAGTTATAAAATATCAGTTAATATATATTTGTATTTTAATATAGCGTGTGTTTTGATTTGTTGTAGAGTATATAAAGATGCATATGCTACAACAATATGCTATATTTTAGGCGTACTGTATATATATGATATTTTGGATGAATATTTACATATAATACTGTTTACAGTTTTGATATAAGTTATATTATTTATACATGGTGGTTTGGTCAGGGAAGGTTTTAGGCTCTGTTTAGTCTTGTTGCCATATACATAGTAGTGTATATTTTAGGCTATGTCTGCATGCTTCCCTGTTTAGCGCATGTATTTTATAGTATATAGCATATTTTGAGAAAGATTTTTTTATTAGTTTTATAATGGTTAAGGTTATTAAAGCATATTTATGTTAGATATAAAGTTACAGTGTGAAGTACATAGGAAATTTGTCTTATCCATAGGCGTTATTTTATATTAAAGATAAATTTTTGACTTGAAAATAATTATGTATGTTTTAATTTAAAATACATTTAAATTTAGAATATGGTTTTATAAATATAGTTATATATATTTACAAGTTTACCTATATCAATTTTCTTCGTCAAATCCAGCTTGATTTGATTTTGTCTATTTCTATTGATCAGCTTTGTTCGTCAATTCGTGCCCATTTCGCTCTATTTTGGAATGCGTGCTTGGATTTGTAATTCAACTCTTGATCGTTCGTCTCTTGACTCGAAAGGTGAGCAATCACTCACGATTAACATTTTTTTTATCCATTATATTTGATTTCAATTGAAACGACAATTGAAATATGCTGCTGTAATTATTTAAATTTGTTATATATGCTATGATATGTAACTGTTCACCTGCCGGATATGACACCATATCCTGTTGTTTATATTATATTGTTATTAATGATATATGCCTGTTATTTTATAGTATTTTCTGTTATCACTCTGCAAGTTCCCTGTAGTTTAGAAATCACTATGGGTTGAAATGATACATACCCGAACGGACTTTAGAATAGGAGAAAATCGTTATGGGTTGAAATGATAAACCCAAGCGATTTTCATTTAATTGAATTTGGGATTACGGGTTGAAATGATATCCACCCGTATATATTTAGTATACATATCGAAATGATAAATATCTGTAGCACTTGACTATATGATAGGAAATATATACAGACACCGTTGGTCCATATAAATATTTTGAAAATAATTTCTATAATTTGGAAAGAAATACATGGTTTAATAAATTTGATTCTTAAGATATTATATAAATGAAAATTGTATACATAGATTTAGTAGTAATATTTGATTTAAATTAGATTGATTTAATACATATAATATGGTTAAGTATTTATGTAAATCTATATTTCAAATAGATTCTCTTGTAATAAATTGAATAATTAAGATTGGGAGATAAATTTGGGTTTAGAAAAATGGTATTTAAATAAGGATTTATTTAATTAAATCGATTTGAAATTTTTGAATGGGAAATTTAAAAGGTGTGATTTTATAACTAGATTTTTGATTTAAGTGATTTAATGAATATTTCACGTTTAAATAAATTAAAAAAAATATTGAGTAAAATGTAATTTAAGGTTACTTAAATGATATTGAATCTAATAAGGGAGTATTTCAAGACTAAATAATAATGAGGTTAAATCGAGATCTATATGAAACTGTTATATAGAACATTTAAATATTAAAGCCTTGAACTATATTGGAATTTAAATGGTTTATGTTGAGATTCGGATCTGTATTTTAAATCAACGTAGTTGAATTTGTTATTTAGTAACTAAATTGAATTAAAATGAAAATTTAGGTTGAACTAAATTTGAATTTATTATTTAGAAAACTAAATTGAACGAAAATTTTGATGAAATGTTGAATACTTAAAGTTTTGAAATATATGGAAATATAAAGGGGTATTTGTGATTATAAATCCGAATTTGAGATCGTTAAAATTTAAGTGGTTATTTTAGAAATTGAGTTGAATTTAAATTGATAAATTGAGATTGAATTTAATTTGAATGGGAAGGTCGGGTTGATGTTGGAACGATTTGTTAAGTTGAGGAAATTGAAAATACTTTACTGTATAAATTATTTAGTATATATAAATACTATTTGAAGTGAAAATGAGATTTGGTTTTGAAGTATAAATTAAGCTGAAATGACCACGGTGTTACGGTGTATATTTCTACCTTGTAGAAAGTTCCATGGACCCTTAGAGGATGGTTATCCCAAACATCCTTTAAGTTATTTGTATTTCAGTTGATATTTCACTTGAGTTGGATTTATTGATATAAGAATGTTAATCCTGACTCGAGTATTTTGTGTTTTACTTTACGCTCGGGTCAGACTGAGTGATACAGCATTTGAGACTCACCTTTGGAGTTCGGAGTTTCATTTGGAAATTTAACTATCGATTCAGATTTCAGCCTTTCCAGTTGATTGGTTCAGAGAAGTCATCTGTTGCATTGGAGACTTCACTGCATTTGAACTTTTCGGTTGTATTTTTCTAACTCTGATGTATATAGTAACTTCATGAACTACTATTCTTTATCTATTCCGCTGCATTATATTACTCTGTGATCTGTGATTGATTTATTTACTGTATATTTTAAGTTTTGCCAAATTTTAATTAACAATTCGGTATTTTGAATTATTTAAGTCGTATATGTATTATTTTATTGTCGATTTGAATGGTCCAAAATAGCGGGTCGTTACAATATGCAAAATCCTTTTGTGATAATTTTATTATTAGTGCATAGTGCAGAAAACCTTTCGAAAGTATAATATTAATCTTAGCCAGCATGGGTACCATTATATTATGCCTACTATAGCTACTTTCTTAGAAGCCAGGTTATATAATTGCAATCGTAAAGGGCTCGTATTGTTTCTTTAGATTTCCAAAAAATAGTCAGGCTAAGGAACTTCTTATTGCCACATGGGTACGCCTCTAGAGGGATGCCCCGAGAACATAACTAGCTCTCTGCCAACACAAGGATGGGTTACCTCTATAACTAGGTAACTACTACACGAGTATGCCATCCCCCAGTCGTTTACGACCTTTATCCAAGGATCCTCAACCACAAAGTAACAACCACGAAGTAATAAATTTGCAGCAACAACATAGGTAAAATATATGGGCCCCATACCATGATACAACCCTTTTCAAGAAGGAAATGACATACCCTCAAGGGGCGCTACCCCCAAATAACCTTACCGCATTCTTACTGTTTCGACCATTTCCGGGGTATGAGGTCCGACGAAGTCTCATCCACAAAGCTACACTTTTTCACAAAGCCATGCTTCGATCAACAAATGATCAGCAGCACTTCGTATGTCACATTACCAAATTGGGAATGTATCACTAGTAACCATCAACTACATAACCTCTGAGCTCGTACGTCTGAGAGAAAGGTGTTAAGCTAAGAGAATAAATTCTCCACCACCAACAAAAATGTATTTAAATCACCAAATCAAATTCCAAATTGGTGTTCAAATTTATTTCAGTTGACAAATCAATTTTCATATCGATTTCCCAAAGGTTTATTTTTTTAACACCAAATTAATTTTCAAATTGATTTCTAAAATCATTTCAAACACCAAATTAAATTTATAAAATTTATTTCCCTTTAAAAATAAATCCCTTTATCTCTTCCAAACTATTTAAAATCTATATTTCAAATAAATTCTTCAACTTTTGAATAATATTACCCGAAATCCATTTATTAAACCTTTTTCCCATATTTTGGAATTTTATTCGATAGGACTACAAAAATAAAAATTTATCCTTTTAAAATTTCTTTTTTTAGATTTATATAATTCTCAAAAATAAATTTTATTATAAATTTTCAATTTGAATTTTAAAAATCCAATTTTATTTATTTTCGGTATCCTACGATATCAAAAATATATTCGGCTAAACTATAGCCTTCAACGATTTCAATCAATACGATTACACACCGATTATAAATAATCAACACACAATATTGAAACAAATTCAAATATTTGAGGAATCCAGTTGGATTCCTCCAACTTACTTCCTTGCATCCTTAGATGTTAGCACAACTTAAATACCAATTCCACTTCAAGGTGGAATATCATGGTATATGGGATTTATAAAATATCATCCGCTATTATGCGGCGCATAGGGTCTCATCTACTATATAATGTGGGAAATCAATCACTTCAAATACATAGATAATACCAATTCCACTATGAGGTGGAATATCGCGGTATATGGGTTTAATATAATATCATCCGCTATTATGTTGCGCATGGGGTCTAATCCAATACAAATGATAATAATTTATCATCCAAGCACATAATCAACAATTTTAAATTTAACTATTAAAAATTAAACTAGAAATTCCAATTGAGTGAGAAGATCTCACCTTTGCGCTTTATTTTGCAATCCACCCAAACCAGCCATTTCTTCACGATTTAAAACCTTGTAACAACATTATAAGGTTTTATTAATATTTTAAATTGATCGAACAAATTGTCATTAGATAAATTTAATTAACCAATGATTTTAATTTAAAATAACAATTTAAATTTAAACTAAAATTTTTATTTGAACTAATTACCTTTTAACAATTTCTTTTTAGTAACTAAAATAATCAATACATTTTGTTAAATAAATCTACCTCCAAAATATATTTTATTTTAAAATTAAGCGAGTAGATATAAAATGTGTATAGGTTTATTTATATTTTTCTTTTCCCAAAATCATATTTATTAAATTAAACAAATTATTCACAAAAATACATTATTTTAAAATAAGCTTGCAAAGATGAGTATGTATATTGATTTTATCTTCAAAATAAATTATATAGTTTTTTTTTTATAATCTAACTTAACATGTAATATTTCCTTCAAATCTGTATGTATAATTTCAAATCGATTTGAATCAGAAAATAAAAAGAATTTGAATACCTTACTACTTCCTAGAACAACGTCGCGTTCGAGAGAACCAGAGCCCTTCAACCACCTGCTTTGGCGTCGCATCTTTTCCTCGACCTGTGGATCACCCAAACACCACATGCGCCGCTTCATCGCACGTACGCGCATCGCTTATTTCGCTTTCTCACACTGAACCACCATGCCTTCGCGACACACGCACAGCCTTGCGACCTCGAGCCCCCACCAGTTCAAGCCTTGCCGTTTGCAATCCATTGCCGCACTCCCAAATCCCTTCAGTTGAATTGCGAACGACCGCGAACCCAAGGAGAATCGACAGTGCTCCACGTGTGCGAGCGCACGTGCGTCCCCCCAATGGCCATGCCGCGATTGAAGTGTGGACCCCCCTTATCGAGTTCGAGTGATTCGTTTTTTGTTTCTATTTTTTTAGGAACAAATCACTACAAAGATTCAGCCATTTAAAAGAGAAGAGAGGAATTTCAATTTTTAATAACAGAAGAGAAGGGATTTTATTAGTATCGGCCAAGATTTTTGTTTGTGAAGCTCCTGTTTTATTTTCAAACGAAAGAGAAAAAAAATTTCGTTCCCTTTTCAATTTTTTGTTTCTCTTATTATTATATTTTCGAAAGACGCATGTAAACATCCATCAGAGAAAAATAAACATGTATCAAATTTTCTCAACGTGTCAATGTCTGGGCGGTAATTCAATTATATTATATATTCAAATTTTAATTCAAATGTGAACGGTCTCGATATCCGCAACAAAAAATTTTGATCTCCAATATTCCGAATGCATTGGAAAAGGTTCCCAGTCCAAGTTCGATTGTATGGAAAAGATAACTTTTTGGACCAGTTAAAATATCGAATTTTCGATTTAAATTCCAACGCGTTTATTGACCGTACGGCCAAAAGATCACTGGAAACATTATGAAAATATAAATTCGATAATAATACTATATTATGGATCCAATGGAATTGGTTTCGTCGAAATCCGACACCATGCCTTGGAAGACTATTTTTAAATATCGATTTAAACAATAAAATTTCAAAACTGAACAAAACATTTCCAAATTCAATTCTAAAGCTTCCATTATCTTTAGTATCATTAATATAAAAAATTTCAAGCCATTAAATTATTTTTTATCAAGCTTAAAATTGAAGATTCAAATTTTTATCAATCGTTAATCAATTAAATTTAATCATTTAATTGCCAAATTCATAGTTTTACATGAAATTCAAATTTAAATTAACTCCCAAATATTTAAAATCAATTAAAAATTTCGATTTCGAATGTTCAAAATTTCCGAGTCGTCATAATTTAAAAGTGATTAGAGAAACTAACTTAATTCATTTGGTGTGACTAATTAATCTTCCTTATGAATGATGAATGATATTGAATGCCTTAGATTATTTGATGTTTCTGATATGAAATGTTTTGTGATATGATTAGGTTGAACAGTGATAATGTGGTTATCTATCGAGATGCATTGCTGTGTATAGTGACATCCTGTATTTAAAATTTGAATTGTATTTCTTTTGAATAATTTGGGTTAAGATGACATGGGATTCGAAGAGACCGGGGTCGGGTATCAGTAAATACCCGAAACCACTTCGATTTGAAATCCTCTATAATTCTTTATAGATTTGATATGTGTAATCGGTAAGCTGGAATGAAGTAATTTAAGTGAACTAGACCATTGAAACTAAGTAAGGGTACATAGGGTTTAATTTGTGAAATGAGTTTTATGTATTAATATTTCATGTTAGATGGGTTTACTCACGCCGGTTTCCAGCCTAAGCCGGGTGTTACTTTGATGTAATGCTTGGGTCAGACCGAGTATTACAGATTTTCACGTAGGGACGTTCTGGAGATTAGGAGGCGAGCCGGATGGTAGGAACGTATAGAGTGTTTCCGTCGTGTATATCTAGGACATGTTGATTTTATCTGCCCAGTGTTTTGTGTAAATGTTGTAACTCTAATGTATTGATGTAAATTAAGTGATACAGTTTTTCCTTTGTACAAATGCGATTTTATTTGATATTATATTTTGATCCGCTACAAATGCGATATTTTGTGTTTCATTTCTGTTTCTTCTTCTACCTCCTTTCTTCTTTCCCTAACTATCTGAAATTTTCGGGATCGAAAATTTTGGGTCATTATATTTGTTATCAGAGTAGAAGGTTAAGCGAGAACCTTGGCTCTAGTGGGTTTACTCATTAAGGATAGGGTCAGTGGTACCCTAGAATGGGTTGAGAGTATATATATAGCGTACTTGTTATTTTCTTATATAAAGGTTTAAAAATGGTTTTAAAAATAAATGACTTTTATAAAAGGTTATGTTTTGATATATAAAGAAAATAATTTTCCAATTATTATATATTAAGGAAATTGGTTGTTGGTTATTGAAATTGAATAAGAATTAAGTGGTGTACATATATATCCAAATAAGAAGGATAATATGAACTATACAAATAAGATAAATTGGAATTGGTTTCAAACCAGGATATAAAATGGTTATCGTATCTAATAATGTGATGTTTGTTTTTGGATAATAATTAAGATAAAGCAAATAAAATGTTTTAAGGGAGTAACCTTTAGATAAGTATGACTTGTAAATTGAAGTGGGTTTAAATTGTAAAGTTTTAAAACCTAAGTCTAGAAACATTTGGATTGTTTCAAAGTGTTAAAAGAAAAGAATAAATAATATTATTCAGACTATTTTTGAATGTAATCTTATTTTAAAATAAGATGTTGTTTGTAACTTTAAAGAAATCTGTTTTGAATTAAAAATCAAAGGTGGTTTAAAACTTCAGGAATGACGTGGTGGGCATAGAAATAAACACGTATATATTTATGGATATACAAAAATGATTTGTAATAAACTCTAAAGTGGATCCTATGAGGAAGTCCGAACAAACTAAATTTCCTAAGGATTATTGGGTAGCGAAAGTCACGAGCGCTGATGCCTACAGAGGCATCTGGGTTATGCTGTGACGACAGTGTAACTCGATGTCGCTGCGATCTACTATGGGTCATAGCAGAAATCGTATGGAGGTGAGTGTCAACAGTCTACGCTTGATTTTGCCAGGATGGCAACGTAACATTGGTAGGCTGCGATCTATGGTTGAGTGGAGAAGTTTCATTCTTTTGGGAGCGTATAACTACGATCTATACCGGGTTCCATAGTGTAATCGAGGGGCGCGGAGGCCTATAGTTATCCATGGATTTTGCCGGGATGGCAATGTAACCATCGGGTTAACTGCGACCATGGAGGGGGTGACGATTTCCAAAGCATTCTCACCGAAAGATGTTCCCTCCATTTTCAAAAATGTTTTCTATGTTTTCAAAAAAATTATTTTCTAAGTATTTTCAAAGGGTGTTGAAAATGGATTTACCTAGTACTTATAGATTTTCTGCCCTACGCCTGATCAACGTTTGGCCGAATTTCTATGAGAACAAGGATGAACTTGTTGAAACATCGAGTTATAAAAGTATTTTTACAAAAACTATTTTTGTAATATTAAACAAATTTTTAAAGTGTTTTAAAAATGATAAAAAAGTCATTTATCTGATTTTAAGTATTGAATAAATTCTGGCTATTCCTTTTCGAGGATGAAAAGATTCAAAGGAGGGAGGAATGCGATAACCCAGATTTTGGATATCTGTTAATTGGTAATTAATAGGATTAAAATTATTAAAGTACTAAATTTGTAAATCGAACAAATAAAATTCTGAAATATATCTGGATATGTACATAGATGAATTTGAGCTATAATAAATATCTAGATAATTATTTATTTAATAATCTCCTGATGTAATTATTTAAATTGGAAAATTTCATTTTTGTTCAGAAACAAACAAAATATGTATATATGATTTGAATTTGAATATATCTGGATAAGTAGATTTTAAAGGGAATTTGAATTTGAAACTCAAATGTAAACAAACTAAAAATAAATTGGATTTAAAATAATATGTTTATATGATTTGTTTTATATCATTTTCCTTTTAAAAGTTACATGTAATTAAACAAGAGAAGTTTGATTATTAAACACATTTAAGACACTATTAATATAAAACTAAAATTAAAATATAATATATATATATAATATATAAAAACATATTAATACACATGCAAATTAATTCTTCATACTTGATAACAAATGTAAACAAATTATAAAATGTAATTACAAGTATACATCATTTCAACAAGTGTCATTTCCTTCTTTTATTTTAAAAAATAATTAATTAAGGATAAAACTAAGTTATTTAAACATCTCCATATCCCTCTTTCATTTCTTTTATCGGCTCTTTCTCTAAAAAAATAAGAAAATCAAAAGCCTGTAACTAAACCAAAAAAGTAAAATCAAACAAAGAACAATGTTTTTTTCAAGTTCTCAAACCTGAAGCTCAACGAAATTCAAGTGAATTCAACTTAGTTTCAAATCAAGATCAGCAAGCAAATCTAAATCAAGTGGCAAGACAAGTTCCAGTTCATCATCAGAAGCATTCTCTATTCTTTGTTTTCCAATTGCAGGTGAGTAAACAAAGAAATAACTCCGTTGAAAATCTTAATGCATGCAGTAAAACTTAAATTTGAATTAGTGATAATGGTTGGCATGGTTGATAAAATGGTCATATGTGTGTATATATGGATATATTTGTGTCCATGTTAGTGTTTCAGTATTTTGCTCTGTTCTTCAATTACTGGGTGCAAATATAATTCAAAAATCAACTGATCTTTCTCTGATTCGTTATATGTCATGGTGTTTAAACAAAAATTGCTAGAAATAGTAAGATTTGAATTTTAAAAATATTTTAAATAGAAATTGATGACAGTTTCAACTGGGATGTAGAATTTACAGTAAAAACTTATATATATCAAAAACTTTGATTCGATAAATTGGTGGATTCAGGTATATTATCTGAATTGTTATCAAAAACTAGGATTTTTAAAAGAGGAATCATGAATTTTAAGTTGATAATTCAAGAGGAACTGTATTATGAACGGAATTCATGTTTGAGTCGATTTCTGGTGATCATGGTGAACTATGTGGTCGAGGCCTTTACTGAAGCAAGAAGGGAGGTCGATGGTCAAGGTAAAAATGGTCGTAGAATTTTACGACCATCGTGGCGGCGTGAGATGGTCGAACTAGGGTTTTGCCTCAGTTTTTGGTCGAGTAAGGAAATCGTGCTATCGCGCTATCGTCGGTGCATCAAAATTGTCTAGTCCTGGTAGGAAACAAGCGTAGAACAATGGTGAAGTTTTGGACAGAATATAGAGAACTCTGGTTGTCGGCATCACCTGGACGAGGTGATTTTTGGTCGGAATATTTTGTTCCAGTGGGTTCGATCCAGTCAGATCTCGATTTCGTGATCATTTTGGGAATTGGGTGGTAGTGATCGAAGGAGGAGATGATCGGGGACTTATGGGGGGTGGTCGTGGATGCCGGAGCATCTCCGCCGATCAATGCATGTGCACCAGATGTTTGTGCACTTGAGTTTTGGGTTTTGGAACGAAGAATTTTCCCTTGGAATGTTCTCGAGAGAAAAATGAGCTGTCTCGGATTTGTTATTTGTGTTCGCGCGAGGGTTTTAATATAACATTTTTTAAATTTAAACTAAGTTTTTTTTTTAAAAAAAAGAAGGAATTCGGGATTTGGAGAGAAACGCTTGGGATTTGGAGAGAAACGCCCTGATTTTGTTCTAGTAAACCTCGGGTTAGTCTCGGTTTATTAGTCAATTTGTTAACAAGTTTTTAAGTTTAACGAAGTTAAGTTTAAAATTTATTAGCTTTAAATAATTTTAAATAGTAATTGATTTTTAAATGTTTGTTTATTAAAGTTGAAAATTTATTTTTAGTTATTAATTAAGCTTATCCTTAAGATGTTTTTGAAAAAAAGCTTAACTAATCAGATAATTATGTAGTTTAAATAAAAGATTAAGTGCTTTAAATTTTTAATTAAACTTAATGCATTTTAAGCTAATGATAATTAATTCCAAAGTTTATTAAATTTTAAAAATGATTAAGAAGGTGATTAAGATAAATGAATTATCTTGAAATCATTTAGTGTTGGGTGATTAGGATTACTAATTAGTTAATTAATTGATTATTAATTAAAGGTAATTAATGAATGTAATCAATTAAAAGAATAATTAATTAAGAAAAGTGATTTGATAATCATTAATTAATAAATTAAGGAGATTAATTAAAAGTTAATTAACATGAATGGTTAAGGCTAATTAATCTATGTGGTAATTAAAGGATTAATTTTTCAAGATTTAATCAGTAATTAAAGAATAAATTAATTAATAATCAAAAGTTAATTGATTGTGGATAATTAACCAATGGGATAATTACTTGATGAAAGTAATTAAAGGGAAATTACTTAATGTAATTAAAGAGGATAATTAAAGGATTGATTAATTAAGGGATTGATTAACTAAGGATTGATTAATTAGGGAAATTAATTAAGCGTATTTAATTAATGAGTGTGATTTGGTAAAGGATAATTAAATAATGTAAGTGGTTATAGGATAGTTAATTTGAGAAATTAATTATGGATAATGTTATTAATGTGAATGGGTGAAGGTTAATTAAGTCGTGCTATTAATTAAAAGCTAATTACTCAATGTAATTTAAGAGGATAATTAATGGATGATTAATTAATGGTTTGTAATTAATTAATGTTAAGTAAGTAGAATTTAAAAGTGATTAGAGAAATTAATTTAATTTATTTAAATTAATTGGAATAGTGTGACTAATTAATCTTGCTTATGAACGATTGAATGATATTGAATGCCTTGGATTATTTGATGTTTCTGATATGAAATATTTTGTGATATGATTGGGTTGAACAGTGATAATGTAACAACCCGCATATCTTATGATTGAATATTTAAATATTTTATTTTAATATTTTATCGTTAGTCGGATTTTAGTCTGGAAAGTTACTTTTTGCAGTCGAATTAGGACTCGAAACCACTTCCATTGAGTTCAAAACACTGTTTGCGATCTTTTTGAGTGTAAACTTTGATATGTTTGGAGTTAGTGAAATTATTTTACTTTTTCACTTTGGGTTTTGGGTTTGGTTTAGCCCATTTTCCTAAACCATTAATTCTAACTCAACCCCTTCTCTTTATAACTTTACTTTCATTTCCTAACACTCAAGCTTCATCAAAAATGGGGGAAGGAATGGGAAATTAAAACTCCAAGCCCTTGTTAATTTGCAAATTCAACATCCAACTCCAAATTCAAAGATATGCCATTAATTCAAGCTTCTTGTGTAGAGATTCAAGTGTGGTTGATTCCTCGTTTGCTTTTAGGCTTCTCCTTCATTGATTTTGTGTAAAGGTGAGATTTTTATCTCACATCTTTGTCTATAACTATCTTTGATTGTTGGGTATGAATTCCTAACACTTATTCATGTGCATTTGCTTTTGGTTTGGATTGAATTGGTGAAAATCCCAATTTTTAGTGTTTTGGGTTCAAATCTTTAAAAATCCAATCTTTGATGTTTAAACACGATTTTGGTGATGCATTGAGGAGCCAATACGACCGGGTAGCCTATAGGCATAATCCACTAGCGTCCGTGCTCGATCGGTTGTAAATTGAGTGAGTTTTGCACTCCAAAACCCTTAGGTCGCTCGGCCTACACAATTTTAAGTGCTCGGCCTGCAGCAAGGTCGCTCGGCCATAGGTCGTAACCCTTAGGTCGCTAGGTCGGCCTGCCTTTTTACCCCTTAGGTTGTTTCGTCGCTAGGTCGCTCGGCCTATCCTTACCACCACAGGTCGCTGGTCCTAGGTCGGCCTGCCTTTGATCGTGTTATGCCGCTTCCCTCATTTAGGTCGCTCGGCTAGGTCGTCTTTCTTAGGTCGCGCCAAATTAGATCGTTCGGCCTGTTAAGACGCGCCATGCTTTAAGTCGCTCGGCCTTGTTTAGCTAGGTCGCTCGGCCTTCACATTTCTTGGGTCGCGCCGTGCTAGATCGCTACTTTATAACTCCCACCACCTAGGCCGCATGCGTACTCCTTAGGCCACTATCCTTAGGTCACGTACTCCTTAGGTCGCATACCCCTTAGGTCGCGCAACCTTGGCAGCATCCATTAGGCCGTTCCACCCTTTAGCTCGACCATGTTAGGTCGTTTGCACTGTTGAGTCGCACCATCCCTTAGGTCGCTCGCCCCTACACTTAGGCCGCTACCTCTTAGGTCGCTCATCTACTAGGTCGTGCCGTGTTGAGCGGCAAGGGTATCTCCACTTTGATGAATTTGGAATCGAAATCTTTGGATTTTATTCACGTCTTCAAATGTGAAATTTTGTGATTTATGGTTTCTATAATCATTTTTGTGATTTGTCACTTTACTTCACTCATACGAGAAATCTAATTAAACGACTTAGTTAATCAAATGGTATGAAACACTTGCATTTACTTCACCGGTTAATTTTTAGACTTGTTCGATTGAATCTCTTGTGATAATTTTCGAGTGAAGATCTACAATTTGTTCGTAAATATTTAAGTTAAGTTAGTGGTTATGGGACATGAAGCTAAGCTTATATATTTACTAGCTTACTGTAACTGACACTTCTTGATGATCGTTGATGATCATTTTTGTGATTTAGACTAGCGAACGTACGATGTCTCTTTGTCTACGAGGGGGACTAAACCCCGGTTCTGTGGAGCTTCGGCTCAAATTGGTGGGGTAGCGACCCATGGTCTTTGGGCCGTTTTGTGGAGCTTCGGCTCAAAATTAATGGTTAGCAACCATGGAATAGCGTTCCATTTTGTGATATACGTGTTGGTGAGTTTTCATGCTCCCGTTTTGTGATAGGCCTCCCCCGTTTTGTGATTTCTGGATTTCCATTGATGATTTCTGGAACTTGTGTTTTCACCAATTTTCGTGATTTACATTGATAAGTATTATCAATATTTGTGCATTTGTGAATTTGTGTGTCATTAACTTTTGTGAATTGGCATTGGTATTATTGTCAATATTTATAGTTTGGTGATTCGGTAAATAAAGAGTATGACATTCCTTTTAATCTTTGAGAAGATTCTTGTGATATTGATTAATCCCTAGTTGATTTTCAATTGCATACTTATTACAGTATGTCTTTATGGTTATCATATATTTATGTCATATCCCTTATTCTATATCATTTTATCTGATATTTATAGCTAGACTGATTCGTTTATTATTTTCTTATTAAATAATACTCAGGTCAGACCGAGATGTTACAGGTGCTTCTACTTGACTTCACATCTAGGATTATCACCCTGACTTTTGGCTAACTACTTAGATTAGTAGTTTTTATTGTATACATTTGAGATATAGACTCATTGATGTATCCATATTCTTTTGTCTAGCACTTGTTGCTATTCTTTTATGATATTGTGGATCTTGTTTGACCGCTACTCTGATGTACGCTTTCATGTGTTATATATTCATATCTATTTCCGCCTTTGTGATATGGATGTCTGTGACTGATTTGTGTTATGTTTATTTCTATATTTGTTTCCGAAGAATATATATAGCCACCGGGTAGTGGCTTTGAGTTTGTATCGGTATGTCGGATTTCCTCCTAAAACCATATGCTTGTTGTACTATTTGACATATCGTTGCTCGCACAAAGCAATTACATGGATGGTCACTCTTCAACAGCCTTATCCTCTGTGCTAGTTGACGGCATTACCCCATAGTGTCCTTGGCTAGCGTGTGGGTGTCACAGCTTGGTATCAGAGCCAATCTTTGGAACAATGTAGAATAATCTAGCAAGGATCATCGTCCTAAGTCCATCTTCGGAGTCGTGCTTTAGGATTTAATTCAAGTCTTCGTACCTTTTCATCCTATTTTCTTTATGATTCCTTGTTTATCTATCAAGATTGCTTGATATTCATTTGGTGAATAACCTTATCATTCTTTTTTCTTTCTTTCAAAAGGAAGAGAAATGGTTAGACTTGGCTGTCCCAACGCTGGTCAATATCGTGCTACTCCCCAAGATGAAGTATTTATGTCTTCCCGGCAGCTTCTTGATCTAGTAAGGAATGCTCAAGCAGCCGGATCTAATACGGAGTCTACTCATCCTAGGTCTGGATTTGTACATTTGTGCAGCGATTACACCAATTTGGATGGAAAGTCATTCAAAGGTTCTGAAACCATTATTGAAATCCAGTCTTGGCTGAGATCGTGCGGTCGAATCTTTTCTCGCATGAATCTTATTGATCTTCACCGTGTTCAGGTGGCCTCTAGTATGCTCCAAGAAAGAGCGTTAGACTGGTATGAGCTTCTGATTTCTGAAATAAATGAAACGGATCTTACTTGGGAGAAATTCCGGGAACGCTTCGAATTAAAATTTGTGCCTGAAGCTGAGAAGGTGACTTTGGCTCGCCGATTCATTGACCTTGTTCAAGGTGAATCCTCCGTGGCAGATTATGTCGCATCTTTCGAGTCACTTTCTAAATACGGGGTCCAATATATAAACACCCCATTGAAGAAAAACCAACGATTTGTCGATGGATTGAATACAAATCTCAAGAAGCCATTACTTCTAAAGTTAGAAGTTTCTTTTGATCAACTCGTTGATATCGCTCTTCGACTTGAAGAGGCAGATAAAGAAAGTGACGTTGAAGTTATTGGTGCCAAACCGAACTTCAACAACAAGAAAAGGCCTAATAAATTCAACGGTCCTTATCCCAACAATAAGAAAGGGAAGCAAGCCTCTCCGGCAACTAAGACTTCTACCTCAAGTAATAGGCAATGCTACAACTGTGGTTCTAAGGACCATTATGCGAACAAGTGTTCAAAGCCTCATACTTGTCGCTATTGCAAAAGCCCGAATCATTATTTATCTTCTTGTCCCGAACTTCAAAATAGGAAGGAGGGAAAGCTTAATGTTGCTCAAGCCCCTGACAACACATCTCGTGGTAAAGGTATTTCTCATTCTATCCTTGATGGCATTATTTTATTTCATGGTCATCCTATTCGAGTTCTTTTTGATACAGGTGCGTCCAATTCTTTTATTTCAAAAGAACTTGTTGATACTTTTTCTTTGGATGTTTTGTGTTTAATGACTTCTTTGAGAATTGCGAATCCAGTTGGTGGATCCGCAACAATCAGTTTATTGTGTAAAGATGTCGAGATTATTTTGTGTGATTTTTCTTTTCGAGCCGATTTGCATGTCATGCGCTACTTAGGCTTTGAAATGATTTTGGGAATGGATTGGCTTAACCGCCATGAAGCCCAAATCCTATGTCATGAGCGGACTATTCATCTTCGACATCCTCAATCTGTTAAGCAGATTTCTATTGACCTTAAAGATTCGGATTCCAGCTTAGTTACATCTTTATATTATTTAAATCCTCATGATAATGATAATGATGATGAGGAGGATATTATTTCCCTTATTCACATTGTTCGTGAATTTTTCGACATATTCAAGCCCGTTTTAGGATTACCACCTAAGCGAGCAATTGAGTTGAGAATTAATCTCATCCTTGGAGCTCAACTATTACTCGTCCTCCTTATCGTATGTCCAATAAAGAAAATGAGGAGATGCGTAAACAATTATCCGAATTGGAGACGAAGCAATTTA
Source organism: Allium cepa (assembly GCA_030765085.1). Lineage (NCBI taxonomy): Eukaryota > Viridiplantae > Streptophyta > Magnoliopsida > Asparagales > Amaryllidaceae > Allium > Allium cepa. The sequence continues at coordinate 134,376,408 of CM060934.1, forward strand.
TTCGCTCTAGTTACTCGCCTTTGGTAGCTTCGGCTATTTTTGTGAAGAAATCCGATGGTACACTTAGGCTTTGTGTTGATTATCGCAAGCTTAATGATCTTACTATCAAGAATAAATATTCTTTACCTCGGATTGATGATCTATTCGATCAACTTAGTGGTGCTAGAGTCTTTTCACAATTAGATTTAGCTACCGGTTTTCATCAGCTTCGTATTGCAGAGGATAGCATTCCTTTGACATCTTTCCTTACTCGTTATGGATCGTATGAATGCTTGTTATGCCATTTGGTTTAACGAATGCTCCAGCTTATTTCGTTGACCTTATGAATAGAGTTTTCAAAGACTTCCTCGATCGGTTTGTTCTCATCTTTATTGATGATATTCTTGTGTATTCTAAAACCGAAGAGGAGCATGAAAAACATCTGCGGATTGTGTTGGAAACTCTTAGGAGAAATCAATTACAAGCAAAATTTTCTAAATGCCACTTTTGGCAATCTCGTATGAAGTTTCTCGGTCATATTATTTCCGAATCTGGAATTTCCATGGATCCTTCAAAGATTGAAGCGATTCAAAATTGGAAGAGACCAGAGAGTGTGACGGAAATTCGTAGTTTCCTTGGATTGGCCGGTTATTACCGCCGTTTCATAAAGGACTTTTCCAAAATTTCCGTGCCTCTTACTAGCTTGACAAAAAAGGGAGTTAAATACATTTGGTCGGACAAATGTGAAGCTTCTTTTCAGAAATTAAAAGAACTCCTTTCCGATGCTTCTATTCTTGTGATTCCCGAGGGAAATCAAGATTTTATTCTTTATACCGATGCTAGTCGCGTTGGTTTGGGTGCCGTTCTTATGCAAAGAGAATGTGTTATTGCTTATGCTTCTAGGCAATTGAAGCTAGTCGAGACTAGATATGCCACTCATGATTTAGAATCGCGGCTATTGTTTTCGCCCTTAGTATTTGGCGTCATTATCTTTTGGGAGAAAAGTTTATTCTTTACACCGATCATAAATCCTTGAAGTATCTATTTTCTCAAAAGGAAATTAATTTGCGTCAACAACGTTGGCTCGAATTTCTTGCAGCTTATGATCTTGATATTCTTTATACTCTCGAAAAGGAAAATCGTGTTGCGGATGCACTTAGTCGTAAGCAACAAGCGGTTGTTTCTATGATGATATCCGAATGGAATGATCTTGGAATTCTGTCCACTTGTGAGATTCAAGATCGTGTTTCCGATTAATGTTCATCTCTTGTTTTATGTAGCCCTGAGGCTCATCCTTCTCTTTTAGGCCGCATTCTTGAAGCTCAAAAGCTAGATCCCGAATTGGCTCTTCTTGGCCAAAATCTTAGGGATAAAATTAATATTTAAGGTTCAAAAGACTTTGATATTGATTATCATGGCAGTTTTCGAAAATTTGGTAGACTTATCGTGCCAAATATTAGTAATCTTCGTAAAGACATTTTAGAAGATTCTCATCGTTCTAAATTTACCATTCATCCCGGTAGTAGTAAAATGTACGTGGATATGAAGCGACTTTATTATTAGGAGGGAATGAAATCTGATATTGCTAACTTTGTTAAGTGTTGAATGACTTGCCAACTTGTCAAGGTCGAACACTAAAGGCCCGGTGGGTTATTGCAACCTTTAGAAATTCCAATTTGGAAGTGGCATTAAATTTCCATGGATTTTATAGATGACCTGCCCCGTTCTCGTTCGGGTCATGATAGCTTATGGGTGATATTCGATAGACTTACTAAATCCGCCCATTTTATTCCCGTTCGGTCCAATCGAACCGTACCTCTTTTGGCCAAACTTTTTATTAAAGAAATTATAAAATTGCATGGAGTTCTTTCTTCTATTGTTAGTGATCGTGATCCATTGTTTACTAGTGGATTTTGGAAGAGTCTTCAAAAAGCTTTGGGAACAAAGCTTAATTTTAGCGCCCTTATCATCCCCAGTCCGATGGACAAACTGAGCGTGTGAATCAAACTATTGAAGATCTTCTTCGTGCATGTGTTCTTGATTTTGGTGGAAGTTGGGAAGATCATATTTCTCTTGTTGTGTTTTCCTATAATAATAGCTTCCAATCTACTATTGGTATGGCACCTTTCGAGGCACTCTATGGAAGGCCATGCCAATCCCCTTCTTGTTGGCTTGAGGCCGGTGAGAAGCTGGTTTTAGGTCCAGATTTTATTTGTGACTCCACAGAGAAGATTGACCTTATTTGTCATAGGATGAAAGAAGCCTAGAGCAGGCAAAGATCCTATGCCGATAACCGGAGAAGGAAATTAGAATTTTTTGTAGAAGGTCTTGTGTTTATTCGTGTTTCACCTATGAAGGGTGTTGTACGTTTCAATCGATCGAGAAAGTTAGCGCCTCGATATATTGGGCCATTTCCTATCACCGAATGTATTGGTTCCGTGGCTTATCGCCTTTTATTACCGGCTCAGTTTTCTGCTATTCATGACGTGTTTCACGTTTCTCAATTGGAAAGTACCTTAGAGACTCCGATTCCATTCTTGAGCCCGGTGTTGTGGAAGAAATTGAAGTTTCACCTAATTTAACTTATGAGCAACATCCTATTCGTATTATTGCTTCGGAGGTCAAGCGCCTTCGAAATAAAAATGTTCCGGTTGTTAAAGTCCAATGGTCCTCAAATCCTACGGATTGCTCTTGGGAATCTAGAGAGTCATCGAGCGAACACATCCGGACTTACTTTCCCGTGCTCTTTGAGGTGAATTTCATATTTCAAATTTTCTTTTGTGTTGATATGCTTTCATAGTTGTTACCATATATTTTCTTCTTAAATATTGCGAGGACGTAGTTTCTTTAAGGAGGGGAGTCTGTAACAACCCGCATATTTAACGATTGAGTATTTAAATTTTTTATTTTAATATTTTATCGTTAGTCTGATTTTAGTCCGAAAAGTTACTTTGTGCATACGGTCAAATTAGGACTCGGAACCACTTCCATTGAGTTCAAAACACCGTTTGCGATCTTTTTGAGTGTAAACTTTGATATGTTTGGAGTTAGTGGAATTTTGTTACTTTTCACTTTGGGTTTTTGGTTTGGTTTAGCCCATTTTCCTAAACCATTAATTCTAACTCAACCCCCTTCTCTTCATAACTTTACTTTCATTTCCTAACACTCAAGCTTCATGAAAAATGGAGGAAGGAATGAGAAATTAAAACTCCAAGCCCTTGTTCATTTGCAAATTCAACATCTAACTCCAAATTCAAAGAGAAGCCATTGATTCAAGCTTCTTGTGTAGAGATTCAAGTGTGCTTGATTCCTCGTTTGCTTTTAGGCTTCTCTTTCATTGATTTTGTGTAAAGGTGAGATTTTTATCTCACATCTTTGTCTATAACTATCTTTGATTGTTGGGTATGAATTCTTAACACTTATTCATGTGCATTTTCTTTTGGTTTGGATTGAATTGGTGAAAATCACAAATTTTAGTTTTTTGGGTTCAAATCTTTAAAAATCCAATCTTTGATGTTTAAACACGATTTTGGTGATGCATTGAGGAGCCAATACGACCGGGTAGCCAATAGGCATAATCCCCTAGCTTCCGTACTCGATCGGTTGCAAATTGGGTGATTTTTACACTCCAAAACCCTTAGGTCGCTTGGCCTGCACAATTTGAAGTGCTCGGCCTGCAGATAGGTCGCTCGGCCATATGTCATAAGCCTTAGGTCACTAGGTCGGCCTGCCTTTTTACCCCTTAGGTTGTTTTTTCGCTAGGTTGCTCGGCCTATCCTTACCACCATAGGTCGCTGGTCCTAAGTCGGCATGCCTTTGATCGTGTTATGTCGCTTCCCTCATTTAGGTCGCTCGGCTAGGTCGTCTTGCTTAGGTCGCGCCAATTAGGTCGTCGGCCTGTTTAGACGCGCCATGCTTTAAGTCGCTCGGCCTTGTTTAGTTAGGTCGCTCAGCCTTGTACCTCTCTTAGGTCGCGTTTCTTGGATCGCGTCGTGCTAGGTCGCTCCTTGTATAACTCCCACCACCTAGGCCGCATGCGTACTCCTTAGGCCGCTTTCCTTAGGTCGCGTACTCCTTAGGTCGTGTACCCCTTAGGTCGCGCAACCTTAGCCGCATCCATTAGGCCGTTCCACCCTTTAGCTCGGCCATGTTAGGTCGTTTGCACTGTTGAATCACACCATCCCTTAGGTCGCTTGCCCCTGCACTTAGGCCGCTACCTCTTAGGTCGCTCATCTACTAGTTCGAGCTGTGTTGAGTGGCCAGGGTATCTCCACTTTGATGAATTTGGAATCGAAATCTTTGGATTTTATTCATGTCTTCGAATGTGAAATTTTGTGATTTATGGTTTCTACAATCATTTTTGTGATTTGTCACTTTACTTCACTCGTACGAGAAATCTAATTAAACGACTTAGTACATCAAATGGTATGAAACGCTTGCATTTACTTCGCCGGTTAATTTTTGGACTTATTCAATTGAATCTCTTGTCACAATTTTCGAGTGAAGATCTACAATTTGTTGGTAGATATTTAAGTTAAGCTAGCGGTTATGGGACATGAAGCTAAGCTTATATATTTACTAGCTTACTGTAATTGACACTTCTTGATGATCATTGATGATCATTTTTGTGATTTAGACTAGCAAATGTGCGATGTCTCTTTGTCTACGAGGGAGACTAAACCCCGTTTCTGTGGAGCTTCGGCTCAAATTTTTGGGGTAGCGACCCATGGTCTTCGGGCCGTTTTGTGGAGTTTCGGCTCAAAATTAATGGTTAGCAACCATGCAATAGAGTTCCATTTTGTGATACACGTGTTGATGAGTTTTCATGCTCTCATTTTATGATAGGCCTCTCCCTTTTTGTGATTTCTGGATTTCCATTGATGTTTTCTGGAATTTGTGTTTTCACCAATTTTCGTGATTTACATTGATAAGTATTATCAATATTTGTGCATTGGTGAATTTGTGTGTCATTAACTTTTATGAATTGGCATTGGTATTATTGTCAATATTTATAGTTTGCTGATTCGGTAAATAAAGAGTATGACATTCCTTTTAATCTTTGAGAAGATTCTTGTGATATTGATTAATCCCTAGTTGATTTTCAATTGCATACTTATCACAGTATGGCTTTATGGTTATCATATATTTATGTCATATCTCTTATTCTATATCATTTTATCTGATATTTATAGCTAGACTGATCCGTTTATTATTTTCTTATTAAATAATACTTGGGTCAGACCGAGATGTTACAGGTGCTTCTGCTTGACTTCACATCTGGGATTTTCACCCTGACTTTTGGCTAACTACTTAGATTAGTAGTTTTTATTGTATACATTTGAGATATAGACTCATTGATGTATCCATATTCTTTTGTCTAGCACTTGTAGCTATTCTTTTGTGATATTGTGGATCTTGTTTGACCACTAATCTGATGTACACTTTCATGTGTTATATATTCATATCTATTTACGCCTTTGTGATATGGATGTCTGTGACTGATTTGTGTTATGTTTATTTCTATATTTGTTTCCGAAGAATATATAGCCACCGGGTAGTAGCTTTGAGTTTGTATCGGTATGTCAGATTTCCTCCTAAAACCAGATGCTTGTTGTACTATCTGACATATCGGTGCTCGCACAAAGCAGTTACATGGATGATCGCTCCTCAACAGCCTTATCCTCCGTGCTAGTTGACAGCATTACCCCGTAGTGTCCTTGGCTAGCGTGGGTATAGAGGTGGGGCGTCACGATAATGTGGTTATATATCGAGATGCATTGCTGTGTAAAGTGACATCCTGTATTTAAAATTTGAATTGTATTTCATTTGAATAACTTAGGTTAAGATGACATGGGACTCTAAGAGACTGGGGTCGGGTACCAGTAAATACCCGAAACCACTTCGAATTGAAATCTTCTATAATTCTTTATAGATTTGATATGTGTAATCAATAGGCTGGAATGAAATAATTTAAGTGAACTGGACCATTGAAACTAAGTAAGGGTACTTAGGGTTTGATTTGTGAAATAATTTTTATGTATTAGTATTTCATGTTAGATGGGTTTACTCATGTTGGTTTCCAGCCTGATTTGGGTGTTACTTTGATGTAATGCTCGGGTCAGACCGAGTATTACATATTTTCAGGTAGGGACGTTCTAGAGATTAGGAACATATGGAGTGTTTCCGCCATGATATATTGTTGTATATGTGGAACATGTTGATTTTATCTACCCAGTGTTTTGTGTAAGTATTGTAACTCTGAAGTATTGATGTAAATTAACTGATACAGTTTTTCCTTTGTATAAATGCTATTTTATTTGATATAATATTTTGATCCACTACGAATGTGAGATTCTGTGTTTCATTTCTATTCTTCTTCTACCTCCTTTCTTCTTTCCCTAACTATCTGAGATTTTCGAGATCGAAAATTTTGGGTCGTTACATTTGGAATTTTAAATACTATAAATAATATTTTTAAATCTTAGAAAGAATTTCAAAGGTGATTTTTGGAAATAAAAATATTAATATGGAAATTAGAATATTAAGTAAGGAATGTTTAGATTAAATAAAAGATTTGATTTTGGAAATGTACTTTAACTATTTCGTAAGAAGTTATCAAAAATAAATATATTTTTGAAAATCATATATATATATATATATATATATATTAGCAAATTGAAATAAGTTTTTCTAGTAATATTTCCTAAATTATAATTAGAAGTTGAAATCGAGTTTTTGAAGGCATTTGGAATATAATTGGATTTATTGGAAAGAGATTTCCAAACGGAATTTTAAATGGAGAATTAAATGGGCTTCTGAAATATGGATCTGTTATTAAAATAAGACTTAGTTATGAATTTATAATCGATATTTATAAATGAAGTGAAAAAGCTATAAATGGATAAAATTTGGGGGGATATGTCGCGGTTTGAATTTAAAACGAGATATGGGAATTTGGTTTAGGAAAAATAGATGATTTTATTTTTGGAAACTGGAAATGGTTATGGAATTTGAATTGTAAAGCGAGGTGTATAAGTCAAGAGATATTATAAATTGAAATCGATTATATCAGAATTTTAAAAATAGATTCTTAGAATAAAGAAGTAAAATTTGTTTAAAAATAGATTATTTATTAAACAATGTTGTTTTAAAACTATTATTTGTATTAAAATATTTTGAAAATTTAAGTATTTGAATACATTTAATTTATTAAAAATAACCCTTATAAGTTAATAAATATTATTTATAATGAATTGGGAAAAGGTTCCGTTAATTATTTGGAAAGTGTATTGATCTTTTAAATAATTGGTTAAACGCCTTTTTGTAAAACAATTATTTGAATACTTATTATTATTGTTATACATGTATAGAATTTAAAGTAGGTGATTGAATTTTATTTATAAATACTCTCGAGATTTGTGACCAGATATTGTTGAACAGATGTGATTTTATAAGAGAAATCCGATAATAGAATTTTGGAAACTTAAGGAAATTTCCAAGATTAAAAACAAGAACATCGAGAATGAATCTGAATTCATAAAGAAGATATAAATAGTTAGACGAGATTATATGTGAGTATAATCGATTTTGGAAATTGTAAAAGGTATTATATTAAATTCCTGGAGATTTATGTGATAACTTACAAAATATTTCTTAAGTTGATATTAAAACGATTTTGGAGAATATGCTTATAAATAATTTCCAGTATTGAAAGAATGTTTTTGGAAATATTTTAAGTGTGAAATGAATTATGTAGAAATATTTTTCTAAGTGTTATAAATTGAATTCGAAAATATTTCTAAGTGTTGATATGGTTTGAAAATATCCCGTTATGGATATCAAGATTTGAAGAAAAAAAATCCGAATGTTGTAATGCTAGAAGAGAGTTGAATATATATCTTCGTAAAGATAGTTTAGAAATAGATTCTTTGAAAGATTTATAAAATTGGGCCTAGTGACTACTTACATATGGAATTTGATAGTTAAATAACCAACTATCAAATCTGGCTAAATTCGTTGAATGTTTCGATGAGTGGGATTGAATTTAATTATTCAAAAACCACTTCGGTCTGATTTGTGCGTTACGAATTGTGATCTCTCGAAAATAATGGAGATGGTGATATTGAATGATATTCGGTTTGTTCAGACCCGGAATACTTGTACGGATGAATGCCATCATTGCATTGTTGCTTGGAAGGCAGTGATTAGCATTCCAAGTGGGATTGCTATTCAAAAAGGTAAACATAGCCTCTAGCCTCATCATCCGAGAAATGACAAAAATAGGCATGCAGTAGGGCCATTCGGTAGCACCTAGGTAAGGTATGGTCATCCTAAAATCTAGATTGGTTAATATCTATTCAATAATGCTTTTAGGTCCCGAAGATGGAGTGATCATATTCGGTACTAGTAGACAAGTGCTAGGTTAGTCTTGTGTGGCAGGGGTACAAGATGATTTTGTCAGACCCCGGTGCATTTTATCTATATATGCACCATTGGAAGGCAGTTTCGTACCTTCTCATGGTATGGAATCCAATCTCCAATGCATGCCTTTATGATTCTAGTTGTATAACAAATATTCTTAAACGCGAGATGCATGAATTTCAGCTATCTATAGTTTATTTTCCATAGACTCTATTATAATATCAGATGATTTCGATATAAAATGTTATGGTTATCGTAAGGCATAAACCCATCGTATTTATGTGTGGTGTGGTCTTACAAGATACCTTTGTTTCAAAGGATTCTGATAACAGTAATAATTCAAATTGAACGTGTTTTCTCACGCTGGTTTTTCTGACAGACTCAGGCGTTATTTTATTGTAATGCTCGGGTCAAACTGTGTATTGTAGATTCAGGTTTGGGTGCTATGGAGCTCAGGAGACGAGCTGGAGGAGTCCCAGGCATATTCCACGTACTTGATTATATTCCTCTATGTGCGGTATGCTGTATATTCAAAACTTGTGAGGACAAATTATTATAACTGTCCAGATTATTTTGTTTATTATATTGCTCTGATGATGGTATGTATAATTACAGTTATATTTCTTTTTGGATAAAGATATGTTATTATCTATTATATATTGTTTCATTGCGATTTGTGAGATTCTTTGTGTTGTTTACGCTTTCTTCCATCTCTTTCTATTTCACCCATAATGATTTGGTATTTCCAACACTTGATTGCTCGGCATGTTATACAATGAATGTATTGATGTCGATTTTCGAGTGTCGAAAAAACTGTGTCGCTACACTCAAGCAACATTTTAACTTATAAATTTTACAACTTTAAAAAGTTAATAACTTGAGTTTTAAAAACATGGACTTTACTCATCAACTATCACTAAATCAAGGAAATTTTCTACCGAACTTGAATACAAGCTAGTGGTTTGCAAAAATGAAGTCTTTGGATGCCTACACACCGAGAATGGGATTGCCCTTAGAAAATTTAGACTTGGCCATGGACGTTTTAGGGTAGATAGGCTTTGCAACTTGGAAAAGAAGAGGTTGTAGTATTTGTAAAAGTGGATTAGTGGACTAAAGATGAAATTTTGAGTAAAAAGAATTGATTTTTCTTACTTTAAATTTATGAAGAGAAGCCATGGATATATATTTTCAAGCTTTTGGGAATTTGAAAGTGGAGAAGATGATTGTAAAACGAAAATTATGAAATGTAAGGAGTATTTATAGGCTTAAGAATGTATTAATATAAAGTACTTATAATTAAATATGTACACATGCATGCACTCCATAACTCCCTCACATCACTTGTTCATGTTTATAATTAAATATATACACATGCATGCACTCTATACCTCCCTCACATCACTTGTTCTTGTTTTTCCCCCTTTTCATGCCTTGAATCATGCTAAAGCCTCTATGTGTGCGCGCTAAAGATATAGAGGTGATTTGTATACATATAAATATGTTTATATGTAAATATATGCATTTTATAACATAATTTGTCACATCCATGCTTACGTATAAATATATATATATATATATATATATATATATATATATATATATATCTGTGTGTGTGTGTATCTGTGTGTGTTAATATACATAAGTAAGGTTAATTGATATTAATCCTAACATATATAAATGTGTGCATCTTACACCAAGTAGCACAACGTTCCTGAAGACTTTCGAGTGTCGAAAGTCGAAATTTCGAAAAACATTCTTCGGTCATATTTTCTATTTTTATTTGAACTACCCATATTGGTAAACAAATTTTATATCATTATTAAATAATTAAAATAGGTTTATTTTCTAATAAAAATCCATTTATTGATTATATAAAATATATTTAAATAGCCTGTTTCAAAGTAGAAAAATCTTGGGTCATTACAAATCATTTTACCATCATTTGTTATTTTTTTCAAATTGTTATATTTTAATTACAAAATCTATTATTTAAATATTTAAAATTCATGAATATTCATGAATCAAGGTGGTAAAATTTCAGATCGTTGCACTCTTTCCCCTTAAAAGAATGTCGTTGAAACGCTCCAACCCCCTTAATATACACAAAAAGACACATTGAAAGGTTTGGTTTGTTGTAGGTATAAATAAAATTAACAGAGAGTAAGATTCACAAGACAAAAATATGTAAAAAAAATAGAAACTAAAATAATAACCTATTTAAAATAAAGCTTTCATAATTGCTTTGTAAATAAGTCAGATACGAAATACAATATCCATATCTTAATACCCATCGTATCTTCTGAAATAAAAATTCAGTCTCAAAATCAGAGTACATAATATCCCTCAACATATGCCAGTATACAGAAAGAACTAAAGCTGAAACAAAAGAAATACATGTAGAAACTCCTCCAAGAAAATCTCCAAGCGACTGCAAGTCTACTGTCCTTTCCCTTGATTGCCTATGGAAGAAAAGGGAGAAAATAGAAGAGTGGGTCAGACTAAAAGTCTGGTGGGCGATAGTAACTACAAGATCTTTAAGCTAGACTCTACAATAGTTCTAGCATGTAAAGAGGAAACAAAGGAAAAAGGAAAATGATAAACTAGAAATAAAGACAATTAAATATTGCTTAATTTATAAGATAGGTTAACTTTGATTGCTTGAACTTGTGCTTGATTTCTTCTTTGATTAAGTTGAATTCCTAATCCTATAATTAGGATGTAACCCTAATTCTACCCTTTTTGATCGACCTGCTACTCCTTAGATCTTTCTGTGGACCAGCCGCTATATAACTCCCTATACAGCAGCCAATGGCATCTATGAAAGGTGCACAGAGCAACCACTGTGGACCGGACGACATATATAACTCCCTACACATAAGGCAATGATGTTTACGAAAGGCACTCATACAAAGCGCTTGGAACTCATAGCTATTACTAAGCACCCCAATGGAAGTCGCACGTGTAACTATCACCATGCCCATGTTACCTTTTGCTCCACCTATTAGGTCTTCTTATTACCTCAAACTCCAGCATAAGTGCGCCCCTCATCTCACTTTAGGCTAATGTCAGATCACCATGTGTCCAAAGAAAATTGGGGAGATGCTGTTGTCCAAACAATATCTGGTTGCACCCGTATCCAAATCCCATGAGATTTGGACTTCTAATTGACCAATTACTACCCTTTTTGGCATAAGCGTGCCCTTGTCTCACTTCAGGCTAATGTGAAACCACCGTTTTGTCTAATAGAGAATGCCATTTGGTACAGGCCTAATTTCATCTTTGCTTATTAACTTAGATAAATGATTTAAATAAGCCTTTATTATTACCTTCACTATCTTTTTTTATCAGTTTATCTTAAGTCTTAAAATAAGCCTCATTCCGTTTTTTTCTCATTAAAACATACGTTATAATCATGCTTATTACTTAACTCAAGGTATAAGTGATAAAATAAGGCTTTTTCATCTTTTACTCTTTTTATAATTCTAAGTTATAACCAAGACAATGAATTAGTCCAATTCTAATCGTAATTAGGCACAATTTCGGTTCAATTCCATTATTTATTATAGTTCAATTCCATTATTTATTGCAGTCCAATTCCATTATTTATTACAGTTTTTACAATTTACATCTTACTTCACTCTATGTTCTCACTTATATAATCCATACTCACATTTAATTTATTCTAATCCATACATGAAGAAAAGGTGGAAGAAGAGAACAGACGCTTACATAAAATACAAAACGTAGAAAAAAATGAAAAGAATAAATAACAGTAAATAAACTTAAATACTATAAATAAAATATAATCAAATAAAAAGCTTTGTTTAATAGCAACAAACTATAATTAACTAAAAAAGAATAACTACAAAGGAATAGATTGGAAAAAAGATCTAAAACTTATAAAAAGGCTATCCCAAAATCGTAGCAAAACTACAACTATTGGAAACCCTATTATTTTAAATTACTTAAAGTAATCTTAAAATAGTTACAATCACTCACCTCCGCTCCTAAACACTTCCTTTGGTCTTCCCGGTTCCACTTGGAGTTGTAAAATAATTTAATTTATAATGATTTTCTCCTTTGGAAAAATTATTACGTTTATAGTCCTTCTTAGAAAGGTGAACCCAATTGGAGAAAACCCAGAATGAAAAAACGTGTTAGGTTGAGGGGTCTATTTATAGGGGTAGAAGTGGATCTCGGACCATTGGATTTGAGGATTGAATAGGATGCAACCACGTATAGGCTGAATAAGAGCCATCGGATGCGAAAATAGATGGACCGGATTTGTCAGAAGAATGCAAAACACATTACCAATAGGCTCTAAAACAACGAACGAATGTTCGTTCACTTTCCAAAAACCAAGGCGGGTCAACCGCCCCCTTGCCCAAGTCAACGGGCCGGTCGACCTGTATGTATATGTGTATATATATTTTTTGTGATATACCGGAATTTTTGGCAATATCAATTTAATAATATGTATTAAGAATTAAACTGATTTGATAATTTTTTTTAATGAAATTTGAATTGATTTGATAATCTTCCTTTAATAAATATTTTATTAGTGAATTTTATCTTTTAAAAGCTAATAAATTATTTTATATTTATAATATATATTGATTTGTATATATTGTAAATAGATGAGCTTTTTTTTAAATTTAATAAATTAAGTATATTTTCTAATTCTAATATTTTTGGTAATTTGATTGTTTAATATATAGCTTTTCAAAGCTATTTTGTAAATAACTATATGATTTTAGCTTAAGTTTGAATAAGATTAATAATAAGGTTGTTTTATTTCCTTTTAAAATATTGTTAAACAAATATGATTTGTAATTAGATATGAAAGTTTAAAATACAATTAATATATGAAACATTAATTCATTTAGGTAATAAGTAATTTATAATCTCTTTTATAAATTATTTAAAATGGTCAAATGTGTTATTTTCAAATAATAGATATATGTGTTGTTTTTATTTATAAGTATACTTGATTTTATTTCTTTAAAAAGTAGCTATATATATATAACTAAGTATATAAAAACTAATTAATTAAGTATAAGTTTATGTTAACTTTTATTAACATTTAATTATATATACTAATTACATAATGTACAAGTGTAAGTTTATAAGAGTTTAATTCAACAAGTGTTGAATAATAACTTTTCAAAATGACAAATGTATAGAGTTTTAAAAAGTGTAATGTTTGATTTTTAAATTTTATTTTATTTTATTTTAAAACATTTCAGCCCATATATCAATTGTTCTTTCGTTCATTTCTTTTTTCTATCTTTCTAAAATCAAATGCTATTGTTAACTCTGCTTTTTCAGCAAGGCCGTGACATCAAAAATCGACCGAGAAGCCAATGATAGTTCATCTCGAAGGATGGTCGATTTAACCTCCCAATAAAGCAAGTTCTGTTGAATGAATTTTCAGATAAGATCCCCTACGGAGGGGGGGGTCCGCGGGGGGTGCCAACCCCCCAAGGTGGGGGTGCGGGGGCAACGCCACCGCCTACGGTGTTCGACCTGACCGGTCAGGTCGCAGGGGTCAAGGGGGCAGCGCCCCGACCAAAACGGTATACGACTTACCGACTTAACAAGGTTGTCGACTTAATATGGTTAACGACTCAATAAGCTTAACGACTCAAGGATTGGACGACCTAAGAAGTGCCACGACTTAACGAGTTAAGGTTCAAGGCGACTTAGAGGAATGGAACGACTCAAGAGGGTTAACGGTTCATGAGACAGGCCGACTCAGTGGATCAACGACTCAAGAACTGTGCGACTCAAGGTCTTCATGACCTAACCATTCAAGGGCTGAACGACCTACGAGTTAAGGATCTACGAGTTAAAGAATCTACGAGTTAAAAGATCTACGAGTTAAGGCCACTACGAGTTAAAGACTCTACGAGTTAAAAGGTCTACGAGATAAGGATCTACGGCTTAAGGCCTCCACGAGTTAAAGAGTCTACGAGATAACAATCTTACGAGTTAGAAGATGGCGCGACAGGAAGTCTACGGCTCAAAAGATAAGTTGTTCACGACCTAAGACTTGGAGACAAGTTCAACACCACGCTATAGTAAGAAGAATCGCTGACGACTTACGACCTATGATGAGTCGTGTACGACTCATGCTAGCATAAAGGAAACTGCATTTGGTTAACTCGTGAACGACTTATAACTTGTATCATTCATTCAGATGGGTGCATAACTCTGGGCCAAGCCATGAACCCAGTAAATCAGCCGCGACCTACCATGAGTCGTATACGTGTTACGACTCATCATGAGGCGTACACGAGTTACGACTCATCGTGAGTCGTATACGAGTTACGACCTAAATCCGAAGATGCCTATAAATACGCCCATAACTCCAACAGAAAGAGGACTTTTGGCTCACTCTCTTCAAGCGCCGATACTCTGCTGCATTCCGAACCAATTTAACACTTGAAGCTCTCAAGACACTAAGAACGCTACAAACAACTTCAAGAAGAGATCACATACATCCAACATGGATTCGTAAACTCTCATCTTCATCGAAGTTTAGGCTACTTGTTCTTAGTCTCTTGTAATTCAAAGTGTATTGTACTTGGGAAGAATTGTATCAGCTGGTAACGAGATTATTAATAAAAGTACTTAAAGTGGACGTAGGTTATACCCTTAAGCCGAACCACTATAAAATTGTTGTTGTTTACCGCTTTTCTGCTATTATCTGCTTGTAATCTGTTCCCGAGCTATCGGGTGGTGCTTTCACAACTACAACTCATACACCGGGGTGTTAGCGTTCAAATTTTAGCGTTAACAGCTATGGGTAAATCTGAAACTCAAACTATTCTCAACAACAAAAATCTGTCATCAATCATCTAAAAACCAGAAATTAGATTCAAGCCTGTAACACATTTTTAAAGCAAGACTGCAAATCATTTTCAAAAAGCAAAGCCAATCCTGCATCATTTCAAATTTGGAAATCAAGCCAACATGCATGTAGTTCTTCTTAAAAATCAGTTTTAAAGCTCTAGCAACTCGGTTCCAAAATAAGCAAAAGCATTCAAGAGCATTTCAGGTTTTTAAAGATTTTCAAAGGGCTATTTTCAAATCCGGAAAGCTTCGTCTTCTTCAAATCTGGTGAGTACCATCACATTTTAAAATCTTAAATTAAATCCGGATGCATGCTATTCCCTGAAACAAATGAGTTAATATGAATTTTCTTGCATTTTCTATGAATGTATATAGTGTATACGCTGTTTAGTATTTATGTTTTTCTGTTTTGTTCCCAGGCTTAAGTTTTAATTCAAAATTTATATTCTCTTGATCTACTTGCTGATAGAACTTAGGCTTTAAACAAAATTTGTTTTTTTAGTTATAAAGTAAGTTTAAAATTCAATTAAGTCAATATAAACTTGAATTGGCTTTGGAAATCAAAACAACTGAGCAAGTTCAAATTTAAATGAAAATTCAATCATCCTGTTTTCTGGATTCAGGGATATAAATTGAATACTAAAACCAAAACATGATTTTTAAAACTAAATTCTTAAATTTTAGTAATAAGATTTAGGTGCAGTTCTAGTTTGGAATGGAAATGGTATATTGGGGGTTTCTGGTGATTCTTGAAATCTGGGAGGTCAGGAACTACAGTAATTATGGAGGAGTGATCGCAGATGGTAGGAAAATTATCAGAATAGTGATCATAGCACTGTGGAGGTGGCGATGGTGGATTTTGGTCTGTAGCCCTAGTTTGTCTGGGTTGAATGTTTTGGATCGGCATGTCTTTCACAGTTGACCGAGTGCTACCAAACTCGAGGGGATGAAAGTATGGTGGATGGCGAAGGGTTGGCTGGAGTTGTAGAGTTCCTGATGGTCGAAGCTTCTAGATTAAGGCGTTGACAGTTTTTGATGTGGTGTTCCTAGTTTTTTTCTAGGTCTAGTTTGAAACTCGAATTTGATTTCGAGCTTTGAGATGGTGATCTGATGTTTGGGTTAGGGTGTATGAGTGTTTGTCGATATGGGATGATCGTCGAAGTTGATCGAAGGCGATCAAAGCCACCGTACAGGTGCACGGTGCACTTTGTTCTGTTGATGTTGGTTGTTGGTTTGAGCAGGGATTTGTCTCGAGTAATTCTCGAATAATGGAGTATTTTGCTCGAAGTTATGATATGTTAGACTTGAAGCAAAATTTAAGTGGCTCGGGTTAATATTTGTTACAGGTTTTTAAAGGAAATCTGTTCTGTTTTTAAATTTTTAAAATGAAATTTAAAAACCAAGTTTAAATGTAAAGTAGAGTTTAGAATAAGTTTAAATCAAAGTTTAAATTTGGAATTCAGGTTAGTTTGAATCTCATTTTAGAATAAAATAAAGTTTTAAGATTTAAATTATTTTAACTACTTTAAAATGTTTAAATAGTTTTAATTTTAAAATGAAGTTTAAAAATATAAGTAAAGTTTTTAAATCTAAATTTTTTATCTGGCTTCAAATTTTGTTTGAAATTTTAGTTTTGAAATTAAAGGAATTTTTTAAATTTGAATTGTTTTAAACAATTTTGAATGTTAAAGTGTATTTTTAAATATGGTTTTGAATTTAAAATAAATTGGGTAAAATTCTTTTAAGCTCCTTTTATAAGGTATGTATTTCCTTAACATGAGATTTTAAAGGGTTTTTAAATTGTTTTAAACTTTGTTTAAGTTAATTTGCATCCATTTTTAAATCTTAAATTTAAAATGAAATTTGAAAGTAAATTTGAAATCAATTGTTTTTAAATACTTTGTTAATGATAATTTGATCATTAATAAGAAAAAGTGTTTTTATCTTTAAATAAATTATGATCGAATGATTTGTAATTCATTAAATTATTAAGTTAATTAAAATGGATAATTAATGTATTTAATTAATTAACGATTTGGATTTTTAAATTAGTAATTAGAGGTTTAAATTAAATAATTAAGGTTTAAGATTAATTAATTAAGGAAAAATTAATTTGTAATTAAGGATTATTAATTAGATTTTAATTAATGATTAAGAATTAATTAATAAAGTAATTAAGGATTAATTAAGTTATAGTTAACACTTAATTAATTAAATAATTAGAGATTAATTAATTGGTAATTAAGATTAATTAATTTGAAATTAATATTGATTAATCTAAGTTTAATTACTTTAGAGAAGTAATTAAAGAATTTTAAATAGTTAAAGAAGATCATTAACTTAAGATTATTATAATTAATTAATATGATTAATTTTAATAATTAATTAGATTAATTAATTTAAAGATAATCATTTGTGAAATATTTAAGTGTAAATTACTTAATGGAAGTAATTAAGGAATTAATTACTTAATGTAATTAATTGAGTTTAATTTAACTTGTTTAAGTTAATTAATTAAGTTTAATAAATTTAAGATAATCACTAGATGATTTGGTAAGTATAATTACTTAATGTAATTAATGAAGTGTAATTACTTAGTGAAGTAATTACTGGATAATTACTAGATGTAATTAATGGAAGATGATTTAAGAATGGAAGTAATTTGGATTAAATTACCTTGTAATTAATCAAGGGATTAATTAAGAAATTAATTAAGGAGTAATTAATTTATTAATGAAGTAATTAAAGGTAATTAATTGCTGAATGTGATTAACCAAGAGTGATTAATAATATGGTTTAATTTAGGATAACTACTTATTGTAATTAATTTAAATAAAGTAATTAATTAAAATGTAATTAGGGATCATTAATTAATATAATGAATGATGTAAATAAGGTTGATTAATTAAGATTAATTAATCAATGATAAGAGATTAAGAGTAATTAATTAATGTAATTAATTAGGGATTTATGTAATTAATTATAGTTAATTAATTAATGAAGTAATTAAGGATTAATTACTGTATTTGTTTAAGAATAATTAATTTGTGAAATTAATTAAAGGATAATTACTTAAATGTAATCAGAGGGTAATTAATCAAGGATGATTAATTAAAGAGAATAATTAGAGGATAATTAATTAATTAATTTGCAATTAATTATTGATTATGTAAGCAAGTTTATAGTGAGGAAAGTAATTAATATAATTTACTTTGAATTAATTAGAGATGAAGTAATTAATTTAATCCATTTTAAATTAATTATTGTATGATTAATCCTTGCTTATGTATGAATGGATGATATTGGTTGCCATGAATGGTTTGAGATCTCAGATATGAAATAAGTAATGCTGTGTGATATGGCTGCTTTGGTTGAAGTGTGATGATAATGTGAATTATCTATTGTGGTGATAATATGGATTATCTATTTGTGATGACAATATGGGTTATCTGTTTATGATGATAATATGGATTATCTATTGTGATATGTGAATTATCTATCCATGTGTATATAGATAATGGAATTGAATTGTTTTAAACTTTAAAACAACTTGGACCTAAAAGATGGCGTTTTGGATTTCGATGAGACCGGGGTTGGATTTCCATATTGAATATCCGAAAACCACATCGATCCAAATTAACGATAGGTCGTGAATCTCAAGTGAAGATGAAGATTCAGAGTGCAAGGGTTATCGTCATTAACTCTGAGGGTAATTCCAAAATGAGTGTAACAAGATAATGCCTTCGGTTTCGTTCCAACCCGGAACGAACTTGTATGGATTGAATGCTTTCGGAACATCGTCAAGTGGACGATGAGCATTCTAATAGATGTGTTCTCTAAACGTAATCACAGCCTCAAGCCTCATCAACCGAAATTGGCTAAAACAAGGGAGGTGCAGCAAGGCTAAGTGGGCCATGCCCAAGTAGGACGAGATTTTCCCCTGTCTAGAAGTTCCTTATTTTTCGACTGTGTGGGCAGTTGGGTCGCGGCCAACTGCGGGGTCGTCTTATTCGGGACTGTCCAGTAAGGGATGGTTCCGGCCTTGCGTTGCAGGGGATCAGGAGTAATCCTCGGTACGGTGGTCTAGGCCCCGTATTCTGACGGGCGGTACCCCAGTGGCCCTGCCATTGATGAAAATCCATTCTTCATACGTGCCCTTACTATTTTGATTGTATTACCCACTTTTGTGGCTAGTAGCTGGAATTTAATCACATAACAATTTCAGCTATTTCTTATTTATTTGAAAACCCTAGACCTATTATAATATCACTGGATTTCCTATCAAATGTTTTGGTTAGCGTAAGGTAAAAACTTACCCATGTTTATGTGTGAGAAGTCTTACGTGATACCTTTTCTTTCAAAGTTTTTCCAAAAGTTAAGCAACTTTAACCTGTTACTCACACCGGACCCATGTATGACCCGGCATTTATTCTGTTTTTCTTAAACTCTTGGGTACTCAAATTTTTACGAGTTGCCAAGAGATTCAGGTTAGCTTTGACGAATTATGGAGAAGCAATGGAGCAGGAGGCTTCGGCGTGTAGATATTTATAGTGTTTCGCTATGATTGGTATCTCTGTTTTGTATTGAGTTGTAATAACTAGACAGGTGTTTATAATTATCTAGTATGTGATGTATAATCTATGTTACTCTGATAATGGTTGCATACTATGTAATACTTATTAATATAATTTATTCGTTCCGCGGTTGAGATTCTGATATTGTTTCTTCTTTCTTCTCTATCTTTCTATTCTCTATCCCTTTCTTTCTTACTCATGATGTGTCTTTCTGGGAGGTGAAAGACGGGTCGTGACAGTTGGTATCAGAGCGCTAGGTTGAGTGAATACCTAAGCTTTGTAGTGATTTCTTTCCTGAGAGAGCGTACTTGTAATTTTGATATATAACTATATATATACTTGTCAGGACCCGATTCTTCGACTTCCGAAAATCGACATCAATGCATCCACTGTATCAACTGACGAGCAATCGAATGCCGGAAAACGGAACCATGAGGGTTAAAAGAAGAGGTAGAAGAAAAAGATAGAAGAAGTAAGAAAACAGTAAAAAAACAATATCAGAATCTCACAGTCGCAGTGGAACAACATATAATAGATAAATGAATAATTTTTAAAACAAAGATACTATATCCGTTACTACATTACATCACTTTACATTACATTATCAGAGTTTACAACAACAAACAACGGAAAAGAAATACTATATACTAATGAATACTCCATGCCATCCATCTTGCCTCCAGCAACTCCTGAATTCCAAGAATATCCTGATAACCTGATTCTAGACTGTCCGTGTGGAAAATTGGTGGGCAACCAGAGTTTAGGAAGGAAAACAAGAGTCATTCATGGGACTGGTGTGAGAACTAAAATAGTTTATCTTTAAAACAAAGTACAGGATAATTTTTTTTTTAAATAGATTGGCAATGTTTTTTAGAAAATGAGACTACCATAAGGCCTCCCGCACACACACAATGCAAACGCAGAATCGGAGGAGATTTCTCCTTATGATAGTCAAAGATGCTTGATACGCATTAAAAAAAACGTTTGATATTATTACTAGTGCATAGTGTAGAAAACTTTTGAAAGTAAAGATATAAATCTTAGCCAACATACGACCATTATCGTATGCCTACTATAGCTACCATGTTCAATAGCAGGTTACCGCCACATTCCATGGCAGATTATACAACTAAAACCGTACAAGGATCGTATTGTTTTATTGGATTTCCAACAAATGGTCAGGCTAAGGAACTTCCTACTGCCACATGGGATCGCCTCTGGCGGGATGTCCCGAGAACTTAACCAGCTCTCTGCCAACACAAGGCCGGGTTACCTTTGTCACTAGGTAACTACTACACGACTATGCCATCCCTCGGTCCCTTTGGACCTTTATCCGAGCGCTTGATTCCAACAACACCACACAGTAATAGATATAATGTATCAACATGAATAAGTATCTGGGCTCCATACCATGATACCACCCTTTCCAGTAGAAAATGACATACCCTAAAGGGCGCGACCCTCATAACCTTGCCGCATATTCCTGTTTTGACCATTTCCGGGGAGTGTGGTCTGGCGAAGTCTCGTCCACAAAGCTAGGCACAAAGCCACACTTTGATCAACAAATGATCAGTAAATAATCATCACATAGCAACACTCAGCATGCTACATTACCATATTGGGAATATATCGCTGATAACCTTCAACTACATAATCTCTGAGCGCGTACGTCTCAGAGAAGGGTGTTAATCTAAGAGAATAAATTCTCCGCCACCAACAGAAATGTATTTGAAAGAAATCTGCTTTATATCTCAAAATGTAATGTCAGACACGTAACCATACAAGTCTGTTCCGGGTTCGAACAGAACCGAAGGCACTTCCAAAAGAAGCCCTTGTAATCCGGGTATTCACAATCCCGATCGAATTTCCCATCACAAAGGAAATCTCCATACCGTAGCTAACGGTGCAGAGACAATCGATAGGTCATCCTATCGTTCTCAAAAATACCCGGTCTTCACCACCGGTCTTCAGTGCTATCCATTACGTCGTATCACTATTCCAAATGGGTAATCCGAATAACGAGCGCAATAATTTAAAAATAAATGTAGCATTTCAATTTCAACCAATTCACAACAAATACCTATTTAAAGGTCAATATTGATAGTCGGTTATTTAACTATCAATCAGTATTCACAACATCACCTGATTATAAATAAATTTCCCAAATTATTTATTTTCAAAAATATCTTTATAAGATATATATCCCACACTTCAACCATTTGAAAACCAATTTCAAATAAATTTACACCCTTACAACTTTCATTTCAAAATGGTTCATTTAAACCAATTAAATAAATCCTTACCGATTTATTTACCGATTTATTAAATTTACGTTCCAAATCCATAAATTAATCTCCATACTTCAAAATAAATCAACGTTCATTTTTAACTAGTTTTCCTTTCTTTTATAAATTCCATAGTGAATTTACAGTTCCAAAATATCTATGAATATACGATTTTTTAAATCGATTTCTAATATTCATTTTCAATTTATCTTTAAAAGATAAAATCTCAAACGTTCACTTCATATTGGAAAAACATTTCCATACTTATTTAATAATAAGTAATTCACAAATCTATTTATTTTCAACATTTTGAAAATATTCAATATACTTAAATCTAAATTAAGTATATATTTTATTTTATAAGGAAAACATTCTCTTAAACACATTTATTTGGGTCAAAACGAATGTTACGTAAAACATCGTTACGACAACCCAAAATCACTAATATAGGGATTCGAACTTAAAATAGATATATAAATCCCAATACTACATAAAACATTTCCTTTCGGAAATCATTTGCTATAACAACAGTGTTATAGTCCACCATTTCCTTCTATTTCTCGAAACATCTATTTCAACAATAAATGTTGAAATCTATGGTTTCGATACTTAATACATTTTAAAACATCTTTAAATCGTTTTAATTCTATTTAAAACACTTTTCCAAAATATTTCTTTAATATATTATTCACTGTCCAAAATCATGAATATATTTCCTTATCCAAATTCAACATTTCTACATATTTTATTTAAAGGATTATCCACTATCCAAAATCGTGTATATATTTCCTTTAATAAGCTATAATAATTAACTTATCAAAATAAGTCGTTTTCGGATTTATAAAACAATGTGTATAAATTCCATTTATATTTTATGGCCACTTCAACTTTTAAAAATCACTTTATTAACAAATTCTATCCATATTCCATTTACACACAAAAATCCAATTTATAAGTTAATTACTTATAAATATTTTATTTTATAAAATCTATTCATTTTATAATTCCACAATTTATAAATATAAAATTTCATTCACTTATAAAATCCATTTATATTCCATTTTAACACTTATAAAAAACTTGTTTTATAATTCCAATATTTTTAACTTATAAATATCAATTTTATAAATATTTTATATAAATCATTTATAATAATTCAAAAATCCCAATTTTAAACCATTTTATAAATTAATTAACTACTTATCTCAAAAATCACATTTCGGTTATATTTCACAAAAATCATAATTTTATAACATAAACATTTCAACGTTTATTTATTTAAAATGAATCAATTTTCAAAATTAAATTTTATTATGAATTCTCAACTTAAATTGTCAAAAATCAAATTTTATTTGTTTTCGGCATCTAACGATACCAAAATATATCCGGCTAAAATCTAGCCTTTAACAATCTCAATCCCAAAGATAATCATGCAGATTATAAATAGATCAACAAATAGATCAACACATAACATTGAAACCAATTCAAATGTTTGAGGAATCTAGTTGGATCCCTCCAACCTATTTTCCTGCATCATAAGATGTTAGCACAGTACCAATTCCGTTCCAGTACGGAATTATCGCGGTATATAGGATTTACAAAATATTATCCGCTTAATAGGCGGCGCAGTAGGGTCTCATCCGCTATATAATGCGGGAAAATCAACTCCAAGTACATATATAATACTAATTCCATACAAGTTGGAATTATCGCGGTATATTTTTTTAATAAATAACCTCCGCTTACTAACGGCGTATAATGTCTATTTTAACAATCAATAGATAACAATCATCATTCAAACATACAATCAAGAAATTTTAAATATAACTATTTAAAATTAAAATCGAAACTGATTCGATTGAGTGAGAAGTTCTCACCTTGCTTTCAATTCCGTTCGCAGTGTTTATTTCGAATAAAATTAAACACGCATTTAATTTTACCCGAAATTCTCACTATCTCCAAATGACTCCAAACTAGCTCCATTGCGTAGTGCTCGATGAAACGAAGCCAACGCAAGCTGTTTCGTAATTTTTCGACCTCGTATGAATAAGTTATCGCATTTTAAAGATTGTACATATTATAATATAAACTAATTCATAATTTCTTTAAATTTTATACCCAGATCTCATCATGGCCGTCCATTTCTCTTCAGGAAATCAAGGCCGTGACCTTGTGCTTCTTCTCCCACACGTTCACTACAGGTAAGAACGCTCAACAAACCCATACTCACGAAGCTAGGATTTAAGATTTCGGCCACCACGACGAACTATGCAACGATCAAGTGATGCCATTCGAAAGTCCATCTCGTGCTCAACTCACGGCCGCGACCTAGTGGAGCTCGGCCACCCTTAGTCACGAAAAGACATGTGCAACCCATCACGAACGCAGGTGCTTTGAGGATGTCGTGGTGCTCCATTTTTCATCATCCTCGTGTGGATTGAAAGCTCTCTTCTAGATCTACAACTTTGTAGTTGAAAATATTTTCTAATTCTTCACGGATTGAGAGAGATTAAGAGGAGAAGAGAATGAAATTCTGGCCATTGAATTATGAAGGTGGAGGCTGTAATATTATGGGCTAGGGTTTTGAGTTGTTTGCAAATTAGAAGAGAATGAGTCCTTTTATAAAAAAATTCCAATTTACTATTCACCGAAAAATTTTCGAACTCCAAACGAAGCGTGCCGGGTAGCGTTTCTGAGGTTTACCCTGCGTTCTGAACATAATGGAATGTGTTTCGGAGGCTAATTCGATTATCTATGCGAGTTACGGCAATAAACGTTCGATTTTAAATTAAATCGATTTAAACTAATTTCTATGCGTTTTTGCTTGCCCCGGACAAACGGTAAATCCGATTGACACGAAATTTGAAACCATACAGTAATATCACATTATGGATCTGATGAAACTGGTTTCGTTGAAATCCGAGACTGTTTGAAAAATGGCTATTTTAACTCGCCAAATTAATATTAAAACAATTTCGATGCGTTTCGAGCTGCCACGGTCAAACGAAAACTCCGATTGCTACAAAAATTGAAATCCGATAATAACAAACTATTACGGATCCAATGGACTAGTTTCGTCCAATTCTGAGACTGTTTGAAAATTGGCTATTTTTCAGTCGATAATTAAATATTAAAATATTCAATATTCACAAATAAACTTTTAATTCAATTTTAAAAGTTCTATAACATCTCTATAACTTCAATATGATTAAATAAAATTTTCCAAATCATTTTCAATCATATTAAACTCGATTTTCAATTATTTCTATAATTTCAACTATTAAATTATCGATTTAATTATCCAATTATTCGAAAAATAAATTATTAGACTTATAAATTTCACTTATTAATATTTAAAATCAATTAAATATACAATTTTTAATTAACAAAAATTCTGGGTCATTACAATACTTCTACCTATCTGTTGGGTTACCCGTTTGGGTTTTCCAATATAAGTTATAAAGGTAGATGAGGTAGTAGTGTGTGTAACACGACTACTACCAATGATTGTAGTTTGAGTGTTAAGGTTGGAAGTGGATTTGTCAAGACTGTAAACCTAATACCGTCTTGAATGGGCTTTGTAGTGGTGTAAGGATTTCATCAATCTCTGAAGGGAACCTGTTAAGGTTCGGAGTCTATCTTTGAAGTTGGATGAAGTGGAGTTTGGATCTATCAGTGGGCAGAAGCGAGTGATGGTATCTTGATACGTCAGGAAGTAGTAGCTGTGTGATGAGACGTAGTGACTATGGATTGTTCCCAAAGATGTTTCTTTGGAACAAGTTAAGGAGGCTGAGTTCAGCTGGTTGTTTGTGTTTGGCTTTGTGGCCTGTCTCAAAGATCTTATGGATTAGGAAGTCTTTGTGCATCTGTGTCAGCAGTGCAGCTTGGAGTATTCTGTGTGCCAGCAAGAAGGTCTTCTGGTTAGCAGTTTTCTGAGGTGGAGTTCAGAAGCAGCAGAGTGGATCCATTTCTTCGATGGATTGGTTAGATAAGCGTAAGCTGTTTTGATTGGTTTAGAGAGAACAGTTTTCTTTGGATATTAGTATAGGATTGATCGCAAAAGTGACTTACGATAGTCTGAGTGTTGTCTTGGATTGTTGGAGATTTTTTTTCGGGATGTCTTCAGGGAAGTCAGAGGTTTGTCTGCATCTGAAGATTGAGTTTTCATGAGATAGAGTTTGGTGAAGCAGCTCGGGTTTTGGTGGAACTTTCGAGTTTTCTTTATGGTTCTGTTGAACCATATAATTGGAATGTGTTGTCTAGTCTGTGCTCGTGTTCATCGTCAACATTCTCATCTACTCCAGATCAGAGTTATGCAGCGGAAGCAGTTTGGGAGTGCATCTATTTGTCTTTTCTAGATAGGAGAAG
Source organism: Allium cepa (assembly GCA_030765085.1). Lineage (NCBI taxonomy): Eukaryota > Viridiplantae > Streptophyta > Magnoliopsida > Asparagales > Amaryllidaceae > Allium > Allium cepa. Next base: position 134,402,890 of record CM060934.1, read on the forward strand.
TTAGTTTTCTTATGATGTTTGTAGAGTAGAGTTGGTGTTCTTGATCTTGGTTAATCTTGAGTAGATCATTGTGTTGGGTTGTTTTTGGTCTAGTTTGTTTCTAGAGGCATCGGCGAAGGTTGAGCTGATCAGGAAGGATGTAGATAGCCTATGATTGTTCGAAGAGTTTTGTGGATAAGAGACGGAGGAATTTGGATTCCAAAGTCGAAGATCTGATTTTGGATAAGTTTTTCTCCGATGTAAGGGAGCTATAAGATTGGGTAAGTCTGGGAAGTTAGCTCCGAGGTATTTTCGATCTTTTCTGTTTTTTGTGAGAATAAGTGTTTGGTCTACATAATTGAATTGCCAGTTTGGATAACTGGGATTTAGTATGATTCACGTATCTCTGAGGGAGTACGTGTAAGATCTGTCTCTGGTTTTGGAACCAGGAGTTCAGGAAGATTTGGTTGTTGAGTCAGACTTGAGTGTGGTCTGATTTACTGTTTAGTTTTGTAGATCTAGATGAGTAGAGCTCTGTAGCTTCGTAGTATAGATTGTTTGGGTTCTATAGAGCGAGTATCCTGGCATTTATACTTGGGAAACTCTAGGAAGTTCTATCAGGATTTTGTCTGGATAGTTAGATTGTTTGATTGAGTGATTTGATTGCTATGGTTGTTAGCATATGGTTGATAATATATGTTGTGGCTTAAAATTAAATCTTAGATAGATTATTAAATTACCTTTATTTTAAATTTCGGGGACAAAATTCTTTTAAGGGGGAAGGAATGTGATATCCCGGAATTTTTGGCAATATCAATTTAATAATCTGTATTAAGAATTAAATTAATTTGAAAATTTTTGTTAATGAAATTTGAATTGATTTAATAATCTTCCTTTAATAAATATTTAATTAGTTAATTTTATCTTTTAAAAGATATAAATGTTTTATATTTATAATATATATTTATTTGTATATATTGTAAATAGATGAGATTTGTTTTAAATTTAATAAATTAAGTATATTTTCTAATTCTAATATTTTTGGTAATTTGATTTATTTAATATATAGCTTTTCAAAGCAATTTTGTAAATAACTATATGATTTTAAATACATAAAATAAATGTTTAATTGTTTAAAAAAAGATTTTGGCTTAAGTTTAAATAAGATTAATAATAAGGTTGTTTTACTTCCTTTTAAAATATTGTTGAATAAATATGATTTGTAATTAGATATGAATGTTTAAAATATAATTACGAAACATTAAACATTTAAGTAATAAGTAATTTATAATCTCTATTATAAATTATTTAAAATAGTCAAATGTGTTATTTTCAAATAATAGATATATGTATTGTTTTTATTTATAAGTATACTTGGTTTTATTTCTTTAAAAATTAGCAAACCTTTATTAAAATTTAATTATAAATACTAATTACGTAATGGACAAGTCTAAGTTTATAAGAGTTTAATTCAAAAAGTGTCAAATAATAACTTTTCAAAATGACAAATTTATGGAGTTTTAACAAGTATCATGATTGATTTTTAAATTTTCTTTTATTTTATTTTAAAACATTTCAGCTTATATATATATATTGTTCTTTCCTTCATTTCTTTTTTCTATCTTTCTAAAATCAAAAGTTAAGGGTAAAATCTAAAACTCAAACTATTCTCAACAACAAAAATCTGTAATCAATCTTCTAAAAACCAGAAATCAGATTCAAGCCTGCATATTATTTATAAAGCAAGATTGCAAATCATTTCCAAAACGCAAAGCCAATCCTGCATTATTTCAAGTCTAGAAATCAAGCCAGCATGCATGTAGTTCTTTTTAAAAATCGGTTTTAAAGCTCCAGCAACTCAATTCCAAAATAAGCAAAAGCATTCAAGAGCATTTCGGTTTTTAAAGATTTTCAAAGGGCTGTTTTCAAATCTGGAAAGCTCTGTCTTCTTCAAATCTGGTGAGTAACATCACATTTTAAAATCTTAAATTAAATCCGGTTGCATGCTATTCCCTGAAAGAAATGAGTTTATATGAATTTTCTTGCATTTTCTATGAATGTACATAAGTGTATATGCTGTTGAGTATCAGTGTTTTTCTGTTTTGTTCCCAGGCTCAAGTTTTAATTCAAAATTTATATTCCCTTGATCTACTTGCTGATAGAACTTAGGCTTTAAACAAAATTTGTTTTTTCAGTTATAAAGTAAGTTTAAAATTTAATTAAGCCAATATAAACTTGAATTGGCTTTGGAAATCAAAACAACTGAGTAAGTTCAAATTTAAATGAAAATTTAATCATCCTGTTTTCTGGATTCAGGGATATAAATTGAATACTAAAACCAAAACATGATTTTTAAAACTAAAGTCTTAAATTTTAGTAATAAGATTTAAGTGCAGTTCTAGTTTGGACTGGAAATGGTATATTGGGGGTTTCTGGTGATCCTTGAAATCTGGGAGGTCAGGAACTGTAGTAATTATGGAGGAGTGATCGCAGATGGTAGGAAAATTATCAGAATAGTGATCATAGCACTGTGGAGGTGGCGATGGTGGATTTTGGTCTGTAGCCCTAGTTTGTCTGGGTTGAATGTTTGGGATCGGCATGTCTTCCACAGTTGATCGAGTGCTACCAAACTCGAGGGGATAAAAGTATGGTGGATGGCGAAGGGTTGGCCGGAGTTGCAGACTCGCTGATGGTTGGAGCTTCGAGAGTAAGGCGTTGACAGGTTTTGATGTGGTGTTCCTGGTTTTGTTCCAGGTCTGGTTTGAAACTCGAATTTGATTTCGAGCATTGATATGGTGATATGATGTTTGGGTTAGGGTGTATGGGTATTTGTCGATGTGGGATGATCGTTGAAGTTTATCGAAGGCGATCAAAGCCACCGTACAGGTGCACGGTGCACTTTGTTCTGGTGATGTTGGTTGTCGGTTTGAGCAGGGATTTGTCTTGAGTAATTCTCGAATAATGGAGTGTTTTGCTCGAAGTTAGGATAGGTTAGACTTGAAGCAAAAGCTAAATGGCTCGAGTTAATATCTGTTACAGGTTTTCAAAGGAAACCTGTTCTGTTTTCTAATTTTTAAAATGAAATTTAAAAACTAAGTTTAAATGTAAAGTAGAGATTTAGAATAAGTTTTAAATCAAAATTTTAATCTGGAATTCAAGTTAGTTTGAATCTCGGTTTAGAATAAAATAAAGTTTTAAGATTTAAATTGTTTTAACTACTTTTAAATGTTTAAATAGTTTGAATTTTAAAATGAAGTTTAAAAGTGTAAGTAAAATTTTCTAATCTAATTTTTTTATCTGGATTCAAATTTAGTTTGAAATCTTAGTTTTGAAACTAAAGGAAGTTTATAAATTTGAATTGTTTTAAACAATTTTGAATGTTAGAGTGTATTTTTAAATATGGATTGAATTTAAAATAAATTGGGTAAAAAAATTTTAAGCTCCTTTTATAAGGTATGTATTTCCTTAACATGAGATTTTAAAGGGTTTTTAAATTGTTTTAAACTTTGTTTAAGTTAATTTGTATGCATTTTTAAATCTTTAATTTAAAATGAAATTTGAAAGTAAATTTTAAATTAATTGTTTTTAAATACTTTGCTAATGATAATTTGATCATTAATAAGACAAAATGTTTTTGTCTTTAAATAAATTATGATTTAATGGTTTGAAATTCATTAAATTATTAAGTTAATTAAAATTGATAATAAGTTTATTTAATTAATTAATTATTTGGATTATTAAATTAGTAACTAAAGGTTTAAATTAATTAACTAAGGTTTAAGATTAATTAATTAAGGAATAATTAATTTGTAATTAAGGACTATTAATTAGATTTTAATTAATGATTAAGAATTAATTAATGAAGTAATTAAGGATTAATTAAGCTACAGTTAACACTTAATTAATTAAATAATTAGAGATTAATTAATTGGTAATTAAGATTAGTTAATTTGAAATTAATATTGATTAATCTAAGTTTAATTACTTTAGAGAAGTAGTTAAAGAATTTTAAATAGTTAATGAAGATCATTAACTTAAGATTATTATAATTATTTAATATGATTAATTTTCATTATTAATTAGATTAATTAATTTAAAGATAATCATTTGTGAAATATTTAAGTGTAGATTACTTAATGGAAGTAATTAAGAAATTAATTACTTAATGTAATTAATTGAGTTTAATTTGACTTGTTTAAGTTAATTAATTAAATTTAATAAATTGAAGATAATCACTAGATGATTTGGTAAGTATAATTACTTAATGTAATTAATGAAGTGTAATTACTTAGTGAAGTAATTAATGGATAATTACTGGATATAATTAATGGAAGACGATTTAAGAATGGAAGTAATTTGGATTAAATTACCTTGTAATTAATCAAAGGATTAATTAAGAAATTAATTAAGAAGTAATTTTTTATTTAATGAAGTAATTAAGGGTAGTTAATTACTGAATGTGATTAATCAAGAGTGATTAATAATGTGGTTTAATTAAGGATAATTACTTATTGTAATTAATTTAAATAAAGTAATTAATTAAAATGTAATTAGGGGTCATTAATTAATATAATTAATGATGTAATTAAGGTTGATTAATTAAGATTAAATAATCAATGTTAAGTCATTAAGAGTAATTAATTGATGTAATTAATTAGGGATTTATGCAATTAATTATAATTAATTAATTAATGAAGTAATTAAGGATTAATTAGTGTATTTGGTTAAGAATAATTAATTTGTGAAATTAATTAAAGGATAATTACTTGAATGCAATTAGAGGGTAATTAATCAGGGATGATTAATTAAAGTAAATAATTAGAGGATAATTAATTAATTAATTAATTTGTAATTAATTAATGATTATGTAAGCAAGTTTATAATGATGAAAGCAATTAATTTAATTTACTTTGAATTAATTAGAGATGAAGGAATTAATTTAATTCATTTTAAATTAATTATAGTATGATTAATCCTTGCTTATGTATGAATGGATGATATTGGTTGCCTTGAATGGTTTGAGATCTCAGATGTGAGATAAGTAATGTTGTGTGATATGGCTTCTTTGGTTGAAGTGTGATGATAATATGAATTATCTATTGTGATGATAATATAGATTTTCTGTTTGTGATGATAATATGGGTTATCTATTTATGATGATAATACGGATTATCTATTGTGATATGTGAATTATCTATCTGTGTGTATATAAATAATGGAATTGAATTGTTCTAAACTTTAAAACAACTTGCACCTAAAAGATGACGTTTTGGATTTCGATGAGACCGGGATCGGGTTTCCATATTTGGACATCCAAAAACCACATCGATCCAAATTAACGATAGGTCATGAATCTCAAGTGAAGATAAAGATCCAGAGTGCAAGGGTTATCGTCGTTAACTCTGAGGGTGAATCCAAAATGAGTGTAATAAGATAATGCATTCGGTTTCGTTCATACGCGGAACGAACTTGTATGGATTGAATGCTTTCAGAACATCGTCATGTGGACGATGAGCATTCTAAGAGATGTGTTCTCTAAAGATAATCGCAGCCTAAAGCCTCATCAACGGGAATGGCTAAAATAGGGGAGGGGCAGCAAAGCTAAGTGGGTAATGCCCAAGTAGGACGAGATTTTCCCCTGTCTAGAAGCCCCTTATTATTCGGCTGTGTGGGCAGTTGGGTCGCTGCCAACTGCGGGGTTGTCTTGTTCGGGACTGTCCAGTAAGGGATGGTTCCGGCCTTGTGTTGTAGGGGATTGAGAGTAATCCTTGGCACGGTGATCTATGCACCGTACTGTGAAGGGTGGTACCCCAGTAGCCCTGCCATTGATGGAAACCCATTCTTCCTATGTGCCCTTACGGTTTTGATTGTATTACCCACTTTTGTGGCTAGTAGCCGGAATTTAATCATGTAACAATTTCACCTATTTCTTATTTATTTGAAAACCCTAGATCTATTATAATATCACTGTATTTCCTATCAAATGTTTTGGTTAGCGTAAGGTAAAGACTTACCCATGTTTATGTGTGGGAAGTCTTACGTGATACCTTTTCTTTCAAAGATTTTCCAAAAGTTAAGCAACTTTAACCTGTTACTCACACCAGACCCATGTCTGACCCGGTGTTTATTCTGTTTTTCTTAAACTCTTGGGTACTCAAATTTTTACGAGTAGCCAAGAGATTCACGTTAGCTTTGATGAATTGTGGAGGAGGAATGGAGCATGAGGCTTCAGCGTGTAGATATTTATAGTGTTCCGCTGTGATTGGTATCTCTGTTTTGGATTGAGTTGTAATAAGTAGACATGTGTTTATAACTGTCTAGTATGTGATGTATAATCTGTGTAACTCTGATAATGGTTGTATACTATGTAATACTTATGTTATTAATATAATTTATTCGTTCTGCTATTTAGATTCTGATATTGTTTTTTCTTTCTTCTCTATCCCTTTCTTTCTTACTCATGATGCGTCTTTCTGGGAGGTGAAAAACGGGTCGTGACATTTTTTCTTTTTCTTTTTCTTGTTATTTTGTTTATTTAGTAACTTTGTCATATTAGCTCAGATTTTGACGTTCTATATATGGAAATCTACCAAAAATTACCAAGGACACAACGTACAACTCTCGTGACTTAATTCTAATAATTTCAAAAGGTTATTTTATTATTTAGTTGATTAACGAATTAATTATTACAGGTTAAGTTTCGGCTTATTACGTTCCCCCTCCTTAAGAGATTTCGTTCTTGAAATCTCTAAGAATAAAAGAATGTACTAAATGTTTTCATCCAATTCTACAATCAACTACTCAATCATCAATCATTCATCCATTGTCCTTAAGTTTTTTCTAATGCATTTTACGATACTTATGCAATTAGTGTAGGGTAAATGTTCCTAACTAATGCAAAAGATTAGGCGGTCCACTAATTCAGTTGACCTCTTTTTATCAATCATGTCCGTGTCATGTATCTAAGTGAATGTAAAAATTTCCTAATGATAATTGATATTCTATATGCGTGCTACAAACATCATCCAAATGCAATAATCATGTGATAAACATCCATTTATAGCAACCATGGAAATAAAATAAAAATGTACACACATCCATATGCATATGCTCTAGTGTCCTAGATAGGTCGATCCCTAAAGTATAGTAGTGCCTAGTGTACCTATATGCGTCCATAGCATCCACTAGCAAACACTTGCAATCACTAGCATACATCATTTATAATATGTTCTATTAACATGTTCACATCAAATCCTACCATCCATAAACTAAGTCCTAAGTTCTACCCTCCTAAGGATAATAAAGGAAAGAATATGTTCAAAACTAAAGATGGAAAGTAGGAAATTTTCTACCAAAGAGAGATGTGGATAAGAGATACGAATTTTCACCCAATCAAATTAATCTTCTCCGAAGTCTCCCTAACCGTGTTGGAACCAAGGCTCTGTAGACTCTATCCAACACGAAGGCGACTTGTGCGGTCTTCCATAAAGAGCTTCAAAAGGTGCCATTCTAATGCTAGCTTGAGAACTACTATCATATGGGTATTCTACTAAAGAAAGATGCTTTTCCCAAGTTCTCCAAAAATCAAGAATACTCATTCTCAACCATGCTTGTCTTACTGTCTTAGTAATTTCATTTTATTGTTCTTCATGAATCAACATTCCTAGGTTCTTACTAGTGTCCTATACACTTTACGGGAACTTCCATTATTACTTCTAAATTAATTATTGATATCTCCTTACACCTTTTTCATTACTCCAAGGAAATGATTTCTCTATATTCCATATTTATAATAGTTTGGTTGGGTATTTATAGTTCCATTTTGAAAATTAAGGTTTCTAAATTTTTAAAACATCAAATCCCAAAATCTTTTTCTTTAAAAAGGACGATTTTTGTGTTTCTATTAAATTCAAAAATACTTCGTTACTTAACATTATTTCCCAACTTAAGGGGGAAAACTTTCAAACTCAAAGTCCAAAACTTATTCCTTGTTTTCTTTTAAATACCTTTCAGTTTTCTATAAAAATTTGAATTTTTAAATTCTACTTTTATTAAGTTTTTCATTTCCCAAAACTTATTTACTTTCTTTCCAATCCATTTTCTTTTTAAAATATCTTTAAACTATTTATACATGTTTTCAAAACATCTTCTTATTACACCTAACGGTCTCATACCTTAATGTATTGGAACTACTTTCCCTTATGAGAAATTATTGACGCTAAAATCTTCTATGAACCTTTTAAAAGAGGATTTTATATTTATGTGAAATCATGAGGAACTTATTTTGTATTTTTCGATATAGGCATTAAAAATTTGGTGTTTTTCATACCTTGTATATCTCTTTCATGTATTCCATGTAAATTGCACAAAACATTTTTATTGGTTTAATTGAAAATTATACCATTATTCTTTTCATTCCACCAGATTAAAGTATGTTTAATTTATATTCTTCCACGATAAATATTTTATAATATCTAACTTACCCATTTTCCTTCAGAAAAACTCATCTTCAAAACTGTTTTAATATTTTCATAACTGCAAAAACACTTCCCTGTAAGTGTACTTTACAAACAATTTTGTTTCCATACTTAGAAATTATCTTTTAAAATATATTTTTATTTAGGTTTAAAAGAAATGTTGCATTAAACATTGTTACTACAACCCAAAATACTAATATATGAATTTAATTAAAAATAAATACTAATAAACCATATCTACTATGTAAAAACATTTCCTTCGGGAGTCACTTACTATAACAGTAACGTTATGGCCTATGCTCCTCTTATTTTTCATAAATTTTTTTACTACCACTACAAAAGTTGTAATTTACGTTTTCGATACTTGATATGCTCTAGATTTTTATATTTAGAACCTTTGTTTACTTACAAGAAAAACTTGTGATTTATTTATATATACTCCATAATTCTTCAAAAAGAATTCCAATTTTTCATTATACAAAAACCAAGTTAAATTTCATACCATTCTTCAAAAATCCCATATTTATTTACTAGAAGAAAATATTGATAATGAGAATTTTCAATTCTAACAATAATTTTTTCAACTACTTAAATTTCAAAATTTTCATTTTATTGGGCTTAGCATAAAGTGGATTTTGTCCTCACTATCCTAGGAGTACATTTCTTAAACTAAAGGCTTTTACTCCTGTACCACTTGTATACTCATATTTATTCTGAGGCGTTGCCCTCAAATCCACTTGTCTGAGACAATTATAATTTCTGTAATTATCTACACATGGCTTTCTTCTTTGCTTGTCTACTGAATTATATTGTACATTTCAAACATTTGCCTATCTCTCTTTGGATTTCCATAATCCAAATCCTAAATATACAAAACCGTTTCTTAAATGCCTATCATGTGTAGACATTCTCTATGCCCCCGATAAATGCACTTCAAAAGTGATACTTTCAAGAACTTCGTCTTTAGCTGATGAACGCGAAGCATACGAAGAACCTCTTTTAGATGAATAATATACTCTTCCATACTTCTTGGAAAACACCAAAATGTCGATCATGAATACCATCACAACTCATTTAGGACGCTTCTAAAAACATGGCTCACCAAATCAATAGGATAGACTAGGGAATTGGTTAGCCCAAAAGGCCTCACCAACCACTCAAAGAATCCATTGGGTATCCTAAATGCGATCTTATCAAAGCTATCATCAGCGACCCTAAGCTGATGAGATCCAATGGCTAAATCAAGCTGAGAGAATAATGCAGATCCAACTAACCGGTCAAGAAGGTCATCGATCCTAAGTAGCGGATAATGGTCTTTCTTTTATAAGCTTATTCAATTCTCCATAGTAAATTTGAAGTCGAAGAGAACCACCTTCTTTGGTAGCGAAGATAACAAGCGTCCATATTCTGATATGTTTCTTTTTATGAAACCTTTCCCAAAAGCTCATGTATCTGCTTGCTCAATCCTTTCCTTTCCCTAGGCGCCATATGCCATACGGGTTATGCTACTGTTTAGTAAAATAAATCCTGAAGCCAATATCTCTCTTAGGGAGTAGTTCCCTAACCTCCTCAAAGACATCTGCAAAATCTTTGACGATAGGAACCAATTGCAACTCTGATGAAGATGAACCGAGGGAATAAAGGAAGCTCAACATAACTGACCTTTGCGGATCGCAAGAAATCTCGAGAGTCCTATCGCTGCATATCTCTAGTCTAATGACTCTTCGCTCGCAATCTAACATAGCTCCATATGTGGACAGCCAATCCATCCCATAATCATCTCATATCCCGAAAATCTCAAAACATAGGCATCGTGGTAAAATTCTACGCCTAGAGTAAAAATATTCAAACCTCTACAAACCATAGACAAGTGTGTTGATCCTTCTATGGGGTTTGAAACAACAATGGGGTCTACTACTAAGAAGATATCTAAGTGAAAAAAAATCAAATAAGGAGTTGAAGATTCCAAATAGGAAAAATCCAAAATAAAAATCAAATTTTCGTACCTTTATCTGGTCCGCTGTTGGAAGGTGCTGCATCCAAAGCCTGAAACTATACTATTGGTACACCCGCACCCTGTCTCGTCTTCTGAGGACAAATCTAGCTAATGCGACTGAGCTGTCCATAACTAAAACGCCTTCCCTTCATCCCTATCTTCCTACAGTCTTTTGTGTAATGACCAGTCATTCGACAATGCTTACTTTTCCCACTTTTCTTGATTTTCTTCTGAGGTCATTCTTCCCTCGTTTCCTTATCCTTATCCATCTTGTCCTTCCCCCACTGCTTCTTAGAACTTGTAGGAACCTTCTCAAGCTCTCTCTTCGGCTGTTAAGATGTAGGTTGAACACTCTATCGGTCCTCCAACCCTAACCACCTAAACCTTTGCTCCATTTCTCAAAACCAACCCGCGCCTCCTCGAAATCCTCTATACTATAAAATGTTTTGCCTCCTATACTAGCGATGTCCTTACATAGCATAGAAAAGGGGGCTAATGTGGGTGGCTTAAAGGGATTTCCAACTACCTGTGTTGTATTGGGCACTTGCCCTTGCACCTCTGTTATGGTAGTTCTATGGAACCAGTCAGCCATTCTATGCAAAGAAAATAGAATTTAGGCTCGAAAGAATCGAACGAAAATTGCAGTGGATTTTGAGGGGAATTTTATAAAAACTTTTTTATACTTAAAAACCACTTCTAAGAGTTCCTTTCTGAAAAATACTTTTAAAACAAGTTATTTTGCAAAATACGTTACTTTTTGAGATAATTTTTAGGAATCCTGTAACCTTAGGCTCTGATACAAAGTGAAACACCCTACACCCCTTAATATACCCACAAGAACACATTAAAAGAAGTGGTGCGTTTTAGGTATAAATAAAACTTATAGAGACTAAGATTAACAAGACAAAAATAGGTAATAACAGCGGAAACTAAAATAATAACTTATTTAAAATAAAACTTTTTTAATTGCTTCATAAATAAGTCAAATACCAAATACAATATCCATATCTTTATACCCATCATGTCTTCTGAAATAAAAATTCATAGTCTCAAAATCAGAGTACATAATATCCCTCATACTAAGCGCTTGGAACTCATAGCTATTACTAACACCCGAATCGAAGTCGCATGCGTAACTGCCACCATGCCTATGCTACCTTTTGCTCCACCTATTGGGTCTTCTTATTACCTCAAATTCCAGCATAAACGTGCCCCTCATCTCACTTCAGGCTAATGTGAGATCATCGTATGTCCATTGAAAATAGGGAAAATGTTGTTGGTATTGGCCCTTCATCCAAAAAATATCTAGTTGCGCCCCTTGTCCAAATCCCCCATGATTTGGACTTCTAATTGACCAATTCCTACACTATTTAGTATATGCGTTCCCTCATCTCACTTCAGGCTAATGTGAGACCATCAATTTGTCTAATAGGGAATACCATTTGGTACAAGTCTTACTTTAATCTTTGCTTATTAACTTAGATAAATTATTTAAATAAGCCTTTATTATTATCTTCACTATCTTTGCTTATTAATTTATCCTAAGTCTTAAAATAAGCCTCATTCCATTCTTTTTCTTGTTATAACCTATGTTATAATCATGCTTATTACTTAACCTAGGGTCTACGCAAGAAAATAAGCCTCTTTCATCTTTTACTCTTTTTATAATTCTAATTTATAACTAAGCCAATTAATTAGTCCAATTCTAATTGTAATTAGGCATAATTTGAGTCCAATTCAATTATTTATTACAGTCCAATTCCATTATTTATTACAGTCTAATTCCATTTTTTATTACAGTCCAATTCTAGTATTTATTACAATTTTTATATTTTACATCTTACTTTCTTCATTTTATATTCTCACTATATAATCCATATTCGCGTTTAATTTATTCTAATTCATAAGTGAAGAAAAGGAGGAAGAAGAGAACAGACGCTCAAATAAAATCCAAAACAAAGAAAAAGATGTAAGGAAATAAATAACAGTAAATACACTTCAATACTACAAATAAAGCCGTATATCGCCGATAATTTAAAGAAATTTAAATTTAAAGCCATATACCCCTCTGATATTTTAATGGCGACTTCAGTTCAATCGTCTCCAGTTCAAAATCGCTCTTGCTCCTTTTAGCTTCCTTCGCCTCCCGCCTCCTCCTGCCCCTATGCCGGCTTCTCCTATCCTTCCCCTCCTCCCCCTTCCCCCGACCCATTCTCCCTCTTCCTCCAATTCTGGAAGAGTTTTTAAGGAATTGCCTTCTGCACCAGTCTCGCATATTGCCTCCCTTTCTGTCAGATGATGATTTCCCTCCGCTGCCCTCTTTTCCTTCTTCCCTCTCTGTTGAAATAGCACGAGCCTACATACAGTGTTTGCGTCACCTATGCCTGGTGATGTTAGTCCATCTGATATTAATGTTATGCCGCCGTGTGTGTCTGAGCGTGTGGTCTCTCGTGTTGTCGGGCCGGAGTTTGTCTTGTCTAGTAGTGAAATTTTTGTTGCATCTACTGATCGTTCGTGCTTTGCACCATGCTCCCCTGGTGCTCGACCAAATGCTGATGAGAATAGTGCACCCATTCTTATAGATAATATTTCTGCTGAATTTACCAAGGCTACTGGTACTGAAAATCCCATTGCTATGGAGCATCCCGGCGCTGCTGCTCCTTCCCAGGCCTGTACGAAATCTTGGTCTTCGCTTTTCTCTTCATTGCCCTTAATGCGGGTGAATATTGTCTGATTGATTTTGAAATTGAAGAGGAAAATGGAGTGATGATCCCTCCTCCTATTGTTATGCATGCCGGTATGGACTATTGGTCAGAATATTTGGTTGGATTCTTTCTTGATCCTTCTCATCGCTTGCACGATACGGCTTCGGTTTGTCGTCGGACTTGGAGATTTTGTGGCGAGTTACGTGTTAGGCTGGTTGACTCCATGTATTTCCTCTTGTTCTCCTCCGCCGAAGATCGCTGTCGAGTTCTTGAGGCTGAGCCTTCCTTTTTTGGTGGTCAACCCTTTATTATTACTCCTTGGTCTCCTACAGTTGCTTGTGCTCGTGAGGAAGTCCTCTCATCCCCGTTTGAGTTTACTTTTCCCATATTCCCTCTACTCATCAACCATTACTTGGTTTGAATTGGCTAGCTTGTAATGTAGGTAAATTGAAATGTTTTGGCTCTAATATGGTAGCGCATGAAAAACTGATGTTCACTAAGGCTTTGATTGAGATATCCCCTACTTAGCCCCTACCCTCATCTATTCCAGTTCAGCTTGCTATTGGCCACGTTGTGGAAGTCCGTGTTCGCTACGGTTGGGTTCCAGATATTTGCTCCTCCTGTCATTCCTTTGGCCACCAGGCTATCACCTGCTCGCATTCTGATGTTTCCGCGGCTGCTCCTAAGATCCCTCTTCCTCGGGCTCCACTCAGGACATGGGTTCCTTTCTCAGGTTGCTTGTCCTCCTGTGGCTCCTATTTTTGTCCCGGATCCGCCGACTTTTTCTTTCGAGCGGCCTACCTTTTCGCCTGTTCGGCCTTCATCTCCTGCCATTTCTGTGGTCCCTAGTGTTGTTTCTCCAGTCCCTACCGCTGTTCCAGTTCAGCCTCCTGGTGCTGCACCTGTTCCTGGTCTGCCTTGTCCCTCTATTATTTGGGATGATGATGAGAGGTGTTGGGTTGATCACATTTCTGACATGAGATTTAACCCCTTGGATGATTCTTTATTTAGATTTGTTTCTGATGATCATCTAGACCTTAGATGCCTTTATTATAGACCGTCTGGTGACTCATTAGCTCTTGTCTTGGATGGTTTTTATTCGAGACAGAATTCTATCTTGCTTTGCTGATTCTTCCTAGGATCGTTCCTTTGTGTACTCTTCTGATTCTGTGGCTTATGATCCTTGTCTTGCTTCCCATTTCCGCCCCTATTCTAGTCTGTTGGGGAATATCCCTTTGGAGTCTTCTCAGGATTTAGTGGATGATGGCGATGCTACCTCTCCGGAGGAGTAGTTGTTTTCGATATTCATATAGTAGTTGTGATATGTCTATCACACTCCTGTGTTGTATTCTTACTTTTTCATAGTAGTTAAGGTTCTTTTACCTTTCTCCTGTACTTTAAATTTTTATTACGTTCGTAATAAAAAGTGGACGGTCCACTACAAAACCGGCTGGCCTTGCCAAAACAAATACTACAAATAAACGGTAATCGAATAAAAAGCTATGCTTAATAGCAATAACCTATAATTAAATGAAAAAGAAAAACTACAAAGGAATAGACTGGAAAATAGATCTAAAACTTATAAAAAGGCTATTCCAAAATCGTACTAAAACTACGACTATTGGAAACCCTATTATTTTAAATTACTAAAAGAAATCTTAAAATAATTACAATCACTCGCCTCTGATCCAAAGCTTTTCCTTTGGTTTTCCCGGATCCACTTGAAGTGGTAAAATAATTTAATTTATAACGATTTTCTCCTTTGGAAAAATTATTCCATTTTGGGTCCTTCCTAGAAAGGTGAACCCAATTGGAGAAAACCTGGAATGAGAAAAAGTGTTAGGTCTAGGGGTAGAAGTGGATCTCGGACCGTTGGATTTAAGGATTGAATAGGCAGCAACCACATCATAGGCCGAATAGGAGCTGTCAGATGCGAAAATATATGGACCGGATTGATCAGAAGAATGCAAAACACCTCATCAATAGGCTCTGGAGTGTTTGAACGAACAAATGTTTGTTCGCTTTTCGAAATCCATGGCGGATCGACCGAGCGGTCGACCGCCCCATTGCCTAGGTCGACCGGCCGATCGACCGATATATATGTATATTTCTTTTTCTTTTTCTGCTTATTTTTTTTATTTTATAACTTGGTCATATTAGCTCGGACTCGACGCTCTATATATGGAAATTGACCAGAACCGCGGACACAATGGTGCAACTCCCATGGCTCAATTATGACAATTTCACAAAGTTATTTTATTATTTAATTAGTTAATGAATTAATTATTACGGGTTGTTACATTCGTCCTCGAAATTGTACCGCAACCCTAATTTCCAGAAACACTTAAACTATTCATTAGTCAGTACGATGTACATAGATCATTCCTTTGTAAATTCTAATTTGATCATTCACTCAAATACATAACTTCATTTCTGAACTAGTATGACTCACCCAACTTCCAAGTGCAGACTTTGGTCAAGCCTCTTAAATAGAAACCTCTCTTCTCCTTGCATTACAATAAATTATGATAAACAACTTTTGGTTTCGCGTAAAAACCCTCTCCAATGCACACCATCAAAAATCGGGTGATAAATATTTATTCAAAATGGGGTAAAACGCCTTTAGTCGTATACTTGAATCTAAGATCGAGAATTATTTGAAAATGAGAAATGATCTTCGTACAACCTACGTATTGATCTAACGATTCTTACTATCTAACTACTTTCTACCCTTCCATAATGCTTCATAAGAATCAATTCTCACATTTTTTACTTATATAATACTCTTCTATATCTTAAGAATATATTCAAACATCTGATTTTAGTTTCTAAGTTTGACATTTCTATGTTAAAAACATCTATTAGCCGGGGTAATAATATCAAATAATTCTTCACATCTTAGATGTTAAAATCGAAAGATACGATTTGAATAAACAAAGTTTATTAAACCTCCTTATTAAATTTTACCTAATTAAACTTTCTTTTATTAATCCACCATCAAAATATCTTTTTATTTCGAAAACACTTCCTTTTAAGGATCCAAGAACACAATACTTGGGCTTTATTTCAAAAACCTTTTGAAAACATATATATAGCCCGAGTAACTCCAAAAGGGGTCAAAAATTGGGTGCTACCAAATAATATCATATACTAAGAAGGGCAATACTCTAGAGAAGTCCAACACATCTCTTACTTATACTTTGTCATTTTCGATGCACTCAAACTAGTCAATAAAATTATTTCTTACTTTTTTCTCCTAAATTTCTTCTCGAAACAATACCATTTATAGACAATAGTTTAACAAAATCATCCACTAGCTTTGGAATCATTTGGATTTGAACTTGTTTCGATTTGTACGATGACAAAAAGAATAATTTACTAACTGCCCTATCTTATCTGCTTAAGTAAACATTCAATTGTCACTTAAAAGATTATTCTGATCAACACAAAACAAACCAGCCAATGATTTCTAATATCCAAAAAACTATTTACCAAAATCATTTGGAATTTATCAGCCACTAGTATTTAATATTCTAAAAACCATTTTCATTTTTAAAACACATTTAATAGCTCATGTTTGTAAAATCATATCTCTTAACACTTCTTATAAAACTATCTAAAGATTTTCTTCTAATAAAGACCGTTATTAAAATTCAATTTTTAACCCTACATATCGTCAAACGCCTTATAATTAAATTGTGAAACTTAATTCATAAGATATTCAATTCAATGTTCCTACAAATACTATCTACCTAGCCCATAATGGAAAAAGGAAATCTACTATTAAATCTGATAGTAGTCGATGCTCAAAACTGGATGAGCACGACTAGTTAATGCTTAAATGCTAGTAATTTTGAATATTATTAATCCTAACCCACTCTTCTCACAGATAACTATATAGATTCTGAAAATTATCCCTTTTTATACATAGAAAATATATTCCAAGGTAAAATTATTTCATTTACTAAATTTAACATAATATTATTTGTATTTCACTTGTTCAAGTGTTTAGGAAATCCATATCGGTAATGTTGATCAAGCGCATCGATCAGAATTCTTAAACCACTCTACAGGTCAAACAACACAATATAAAACATTTTGATACACTAACAAATATCCACACACACACACACACACACACACACACACACACATATCATTCGAACTCATTCTAAGGCACTACTAACCCTATCTATAACAAGTTTACCCTACCAAAGCCTAGGTGTTCGCTCAACCTAAGCTCTGATACCAAATGTAACGATACGCTTTTCTTACTACTAAAGACGACACTTAATACATTCTCGGTATTCATGTGTCGGTCATTTATTCGTCTGAAAGACAGGTCATTAGGATGAAAGAATGTAACGCCCCACCCCAAGACCCACCTTAGGAAAGAGAATTAACAAGTAGTTTTGTCTACTAAAGCGGAGAATAGGGTTGGTTAAGGGGGACCAACTATAATTTTGTCTTAAACATCTACCGAATACGTCGATAAATGCAATATAAATTTTCTTTTCAACTAAAGTGGATCAAAAACCCAGTAAATGCTTAATCCAAGACTATAGGTGGTTAACGGATCTATCAGAACAAAATACAATAACTAAATGTAAAGCGCATCACAGAACAGTAATCAACATCATATATATACATATACTCTAATACATTTTTAGTACAATACAATATGAATACAATAAAGGTGGTACTCGACCATACCACATACATTGAAACAAATGTAAATACATAAGAGTATGTGAAAGAAATAAAATACTCAAGTGATAGATACGCTAATGTCCAACATCAACTTCAAGCTAAGCCCAATAGATGATACCCGAAACAACCCGGTCTGACCCGTGTATAAATACATGGGTCAGTCTAGCTACACAAATCATTCAATATTGATAATATGAAGCAGAATGGATATAGTGATACTTCTTCTCGAATGAGGAGAAGGATTAGATAACTCATAGCTCAATATTTAAGTAACAAATGCTACCTAAGTGACTAAATACCTCGAAAGAGGTAACCCAAACTCAATACTCAATAAAACACAAGTGCCTTATATCATTAGCGATAACCCATAATGAACTCAAATCAACTCATATAAAAATCAAGAAAAACTCAAATGGTTTGATGAACCATTACTCCAAAAAGGAAAAAACTCATCTCAATCACAAATAGAAGTAATGAAAGCAACACAAGATAACTCCATAAGAATGCAAGATCTCAAACTCATAAATAAGCCAAGACAGCTAAATCTCACACATACATCTCAATCTTAAAAGCTCATGGAACTCGATATGAATTCAAACTCATAAAATCTCAAACTCAGAAAAGAATTCAATGCATGTTCAAAACTCAGAAAATCTTAACACTAACGTGCCAAAACGGCGAACTCAAAACTCAAAAAACATGGATTGGCCAGATCCCTGATTACAATGCCGAAGCAATGCAGCATGTGCTAAACTCAAATGGCCGAAGCCTTAGACAAGGTCCCTAACACCTCCCAAAGCAATTCGTCCTCACGACAAGGTCGCAACAGCTTTCCAAGCCATTTTGTCAACCCTAACAAAGTCGCTAACACCTTACAAAGTAGTTCGTCCTCATGACAAGGTCGCTAACACCTCTCAAAGCAGTTCTGCTAGGTAAACATCGCGAATGTGTCATAAACTCATGGATAAGAACCGAAAAAGTGTTAACGTGTATCCCATACCACACATTCGAACTTAGCGGTTTACTAGCCGCTAGTCAATGCCACACTAAGAACATCATAAAACTAAAAAAATTCAAATCTCGCCTCGTCTTATTGGCAAGTGATTAAAAAATCATATCTCGTACAAGTCCGGAATTAACCGAAATAGTAAACGCACATGTCCCATACTACATGTTTTACTAGATCGTTAAATTCTCTTTCTCATATGTTCAAATAGTGTAAAAGTGAACGTTTTATATATAAAATAGTTTACTAGAGAAAACAAGCTTCTAAACTTTTTTCCCAAAAAGATTAATTAAACCAATATTTGAAATTCCTTTATTATAGGAAATAAACAGATGTTATATTAAAAGATAGAACAAGAGATAAAAGATTAATAATAATTTGAAATTTCCATTTATTTCAAAAAAATCACTTCGAAAATAAAAAATGGTTTAGTGAAAACCATGCTCGAAAACAATGACAAATAAGAAAGATAACTCAAGACCGATAACTTGACTTCAATACGAATTCAATTCAAATTTAACCCAAAATCAGTTCAAATTCTATTCAAATTTGAATTTCAAATTCTCCAAATATAGCAAGCCTATTGATAGGAATCATAGCTCTCAAAACATATCAAAATCTATCATCAAAATCAAATAAGAATGAGAGTAAAAATTAGATAATACACTCATTAGGTCAATAATTGTTATTGCTGTTATTTTGCTCTCGAAATAGTGACAAACAAACATTTTTTTGACCAAGCGAACTTCAAAATTTCAAGAAACAAAAAGCATGAAACTTTTATTACAAAGTTTAAGCTTTATGAAACATCTATGATTAATGAATATGGATAAGAACTGAAAAAGTTACGA
The DNA here is from genome assembly GCA_030765085.1 of Allium cepa. NCBI lineage: Eukaryota > Viridiplantae > Streptophyta > Magnoliopsida > Asparagales > Amaryllidaceae > Allium > Allium cepa. Next base: position 134,422,614 of record CM060934.1, read on the forward strand.
TAAAAATAGTTCCGGGATCTTAATTGTAATACTTCTGTCATTTAGGTCTCGGGATAGCAACAATCAAACGCATTTTTGACCAAAATAACATCAATATTTAATAAATATCAAAACATGAAACTTGTAATACATGATTTTTTCTTTCCAATATATCTAAAATTATCAAATTCTAATCAAATCCGAGAAAGTTATGGCTAATTTTATTTCAGCCTCAAACATAGAGCATATATAGATTTTGCTCTCGGGTTAGCAGTAGAAAAAATTAATTTTGACATAGCTAACCACAAAATTACAGAAAACTTAATACATGAAAGTTGTAGTACATAATTTGGGCTTTCCAGAACATCTAAATTTATCAAATTCTGATTCAAAACAAGAAAGATATAGCTCAAACAATACCAAATTAAAACTCATGAAATTATGTCAAAGACAGAACTATACTTCTATTTTAAAATCTATTTCGTGTCAATCAAATGGTAAAATATTAAAATTTATCCTAAATAAAAATTATTCTCTATTGAATCTAGTTTCCAAAAAAAAAATTGACCTAAATCGGATAAGAAATGAGTTAATTATGGCTAAAATACTTCTCAGACCTGTAATTGTTGTTGCTGTCAATTTGCTCTCGAGACAGCAACAAAGAAGCATAATTTTACGCAACCAAACATCAAAATTTTGGAAAACTCAAAACATAAAACTTATAGCTCATAATTTAAGCTTTCCATAACATCTAAAATCATCGAATTTGGCTAAGAAATGAAAAAGTTATGCACAATATACTGACAATAATTTACAAATGAACATGCAACAAAGAAAATTGAGATTTCTTAAATTGAAATCTCAATCAAAACTAGAAAATGTGAGTTTTGATACTCACCTTGTGATTTTGTTGGGAAAAATTCAGATTTGTATCTAGAAGATTAAAGCTTTGAGGAAGAAAAGCTTCAAATAACCTTCTCTAATCTTTCTTTGGTTGATTTACTTCTTGAATTTGCAGCAAATTGATTGAAAATATAATTTTTGTTTGACGAGGCCATTTCTTTTCTTATTTCTATTTATTGTATAAGCTTCTGAGAAGAAGAAGTAAAAGAAAAAAAATGTACTGTTTGTTTTTCTCTCATCAGATGTTGGGTTTTGGATTCAAACCTTACCCCATAAGCCCAATCTAAAATACTTAGAGAAAATTACAAAGAAATATACATATTTTAACCTATATTATTACTATATGCAAATTTTCTTAATTTTAAAGCCAAATAAAATGTATACAACCATTTTTGTGAAAATGAAATTGCTATTTGAAAAAATATTATTTTAAAAATAAAAAGTTATTTTTATAAATAAAACTTTATTTTTATCAATATTGCACCATTTACCCTATTTTGTTTAACGCAACAATTTGTATAAAAAAAAAATTCTTGTCAAACATATTACAATAAATCATTTTAACTATTTCTAATCATCAAAATATTATTTTCAAATAATATTTTATCTCTTATATTAATCAAATTTATATTTTCTTTATATTTCTCCTTTTTAAATCCATAAAAGATTAGTATTGACAATATTTTTCAATATTGTTATGTTTACCCAAATAAAATTATAAATTGATTATTATTTACTCAAGTTCTCAAAATAAAGTTTTTAAAACTTTATTTCCATCAATTTAAATTTATTTCAACAATTGAATGTTGAAATGTATCACCTATTTAATTTTTAGCTCCAAACAAATAATTACCCAATATTTCAATTTATTTAAGCTAAATATTTATCCAATCAATATTTAACCATATATTTATACCTCAAATAAACAAAATAAATTTTCAGCTATATTTTTCCCATTTTATTACAAAATCTGTTGTTTATTCCAAATAAACAATTTTCAATTATATTTCAATTTAAAATATTAAATTATAACTACCGCTATAATCTAGTATTAACGGGTAATCTCCAAAGCCAGGGTTGTTACAAAGAAATAAAAGATAGAAGAGAAGAACTAAATAATATAGAATATCACAATGCAATGGAACAAATGTATTACTTAAGATAATGTATTACAAAGTCATTTCAGAATGTTACATCAGAGTCATACTAATGCAAATTCTTCCATAAGACATTTATAATAGCTTGTCCCTAACTAATAGACATAATATATGTATAATACAACGAAAGACAAGATAATAACTAGCTATCAATAAAGCCACCTACCCGAAGCTCCTTCAAGATGAATCTACAAAAAAAACCTGAACTACTTGGCTTCCCATTCAAATTGGAGCGCCTAAGAATTTAGGAAAATAAGATAAACTTCGAGTCAGACATAGATCTGATAAGAGTAAAGCATAAGTCTTTAACTTTATAAAAAAAATTGAATCAAAGGCATCTCATAAGACTATGCCGCACATAGACACGGATGATTTTTTTTCCTTACGATAACCAAAATATTTTCTATAGAAGATCCATTGATACTATAATAATGTCTATGGGTCAAAGTAAAATATGAATATAATTGAAAAGCTTGCATCCCACATTTCAACATAGTTAGGCACAACTAAGTTCGTACGACGCTTATTAGAGAATGGATTATGTACAATAACTGGGCTACTGGGGTACTACCCATCATGGCGCATCTCTAGATAAAATAACACTGAGGTCGAACATATCAAACCCTGCCAACACAAAACAAGCTTACCCTTTACTTGATAGTACCGCAAATGGCCGCCCTTTATGTTATTGGACACCGAAGCATACAAACAAGAGATAATATCAATTCTAGATAGGGATGATCATACCCTTCTTGGGAGCGACCTACTTAACCCTGTTGCATCTCCCATGTTTTAGTCATTCTCGTTCAATAAGGCTTAAGTCTACGTTTTACCTTTTTATATAGCTGTAACAACGCTGTATTTTGTGATTATTTAAATTTTATATTTAATTATTTTAACTGAAATTCCTGATTTAAATTTTTTATTTTATTTATTAAAATGGATAACTTTTGTTATTTTAAATATAAATTTTGATTTTTGTGTGAATTATAATTCCAAACCTGAATAAATGGAATATTTCCAAAAAGTGGATTTTTGTTCAAAATGGTCAAATTTTACTTTTAAATTTAAAATTTAAAATTTAAAATTTTTGAAATTTTATCTTTTATTATGAAAATAGATTTAATTTCAAGAATACTGCTTTTCATTTCATTAAAATCGGATTAATATTGTGAAAGTTATGTTTTTTACAATATTGTGTGTAAATTGTTTTATTTAACAAATTTGTTTATTTTAAATTTATATAAATAATATCTTTGTTTGTAAAATCATGTTCTAATTTGTGTAACATGATACGTTGTGCATATATTTTATGTAACAGCCCAAAATTTTAATAAATATTTTTATTCATTTTATTTTAAAAAACTTCGGTGTTTAATTTTTTAAAAGTTTGAATTTTAGAATTTTCCTAAATGGGTTATAAATCATTTGCCCAATTTTATTTAATATAAATAATTTCTGGAATTTTAGATTTTGGGTTAAATGTTGACTCTAATTGAAACTTTAGAATTTAAATTCTAACTTCCAATCTTTATTTAAATTGTATATATTTACAGCATTTGTTCCGTTTTTCCATTTAATTTGGATATATACTTTGTGAATTAGGTAATAAACAATGTTGTAAAAAGCAACTAATTTATACGTTTTATTGTATATGTTCTACATCCGTTTTCTTAGTTAAGTAATAAACAAATCAAATGAATATGTAACAAATCAATTTTTTTAAGTTGAGTAATAAACAAAGTTGTAAATAGCAATTAAATTATACGTTGTATTTGATACGTTTTATATCCTTTTCTTGTTTATTTCTCAGATGTTTATTTATACGGTACGTTATTTACTGAATTATTCTTTAGCATATATTTTATTGAATAAATAGGAAATAAATAAATATAAGATACATTACTTTGTTATTTATTTTGGGCATACGTTTCAATATATTTATTGCTTTTTCAATGCACACCCCTTTGATTCCATACTTTAGCCATTCAAATCAACAGCCGCCCATTTGCCTTACAATTCACGTATAACATTTCATCTCATTCCACTTTTCCACTTGCTTCTCTTGATTTAATAGGAATAAAATCCTTAAATTTCTCTAACGTTTCAATTATTTATTTCCTGCCGTTCTTCCCTCTAAATCAACATGAAACTTCTCTGTTAAATACAAAATCACGTATAAATTTATTAGCCGCATCTCATTTGATCATCTTCTCGTGTGAAGCTTGTTCCTATGTAAGTAATGGCTATATGTATATATATATATATATATATATATATATATATTTCATTTTCTTTTTTTTTCTTCTTCTTTTTGCCTCATTTTGCCATGATTTCTTCACATATTTGCATGCTCTCCACTCTAGTGCCATGGCCATCACCTCCACCACCTCCTCCTCATCATCAACCACCTATCATATCCTTTTCCACTGACCAAATCTGGCCATACCTTCCCCATGACCAAAAACTCCACAAAATGTTACAAACTCCTTAAAACATGCCTAACTGACCCTAGTCTTCATCACCATCACCTTGGATTGCCTTGGAAACCTCCCCATTCTCCACCACCACCATGATGTGACCATTTACCCTCCGCCTTACCTCTATCCAGATCTGAAATATGTGATGTCCGAGCCCTAGGACCATGTAGCTGTAACGACCCGTAAATTTTCGATAATTAAAATAGCTAATTTATTAAGATTTCGTGATTTAATGTTAGAAAAAAAATTGTATTTCCTTTGGAATAATAATACTGGAATGAATTGCAACAATAATTATCCAAGTAATGAAAAATAAAATTTACTTATTGAATGCCTTTGCAATCAATAGTTGAATAGGATAATAAAATGTTGAATTCGTTGGGTATAATAGAGTAATTGATTGATAGGTAAAATCTATTTAAAATCAAACATTGAATATTGAACAGGTAAATTGTTTAAATTAAATATTTAAAACTTACTGAATAATTGAATAACTGTAAAATGAAAATAGTGTTCTAAATTGTGAATTGGTTTTAAAAGTTGAATCTTATAAGTTCAATTTCAATATTTCAAAAGATAATGAATTAGTGGATAAGCGAAATTGTTTAAATTTAATATTTGGAATATATGGAATAATTTAATAATGGGAATTGAATAACCTTATAATGGAAATGGTTGTTCTATAATCTTAATTCATTTCGAAAGTTAAATTTTAAGTTCGTTTTGAATATTTCAAAAGATAGTGATTTAAGAATAATCAATTTGTTTAAATTTAATATTACAAATGTTTGAATAATTAAATTCCGAATTTGATACGATTAATTTGATATTGTAATTTAATATATGAAAATAGAGTGAATAATTGAAATTTGATTTAATATGATTCAAATTGGTTTTCAAAGTGAATGTAAGTTATATTGGGATTATAATAGAGTTAATAAGATTTTAAAATTGGAAATTATTGGATAATTCAATAACGGGTTTAATATGATTAAAAATGATTTGTAAAATTTTATATCATACTAAAGTTAGAATGATGTTGTAGAACTTTTAAAATCGAATTAAAAGTAAATATGTGAAAATTGAATATTTTAATATTTAATTATCGACTAGAAAATAGCCAAATTTTGAAAAGTCTCAGAATTGGATGAAACTAGTTCCATTGGATCCGTAATAGTTAGTTATTATCGGATTTCAATTTTCGTAGCAATCGGAGTTGCCGTTTGACCGTGGCGGCTCGAAACGCGTTGAAATTGTTTTAATATTAATTTGGCGAGTTAAAATAGTCATTTTTTCAAACGGTCTCGGATTTCGATGAAACTAATTTCATCGGATCCGTAATGTGATATTATTGTAAGGTTTCAAATTTCGTGTCAATCGGATTTACCGTTTGTCCGGAGCAAGCCAAAACGCATAGAAATTAGTTGAATCGGTTTAATTTAAATTTGATCGTTTATTGCCGTAACTCGCACATATGATCGAATTAGCCTCCGAAACATGTTCCATTGTGTTTGGAACGTGGGGTAAACCTTAGAAACGCCTGCCGGCACGCTTCGTTTGGAGTTCGGAAAATTTTCAGTGAATAGTGTTTTACAATTTTCTATATAAGGACCTAAACATTTCATTTTGCACTCAAAACCCTAGCTTCTTCTTCCAGCCGGCCCTAGATATTAATGGCTGAGAAAATTCGAAACTTTCTCCTCTATTATCTTCAAATCTACAAACAATTAGCAAAAGTCGTCAACTACAAAGTTGTAGAAGGCATCAAGATCTAGCTATCCAACGGTGGAGATCGGAAACGGAGTCACGGATTGACGGGAAATCACGTTCAAAGCTGCTGCGTTTTTCACGTTTTTTGAGGCGAGATGGGGGGCCGAGCTTCGAGCTGCTCCAGGCGTTGGTGGCTCTGGTGATAGGCTTCGTGGTGGCGCTTGCTGATCGTTCTCGAAGTCGACGAGGTGGTCGTGATAATTGCTTGAAAATCGACGGCTATAGGTTCATACGCGCGTGAAAGAAACTGGAGATGGAAGAAAGGGGATGCGGCCGTGATTTGCAGTGGTGGGATGGACAGCTGTGATGGAGCTAGGGTATAAAAAAAATGTTAATTAATTTACGTTTTAATTTGTTCAAACTTTAAAATGCTCTAACTTTTGCATACGAGGTCCGTTTTGGACGAAACAAGTTGCGTTAGCTTCGTTTTGTCGAGCACTACGGTATGGAGCTGGATTGGAATCGTTTGGAGCTAAAGAAAATTTTGGGTTAAATCGAACGTCGTTCGATTTGATTTAAAATCGTAAAATCAATGTGAATGTTTATAACGCTCACAACGTACTGAATAACTTTATGCTAGTTACATCTGACATTATGAAGTGTTATGAATTTTATTTTTCGTTGTTTGATAAAATTTAATTGTCACATAGATTGTATTTTGAATTAACCGTTAAAAATTAAATTGACAGTTATATTGAAATTGAAATTGGATTGCGATTAAATTACCTGACATCGATAACTATGAAATTGCCATGAATTGTATTGCCTATTGGATGATGTATTTCGATGGATGCTATTGGTTGATATTTGAATGTTCGGATGTTTATTTGCTTATATATATCCTGTTATGCATACATATGATACTGTGATTTAATTTAAGTGATATATATTCATCCCTGACATTTAATTGAAATAAATAATTACATGGCCATAGGATAGAAAATTATATACGGACACCGAATTGGCTAAATTAAATTTTTTAGAATCGTCGATTTGAAATTTATTTAAATGTTTCGATTTAAAAGTTATAAATAGAAATCAAATTTATAGAAATCGAATTTATCAAAAAATTGAGTTTGGAATGTTGAAATAGATTTTGGTTAAAAGAAATTGTTAAATGATTTAAGTTGAGACTTTGAAATTTAAATTTGGGTTATGATTGAAGTTCAAAAATTTATCCGTTTTAAAAAGATTGAACCTTAATCCGAGCTTTGAATATTACTAAGTAAAAGAGATATAAAATGATATTTGAAATTGAGCTTGAAATTGAATCATATTTGTAAGTGGGATTTAAATTTGAATATTGAAGGAAAATTTTGTTAAGTGTTAAAAATTGATATCTTGAAAAAATCAAGCTAAAAAAAAAGTCGATATACATTGGTATTGAATAAGTTGAAGGTGAATGTAAAATTGAAAAAATTTGAAGTCCAAATTTGACATTGATTTGAATTGAAATCGAAATTGAATCGGTAAATTGAAAATTGAAATTTATTTGAATTGGGAAGTTATAATTGAAATGGATTGGTTTTGAAGTTGTTTTAATTTGTTTTCCAAATTACTCTGTTGTATAAACCATTTTGAATACTTAAACTATTTTAATCTATTTTTAATCTACTTAATCCAATTTAAATTATTTTAAACTAATTTATCTATTTTAAATCCATTTTAAAGATTTTAAGTATTTTTAACTATTTAATTATTTAAACTACTTTTAAACTACTTAAAACTATTTTCTAAAGAAAAAAAAAATTCAAGATGGTTAATAAGGTGAAATGTTTATATTTAAATCTTGAATTTAAATACGAATTGAGTTAAACGAAGTTGCAACCTAAATTTGAAATTCGAAATGATTTTGAAATCGAAATGAGATATTGATGCGAAAAATGATTTTGAAAGGGAACCTTATATTTTGAAAGATACGATTATATTTGAAATGGATTTGATTTTTGAAGCGAATATGATATTTTGATATCAATTATGAATCGATTTGAAATGTAAAAGAGCCAACGGTGTAATAATACGTAGTTATTAAAGAGACCGGGATCGGATATGGACATACTCTCTGTCGATACCGAACATCACTTTAATAACTATTATACGCGGAGTGTTGATCCAGAATGAAGTGGATGATTTGGTGAACGCGTTGACTGAAGAAAGAGAACGATATTGGATGACCCCTGACATGACTAAAACAGGAGCCGCGCCGGGCCATTGAGATTCGCCACCTCTAGCGGACACGCTTCTTCGATACCATTTCTATTACATTTGTGATTCGATTTGGGTGCACCCCTTGATTTGGGAGTGTTGTTTCGCGGTGCTGGGGTAGCTGCTGGCTATGCTCAACATCAGTCCGGATCACGCAACTACTAGTATCCTAGTTGGTATCGCCTCATGTACCTTGTCATACTGATTATCCTATTCGCGACCACTACGTTTTGATTTGTACCTTGAGTATGTGGATTGCCCTCTGGTGACTTCTGGTTTTGGGGAAACTACGGTCTTGTATATGCTTTTGGGAATATAAAATGTGTTAAGGGGGATTATGGTAACGCCTTAATGCTATTTTAATACTTTATATTACTGATAGGCATTATCTACTTAGCGTACATTACTACATAGTAGATAGTTTAACGGATCCTTAAGAGATGGAAAATCCCGTAACATCTCTTGAGTTATTGCACGCACGTTGACACTGGATATGAGATGTCAAACCCCGTAAACATCTCTGACGCCGTTACACTCATATTTATTTACGATTGATTTAACTTTCATAAGGATATTTTAGTCCTGACTCGAGTGTTTTGTCTTTTCATTACGCTCGGGTCAGTCCTGAGTTTTCAGATTTTTGAAGATCTATTGTGGAGGACGAAGACGAAGATTTGGTACCCTATTAATGTTATTATCTGTGCATCATGCTATGTGCTGCATTATTTTATTTGTTCTGTTGTATATGTATAACTCTTATAAATGTTGTATAAATAATGATCAAAGTATAGTAAACAGCTTCATGAACTGGTTATTTGATTATTATATTTTATCGTTCCGCTGCAAGATTCTGTGTTGTTTCCTTCCTTTTATTTCCCTTTCCTCTTCTTTTTTTATTTACCCCAATAACCATCTGCCCTTTTGAATGGTTTGGAATCGACATGTGTATTTGATCGTCGGTTTAAACTGTCCAAAAAGGCGGGTCGTTACAGTTGGTATCAGAGCTTTGGTTTAGCGATAAACCTTGGCTCTAGTGGGGAATAACTCATTGAAATAGAGGTAAACTATATGAATGAGTTGAGTGTATATGAGAGAGCGTACTTGTTATTTGATATAAAATGGTTTATATTGTGTTAACTTTGTTCCGTTGAGTATTTATGAATTCTGGTCGATACTTGGGACGCCAAGGCGTCGATAGGAATTTCTAAACACTCGAATAGGACAAACCAACACAATATCATTTTGGAATATATTTTATATAAAAGAATTATTTGAATATTTATTCATTTTGATTGAATTGTTTGTTAGGAGATGATAATATTAGATTATTATCGTTATTGTTTGATCAGTCAATATTTACAACAATTGATTAAATAACAATGGATTTAGGAAAATGAAATCTTGTAAACACAATTGATAATGAGTATAAATGAATTTTAACTTGGATTTGGGAATTTAAATTCCAGTGTTTGAAATTTACTTACAAGAATTTGAAAAATATAATATGAGTATTATATGATAGTATGATTGAGTTGAAATTGTTTTCGAAGGATTTTTTTAATGATAAGTGTTATATTCCCTTCTCTTGACGCTAGAAAATGATTTCGGTGATGAGTGCACGCATCATCGGCATTTATTTTCGAGAGTCCGAGTGGGGGAGACCACTTAATAGCTTGTCTAAACCTTGTTTTGATTCAAATTTTATTTGATTTTGTATTCTCTATAGTATGATTTGATATATAAATTATATAAGTATATATTATTTCAAAACTTGATTTGAAATGAAACCGGGATTGTAATTCTTAAGTCCTTTAATAATTAATGATTTTTCTAAATGATTGAAATGAATTTAGACTTGAATCATTAAGGAACTTCTGAATTGTGAAATGAGAAATGAACCTAAGAGCTAAGTGAAAATATCAATTGAAGTAGAAATCCTTAGAATTAGGAAATTATGAACTTAAAATAAAATTGAAACTGTAAAACTCGCATAGTATTAAATTTCATTCTATAGCATAGATATAACTTACCAAAATATTTAAGAAGTTCAAAAATGTTATATGAATTGTTAATTGGATAATATACAAGTACAGGTTTGAATAATGAAATATGCATTTAATTAATGGTTTGCAAATATAAATAAAATTGTTAGTAAATAATTGGAATTTAAATTAAAAGGTGATTCACAATTATGTTAATATAAAATGGAAATACTATATGTGAATGAAATCGTGAAATTAAATTATAGTGAAATTTAAGTAATGACTTAAGAATTAATTAATTGAAAATTCAACTTTAATTGAAAGGAAGTTGTATGTTGTTTAACTACATTCTATTTGCATAACTATAACTTACCAAATACTTAAAAGGTTTAAAATGCTAATAAGGATAAGTAGAGAAATAATATATCAGTGTGAGAATGAATAATAAAATGTGAAGATCTATTGATAGTTGTAAATATAAAAGAAATTTAAGCTGTAAATGAATGATATATATAAGTGAATGAATAAAATTTAAAATTAATGATATATAAAATTGGTAAATGAAAACCAATTAAATTTGAATATAACTAAATGTCAATAAACTTGGAAGTGTATGAAATTAAAATTGACTTGGAAGTGTATAATTGATTTAGTGTAGATTTTGGATGGATGTTAATGTTTGATATGCATTGGCTGTTAGATGGATGATAATTGATTAAGTAGAATACGTTAGTGTTAATGGAATTGAATAAATGGAATAAAATTTTAAAATAATTAAATTCAAATTTGAAGCAAAGTGAAATGAAATATAATTGAATTCAATTTAAATTGAAGCAAATTGACTTGAAGTTAAAATGTGAATGAAACAAACTTGAATAAATCGGAAACAAATCGAATGTAAACCTATTGCATGGATGAATAAGAAAATAAATGACTTTGTGTTTATGATTGTTTTTTAGAAAATTTGAAGTTTTGATGGTTTGTACTTTGAAATAATAAAAGCAAATTTTTTGGGAAAAATCCAAAATTGTCCAATATATGCTGAAACGAAAACAACCATAACTTTTAATGGCTGAACGGAATTCGACGATCTTGGACTTTTCGAAAAGCTTAGAAACTATCGCACAACTTTTATTTAGAGTGTCTTGAGAAATTCCTTCGTCTACCAGGTTAAAAACTTGAATGTTACTCGCTGTCCTGTGTAAAAATAAGTAAAATCAGTAGTACATACCCTTAGTAATTTCGCCATATCTTTTGAATGGTTTATCGGATTTTTATGATCTTAAACTTTATGGAAAGCTAAGAACTTAAGCTAAAACTTTTGTTTTAAGTGTTTTGTGTTTTGATGTCGTTTAGAAGATCGAAAACGTGGGTGAACGTCGCTGATCTGCGTAATTCATTGCCCAGGCTGAGGCGTATCCTCTAAGTAAAACGGTCATAATTTTTGAACATATGGCCCTAATTCGATGATTTTGGACATTCCGGAAAGCCTGAAATGAATGCAAAAACTGTAGTTTAGATTCTGTTGCCGAATTTTATCGTTTAGGTGACCTAAAACTAAGATTTGTTTGCTGTCCTGAAATTGGAATCTCAGTTTTGAAGCTAAATATGTTATATATATGTTGTGTAGGCTAAGTATATCGATCTATCTTTATATGCATGGTTCTAACTTAGTTATTGAGTATTTAGTAGGCGCGGATTGCGCTTTCTTCGCATTTGGAGCTCGCTTTCGTGCTATATTAGCCGTATATGCTCGCTAACAATATCTAAGGTACATATCTCGGATTACATACCATACTTTTACACTTTTTCCCTACGGGATGCCTCATCACTTGATGAGATGTATATTTGTGATATATATACTGTCATTTTTTTTTCCGATCGAGCCGCGCAAAGGAGACTCTGCCGAAATTTTCCGTAAAATCCGGGTGTTAGAAAAATTTTCAAGTTTTAAATTTTTTTTATAACTTGTTTTGATAACTAACTTTTAGAGTTAGAAAACCGTTCGGAGTAACTTAGTGGAAGTGTAGTAACGATTGATAAATGGAATTTCATTGTTTTATAAGTTGATAACTTTGAATAAAATATAGCTAGTGTTGAATTCTATACTTAGTTCCTTTTCCCTTCTTTTTCCTTTTCGGGGACGAAAAGTTTTGAGTGTGGGAGAGTGTAACGACCCGTAAATTTTCGATAATTAAAATAGCTAATTTATTAAGATTTCGTGATTTAATGTTAGAAAAAAAATTTGTAATTCGTTTGGAATAATAATAACTGGAATGAATTGCAACAATAATTATCCAAGTAATGAAAAATAAAATTTACTTAGTGAATGCCTTTGCAATCAATAGTTGAATAGGATAATAAAATGTTGAATTCGTTGGGTATAATAGAGTAATTGATTGATAGGTAAAATCTATTTAAAATCAAACATTGAATATTGAACAGGTAAATTGTTTAAATTAAATATTTAAAACTTACTGAATAATTGAATAACTGTAAAATTAAAATAGTGTTCTAAATTGTGAATTGGTTTTAAAAGTTGAATCTTATAAGTTCAATTTCAATATTTCAAAAGATAATGAATTATTGGATAAGCGAAATTGTTTAAATTTAATATTTGGAATTTATGGAATAATTTAATAATGGGAATTGAATGACCGTATAATGGAAATGGTTGTTCTATAATCTTAATTCATTTCGAAAGTTAAATTTTAAGTTCGTTTTGAATATTTCAAAAGATAGTGATTTAAGAATAATCAATTTGTTTAAATTTAATATTACAAATGTTTGAATAATTAAATTCCGAATTTGATACGATTAATTTGATATTGTAATTTAATATATGAAAATAGAGTGAATAATTGAAATTTGATTTAATATGATTCAAATTGGTTTTCAAAGTGAATGTAAGTTATATTGGGATTATAATAGAGTTAATAAGATTTAGATTTTAAAATTGGAAATTATTGGATAATTGAATAATGGGTTTAATATGATTAAAAATGATTTGTAAAATTTTATTTTATCATACTAAAGTTAGAATGATGTTGTAGAACTTTTAAAATCGAATTAAAAGTAAATCTGTGAAAATTGAATATTTTAATATTTAATTATCGATTGGAAAATAGCCAAATTTTGAACTGTCTCAGAATTGGACGAAACTAGCTCCATTGGATCCGTAATAGTTAGTTATTATCAGATTTCAATTTTCGTAGCAATCGGAGTTACCGTTCGACCGTGGCAGCTCGAAACGCGTTGAAATTGTTTTAATGTTAATTTGGCGAGTTAAAATAGTCAATTTTTCAAACGGTCTCGGATTTCGATGAAACTAGTTTCATCGGATCCGTAATGTGTTATTATTGTAAGGTTTCAAATTTCGTGTCAATCGGATTTACCGTTTGTCCGGAGCAAGCCAAAACGCATAAAAATTAGTTGAATCGGTTTAATTTAAATTTGATCGTTTATTGCCATAACTCGCACATATGATCGAATTAGCCTCCGAAACATGTTCCATTGTGTTCGGAATGCGGGGTAAACCTTAGAAACGCCTGCCAGCACGCTTCGTTTGGAGTTCGGAAAATTTTCGATGAATAGTGCTTTACAATTTTCTATATAAGGACCTAAACATTTCATTTTGCACTCAAAACCCTTGCTTCTTCTTCCAGCCGGCCCTAGATATTAATGGCTGAGAAAATTCAAAACTTTCTCCTCTATTATCTCCAAATCTACAAACAATTAGCAAAAGTCGTCAACTACAAAGTTGTAGAGGGCATCAAGATCTAGCTATCCAACGGTGGAGATCGGAAACGGAGCCACGGATCGACGGGAAATCACATTCAAGGCTGCTGCGTTTTTCACGTTTTTTGAGGCGAGATGGGGGGCCGAGCTTCGAGCTGCTCCAGGCGTTGGTGGCTCTGGTGATAGGCTTCGTGGTGGCGCTTGCTGATCGTTCTCGAAGTCGACGAGGTGGTCGTGATAATTGCTTGAAAATCGGCGGCTATGGGTTCATACGCGCATGAAAGAAACTAGAGATGGAAGAAAGGGGATGCGGCCGTGATTTGCAGTGGTGGGATGGACGGCTGTGATGGAGCTCGGGTATAAAAAAAAATGTTAATTAATTTATGTTTTAATTTGTTCAATCTTTAAAATGCTCTAATTTTTGCATACGAGGTCCATTTTAGACGAAACAAGTTGCGTTGGCTTCGTTTTGTCGAGCACTACGCTATGGAGCTGGATTGGAATCGTTTGGAGCTAGAGAAAATTTTGGGTTAAATCGAACGTCGTTCGATTTGATTTAAAATCGTAAAATCAATGTGAGTGTTTATAACGCTCACAACGTACTGAATAACTTTATGCTAGTTACATCTGACATTATGAAGTGTTATGAATTTTATTTGTCGTTGTTTGATAAAATTTAATTGTCACATAGATTGTCTTTTGAATTAACCGTTAAAAATTAAATTGACAGTTAAATTGAAATTGAAATTGGATTGCGATTAAATTACCTGACATTGATAACTATGAAATTGCCATGAATTGTATTGCCTATTGGATGATGTATTTCGATGGATGCTATTGGTTGATATTTGAATGTTCAGATGTTTATTTGCTTATATATATCCTGTTATGCATACATATGATATTGTGATTTAATTTAAGTGATATATATTCATCCCTGACATTTAATTGAAATAAATAATTACTTGGCCATAGGATAGAAAATTATATACGGACACCGAATTGGCTAAATTAAATTTTTTAGAATCGTCGATTTGAAATTTATTTAAATGTTTTGATTTAAAAGTTATAAATAGAAATCAAATTTATAGAAATCGAATTTATCGAAAAATTTAGTTTGGAATGTTGAAATAGATTTTGGTTAAAAGAAATTGTTAAATGATTTAAGTTGAGACTTTGAAATTTAAATTTGGGTTATGATTGAAGTTCGAAAATTTATTCGTTTTAAAAAGACTGAACCTTAATCCGAGCTTTGAATATTACTAAGTAAAAGCGATATAAAATGATATTTGAAATTGAGCTTGAAATTAAATCATATTTGTAAGTGGGATTTAAATTTGAATATTGAAGGAAAATTTTGTTAAGTGTTAAAAATTGATATATTGAGAAAATCAAGCTAAAAAAAAAAAATTCGATATACATTGGAATTGAATAAGTTGAAGGTGAATGTAAAATTGAATAAATTTGAAGTCCAAATTTGACATTGATTTGAATTGAAATCGAAATCGAATCGGTAAATTGAAAATTGAAATTTATTTGAATTTGGAAGTTATAATTGAAATGGATTGGTTTTGAAGTTGTTTTAATTTGTTTTCCAAATTACTCTGTTATATAAACCATTTTGAATACTTAAACTATTTTAATCTATTTTTAATCTACTTAACCCAATTAAATTATTTTAAACTAATTTATCTATTTTAAATCCATTTTAAAGATTTTAAGTATTTTTAACTATTTAATTATTTAAACTACTTTTAAACTACTTAAAACTATTTTCTAAAAAAAAAATCAAGATGGTTAATAAGGTGAAATGTTTATATTTAAATCTTGAATTTATATACGAATTGAGTTAAACGTAGTTGCAACCTAAATTTGCAATTCGAAATGATTTTGAAATCGAAATGAGATATTGATGCGAAAAATGATTTTGAAAGGGAACCTTATATTTTGAAAGATACGATTATATTTGAAATGGATTTGATTTTTGAAGCGAATATGATATTTTGATATCAATTATGAATCGATTTGAAATGTAAAAGAGCCAACGGTGTAATAATACGTAGTTATTAAAGAGACCGGGATCGGATATGGACATACTCTCTGTCGATACCGAACACCACTTTAATAACTATTATACGCGGCGTGTTGATCCAGAATGAAGTGGATGATTTGGTGAACGCGTTGACTGAAGAAAGAGAACGATATTGGATGACCCCTGACATGACTAAAACAGGAGCCCGCGCCGGGCCATTGAGGTTCGCCACCTCTAGCAGACACGCTTCTTCGATACCATTTCTATTACATTTGTGATTCGATTTGGGTGCACCCCTTGATTTGGGAGTGTTGTTTCGCGGTGTTGGGGTAGCTGCTGGCTATGCTCAACATCAATCCGGATCACGCAACTACTAGTATCCTAGTTGGTATCGCCTCATGTACCTTGTCATACTGATTATCCTATTCGCGACCACTACGTTTTGATTTGTACCTTGAGTATATGGATTGCCCTCTGGTGACTTCCGGTTTTGGGGAAACTACGGTCTTGTATATGCTTTTGGGAATATAAAATGTGTTAAGGGGGATTATGGTAACGCCTTAACGCTATTTTAATACTTTATATTACTGATAGGCATTATCTACTTAGCGTACATTACTACATAGTAGATGGTTTAACGGATCCTTAAGAGATGGAAAATCCCGTAACATCTCTTGAGTTATTGCACGCACGTTGACACTGGATATGAGATGTCAAACCCCGTAAACATCTCTGACGCCGTTACACTCATATTTATTTATGATTGATTTAACTTTCATAAGGATATTTTAGTCCTGACTCGAGTGTTTTGTCTTTTCATTACGCTCGGGTCAGTCTTGAGTTTTCAGATTTTTGAAGATCTATTGTGGAGGACGAAGACGAAGATTTGGTACTCTATTACTATTATTATCTATGCATCATGCTATGTGCTGCATTATTTTATTTGTTCTGTTGTATATGTATAACTCTGATAAATATTGTATAAATAATGATCAAAGTATAGTAAACAGCTTCATGAACTGGTTATTTGATTATTATATTTTATCGTTCCGCTGCAAGATTCTGTGTTGTTTCCTTCCTTTTATTTCTCTTTCCTCTTCTTTTTTTATTTACCCCAATAACCATCTGCCCTTTTGAATGGTTTGGAATCAACATGTGTATTTGATCGTCGGTTTAAACTGTCCAAAAAGGCGGGTCGTTACAGTAGCCTAGCCCAAAAATTGACAAAAACTCCACTATGTTGCCTTGTCTCCTCACATTCACGTGTTGTAACTCCTTTGCCACTTCTAGCCCATGTAGCCATGCCTCCATAGACTTAAACCTGATCCAAAACCACACCAAACCCGACCATGTTCACCCCCTAGGCCGAGCAAGTAGATGTTGAAAGCATGGAAAAAACTATTGTGTTCAATTTGCTTTAATTTCAAAGTTGTTTCAAATTCAATGTGTATTGAATTTATATTTATATTTGGTTTTGTTTATGGGTTGTGACAAGATCATTAGCTTGGTTCTCTTCCACATGAATCTTTTGTCATGTCATCATGCCTTCTAGAATTCATTCGTGTTGTTTTTTTTGCTAACTCCGGCATAAAAGATGAGTAATTCACACATGACATCAGTACTTATATAATTAGTAAATTGACGTCATGTGAATCTGTAGATTTTATTATCATGTTATACCTGCCTGTGTTATAAATTGTTAATGCTTAAAATTAAATGCTAACACCCCGGTGTATGTAGAGATTAAGTGAAAGCACCACCCGTGAACACGGGAATTAGAAACAAGTAGAAAAGTCACAGAGAAAGCAGTAAAAGACAATAATTTTATAGTGGTTCGGCTTCAGGTTAAGCCTACGTCCACTTTAATCTTCTTTATTGCCGAAACAGTTACAACTTTACAACAATCTTTGATTACAACACTGATGGGACAAATAACTGGAACTCCAATGTAGAAGAAGTCTTTGAATCCATGTTTATTGCGTTATATTTCCTCTTGAAGTTTGTTGAGATGCCTTTCGTGTTTGAAGTGTCGAGTGAGTCGAGAATTCAGCAGAGTATCGGCATTCCAGAAATGAGCCGAAAAGATCCCCCTTTAGTTGGAGTAGGAGGGGTATTTATAGAAGAGTTTGGTATTAGGTCGTAGGTCGCAAGCGACCTTGGATAGGTCGTAGGTCGTCCGCGACCTAGTGGGAGTCATTTACGGCTTATACAAGGTCACTTCATCGTTCTGGAGAAACTAGCAAGTCATAGGTCGTGGCCGACCTAGATAGGAAGCGGCATAGGAAGCTCCTTTGGTATGTTTAGGTCGTGAACGATGAAAGTGAGGTGTGTATACAATTATATGTGCTAATATAGTACACACGGATCGTGTAATATGGACTACAATATAAATGCGGAAATAAATGATAATAGATAGTAAATAAAAAATAGAAAAATCACACCAGAGATTTTTATACTGGTTCGGAGCACTGTCCTACGTCCAGTCCCAGACTTCTATCTGGATTTTCACTATTAACTACCTCGCTTCACCCGGAGGAACAGGTTTACAACACCCGAACAACCGAACGGGATTTCACGCCTCTAATACACTAAGGACTTCAACACTTGCCTCTTACAACACACAGGACTTCAACAAAAGAACAAATACAATTGTTGTTGACAACTTGTGCTCTTGAAAACACGGATTTGTCACTAGTAGTACACCCTTCCTATAATCTTATCCTCAAAGTATGCGAATGATGTTTTGAAAAGATTAAGGAAAGTATATTACTTATTGAATCAAAAGATATGAAATAGTTTCAATGATTCAATAAATAATCGAGAGCTTTTAGAATGCAGGAGTTAGAAAGTAAGATCAGAGATTAGATTAAAAAGCATATAATATCATGTTATTTTAATCAACGAATTAGATGAGTTTATATAGATAAGAATGGTTGTACTCTTTGTGAGTAGTTGCCATTAAGAGATATGATCTTTGGTGAAAGGTAAGAGATGCAATCTTTGGAGAAGAGAAGTGTCTTTTGGAAAAATTGCTTTCTGTTTAAAAACGGTCGACAGGTTAAAAAGTGACCAGTAGACAGGATTTCAAATATATATACGTTATGTGCATGTGTGCACGTTCATTGTGCATATTATACAGAAACGATCGACCGCCTTTTTTACTACCGGTCGACCGGTCTCTGATAATTTGCATAGTGAATGTGCAATGCAATTTCAAATGTATATATATTGATTATATTGAAATGCATGATTATTTGAGGATAGATTTTAACAAGTTTATCACTAATACAATATCAAATAATCAACCTATAATCTAGAGTACCATATGTAGCCATGATGTCTTTGTTTTGTCGATCGCCTTTATTATTTGTCAGAAATCAAAACCTTCATAAAACTTGTGACTCAACAAACGACTTAGGTATAGGTCGTAGGTCGTGGGCGACTTAGTAGACATGATTTACGGCCTAACAGGAGCACCCTTGATCATTCTAACCAGTCATAGATCGTGGGCGACCTAGGGAAGGAACGACATAAGGAGGACAAGTTACCTCGGGTTTGTATAGCTCGCTAGGTCGCTAAAGTCATTAGAGAGCTTCATTCCTGTTAGGTCGCGTCCAAGTTAACTCGTTCACACTTTAGGTCATTAACCCGCTGTTGGTCCATTAGTCCGTTAGGTCGTAATGCTTGTTGTGTTAGGTCGTTTCACCTTAACTCGCTGCAGAACTTTATCCCTGTTAGGTCGCTCCCCTTGTTAACTCGCTAGGTCGTTCATCCCTTAGGTCGCTGGGTCGTTGATAACTTTAGGTCGATGGACCTTTCAATCTTTTAGGTCGCTGAGCTCTGTAGGTCGCTGACTAGTTGAGTCGCTACTTTCTCTAGATCGCAGGGTCATGGAATGAAGAGGGTTAACACTTGCCCCTCGAAGTATACGCCTAAGATTTAGGTCGTGTGCTTCGATTTCTTTTAACCAGTGCTAGCATAGACCGTTAAGTCGCGGGCGACTTATGAAAGAATTCGGTCGCTCGTGTCGATTCGTGTTCCTTTCTCTCCCCTATATAAGCCGTTAGGTCGTTTCTCCTTCCTTCACCTTATTGTATTCTGCTGCCACCATTACTATCTTTGAGCTCGAGATTTTTTGAAGCGAATCTACCTGTTGATCTGATCATCATCTCCTCAATCTCACTACGTAAGTGAATTCGACCATTATTCAACCACGATCACCATCAAATTATGAATCCCCTAATTTTCAGCCTTATCCCGATTCTACATGCTGCATTTTGCCGTGGATCATGTCACGATTAACTTTTGATCTTTTTGGACACGTTGTCGCTGTGATTCACGAGAGTACAACAGTACATTGGGTTTGTGATGGATTTGAGGCGATTTGCATTGGTTTTGGATGTTCTGGCGGCGTGGAGATATTGTGGATTTTATTGTAGAGAGGCTAACAGGTTATTAGGTTAACGGGTTAGGTGACTTGCTGAGAGAAGAAGAGTTAGCGAGTTAAGGGGGGTTAGGCCGTGCTCGACTTAGGAGCCTTGAACGACTTAGGGCTTTAGCTGTTCGAGACGCGAATCATGAGACTTAACTTGGGAAACGGCTTAAAGAATTGGCGCGACCTAAGAATCCTTATGACCTAAAAAAGGGGCTGAGCGATTTAACCCATAGCGAGTTAAACCTTAGATCACATGAGCGACTTAGACTTTAGATTGCATGAGCGACTTAGGCTCTAGGTCGTGTGAACGACTTAGTGCCTAGGTCGTGCAAACGACTTAGGACTTAAACAATTTTTCACTGCCGAGTTGCTTCTTGCGACCTAGACCAATTTCAACCCAACCTGTTAGGTCGTGAGCGACCTAGGACTTAGAGAACTTCTTGACCCGGATTGTGACTTAAAGACTTGAACAAAACTTGAAAGCTTCAGAATTTTGATAGAACTTGATTGTACTTCTAACTTGAACTGCTAAAATGAACTGCTTGAACTTTGAACTGTCTGGACTTTAAACTGTTTGAACTTTGCTGCACTTCTTTACAGATTATATTCACTTGTAAGCTAACAACCTGTTGACACAACATTTGCAGAAAACTAGGGCGAATATACTGCCATTGATTGCCCACATCGAATGGCAGATTAGTCGATAAAGATTATCAACTTAAAGAAATTTTATCAAGTGCTATGAATCTACAAATTCAAGCAAAGTATTAAAGCAAGGCAATATTAATCAATTAAAACTGATTTGTTTGCATCAATACTGCACTTGCATTTGGACTTGAAACAACAAAACCTGAAACTTTCTAACTGACAAATGTCTGTTATTTTAATTTCAGTTATATTTGCTTGTCATTTTATTAGCTCTGCACAACACTTCACACATTTAGGAAACGTGCACCTTCACATTTGAATATCCAGTTCCTTGTGTGGAATGTCTTCTCAAGAAGAGATAATCGAGCAATCTGAAGGAGTCTTCCCGATAGCCGACCCATTGGATAATCCTCCGGAAAGAACTCCAACTACCCTGAGTCAGCGGGCATTCAACCAATTACGTATTCAATTTGGAATTGCCAAAGCGGATGCTATACTTCCTGGGCCAAATGATACTGTTGATAGGCTTCCTCTCGGTTTTGTCGCTGTCAACCATCAAATGTGCCTTTGTGTTGCCATTCCTCCTTTCAATGAATTTCTTCATCAACTCCTTTTCCTACTAACCATCTCTCCCTTTCAACTGCACCCCAATGGCTACGCCATCCTGATGGGACTTTGTGTTTTATTCAGAAGGACACTTAACCGTCTTACGAGCTTCGAAGAAATTTGCTACTTATGCATGTTCGCAAAGAATAAAGACCACCCTTCCATTATACTCGTGAGAAGTGTCAGAAATCGTAAACTTATCACCGATCTCTCTGAAAGTGCTCACGGTTTTCTGAATCAATTCTTTTTCGTTCGCTGCCCCCCAGGGTTTTATGCCATTTTGAGAATAGGAAGTAAGATTGCTCATCCTCGTTCTTTTCGTTTCTGAATTTTTTGAGATCCGAATTGCTAAGTGCTAATCTCATTCTTTTCTTTTACAGCGCTTCCTCCTTCCTCTATAAATCCTAGCCACAAAACGACTTTTGAAAGATTAAGCATCGTGCCGTTTGAGGAAAGAAGTATTAAGTTTCTATTGAAAGATGAACTTCTTCACCAATACGGGCTTTTGCACCCCTCCCGTTCCACTCAACCTCATGAAGTCCCCAACTCTCCAGTAGAGGCATCAGATGCCCCAGTTTCCGTTGGAGAACTTATGCCGAAAGAACGTACTGTTGAGACTTCATTGGTAAAGTGTTCTACTTCAATTGATGTTGCGGGGTCATCCGGCAAACTTGCACTTGCCCCAGTCATCGAAGAAGAGGAACCTCCCCAACAATCTGGGAAACCCGGTAACGAGGAGCTGAGAGAACAAGTCCCATCCGGCACAGCGGTGATGATACTTTTGAGGGGTTGACCGACCTGATGATTACTTCACAGGAGCTTTTTAAAGATGATCCTATCACTGCTAAAGTTACTTTTCCAGCAGTTGAAGCGACATCCGTTCTGCAACAAACTCCATCAGCCCAAGAGTTGTCAGTGGCTGTTAAATTCATCACCACCTCCCATCCCAGGAGTGGTTCGTGATTCGACGCACGTAGTTTGCACGTTACACACACTTGGGACTTTTCAGCACTTATATGCGTTCAACTTTCTTGCTTTCAAGATTTTTGAGTTTATGTTATTTTTTATTTTCAGATTCTCCAATGGGACGAAGCGGTCCTACTACGATGATTTCCAGCATTATGGGAGGCGCGGTTCTTATGACCCCAGGAGGTATCTTTCTGCCTCTTGGGAAACTGAGGAAGAAAGAGCTGCGAGGAAGGCTCGTGAGAAGCGCGCTTATGAAGAGAGCTACGGAAGACGGGACGAACAACATGACTCTTCCCAAAGAGAGGATGATTCCCACAAGTTAAAGTCCCGTGACGACAAGGAAAAAAGCCATGTTACTGAGGACCTGAGCAAACGGGCCAAACTTGGTGAAAAACTGACATCCGAACTCTCTGAAAAGCCTATTGCTCCTGTCTCTTTGGAAATTCCTTCCGGCTCTCCTCCCCTTCCAAGAACTGATATTCAAACAATCATAAGTAGGCCCCTTATCAAGTTGGGCAGGGTCCGGCTACTCTTCAGAGCCGATTTCCGCACTGGTGCTTAAAGGGAGTACGCTTCGATCTTGACTTGGTCCCGATTGATAAGCAAGCCATGTTGCGGAATCTTGATGCCGTCAAAATCGACATCGAGAGAATGTCTGGCTGGCATAAACTCATTGACGAGCTTTAAAGAGTGAATTGCGCAAACCTTGAAGCCATGCTGACTATGGAAAATGACGAATCTGAGTGGCAGAAAACACTCAATCAGCATGATGTCGAAATGAAGAGTATTGCCGCTTATAATGAAAAACTTGAAGCGGAAGTTGAAAAACTTAAGGAAGAGCTCGTTACTTCTTCCACTTCCTATTCTCAGAGAGAAGAAGTGCTTCTAAAACAAGTGAGAGATGCTCACGCGGCACAGAGAGATGGCGAAGCTAAATTTGAAGCACAGCAACAAGTTGTGGACAGCTACCGAGCCGATGTTGCTCATCTACAAGAAAAGACCAACTCCCAGAACCTGGAAATTGAACTGCTAAAAACTTGACTTTCTAAAGCTGAAAGAGAGCGCGATGAAGCTATTGCCGGCAAAATTGCAGCCGAAGAATCTCATATGGCAACTAAGCCGATGTCAGCTCCACTTTATTCGAGTTTTACATCCATAGTGTTCTGAGGCGCGATAGCCTTAAGTTTTTGGGACCTGAATATGAAATCACTTTGGCCAAAGTGTGGGAGGCCATTCTTGATATGCTTGGAGGAGCCGGATATGCCGAAGTAGATTTAATGGCACACTATCTGATGATGACGCATGTGCCGCTCTTGCCAGGGGAAAGGAGCAACTCGCCAAAGAGAGAGCCGAAATGACAGAAGGAGAAAATTTAGGAAAGACAATCTCAATTGACCCAGTTCTACCTTCAGTTTCGGCCGATATCGATATTGCTGGCTCCAGTTCCCATTCTCCTCCTGCTAAAGCTGTTATCGAAAGTGCCACCGCCCACGCTGGAGATGAGACTCAAGAAAGCGCTGAAGCATAGGACTTCGAAGTTGACATAGTAAAGTCTACTTCTCCAGGTAACCTCATGTTAATCTTGCTCAAGTGGACTGCTTGATTTCTTCACATAAGCTTGATGAACTTTTTGATTACTACTTAAATCTTGACGCGCAACTTTCTCCTCTTTTATGAGAAATACTGACTTTAACTTCTCTTCTCCTGTAGTGAAAGCGCCAAGTGTTATTCAGCCTTCCCCTCTTCCAGCTGTTTCCTCTCCGCCACTTCAGATTACTCCTCCTTCCGTTTCTCAACCGGGGTCACAAGAGGAGCAGATAGAAGCTCTTCAAGGCTTGGATGACTCGATCGCTTCTCAAGAATAGAAAGCCGAGGAACCTGATGAAGGCGAAAGAACCCCAGAGCAGACTATCTCTGATGACATAACGCTGTCTGCACTTTTCACTCCGGGCAGTGATCCTTCTTCAAGGAAGAAGGGGAAGCGTGTAGTTTCAAAGAAAAGGAGAGAAGCTTCTACTCGCGAAGAAAAAATAGAAGGAAGTCCAACTGCACCCCTTCCTCTTTCTTCCCCTACTCCCACAGGCTGGCCCAAAAAGTTAATCATCCGGCCAAGCGAAGGCTCAAAAGGTGGCAGGAACAAGAAGTGATGGGTTTAGGACTTATGCTTTTCACCTTGCTTCTTTTTTTTTGCTTGTATATATAAAGACTTATGTTGACCGGAGATTGTGCGGGTACCGGTCCCCGCCTTCTTTTGTTTTGAAACCTGCACATGTATAAAAATTTTATAGTATGGAATAAAATGATTCTTTTACTTGTACAAACTTTTGTCTATATTTGAGAATGCATTTATTCTTCTTTTTCGTACAAGTTTCTTTATTCTCTCTGTGATGTTGCGGTAAACCTATGGTATGTTGCTTGAGCATTGTTTTTATTTTTGCAACTATATTATATTGCCCCCATACCATGGTTTATTGCAATCTCTTTCACATCGGCAAAATTATGGAGAACAACTCTTATGTTTCAAGAAGACTTGTACTCTTTTTTTAGAGAACAACTTTTCCATTTGAAGAAGATTTGCATCTGTACTTTATAGGATAATATTTCCGTTTTAAGTAAATATTTTTCTGATTTAGTAGAATGCACCTCGTATTGGAGAAGTCTTCTCTTTCTTTTTTTTTGTTGCGAAGTTTTTACACTTCACTTTTTGAGACAGTCACTTTTATTTTGGCAAGTGAATTTTCCTTCGTGGTAAAGCGGGCCTTCGAAAAAGGGCTTCGACCTTTTTGTGCCTCCGAAGTGGGCTTTTGTTTGATTGTGCCTCTGGGAAGAGGGCTTTTTGTTTTAATGTGCCTCTGGGAAGAGGGCTTTTTTTTGTGTGTGCCTCTGAGGAGAGGGCTTTTTTTTGTTTCTGCCTCTGGGGATAGGCTTTTATCTTTTCCCTGTCCGCTGGGAAGCGGGTCTCCGAAGAGGGCTTTTCACATTTCGACTCATGTGAAGTTTTATTTCAGAACGGTGAAATGTGTGCCTCCGAAGAGATCTTTTAGCATTTCAACTATGGTTAAATGGGCCTCCGAAGGGGGCTTTTCACATTCCAGCACTTGTGAAGTTTTATTTCAGATCTCGGTGGAATGTGTGCCTCCGAAGAGGTCTTTTAGCATTTCAATTATGGTGAAATGAGCCTCCGAAGAGGGCTTTTCACGTTCCAGCACTTGTGAAGTTTTATTTCAGATCTCGGTGGAATGTGTGCCTCCGAGTATGGCTTTTGTCTGGAAGTTTCCTTCTCTCGGTTGGATGGATTCACGGGGCGGACACAAGTTACTTGGATTGTTTATTTGCACAAACATTCTCAGCTAGTTAACGAGTGTCCTGTGCCACTAGTCAGTCCACAACTTTTTGTTGAGAAAGAGAACTTTCTTTTTCTGGCAAGTCCCATTAGAGGTCTTTGTCCTCCAAAGAGTTGTGCCTCCGAAGAGGGCTTGTGCCTCTGAGGAGGTCTTTTGCTGTTTGCTGCCTGCTCGCCCATGTCTTTTTTCCATTTGCTCATACCAGCGGTTCCCTGTTATCATTTTCAAGCGCGCATTCCTTTCTTTTGCAAGTAGCTTACTCTATCCAAAGAAGTGTACTTCATTGTTAAATGAGTTCGCAGGGGCAGACACGGGCTAATTAATCGAATGCTTGTTTGCACAAACGATCACAATTAGTTGGGAAGGGTCTACTTCTGGCGGAACCCTTAACTGTTTGCTTGAAGCACTTCTTATATAGGATTTGAGTCTGGAATTTTTGTGGCTAGACATTCATTTGTTGAGTGACGTCAGGGATCGCTTGGTCTTATGATGGGTAAGCTTTGTTTTAATGGCCTACGATATTAAATTGACATTTTAGCAATACAATTGAAGTGCTTTATATATCGAAATAAAACAAGCAGTTTATAATAGTAGAGAACACAAGATTTATAGTGGTTCGGCCAAGAACTAGGCCTAAATCCACTTTATAGTTCTTATTATTCACTTGCACTGGCTTTACAATGGCTTTCAATACAAGAATCACACATTCATAATTCCTTTTACAAATTTAAGCAAAGCTTTTAAGTAAAATATGGATGCAAGTGATTGCTATTCCAAGCTCTTAGAATTGGATCTCCTTTGAAAGTTGTCAGTTTGAAAGTGTCATCAGGAAGTTTTTTGCCTATGACATATGGCCCTTCCCAGTTTGGCGCAAACACTTCTGTTGCTGTCATGACCCTTTCCAAGACTAGATCTCCAATCTCAAAGCTGCGTTGGCAAACTTTGGAATTGAAGTGCCTGGCAATTCTTTGCTGATGGCTGCAATTCTGAGTTGAGCCTCTTCCTTTTTTTCATCAAGGAAGTCAAGTGCTTCAAGTTGCAACTCTTCGTTTTTAGCTTGGTTGAAATGAATTCTTCTATGTGAAGAGACTTCTATTTCCACCGAAATCATTGCTTCTGATCCATATGCCAATGAAAATGGAGTGTGTCCAGTCGTAGTTTTATGGGTAGTTCTATATGCCCATAGTGCTAGTGGAAGCTTATCGACCCAACCACCTTTCGCTTTTTCCATCTGTTTTTTGATGGTAGATTTGATAATTTTGTTTACTGCTTCCACTTGCCCGTTTGCCTACGGATGAGCCACTGCCGAGAAGCTTTTCTAGATCTTGAATCGCTTGCAAAAATCTTGGAACTCTTCACTTTCGAATTGGGTCCCATTATCTGTGATTATCTTTTGAGGCACACCATACCTACAAATGATATTCTTAGTTACAAAGTTTATCATCCTTTTAGAGGTAATAGTAGCTAATGGTTCAGATTCAGCCCATTTAGTAAAATAATCAACAGCAACAATAGCATATCTGATTTCGGATTTGGCGGTTGGCAAAGGCCGATGGGATCTATTCCCCAAATAGCAAATGGCCACGGACTGACCATCTGTGTTATCTCGGTGGAAGGTTCTCTTGGGATTTTTGCAAATATCTGGCATCGGTCACATTTTCGGGCATAACTTGCAGCATCACGATTAATATCTGGCCAAAAATACCCATAACGGAGAATTTTCTTTGCTAGAGTTTGACCACCTGAATGGTCTCCACATTCTCCTCCGTGTACTTCGGCTAGAATTGTCTTAGCTTCTTCCTTGGTCACACATCGGAGTAATGGCATTGAGAATCCACGCCTATACAATCAGCCATCTTGAATTATGTATTTGGAGGCTTTTCTTAGCAACTTCTGTCGTTCTTTTGAACTTTCTGGTAGAGAACCGTTGAGCAAATATTCCATTATTGGAGTCATCCATGATTCTTGCTCTCGACATATAGTCATGATCCAGCCAATATCCATCTCATCAGTGCTTGGAGCTCACAGGACTTCCATAGGAATTAATCCCAATAATTGAGCTTCACCAGTGCTTGCGTGTTTTGCGAGAGAATCTGCCTTCATGTTCTCTTCCCGGGGTATATGATTTATCGTATAATGGTCAAGATCATCGAGAAGTTCCCAGGCTCTTGACAAATAAGGAGGCAGATTTCCTCCTTTAGTTTGAAACTCTTTCTTAACTTGACATACAATAAGCTGTGAATCACTGAAGATCTGCAACACTTTGACATTCAACTCTTTAGCAATTCTCAAGCCGGCAATAAGAGCTTCATATTCTGCTTCATTGTTTGTCGAAGGGAACTCCAATCTCAATGCATAGCATAATGACTGCCCTTCTGGGGTTTCAAGCACAACCCCATCTCCGGAACAGTAATCATTTCTTGCACCATCAACATATATTTCCATCGAATTGGGGGATTATCAGTCACCTCTTCCTCACTATCACCTTTATCTATACATTCTGTGATGAAATCTGCCAAAGCTTGTCCATTGATTGTTCTCCGGGGACGATAAGTGATGTCGTACTGGCTGAGTTCAATATTCCACTTCAGAAGACGACCCGTAGTTTCAGGACGAAACAGGACTTGCTTTAGAGGTTGATCAGTGAGGACTTTGATTGGATGAGCTTGGAAATACGGCCTCAGCTTTCTTGACGCAATCAGTAGACAATAGGCGAGCTTTTCCAATTTTGAATAATTCATCTCTGCCCCGGTGAACCTCTTGCTAATATAATAGACCAGGCGCTGAATTTTTGCGTCTTCCTGTACCAACGCTGCACTAAGAGCATGAGATGAGATTGCCAAATATACGAAAAGATCCTCACCATCGTCGGGCTTAGAAAGTATTGGAGGCGTTTCCATATGACGAATCAATTCATCGAAAGCTTTTCGGCATTCAGGAGTCCATTCAAAATTCTTCCTTCCTTTCTTCAGTGTATCAAAGAATGGAATGCATTTATCAGTAGCTTTGGAAATGATTCGACTGAAGGCAGTGACTTTTCCATTAAGACTTTGCAATTCCTTCTTCGTTCTAGGAGCTTTTACTTCTTTTAAGGCAGCAATCTGAGTAGGATTAGCTTCAATGCTCCTAGCACTCACAATGAAACCCAGAAATCTTCCGGACTCCACCCCAAACGAACATTTCAAAGGATTAAGTTCATTCCGTACTTCCGGAGGATTGCAAACGTTTCCGCCAAGTGGTCCATATGGTCTACCGCTTTCTTTGACTTCACCAACATATCGTCAACATAAACTTCCATAGTTTTGCCAATCTGCGGTTTGAACATAGCATTGACGAGTCTTTGGTAAGTTGCCCCTACATTCTTAAGTCCGAAGGGCATGACTCTATAGCAGTGGAGACCAGCATCGGTGATGAAGCTTGTGTCCTCCTGATCCAGCTCATGCATCATAATCTGGTTGTATCCGGAGTAAGCATCCATGAAAGACAACAATTCGTTCCCCGCTGTTCCATCCACCAACTGATCTATTCTGGGTAATGGGAAGCAGTCTTTGGGGCAGGCTTTGTTTAAATCTAAGAAGTCAATGCAAACTCTCCATTTCACATTAGCTTTCTTAACCAGTACCGGATTTGAAACCCAATTCGGATAAGTAGACTCCCTGATGAAACCATTCTCCATCAATCGGTTTACCTCTTTTTTCAAAGCTGCTGACCTTTCGGGACCTTGGGTTCTTCTTTTCTATTTTACCAGTGTAAACTTTGGATCAATGTTCAGAGTATGTACCACAATTTCCGGGGATATTCCAGACATATCAGCATGACTCCAAGCGAATACGTCCAGATTAGCTTTCAAAAATGTTACCAAGGAATTTTGAACTGTCATACTAAGCTGCGAACCCACATTCATCGCTCTGTTCGGATCTTTCGAATCAATAGGCACCAACACCGTTACTTCAACTGGCACCACTCTATTCTCCCCCGCACTAGCTTTTCTGGGATCCATTTCTCTTCGTGCCCCGCTATGCACGCCAGTGCAGGGTCCAGCCTGTAATTGCTACAAGGTTGGTTCTTTGATGCGGACTGGGGCTGCCGCATCTTTTCCCATTTCTCTCTTCCTCGCTTCGCGCAAATCCATCAGATAACATTCCCGCCCAACGTTCTGATCCCCTTTAATAACTCCAACTTCATTAACCGTGGGGAATTTCATAGTGAGGCACCACGGGGCGAGAATTGCTTTAAAAGCCGCAAGACTTTGTCGGCCTAGAAAGGCGTTGTAGGCAGAAAATTCGACAACAATTACAAAGGTCTGTTTTTGAACCACCTTTTTCTGTCCCGCTCCAAGTTCGACGAACAAGTCAATAGTTCCAATTGGCTGCTTCGGTTCCCTAGTGAACCCAACAATTTTCTGAGATGAGGCTTGAACATCAGCCATTGGAATTTGCATTTGGTCGAACGTCTTTTTGAAGAGAATATTACAAGAAGCACCGCAATCTACAAGCACTCTTCTCACAATAGCCGACCCAATGCCTGCAGAGATGACCAAGGGATCCATGGTTGGAGCTTCAATACCCATAGAGTCCCTAGCTTTGAACACAATATCATCATTGAAATTTTATGCTGCTTCAAAGGTGCAGCGTTTTCTAGCACAAAAACACTCTCTTCTGTTGGTGCATACTTCAAGGCACGGGCATATCTTTCCATCTCGCCCCAGCTTCAGCCTGCTAGGTGAGGACCTCCTGTAATCAGATTGATAACAGGCCTTTCCGATTCATGCACGGTATTCCTCTCACCCAAGCTAGATGGATGAGAAGGAAGTTGCTGGCCCTTAGTGGATGAAGTTGGGTCATTCCTACTTCTCTTAACATATTGCTGCAACTTATTCTCTCTCAATAGTTCTTTAATTAAACTTTTCAGATGGCGACATTCGTTGGTATCATGACCGGGTTGATTATGAAACCGACAGAATCTCCAACCTTGTGCAGCTTTTTTGTTAACTCTCATCTCCGACGGTTTAGGATATTCTATTGCATCTTTGGTAGCAAAAAAGATATTCTTCGGAGTGTCAGTCAAAGGAGTGAAATCTGAAGGTTTTAAGAAGTGAGGTTTCTTCATATCTTTCTGTTTCTTCCCACCATTATTCTCCCTTTTCTGACTTCCGGATTCCTTTTTGGTAGGAGCAGTAGTATTATACTTAACCTCTGTCAATGCCACTTTAATTGGTGCTCGAAGGTTTTCCAAGCGCATGAATTCATCAGCTTTCTTATAGAATTTCTCAAGCGAATTCGGTTCTTTCATCTTCAGCCACTTCGCAAATTCTCTTGATTTGTCGATTGCCCTCATCAAGTATGTCAAGACCATCCGTAGTTCTACATTGTCCACTTCAGCCAAAACTATGTTGAAGCGGTTCAAGAAAGACCTGATAGATTCCCCAGGATTCTTTTCCAGGCTCGAGAGTGACATAATATCCTTAGCCTTTGAAGCATACAACCTGAATTGCTCTTTAAACTTTTAAGTCAAATCGGCGAACTGGTCTATGGATCGGACCGGAAGCTTTGTGAACCAAAGCAGAGCCACTCCTTCCAAGTATACCAGAAAGTACCGGCATTTGATCTCATCAGACGCCCTAGCACCAGTCATGTGCCAATCGTACTTATACATGAATTGATTGGGGTCGCTTGTTCCCTTATAAGCCGGGATGGTAGGAGGAACAAACTTCCTTAGGAATTCCGCCTTTAGAATCTTTTCAGTGAACGGAGTTTGCTCGGAGCGAATCCCCGTTCCTTCTCATCTTCATCCCCTGCATGCTTTCTTTCGTGATTTGTCACACCATGCCCGAAAGATATTCCTCATCATTTAAACGATATGCAGGACAAACTTCGGCCATTTTCTCGGAAGTTTGTCTGGACAAACGTTCGCGGAGAGTTGGCTGTGGTCTCGATCCTCCGGCTTGAGGAGGTGTTTCTTTGGCGGGACTAGCTGCTCTTTGAGGAATATTCCTCTCTTCAGGATTATGAACATCATCTACAAGGTTTTCTTCATTACTCACCGGTTGACGGTTAGCTCCGAGCAATGCATTTAACTTCTCAAGCATTAAAGCATTCTGAGTTTCCATCTGCTGGTATAATCCAGATACTGCAGCATCTAACCCCGCTCGTGTAATTCCGGCACTAGGTGCTGCTTGACTTAACGAAGGAGAAGTGGCAGTATTTTGATGGACATTACTGGGTCTTGTAGATCCGCGCTTTCTTCCAGGAGCCATTATCTCCGGTAGACTTTTGGTTTTGAGAGAGATTCTTTCTATAATCTTTTGCGAAGCAATGACGAAGATAGCCTGAGTTCAATTCTCAGTGAAAGCACCAAAAATGTTAACGCTTAAAATTGAACGTTAACACCCCGGTGTATGTACAGATTAAGTGAAAGCACCACCCGTGAACATGGGAATTAGAAACAAGTATAAAAGTTACAGAGAAAGCAGTAAAAGACAACATTTTTATAGTGGTTCGGCTTCAGGTTAAGCCTACGTCCACTTTTAATCTTCTTTATTGCTGAATCAATTACAACTTTACAACAATCTTTGATTACAACACTGTTGGGACAAATAACTGGAACTCCAATGTAGAAGAAGTCTTTGAATCCATGTTGATTGCGTTAGATTTCCTCTTGAAGTTTGTTGAGATGCCTTTCGTGTTTGAAGTGTCGAGTGAGTCGAGAATTCAGCAGAGTATCGGCGTTCCAAAAATGAGCCGAAAAGATCCTACTTTAGTTGGAGTAGGCGGGGTATTTATAGGAGAGTTCGGTGTTAGGTCGTAGGTCGCAAGCGACCTTGGATAGGTCGTAGGTCGTCCGTGACCTAGTGGGAGTCATTTACGGCTTATACAAGGTACACTTCATCGTTCTGGAGAAACTAGCAAGTCATAGGTCGTGGCCGACCTAGGTAGGAAGCATCATAGGAAGCTCCTTTGGTATGTTTAGGTCGTGAACGACTTAAGTATAGGTCGTAGGTCGTGGGCGACTTAGTAGACACGGTTTACGGCCTAACAGGAGCACCCTTGATCATTCTAACAAGTCATAGATCGTGGGCGACCTAGGGAAGGAACGACATAAGGAGGACAAGTTAGCTCAGCTTTGTATAGCTCGCTAGGTCGCTAGGTCGTTAGAGAGCTTCATTCCTGTTAGGTCACGTCCTAGTTAACTCGTTCACACTTTAGGTCATTAACCCGCTATTGGTCCATTAGTCCGTTAGGTCGTAATGCTTGCTGTGTTAGGTCGTTTCACCTTAACTCGCTGCAGAACTTTATTCCTGTTAGGTCGCTCCCCTTGTTAACTCGCTAGGTCGTTCATCCCTTAGGTCGCTAGGTCGTTGATAACTTTAGGTCGATGGACTTTCAATCTTTTAGGTTGCTGAGCTCTGTAGGTCGCTGAGCTCTGTAGGTCGCTGACTAGTTTAGTCGCTACTTTCTCTAGATCGCAGGGTCGTGGAATGAAGAGGGTTAACATAAATTATATAATGTTAATCCTGTTTATTTATTATCATATCATCTGATACTGCTATATGTTGTCACTATTCAGTTTATTTTGATCATCACTACAAGTTCCCTGTTAGTATAGAAATCACTATGGGTTGAAATGATATATACCCGAATGGACTTTAGAGTAGGGAAAAATCATTATGGGCTGAAATGATAGGCCTGAGTGTTTTTTTATTTGTATTTTTCATGGGATTTCGGGTTTGAAATAATCAAAACCCGAAAATTTTACTGATTACGGATTTAAATGATCTGTATCACTTGATTTAGGTATGAAATATTATCCACACCCGTGGTTGATTTCAAAATATGATTTCTTATAAATTTCATGTATTGTAAATGAATGGAAAAAATATGAAATTTGATTATATTAGATTTAAAATGGTTAAGCAGTGATTTTCTAATAAGGTTAAATGGTATAAGTTAATAAATGGTTTGAGTTGTGGTGTGAAAGTTTGATTTAACGTAATAATGGGAATTTACGTAAAAATGGAATTATAAGCTTAACTTGGTAATTAATATAATTGATGTATGAATTGGAAAGAAATAAAGCAAAAGAAAATGTCAAGTTATTTGTAAAATAAAGTTAAGCAACTTACAGTGTATTTCGAATTTATGTAACTAGTTTAAAATGTTAAATAAATGGATAGTTAAATGGAAATTTGAATTTAACTTGAGTTGGAATTGTGAGATTTGGTTTTAAAATGGAAGTTTAATTAAATTAAATAAAATGGAAATTTAGTTCAATGTATGAAATGGTAATGTGAAATTTAAGTGATAAATAATTGTTAAAAGGTAAAGAATGGGAAATTTGTACACTTGAATTTAATAGGAGAAATTATTGATATTTATTTGTGAAATTAACTTTATAAAATCACAAGTTCAAGGGTATTTAAATGACTATTTTTAAAGTGGAAAATATGAAATTTTATAAGTTAAAAATGGTTTTAATTGAAGTTTATTTGTAGGGCTGAAATTTCAATGTTTTATAGTTTTTTTTCTGAATAACTGAACTCTGAAATGTCTAAAATTTTGGGAATTGAATATTTGATTTGAAAGTATAATAACTTCATTTTTAAATGGTTTAAATGAATTATATTTTTTATTATAATATAAACCATTTTGGAAATGTAATTTGGAATGGTATTTAAAATAGTAAATGAATGATATACTTGAATTTAAAAGGTATTTAAATTTAATTCAAATAATGAGTTGATAATGAGATTTTGAAAGAATATGATATTTTGATATTTTGAAATGGTTTTGAAATTGTTTGATCCTTATTTTGATTAATATTTTTATTTGAAATGATATTTTATTTTTGAAGTATAAAATAATATTTTGAAATTTATAACCACGGGTACACTTCTTTATGTGCAAAGTTATTTCCTTGTGATTGTTTGATACACACCTTGAATTTGAGAGTGTAGCTAGAGGTGAGAGATTACTGCAGCTCCGCGCTACCCTAGTCACATTAACACCATTATTTGCATTAATTACTTTAATATGGATATTTGTAGGATAGTGCTTATTACTACTTAATTGATGGTTTACCTGATCCTTAAAGGATGGGCGATCCCAAGCATCCTTTAAGATTATTGTGCATTTCTCTTACAGTTCACTTGAGTTGGTTTACATTGTATAAGTATGTATGTCCTGACTCGAGTGTTTTTTGTTTTATTTTACGCTCGGGTCAGCCTGGGAATCATAGTTTTGGATTCACCTTCTGGAGCTAGAGAATTGTTGGAGCTTATCTCACTATCTATTCATCTACTTCTTCCAAATATCTCCTATTCGGTATTGCTTCTGTATTAGTGAGTCATGTATCCAGACTTCTATTTTATCCATTTTTATACTATTATATTTTGTATATGAATTGAGAGTATGTATATAGTAGCTTCATGAACTACTATGGTATTTTATTTCCCCTGCGAGTTATTCTGATATTTCTGTATCTATGATTCTGTGAATGATTTTTTTTTTGCTCCAAATTTCTTAACAATGCACTGTTTTGAATTACTCAAGTCTGACATGCGTGGATTATTGTCGATTTGCATGGTCCAATTTAGTGGTTCGTTACATTTGGTATCAGAGCTTTGGTTTTAGGCAAACCTTAGCCTGAGGAGCAAAAACTCATTAGAGATAGGGTAGAAATACCATAGAATGAGTGAAATCAATCTCAGAATCATTTCCTTGTGACAGAACATATTTTCGAAGTATAAAATGATTTTCAAAGGATTTTTAAAGGTTATTTTGTTATAAATTTTCTTATTTTGAAATCAAGATTTCTAAACTTCGTCCCATCTGCATCCACCTTGTTAGTAATCTCTTGCTTAGTATTCTTATCGATTAGGATTTCTTGAACTTTGGAACGCTCCACTTTATTTCTGAAATCGAGTCTTGTTTTCCCTATTTTTTCCTTTTTATTTTGGAGCATTTCATGACTCCACTTCGAATGACCTCTATAAAGATTGGTGATTCTGCAAATCTTTGAATGATTTGTTAAGGGGTGAAACTCCTTTACAATCGGCATTGATCCACCGGAGATTTCTATATCCTCGGATTTCAATGCTATCTATCTCCTGCTTTATCTGGATTCTATCTCTGGCGATCGAAGATCGATTTGCCTTAGATTTCCATATTGATTATATTCCTGAAGTCACGATTGACTCGGTTAAGGTCACCCGCGATTTATTTAGGCTTATCCATATTCTGTTTGGTAATTAAATTATCTCATCTTCGTTTGAGCTTATCTTCGAATTAGATTTTTATTTGATTAGGAATCCTCTAAATTTTAATCTATGTTTGTTTTGAAATCTATCCTTGGATCATCCCTTGGAAATTTGTTGTTAGTTGTCTTTTGAAATTTGTGCATACATCGAAATTATTATTTTGATAAGGATGACCGCATTTTTATATAAAAGTGAAATGTTTTCGATAAGATTATATATCTTTTAAAAATGAGAGTCTAAAATTTTGAAAGGATTTGAAATTTTGAAATTTTTATAAGAAATCGATTTATGTAAAAATGATTTATA
Source organism: Allium cepa (assembly GCA_030765085.1). NCBI lineage: Eukaryota > Viridiplantae > Streptophyta > Magnoliopsida > Asparagales > Amaryllidaceae > Allium > Allium cepa. The sequence goes on from CM060934.1 coordinate 134,459,423, forward strand.
ACTGAAGGGTTTTGAATTTGAAATTTGAGAGATTGAACTCCGATATTTTGAAAATTGGTTTTAAGGTTTTGAAAATATACGATAATATGATTTGAAAGTATTTTCCAGATAAAAATGTTTCAAATGACTTCAAATGAGTTTCAATGATCTTGAAGAAATTTCAAGGAAGTTTTAAGAAAGTAGAAGCCCAGAACCCACTTGTGTCGCTGGAAAATAATCTCGGTGATGAGTGCACGCATCATCGACATTGATTTTCGAGTTTCAGAGTGGGGAGAGGCCACTCTAGTAGCTTTGCTATGAAAGAGATTTTGTGAAACCAATTTTGATTTCAGATTTCGAAGTATGATTTGATTTTCGAAAGATATATGTTGTATATTTGAAATGATTTGAAGTAAGCCCGGTGTTCAGTCCTCGAGTTTCAGATTTGATTTAGTATAACTCTATTTATAATTTGATTTACTGATTTGTTGCTGATTCCCAACACTTGGATTCAAATTTGATTTCACAGACTATTTTGAAGGTTCGAACACTTCCAAATCGAGGTTTAATTTTCAAAGCTAAGAAATTAGAGTATAAAATATTTGGTAAAGTATATAACTTTAGTTTGTATGTTTAAAGTACAAAGAGTATGACTTAAATGAATTTGAAACTTTTGTTAAGTAAGTAATTTGCAAAAGGAAATTTGGATCTTTTGAATATAAATAAATAGTTTAAAGGTTTTAAAGGGATAGTTATAAAATTGGAAATCAATTTAGGAATGATTGATTTGGAGAAATATTTGGTTTCGAAAATAGATTGGAATGTAAAATCCAGTAATTATATGATGATTTTGGAAATGAATTTGTTTGACTTGAATTATGTTAACTGGAAACTGGGATTATTTTCTAAACCTATTATTTTGGAAAATTTGAAATTGAGATATTTAATTTGGAAGAAAATTTGGTGAACTCATATATGATTTTGAAACTGAATTGATATTGAAATGATTTGAAATTGAGAACCTTGTATTATTAAGCACTTGATTTGGGAGTTGTCAAACTTATATAAAATGGATTTGTATAAGTAGGAAGTTGATTTGATAACTATTGATTTGAAAGGTACTCAATTTGGAAAGAGAAATCATATATAATCGAAGTCTATATAAGGGTGATTTGATATACTATTGTTTTGGAAAGTATTCGATTTGAAAAGTGAAATTTGGTATATAGTGGACTTTATATAAGTATGGTATTTGAAAGTGGTTTGAAAAGGTGCTATATGATATATATTTTCAAAGTAAACATATGGGAAGTGCCTTTTGCTTGATATCCGCTCTGTGGCCATATTGTGGATTCATTCTATCGATAATATTCTCTCTGATTTTTGGTTTTCCGGATGTGATACTCGAGTGTCCCACCGTGGCGTAACCCATGGTTTTTTTTCGAGCGTGACTGCATAGCATTATTCGCCTGGCTGAGATAGCCTAGGGGTACGGATTGTTTCCTGGGGGATCCAGGCATAATCATTGTGTATCACGTAAACTATGTAGGTCGCATTAGTAGCGAAATCCGCCTGGCTGAGAAGGCCTAGGGGTATGGATTGTTTCCTGGGCGATCCAAGCATAATTATTGTGTATCCTACAGTCTACTAGTCATCATGGCGTAACTCGCAGGGCTGAGAAAGCTTGCAGGTATGGATTGTTTCCTGGGGGATCCAAGCGTAACCATTGTGTATCTACGAACCATGATTGGACAAAGGTTTTGGTTTAGTTGTTTTGTTTGGATTGTACTTTCCATATCTGTTTTTAAAAGTTTTTCAAGTATTTTCACTAGGTGTTGAAACAAGTCTACTAAGTACCTGAAGAATTCTAGCTTTGCGCCTGATCAACGCACTGCCAGAGTCTACGGGAACGAGGATAAACTTGTTAAGACATCGAGTTATAAAAGTATTTTGATAAATTATTATATAAAGGATATTTTGATCATTTATTTTACCTTTCCAAATAATTGAAATTTATATCGCTTTAGAATAATGGTTCATCCTTCTCTTTCAACCTATTTTCCCTTCTAGCCATTCCTACTTTCCACCTTGTTAAACTTACCTATAACAACAGTTATCAGGTATAATTTTAATCTTCTTGTCATCTTGTCTTAATCCTATTTCATTCTGTCTTTTTCTATGTTTTCCGTACCTCGTTCCTTTTCGAGGACGAAAAGATTTGAGTGGGGGAGAGTGTAACAACCCTGTATTTTATGATTATTTTAATTTTATATTTTAATTATTTTAACTGAAATTTCTATTTAAAAACTTTATTTTATTCATAAAAATGGATAAAAAATTTTATTTTAAATATAAATTTTGTGTGTGAATTATGATTCCAAACCTAAATAAATGGAATATTTCCAAAAAAAGTGGATTTTTGGTCAAAATGGTCAAACTTTGACTTTTAAATTTAAAATTTAAATATTTGAACTTTTGAAATTTTATCTTTTATTATGAAAATAGATTTAATTTCTAGAATATTGCTTTTTGTTTCGTTGAAATCGGATTAATATTGTGAAATTTGTGCTTTTTACAATATTGTGTGTATTTATTTAACAAATTTGTTTATTTTAAATTTATATAAACAATATCTTTGTTTGTAAAATCATGTTCTAATTTGTGCAACATGATATGTTATGCATATATTTTATGTAGCAGCTCAAAATTTTAATAAATATGTATATTCATTTTATTTAAAAAACAATGGCGTTTAATTATTTAAAAGTTTGAATTTTAGAATTTTTCTGAATTGGTTATAAATCATTTGCCTAATTTTATTTAATATAAACAATTTTTGGAATTTAAGATTTTGGGTTAAATGTTCACTCTAATTGAAACTTTTAAATTTAAATTCTAACTTCCAATCTTTATTTAAATTGTATGAATTTACAACATTTGTTCCGTTTTTCCATTTAATTTGGATATATACTTTGTGAATTAGGTAATAAACAATGTTGTAAAAAGCAACGCATCTATACGTTTTATTGTATATGTTCCAGATCCGTTTTCTTAGTTAAGTAATAAACAAATCAAATGAATATGTAACAAATCAAATTTTTTTAAGTTGAGTAATAAACAAAGTTGTGAATAACAATTAAATTATATGTTTTATTTGATACGTTTTATATCCGTTTCTTGTTTATTTCTCTGATGTTTATTTATACGGTATGTTATTTACTGAATTATTCTTTAGCATATATTTTATTGAATAAATAGGAAACAAATTAATATAAGATATGTTACTTTGTTATTTATTTTGGGCATACGTTTTAATTTATTTATTGCCTTTATAATGCACACCCCTTTGATTCCATACTTTAGCCATTCAAATCAACAGCCGCCTATTTGCCTTGCAATTCACGTATAACATTTCATCTCATTCCACTTTTCCATTTGCTTCTCTTGATTTAATAGGAATAAAATCCTTAAATTTCTCTAACGTTTCAATTATTTATTTCCTACCGTTCTTCCCTCTAAATCAACATGAAACTTCTCTGTTAAATACAAACTCATGTACAAATTTCTTCACCGCATCTCGTGTGAAGCTTGCACATCTGTAAGTAATGGCTATATAAATATATATATTCATTTTCTTTTTTTTCTTCTTCTTTTTGCCTCGTTTTGGCCATGATTTCTTCACATATTTGCATGCTCTCCACTCTACTGCCTTGGCCATCATCTCTACCACCTCCTCCTCCTCATCATAAACCACCTATCACATCCTCTTCCTCTGACCAGATCTGGCCATACCTTCCCCATGACCAAAAACTCCACAAAAATGTTGCAAACTCCTTAAAACATGCCTAACCGAGCCTAGTCTTCATCACCATCACCTTGGATTGCCTTGGCCACCTCCCCATGCTCCACCACCACCATTGTATGACCACTTACCTTCAGCCTTACCTCTGTCCAGATCTGAAACATGTCAAGGCTGAGGCCTAGGACCATGTAGCCAAGCCCAAAAGTTAACAAAAACTCCACTACGTTGCCTTGTCTCCTCACATTCATGTGTTGCTACTCCTTTGCCACTTCTAGCACATGTAGCCGTGCCTCCGTAGACTCAAACCTGATCTAAAACCACACCAAACCCAACCATATTCACCCCCTAGGCCGAGCAAGTAGAAGCTGAAAACATGGCAAAAACTATTGTGCTCAATTTTCTTTAATTTCAAAGTTGTTTCAAATTCAATGCGTATTGAATTTATATTTATATTTGGTTTTGTTTATGGGTTTTGACAAGATGATCACTTGGTTCTCTTCCACTTAAATCATTTGTCATGTCATCATGCCTTCTGGAATTTATTCGTGTTGTTCGTTTTCCTAACTCTAGCATAAAAGGTGAGTAATTCACACATGACATCAGTACTTATATAATTAATAAATTGACACCGTGTGAATCCATAGATTTTATTATCATGTTATACCTGCCTGTGTTATAAATTATATAATGTTAATTCTGTTTATTTATTGTCACATTATCTGATACTGCTATATGTTGTCACTATTCAGTTTATTTTGATCATCACTGCAAGTTCCCTCTTAGTATAGAAATCACTATGGGTTGAAATGATACATAGCCGAATGGACTTTAGAATAGGGAAAAATCATTATGGGCTGAAATGATAGACCTGAGTGTTTTTTTATTTGTATTTGTCTTAGGATTTCGGGTTTGAAATAATCAAAACCCGAAAATTTTACTGATTACGGATTTAAATGATAATTTCCGTATCACTTGATTTAGGTGTGAATATTATCCGGACCCATGGTTGATTTCAAAATATGATTTCTTATAAATTTCATGTATTGTAAATGAATGGAAAAAATATGAAATTTAACTTATATTGGATTTAAAATGGTTAAGCAGTGATTTTCTAAAAGGTTAAATGGTATTAGTTAACAGATGGCTTGAGTTGTGGTGTGAAAATTTGATTTAACGTAATAATGGGAATTTAATTAAAAATGGAATTATTGGTAACTAATATAATTGATGTATTAATTGGAAAAAAATAAAGTAAAATAAAATATCAAGTTATTTGTAAAATAAAGTTAAGCAACTTACAGTGTATTTTTAATTTATGCAATTAGTTTAAAATGTTAAATAAATGGATAGTTAAATGGAAATTTGGAATTTAACTTGACTTGGAATTGTGAGATTTGGTTTTAAAATGGAAGTTTAAGTAAATTAAATAAAATGGAAATTTAGTTTAATGTACGAAATGATAATTTGAAATTTAAGTGATAAATAATTGTTAAAGGGTAAAGAATGGGAAATTTGTACACTTGAATTTAATAAGAGAAACTATTGATATTTATTTGTGAAATTTACTTTATAAAATCATAAGTTCAAGGGTATTTAAATGAACATTTTTAAAGTGGAAAATATGAAATTTTATAAGTTAAAAATGGTTTAAAATAAAGTTTATTTGTAGGGCTGAAATTTCAATGTTTAATAGTTTTTTTCTGAATAAATGAACTCTGAAATGTCTAAAATTTTAGGAATTGAATATTTGATTTGAAAGTGTAATAATTACACTTTTAAATGGTTTTTTATATTTTTTATTATAATATAAACCATTTTGAAAATGTAATTTGGAATGGTATTTAAAATGGTAAATGAATGATATACTTGAATTTAAAAGGTATTTAAATTTGAATTCAAATAATGAGTTGATAATGAGATTTTTAAAGAACATGATATTTTGATATTTTGAAATGGTTTGGAAATGAATTGATCCTTATTTTGGTTAATATTTGTATTTGAAATGATATTTTATTTTTGAAGTATAAAATACTATTTTGAAATTTATAACCACGGGTACACTTCTTTATGTGCAAAGTGATTTCCTTGTGATTGTTTGATACATACCTTGAATTTAAGAGTGTAGCTAGAGGTAAGCGATTACTGCAGCTCTGCGCTACCCTAGTCACATAAACACTGCTATTTGCATTAATTACTTTAATATGGATATTTCTAGGATAGTGTTTATTACTACTTAATTGATGGTTTACCGGATCCTTAAAGGATGAGCGATCCCAAGCATCCTTTAATATTATCGTGCATTGCTATTACAGTTCACTTGTGTTGGTTTACATTGTATAAGTATGTATGTCCTGACTCGAGTGTTTTGTGTTTTACTTTACGCTCGGGTCAGCCTGAGAATCACAGTTTTGGATTCACATTCTGCAGCTACTGAATTGTTGGAGCTTATCTGACTATCTATTCGTCTACTTCTTCCAGTTATCTCCTATTCGGTATTGCTTCTGTATTAGTGAGTCGTGTATCGAGACTTCTATTGTATCCATTTTTATACTATGATATTTTGTATATGATTTGAGAGTATGTATATAGTAGCTTCATGAACTACTATGTTATTTTATTTCCGCTGCGAGATTCTGATATTTCTGTATCTGTGATTTTGTGAATGATTTTAATTGCTCCAAATTTCTTAACAATGCAATGTTTTGAATTATTCAAGTCTGACCTGTGTGGATTATTATTGATTTCAATGTTCCAAAATAGTGGGTCGTTGCAATAGCACCTTCCACTTGGAATGCTAACACTGCCCATCATGCAGTAATGCAATGCCAGCATTCATCCATACAACCATCATCTTCAAAATGTCTTCACTTCGAAAACGCTTAAGTTGGATCAAAGTGGTTCTCGGATATCATATCTGATCCTTGTCTCTTTGAAACAATATTCGATAGTTTCAGATAAACTCAACCTCCGTTCTTTAAGAAAAAAACAGTCAAAGATAAGAGCGAAGATCAACTCATAACCATTAATGGACAGATTTCCTTATTATATTTTCTAGGAGAACGAAACAAGATTTATATGTACAATACATCGTCATTGGAAATAACTCTGCCGTATAACCCACGTATTTTTCCGAGATATTTCCAAAGTTACATTTTGGGTCCTTATTTGATAGTCGATCATTTAACTATCAAATAGACCAACAACCAATTCCATTTGAAATTTATTTATCTACAGCAACCACTAAGCCTTAAAACGAATCTTTACTTAATAAATTTCTTTTCGAAATGCTTGTCTAAAACATTCATATAATTATATCTCAGACATAAGTATATACACAAACATTTATGAATAACTTTTTGCCTCCATATCTTGTTAAAAAAGATTAAAAAAATGTTGTTTAAATTTGAGGTAAGGAAAACCCTACACACTTTTCCTTGGTGTTAAGTGTGGAACGGATGTTCCATATTACCATTTTTAAAAATTAAGTTTAGAGAAGCCCAGATCTCAAATTATTTTTTTATGCTTTCAAAAAATCCTTTTTAATGAAATCTATTTAATTCCTAAATCTCTTTTACTAGAAATCCAAATCCATTCCACAATACTTTCCCAACTTCCAAATTCATTTATAAAGCCCTTTTATAAATATTCAAAATCATTTATATAAATTGCTTTTGTAGATATCTAATTTGCATATAAATTTTTTATAATTATCCAAACCTTTTTATAAACTTCCTTTATGAATATCAAATCATTTTCTAAAATTCTTTTATAAATATTCCAAAATTATTTATAAACATTTCATTTTTAAACAACTTCCTATAAAATGTTAGACAAATTAGCTTCCTTTAATAAGAAACTCCATTACATAAATCTTCCTTATTTATGAAATCTTGTGTGCTTAAAAACTCAAATCCATTTACCCAAGGCACTCTATAAATTTCCAAACTCCTTTATAAAACTCTTTATAAAACTTCGTTTTATAACATTGGAAACCATTCCCATTAGCTATAAACATTTTTAGTAAAACAATTTGTCAAATCATTTTTTAAACATCTTGTTCAAATTGAAATAACTTTAGACTCATTTTAAAAAGTAAATGGAATATTTATCTTTACAAAACCAAATGGATGCTTAGCGACCACACGGTGATTTTGTTTCGATTTTATCTATCCAGTGTAACATGGCATCACATAACAATAGGCATACACAGGATCAACACATAACCATCAATCATTTTTAGTAAATGTACAGTTAATTGTAATAGCGGAATAGTGTTTTGTTTTTCTAATAGATGTCATTTAGTTTTCTTAATCATATGGGGTTACTTAAGGGTAAGTGACACAGATATCCCTTGATTTAAAACAAATTTTAAAGAAAACATTTTAAAACAAAACTGATTATGTAATCTCAAAGCCATTTTAAAATAAATTAATACCCTTGTAAATATGAATCAAATTATTTTCAAATAGTAATTTTCTAATTAAAGGTTTTCAAACCTTAATTATATCTTATTAAAACATAATTAACTTTAATCAAAGATTAATAAAATAAAACTGCTTTTTAAAATTATAATTAATTAATTAATAATTTTCTTAAATATGTGTAATCGTTAATTAATAACTAAATAATAATTAACTTTAATCAACAAAGAAATCACGATTAACTTAATTGACTAACACTTAAGTTTAAAAACCATTGAATAACAAAATGCGGATTTCTACGTCGCTTTCGGTTAGCGAATTGCTAACTTTGTGTTATGAATCCACATACAACATTCCAATATAATATCACATCATAACATTATTACACCATCATAGGCATGAATATTACTTTACAATATTAACTAATTTTTTCCAATATTCAAGGTATAATCCTTATCGCCTACTCAAACTTCGACATAAGCAATCTACACCAAATCAACATATATGCATGCATACACAACATATAACATTACCATATATTTGAGAAACATTTTAACTCGTAAATTTTACAACTTAAAAATTTAGGAGCTTGAGTTTTAAGAATATGAACTTTGCTTACTAAACTTTCACTAAATCAAGGCAAACTTCTACCAAACTTGAATACAAGCTAGTACATTGCAACAATGAAGTCATTGATGCCTACACACCCAAAATGGTCTTGGCCTTGAATAATTTGGCCTCTGCCATGGATGTTTTAGGGTGGATAGGCTAGAAACTTGGAAGAGAAGAGGTTTAGTGGATTAAAGATGAGATTTTGAGCATAAAGAAGTGATTTTTCTTACTTTAAAATTTGTGAAGAGAACTAATGGATATATAGTTTCAAGCTCTTAGGAATTTGACAGTGCAGAAGAGGATTGTAAAACAAAAATTATGAAATGGAGGAGTATTTATAGGCTTAGGAATATATTTTTAAAATATAAAGCGTTTATAAAAAAATATACAGATGCATGCACTACATACCTACCTTCCATCACTTGTACACGTTCTCCCCCTTTTCCATGCCTTGAATCTTGCTAGAGCTTCCATGTGTGTGTACTTAGGATATAGAGATGATTTATATACACGCAAGTATGTTTGTATGTATGTATATATATATATATGCCTTTTATAACATAAATTGTCACATCCATGCTTATGTATAAGAATACACACACACACACACACAAGTTAATATACATAGTTATGCTCAATTCTAATCCTAACATTTAAACAATGTGCATGTTGCACCAAGTGTGCACAACGTTCCCCGAAAAGTCGAAATTTCGAAAACATTCTTTTGTCACATTATCTGTTTTTATTTGAATAGTCTATATTGGTAAACAAATTTTGAAAAATATTTGTCATCATTATTAAATAATGGAAATAGGTTTATTTGCTAATAAAAAACCATTTACTGTTTATATAATATATATAGCCTATTTCAAAGTGGCAAAATCCGGGGTCATTACAAATCTATTTTATCATCATTTGTTATTATTTAAAGAATTATGTTTTAATTATAAAATCTATTGTTTAAATATTAAAAATTTATAAATATTAGCAATCAAAGCTGTAAAATTCTGGTTCGTTATACCGATGATGATATCAATAGTTGAACTGGCATGTAGGGATGAGTCTACATTGTTAGTTGGGGTTGAGGCCCAGATAGACATGTAGTGGCCCCGATGGGTTTAGCTCATTAGATAAAGCTATTTAGTTAATAGCGGCTGCATTCTCGTTTTAGGGTTTAAGAAAATGGTGAAGTTAAGGTCCTATTTATAGAGAATTATAAAACACTATTCAACGTTGAATTTTTTTGATTTCCAATCGAGGCATGCCGCTTGGCGTTCTATCTATAATATCCATATTCCGAATATAATGGAACTATTATCAGGAGCCAATTCTATGATATACGGAAGTTAGCTTTCAAAACAAAGTTATATTAATTTAAATTCCTTAAATTAATTTCTATGCATTTCGAGCTTGTACGATTAAACGTTACGGCTGATTGCCATGAAATTCGACGCATACTATAATTTACTATTATGGATAAATGGAACCAGTTTCGTCTAATTTCGAGGTAGTGCCTTGGAAAGATATTTACACATGTTAATTAAAAATAATTATTATTAAATCAACTTATTCAATTTTTAATTCAAAAGTTTATTATCTTCAATCTTATTCAAATAGAATTTAAATTAACTCTCAAAATTATTTTTATTCACATCAAATTAAAGAGTCGATTACTTTAAGCAATTTCAAATAATAAATTTAACAATTTGATTATTAGATAAATCGCTATATTTCAAATTCAAGTTATACAACTTAAAATTTAAACTTTTCAATATTTAAAACAAATTAGTTATTCCAAATATGAATGGCTGAAATTCTGGGTCGTTGCATTCTTCCACCTTAAAAGAATTTCGTCCCTGAAATTTGCAAGTAAGAAAAATGCCACAATCCCATTAACCTTTCAAAACCAATCAGTAGAAATAGATTACCAAATTTTAAGCCTTTCATCAATTTGTTGAAACTTTGTTATCACCTTTTTTGAATCTTAATTTCATTCATAGATTCAACTAGTACCATTCTAAGTTATATTTCCAAGTTATAACATAAAAAATCAAATTTTAATTATCAAAAATTTCTTTTTAAAATTCCCAAAATTTTCTAACGCCTTAAATTTATGGAAAATTTCGCCAGTGACTCCTTTGCGTGGCTCGATCAGAAAATTTTACAATATATATACAATCACAAATATACATCTCATCATCGAGGATGAGGCATCCTATAGAGAAAAATTAAAAAAATACGATATGTAATCCGAGATGTGTACTTTTATTAATATTAGCAAGCATATACAACAAATAAAATGCGAAAGTGAGCTCCAAATGCAAAGCATATGCCATATGCACCTACTAATCATTCAACAACCAACGAGAACATGTGTAGAGAGAGTATTCTCAATATAGAATATGTACTAATACAAAAACTATATGAAAATGCAATAAATGTAACAAAAGAAACCATCCAACAAATAATATCCATCTAATTAATTCATAACCATATCAATTTGCATTTTCCAATGTCAACATTTTGTTTATTTTGCCCATACAATGTACATATTACCATCTGTATGCAAAACCATATTTAATCGTTTGCTCGATCACACAATTTTACTTTTGAACTAATATCCTTCACACGACGACTCTAGTGCAGACCCCGGTCTGGTTCCTTGATTAGAAATCGTCATTTTTCTTGCATAGTCATATACGATGATAGAGAATCTGAAAATCAATCAAAAATTTGTATCTAGTGTTCGCTGTCAGGAATAGAGTGAAAAATCCTAAATCGGCTTAGTGTAAATCATCTCGAAATTGTATATTCAAATTTGGATCAAACAATTATGCGAATAAAATAATATACGTACAACATACATATTTATTTAGATTTTTATATCCCATTCTTTATCTTGGATGCTTTTATTCTCATTCCATTAATTCACATTCAATCAATTCACATTTCATTAATTTAGTTTAGTTTTTTTAATACTAATAACATAGGAACTATACCATAGAATTTTACTTAAGTTTATTATAAACAACTTATACAATTACCTAATGTTTATTATCACTTCAACACTTATGTTCGTATTTAATTCTATCAAGCCATATTTCAAAACATATTCAATTCATTTTACAACATAAGTTGAATTTCATTCTATAACTCAAGTTCATATCCATTTCACTAATTCACTTAATTTACCTTTACTTAAGTCAAATTTCTTTTCAAAATTCATTTCATCTAATTTAAGTTAAATTTCATTTTATAGTTCATTACAAATTTACTTTTCTTAATATTTATATTCAACAAATTTAAAAAATAACTTACTAATTCTCAAAAATTTATAGTTATCAAAACTTATTTTCTCTTATTTATCAGATTATATTTTGAATTTTAAAATAAAAACTATTTTTACCAAAACAAAACTCCAATGGTAATAACTCATCGCTTAAAACCTCAAAAACAAATGCCGATGATGCTGTAGACATCACATGAATTATTTTCAAGTGACCGAAGTGAGTTCAATGCTTTCTACTTCTTTAAGATCCCATTTTAAAATATTTCTAACCAAAATATTTTCAAAATAGTACTATTATTATTCTTTCAAAACCTCTAGAAAATAATTTTCAAATCAATGGAATTTAAATTCTTAAATTTCTTGTTTTAAATCCATTTTTATTTACGAATCCTATTTATATAATCTCACTTCTTTTGTAATATCATTTCACAAATGTTGATTATTTTAATTATAATCAATACTCTATAACTTATATTTATAATTTCACTTTCATATATAACTCATTTTATAAATGTTTATCGTTATTTAGATAATAATAATAACAACTTTTATTAGTAAAACAAACAACAAATGATAATAATCAAATATTACCATTTATTAACGACCAAACATACCATATATAACTATAATAATTTCGAAAAAATTATTCATTTATATAAAAAACATAATCAATTTAAAATTATTTCATTTACCAATTCTCAAAAATACTACGTCGGTTTCCCTTGTTTAAGTGTTTAGCATCCCCTATCGATACTGTGGTGTCTCGCGTACCAATTAGAATTCATAAGCCATTTAACAGATAAATTAACACAATAAAAAAAAATTATAATCACTAAAAAATACACTCTCATATATATTATACACAAAAAACTCATAATAAGGCATTCCATTACCTTATCTTTAATGAGCTGCCCCACTAAAGCCAAGGTTCTCACTTAACCTTACGCATTGATACCAGTTATAATGACCGACAAATTGACACAATTCAAGTTGACAATAAAACACACATGTCCAACCAAGATTGAACGGGAAGTTGAAAAGTTATGGGAAGGAAAGAAGAAAAAAGAAAATAAAAGAAGAAGAAGAGAAAATGAAACTAAAATAGCATAAAATCTCATAATCGTAGTGGAATAACATATAATATAATATCAATGATCTTTACAAAAGAGAAACTGTAATATAGAAATACTTATCATAGTACAACAACAAATCATAATCATAAGCTTGGACAGTTATAACACCCTGTCCTTTTAATTACTGATAATTTCAATAACATCGTAGTGGAAATATAAGAAAAAACATGAATACGTCATGAAGACCTCCAACTCATTGGCTGAAACTCCAAAGCATCTAATCTAAATTTGTAAGTATGCTCGGTCTGACCCGAGCATTATAATAAAATAACACCTGAGTTATTCTGGTAAACTAGTGTGAGAAAACACACCCAAATGGAATTTAGTGTTCATCCAAAAACCTTTTGGATCAAAGGCATCTTCGCAAGTCCACGCCGCATATAAACATGGACCAGTTTTTACCTTACGGTAAACAAAACATTTTCTGTAGAATATGCGGTGATACTATAATGATATCTAGGGATTTAAAGTTAATATATAAAATACCTGAAATTCTTGCATCTTATATTTCAGCATAGTTGTGCACAACTAAGTCCGTAAAACTCGTATTAGACAAGAATATGCGCCATGGTCTGACAAGAATATCTTGTACCCCTGCCGCACAGGACTGGACTACTAGTACCGAATATGATCACCCCTTTCGTTAATGGGCCCTGAAGCATACATGAGTGGTAGTAATCGATCTCAACTACATCCATTTTGGGTACATTCTAGGATTGAACAAAATCGAAGGCAACGCTTCTACTACATCCATTTTGGGAATCACCCTCAAGATTAGTAGCAAGTAGCCCTTGCACTTCAAAAGCTACATTTTGATAATCTTTAAGATATTCAAGTTTGAAATGCTTATGCCGGTTTGAAGTGATTTTCGAATAACATACCCGATCTAGGTCTCTCCGAATTGAAAGCGTTAGCTATAAACGGGTCAGCATTTGATAATCGGTTATTTAACTATCAAATAAACAAAAATCTAACCAGAGGTCAAATTTCCAAAGGAAGGAACACTGATTAAGCACCAAGCTACACTAAGTCTCTTTGATTAATCTTTTCATTAATTAAAATAGTTTCCAAATATTTATCTCAAATATATATGTACAAAGATATACCCACAAACCCCTATATTTTCGATACTAGGAAAAAAAATCTATATACTTATCTCAAAGGTATATAAGTATATTCTTAGAAAGAATGAAGATTTCCTTTTCACACAATTCAAGAACAATTGATAAGTTCCTTTATAATTTTCCAAACCCGTTTATAGACCTATTCATTAATCTCTGAAATTATTTATAAACTCCCTTTTATACATTCTTAAAATCATTTATAAACACTTTATAAATCGATAAAACTATTTATAAACTACCTTTTTGAAACTATAAGTCCGTTTCTAAAACTTTTTTATAAATATCTAAGACCATTTATAAAATCTTTTTACCTTTTAACTAATCATCCTTTAAGTTTTCCAAACCATTTTATAAGATTCTTCTTTTAAAACCCATATCTGTTTATGAAACCCCGTTTGTAAATCTTATTTCAAATCTATACACCCTATTTTAGATTAAACTATTATGAATCTCATTTCAAAATTTGAATGTCATGAGACAACTTCTAGTTATGAAAATCAAGAGAAAATGTTTGATCAAGATTTGGATAGTTTTTTTTACATTAATGGTAGAGATTGTAAAGCAAGCGAAGGTAGTAAGTCTAGTTTCGTGTTCTCTACCTAAAGCAGTGTTGATAGTTTTGGTTATTTGGATGAATTAGATCTGAATTTAGAGAAGAGTTTGGATGTTTCTTGTGATAACGCAAGTGGTTCTATTTTGTTGACTAAAGATATTTTTCATGCTGCGAGTGATTGCTCTCAAGGTTGGATGGACCCTTTATCTAATTGTTCTATTGTTTTAAATGAATTGGATGTCTTTGACTTGAATTCAATGATGGCTTGTTTAGCCATGGAGAAAGTTAATGATGTTGAATTGTTGGAAGGTTCAAAGTACTTGGTTGTTTCATGTTTACATGTTGACTATATGCTCAAAGAAGATATTGCGGTTAAGTTTTTTATATGTAAAATGTGTGTGGTCATAGTTTAGTGTTTTAGTACAGTTCGGTAACTGGTGCAACTAAGTTTCTAGTGGTTCCTAGAGTAGATTGGTTTATGGATATCTCTTTCTATGGAGTGACTAGCTTTGGTGAGTTGTTTTCTGTTTCTCGTAGGATTTCGGTCAAGGTGAAATATGTAGCGCAGGCCTTGTTTATTGTATTTGGGTTGGTTGTTGTTTATGAGTATAACGGAATGGAGGTTTTTGTGTTAAAATGGAGTGTGGAAATGCCTAATGAGATAGATTTGGTGCAAAACTCTCAGAATAAGGATAGCGGCTTATTTTTGTTAGATGATGGTTCTTCTTCAATTGGAAATGTCAGTCCTGAACAATCGATTTATTATTTTACATGAGTTTTAGATTTATATTGTATTGCTGTGTTGTTGCTGTTGGAAGATTATCACATTTTCCTTTCCATGCTTGTGAAACCGCTCATGTATCCAAATCTGGTAGAAGAAGTAGTAGGAGTTATTCTGCAGTTAATATTAAGAGAAGTTCTAGATTAAAGCTTAAAGTTTCTAAATCTTATGCTTGAGGGATGATGGTTTATTGGGGATTTTTTGGTGATTGCTTATAGCTTGGGTGGATGTAGTTTTTTATTTTGAGGTTTTATCACATATGGTTGTTGAGGTTGAGGTTGCGGAAGTTGTTATTGAAGGTTGCTCATCTTTTGGATTTTTATCAGGCATTAGATTCTTGTTTGAGTAGATTGTTTAGGGATACTCTTTAGTTGCATAGGCTTTTGGAAGGGTTTTTTCTTCTTCTCTTTCTTTTTATACGAGGATTTTTTGCTACCTGCCGGGCTTTTTGGCAGCTCCTTTACCATTAGTGATATATATGAATGTATATATGTATGTATGTATATGTATATGTATATGTATATGTATATGTATATGTATATGTATATTGTGCTCTCCTCTACCTTAGAGGATCACACATTTCTGTAAAAAAAATTATTTATAAATCTCGAAAACATTTATAAATAAATTTTAACCATTTACTTTAAAACACTATTATATAATAATTTTTTTTATAAATAAGTAATGATTCACATCAAAACATCTTAAAGATAATAATTAATAATTTCATTACATTCTTAACAAAACAATAATAATTTATCTTTAATATTATTATAAATAATTATAATTGATTTACAAACTTTATTGATAAATACTTATGATTAATTTCAAACCATATTAATAATTTAAATAATTAATTGTTTATAATATTAAAATATTAATAAAAAACTTTAAAACAATATTAATATAAATAAACAACTTTTGAAACAAAAATATACTTCCTTGATAAATATCCATACTTTAATTTAAAAATAATAATTTCTATATTTATAAAATTGTATTTACAAATCTCTTTATATTTTACAACAAATCGTTAATATCTCCAAATTTATCCTCACTTTCAATTTCCAAAGTAGATTCTACTATTTTTCTAAAAATACATTCCACATGTAAAGGATAATTAATTAATTCCAAAAATTAATTAAAATAAAATAAAGGTGCATGAAATTAGTTAATGAAATTTAAGCAGGATTTATAAGTAATTAATTTATAAGTGAATAAATTAATTTAATTTAATTAATTAGAAGGGTGTGACCAGTTAATCTTGCCTATGAATGATTAAATGGTACCGAATACTTTCATATCTCTAGTCTGATAATTTGTGATGTTCTGTGATATGAAATGCCTGAATTGAACTGTTGACAAGTGTAAGATGTTTCAAATATCTGTGACAAATTTCTGTGTGAATATGATATTCTGAATTCAAATTGAATTGTTTTACCTAAACAACTTGGATTAGGTTGGCGATAGATTAAAAGAGATCGAGGTCGGATACCAGTGATATCGGAAACCACTTCGATTAGTAATCTATGTTTCTTTATAGATTTGATTTTAAAATCAATACGCTGAAATGGAATAAATTATGTACCTCGACCATTGAAAACTAAGTAACGGTACTTAGATATTATTTTATGAAATAAGTGTTTGATTATAACAAGATAAAAATTCATAGTGAGGTACGAGTTACCATGGTTTTCAAAGAAGCTTTATAACTTTAGTAAGTTATACAGGTTTACTCACGCTGGTTTCCAACCTAACTCGGGTGTTACTTTATTATAATGCTCGGGTTAGACCGAGTATTATAGTTTTTCAAGCTAGGACGTTCTGGAGCTCAGGAGGCAAGCTGGATGGCAGACACGTATTGATTCCACTGCGTATTAGAATTTGTATTGATCGTATTCAGGGACAAGTTGTTACAACTATCCAGTTTCTTGCGAATGATTTTACTCTGATATACTGTCGATAAATTGACAGTTACGGCTTTTCTCTGTGTAAATGTTGTTATTTGATATTAGATTTTGATCCCCTGCAATTTTGAGATTCTGTGCTGTTGTTTTTTGTTTCTTCTTCTACCTCTTTTTCTTCTTTACGCTAGCAATCTAGAATTTCCGGTGTTCGATTGCTCGGCCCTTCTACAGTGAACGTATTAGTGTCGAATTTTCGAGGCCGAAAATTTCGGGTCGTTACATTTGGTATCAGAGCAGAAGGTTAAGCGAGAACCTTGGCTCTGGTAGGGATTACTCATTAGAAATAGGGTCAATGGTACCCTAGAATGAGTTGAGTGTAATATATATGAGAGCGTACTTGTTATTTTCTTATATAAAATTTCTAAAATGGTTTTAAAAATGAATGATTTTTATATAAGCTTATATTTTGATATATATATATATATATATAAAGCAATAATTTTCTAATTATTGTATATATTAAGGTAATTGGTCGTTGATTATTGAAATTAAATAAGATCATAAAAATTTGTATACAACCAATAGAATTTGGGTAAGAATAAATTTGCAAATAAGTTGAGCTGAAATTGGATTCAAACCTAAACTTAAATCTTGGAAATTCTAAAGAGATTCCGAGTATTTGAAATAAAAAAGTTACTTTGATTTGATTTTCCAGCAAATGATTATGGAATATATGGTCTGATTTCTAGACATGATAATTAGCATAAATTGGGTATTGTATCTTAATAAAGAGATGTTTATTTTTCTAAATAAACAATGATAATACAGAATGAAATGTTTTAGAGTAGGCCGCTTTAGTTGGCAAGGTTATTAAGGAAGTAACAAGATATATAAATATAAGTTGTAAATTGAAAAGGGTTAAACTTGTGAAGTTTTAAAATTTGAGTCCATAAATTTGAAATTGTTTCAAAGTGTCAAAAGATATAATAGATAATATTATTCAGAATATTTTTGAATGTAGGAATCTTATTTTAAAACAAGAGTTGTTATAAAAAAAATTAAAGGAATTTGTTTTGAACTAAAAACCAAGAATGGTTTAAAATTTAAAATATGACTTGTTGTGCAAATAAATAAATATGTATATGTATATACGTGGGATATACATAATATCAAAGTTGATTTAGAAATAAATACTAAGTGTTGAATTCTAAATTCCCTAGAATGAGATGTATAACACAAAGTGAAATAAGTTTTTGAACTTATAAGTGGGAAGGATATTGATAAGAAGATTAAATTTAAAATGGAGATGTTAAATAAGTTTAGAATGAACAAAGTGAATTGGGAATTTCAAGGCGAAATTGAGATTTAACATAGTGAAGTTAAATGGGTTGAATTGGAAAGGGAGTCATGTGTGATATCAAAACGGGTTTGAGTTCTGGAAATGGGTGATGGATGTTATTGATGGATGTTTTAGATAATTTGGATGTTTGTTTACTTTGACTTATCCTGATATCATCTTGTTGTTATTAATAATCTATGAAACCGTAACTTGGATTGTTTTGAATGAATTAAGAAGTAGATGAAATGGCACACTTTGAACTTAAGATTTAAATGTTAAAAATGAACTTGCAAACTGAAATTGTTAAGAATTGGTTTCAAAGTTAGAAGTTTAAATTAGGTAATAAAATTGGATTCCAAAGATTAAATTGTTTAAAAAGATTTGACTCTTAGTTGAACCTTGAAATAAGTTAAGTAAAAGTAATTTAAATGAATGTTAAAAAAATTAGACCCGGAATTAAATTGTTTAAAAATTTATGTTGTGAATAAAAAGTTAGCGGTTAAATTGATTTAGGGGATTAAATCAAAATTTGAAAATTTTAACTCAGATTTGTATAAATTATGATGATTGAAAATTTGAAAATGGATTTGGAATTAATTCAAAGGTGGAATAGAAACGAATTAATTGGAATTTGAAATTGAAGGTTAGTTCAAATTTAAATTTGATTTGAATTTGGATGGGAATCGAGGTTAATTTAAACTGAATTGGAATTGAATCAATTTAATAAGAATGGAAATTGAGATGGGTTGCAATGGGAGATTGGGAAATTGAACCAGTTTGTCTCTGAAAATATTTTCAAATAAATTATTTTAATATAAAATGTTTTAAATCTATTTTTCCTACCTATTTACTATACGACCTTTCTTTTTCAAATCCAAACTATCTTATACTTATTTTACAACAATTTTGAAACGATTTAACTATTTTATAACTATTTACAACTGTTTTATAAACTAATTACTATTTTATAACTATTTTGCAACTATCTAACTGTTCGACAACTATTTAACTATTTTACAACTATGTTGCAATAATTTAATTATTCTATAGCTATTTTACAACTAATTTTCATTTTAAACCCACTTATCCATTTTTAAACTTTTCAAGGTATTTTCTAAATTCAAACTGGTCAGAGTAGAAACTGTTTATAATTAAATACCAATTGAGATAAGAATTGTAGTGATAACCCAAATGGAAACGGAAGCAATTATGAATAAGTGAATAGAAATCAAAATGAATGTTAAGTAAAAGAAAATTTATTTAGCTGATAATCAATAAAGATAAATACGTAGGATGTACGTATATTATTCTGTTCGGATAAAGATTAGATCCAGATTCGAGCATAGAATTTCGGGATAGTATATCGATCCGAGTTGGGATTTTTCACTCGATTTTCAACGGAGAACCCTGGATATGAAATTTTGATTGATTTTGGAAATTCTTTATCATAGTTATGGCTATGCAAGGAGAATGACGGTTTCTGATCAAGAAATCAAATCTGAGTCCGCAATAGGAAGTCGAGTGAACGATACTAGTTCGGAAGAGAAATTGTGTGATCGAGTGAGCGATCGGATTTGATATTGCGTACGGATGATATATATACATCATACGTGCTTGAATGAAATAGATATTGGAAATTTTGAAAAAGAAATGTAAAAGTGATTTTTGAAAGGGAAAAATATATTTTGAAATATATGATGAATAAAAGTGGAAATTGGATATCTCCATAATTGAAATTCACTTTATGAAAAGTAAGTAATGTGGCAAGTAACTTTATAAACGAATAAACTTATATATATGGTCACCGTTTGTGACACAATTGATTTTCACCATTAGATTGTCCCCTGATTTCCACCTTCCATATAAGGACAAAAATATCTAACGGGTGAGAAGCTTTGTGTCCCCAATTTATGTCAAGTTTTGTGTCTAAATAGCCGCCCCTGTATATATATATATATATATATATATATATATATATATATATATATATATATATGATTTTATGAAATTGGAAAAGAAAAAAAGGTTTTTGGAACCCACTGATTTTGGAAGGCTTTTGATTTTTGGGAAAAATCAATTTTGGGAATTTGGAAAGCCAAGTTTAGAAAATATCGATTTTGGTAAGTGGGTTTTATATGTGATACATATATGAGTATGATTCAAAAGATACTATATATGTATATTATAAAATGTTTTGAGAATGCTGTGGGGGAAAAGGCGCCCCCATTTAGAGTTGAAACATACAGTAGGAGATCCACGGGGAGATTCTGCCTTGAGCCCTAAGGGGGGTTCTAAATTTGATCCTAGAGGATGTCCGGACAAACTGAAGTTCCTGAGGACCGTGGTTGGGGTAGCGAAAATGGAGGTCGCTAATGCCTACAGTGACATTGGGGTTATGCTATGACGACTGTGTAACTCGTTGTAACTACGATCTAATGCGCTCCATAGTGGAAGTCGAGGGGTAGCGATTGCCTTAGGTCTACGTTTGATTTCGTTGGGAGAGTGGCGTCACATCGATAGACTGTGATCTATGAAGGCATAGCAAAAGTCGTGTAGCATTGATTGCCTACAGGCTACATTGGGACTCGACTGATGCAGTCTGCGATCTATGTGGTCTGTGTGGTGAAGTTTCATTTGGCAGCGAAATTTGAGGGTGTTGATGCCCACAGTTACATGGTTTTTGCCATGATGGCGACGTAACCCCGGGTGTAGCTAGGATCTATGGCAGTTACGTGGTGTAATCGAGGGGCGTGGAGGCCTACAGTTTTCTATGGTTTCGCCGGGATGGCGACGTAATCATTGGGTTAACTGAGACTATTGATGGGGTGATAATTTCCATAGCATTCTCACAAAAATGTTTTCTACATTTTCAAAAATGTTTTTCTAAGTATTTTCACTGGGTGTTGAAAACGAGTTTACCAAGTACTTATAGATTGTATCGACCCGATATTTTCGACCATTAGCATCCGCACATGTCGAACTTGAATTGCTCAAAATATCATATTGTTAATTTAAATTCGGAAAAACTTAACATATACGGTAAATAAATCAATCACAGACACAGAGTAATACAATAATACGCAGCGGAATCAATAAATAGTAGTTCATGAAGCTACTATATAATCATCAGAGTTAGAAATAAAATACAGTAGAATGTCTCAAATAAAGTGGAGTCTCTAATGCAACAGATGACTTCTCTGAACAAATCAACTGGAAGAGCTAAAAGCTAAAATGATAGTTGGGTCTCCAAGCGAAACTCCAAACTCAAAAGGTGAGTTTGAAATGCGGTATCACTCAGTCTGACTCGAGCATAAAGTAAAACTCAAAATACTCGAGTCAGGATTTACATTCTTATATCAATAAATCCAACTCAAGTGAAATAACAACTGAAATACAGGTAACTCAAAGGATGTTTGGGATAACCATCCTCTAAGGATCCGTGGAACTAACGACAATGTAGAAATATACACTATACGCCGTGGTCATTTCAAATTAATTTAAAACTTCAAAACCAGAGTATCATTTCCATTTTTTTTTATATTTCCAAATTTTATCATTTTCAAAGTTACGATTCCAATCAACTCAATTTCCAAATTCAAATTTAACTAAATCTCAATTCAACAAGTTTCAATTCAGTTCCTAATAAACAATTGCAAATTATATCGATTTCCAATGCAGAAATAAATTCAAAATAAACCATTTAAATTCCAATATATTTCAAAGCTTTAATATTCACATTTTCAAAGCTAGATTTAATAGTTTCATATATCCTGATTTAACTTTATTATTATTTAGTCTTGAAATATTCCCTCATTAAAATTCAATGTCATTCAAGTAGCCTTAAATTACATCTTACTAAGTATGTCCTTTAATTTATTTTAACATGGAATGTTCATTAAGTCACTTAAATCCAAAAATCCAGTTAAAATCATATCTTTAAATTTCAATTTCCATAATTCCAAATCGATGTTTATTTACTAAAATTCTTAATTACAGACAATTTCAAATACATTTAAATTTATCTTCCCAGCATTAACTTATTCAAATTATTACCAAAAACTATAAATTTAAATAAGTACTTGAGCATATTATATGTATTAAATCAATCTCCAATTAATTAAATATTATTAAATTTATATATTATATTTCATTTATATATAATATTTAAGAATCAATATTTTGTTAAAACTTTATATTTCTTTCCAAAAGCAAAGAAATTATTTTCAAAATATTTATATATGGACCAAATGTGTCTGTATATAATTTCTTATCCCATGGTCAAGTGATACGGATATTTATCATTTCAATCCATAATAAATATATATATATATATATATATATATACACGGGTAGATATCTATTCTAACCGTAGTCCTAATTTCAATTCAATGAAAATCGCTTGGGTCTACCATTTCAACCCATAACGAAATTCTCCTATTCTAAAGTCCGTTCGGGTATGTATCATTTCAACCCATAGTAAATTTTATACTAACAGGCAACTTGTAGAGTGATAACAGATATGACAATAATAATAACAGGCAAATATCATCAATAACAATATAATATAAACAACAGGATGTGGTGTCATATCCCATAGGTGAAAAATTACATATAAATGCATATCATACATATAACAATTTAAACAATTAACAGTTAAATTTTAGCAACATATTTCAATTGTCGTTCCCATTGAAATCAAATTTAATGAATAAAAGAGTGTAAATCGTGAGTGATTGCTCACCTTTCGAGGCTAAAGAGAATATCAAATATAATGAGTTACGGATCCAGACACGAATTTCAAAGCAAAGCACGATGGACTTGAGTTCGATGGATAGGCTGATAAATAGGGTAGACAAAATCAAATCAGAAATGGATCAATGAAGATAATGGTATAAGTGAACGCAGATATATAACTATGTATAAAAACTATATTCTTAATTCAAACACATACCAAAATCTTTAAAATATATATATGAACATCAATATCAAGTTAAACATATATACACATCTCCAAATCAAAAATCTATATGTATTAAAATCAAAATACGTACATATATAGGTTATAGTATAAAATCTATAGGAAAATTTGAAATCAAACTACCAATAATAATATATAACAAAACGCATATATTGGTAGACATGCAATTTCTTTCATAGTACGCATTATATATATTTATATGCAACGCCAAATGCAAATATGCTAATAATCTATACTTATGTAACCCAGGAAATATAGTATATACAGTATATGCAGTTACATAAGTGTTAATATTATAAACATATTATTAATATATACTTTTCATAATCCCCCTCTTTTTTTAATTTATAAAACCAATATTCCCATTCAAAAGATTTTCAAATATTAACATCATTATTCCTCATACAGTACTAAATATCAACAAAATTTCATACGAAATATATGTAATCAGTTATATCTAATGTATCAAGTGCAAGTTGTAGTGTACGTATATAATAAAACAACAAAGAACTACGTACTTACTACTTCTTCCTATTAGTTAAATATACATATCCAAAAATAAATATATTTTCATTAATTTAAATAAATAGAAAAGAGTATGTATACTATACGAAACACCAACTATGAATGTCAATGAAATCAATAGTTAAAACTAGTATTTTACACGCACACAAATATATAAAACAACTCAAAAATAAAACTATATATATATATATATATATATATATTTCTGCCATAATATAACTTATATTATATACGTGTATACACCTTTATAGGAAGTCATGTTATTAAAAATCCTATCTACATTTTTAAACCCATATGCGAATATATATACTACAGTAGACAAAACGTAAACAGTGATAACACCTCCTCTAAAATATAAAACATGCTATGCTCATACACTTAAAAAATAAAATCAAATACATAGATATGAAGTAAATTATAAAATTTTAATGTAAATATATAAATTTGTTTAAAACCAGGTATGTATTTGCACTTAGATATAAAATGCGAAAATCAGCTGCTATGATGAGCCAACAAACGAGCGGCTTCAGGAAAACAAGGCTTTGTATAAAAATTGCTGCTTTATATATAGATATATATGAGTATTTAGTTACAAATTGCAAAAGAGGAATGAGTTCCTGCTACGAAATAAGGTAGAGGCAGTTGAGGAGAATGTGAGCGGTGGCGACGGAGATTGAGCGGCAATGGTGGTCAGTGCTTGTTTGAGAGCAGGGGCGTGAGCAGCCTACGGTGGAGGTGGAAGATGAACATGCGTCTTCTTCTATACGTATTTATATAAATTTGCAAAAGATAGGGAAGGATAGCCATGAGCAGAAAAACTTTATACTTGAAAAGAAATGAAACTGGACAATGGATTTTATAAATGCGA
Organism: Allium cepa; assembly: GCA_030765085.1. Lineage (NCBI taxonomy): Eukaryota > Viridiplantae > Streptophyta > Magnoliopsida > Asparagales > Amaryllidaceae > Allium > Allium cepa. The sequence continues at coordinate 134,484,734 of CM060934.1, forward strand.
ATGAATGTGAACGGTTATTAAAGCAAATTCGAACAGTTTCGAGATAATGAATAATTTGCTGCAATGAAATAGCAACGTTTAGAAGCATTGATTCAGGAAAGATTATTAAAGTAATAAATTTGATTGGACATGAAGTTTTGAATTCTTTTTAAACGGAATGAGATTGAAGAGTCAAAATAAATGCTTCAGGTAAGAGAAAAGAGAAATAATAGAAACGCACGCGAAAATTAAGCAGGTCCAATAATACAGAAAGAAGGAAACGTTATTTCTTTCCGAAAGCAACAGAGAACTTGAAATATATACACAAAATAATGGTAACGGTTCAATCCCCTTGATTGATGCGTTTGTTGAAGCCAATAGTACATATAAATCAAGGAATGAAAAAGGCAACAGGGAAAAGAACGGAACAAATAGAAATGAAACGTATCCATTTAAATATAAGCAGTTTTAGAAGCAACGGTCACCCATTGATTTAGCTGGCAAATATTAAGGCAAAAAAGGAAGTGAAATAAATTTTCCCCCATGAATGGCAAGCACGGTCAAAAATTTTCTTCCAAAAATCGCGGCTACTGATTTTTTTTCAGTAGCTAAGGTATGAAATAGATGCAGAATTTTAATTAAAACGTACGCTCAAATAATTAACAAAAGTAACGTGATTAGAAACTATTCGTTTCTTATTTATTTATTTCATATATAGTTAGTCTAATATGCGCTAAATTTATAACAAAAGTAACGTATCTAAATTTATACGTTACTTATTTATTCTCTACCTATTTTTAGTAGAATATAAGTTTTAAAGAATATTCATTAGCTACGTACCATTTATATGCTAACTAAATAAATCAAATGGATATAACGTTCAAATTAAAACGTGTATTTTAAAATCCTATTTATACTCTATTAACTTTAAAATTTATTACTTAATTAACTTTTGATTTATTTACATTGGTTTGATTTACTTAACGTTTAACAAATAACTGATGTATATATGTAAAAAGAAAACGTAAAATTTATTTCCTATATATTATTCCATTTAAAATTTTATTATTAATCAATTAACTATGAACAAATGTGTATACGTATAAAGTTTATTTCTTTTATAATTACTTGATTTAAAGGTGTATAACCAATTTTTAAAAGAACAAAAGTGGAAATAAAATGTTGTTACCAATATATTCAATTAAATTAAAAGAATTGGAAGTTAGAATTTAAAAGATTTAAATTCCAATAAATGTTGAACTTTAACCAAAAATAAGAGTTATAGAATTGGCTTCTATTAATAAAATTTTGGTGACTATTTATAATTAAATTTAAAAAAATTCAACTTTTTGTATATTAAAACCCGAAAATTTATAAATAAAAGAATAAAATACTTGTTAGAATTTTTGGGTTGTTACACTCTCCCCCACTCAGAACCTTTCGTCCTCGAAAAGGAACAAAGTAGGAGAATAGAAACAACCAGATGAAAAATTAGACTTTGAAAAACAAATTAAACAATTTATTTAAAACCATATAATTTTTTTTCTATTAATTAATATTTAGTAGTTTGGTTAAACTCATTTTATTAAATCATTCAATTATTTATGAGATCGATTATTTATATAAAACACTATAAAAAAAATTCAATTAAACCAGGTAGTATATAAATAAACAATATTTTAAAGGGTATATTCAAACGAAGGAAAAAAGGAAAGAAATAGATTCTGAAAAAAGAATATAGGTGAATAAATAAAGTTGGGCAGATAAGGTAGATTCAAAAAAATAGTATCGGGCTCGAATAGTTAAATCAAACCATAAAATTTTAATCCCAAATATTAATACAAAATTTCTTTGTTGGAAATGCCTTTATAATAAAATACCTTTATAATAAAATACTTTTATATCGAAACCAATTTTCCTTTCGAAAATACTTCTATAACTCGATGTTTCAACAAGTTTATCCTCGTTCTTGCAGACTCTGGCCATGCGTTGATTAGGGGCAATGCTAGAATTCTTCAAGTACTTAGTAGACCCGTTTCAACACCTAGTGAAAATATTTGAAAAACCTTTAAAATTAATATGGAAAGTATAATCCAAATAAATCACCTGGACCGCAGGATACATAACAATGGTTACGCCTGGATCCCCCAGGAAACATCCATATCCTTTAAGCATTCACTGCCTTGCGAATTAGGCCATGATAACCAAAACCGATGGACCGCAGGATATATAAAATTGGTTACACCTGGATCCCCAGGAAACATCCATATCCTTTAAGCAATCTCTGCCTTGCGAATTACGCCACGACAACAAAACCGGTAGACCGTAGGATACATAAAAATGGTTACGCCTGGAAATATCCATATCCTTTAAGCAATCTCTGCCTTGCGGATTACGCTACCCCAAAAAAAATGGCCGTGGGTTACGCCACGGTAGGACACTCGAGTATCACATCCGTAAAACCAAAAATCAGAGAGAATAATATCGATAGAATGAATCCATAATGTGACCACGAAGCGGATATCAAGCAGAAGGCACTTTCCATGTCATTACTTCGAAAATATATATCATATAGCACGTTTCAAATCCATTTCAAATATCGTACGTATATGAAGTCCATTATATATAAGATTTCATTTCAAAATTGAATACTTTTCGATCAATAGTATATCAAATCACACTTATATACACTTCGATAGCATAAGATTTCACTTTTCAAATTGAGTACCTTTCCAAATCAATAGTTTTCAAATCAACTTCATACTTATACAAATCAATTTTATGTAAGTTCGATAACTCTCAAATCAAGTATTTAGTAAAACATGGTCCTCAATTTCAATTCGTTTCAATATCAGTTCAGTTTCAAAATCATATACGATTTCACCGAATTTCCTTGAAAATTTTAGTATCTTCAGTCTCAAATTTTCCAAAATAATAGGTTTAGAAAATAATCCTAGTTTTCAAATCAACATAATTTAGGTCAATCAAATTCATTTCCAAAATCATCATATAAATACTGGGTTTTAAATTCCAATCTATTTTCAAAAACCAAACATTTTTCAATATCAATTATACCCCAAAATGGTTTCTAAAATTTTAACTATCCCTTTAAAACCTTAAACTATTTATTTCAATTCAAAAGATCCACTTTTCCTTTTGCAAATTATTATCCTGCATATAAATAGTTATATAAAAGATGTTCCAAAGTCAAACTTTTAGAACTAAATTTTATTCGAAACATCTTGAAACAAAATTTCAAATTAATACGATTCAAAATAGTCTTATTCATTTACTTAACAAAAAAGTTTCAAAATTATTTAAATCATATTAAAACATACAAAACTAAACTTACATACTTTATCAAATACCTTATACTTTTCAAAATTACTTAGCTTGGAAAAATTAACCTTGATTTGGAAGTGTTCGAACTTTCAAATATAGTCAAAGAAATCATAATTTCGATCCAAGAGTTGGTAATCAGGAACAAATTAGTAAATCGATTTTTATAAATAGAGTTATACTAAATCAAATCGGAAACTCGAGGATTGAACACGGGGCTCACTTCAAATCATTTCAAATATAGATACATCCATCTTTAGAAAATCAAATCATACTTCAAAATCTGAAATCAAAATTGGTTTCGAAAAATCACTCGTGTAGCAAAGCTACCAGAGTGGCCTCTCCCCCACTCTAAAACTCGAAAATCAATGTCGATGATGCGTGCACTCATCACCGAAATTATTTTCCAGCGACAAAGTGAGTTCTGGACTTCTATTTTCTTGAAAACTTCATTGAAATTTCTTCAAAATCGTTGGAATTCATTTGAACTCTTTTGAAATATTTCTTATCTGGAAAATACTTTTAAATCATATTATTATATATTTACAAAATCTTGAAACCAATTCGAAAGCACCGGAATTCAACTCCTTGAAGTTCCAATTTAAAAATCCTTCAGTTATAAATCATTTTATATAATCGAATTCCTTATAAATTTTCAAAATTTGACATCCTTTCATAATTTTGGACTTTTTTTTAAAAGATATATAATCCTTATTGAAAATATTCCACTTTTATATATAGAATAAATCATAGTTATCAAAATAATAATTTCGGTATAAAACAATTTCTAAAATACAAACAAAACCCGATTTCCAAAGGATGATTTAAGAATGGATTTCCAAACAAAGATAGAGATACAAATTAAAGGGACTCTAATCAAATAGAATTCTGATTCGAAGATAGGCTCGATCGACGATTAGGTAATTCAATTACGGAAACAGAAGATGGATATACTTATATAAATCATGGGCGACCTTAAACGGGTCAACCGTGACTTTAGGAATATGATCGATGCAGAATTCTAAGGCAAATCGACATTCGATCGCTAGATATAGAATTCGACATAACCAGAGATAGCAGCATCTAAATCGAGGATATATAAATCTTCGGTGAATCGATGCTATTGTAAAGGAGTTTTTACCCCCTTTACAAATCATTCAGTGGAGATATGGATACTGCAGAATCAAACGAATATAAATAGGGAGAGATAAGAATGATTTTCGGAACCGAGGGACATTCCAAAATTCAAAGGAATTTCCAATCAAGAGAAAGGAGTTCAAGCCCGAACGAAAGTGATTCCGTAATTAAATTTACCATACATGCTAAATTTTCCTAGAGCCAAAGCTCTGATACCAACTGTAACGACCTGATATTTTCAACCATTAGCATCCATACATGTCGGACTTGAATTGCTCAAAATATCAGATTGTTAATTTAAATTTGGCAAAAACTTAACATATACGGTAAATAAATCAATCACAGACACAGAGTAATACAATAATATGCAGCGGAATCAATAAATAGTAGTTCATGAAGCCACTATATAATCATCAGAGTTAGAAATAAAATACAGCAGAATGCCTCAAATACAGTGGAGACTCTAACACAACAGATGACTTCTCTGAACAAATCAACTGGAAGAGCTAAAAGCTAAAATGATAGTTGGGTCTCCAAGCGAAGCTCCAAACTCCAAAAGTGAGTCTCAAATGTTGTATCACTCAGTCTGACCCGAGCGTAAAGAAAAACACAAAACACTTGAGTCAGGATTTACATTCTTATATCGATAAATCCAACTCAAGTGAAATAACAACTGAAATATAGGTAACTCAAAGGATGTTTAGGACAACCATCCTCTAAGGATCCATGGAACTAACGACAATGTAGAAATATGCACTATACACCGTGATCATTTCAAACTAATTTAAAAATTCAAAACCAGAGTATCATTCCTTTTTTATATATATATTTCCAAATTTTATCATTTTCAAAATTACGATTCAAATCAACTCAATTTCCAAATTCAAATTTAACTAAATCTCAATTCAACAAATTTCAATTCAATTCAGTTCCTAATAAACAATTGCAAATTATATCGATTTCCAATGCAGAAATAAATCTAAAAATAAACCATTTATATTCTAATATATTTCAAAGCTTTAATATTCACATTTTCAAAGCTAGATTTAATAGATTCATATATCCCGATTTAACTTTATTATTATTTAGTCTTGAAATATTCCCTCACTAAAATTCAATATCATTTAAGTAAACTTAAATTACATCTTACTAAGTATCTCCTTTAATTTATTTTAACATGGAATATTCATTAAATCGCTTAAATCCAAAAATCTAGTTAAAATCATATCTTTAAATTTCAATTTCCATAATTCCAAATCGATGTTTAGTTACTAAAATTCTTAATTACATACAATTTCAAATACATTTAAATTTATCTTCCCAGCATTAACTTATTCAAATTATCACCAAAAGCTATAAATTTAAATAAGTACTTGAGCATATTATATGTATTAAATCAATCTCCATTTAATTAAATATTATTATTAAATCTATATATTAGGTTTCCATTTATATATAATATTTAAGAATCAATATTTATTAGAACTTTATATTTCTTTCCAAAACCACGGAAATTATTTTCAAAGTATTTATATATGGACCAAAGGTGTCTGTATATAATTTCTTATCCTATGGTTAAGTGATACGGATATTTATCTTTTCAATCCATAATATATATATATATATATATGGGTAGATATCCTTTCTACCCGTAATCCCAATTTCAATTCAATGAAAATCGCTTGGGTCTATCATTTCAACCCATAACGAAATTCTCCTATTCTAAAGTCCGTTCGGTTATGTATCATTTCAACCCATAGTAAATTTTATACTAAAAGGCAACTTGCAGAGTGATAACAGATATGAAAATAATAACAACAGGCATATATCATAAATAACAATATAATATAAAAACAGGATATGGTGTCATATCCCATAGGTGAACAATTACATATAAATGCATATCATACATATAACGATTTAAACAATTTACAGTTAAATTTTAGCAACATATTTCAATTGTTGTTCCAATTGAAATCAAATTTAATAAATAAAAGAACGTAAATCGTGAGTGATTGCTCACCTTTCGAGGCTAAAGAGAATATACAATATAATGTGTTATGGATAAAAGCACGAATTTCAAAGCAAAGCACGAAGGATTTGTGTTCGACGGACAAGCTGAGAAATAGGGTAGACGAAATCAAATCAGAAATGGATCGATGAAGATAATGGTATAAGTGAACACGTATATATACTGATATATAACTATGTATTAAAATTATATTCTTAATTCAAACACATACCAAAATCTTTAAAATATATATATGAACGTCAATATCAAGTTAAACATATATACACATCTCCAAATCAAAAATCTATTTGTATTAAAATCAAAATACATACATATATATGTTATAATATAAAATCTATAGGAAAATTTGAAATCAAACTTCCAATAATAATATATAACAAAACGCATATATTGGTAGACATGCAATTTCTTTCATAGTACGCATTATATATATTTATATGCAACGCCAAATGCAAATATGCTAATAATCTACACTTATGTAACCCAGGAAATATAGTATATACTGTATACGCAATTACATAAGCGTTAGTATTATAAACATATTATTAATATATACTTTTCAAAATCCCCTTCTCTTTTTTATAAATTTATAAAAACAATATACCCATTCAAAAAAATTTCAAATATTAACATCACTATTCCTCAGACAATACTAAATATCAACAAAATTTCATATGAAATATATGTAATCATTTATATCTAACGTATCAAGTGCAAATTGTAGTGTATGTATATAATAAAACAACAAAGTACTACATACTTACTACTCCTTCCTATCAGTTAAATATACATATCCAAAAATAAATATATTTTCATTAATTTAAATAAATAGAAAAGAGTATGTATACTATACGAAACACCAACTATGAATGTTAATGAAATTAATAGTTAAAACTAGTATTTTACATGCATACAAATATATAAAACAACTCAAAAATTAAACAATATATATATATATATTTCTACCATAATATAACTTATATTATATACGTGTATACACCTTTATATGAAGTCACATGTATTGAAATTCCTATCTACGTTTTTAAAGCCATATGCGAATATATATACTACAGTAGACAAAACGTAGATAGTGATAACACCTCTCTAAAATATAAAACATGCTATGCATTAAAAAATAAAATCAAATACATATATATGAAGTAAATTATAAACTTTTAATGTAAATATATATTTGTTTAAAACTAGGTATATACATGTATTTGCACTTAGATATAAAATGCGAAAATCAGCTGCTATGGTGAGCCAACAAACGAGCAGCTTCAGGAAAACAAGGCTTTGTATAAAAACTGCTCTCTCTCTCTCTCTCTATATATATATATATATATATATATATATATATCTGAGTATTTACTTAAAAATTGCAAAAGAGGAATAAGTTCCTGCTACGAAATAAGGTAGAGGAAGTTGAGGAGAATGTGGGCGGTGGCGACGGAGATTGAGCGGCAATGGTGGTCAGCGCTTGTTTGAGAGCAGGGGCGTGAGTAGGCTACGATGGAGGTGGAAGATGAACACGCGTCTTCTTCTATACGTATTTATATAAATTTGCAAAAGATAGGGAAGGATAGCCATGAACAGAAAAACTTTATACTTGAAAAGAAATGAAACTGGACAATGGATTTTATAAATGCGAATGAATGTGAACGGTTATTAAAGCAAATTCGAACAGTTTCGAGATAATAAATAATTTGCTGCAATGAAATAGCAACGGTTAGAAGCATTGATTCAGGAAAGATTATTAAAGTAATAAATTTGATTGGACAGGAAGTTTTGAATTTTTTTAAACGGAAGGAGAATGAAGAGTCAAAATAAATGCTCCAGGTAAGAGAAAAGAGAAATAATAAAAACGCACGTGAAAATTAAGCAGGTGGAATAATACACAAAGAAGGCAACGTACATTTCTTTTCGAAAGCAACAGAGAACTTGAAATATATACACAAAATAATGGTAACGGTCCAATCCCCTTGATTGATGTGTTTGCTGAAGCTAATAGTATATATAAATCAAGGAATTAAAAAGGCAACAGGGAAAAGAACGGAACAAACAGAAATGAAATATATCAATTTAAATATGAGCAGTTTTAGAAGCAACGATCACCCATTGATTTAGCTGACAAATATTAAAGAAAAAAAGGAAGTGAAATAAATTTTCCCTCGAGAATGGCAAGCACGGTAAAAAAATTTCTTTCAAAAATCGTGGCTACTGATTTGTTTTCAGTAGCTAAGGTATGAAATAGATGCAGAATTTTAATTAAAACATACGCTTAAATAATTAAAAAAAGTAACATGATTAGAAACTATTCGTTTCTTATTTATTTATTTCATATATAGTTAGTACAATATACGCTAAACTTATAACAAAAGTAACGTATCTAAATTTATACGTTACTTATTTATTCTCTATCTATTTTTAGTAGAATATACGTTTTAAAGAATATTCATTAGCGACGTACCATTTATATGCTAACTAAATAAATCAAACAGATATAACGTTCAAATTAAAACGTGTATTTTAAATTGCCTATTTACACTCTATTAACTTTAAAATTTATTACTTAATTAACTATTGATTTGTTTACATTGGTTTGATTTACTTAACATCTAACAAATAACTGATGTATATATGGAAAAAGAAAACGTAAAATTTATTTCCTATATATTATTTAATTTAAAATTTTATTTATTAATCAATTAACTAAGAACAAATGTGTATACGTATAAAGTTTATTTCTTTTACAGAATATTAATTACTTGATTTAAAGGTGTATAACCAATTTTTAAATGAACAAAAGTGGAAATAAAATGTTGTTACCAATATATTCAGCTAAATTAAAAGATTTGGAAGTTAGAATTTAAAATATTTAAATTCCAATAAATGTTAAACTTTAACCAAAAATAAGAGTTATAGAATTAGCTTATATTAATAAAATTTTGGTGAATATTTATAATTAAATTTAAAAAAATTCAACTTTTTTGTAAATTAAAACCCCAAAGTTTATAAATAAAAGAATAAAATACTTGTTAGAATTTTTGGGTTGTTACATAGATTTTCAGTCCTATGCCTGATAAACGTATGACCGAATATTTGTGAGAACGAGGATAGGCTTATTGAGACATCGAATTATAAAAAAATAAAATATTTTTGTAGAAGCTATTTTTGTAACAACCCATAATTTTGTTTGTAATTTATCTTCCAAATACAATAAAATAAACATTTTCTGAAATTTTTTTATTTCGATCAACTGTGGTCAAACTTTGACTTTCATTTGAAAATTTTAAATTCTACTTTTTTCTTTGAAACTGTATTTTATTTTAATATTAGTTCTGCTTTTTGTTTCATTAAATCCGTTTGTACTCTTTAAATTTGATAAAATTCAGTATTTGCATGCAATTATCTTTTATTTTATTTTCTATTTTTTTCTATGTTCATTTCTCTATTTTATATTTTTTAGACTTTTATTTTATTTATTGGGTTTTAACTATTTTATTTTAATAACAGGCTTTGGAAATTTCAAGAGACTTGAGTTCTTTTCTTTAATTTGTGTCTTTTCATTTTCTTGCCTTTTCACTTTCTTTCCTTTAGCCGCTCATTTCTTTACTTCTAAGCCGTGCATTTTATGGTCTATAGTCAAGAGAAAACTTCTCATTTTCATTCACGTACATCTCATTCTCATCTCTCATTTCATTTCTAGAAGAAAAAGAAATTTATACAAGTTTTACCATGGCTTCCTCCTTCTTTTCGTCTTTTCCATTTTTTTTTCCTTCAAGCTGGGCTCGGCCTCCTCTACCCCATGCATCTCCTAGCCGACCACTACTCTACCCCACTACCTCTTTATCACTAGCTAGCATCGTGGACGTGACTCCAAGATGAAACTCCATCACCAAACTATGCATACAAACCATAGTCGACCCCTATACATTACCTTCTCCTTCTATTAGCCTCAGCCACACCACACAATCACCATTTCCTTGCCATGCCATGATCTACAACATCCCTAGCCATGCCTATTGATATGCCTTGACCAAGATCCAACCCATGGCTGAACCTTTGTGAACCCAAAACCCTTCCATGCTTGACCTTTTGCCTTCCATGCTTTATAACTTGCCACTTTTCACCTTCCCTTGCAGGGCCGTGCATTTGCTTGATTCAAACACACACATAGCCAAGCATACTTGCATCAAATTTAGTCATGGCTAAGCCATGTTTTGATGGCCAAGCCCACTTGTGACCATGGCTGAGCCCAGTTGATGTTTAAAGCAATGGTTATTTCATTTTCTTTCATATCTTTGCTTTTTTTGGTTTATATTCTTGTATTGAATCATAAATTTATGTTTGTGTATCTGTTTGTGTACAAGATTTTGATCCTGACTCTTTATCCACTTAAAATCTAATCGTGCCTTTTCGTGCTTTGTGGAGTTTGGATTTGTGTCTTGAATTTTCAGTTATAGCGTTAAGAAGGTGGGTTTATCACTCTCGACATCCGTATTTATATAATTGTGAAATGATGACCTGTAAATTGCAAATGATGATAATAGTAATTTATATATGCATGTGATATGATATATATGATGCTATAACATGATGCTATACCTGTTACATCACCTTACATGATATGCCATATTATACTGTTCATTTTATTTACTATTTCTCACACTGCAAGTTCCCTATAGAATAGAATCACTATGGGTTGAAATAATACATACCCAAACAGACATTAGAATATGAAAAATCGTTATGATTTTAAATGATAGGCTCGAGCGATTTTTATTGTATTTGATTTGGCCTGGGATTGTCGGTTTGAAATGATAAAACCCGGATTTTTTTTAAATTACGGATTGAAATGATACATATCTGTATCATTTGACCTAGATTAGAAAATATTATACAGGTCCATGGTTAATCTTAAAATAATATTTTCCTAAAAATTATGAAGCATTTTGAATTTTAATATATATACAAAAAAATTAACGTAAAACTTGATTCAATGGTTCAAAATATAAAGATGTATTAATTTGCTATAAATTAAAATTTTATAAGTCAATTATTGCTTTTAAGTTGAATTTAAAGATTGTATTTATGATAAATAACTTAATTATTAAATTTGGTTTAATATGGAATTTTAAATCTAACCTAATAATGGTAATGATTTTTATTTTATGAAATGGACATGTCTTGTATAATAAAGTTTATAGTGATTTTCTATAAGTTAAAATGTATAAGTAAATGGTTAAAATGTATTTAAATTATGAGTTAACTTAATAACTGAAATTTTATTTTTGAAATTTTTCATTTTAATTTGGTGATAAAAATATCTTATTTGTGAAATGGGTATTTTAAAAATAAAGTGTTAATTTATTTGTTAAGATAAAAAGTTAAATAAAATAAGGTAATTTTGACATAATAAATGAATTATGGTTTAAATTGGATATTTGTTATAGAACTTTATTTTATTTAAATAAGAAGTTAAATGATATCCAAATAAATATTTTCTGAAGTCGGAAATATGGTTTTATACGTTAAAAATGGCTAAAATTGAAGTTTTAATGTTTCTGAAATTTTATAATAAATCTGCAATTATCATTGGTAGCATTTTCAAAATGATGCGGTTTTAAGATAACATTTTGCTAAGTGCTATCATTTCTGAAATTTAACTATGCTCAGAAATAACTAAATACCTATTACAGCATTTATAAGTGCTATTGTTTCTGAATTTGAACTATTTCTAGAAATGCCTATATATCTACTACAGCACTTTATAAGTGCTGCTGTTTCTGAATTTGAATTATTTATTAAAATACATACATACATATATATATATATATATATATCTACTACAGCACTTTATAAGTGCTGTTGTTTCAGAATATTGAACTATTTTGATATATTAATACCTACTGTAGCACTTTATAAATGCTGTTGTTTCTAAAATTGACAATGTTTTGAAATATTACTATATCTACCGTAATATTTTATAAGTATTGTTGTAGCTAAAATTTACAATGGTTTGGAAATTTAATAATTGAATGAATGAACTTAGAAATGTTACAACTTTGAAATGAATATTATTTGACACTGAATTGGAATGGTTTAAATGAAGATCATTTTAAGGGTGTTATGATTTTCTAAGTATTATGATTTTTAAACGAATAACATTTCCAAAGTGTTATGATTTTTAAGTCGTATGATTTCCAAATGATAACATTTCTAAATTGTTATGATTTCAATGTATTATGGTTTCAAAGTGCTTGGTTTCAGAGTTGTTCTAACTTTGAAAGTACTATGGTTTTGGAAATGAAATTATTTGAAATTGTATTTAATTAAGAATTGTCTTTAAATATATTAATTTGAAAATTATTGAAATTGAAGATTTAAGAATATGACTTTATAACATGGTTTTGTTTAAGATGATTTAAAAGGGAATATTTCAAATTTAATAAATTGATGAAAATATTCAGTGGGTTGAAATTTGAGTTTTATTGAAATGATATTATTGATTTGATTTTGAAATGGAAATGATATTCTATTGATTTGGGTTTTGAAATGGAAATGGTATCCTATTGATTTAGTTTTGAGATGGATATGATATTTTGGTTTTGAAGTATAAATGATTTTGAAATAATATCCACGGTTATAATAATCGTTGGTTGTTAAAGAGACCGGGATCGTATATAGGCATACTCTCTGTCGATACCGAAAACCACTTTAACAACCGTTTATGCGGTGGAGATTCCAGAATGAAGTTGGATGGTGGCGACATCCTTTGAGGTATGAACGTGAACCCGACTCCCGTGAGTCGGCATAAGGTGGCTAAAACAGGAACAATCGACGGGCTAATGAGGTCGCTCCTCTTATCGGACATATTTCTTCGTATGCCATTCTATTACTTTGTGATTGATTGGTGCGCACCTTTGATTTTTGGGAGTGTGGTTTGAGGTGGGCGGTAGTAGCTACTACGCGTTACCAGCAGTCCGGAAGTGCAATTTGTATATCTACCCTGGAATTGCCTAGTTGTGCCGTGTCACCTACCCTAGCGCACCTTGTACGATTTTGGTTTTGTGCCATAGCCTATGGAGTATCCTCTGGTGGCTTCCCGATCAGGAGGGACTATGATACTGGATATAGTACTGGGACTATTTATGTGAAAAGAGGGATATGGGTAACACCTTAACGCTATTTTCAAGTAAGTTTACTTTATTGTAGACATTATTACAGTAGCGTATATTACTACATAGTAAATAGTTTAACAAATCCTTAGAGGATAGGCGGTCCCAAGCATCATTTAAGTTACTTGTACATTTATATTACAGTTCACTTGAGTTGGTTTACATTGTATAAATATGCATGTCTTGACTTGAGTGTTTTGTGTTTTTCTTTACGCTCGGGTCAGACTGTGTGATACAACATTTGAGACACCTTCGGAGTTGGAGCTTTGCTTGAAGATCCAGCTATCCGTTTCGCTTTCAGTTATCCAGTTGATCTCAGTTATTCGGTTGATTCCAGTGATGTATTCCTATTTATACTTGATTATCATATTGAGACTTCTATTGTGTCTTGTTACTTCTGTAGTAGCTTGTTTAACTCTGATGTATACATATAGTAGCTTCATGAACTACTATCTCTTTGCTTCCGCTGTATTATATTACTCTGTGTCTGTGATCTGTGATTTATTTATTTACTGTATATTCTGAGTTTTGCCAAATTTAAATTTGCAATTCGGTATTTTGAGCTATTCAAGTCAGATCTGTGTGGTTTCATTGTCGATTTAAATGGTTGAAAATATCATATTGTTACAGTTGGTATCAGAGCTTTGGCTCTAGGAAAACTTAGCATATATGGTAAATTTATTTACAGAATCACTTTCATTCGATCTTGAATCTCTTTCTTTTTGACTTTGCTTCCTTTGAATTTTGGAACGTACCCTCGGTTCCAAAATCCATTCTGTCCCTCACTGTTCGTATTCTTTTGATTATGAAGTATCCCATAACTCCATTTCGAATGATCTTTATAAAGAGTATGCGGTCTTGCCAATCTCCAAATGACTTGTAAAGGGGGAAACTCCTTTACAATAGGCATTGACCCATCGGAGATTTCTACATATCCTCGGTTAGATGCTAGTATCTCTTGTTGTCCCGAATTCTGCCTCTTGAGATCGAATGTAGATTTTCCTTAGAATTCCACCTCGATCTAATTCTGGAAGTCGCAGTTGACCCGTTAGGTTGCCCGCGATTTATATAAGCTTATCCATTTCTTTATTCGGTTAGTTAATCATCTTATCTATTGTTCCAACTTATCCTCAAATCAAAATTTTGTTTGATTTGAGCAAACCAAATTTGAATCTCTATCCTTGAGTTGATAATCTATTCCTGCATAGTGTATTTGTAAATCTATATTTAAATGTTTTATATATTGTGTTATTTGAGTTGTTGATGTTGATTTGGGTTTCGATCGATTCGTCTGATCAACGCTATCGATAGGATCTCCAAAACACTTGAACAGAGCAAACTAACACAACATAATTTTCAAATTTAGTATATGAAATAAATTTTGTATAATTATATTGTATATGTATATAAGTATAATCTTTTTTGAATTTTGATAATTAATTGAATAGGTTATTAAGAAATAATATTTGACTTTGTACATATCTTGTAACCATTGGCTTTATTCATATATAAATATTTGAACTATAAAACATGGTTATAAGTTAATTTGAAAATTTGAATGAATTTAAAACAAGAAATTGAGAATTTAATTTTCGATGATTTTGAACTTTGCTTTGAGTTTTAAAAGATATGTTATTTTAAAGTATTTTCGAATAGAGATCGTTTTCAAAGAATTTTTAGTTTCAAATCAGTGCTCTTCTCTTTGTCGCTGGAAAATAATTTCGATAATGACCGCATCATCATCGACATTCATTTTCGAGTTTCGAAGTGGAGAGACCATTCTGTAGCCATGCTACACATTTGTTTTTGAAAATTAAATTGATTTGAATTTCTAAACCATGGCTTGATTTATATATAATGGTATATGATTTAAATTAGATTGATATATATTGTGTATATATATTTATTTTATCTCTAAATGGTTTGAAATTAATCGGAAATTTAACTCTTAAAATTTATCTTAAAGGATAATTTCAATTATAAAATGAAACCATACTTTTGAATAAATATTTAAGCTTGAAATAATTGAATTGGGAAATTTTATTTGTATAATACTCAATGCATTCCAATATAACTTAACTAAATTATTAGAAGTCGGCTATGTAATTGAATAATTTACAATATAAAATGGTGTTAAAGGAATTTTTAAATAAATTGGAGTAGTTATGATAAGTAAAGATACTAAATATATGTGATGAGATATATTAAGTGGAATGAATTTAATAATAATTTGGAGTAAAGAAGAATTAAATTAATTGAATAAATATGAGTATAATAAATGATTTTCAAATCTATGATTTTAGAAATTGTTAATTTAAGAGGAGGATGTAACGACCCAGAATTTTTAATAATTAAAATTTGAATATTTAATTGAATTTAAATATTAATAAGTGAAAATTTTAAGTCGAATAATTTATTTATCGAATATTGGATTTAACTGAATGATTAAATCGATAATTTAATATGTGAAATTATGGAAATAATTGAAAATTGAGTTAAATATGATTGAAAATGATTTGTAAAATTTTATTTTATCATATTGGAGTTAGAATGATATTTTAGAACTTTTAAAATCGAATTAAAAGTTAATTTGTGAAAATTGAATATTTTAATATTTAATTATCGACTGAAAAATAGTCAATTTTTGAACAGTCTCAGAATTGGGCGAGACCAGTTCCATTGGATCCATAATAGTTAGTTATTACCGGATTTCAAATTTCGTAGCAAACGGAGTTATCGTTTGATCGTGGCAGCTCGAAACGCATCGTAATTGTTTTAATATTAATTTGGCGAGTTAAAATAGCCATTTTTCAAAATATCTCGGATTTCGACGAAACCAGTTTCATCTGATCCGTAATGTGATATTATTGTAAGGTTTCAAATTTCGTGTCAATCGGATTTGCCGTTTGTCCGGTGCAAGCTAAAACGCCTAGAAAATCGTTTAAATCGGTTTAATTTAAATTGAACGTTTATTGCCATAACTCGCACAGATGACCGAATTAGCTCCCAAAACATGTTGCATTGTGTTCGGAACGCGGGGTAAACCTTAGAAACGCCAACCGGCACGCTTCGTTTGGAGTTCGGAAAATCCGGGATGAATAGTGTCGCGCGAATTTTCTATAAAAGCCCCCCCTCTCTTCATTTTTGCAAAAATTACAAAACCCTAGGGCTAAAATCTGCAGCCGCCACCCCTTAAAACTATCAATGGCCAGAAATTAACATTCTTTTCTCCTCGATTACTTCCAATCCATAAACATTTAGAGAAAGTGTTCAACACGAAAGTCGAAGAGCTCGACGAGAGCTTTGATTCTATACGGTGATGATCGAAATTGGAGTGACGGAGTGGAGGCTACATGCTTGCGTTTTGCATCAGGTCAGCACGAAAATCAAGGTGCCTGGGGTGGCCGAGCTTTATGGTACTCCAGCCGAGCATGGTCCTCGCGTAGGCGGTCATGATAGCGCTTCCTGATCGAATTATCGTCGAGCGTTGGAGGAGCAAAAATAAACCCTAGCTAGTGTTTGATGGGTTCATGGTTGCGTTCCTATTTCTAGAGTTAACGTGAGGATGGAAGAAGCATGGGGTGCGGCTCTGATGGATTTTCTAGGATCTAACGGTTGTGATTAACTTAGGGTTTAAAATTTGTAAATTTATATAGTTTAAAATAGTATAAACATGTAAAATTCATAACTTTTTCATACGAGGTCGAAAACGCGCGAAACCAGTTGCGTTGGAATCGTGTGGACGAGCACTACGCGATGGAATTGGATTGGAGTCGTTTGGATTTAGTGAGAATTTCGGGTAAAATTAAACGTCCGTTTAATTTTATTCGAAATAAATCGCTAAAACGAAATTGAAATCAAGGTGAGAACTTCTCACTCAATCGAATAGTTTCAATTTTTAATTTAAATAGTTAGATTTAAAATATTTGAATGCATGTTTGAATGATGATTGTTATCTATTGATTGTTAAAATAGACATTATGCGTCGTTAGTAAGCGGATGTTATTTATTAAAAACATATACCGCGAATATTTCATAAACAGTGAAATTGGTATTATATATATAATAGCAATATATATATATATATATATATTGGCATATGTATATATTGCAGTTATTGATTTCCCGCATTTGTATAGCGGATGAGACCCTATTGCGCCGTCTATTAAGCGGATAATATTTTAAATCCCATATACCGCGATAATTCCGTACTGGAACGGAATTGGTATTGTGCTAATGTTTTTGGATGCAGGAAACAGGTTGGAGGGATCCAACTGGATTCCTCAACAGTATTTATTTGACTTCACATATTTTGATATTTGATGGATTATCATATCGATATATGATGTCGTTGTTGTCGTGATTGACTATTTGGTATGTAGCATCATTGGACCAAATTTTGGAATTTTAAAAGGATTTCAAAGTGATTTTTGAAAGTATACGTTTATAAAATATTTTAGAATTGATTCATATTAAATAAATAAACGTATAAATTTTTAATGTTATAAAATAGTTTAATCGGGATTTTTGAAATTATTATAAAAAGTTGAAAATATAGGATTTATAAAATTTGATTATTTTATAAATCAAAACGGTGAAATTATAAAGGAGATTAAAGATGTTTTAAAATAATAGTGTAAATTGATTTATATAAGAGATTTATAAATTGATATTTATAAATTAAAATATTTGGAATTATAAAACGAGTTTTATAAGTGTTAGAATGAATTATGAATGAAATTCGGAAATGAATGAAATTTATAGAATTATAAACGGTGAAGTTATAAATGGAATTTTATAAGCAGTAGGTTTATAAAATTTGTAAAGTTATTAAAATAATGGTTTTGGATAAATAAATGAATCTTATAAGTTATATGATTTATAATTGTGAAGTTTAAAGGAACGATTTTGTAAACAAATAAATTATAAGTATTTGACTTATAATATGAACCTTTAGTTTATAATTGAGTTATAAATCGAATAGGTTAATAAAGGAATTTATAAAAGGAAGTTGTTATAAAATAAATAGAAATGGAATTTATAAACGTGGTTTTATAAATTCGCAAATGACTTATTTTGATAAGTTAATTTTTATAACTTATTTATGAAGTTATATTCACGTTTTAGACAGTGAATAATCCTTTAAAATGAAATGTATAGAAATGATGAAATTGGTTAACATAGTATATTCACGTTTTTGAATAGTGAATAATATGTTAAAGAAATTGTTTTGAATGTGATGTTTTAAATAGAATTAAAACGATCTAACGATTGTTTTAAATGCATTAAGATTCGAAACCATAGATTTCAACATTTATTGTTGAAATAGACGTTTTCGAGAAATAGAAGGAAATGGTGGACTATAACACTGTTGTTATAGTAAATGATTTCCGAAAGGAAATGTTTTGTATAGTATTGTGATTTACATATCTATTTTAATTTCGAATCCCTATACTAGTGATTTTGGGACGTCGTAACGATGTTTTACGCAACATTCGTTTTGGCCCAAATAAATATGTTTAAGAGCATGATTTCCTTAAAGAATGAAATATATACTTAATTTCGATTTAAGTATATTGAATATTTTCCAAAGGTTGAAAATAAATAAAATTTGTGAATTACTTATGAATAAATAAGTATGGAAATGTTTTCCAATATAAAGTGAATATTTTGAGAATTTATCTTTTTGAAGATAATTGAAATGAATAATTGAAATCGTATATGCGTGGATATTTTGGAATGAAAATTCACTATGGAATTTATGAATAAAAAGGGAAGTTGTTTAAAGATAAATATTGATTTATTTTTGAGGTATTGAAATTTTATATCTTGTAAAGATATTTTGGAAAATAAATAATTTGGAAAATTATTTGGAATCTGGTGATGTTGTGCATATCCATTGATAGTTCAATAACCGACTATCAATATTTCCCTTTGAATGGGTATTTGATGTGATTTGTTTGAATTTGAATGCCACACTTATTTTTGAATAAGCGCTCACTATTCGGGTTAACCGGGAAAGGACCATCGGTGTTGAAGACCGGATATTTTCAAAAGCGAAAGGACAACTCGTCGATTGTCTTTGCACCGAGTAGCTACGGTATAGAGACTCCCTATGTGATGGGAAGTCCGGACGTGATTAGAGATTATCCGGATTGCAAGGACTTCTTTGTAAGTGCCTTCAGTTCTGTTCGAGCCCGGAACAGACTTGTATGGATTGTATGTCTGACATTACAAATTGAGATATAAAGCCGATTTCTTTCAAATATATTTCTGTTGGTGGCGGAGAATTTATTCTCTTAGCTTAACACCCTTCTCTGAGACGTACGAGCTCAGAGGTTATGTAGTTGAAGGTTATCAGCGATATATTCCCAATTTGGTAATGTGACATGCTGAGTGTTGCTGTGAAATGATCATTGTGTTGATTATTTGTGATAGGATCATTTGTTTGATCGTCTATCTTGGTGATCATTTCTATGATCATTTGTTGACCCAAAGCACGGCTTTTGTATAAAGTGTGTTTTTGTGGACGAGACTTCGTCGAGCCTCACAAACCGGTAATGGTCGAAACAGGAATTGTGCGGCAAGGTTTTCAGGGATAG
Organism: Allium cepa; assembly: GCA_030765085.1. Taxonomy (NCBI): domain Eukaryota; kingdom Viridiplantae; phylum Streptophyta; class Magnoliopsida; order Asparagales; family Amaryllidaceae; genus Allium; species Allium cepa. The sequence continues at coordinate 134,505,004 of CM060934.1, forward strand.
CGTCCCTAGGGAATGACCATTCCTTCTGGAAAAAGGTAGTATCATGGTATGGAGCCCAGATACTTACTCATGTTGAAACACTTATTATTATGGTGTGATGTTGGTTAGAGAGCTCTCGTTTAAAGGTCCCAAAGGACCGGGGGTGGCATATCTGAGGGTTTGTAATATCCCTTGGGAAAAGGGGTTCCCGGCCTTGTTTGGCAGAGATCCAGTTTGGGTTCTCGGGGCGTCCTTCCAGAGGCGTTTCCATGTGGTAATGGGAAGTTCCTTGGCCTGACCATTTTGGAAAATCCATTCTTCAAATACGAGCCTTGTACGGTATTAGTTGTATTACCTGCCATCTACTTATGGTGGCGCCCCACTGTTTGGATGGTAGCTATAGTAGGCATAGTTCGAAATGTCTATGTTGGCTAAGATTTATATTCTACTTTCGAAATGTTTCCTACACTATGCACTAGTAATAATATCAAATCAAATGTTTCTTTTAAATGTGTATCAAGCATCTTTGACTATCATAAGGAGAAATCTCCTCTGATTCTGCGTTTGCATTGTGTGTGTGTGCGGGAGGCCTTATGGTAGTCTCATTTTTAAAAGCATTGCGAATTGACTTTAAAAATATTCTTCTATTTTGATTTTAAAGATAAATAAACTGTTTTGAGTTCTCACACCAGTCACATGACTGACTCGGAGTTTATTGTTTTCCTTCCTAAACTCTGGGTGCCCACCAATTTCCACACGGGTAGTCAAGAGTTAAGGTTTATCAGGATATTCTGGAGTTGCTGGAGGCAAGATGGATGGCATGGCGTATTACTAGTATATAGTATTTCTTTTTCCGCTGCACTGTTTGTTGTTGTATGTTGTTGTACACTCTGATGATGATGTAATGTAATGTATAAAATGTAATAACTGATATAGTTCTTTGTTTAAAGATTATTCATTTATTATTATATGTTGTTCCGCTGCGAATTGTGAGATTCTGTTATTGTTCTGTTATTTCTTTTCTCTCTATTTTCTATCTTTCTCTCTCTTCTTTACCTCTTTCCTTTTCTTAAACCATAACATTTCGGGTTTCCGGCCTTCGATTTCTCGGCAGTCGATAAAGTGAGTATCGATGTTGAATTTTCGAAAGTCGAAAATTTTCGGGACGTTACAGAGGATAAGATAATGAAATTTGAAATAATTAAGATTTATTTAACTTAGGTGAAATCAAATTGATGAAATCAATTATTAAATTAAGGTGAAATTTTCATTATTTTAAATTTATCATCTTATTTTGTTTTCCAATCCATTTTTATTTTAGTTTGTTTCCAACCTCCTTCTTCCTAAGCAGGAAATCGAATTTCAAATTTATCTTATTCCTGGTGTTACTATTTTCTCTCAGCTTGTCTTGCCCAGTTTTCCTTGTTGATTTAATGAATCGTGTTTTCGTGATGTGCTCAACAAATCTGATCTAGTCTTTGTTGATCATATTCTTGTCTTCTCCAAGTCTAAGAAGGAGCATGAATCCCATTTGAGCTCTATTCTGGAGACTCTTAGGAATCTTATGTTGAAGGCTAAATTTTCAAAATGCCATTTTTGGAAGGATGAAGTCTGATTTTTCGGACAAATTGTTCCTGGTAATGGAATTGCCATTGATCCAGTTAAGATCACTATGATCAATGTGGGTCTTTCTTCTCATCTTTCTTTATGACTTCATAATTTTATCTTTCGGTTGTCCTTATTTCTCCCTAACTTGTTGCAGAATGGGAAGGCTATTGCTTATACCAGACTGTTTTGAAAAATTTCAAGAATCTTTGAGTACTCATCTGAATCTGAGCACTACTTGCCATCCATAGACCGACGATAAAATGGAAAGAGTGAATCAGATTCCAGAGGATCTTCTTCGTGCTTGTGTTCCTGATTTTGGAGGATCTTGGAAAGATCACCTCCATCTTGTTGAATTCACCTATAACAAAAGTTATCAGACAAAATTTCAATTTTCTCTTCATCTTGTCTTAATCCTATCTCATTCTATCTTGTTTCTCTGTTTTCGTGTCTCGTTCCTTTTCGAGGACGAAAAGTTTTGAGTGGGGGTGAGTGTAATAACCCATAGTTTTGTAAATATTTTAATTAAATTTTTATTTGAAAACCTTAATTTTTAAATCATATAAAAATGAATTTTTAGAATTTTCCAAAGTAAGTTTGGAATTTGTTTGTAATTTATTTTCCAAATACAATAAAATAAACTTTTTTTGGAAATTTTATATTTTGGTCAACTGTGGCCAAACTTTGACTTTCATTTGAAAATTTTAAATTTGAATTTTTAAATTCTAATATTTTCTTTGAAACTGTATTTTATTTTAATATTAGTTCTGCTTTTTGTTTCGTCAAATTCCGTTTTGTACTCTTTAAATTTGATAAAATTCAGTGTTTACACGCAATTATTTTATGTATTTTATTTTCTATTTTTTTCTAGGTTCATTTCTCTATTTTATTTTCTATTTTATTTTGTTTAGACTTTTATTTTATTTATTGGATTTTTAACTTGTTTATTTTTACAATAGGCTTTGGAAATTTCAAGAGACTTAAGTTCTTTTCTTTAATTTATGTCTTTTCCTTTTCTTGCCATTTCACTTTCTATTCTTTAGCCGCTCATTCCTTTATTTCTTAGCCATGCATTTTATGATCTATAGCCATGAGAAAACTTCTCATTTTCATTCATGTACATCTCATTTCATTTCTAGAAGAAAAAGAGATTTATACAAGTTTTACCATGGCTTCCTCCTTCTTTTCCTCTTTTCCATTTTTGTTTTTCTTTGTTTTTCTTCAAGCAAGGCTCAGCCTTCTCCATCCCATGCATCTCCTAACTGACAACTACTCCACTCCACCACCTCTTTATCACCATCTAGCCTCATGGACGTGACTTCACGATGAAACTCCATCACCAAACTGTGCATACAAACCATAGCCGACCCCTATACATCACCTTCTCCTTCTATTAGCCTTAGCCACACCACACAATCACCATCTCCTTGCCATGTCATGATCTACAACATCCCCAGCCGTTCCTATTGATATTCCTTGACCAAGATCCAACCCATGGCCAAATCTATGTGAACCCAAAACCCTTCCATGCTTGACCTTTTGCCTTTCATGCTTTATAACTTGCCACTTTTCAACTTTACTTGCAGGGCCGTGCATTTGCTTGACTCAAGAACACCCATAGCTGAGCATACTTTCATTAAATTTAGTCATGGCCAAGCCATGTGTTCATTGTCAAGCCCATTGTGACCATGGCCGAGCTCATTTGATGTTTAAAGAAAAGGTTATGCCATTTTCTTTCATATCTTTGCATTATTTTGATTTATAATCTTGTATTAAATCATATACTTATGTTTGTGTATTTGTTTATGTACAAGATTTGGATCTTGACTCTTCATCCACTCAAAATCTAATCGTGCCTTTTCGTGCTTTGCGGAGTTTGGATTTGTGTCTTGAATTTTCAATTCTAACTTTAAGAAGATGAGTTTATCACTCTCAACATTCATACTTGTATAATTGTGAAACGATGACCTATGAATTGTAAATTATGATAATAATAATTTATATATGCCTGTGATATGACATTTTATGATGTTATAACCTGATGTTATACCTGTTACATCACCTGATGATATGTCATATTATACGGTTCATTGTATTTATTGTTTCTCACACTGCAAGTTCCCTACAGAATAGAATCACTATGGGTTGAAATGATACATACCCAAACGGACATCAGAATAAGGAAAAATCATTATGAGATGTAATGATAGGCTCATGCGATTTTATTGTATTTGATTTGACTTGGGATTGCGGGTTTGAAATGATAGAACCCGGATTTTTCTTTTTAAATTAAGGATTGAAATTATACATATCTGTATCACTTGATCTAGGTTAGAAAATATTATACAGGCCCATGTTTAATTTTTAAATAATATTTTCCTAAAACTTTTTAAGCATTTTGAATTTTAATATATATATAAAAAATTAACGTAAAATTTGATTAATGGTTCAAAATATAAAGATGTATTGATTTGCTATAAGTTAAAATTTTATAAGTCAATTAATGGTTTTAAGTTGAATTTAAAGATTTTATTTATGATAAATAACTTAATTATTAAATTTGGTTTAACATGGAATTTTAAAACTAAATAGTAATGGTAATGAATTTTATTTTATGAAATGGACATGTCTTGTATAATAAAGTTTATAGTGATTTTCTATAAGCTAAAATGTATAAGCAAATAGTTAAAATCTATTTAAACTATGACTTAACTAGATAATTGAAATTTTAGTTTTCAAATGGAAGTTTTAATTTTAATTTGGTGATAAAAATATCTTATTTGTGAAATAGGTATTTTACAAATAAAGTGTTAATTTATTTGTTAAAATAAAAGGTTAAGTAAAGTAAGGTACTTTTGACATAATAAATGAATTATGGTTTAAATTGGATATTTGCTATAAAATTTTAATTTATTTAAATCATAAGTTAAATGATCCAAATGAATATTTTCTAAAGCGGGAAATATGGTTTCGTAAGTTAAAAATGGCTAAAATTGAAGTTTTAATGTTTTTGAAATGTTATAATAAATCTGGAATTATTATCGGTAGCATTTTCAAAATGCTGTGGTTTTAAGATAACATTTTGCTAAGTGCTTTCATTTCTGAAATTTAACTAAGTTCAGAAATAACTAAATACCTATTACAGCATTTTATAAGTGCTGCTGTTTTTGAATTTGAACTATTTCTGAAAATACCTATATATCTACTACAACACTTTATAAGTGCTGCTGTTTTTGAATTTGAACTATTTCTGAAATATCTATAAATCTACTACAGCACTTTATAAGTGCTGCTGTTTCTGAATTTGAACTGTTTCTGAAAATGCCAATATATCTACAACAGCCCTTTATAAGTGCTGCTGTTTCTGAAAATTGAACTATTTTGTAATATTAATACCTACTGTAGCACTTTATAAGTGATGTTGTTTCTGAAATTGACAATATTTTTAAATGTTACTATATCTACCATGACATTTTATAAGTGCTTTTGTAGCTGAAACTTACAATGGTTTGGAAATTTTATAATTGAATGAATGAACTTAAAAATGTTACAACTTTGAAATGAATATTATTTGACATTGAATTTAAATGGTTTAAATGAAGATCATTTTAACTGTGTTATGATTTTCTAAGTATTATGATTTTTAAAAGAATAACATTTCCAAAGTGTTATGATTTTTAAGTAATATGATTTCCAAATGATAACAATTCTGAATTGTTATGATTTCAAAGTATTATTGTTTCAAGTGTCTGGTTTCAAAATTTTTATAACTTTAAAAGTACTATGGTTTTGGAAATGGTGAAATTGTATTTAATTAAGAATTGTCTTTAAATATATTAATTTGAAACTTATTGGAATTGTAGATTTAATAATACAACTTTATAACATGGTTTTTGTTTAAGATGATTTAAAAGGGAATAATTCAAATTTAATAAATCGAAGGAAATATTCAGTGATTTAAAATTTGGGTTTTATTGAAATGATATTATTGATTTGATTTTGAAATGGAAATGATATTCTATTGATTTGGGTTTGAAATGGAAATGATATCCTATTGATTTGGTTTTGAAATGGATATGATATTTTGATTTTGAAGTATAAATGATTTTGAAATAAATATCTATGGGTTATATTAATGGTTGGTTGTTAAAGAGACCGAGATCGGATATGGGCATAATATCTATCGATACCGAAACCACTTTAACAACCGTGTACGCGGTGGAGATTCAAGAATGATGTAAGATGGTGGCGACGTACGTTGAGGTATGAACATGGACCCGATTCCCATGAATTGGCAAAAGGTGCCTAAAACAGGAGCAATCGACGGGCTAATGTAGTCGCTTCTCTTATCGGATACACTTCTTCATATGCCATTCTATTACTTTGTGATTGATTAGTGCGCACCTTTGATTTTTGGGAGTGTGGCTCGAGGTGGGCGGTAGTAGCTGCTACGCGTTACCACTGGTCCGGAAGTGCAATTGGTATATCTAACCTGGCATTGCCTAGTTGTGCTTTGTCATCTACCCTAGCGCGCCTTGTACAATTTTGGTTTTGTGCCGTAGCCTATGGAGTATCCTCTGGTGGTTTTCCAATCAGGAGGGACTATAATACTAGATAGACTACTGGGACTATTTATGTGTTAAGGGGGATATGGGTAACTTCTTAACGCTATTTTCAAGTAAGTTTACTTTACTTTAGACATTATTATAATAGAGTATATTACTACATATTAAATAGTTTAGCAGATCCTTAGAGGATGGGTGGTCCTAAGCATCCTTTAAGTTACTTGTATATTTATATTACAGTTCGCTTGAGTTGGTTTACATTGTATAAGTATGTATGTCCTGACTCGGGTGTTTTGTGTTTTCTTCGCGCTCGGGTCGGACTGACTGATACATCATTTGAGATTCACCTTAAGAGTTGGAACTTTGCTTGAAGATCCAGCAATCTGTTTCACTTTCAGTTATCCAGTTGATTTCATTTATCCGATTGATTCCAGTGATTTATTCTGATTTATACTTGATTATCATGTTGAGACTTCTGTTGTGTCTTGTTGCTTCTATTGTAGCTTGTTTAACTCTGATGTATATATAGTAGCTTCATGAACTACTATCTCTTTGCTTCCGTCGCATTATATTACTCTGTGTCTGTAATCTATGATTTATTTATTTACTGTATATTCTAAATTTTGCCAAATCTAAATTTACAATTCGGTAATTTGAGCTATTCAAGCCAGACATGTGTGGTTTCATTGTCGATTTGAATGGTTGAAAATATCGGGACGTTACAATTTTGGTAATATTATATAGATTTTAAAATGTTTTAAAACTTTAGAATATAAAAGCTTATGATTATCTTTTGCTTTAAAATTTCGGGGACGAAATTCTATTAAGGGGGGAGGAATGTGATAACCCAGGATATTTGGCAGATATTAATTGATAATCTTTTTATATAATCATTTATATTTGCAAACTTATCTTTTCAAAACAAGTAAAATATGCTATCTATTTACTATTTTATATATATATATATATATATATATATGTAGATTGTAAATAAAACTATGATTTGAAATTCTAAATGTATATCTTGAAAATAAATTAGATTCAAATTCTACATTTTTAAACCCTAATGTGTGTGTGTGTGTGTGTAGTTATTAACTAAAGTATAAATAGAGTAAGTTTAAAATAGAAATGAATAATGCATTTTATCTTATCAAGTAAACACAAAATAAATAAAAAAGAAAATATTAACTAAAACATAAAAATAATAACATAAGAAAATGCATGCATTTGACATTTGTAAGCTAGGATGCCATGAAAATTCACAAGTGTCAATTTAATTGTTTTCTTCATTTTTAAAGATAATAAAACAAGGCTGCACATTCTTACATACATACATACATACATATATATATATATATATATATATATATATATATATTCCTTCTTTCATCTTTCTTTTTCTCAAAACTAAACCAGAGAAATTAAACAACTAAATCAACTCTCTTAAGTTTAAACTAAAAACAACTTCACAAAGTTTTCAAACCGAAGCAATGATTCAAATTCAAGCCTAAACAAGAAGATCAAATTGCAGTTTCAAATTCAAGCTTGTTGTTTCAAAGATCAAAATAAAGAACAGTTTTCAGTTTTCATTTCCAAGAGCCTTTCTAGATTTTCAAAACTATTCCTTTGTTCAACAATACAGTGAGTAAACATCACTTTCTCAACCCAAACTTCATTATATCACTGTGCATGTAATGATTTATGGCAGTATTGACATGAAAATGTCTTGCATGGATGAAATGAATGTTTTTCTTGGTAGATAAGTATGAAGTTACTGTGTGTGTATATTGCATGTCTGTAATTATAAGTCTGGTCTCTAATTCTTGTTTAACAGAACAAGTAATCACTCAAAAAATTAATTCTCTTAATTAAAGCAATTATAAGATATAATGTTTAAAGGAAACTTGTTTATATGAATGTAATACCATTTCTAAAAATAATTTCAAATGGAATTATTAAGTAATTCTTTGAGAAAATTAAGTTTTACAGTAAGAACAAATATATTAGGAAATTTGACAATCATAATTTCAAGCTTCACATATATAACTAGATTCGTGCTTAAAAATGATGATTTTTGATAATAATATCAAGATTTTTAAGTCACTGTTTGTAAAGATTTTGCGAGATGAACGAAAATTGAGTTTTCGTCGATTTTTGGTGATCAGAGGAGGATTGAGGGTCGTGATCGTCGCTGAAGGTAGCTCGAAGGTCGAGGGCCTAGGGAAAAATGGTCGGAGGTTTCCAAGTTCATCATGGTGGCGCATCGGGATAGATTTAGTGTTTAAGACCCTATTCGAGTCATCGACATTGGTAGAGCGACGTGATCATCACATCGGGGTGGATTAGAATGGGGGGAAAAGGTGCATGGTCGAGTGGCGAAGGTCTGGACATGATGGCGAGGTCTCTGGTGGTCGTAGGCAGCGGCATGAGGCAAATTTGTGATCGGGTTTCGTTCCGGTGAGGATGCTCGACTCATTCATTTTCGTTATGAAGTCATGTTTGAAGATCTGGGTGGTTGGGTCGACTGAGGGTAATGTCGGCGATTGATCGGAGGCGTCGACGTGGGTCGGAGATGCTCCGATGCGATGTGCACGTGCACGTGTATCTATCGGTGTCTGTTGGTTGCTGTGTCGATATTAGAGTTAGGGAAGAAGAATTTTGTATCGTTTTGGGCTCGAGGTTGTACATGAGTAAATTAACAGGTTTTAAGAAGTAAAGAAGAGAGAAGGGGATCGGGTTTGGCTCGGACTTTGGGCCTTGGGCTCGGGTTTTCTTTAAAAAAAATTACGGAAGTAACCAAGTTTCAAAAGGAAATTTGAACAAGTTTTCGAAATAAATTATTGAACAAGTTTTCAAGCAAGCTTCAAAAAAAATTAATTAAATGTTTTTGAATTAAAATTGATTTAGTTAGAATTATTATATATATTAGGTTAATTATTTAATACAATTACTAAGTGTTTTTCAAAATTAAATTAAATAATATAATTGAGTAAAAGGTTAAGATAAATGTTTAAACTTTCAATTAATTAAGGTCTTAGGAAATTGTAAAGGATAATTAATTAATTCCAAAATTTAATTAAAATAAAATAAAGGGGCATGAAATTAGTTAATGGCATTTAAGCAGGATTTATAAGTAATTAATTTATAAGTGAATAAATTAATTTAATTAAATTAATTTATTAGGGTGTGACCAGTTAATCTTGCCTATGAATGATTAAATTGTATTGAATACTTCAATATCTCTAGTCTAATAATTTGTGATGTTCTGTGATATGAAATGCCTGAATTGAACTGTTAATAAGCGTGAGATTTTTAGATATCTGTGATGAATCTCTATGTGAATATGATATTCTGAATTCAAATTTAATTGTTTTACTTAAACAGCTTGGCTTAAAGGTTGGCGACGGATTCAAAGAGATCGAGATCGGATATCAGTGACATCCGGAACAACTTCGATTAGTGATTTATAATTTTTATAGAGTTGATTTTAAAATCAATAGACTAAAATGGAATAAATTAAGTAAACCTGGACCAATGAAAATTAAGTAACGGTACTTAGATATTATTCTGTGAAATAAGTTTTTGGTTATAACAAGATAAAAAACTCGTAATGAGGTACGAGTTACCTTGATTTTCAAAGAAGCTTTATAACTTTAATATTTCAAGTTATACGGGTTTACTCACATTAGTTTCCAACCTGACTCAGGTGTTACTTTATTACAATGCTCGGGTCTGACCGAGTATTGCAGATTTTCAGGTTTGGACATTTTAGAGCTCAGAAGGCAAGCTAGATGGAAGAGACGTATTGATTCCATTGTGTATTAGAATTTATATTGATCGTATTCATGGACAAGTTGTTAGAACTTTCCAGTTTCTTGCGAATGATTGTACTCTGATATATTGTCTGTAAATTGGCAGTTACAGCTTTTCTCTGTATAAATGCTGTTTTTTGATATTATATTTTGATCCGATGCGATTGTGAGATTCTGTGCTGCTGTTTTCTGTTTCTTCTTCTACCTCTTTTTCTTCTTTACCCTAGCAATCTGGAATTTCTGGCATTCGTTTGCTCGGCACTTCTACAGTAAACGTATTAGTGTCGAATTTTCGAGGTCGAAAATTTCGGGTCGTTGCACCACATCTTGTTATAAATCCACAATTGTGATTTATTTTTCCCAATTTATCCAATGATAAAGGTTTACCATTACTTATAAACACTGTTTATAAATCTATTCTTTTACTAATAAAATAAGATTTTACAAATCTTCACTTTATTTGTAAAATGTTACTTTTATACATTATCACATTTATAAAGTTCCACATTTATAAATAAATTTTGATATATGTGTGTGTGTATACACACACACACACATCACTTTATATAAAATGGTTAATACATATTTGAACCATGATATTTCGATCTTCTTTTTAAAACCGTATTCCTTTGTACAAAGACATATTTTTTTTCAAGATTTTAAAAATCTTTATTTTACATTTCAAAATTTTCTATATAAAATACTTTATAAAAATATTGATTTATGATATCTAAAAATCATATCTTATACTTAATTTAAAATAAATCTCTTCTCTTTAATCTAAAAAAACAAGAATAGTTATTAAAATATATAAATTTTCGAAATCACTTAAAATTATTTTTAAAACTAAATCTTCAATTTATAGTAGTTCAAAATACTAAAAATATGGTCCAGTGCTACTATAGCATTAAATAAGGAAAAATCATCCACATCATTGTATTTGGCATTCAACAATTCATATATAAAAAAATATAAAATGTAAAATGAATAATGTGAGTAATCCATTTGAATCCCTCCAACATGTCCCCCTGCATCACATGTACTATATAATCATAAAATATAAGTCAACCGCTTCAAAGCAGGATCTTATATAAATGGTCATCCGCTCTTATGCAAGAACATAATAAGGTCTCGTCCCATCCAGGGGTGGGAATATATCCAAATCAATAAATAAAATAATAAATCATCCAAACAGTTAACAAAAAATCAATAATAAAATTATCCACACTTATATAAAAACATAAGTGGCCAAAGATGTGAGTTAACTCGCCTTGATTCCAGTAATTGCCAAAGCACTCCGGTTTAGATTAAGATTGAATAGGCATTTAGTTTTAACCTATATTCCTACTAGCTTCAAATATCATCCAATCCAACTCCATATCATAGATTTCTCTGTAATGATTACAACGCAACTCGTCACGTGCAAATTCGAACTCGTATGAAGAATTTATACATTTTACAAGAATTTACAATTTAAAAAATATAATTTACTTCTTAATTATTAAAAAATTAATTACCACGCTTAGTCATGTTTTACACCCAGGCATCTTCATGATTATTTTTCGTTTCCAATCGCGACTTCGACGTTCCTCTCACTGCGTCACCACCGGTCCCGCTTACGCCGCCGCATCATCACCATCGCCAAACCAGACCACAACCTTTCTTCCACCGCTGGCCTCATGCCATATCTCACCACCATTCATTGGAAAATCACCTAACAATGCAGTGCCTTTGAACTACCATAGCCACTGCTGTAGGTCACCAATGATGATCTGAACCATTGAACTTGCCTTTGTTATCGAGCTCTACGTTGTTAGTTAGGGTCGATGCCTAGCTCAGGCTGTGGTGGCACCGAAGAGTTTAGGCCCTTGGATGAAGCTATATAACTAATGGTGGCAGTGTTCTTGTTTGAGGGTTCAAGAAAATGGTGAAGTTAAGGTCCTATTTATAACAAGTTACATAACACTATTCATGTCGAAAATTTTCGAATTCCAATCGAGACATGTCATCTGGCATTCTATATGTAATAGCCCTATTTCGAACACAATGGGGCTAGTATCGGGAGCCAATTCCATCATATACAGCTTTCAAAACCAAATTATATTAACTTAAATTCCTCAAATTAATCTTTATGCATTTCGAGCTCGCACGAACAAATGATACATCCGATCGCCAGAAAATTCGACGGCATGTTGTAATTTACTATTACGGATCCAATGGAACTAGTTTCGTTTAATTCCTAGACAGTGTCCTAGAAGGCTATTTTCACACATTAATTGAAACTAGTTACTATTGAATCGGCTTATTCACTTTAAATTCGAAACTTTACTATCTTTATTCTTATTCAAATAGAATTTAAATCAACTTTCAAAATCATTTTTATTCACATCAAATTCAAGATTCAAGTATTTTAAACAATTCCAAATATTAAATTTAACAATTTAATTATCAAATAAATCACCATATTTGAAATTTAAGTTATTTAACTTATAAAATTAACTTTTGAATAAAAAAGGTTAAATATTCCTAATTTGAATGACTGAAATTCTGGGTCGTTACAGGCTTGGTCCTCGGTGTTACTTTATCTAGAAATGCACCATGACAGGCGGTAGCCCAAGAGCTCTGTCTTTGTATGGAATCCATTCTACAATAAGCATCGTACGGACTTAGTTGTGCCTAGCTATGTCGAAATGTGAGCCGCAAGCATTTCAGCTATATTTATATTTTACTTTGATCCCTAGATACTTTTACAATATTAACGGAATTCAGAAATGTTTTGGTTATCGTAAGGTAAAAACACATCTGTATTTATGTGCAGCATGGCATTACGAGGTACTTTTATTCTCAAAAGATTTTTGAAACATTATAGTTCAACTGTGGTGTGTTTTCTCGTGCTGGTTACCAGACTGACTCGAGTGTTATTTTATTATAATGCTTGGGTCAAACTGAGCATATTTACAAATTGCTTTATTTGCATTTGAGCTCAAGGGACGAGCTGGAGGTCCAAGACATATCTACATATTTCTTTGTGTTTTGTTGTGCTGTCTATAGTTGTATTTATTAGCAATTGTAAGGACATGCTATTAAAATTTTTCGAGTTGAAATAAAATAGGGTGTTTTAAATTCTGAAAATTTATATCTAAGTATTTTGTTGAAATTATAAGAAATCGGTTTTGTAACTTGGAAATTGAGGAATAATAAGTTAAAAACAAGTTTTAAAATTGTTGTATATGAATGTTAAAAAAGTAAATTTGAAATGAAATTTAACTTAAATTAAATTAAATTAAACGAATTTTGAAAATAAAATTTGACTCAAGTAAAGTTAAATAAAGTGAACAAATGAAATGAGTTAAATGAAATTAAGTTTGATTTGTAATGAATTAATGAAACAGATACGAAATTGAGTTAAAAAATGAAATTCAACTTTGTAAACGAATTAAATATGATTTTGTAATGTCATTTGATAGAATTGAATATAGACTTAAGTTGTAAAGGGAAAATAGACATGAGAAGTGTTGTATAAAATGTTTATAATAAATTTAAGTAAAATTTGATGGAGTGGTTCTTGAGTGATATTAGTATTGAAATAAATATACTAAGTAATAAATGAATGTAAATAAAAGAATTTGAATAATGAGAAACCAACTGAAATAAATATGTAACTTGTACGTATATTGTTTTATCCATATAACTATTTGATCCAGATTCGAGTATATGATTTCGAGATGATTTACACCGGTCCGAGTTAGAATTTTTCGCCTGATTCTCGACGACGAACACTAGATATGGATTTTTGATTGATTTGTGAGTTCTATCTATATGGCTATGCAAGGAGAATGGCGGTTTCTAAGCAAGGAACTGGATTTGAGTCCGTAGTAGAGTGGTAGTGTGAACGATACTTGTTCGGAAATGAAATTTTGCGATCAAGTGAGCGATCAAAATTGATATTCCGTATGGATGATATATTTACATCATATAGGCCTTAATAAATTAAATGTTGACAATGGAATAGCAAAATATTTGGTTGGACGTAATTTGTAAATTATATGCAGCTATGAAAGTGAATGCTAATTGAAGCTTTTGGTTTTGTGAGTGGAGTTTAGATACTTGAAAAAGAGGTACATGTTTATATTATTGTTTGGATTGACGATTTTATGCCTAGTCGCTTAGCTTTTGTTTTCTTTTGTTGATTTAGGTCCATAGTGGAATTTTGTAGTTGTACTGATCAAGCCACGCAATGGAGACATGCTGGAATTTTCCATAAACTTAAGACTTAGAAATTTTACAATCCAATTCAACTAATTAATTTTAAAAGTATATGGATTTGGAGACATTTTTCTTACCTTGGAAATTACGGGGCCGAAATTTTTTTAAGGGGGAAAGCATGTAACAATCTAGATTTTAGTCATTTGATTTTGGAATATTTAATTAATCTTAAATATTGAGATATTAATTTTATAAGCCAAATAGCTTAAATTTCGAATAAAAGGAGTCTAGGTGAATATATGAATGGCGATTGATAAAAAATATTAAATAGTGAATTTAAGTTATTGGAACATTTAAATAATTGAATCTGGGATTTAAGGTTAATGAAAATGATTTCGAAATCTAATTTAAATTTAGTTTAAAAAAGAATGGAATGGTAAACTTTTAAAATTTAAGTTTAAAAGTGATTTATTTAGTTTTAATATAAATTCGTTTTAATTAACGTGTGAAAATAGTCTTTCGGTGCACTTACTCGAATTTCGACGAAACCGGTTTCATTAGATCCGTAATAATGAATTATTATATGTCGTTGGATTTCATGGTGATCGGACATATCATATGGTTGTGCATGGTAGAAACGCATAGAAATTAATTAAAGAATTTAGTTCAATATAATTTGATTTTTAAAACTGACTGCTATATAATTTGGAATTGGACCCCAACGCTAGTTCCACTATGTTAATAAGGCCTTTACATATAGAATGCCAAATGGCACGCTTCGATTTGAGTTTGGAAACTTGCAACGTAAATGGTGTTCAAATATTTACTATACAAGGGTTTGAAATGCTCACAATTCTAAACCCTAACTCTAAAATAAACAGTGCCACCATTAAAATAAGAGCTCCATCAAATGTCCCATATTTATCTTACCAATTTAGTACATTTTGGGTGATTGGTCCAACAAAAAAGATGAAGGTGTGGCCAAAGGGAGTCGATCCATAGTCGTGGATCGTTGATTGGAGGTCCTTGGCGATGGCAATTCTTAGTTGAACGTGCAACTTTAGATGCCTAATTCAAGCAAACAAGTTGTCTGAGGGGTTTGCATGAGTTGAGATAGGAAGAGCACGACGTAGACGGCGCACGGTGAACTTGCATCGGTCTTTGGTGGTGTCAGGTAGCAACTCGACAAGATCAAAGTTAGCGCCTGGGTTCGAGAATACGACATGGGGTTTGAAATGATGGATTAGGGTTAAACATGGTGATTAATTTTCCGAATGAATGTAATTAACAATTATTATAAAATTGATTGTTTATAAATGATAACATTTTCATACGAGGTTGGATTGGAATGTGACGAGTTGCATTACGATCGTATCGGCAAATATTAAGTTGAGAAGGTTGATTGGAATATTTTGGAGCTTATTGGAATTTGTGTTAAAATCGAACACCTGTTTAATTTTAGTTATAACTGGAACGCTTAGGCGATAACTGGAATTTCGATGAGCTAAACTCACCTTTTTGGTTAACCGGCATATTATATAGTTGATAAAAATTGTTGATAGGATGTTTGGATGGTTTACTGTTTTATCGATTGGTTTGGATTTATTCCCGCCTATAGAACGGATGACCCTTTATATATACCCGCCCAGTAGCGAATGACCCATATTATATAATTATGTATTGTATGTGATGCGAGGGATAGGTACGAGGGATCTAACAGGATTCCTCACCACTGCTGATTTCGTTTACATATATGTATTGACATATATATGTTGTAATGGAAGGGGACGGGTTGGAGGGATCCAACGTGATTCTTCGCCACTAATGATTTTAATTTCAATAATATTCCTGTTTATGAATTATTGGGTATTAAACCTGATTGTTGGTTCTATCGAGTATGACATTGTTATATGTTCAAGTTAAACACTTTAGTGGTAGAAAATCAATAATCGATATTGGTTAAACGTGGGATAGCTATTGCCTCAAACTAATATTTTAAAAATACTACAAATTGCCATTTGAGTTGGAATTGATTTTTGAGACAGGAAATGATTTTTAAATTTGAAATTTGGTTTCAGAAATATTTTGTTTTAAAAGGATTTAATTTATATTTACTCCGACCTTATATATCTTTTCTAAGTCATTTAGAAATGTTATTATTAAGTTATTTATATTAATATTGTTTTTAAAAGTTATTTTTTAATATTGTTGTTTTAATTTATTTATTTAATATTCTTTTAAAAGTTATTATTTTACTAGATATGTTTTAAAATTATTTATTTATAATTAATATTGTTTTTAAAGTTATTTATTGATATTTTAGTATTTGAAAAGTTAATTATTTGAATAATTAATATTGCTTGAAATTAATGATAATCATTTATTAATAATGTTTTGGAAATAAAACATTGTCATTTAAAATAATTGTGAAGAATAATTATTATTGTTTTATTAATGATGTTTTGAAATTTATTAATTATTATGTTTAAGACATAGTGGAGTTGCTACATGTGGTTGTAGTGGCACCGGTTCGAATCCCAGCGGCCACAATAATGAGACATAGTGCACGGCCACTTATAAAACCGGCTTAACCAAAGGCCAGGGAAAACATAGTTTCCTTGGCCCCAAAGTTTTTTGTCAAGATCTAGTGGTCCAGTGGTTAAGACATAGTGGAGTTGCTACATGTGGTTGTAGTGGCACCGGTTCGAATCCCAGCGGCCACAATAATGAGACATAGTGCACGACCACTTATAAAACCGGCTTAACCAAAGGCCAGGGAAAACATAGTTTCCTTGGCCCCAAAGTTTAAAGATCTTTTTTCTTTTCAATAATGGGGTCCCCTCCCTCTTCTTTTCTTCTTCCCGCTAATCAGTCCCATCCCCTTTCTTCTCTTCAACCCTGTCCTTCTTCACCGATTCTCGTACCACCGTCTGCATCCCCCATCTCCCTGTGTCAGTCCTCTCTCCATCCTTTGTCAGTAATCCTGTAGTGCCTGCAACCGTTGCAGTTGCTATTCCTAAAGTGTCAGTGTCCTTTCCCCCTTCTTCTCCACCATTGCTTCCTCATCTTTCTCCTATTCCTCCTCGTTCTTGGAACTCTCTCTTTAAAGCTAAACCCAACAACGCAGGGAAATATGTGCCTCGAGATTTTCAACTTGACTTTATTGGTAACTCTATTGTGCCATCACCTGATGTTGTTCAGGCTGGAAATACTATGTGGAAGGATTATATTGTTGGATTTTTCCTTGATAACCCTCTCCCATATGCTACTGTAGTGTACTATCTCAAAAAAGTGTGGAAACTAAGTGGTTCATTTTCTGTAAAGTCTGATGGTTTTTGTTTCTTTTCAAATTTACTAATGAAGAAGATAGGTCAAGAATCTCTGAATCTGATCCTGTTGTCATGAGAAACAAGCTATTTATAGTGAAGCCATGGGACGAGAACATTGGCAATAGTTATAGTAGTATAAAATCAGTTCCAGTTTGGATTAAACTTTACAATATACCTCTTTATGCTTGGTCTCCGTTGGGTATTAACTGGTTAGCATCTGGGAAGCTCCTTTGTTTGGATGCATCAACTGAAAATTTTGAACGCATTTCGTTTGCAAAATGTTTAGTTGAAGTTACTCCAAATCAAGAACTACCTGATGATTTTTCAATTAGATTGTTAGATGGTTCTGAGCAGATAGTAAAAGTAGAATACTTGTGGAAACCTGAGATATGTACTGTATGTAAAGAGTTTGGTCATACTGTGAACAATTGCAAGAAAGTTGAATGTGAAGGTGATGTAGAGCAATGTTTAGAAAAAGAGCAGCTGATAACTAGTGATGTTGGAATGAATAAGATTAAGAAGGGGCAAAACATAGTTAAGCATGACAAAGTGAAACAGATTTGGCAAAAAGTTGTGAAGAATAAGGGGAAAAAAGTTATTACTTGTGAACAGAAAGAAGAATATGCTCTGAAGAAATTAGGTGTAAATGGAACTGCAATACAAGATGGTCCTGAACAAAGCAAAAAGGAATATGGTAAAGCGAGTGATCAACCCAGTGTTGAGCAATGTTGTACAGTTAGCACTCAAAATAAGTACAACTTGCTACAAAATGCAGACAATGAATGTTATATTTTGGAAATGTATGATGAGGAGGAAGGAGAGATTACAGTTGATGACAAAAGTAGACAAGAACACAATGTGTCAACCAAGTATCCTAAAGAGACTGATACTATTGCTGATCAAAATGAAGCATATACACAACATCAGGCTGCAAAACGTGTGCAGGAAGGTGAAAACAATCATACCAACCCAATAATGAGTAACAAGGGGAATGGAAAAGTTGCAACTGAAGTAAATGCACATTCCCAATTAAATGCATCTGTTTTTGAGCTAAGTTGGTGTAAAACTTTTGAAACTCAAATCACTCAACTAATTACAACTTTGCATTCTGCTTCTGTTCAAATTCATCCATCTGCCCCTCCTCATTACAATTTCTCAATTCAGCTACCTGGTTGGCCATCATCAAATTCTTTCACCTATTCACAATCAGCATCTCATCATGTCCCTTCCTCTCATAAAAAATCTCAACCAACCTCCCCCCGGTCTTTGCATAGAAGAAAAATTGAAACAAGGTCTCTGTCAGCTTAGAGGAGGAATATCAGCTCCCAAAATCAATAATTTTTTTAATGTTAAAAAATATTGCATCTTGGAACATAAGAGGAGCCCATAATAATTTGAAACATGATCAAGTGAAAAGCTACATATCTGAGCATAACATTTGTATATTTGGCCTTCTAGGAACTAAGCTCAATCTTACCTTAACCCAAAAAGCAGCTTCCTACATTAATCCAAATTGGTCAATACATCATAATCTTGAAGCTGCTGCTTATGGTAGAATTCTAGTCATATATGATCCTACTGTTATAGCACTTTCTCCTATACTGTCAGCTAGGCAGTTTATTCACTTTCATGTACTTGTTTGCCAAAATCAAACTTCCTTCTACTTAACATTTGTATATGCTGATAATTCTGTCATCTCAAGAAATGCTTTCCTTAGCACATTGCCACCATTAAGACAAGCACCTCACCCCTGGCTTGTATTAGTTGATTTCAACTCCTGTTTTGGCGATGATGATAAATCTGGTGGATCTCCTCTTCTTCCTAGAGACATAGAATCTCTCAATCTTGCTGTATATGATTGTGAATTGTTGTTGGTTAACAAGTCTGGGGCTAAATATTCTTGGAATAATAGAAGCAGAAGTGGAGTTCGAATTTTCACAACTATTGACCATGCTTTTAGTAACTTACAATCTCTCAATCAATGGCCCTCTCTCTCTGTCTTACTTCCACAGCCTATACTGTCAGATCACTCCCCCTTTGTTTTATCTTTTGGGAACCATTTGAGAAAGGAAAAAAGAAGTTTTAAATTTTTTAATGCTTGGTCTAAGCATGAACAATTTTTGAACATTGTCAAACAAGCTAACACTGAATTTTTTTTGTTATGGTAACCCTATGTATAAATTTTGCAGGAAATTAAAAAGTATCAAGCTTGCTATCAAACTGTGGGTTTCTACTACTTTTGGTTCTAGTAGCCTCCTGTCCACTACACTGAAAGAGCAACTGAAGATCAAACAAGAATACATGATGGAGCACCCACTTGATATACAAGCATCCGTTGAAGAGGGGAAATTACACAAGGAAGTCAACATTGCACTGACTATGGAAGCAAGCATGAAGAGGCAGCAACTTCACAAAAAATGGATAGATGAGGGGGATAGAAATACTAAATTCTATCATGATTCTATTAAGGTTAAGCATACAAGAGAGAATATATTTAGTATTACTGATGAACATGGTTCTCTTTTTACCACTGCAGATTCAGTTGATCATGCTTTTATTCAATACTTCACCAATTTGTTTGGAAATGCTAATGGTTTCATTCCTGATTTGAATCTCATATCTACTCTTCATCTTCCTTGCATTTCTACAATGGAAGCTTCCTCACTTATTTTGCCTGTTACTGATGAAGAAATCAAAGCCACCCTTTTCTCAATGAACAAGCAATCTTCAGGAGGCCCTGATGGATTAAATGTCATTTTCTTCATATCAACCTGGAATGTATTAGGTGATGAGTTTTGTAGAGCTATTCACAACTTTTTCAACAAGTGTAAGTTGCTTGGGGAAGTCAATAACACCAACATTGCCCTGATCCCTAAGGTCACTCCTCCAACTAGTGTTACATCTTTCAGACCAATCTCTTGCTGTAATGTTGTTTATAAGTGTATATCAAAAATTCTAGCATCGCGTCTTGTCAAAGTACTGCCTTCTGTTGTATCCAATAACCAATCTGCCTTTATTCCTTCTAGAGACATAATTGATAATGTTCTCCTTGCTAAAGAATTACTCAAGGGTTATGGCAGAAATAATGTGACTCCTGTTGCTACTCTTAAATTAGATATATTCAAGGCATATGATTCTATCCATTGGGATTCTATTGTTAGGATATTGGCTGTGATGGGTTTCCCTAAAGCATTTGTGTCTTGGATATATGTTTGTATATCCACACCTTCATACTCTGTTGTTTTAAATGGCAGACCTGTTGGTAGCTTTAGAGGTAGTAAAGGAATACAACAAGGCGACCCTATATCATCTTACATATTCTTGATGGTCATGGAAGTGTTAACAGTTATTCTCAGAGATATGTTCAACCATAAAATCATTAAGTATCATCCAAAGTGCTCTGAGCTACAAATCACCTCTATAATGTTTGCAGATGATGTTATGTTGTTTACCAAACCAGTGTTACCTTCTTTGAATGGTGTTTTGGAAGTTTTGCATGTTTTCCACAGTATGACAGGACTCTCCATAAATCAAGGCAAGTCTTCTCTACTGGTCTCTGGTGTTAGTCAATTGCAGGTTGCTGCCCTTCATCACCATACTGGTTTCTCTAGCATGAATAATGATATGAGGTATCTTGGTCTACCATTACTATCTAAAAGAATAACTAAGGCTGATTGCTTACCCCTTTTCAATAAAATCACCTATGCCTTGACAAGTTGGGACAATAGAAGCTTGACTCAGAGTGGTAGGCTAGTTATTAGTAAATCTGTTGTTTTTTCCTCCTTGGTCTACTGGGCTAGAACCCTAATCCTTCCTGTTAAACTGTTGCAACTCATTAGTTCTGCCATGATTAGATTTTTTTGGACTGGAAGTATTCACAATAGAAAGATTGTGCCATGTTCTTTTACAAAAATTGAGACACCTATGATATTAGGGGGACTGGGAGTTATTGATGTTAGGAAATGGAATACTTCTGCCATTAGTAAACAATTTGATGTCCTCATTAATAATAAGAATAGTTTATGGGTTAGCTGGAGATGGAAACACAGTATAAAGAACAAGCACTTTTGGACAATGGAAACCCCACAGAACTGCAGCTGGATTTGGAGAAGTATGTTGAAACTCAAACATGTTTTCCTCCCAATGATACAATATCCCATAAATTCTACAAAAGCTGTTAGCTTTTGGCATGATCCATGGGTTTGTATTGGTCATATCATTTTCAATGTTTGTGATCATGCTCAGATATTACAGTCTGGTATACACCAAGATGCTTTAGCAAATGATTTTTTGCATAATGGTGAAATCTAGTTACCATCAAACAACAACCAAGTGATCACGCAGTTGTGGGGTGATATTCAACAACATAAATTCAGTGTGCATCAGGATGCCTGTGTTACTTGGGATAAGAAAACTCACACTGTTAAAACATTTTACAATTATGTTATTGCCAGAGTTCCCCTTCCAGCTGTTGAATGGTACAAAGTGATTTGGAATTCTGATTCAACTCCAAAAGAAAACTTAATGATGTGGAAAGTCATTAATCAGGCATTACTTACTAGAAGAATAATAAACAGTTATGGTATGGCATGTTCCAAACTGTGCTTGTTCTGTAAACTCCATGATGAATCTACTGAGCATCTATTTTTTGATTGTCCTGCTTTGCACTTCATTTTAGACAGGATTAGTTGTATAACAGGTTATCAGTTAACTGGTTCTGCAACATGTGCTCTCTGGCATATAATCTATAAAGCAACTAGGTGGGGAATGGAACAAGGAAGAGTTTTAGCTGTTGTATTGAAAATTAGTATGTCTGTGATATGGGCAGCGAGGAATGCTATGGTTTTTGATAATGTTAGAAGAATTGATGTTTTGATCTGGAATGAAGTCAAGTCTCGAACTCATACTCAACTGAAATACTGTGCTTCTGGTTTCCCACAATCTTTGGTTGATGCTTGGGGATGAGTCTGTTGTGCTTGTAGTTTTTTTGATTTTTACCTTTTCTTTATGTTGTACTCTTTTTTATTGTTTTGCAATAAAACTGGTAGGGGCCCAGTTAACCCTGTTGGCTTTGCCAAAAAAAAAGTTAATGATTATTATTTAATAATAATGTTATTGTTAATAGTTATTATTATATTATAGTGCTTTAAAGCAAATGATTTTATTTATTTATAAATGTTTTTGAGACTTGTAAATAGAGATTTATAACGGGCTTGGTTTTTATATGGGAAGCCTTATAAAATAGTTTAAAGGCTTAAAGGAAGATTATTTACAAAGTAAAGAATTTTTTAAATGGTTAGATATTTATAAACGTATTTCAGAAATGGGTTTCTAGATTTATAAAAGGAGTTTTATTAGTTGTTTTATGGACTTATAAAGGGTCTATAAATGATTCTAGGAATGTATAAAAGGGAGTTTATAAATGCTTTCTGAGATCAATGAGTAGGGTTATAAATGGGTTTAGAGATTTATAAAGGAATTTATAAATGGTTCTAGAATTGTATAAAAACAAAAGAAATCTTCCTCCATTTTGTGAATACACTTATACCATTGATATACGTATGTGGATATTTTCTAAGTATTGAAAATACAGGGATTTATGGGTAAATCTCTGTAAATGTATTTTTATACAAGAAATTCACAAAGTGATTTTAATTGATAAGAAGATTGATTTAAGAACCTAGTGATTGTTATATGCTTAACCAATGATGGTTTTCCCTTTTGAAATAAATCCATGATTTGGATGTGTGTTTGTGGATAGTTAAATAATCGACTATCAAATAGGACCCAAAATGTAAAGTTGGAAATATCCAGAAGAGATACGTAAGTTATATAGCACATCATCTTCGATGATGTTGTACTATGCGTACAAATCTCATTTTGTTCTCCTTGGACAAACGATAAGGAACACCCACTAACGGTTAAGAGGTGATCTCCGCTCTTATCTTTGACTGTTTGTTTCCTAAAGAACCGAGGTTGAGTTTACCAAAAACTATCAAATGTTGTTTCGAAGAGACCGGGATCGGATATGTTATTCATAAACCACTTCGATCCAACTCATTAAAGAGCATGAAATCAAAGACAGAGTTTTGAAGTGCTCGGGCTATTTTTCGTTTTCCTTAAATGGGATTTCCCATAATGAAGTAATAGAAGTAATGCCCTCGGATTCGTTCAGTCCTCGAATGGACTTGTATAGATGAATGCTGATATTGTTTCATCGACTTAAACGCAATGTAGCATTCCAAGTGAGGAGTGATATATAAAAGTTAAAATGTAGCCTCAAGCCTCATCAACCAGGAGTGACTAAAACATGGAAGATGTGGCAGGGCTAAGTGGAACGC
Organism: Allium cepa; assembly: GCA_030765085.1. Taxonomy (NCBI): domain Eukaryota; kingdom Viridiplantae; phylum Streptophyta; class Magnoliopsida; order Asparagales; family Amaryllidaceae; genus Allium; species Allium cepa. The sequence continues at coordinate 134,528,841 of CM060934.1, forward strand.
TCTTAAGTAGGGTATGTTCATCCCTATGTAGAGTCAATATTATCTCTCATTTGTATGCTTTGGGACCCGTTAACATAGGGCTGATCATATTTGGTACTACAAGTCAAGTGGTAGACCAATCCTGTGTTGGTACGGGATCCTGGCGAGGTCCTCGATGTTATTTTATATAAAGATGCACTGTGACGGGCGATGCTCCAGTAGACCAGTCTTTGTATGGAATCCATTCTCCACTAAGTATCGTACGGACTTAGTTGTGCCCAACTATGTTGAAATGTGAGACGCAAGCAATTCGGCTATATTTATATTTTACTTTGATTCTTTGACACTATTATAATGTTAATGAATTTAGTATTGAAAAAAATTTAGTTATCGTAAGGTAAAAACCCGTACGTGTTTATGTGCGGCATGGTCCTATAGAATAATTTTGTTTTCCAAAGATTTTTGAAATATTAAAGTTCAACAGAGATGTGTTTTATCACGCTACTTTGCCAGACTGACTCGGGCGTTATTTTATTATAATATTCAGGTCAGACCGAGCACATTTACAGAAAGCTTTGGATGCATTGCAGCTCGAAAGATAAGCTGGAGGTCCAAGATGTACCTACGTATTTCTTTATGTTCAGTTGTGGTTTATGCTGGTTGTATTTATCAGCAATTGTAAGGACAGGCTGCTATAACTGTCTGGGTCGGAATATGTTAGTCTACTATGATTGGTGCATGTATATTACGTTTTTCTCTTTGTGTATAGGTTTGTTGTACATTACATATTATTCATTTCACTGTGAGATTCTATGTTAGTTTCCTCTTATCTTTCTTCCATCTTTTTCCCTAACAATTGGGTTTTCCAACATTCGATTGCTCGGCACGTAATACAGTGGATGTATTAGTGTTTATTTTGGAGGGTCGAAAATCCCGGTTCGTTATAAGATTAAGGTGCAGATTTTTAGGGCTTGCAATTTACCAATTGAATTTCGATTCAACGAGTTTATTTGGGTTTCTAGGCAATATAGTCAGTTAAACCTAATTCAAATAATCAAATTATCTAATATGTGCCCACTCACCTCAAAGCCTATGCGCTTTCTAGTTTTTCTTTGAATCACCTTTGTTTCCACGCGTGGATTTCCCCTTTTGTTGATTTGAAAAAAAACCACTTCTTTTAAATCTTGATCTATCCCTCTTCTTTTAATTAGATCTATCTTTTTTTTTAATTTAATTTATAATGAAAAAGTTTATAAGTTGAGTGAAAAAGTTTAGAGAGAGCTTTGGTATACTGACTATCTTTAGGGTTTAGGTTAAGTGTGTATATATAGAGGATTTACAATGGTTCTAAGCATTGATTAATTACTTCATTCACAAACAAAGATATTTAGGTTGTTCGATAATATACATTGAACCTAGACAATTTCTTAATAAGTGATTTATTTACATCTTCCTTTAATTAAACAATCAGTAAATCAATCAAGTGATCAGTTGGTCAACCAATCAATCAATTTGTATATGTCGTGTGTGTGTGTAATATTAACCATTTAAGTATACACACACATTATTAACAAGCATCTTTATCTACACATTTCCCTTGAAATAATATTTTTCTTAATATATACACATGTATTTTCCAAATATATAATTGTGTAACTTTTACTAAATGCTCCCTTTTAAAAATAAACCTTCACTATTGTGCACATAAATATTTTTTCATTTTGTTCGTTTTTTCAAATGAACACTCGCTATTATACCATTTTTCTTTTCTTTTTTACCTCGGGTTAATCTATACATATCTAATTTATTTATTGAAAATTAGTTTTATTTATTCTTTCTTAGAACTTAAATTGACTTCCAAAAATAGGCTCAAAACACAAAATGCACACTACAATAAACACTCCGTATTTTCTTCATACGTTATCCGTTTCTAATAACTTATGTATGAATTTGGGCTAGATAAATCTACTTGATTATGGAAAAGTTAGACTCTCAAATTCCTTTATCTATAGAAATGTATTGTTTCATCCTTTCAAATAAAATTACATTTTTACTCTTATTGATATTTTAATTTATTGTTAAAAAAATTAGGGTGTTACATCCCGCCAATCTTTCGCATCGATATCTCATTTAGACTATCCTAGGTAAGTCAAGGAAAATACCCCTTTCACTTAATTAATATCTCTTTTTAGAAATGAAGTAGACATCATTTCCTTAAAAGTACTAGGCTGTTAATACATCAAATTTGAGGTAAGCCCTTGATATATTTTCCCCCACTTACCTGTATTATATATCCTTCTCCACAGATCCTACTATTGGAGATACCTCACATCAGTAGTAAGTAAACATAACTGCTAGTAGCCTCTAGTTGAGGGACAAACTTCTGTTGCGTAACGCTACTGACCTCTCATCCCAACCCACTAAACCAAACCTTCAACCAAACCCTAAGTGTTCGGCTAGGCTCACTAATCCATGCTCATTCTAAAAATATAATTAAAGCTATATAATTTCCTACTACGAAAATTATATTGCCTTTGACGTGTATTTAGTAGTATTAATACTTATTTGATTGCTAGGTAATCATTCATATTTTGTAAGATTATAAGAAACTAATGTAAGAAAGCAAGAGTTGAAAAAAGATCCTTAAAAATGAGCCCCGCCCCTCTATTTATAGACGTAGAAAGCCTAAAATCACACCCCCATATCTCCATCTCATTTTCTATATTTTAGATTGTTTCTTTAAGAAAATGATTTCCCACCTCAGCAATAATCTTTGGTCTGTACCGATTTATAGGCTTAGACGATACCAATCTACAAGATAGCCAAATGGGTTGTTTTAAGCTCTTCATGTTGGATTTTTTGGTGGTTAGCTTCGTGATTTCATATTTGTTTGCACCAATACTAGCATATTTCTATGTCCAAATGATGGATCTATGGAAGAATGGATTTCAAAATTGACATGGATTCGAACGGGATCAACCCAATAACACTCGAAATATGCTTCTTGGATCAAGTAGAGACGATACGGAGAAGTTGTGGAGTTTGGTGAAGTTTTTTGTGGATCGGTACCCCAAGGTTGCATCGATACCAATCTAATTCCTTGCTGGATTTTAGGGTTTCACTTTTTAGGATGGGACTGCATTTGCTTCCTAATCTTGGTTATGCTTTTGTTTTGAACTTTTCAATCGCCTCTCCTAGATTCTTTCCTTGATGACTTTGAAGTTTGACTTGTCAAGTTTGTTTGTATGCTTCTTGGTCAAAAGGTGGGTTAACACTTGCCACCTTCCCAAAGCATGCCTTGCGAATGGAAGGCGCGCTTACTCAGGAGAAAATGTTGAATTTGATGGGATATTAGTATTTGAATTTTCTAGTTATCAGTTGATCAAGTTGTTGTGAATTAGCTCGTTCTTTTGGATTCTCCTATCAATGACTGGTTGTACCAAACCTATTGCAGTCTAATGCTCTAGACTCTATCTAAGCATATTTTATACATCACCATCAATTCATTTTAATTCGGAGCTTTTAGATCACATACCAAAATCATTCTGTGTTCATTCAAGATTTGTCGGTTCTACTCTAATTACAAGGCGTTCAAATTCTTTTATCAAATCTGCATCTGTTCTAATGTTCGATCACTCTGGATCATTTTTTATGCAGTTCATTATAAGATTTCTTTGTATCATTTTATATTTAGTTTACTATGTGATCTCTTTGGATCATCTAATGTTCAAGTTAAGGGGATAGTATCTCTGAATCGTTTATCGAATCTGTGGCCGCTCAAAGCGATAGTTAAATCTATGATCTCCCTGGGTCATTAATTGAGGTTGTGATCGTTCGATGCCAATAAGTAAACCTGTGGTCTCGCCGGACCGTTAATCAAGTTCAAGGTTTCTACGGACCGTTAATTAATTCTATAACCATTTAGGGCTGATAATCAAATCCATGATCTCTTTGGACCGTAAGTCAAATCCATAACCGTTTGGGGGCAATAATTTGATCCATGGTCTTTTCGGATCGTAATCAAAACAAGGCCATTTGGGGAAAATAATAAAATCCATGGTCTCTCCAGACAGTTGCTGAGCCTGATTAGCTTACCCTTCAGTGAGTGGACTCGACAAGCAAGCCCATCGGCTTACTCTCCAGTGATAGAACTTGCTTCTTGCACTTTGTTCCCATCTCTCCAGAAGGGGCTTAAAATGATCAATTTCAGTCTAACGACTTCAAACTCAAACATTGTAAAACATAAAATCTAATATCATGATAATGGCCTCATTGAGCATTACAGCTTAGCTCCAGCTCAAAGCATGCCAAGGGACCGATCGAGATACCATACACGAGTAAGTGGCTAGACTGTATTATTACATTCTTTATAGAAAAAGGGAAAAAGAGTGTGAGAATCCCTGCTTTATCAATCAAGAGATGACTATCCTCGACCTTTATCTAGGGCCGCTTCTATAAGTTGCGGCTGACGACCACTTTTGCCCTACGGTCGCATATTGGTTTGTCATGTACTGTTGTAGTTGATTGTTTCTGACTTGTTGTTTGATCGGATCGTGCAAGTACCTACAGTGATTTGTGTTATGCCAATCCAGCTTATGGAAAATGCAGTATTTTCCAGATGTCCTTCGATGGTCCATCGGCTCTCTCCTCATCGGCTTTCGATAAGGGATCTGTCCCTTGGTATTCAAATAAATCCACTACGAGGTTTCATTTAAATCCATGTAAGAGAATTTTGGCTCTCTCCTTTTTCGCTTTGATCTTCAAATCCATCATATATCTTTCATTCTCCTTTGCCTTTGCTGGATCGTCCTTCAAACGGTCCTAGCCATCCACAGCATTAATTTCTTCCTAATCAGCCTTAACATCCTCCTGACGCGGGTATCTCTCAACTTCACGATAAAATTCTATGAGATCAATCGAAGGATCCCATTCCAAAGCAACCTTAAAATCCATCTTAGGGATATTCCTGTAACCATTGCCATGAAAACCATTGACGGGTCAGGCTTATCGACCACGGCAATCATCGCATTGAACCTCGTTAGAAAACTCCTGAAGGTCTCTCCGGCCTCTATTACATACTCGATAGTCTCATTACATTTTTTGCTCATGAGATATAAGCTCGAAACTATTTCACAAGTTTATTCACTATTGGAACTGGGCCGGCCCACCGCGGAAGTTATGGATGGATTTCAAAAATTATTTTTACCATATTGGATCTTTATTGAGCCTATGAAGTCCAATTCAGTTAGAATATTTATAAATTTAGTTTAAATAAAATCATGTATTGTATTAAAATTTATATTTATAAATTTTTGTTTGAAATTTATTTGATTTTTATTTGACTTAATATATAAATACATATAAAGGTATCATATACATATGTGTGTGTACATGTGCAACATGGCAAGCCATGCAAGTATAACATGCATGTATATAGATGTTGGGATTTACATCATAATGGACATTTTAGCTCATTTTTTATATATTGTGTTGTTAATTATGCGCATGTACACATTGTTATAAACTCCAAATAATTATATATGTAACTATATGTATATAAGTATCTTCCATTATTAACATACTATAGAAAAATATGCTTAGGAAAACTATCTGGCATATTATAGGTAACAATTAAGATAAACTAAAATATTTTTTAACCTTTCAATTTGAAATTTTCTTAGATTTAAAGTTAATTTGATTTTAATATTTTATTATACATATATCATGAATTAATAATCCATTTCAACCCTTAATTAATTAACATAAATGATTATACAACAAAATTTCAAAATTTAAATTTTCAGAAAATCTAGCATCATAGTTTAGGTATCAAAAAACATCCGGATTTTTTGGAATTAAAATAATATTTTTAGTTAATTACAAAAGTGCAGCCAAAGTTAAAATAATTTTCAAAAACATAAAGTAAACTAAAAAAATTCTGAAAATGTTTCCATAACTATCTGACATCACAAAATTATTTAAAAATCATAAATTGGAGTTTCGAAAAACTTTTTATTTTATACAAATGTATTAAATCAAGTATTCAATAAATAATAGTAATAAATATATATATTAATAGTATGAAAAATAATTTCAGTACTTGTAATTCATAACAAACATAAATATATATAAGAGAAATTTTTAGCCAGTTTTATATAGTAGATATAAACATGTATGCTTTAATACTGTTTGTACCAAAATTGGGCACAACACATTTCGAAAGTATTTAAAGAGATAAAATGAAGAAAGTAAATGTAAAAAGAGGATTATCTAACAAACACTTCGAAAACAGATAAGAAAAACACGCAAAAACACAGAGATTTAGAGTGGTTCGATGTATGGCCTACGTCCACTATGAAATTGATGATTTTATTGATGTTTGCTTGCTGATTACAACTGATTACAGTGGATTATAGTAGTAAATTTCGAGTGCAACAGTGATCTTGGAGTGCAAAAATGGTTTTGGCAGAGTCTGAACGTAGGAGAGCTAAAAAGTACTTTTCTATAGGCTTTGGGATGCTATTTATTGGCGTAGGCTGCAAATATCTCGCTCAGATCTCGAAAGACCTCTTCTGGCACGTGGGTGGGCCTACGCGATCGATCCCATGTGATTTTCACTCGATCCGTGATCGATACGAACGAATTTCGTATCGATCAATATTTGACCCAATCGAATCGAAATTGAGCATGGACATTCTTTAGGTTGTATTTAATCGCCTGTGAAAATTTCATAGAATTTGGACATGTAGATTGTGAATTATGACCGATGTGAGTTCTAGTTTTCCATATGTTGTCTAGTTCGTCTTGATGCTATTCGTATCGATCTATTCAAATCGATTCAAGCACGTGCCTACAAGTTGATGTGGTGCTGACGCCTCGGATCGATCCACTTTTTACGCCGAATGATCGAGTCTTCCCTATGCATGCGCACTGTTCATATCGATCGAAACTGTCTCGTCTGTATTGATTGTTATAGCTTTGCTCGTATCGATAGTCATTGCTCTGTTCGTATCAATCACAACTGTCTTGTTCATACTGATCATCATAGCTCTATTTGTATCGATAGTATTTGCTCATGTTCGTATCGATCGACTGTTCCACTTTATATCAATTTGTGTGCTCTACTTCGTATCGATCTTTTGTGTTCACTTTGTATCAATAGGGAAGGTGAACTTCGTATCGATCGGTGGTCGATCGATACGAAACATGTTTGAAGCTTAATCGATACGAGATGGAGACTTGTGTTACAATCAATGGACACGAAGTAGGCGGAGCTGGATGGATTCAAATAGAATTGATACGAAAGAAGCGTATTCTCTAGATGGATTCGAATAGGATCGATGTGAATTGATGGATACAAATGAGTCAATTTTGTAGACTTACATCGATCATAACTTGAGCATACGACCTCTAGTCGACTTGATAATTGACACGTTGGCTTTCATAGTTTTCTTGTCTCGTCATATCAATTGTAGCTCGATCCAGACTCGGATAAAATTTATTGACATCCATAGTGAGCCTGTGTATAATCGATCTTCGGGACAGACCATATTCGATTCTTGGTCAACTTCTTGGTGTCACGGCCTTGCAAAAAGGCAGGATAACATTTGCCCCCAAAGTATGTCATGTGAGAACTTGACATGCTTTGAAAAGTTGTCATCTTTGTTCTGAAAAGTTCTATCTGACTTATTGATCGGTTGTTGTTTTTTATCAAAAAACGTTACCTTTGACTGATCTTCAGTAACATGAATTTTTGACGGCCAATTGTTGTATTGTGCACTGTTGTAACTGAGTGTTGAATGATAGAAAACTGTTGTTCATCATTGTAATTGTCACTGGGTGATCATCCCATTCCTATTAATTTTGAAAGTTGAATGTTATTTCATCACACTTAAATTTATGTTAATCTGACTCCCATTAATTTTTGCGCATTCACAAGTCATTATTAGTTTTTTGTATCGAATTCCGTATCGATTCTCTCTTGAATCGATGTCAAATTGGAGTTGTAACAATGCTTGATGGTCATTTTAGCATATCTCTTCGTATCGATCCTCTCCTAGATCAGTGTGAAAAGTTGAAAAATCATATTCGTATCGATGTCGATCGACACGAATCGGTTGGCTTCTCAAAACATTTTGTATCGATGAATAAAAATTTCTATGAGCTTTAGGTTAATGGACACGAACAAAACATTTTTTATTGATGGTTATAACTCCAAGTGATCTCCAAAATGATGGATACGAATAGTCCAACCGGTTCCCAGAACATCATTTGTATCGATGGGCTGGCGGAGACGAACAGGGGTTGCTTTGATTCGATGTGGAATGAGTATAGAAGAGCTTTTCTCATATCGATTAGAGGAGAACTGTTTTTCACCAGTCAAAGCAACTGGGAGACGAATAGCCAGTTTCTCTAGTACATAATGTTTTTGTTGTTAGCCTATTTCCCATTTGCTCATTTTCTTGCTTGTTTTAGCATTCGTATCGCTCTAGGAAAATCAAAGCTGCTCTCACCCTCGAACCGAATCAATCTTCCAATTTCTTAAACCAACCATTAAATCTAGGTAATCCGTTGAACGAATCCAACGTATAAACGATGAGATTTGAAATCTTGGCCATTCCATTTGCTTTCGTGGCCAATTCTGGTGAAGTGGTGGCCGTGGATGGTCGGAATGAGGTGGCTTTGGAGAAGACGGCCTTTGTGTGGATTTGGGGAAGATAAAGTGTGAGGATACAAAGAGAAACACTCGTATCGATGTGGGATAAAGGGAGGAACCATATCGATCTGGGCATGATGAAGCTTCGTATCGAACAAAGGAAACGCTTCATATTGCTTGGTGACAGACTCTCCGTATCGACCAACTAATGGTGGCATTCGTATCGATTGATAACCAATGGCATCCGTATCGGTATGTCTTGATCGTATGAATTTTGTAACTGGATATCAATAATTCGATCGATATGAATTTATGATCCACCAACTGATACGAAGATGCTCTTCAAGCAATTTAGTATCGAAACGAATTACTATTGTTGATCGATACGAGCTAGCTTCAATGACGATCGATATGAATTGCCTCCCACCAATCGATAAGAATTATCCAAGCTTGAATTTTGGTCGATACGAAACTCCTTGCATACTCAAACACTTGACTCCGACGATCTTACGCCCTGCATAATTGCACTGAACCGTTACACTGCATATTTTGAATTCTCTTCAAAGCTCATCGATGGAACTATAACTTAACATAAATTTAACGAACTTTAACTTAGATCGATCTCTAAAGTCTGGATGGCACGATTGTGACGGTCAGCGATGACGGTCGCTCCGATTGAATTATGAAGTCTCGTTGTTCGAATAGTTCTTAAATTCTGCAAACTTCTTTAAGTACTACGAAGCACTACACAACACATTCACACACTTCACACTGGGGGATACAAGGGCTTATTATCATCTAATAATGGATTTTAATAAGTCGATTAGTTATCGAGTCTACAAGTTGACAACAGCAGGAGCTTCAGAGTTCACCTCCCTTAATAATAGAGATACCGGCCATTGCGACCTAATTTATAGATCCCGCTCCAGACGAGCTAGACGAGCTACCAGATGCTAGGTTCATCGATAATCCACGAGCTTCTATTCCATCCAACGTCTCTGAAGATATGTTGGGGCAGATATGCTTAAGGCACGGTCTATCGTTGGACGACGTCTTATTACTAGGACCGAATGACAGACCGCATGCTCCTCCAAAGGGATTTGCTGCCTTTAATCACCATGCATGTACAGCAGGAACACTTCCCCCTTTTAACCATTGTATTAGAGAAGTGCTGTCTTTTTTTGGAATCGCCCCATCACAGTTACACCCAAACGGATATGCTCTGCTGAATAGTCTGTTTATTGTATTCATGGAGTAACTTTACCGACCTCCGATTCCAATCGAAATTAGATACTTATTTAATGTCAAGAGTCGGGGAGATAGCCCTTCTTTTACGTTCCTGGAGATGGTCAAGAATTGTCAAGTGGTAATGGGATCCTAGACCAGGCCGAGTTACTTTAAAATAGAATGGTTCTATGTCTGATGCCCTCCAAGATTTGTTAGCCAATGGTTAGTCAAATGTAAGTGCTGCAATCTTTTCCACTAGTTACCAAGATAATTGTAGTTTATGCTAAACCTAATATCTTCATTTATTTACAGCAGCAATTCCATGACCTGAAGGCGTGCACTTTAAAGAAATAGTACAGGTCCTTCAAGAAGTTCCAAGTTAATGAGGGATATCGATTCTGTTCTAACAAACAGAAATTTGAAAACCGTCGAGCTAATTGAGCGGAGCCAAAGTATAAGACTTGAAGGAACACTGAGGTTAGCCCTGACGAGGCGAGTAAAGGGAAAAACGCCCGGGGTCGTAATAGCTGAAGAGAGTGATGAGGAAAATACACCCACCGATGATGAACCCGTAGCCGGGCCTTTTGACACCTTTCAAGATTCTGAGGGAAGGAGAAAAGGCAAGGCTGTAGCGCATAAGCGCCATAAATATTTGATATGGAAATCCGTAATTGTGTCTTTTCCAGTTCCTGGTATTAGAATTTCAGAGGCTCCTCCCTCGCAAGTGGAGAACCTTTTCGAAGGGCTTGCCGGTATCCCAATCCTGGATTATGTGTCACTTCAACATGACGCTGGATTGGAGGAGCTTCGGAGTGCTTTAGACTTAAGCGAGTCACTTCCCACAAGCATGGCCGACATTTTCGGTTGGTCAGGGGGTTGCACATACATATACACTTTACGGCTACATAGTTTCTAGTCTTAAACTGTCCACTTCTAGAGATTATTAACTTTGTTTTCTCTTACTTTGCAGATACAATGTTTGGGACGTGGGTCGATGTTGTGGAGCCTTCGTTCAACTCGTCAATCCTCTTCGTATTATGAGTCATGTAGGAGAGAGGCAAAAAGGGAATGCGATCGTGGGTATTCTAGCCAGGAATGATATGAAAGTGACAAGGACAGGGACTACAGATATCGATCCCAATCCCGTTCTCCACCTCCTATAAACCCTACACAGCCTCCCGTTTATGTCGCACATCCCCTAGAGCCACCAAGTCACAAACCGTCTTCTCATGCTCCGAGGCCTGATCCTCATACCATTGAACTGAAACTACAAACCCTATTATTACTAAGCAGGCCATCACCGACCCTACAGGGGAAAGAGCGATTTAGATCGCTCAATTGAAGAAGGATTTTTCGAATATTTGCTTCGATGGCTACATCTTCCCACTCACTTGAAGAGAATTCCAGTGGAAGCAGAGCACAAAATGCATGATTATATAAATGATATCCATATTTAGTACAAGGAGTGGGGGAAAGCTTTAGAGAAAGCATCGAAGGTGGCCTTCAAGCGGGCGAACACCATAGAGAAATTAGAAGCTGAGCTCGCTCAAAAGGACCGAATCATTCAAGTGCTTAACGATGAAGCCGAATCCTCTCGAATATTAGAAATAGAGGCCACCTAAAAAGCCGATGAGGCGAACTTGGCAATGGAGAGGATGTTGCAGACACATTTTGCCCTGGTGGAGGAGATGGGTCACCGAAACACCACTGTCATAGCCGAACAGGATGCGGCTCTTAAAGAACTTAACGAGATCAAAGCCAAATTTTTCGAAATCATAAAGGAAAGGGATGATGTAAATAGCGCAGCCCAAGAGGCATGTAAAAAGGCCATAGTGCTTCAGGGCTAACGGGATGCGAGAAAGGCTAATGTCCAGGGGTTGGAACGTGAGGTCGAGGAGAAGGTCCAAATGGCGGAGTCCAGGCTAGAGGCTCACATTGAATATCTCCTCATTATCTATAATGCTAACGTCTTGAGGGATATGAACCTAGCCAAGCTCGATAACTATCCGACACACTTATATAACGCCTGGGGTCGATTAATGGGGATGAGAAGGCTTCCCATTAGGGTGAATTGGTCGATGAATTCAAGTTTGAGAACCGAGTGCTGAATGAAGACGAAAGGAAAATTCTCCATGATGTTATGATTTCATATGAGAATAAGAAGCTTGGCGCTCAACACTTGGAGATTGGAGAAGGTTCTGGTGTCGAGCACCATGACACAAGTCTCGAAACTCTTGTGCCGACTTAGTCTGAACCGACTTTTGCGGTTGATTCTCAATCTGTTCCTGCTTACAACCCAGATCAGCTGAAGGTATCTCAAGTTAGCGAGCAAATTTCTGAGGCCGTTCAATCGCCAACAAGTCAAACTGACGAAGGTACTCTGAACATTTCGTATACTTGTTTATGATCGGGAGCTTTACTTGAAATATTTAATAACAATTTCCTTTGTTTCTTTCCAGTGATTGGAGCCACATCAGTCGTGCCTCCTGCCACTCAAGAATCGTATCATGTGTTGGAGGCTACTATAACCGAAGCGGTCGCTACAACAACTGCCACACTTATTGACAGAATGCAGGGGTGCACACTTTCCTTTGATGAACAAATGATGGAGGAACTTCTCGGCTTCTCGGTCATCATAGTGACTGTTATCTCGCCATTTGGCAAGGCCGAGATACCAAGGAACTGACTGGAGAATAAGGATCATACATCCTCAGCATCGGGCTGTTACTGGATAGCCACGAATATTGATGAATTTTATTCGAGTCCAGATCGGGCTGCAATTGATAAGATACATTAAGCAAAGCCGTGAAAACCAACGTTTTCAATTTCTAGTCAATCCGAGTTCGTATGCTCATGTTATCACCAACGAAAAGTGGAGGAAAATAGCCTAGGTTCGAATCCATAAGCCAAGCCCTAGATTCGAATCCATAGTAGAGATGTCGTTCGAATCCATCGGCCAAGCTCCTATTCGAATCCATCAGTTCGACGCCCTATAGTTCGGAACCATCAAAAAGCATTCGATCGAATCGGTTCAGATGAGTCACTTCGAATCCATGATGCTACCTCTCTTCGTATCCTTCAGGTTGAGTCTTTTGAATCCATTAGGACGAAGTGCTTCGAATCCACCCTATGACCTTCCTTCGGATCCATCTTGTAATAGTGACTTCGAATCGATCGGATATGGTATAACGTGATCGATACGAACGAGTACATGTTTGAATCCATGAACAAATGAATATCTTCGAATCCACTAAGTCGAGGCGGCGAAAAATGTGGAGTCGACCCAGTTGATTCGGAGTGAAGAGTGGGTTGACCCTGGAAATGCACACCACGTCATCACTTGGGCGCGTGATGCCATCGATTCGACCCTAATCGATTCGAAGGGGATCGATTCGAACGAAACGCTTCAACCAAAAATGCAATCTTGAATCGATCATAACTCGAGATCCACAAGTCCAAATGCTCTGAAATTTTCACAAGAGCTTGCATACATGTTGAAGAATGTCCACACCAAATTTCACCTCGATTGGACACTTTTTTGATCGACTCGAACTAGAGTTCGAATTGATCCTAAAGTGGGCCCGGATTTCCTAAGGCCAGGCGCGTGGGGCCCCCTCACGTGCCAGAAGTGGTCTCCCCGAATTTTAGACGAAATTTCAACCTCCTACACCTATAAATAGAGCCCCTGGTCATTCAGAAAGGGGATCGGAGAATTTCTAGAGATAAAGCACGCCCGGACGCTGCCAGAATCACTCCATATCATTTTCACTGTTGCTGATTTCGAATTTAAGTCTATTATCTGCTGTACTTCGCTCTAGAACACTTGTAATCTTCAAGTATTAAGCAACAAAGTGATAAAACTTCATAGTGGACGTAGGCAGAACGCCGAACCACTCTAAATTATTGCCTTCTGTGCAATTTACTTTTCTGTGACTTGAAGTTTTTGTTAGATAATACTCATTTTCAATTTAATTTCTTCATTTATTATCTCTTCAAAAACTTCCGAAGGGTGTTGCCCAATTCTGGTGCAAACACTTTGTTGCTTTCACTGAGAAAACCCAGGTTTTCTCCCGCTCATTGGATCTGCCTTCGATACCGGATTGCATGAATCTAAGAGAGAGATCTAGACATCAATTTCAGACTCCTTTTATACTATTCCGATTTACCGAAATCTAGGAAAGGATTCTACACCTCAAGATGGTTAGCACGAGAACCACTTCTACTGCCGCTGGCCAAGTAAGGCCGAGATAGACAAAATCCCCCGCAACTACCTCCACCCAATCAAGATGATACCGGGCATTCAGATCCATCAGGTGCGATCACTCAACAAGAGTTCCAAACATTACTTCAGGAACTAACCCAAAGTCGACAAAAGCTGGCTGAACAATTACGTGCCAATGTTGTGTTGACTAATCAACTAAACCGCCAAAGGCGTAGAAGATCCAGAAGGGACCAGGCCCCTCCTTCCTCCACAGAAAGCTCTGCCTCGTCTGATTATAGCAGCAGATCTACCCGTCCCAGGCTAGACGGAAGCCATGCACATACTGCTGGTCACCAACAAGCATTAACTGTTGGGCAGATAAGAGTTGGCCCTTCTGCCAGTTTTCATACAGGACCCTCCTCACGAGGAGGCACTGTTCCACAACATACTGCGGGTAACCAAGCCACCGCCACTGCAGTTGGCATAGGAGTTGATACCCGAAATCACTCCAATCAGAACTACCACCAGCAGGAACATGTTCCAGGACCATATGTCCCAGAAGACATCGAGCCAAGGAGGCGAGACACGGATCGTCAACAGCGCCCGATCCTGCCCCGCACTATGGAACCCGACAACACTTTGGCTCGCCTCCCTCCGAATTTAGCAACACCTGACCTCTCAGCTATGGTACGCCAAATGATCCGCGAAAGTCAGGGCTTAACAAATGACGATTGGGGAATCTCCCGAAGTCATACTCCGTTCACTGATGACATATTGTATGCTGAACCTCCTTGGCAATTCAGGATGCCGACTCTCCCCATGTATGAAGGAAGTTCCGACCCTAACCAACATATTCTGAAATACGAATGGTCGATGACTGCTGCAAGAGCTGATGAGGCAGTAAAATGTCGTAGTTTTCCCATTTCTTTAGGCGAATTGCGACGATGTAGTTTACACGATTACCACCACGATCTATCTCTTCATTTGACTAATTGGCTACTAAATTTGTTGAGCTGTTCCGTATGCACATTGCCAGGCCTAAAGACGTAAACACTTTATCTAGTGTCACTCAAGCTCCAGGAGAGACACTCAGACGATATTTGGAAAGAATCAATGCCGCTTGTGCATAGATCACTAACCCCAATGATAATTCAATCTTGATGGCCTTGACTAAGGGGATTGACCCCGACTCTGAATTTGGAAATTGGCTAGCTGGGAAACCTCCTGCATTGTTGGATCGTTTCTACTCCAAAGCCGCCCAATTCTTAAGGCGTGAGAATGCAAAACAATCTAGGAAGCAAGATGATGTGAGACCCAGCAATGAAGGAATTCAAAGCAATGTGGCAGTTAAACAGTCAGGGGGGAGCTCTGGAAAAGTACAATTGAATATTCAAAACAAGCGAATCCAGCCGAGGAACGATGATAATAGAAATAAGAAGCAAGATTAGAATTGTGACCCGCGGCATAGGGCACAAATGTTTGAAAGCTATACACCGCTGAATACATCACTAGAGAACGTATATCTACAGACTTGTAACGCAATGCAGTATAAGAAGCCGGCTCCGAAGCCGTCGTCGGAGAGACAGATTCAAACAAGAAAGTTCTATAGATTCCACGAAAGTTACAGACACAATACCAATGATTGCAGGCATTTGCAAGATCTTATTGAAAAATTGATCAGGGAAAGGAAGTTAGATCAATTCGTGCGGGCACCGCAGGCTGGTGGTGTGGGCCCGTCAAACCAAAATCGTGCAAAAAACCAAGAGAGACAGGAGGAGCCCGCTCGTACAGGCGGGAGATTGGTCATAAATACAGTTAGTGGTGGTCCTCATCCGGCGGACCGAAGCTGGAGGGAAATGGAATCATACGCCAATTCGATCAGGCATGTGGATTTCGAGAGTTGCAGTACGCTTGATGAAGGGGCTCCGACCAAACAACAGAAAATGATGACATATGACATCGTGTTCAGAAACCGAGATGCTGATAAGGTCGCAGCCCCAACTATAGACCCACTAGTCATATCTGCCCAGGTTGGTCCTGCTTGGATGAAGAGGATCCTGGTGGACAGTGGGAGTTCAGTAAATATCTTGTTTAAAAGAGCATATGATCAAATGAAGATGGAAGCCAAAGATTTAAAGCCTTGTCAATCTAGAATCCATGGCTTCGATGGAAGTGCTAATATACCCACTGGAGTGGTGGAGTTGCCAGTGGAGTTGGGAGTTGGAGAACGCCGAAGAGTCCGAATGTTACAAATTGTTGTCTTAGATATCCACTCTCCGTATAATGCTTTTTTGGGCCGACCGGCCCTTGCCGAATTTAGGGCGGCGATTGCCCCGTGGTGTTTAACTTTGAAATTCGTCACTGATCGGGGGATCGGGGTCATTCAGGGAGATCAGGCTGCTGGGAGAGCCTGCTATGTTGCCGAACTACGAGAAGCGCAGAGAAAGGCGATAGGAAAGGACGTGGAGGAATCTCTCTGCGTCCGTTTCGCCGATGATTGATAATTAGTGCCTGGGCCTCGGCCCGGGCACCACGACCAATTCCAGAAGGATCTAGACCCCGGAGATAATAAAGATAATGATGAATCTAAAGAAAGTCAAGCTTCCCCAGCCGAGCTGACAATTGACATTCCAGTTAATGATGATGATGATTCAAAAATGTTAAAAATTGGGTCTCAACTAAACCCACAAGCGCAACGAGAATTGGTCGAATTTCTCCAAGCAAATCTAGACGTATTCGCTTGGATGCACTCTGATATGTATGGAATCTCGCCAGACATCGCGAGCCACACCTTGAATATTGACCCACGGTATATCCCGGTCAAACAAAAAAGACGCGGTATGGATCCAGAGAGATCTGCCGCCCTCAAAGAAGAAGTTGATAAGCTAAGAGCGAATGGGTTTATCCGGGATGCTTTGTACCTGGAGTGGGTATCTAACCCTGTACTTGTCCGAAAACCGAATGGGAAATGGAGAACGTGCATCGATTACTCTGACTTAAATAAGGCTTGTCCGAAAGACAGCTTTCCACTTCCCCGAGTCGATCAACTTGTGGATTCAACGGCCGGCATGAATTATTATCTTTCATGGATGCTTATTCTGGTTACAATCAGATACCCATGCATGTGCCCAACCAAGAACATACGAGCTTTGTAACTGACCTGGGATTATACTGCTACAAGGTCTTGCCTTTTGGGTTAAAGATTGCCGGAGCGACTTACCAATGCTTAGTCAACCAAATGTTTGCCGACCAGATCGGAAAGACTATGGAAGTTTATGTAGATGACATGTTGGTAAAATCGCATTACTCCACTGATCACGTCAAAGACTTAGAGTCAATGTTCAATGTCCTCCGGAGATACGGGATGAAGCTTAAACCACTAAAATGTCATTTTGGAGTCGCATCTGGAAAATTCCTTGGGTTCATCGTCAACGCCCGAGGAATAGAGGCCAACCCCGAAAAGATTTGGGCAATAAGGAAGCTTCAAACTCCAAGGACCATAAAACAGGTTCAGAGCCTTAATGGAAAGGTTGCAGCACTGAGCAGGTTCATCTCGAAATCAACTGACAAATGCATACCCTTCTTCGACCTGATCCGAAAAGGGAAACGAAACTTCGAATGGACTATGGAATGTGAGGGCGCACTTCAATCACTAATTTAGCATCTTTCCACACCGCCGATTCTTTCAAAACCTATTGATCATGAACAGTTATACCTCTATCTAGCAGTATCTGAAAACGCCATCAGTGCTGCGTTAGTTCGGGAGGAAGACCGAGTGCAAAGACTGGTCTACTATGTTAGTAAACGATTAACCGGAGCCGAGAGAATTTATCCAAGGTTAGAAAAATTGGCATACTGCCTAGTCATCGCCTCAAGGAAGCTCCGTCCATATTTTCAGGCTCATCCCATCACCGTGTACACCGATCAGCCGTTACGACAAGTCCTCACATGACCTGAGACGTCTGGAAGGTTACTAAAATGGAACATTGAACTGAGTCAATTCGACATCACATATACTCCGAGACGAGCCATACACGGTCAAGTCCTAGCAGATTTCATTGCCGAATTCACTATTGCTGAAGACTTACCTGAAACTAGTAAATCCTCGAATACATATGGAAGCTATATACTGATGGTACACCTAACGATCGGTGCTCGGGCGCAGGGATAGTGCTTGAAACTGCCGAGGGCCGATCCATATGCTACGCTTTAAAGTTTGATTTCCGTGCAACCAACAATGAAGCCGAATATGAAGCTTTGCTTACTGGATTAAAGTTAGCCCGTGACCTAAGAATTATCGCTGTGGAAATTTACTGTGATTCCTAGTTGGTAGTATGCCAAGTTCGAGATGAATACCAGGCCAAAGATCGAAGATTAGCCGCTTATCTAGCCCGAGTCCGGGAAATGCTTGATCGGTTCGATTATTGTACCATTTTCTACGTACCCCGAGAGCGCAATCAGAAAGCCGATTCATTGGAAAAGTTGGCAAGTACAGGCGAAGCTCAACACTTGGGACTCGTTCCTGTCGAAACTTTATCCTCTCCAAGCATTGATCGAGCATAGAATGAATTCACATTTGAAGCTACTTCCAGCAGGGAATCGTGGATGACCCCCTACCAAGATTACATTGAGTGTGGCATTTACCCGAGCGTCGAAGTGAGAAAAGACAAATTCTTCGAAAAGCTTCACCATTTGTCATTCAAAATGGAGTAATGTATCAAAGGGGATATTCTATTCCTCTTCTCCGGTGTATCGCACACGACGAAGTCAAAAGAGTGTTACACGATGTGCACGAAGGAGAATGTGGCGATCACACTGGGGGGCAAGCACTTGCCAAGAAAATACTCTGATATGGATATTATTGGCCTACCGTAAATCGCGATGCCATGGACTATGCCAAAAAATGTGACAAATGACAAAAACACGCTCGGATTCCTAGAGCCCCGCCTACTGAGATAACCCAAATGGTCAGTTCATGGCCATTTGCAATATGGAGGGTTGATATAATTGGTGCATTGCCTTTAGCTAAAGGTGGCGCGACGTACGTCATCGTCGCAGTTGATTACTTCACCAAGTGGGCTGAAGCTGAACCTCTTGCAACAATTACGACAAAGAAAGTAATCAACTTCGTGGTACGCAACATCATCTGCCGGTTTGGCCTCCCGCATACTATTATCACCGATAATGGAGTCCAATTCGACAGTGTTGAATTCAAGAACTTCTGTCAACGATTTCACATCCACAAGAAATTCTCTGCAGTAGCACACCCTCAAGCAAATGGTCAAGTTGAAGCCGTCAATAAGGTTATCAAGTCTATTTTGAAGAAACGACTGGAAAAAGCCGGGGGCAAGTGGGTTGATGAACTGCCTATAGCGCTATGGGCTTACCGAACGACTCATAAGACTACAACCGGACACACTCCATTTTCTCTATCCTATGGCTCTGAAGTCGTTATTCTAGTCGAATTGGAAGTTCACTCTCATTGTGTGACATATTATGATCCGAAAACAAATGCCATATTACTTGCTGAATCTCTGGATCTACTTGATGAGAAGCGTGAAGAAGCTAACTTGAGGGCGGCCGCATATCGGGGTCGAGTCGCTCGAATATACAATGCCAAGGTCCGACCGCGAACCTTTGAACCCGGCGATCTCGTACTCAAGAAAATTTATCCGATCCCTTCGCACATGAAGCTAAATTGGGAAGGGTCGTATGTGATTTCACAAAAGCTCGGAGATGGCACGTTCAAGTTGTCAATCATTGACGGTCTTACTTTACCGAGAGCTTGGAATAGCGAAAGTCTCCGTCGCTACAACACATGACAAACTTTATTTGTCTATTTTTAGTCAATTTCTTCCTTAGCATTTTATTTTTGCATTTCGAAGTTTGAACTTGTAATAAGGCAACTGATTTTACCATATTTCTTTTATTTCAGCAATAAAATGCCATCTCTTCGAGCCAAAAGTTGCGATTCACTGAAAATGACGTATAATATCACGATGCACGGAGAGCTAAGTTCCGTCACGCGGTGGGATTTATTCAAATAGGGAGTGACTGTGATACGATTGGTCACTCACTAAGTGAAACCCGAGCTCGGGGACAAAACACTACACCATCATTTAAAGGGATTGATATACGACAATCCTTTTACTAACTCCAACTTCCCAGAGTGCGAATTGGAGTATAAACATTCAATAACTCGTTCCCAGAGCACGAACGAACTCCAACTTCCCAGAGTGCGAATTGGAGTATAAACATTCAATAACTCGTTCCCAGAGCGCGAACGGACTCCAACTTCCCAGAGTGTGAATTGGTGTATAAACATTCAATAACTCGTTCCCAAAGCGCGAACGGACTCCAACTTTCCAGAGTGCGAATTGGAGTATAAACATTCAATAACTCGTTCTCAGAGAGCGAACGGACTCCAACTTCCCAGAGTGCGAATTGGAGAATAAACATTCAATAACTCGTTCCCAGAGCGCGAACGGACTCCAACTTCCCAGAGTGCGAATTGGAGTATAAACATTCAATAACTAGTTCCCGGAATGCGAACCGAAATATCAATACTAACTCCAAGTTCTCGGAGCGTGAAGCGGAGTATAAACATCAATTCTAGGTTTCTGAAGTGCAAACCGTGTTACAAACATCGATAACTCTCAAATTTTCGGAGTGCGAATCAGACTATCGATCTCAAATTATCCTAAATCCCCAGAGCGTGGACATGTGCTTAAGATTCGCAATAAGTGCGATCAACCATCAAGATGCAAATGTTGTTCCCTGAAACTTGGGGGCAAAAAAGCTTAAGTGTTAATCGCTAACTGAAGAAGTACAATGCCTGGAGTTCAACTCATTCATCAAATCATGACACGAAATTATGTTTTTCATACTTGGCAGGAAAAAAAAACAAACACTGCAAAACACTTAAGTAAAAGAAAAGAGCAACTTCCCATTCCATCAACTAACAAAAACAGGTTTGATTACATGGCAAGTCAAAAGATTTCAATTAAGTGGAGGCTGAATCCGCACATATGCACGGCTCTAAAAGAACAAAAGAAGAAGTAAAAGAATTGCTATGTACAACTACATGATAAATCAGGAAGCTCACTCCTTCTTCTTCCGAGGCTTCTTCTTTGGAGTCGAGCCGCTGGACCCACTACCCGGCTTCCTACGAGATTTCTTGCCCTTCTTTGGAACATCCTCCGGATCTGGCATAATATCAACATCTTCCTCAGAGCTGGAGGGGACAGAGATCCTTTTGGGAGGACGAACTGAACGGATGGGAGCTGTGACAAGTGTTTGTTCAGCAACGCTCGAGACGGTTACCGTGCCACCGGGAGAGATCACCATTAGAGAGGATAAGCTTGATAGGGCAGTGTCGCTTCCAGAACCACCGACCGTTGTCATCGTGGCCATCTCAGCGCTTATCTCAGCTAAAATCTCTTCTTCTCGAGACAACTGAGCTGTGCTGGATACGCTGATGGTCGTCATGATAGAACTAAAAACTGGAGCAGCTCCACTCATCGCGAATGAAGGATCATGAATGGGGTCAAGAGAGTGACCAAGTAGCTCCTCTATCATTTGAGCATCGAATGACATCGAACTCCCCTCTCCAATATCACCGGCCATGGCGGCAGTTGAAATCGCTTCGGTGGAAATAACTCCATGCGTAGGATATAGGACCGGAGGAACTGGGGGCACAAGTGCGGGCACTCTCAGTCACTGAACAAAGGAGAGCAAAAATAATCAGTCTAGTAAATTCTCTCTAAAGTCGTTACTTTAAGACATGAGGGAAATAATCAAAGTACCTTCCTTACCTTGCCTTGGAGCTTGAACAGGCTTGGAGACAGCAGTCTTACCAGAAGATAACCCCGGTTGGTCCGGGTTGTAAGCAGGAATGACTTGTGGGTCAACCGCGGCGATAACTTTGGACGAAGTCGGGATAGGAACCTCGATATTTTCACTATGATGCGCGACACCCGAACCTTCGCCGATCTCCGTTTGATGGATGCTAAGTTTTTCTTTCTCGATGGAGATTATCACCTCATGAAGAGTTCTCCTCTCATCCCCGCTAAGCAGACGTGACTCGAGCTCAAACTCATCTAATACTCCATCTGGCCAAGACAACCTCTTGTTCTCCACTAATTTTTTCCAGGCACTGTAGAGAAGCATAGAGTAATCCCCCAGCCAGGCGAGATTTCTTTTCTCTAACATGTTGGCATTATATGTGTCCAAGAGTTCGTCAAATTCGGCCTCCATCTTGAACCTCTCTGCCTGGACTTTCTCCTCCACTTCCGTTTCAACCTCCTTAACCCTTGCGATTGTCGCATCACGCAAAGCCCGAGGAGGCACAGCTTGCTCACACGCTTCTTGTGCGGCCGTATTGGCATCGTCTTTTTCCTTGTTTATATCGACAAACTTAGCCTTTAATTCCTCTAGTTCTTTAACTGCCGCATCCCGCTCGGCCTCAACATTTTTGTATCGATGGCCCAAGTCTTCAACTAAAGTGCAATGTGCCTGTTGCATCTTTGCCATCTCAACTAATGTCTCATCAACCTTTTTTAGCTACTCAACTTCGGCCTTACGGGAGGATTCTGCCTCAGATTGAAGTATATCGACAATAAGGTTCTTCTGAGCCAAGTCGGCTTCCAGTTTCTCGATAATTTTGGCCTGATCAAAGGCAACTTTTGAAGCTTTAACAGCCGCCTTATACCATTCCTTGTACTGAGCATAGAAATCACGGGTATAACTAAGTGCTGTGGTCACGGCGTCTTCGGGAATTCTTTTAAGATTAGGAGGAAAAATACAAGCGTCGAAGCAAATTTCCGGGAAGTCCTTCTTCAATTGAGCAAGTCTGATAGCCCCTTCACTGGATGGTTCAATAGGGGCCTCCTCCGCAGCCGTGGTCGTAACAACCTCAGTTCTAGAACGATGTGACTCAAGCCTCGAAACCTGCAAAGACGGTTGATGTCGCAGAGGCTCAGATACCCGAATATGGCTTCGGGGTGGCGTAGGAGAACGAGAAGGGGAGCAATATCTCCGATCTCTGTCCGAGCGCTCCTGACTAGAGTAACTACGATGACGATCCCTTGCATAATATTCCTGGCCATGATACCTCCGTTCACGATCGCGATCGGAGTCTCCACGTAGAGATTCATAATAAGACGAAGGGTGATGCACTCTTCGGAGTTTGTCTAGTGTAGATTGACGGCCATACATAGCACCTAAAAAAGAGAAGCAATTCAGTAAAATACCAGGCGGAAGCAATAAGATTTGTGCGGAAGTCGTGTAGTGTTATGAAAGTGTATGCAAATGTGCAAAACCGCCGACCAACCAGAAGTGTCGACTGCACTAACAAGTAAAGGCTTGCTTATTTCTAACGCTTCCCGGAGTTCATCCAACCCGGACTCGTGGTGAATAGATACGTATTCCGGGATGGGAATGTCATCTAGTTCTATAAAAGCGTTTCCTGATTGACAAGGAGCAGCGTCAGAGGTAGTAGTTCCGGGGACCAAACGAGATACAACTATAGACTTCCATCTCTTAAGTTTAGGGACAACAGCCTTGCCTTTCTGCTTCTCTTCTATTCGGGAAAGATCAGCCGCTAACTCGGTATCAGTGGGCGTCCTCTCATCGTCGCTCATTTCTCTTATTACTATGCCGGGTTTTCTTTTCGCCGTTTTCTTCTTTGTCTTTGATGCCGGTTTCTCCAACCCGTCGATAACAATGCTCTGGTTCGTCTCAATTAAACTCAGCGTCCTTGAGTTATCGTCAGTTAACACCGAGTCGATGTGCCGCAAATCACTCGGGACCTCTTGTAAACTTCGGACAACGCCTTTGTAATATCCACCGTCAGGCCTTGAGATGATAGCTGCGAGAAGAACACCTGATATTAGTACATGTATTGATAACGACTGTTTAAAGAAGGCTTATGCAATTTGCAACACTTACGTCTAGACAGCCATCGCCTAGCGAACCCTGGGGGGCATCGAACAAAAAACCATTCATTTTTAAAATAACCGAGTCTGGTCCAGGCTCCCATCACGATCTGGCAGTTTCTAACTGCTTCCAAAAAGGTGAAAGATAGGCTATCGCCCCTGCTCTTGAAGTTAAATATGTGTCTAATCTCGGTTGACCTTAGGGGACGAAAGAGATGATCCATAAATCGGACAAAAACACTGTTCAGCAATGCGTGTCCGTTGGGATGAAGTTGTGAGGGGGCGATTCCAATGAACGATAACATCTCCCTGATATATTTGTTAAATGGAGGGAGAGTTCCAGCCGCACAGGCGTGACGATAGAAAGCAGTATACCCCTCGGGGGGGTTGTGAGGTCTGTCATCAACGCCCGGTAGCAAAACGTCGTCCGAGGATAAGTTATGTTTCAAGCAGATCCGGCCCAGTAAGGCTTCAGAAATACTGGACGAGACGGAGTCGATAGGATCATCGATAAATATGGCTTCCGGCACTTCGTCCGAAGGCAGACCAACTACTTCGGGAGGAATGTCAGGGATTTCAAGTATTTCTGAAGGTGGCGAACTCTGTACTTCTTGTTGTTGAGAGCTCGAAGATTCCATAACTAAATAACTCATCAGAAAGCAACATTAAGCACATAAAAAACCCATTCATTCCCAGTGTAAAGTGTGTGCGGTGTAGTGCAGTGTTGTGCATTACTTAGAAAGATTCTATAGAGTTACAGAAAATTTGCAAACAGCAGGATGTGCGAACGACAAAACCCTAAAAATCGAGACCGGAAATGACCGTCAGTGCTGACCGTCACAACCTCGTCATCTAGATGTTAACGATCAATTCAAGCATAAGTCCGTTATATTTTGATTAGGCCACGGTTCCATGGACGAGCTTCAAAAGGCAGTCGAGTGTAGTCCTACAGTCAAGTTCAATTATGCAAGGCAAAAGCTCGTCGGAATCAAGTGTGCTAAAATTCATTAAGTTCGTCAAATTTCAGCTCGAGATCGGTCATAGTTCAGGAGTTGGAGCAAGTCAGAAGTATTGCATTCTTTGGAATTGAGGACGTTCGAACAGACCACCTCGGATCAATACAGGTCGACTTGATGTGCTTCGAATCGATAAGGGTCGACTCGATGCGCTTCGAATCGATATGGCCCATTGAACGATGTCCATAGTATCAATTGAAGTAGCGCTTCGAGTCCATGAGGAGAGCATTCATATCAACCCAGTAGAATGACTTCGTATCGGTCGAGCTCGATACCTTCGAATCGATCGTGAAGTTATGAGTTCGAATCTATCGATTCAAACTACTTCATCCCCCAAGCAATCGATACAAATTCGTGCAATCAAGATCGACTCGAACTACCCCATCCTGAATCGATACGAATCAAAAAGTAATCAGAATCTCTTTCTTCTCCAAGAAACATCAACACTTTGTCACGCTCCATTCCTCGGTTCGATCAATTCTGCTTAGATCTCACAAGCCTTCGAAATTGATCTTAGAAGAATTCAAGAATGATGGCAATTCCAGTTTCATCATTTTTAGCTCGGTTTTGATCCATTAATTACCTGATTTGTTATGATTATGAATGAAGGATTGAAGGTTTCGATCGATTCGAAGAAGTGTCTCTCTCGAGTCTGGGGAATCGACACGAAGGAAAAGACAGAGCAACAGTAAAACTAAAAAGTGAAAATGAGCCAAACCTCGCGTATTTATATGCATCCTAGAGAGGAAACAAGACGATTCGCCTCCCGGTCAATCTCACCGATCACTACCGGTCAAATATCGATCGATTCGAACGGTCACGTTCGAACCCATCACGCTTCGAATCCATCAAGGCGGCGTTGATACGAAGCTTCGTCGATACGAAGCTTCATCGATACGAAGCAATTAACGAAAGCTGAATTGAAGTCGCCACATCCCATCGATTCGAAGTACCAACTTCATGGCCATCGACTTGCAGCGGTTCGAAGACTATTGATTCGAACAATCACTTCGAATCCATCAGAAGCCATCGATGAGAATGAACGCATCGTTTCGATATGAAAAAATTACTTGTCTACCTTTTACATCGATTCAGGAGAGGATCGATACAAGTGGATAATCATAGACAATCATCAAAACAATGTTTTAACTCGAATATCAAATCGGTTCAGGAGAGGATCGATACGAAATTCGATAACAAACTGAACTGGCAACGACTTGCGAACATGCAACGTTAACTAAAGTCAAGATAACACATATGCACATATGTCTGACTAATACTTGATCTTTGACATTCACAGGGATCAAGTGCTCATCTCGCCGTGGATCCGACAGCAAACAACTAATCACAATCATACAACGGTCAATTACAGCAATACAGAATACAGCTTTCAACGAAACATGTGATGGTTATCAAACGAGAAACTACAGCTTTTCAAAGCACGTCATGTTTACATAAGACGTACTTTGGGGGGCAAATGTTATCCCGCCTTTTGGCAAGGCCGAGATACCGAGGAACTGACTGGAGAATAAGGATCATCCATCCTCAGCATCGTGCTGCTACTGGATAGCCACGAATATTGATGAATTTTATTCGAGTCCGGATCAGGCTGCAATTGATAAGATACATTAACCAAAGCCGTGAAAACCAACGTTTCGAATTTCAAGTCAATCCAAGTTCGTATGCTCATGTTATCACCAACGAAAAGTGGAGGAAAATAGCCCTAGGTTCGAATCCATAAGCCAAGCCCTAGATTCGAATCCATAGGTAGAGATGTCATTCGAATCCATCAGCCAAGCTCCTATTCGAATCCATCAGTTCGACTCCCTATGGTTCGGAACCATCAAAAAGCATTTGTTCGAATCGGTTCAGATGAGTCACTTCGAATCCATGATGCTACCTCTCTTTGTATCCTTTAGGTTGAAGTCTTTTGAATCCATCAGGACGAAGTGCTTCGAATCCACCCTATGACCTTACTTCAGATCCAACTTGCAATAGTGACTTCGAATCGATTGGATATGGTATAACATGATCGATACGAACGAGTACACGTTCGAATCCATGAACAAATGAATATCTTCGAATCCACTAAGTCGAGGCGGCGAAAAATGTGGAGTCGATCCAGTTGATTCGAAGTGAAGAGTGGGTTGACCCTGGAAATGCGCACCACGTCATCACTTGGGCACGTGATGCCATCGATTCGACCCCAATTGATTCGAAGGGGATAGATTCGAACGGGACGCTTCAACCGAAAATGCAATCTTGAATCGATCATAACTCGAGATCCACAAGTCCAAATGCTATGAAATTTTCACATGAGCTTGCATACATGTTGAAGAATGTCCATACCAAATTTCACCTCGATTGGATACTTTTTTGATTGACTCGAACTGGAGTTCGAATCGATCCTAAAGTGGGCCCGGATTTCCTAAGGCCAGGCGCGTGGGCCCCCCTCACGTGCCAGAAGCGGTCTCCCCGAATTTTAGGCGAAATTTCAACCTCCTACACCTATAAATAGAGCCCCTGGTCATTCAGAAAGGGGATCAGAGAATTTCTAGAGATAAAGCACGCCCGGACGCTGCCAGAATCACTCCATATCGTTTTCACTGTTGCTGATTTCGAATTTAAGTCTATTATTTGTTGTACTTCGCTCTAGAACACTTGTAATCTTCAAGTATTAAGCAATAAAGTGATAAAACTTCATAGTGGACGTAGGCAGAATGCCGAACCACTATAAATTATTGTCTTCCGTGCAATTTACTTTTCTGTGACTTGAAGTTTTTGTTAGATAATCCTCATTTTCAATTTAATTTCTTCATTTATTATCTCTTCAAAAACTTCCGAAGGGTGTTGCCCAATTTTGGTGCAAACAGTGACCCTTTTGCGGATCTGCCATTTGTCATAAGCGGAATCACACCGGCGACTAGTTCCTCGGGTCCAGCTGCAGGCACTCCTGGCGATGCGCAAACACTTCACGAGGAGGAGATTATAGCCAAGATTAATGCTGAAATGGAAGCAACATCCCGGACCAGCGGCATTGGAGGTGGAATGGCGGGACCCAGCCCGGCTCTGTTAAGGATGATATCTCCTGGTGGTACGGTTTTTGACACCAGCATGCCTACCCCATCTCCTACAGTTGATACGCTCCCTCTGACTCCACCTTCAGGGAGCATACCTATACACGTGAGCTCAGAGGAGGAAGTGGATATAATGCCCCCGAATGGAGTTCAACCGCCGAAAGGCAAGGGCTCAAAGAGAACCAAGTGAAAGCTCCAGCGGGTCCACACCGAAGGGGAAACCGAAGAAGAAAAAAGAATAGACGCTTCTCCTCTACTCATTTTTGAGTAGATAGGAATTTCTTTTAGCTTCTGTAGGCTATGTATAGGTGCGGGTTTGGCCCCTGCTAGTAGGATTTTTGGAAATAACTTGTAATAAATTCCTTCCATAAATAGTTGAAATGAAATTATATTTTTCCTTCAAATTAATTACCGTTTATTTCTTAAGTGTTCCAGCATTTGAATTCTTGTTCAGTAAAATTGTGAAGTTTCAAACTTTGGATCGGGTTTTGCATTTATTTGTCAAGTCCCGGCATCATGGCTACGAGTCGTGAATGGACACTAAGCTAAACTTCGATGCTGCACTATTCAAACAGTGGTCCACGCATAAGTTTTGCCCTCAGTTTCGAGGACGAGTTGTAAAGATCGGCTAGCGATTGCATTTAGCCTTCAGTTCGTCGAGCTTAACGTTGTTGAATTGATGCTGAAAAAGGTAAGGGTCGAGTGGTCGAATCACACTCGCTCACTTATTAATGATCACTTCCGCACTCCGAGGATTTGTATTTATGCGTCAGCGGTCATCGCCTGTTTAAGTTTTAAGTATATGTCCATGCTATGGGGACTTAAGTTAGTTTACGAGTGGTCGTTCACTCCCGAGTTATGTTTATACTCTGGCCACACTTTGGGGACTTAGAGATGTGTTACGAATGATCAATTCGTATCCGGTTTGTGTTTAAACTCTAATCCACTCTCTGGGGATTTAGAGTTAGTCAATGTTTATTCTTCGATCCATGCTTTGGAGACTTAGCGTTAATCACGGTCGATACTCTGGTTCGCACTCTGAGATTCTGAAGTTAGTGTTTATACTCCAATTCGCACTCTGGGAACTTGGAGTTGATGTTTATACTCTAATTCGCACTATTGGAATTTGGATTTGATTTTTATACTATAATTCGCACTCCGGGAACTTGAAGTTGATATTTATACTCTAGTTCGCACACTGGGAATTTGGAGTTGACCGACAGATGGTCAGTCACATCTCTTTAGTCATTTGAATTTCGTTCGCCCTCGGGGAAAGATAGATTTATAAGGATCATGGACGGTCGATTCACATCCATCCTGAGTTAACAAGCGAGGTCGTTAGATGGACGGGTCCATCCTCCTCAAACTTGATCAAGATACGAGAAAGTTCGTTAGGTGGATGGATCCACCCTCTTCAAAACCGCATTTATAAGTTTATACTCCAGCTCACACTATGGAAGACTGGAGTTAATTAAAGGATTGTCGTGTATCAATCCTTTTTGGCTTCAGTGTGGTGACTTGCCCCCGAGCTTGGGTTTCACTTGGTGAGTGGCCGGTCATATCACAGTAATTGCTTATTTGGATAAATTCCACCATATGATGGAACTTAGCTCTTCGTGCGTAGTGATAGTTGTATGACGTATCCAATAAATCACAGCTCTGGCTCGAAGTGATCGCATTGTATTGCTGAAATAAGAAAATACAGAAAAGTCAGTTGCCTTATTACAAATTCACATTTCGAAATGTAGAAACAAATTTCAGATGAAAAATAGACTAAATAAATAAAGCCTGTCACGTGTAGTAGCGACGAAGAATCTCGTTGTTCCAGTCTCTTGGCAGAATTAGACCGTCAACGGTTGACAATTTAAATGTGCCATCTCCAAGCTTTCATTCAATCACATATGGCTCTTCTCACGTTGGTTTCATGTGTGAAGGAACTGGGCAGATTTATTTAAGGATGAGATCGTCGAGTTCAAAGGTTCGGGGTTGGACCTTGGCATTGTATAATCGGACGACATGTCTTCAGTATGCGGCTAACCTCAAATCAGCCACTTTGCGCTTCTCATCCAACAAATCTAAGGATTCAACAAGTAGTATGGCATTTATCTTTGGATCATAATGAGTCACACAATGAGAAAGTACATCCATCTCGACTGGAATAATGGCTTACGAACCATAGGAAAGAGAGATTGGAGTATGTCCGGTCGTGGACTTGTGGGTTGTTCGGTAAGCCCATAGAGCCATAGGAAGTTCATAAACCCACTTACCCCCGGCCTTTTCCAGTCATTTCTTTAGAATAGACTTGATAACTTTATTAATAGCTTCAACTTGTCCATTCGCTTGAGGGTGTGCAACTGTAGAGAATTTCTTTTGAATGTGGAATCATTGGCTGAAATCCTTGAACTCAACACCGTCGAATTGGGTTCCGTTATCAGTGATGATGGTATGTGGGAGACCAAATCGGCAAATAGTGTTGCAGACTACAAAGTTGATTACCTTCTTCGTCATGATTGTAGTAAGGGGTTCAGCTTCATCCCATTTGGTAAAGTAATCAACTACGACGATGGCGTACTTCGCACCACCTTTGGCCAGAGGTAGAGAGCCAATAATATCAATGCCTCGGACTGCAAATGGCCATGGACAGACCATCTGGGTTATTTCGGTAGGAGGGGCTCTAGGAATCCGAGCGTATTTTTGACATCTGTCAAATTTTCTGGCGTAGTCCGACGCATCACAATTCACGATCGGCTAATAGTATCCATATCGGAGTACTTTCTTAACTAGAGCTTGCCCCTGATGCGATCGCCACATTATCCTTCGTGTACATCATGCAACACTCGTTTAATTTCATCATGAGCGATACATCGGAGTAGTGGAACAGAGTACTCTCTTCTATACATGGCTCCATTCAAAATAGTGAACCGCAAGCTTTTCGAAGAATCTGTCTTTTTTCACTCCTATGCTCTGGCAGTCTTCCATGCTCGAGATAATTTCTGAACGGAGTCAACCATGACTCCTTATCGGGAATAACTTCAAATATCACATATATTTCCATTCGATCGATGCTTGGGGAAGGAAATGTTTCAATAGGAACGAGTCCCATTTGTTGCGCTTTACCTGTCTGGCTAGTTTTGCCAATGAATCAGCTTTTTAATTGCGCTCTCAAGGGATGTGGTAGATAGCATAATAATCAAACTGATTCAGTATCCCCTGGACCCGAGATAGGTTACTAGTCAATCTTTGATCTTTGGCTTGGTACTTCCCTGAAATTAACATACGACCAGTTGCGAATCACAATAAATGTCCATGGCAATGACTTTCAAATCTCGCCAAGCCTCAGTCTGGCAAGTAAGGCTTCATACTCATCTTCATTGTTGGTCGCACGAAAGTCAAACTTCCAAGCATAGCATATAGATCGACCTACGGGAATCTCAAGTACAACCCCGGTGCATGAGCAGCGGTTTGATGCACCATCAGTATGCAGCTTCCAGATATATTTGGGAGATTCACTAGTTTCAGGCAAGTCCTCTGG
This sequence comes from Allium cepa, assembly GCA_030765085.1. NCBI lineage: Eukaryota > Viridiplantae > Streptophyta > Magnoliopsida > Asparagales > Amaryllidaceae > Allium > Allium cepa. The sequence goes on from CM060934.1 coordinate 134,560,464, forward strand.
GAAGGTAAATTCAGCATGAAATCTGCTAGGACTTGTCCTTCGATGGCGTGCCCTGGAGTATAGATAATATCAAACTGACTTAGCTCGATATTCCACTTGAATAACCTACGAGACGTCTCAGGCCGCATAAGGACCTGTCGTAACGGCTGATCGGTGTAAACAGTGACAGGATGAGCATGTAAATATGAATGGAGCTTCCTTAAGGCAATAAAGACAATAAGCCAACTTCTCTATCTTCGGATAATTTCTCTCAGTTCTGATTGGTCGTTTACTAATATAGTAGACCGGTTTTTGTACTCGGTCAACCTCTTGAAATTAGGGCAGCACTGGTCGCATTTTCTGATACCGCTAAGTAAAGGTACAATTTCTCGTGATCGATTGGCTTTAAAAAAATAGGCGGTGTAGAGAGGTGTTGAATTAGTGCTTGGAATGCGCTCTCACATTCCGTGGTCCATTCAAAATTCAGTTTCCCTTTTCGAATCAAATCAAAAAAGGGAATGCATTTGTCGGTGCACTTTGAAATGAACCTGCTCAGTGCTGCTACTTTCCCATTGAGGCTCTGGCTTGCTTTATGGTCCTTAGAGTCTCAAGATTTTTGATCGCCCAGATTTTTTTGGGATTGGCTTCAATTCCTCAAGCGTGGACGATAACCCAAGTAGCGACCCCAAAGTGACATTTCAACGGATGAGCTCCATTCTGTATTCTCGAGGATATTAAACTTGACTCTGGGTCTTTAATGTGATCAGTGGAGAATCATGACTTCAGTAGCATGTCGTCCATGTACATCTCCACAGTTTCCCCAATCTGGTTGGCAAACATCCGGTTAACAAATTGTTGATAAGTTGCATCAGCGTTCTTGAGCCCAAAAGGCACGACTTTGTAACAATAGAGTCCCAGATCGGTCACAAAATCCGGTATGCCCTTGGTCGGGTAAGTGCATGGGTATCTATTTGTAGAATGAATACACGTCCATGAAGGATAGGAGTTCATGTCCAACCGTTGAATCTACAAGCTGATCGATTCGAGGAAGTGGAAAATTGTCTTTGGGGCAAGCTTTATTCAAGTCTAAATAGTCGTCAGGTGTTCTCCATTTGGCTTTTGGACAAGTGCAAGATTGAATACCCACTTCGGGTGTAAGGCATCTCGAATAAATCCATTTGATTTTAACTTATCTACCTCTTCTTTAAGGGCGGCAGATCTCTTTGGATCCATACCATGCCTTTTTTACTTGACCGGGATATACCGCGGGTCAATATTCAATGTGTGGGTCACGATGATAGGTGAGATCCCACACATGTCAGAATGTGTCCAGGCAAACACTTCGAGGTTTGCCCGGAAAAATTCAACCAATTCCTGTTGCATTTATTGGCTTAACTGAAACCCAATCTTTATCATTATAGAATCTTCGCTATCGTCAATTAGGACATCAATCGTCAGTTCAGCCGGAGAAGATTGACTGTCTTTACATTCATCTTCGCTTTCGTTATCTCTCGGGTCAAGATCTCTTTGGAATTGGTTGTGGTGCCTGGGCCTGGGCCCAGGCATCAATTTTCAATTTTCAATAAAGCAGACACAGAGAGATTCCTCTATGCCCTTTCCTTTCTCCTTTCGCTATGCCTCGCACAGCTCAGCAACATAACAGGCTCATCCAACAACCTGATCTCCTTTAACGACTCCAACTCCACGATCGGTGGGGAATTTTAGACTCAAACACCATAGGACAATGGCTTCCCTGAATTCAGCTAGGGCCGGTCGGCACAAAAAAGCATTATATGGCGAATCTATGTTCAAAACAACAGAATGTAGTATCCAGACTCTTCATTGTTCTCCAACTCCCAACTCCACTGGTAGTTCCACTACTCCGATGGGTATAGTAGTGCTTTTATTGAAGCTATGAATTTGAGACTGGCAAGGCTTCAAATCTTTAGCCTCCATCTTTATTTGGTCATATGCTCAATTGAACAAGATATTCATAAAACTTCCACTATCAACCAAGATCCTCTTCATCCAAGTAGGACCTACTTGAGCTGATATGACAAGTGGATCAATAGTGGGGGCTTCGACCTTGTCAGCGTCTCCATTTCGTAACATGATGTCATCAGTCGTCGTCTTTTGTTACTTGGCCGGAGCTTCATCTTCAAAACTACAACAACACTCGAAGTCTGCATGCCTAATAGAACTGGCGTACGACTCCATTTCCTTCCGGCTTCGGTCTATTGGATGAAGACCACCATTAACAGTATTTACCACTAGCCTCCCACCGATACGAGCGGGTTACTCCTGTCTTGCTTGATTTGGTACACGATTTTTATTCGATGGGCCCGCACTTCCAGACTGCGGCACCCACATAAATTTCTCTAACTTCCTTTCTCTTATCAACTTTTCAATGAGATCTTGTAAGTGATGGCACTCATTCGTGTTATGGTCATAGCTATCGTGGAATCTGCAAAACTTTCCCTTTTGGATTTGCTTCTGTAATGATGATCTCGGGGCAGGTTTTTTATATTGAATGGTATTACAAGTCTGTAAGTACACATTCTTCAGCGCCGTATTCAAAGGAGTGTAATTATCAAACATGGATGCTCTACATCGTGGAACACGATTTTGATCCCTTTTCTTATTTCGATCTATGTTACCTCTCTGCTGATTCTGTTTATTTTAAATGTTCAACTGCACTTTCTCAGAACACTCCCTGGATTGTTTCACAGCAACGTTGCTTTGAATTCCTTCCATGTTGGGCCCTGCATCATCCTGTTTCCTAGACTATTTTGCATCCTCCCTTCACAAGAATTGGGCTGCCATGGAATAGAAATGGTCCAATGACGTAGATGGTTTTCCGGCCAACCAGTTGCCGAATTCAAAATCGGGGTCAATCTCGTTAGTTGGTGCCATAAGAATTGAGTTATCATTAGGGTCGCTGATCTCAGCGAATGCAGCATGAAATCTTTCTAAATAACATCGGAGTGTCTCCCAAGGAACTTGAGTGACACTAGAAAAGTGTTAACATCCTTCGACCTTGCGACATGCATGCGGAATTGCTAAAAAAACTTTATCGCCAATTGGTCAGAGCTCGAGGTGGAAGATGAGTAAACCACATGGTAGCTATGCCCCCTAGAGAGATCGGGAAGCTTCGGCAATTAACTGCATCATCAGCTCGTGCAGCATTCATCAACCACTCATATTTCAGGATGTGCTGGTTGTGATAAGAACTCCCTTCTAAATGGCAAAGTCGGCATCCTGAATCGCCAAGGTGGTTCAGTAAAGAGTATGTCGTCAGTTAAATCATTAACTCCCTCGTATCATATGACAGATCATCATCGGTATATCCAGCACTTGGACATTTTGAGCATGCTAGACCAAGGTGTGGTCGGTTCCACAATGCAAGGCTAGGCCGGACGCGGTTGACGGTCCAGGTCTCGTCTACTTAGTTCTAAGTTTTCAGGGATATAAGGCTCGGGTGTATGTTGAAATTGGATTGGATCTTTCCAGTTTTGGGCATCAGCTCCCGGTTCAGTAGCAGTGGGGGTAGTGCGGTTATCTGTAACATGATACGGAATCTCATCTCCTCGGGAGGAGGGTCCAGTCCGATGGCTGGTGGACGATCCACCACTTGGTTGCCCAAGGTTCAGTGCGTGCTGATGTCCAGTAGCTTGAGTATAACTCTCATCCAGTCGTAGGCATATGGGTCTGTGGTGATAGTCCGAAAAATCTAGACTCTCAATGGATGAATAAGAAGCATGATCCCTCCTGGATCTCCTATGCCTTTGGCGATTCAGCTGGTTGGTCAATTCTACATTGGCGTGCAGTTGTTCAGTAAGTTGCTGTCGACTCTGTGTCAACTCTTGCAGTAGCATCTGAAACTCTTCCCCGATGATAGGGCCTGACGGATCTGATGGTCCGGCAGCATTCTAATCAGTTGAAGGGAGTTGCGCGGGATTCTGTCGATCCCATCCTTCTGGATCTGCAGCTGTAGAAGTGGTCCTTGTGCTAACCATAGTGGTTGGCGATGTTCTTTCCTAGATTTGATGCAAAATCTGAATAGGATGGAAGAACTTTGAACTTTAAGATCAGGACCTTCTTCTTAGATTTGTGCAACCCGATATCGATAGTAGATCAAAAGAGCAGGAGAAAAACTGAGTTTTCTCAGTGAAAGCACCAAAGTTTTTGTACCAAAATTGGGCAAAACACTTTTCGAAAGTATTTGAAGAGATAAAATGAAGAAAGTAAATGTAAAAAGAGAATTATCTAACAAATACTTAAAAACAAATAAGAAAAACATATAGAACACAAGGTTTAGAGTGATTCGACATATGGCCTACGTCCACTATGAAATTGTTGGTTTCTATTGATGTTTTCTTGTTGATTACAACTGATTACAGCGGACACTAGTAAATTTGAGTACAACAGTGATCTTGGAGTGCAAAAATTGTTTCGGCAGGGTTTGGATGTAGGAGAGCTAAAAAGTTATTTTTCTATAGGCTCTTGGATGTTATTTATAGGCGTAGGCTGCAAATATCTCGCTCAGACCTCGGAAGACCTCTTCTGGCACGTAGTTGGGCCTACGCAATCGATCCCATGTGATTTGCACTTGGTCCGTGATCAATACGAACGAATTTCGTATCAATCAAGATTTGACCCAATCAAGCCAAAATTGAGCATGAATATTCTTTAGGTTGTACGTAAGCTCTTGTGAAAATTACATAACATTAGGAGTTGTAGATTGTGAATTATTATCGATGTAAGTTCGGGTTTTTGTATGTTGTCTAATTCATCTCGATGTTGTCGTATGGATCTGTTCAAATCGATTCAGGCACGTGCCTGCAAGTTGACGTGGTGCTAACTCCTCGGATCGATCCACTTTTTATGCCGAACGATCGAGTCTTCCCTATGCATGCGCCTTGTTTGTATCGATCGAAACTATCTTGTTCTTATCGATCGTCATAGCTCTACTCTATCGATAATCTTTGCACTGTTCATATCGATCACAACTGTCTTGTTCATACCGATCATCAGAGCTTTGTTTGTATCGATAGTCTATGCTCTTGTTCGTATCGATCGATCGTATTCCACTTTATATCAATTTTGTGCGCTCCACTTCGTATTCATCTTTTGCATTCACTTCGTATCAATAGGGAAGGTGGACTTCGTACTGATCGGTGGTCGATCGATACGAAACATGTCTGATGCTTAATCGATACGAGATGGACACTTGTATTACAATCAATGGACACCAAATAGGCGGAGCTGGATGGATTCGAAAAGGATCGATGCAAAAGAGGCTGATTCTCTAGATGGATTCGAGCAGGATCGATGCGAATTGATGGATATGAATGAGTCAATTTTGTAGATTTGCATCGATCATATCTTGAGCATACGACCTCCGATCGACTTGAAAATTGGAACGTTGGCTTAGCTTTGTTTGTCTCGTCATATTAATTGTAGCTCGATCCGGACTCGGATAAAATTTATTAACATCTATAATGAGCCTATGTACAGATCTTTGGGATAGACCATCTTTGGTTCTTAGTCAACTTCATGGTGTCACGACCTTGCCAAAAGGCGGGATAAAAAAATACAAATTATACATGAGTACTAATACACAAATTAATATTTATATAAATATAGACATTTATAAAATTAAACAAAAAATTTGTTCATTATCGAGTATTTTATTTTTAAGTTGAATTTTATTTGCATAAAAATTGGTCACAAACACCCAATAGAGTTCTAATAGAGATTAAATGAAGAATAAAATTAAAATAGACCAGAAAAGTAAATTAGACAAAAATATTATAGTGGTTCGGCAATATGGGCCCAAATCCACTTTATATTTTATTGATCTTGCACTTGATTATGTTTAAAAGAATGTCTGGATCAACTGGGATCCAGTATTACGAGAATAAAGAATAGTGATGGCAGAGCCTCGACAGTAGAATAAAAGATCCCTCTTATGGATAACGATTACTCTATTTATAAGGGAAGACGACTAAATATCTTCCTGAAATTTCACAGGTAGAATCTCACGATGTAGAAGAGGCCGTCCCAAAGGTTTCGCAGCCCAACTCTCAAGTATGAGCGTTCGAGGCCGATTAATGAAGATGGCCATATGGGGTAATGCGATCATTCTAGTAGGTTCGTCATGATCTTGGCTTTGTGTTTCTGAAGTTTGTTTGCATAGTTGCCTGCGTGCTTTTTTGAGATTTTGATGAATCTTTGATGATTTGAACAGCTAGGCTGATACAATCCAATCGTCTGCCTAGGAAAGTAATACGATCTAATCTCCTGCCTAGGGAAGTAATACGATTCGATCCCCTACCACGGGAAGTTTATATGATATGATCCCCTGCCTTGGGGAAGGGGTAGATACCAATCCCTTATCTATGAGGGCACTAATCCATACTTAGAATAATCTAGAGAGTCTATCCCTTGGTCTCGCTTGTTTGCTGCTTCATACCATTTTTGTACCTGATCTCTAGAGCCTATGATTACCTTTGTGGGTTGTTTGCCTTGTCTATCATTAAGTCTAACTTATCGAATCAGTCTGGATACAATCGGGTTGAAAGGTCGGATAATATTTTCTTTCCACACTACGTCTTATTTCAAACATGACGTACTTTGAATTGAAGCAAGTTAGAGTTTCCAGAAAGGGTGCCATTTAATTTTTGAAACAGTCACTATCCTTTCAGTGAATTGTCTTTTTGAAGATTCATGTCTTTCTTTGCTTGTTGCGATGCTCGGTCGATATTTGTCAATATAAATCCAGTGTGTAATCTCTCAGTTTTCTTTTACCCTCGGTTCCATTGAGCTTATCGATTGAGTTTGTAGGCCTCGGTTATCTGAATTGGTTTCCATTCGAAAAATCTAGGTAGAAATTTAATTTCTGTCAATTCAAGAAATCAAATATCAAGTGCGTGCATACGCTTGTTTAAGTATTCACTGTGGTCATTGGCTGCCAAGCATGTTCATGTGTTCGTAGGTCATTGCCAAGTTTCATCAAATTTCATATACAATTTTCAATATACCTTTTTAATGGGTTGGAACCGATCCTATATATAAAATTCTCATCATTCTGTATCAAAAAATACATGGGTTTCAAATGGGTATTCAGCCCGCAAACTACGATCTGATCCCTTCTCTTTTTTATCACCGATCCCTTATAACATATTTGCATACCGATCCCTCCTCCTTCATTTTTACATTTCTCCCACAGCCAACCAAACCCTTATCCTTCTTAACAACCATGATTAATAAGCTTTGTTCACCTCCATAATCAAAACGTGGAAATCCCATCCTTGCAATAATCAAATTTGCCACCCAGTTGCGACTTAAACCATTTACAAGGTGGAATTCCTATATCCGATCCCTAATTGATTGAGCTCAGATTTCTAAATATCAAAATTTAATTTTGCTAAGAAAATATAGGTGAGTATCGGCCTTTAGGGATCAATGAAAGTGGGAATGAGGTCAATTTTATTTGAGAACAATATCACGTCGAAGAATGTTGGCTTAAGGATCGATATTGACATGGGGAGTTTGCATTGGCAATTGATGGAGTGTATAGTGTTGTAGTTGGACATGGGATTGATTATGTGCTGAAATGGAGGTATCAGTGATGATTTTGAAATGTTGGAGGAGAAGTACTATGTTAGATATACATTGACTAGAACTTGGTTTGATTTGGCTTGAAAGGAGTAGGAGTGTATGGGATCAATGTCGATATTGAGGAGATGAGGTGGAGTGGTGGAAAGTGTGATGATTGATCGTGGGTTAGAAACATAGGAATCGGCCTTGGAACTGAATGTTGCCTACTATTTTGAAGTGAATATTTGTTGTTTTCTGAGTTATCTTACCTATGGCTTTGGTGGAGACGACATGCACACGTGGGATCGATTATGGCTTTTTTTTGACTTTATGAGAATATATATACTTCATGCCAACATGTACTTCTTTTAACAATCTGTCCGCGTGTGTGTGTGTATATATATATATATTCCAGTTGACTTGCATCTTGGATTTTCTTTGATACCACTTTCTCCTAATTGAACTAAAACTTGAAATTTTGAACATGGTCATGAGCCTAAATGTATATACCCATGTGGTCTTGAACTGAATCGAATGGATATGTACATTCATGAAATCTAATAACGTATATGCATTGCCTGAATGTAAACTCTTAAGCATAACTCTAATCTCCAAGATATGATTAACGATGTGATATTCAGATGGATGGTAAGAGGGCGCGGTCGCTTCGTTTGAACCCCAAAGTCCTGTCATTACTGTCGTATAATATCGAACTTCATAACACTGCACAACACAACACTACACTAGATTACACTTAGCATGGAAGAATAGGTTAATCCATCTAACAATGACTACTGGTTCAATGAAATACTTATAGGTTCTAAACACTTCGAATGTTTATCATCAAAGGTTGAGGATCGGGTACATCGATTCAACTTTCGAGTAGAGTTCAGCCTTGTATTGCATGTAGTTGCGTAACTGTCTCTTGCTTTAAGTTCAAATCTACTTGTGTATTCGAGTATCGCACTTTCTATTCACTGTACTCACGATCCGTTGCTTATCGTTCAGGTTACAGTTTCCCATGAGCTTGGGATCCGATGATTCTATCCCTAGGCATCCTTTAGATCGTAGCCTAGAGTCATTGCAAACACTAGGCATGAGTCATAGTACAGAGCTGTCATAGTCAGCTCTCAGATGATCACACTTCCGCGCCTAGTCACGAGTTGATAGGTGTATTGCATGGACGGTTGAGTCTCCTTCCAATTGTGTTTATACTCCCGCCTAAGCTCTGAAGTCTTAGAGTTGATTGATGAATAATAGAGTCATATTTATCTTCATTCTCGCTCATACACCCGAAGTAAGGCAAATGTCACCGAGTAGATGGGCAAGTTATGTTCGCTTTAGTTTTATACTCTTTCTATCGAATCTGAGGTCAGAGTTAGTTGATGAAAGGCTGAGTTATGCCTATTCTGAATTGTATTTTGGTTTTTCCTTCCTAAGGAAAACTTTGATGCTCCGTCGAGTTTGGGGCATGAGTTAGATATTGGATGGTCAATCACATCCACTTTTGGGGCTGATATCGCCATACTCTAGGTGGGAACTAAAGAATGGTTGGTCAGTTCACATCCACTCTTTAATTCATGCCTTCATCGAATCAGGGAAAAGGACTAAGCATTGGATGGTCTAATCGCATTCATTTGTGGTTGCTATGGATCGACATTGACAGATGATCCGGGGGCACGATATTTCCCGTCAATCCATGGTACAGTCGATCACCCATAATTTAAGATGTCGTTCCGATTGGTTTTGTATAAGGCCCTCTTGCGGTCATTGCCTTAAATCATAAAGAATACCGAGTCCGAACTATAATGAGCTATCGTACACAGCTTTTAGTAGTTTGTACTCCTGCCCCCAGTCTTGGGTTAGCGGAGTTAGTTTGTGGATGGATGCGTCACGTCCCTTTGAGTTTATACTTCTCCTATGGGTTTCAAGTTGAAGTTGATGAATTAACGGTTAAGTCACATGTATTTACTATTCATACTCTTATCCGAGCTCTGGGGATCATAGTTTGTCGATGGGTGGTCAGTCGCATCCGTTTGGTGTTTTATACTCTAGATCATACTCTGGAAATTGAAGTTATTGATGGAAGATCTAACCATGCCCAGTTTTTGATACAATCTCCCTCTTTCGAACCCAGAATGAGAGCCGATGAGTAAACAGTCGAATCGCGTCTACTTGGTGAGTTTATACTCAATCTGTCAAGGCAAAGATTAGAGTTAGCAAATGAACGGTCAAGTCACATTCATTCATGGTTGGACGAGCTGTCATATTCAATCAGAATTTGATGACTGGTCATCTCTATTTTTTGAATACGTCTTTTCGTGTTGAGCCAAGGAAGAAAGTTAGTGATGTATGGTCGGAGTGCGTTTACATGAATTTATGTTATGGGTCTCGTGCCGAGGACAAGAGTTGACAGACGACGGTCACGTCATGTCTGCTTTATACTGGATGGTCGAGTCGCATTCAATTTTGTTGCTTATACTCTGGTCCCTAGTTGGGAAATAGAGTTTGTTGATGGGTAGTTGAACTATGCCCATTTGGAGTTTATGCTCCAATCCACATTGGGGGACCAGAGTTAATCGATGGATGGTAGAACCACGTCCATATAGTGGTGTTTATATTCCACTTATCGGATTCAGGTCGGATTTGATGAATGAATGGTCGAATCACATCATTCGTTTATGTTTATACTCTAGCTCAAACTTTGGGTGTTAAAGTGATTCGATGGACAGCCAAACCACGTCCTTGTTGTGTTTAGAATCCTGCTAGAGGATCGGAGTTGGTGACGGATGGTCGAACTGCATCCAATTTATGGTTAGGATTTTGGACTTGCTGATGTCCAGTCAAGACTCCAATAGTTCGTTGTACTTTAGCCGCGGGCAAGGTCATATATGGATGAATCACATCCTCCTCGAATTGGACAGTCGAATCATGTTCAATTTAAGCTTAGGCTCTCAAAATGCCTTTACATCCAGGATAGGAGTCGATGCGTAGACGGTCATACTGCATCCACCTCCATTTGGATCATGTTTTTGTTAAGCCTTGGGAGTAACTTGAGTATTTTGGAGAACATCGAGCTCGAGCAAGGGAGCGGATGGTTGGACCGCATCAACTTTGAGTTATGTCTTTGCCCATAAGTCAGGGGCAAGAGTTAGATGCTCATCTGGTTTCATAATCCTCTTGACGGATCGAATGATGAAAATAGAGAATGAATGGTCAAGTCACACTCCTTCGTAGTTATTTTCCTTTGCACACTCTAGGGACTGGAGTTATCTGATGGATGGTCGGGTCATATCCATCTATGTTTTATACTCTTATCGTGCACTGGGGACTAGAGTCATTCGATGGGTGGTTGTTTAGATCCGTCCTTAATTTACACTCCTAGCCACTCTCTAGGGACTAGAGTTGATCGATGAATGATTGAACCACATCTATCTATGGGTATTTGTACTCCAGTCCGTATTTTAGAAATAGAGTTATATGATGGGTGGTCAGCCACATCTGCTTTATGAGTTTATACTCCACCTGTCGAATCAAGGCAGGAGTTGTTGTATGAACGGTCGAGTCACGTTCATTCGTGGAATTGAATTTTTCTCCCCAACACCGAGGACAGAAGTTGGCAAGTAGATGCTCGATTCTACTGTCAAGTCAAGTATGGGCATAAGCGATGGATAGCTAGATCATCCATGTTTGGGTTGGACATCCAGGTCACGTCCACTTTTCTTCGTACTTCTCACGGCAAGTCAAGGGAGAGAGTTGCTAGGTGGACGGTTGGGTCACGTCCATCTCAAGCTGCAGTCGTGCCCCCATTCAAGGGCAGTGGTTGATGAGTAGAGAGTTATTAATGCCTACTTTTGGTCGAGCTCCCAAACACACTTCTAGTTGAATCCCGGTCTTTCCAAGCTTTGGATGAGGCATAAGTATCTTGGCAAACTTAAAGTATGAATTGGGATGTGGATGGTCGGGTCACATCCACTCTAAGTCTTTCTTCTTCCTTTTTTAGTCTCTAAGTCAAGTGCGAAGGTTGCTCAGTGGACGGTCAGTTGCATTAACTTTGTACTAGAGTTTGACCTTGCCGGGCTCTGAGCAAGGCATAGATGTTCTGTCAGAATTGGAGCATAGAATAAGAGCTGGAGGTCGACTCACACCCACTTTCCATTTCAAGTTCTTGCCCCTAAGTCAGAGGCATTCGGTAGCTGATGAGCGGTCAATTCACGCTCATCTTAACGAAACTCCCAATGTCTGATCATGGTCCGTGGAGGTTATTTGGCACATAACTTTGGATACTTGGTCACCTGCATTGTTTGCATGTAGTTTAATTCAAGTTGGTCATAGTTCATAATATAATTAAATAAAGATAGACATACACGATCGAAGGGCAATTTTGTTCGAAAATTGAAATTACAAAGTCCACTTAAAGAAGGAGTTCAAAGCAAATTGAAATAAATCTTATTGATAACTAAAGTATCATTATGTGCTCGCTATTCCACTTTTCTCCCGCTCTTCTCGGTTGGAAGTCAACCGTCGGCGGCCCAGTTGATAACCAAAGGTCTTTACTGCTAAGGGTCGGATGTTCATTGTCCCCCATCCGGTGGTGCTTGAACATATTGTTGAAGCTTTCCTTTCTAGATCAGCTCTTCAATCACATCTCGGAGGTGTCCACAATCTCCATGTTATGGCCAAAATCTCATGAAATATGCAATATTTCCCATATTTCTTTTGGGTTTTGGTGGACTCTCTTGGGGTTGGTGTAACGACCCAACTTCCAGGCTCCAGGAAGTCGCATCATTTATAAGAAAGAAAGGGATAGAAAAGAGAAAAGAAAGAAGAGAAGAAGAAACAACATCAGAATCTAACACAGCGGAACGAATAAATTATATTAATAACATAATACATTACATAGTTTACAACCATATCAGAGATACACAGCTAAATAACACATACTAGACAGTTATAAACACCTGTCAAGTTATACAACTCAATACAACAACTCAGAGAACACACACAGCGGAAACTATATATATATCTACTCGCAGAAGCCTCCTGCTCCATTGCTCCTCCACAAATCGTCAAAGCTAATCCAGAATCCTAACCTGAATTCCCTTGGCTACTCGTAAAAATTTGAGTACCCAAGAGTTAAAGAAAAACAGAAATAACTCCGGGTCAGACATGGGTCTGGTGTGAGTAACAGGTTAAAGTTGCTTAACTTTTAAAAACCTTTTGAAAAGAAAGGTATCACGTAAGACTTCCCACACATAAACATGGAAAAGTTTTTACCTTACGCTAACCAAAACATTTGATAGGAAATCCGATGATATTATAATAGTGTCTAGGGTTTTCAAGTAAATAAGAAATAGCCGAAATTGTTACATTCATTAAATTCCAGCTACTAGCCACAAAAGTGGGTAATACAATCAAAACCGTTGGCACTTATTGGATTTTGGATTCCATACAATGGCAGGGCTACTGGGGTACCGCCCGTCACAGTACGTGGCCTAGATCAACGTACCGAGGATTACTCCCTTCATCCCCTGCAACACAAGGCCGGACCCATTCCTTACTGAATGGTTCCGAACAAGACAACCCCGCAGTTGGCGTACGTTCCAACTGCCCACACAGCCGAAAATAAAAAGGGACCTCTAGACAGGGGAAAATCTTGCTCTCCAGTGGGGGCTACCCACGAAGCCTTGCTGCACCTCCCCTGTTTTAGCCATTCCCGGTTGATGAGGCTTGAGGTTACGATTACCTTTATAGGACATAACACTTAGAATGCTCATCGTCCGCCTGACGATGTGCTGAAAGCATTCAATCCATACAAGTTCGTTCCGGGTTCGAACGAAACCGAAGGCATTATCTCGTTACACTCATATTGGAATCACCCTCAGAGTTAACGACAATAACCCTTGCACTCTGATTCACCATCTCGAATCTATAAGTACTATTCCGTCAACTCATTACGGAATCACCCACAGAGTTATACTGACGTATAGCCCTTACACCTCGAGTCTTCACTCGCTCCACTTGGATTAACGACCTAACGTTAATTGGAATCGATGTGGTTTTCGGATATCCAAATATGGAAACCCGATCCCGGTCTCATCGAAATCCAAAGCGTGTCTTTTAAGGCCAAGTTGTTTTAAGTTTAAACAATTCAATTCATTATCTAAATATACACAGATAGATAATTCTCAACATAACAGATAATCAACCTTATAATTACCAACAGATAATCATATCAAATCAGATAATCCAAATTATCATTCAAGAGCAACCAATGCATCCATATCACATACACTACTCATCTCATATCTGAGATTACAAACCAGACCAGTCAACCAATACCAATCATCAAACATAAGCAATGATCAATTGATCACATCTTCTATAATTAATTTAAAATGAATTAAATTAATTACTCAATCTCTAATTAATTTAAAATGAATTAAATTAATCATCCAAATCTTGCTTAACTAAACCATCCATTGATTATAAATCAATTTATAAATCATCATCTCAATATTCTTTCAATTAATCATTACTGATTAACTATCTCTAATTACAATAAGTAATTAGCTTATAAGTTGATTACACAAGTTAATTACTTAGTTGATTAATAATTAATTACATTAAACATTCATTAAGTATTGATTTAATTAATCCATTCCAAATCACATCATTAATTAATTCACTAATGATTTCTATCTACAATTAATTAATTACATAAGTAATTAATCTAATATTAAACCATACATATATATTAATCACCCTTGATTAATACCCATTCAGTAATTAACTACATTAATTACTCAACCCAATAATTAATTATTCTTAATTAATAATCTAAATTAATTCCCTTAATTAATTTCAAAGTAATTCAAATCCAAATTACTTCTATATCAAATATCTTTAATTACATCCTGTAATTATTAATTACTTCCTTAAGTAATTACAAATTCCTAAATTACATAAAGTAATTATCAAACAATCCACAATTGTTTAAATCAATTAAACTTAATTAATTAATCTAAACAAATCACATTAACCTTAATTAATTACATTAAGTAATTAATTTACTAATTACTTTCATTAAGTAATTAAACTTAAGCCATTAATTAATTAATCTAATTAATTATCAAAATTAATCACATTAATTAATTGTTAAATAAATTTTAAGTTAATGATCTCATTAACATTTCTTAATTACTTAATTAAGAGATTAACTTATATTAATCATCATTAGTTATTAAGTAATTAATATTTAATTACTATTTAATTAATCTCTAATTATTAATTAACTAAGTGTTAATTAAAATCTTAATTATCATTAATCCCTTGATTAAATAAATCTTAATTATAAATTAAAATTTAATTAACCATCATTAATTAATAGATTAATTAAAACTTAATTAATTAATCTCAAATTAAATTAAACATCTTTAATTATTTAATTAAACATCCATACTTTAATTAATTAAATAATTAACATTCATCTTAATTACCTTAATAATTAATGAATCCAATCATTAATCTTTTATTTATCCTTTAGATAAAATATTTCTTGTTAAATTAAGCATTTAAAAACAAAATGTTTCTAATTTTACATTAAATTCCAATTAACATTCCTATTAAACTTTAAGACTTAAACTTATTAAAATAAGATTTTAAACAATACAAACTTAATCTTATATATTTACAAGAAACATATATTTTGTTAATAAGTTTAAAGAGAATTTAAATTTCAATTCAAATCAAATTCAAATCAAAATATCTTTAAAATTTCAAAATTTGAAATACAACTTTCAAACTTATTTTAGATTTAACTCTTTAAATCTCTTTCTACAATTTACAACTCTAATTCAAATGTAAGTCATTTGAAAACAATTTAAATTTAAATATTTATTTAAAAACTGAAGGTTAAATTTAAATTCAGATTTAAAAGCTCAGATTTAAATCCATTTGAATTTCTAATTTTAAATACTTAACCTTCCATTCCAAATGCAAATCACAATGCATTATACTTGAGATTTTGAAAAATCAAATTTAAATTTAAAAACAAAAATTGATTTCAAATCTCTGACCATCCAAATTTGAATTCATATTCAAATTCAAACTTAAACTCATTTTAAATCTTCACTTTCAAATTTAACTTAATCTTTACATATGAAACAGTAAACAGTTTTCTGTTTAATAATAATAAAAAAAAAAAACTTAAACTTTATAAATTTCCAGGATTAAAATAATTTCAAAGAACAGGATTTTAAAACTTATTTAAATTCATATTCAAATTCAAGTTATTGAAGCCTAAGTCTAAATTAAGATTACAATTTAAACTTGCATTTCAAATTTTAAAAACCTGAAACAGTTTTCCTTTTTCTTTTATATATATTTTTTTAAAACCAATTTGAACTCTGCATTTACATTATTACAAAATAAGAATTCATCAATTTGAATTCATCCTAAGATTCAAGTTTTAATCCTAAGTTTCAATTCCAGATTTATATTTAACTTTACTTTTTAAAAATCCTAAAACAGAACAGTTCTGTTTTATTAAACCTGAAACAAAGTTTACTAGAACAAGCTTAAAATTTACTTCGGGTCATTCCTTTACTTTCTTCGAGTTATTTCCCAAAAATCCCGAGGTCAACCCGAGTCAAAATTCCCTGCAACCAAACAATCACCCACCTGCACAACTTCTCACTGTGCACTTACTTCCCCCTCCGGTCACCTCTGACCATCTTCTCCGACCATCCCCTATTTATCAGAGACCACACTACTTCATCAATGCCCCAGATCTCCCTGAGATCAACTTGAATTTGAAATCAAGTTTAAAGCCAAAACCTGTAACAGCCTAACCCCAATACCCCTGAAACCTGTCATCACCAGAAACTCTCAACTCCGACCATCATTACAGACCATACTCCGGCGATAGCTTCTTCAACTCACCATCCACCATCACCCCCAATAGCTTTGAACTCGATGCACTTAGGTGTTCAAAAATTTACCCAAAACTGTAACCCACCTAAACTAGGGTTCTACACATAAAATTCCCAATCTAAATTCCAAATTTGAATTGCAGATCAATTCAATGATTTACCTATGATTGTTGATAGCTATACACCCTCTAGAATCAATCTTACTCAGATTCAATGCAAGGATCAATTGATCCTAATCAAAAAGTATAATACAGTTAACATGCATTTGCATTTTCTCTTTACACTGTAAATTTTAAATTTAGTTTTAAAATTCTTGAAATTTACTTACTGATTCTATTAGTACTTATGCTATTCTAAAACATCCTGATTTATTCAAAGCTAGGTAATAACAATAACAAATAAACAAGTCAAGGAAAAGTCCAAAAATCAAACATCAGTTGAAACTTAAGATATCACACATGCACAATCAAAAATCATGTTCACAAACACAAACTTGCAGAACAATTCATAAATATTTATATGAAATTCATAAGCATGATTAACTACCTATTAACAGTTTTAAAGGTTTGAGTTACTCACTTTTTTCCCAGAAATGCAGAGCCCATTTCATTGCATATTCCAGATTTGAAATGCAGACCCCCCCCTTGAAACTTAACTTGTGAACTATATGCATGCAGGTCTCCTTATTTCCAGATGCAAAGTAATGCAGTAGCTTGAATCCCTTTAAACTTGAATATTGCAGAGCTTTTTGAAAATGAATGCAGAGCCCTTTGTTTTCATATGCAAAGAAATGCAGGTTTGTATTTTGAGTTTGAGGAGTTTGATTGTTTGATGCAGGTTTTCTTGATGAAGATTTGAAATGCAGAGCTCTCTTACTTGATGAAGATTGAATCAGAGTTTTTGAAAAAAATGAATTAATGCAGAGCTTTCTTCTCATATGTAAAGAAATGCAGATTTGTTTTGAAATAGAGGAGTGTTTACTGATTTGGGTTTCAGATTTGAAATGCAGGTTTGAACTTTGGATGTGAATGAGATTTTGTTTTCTTTTATTAAGGAATGAAACAAAAATGCAAATGAATGAAGAACAAGATGATATAAAGAAAATTTCAGATTTAAAATGAAATTAAAAGAAAATGAAAATAAAATATTGACACTTGTCATTTTAAATAGACACTTGTTATACTAAATCTTTAATATATGTACACATGTCTCTTTAACATAATTACAACCATCTCTAATTAATTTAAAATAAATTAAATTAATCAACACATTTAAATCCTGCTTAACATCCATTAATTAACCTAGTTAATTAATTATCCACTAAGTATTTAACTTGATTAAACACTTTGATAAATCATTCACTAATTACAATAAGTAATTAGTCTTTAATTAATTTTATAAATTAATTAACCTAAATTATAAGTAATTAACATTAATTACTCCTTTATTAATTAATTATAATTAATTATATTTGTCCTTAATTAATTACAATTAATTAATCACTTAATTAATTAATTATTACTTAATTAAACAATCCTTAATTACATCATTAACATTAATTAATGATCTTTAATATTTAGATAAATTACTTAATTCAAATTAATTACATTTAGTAATTAGTCTAATTATTAATCACCTTGATTAATAATTAACTATCTTAATTACTCATTTATAAATTAATTAACCAATAACTAATCATTAATTAATTCCTTAATTTATTACAAAAGTAATTAATCCAAATTACTAATTATATTTCAGTAATTAACATTATTACTTCATCAAGTAATCCTGCTCCACTAATTACATTAAGTAATTACTCTCTAAAAATCATTAGATGATTTATTTAAATTAATTAAACTAAGTTAATTAACTTAATTAAATCACAATCCAAATTAATTACAATAAGTAATTAATTCCTTAATTACTTAACAATTATCATTAATTAGATTCAATTAATTAATCTAATTAATTATCCAAAATTAATTTCCTTAATTAATTACTAAATTATCCTTAGATAATTATCATCATTTATTAATTAACAAATTTCACTAAATATATACTTAAGAAAATTTAATTTAGATTAATAAATCATTTCTAAATAAAAATTAATCTAAACCATTATTTAAAAGCCAAATAATTAAGTAAATCCTTAATTATCAAATGACTTTATTTACATTCAAAATGTATTTACACAATACATTTCTAAATTTAAATTCCATTTTTAAAATTTTGATATTTTCAAAATGTTTAACCATTTAAACATAAATCTAAATTAACACTTCATATTTTAAATTCAAATATCTTCAAATACTAAAGGAACTAGATTCCTTCAAATTTTAAAACTTATTTGAAATCAAATCTCATCTTCAAATCTATATTAAACATTGAAATATGTTCATTCATCCTTCTTTAAAATTATAAACTTGTTTGAAATCAAAATTGGGTTTCAAAGTAAATTCGAAACTGTATAAATTTGATTTCAAACCAATTTAAATCTTGTTTAAAAATGTTTAAATCTGTTCAATGTTTAAAACTCAAATAAACTTGTTTTAAATCAAAAATCAGGTTTAAAAGATAACCTGAAACTATTTAAGTAAACATACTAAATCTTTAAATCAAGTAACCATATTTAATTAGTAAATAAATTAACTTACTTGATTCCACTCATCTCATAAAATAAATTTGAGTAATTCATCCTCAATTACTCATTAACCCAAATTAATCTTCAATTATCAGATTAATTATCTCCAACTATTAATTAATAAACCTTAATTATTAATCAAAAGTAATTAATCACTAATTACTTTTATAATTAATTAATTAAACTTAATTAACTAATTAATTAACTCTTAATCATTAATTAATAAACTTAATTATTAATTAATAATCTAGAGTTAATTAATTAGTTAATTAAGTTTAATTAATTAATTATAAAAGTAATTAGTGATTAATTACTTTTGATTAATAATTAAGGTTTATTAATTAATAGTTGGAGATAATTAATCTGATAATTGAAGATTAATTTGGGTTAATGAGTAATTGAGGATGAATTACTCAAATTTATTTTATGAGATGAGTGGAATCAAGTAAGTTAATTTATTTACTAATTAAATATGGTTACTTGATTTAAAGATTTAGTATGTTTACTTAAATAGTTTCAGGTTATCTTTTAAACCTGATTTTTGATTTAAAACAAGTTTATTTGAGTTTTAAACATTGAACAGATTTAAACATTTTTAAACAAGATTTAAATTGGTTTGAAATCAAATTTATACAGTTTCGAATTTACTTTGAAACCCAATTTTGATTTCAAACAAGTTTATAATTTTAAAGAAGGATGAATGAACATATTTCAATGTTTAATATAGATTTGAAGATGAGATTTGATTTCAAATAAGTTTTAAAATTTGAAGGAATCTAGTTCCTTTAGTATTTGAAGATATTTGAATTTAAAATATGAAGTGTTAATTTAGATTTATGTTTAAATGGTTAAACATTTTGAAAATATCAAAATTTTAAAAATGGAATTTAAATTTAGAAATGTATTGTGTAAATACATTTTGAATGTAAATAAAGTCATTTGATAATTAAGGATTTACTTAATTATTTGGCTTTTAAATAATGGTTTAGATTAATTTTTATTTAGAAATGATTTATTAATCTAAATTAAATTTTCTTAAGTATATATTTAGTGAAATTTGTTAATTAATAAATGATGATAATTATCTAAGGATAATTTAGTAATTAATTAAGGAAATTAATTTTGGATAATTAATTAGATTAATTAATTGAATCTAATTAATGATAATTGTTAAGTAATTAAGGAATTAATTACTTATTGTAATTAATTTGGATTGTGATTTAATTAAGTTAATTAACTTAGTTTAATTAATTTAAATAAATCATCTAATGATTTTTAGAGAGTAATTACTTAATGTAATTAGTGGAGCAGGATTACTTGATGAAGTAATAATGTTAATTACTGAAATATAATTAGTAATTTGGATTAATTACTTTTGTAATAAATTAAGGAATTAATTAATGATTAGTTATTGGTTAATTAATTTATAAATGAGTAATTAAGATAGTTAATTATTAATCAAGGTGATTAATAATTAGACTAATTACTAAATGTAATTAATTTGAATTAAGTAATTTATCTAAATATTAAAGATCATTAATTAATGTTAATGATGTAATTAAGGATTGTTTAATTAAGTAATAATTAATTAATTAAGTGATTAATTAATTGTAATTAATTAAGGACAAATATAATTAATTATAATTAATTAATAAAGGAGTAATTAATGTTAATTACTTATAATTTAGGTTAATTAATTTATAAAATTAATTAAAGACTAATTACTTATTGTAATTAGTGAATGATTTATCAAAGTGTTTAATCAAGTTAAATACTTAGTGGATAATTAATTAACTAGGTTAATTAATGGATGTTAAGCAGGATTTAAATGTGTTGATTAATTTAATTTATTTTAAATTAATTAGAGATGGTTGTAATTAATTTAAAATGAATTAATACCAACTGTAACGACCCGACTTCCTACAACCAGGAAATCGCATCGCTAATTAAGAAAGAAAGGGATAGAAGAAGAAAAGAAAGAAGAGAAAGAAGAAACAATACAAGAATCTCAACAGCGGAACGAATAAATTATATTAATAACATATGCATTTACATAATATACAATACCAATCAGAGATACACATCATACACATCACATATACTAGACAGTTATAAACACCTGTCTAGTATTTACAACTCAAACAACCAGAATATTTTTAAGTTTTTTTTTTCCACAATGTCACAACCCGAATTTCACTCCCAGAAAATCGCGTCATGAATTAAGAAAGAAAGGGATAGAGAATAGAATAGAAAGAAGAGAAGAAGAAACAACATCAGAATCTAACACAGCGGAACGAATACATTATATTAATAACATAATACTTTACATAGTATCATATGCATCAGAGATACACAGCATAAACAACTCATACTAGACAGTTATAGACACCTGTCTAATTATACAACATAATACAACAAACTCTCAGAGAACACACAGCGGAATACTCTATATATATCTACCCGCAGAAGCCTCCTGCTCCATTGCTCCTCCACAAGTCGTCAAAGCTAATCCAGAATCCTAACCTGAATTCCCTTGACTACTCATAAAAAATTTGAGTACCCAAGAGTTTATGAAAAACAAAAATAAACTCCGGGTCAGACATGGGTCTGGTGTGAGTAACAGGTTAAAGTTGCTTAACTTTCAAAAACCTTTGAAAAGAAAGGTATCACGTAAGACTTCCCACACATAAACATGGAAAAGTTTTTACCTTACGCTAACCAAAACATTTGATAGGAAATCCGATGATATTATAATAGTGTCTAGGGTTTTCAAATAAATAAGAAATAGCCGAAATTGTTACATGATTAAATTCCAGCTACTAGCCACAAAAGTGGGTAATACAATCAAAACCGTTGGCACTTATTGGATTATGGATTCCATACAATGGCAGGGCTACTGGGGTACCGCCCGTCACAGTACGTGGCCTAGATCACCGTACCGAGGATTACTCCCTTCATCCCCTGCAACACAAAGCCGGACCCGTTCCTTACTGAACAGTTCCAAACAAGACAACCCCGGCGATTCTAGCTAGCAATCGCCCCACACAGCCGAAATATAAAGGGACTTCTAGACAGGGATCAATCTTGCTCTCCAGTGGGCGCGACCCACGAAGCTTTGCTGCACCTCCCCTGTTTTAGCCATTCCCGGTTGATGAGGCTTGAGGCTACGATTACCTTTATAGGACATATCACTTAGAATGCTCATCGTCCACCTGACGATGTGCTGAAAGCATTCAATCCATACAAGTTCGTTCCGGGTTCGAACGAAACCGAAGGCATTATCTCGTTACACTCGTTTTGGAATCACCCTCAGAGTTAACGACAATAACCCTTGCACTCTAAATCACCATCTCGAATCTATAAGGACTAATTCCGTCAACTCATTACGGAATCACCCACAGAGTTATAATGACTCATAGTCCTTACACCTCGAGTCTTCACAAAGCTCCACTTTGAATTCACGACCTAACGTTATTTGGAATCGATGTGGTTTTCGGATATCCAAATATGGAAACCCGATCCCGGTCTCATCGAAAACCAAAGCGTGTCTTTTAAGGTCCAAGTTGTTTTAAAGTTTTAAAACATTTCAATTACAGTATCTATATTCACACAGATAGATAACTCATGATTCATAACTGATAATTAACATTATCACATAACAGGTAATCCACATACTCAATATCAAATAGATATTCCATATATCGACATCACAATAGATAACCTATGTTATCATCACAATACCATCAAATATCCATACCACACAACCATACTTATCTCATTTCTGAGATCACAAAGCATCCAAGACAATCATCAACATCCATTTATACATAAGCAAAGATTTACTCATACCATATAATTAATTTAAAATGAATTAAATTAATCATCTCTATCTTAAATTAATTTAAAATGAATTAAATTAATTCCTTCATCTATAATTAATTTAAAATAAATTAAATTAATTACTTCATCTACATAAACCTTGCTTATCCAATCATTTAATTGATTACAATCAATTAATCAACCATTCAAAATAAATTACCTTAATTAACCACTCTTGATTAATTACCCTTAATTACATTCATGTAATTATCCTTAATTAATTTCACAAAATTTATTTTTGTAATTTTTTAAAAATCAAATAAATAAGTAAATCCTTAATTATTTAATTAATTAAAAATTAATAAATCTTGATTACTTAATTAAATATTAATTAATTATTTCTAATTATCAAATTAATTAATTCTTAATCATTTAATTAATTAATTTGATAATTAGAAATAATTAATTAATATTTAATTAAGTAATCAAGATTTATTAATTTTTAATTAATTAAATAATTAAGGATTTACTTATTTATTTGATTTTTAAATAATAACTTGAATTAATTTATAATTAAAGATGATTAATGAATAATTAATTTAAAGTAATTATTTAAAAATCAAATAAATAAGTAAATCCTTAATTATTTAATTAATTAAAAATTAATAAATCTTGATTACTTAATTAAATATTAATTAATTATTTCTAATTATCAAATTAATTAATTAAATGATTAAGAATTAATTAATTTGATAATTAGAAATAATTAATTAATATTTAATTAAGTAATCAAGATTTATTAATTTTTAATTAATTAAATAATTAAGGATTTACTTATTTATTTGATTTTTAAATTGGCTTCCTATATTACATCAAGTTGCGAATCTCCATGTGCATGTTTTCGCTCAATTCATTCAATGGAGTGTATGCGTTGAATTTTATGATCCCGAGTCATCTCATAGAATCTAAGTCCTCATCTAAGGAATCATCATTGCTCTTATTTTGAACCCCTACGGCCAATGGGTCTGCATTATTCTTTTCCCCAATCAGTTGTGCCTCCTTCTTGCATAAATGTCGGTTCGCCTCGCAGTAAAAACGATTAAGATGGTAGAGGCTTTCCAGCTAACCAACCGCAAAATCCTATCTCATGGTCAATTCTCCTTATCAATGCCATTAATATGGTATTCTTGCTGGGATAGCTTACTACGGTTCCAGCGGCATTGAACCTTTGGAAGAGGTCTTTGAACGATTCCCCCAGCGCTTGGAACAAATTTGATAGTCACATCATATGCTTTGGGAAAGTCACTTGTATTCAGGATAACTCAATGAGCTTTTGCGCTAGCTAGTCGAATGAGGAGATGGACCTGGCCAGTAGTCGTGTAAACCACATGGTCGCTGCTCCTTTAAGAAAGATGGGAAAGCATCTGCATTTGATGGCATTCATCGCTCTGGTGGAATCCATGTGCAATTTATATTTCATGAGATGTAGTCTAGGGTTAGTTTTCCTTGAGAATAGCAGTATGGTTGACATGTTGAATTTGTGAGGATACTCTGCACACTAAATGGCTTTAGTGAAAGGATTATGGCCTCGAGGCTCTCCCTAGCTGTCATCAGTTTGGCTTTGGTTTTTTCTCATGAGCTATAGTACCATTTCCACCAAGTCAAGTGTTTGGAAGTTGGTCAGTTGGGTGTCGTCCTCGTCTACCTCGGAAGCTTAGCTTGGTAAACCATCCCAGTTTGTTCCATATTGCTTTGGTTTTGTGGTTTCTAGCAGTATCATTTGAGTAACAGTTCTTGGTTCATTCCTTGGTGGAAATTCAGCAGCTTTTGCTTTGTTCTTGGAGCCCTACTGAGTCACGGGGAGTAGAAAGAATGCACCGTCTTTATGTTGAGTTTCGTATCCAGAACGTGGGAGTTACATATCATCACGACGGAGGAGGGGTCGATCTCCAATTAGAGGGATCGGTGTCAGTTCCTAATTTTTGTCTCAAACTAGGGGAGATCAATACAGGGTGACAAGGAAGGCCCTAAAAAGCTACATTTTAAACTTCAAGTCAATAGGATTTCGTATGGTGACCTTCAGAGTAAGGTCCAATGGTAATTTACTTGGAGTCCGACCAAAGAAAAATTTGTCATTTCCTTGGATTCAATACATGATTCGCTTGGATTCATAGAAATTTGAAGCGTTGGGTCAGTGACGAACGGTGCTTAGAGTCATTTGCATGTTTTTTAGGGTTCGATGCCGAACCTAGTGTACGGTTCAGTGATGAATGCTACTTGGAGTCAAATTAGGGTTTGCTTGGAGAAAATCTTAGTTTTACCCTAGTTTGTCTACAGGCAAGAATTTCCAGAGTTTGCTCTGGGTTGGACTTCGGGTAACTTGTCTAGAAACCTGGGTTTGACTTAGGGAAATTTCAGAGGAAGAAAAATAGACTAAGGGATAGGTACAGATCCTTGAGTTTTCTTGGAGTAAATCTTAGTTTTTCCCGGGTCTGACTTTGGGCTAGAATTTCTAGAGTTCGCCTCGAGTCAAATGGGTGCTTATTTCGGGTCAACCCTGAAGTGAGTTTTTCAACGACCATTTTGATGATTTTTGATGATTTTCGACGATGACCACTCGGGACTAGATGATGGAAGTTCCAACATGAGAAGTACGACTTTAGTGATGGATAGCTATACTTCGAGAGGCTGATTAGATGATGACAAGTCTGAATGAGGGGACTGTTAAAGGCGGGTTATAAGGACTTTATTCTCTTGGATTTGTTTCTATGATTATGCATGAATTATATGGGGCTCTCTCCGTAGTTTTTCCATATCAGCATTAACGATCACATCAGAGGGGTTCTGTGTGCCAAAGACTCCCTGTTATGCTCCATCATCCAAAGGAGCGATCTCCTTGTTCTCTACTACTTCATTAGCAGGTCGTAAGGAGGTAGTAATGGCCTTTCCCTTCCTAGGAGGCATCGTAGTTAGCTTCCTTGTAGATCTTCTCTTCAAATCTAAGTTGAAATGGAAACTTGTCGGTAGAAAGCTAGATCTATATCGTGAATATGGAAATCTATAAGTAGATGATGAGATCCAATCAGGCTGAAAATTCAATTCTCAGTGGAAGCACCAAAATCTTTGCACCCAAATTTGTCACAAACACCCAATACAGTTTTAGTAGAGATTAAATGAAGAATATAATTAAAACAAAGCAGAAAAAGTAAATGAGACATAGATTTTTACAGTCGTTCGATAATCTGGGCCTACGTCCACTTTATATTTTTATTGATCTTGCACTTGATTATGATTACAGTAATGTTTGGAGCAGCTGGGATCTTGTATTACAAGAATAAAGAATAGTAATGGTAGTCTCCGCATTAGATAAGAATATCCCTCTTATGTAGAATGATCACCATATTTATAAGGGAAGGAAACTAAATATCTTCCTAAAATTTTGCAAGTATCATCTCACGATGTAGAAGAGGTCATCAAAAAAAATGATTAAACTCCCAAGTATGAGCAATCGGTGCCGATCGGCTAAGATGGCCATTTGGGATCATGTGATCGCCCATGTAGGTCCATCTTGATGTTGGCTTCATGTTTCTGAAGTTTGTTTGCACAGTCGCTTCCATGTTTTTTGGAGATACCAATAAATCTTTGATCAGTTGAACTACTGGGCAGATACGATCCTATCCCTACCTAGGAAAGTAATACGATCCGATCCTTTTTCTAAGGAAGTAATACGATCCAATTCCCTGCTTAGGAAAGTAATACGATTTGATCGCCTGCCTAGCGAAGTAATATGATTAGATCCCCTGTCTAGCGGTAGGGATATGTACTGATCCCCTACCTAGGGATCGCACTAATCCATACTTAAAAAATTCAAAAAAAAATTATCTGTTTGTCTCGCTTGATCACTGCTTTATACCATTGTCTGTGCCTAATCCCTGAACTCTATGATCACCTCTCTGGACTATTTGCCTTGTCTATCATCGAGTCTAACTTGTCCAATCAATCTGGATAGAGCGGGTCAAAAGGCCGGGTAACAAATTTGATTTGAGAATTTTGAGGGATAAGTGGAGCTTTTATTTGGCAGCAATAAGAAGGTAATGGCGACTATAATTTAGAAGATGGAGGCGGCTCAAAATATATCATTTAGGTTAGAGTTAGAGAGGCATTTTATATTGTTTGAGAGATAGAAAAGAGGATTATATCTTTCCTTTTCCCTTCATAATCTCCCCCATCTATTTAAAACCCTTATTGCCTACATTTTTGTCCATCCCTATCATATAATTATAGCCAATAATCTCTACCAAATCTATGGATTAATACGCAATTTAAGCCCAAACAAATGTGGCTATCAAACCTAATTTGATTTCTTATCAATATCTCATATTGATCGACATATTTATAACCATTATAAATATATATATATATGCAATATTTTTTTCTCAAATCATGTTAATTTAATTAATTAATAACAATAATAAACTAATAAAATCATTCGCTCTAAAGAGAATTCATCATTTCGGTTGTGTGACTCTTGGATGTAAATCCAGTCAATGATTAACATCGAACTATTCGAACGTTAACATTCACACATCACATAGTAGGTGGTGTGACATTATGGCCAAATTTACCACTTACCCAGTTTTGGTAAAATCCAATTTTAGGTTAAAAAGCGTTACCCATTTGCGATATTTATTTACACCAATTCTCTTTGTGAAAATTATATCACTTTGGATTATGGAATATGGTAATGGTCAAATTTCCGATAACATCCACATTCAACTCTATAGTCCAAACACAAAGTTCTCGATTCAATAGTAACAATTATTATTAACTGAAATGCTCTAGCCAGAGACTTTGACTTTGAATTGAGTTGAGTTGAGTTGACTATGATACTAACCTCATAAAATTGAGGAGAAGAATCCCTTCTTGAACAGTGCTTTGCTTCCAATACTTCCATTCGACCCAACTATAGTCACTCGATGGACGTCATGCCATAATTTGACTATAATAAAAGTGGAGCTTAAGTTCCATGGTATTCTTAAGTCGAGAGAATTGTGTAAATCAGTCACATCGATATTTTCTGTTTGACCTTAGTTATATTAACCAAAAGAAGACTATCGAATGAGTCATTTCATAGTTATCCAATAACTATCAGTACACAATCTCTAGGTGCCCCTAGCAGCCATGAGTAATACACTGCCCAACATTTAGAGGGCATTATGCACTCCAGTCTTAATGGATACATCAATATCCAGTCTTGATGCATCTTGATTAGAAACATTAAAAATGATACATTTAATTTTATTGTGATAAATTACTCACAGTTACAACACTTTTTAACTACTATCACAAAACATACCATTTATGGGTTCTCTATTAAATATAATTTTAACTAAATTAATTATTTAATATAACCATATTATATCAAGTATAAAATAGAAAGAAAACACCTTTATTTTGAACTAGATTGGGTAACGAGTTAGATATACGTAACAAATTTCATAATTGGCTTTAGGGCATACCTCTAACTTTATCAATCTCTAACTTGCACTTCAGTCAATTATCGAATTTTATTCCAACTTCTCTAATCGTTTTTCTCAAAACCAATTGGGTCAGTCCCTCTGTGAATGGGTATGCTATTACATTTCAATTATATATTCTATCAATCAACTCTTTCCAATGGTGGTAAACTGTTTTATCATGTAAAAAAATTCGGATTATATCTCTCAACTTCTAGTGAGCTCTAAGTTCTACTACGAACTATATTGCGACATTGTTATCAAATAATAATGTTATGAGATTCTCAACATTTGGAATCGGCTCAGTTATAAATTTGCGCACGTATGTTTTTATATATATTGCTTTTATTACAACGCTATTCAAGGCATTGTACTTAGCCTTCTTTGTTGAATCATCCACCATCTTTCATTTGGAACATTTCCAACTTAAAGATTCTTAATTTGAATTTATTATTGACATATTAAATTCAATATCACTTATGAAGTTTGACTCTGAACACTCCTTTATAAAGAGCTTTTGTTTTCATAAACGATTCTCTAGTATTTCAAAAATACAAGAGAACACTTTAGATAACCATTTAGTGACGTCAATTTGATTTGATATATTCTTCATATAACAAATACATAAACAAGTCATGATATCATATACAACATAGTCTGTATAATAATTCTTATTGCCAATGCATAAGAAACTCATCTCACATGTTTCTTATTAAATAATTTAATAAGGTGTCTTTGCATATCGATTTGAGACATTCCCAATATCTTTTATACTCACTATAAAAGACATCAGTTCGAATCCAAAGTTGAGTATTAAAACAACTAAGGGTGATTTTAACGCAAGTACACTATTAAAATCAACAACGTGTTATTTACTTATAATAGTTTAGAAATATCAACGTAACTTTTAATGTTTCTTCTTATGAACATACGCTTCCTCTGGATTTTGATTGATAATCAAACTATTTGATATTTTTATTAAAATATTTTTTTGATTTTTATGCTTATAAAATGATACTTTCTATCATTTCTTTAATCATATCCAAAAGACTTACAACCTCAATATCACTCTCATTGACTTCAAGACAATTTTGGTTATTATGTGCAAACAATTTACTCTAAATCATTGCTTAAAATTTTCTATTTCATTTCAATACATATGTACTAAATATAAATTTATACTAAGTGGTAATTTTCTGAGTAAATCCGAATTAACTTGAGCACGTTAAATACCAAATCTATTACGCTAATTTCAACAATTGAAATTTACGATATTATTCTTATCAACATTGCTCATTTAATTCCAACGGCATTAGTCTTACTTATAAAGACACAAACGTGGAGGATAGCTCATGTCCCTTCGGTTACGACTACCAAAATCATATTTTGATAGCATACTTGGAATTCTTTCATATTTGCGCATAATATCATAACACAGAGCCAGCACTCTTAATGATTTAGTAAACAACCGAGAATTTTATATTTTCAACATTGATAAGAAACTCAAAGTTTCTCTTCAATATGTGAGAATATTTATTGGACACTATAATGCGGTGTGTTCGTTTGGTTAGTCAATGTCATTTCATCTCATTCATTCATTTTATCTATGGATTTTCCCATTCCATTTTACTACAAATAATTCCTTAAAGAAATTCATTCACAACGAGTTTAATATTTCTTGACATAACAATTGTTTCTCAATGCAATAAAATATGTATTAATAAATGTTTTACTAATTTCTTTATTTATAAATTGATTTAGTTTTAGTTGACAAAATTTATGTTCAAAACATGAATTTGTCATTCAATGACAATCTTTCCCAAAATCATTTTGGGGAATTCATACAAGATCCCTCACGAACAATTATTATGTGCAATCTTTTTACTCGCACAACCTACGAACTCCTTGGCCAACGATATGTTAGAGTTTCTTATAAACCCTTATTTTGTGTAATTTTGTAAACTATTATTTAGATGAAATAATATGTGTGTACTACTCTTAAGTACATGACCTTAGAGAAAGAAACTAACTCAACTTCACTTATAATTAATCGTATATTGTCCGACGAGTTTGATTGACTTCTTATCGATGCATCATTATGCATCACATGGAGGAGTGACTTTTGAGATTGAATCTTTATTCGTTTTTAGGTACATTCAAAACCTTTTCCAATACACTCACTCATTTGATCAAATCGAACCATTTCTATCGCATGTTATTTTATTTACTTCTGTTTTATAATCTATGAGTTTACACAGACATACTACATGTTTATTAAATACACATTTCCATGTCGGTAATAACTCATCGATGAATGTGATGAAGTACATGGAACTATTTCGGTATTAATAGACTTACGATTGCATACATCAATGTTTATCAATCCAAAGAGTTCAGTAACTCTTATGATTTCCCATTGAATCGGTGCATAGCCCTTAATTGTTTGAGATATAATTAACCATGTCATATGATTCATAATCGTATGATAAAAATTTATTTCTCAAAACTACGACATAGTTTATGGTTCAAAATAATTGTAAATAATTTTAGAGACTTCTTTATTTTCAATGCATCACTTTTATTGTGAAGGCAAATACCACATTACAGTTTTATTTCATAAGAATATTCATAATATTCACACTGAATATAACCATGTCGATTTTTCAGTCAAACCAAAAAATAGTCCTTATTTTATAAATAATGTTCGGCATGTTTTTCGAAAACAATTTTGTAATTTGATGCGATCAAAAAGAGTTATATGGGACACTCCCACTATTTCCTCCATTCTTATAATGGCGTACTGAATTTAGAGGTCCACTATTCACTTAATATATATTATTTATTTCATACATGTAGCAAGTTTACACTGGAGAGTTCTTTGAACAAATATCTTGAATTCAAAACGTCATGGAAACAATTTTCTATATGGAAATACATTTCACAATCGAAATTGTATTTCTTATTCCAATGTCAAGTATCAATAATTGTTATTATGATTCTCACTTCAGATGATCATTAATGAAATAGAATCGACTATTCACTCTCTTCATTCAAACTGTGCCTTAAATCACATTTACGCTTATACATTCATTCTCCTTTCTAAATGGTCAAATCGTTCAAAGAAAAACCCTTACTACAATATCATAACGAAGTCTTTTAAAAGCGTGTTCGGTTATCCTTTGCTTTTAAGGATATTATATGTGTTCCACTTTACGTAAACTGATCAAACTGAAATTTCAATGATCAAGTTCTTAGATGTATATTGTAGTTTTGGTCTAGTTTTATAGTTAGCACGATACGATCCTTTTGTAATCAATCAAATTGGATACTTGATCTCGCACAAAGGTTTATTTGGTTTTTTGGTTGAGCTAATTTCTTCAAAATATTATACGTTACAAATTTTGACCATTTACCATATAACATTTATATGAAATTGTATATGTATCAAATATCTATAGTCTTGTATTGCTTTTAGAGTTCGAAACTGATAGAATGCAATACACAGTTTTAACCAAATAAACAAGTAAACGACCAAATTACGAACGTAATAAGCAGTTGTAAAATTGGGCACTTGCATGGGTATTGAAACATTAACATGCAAGAAGCATTTATTTGTAAGTATATGTTATATTTCTATTTGTCAATCTTCAATTCATTTGCACAACTTAATTGAAAAACATTTTATTAATCTTATTAAATGCAAAAATTTATCAATGTAGATTATTATAACATTATATAGCATGTTTTCTTACAATATTAGAGAGGTTGGATGTTATCATTTCATTTTTTTTAACAAGGCTTCCGCTTGTCATTTATGTTTCACCAAACTTAAGCGAAACATGGAAGTCTTTCAACTTCACTAATGGGTGTTAGGACTCGTCTTGCTTGGAATACTAACCTTGAGTTTTCTTAATAAGTCATAGATCTAGTTTGATGGATAACCCCTTATCAGTTTTATCACATACAACTCCCACACATGGTCCTTATCATAACCTTATTTCGACCTTGAGTTTGTTCAACAAATCAAAAAAGATTATTCACTCGTACCTACCATATTGCAACGACCTAAGATATTATATGTACCTCAATTTTACTCAATAAATAAATATAGTTATATTACCTCGTCTATTTAATATGTCAATAATATTACACACAACACCCCTAGTTTGAGTTTTCTCAACAACTATGGACCATGCAAGTAATTTATTAACATGTATATGGTAGATGACAACATAATATTGAAGATTCATAATCTTCAATATTATATTTAGTGACATCAACTTATGGAATAATGTATTACTTAT
Organism: Allium cepa; assembly: GCA_030765085.1. Classification (NCBI taxonomy): domain Eukaryota; kingdom Viridiplantae; phylum Streptophyta; class Magnoliopsida; order Asparagales; family Amaryllidaceae; genus Allium; species Allium cepa. The sequence continues at coordinate 134,593,258 of CM060934.1, forward strand.
GAAATACCCTGGTGATTCAAGTGCCAAACACATCTGAAATCACGGTGTACGTACAATACGTATGAATTTAATCCTTCAGTCTATTTAGGTTTTCTTTAACATTCCAGATTTAGTTTACATATTCATATTATATAAGTTTTATTGTTATATAACTTTTATATTTTATATTACTTTTATAATAGTCTTATGTATAACAATATCTTAATTAAATATTATTTAATTAATTTTAATTAATTAACATTTTAGTTAATTTTATATCAATATAACATTTATATTTAATATTATTATATATTATAACCTTTATAGTATAACACATATATCATATACAAGTGTAAATTATTTAATTAATTAAAATTTTAATTTATTTATTTAATTAAACTATTTTAATTGAATAATGTTAATTTCAAAATTTATTATTTATGCATACATATATATTTATAATATCTTACAAATTTAAAATATCATAACATATATCATAATATACAATACATGCATATATATTTTATTAACTTATAATTAATTTTATGAATCCTATTAATAAATTTATAATTTTCAAAATTATTTTATATTACTTTTCAAACATTTTAAAAACTTTATTATATTATAACTTTTATAATATTTTATATCTTATTTTAAATTTAACTTCTAAATTTAAATATTATATATTTTTAGTTTTCAAACAATTTTAAAAATTAGTCTGATGCCCAATTCAAATGGGCCTTTTCTATTAGGAGCAACCTTTGGGCTCTCATATTTTTTCGAGCTAGGCTGGTAGCCAGCAGCCTAGAGTACTTGATTACCCAAACCTAATCCTTCCACGCTACCTTTTTAGACACCTTACTATCTGGGCTGTGAGCTTAATAGTTAACCCTAACATGGCTAATTTACACTGCATAGGCTATTGGGCTCTGATATCACTTTTGGAATTGGGCCAGCCCGCGGCGGAAGTTATTGGTAGATTTCAATTTTCTTACCCTATTGGATCATTATTGTGCTTATGGAATCCGGTTCATTTAGAAAACTTCTAAATTTAGTTTAAATAAAATCATGTATTTTATTTAAATTTATAAATTGTCGTTTGAAATTTATTTGATTTTTGTTTTACTTAATATATAAATATATACATGTTTCATATGTGTATGGATGTATGTATCTATATATGTATGTATGTGTATGGGTAACATAGCAATCCGTGCAAGGTATAACATGCCCGTACATAGATGTTAAGATTTACATCGCAATCGACATGTTAGCTCATTTTATATGTATTGTGTTGTCAATTATGTGCATGTACACATAGCTACAAACTACAAATGATTATATATATATATAAGTATATGTATATAAATATAAATATGTTCCACTATTAAAATATTATATAAAAATATATTTAGGTAAACAACATGACATATTATAGGTAACAATAAAGATAAAATAACAATTTTTCCTAACTTTCCAATTTGAAAATATCTCAGATTTAAAGTTAATATGATTTTAATATTTTCTTATGCATATATCATGAATTAATAATCAATTTCGGCCTTTAATTACTTAATATAAAATAATTATGTAACAAATCTTCAAATCTTAAATTTCCAAAAAATTTAGGATCATACACAACAAAAGGCATTGTCGTTAGTGACGGCTCAAATGTGAACTCCGGCCGTCCTAGCCATGGCTAAAAGGTGGTGCAAAAACAGTCAACACCAATACGTTTTGTGACGGGGTCCTCGCAAGTTTAGCAACGGCTAGTGTCAAGAAGTCAGACGCATGGCAAATCTAGAGTGGTCGTTGGACTGTCGCTGGCCGACGCTAGCTAATGCAAAACTGGGTAAATGGGCCATAGTAGGCTGTCACTACCCGACACAAGCCTGGACAAGTGTGTCGTCACTAGCCGATACAAACCGTGGTAATACTAGGTATTTTCTTACCTTCAACTTCTATTTGAGTCATCCAACCGTGCAAATATCACCATATCTCTATCCGTCTCATCTACAACACATATAAATCCAATTTCGCAACACAACCATCGCATATCACACATAAGCAAGTATATAGCGCAAAAATCAATGTCAACATTCCATCAAACAACGTCTATATTCCATCAAACAACAAGACCATACTTAAAAATACTCATGTTCATCAAGAAAAACCTCCACAAATCCTTCAAACAGCACAACCATATCGACAAATACTCATTTTCATCAAACAAAACATCCACAATACCATCAAGCAACATAATTGTCAAACAAGTATTAAATCCATCAATACATGTCAAATAAATACAAAAAAACGAACAAAATCCATCAAACACCAAAGTCATGACTACTCTTTTTTCTTGAAATGTCATATGTCTCAACTTCTTCATGCCACAGTTTTCAACTCTTCAATCAATGGTTGTAAATAAACATCGATTCCTTATGTTCGATCATCGGGGCCAGAGACGACAATAGTGAGAAACATATATGGAGTTTTCATACACAAGTATAGAGGTAAATTATAAGGAGTAACGATAGTAGGATAAGATGGATATTTGCTACCAAACTGAGAGAATGATGAAAATCCATTTGTACATGAACCAAGTTTGCATTACGGCTCTCTGCAGCAAATGCAGAATACAACTTATCGAAATGCTTCCATGCTTCTCCATCAGATATGAGATGCCATAGCTGAAGATGCATATAACCTTTGAAGTCTAGAAGTGAGGGCTAAATAATGCATTCCCTTAAATGGAACATCCTTTCTTTTTTCTTGGTTTGTATCTTCCCTCATTGCATATTTTGTAGTTCATAAGGTTAATGTCATCTTTCCAATACAACATGCAACCTTTTGTACATGTATTTATCTTTTGGTATGGCAGACTGAAAGCCGACATTTGTGTTTGCACTTTATAATGACTATCGCACATAAGATTATTTGGTGGCATATGTTGTTTTGCAGCTAATACAACTGCCATAAATCCAGCTTCTTTAAATTTGAACTTTGATTTCGTAGTAATGTATTCAACGGTTACTGATAACTCAGTTCCACTTTTACAACCATCTCACAACGACATCTTAGTAGCATCAATAAATCATAAATTCTTTACGCTCAAACGTTCGCTTCTTCTTCGATATTTACATTTTCATCGTCAACTTTAATGGTAGAGAACATTGACCGTGCAACATCTTCCATAATACCTTCTATTGGACTTGTGATAACATAATCGTTCTCTGATACCACAAGATTGTGTGTAGATGCAAAAAGTTCTCCATGACGATCCCACAAATAATAATTTGGCATAAAACCAGATTTATAAAAATGTACTTTAACTGTATCATGTTTTAACCGCTTCAAATGTTGGCACTTACTACAAAGGCAACAAAGTTCTTTGTTATTTTGATTATTAGATGTAAAGAATCTAATAAATTCGTGTACACCATTGTAGAAATGTTCTTTTGTCGAACCTTCCATACCAGTTCTGACTTCATGCATCCAAGTACGGTCGAGAAAATAATCAAACATTGCTCCTAATTTAAAAATATATGTTAGTAATTTCGACAACACCTAAATTCTGTCTAAAACAAAACTTGTAACAACCCTACATTTTGTATATTATATAAATTTGACTTTCTTTTATTTTAAAATATTTTTAAATTTGTTTTATTTAAAAACATTTCATTAAATATAAATGTCACTACAACAAAAACACCCTTTAATAGCGTTTAAAAAACACTATTAGAAGCTATTATAGTGTTTTGTCTTACGCTGTATATTAACATGTTGTAATAGGTCAGTGACCTATAACAGCAACATACAAAACGCTATAAGAGACGCTATGGACAAGGACATTTCATAGTGTTTTATGAGTGCTGTAAACATGACTTTTAATAGCCTTGGAAAGTCGCTATGAAGTGAAACTATAGCGTTTTCATGACTGCTATGTAAAAACAGGCTGGCACACATATGAAATATACAACAGCGTCTATAGACGCTATAAAAAATAATATTTTACAGCGTTATCTACTGCAATAGTACATTGTATGTATAAGTACAGCTATTTCTATAGCGGTTTGTTGTCTTTTATTGCGTTGTTTTTTTTATGAAAATTGTTTATAGCACTATCATAATGCTGTAGTATATAAAACTGGAAAAAAACAACCTTTCCATAGCACAGTTAAAACGCTATAAATTTTTATCCCTGCGGTTTTTTTACTAGGTACATCCAAGCTTACAATTCTACTAATATATTATAAAATTTCAAAAAACACAATTATCACATAATGATGTACGTAATCAAATGAAGACATAAGCCAAACCACAATATATGTTTAAATATATATCCATAACATTTCGTACACGAAGTTTCAAATATTTGTGATCTTAAAAAAAACAATACATACAACCATAGCTAACCAAAATGATACATACTAAAAGCAAAGATATATGAACATCAATACAAAATACGTTAATCCAAGCATGACCAATTTGAAAGAGAATGAATGCAGCAAAATAATTTTTCCTTCCTTCCAGCTTGTAGTAACCCCGGTATCATCATACATCACCTGTCAAAATGAAGCACATAAGTTATTTTTCAAATCCAAACATCATCCGCAAGTTATATAATTTTTCATAACAAAAAAGATAAGACTGTTAGTACATCATTTTAACTAAATAGACTGCCAGTACATCAGTTTAACTAAACAGACATTGACGTGAAATAAAACAAAAATAACGTGTGATTTAGAAAATACAGCAACAAGAAGCGGATTATTACCAGGCATTATACAATGCAGAAGAACAAAAAATGCATTTTAAGTTATAAATATGATTTAAATAGCAAACCCAATCACCCACTTCCTCTCACTGTCGCAAATGCCATATGCCAAACTCGAACTTAACCCTCTTAAGGTATCATTAAACTGACATTGATGCCTTTTTATGTTTCAAATTTTGACATGTGAACTGAAAAATAAAATAAAAATAAATTAAAGAAGTTATACTTACTAGAATTTGATTCCATTATAACGTTCGCAATAGGCCAAGCTATCGTAGTGCCAAGAGCATCTTCAATGACTTCTAATTCGGATGTTGTTCTCCATAGACATGCTTTTGGAATTTTTACAATTTCTACCCAAACTTTAAGTGCATTTTTCCCCAAAGGAACACAATGAACCATTGAAGTTGGATCGGTTGAAGACACGTGTCCTAATGCAACTATTTCTCTCTTTCCCGACCAATCGATCAGCTTGCATTTACCATTTACCATAAAATTTGTAATCTATCAATCAATAAAAAGGCTATTTTATTACGTGCTTCAACAATTCGTAAGATGAAAAAAAAGTGAATCGATTATAAATAAGTTTACCTTCTCGACAACTCCGGCATTACTCCTATGATCATCCGATGATGCACCTTTAACGGTCTCGATAACTACTTTTGACTCAGGCCATGCAACTTTGATACCAACGGCTTCCCCAACTTGTGTCAAACCTTTAGTGGGCCTCCATAGAAAAGCATCTTCCACTTTTGCATTATCTATCCAAACTGCAACGGCATCCGGTCCAAGAGGGAGATCATTCACAAGTTGTTTTGGATCACTCGAAAGATTTGTCCTTCTGCAACTAATTTTTCGCTCTCACTCCAATCGTTAATTTGCATTTATGATGTGTGCTGCTACTTTTACTCTATTAAAAAAACATATTGGTTATTATTTTTATACATTTAAACTAAAACTTAAATAATATAAAGTTGAAAGATTACCGTATGATCTTCTTTGTCAAAGTTATCTAAGTTATGCAAAACAACTCTAGTAGCTGGCCACGCTACTATATCACCTTCAACTTCTCCAATACGTGTCAAATAAAGTGAAGGTCTCCATAAGAAAGCATCCGGTTTTCTCACAGTGTCTATTATAATTTTCTTGGCATCAGACCCAAGAGGGATTTGTTGGACAAGCTCCTTTGGATCACTTAACACAACTCTTCCTTCCGCAACAATTTCGTCTGTCTCACTCCAATCCAATAAATCACATGTGCCATATTTTTTTTATCATAATTGTTCTACAATTAATCAAATGAAAATTATATTAATAATAAATTAAATGTCAAATGTAATGATATCGATAGTAATATAAATAACTTTTACCGCTTGAGGTACATTTGCTTCGTCCCGGCTTTCTTTTCTCTGTCAAACAAATATAAAAATAACATTAGCCTAGCACTGCCTCTCCAAGGTACACTATATACAAAAGGGAAATGGATATCCACAAGTGCACATTTCATGTGTCTGTAGTGATAGGATTTCAGGTGAAACAGCAAAGAAAATTTTGCAGTTTTGTGTAAAATTTTCAGGTGAAACAGCAAACAAGGACAGGACACAAATTTTTGTACAAATTCAGGTGAAACAAAAACAACATTACCATGCACACTTTTCATATCTTTGTACGAGGACAGGTGAAACTTTTCAGCTGTACATCTGTTTTTTATGATTATAAAATATAAACAACTAAAATGTCAGTATGGTCATATATTTGGGCATGCAACTCAGAAATTTTTGAAGAAAACAGAACAATAATGGATGCAGCCAACAAATGTTAAAGATGAAATCAATTATAAAAGAAATATAATATGAAGATAAGAAATGTACAATAAACTTAATCTCAAACTTAATCTCTTCTTTTTTTTCTATATGCTAACAACAATAACTGAATTGAATAGTGCATTATGCGCTCTTTATTTTCGACTATATTGCAGCACCAAGCATTAATCTTGGTGTAGTATTTCTTTGCTTTTAGATGTGTGCATATATAAATAGCTTTTGGTTTAATTATGACAGAGCTGAAAATAAGGAAAAAGAAAGTGTGAAGTAGTGGAGTGAGTTTCACTGATAATTATGGGAAGAAGAAATCAAGCCCATCATCAACAAAATTGGAAGATATATATATATACCCAGGTACCGTGTACATTTTCTGATTTTAATGTTAGAATTAACCTATGATTTTCAATTAGTAATTTTTTTTTTAATATCCTTACTTATGGTTTTAATGTTAGAATTAAATATATTTTGAATGGTAGAATCATATTTTGGAACCGACTGCATAGCAGATTCAAACAAAGCCAGTTAAATGTTTTGAACTCTTGCTTTAAAAGCTTTCTTTCTTTTGAAATATCGTATTTATGTTTTTGTTAAGAGGACTTGCTTTCCATATTCAATTTTGAATGGCAAATTTGATGTGTATTTGTCCAGAAGATGATATCATTGAAGCTTTCCAGCTACTCTTTGTTTATTTCTTTTTTTTATTTTCTAAGTTTCTAAAATTAAAAAATACTTTAAGATCTCTTATGTTAGAAAAGAAATATATTTCATTATCAAAATATATTTAATCCGTTTATTCCTAGACTTTTATTTCAGTATTATTTATTTTTCTATTAATCAGTTGTGTGTTAAACATAAGTTTCCTGTATAATAAGAATTTTGGCAAGTTCATTAAAACGTAGAAATGAAACCAAAGAAATAAAATTTATGGTCTCCATTTTCAGCTGCCTATAACCAATAAGATAATTTTATTTTATTTTACTGGCATTTTGTGATTATTAAACAGGGAAATGAAATATATTTTGAGCTATATGAGTCAATATGCCTTCGATTTTATTTTAAATTCAAACAGAGTCAATATGCCTTAATATCACGGTGCATACCTGATTTTTCACAAGCATTTGAACCATCGCGGTTAATTCTGAAATTTGATTTTACATGACGATGGTTTGTTTATCCCTTATGTGTGACCATATTGCCCTGCTGTAGTTCATACCTCTTCCCATTCCTCTCAATCGCCCTGGTCTGTCTTGTCCCAACACTTTTGCAAGCGCATCTTCTTTGTAATTAGTTGTTGAGCTAGAATTTGATTCATTGTTGATTTGTTTAATTTTTTCCTACACAAGTTGTCGTAATGCATATTATACACAATCGAACTACCACAATAGCAAACAAATTGTTACCTAATAAAATTTCAAAGTACTTACGATAGCCTCTGCAGCAGTCACATTTACTGGTTCGCCATTTTTTCGAGTGTAGGATTTGATCCAAACGTGAGATCGATTGACCGAAGATGGATGAGGACTCGTCTTTCTCTATGTTTAAAGAATATTAATTACAACATATCACATTGAAAATCTATTTTTTTTTCCACCGTGATAGCTCTCTTTTTGTAGGATCGTTTTCACCTTCTTTATTGTCAGTACATTTTCTTTTCTTACTCGTAATCGTTATAATTTGCTTCTTATTTAGCTTCTTCTTATTCTTTCTCTTCTTGTCTTTTTCTATTTCTTCATTTTTAAATTTTCCAAAATCATTTGGAAAATCTTTCAAAATAATAGAAATATCTCTACCTGTAAGAATTCTAGGCTTGTTACCTTTCTCCACGGTATTATCAAACCAAGCCTTTTGTTTTCTTAATGGATCGGATGAAGGTAGAAATCTTCTATGTCCCATATAGACATTTTTTTGACTATGATTTAGCCATTGATGGTGTCACATAATGGACCACCTTGTTTGCCTTTTACACAACATCCAGCGAGATTTCCATAAGATGGAAAATCGTTTATGGTCCATAACAGGATTGCTTTTAAGTTAAACAATGTCTTGCTAAATGCATCATAAATCTCCACTCCGTTACTCCATAAGTACTGCAAATCTTCTACCAAAGGAGCTAAATATACATCAATGTCATTTCCAAGTTGCTTAGGGCTGGGAATTAATAATGTTAACATAATATTCTCATTTTTCATACATAGTACAGGCGAGAGATTATATGTCACAAGCATCACTGGCCATGAACTATACTTGGAACCCTCAATGTCAAATGGGTTGAAACCATCAGTAGCAAGACCAAGTCGAAGGTTGCGTGGATCACTTGAAAATGATTTCCATTTATCATCCACCATGCTCCATGTCAAAGAATCCACAGGATGACGCATTTTATCATCATTACTTTTATTACTAAAATGCCACCTTAAATCTTGTGCCATCTGCTCAGATCTAAACATTCTTTTAAATCTTGGAATAATTGGAAAATATCTCAACACTTTGACTGGAATACCTTTCATTACCTCTTTCGTCCGCTCATTTATCTTTCATCTCGAAGAACCGCATTTGGGACAACTAGTCAAATCTTTGTATTCTTTTCTGAAAGACAACAATCATTTTTACAAGCATGAATCTTCTCAAATCCCATATCGAATACTTTGAGGAACTTCTTTAGTTCATATAAAGTCTTCGGAAGGACATTATTTTCGGGTAATAACAATTGTTGCACACTTAGAAGCTTATCAAAACCAGTATCAGATAATCCAGTTTCACATTTCAAATTATACAACGCAGTGATAGCAGATAATTTTGTTTGATCTACGCAATCAAGATATAGTGGAGTTTCTGCATCTTCCAAATTTTTAAGGAAATCATCTGTTCGCTTTTGTGCATCATCATCGTTTTTATTCTCGGAGAAAAAAGTATGGTTGACAAACTCTTCATCTTCAAAGTGAATGGCTTGAAGTAACTCATATGTGTCATCCAATTTCACTTTTTTAGCTACATTTATTTGCTCACCGTGACTATACCACTTACTGCAATTGTATAAAGGATCCATTCCTCTAATAATCAAATGCTCAACAACAATGTTATCATATTGACGAGTAAGATTTCGACAACCTAAGCAAGGACACAATTATTTTTTTCATATTTCCTAAATTTCTCTTAGCGTCATGCACAAAATTCCATGCTCCTTGCTCGTACTCCCTACTAGTTCTAAATTAAAATTAAAATTAAAAAACAAAGTTATTGACATAAAAAATCAAATTTTAATATTAGTTTCCAAGTTAAATATTAATCCAAATATTGTATTCTTACCTATGCAAATGCCCCCAATCTTTTTCCATCGCCATATATAATATTGCAACAAGCAAATTTCTAAAAAAACAGAAGCACAATATGTGAGGAAGACTTTATTACCGATGCACAATCTGTCAAATTAGAGGGAAAATTTTCCAAAAAAACAAAAGTTAAATATTATTTCCTATGTCAACTGAGTTTAGCATACTATGTCAACTGAGTTTACTTCAAATTCATAATAAAATAGCATTCTGCAGCAGGGTTTAGTTGTCAACTAAGTTGCTATTTTGGCAATGATTCGATTGGATTGTAAACTGAGTTATTTTCATGTTAAATAAATTGCATATTCACGCTTTTTGACGCCTGAGGCTTTTTTGGAATACTGAGAATAAATTAGCATACGATCATCATAAACTCAATTAAGAAGGCAACAAGGCGTTCAATTCACTTCTACAAACAAAAAAACATACTTAAAATAAAGAAACTGCAACATCAGTACTTAGTCTTAAATAAATTTTCGAAATTCCATAAACTTTTGATCACTTTAAAAAACTGCATTTAAAAAAAACAGAAACTGCACTAAAAACAGCATTAAAAAAAAATAGAAACTGTATTTAAAAGAAAAATTGCATTTTAATTTTTTTTTAAATTACATTTAAAGAACAAAAACTGCATTTTTAAATTTTAGGTTAAAATTTTAACAGAAAACTTCAAATTCAATTTAAAATTTTAATATAGAACTTCAAAATTAAGACTCAATTATGATTAAGCTAAGTCAAAACATGTAAAGTAAGCTCAATTTAATTATATAAAACTAACCTAGGCTTGATTTAAAATCAAAATTTTATAAATTATAACTTAAACTTAATTTTAAAATAATTCTGGTATGTGATACGATTCATATGTAGTTTACTTGTATTGTTTGTTTCAAAATAATTCTATTTTAGGTCTTCTCCTTTCTAATAACATCTCCTTTCATTGGAGCTATTCTCATGTTTATTGGCTATATTCTCTTTGACGCTCGGTATGATGCTACAAACTAGCATAAAGAATTCAGGTATCACGTGTTGGTTGATACTGTATTTAGTTTTATACATATATTATGTTTGATGATGTTAGATTTGGAGCTGATATTTTCTAATTTTGGAACCCTGACATGACATAAAAGTTATATTTGAAACTCTCAACGTAATATGTATAAAAGTTATCTTTTACTTTGGTCGGTGAATGTAACTCAATCAAATGGTTTTAAAAAATCAAAGGAAAGCTACCTTGAAGATTCACGCTCAGTATTATTTATTCCTAGACTTTTTTCTCAGTATGATTTATTTTTCTATTAATAAGTTGTGTGTTAAACATAGGTTTCTTGTATAATAAGAATTTTGGGAGGTTCATTAAAACGTAGAAATGAAACCAAAGAAATAAAATTTATGGTCTCAATTTTCAGCTGCCTATAACCAATAAGATATTTTTATTTTATTTTACTGGCATTTTGTGATTATTAAACAAGGAAATGAAATATATTTTGAGCTATATGAGTCAATATGGCTTTGATTTTATTTTAAATTCAAACAGAGCCTGGTAGTGGTTATGTACTTTGTTTTATATGCTTCATAATCGATCTTAAAACAAGCCATGCAGTAAACATAAGTGATTTGCTCAATCCAAGTAACTTCAGTTCTATGTTTTGGCTACTCAACTGAATTTGGGAATCAGTGTCTACAACTACTTTTTGATTTCCATTTCGACATACAAATATTAAAACAGCTTTTTCAATGTCGCTTTACCATTACTGCCTCTTTACCTATACTACATTGAAATGGAATGGAAATCGTTGAAATGGAAATCTTATGTGTACCTAAACCCAAGTTTGCAAAGATTAAATGCCGCTTCAGCTACCTTGAAGATTCACGCTCAGCTTGGCTTGAACAATCGCACAGTCGCTTCAATTTAGCTGCGTTGAACAATCGCACAGTTGCTTCAATTTAGCTACCTTGAACAATCGCACAGTCGCTTCAATTTAGCTACCTTGAACAATCGCACAGTTGCTTTAATTTTTCCAAGATTTATGCCCCTCGGTTTCCACGATAGTCCACAGCAGCTGAGCGAAATATTGATTTAGGGTTCGTGTGTTGATTTAGGATCGAAGCAGAGCAATAGAATTGAAGAGAAGTGAAAAGGGGGTTTAATAACCTAATCTATTTCGTTCTGAAATAAGTGAAGACGAGGTGGGAGGAAAATAGAAGAGGGAAAAATCAACGCCAAAAATTTAGACGCTTAACTATTGTGTTGCCTAACGTCATCCATTTTCAATCGTAGGCTTAAAAACGTGGACAACTACCGTATTATAGCACGGCTTATTTCTGTGCAATCCCCACTTGCTATAAAAATACTATTTTCTTGTAGTGTGTTGATTTTTTTAGTGATTTATATTTTCAAACTATTATAAATTGAATATGTTACTAAAAAGTGGAATTGAGGTCAAACTGTCCTAGCTTTGACTTTTCAAAACTTCAAATTTAAATTATTTTAAATCTTAGTTTTTTTTTGAAAATAGATGAAATAACTTGAACATTTCTTTTTATTTCGTTGAAAACGGAGTTAAACTGCAAAAGTTATGTACATTTCAAAATTTGAGTAAATTTGTTTTATTTAACAATTTTTGCCTATTTTTACTTTATATAAATTTTATTTTCTTTGTGATATTATTATTTTAATTGTGTTAATGTGTTGTTTTGGGTATATTTTCATATTTTAATATTTTTAGAATAATAATATAAATTTTCTGAAGTACACTTGAATTTATTCAAATTTATAAAGCCTAGTTTGGTATTTACTACATTTTCTTTATTTAATTGATATTGTTTAAATTTATTTATTTTCTTTTCTTATTTATTTTATTTTCTGAGATCTTTCATCTTTGTTTTCATCCATTCATAAAATAAAAAAAATATAGGAAAATCGAAGAGTTTTAAACTTTTGAAATTCCTATGTCTCTTTGCATTTCCGACCTTTCATTTTCCCAACTCTTCTCTTAATTGTTTTGGTCGTGTAATCTACTCATTTCAGCTACATTTTTTTTCACTTTCCCAAAAATCATTTCTCTTTCTCTCACAAAAAAATCATGGTTATTCTCCTTGTGAAGCTTTGGTAAAAAATTCTATCTTCTTCTTGTCTTTTTATTGATTTTCTACTTGAATTTGGACATGCTCTCCACCTTCATAACTGTATTCCCCCTCCTCTAGGCCATGGACGACCACCACCACCACTTTTTTCTGACCAGCACACATCCTAACACCTCTCCTCCTCAGGCCAAGCCAAGACATGGTGAAGATCATCACAAAAATCCATCTAAACTAGCACTAGCCATCACTTGTACCAAACCTAGTCTAGGATTGCCATCTCCTTCCCCCTCCACCTTTTGCCACCACCACCACCTCTGGCCTGACCTCCCCCTCTGCCACACCACCCACCACCTCTTGGAGCAACTGGCCGAGCCATATGACCTTTGGCCGGACCAATGTATTGCATACATATGATGATATTTGACCTATGGTGTAGCCTAGTTGCACCTAAATTTCACCACACCAAAACCATGTTTAGGTCGACAACCCTCTCACCCAAACCAGACCTGTAGCACCCCTAGGCCGAGCCAAATACCTATATATCTGAAGCATATGGGGTAGAGAGCAAGTGCAAGTAAATCGTTGTTGATTTGGGCATTGAATTCTTACGTTGTTTGTTGTTATATTCGTGTTGAAACTTATGAATTATATATATTGTTTGTGAATATTTTATCAAGGCATATAGCTTTGGTTCTCCACTCTCGTGCCTTGTCCGTAGTTTCATGCCTTCATTGTGTCAGTATCTGTGCTTTGGTGTCGATCTCCAGCTTGTGACAGATGAGTAAATCTCATCAGACTAATATGTGCTTATGTAATTATAAACTGACATCACCTGAACCTGTATATGCATATCATCCTGTTATCACTGCTATATTATTTTCATATGTTGTTCACACCTGTTATTACACCTATTATATCGTATGTCACTGTTATTTTATGCTATTCTGTTGTTTATATCAGTTATCACCATTGCAAGTTCCCTGTAGACTAGGATCACTATGGGTTGAAATGATACATACCCGAACGGACTTTAGAATAGGGGAAAACCGTAATGGGCTGAAATGATAGGTCTGAGCGGTTTTCAAATCATTCATTTTACTTGGGACTGCGGGTTTCAAATGATAGAACCCGGGTTTTTCTTTTTAAATTGCGGATTGAAATGATATACATCTGTATCACTTGACCTAGGCTAGAAAACTATATACATACCCGTGGTTTATAAAATATTTTTTGAAATGTTTTAAACATATTTTTAAATGTAAAAGTATAATATTTTGAATTAAAAATGAGTTTAAATGATTTTTATAAAATAAAAATAATTTTTGTTTAAGGGAAAATGTAAGTAAATGAATGTTTAGGTCAAATTTTGAAATATAACCTATTTTTGGGAATTTTGAATTTTTTTTAAAAGTGACATTTTTATTAAGTAAAATAAATGGAATAAGTTATATTTTTTATTTTTTTATTTTTTTGAAATTTAAGACTTAGTGGTTAAGTAATAAAATTAATTAAAGAAACACTTGAATTTAAATTAAGAAAATATAATAAAATTGGATTTTTGTAAGAAACTTAACCTATAAAGTTTATAAAAATGTAATATTGAATTAATAATGTAAAATTATATGATTTCATAAGTAAATATGATTTAAATGAAAATTTACTTAGTTTTGAAATTTTACTTTCAAGCTTGAAATTTAAATATAACGGATAATACAGCATTTGCAAATGCTGCTGTTAAGAATAAATGAATTTAAAGGCTAAATTGAACTAAAGCTATTATAGCACTTTGTAAGTGCTATAGTTGATAAAGATAACTAAAACTTAGTTAAAAATAAAGGAAGCTATTGTAGCACTTAGATGCTGTCTTTTGTAAATGAACTATTTTAAACTAAAAGTTTTACGTAGCATTTTATAAGTGCTACGAAAACTGAATTTTGTCGTTTTAATAAATTTTAATAATAAATAATTTTGGAAAAAGGCTTCAATTTTGGAAATTTAATATGTAATTAATTAATATAAGGAATTGACTTTAAATGGTTTTAAATAGAGGAATTTAACTTTAAATGTGAATTTGAAAGGTAATTAATTCCTTAATAAAATAAATAGATTTAAATGGTATTTGAAAGTAAATTAAATGACTGATTTTTAAATAAAGGATGGTTTGAAATGATATTACGGTATTTTGAAATGTATTTGAAATGATATTGGTTTTGAAATGATTTTGATTTTTAAAGTATAAATACCATTTTAAATTATAACCACGGGTTATAATAACGTTTGGTTGTTAAAGAGACCGGGGTCGGATATAAGGCACACTCTCTGTCGATACCGAAAACCACTTTAACAACCGTGTACGCGGTGGAGATTCCAGAATGAAGTAGGATGGTGGCGACGCTCTTAAGGTATGTAACGTGGACCCAACTCCTGTGAGTTTGCTTATGGTGGCTAAAACAGGAGCGAACGACGGGCCAACCGGCCAAGTGGGGTAGCTCCTCCGATCGGACACACATCTTCGATGCCATTCTATTGCTTTTGTGATTGATTTGGTGTGCACACCTTTGATATGGGAGTGTGGCTCGAGGTGGGCGTATGTGGCTGCTGCGTTACCACCAGCCCAGAAGCGTAATTGGTATATCTACCCTGGCATTGCCTCGTGTGTCTTGTCACCTACCCTAACGAGCCTTGTACGATTTTGGTTTTCTCCCGTAGGCCGTGTCATATCCTTTGATAGTCTCCCGATCTAGAGATATTATGTTATTGGACGGACTAGTGGGACTATTATGTGTGAAAGGTGATATGGGTAGTCCGGAACGCTATTTAAAAGTAAGTTTATTTTACTGTAGACATTATTTTAATAGCGCAATATTAATGCATAGTAAATAGTTTAACGGATCCTTAGAGGATGGGCGGTCCCAGACATCCTTTAAGTTATTTGTACCTTATTACAGTTCAGTTGAGTTAGTTTATATTATATAAGTATATATTGTCCTGACTCGAGTGTTTTGTGTTTGCTTTACGCTCCGGCCAGTCTGAGTATCTACAGCTTTGGATTCTTCCTGGAGCTGGTCTTTGCTGGAGACTCTGTCTATCTATTTCTGTTTCTGCTGTCCTAGTTTTTTTAATGTAATAAAGAACTCTATGTATTTGGAACTTTTTGTATTTGGGATTTTTATTATGTTGTCCTGAGACTGAAATACTGTATTTTGTTTTGAGACTTTGTAATATTAGCTTCATGAACTACTATGGTTTTTATATTCCGCTGTGAGTTATTCTGATTTGTTCTATATCTGTGATCTGTGATTCTGTGTATTTGATTTCATTTGCTCCAAAATTTATTTACAATCTGTTATTTTGCATTATTCAAGTCCGACGTGTGTGGATTATTGTCGATTTGAATGGTACAAAATGGCAGGTCGTTACAAAACTAAAGCCTTTTGGAACTAAAGACTTCATACACCATACTTCTGTCTAATTTTGACAGCACTTCACTTCACTTCTCTCCTATGCATAACTTTGCAACAAAGGGGTATATTTTTGTTATTGTATTTTCTAAAATAAATTAAAGTCTTTTGGGACTAAAGACTTTAATTTATTGTTGTAGTATTTGTTAAAATAATACTTAACGCTTATTTTCAAACTAATATTTATTATTTCTTAATTTATTATTTCACCCAACATCATTTCTTAGTTTATAATTAATTCAACTATTTTAATATTTTTATAACATATTATACACTTATTTTTGCGTAAACTAAAAAAATATAGTTTTAAACTATAACTAACATTCAAGTAAACTAACTAATTAGCTATATTCATTACATAATTCTTTTAAAAATTAATTTTAGTACAATAACTGATTCAAAAAAAATAATATTTCAAACTTAAATTTATTATTTCTTAATTTACTATTTCACCTTATTTCCCAATTTTATAATTCATTCGACTGTTTAAATACTTTATAAACTAAATTCGAAATTTTGAAACATATTATCACATATTTTCCCATAAACTAAAAAAGCATTGTTCTAAACTATAACAAACATTCGCATAAGCTTTAAAACAATATATTCATTTCTTAGTTTTTTTAAAAATTGATTTTAGTACAATCTTTGTTTCAAAAAAAATTATTATTTCCAACTAAAATTTTTTATTTCTTAATTTATTATTTTACTTCACTTCATTTCCTAATTTTATAATTCATTCAACTATTTAAATATTTTCTTAACTAAATTTGAAAATTTAAAATATATTTTACAATTCATTTAACTATATAAATTTGAACCGATTTTGTAAACTAAAATTTGAAGTTTGCATTAATTTTAATCAATAATTATACACTAATTTTTGCACTTATTTTAATCAATAACTATACATTAATTCTAAAACATATTTACAATTCATTTAACTATCTAGTAGCATATTAATCAATAATTATACACTAATTTTTGCGTAAATTATAACAAGCTTTATTTTAAACTATACTAATCATTAATGTAAACTTATCAATAAGCTAATTAATCAATAATTATACACTAATTTTTACATTTTAGATAAACCTTAATCTTTAATTACAAATTATACAATCGAACCACTAATTAACATTCCCAAATCAACTAATACACTATTATTATCAACTAATATGCAATAATCATCGATTTCAAACTCATAATCAATCAATTTTCAAAATTAGGGTTTAAATAATACCTCAATTAAGTTGAAATTGGAGAGGAAGGCAGCGGGCGTCGGCTAGCGACGGTAAGGCGGCTGCGAAAAAGAAACGCGACTGAGAAATGGCGGCGACTGTAAAGCGTGAGGAAATGAGGGTGGGCGTCGGCTTGGTTGGGCTAGCGGTGGCTGTTGATGGAAGGCGACGAAGGCGGTAGCATGGTCAAGGCAAGAGGCGGCAGCAGCAAGGGTGCGAGCGATTTTGGTGTGAAAGAATGAAAAGTTTTAGGTTCGTTGATTTTTCATCTGTGTACACAGATCTAAGTCGGCTAGAAACAGCTAGAATCGGCTGCTTATTCTAATCAACGTTGGCCAACGCAAAAGGCAGCTGCTGTTGGCAGCCTTTCTTACAGTGATATGTAAGATGCCATGAAAAATTTCTTGATTTTCTAGAATTAAAATAATATTTTTAGTTAATTAATTAATGTGCGGTCGAAGTTAAAATAACTTTTAAAATTATAAAAAAGGTTAAAAAGTCTTAAAAAAAATTCATGAGCGTCTAACATCACAATTAATTTTAAAAAATATAAAATTTAATTTTTGAAAATCATTTTATTTTATACAAAATCAAATATTCAATAAATATTAATAATAGATATATATATATTAACAATACAAAAAATTATTTTCGGTACTTATAATTCATAATAAACATAAACATGTATAAATTTTAGATCAGTTCTATAGTAGATATAAACATGTATGCTTCAATACAAATGGTTCATGAGTACTAATACACAAGTTAATATTTATATGAATATAAACTAATGTAAAATTAAACAAAAAGTTTCTTCAATTTATAATATTGTATTACCAAAAAAATTAGGAATATGAACATTAAATTTTCACATAAATCTCTAGTGTGACAATAATATTACATATAAAAATCTCACCTAACTAATGAAGTAACGATGATATGTAAATATCTACTAGCATATATGGTTAATAGATTATAAAACATTATGATCTATTTAATATCTATGTAAATAAATGTTACCAACTATGGATGTCCTCAAGTCCATAATAAAATAGTGAATTTTCTTTCTCAAATTGTTCCTTGATCCGTCAGATTGCTAGTCTAGAATCAGAGACCTTCCATTATCGAATAGTTTGTTTTAACATGAATTTGATTTGAGAATTTTGGGGATAAATGGAGCTTTGTTTTGGTAGCAATAGGAAGGTAATAGCAGCCATAATTTAGAAAATTATGGTGGCTCAAAATCTATCATTTAGGTTAGGGTTACAGAGGCCTTTTATAATGTTTGAGAGAGGGAAAAGAGGATCATATCTTTCCTTTTTCTTTCGTAATTTCCTCTATCAATTTTAAACCATAATTCCTCCACTTTTGGCCGTCCCTATCGTATAATTGCATCAAAAATATCTTCCATATATGGATTAATAATCCATTTAAGCCCAAACAAATATGGTAATTAAATCTAATTTAATTTCTTATCAATATCTCATATTGATTGATATATTTATAACTATTAAAAATATATATACACAATATTTGTTTCTAAACTCGTATTCAAATTTCATAATTAATATTTCGTACATACTAATTAATTTATAATAATTATAAACAAATTAATTCATTCGGTCTAAAGAGAATACATCATTTCAGTTGTGTGACTCTTAGGTGTAAATTCGATCAGCGATTAACATCAAACTATTTGAAAGTTAACATTCACATCACTTGGTAGGTGGTGTGACATTATGGCCAAATTTAGCTCTTACCCAGTTTCTATAAAATCCAAATTCAGTTTAATAAGTGTTACCCAGTTGTGATATTTATTTACACCAATTCTCTTCATCAAAACTATATCACTTTGAACTTATGGAATTTCGTAATGCTCAAAATTTGAATATCATTCATATTCAACTCTATAGTCCAACACAAAATCTTTGGTTCAATAATAACAATTGTTATTAACAGAATGCTCTAGTTAGAGACTTTGTGATGACTTGAGTTAACTGTGATACTAACTCATATAACTGAGAAGACGAATCCTCTTTTGAGTAGTGTT
Source organism: Allium cepa (assembly GCA_030765085.1). NCBI lineage: Eukaryota > Viridiplantae > Streptophyta > Magnoliopsida > Asparagales > Amaryllidaceae > Allium > Allium cepa. The sequence continues at coordinate 134,613,002 of CM060934.1, forward strand.
CCACTTTCAATACTTCCATTAGACCCAACTATAGTCACTCAATGGACATCATGCCATGATTTGACTATAATAAAAGCAAAGCTTTCATATTGAAGATCCATATATTCTCAAGTCGAGAGAATTTTGTAAATCAGTCATATTGATATAATATGTTTGACCTTAGTAATATTAATCAACAGAAAACTAATGGGTGAGTCGTTCCTTAGTTATCGAATAAAAATTAGTACGTAACTTTTAGGCCCCCCGAGCATCCATAAGTAATACACTGCCCAACATTTAGAGAGCGTTATGTACTCTAGTATCTAAGGCAACATCAATATTCGGTCTTGATATTTCTTGACTAAGAATATTCAAAATGATATATTTAATTTTATTGTGATAAATTACTCACGGTTATAATACTTTATAACTACTAGCACAAAACATACCATTTATGGATTTTTTATTAGATATACTTTTAATTAAATTAATTAATTAATATAACCAGATATATCAAGTATATAATATAAAAAACAACTTTATTTCGAATAAGATTGGTCAATGAGTTTGATATATGTAACAAATTACTCAATTACCAGTAGAGCATACCTCTAACTCTATGATTCACTAGCTCGGCCCATGTGCCAGTGGAATCATTGTTCAGTTGTATAAACCATGATGCCACCAAATGCGTCAGATATAAATGGAAACACCGTCACATGACCTCTTCAGACACATCCAACACCTCCATGTATTGGATATACCTCATCAATTGAACTACTGGTTCAGCATTTCCATTATACGTCTCTAATTTAGGTAACATGAAATCAATTGGATTCCTAGCGTACCGAATATTCGGAGTGAATAGAATCTTATTCACATCCTCCGGGCTCTCTTTTGGCAATCCATCCCTCATAGCTTGTCTCGCCATCTCAGCAAGCCTATCAATCGTTATTCAAAGGAATTCTCAAGTTAGCATTATCAGCATGCCTCCCGTTTCCATGAGGGAATTTTCTCCAATTGTGCTTCAACATTCTGATTCACATTCACATGTTGTGCATTGTTTCCAAGAAGTACATCACTTCTTCCTAGGACAGCAAGACCCACGCCACCGAGTCCTTATGGATCGGTACTGATCTGTGATTGTGGATCCTACTGATTTGTATAATAGGTTCGGGATTTTCTCTGGTTCATTCTACTCTGCTTATAGGTACTTTTGCTTCAGCTTCAGGTCTTTGGTTTTAGTTTGCAACGACTCTGGCAGTTTGTTTATTCCATTCTCTTAAAGAAATTTTCCATCATCTCTTCCTAGTAAGCCATCAACCTCTCTTGCATTCCATTCATCATGCTTTTGCATCTCATCCTTGGTTATGTAAATGGAATGGTTGTTGGCTCTTGAGAATGCCTCTTGGCTGCCCCCTTTTTGATTTCCTCCAACAATAGCTAGTTGATTGCTAGTCATTCTGATCTTTTTCAAATCTTAAATCAGCAAATTCAAGTGTTTCTTAGTGAAAGCATAAAAATGTTTAGAATAAAAATGGCGCAAACACCCAATAGATTGAGCGGAGAATAAAAAGTGAAGAAAATAAATAAAAAAACAAGCAAGATATAGAACACATAAGATTTATAGTGTTTCGGCACACTTTGCTCTATGTCTACTTCAAATTTCCTTTATTTATGTTGTGTGTTTTAAGTACAGTTCTTATGGGTCAGTATAAATCTTTTTTGGATCGATATAAATCCACGAGTGATTACAAGAAATTAAGGTAAAAGGCAAGAGCTGAAAAAAGATCCTTAGAAATGAGTCATACCCCTTTATTTATAGACGTAGGAAGCCTAAAATCCCCCTCCATGATCTCTACCTCATTTTCCACATGTTAGACTGTTTCTTTGTTGGATTTTGAGTTTTTTCTTTTTAGGATGGAATTGCATTTTCTTCGTGATCGTGGTTGCGCTTGAGTTTTGAGCTTTGTAATCATCTCTCTGGGATTCCTACCTTGACAACTGTGTAGTTTGACATGTCAAGTTTGTCTATATGCTGCCTGGTCAAAAGGTGGGACAACAATGTTCATTGTTCGTTATTATTGGTCGGTAATGTCAAAATTGGATAATCTCTAATGATATTTATTTGCCCGTTTGCAAATCTACTTATTCTGCCTACATAATTTCCTCATCAATGCCATATTAAATTCTTCGATCGGTCCTTATTTAATTCTTTTAACTCTCTATTAACTAAAAATTTATTGTCCATCAGATTTGTAGTTAATATTCATAAATTGAAAGTCATATTCCATCCTTTTTAGTTTTATAATTTAATATGCTCTAGTAACTACCATGAATATAGTCATAAATTACATTATACATATGTTTTCATTTTTATCGATGCGCACGGTTTTACGTGTATGTGTATTTTTATTTTCTGATTATTAATTCTTAAACTAAAACATTCATTTTCACGTTTTAATTTATCATAGTTGCCTTTTCATGAAGGATTATTGTTACAACATTACATAAATTACCCAAAAATGAGACAAATTGGATAATTTGTAGAAATTACATGGAAATAGGTACTATTAAATTATACCTCACTCCAAATAAATTAAAATATATAAGTTTACATTCCAAGTCAACTAGGATAACTAATTTACAGCGCAATTATAAATCTAGAATAAACAAGCATTCTACAATAATAATTATTCGGGGCTGAATTTAAATTTCCATATTAGGTTGAACATAGTATTTCTATTCCAACTACCTATTTTATAAAATATATAGGCGATGTTCCTATATATTTATTTTAAGCTACAATTCATCGATCTTATTTAGGCATAATAATTAAATAAAAATCAACGATATAAATTTCAATGTTATAAATAAATTATATAATTTAAAGCTCACCTTTTAAGCTTTTCAAATTTTCAAATCCAAGTCCATTCTTTTACTTGACTCCTTTTCCCTTTTATTCCAAAAGATTATGTATACCAAAGTGTATACATACTATTAGAATTACAGATCTGAGAAGAGATTTGGTGTTAAAGAGAATACAGATTTCTAATAATTGAAATTATCTTTTCTTTACATCGTTGATTCGCTTCTTCTCCTCTTTTATTTTTTGGCTTCTGCTATTATACATTTGTATAATATTTTAGATTTTTTAGAAGAAAAAATGGTAGAGCTTCGCTGCTTGGATTAGAAAATATGAAAAGAGAAGTGAGAGGTTAGACTTGCATTTCTAAACGCTTGAATCAACCATAACCATTAGACTAAAATAATAAAACCTGAGTTATTGGCCAAGTTCAAATCCTCGTCTCCACCATCCTACTAATCGATTGTTCCTCTATAGGCGGTCGACCTTTAGTGGTCGACCGGCCCAAGGAGAGGGTCAACCGGTGGGATCCAGTATTTTTTCATTTATAAATTATTTTCCCTCTAGAAACATCAAGTGGTAAATCTTCGTTTGAGCTCCGATCGTGAAACTTCAACTATGAAAGTTGCTCAAAAAATTACCACGAATAAAATGGTGTAAGTTTAGTTGTCAAATTCCATCGTTTTCTCAAATTTCATTTTTGAGGTCTCATTAATTATTTATTAATTACCGTAAATTTTACGTGGTATTACATTGTGTATGTCGCTTGAAACCATCCACTGATGGTGATAATAAGTCGGGCCATTGTCAAACACAAGTGGAAGACCAGGTCAAAAGATGTCAAGGCAGTGTGAGACGAGTGAAGAGTGCTTAGCGAGTTGGCCTAGTATTTTTGCAAGAAAATAGAGCAATGATATTATGTATGTATACATCTGCACACACATGCGCACACAGATGGGGCGCGCGCACACACATATATGTATAGTATGTATGTATGTATGTATGTGTATTCGATATTGGTCATATGTCTTCTTTTTTTGTAAATTATGACGTGTCACGTTATTTTTGTCTACTTACGTATATAATGATACAAACACATCCATATGTCATTTGTGTATTGTTTAGTTATAATGCTTTATGACACAACATATATTGCTCATGAATATACGATGTTCGAATATCTAATTTAATACACAATAAACAAAGTAAACTTAAAATTTAAATTTAAATTTTGAATAAGAAAAATAAAATAAACTTAAAAACACAAAACATTACTTTATCAAAAAAAAGTGGAAATTAGCCATGAGGGCCTCTTTAGCAACTGCAATTAATTTCTAGGACACACAACTGAAATAATTACTTTTAAGGACAAAATGCAAATAAATTAGTTTCCAAGGCTAAAAACCTATGAAATTATGTCCTTGAAAGTAATTATTATGTTGACTTTGTCCTTAAAAGTAATTATTGAGTTGACTTTGGCCTTCAAATTAATTTCTGTGGATGTGTGTCCTAGAAACTGATTGGAGTACAAAGTTTGTCCTTCTAGTGAAATGCCCCTTATTAAAACAACATTGAATATGATTTTATGTTACAAAACTAGTCATGGCAACATAAGTTAAAGATCTTGTGCAATAACTATAAATTTTCTGTTTGATTCATTTGATCTAATAATGATATCAGAACCCATGTTGTATGATTATGAACAATTGACCAACACGGAGGGCAAACTTTTGAAGGTCCAATTAGGAGTATGTTTATGAAAAACCATTTAACTGTTGGGAAAGTTATTATATTAAGGAACGTTCATGACCTGGAAAGCTCTCTACTTCCACCTCTTTTTTAGCTCATCGAAGTGGTCTATAGGTAAACCAAGCATTTTTAGTTGTGGACAATCCAATTTTTTCACACCGTATTTTTTTCAGAAGCCAAAGACCTCAATTTTGACCTCCTAGTACAATTACTTGATGTTAATGTTGGTAGATCATTACTCACAAATTATTTTCTTCATCTTTTTTTATCAAGCTGTCAGGACCGGTTCTAGAAGTTTTGATACCTAAAGCCAATTGCAAAACAAAGGCCCTTGTACAAAAACTAATTTATTGCCGTTAATCAAATCATCAAAATAATTTATGTGGTTTATAAATAATGAGAAGAGCAACAAAAGGAAATAACTTCATTTGTAATAATAACAATTTATACGGCAAAATTAATATTATTTGCTCATGAACATTTTTCTAGTCTTTTGACTTGCAAAACTACTATTAATATTTTCATACTAAACCTCATTGATTAACCATTAATTATTTTTACATTAACTAACCATTAAAAAATCCATTAACCATTATCAAAGATCCGAATCAATCCTTATTATACAATTATTCCAAATAATAAATTAACTTCAAACTAAAACACACAAAATTTTCAATTGAATAGGAGATCAATTTGAAATTGTGCAAGTACCATACAGTCTATCTAGTTAACTTAAACAGTAATTTGATTTGTGCCCAGTAATTAAATTTGAAATTATATTAATAATGAGCTAATTCACAGGAAATTGCAGCATAACATTTTCTGTAATTCAATTTTACTTGCACGATAGTTCACAGTAATTCGATTATATCTACACAATTGCATAGTAATTTAATTTAACTTGGTTGTTGCAAAGTAATTTATAGAAAATTTTATTCTAGTTAATTTAACTTGCTCGGTAATAAGATTTACGTAACAGTCGAGTTCAAGAACAACAAGACAGTAAGGCCACAACAATTCAATTGATAATTCCAAACCAATAAATTAATTTGATTGTCAAATCAAAACCAAAACCAAAAATCACAAATTTAGTACCTTTCGCCTTCTGAATCGGTGGTTAGTCAGAGCCTTCGATCAGACAAAGCTATGCTGGAGTTGTCGATCTATGCTATGTCGTGCGTCTTTCAATCTATGCTATGTTGGAGTTGTAGATCGAACTTCGAAGCTTGGAGTCGCCACCAACCCTAGAGTTGGAGTCGCCTGATTTGGAGACCGCTCGATTTGGATGCGCGATTTGGATTCGAGCATAATTTTCTTCTTTCGCCTGCGTATGATTTCTGATATATAATGGTGCCCTAGGATTTGCGTGGCCCAAAGCAATTGCTTCTCCTGCCGTACCCAAAGGCCGACCCTGCAAGTTGTCAATTATGATTTTCACCTATTTTAATACTTATTCATGAAGTAATTTTCAAATTAATCATTTAACTAGAAAGAAGTTCGTGTAGTGAAACTCTATCAAACTGCCTAATTAAGCAAAACAACATCTTTTACAAAACATATACAAAAAATCAAGAAAGTTAAATTTTTGCACAACCAACAATGTATGGTGGATGCCCTGTTTCCAAGGAAGTAAATTTTGACAATGGTGTAATTCAAATTTGAAAACTAAAAATAAGGGCATATTACAATTTTCTTAATCTAAATTCTTATTCAAACCAAATTTGTAAATTACCCCATAAATTAATCTAAAGTTGGGGGTTTCCAAGACATATTAGCTGACATGAGTGTTTCGTTTGAAAATAGTATCGATGAAGGGTAGTTTTGATATTTTCAAAAAGGTAGAAAACAAAATACAGAAATCCTACTTCAACAGTTCATTTTGCAACCGACTGCACGCTGGTTAAATCAATACCATACAATTATCGGCTCTCTGATTTCCTCTTCCATTATATCTTCCACCTGTCCTTCCCTGCTTTGTAGAATAGCCTAACAAAAAAATATCATTTGCAATTTTGTATGTTAAAACCAACTTTTTATCATTATTTCTCAACCTCTGTCCTTTTTTTTAAATGGTATTTTATATACAAATGTCGTTGGGACAACATATCATATATCAATAAACGTTCGAATCACGCTATGCAAATTTCGAACTTGTAATCTCTCGCAGCAAAACCTAATAACTTAATCACTTGAACAATGGTGTTTGTATTTTTGTCTTTTTTTAAACACGTTAGAAACATAAATACAAAACCCTTCAAATCACATAATATTTTCAAATCATAGGTCTTTCTCGGGTTTTTTCCCCTTTCTCCACTAGCCAAAGAGAGGTGGATTTGATCCTACTTATTCAACCAATTAATGCGGAGAGGATACTACCTTACAAAGTTCCAAGTCTTTGACTAACTAGTACCTGCCCTTCCAGCGAAAGGAGTAAATAATAATAAAAGGAACAAAACATAACAAAAAGAGCCGCCACACCTTTTGACGTTCCATTACCTTTTAAACCGATGATGCAAACGCCAAAATGAAGAATTGTCAATTATATGCTACGACCTATAATTAAAAAGGTTTGGTCTGTAGCAACGAAGGTGTGCATATACAAATTTCTTCCAGGTAGAACACATGGTATAAAAGAATAAAATAGCTATTAGCTAAATTTAATCAAATTTTAAATCTATGTAAAAGAGTCACAGTTTGTCAGTATGCGGTTGGTACGGTATCTAACGACTAAGCAACTAGAGAGAGAGAGAGAGAGAGAGAGCGAGCGCGCGCGCGCTCAGCACAGTTGGAACAACCATGTTAGTCGTCCATCCGCTTTACAGTGTGTAGTCAGGACCCAGACTGACAAATTCTTTATATATTGGGGAACTTTCTTATGTCAATGTCAACTTTACCTAGTTGCAGATTTATATACTAAGCGTGACATAAAAAAATAAACCCTAAGTTTATCCTACGGAAATAATTAGATAAAATTGTATGGATAACCCGTTGGATTATTTCTTTCTAAAGACGTGTTTTCTTATTATACCTCTACCCTTAATATGGTCTCGTTATTCCTTAGCCGTAGTTGTATTATTCAGCTTTGAGTGATATATAGTCCGTACACAGAACAAAAAAACTTGGATTAACAGTAGAGTTGTAATACGTATAGTGTATATCTGATCCTATTGCCCAACATCTTGTCATATGTCTATTTAAATTAAAACTTGTTACCTCATTTGTGTTTACCAGATAACAGCTCCAAAATATACTTAATTATATTAATCAATGAACCCTTCCAGCACTGAATAATCGCTTATTAGCAATAGATAAGGGTTGGTTCATGCTTTGTACCATCTAAACTTGATAGCCATAGAGCTTAAACTTTGAATCCAAATCATTACTATATGTTTCTTTTGTTGCAATAAATTTTTAAGCAAATAGAACATATCGAGTTGATTATATAAAAACAGGCACTTAACATATCTGTATTAAAATTGAATTTTAATCTTTGTTTTTCCTTCATTCTTAACTTTATCTTCTAATGTTGACATATCACACTTATTGTGTATATAGAAATTGTCTTGAAATGTATTTTTGGATCTTTCCTCTTTGTTCCTCTACAGGTTTTTTCATAATATGCAATCATTTTCAGTTTATAATCACTGCAAAAAGAAAATTTATCGATACCAAAATGGCATCAACAAGGCGTTGCTATATGACCTACCAAAGCCGTGCTAACATGATGAAGGGCATCGGTAGAAAACATGTAAGAAATTTTATTTCGACACGTAGAAGACATCTCTCGTGGGGCTGTTATGACACTCTGCAAATGACATTCACCGACCCCTTGACGCCATGCTACTTATACCGTTCCGATGACATATTAACTACTTTTTAAATTATAAAAAGGATATTATTAAATGGACTCCATCTTTTGATAGGAGATGCAAATTTCAAGGGGACTCTATCTAGGTAAAAAAAAATTGTTGTGAAGACTCCACCCGAATAAAATGATTTACAATTTTATCCTTCGCACGGAGCAAAATTCGGCAATCATTCATAAAAATGAGAACAAATTGATGATGGATCACCAAAAACCATTTTTGATGGAATTTTTATTGCAAAAAGGCAAAAAAAACAGTGACTAATCATAGAAAGACTAAGGGTAGCTATAGATTTAACTTATTTTGTTGAAGGGAGCAATTCTTTTATACATCCCCTTACAATTTTTCTAAAAATGAAAAAAATGACCTTCCCTTATTCAATTTTAGAGTCTATTTAACAATTATCTTTATAAGCCGATTTTCCGAAATCATGCATATATCTTTACTGAAACGCATTTTAAATATTTCTGATGCATTTATCACCTCAATCACACATTCGAATATATACAATATATAATCACCCATATCATAAATTCATATATCAATATATCATGTACCACCAAATTCTTATACCAAAACATAATAACAACATCATAAATATATTAAACCATACAAACACAAATGTCAACAAGCATACAAATGATCATACAACCATACAAACACAAATCCATGCATTACAAGGAAACCGCTTACATTGGCATGAAGAAGAGAGACAACATTGTCCACATCCCGTCCTTTAGCAATGCAAGTCATCTCTTGCGTAGGATCACCATTCGAAATTATATTTCGCTCATTCCTCAAGCTCCTATTTCTAAGAAACTCAAATACCCATACTGGTTGCATGACATGACAGCATGATAATACTGAGAGTGGAGGCGTCTAAATGCATGCGTTGTAATACTGTTATAATTGGTAGTGGTGGTTGAAGTAATCCTGGTGGCGGTACTATTACCACTTGTGGCGACAAACACTATTATTAACATTCAACGGCTCTAGTGTAACAGTATTCCCTGCAACACTATCCCAACCAACCATCATCAATTATAACACACTATTCCCAGTCATCACAACACCAAAAAAAGCATTTCCTAACGTCTATAAGTGTTGCTATTAATTTTGGTAACTCATTCAACCCGTTAGCACAAGGGCGTGGCGAAATTCTTGGTAAATGTCGTAATGCTTATAAGCGTTGTTAAATTTTACATTGTTACGCTTATAAGCGTTGTCAAGTTTGAATTTGTAACGCTTTTATCCCGTTACTGAACATGATTTTGTAACGCTTATAAGCATTACTATAATTTTTCTATACGGTGCTTAATTTTTTTCAGTAACGTCTATTACAAAAATAATATTTATAACCACCGCAGTCTGACACTGTATATGCAACAAACAATTCATATAACAATATTATCAAAAACCAGAAACTATTTAAGTCATAGCATCATCAAACATATTATGTTTAAGATAAAAAGTAATTACATAGTTTTAACTGTAGTATTACAAAACACAACATCAATACTTAACTTAAACAACCAAAAAATAAACAGTAGCATTACAAAACAACAAAAGACAAAATATTATGTCTATAACAAAAAGTCTGCTAAAAGAAGAAGACTACATATTTCGGATGTGAAATAGTGGTCATATGACAAAACCTCCATCCACTATTTCACAAAGCATATAATTCCCATTTTGTGGACCATCATAAATAGGTGCTTTTGGATCTATTACTTCAGCAACCCAAACAACTTTTTCAACATTTGGTACAACATTTTTGAAATGACAAGTAGTTTGCGAACCCCAAGGCAACCTTTGGCCATATCCTTCGTCAAGTCTTGTGATATGTGATAGTAGCGTTACAAACTATTCAAAGATGAACCATTATCACAGGGTAGAGCATCATTCGTAGGAGGAGAACCCTCTAAGTTGGAAGCATCATCTGTTCTCGGTGTAACATTACTGATACTTTGAATTTGTTGCATCCCAGATATCTTATTTAGAAAAGATGAAGTAAATGATTTAAGAGTATCATCGACCTGATTTGCTACTTGTTTGGCTACCTGGTTTTGCAATTCCAATTACCAAAGTTGAAAGTTATTTTTTTCATTTTTCTCCGCAATTGCTTTTGAAGCTTGTATTGTTTTTACTTGTTTTACAGTAAAAGAGGAACTGACCGCACAATAATAATTTTTCTTTTTATCGGGCCCAAAAATTTCAGCAACAGGATCTCTATCAACGCATGTAAACTCGTTGCGCCATCGCCATTAAGACTAGCCTCCATCTTATGGTTTTCTACTACCTCCACTATTAGAGCCTACAGTACATAAAGCATTCACAAAAATAGTGAGTGAATGTAGATATGAAGTATAAACATAGTAAAAAAGAAATAGAAGTCTAGAAGAAAATTTTATTGAGATAAAAATGTCAAGTACATACATCATCAAACTTCAAAAAAAAATCTCAACATAATGACATTCAGACACCACCAACAATAAAATAGTAACATAAATATATCATACACTCACTGACTTAGATTAAGAGTCACGGTTACTTGTTAGCTCACTCTTGCAAATTCCTCTTTAATCAAACAAAAAGTGATTCGGTTGAATAAAAAAAGCTCATATTTCATAAATATGTACACCTTAGTATTATGTTTAATGGAGAAGTTTATGGTAACAGGCAAGACAACCAGAGCATGAAATCCACTCTAAGTTTGTTGGAATATTTAGCTGCCCAAAAATTCAGACATTGAATCTGATATATTTTAAAGTAGGAAGCATTGTTAAAAATTAAAATTTCTTAGCATTAAGTTACATAAGTTATTTTCCAATTGTCAATGTTTTATAAGCGACAAAATTATATAGCAATTTGTTTCATCATATATTGATGATCGATTGAGGGAAGGGTATAACTAACATTCGCACTGAAGCAAAAACTGGATATATGTATACTCTATCTTCAATGTGCTATCATGTATAGCACACAAACTAGTGAAAATAAAATATACGAAGTATATGTAAATCTCACATATGTTTTAGCAGCACATGGAAGCGCTTCTCCATTTTTTTTTACTTTTATGTGCCACCTTCCATGCCATAGTTCTTGTAACTTTCTCATTTGGATTTGCAATGGCCTATAATATAGTCATAGTTAACAAAGCATAATAATCTTAATTATTAATTGCTATTTGTTAAAAAAAAGTTGCATACCATTTCTTCATATACTCTACGGTATGGTTTTCTTCCCAAGGTACGAGTATTTGTATTTTAGCTTTATTTTGAGCATTCTGCATACATTGTTTTCTCTTTTTATCAGTGTACTCATTGTGAACAAACTTCTCCCACCATGTTTTATCAATGTCATTAGGACATGAATTAATGGCAACGCTCTTAGGTATGGTCTGTCGATTGGGTCTTAGGTACTTATTTCGCAAATTAGACTTTACTATATGAAAATATTGAGGAAACATTTTTCCCAACATTGGTCGAGCTAGCTCAGGATCCATATCCATTTCAAATTCAGTCTGCTAAATCAAAGAAAATAATAACAAAGCAATACAATAAGAATTTGTTTCATTATTTCTATATTCTTAAAAGATTGAAACAAAATGAATATGAAAGGTATGCATATTCTTTTATTAATGTTTCTGGTAACTACTTCTTATATGTTTCCAATTTAACTCCTTCCTATATGAAAAGAATCAGTTAATATGAAAGGTTTGTTTAACTTCTTACTATATGTTTCCAGTTTTGACGCTTGCATGAGTTTTCAATGTAATGTAGCAAACCTTTTAACAAAATTAATTTCAGAATTCTTTTCAATAGATAATTTTGGTAATATTATCAGTATTATTGAGTATAAAAGGATCAAAATAGATAAATACCAATAGCTCGTTCCATAGATTTTCCTTGTAGTAGTAATCTACATTCCTCCATTAAACATAATCAATAGGTATATGACAACGGTTCAAAGCACCACATCAGGAACTCCACTTAGCTTCGTCTTTACCTTTAACTCCTTCCAAACCAACCATTATTAGTACTTCTTACCATACGGTGGAGGATGATTAGACATATTTTTTGTACATATAAATGCCAGAGGACTAAATGAATCCTGTATTTAAAAAAGTTAAATCTTAAAATGAAAGACATGAAACAAAAATCATAATCAACCCTTTAAATTGTATTTAAATACAAGTTTAAATATATATATTTATGATAATTATTCTTTAATATATATGTTTTTAAATTGGGTGGGTCTGTAGGCTTAATTTATTTGGTATGTTCAGTAGCTCATATTGGTTGCTGCCAAACAACAGCCCGCAAGCTGCTATTGTAGCAGCCTGTTGTTTGCCAATAGCCCAAAGGGCTGCTGCATTTAGTAAATATGGTTTGCCTGCTATCCCACCTTATTACAAATAATGAAAAAATAATGAGAAAAAAGAATCAAACAATTGCATGGGTTTGAATCAGTTCATTACAGTAGACTTTTTTTTATCTATGTAAGCACTTTGTCCTTTTATTATCACTTTATTATCACTTGTAAATTATACACTGGGTATGAGATATAGTCAGGATAGAGTGAATCAGACACTTGTAAATTATGCACTGGATCGTAAATAATCAAAATCTATAAATGATCTCAAGTTTTTCAATCAAAAGCCATTCCTACACTTGCCAAGCTGTAATAAATAAAAGCTATTTTGTTGAACCATCTGAAGTTTCTTTTCAATCTTTCCAAGTACCATGAAAGAAAGAGAAATTAAAAAGGCTGGGGAGGAATAAATTTTAGAATGGTTAAGATAGAAGAATACATTGCTTAGAGAATAAACTTTTATATTATCTGACTTGCGTAAAAAGAGATAAAGCAAAAAAAATATCAAATTTGAATGATTCTATGAACCTGATTATGGAAAGTAGACAGGTAAACCTGCTAACTAACTCCAATTAGAAACACATATAGGTTTCCAGGTAACAACATCAATGTGTTAATTGCCATGATCAACTATAATTAGCATACTTAACCTACTATGGCTAAGAAAGAAAGCATTATAATTTAGAAGGCACTGTGACGATCCACTATTTTGGACCATTCAAATCGATAATAAAACCACACATGTCTCACTTGAATAATTCCACATAGTAGTTGTAATATAATTTGAAGCAAATAAAACCAATCACAGAATCATAGACACAGATAAATGAGAATACTCACAGCGAAAATTTAAAACAACAGTAGTAGTTCGTGAAGCTACAACAACACAGTCTCAAACAAGTACAAAATACATAATCTGAAAAACAAATACAGTTCTGGAACAAATACAGTAGAAATTCCAAATACATATGTCTCTAATACATAAGCTAAAATAGAATGAATGAACTGAAATAGATAAACTTAATAAGCAGATAAACTCACGAAATCTCTAGCTTCCAGAAGATAGATCCAAAGCTGAAATTCAGGCTGACCCGAGCGTAAGAAAATAAACACAAACACTCAAGTCAGGACATACATACTTACACAATGTAAACCAACTCAAATAAACTGTAATAAAAATGTACAAGTAACTTAAAGGATGCTAGGGACCGCCCATCTCTAAGGATCCGTTAAAATATTTACTATGTAGTAATATACGCTATTATAACAGTGTCTAGAAGTAAAGTAAACTTACTTTAACATAGCGTTAAGGAGTTATCCATATCCTCCTTAACACATAATAGTCTCAGTAGTCTATCCAGTATCATAGTCCCTCCTGATCGGGAAGCCGCTAGAGGATACTCCACTGGCTATGGCACAAAACCAAAATCATACAAGGCGCGCTAGGGTAGGTGACACGGCACAATGAGGCAATGCCAGGGTAGATATACCAATTATGCATCCGGACTGGTGGTAGCGCATAGCCGCAGCTACCGCCCATCTCGAGCCACACTTCCAAAAATCAAAGGTGCGAACCATATCAATCACAAAGTAATAGAATGGCATACGAAGAAGTGTGTCCGATCAGAGGAGCTACCTCATTGGCCCGAGAATCACTCCTATTTTAGCCACCTTATGCCAACTAATGAGAGTCGGGTCCACGTATATACCTCAATAGAACGTCACCACCATCCTACTTCATTCTGAAATCTCCACCGTGTACATGGTTGTTGAAGTGGTTTTCGGTACCGACAGAGAGTATGCCCATATCCGATCCCGGCTTCTTTAACAACTCAACGTTATTATAATCCGTGATTATAAATTTCAAAAATGGTTTATACTTCATTTCGAAACATATTCATTTAAACCATTTAAATTCAATATCCAATAATATTCATTTCAAAGTCGTAACATTTCTAAGTTCATTCATTCAATTATAAAATTTCCAAAACATTGTAAATTTCAGCTATAACAGCACTTATAAATTGTTATGGTAGATATAGTAATATTTCAAAACACTGTCATTTTCAAAAACAGCGGCACTTGTAAAGTGCTAAGGTAGGTATTTAGTTATCTCGAAATAGCTCAATTTCAAAAGCAACAACACTTACAAAGTCTACAGTAGGTATTAGTAATTTAAAACAATTCAGTTTCATTTCAGCAACAATAGCACTTACCAAGTGCTACATTAGCTATTTAGTTATTTCAAAATATGGTTTATTTTCAATGACAATAGCACTTACAAAGTGCTGCAGTAGCTATTTAGTTTTTTCAAAATATAGTTTAGTTTCAGCGACAACAGCACTTACAAAGTGCTGCAGTAGCTCTTTATTATTCCAGAACGTAGTTTGTTTTCAGAAATGATAGCACTTAACAAATGTTGTCTTAAAACCACAGCATTTCTAAAGTGCTACCAATACTAATTCCAGATTTAATATAAAATTTCAGAAACATTAAAACTTCAATTTTAGCCATTTAACTTATAAAAATCATATTTTTCGCTTCAAAAATATTCATTTGGATATCATTTAAGTTATGATTCAATAAAATAAACCTTTAATAAATAAATATCCAACTTAAACAATAATCACTTATTAAGTCAAAAGTAAATTATTTTCTCAATTTTTTATTTTTTTACACAATTAACTTAATACTTTATTTCAAAATACTCATTTCATAAATGAAATTAAATTTCCATTCATTTGCTTAACTTAAAATTTTCCATTTAAAACCAAATTTTCAATTTCCAAGTTATGTCACATTTTTAAAATACACCTTTCCATTTAATTCTTTATACATTTTAACGTATAGAAAAATCAGTATAAATTCATTTAAATTATTTAAATCTAATTTAAGTTAAAATGTCATATTTTTACATTAAAAAAATACTTATAAATTTCAGAAAATAACCATGGGTTTGTATAATATTTTCTAACCTAGGTCAAGTGATACGGATAATATATCATTTCAGTCCGTAATTTAAAAAGAAAAATTCGGGTTCTATCATTTCAAACCCGCAATCCAAAGTAAGTCAAATACAATAAAAATCACTCGAGCCTATCATTTCAACCCATAATGATTTTTCCTTATTCTAAAGTCCGTTCGGATATGTATCATTTCAACCCACAGTGATAAGGGAACTTGCAGTGTGAGATATAGAAAATAAAATAATAGTATAGCACATAATATTATAGAAGCTGATGTAACAGGTACAAAATCATGTTATACATCATATAAACAGATGACAGGCATATATAAACATAGTATATCAATCATTACATATTCACTTGTCATCGTTTCACAATTATATAAGTACAGAATGTCTAGAGTGAATAACTCACCTTTTTGAACCTAGCGATTACGAAGTAATGGCATACAACAAACACAGAATGGCACGACAAGCACGCACTAGATTCGAGAAAAAGTAACACCCAAATTCAAATCTTGTATCAAATAAATAAAGAAAATATAAGTATATGATTTAACACGAACAAGATAAGAATTCAACAATATAAAATATGAATCAAGTTGGAACAAAATATGGATTTCAACCACAAGTGGGCTCGGCCACATCACCTAAAGGCTCGGCCACATCATCCATAGGTTGGCCATGATGTGCTAGAGGCAACTAGGCTTGGTTATGGGGTCACAAGGTACGGCTATGGTGTAGAAAATGGAAGGCAAAGCAAGTAGAGGCATTAGGCAAGGGGTGTTGATCTTTGGGTCGGCTTATGGCCATGTGGCTCAGCCTATGGCTAGATTTTGGGTCAGATCTGATCAAATCAGAGGGCACAGCCTAGAACAAGGAAAGAACGAGGAGTAGGTGGTGGAGATAGGTGTAGCCAAGGCAAATAAAGAGGGGGTTGCATAAGGAAGGCTCGGCCAGGGGTTTTTTTGCGATTTTGTTGAAGGCTTTGTTCTAGGGTTCACGGCCTTGGTATGGGGATGATGGAGGAGGTGGATGCCAATCATGTTGGTAGTGGAGAGGTGAGATGAGGTCGTCTACAGTTGTGGCCGAGCAAAACAAATAGAAGAGAAGAGAAAGAGAAAAGAGAAGAAGGAAAAGAAGAGTAGGCCATGAACTTACAGTATTTTTCTCTGGACGCAAATAGGAGATGAGATGTGTTGAGAAACTCTTTGTACATGAATTGTAAAGCGGAGTGGCAGCTAGGGTTTTGGGAATACATGGCTAGAAGGTATGGACGGCTAGGAAAGAAAATGAAAAGGCTAGGCAAAAGAAAGGTCATAAGTTAAAGCATGTAACCCTAGTCTCCTTAAATTTCAAAGCCAAAATTCAAATAAAAATCCAATAAAATCACATTAAAAATTCCAAACAAAATGGAAAATAGAAAATTAAACAAAATTAAAAATGAACATAGGAAATAGACAAAAGAAAACAATAATTAAAATACGGAAAATAAACGCGTGTAAAACGCAGAAAGTTATCAAATTTAAAGAGTATAAAACAGAATTTTACGAAACGAAAAGCAGAACTAATATTAAAATAAAATACGGTTTTATAGAAAAGAGTAGAATATAAAAAATCAAATTTAAAATTTTCAATTGTGGTCAAACTTTGACTTTCAGTTGACCAAAATATAAAAATTTCAGAAAAGGTTTATTCTTATTATATTTGGAAAATAATTTATAAACAAAATCCAAAATTATATTGGAAAATTTCAAAATTTCAAATTTTAATTAATTTAACATCAAGGTTTGAATAAAAATGATTTCAAATTATTTATTAAAAATCTTGGGTTGTTACACTCTCCCCCACTCAAAACTTTTCGTCCTCGAAAAGGAACGAGACACGGAAACAAGGAAAGATAAGACAGAAAAGCAAATAGTACCTGAAACAAACAATTACGGATTCGAAGCACGTATGCTCTCCTCCGTCTCCCTGGTACAATCCTGATCATCTGTACTCCACTGCACTTTGACCAGGTTGACGGATTTCCTTCTTAGCTTCTTTGTATCTCTTTTTACAATACTAAGTGGCTTCCTTTTGACAGTAAGTTAGGCTCAATATCCAAACTCTCAAGAGCAGAAGGCTGGACAATCAAAGATGTATCATGCAGATAACGACGTATATGAGACACATGGAATACATTATGCACTACAGAAAACTTCTCGGGCAAATCCAGACGATAAGCCAAAGAACCAATCCTCTCAAAGATACAAAAAGGACCGACAAACTTAAGAGCAAGCTTCCCTCTACGACCAAACCAAACCACATTCCTTAAGGGAGAGACCTTAAGGAAAACCAAATCACCAACAGCAAAATCCAAACTCCTCCTACGACGACCAGCATACTTCTTCTACCTATCTTGAGCAATCCTCAATTTCCTCTTAATCTCCTCAACCTTCTCAGAACCCTCCGAAATCACATTAGAACAAAGAACAAAATGATTACTGGATTCAATCCAGCAAGATGGAGATCTACAAGGTCTTCCGTAAAGGCCAGCAAACGGAGACATCTCAATACTAGCTTGAATTCAAAGACGGAATGAGATAGATAAAAGATTAAGATAAAATTAAAATAGAAAATTGAAAGTATACCTGATAACTGTTGTTATAGATGAACTCAACCAGATGGAGATGATCTTCCCAAGATCCTCCATAATCAAGAACACAGGCACGAAGAAGATCCTTGAGAATTTGATTCACTCTTTCCGTTTGACTATCGGTCTGCGGATGGTAAGCAGTGCTCAAATTCAGACGAGTGCCCAAAGATTCCTGAAAAGCTTTCCAAAACTGAATGGTGAAGATAGGATCCTGATCACAAACAATGCCGATAGGAACACCATGGAGACGAACAATCTCCCTCGTATAAATCTCAGCCAGATTGGAAGTAGAACGGGTAGGTTTGACCGGAATGAAATGTGCTGATTTGGTCAATCTATGCACAATCACCCAGATGCTCTCATTACCCCTCCAAGTCCAAGGTAAACCATCCATAAAATCCATGGAAACCTATTCCCATTTCCAATTGGGAATCTCAAGGGCTGCAATAAACCAGGGGTCTTCTGGTGATCTACCTTGATTTGCTGACAAGTCGCACACCTACTAACAAAGATAGATATACCCCCACCTCATACCTTTCCACCAATATAGCTTCTTTATGTCCTGATACATCTTAATCACACCAGGATGAATAGAAAGTCTAGATCGATGAAGCTCCCGAAGTAACTTCTGTCTCAATTCATCAACATTCGGGACACAAATCTGATTATTAATCCTCAAAATACCTCTGTCATCGATCTGAGCTCCACTACCATCAAGACTACTACCACCAACTCTGCTATAAACACTCTCCTTCATACCCCTAAGCATCTCATCCTCATCCTGCTTAGCAATGATACGATCCAAAAGAGGAGAAGAAGAAACAACAAGCTGGCATAACAAGGCCTTCTTCCTACTCAAAGCATCGGCCACAACATTAGCTTTTCCAGGGGTATAGCTAATGTCGAGATCATAAAAAGCAAGAAACTCAAGCCACCGAACCTGCCACTGATTAAAATCCTTTTGGGTGAAGATATACTTCAAAGACTGATGATCAGTAAAGAGCTCAAACTTAGCACCCAAAAGATGATGCCCCTAAAGCTTCAAAGCAAATACTACAGCAAGAAATTCCAGATCATGGGATGCATAATTGGCCTCATGGGTCTTCAACTAGCGACTAGCATAAGCAATCACCTTTCCATTTTGCATCAAAACAACTCCCAAACCCTCACGATAAGCATCTGTAGATACCACTAGGCCCTTATTTCCATTCGAAACGGTAAGCACTGGTGCAGAAGTAAGCTTACGCTCCAACTCATTGAATGCAGCTTTACACTAATCACTCCATATAAATTTATCATTCTTTCGAGTTAAAGCAGTGAGAGGCGCAGAAATCCGAGCAAAATTCTTAATGAATCTCTGATAGTAAGCGGCAAGGCCCAGAAAACTGCGAATATCAGTTGGAGTCCTAGGAGTTCCCCACTCCTGCAACAGAATATGGAGAAATAACGACCACAGAAAAGATAGAATGATTGAATTAAAGAAGGAGAAGAAAGGAAAGACTTACATTGATCGCAGCGATCTTGACTGGATCAACAGAAACTCCATTACAAGAAAAAATATGTCCAAGGAATCGAACTTCATCTTTCTAAAAATGGTATTTCAAAAATTTAGCCTTCAACTGATGATTTCTAAGAGTCTCCAGAACAAATTTCAAATGTGACTCATGCTCATCCCTTGACTTAGAGAAGAAAGGATATCATCAACAAAGACTAGAACAAACTTATTAAGCACATCACGAAAAACACGATTCATCAATTCAACAAAGAAAGCAGAAGCGTTAGTCAAACCAAAAGGCATAACTAACCATTCATAAAACCCATTCTCAGTACGGAAAGTAGACTTGGGAATACTTTCCTCGGCAACTCTGAGCTGGTGGAAACCTATGGCAAGATCAAGCTGAGATAGTAGCTCCATAGAGCTGATCAAACATATCATTAATACGAGGCATAGGATATCTGTTCCTCATAATGAGCTTGTTAAGCTCCCTATAATCAACACACATCCTCAAGGAACCATCGGACTTAGTGAGGAAAACCACTGCTGCTCCCCATTCCGAATGGCTAGGTCTGATCAGACCCTTGGAGAACAAGTCCTCAATTTGCTTTCTTAACTTGACCTTCTCACAGGGTGTCATTCTTCTAGGTGGAAGAACTAAAGGTCGAGCTACAGGAATAAGGTCAATATGGTAATCAATTTCCCGCTTAGGAGGTAAAAAAGTGACTTCACCAAATACATCGGGATAGAGTTTGAATACAGGAGTCAAATGAATATCACCAGGAGAAGCAACAAGAGAATAAATAAAGCTGCCAGCAAAATCCTGGGGTAAACTACACTCAATCACCAAAGAATCACCAAAATCATCCACAAGAGAAATAGTTCGGGTACTTCAAGAGATAAAGGCATCATGCCTCTTTAGCCAATCACCCCCAAGTAATAGATTAAAAGCATCAAAACCTAGAACATAGAAATCACCACTGAAACGGTGATGAGAATAGAGAAGTTTCACTTGGTTACAAATCGTACTAAGGTTCGCGGGACCCCTAATACGATTTGAAACACATAAAGGCTCGTCAGCGAACATTGGAGAAAGAAGATGCTCAAATTTATGACAAAGGTCCATAGAAATAAAACTATGAGAAGCTCCAGTATCAAATAAAACACAAACAGGAGATTTAAACAAAGTAAAGGTGCCCTGAAGAGTACCTTGTGAATCACTTGGAGCGGAAGTAGGAGCAGGAGCAGGAGCAGGTGTAGGTGCAGGTGGTGGGGCTGGTGAAAATGCAGAAGTAACAACAAAAATACCCAATGACTTGCCCTTCTGCTGAGTAGGGCAGTCCTTCTTGAAATGGTCGGGCTGTAGACAAATGTGGCAGAGATCACGCTTGGTCAACTGAGCTGGAGGAGGGATAGCAGCACCAACTAACGTAGGACAGCTATTAGCATGGTGTCCCCTCTGATTGCATCTACAGCAAGTAATAGCAGATAGGTCGATCGACTGCCTCTGAGATGATGAAGATGATCCCAACTCTGGAGTCTTGTTCTAATTCTTCTTATGATGATAAAAGTTGGGCTTTCTCTTCTTAGGATTACCATAGGAAGACTGAGATGAAGTGGATCGAGCAGTAGGAGAATCCTTAGAAGTAGGATTCTCGTATCTAATGGCCATCTCCATCAGAGTGGTGAAAGGACTTTGCACATGAGTGATGAGACGATCATAGTACTTCAGAAGGGCACCCGCAATGAACTTATCATTCTTCTTGAGATGAGTGTCAATCAGACTAAGGCCAAACTAAGAAAGTTCATTGAACTTCCTCTCATATTCAGCAAAAGACATCACCCTGTTTCAGATCCATAAATTCTCGATACAGCTGAGACTTTCCTACCTCGAGCATCCATTTTGCAAGAAAAGCATACCTAAAGCACGATAAAGAGCATAAGACAGTTTTCAAAAAAGGAACTGAACCAAATTCAAGACAAACATAATATGATACCTAAATTGTTTCCAAGAAATATCAGCCTCAACGGTGTGAGCGGTGATAGACTCCCACCAATCCAAAGTTGCTCCTTTCAATTGCCAAGCTGCCAGCTGTCTCTACTAGGCATTAGTGATCTCAAAACCGGAGAAAATTCTCTCAAAGTCCTTCAACCACTATTGAGCTTCAATTATGCTCTCAGATTCGGTGAACTTGGTGCCACCAAGCTCAGCGTATTTCTTTCAAAGCTTAGTGAACCTAATTGGGGCAGCAGGCTCAGGAGCTGGGGCAGCAGGCTCAGGAGCTGAGGCAACACCACGTCCCCTACCTCTAGCGTTCCTATGACTCATCCTGACAAAATCAAGAATGAATTTTAGGACAAAGGTAATTGAGAAACAAAGACAAGATTAGATAAGGTAAGATTCAACTAGAATTGAATATCCCAAATAAAGAAATTACTAACAAGGTGGATAAGAAAAGAAGGAAGTTAAGAAAAATTTAATGTTAAAACAAGAAAAGTTTTTATATCAAAATACTCTTTAAAATCCTTTGAAAATCATTTGAAAAATCATTTTATACTTTAAAATACGTTCTCCCACAAAGAAATGATTCTAAGATTGACTTTACTCATTCTAGGGTATTTCTACCCTATCTCTAATGAGTTTTTGCTCTGCAGGCTATGGTTTTCCTAAAACCAAAGCTCTGATACGAAATGTGATGACCCACTATTTTGGACCATTCAAATTGACAATAAAACCACACATGTATGACTTGAACAATTCAAAATAGTAGATTGTAATATAATTTGGAGCAAATAAAATCAATCACAGAATCAC
This sequence comes from Allium cepa, assembly GCA_030765085.1. Classification (NCBI taxonomy): domain Eukaryota; kingdom Viridiplantae; phylum Streptophyta; class Magnoliopsida; order Asparagales; family Amaryllidaceae; genus Allium; species Allium cepa. Next base: position 134,635,749 of record CM060934.1, read on the forward strand.
AGACATAGATAAATCAGAATACTCACAGCGGAAATTTAAAACAACAGTAGTAGTACATGAAGCTACCACAACACGGTCTCAAACAAGTACAAAATACATAGTCTGAAAAACAAATACAATTCTGAAACAAATATAGCAGAAATCCCAAATACAGAAGTCTTTAATACATAAGCTGAAATAGAATGACTGAACTGAAATAGATAAATTAGATAAGCAGATAAACTCCAGAAATCTCTAGCTTCCAGAAGATAGATACAAAGCTGAAACTCAGGCTGACCCGAGCATAAGAACATAAACACAAACACTTGAGTCAGGACATACATACTTATACAATGTAAACCAACTCAAATGAACTGTAATAAAAATGTACAAGTAACTTAAAGGATGCTTGGGACCGCCCATCCTCTCAAGATCCATTAAACTATTTACTATGTAGTAATATACGCTATTATAATAGTGTCTAGAAGTAAAGTAAATTTACCTTAACATAGCATTAAGAGTTACACATATCCCCCTTAACACATAATAGTCCCAGTAGTCTATCCAGTATCATAGTCCCTCCTGATCGGGAAGTCACCAGAGGATACTCTACAAGCTATGGCACAAAACCAAAATCGTACAAGACACGCTAAGGTAGGTGATGCGGCACAACGAGGCAATGCCAGGGTAGATATACCAATTACGCATCCGGGCTGATGGTAACGCATCACCGCAGCTGCCGCCCACCTCGAGCCACACTCTCAAAAATCAAAGGTGTGCACCATACCAATCACAAAGTAATAGAATGGCATACGAAGAAGTGTGTCCGATCAGAGGAGCTACCTCATTGGCCCGAGAATCGCTCTTGTTTTAGCCACCTTATGCCAACTCACGGGAGTCGGGTCCACATATATACCTCAATAGAACATCACCACCATCTTACTTCATTTTGGAATCTCCACCGCATACACGGTTGTTAAAGTGGTTTTCGGTATCGACAGAGAGTACGCCCACATCTGATCCCGGACCCAACGTTATTATAACCAGTGGTTATAAATTTCAAAAATGGTTTATATTTCATTTCAAAACATATTCATTTAAAGCATTTAAATTCAATATCAAATAATATTCATTTCAAAGTTGTAACATTTCTAAGTTCATTTATTCAATTATAAAATTTCCAAAACATTGTAAATTTCAGCTATAACAGCACTTATAAAATGTTATGTTAGATATAGTAATATTTCAAAAACATTGTCAAATTCAAAAACAGCAGCACATATAAAGTGCTACGGTAGGTATTTAGTTATTTCAAAACAACTCAAAATGCAAAAACAGCAGCACTTGCAAAATGCTACAATAGCTATTAGTAAATTAAAACAGTTCAGTTTCATTTCAGCAACAACAGCACTTACCAAGTGCTACAGTAGCTATTTAGTTATTCAAAACAGTTCATTTTCAGCAACAACATCACTTACAAAGTGCTATAGTAGCTATTTAGTTATTTCGAAATATAGTTTAGTTTCAGCGGCAACAACACTTACAAAGTGCTACAGTGGCTATCTAATTATTTCAAAATATAGTTTAGTTTCAGTGACAACAGCACTTATAAAGTGCTGGAGTAGCTCTTTATTATTCCAGAACTTGGTTTATTTTCAGAAATGACAGCACTTAACAAATCCTGTCTTAAAACCACAGGATTTCTGATGTGCTACCAATACTAATTCCAGATTTAATATAAAATTTTAGAAACATTAAAACTCCAATTTTAGCCATTTAACTTATAAAATCATATTTTTCGCTTCAAAAATATACATTTGGATATCATTTAACTTATGATACAATAAAATAAACCTTTAATAAATAAATATCCAATTTAAACAATAATTCACTTATTAAGTCAAAAGTAAACTGTTTTCTCAACTTTTATTTACAATCAACTTAATACTTTATTTAAAAATACCCATTTCATAAAGAAATTAAATTTCCATTTCATTTGCTTAACTTAAAAATTTCCATTTAAACCCGAATTTCCAATTTCCATGTTAAGCCATATTTTTAAATACACCTTTCCATTTAATTCTTTATACATTTTAACTTATAGAAAAATCACTATAAATTCATTAAAATTATTTAAATCTAATTTAAGTTAAAATATCATATTTTGACATTAAAAAATACTCATAAATTTCAGAATATATATATATATATATATATATATATATATAATTAACCATAGGTTTGTATAATATTTTCTAACCTAGGTCAAGTGATGCGGATAATATATTATTTTAATCCGTAATTTAAAAAAAAATATGGGTTCTATCATTTTAAACCCGCAATCCCGAGTAAATCAAATACAATAAAAATCACTCGAGCCTGTCATTTCTGTCTATAATGATTTTTCCTTATTCTAAATTCCGTTTGGGTATGTATTATTTCAACCCATAGTGATAAGAGAACTTACAGTGTGAGATATAGAAAATAAAATAACAGTATAGCACATTATAATAGTTGATGTAACAGGTACGAAATCAGGTTGTACATCATATAAACAGATCATGGGCATATATGAACATAGTATATCAATCATTACATATTCACTTGTCATCGTTTCACATTATATAAGTACGGAATGTCTAGAGTGAATAACTCACCTTTTTGAAGCTAGAGATTATAAAGTAAAGCCACACAACAAACACAGAAAGGCACGACAAGCACACACTAGATTCGAGAAGGAGTAACACCCAAATTCAAATCTTGTAATCAAATAAATAAAACAAATATAAGTACGTGATTTAACATGAACCATATAAGAATTCAACAATATAAAATATGAATCCATTTCGAACAAAATATGGATTTTAACCACAAGTGGGCTAAGCCACATCACCTATAGGCTCGACCACATCACCCATAGGTTCGGCCATGATGTGCTAGAGGCAACTAGGCTTGGTTATAGGGCCATAAGGCACCGGTGTAGAAAATGGAAGGCAAAGCAAGTAGAGGCATTAGGCAAGTGGTGTTGATCTTTGGCTCGGCCTACGGCTAGACTTTGGGTCAAATCTGATCAAATCAGAAGGGCACGGCCAATAACAAGGCAAGGAGGAGTAGGTAGTGGAGATAGGTGTGGCCAAGGAAAATAAAGAGGGAGTTGCATAAGGAAGGCTCGGCTAGGGGATTTTTTTTGCAATTTTGGTGAAGGCTTTGTTCTAGGGTTCACGGCCTTGGTATGGGGATGATGTGAGGAGGTGGAGGCCAATCATGTTGGTGGTGGAGAGCTGAGATGAGATCGTCAAGGGTTGTGGCTGAGCAAAACAAATAGAAGAGAAAAGAAAAGAGAAAAGAGAAGAAGGGAAAAGAAGAAGGAGGAGGCCATGAACTTATAGTATTTTTCTCTGGACGCAAATAGGTGTTGAGATTTGTTGAGAAATTTTTTGTACGTGAATTGTAAAGTGGAGTGATGGCTAGGGTTTTGGGAATACATGGCTAGAAGGTATGGACGGCTAGGAAAGAAAATGAAAAGGCTAGGCAAAGGAAAGGTCATAAGTTAAAGCATGTAACCCTAGTCTCTTTAAATTTCCAAGCCAAAATTCAAATAAAAATCCAATAAAATCACATTAAAAAGTCCAAAGAAAATGGAAAATAGAAAATTAAAATAAAATTGGAAATGAACATTGAAAATAGACAAAAGAAACTAACAATTAAAATACGGAAAATAAACACGTGTAAAAAGCTGAAAGTTATCATACTTAAAGTGTATAAAACGGAATTTTATGAAATGAAAAGCAGAACTAATATTAAAAATAAAATACAGTTTCACAGAAACGAGTTGAATTTAAAAATTCAAATTTAAAAATTCAAATTTAAAATTTTCAACTGTGGTCAAACTTTGACTTTCAGTTGACCAAAATATAAAAATTTCAGAAAAGGTTTATTTTATTGTATTTGAAAAATAATTTATAAAAAATCCCAAAATTATATTGGAAATTTTCAAATTTTCAAAATTTAAATAATTAAACATCAAAATTTCAATAAAAATGAATTAAAATTATTTATTAAAAATCTTTGGTTGTTAAAGACTCCATTTGCCTAATTAACTATGTCACCCAAAAGTGCAAGCACACCTATAAAAAATTCCTTAATGATACAAATAAGCAGTTCAAATTAGTAGGAACATGCATAGCCATTATACATGATACTATTAAAAATATGATCACCGTCACCAATCAATGTTTTAAACATAAAATACTTCATGTTATCCTCGCACATGTAACTTTTGAACTTAAATAATACAAAACTATAATAGGCAGAAATACGACATTCTATAAAATTATCCTTATTTTCGAACTGAAAATTTGTCTAACATTTCATGAAATTATTTGAATAAATATATTATCATTTCGATTTGAAGTGGTGGCTTTAGTCGTTTTCACTGACCAAAAGCTTACTTTCTTTAAAAGTGATGAAACTAACCCTTCGCATACACAAAAAATAAAGATGAGTTGCAATTGCAACACATTAACAACAAAAAGAAAGGCAACCTAGCAGTATAAAATCGAAAATAGTCTCAAATTTGACATATTATCAACAAACTTGGAAGTAAATTTCACAACTAATGGGCATTCACTCTTAAGATATGGTCTAATAAAATTGAGGACTTTACAAATTAGAAATAGTTAATGGACAAACAACTATTTAGTTTGAAATAGTGTTGTGCTATAATCTTCTCCTTCTAATATCAAAAGGATTAAAAAATGCTTACACCCAACACCAAGTACTTAAAAATAGTAATATAAATTATATTTTACTCGCAAGAAAAATAATTATTATTATTTAAAATTAAAGATAGATTAATTTTACAGTAGACTAATTAGATTATAATCATATACTATCAGCTAAACAATATGCCTTCATTATCATATTTCATTTTAATTATTTTAACATGAATCAACATTAGCAAGATTAAATGAGCATGCTTATAAAATAATATACGAATTGAAAGTAACTTGAAACTTTATGGAGGATATAAAATTGCAGTTTAGTAGCAAAGAGGTACTTGTTATTTAGAAGAGATCCGTGGCGTTATGCTTAAATTTAAAATTTATACAATGAACAAAATTGCATTTAGATATAGCATATGAATTGAAAGTACCTTAGAACTTAGCAGAGAGTTTGAAATCGCATTCAAGAATTGATGAGGTGTTTGCAATGTAGAGTAATCCACAACGTATGCTTATGTTTCAAACCTATAAAATTAAGAAATTGGATATTGTAAATATAAGTTAGAGGCATGAAAGTTGAACCTGCATATGAGCATATAACAAATAGGTTATGTCTCAAGCATATACATATATATACATGTAATATATGAATCAAAATAGCAATTCCATAAAATGTCAAGCATTTTCATATAAAAGAAAAATGACAAAACTAGATGTTTATACATTTTATTTATTACATTTCGGTACATTTCAATAATGGTGCAAGGTCAGGTTGTTCATTCATAACAGGCTGAAAATTTGTTGGCACAACGTAATCGTCTATGATATCTGTCATGCGCTTTGGAGAGCGTCGAACGATGGACCAATTAGCATTTTGTGTATCATTATGTAGAACACCCGACTTGCTTCGGTTGTGAGTATAGCTGGCTCATCATATTCACAATTAGAATTTTTGAGCCTTTTCATGTTCACCATTAATAAATTAGAATCTGGACAGGTCTTACAACAATTTCTCTTATCTTCAATATTCACCCAATCACAATAAAATACCACATGTTGAAAGTCGTAGTAATCAACCTCTATGATCTCTTTAATAACGTCATACGAAGGAGTGTCATCATTAGCGGGATTTATATCTCTCGCACTTGAAATGAATGTAGTAATTGCATCCATACAAACACCACTGTCTTGTATTAAAAGAGTATCGTCATAATGTTGAGGAGAGAATGCATAGTCGTTCATTCTATACTTGAGATATGTTTAGCTTCCCATTTTGGACTACTGACATAGTGCCATAACATTGTGCCCATGCATTTTTCATATACTAGCCGTTACAATTAAAAAATTCTATAAACAACATAAAAAAAACTTAAACTATAGTTTTGGAATAAAAGTAGCACACCTTTTTGTGTAACCAATCAATAAATTCAGATTGTACTATCACTTCTGCCTTTGTGGTACCTTTTTGTTTACACGATGAGCACCTTCAAAAGATAAGCGATATGCACTACAAATTAAAAATCTAGTGTAAATATATGAGTATGAATATAAATATAAAATATGGATGTATATAATCTTGTACACTATATCAAAAGTACTAAGAAACAAATATCAAACCTATAATATTCATCTCTATCTAGAATATAAATTCTATAAAGTATCCATCTTCGAATCTGTATGCGTTTTACCCCAGATAACTTAAGGGGTTTACTTTCAATAATGACACGGTCATACGTATCATCTCCGTTCTCGTCTAAAAAGGACGCTTGTGTAGAACTATGGTTTCCATCACGCGGGTTGGGCATATATTCCATTGCATATCTAACTGATTCTGAAACAAGTTATGCTTCAAAAATTGATCCTTTTATATAACGCTTATTGCTAGGTATATTCTTGCATTCTTTCATAGCCCTAATACATATACAATTACAGTTGGATTAAGTATTCAATAATGTTCATAACCTAACTTAATTAACTGAATATTTTGTACCTTTCAAATGGATACATCCATATATAGTTCGTAGGTCCATAAAGTAGAGCTTGGTTAGCAAGATGTACCATAAGATGAATACTTATGTCAAACAAGTCTATGGGAAAATAATGCGCCATCACACATAATACCTCGGGAATCATATTTTTGGCGGCTTGGACATGTTCTCGAACTAAAACTTTCAAATAAATTATGTTGAAATACAAGCTTACTAGTAAAATTCCTCGTTTTAGCTCATGGAACTTTGGATATGCATGTTAAACTATTATAGGGAGAAAGTATTGCATAATAAAATGATAATCATATGTTTCCTTGATATGCAAACATGGTGGTTGAATACTTACAAGGTCACCTGACTTGGTTGCAAGGGAAAATGGAAGTTTTGCGTCTTTTAGAACTCAAACATTGTACCTTATGAACCTTGTCCCATGAAAACTTAGAATGTTGGTTTCCCTTATCAAATAATACGTTGATAATATGTTCTGCAACATTCTTCTCTGTGTGCATCACATCAATTGTATGTCTTACTTTATGGGTATTCCAATAACTTAAGTTTTATAAAATTGATGTATTATACCATGTCGACCTTTCTTCATTGCCATCCTTTTCCATGGATGAATATGCATTGCCATAAACAACACGTATCATTCGTTTCTTACTTTTGGATATTTTTCCAGGTAAATACTTGATACGATCAATCTTGTCTAAAAGAGAAGAACCTCTTAACCTTATTGGAGGTTATTTTTTTAATGCCTTTGTACCTGCCATGTTTTAGTGCTCTATATGGATGACCATTCTTCAAAAATCTTCTATGTTTTGGACAAACAACCTTGTTACCAATATAATCTGACTCGGTCTCGATAGCATAAACTGGACATGCTTTATAACCATGTGTCACACAACCTGAAAAATTACCAAATGCTGGTAAATCGTGGATTCCCCATAACAACATTGCTTTCATAGCGAAAATCTCCCCCTTATCCATATCAAAAGCAGATACTCCTTCCCAAAGTTGTTTCAACTCATCTACAATAGGTTGTAAATATACATCAATGTCCTGGCTTGGTGCTCTTGGCCCAAATATCAATAAACTTAGCATTTGAAATTGAGACTTCATGCATAATGAAGGAGGCATGTTATATGGAATTATGTACACAGGCCAACAACTATAACTATTCGACAGAACTGCATTCGGATTAAATCCATTGGTAGCAATACCAGTGAAACATTACATCCGTTGGTAGAAAATTCTTGCTACTTGCTTTTGATCGACCTCCATTCAGCTGAATCTATAGAATGGCGCAAGGACTCCCATGAAGGTTCGGCTTCTTTATGCCACTGCTTTTTACAAGCTATCCATGGTATAGTATACAATCTAGTTAACCTTGGAATTAGAAGAAAGTGTCTTAAAACTTTTCATGGTTGGGTTGCCAATTTTACTTCCCCTGATGCAATGTTCTTAACTTTAAACCTTGATGTATGGCAATAAGGATATTCAACTGCATTTGCATTCTCCTTCCAAAATAATTTGCAATCATTCTCACATGCGTGTATGCAACTTACCTTCATACCTAAATCTTTCAACATTTTCTTCGTTGTCGGATACTTATCAGGTGGTGTATTATCTTTTGGAAGCCGTCATTTCATTTGCTTTAATAATTCCGTCATACTATTTCCTGACCAAGTAAACTCTTTCTTCAAATTACGAAGCTCTATGATTACACTCAATGTTGTAAGACCATCTTCACAAAAAAGATATAGTTTCTCATTTGCTTTGCTTTTGAATTCATTATACTTTTTTCTATGATCAAAATGTGAAGAAAAATTATCACTATTACTTGCATGTGGCTCTTCAGGATTCTCCATATTGCTAGCTTGTGATATATTATTCACTGTAAAAGCATCATTAATAAGATTTCCGAAAGGACCGTTTACACAGTCTTCAACTTGGATTTTATATAGAGAAGAAGAATCTTGTGTAGGTTTTGGTGTCGGATTCATCCGCATAGTAGTATCATTTCTTTCTTCGTGAAAGTACCATGTACGACGGATTCATACCAAAAATTATCAAGTGCTTCTCCATAGTTTCTAGTGGGAACTATTTAGAGTTTATGCACTTTACAGAAGGGCAAACACATAAACTAATATAATGTAGTGAGTGAATTTTCACAAAATTAATGAAGTTTCGAACACCTTCCTTATATTCTTCCTCATTTCTGTGTGGGTTTCTAATCCACTCTCATGAACTTAGTTCTGACATAAATTAATATGATCTCCTAAAAATCGGTAAAAATAAAATACTCAGTCAAAATAAAATACTCAGATAAATTCAATTTTTTGCTTTCTTATAAGAAAATCTAACTACTGAAATATCAATTTGTAATATTATATTATGAAAAAATTCTCTTTTTTGTGACTTTTTAAAACTATGCTAGATGGTGAAAGATTATAGGATATGGTAGATAACAATGGAATAATATTATTAAATGGTCGATTTTATTATCACATGGATGTACTAATAGAAATATTATGATATGATGTGCCTCAAGCAATATATTAAACCTCTTGTATGTATGAATGAAAGCTAAGTTTTTTGGACAACAAGCAAGCATACATGAATCTCAACCATTTGAAAGAAATTTGAAGCTAATATGACATGAAACTAGATAATTTATAGCACATTACATACATGAAAGGCATTTTTATCCTATATATGAAACCAAATAATATAGCCATGATGATAATTTATAAAATATTAAGCAATCAAAATAATTTATATCTTACATTTGAGTGATAAAAATCCAAAGATTTCGATGATTTATGGAAAATTGTTCTATGAATTAAAGTTTCCGTTCTCTACACAAAAACAAAAGAAAATTAAAAAATATCAGCCAATTTATTACATAATAAAAGAGAAATTTTCTAACATCTTGATAACAATCATTCTATAAGAATAACCCTATTGTAACGATCCGTATGTTTTAACTATTTTAAATCATAGAGTTTGATATAATTATTGAACAAAAATGGTTAGAGATAAAATTAATGACTTATTATTGTAGTTTATCGGATAATTAAATTGTTTAAATTTAATATTGGAATTATTTAAATAATTGAATCTTTAAATTATGTGAATGAAAATGGTATCGGAAATTTGATTTAAATTTTATTTAAATACGAATGAAGTTTTTTAACATTTAACATTGGAATTTTAAGTGGATAAATAAAAATTTAAAATTTTATATTTTAATTGACAAGAAATAATAGTCATTTTGGTCGTTGTCTCGGATCTCGACAAACCAGATTCATCGGATCCGTGATGGTCAATTATTGTAGGATTTTAAGTTTCCTAGCAATCGGACTTGTCGTTTGGCCATGCAAGCTTGAAAAGCATAAAATTTAATTTCGAATTTAATTAAAATTATCGACTTTAAAAAGCTATCTTCCGCATACAATTGAATTAGCCGTCCAAACTAGTTCCTCTGCATTCGAAATGAGGGTAAAATATTATGAATGCCAGGCGACACGCTTCATTTGGAGTTTGGGATTTCACAGGTCGATCGGGCTAATTAAATAATATATTTACCTTCCACATCCTTATCCAACATCGCATACCTCAACCCCATTTTAGCCTTACCCGTTTTCCTCTTCTCTCGTCCAATTCAAATTGCAGCCTTTATAAAAAAACTCTCGATCTAAAAAATAATAATTCCCGATCGAATAAAAAAAGAGGGAACCAAGTCGTGATTCTCTTCGATACACTCGCGTGAACGTGGCAAAGACGTAGTTGCGATTCATCAGGGCGACGCGAGATCGAGCACGATAGTAAAGGGATTTGCGTGATCGAATCGTGATGGGGGAACGCGACTGAAGGCATGTTGGCAGAGGAGCATATGCGTGAAGCGGAGCATTGGATCCGAGCACGATGGACAGCAGGGACGCATGCGTGTGGAGCAAACGAGGCAAATCGAGTTAGGGCTTATCAATTTTGCTCGTGAGCGTAAATGCTAGAGACGGCGCGACGTGTAGAGGCGTGGATGTGGTGCGATGATTGGAGCTTCGATCATCATGGTGGCGCGCGCACTTAACCTTTCTCTATAGGTGGATTCCTGTGTTCGATCGTGGGTAGCGTGAGGGAGGAGGGATTGAAGAGGTTAGTTAATTATTATAATTACTTAATTAGTTTAGTTAATTAATTTTATATACTAATTATCGTGTAATGTTTGGTACGAGGTCGGATTTGGGTGAGAAAAATTGCAGTGGGATCGTATCGAAGTCACCTTCGACTTAGAGTGGAACTGGGATTTATTTGAAGTTGAAATTATTTTCAGTTCCAAATTAAGGTGAGTGTTTATGCGCTCACAAGTACTAAAATATATTTTTTATAGTGGAATTATGTCATGAAATGAATCGATTTAATTGATTGTTGCTTGATAAATATAATTGATATTTAAATTGATATCTGAATTTATTGATAGGTTTTAATTGATAACTAAATTAAATTAGATTTTACTGCCAGTAAAATACCAATATTGATAATTATGAAATTATCGTGAATTTTATTGACTGTTTGGATGATTAGTTTTGATGCATGCTATTGGATGATGTTTGGATGTTTATTTATTATGATATATCATTTTATCATCTTGTATATTATTTACAGTATATAAACTGTAAATTGAATTATTTCGAATAAATTAAGAAATAGGTTGAAATGATATATACCTATGACATTTATTTTGAATTGAGCTAATATATATCCATTCTTGAAATAAAATTGAAATAATTGATTCACTTGGACATGGGATAGAGAATTATATACGGACACCGGATTGGTTAAATTAAATGATTTTTAATATTTTGATTTGAAATTATTTAAATGATTTCGTTTTAGAATAAAATCGAATTTATGGAAATTGAATTATTTTAAAATAAGAGCTTGAAATATTGAAATTTAAATGTGGTAAATGAAATTGTTTGGATAATTTAACTTGAATTCTTTAAGATGTAATCGAAATATAACGTGAATTGTCGAAATTGAATTATTTTAAAGGATTGGACTTTTAGTCGAACTTTGAATATTGCTAAGTAAAAGTGATATAAAACAATAATTCGAAATTTAGCTGGAAATTGTATTATATTTGAAGGTTTTGATTTTAATTTGAATATTAAAAGAAAATTTAGTTTAAGTGTTTTAAATCGATATTTTGGAAATCGAACTCGTAATTGCTATAAATAGAAATGGTTCAAATTTGGGATTTGAATTTAAATTAATTTCAAATTGGAACTTAAATTAATTTGGAATTGGAGTTTGAAATTAATTGGGAATTGGCATTGAAATTAATTTGGAATCGAAGTAAACAAAAAAATATTGACCTGAAATCGTAATTGAATCGATTAAATCGAAATGGAAATTGGAACTGATTTGAACTGGTGATTTGGAAAGTGAACTGGTTTGAATTTAAAATAATTTTTTTTGAATAATTTTAGTATAAATGGTTTAAATCTATATTCTTTAAATATTCAAATTACTTTGATTTTTATAGACTATTTTACTATCTAGACCTTTTTTATTAATCAAACTATTTTTTATTAAATTATTTTAACTATTTTACTATTTTAAAACTATGTAAACTATTTTCTAAAATTCAAACTGGTTAAACGGGTGGAAATGCTTGTATTTAAATCTTGGATTTAAATACGAATTGGGTTAAAGTTAATTATAACCAAAACTGTAATTCGAATCAGGTTTTCACGTGAAATCGATATATCGAGTTGAACTGAAATTGTGAAGTAAAATATGATTTTTGAGTAAATATGATGATTTCAAAAAATGGTTTTGACTTTTGAAACAAATATGATATTTTGATATCAAGTACGAATTGTTCTGAAATGTAAAAGAACCAACCAGTGTGTAAAATGACGTTCAGTTGTTAAAGAGACAGGGGCCTCTTATTGACATATTCTCTATCAATATTGGAACCACTTTGACAACCGTGTACGCGGTGGATGATATCCATAATGTAGTGGTTGAATTGGCGATATTTACTGGAATGAAGTAAGAGAACGATGATGGATAGCCTTTACATTCGTGTCATAATTAAAATGACTAAAACAGAAGCCTATGTCTGGCCATTGAGTTAGCTACCTCTAGCGATGTTGATCCCTCGTACTACTATTATGGTTTCGGATTCGATGGGTGCACCTTATTGGTCATTTGGATTAATTGTCGCGGTCGGCCACGGATGGGTTACGACCAACCAGAAAGGGTAAACTGGTAGAATCCTACCTTGGGCATTGCCTCACGTGCCTTGTCATATTTATCCCTATATGAACCCATTACGATTTTGGTTTTAAATCTGTGAATGTGTTAAGGTGGATCAATGTAAAGCCTTAATGCTATTTTGATATTTATTTTACTGTTAGACATTATCTATTATAGCATATACTATTATATATAAATAGTTTAACAGATCCTTAATAGATGAAAAATCCCGTAACATCTCTTAAGTTATTGCACTCATTTTTGTGATATTGTTTTGACTTACATAAGAGTATTTTAGTCCTGACTCAAGTGTTTTGTCTTTTCATTACGCTCGGGCCATTCCTGAGTTTTTCAGCATATTGAAGACTATTCTTTGGAGCACGAAGACGGAGTTGTGAAAGATTACTATTATTACTATCTCCTACATCATGCTATTTTGCTGTATTGATTATCTATCCTTGATGCATATATATAAATCTGATAAATGTGCATAGATTAAAATCAAATGTGTAGTAAACAACTTCATGAATTGATTATTTGATTATTATATTTTAGCATTTCCACTGTGAGATTCTGCATTTTGTTTTCTTCTTCTCTTCTTATTTTACTTATTTAACTATATTGATTATCTACATTCCGGATTGTTTAAATTGGACATGTGTAAATTATTGTCGATCTAAACCTTCCGAAATATGGGTCGTCACAGTTGGTATCAGAACGAAGGTTTAGCGATAACCTTGGCTTTATGGGGTTTGACTCATTAGAGATAGGGTAGTAATACCCTAGAATGAGTCAGTTTGAGTGTGTGCGTGTGTATTTATATATATAAGAGCGTACTTGTTAGTGTTATAAAATGTTTTATATTATGTTTACTTATCCATTGAGTTGTTTATGAATTCTGGTCGATGTGCAGGACGTCGTGTCATCGATAAGGGTTTCTAAACACTTAAACGAGGCAAGTCGACATAATATTATTTTAAATCCGATAAATGAAATAATTTTTCCTAAGTATATTTTATATATACAATGATAACTTAAATGAAATTGTTGTTAGGGGATGATAATACTTAATTATCATCAATTAAATTAAAATAAAATGAATAATTAATGAATTTTATTTTATAAAGCATTGATACTTAAATTGAATTGAAATATAATTGCAATAAGAATTGCTTAAAATGACTAACTTGTAAATTAATGGAATATTTCATTAATATGCTAAGAAAATTTGTATAAATATATTATAATCTAACTTATATATAGAAATGATTTTAAAAATTGAGAATTTTGGAATTTAAAATACTTTTGTTTTCAAAATTGTTTTTTAAAGCCTTAAAAATTAATAAATAGTATTATTTGGAAGAGCTTTAGCTAGAAAAATATTTTGAAAAGATTTTGAAGAAATAAAAGCATAAAATCGCTTCATCACTGGGAAATAATCCTAGGGATGACTACAGCATCGCCAGTATTCATTCCGGATTTCTGGGTGAGAATTACTACCAGAAGAAATTTATTTTAAATTAAAATAGTTTCGATTATGAAAGAAAAATATATTCTAAGTGTGATTCAATAAACATATGAAATTTGTTGAACTTATAATTGAAAACGGTATATAAGAAATAAGTTATAGCTTATAAAATTTGAATATGAAAATAGAAGAAAATCAAATTCAAAATGGTTAATATTTTAGTTAAGAAAAATAATTGACTTAAGAAATATTAAATAATTGAGTTAGTAAAATGAAATAAATAAAATATAGTTTAGCACATGAAAGTTTAAATAAAATTGAATTACATTTGAAATGAAGTTGATGAATGAATAAATAGTATAATTTATAGATTTGAGAATATTTACCTAAGACAAATTTTAAATTTGCTAAATTTGACTGATAAGAGAAAAAAATTAACTTGAATAGGATTAAATAAAATGAGTTATGAATTAAAATGAAATGAAGTTTAACTTAAGATTAAATAAATTGAAATGGATATTAAATGAAACTAGATAAATTAGTAAAGGGGATAAATTTCATTTGAGCTATAAAATGAATTAAAAATGAATACGGACCTGAATTTTTAAAATGAAATATAATTTAAGTGTGTGAGGAATTGAATAAAAATAAATGAATGTAAGTAAAAAATTAAGTTGGTTAATCGAATTTAATCTATACTGGATAAAAAAATGCAAGAGGAATGAGTTTAAAATTTTAATGTTAACTAATATAGTATGGAAAAAGTTATTGGAATAAATTATAAATTAAAATTAACTTAAGAGAGGTTAAATGAATTGATTGAAAAATAATAGTTACTAATATGAATTGTGATGTAAACTGAATTTACTTTAGTAAATTAATAATATGAATTTAAACAGATAAAGCCAACCAATGAATTTATAATAAATCAAGATATGAAGTAATAATAATAACTGTGATTGTGTTGTATAAATTATTATAATAAATTTAGATGGTTTATAAATGATGTTAGTATACAAAGAAAAAGATATTCTAAGTGGAAATAAAATAGATTTAACTTAAGCATTGTTAAGTGGAATTTTTTTATTATAAATGATTCATAAATGAATTTATATGAAATAGGTTACAAAAAGTGAAACAATTGAAATTTCACAAAAATAGGATTAAATAAAATTAGTTTAATTAATTTGTGACGAATGTTAATAAATTAAAAGAAATCAATGGAATGTAAACCAATCAAATGTGGATGAAACAAATGTAATTAATTGAAACAAAATCGATTGAAGGCAAATAAATTGAATTAAAATCAATAAAATGTGAATGTAATAAATATTGGTTGATTAAATAAAAATGGATTGAAACCAAATTAGTTGAATGTAAATAAATTAAAAGCGAATGAATTGAATATAAATCCATTGTATGATTCAAAAAATGAATATTAATAAGTGAATTTGAATCGATTTAAAATATATGGAATGTGGTATGGAATTAAATTACTTAAGTATAATTAATTATTTGGATTATTGAAGTGAAATAATGGAACTAGAGAAAACAAAGAATGTAACTATGAATGAGTATAAATAAATAGAATGTGAATTCATTAAGGTTGATAAATGCATGCAAATCAATTGGAAGTAAATAAATTGAATGAAAAATCAATTGAACATGAATCTAATTGAATAAAGGTTGGTTGAATGCAAATGAATTGAAATGAATTAATTAAAAATGTTAGTGAAGTAGATGTTAATAAGGAAAAAAACTGGCATTGGATAATGTAAATTCACATAGTTATGAATTAAATTGGATTAATTGGATGGATATTGATAGTTGGATGGTTTCTTTTGTTGCAAACCATCGCTATTACCGTTTTGATTGCATATGATTGTTGTGTGTTGTGCATTTGTGATTGTTTTTGTTATTTGGATTCAAAATCCATGTTAAATGCTTACGTTAGACTTATACATGTTTCTGTATCATTATAAGTGACTAACATTCCGAATTGAATTGAGATAGGTATGTTTTTTTTCCATCAAACAGAATTTATTAACCATCACCAAAAAGCTGTCAACATGCTTGACAGGTAACCCAAGAGCAAAGCGCAACAACTATACCAATCAAATGACATCCAAAGACATACATAGTAAGAACAAAAGACTAAAACCCCCAGTAGTCGGCGAGTCAGAACGGCGACGAGAGAAGGAAGCTGGCATGGAACAAAGACGATGAGCTCCGAATAAACCACCGCCCATCAAACATCGTCATCGAGTTCCGGCAATGCCACCGCCCGATGCCGATGTCGGAAGACAACCGAGCACAGCAACCGCTAGAAATAAGACTAGCTCACATGAAAAAAAAGACCCAACAAAGCGCCCAACATCCAAAGAACAGCAAAAGCGGAAGCCGAGAAAAAGAGCCAAATGTCCTTCAGCCAAGCAACACCCTTAAGCGGAAAGAAGAGCTTCAACCAAGCCAACATACCAAAACCTGAAATCATAATCCAGAAAAAAGACGAAATACAAGGGGGGAGAGGAGAGAAAAAGGAAACAAGAAGACCAACGAGCAAGAGACACAAGTCTCGAGATCGGAGATCAACCAATTCCCGTTCTAACGGAAGGCTGATAGCAGGTAATTAAAAGCAGGGCCGCAAGAAGACCAGAACGAGAGCTGACTGAGCCCCTGAAAGGTCTACCTCGAAACGCCATGAAAACATCATTTCTAACTCGCCGAATAACGGAAAAAGGATCCATTGGCGACTTCTCAAAAATAGCCTTATTCCTCGCACACCAGATGTGCCAGCAAATCAGACATGGAATCAAACGACTGGTGATAGAACGAAGAGATTTACTGCTACTGCCGATCCACCAGGAACCCAGAAGGTCATTCGACGAGGAAACGCTACCGCGGATACCCATTAAATTTCCGAAGTAGTTCCAGCAGGCTCTGGCGGTGTAACCAGAAAAAAGCATATGGTCCACCGATTCTGTTTCACCGTTGCCGCAGCATCTGCAACGGAAAACAAAACAAATTCCAATCCGCTGAAGGTTCTCATCAACTGGCAATTCATTATGAAGGGTTTGCCACATGAAGAGAGACACTTTAGGGGGGATTCTAGCGTCCCAGATGAAGGAGAAAATGGGGATAGCGGGGGCAGGAGAACGAGTAGAGAGCCAGACCTTAAAAAAATTGAGATTGGTATGTACGAAGATTGTTTGGACGTATACGGGGATTTATATGTTATTGCTTGCTTAATACGAGCGAACTCGCTCGTATTATAATAAGGGACGTTTCTCAGATTACATGCCGCGATTTTATATTTTTGCCCTTCGGGATGCCTCATCATTGAGATGAGATGTATATTTGATATATATTTTTTATATTTGTGTTATATATTTAAATGTAATTTTTTTTTCGATCGAGCCGCGCAAAGGAGACTCTGCCGAAATTTTCCATGAATCCGGGTGTTCGAAAAATTTTGAAGCTTAAAAAGTGTTATAACTTGTTTTTCTATATAAATTATATTTTTCGAAAATCAATAGCGGAATGGCGTAGTAAAGGTGTAGTAAAGATTTTCTAATAAGATTTTAAATTTATAATTGAATTATTTGAATAAAATTCATTGTATGTTCAATTCTTTACTTAACTCCTTTTCGAGGACGAAAAGTTTTGAGTGGGGGGGTATGTAAGGATCCGTATTTTTTTACTATTTTAAATTATAGAGTTTGATATAATTATTGAATAAAAATGGTTAGAGATAAAATTAATGACTTATTATTGTAATTTATCAGATAATTAAATTGTTTAAGTTTAAAATTGGAATTGTTTAAATAATTGAATCTTTAAATTATGTGAATGAAAACGATATCTGAAATTTGATTTAAATTTTATTTAAGTACGATTGAAGTTTTTTAACATTTAACATTGGAATTATAAGTGGATAAATAAAAATTTAAAATTTTTATTTTAATTGACGAGAAAAAAATAGCCATTTTGGCCGCTGTCTCGTATTTCGATGAAACCAGTTTCATCGGATCTGTGATAGTTAATCATTGTACGATTTCAAGTTTCGTAGCGATTGGACTTATCGTTTGGCCGTGCGAGCTTAAAACGCGTAAAATTTAATTTCGAATTTAATTAAAATTATCGACTTTGAAAAGCTATCTTCCGCATACAATTGAATTAGGCATCCTAACTAGTTCCATTGCATTCGAAATGAGGGTAAAACATTATGAATACCAGACGACATGCTTCATTTGGAGTTTGGGATTTCACGGGTTGATCGGGCTAATTAAATAATATATTTACCTTCCACATCCTTATCCAACATCGCATACCTCAACCCTATTTTAGCCTTACCCGTTCTCCTCTTCTCTCGTGCAATTAAAATTGCTGCCTTTATAAAAAACTCTCGATCAAAAAAATAATAGTTCCCGATCGAATGAAAAAAGAGAGAACCGAGTCGCGGTTCTCTTCGATACACGCGCATGACCGTGGCAAAGACGTAGTTGCAATTCATCAGGGCGATGCGAGATCGAGCGCGATAGTATAGCGATTTGCACGATCGAATCGCAATGGGGGCACGCGATCGATGGCATGTTGGCAGAGGAGCGTAAGCGTGAAGCGGAGCATTGGATCTGAGCACGATGGACTGCAGGGACGCGCGCGTGGGGAGTGAACGAGGCAAATCGAGTTCGGGATTATCAATTTTGCTCGTGAGCGTAAATGCTGGAAACGGCACGACGTGTAGAGGCGTGGAGGTGGTGCGATGATCAGAGCTCCGATCATCGTGGTGGCGCACTTACTTAACTTTTCTCGCTTAGGTGGATTCTTGTGTTCGATCGTGGGTAGCGTGAGGGAGGAGGGATTGAAGAGGTTAGTTAATTATTATAATTACTTAGTTAGTCTAGTTAATTAATTTTATATCCTAATTATCGTGTAATGTTTGGTACAAGGTCCGATTTGAGTGAGAAAAATTACAGTGGGATCGTATCGAAGTCGCCTTCAACTTAGAGTGGAACTGGGATTTATTTGAAGCTGAAATTATTTTCAGTTTCAAATTAAGGTGAGCATTTATATGCTCACAAGTACTAAAATATATTTTTTATAGTTGAATTATATCATGAAATGAATTGATTTATTTGATTGTTGCTTGATAAGTATAATTGATATTTAAATTGATATCTGAATTTATTGATAGGATTTCAATTGATAACTAAATTAAATTAGATCTTACTGCCAGTAAAATAGAAATATTGATAATTATGAAATTGTCGTGAATTTTATTAACTGTTTGGATTATTAATTGTGATGGATGATATTGGTTGATATTTGGATGTTTATTTATTATGATATATCATTTTATCATCCTGTATATATTATTTACAATATATAAACTGTAAATTGAATTATTTCGAATAAATTAAGAAATAGGTTGAAATAATATATACCTATGACATTTATTTTGGTTTGAAATGATATATATCCATTCCTGAAATAAAGTTGAAATGATTGATTCACTTGGCCATAGGATAGAGAATTATATACGGACATCGGATGTGTTAAATTAAATGATGTTTAATATTTTGATTTGAAATTATTTAAATGATTTCGTTTTAGAATAAAATCAGATTTATGGAAATTGAATTATTTTAAAATTTGAGCTCAAAATATTGAAATTTAAATTTGGTAAAGAAAATTTTTAAATAATTGAAGTTGAAATCTTTAAGATATAATCGAAATATAACGTGAATTGCAAAAATTGAATTGTTTTAAAGGATTGGACTTTTATTCGAACTTTGAATATTGCTAAGTAAAAGTGATTTAAAACCATATTTCAAAGTTTAGCTGGAAATTGTACTATACTTGAAGGTTCGGATTTTTAATTTGAACATTGAAAGAAAAATTGATTTAAGTGTTTTAAATCCATATTTTGGAAATCGAACTCGTAATTGCTATAAACAAAAACGATTTAAATTTGGGATTTGAATTTAAATTAATGTCAGATTGGAATTTAAATTAATTTGGAATTGGCATTGAAATTAATTTGGAATCGAAGTAAACAAAAAAAATGAACTTGAAATCGTAATTGAATCGATTAAATCGAAACAGAAATTGGAACTGGTTTCAATTGGAGATTTGGAAAGTGAACTGGTTTGAATTTAAAATAATATTTTTCGAATATTTTTGGTGTAAATGGTTTAAATCTGTATTCTTTAAATATTCAAATTATTTTGATTTTCTAAACTATTTTACTATCTAAACCATTTTGATTACTCAAACTATTTTCTCTTAAACTTTTTAACTATTTTAAAACTATTTAAACTATTTTTTAAAATTCAAACTAGTTAAAGGGGTGGAAATATTTATATTTAAATCTTGAATTTAAATATGAATTGGGTTAAAGTTGATTATAACCAAAACTGTAATTCGAATCAAGTTTTGAAGTGAAATCGATATATCGAGTTGAATTGACATTATGAAGTAAAATATGATTTTTTTTTAGTAAATATGATGATTTCAAAATATGGTTTTGAATTTTGAAACGAATATGATATTTTGATATCAAATATGAATTGTTTTGAAATTTAAAAGAACCAACCGGTGTGTAAAATAACATTTGGTTGTTAAAGAGACCGGGGCCTCTTATTGGCATACTCTCTATCGACATTGGAATCACTTTGACAACCGTATGTGCGGTGGATGATATCCAGAATATAGTGGTTGAATTGGAGACGTTTACTAGAATAAAATAAGAGAACGATGATGGATAGCCTTGACATCCGTGTTATAATTAAAATGACCAAAACAGAAGCCTATGTCTGGCCATTGAGGTTAGCTACCTCTAGCGATATTGGTCCTTCATATTACTATTGTGGTTTCGGATTCGATGGGTGCACCTTATTTGTCGTTTGGATTGATTGTCGCGGTCGGCCATGAATGGGTTACGACCAGCCAAAAGGATAAACTGGTAGAATCCTACCTTGAGCATTGCCTCACGTGCCTTGTCATATTTATCCCTATACGAGCCCATTACGATTTTGGTTTTAAAACTGTAAAGTGTTAAGGTGGATCAATGTAAAGCCTTAACGCTATTTTGATATTTATTTTACTGTTAGACATTATCTATTACAGCGTATACTATTATATATAAATAGTTTAATGGATCCTTACGAGATGGAAAATTCCGTAACATCTCTTAAGTTATTGCACTCATTTTTGTGATATTGATTTGACTTACATAAGAGTATTTTAGTCCTGACTCGAGTGTTTTGACTTTTCATTACACTCGGGTCAGTCCTGAGTTTTTCAGCATATTGAAGACTACTCTTTGGAGCATGAACACTGAGTTGTGGTAGATTACTATTGTTGAATATGCGCTTATATGATTTTTGTTTGATGATAATAAACATATATACATTCGTTTAAATGTATTTGTTAATATACTATTTATTTTCACAGATTAAATAAATATTTGCTGAATAAAATAAATAACACAGATTTTAAATTCAAACGAATATTTTATTCAAACAAATATTTATTACAATTTTGAATAATACAATTTCAAGCTCTCACTATACTATACAACTTTGATTACAATTACATCACATTTCACATTTACATATTCACCTCACTACATATCACTCACACTCGTATTTTTATCTACAACTGCATTCCAGTTTGAATCCAGCATCTGAGCAATCTGCAAAAATATTCACTAACGCAGTAAAATTGATAAGAAAATATTTTTGCAATATAAATTAAAAGATGATTTTAAAAATATGATTTGCCTTAGTTATTTGGGTTGTTCGTCATAATTTAAATTTGAATTCATCATACACGAACAACTTGTGACATACACAGTGTATCACTGTATATGCCACAAGGCCGTGCACACCGATATATACACTTGATTGAGTTACAGGGACAGGTGAGCACCGGTCAAACCCAAATAAAAATACAGGATTCAACTCAGGTGAAACATGCAATATATCACAACTTCAGCACAAGGTCAAATCCAAATAAAACTGGATTCAACACAGGTGCAGTTCGAATATACAACAGTGCAGATAAACATCTACAAGTTCAAGTGAAAGTGCAGACAAATGACCAAACTGCAGCATCAATGATGTACAAGACCAACAGTGAATCATACACAAATGACCATGCCACAACTATGCAAGCCTGTGCCAAGCATGATACAGGAGAATATAAGAATGCATTGAAGACCAAAATCATGTACAAGTTGCAATATGCAATAACCATCGAGCTAAATGCATGCAAGTGACAACAGTCAATTATGAACCAAATATAACAGATCAAGTGACAACATAAAACAGTGCAAACATATGCACATAAGTGACACAGTGAAGAAGGCAACATGAAGTGAACCAAGATACCAGAGAACAAGACTTGTCACTAACACAACAAAGACCAAGTGCAATTCGAACCAACATGACGAACAGAGACATATGTATATGAAGAAACAATACGAGCAACAGTTCGTATATGCATCAGTAACCGAGCACAGGCCAGAAACAATATCAAAGTGCAAACACATCGAGTATGACACAGCGACAAGGCAACAGTGACTCAGATGTACACCAAGTCCAAATACAAAAATATGCAGTAGCAAGGTTGCATGTATATGAAATGTACAGACAACAAATTTTGCAGTGATACAAAACAAGTTCAACAGGCTACACAACATCAAGGTGGAAACCAAGTATGCAAGTGCAAAGATAAATGACACAGTGTAAATGTAAATTCGACAAGCTGCTGACCAGAGGTGCAGACAACCCTAAGCAACTCAACAATCAACATAACGACCAAATGGCCAACATGAAACTGCAAATACCCATGCCCAAACTCATATGCAACAGCAACTCAAAGTTCAGGTCTACAGAATGAAGATGAACTCTACCATGTACACAAGTGCAACAAGCAGTGCTCAGGACCAAGTGAACAACGTATGTGATACAACTTCAAGTATATATGCAGTAAATTGGATGTAGTAGTTATTCTTTCCCAAACACATACGTATACATGCATACATCAAAATCGAGACATTGCAAACTGTAACATAGCCAAGAATAATTCATAAATCAGAAATCACGTGTGTGACAAATTGAAACAGTCAATACCAAGTCGAAGCCAGTGATAACCAAACGTCTCAAAGCAAGGCATAGAATCAAGTTATGAAAAATATACGAACGTGACAAAGTCAAATGTCACAAACCAAAGCTGTGGCCACCACGTAAAAATAAATCAACCACAATTACAATTCAAAGCCGTGGGATGCAAGTAACAGAAGTATTCGCATATGAATTGGTCAAGGTAAAATCGCAAGCATCAAAACAATATCTGATAGCCGAAGTCCAGTTGAACAAGTCCAAAATCAAAGCCGTGGCCAAGCAAAATTGAACAAGTCGTTTTTGTTTTAAAATTCGTGTTATTCAAGGAAAAATCACGAGCATTCAAGTATAATCGAATGGCCAGAACAAATTATTTGACAAATTCAAATAAAACATATACGAACGCAATAATAGGAATTCAAATCCTATATAAACCAAAATCATCATCGGCATAATCATGGAAGTTCGAATACGAAAATCAAACAGTAACGAAGCAGAAATCACATACCAAATCAAAGTCGAACTCCATTAACTTGAAGTAGCCAGAGAGAGACCAACGAGAATCGATCGAGCAAGGCAACACGTGAACAATCACAAAATCGATCGAAGTAGGATCGGCACTTCAAAAGCCCTAATTGAATCAAAGGGACGAAGCCCTAGATCTGAAAAAGGAGCGGCCATTTTTTCACGAAGAAAAAAAAAGAGAGAAACGGGTTGAAGTGAACAAGGGGCCGACTTTCTTTTATTAAAAGGCTTTAGTTTATTATTTTAAATAGGGCTTTATTTTACTTAATTTGTTTTTGTTTTGTATTTTACTTTTAAACCGTTTATTTTCTAGTCGTGTGACTAGGGTGCAAACTACGGTGTGTAGTTTGGGAATTTGCAACTCGGTAGTTGAGTTGTGGTCAAGGTTTTGAGCGTAGAGTTAGATTAGTCAATAGCGGTGTATAGCGAGTTTACGTGTGTAAGCGAGGGACTATCTAATTTCTAGTAGAAACCTTGGGGGCAGCACGTAGGCAGGGTTTTGCCGAAGCTGGGTAAATTCTGTGTTGTTCTGTTTTATTCTGTTATTTATATTCTGCGATATCTGTGCTGCTATTCTGTGATCTGAATTGAAATTAATTTATAAGCTTCCGCGATTAATTTTTAATAATTTACACTATCACCCTATTCACCCCCCCTCTAGGGTGAAATCGATCCTACAAGTGGTATCAGAGCTAGGAATAGAAGTCAACATTTGTTTTAAAAATTCTATTTTTTTTGAAAAAATCAGTTTTTGTTTAAAAATTCGAATTTTTAAAATGGCTTCTTTTAATAATGCTTTTGCAGAAGGTCAATCCATAGTTAGACCACCAATGTTCAATGGTAAATATGCTTTTTGGAAAAATAGGATGAAAATTTTTTTGAAAACCATTGACGCTTGGGATATTGTTGAGACAGGTTATAGAATACCAACTATAACTGTAGATGATCAGGAAATAGAGAAACCAAAGGAACAATGGACAGAACTAGAAAATAAATTACAGAATACTAATGCCAAAGCTATGAATTCTATTATCTGTTCATTGGATCAATTTGAATTTAATCGTGTCTCACATTGTCTAACTGCGCAGGAAATATGGCACATACTAGAAGTGACTCACGAAGGAACATCTCAAGTCAATGAATCTCGCCTTGCAATGCTAAGCAGCGAATACGAGAACTTCAAAATGGCGAAGGAAGAAAATGTCAAAGAGATGTACGGACGACTCTCCAATATCGTATACAAATCAAAAGCTCTCGGAAAAACATACACCGAATTAGAAATAGTCCGGAAAATCCTCAGAGTCCTTCCACGAAGCTTTGAAGCAAAAGTAACTGCCATACAAGAATCAAAAGATTTAAAACTACTTAAAGTTGAGGAACTCATCGGAAATCTCACCACTTATGAGCTTGAAATGAAATTCAAAGAAGAGCGTGAAGGAGGTGACACTCAAAAGAAATCAATAGCTCTCAAAGGAACAACCGAAAGTGATGATGATAACGATGAAGATGATGGAGCAGCAGAATTGGAGCTGTTAATAAGGAAATTCAAAAGATGGAATCAAAAACATGGAAATTCAGCTCGAATTCATAAAGCAAAAAGCAGAATAGCCAAAGCACTAGACTACTCAGAAGAACAAAAGTTTATTTGTTATAATTGCAACAAACCCGGCCATATCAAGCCCGATTGTCCACAAATTAAATCCAGCCACGGAAAGAAACAGAAAAAGAAAAGTTTTGCAGCCACTTGGGATGAAATAGACGAGAATGATCAAAGCACTGGAAGTGAAAGCGAAAAGGCAGAATTGTGTCTTCGAGGTGATACAACTGACAATGACGATGACGAGCCAAGTGAGGTATCAAAACTTACCCATTCTGAGTTGCTTATATATTTTCATGAAGTAAACGGTTGTTTTGAACGACTTAGGGAAAAATACGCCAAACTTGAATCTCAAAAAGATACTTTGATAGAATGTAATAAACAACTTGATCAATTAGTTAAAACCTATCAAAGTAGGATCCCTAAGTGTGATAAGTGTCCAACATTTGATGAGGAAATTAAAAAATTAGAAATTAAAATAAAATCGCTTGAAAATGAAATTCTGATTTTAAAGGAGAATGAAAATACTAGGAGAGAGAATTCTATTAAAAAGTGCACACAGTTGTTAAACGAAGATGAATCTCTCAAATCAAAAGTCCAACAATTGTCTACGACTTTAGATAAATTTTCAAAAAGTGAAAAATCGTTGAATATGCTATTAGGAAAGCAAATTGTTAATACGGTTAGACAAGGACTTGGATTTAATAATTCGAAAATTGTTGAAAACAAGATTAATCAAGTTAATTCTATGTGCACAATTTGTAGAAAATTTGGACACGATCACAATAATTGTTGGTATAGACCCAAACATGTGAAAACTATACCGATTTGGGTTCCAAAAGGCACAAATATAAAATCTCTCAAAGTTAAACAAATTTGGGTGCCAAAGGGAACAATTATAAATAGTTTTGGGTCTACACAAAATTATTTTTCAAAATTTTCTGCCACTAACAACCATGGACCTATAAAAACAAATAGGTCACATAAAATTTTCATCGTGTAGGTGTGGTGGCGGGCTAAGGAACAACAATAGTGTTACCTGGATTTTTGGCTGTTCCAGAAACACAACGGGCGACAAAGCTAAGTTCCTTAGCCTAGTATAAGGGTGACAGAATCACAATGAACAACGACGAGAAATATCGTAAAGGTAAAGACAGGTAAAAGTATATTTATTTGTACAATATATTAAATGTGATAATCTGTACCATTTTCTGAATAAAATCAGCCAATTATGATATGATGATGATTTAATGATGATTTTGATTCTGACTTTATTCAAAATTGATTAGCCATTTATATTCTTATGCCAAAAACACTATAAAATTCTCTAGAATTACTTGATATATAAGTTTGAGAGAAAAATAGTGTTTTGATTGGATAATAATATTGTTGTTATAATATTTTTGGCTAAATCTATATTCATGTTTTGACACGGCCTCGATTTAAAATCCTAATGAATTCTATTTTAAAAATTGTGAAAAGGATGTTAAATTTTTTTTGAAATTGTTTAAACTATTAAGAAATTGCTTTGAAATAAAAATAACGTTTGATGGCTTCTAAAATTGACACTTTAATATATGATTGATTGTTGACACGGTTTTCATTTCAAATCCAAGAGAATTTCATTTAAAATTTGTTGATAATAATCATGAGAAATTTCTTAATCTGGTCTTTGACATTCAACGAGTGAATTTTGAGTGAAATTTAAATTCAGATGCAGATTACACTGGTAATATGGTTGATAGAAAAATTACTAGTGGAACATGATTAATTTTTGACACATTCATTAACTGCATCGTTTTTCAAAGAAAATATCTGCATATTTTTCATTTCAAATAATTTTCAAATAGCAGAAATTTTTTTTTTAAAACCCCCTGGAGAAAATCATTTTTGACCATATTTTCATATTAGTCATTTTGAAAAATTGGTTTCATAATTATTTTTGAATTTGATTTTAAATGACTATATTGACTAATCTGACTCCCTAATGTTTATCGAAAAGAAAAATAGTAATAGAAAAAGTGATGAGTGTTGATATTTATCATATATTATAACTCGAGAAAGTATAATTAGAAAATTTCTTTAGAAATTTAAACAAGAGTTATAAAACTTTTTGTTGGTAAAAATTCCATGACCATCTCTATATCTATCATATTTCTAACAACTATCACTCATCAAAACTCTATATAGTTTGTTGATATGTGGTACTTTAAACAGGAATCGTTCGTTTTTCATTTTCATTTTTTTTTAAAAAGCAAAAATAAATAAATAAATAAATACCAAAGTATTCACTCTCATTTAAAAGTCCTCACGGTTATGCATGGGTGAATTACTTGGAATTTGTTATGTGCTTCCATGCTCATTTAAAAGTCCTCACGGTTATGCATGTATGGAACGCATATCAAAAGTTGATTTTTTTTTCTTTTAAAATAAACAAGTTGATTCTAATCCCATTTAAAAGTCCTCACGGTTATGCGTGGTTAGAAGATACTTGAATTCATTTTTTTTTAAAAAAATAAAATTGGAATACTACTAATCTCATTTAAAAGTCCTAACGGTTATGCATGATTAGTAGATATTCAAATTCCTGATATAAAAATACCACAAATAGACACAATTGTATGGTTTTATATGATGACATCATCTCCATCATTCTAAAAGTGGAATATGCGCCTAACAATATTTTTATGATTTTTGTTTGATTTTCTATTGAAATTTAATATTTATATTCAATTGGGTTTTAATGTTGGATTAATATCGATTACTTTATCTCTATTTTTCTCTATTTCTATTATTCTTTTGCTGATAACAAAAGGGGGAGAGAAAAGTTAAGATTTTGTAAAAAGGGAGAGAAAAGGTCAAAGAAGTTTTCAATATGCATATAGACTCATTTGCACATTTTGTTTGTATGCATATATGTAGGGGGAGTCATATATGTAGGGGGAGTATCATATAGAAAGGAAGCATTCAAATAGGGGGAGCAATTGAAATTATCAAATACATTTAATATATTCAAAATCTTAAATATATGTTTGTTATCATCAAAAGGGGGAGATTGTTGAATATGCGCTTATATGATTTTTGTTTGATGATAATAAACATATATACATTCGTTTAAATGTATTTGTTAATATACTATTTATTTTCACAGATTAAATAAATATTTGCTGAATAAAATAAATAACACAGATTTTAAATTCAAACGAATATTTTATTCAAACAAATATTTATTACAATTTTGAATAATACAATTTCAAGCTCTCACTATACTATACAACTTTGATTACAATTACATCACATTTCACATTTACATATTCACCTCACTACATATCACTCACACTCGTATTTTTATCTACAACTGCATTCCAGTTTGAATCCAGCATCTGAGCAATCTGCAAAAATATTCACTAACGCAGTAAAATTGATAACAAAATATTTTTGCAATATAAATTAAAAGATGATTTTAAAAATATGATTTGCCTTAGTTATTTGGGTTGTTCGTCATAATTTAAATTTGAATTCATCATACACGAACAACTTGTGACATACACAGTGTATCACTGTATATGCCACAAGGCCGTGCACACCGATATATACACTTGATTGAGTTACAGGGACAGGTGAGCACCGGTCAAACCCAAATAAAAATACAGGATTCAACTCAGGTGAAACATGCAATATATCACAACTTCAGCACAAGGTCAAATCCAAATAAAACTGGATTCAACACAGGTGCAGTTCGAATATACAACAGTGCAGATAAACATCTACAAGTTCAAGTGAAAGTGCAGACAAATGACCAAACTGCAGCATCAATGATGTACAAGACCAACAGTGAATCATACACAAATGACCATGCCACAACTATGCAAGCCTGTGCCAAGCATGATACAGGAGAATATAAGAATGCATTGAAGACCAAAATCATGTACAAGTTGCAATATGCAATAACCATCGAGCTAAATGCATGCAAGTGACAACAGTCAATTATGAACCAAATATAACAGATCAAGTGACAACATAAAACAGTGCAAACATATGCACATAAGTGACACAGTGAAGAAGGCAACATGAAGTGAACCAAGATACCAGAGAACAAGACTTGTCACTAACACAACAAAGACCAAGTGCAATTCGAACCAACATGACGAACAGAGACATATGTATATGAAGAAACAATACGAGCAACAGTTCGTATATGCATCAGTAACCGAGCACAGGCCAGAAACAATATCAAAGTGCAAACACATCGAGTATGACACAGCGACAAGGCAACAGTGACTCAGATGTACATCAAGTCCAAATACAAAAATATGCAGTAGCAAGGTTGCATGTATATGAAATGTACAGACAACAAATTTTGCAGTGATACAAAACAAGTTCAACAGGCTACACAACATCAAGGTGGAAACCAAGTATGCAAGTGCAAAGATAAATGACACAGTGTAAATGTAAATTCGACAAGCTGCTGACCAGAGGTGCAGACAACCCTAAGCAACTCAACAATCAACATAACGACCAAATGGCCAACATGAAACTGCAAATACCCATGCCCAAACTCATATGCAACAGCAACTCAAAGTTCAGGTCTACAGAATGAAGATGAACTCTACCATGTACACAAGTGCAACAAGCAGTGCTCAGGACCAAGTGAACAACGTATGTGATACAACTTCAAGTATATATGCAGTAAATTGGATGTAGTAGTTATTCTTTCCCAAACACATACGTATACATGCATACATCAAAATCGAGACATTGCAAACTGTAACATAGCCAAGAATAATTCATAAATCAGAAATCATGTGTGTGACAAATTGAAACAGTCAATACCAAGTCGAAGCCAGTGATAACCAAACGTCTCAAAGCAAGGCATAGAATCAAGTTATGAAAAATATACGAACGTGACAAAGTCAAATGTCACAAACCAAAGCTGTGGCCACCACGTAAAAATAAATCAACCACAATTACAATTCAAAGCCGTGGGATGCAAGTAACAGAAGTATTCGCATATGAATTGGTCAAGGTAAAATCGCAAGCATCAAAACAATATCTGATAGCCGAAGTCCAGTTGAACAAGTCCAAAATCAAAGCCGTGGCCAAGCAAAATTGAACAAGTCGTTTTTGTTTTAAAATTCGTGTTATTCAAGGAAAAATCACGAGCATTCAAGTATAATCGAATGGCCAGAACAAATTATTTGACAAATTCAAATAAAACATATACGAACGCAATAATAGGAATTCAAATCCTATATAAACCAAAATCATCATCGGCATAATCATGGAAGTTCGAATACGAAAATCAAACAGTAACGAAGCAGAAATCACATACCAAATCAAAGTCGAACTCCATCAACTTGAAGTAGCCAGAGAGAGACCAACGAGAATCGATCGAGCAAGGCAACACGTGAACAATCACAAAATCGATCGAAGTAGGATCGGCACTTCAAAAGCCCTAATTGAATCAAAGGGACGAAGCCCTAGATCTGAAAAAGGAGCGGCCATTTTTTCACGAAGAAAAAAAAAGAGAGAAACGGGTTGAAGTGAACAAGGGGCCGACTTTCTTTTATTAAAAGGCTTTAGTTTATTATTTTAAATAGGGCTTTATTTTACTTAATTTGTTTTTGTTTTGTATTTTACTTTTAAACCGTTTATTTTCTAGTCGTGTGACTAGGGTGCAAACTACGGTGTGTAGTTTGGGAATTTGCAACTCGGTAGTTGAGTTGTGGTCAAGGTTTTGAGCGTAGAGTTAGATTAGTCAATAGCGGTGTATAGCGAGTTTACGTGTGTAAGCGAGGGACTATCTAATTTCTAGTAGAAACCTTGGGGGCAGCACGTAGGCAGGGTTTTGCCGAAGCTGGGTAAATTCTGTGTTGTTCTGTTTTATTCTGTTATTTATATTCTGCGATATCTGTGCTGCTATTCTGTGATCTGAATTGAAATTAATTTATAAGCTTCCGCGATTAATTTTTAATAATTTACACTATCACCCTATTCACCCCCCCTCTAGGGTGAAATCGATCCTACAACTATTATTACTATCTTCTGCATCATGATATTCTGCTATATTGATTATTTATCCCTGATGTATATATATAACTCTAATAAATGTGTATAGATTAAAATCAAATATGTAGTAAACAACTTCATGAATTGATTATTTGATTATTATATTTTATCGTTTCCGCTATGAGATTCTGCATTTTGTTTTCTTCTTCTCTTTTTATTTTTCTTATTTAATCCCATTGATTATCTACATTACGGATTGTTTAAATCGGACATGTGTGGATTATTGTCGATCTAAACCTTCCGAAATGTGGGTCGTCACACCTATATAAAAGACTAAAACAGTCAAAATCTATTACTTAAATGTAAAAACAGGATGTTTACATTGCTTATGTGGAACATCCATCCTAGCGGAATTTCAAAATAATTGATATCAATTTCCTCATCTCCATTTTCTTCTCAAACAAAACCGTTTTTGCCCCATACTCTCCTAATTTTAAACCAACATCCCACAAACCAGTGATAATTATTTAACTACCCTACCGAGGCTTGAAAATAAATGGTATGCGGTTACTAAGTTCATATGTTTGTTATGCGTTTCATCTTTAATGAGCAGCGAGCCAACTTTATAAGTATAACATTGTTTGATGTCTACTGTTTGCCCTTTTTGCTCTATTTTCAGATATATATCAAAGCTGTTGCCATGTTTAATGAGCAGTGCCCACGTTACTTAGTTCATATGGTATACTAATTGTTGCTATTAAATCTAGTTATTTCTCTATTTCGATACATCTAATTTTTTGCTCTTTCTCAGTTTTAATGAGCAGTGCCCATGTTCCAGAGTTCATATGGTATGTCGATTACTGCTATTGAATATGGTGTCCTTTTTTTCTTTTCTTTTTCCCTTTTTTTATTTTTAAAATATATTTCCTTACTATTCATAAATTTGATCAACATGTCATTTATGTCGAACACCAGAAACTACTTGTTGCTTTCTTCAGCATTTTACATATATTAACACTCCACTAAATCCAACAGATCAAATTTAGTTTTTAGATTAATAAAATTGTAATTTGAAGCATAAAGATGGAGAGAATATTAAGTTCACTAAACAAAGCTATGAAAAAAATTCATACGCAAAGAGGGTAGAAGTTTTGATCAACGTGTTGGCTTTAAGGAAATTAATTTCAATATTACGGATTTACATTGTACCCATCTTTGTATTTATTGCATTTCACTCCAAATAATTGTGAATGTGATCACCTTCGTTTCAAAAACTATTTATCAGCATATGTACATGCCCAGGCCATCTGGGAATCTAGAATATTAAACCATTACAATTAACTAGTTATGAGACACAAACATATAGGCAGTAGCAGAAATAGTATTGCTTGGCAAAAACTATCGCCCTGTTCGTATTAGTCCTGGAGTTAGGGCTAAATTATTGCTTCTGGATTCTATTGATCTCTTAGATTAATTGGCTATATGTATTACTCATGATACATATCTTCTGTAAATCTATCGGATATGAATGTGTATTGAAATTTGAAGTTTTATGTCATGATACAAATATTTGAATTCGTTTTAAGATATGAGAATATGCTTCGATAAAAAAAAAAAAAAAAAAAAAAAAAAAGACACAAACATAACCTTCAGTTAGCCCAAAATTCTTTTTTCAAAATAAAAGTCTTGGTATACAATAAGTGAATCAATTACCTGTAAACCACTATAGAGCATGTGTGCATATGAATCAATAGAACCCAGCACCACAACCATCGTATAATGATCTAAAATACTGGAGTTTCGATATAATCTTGTATAGGCATTGTTTTTGAGGGAAATGGGTGTGTAGCGTGAGACTACACAACCGATATGTATGGACATTATTGTATCTAAACTCTCCTTTTGGTTATAGAATAAAAATCATGGTTTCAAAATCATAGGAGTTAAATAGTCATCCTTTTCAATTAGCAAAAGAAGGTAATCTAGGTTCAATCAAAAGCAAACAAGTCATTGCATCTAAGGGTTGTGAATATGTAGAATATATACCTAGCAAAACTCAACCAAACTGAGAAAAAGGCATTTTTTGGGTTCCTGACGTTGGTGGACTACCTATTTAGGTGACTTTTTTGTGATACAATTCATAACTTTGAGGGATGTGTTGTAGGGCATAACAAAAAAGCGATAAATATTTATGAATTGCATTTGAAAGTTGGCTACTACGACAGTAGTAGTGACATGGATTTTTCAAGTGAAAATGGAGTGACTATATTACGATCACATCGGAAAATATATAACTAGATCCTATGTAAAATATGAAGAAACCATAAGACAGTCTAATTACCGATATTATAATTCAATTTAAGTGAAAAAAGCATATCCATTGAATCAGCATTAATGATTATCTTGAACTGATTTTTCTTTATATAGAATCACTAAATAATGCACCTAAGTCATATAGCCTAAAATGATTACCAAATTGGTAGGTTGGTGATTGCTTATCAAATAATGTTAATAATATATGCATCAAATACGTTAAAAATGTATTCAGCAAAAAGGTTAGCAAATTAAACTGAATGTCCATCTTTGCCGTTCCTGAATGAATTAATTTCTATGTTTTTCGATGCAACTAAGAAATCAATTTGGAAATAGATAAATTATAGGAAACAGATTGTAACGTCCTGTAAATTTTAGTGGTTTTATTTATTTAATTAATTGAATTTTTGTGAAATTTTAAATAATAATATTTTGAAATAAAAATTTGATATTTGAAATAAGTCTAATTAAACATAGCAAATGGTAAATTTTTGTCTGAAAATATGGAAGTTTATTTTCTTATGTAAATTTTATCTAAACTTAAATTAATTAATATTAGATGATAATAAAATATTTTCCAATCCTGAGTATTTTCACATAATAAATTTGTAAACTATTTTCTGAGTGAGATGTCATCTTCCATTTTATCAAATTGCAATTGTTATTGCTCCGTTTATCTTATTTTTAGCAGTTCGTGGCATTTTCGATACTGATTATCAACTTTTGGTGGGATAGTTATACCACTGATATTTGTATACCATTTTGATCGTTTCATTGTACTGATCTCCGCGGTATATTCGTTTGTGTGTTTAGAGTTCGGCACACGGCGAAGTCCATGAAACGATCAACCATATCGGTACCCGTTTCAACCCATTTGTTTGCGTAACTATCCACTTTCCTACCATACAAAACCAATAGCCATTAGCCATTATTATTTATTGAAATTCAGCTTTAACTACTGCCATTCCTATCATTTTATTTATGGTGTACGTTGTCTGCATTTTTCCTATTCCTTGCATGTTCGTATTTTGAAAAAAAAAACAATATAAATATAATGGCAGAGTTAAAAATATATTGCAAGCTACAGTATATGCACATAATTATATTGCTCCTCCCATGCAAATCCCCTCCTTCCCTCTAGCCCACATCGCCATTTTTCCACCCAGAACCCGCCGCCATGCCTTCAGTCCACCCAGATCCGCCTTATCTCCTCCGCATGTAGCTCGCTTCTCACCGCCCAGACCAATCGCCTCGCCTCTATTTTATAGCCGAGCTTCTCTGTATGTTCGTTAAGGTATTATACGTATATTATATAATATAATATTTTATTATGTATGTTATTAACATGTTAGTAAATTTTGGCTATATATATCCACGTACGTTGAATAGTTAATATAACAGAATATAAGTATATAAAATACATAAAGAAGTATGGGTTTATCATTGAGAAAAATAGTACCTAGCTTTGTGATTTTTGTTTTGTGTATTGTCTGGCATATATTTGTGCACTGTTAAATGTCAACCTTGTAAATATAAGTTGTTAAGTTATATATATCCTATTTTTTCTTCTCAGCCTTGCTCACTTGGCTGTTGTATATATATAGTCTACGTAAAGTCTATATAAAATTGATTTGAGTTGATATATTAATACGTAAGTTACATATATGGTGTGTTATGTTTTAATGTAAAGATTCTTCATAGTTATTTTATATATAGGTTGCTGTACAGTTGCATACATATAAGATATTAGTTTGGGATATATATATATATATATATATATATATATATATATATATATATGAGTTATATATATATTAGGCTAGCATATCTTTTGTTCAATGTCTGGGTTACATTAGTTTCTATGCATTAGTTTATACATAATTATTATTGCTTTAGATTTTAATATATCAGATTTGAATATAATAGTTATATTACAAGCTGTAGGTTATTTGTGGTTTTATGCTAGATTTTGGAGGTTGTTTGTCCTTATAAATTATAAGTTCTATATAATATGTCATAATATGTTGCGGGTAAATCAGTAAGTTTATTTTATTAGCCTTTATATATTTGTTATATATCATTGATTTCAAATTATATGTACAGGTATGCATGAGTCTCGCTTTTTATAATAATATATACATATATTTTATTTCTAATGTATGTTTAATTGATTTATAAATAATAATTTTGAATATGGCAGCATAAATATAGTACTTTAAAGTATATATATGATATGTGAGGATGAAATGAATATAATTAAGTATTGATTTTAAATATATTACGTATATATATAAGTTGAGTTTAATATCTGTGTTTTAATTGAAACAATAGATTTTGAAATACCTATATATATTTTAAATATAAAATGTATTTGAATTTAGAATATGATTTTTATCTATATATAGTTATATATATAGGTTCACTTATACCAGTTATCTTCATTGATCCAATTCTGATTTGATTTCGCCTATTCCTGTTGATCGGATCTGTTTGTGGCCATTTAGCTTTTCCTTGGAAGTCATGCTTGCATTTCGTAACTCAACTTCATTTTCTATCTCTCTAACCTCAACATGCGAGCAATCACTCATGATTAACGTTCTTATATTTATTAAATTTGATTTCAATTGGAATGACAACTGAAATATGCTACTGTTAGTTATTTATATTTTATATATGCTATTATCTGTATTTGTTCACATGTGACATCTGACACCATTATCTGTTATTTATATGATATATGCTTGTAATATTATTATCATATCTGTTATCACTCTACAAGTTCCTTGTTAGTGTAGAATTCACTATGGGTTGAAATGATAACTCGAACGATCTATAGAATAGGAGAAAATCGTTATGGGTTGAAATGATAAACCCAAGCGATTTTCATTTGAATTAAATTTGGGATTGCGGGTTGAAATGGTATATATCCGTATATACTTAAATTGCGGATTGAAAAGATAAATATTTGTACCACTTGACCATAAGATAAAAAATTATATACAGACACCGTTGGTCTATATATAAATATTTTTAGAAATAATTTCTATGGCTTTGGAAAGAAAAAATATGGTTTTATATAAATATTGATTTTAGATATTATGTAAATGTTATTTTATATATAGTTAAATTCTCGATTTTTAAGCTGTGTATAAATTTGTTTTAATATAAAATAAGTTTAATAATAAAGTTTGATTTTAATAAAATATAATATGGTTTAGTATTTAAATTATATTTTAATACAGAGTTTATAATGATTTTAATAAATTAAGGTTGAGATGATAGATTTGAAATTGATTTGAAATTATATTTAATTAAGAATTATATTTAATTGAAATCAATTTGGACCTTATTGAATTTGAGATTCTTAAAAGGATATGATTTTATAACTTGAATTTGGTTATGGTGATTTGAATATTTTCAAACTTACATAAATTTACATGGGATATTTAGTTTATTTAAATTTGAAATTTGAAATTTGAAGTTTATTTCAATGTTTATTTTTTATTTTTTTTTTAAAGAAAATATGTATAACTAAACATCACCAAAAGCTGTCAACAAGCCTGACAGGTAACCGTAAAAGAACAAAGACGAGAGAATACATGATCGGATCACAGAAATAACCAAAAGAGGAATACAAAAAACCACTAACAAAAAGATCCAGAAGGAGGTCTCCCAACAGGCGCAAAGCAATCCCGAATAAGTCCAAAAACCCCCACTCCGACCAATATCAAAATCAAGCTCCGGCAAAGCCACCGCCCGATTCAGATGTATGGATACCACCGAAAAATAGATAGCGATCTACCAAAAAGACCGATAGAAGAACTAGAAGAAAACAACAGACATCAAGCCATCACCAGAAAGACCGAAACCCGAAAAGCAGAAACAGAAAGCTCTAAGCAAGCTCCAAACAAAGAACGGACTGAGAATCACACACCCCATAACGCCTCTACCTGCAAGCAATAGCCTAAACATGAGAAAAAAAAGGAGGGGAGAGGAGGCTAAGAAGGAGACTGGACAGTCGTAACCACCAGTCTCCGGATAGGCAATCAACCGATACCTTGTCTAATAGAAGAGCTAGAACAGGTGATTGATAACAAATTCACCAGGCGACCAGAACGAAAGTTGACAGAACCTCGGAATGGACGGCCCCGGAATGCCAAGTAAACATCATCTCGAACCTTCCGAATAACAGATAGAGGGTCCATAGGAGTTTCGTCAAAAATGGCCTTATTCCGGGCACACCAAATGTGCCAGCAAATCAGACAAGGAATCAAACGAAAAACAATAGAACGAAGGGAACGACCAGCACGACGACACCACCAAGTGGACAGCAAATCAAAAGAAGAGTTGATGGAACCACGTACCCCCACTAAATTCCCGAAGTAGTTCCAGCAAGACCTGGCACACCATCCGATGAAAAGCAGATGATTCACCGATTCCGTCTCCCCGTTACCGCAGCATCTGCAACGAGAGACAAAAGGAATGCCGATCCGTTGAAGGTTTTCATCAACTAAGAGTCCATTATGGAAGGAACGCCACAGAAGAAGAGAGACTTTAGAAGGGATACGGACGTCCCAAATGAAAGGAAAAAAGGGAAGAACGGGCGATGGGATTCTAGAAGAGGACCAAGCCCTCCGAATAGAGAACGGACCACCATCCCATCCGGAGAGGCCGTCATGAGAGTCAACAAACACTTTGACCGATTGCATATGCTTCCAAGTCTCACTCGCGAAGGAAGGAGTACCGGAGAATCCAGAATCAGCCAGTCTCCGGTACTTAGCATGAAGAAATTGCGACCATAAGGAGTTGTTAGCCCCAAACCTATACCACAACTTGCAAGCGAAAGCCAAGCAGATGTCCTTCGGATTACGCAACCCTAACCTACCCTCACACTTAGGCCGGCAGATAACATCCCAAGACACTCAATGATGACGACGATCGTCACCCTTAGAACCCCAGAAGAAAGAAGAAGCCAACGAACGGAACGAACGAAAGAAAGAAGAAGTTGGGGTCATAGCGGCGAAAATATGAACACCCAAAGAGCACAAAACCGATTGGATAAGCACCAATCTACCAGCTTGGGACAGGAGAGATGCATTCCACCGGATAATCCTCCCCCTAACCTTGTCCGAGAGGGGATCGAAAAGGGCGTTAAGTTTCCTCCCTCTGTATAGAACAATGCCCAGGTAAGGAAGAGGGAGGGAAGCAGCCCTGAACCCAGAAAAAGACTCGACCCACGAAACTCTCAAAGGACCCATGTCCTTTGCGTGAACGAAGCAACTCTTAGCCGAATTGACAAGTTGTCCCGAACATCTTTCGTACAATCGAATGAAACGAAGAAGGCGCCGAACAGAAGAACGACTACCGTTAGAGAAAATGACAATCTCATCTGCGAAAGACAGAGAAGATACAAGCGGACATCCACTCGGAATGCCAAAGCGTTGAATTTGACCAAAAACCGTCAATGAGTGAATGCCACGAATGAAAGCTTCGGCCGCAATAACGAAAAGAGAAGGGGATAGAGGATCACCCTGCCGGATACCTCTACCAGCCTTGAAAAAACCATTGGCAGATCCGTTAACGATAACAGAAAACCAGCAGTTGGAAATGAGCCTCCAAACTAAGTCGATGAGAGTTTCAGGAAAACCGAAGGCACGAAGAACCTTGATGATGAAGAACCATGACATACGATCATAGGCCTTTTCCATATCAAGTTTGAAAATAACGTTAGAACCCCTGACCTTTCGGTCAATCTGAGAAACGAGTTCTTGGGCTAAAAGGACGTTATCAGTGATCAAACGACCTTTAACAAAACCAGCCTGCGAGGAAGAAATAATACGATCAAGGTACGGAGCCAAACGAATGGCCAGGACCTTAGAAATGACTTTATTCGCGAAGTTACACAGACTGATCGGACGGAATTCCGAGCACAACCTCGGATGATCACACATAGGTATGAGGATCAAGTTAGTGGAAGACCAGCTAACAGGAAGATCGGCACCAGAAAAAAAATGTTGAATAGCCAAGCAGAGGTCCGACTGGATGATGTGCCAGGTACAACGAAAGAAAGAACCATTAAAACCGTCCGGCCCACTGGCACTCTCCTTGCTGAGTGCAAACACACTGGCACGAATCTCCTTAGGAGAAGGCGGTAAAGCTAATCCGGCACTACCTTCAGCTGAAACAAGACGGGGAATAAAGGACAGGATGTCCGAAATCGGGTCCGACACCGAAGGAGATCCCAAATAAGATTGGAAATGAGAAACTAAAACCTCTACAACTTCAGAAGGAGTCGAAGCCATAGAATGGTCCGGTCTCAGAATCTCACGAATTGAAAGCAAATTAGCTTTCTTGCGGATAGAGGAATGGAAGAACTTGGCGTTAGCATCACCATCGACCACCCACTTGATCCTCGCCTTCTGGCGGAGGTAGGAGCTTTCAATGCGGAGCTCCGAAGAAAAAGCGAGTTGGGCGACAGCCCAAAATTCCTTGTTTTCGGCTGATGGATTCTCGTCGAACATAGATTCGGCAATAATCAGGGATTCTTCAGCCGCACGCACACGGTCGAAGATGTTCCGGAAAACAAGGGAATTCCAAGACTTAAGGCAAGACTTAAGACGACGAAGTTTCCGAGAGAAGGCTAGCATCGGAGCAGCCAATATGGGAGCGGACCATGATTCCTCCACCACCTGCAAAAAACTGTGGTGGGAGCTCCACATACTAAGGAAACGAAAAGAAGAAGGCCCTGACAAGGACCGCGAAGCGCACCTTAAAACCAACGGCGCATGATCAGAGCAGGAGCGGTGGAGATGAGAAACGGAGAAGGAAAAGGGGAGAAGCAACCAATCAGTAGACCCAAAAACCCTATCCAACCTGGATAGAATCCGATTCGGTCCAACCTGATTATTAGACCAAGTAAAGGCTGATCCAACGAAGGGTATTTCAGATAACCCAGAACTCACTATGAAAGAATTGAAATCAGAGACCGAGTGCCTATTGACGGCCATAGTTTATTTCAATGTTACTGAAACGATTTAGTAAACATTTCAAAACTAAATAATTGTAAAGTGAATTTGAGATATATGAAAGTATTAAATTTAATTTTGAAATTGTGGAATATATAAAGCTTTGAAATATACTGAAATTGAAATGTTTTATTTTGTGGTTCATATCTATATTTGAAATCGATATAATTTGAAATGGTTTATTGAGGACTTAATTGAATTGAAATTGACGATTTGAGATTCGATTAAATTTGAATTTTTGAATTTGAGTTGATTTGAAATTGATTTATGAAATTTGTGGAAGCTATTTTAGTATATAAAGTATTTTTAAATTATATTTAAACTATTTTATATTTTACTTTATAGATCATTTTAATATAAACCATTTTATTATATAAACTATTTTAATACACTAAATATTTTAATATAAACTATTTTAATATACTAACTATTTTAATATAAACTATTTTGACTTATAACTCTTCTATATAAACTATTTTACTTTATAAACTATTTTATTATATAAACTATTTTAATATCTAAACTATTCAAGTGGTGGAAGTTATGTTTTCAAAGTTATGGATTTCAAAGTATTATGTTTTGGAAGTGTTATAATTTCA
Source organism: Allium cepa (assembly GCA_030765085.1). Taxonomy (NCBI): domain Eukaryota; kingdom Viridiplantae; phylum Streptophyta; class Magnoliopsida; order Asparagales; family Amaryllidaceae; genus Allium; species Allium cepa. The sequence goes on from CM060934.1 coordinate 134,677,371, forward strand.
AGTGTTTTGGCTTCGAAGAGTTGTAACTTTGAAAGTGCTATGATTTTGAAAATGGATATATTGAAATGGAAATGATATCATATTTGGTTTTTAAATAGAAATGGTATCGTAGTGAACAAAGTTATGGATTTCAAAGTATTATGTTCTGGAAGTGTTTTAATTTCAAGTGTTTTGTCTTCGAAGAGTTGTAACTTTGAAAGTGCTATGATTTTGAAAATGGATATATTGAAATGGAAATGATATCATATTTGGTTTTTAAATAAAATTGATATATATTGATATGGTTTTGAAATGGCAATGATATTTAGTTTTGAAGTATAAACTATTTTGAAATGAACGCGGTGTTATAATAACGATTGGTTGTTAAAGAGACCGAGATCAGTTATTGTCATACTCTCTGCCAATACCGAAAACCACTTTAACAAACCGTGTACGCGGTGGAGAATCCAGAATGTAGTACGATAGGGCGAAGATCCTATATGAGGTATATGCGTAGACCCAACTCTCGTGAGTTGGCATAAGGTGGCAAAAACAGGACCAATTGATGGGCCAATAAGGTAGCTCCTCTGATCGGACACTCCTTCGATTCCATTCTATTACTTTGTGATTGATTTGGTGCACACCTTCGGATTTTTTGGGAGTGTGGCTCGAGGTGGGCGGTAGTGCCTGCTATGCATTACCACCAGCCCAGAAGTGTAATTGGTATATCTACCCTGGTATTGCCTAGTTGTGCCATGTCACCACCTTAGCGAGACCTCTATGAGTTATTTTGTACCATACCTATGGAGTGCCATCTGATAAGCCCAGTTTACGGGAAGTTATGGTACTATATAGACTATGGGAATATATAAAATGTGTTAAGGGGATATGGATAATGCTTTAAAGCTATTTTAATAGTTTACTTTACTTTAGACATTATTATAATAGAGTATATTACTATATAGTAGATAGTTTGACGGATCCTTAGAGGATGGTTATCCCAAACATCCTTTGAGTTACTTGTATTTCAGTTGATATTTCACTTGAGTTGGATTTATTGATATAAGAATGTTAATCCTGACTCGAGTGTTTTGTGTTTTACTTTATGCTCGCGTCAAATTGAGTGATATAACTTTTGAGACTCACCTTTGGATTTGGAGCTTCGCTTGAAGATCCATCTACATCTTTTCAGCTTGCAGTTATTCAGTTGGTTCCAGTGATGTAACCTGATCTTGTATTTGACTATTGTATTTGAAACTTCTATTGTATCTTATTTAACTCTGATATATATATATAGTAGCTTCATGAACTACTATTCATTTTGTTTCCGCTGCATATTGTATATTACTCTATATCCGTGATTCTGGGATTTATTTATTTACTATATATGTTGAGTTTTGCCAAATAAAAAAATTAACAATCTGGTATTTTGAGCAATTCAAGTCCGGCATATGTGGATGCGAATGATTGAAAATATCGGGATGTTGCACAGATTAGTTAAACCAAACATGCACACAAACATCATATACAAGACAACCTTTATTGATTTGTCAAGTTTGTTGTTGCTCAAAGTAGCAAGTCTGGAGCTAACAAAATTACTGCTTTGAACACATACTACAATGTATATTATTATCAATACTAATATGCACACCACACATGTATATCTTGTCACCAAATTAGCACCATATTCTGTTTTAACCAGGTTGTGGAAGAAGCTGCAACGAGCTATGAAATAGACAACAACAGACTTCAAGCAAAACGTCGTAAGAAGGATGTTTGAACCACTCAAATTACCATTGTTGCTCTTGACTTTAATCATCCATCCACCTTTACTGTGTAGATTAGCTAGTCTTTGTGACATAAACTTATTTTATTTTGATGTTAGTATGTTATAGACATTTTATTTCTTTATTTTCGAGTTTGAAATTTTGTGTCATGTATAAACTACTTGGTCTAATTAGTAAATGTCATAATTTCAGTCATGTCCAAAATATGTTAAATTCATTAATTCTTACCACTTTTACCAGTCTTATTACCATTTCTCTTCTATACCATGATTTACTGAAAAGAAGGATGGATATAGACTTTCAAAAAGAAAATTTAGCAAAGATAACATATAGTCAATAATGAATAGATGATAAATATACATCAGAAAATGTATATCCATCGTAAATTTTTTTACCCCATAAGACAGTCTAATTACCAATATTATAATTCAATTTAAGTGAAAAAAAAGCATTTCCATTGAATCAGCATTAATGGTTATTTTGAACTGATTTTTCTTTATATAGAATCGCTAAATAATGCATCTAAATCATATAGTCTAAAATGTTTACCAAATTGGTAAGTTGGCGATTGCTTATCAAATAATATTAATAATATATGCACCAAATATTTCAAAAAATTATTCAGCAAAAAGGTTGCCAAATTAAACTAAATGTCCATCTTTGCATTTCCTGAATGAATTAATTTGAATATTTTCAATTTGGAAACAGATAAATTATAGGAAATGAATTAATTAAACAAAACTATATAATTTGTTTTTGATCTTGCAAAGAAAGAATGAATTTAAGTAATATGTATAACCCAAATTATGCACATCCATTTTGTTTTTGATTTTGCAAAGAAAGAAAGAATTTGAGAAATATGTATTTTTTCATAGATAAAAAAACTTATAAGCATGTCAAACTTATAAAATCTTTAGTATGTAACATTATAAGGAAAAAAAATCATCACTAAGTAATATTTGTCTAACAATCAATTCATTAATATAATTGATCACCAAGAAACTGGTAATCACTTAAAGTTGAAATAATTAATACAAGGCACAATTTTCCCAGTTTAATTTGTAATAACGAATAAATAATTTCATCAACCAATTCAATGCATTTCCTAAACACTAATTCAATACTAAAAGGATTAACTTCCTAAAAATCTTAAGCTAAAATAAATTTTGTGCATTTCCCATCAATCTAATTTATAGCAAAAAATGCATTTATTTGAATGAGCAAAATGGTTATTAACTTATTTTGGCTAAACATCTAAAAAATCTATTCTGCAAAATGGTTACCAAATTAAACTGAATGTCTTTGCTGTTCCTGAATGAATTAATTTGAATGTTTTCCAATGCAATTAGGAAATCAATTTGGAAACAAATAAATTATAGGAAACAGATTAATTAAAGAAAAATGTATTATTTGTTTTTGATCTTGCAAAGAAAGAATGAATTTGGGAAATTGTATAACCCAAATTATGCACATCCAATTTGTTCTTGATTTTGCAAAGAAAGAAAGAATTTGAAAAATACGCATTTTTTCATGTATAAAAAAAACTTGTATGCATGCTGAACTTATGACATCTTTAGTATGTAACATTATAAGCAAAAAAATCACCACAAAGTAATATTTGTCTAACAATCGGTTTATTAATATAGTTGATCACCAAGAAACTGGTAATCACTTGAACGTTGAAATAATCAATTCAAGCCATAATTTTCCCAGTTTAATTTGTAATAACAAATAAATAATTTCATTAACCAATTTAATGCATTTCCTTAATCCCAAATCAATACTAAAGGGATTAATTTCCTAAAAATCTTAAGCTAAATCAATTGTGTGTGTTCCCATTGACCTAATTTGTAGCAAAAATGCGTTTATTTGAATGAGCAAAACGATTATTAACTTATTTAAGCTAAACGTCTATTATAAAATCACTTAATAGTGCGCCCAAGTCTTTTAACCTATGATAACTATTGGATTTGGTGGTTGCTCAATAAATAGTACTGATAAAATATGCAATATATATCTATCAAAATAGTTACATAAATTAATTTCAATATCATTCTTTGCAGTTAAGGATTAAATTAATTTTTATGGTTTCCATTTAAATTAGTAAATCAACTTTGGAAACAAATTATTTATAAGGAACAAATTAATGATATAAACAAATTAATCATAACAAGCAACCATTGAGCAACCATTTATCAAATTATGTATATTGAATTTTTTCTAGATTTACAAAGAAAAAAAGAGTTTGAGAAAATACAAATTATTACATAATATTTGAATTTCTAAGAAATGATGGAGCTAGAAATTATTTTTGCATAGGTAAACGTAATAAAAGACAGTGTTAACCTAGTTGTATATATGTATTCTTTGGACACTAAATTCATCTATAAAGTAACAATATAAGAAATAAGTTACCAGCCCCGACATACACTACTGAGCAGCAGCCGAGTTCCCATTAATAGGAAAGAACCTGGAACTACCAACCATTTCCTAAGGAAGGTATAGCTTAGGAAAAATTAGGCTTATAATTAATACGGTTAAAGCATGTGACAATATCAAGTTCCCCGAAAGTAGTTGATATTTTCTTTGTTTATACAAATAACTGCCAGTTTTGCCACAATGATAAATTCATGGATGCTAAGCATTACTTTTAAATTGAAGAATTGGCAGAAACTAATAATGGGACAAAAAACAAGCTTTCTTTTTAAGAAAAAAAAACAGCATAAAAGGGATCATTTATTTAAGATAAAATTAGAGATCATTCATTTGATAATATATAGTAACAGAACCACCAAGCACAAACTGACGGAAAATAGGTTAAATCGCCAAAAATATTATGTAAAATTAGTTGTGAACTATAAATTTCCTCTCAATGACTTTTGCGAGAAGCATAACAATGATGGTTCAGCTTTAAACACAACAGCAAACTCAGTTCCAAAAGAAATCTTAATACCAGACACCAATAAAAAAAAGTTAACCTTATTTAACAAACAAATACCAAATTGAATATTAAAAATGACATGTGAAGAGTTGGTTATTAACAATTGAATGCAAAACAATATTATATGATGCATAGTTTCTCAATGGATTGTTCGATTTGTATTTTTTTCGTTTTCTATTTTTTAGAAATTCTATTTGAACACAACTTGTAGGTGACACAAATTTTCAAAGTTATATGCTAGTATGCCAATCACATATAGGAAGTGAACATGGAAAATATTGTTCTTAATACCCAAAATCAGTACATTACACTTGTAGTTATCAAAGTTTTCCGTCTTAATCTTCCTGCCACATGAAAACCCAAATTTAATGTGATTTCTAGATAGAAAACCCTCTTCAACTTAAACCAAATCTCACAAGAGTGCAGACGGTTTGACATAAGCACCCAACAAATTCAAAATTTTGTCACCGATAAGAAACATGATTTACCTTACGATTGAATTGTGAAAGTTTGCTGCTATTGAAAAACATCCGTTGAGCAAAGAATATGTAAATGATGTTGTAATAACATGAAAACAGAATTCTATGCAAACTATAAAACTGAACGTACTATGGTTATAATTTATATCTTATAATTAAACTATGTACATGGTCTTTGAATCTTGTCCTTGTATTCAAATACCGGATCTAAATTTTGCATTATTTAGGATTTTATTTTCTTTATGTAAATACATCAATGTCATTATGATAGCTTATCAAACTACGGTTTCATTTTTTTTCTCTCAGCTAATATCAAAGATGATTGACATCAGTGCTATAACTTTTCTCGAGGACAGTATTACTTTATATAATTATACAAAAAAAATTAAAATTAGTTTGAGCAATCACATTTTCATGCACTATAAGAAACTTAACCTACAGCATACTATGAAGCACTATTGTCCAAGATGCCAAAATTGGTGAGTTAATCAAATTATTTACTACCATATTGAACAAATCAATCAACTAATACAACATAGAGTACAAATTGGAATGAACAACTGCAGTAAAATAAGAAATCGAAGTTAAAATGGAAGAAAAAAACATACCCAAAATGAACGATGTAGAAACAACTGGAACAGAAATCAATCCCTTGACATAAAACTGGTATACTTGCGGCCAATCGAGGAAATGTTAAAATAGGAATTGAAATAGCTTTCATTATAGAGTCGATGCAATGAAATTTCACACGGCCGAAAAATGAAAAGCATTGGAATTAGGTTAAACCTGATCTTCCCCAAACTCTCTATATGTTTGCAATACCAAAAATCTTACAACATCTTTCCCCCTGCTGAACGAGTGCCAGTATACTAGGGGTGCGGCTAAGCACTATAATAACTGATGTCAAGTCAGCAATGAATACAAACTGGCAATGACCAGCTCGCTAATGGTGAATTCACTTTTTCAATCTTTCGACCTTGGTTCCGTAGGAGCACAAGTCAGAAAGATTGAGAAATAGAACCATCTGATTTGATTCGTTCTCAATAGCCATGAGATGATCATCTTAGGGTGATCCTTTTATCAACGGATGCACTTATTACACTCGTAGTCTCAGTGATCAAATAAGTAAGAATTCCTTGGTTGATTGTACCATTAACCCTTTTTTTGGTGCGAGGAACCTATCATCATGAATCCACTGATTTCTGTCGCTTCTGTTATTGCCGTTGGATTGGCCGTAGGGCTTGCTTCTATTAGACCTGGAGTTGGTCAAGGTACTGCTGTAGGCCAAGCCGTAGAAGGTCAGAATACCTAATTACCATCTTGACCTCGTTCACTTCTCTTAATTTTAGCCATACAGGCTTTCCTAACCCATTTCATGTGTTACAATTGCACTGGAGAAATTAAAAAAAATAAAAATTTCCATTAACGCTTTTTTTAATTTACTAATGGGCTTGGGCCATTTTCATATTATAACAGGAAAAAGAGTTATGAATGAGAGAAACAAAGTGTTAAGAAATAACTGTTTTGGTGTTGTGCATCTCCACGATTAATACTATCATGTTGACATGTCATGCAACTAAGGTGGGTGTTTAAGTTTCTTAGGAACGCTACCTAGCTTCAAGCTGAAGGAATATGCATGGTAGTATTGATAGTGGAGGATACTGGAGACATGTATGGTTGTGCTTTTATAAATGATGGTGGATGGGACAATACTGGTGGTGGTGCTGCTACAAATGGTGTCAACAACCACCATCACTAATTTTCAATGACTCCAATGTTAATAGTATCCCTCCATCACTATCCTAACCACCATCATCAGTTATAACAACACCACCATGCATGTCCAATCTCCTCTACTATTCACACTACCTTGCGCCTGGCTTCATACCAAATTTATGTTGCTCAATCAAGTTGTAAAATATCGAAGAAAATAATTAATTAAAAAAATAAATCGATCAATTCTAGTAAAAAAATGAAAATTATGAACGTTGAGAGAATAACATAAATTATGCATTGATCTTTATTCAAATAATAGTCATTAACCTTTTATTTAATTTATTGATCATTGTATTTAAAACTAAACGCTGATAAATTGATCTTCATGAAATGGTAAATTACTTTATTTAAGATCTAAATTTATCTACCTTTTATTAAAAACTTAATTCGTTTTTTAGTATTGATTTTTCTGAGGGGAGCGTCGAAAAAGTTGATGAACTCTTCGGATTGATACATTTTGATGTATACAATCGCATATCTATTAATACCAAATCGATTCCACGTACTTGGATATATTCATCGGTGATTTATCACCAACATGGACTTATGTATTTGATACACATGTAGTATATTTATGATAAGATCGTAGAGTACAAAACGAAAGTAAATAAAATAACATGCAGTAAAAATAAAATGATTCAATTTGATGGAATATGTGCTTATATTGGAAAGAGTTCCAAATGTACCTAAAATGAATAAAGATTCATTCTCAATAGTAACTTATCCCTATAATGCATAATGAAGTATTAGTGAGTAGTCAAACTTTTTTGGACAAAGTATGATTAATTATGAGTGAAATTGAGTTAACTTTTTTCTATAGGGTCATGTACTTTCGAGTAGTACACAAGATTAATATTATTTCATCTAAATAATAGCTTACAAGATTACATAAGATTAATATTGTTTATAATATAGTGGTCTGTTTATGTGTTTGATACATGAAGAAAATATCCAATCCAAATTTATAATGCTAAATGGTTGTTTGAAATGTTCTCGTGTATTTATAAAACACTAGAGAATTGTTTGTAGAAACAATAAACTCCTTACAAAGGAGTATTTGGACTCGAGCTTCATAAGTGATATTGAGTATAATATGTCAACAATAAATTTAAGCTAAGAATTTTTAAGTTGAAAATATTCCTAATGAAAAAATGTAGCCGATTCAATGGAAACGGCTAAGTACATTGCCATGTATAGACAACAATAAAAAAATGTATATAAATATAAATGCCCAAATTTATAGCTGAGACGAAGGTGATTCCAAATGTTGAGAATCCCACAACATTGTTATCATATAACAATGTCACTATATAGTTCATAAAAGTACTTAGAACTCATTGAAAGTCGAGAGACATACTTCGAATTATTCCACATGATAAATATAGTTTATTAGCATCGAGGAGAGCTGATAGCCATAGTAGATAATTGAAACATAATAGCGTACTCCTTCACCGAGGGATTGACCCTATCGGTTTTGAGGAAACCGATTGGAGAAGTTGGAATAAGATTCAATAATTGATGCTAAGTGCAAGTGGGAGACTGGTAGAGTTAGGAGTATCTCCTAAAGGTAATTATGTAATTTATTACATATATCTAACTCGGTAACCAACCTTTTTTGAGATAAAAGGTGTTCCCTTTCTATTATATACTTGATATAATGTGTTATATTAATTAATTAATGTGATTAAAATTATATTTAATAGAAATCCATAAATGGTCGATTTTGTGATAATAGTTACAAAGTGTTGTAACCGTGAGTAATTTATCAAATGAAAATAAATATATTGTTTTAAATGTTTCTAGCCAAGATACATCGATATCGATGCATCCATTGAGGCTAGTGTCACGACCCGTCTTCCACTAACCAGAAAGACGTATCATGAATTAAGAAAGAAAGAGATAGAAAGAGAAAGAAAGAGAAGAAAGAAGAAACAACAACAGAATCTCAACAGCGGAACGAATAAATTATATTAATAACAAAAGTATTACATAGATATACAATAACTATCAGAGTTACCCAAATAATACAACACATACTAGACAGTTATAAACACCTGTCTAGTTATTACAACACAGTACAAAACAACTCAAACAAACGACTCAGAGATACCAACGCAGCAGATTACTAGATAACTACAACGCAAATGCCTCCTGCTCCATTTGCTCCTCCATAATTTGTCAAAGCTAACCTGAATCCCTTGGCTACTCGTAAAAATTTGAGTACCCAAGAGATTAAGAAAAACAGAAATAAACTCTGGGTCAGACATGGGTCTGGTGTGAGTAACAGGTTAAAGTCGCTTAACTTTTGAAAAACCTTTAAAAAAGAAAGGTATCACGTAAGACTTCCCACACATAAACATGGAAAAGTTTTTACCTTACGCTAACCAAAACATTTGATAGGAAATCCGGTGATATTATAATGTGTCTAGGGTTTTCAAGTAAATATAGAAATAGATGGAATGCTTTCATCTCACATTCCAACATAGTTGGGCACAACTAATACGTACGACACTTATTGGATTTTGGATTCCATACAATGGCAGGACTACTGGGGTACCGCCCGTCACAATACGTGGCCTAGATCACCGTACCGAGGATTACTCCCGCTCCCCTGCAACACAAGGCCGGAACCATCCCTTACTGGACAGTCCCGAACAAGACAACCCCGGCAGTTGTCGCGAATCAACCGCCCCACACAGCCGAATAAAAGGGACTTCTAAACAGGGGAAAATCTCGTCCTACTTGGGCATGACCCACTTAGCCTTGCTGCACCTCCCCTGTTTTAGCCATTCCCGGTTGATGAGGCTTGAGGCGACGATTACCTTTAGAGAACACATCTCTTTGAATGCTTATCATCCACCTGACGATGTTTTGAAAGCATTCAATCCATACAAGTTCGTTCTGGGTTCGAACGAAACCGAAGGCATTATCTCGTTACACTCATTTTGGAATCACCCTCAGAGTTAACGACGATAACCCTTGCACTCTGAATCTTCATCTTCACTTGAGATTCACGACCTATTGTTAATTTGGATCGATGTGATTTTCGGATATCCAAATATGGAAACCCGATTCCAGTCTCATCAAATCCAAAACGCCATCTTTTAGGTCCAAGTTTTTTTAAGTTTTAGAACAATTCAATTTAATTATCTATATACACACAGATAGATAATTCACATCATCACAATAGATAATCATCACCATAGATAATCCATATTATCATTATCAGAAGATAATCCAAGTCATCATCACAATGCAACCAATGCATCCATATGACACAACATTACTAATCTCATATCTGAAATTCAAACCATTCAAGGAAATCAATATCATCCATATATAAACAAGGATTTAATAATCACACATATATAATTAATTTAAAATGAACTAAATTAATTACATCATCTCTAATTAATTTAAAGTAAATTAAATTAATTACATCAATCTATAAACCCTGCTTATATAACCATTGATTACAAACCAATCAACTAATTAATTAACCACTAATTAATTCCCCTAATTTATTACCCTTGATTAATCATCCTTTAATTACATTCAAGTAATTAATTTGACAAATTAATTATTCTTAATCAAGTACAGTAATTTACCTCTAATTACTTCATTAATTAATTATAATTAATCACATTAATCCTTAATTAATTACATTAATTAATTACTTTAATCACTTATCATTAAGTAATTAATCTCAATTAATTTAATCCTTAATTACATCATTAATTATATTAATTAATGATTCCTAATTACATTTAAATTAATTAACTTCATTAAGTAATTAACACTAAATTATTAATCATCTTTGATTAATTAACTTCGGTAATTAATTATTCTTAATTACTTCATTGAGTAAATTGATTAACCCTAAATTAATTGTATTTAACGATTAATTATATTTATTACACATCCTTGATCAATTTTATTAGTAATTAATTACCATTAATTAATTACATTACTTAATTATTTTCCAAATGACTTAATCAATCAATGCTTAAATTAATTACACTAAGTAATTAATTATTAATTACTTCTACAAAGTAATTATCTTCCATAACAATTACACAAGCAATTAACCCCAACTCTTCCATACTTCAATAAGATACATTCAGTAATTTCTCATCTTGATTACTTCTCTAAGTAATTTACCTTCATTAATCTCTTATCAATCCATCAAATGATTATTCTAAATTAATTAAACTTAATTAATTAATTTAAACTAATCAAATTAGTTAATTAATCACAATAAGTAATTAATAACTTTAATTACTTTCATAAAGTAATCATACTTAACCAAACTCCATAATTATTATCTAATTTAATTAATCTAATTAATTATCAAAATTAATCACTTAAATTAATTAATAAATAATTCCAAGTTAATGACCTTCATTAACTTATCAACAATTTCCTTAGTTACCTTTCTTAAGTAATTAACTTAAATTAATCATTACTAGTCACAAATTTATTAAACTTTAAACATTATTTAATTAATCACAAATTATTTCATTAATTAAGTTTTTAACTTAATTAATCTTAACCTCTTGATAAATTAATTTCCAATCATTAATTAAAATCTTAACTTATTTAATTAATGATCTTATTTCCAAATTAATTAACCTTAATTATTTAACTTCAACCTTAATTAATTAATTCAAAATCCTTACTTAATTAATTAATTATCCATCTAATTAACTTACTATTTAATAAATCAAAATCATTAAATCTTTGATTTATTTTAAAATAAAACATTTCTTATTAATGATTACATTATCATTAACAAAGCAAATTTAAAACAACTTACTTTAAATTTGTTTCCAAACTCTACTTTAAATTTAAATTTTAAAATGAAATCAAACTTAACTTTAACAAAGTTTTAAAACCATTTTTAAATCTTTTTAAAACTTATACTAAATAATTTCTTATTTTATAAAGAAGTTTTAAAGGAATTTAAATTCAAATCCATTTAAAATACGAATCATATTTAAAATAGGTTTCAACATCCAAAGTTGTTCAACATTTAAATTTTTTAAAACTTCCTTTAATTTCAAAACATTTATTCAAATTGGACTATGATTCCAGATTTAAACTTATGTTTAAATCTTCTACTTTAATTTTAAAACTTACCTTTAAATTCAATTATTTAAACTCTTTTAAAGTTGTTTAAACATTTTAATTAATAAAAATTAAATTATATTTTAAAACATGGATTCAAACTCAGTTTGGAAATCATACTTTAAATTTAGATTTTTAAATTCTGTTGCTTTAGATTTTAAAACTGATTTGAATTTCGAAATATACAGGTTTCCAAAAAACTGTAACTACAGGAAAAAAACCCGAGTCTCCCTAGATTTACTTCGAGTAAATCCCTAAACTACTTCTAGTAAAAACTCCAATTACTCGAGTATGCCTCGAGTACAAAATTCCTGCAAAACCCAAATATATCCCTGACACCATTTCTTCATCGTGCATATGCACGATGGTCCTGGCCACCTCCGGCCACCGCCAAGATGTCAAGCATGTCGCCAACCATCACTGGAACACATTCCGATCATCAGAACCCCACAATCATCAAGAATATGAATTTGAGTTTCCCGATTCAAAACCTGAAACATACTGGAAACACTTTCACCATCAAATTCCCAAACCTGGAAAACCTCCATTCCCTCTTTTCCGGCCATCGGAGGCTATGGGACTCCGACCATCTCTTCTTCAATACCCTAGCATCCATCTTCCCAAAAATAGAAGCACTCGATCCCCTATAGCCACCATGCTGATCAAAACTACCCCACTGCCCAATAACTAGGTTTACAAATCAAATCTAACGATCACCATCACCACGGTGAACTTCCACCACCACGGTGAAATTCCACCACCACCACCACCATTTTTCTAATCACCACTGATCACCCATCCATCACCAAAAGCAATTTCGACCTCCCTTGTGATATCCCGGAAATTTTGACAATAACAATTTAATATTCTATGTCAAAATTTAATTGATTTGACCATATTGTTAATAATAAATCTAAATTAAATTTAATAATCTTCTGTAAAAAAATATTTAAACTAATAATCTATCTTTAAAGGAAAATAAATTGTTTTATATTATAAATAGATAATCTTTGTTTTAAATTTAATATATATAGGCAGGTTTCTTATTCTAATATTTTTGATAAATTAAAAATTGGATTTAATTTGATATTAAGCTATTAAGTAAATAACCATATGATTTTAATACTCAAGATAAAAAATTAATTACTTAAAATTGATTTTAGCTTAAGTTTAAATTTAAATAAAAAGGTTTGTTTTGTTTTTATGTAGCTAATAAACTAAGTAATTTATTAGATAAGAAGACAAATTCTTTTATGAATTATTTTAATTTAATAATGAGTTATATTTAAACTTATTGATAATGTAATATTTTTTACAAATGATTTTTAATATGAATACAAATTGTTATCTTAAATTTATATATGTGTATTTTGATAGGAAAGCTATGATTTGTAAGTTTGAAATAAAATCTTTCAAATATGTTTAAAATAAAACAAATCTTAAATGTATTAAACACAAACATAAATCAAATGTATGATAATAACATAAGTATAAAATAAAGCACAACCAGACAATGAAAATAAATCTATAAATTGTTGAAGTATAAAAAGTACATGAATATAAATTAAGAAACAAACCAAAAACAAATGACTTAAACAACTTCATGTGAAAATAAAGCACAACCAGAAAAAAATCAAATATGTATATAACCTGTAAAATAAATAAGCAAAAGGAAAATCTACCAACATCAAAATAACATACAAGGCAAGTACAAGTAAGAAAGGATACAAACCAGGTTAGAGAAGCTTGCATGGAAAGTTAGATATGTTGCTTGTAAGTAATATGCAGAACAAAGTTTGAAAAGAAGATAAGTATGGAATAGGACAAAGAGGAAAATATCAACATACAAAAGGGCTAAGCAAGAAACATAAAAGACATTAGCATTTAATAACATCATCTCAGCACAACAATTAGTCAACTCGTGATGTTTGAAATCATTTCAGCCTCCAAAACCAAATATTGCCTAGTTAGAGAAGTAAAGAAAATCTCTGATCAAACAGAAATTGTTTGTACTAGCTTATGCAAAATCTGTAAACCCTGTTCTATATATAATACTTCTCATTTCAATTCGTTCAACATATCTCACCAGATACATAAGTAATTATTTTTTTTACAAACTTAAACTAGTTCAACAATCAAAAGCAAGATGATTAGCAGGGAGATCAAAGCAAAGTATTTTCCCAGTTTTAAAAGTTCAAAACTGAACTAAGGAGTGCTCTGTTCATCTTCTCAAATTCATGTGAGTAACATCACATTTATAAATGTTTAAGTATATTTATTCTGCTATATGTTCCCTCTGAAATTTAGTTATTTGTTAGTATATTTTGCAAATATATCTCTGTGTTAAGGTGTGGATATATGATAATCATTCTGTCTTTCTTTCTCTGTTTTGATTCCAGGCTTAAGTTCACATAAAAAACAAATTCTTTTGTTCTTAATTCAAGCTTTAACAAGACATAAGTTTTGAACATATAATGTTGTTATAACATAGACTTGAGTCTAAACTTTGGTTTAAAAGAAAAACAGTTTGTATTAGTTCTGGAAAATATAGAACAACAGTGGAAAACTAAAATAAGTTAAAACCCAATTCTTATAAATCATAGTTTCAGGCATATGAGTCAAATGCTAAAACAAAAACTTGATTTTTAAAACCAGAATAACTATTTTTAGTTAAGTATTTAAGGTATAGTTCGGGGTTGAATATGATATGTGAATCTGTGATTTTGGGGTGATCTATTTGGATATGGGAATCGGGTTTCTTTCTGGAGGAAGAAGTATGAGTGGAGATTGGTGGAAAAAATGGTTGATGTTGATAAAATTCACCAGGGAAATTACGACAGGGGATTTTCTTTTAAAACCCTAATTTTTACTGTGTTCAGTGAATCGACCACTATGACCTGTGACGTTGATCGAGTGCTTCGAGTTTTTGGAGAATGGTAGTTGGGTCGTAGTTGAAGTCGTAACCGGAATAGGGGATTTTCTAATGGCCGAGGCATCGTGGAAGAGACGGTGACAGGTTTGGATGTGGTGGACCGAGCTGTTTTCAGGTTTGGGACGAGGTCTCGTTTTTTATTTTTGTGAGTGGAGGTTCGATTTAAGGGTTGAGGTGGGTTGCTGAGTTGTCCTCTGACAGCGTGTGATCACCGTTGGCGATCAATGGTGGTTGGAACCACCGTGCATATGCACGGTGTTCATGAATGGGAGCTGTGTTTTCAAGAGTAAGGTCTCGAGTAGTACTCGAGTTGTTGAGGGTTTTTACTCGAAGCACGTTCGTATTTGACTCGAAGAAAATGCAGGGGCCTGGGTAAGTTAGTAACAAGTTTTAAAAACCTGTAAAGTTTAAATTTTCTTTAAACCTGGGGTTTTAAAAACAGAAATAGATATGAAAAATAGGTATTTAAACAAAGTTCAAATCAAGTTAGGTTTGGATTCAAAAGAAGTTTGAATCTCAGTTTAAAATAAAATAGAGTTTTAAAATTTAAAATTATTGGTAACAACTTTAAAAAGGGGGATTGTTGCTCGAGTTTCACTCGAGTGATTCGAGTGTTGGACCCGAAGAAATTTGGGGTTTGGCTCGAAGAAGTTTTTTTGTTTATCTCAGGTATTTTAGCTACAGGTTTTAAAACCTGTAAGTTTTATTAAAATTTTAAAACTGGGTTTTTAAAATGAAAAATAGGTATTTAAACCAAGTTTAAATCAAGTTAGGTTTGGTTTCAAAGGTAGTTTGAATCTCAGTTTTTAAGTAAATAAAGTTTTTAAATTTTAAAATTGTTTTAAACAAATTTGAATGATAAAGTGAATTTTTAAATTTGATTTGAATTCAAAATAAAATCGTGTTTACATTCTTTTAATCTTCTATTTAGGATGATTACTCTTTAAGTTGTAAAATAAAAAAAGAGTTTGGAATTGTTAAGATTAATTTGATTTCATTTTAAATCTTAAATTTAAAATGAATTTAAAAGTAAATTTAAATTAAATTGACTAAATAGCTTATTAATGATAAATTGATCATTAAATAGAAAAAGGTTTTAAAGACTTAAGGATTTGCAATTATTAAGTTAACTAAATGAATAATTAATGACTTGAATTAATTAACTTAGAAATTAGGAGTTTAAATTCATTTAAATAAGATATAAGTTAATTAATTTAAGGTAAGTCAATTGGTAATTAATAAATTATTGATTTAATTTTCAATTTAATGATTAGTAATCAATTAATGAATTAATTATGGATTAATTAATGAGTCATTAATATTAATAAAAATGTAATTGATAATAAATTTTAGTTAATTACTATAGGAAGAGTAATTAAAGAAATTTTAAATAGTTAATGAAGGTCATTATCTAAGATTATGAAATAATCAATTAACGGGATTCATTTTAATTAATTAAATTATTATTTAAAATAAGCAATTGTGAATTGTCAAGTAATGGAAGTAATTAAGGAATTAATTACTCATTGTAATTAATTCAGTTTCATATGAATTGTTTAAGTTAGTTAATGAAGTTTAATTAATTTAAATAATCATATGATGGTGAGGTAAGTATAATTACTTAGGGAAGTAATTAATGATAATTACTGGATGTAATTAACCGAGGGTGATTTAATAATGAAAGTAATTTAAGTATAATTACTTTATATAATTAATCAGGGATTAATTAGAGAAAATTAATTAAGGAGTAATTAATTTATTTGATGGAGTAATTAAAAACAGTTAATCACTGAATGATATTAATCAGAGGTGATTAATAAATGTGGTTTAATTGAAGATTAATTACTTAAGGTAATTAATTTAAACAGGGAGTTAATTAAAATGTAATTAGAAATCATTTAATTAATATAACAAATGATGTAATTAATGATGGGATGATAAATTTAGATTAATTAATCAATAATAAGAAATTAAAGAGTAATTAATTAGTGTAATTAAGAAGTAATGTAATGTTTGTAATTTAAGGTTAATTTCTATATTTGGATAAGATAATTAATTTGTGAAAATAATTAAAGGATGATTATTTGTATATAATTAAATGTTAATTAATCAAGTGTGATTAATTGAAACGAATAATTAGTGAATGATTTATTAACTGATTGATAATTGATTAATAATTATATAAGCAAGATTTAAAATGGTGAAGTAATTAATTTAATTTACTTTAAATTAATTAGAGATGATATATTAATTTAATTCATTTTAAATTAATTATAGCTGATGTGATTGCTTATATATTGATTGATGATATTGTTTACCCAGAATGGTTTGAGATCTCAATATGAGATTAATGATGCTATGTATGCTTTGTTTTAAGTATGATGATAATATGGATTATCTGTTATGATAAAATATGGATTATCTGTTGTGATGATAATATAGATTATCTGTTTATGTTGATGTTGACTATCTATTATGATATTGTGAATTATCTATCTGTGTGTATATGGATAATTGAACTGAATTGTTTTAAACTTTAAACAACTTGGCCTTAAAAGACACGTTTTGGATTTCGATGAGACCGGGATCGGTTTTCCATATTTGGAAGTCCGAAAACCACATCGATCCAAATTAAACGTTAGGTCGTGAATTCTCAAGTGAAGATTCAGAATGCAAGGGTTATCGTCGTTAACTCTGAGGGTGATTCCAAAATGAGTGTAACGAGATAATGCCTTCGGTTTCGTTCGGACTCGGAACGAACTTATATGGATTGAATGCTTTCAAAACATCGTCAGGTGGGCGATGAGCATTCTAAGAAATGTGTTCTTAAAGGGTAATCGTAGCCTCAAGCCTCATCAACCGGGAATGGCTAAAACTGGGGAGGTGCAGCAAGGTTAGGTGGGTCATGCCCAAGCAGGACAAGATTTTCCCGTGTCTAAATGTCCCTTCTTATTGGCTGTTTGGACAGTTGTGAGCTCCAACTGTCGGGGTTGTCTTGTTCGGGACTGTTCAGTAAGGAATGGTTCCGGCCTTGTGTTGCAGGGATTCGGGAGTGATCCTCGGTACGTTGATCTAGGCCATGTACTATGACGGGCGGTACCCCAGTAGCCCTGCCATTGTATGGAATCCACAATCCAATAAGTGCCAACGGTTTTGATTGTATTACCCACTTTTGTGGCTAGTAGCTGGAATTTAATGAATGTAACAATTTGGGCTATTTTCTATTTACTTGAAAACCCTAGACCTATTATAATATCACTGAATTTCCTATCAAATGTTTTGGTTAGCGTAAGGTAAAAACTTTCCATATTTATTCGTGGGAAGTCTTACGTGATACCTTTTGTTTTCAAATGTTTTTCAAAGTTAAGCAACTTTAACCTGTTACTCATACCAGACCCATGTCCGACCTGGAGTTTATTTTTGTTTTTCATAAACTCTCGAATACCCAAATTTTTACGGGTAGCCAAGGGATTCAGGTTAGCTTTGACAAATTCTGGAGAAGCAATGGAGCAGGAGGCTTCAGCGTTGTAGATATAAATATAGTTCCGCTGTGTTGGTATCTTTGGGTTATTTGTTTCAGTTGTGTTGTATTAACTAGACAGGTGTTTATAACTGTCTAGTATGTGATGTGTTATCTGTATAACTCTGACATATGTAAAATTATGTAAGAGTTATGTGATCTATTATATTTTGTTCCATTCCGTTGTGAGATTCTGATTTTGTTGTTCTTTCTTCTCTATCTTTTCTATTTTCTCATCCCTTTCTTTCTTCAAGATGAACCGGATTTCTGGGGTCAGAAATTTGGGTCGTCACAGTTGGTATCAGAGCCAGGTTGAGTGAATACCTAGGCTCTTGAGTGATTTCTATCTTGAGAGAGCGGATTTGTAATTTTGTAATATATATATATATATATATATATATATATTTCTACCTATTTGTTGGGTTACCTGTCCGGGTTTTCCAATATAAGTTATAAAGGTAGATAGGATAGTACTGTGTGTAACACGACTACCAATGGTTGGAGTTTGAATATTTGAGGTTGGAAGTATATTTGTCGAGACTGTAGACCTATTACCGTTTCGAGTGAGCTTTGGGTGGTGTAAAGATTTCATCAATCTCTGAAGGAAACCCGTTAAGGTTCGGAGTTCATTTTTGAAGCGTAAGTTTGGATGAGCTAGAATTTGGACTCATCAGTTTGGCATGAGCAAGTCCGGATATCTTACCTCAGGATGTAGTAGTTGTGTGATGAGACACAGTGACTGTGAAGTCTCCGAAGATGTTTCTTTGGAATCAGTTAAGGAAGTGTATCTATTTCGGTGTTGGGGCTGAGTTCAGTAGAATGTTTCTGTTGGTTTGAGGTCCGAGTTTCTCGAAGAGCTCTGGGTTAGGAATTTCTTGGCATTGGTGTGTTGGCAAGGAAGTTTTTAACTTCTGCATCAGCAGTGGAGTTCAGAAGCAGCGGTGTGGTTTCGTTTCTTTGATGGATTGGCTAATTAAGTGTAGGCTGTTCTGTTTGGTAAAGAGAGAACATTTCTTCTTTAGTGGGCTATATTGATCGCAAAAGTGACTTGCGATTGTTGAGTTTCTCTTGGGTTATCTGATTTTTTTGGATGTCTTCGGGAAGTTAGAATTTTGTTCGTGTCTAGAGATTGAGTTTAGTATCTACTGGATTCTAGGAGTGGTACCAATGGTTCAGATAGTAGGATGATTTCTGGAGAATGAGTTTGGTGAAGCAGCTCGAGTTTTGGAGGAACTTTTGAGTTTCTATTAGGGATCTGTTGAACCATAGTTCTTAGATGTGTTGTCCAGTTTGTCCTCGTGATCATCATCAGCATTTTCCTCTGCTCAGTCAGAGTTGCGCAGTGGAAGCATGATGGCAGCTGTTTGGTGTGGAAACAACTAGAATTTGCAATATTTTGGAGTAGAGAGTTTCTACTGGAAATTTTTCAGGACCTTAAGACCAGATTGGAATGCATCTGTATTATTTTTCCATATGTGAGAAGTAAGATCAGTCTGCTAATTTTGGAATTGAGTTGTGTTCTGATTTTCGAAGTTAATCGTGGAAAGATCATTTTGTTGGATTGTCTTTAGTTCGGTTTTTTTCTAACGACATAGCAAGTGTTGAGCTGATCAGGAAGGATGTTGGCAGCCCAGGATAGAAGAGTTTTGTGGATAAGAGACGAAGGAATTTGGATTCCGTAATCGGAGATTTGATTTTGGATAAGTGTTTGATCTTCAGAATTGAATTGTCAGTTGGGATAACTGGAATTCGGAGTGTTTCACGTATCTCTGAGAGAGTACGTGTATGAGCTATCTTTGATTGTAGAGTTAGCAGTTCAGGGAATTTCGGTTGTTGAGTCAGACTTATCTGTAGTCTGATATCCTGTTTTGTTTTGTAGACCCAGATGAGTAGAAACTCAGTAGCTTAGTAATATTGATTGTTTGGATTCTGTGAAGAGAGTATCCCAATATTTATACTTGGGGAAACTCGAGAAAATTCCATTTAGAATTTTTATCTGGACATTTAGATTTGTAGATTGGATGAATTGGTTGCTATGGTTGCTAGCATATGATTGAAATCTGCCTGTGTTTTAAAAAAAATCTTTAATTAGATTATTAAATTACCTTTGTTTTAAATTTCGGGGACGAAATTCTTTTAAGGGGGGAGGAATGTAATATCCCGGAAATTTTGACAATAACAATTTAATATTCTATGTCAAAATTTAATTGATTTGACCATATTGTTAATAATGAATCTGAATTAAATTTAATAATCTTCTGTAAAATAAATATTTAAACTAATAATCTATCTTTAAAGGCAAATAAATTGTTTTATATTTGTAATGTATACATATCTGTATATATTATAAATAGATAATCTTTGTTTTAAATTTAATATATATATAGGCAGGTTTCTTATTCTAATATTTTTGATAAATTAAAAATTGGATTTAATTTGATATTTAGCTATTAAATAAATAACCATATGATTTTAATACTCAAGATAAAAAATTAATTATGTAAAATTTATTTTAGCTTAAGTTTAAATTTAAATAAAAAGGTTTGTTTTGTTTTTATGTAGCTAATAAAATAAGTAATTTATTAGATAAGAAGACAATTTCTTTTATGAATTATTTTAATTTAATAATGAGTTATATTTAAACTTATTGATAATGTAATATTTTTTACAAATGTATTTTTAATATGAATACAAATTGTTATCTTAAATTTATATATGTGTATTTTGATAGGAAAGCTATGATTTGTAAATTTGAAATAACATCTTTCAAATATGTTTAAAATAAAACAAATCTTAAATGTATTAAACACAAACATAAATCAAATGTATGATAATAACATAAGTATAAAATAAAGCACAACCAGAAAATGAAAGTAAATCTGTAAATTGTTGAAGTACAAAAAGTACATGAATACAAATTAAGAAACAAACCAAAAACAAATGACTTAAACAACTTCATGTGAAAATAAAGCACAACCAAAAAAAATAAAATATGTATATGTAACGACCCAGAATTTTTAACAATTCAATTTGGAAATATTTAATTAATTTTAAATATTTGAATATTGGTTTGAATTGAATTTTCAATTTAACTTTGAAATTGACGATTTAAATTATAGAATTTAATCTATTGAAGTTGAATAAAAATTTAAATCTTTGATTTTAAGCCGATTTAAAATATTTCAAAGGCTTGTAAAATTCATATTGACAATACTGAAGGTAGTAGAAGCTTCAGAATTGAAATTGAATGTGAATTGTTCAGTTTTGAAACTTATATCGTTTGAATCGATATTTAAAATAGCCGTCCGAGGCACAGTCTCGGAATTCGACGAAACCAGTTCCATTGGGTCCGTAATATTGAATTATTGCTGGATTTCAAATTTCGTATTTTTTGGAGTTAATATGTGAGCACACGACACGTAAACGCGTCAAAATTTTCAACAATTTAAATTTAAATTTAAATATAAACTTGGTCAAACAGCATCACGTTCTCTTCCCTAAATTCATGCCTAAATTCACGAGAACGAGATCGTGCAAACCATACTCTTCCACGTTTTAAATTCACGCATCCCTCTCCCTTCTTTCCTCAGTTACAAAATCAAAGCTAAGAAAAAAAAAATGGCAGAAGAAAAATCTCTCGTTCTCCTCACTTAAAGATAATAGCCGAAGCCTCTCCTATTTCATCTTCTTTCCCCAAATCAATGCTGCAGTTCAAAACAAAATAAAAAAAGAAAAAAATATGGCCGAAGCCCTAATCGAAGGCGCGCGACTTCGAGGCGATGAACGTGGGTCGCGTGGAACAATGGAGGCCAAGGCGAAGTCGGGGGGGGGGAATGCGCGCGCGTACGCGTAAGGAGGTGGAGGCGCTCGCGTCTGGGAGTGGAGTGGCGCGCGACATCGGCAGTAGATCGCGACTACGGTTCGAGGCCGATGGTGATAGGGAGGCCGCGGCTGTGATTGGTTGTGGTGGTGACGAGCACGCGTGCGCGTGATTGGGGGTAGCGGCGACAATTGGCTGCGGCGACGTTGAAGTCGCGTGGGTTCACGCGGTTCGATGCGGCGGCGCGCGAGTCAAGTGGAGTGGCGTGCGTTCGTGGTGCGAGGTCAGGGCTGCAGTGGATTCGAGTGCGCACGACTCGAGACCAGTGGCGCACGCGAGATGATGATGATGAAGGCGAGGGGTGATGTCGCGCGTGTTTGGGGATTTCATAGGCGATGGGAACTCGAGCAATTTGCAGTAAGGTATATTTTTTTTTTTTTTTTTAAATTATATGTATATTGTTAGAAAAAAAATAGAATACCAGACGAAAACAGGTATTCGATTTATTTCGGGTATTAATGAATTTATTTAACTTACTTGTTTAAATTTATTTTTAGAAATGATTTAAAGAAAAATTAGTTGATTTAAAATAAAAGAGAAATTGTTAATTAAAACTATCAAAAGAAGATTTGTTTAAAATTAAATTTATTTGTTAAAACAAAATTATCAGTTAAAAGTAAAATTTAATTTCAAATGAAAAATATTTTTTGTAAAAGAAAATTTGTTAAGAATTCAAATCATTTGATAAAACGATTTATTTAAGGAAATGGATTTTTAAGTTAAATAAAGAAATAAATTAAGCTATTAAAGGGTAAGTGATTTTTCACTTAGTTCGAATATTCTATTTAAAAGGAAAATTTTATTTATAACAAAATTAATAGTAAAAAAAAAAAACCAAAATCTATTAGTTGATTTAATTTATAAAAGGAAATGATTTAAAAATTTAAAAGCATTAGTTTAAAAATAAATAAATCATTTGTTTAGAACTAAATCGATAGTTATTTAAATTATTTAAAGGAAGATTGAAAATAAAAATAAATATTCAAGTGGATTTGATAAATTGTTGAAGTTAAAATTTTAAAGACAAGAATATTATTTTTAGAATGTGAAGAGTATGTATAAAAAGAAAATTAGTATAAAATTTAAATGTTAGGTTAATTTACTAAAAGGAATTGATTTAAAATAAAGGCCACTGGTTAATTAAATTTATTAAAAGAAAGAAAAATTTAATAATTAGTTAAATAAATTTGTTTAAACGAGAAATTGGTTTAAAAATAAAACTATCAGTTAATTTAACTATCAAAAAAAATGAAATCGCCGATGAATCGAAATTATCTAATGAAGATTTAATTTATTCGATTGATTCGAATATTAATAAATTGTGTAAATATTTATACAAGGTATAAATGAAGAAATCAAGTTGAATTGGAAGTGGATTGCAAACGGGAATAAAGGTGAGAACTTCTCACTCAAAAGGAATTTCTGTTGTTCATTTAAATTTTAAATAGTTAGATTTAAAATTGATTGACTATTTTGATTGAATGTTTGAATGATGATTGTTATATATATATTGGATGTGAATAGACCCTATACGCCGTTAGTAAGCGGAGGTTATTTATTACACACATATACCGCGATATTCCACCTTGAAGTGGAATTGGTATTATATTATATATATAGCAATATATATATATTGGCATATGTATATATTGCAGTTGATTGATTTCCCGCATTTTCTTTTAGCGGATGAGACCCTATTGCGCCGTTAGTAAGCGGATATATATTTATAAAATCCCATATACCGCGATATTCCGTCTTGAAACGGAATGGTATTGTGCTAATGTCTGTGGATGCAGGGAAACAGGTTGGAGGGATCCAACTGGATTCCTCACAAGTGTTTGTTTATTTTCATATATTGTGATATTTGATTGTTTATCATGGATGATATATGATGTTTGAAAATCGTGTTTGACTATTTGATGTGTTACATCATCGGATCCAACTTTGAAGTTTAAAAATAACGATTTTTATTTTTAAGGGATTTCTAAAGTGATTTTGAAAATATATGTTATAAATAATTTTTGGAATTGATTTATTATAAATAAATAAACGTTATAATTTTTATGTTATAAAAATTATGATTTTTGAGAAATGTAGTTAAAAGTTGATTTTTGAAAATATGGGATCAGTGGTTTTATAAAATAGTTTGAACTGGGATTTCTGAAATTATTATAAGAAGCTCAAAAATAGGATTTATAAAATCTTTATTTTATAAATCAGAATGATGAAACTATGAAAGAGTTTAAGGATGTTTAAAGTAATAATATAAATTGTTTTATATTAAAAAGATTTATAAATTGATATTTATAAATTAAAAATATAAGAATTATAAACCAAGCTTTTATAAGTGTTAGAATAAATTGTAAATGAATTTCATAAATAGAAATGGAATTATAGAATTATAACGATGAAGTTATAAATAAAATTTTATAAACAGTATAAATTGATTTATATAAAAGATTTACAAACGGATTTTTGTAAATAAAAATATTGGAATTATAAAACGAAGTTTTTATAAGAGTTAGGATGAATTGTGAATGAATTTCACAAATGAATGAATTTATAGAATTATGAACGGTGAAGTTATAATTGGAATTTTATAAACAGTAGGTTTATAAAATTTGTGAAGTTATTTAAAAGAATAAGATTTTGGATAAATAGATGAATCTTATAAGTTATAAGATTTATAAAATTTGTGAAGTTTAAAGGAATGATTTTATAAACAAATAAATTATAAGTATTTGACTTATAATATGAAATTTTTAAATATATCATTGTGATATGAATTGAGATAAGTTAATAAAGAAAATTTATAAAAGGAAGTTGTTATAAAAGAAATAGAAATAGAATTTATAAACATTGTTTTATAAATTCGCAAACTACTTATTTTGATAAGTAAATTGTTGCAATTTATTTATGAAGTTATATTCATGTTTTAGACAGTGAATAATTCCTTAAACTAAAATGAATAGAAGTAATGAAATTGGTTAACAATATATTCACGTTTTTGAATAGTGAATAATATGTTAAAGAAATTATTTAGAATGTGATGTCTTAAATAAAATTAAAACGGTCTAATGATGTTTTAAAATATGTTGAGATTTGAAATCATAGATTTCAACATTTATTGTTGAAATAGATGTTTTCGAGAAATAAAAGGAAATGGTAGATTATAACACTGTTGTTATAATAAATGATTTCCGAAAGGAAATGTTTTGTATAGTATTGGGATTTATATATCTATTTTAATTTCTAATCCCTATACTAGTGATTTTGGGTTGTCGTAACGATGTTTTACGCAACATTCGTTTTGGCCCAAATAAATATGGTTAAGTGAATGATTTCCTTAAAGGATGAAGTATATACTTAATTTCGATTAGGGTATATTAAATATTTTCTAAGTATAGAAAATAAAAAGATCTGTGAATTACTTATTTTTAATAAGTATAGAAATGCTTTTCCAATATTAAGTGAATATTTGGAATTTATCTTTTTGAAGATAAATTGAAAATGAATATTAGAAATTGAATGGAAATCATATATCCATAAATATTTTGGATTGTAAATTCAATATAGAATTTATAAATGGAATTGGGAAATTGGGTTTAAAAATAAATATTGATTTATTTTTAAAGAATGGAAATTAAGTTTTTATTCCCTAAAGATATTTTTGGAAGATAAATAATTTGGAAAATTATTTGGATTCGGGTGATGTTGGCATATCTATTGATAGTTCAATAACCGACTATCGATATATACCTTTGAATAGGTATTTGTTGTGAATTTGTTTGAAATTGAATGCCACACTTATTTTTTTTAAAATAAGCGCTCACTATTCGGGTTAACCGGGAAAGGACCATGGGGTCGTATAACCCATTCCGAATATGTGATACGTCGTTATGAATTGCATTCGAAGACCGGTGTTGAAGACCGGATATTTTCGAAAACGAAAGGGTTTCTTGTCGAATGTCTTTGCATCGACTGGTCCCCGGTATAGAGATTCCATATGTGATGGGAAGTCCGAACGTGATTAGTGAATATCCGGATTGCAAGGACTTCTTTGTAAGTACCTTCGGTTCTGTTCGAGCCCGGAACAGACTTGTATGGATTGTGTGTCTGACATTACAAGTTGAGATATAAAGCCGATTTCTTTCAAATATATTTCTGTTGGTGGCGGAGAATTTATTCTTTGCTTAACACCCTTCTTTGAGACGTACGAGCTCAAAGGTTATATAGTTGAAGTTATCAGCAATATATCCCATTTTGGTAATGTGACATGCTGAGTGATGCTGAAATGATCATTGTGTTGATTATTTGTGATAGGATCATTTATTTGATCGTCTATCTTAGTGATCATTGTGTTGATCATTTATTGACCCAAAGCATGGCTTTTGTATAAAGTATGTTTTTGTGGACGTGAATTCGTCGAGCCTCACATCCCGGAAATGGTCAAAACAGGAAAGATGCGGCAAGGTTATTAGGGGTTGCTGTAGCTCCCCTTAGGGTATGTGCATTTCCTTCTGGAAAGGGGTGGTATCATGGTATGGAGCCCAGATACTTACTCATGTTGAAAACACTCTATTTATTATGGTGTGATGTTGGATATCGAGCGCTCGGTTGAAAAGGTCCTAAAGGACCGGGGAATGGCGTGCTCGTGTCAGTAGTTACCCAGTTAGGGGTAACCCGGCCTTGTGTTGGCAGAGATCCGGTTTGGTTCTCGGGGATGTCTTTCCAGAGGCATTCTCATGTGGCAATGGGAAGTTCCTTGGCCTGACCATTTGTTGGAAATCCAATTCCCAATACGATACTTGTACGGTTTTAGTTGTAGAACCTGCCATCTAATATGGTAGCTATTAGTAGGCATAATATAATGGTACCTATGCTGGCTAAGATTTATATCTTTACTTTCGAAAGAATTTGTTCTACACTATGCACTAGTAATAATATCAAATGTTATTTTAAATGCGTATCAAGCATCTTTGACTAACATAAGAAGAAATCTCCTCCAAGTCTGCGTTTGCATTGTGTGTGTGGTGGGAGGTCTTATGGTAGTTACATTTTCAAAAGCATTGCGAATTGATTTTTAAAATATTCTTCTATTTTTATTTTAAAGTAAATAAACTGTTTTGAGTTCTCACACCAGTCTCATGACTGACTCGGAGTTTATTGTTTTCCTTCCTAAACTCTGGGTGCCCACCAATTTCCACACGGGCAGTCAAGAGTTAGGGTTTATCAGGATATTCTGGATATTCTGGAGTTGTTGGAGGCAAGCTGGATGGCATGGCGTATACTAGTATATAGTATTTCTTTTCTGCTGTTTATTGTTGTTGTTGTACACTCTGATGATTTGATGTAATGTAATAAAATGTGATGTAATGTAATAACTGATACAGTTCTTTGTTTAAAGATTATTCATTTATTATTATATGTTGTTCCGCTGCGAATTGTGAGATTCTGATGTGTTCTATTGTTTTCTTTCTGTTCTGTTTTTCTTTCTTCTTCTACCTCTTTCTCTTCTTTCTTAAAACCCCCTCAGTGTTCGGTTTTTCGGCAACGAAAAATCGTGTCCTGACAATGTGGTATCAGAGCTGTTGGTTAAGCGACAACCATGGTTCTGTAGGGTATTACTCGTTAGAGATAGAGTCAGCAGTACTCTAGAATGAGTTTGAGTGTAATAATAGATATGAGCGCGTATTTGTTAGTAAATATAAAATTGATTTATATTATAAAATATTTTTGCCCAAAACTATTTTTGGTATAGAAAAAAAGAAATGATTTTCTATGAATTATTATAGTATATGGTTGCATGATTGTTGGAAGTGATAATATTGAATTATTATCATTAGTATATGGAATTAAATAAAATGGATTGATTCAAATAAATTAACTTGATAATTTATTTATTTATGAAATAATTTCAAATGGAATGAATATGAAGATGGTATATGAATTTGTAGTAAGCAATAAAAAAATTGAATTGAGCAACTAACTAAAAACGAGATGAATTGAAATATTGAAATGAATTAATGAATAAAACTAATTCAATATAGTAATGTGAACTACTAAATGAAAGTTAGTCGTTAGAATTCAAAATTTAAATTATGAATTGAATTCAAATAAAATTGAAATCGTGAATTTAATTCAAACGAAATTGAAATGTAAAATTGAATTGAAATGCAAAATTTGGATGAAAGGGAATACGTAACTTCCATAGTGAAGTAAAAACGTATAAGAAGTATATGTTAAATATTTTGCAATAGAATTGGCAAATTGGTTTGAATGTTGGATTTGGATGCTACTATTAGCAGATTATACAGGTTGTACAGGTATATAAGGAAATTGAGATTTTGATTTCAAAAATAAAATTGAATTGCTCGACAAAAAGGTACGTATTTCAATTTCAGTATGAGATTTGATGACTTTCTTCTCTAGCCACTTGGCTTTTCTTTTTTCTTTTTGATTCTGAAGGGCCGTGGTGCCATTTTGTAGTCGTACCGATCGAGCCGCGCAAAGGAAACGCTGGCGAAATTTTTTGAAAATTTAGGATGTTAGAAAATTTTTGAGAAAAATTTGAAAGTTTGAAATTTAAATTTGAATTTAAATTTGAATGGTTAGTAAAACAATGTTGTTTGAAACCTATAATTGAAGTTGGAAAACTAGTTGAAAAGATAGTGAATCTCTAGTAAAAAGATTTAGGCTAGTAAGTTGATAAAACTATTTGAATTATGAAAAATAATAGACGGGATAAGGGCATTCTTCTTAACTTGTAATTTCGGGACGAAATTCTTTTAAGGGGGAAAGATTGTAACGACCCAGAATTTTTAACAATTCAATTTGGAAATATTTAATTAATTTTAAATATTTGAATATTGGTTTGAATTGAATTTTCAATTTAACTTTGAAATTGACGATTTAAATTATAGAATTTAATCTATTGAAGTTGAATAAAAATTTAAATCTTTGATTTTAAGCCGATTTAAAATATTTCAAAGGCTTGTAAAATTCATATTGACAATACTGAAGGTAGTAGAAGCTTCAGAATTGAAATTGAATGTGAATTGTTCAGTTTTGAAACTTATATCGTTTGAATCGATATTTAAAATAGCCGTCCGAGGCACAGTCTCGGAATTCGACGAAACCAGTTCCATTGGGTCCGTAATATTGAATTATTGCTGGATTTCAAATTTCGTATTTTTTGGAGTTAATATGTGAGCACACGACACGTAAACGCGTCAAAATTTTCAACAATTTAAATTTAAATTTAAATATAAACTTGGTCAAACAGCATCACGTTCTCTTCCCTAAATTCATGCCTAAATTCACGAGAACGAGATCGTGCAAACCATACTCTTCCACGTTTTAAATTCACGCATCCCTCTCCCTTCTTTCCTCAGTTACAAAATCAAAGCTAAGAAAAAAAAAATGGCAGAAGAAAAATCTCTCGTTCTCCTCACTTAAAGATAATAGCCGAAGCCTCTCCTATTTCATCTTCTTTCCCCAAATCAATGCTGCAGTTCAAAACAAAATAAAAAAAAAAAATATGGCCGAAGCCCTAATCGAAGGCGCGCGACTTCGAGGCGATGAACGTGGGTCGCGTGGAACAATGGAGGCCAAGGCGAAGTCGGGGGGGAATGCGCGCGCGTACGCGTAAGGAGGTGGAGGCGCTCGCGTCTGGGAGTGGAGTGGCGCGCGACATCGGCAGTAGATCGCGACTACGGTTCGAGGCCGATGGTGATAGGGAGGCCGCGGCTGTGATTGGTTGTGGTGGTGACGAGCACGCGTGCGCGTGATTGGGGGTAGCGGCGACAATTGGCTGCGGCGACGTTGAAGTCGCGTGGGTTCACGCGGTTCGATGCGGCGGCGCGCGAGTCAAGTGGAGTGGCGTGCGTTCGTGGTGCGAGGTCAGGGCTGCAGTGGATTCGAGTGCGCACGACTCGAGACCAGTGGCGCACGCGAGATGATGATGATGAAGGCGAGGGGTGATGTCGCGCGTGTTTGGGGATTTCATAGGCGATGGGAACTCGAGCAATTTGCAGTAAGGTATATTTTTTTTTTTTTTTAAATTATATGTATATTGTTAGAAAAAAAATAGAATACCAGACGAAAACAGGTATTCGATTTATTTCGGGTATTAATGAATTTATTTAACTTACTTGTTTAAATTTATTTTTAGAAATGATTTAAAGAAAAATTAGTTGATTTAAAATAAAAGAGAAATTGTTAATTAAAACTATCAAAAGAAGATTTGTTTAAAATTAAATTTATTTGTTAAAACAAAATTATCAGTTAAAAGTAAAATTTAGTTTCAAATGAAAAATATTTTTTGTAAAAGAAAATTTGTTAAGAATTCAAATCATTTGATAAAACGATTTATTTAAGGAAATGGATTTTTAAGTTAAATAAAGAAATAAATTAAGCTATTAAAGGGTAAGTGATTTTTCACTTAGTTCGAATATTCTATTTAAAAGGAAAATTTTATTTATAACAAAATTAATAGTAAAAAAAAAAAACCAAAATCTATTAGTTGATTTAATTTATAAAAGGAAATGATTTAAAAATTTAAAAGCATTAGTTTAAAAATAAATAAATCATTTGTTTAGAACTAAATCGATAGTTATTTAAATTATTTAAAGGAAGATTGAAAATAAAAATAAATATTCAAGTGGATTTGATAAATTGTTGAAGTTAAAATTTTAAAGACAAGAATATTATTTTTAGAATGTGAAGAGTATGTATAAAAAGAAAATTAGTATAAAATTTAAATGTTAGGTTAATTTACTAAAAGGAATTGATTTAAAATAAAGGCCACTGGTTAATTAAATTTGTTAAAAGAAAGAAAAATTTAATAATTAGTTAAATAAATTTGTTTAAACGAGAAATTGGTTTAAAAATAAAACTATCAGTTAATTTAACTATCAAAAAAAATGAAATCGCCGATGAATCGAAATTATCTAATGAAGATTTAATTTATTCGATTGATTCGAATATTAATAAATTGTGTAAATATTTATACAAGGTATAAATGAAGAAATCAAGTTGAATTGGAAGTGGATTGCAAACGGGAATAAAGGTGAGAACTTCTCACTCAAAAGGAATTTCTGTTGTTCATTTAAATTTTAAATAGTTAGATTTAAAATTGATTGACTGTTTTGATTGAATGTTTGAATGATGATTGTTATATATATATTGGATGTGAATAGACCCTATACGCCGTTAGTAAGCGGAGGTTATTTATTACACACATATACCGCGATATTCCACCTTGAAGTGGAATTGGTATTATATTATATATATAGCAATATATATATATTGGCATATGTATATATTGCAGTTGATTGATTTCCCGCATTTTCTTTTAGCGGATGAGACCCTATTGCGCCGTTAGTAAGCGGATATATATTTATAAAATCCCATATACCGCGATATTCCGTCTTGAAACGGAATGGTATTGTGCTAATGTCTGTGGATGCAGGGAAACAGGTTGGAGGGATCCAACTGGATTCCTCACAAGTGTTTGTTTATTTTCATATATTGTGATATTTGATTGTTTATCATGGATGATATATGATGTTTGAAAATCGTGTTTGACTATTTGATGTGTTACATCATCGGATCCAACTTTGAAGTTTAAAAATAACGATTTTTATTTTTAAGGGATTTCTAAAGTGATTTTGAAAATATATGTTATAAATAATTTTTGGAATTGATTTATTATAAATAAATAAACGTTATAATTTTTATGTTATAAAAATTATGATTTTTGAGAAATGTAGTTAAAAGTTGATTTTTGAAAATATGGGATCAGTGGTTTTATAAAATAGTTTGAACTGGGATTTCTGAAATTATTATAAGAAGCTCAAAAATAGGATTTATAAAATCTTTATTTTATAAATCAGAATGATGAAACTATGAAAGAGTTTAAGGATGTTTAAAGTAATAACACTACAACAAAACTTGGTTTTGACAGCATTAAATCTCAGCGTTTGAACCTTTAATGCTGTTGATTATATTTTCCCAAGAGTTATTTCTAGGGTTAAACGCTGAAAAAAGTATTCACGTACATTTATTTTGGTTTGCCGCCTAACTCACATTTACTTAAGAAAAAAGTCAAGTTCCCCCTCTTTTAATTATTCGTCTCCCTCTTTATCGATTTTCATCTTCCCTCCCGTCCATTTCGATTTCAGTTTGCTTGCTCCAGAAATCGCATCTTCCTTTATCCTCCGTGTCTGATCTCGATCGAGCATCTCTCTTGTTAGCTTTTTATGCACGTTGAATCCCCGTTTGATTGCCCTAAACTGGGTGGAACTGGTGAGTTTTTTATTCGTAAAATTAGTTTTCAATTGAGTTCAAAATCGCTATGTATCATATCTGATTGAGTTTATAGTTTAGCCTGAATTCCTTTGGTTTGTGGCTTAGTTCTTATGGATGTAAATTGTTTGAACAGAATTATCATTTGTGTAAATTGTTTTTAATGGAACCTGTGACATATAAGGGGCTTTTTATTTGAACAGAATTATCGTTTGTGTAAATTATCATTTGGTTTGTGGCTTAAGGTATTAGCATACCATTTATCATGTTCTAACTGATTCTTGGGAGATAATATTTCTTCATTTTTACTCGCAGTAAATATTTGAATTCTTATAATTTACTTTAATCTTTTCATTTAGTCTTCTATTATTTTATTTTATACTGTTATGTAGATTTGAGTGTGGAATGGTATGGTATTTGAAGACTGCTATTTATATATCAATTATCTGCAGCAAAGGATATGTGATATCATACACTTATTCATCCACTTAGGTGGTAATGCAGTGGAATGTGAAGTAGTAAACTTGTTGTATAACGGTTGGTTAGTAGTTGCAGTTGGGGATGGATGTGCAGGCTGGTGGTGACCAGCGAGGAGGCTGGAGGCAGTTAAGGCAGAGGAAGGATTGGTGAATTTTTTACGGGATGAGGCAGTGGTTTGGGATGTATGTGTGGGATGGAAAGAAATGGGTAGATGTTATAAGAGGTGGTTTGATGCAAAATGATATGTAGCAAGTGAGGATGTCAAGGGGTTGTTGTTATAGTTACAGTATAGAAGTATGACGAATTATGATGGTTAACCGAGGGTGGAAGATTGCGATAATACTAAATAATTGTTCCTGTATGTGTAGTGTGTGCTAGCTGGTTTCAATATATTTTCTCTTCATTTAATAAAAGCTAAAGTATTCATGCTCCCAGTCAAAAAAACAAAAACAATAATGATTTCCTCCGATCGTCCATCACCGTTTCTTTCCAATATGTGTCCATTCTTTGTTATTCAGACGATTTTACAGTTTGTCTTCTATGATTATCAATATCAATATAACTTTGCTGCAATGGTAGTTCATTTTGCTTATGGGACGATTTGATGTAACCTGAACTTTGTCCAGTAGAAAACTGTCACTACGTGAATCAATAATTAGCAAAGCATATTATTTATGGTCCTACTTTTATACATAGTCACTGGCTTTGTTTTCATTTTTTTTTAAAAGACTTTAGCACTACTGACAATAAATGAATTCAAAAGATACAATTAGATGCAACGTTGTTCTATCAACTACAAAAGAGTGTACCAAAAGTCATGAGAAGTATGAGTTATTTCTCAATATAATATACCCATCATTCCATATTGCAAAATATGTTATTGTATGATGTGGGAAAAATAGTTTGTAGCTTTTGTATGAATCACAGGAAGCAAAACTTTATCAATAGATATTTGATCAGTCGTCTTCAAAAGAAATTTGTAATGACAGTATTAGGCAACAGTATTCAGGAGTGGAAGGTTATATGGATGGTCAGTGAAGTGTAGGGGGAGTAGTTGCAAGTTGATGGCAGTTGCAAGAAGTTGTCGTAATATGTGCACTAAGATATGCACAGATGTGCACAGTGAGAAGTATGCAGGCAATGTTGATGCAGTGTTGTGAGGAGTATGAAGTGGATGGGTGGGCAGTAGATATGCGACTGTAGTAAGGAGATGAAACCTAGTTGTTGTTGTGGTGATTGCAAGGCAAAGGTTGGTTTTGTGGTGGTATGGTGCAAGGCAGTGAAGCAGTTGTGACTGTTGTTTGTAGGGCAGTAGGTTTTGTTTGTTGGAATGAAGTAGGTTTGTTTGTTTGAGGTGAACTGACATGCACAGGGACTGATGAGCAATTCTGTGGGTAATGATCGGTGATGGGGGAGTAGTTAGCAGCAATATGATGTAGTGATGTTGGTGGAGTTCAGATAGTCAGAAGGCAGTTCAGTTGTTCAGGGGTGATGACTGTGCACTGCAATAGGTTGTATGCAGTGACTCAAATTGATGGTGCAGAGGCAAGTCAGAAGTGAAGTAGGTGCACTGATATGTGACTGTGTGCACTGATATGAGACAAAATTTGTGTTGTTGTGGGTGGTCAATGTTGAAGTTTGTGGTCAGTGGGAAATGAAGGCAGAGAAGAGTGTTGTTGTGAATTAGATGATGTGGTAGAGGTGGTTGTAGATGATGACATTGAATGGTTAGAAATAAGAGACAGTAATGGTTTTGTATGCAGGTGAATGAAGTATGGCAGCAGTTGGCAATAGGAAGTTGTTATATGGTTTATGCTGTATTGGTCGTTGATAGGGCAGTGGGTGGAAGCAAGTGGGAGGAAGTGGATTGGTTGCACTGTGCAGATGGTAGGATTGTTTGATGAGGAAAGGTTGTAATGTGGTAGCTTTTAGTATGATATGTAACTTTTCCTACACCCATGTATATAATTTAGTCCTGCTCTATCATTTCGCATATAGGAGGTACTCACTATACACAAATAATACTTCAGTCAGAAGGACAAAACATGAGCCAAGGGAGGAGGAGATACTGCTATGGAACCCCACTAAGCTGAACACAAACATAATCAATTTAAGAAATAGCTGCACTTTGAACAGCTGAAACAACCATTTGTAGATTTTCCAATGGAAACTTTGATCAATTATGAACTGAAACTAATTATCTATGCTTTTTCATTCAATTGTAAATTATATTTTTATATGTCTTTTCAAAATGAAGTTGCATAGTTAAATTGTTACCTTAGGTTTTTTGTTTCAATGAGCAGCTTGCATCTTCACCCTAAATCTGATTATATATGCGTTCTCATTCAAGTATCGTTTCTTCCATAGCACAATTTGAGCATGCCCGACCTACAGAAAGGCAAACGCTGTTAAATATTAGCAACTATAGCTGATACCAACAAATCTAACTGCAGGGTTTTGCACCAACGCTAAATGGTAAAATGCCATGTGGTAAATAATTCATTTTATATTAGTTAAAGTTGGGTTTCAAAATTATGTTAGAAAAATATATTAAGAAACGTGAAACATGAGAATGATGATGTGTCATAATCAAATCTCAAGCAGAATGTATCAATGTGGACACGTTAGAAGAAATTATTGGTAAAAGAAATCCTAGGTCATCAATAAAAGAAATTATTGGCAATCTGTTTTAGTTTATTTCTAAATCTTGGTCATTATGGTCATCTTGAAAATTCTTTTCAGTTTAATGAGCGTAACATTTATACATGTGTAATTTATACAGTTTGGGTTCAGCCAGAGCAGTCAACAGGATGATATAGATGTTGTCACTATCGTATAAGGTCTAAATGATATTGATGAGGCATAGTTGAATAGCATAAAAATTGGGAAGATTCCTAAATTTTATGCTATTTAGCTCTTGCCTTATCAATATCATAGGTAATCTAAAGATTCTGGACTTTGGTTAAGCTCCTTTACTGGGCTGGATGTGTTGCTTCACCCTACGTGTGGGACTCCGGTTCATGCTGTGATGGCACAAAGGTAACCTAAATTCTCATCACGCAAAGGTAACTAATAATATTATTTAGTTATTTTCAGCAAGTAATTTCCTTTATGTTATATACCTGATTATTTCTGAAGCATACTGTTCCTAATCCAATGGTGAGATCATTTGGTTAACAGTGAGTCTAACAAACCTCTCTTTTTTGATTTAATTCAAGCATACTTTGGCTTGCAAATACAGCTTTTAAGTGATCAAAATAATTAAGCCTTTTAAGTGATTTGATCATTCAAATTGTTCAAGTTGTTGAATTAACATCCTTTTGCATGTACAGTCATGCTAGATTCATATTCTTTTATTATATACACACGTGTGCGCACATTTTGTGATGTCAATGAGAAACACAAGTTTCTCAGCAGGATCAAATTCCAACATCAATAATGAACTCCTTAAAAGTTAACATGCATTTACGCTTTACCACTTTACATGGCTATTAAAAAGAATGAAATCACTATATTCTTATAGCATGCAGATATGATCACTTGTCAACAAAAAAGGAAATAACATCTTAGCATGTTCAATTAAAATGGAGGTAGTTTAGGTGATACCCCATGTTCCAGTATGAATGTTTAATCAGTTGAGAAAAAGGTTTCAGCCACTAACACAAATGAAAATATAAAATAGTATTGACTAGTAGGTGGTGTATTTGAGCTGATATCGACATTTAATTTTCAGTACATTGTTTTAATTTTTCAGTACATTGTTTTAATTTTTCTAGCAGTCATTTTATAGGCTGATCACCCTGTGCAAGCCAATTTACTTTAGATTTATGTGTATATGTATATCCATAGCTTCAATATTTAACATGGACAGAAGCACTAATAAATTTAACTTATATTCCTGGATCAGTTGAGAATCATGGGGATCGTCGATTAGTTGGAGATATATAGAGTTATTCAGCTCTCCAATGTTGCCACGTTATTTCTTTATTCCTATTCTATTAATGTTCCAGTTTTAAGGCTGTTTTTGATCGATTTGAGCCTTTGTATGGACTTGAAAACTAGGCTAAATTGAGTATTTGCTGTAAGTAATTTTCGATGCATTGTGAATATCCACTTACATTGGATTTGTTTAATTGGTATTTTCTTAATTTGGTTAAGAATAAGTGTGATGTATATAACTACATACATATTAATTTGTTATTCAATTCATCACAGGTTGAGAAGACTTTGTGGACAAAAGTTTAATTAGAAAGGTTGCTAAAATAAGCAGATCTTGACATCTAGTTGCTAGGGGAGAGTATATATTTACAGGTTTCTTCCACTCTTCATTTTTGTTATATGTAAAAAATCAATTCTGTAAATTTAGATACATGAACAAACCGAAAGAATATGCAATATTTTGCATTCAGGTTGAAAGGATGGAATTCCTGCAGGGTAAGCTTACAGCTATGGGTAGTTGTTTGTTGAGGAGTAAAGGCAGTGGAAGGCAAGTGAGTTTTGT
Organism: Allium cepa; assembly: GCA_030765085.1. Taxonomy (NCBI): domain Eukaryota; kingdom Viridiplantae; phylum Streptophyta; class Magnoliopsida; order Asparagales; family Amaryllidaceae; genus Allium; species Allium cepa. The sequence continues at coordinate 134,715,081 of CM060934.1, forward strand.
AGCTATAGGGAAGGCGGGTGTAGTCCTGGTGCAGCAGTTGTCAATAGTTTGAATGCAGGTGGTCGTGTTGCTGTGGTGATAGTCCGCTGATATGTAAGTGTTGTGAGAAAGAAGAGTTTGTGGGAGTGAGTCAGGCAGAAGTGGTTTGTTGAGATGATGTTGTGGTCTCAAGTTGTGAAGGAAGTGGTATGAACTGTTGTAGGAGTAGATGTATAGGAAGGAGGAATGCGGGCAGTAGCAAGTGAAGGAAGAAGATGGTTTAGTGATATTGATGAACTGTGTTGTATGTATGGCTGGTGGTAGCAAGTTGGAGGAGGGGTGAGAATGAAGTTGAACTGCAGTTGTGAGTGTGAAGTTGAACAAGGTTATGTGAGGATGGTGGCAGATGCGTTGGAAAAGTCAGTGGCAGGTGGGTGGTTGCTGTTCAGGCTGATGGCAGCGGTTTGTTGGGCAGTTGTATGGTGATGGAGATGCACACAGTTGTGTGGACAGTTGAAGGTGATATGTGTTGTCGGATATGCGTTGTCTGATATGCTTATATGCGAACGGTTGAAGGTGATATGTTTGAAGGGTTGTTATACTGAATGTATATATTTGTAATTGTAATATACTGAACGTATATATCATGTAAATGTTTATGTATCTAATTAATAGTTATTAGAACATGTTATATATGCTAGTTGCTTCAATATACTCAAAATATAATTCTGGAATATTCAAAAATAGAGTGGAATATTAAAGCTGTTATATAAGCAGAAGACAGCGTTTGATTAATGCTGTCAATGAAGAAACAACAGCGTTTAATTCGTGCTGTAATTATCTTGAAATTGTCAATAACAGCGTTTTTTACATGCTGTCGAAATAGTTGATGATTCAATAACAGCGTTTTAAACATGCTGTCGAAATTGTTGATGATTCAATAACAGCGTTTAGAAAACATAATACAGCACGTTATAAACGTTGTTGAAAACATTATTGACAGCTCGTAATAAACGCTGTCACAGAGATGTTTCAACAGCGTTTATAGAAACGCTGTTGTAAGTTATGTACATACGACAGCATGTCGTTATACAGCGTTTCTAATAACGCTGTTGTATCATATTACAGCGTTTATCAAACGCTGTTAAAAGCCTTTTGTGGTGTAGTGTAATATAAATTGTTTTATATTAAAAAGATTTATAAATTGATATTTATAAATTAAAAATATAAGAATTATAAACCAAGCTTTTATAAGTGTTAGAATAAATTGTAAATGAATTTCATAAATAGAAATGGAATTATAGAATTATAACGATGAAGTTATAAATAAAATTTTATAAACAGTATAAATTGATTTATATAAAAGATTTACAAACGGATTTTTGTAAATAAAAATATTGGAATTATAAAACGAAGTTTTTATAAGAGTTAGGATGAATTGTGAATGAATTTCACAAATGAATGAATTTATAGAATTATGAACGGTGAAGTTATAATTGGAATTTTATAAACAGTAGGTTTATAAAATTTGTGAAGTTATTTAAAAGAATAAGATTTTGGATAAATAGATGAATCTTATAAGTTATAAGATTTATAAAATTTGTGAAGTTTAAAGGAATGATTTTATAAACAAATAAATTATAAGTATTTGACTTATAATATGAAATTTTTAAATATATCATTGTGATATGAATTGAGATAAGTTAATAAAGAAAATTTATAAAAGGAAGTTGTTATAAAAGAAATAGAAATAGAATTTATAAACATTGTTTTATAAATTCGCAAACTACTTATTTTGATAAGTAAATTGTTGCAATTTATTTATGAAGTTATATTCATGTTTTAGACAGTGAATAATTCCTTAAACTAAAATGAATAGAAGTAATGAAATTGGTTAACAATATATTCACGTTTTTGAATAGTGAATAATATGTTAAAGAAATTATTTAGAATGTGATGTCTTAAATAAAATTAAAACGGTCTAATGATGTTTTAAAATATGTTGAGATTTGAAATCATAGATTTCAACATTTATTGTTGAAATAGATGTTTTCGAGAAATAAAAGGAAATGGTAGATTATAACACTGTTGTTATAATAAATGATTTCCGAAAGGAAATGTTTTGTATAGTATTGGGATTTATATATCTATTTTAATTTCTAATCCCTATACTAGTGATTTTGGGTTGTCGTAACGATGTTTTACGCAACATTCGTTTTGGCCCAAATAAATATGGTTAAGTGAATGATTTCCTTAAAGGATGAAGTATATACTTAATTTCGATTAGGGTATATTAAATATTTTCTAAGTATAGAAAATAAAAAGATCTGTGAATTACTTATTTTTAATAAGTATAGAAATGCTTTTCCAATATTAAGTGAATATTTGGAATTTATCTTTTTGAAGATAAATTGAAAATGAATATTAGAAATTGAATGGAAATCATATATCCATAAATATTTTGGATTGTAAATTCAATATAGAATTTATAAATGGAATTGGGAAATTGGGTTTAAAAATAAATATTGATTTATTTTTAAAGAATGGAAATTAATTTTTTATTCCCTAAAGATATTTTTGGAAGATAAATAATTTGGAAAATTATTTGGATTCGGGTGATGTTGGCATATCTATTGATAGTTCAATAACCGACTATCGATATATACCTTTGAATAGGTATTTGTTGTGAATTTGTTTGAAATTGAATGCCACACTTATTTTTTTTTAAATAAGCGCTCACTATTCGGGTTAACCGGGAAAGGACCATGGGGTCGTATAACCCATTCCGAATATGTGATACGTCGTTATGAATTGCATTCGAAGACCGGTGTTGAAGACCGGATATTTTCGAAAACGAAAGGGTTTCTTGTCGAATGTCTTTGCATCGACTGGTCCCCGGTATAGAGATTCCATATGTGATGGGAAGTCCGAACGTGATTAGTGAATATCCGGATTGCAAGGACTTCTTTGTAAGTACCTTCGGTTCTGTTCGAGCCCGGAACAGACTTGTATGGATTGTGTGTCTGACATTACAAGTTGAGATATAAAGCCGATTTCTTTCAAATATATTTCTGTTGGTGGCGGAGAATTTATTCTTTGCTTAACACCCTTCTTTGAGACGTACGAGCTCAAAGGTTATATAGTTGAAGTTATCAGCAATATATCCCATTTTGGTAATGTGACATGCTGAGTGATGCTGAAATGATCATTGTGTTGATTATTTGTGATAGGATCATTTATTTGATCGTCTATCTTAGTGATCATTGTGTTGATCATTTATTGACCCAAAGCATGGCTTTTGTATAAAGTATGTTTTTGTGGACGTGAATTCGTCGAGCCTCACATCCCGGAAATGGTCAAAACAGGAAAGATGCGGCAAGGTTATTAGGGGTTGCTGTAGCTCCCCTTAGGGTATGTGCATTTCCTTCTGGAAAGGGGTGGTATCATGGTATGGAGCCCAGATACTTACTCATGTTGAAAACACTCTATTTATTATGGTGTGATGTTGGATATCGAGCGCTCGGTTGAAAAGGTCCTAAAGGACCGGGGAATGGCGTGCTCGTGTCAGTAGTTACCCAGTTAGGGGTAACCCGGCCTTGTGTTGGCAGAGATCCGGTTTGGTTCTCGGGGATGTCTTTCCAGAGGCATTCTCATGTGGCAATGGGAAGTTCCTTGGCCTGACCATTTGTTGGAAATCCAATTCCCAATACGATACTTGTACGGTTTTAGTTGTAGAACCTGCCATCTAATATGGTAGCTATTAGTAGGCATAATATAATGGTACCTATGCTGGCTAAGATTTATATCTTTACTTTCGAAAGAATTTGTTCTACACTATGCACTAGTAATAATATCAAATGTTATTTTAAATGCGTATCAAGCATCTTTGACTAACATAAGAAGAAATCTCCTCCAAGTCTGCGTTTGCATTGTGTGTGTGGTGGGAGGTCTTATGGTAGTTACATTTTCAAAAGCATTGCGAATTGATTTTTAAAATATTCTTCTATTTTTATTTTAAAGTAAATAAACTGTTTTGAGTTCTCACACCAGTCTCATGACTGACTCGGAGTTTATTGTTTTCCTTCCTAAACTCTGGGTGCCCACCAATTTCCACACGGGCAGTCAAGAGTTAGGGTTTATCAGGATATTCTGGATATTCTGGAGTTGTTGGAGGCAAGCTGGATGGCATGGCGTATACTAGTATATAGTATTTCTTTTCTGCTGTTTATTGTTGTTGTTGTACACTCTGATGATTTGATGTAATGTAATAAAATGTGATGTAATGTAATAACTGATACAGTTCTTTGTTTAAAGATTATTCATTTATTATTATATGTTGTTCCGCTGCGAATTGTGAGATTCTGATGTGTTCTATTGTTTTCTTTCTGTTCTGTTTTTCTTTCTTCTTCTACCTCTTTCTCTTCTTTCTTAAAACCCCCTCAGTGTTCGGTTTTTCGGCAACGAAAAATCGTGTCCTGACAGTATATAACATGTAAAATAAATAAGCAAAAGGAAAATCTACCAACATCAAAATAACATACAAGGCAAGTACAAGTAAGAAAAGATACAAACCAGGTTAGAGAAGCTTGTACGGAAAGTTAGATATGTTGCTTGTAAGTAATATGCAGAACAAAGATTGAAAAGAAGATAAGTATGGAATAGGACAAAGAGGAAAATATCAACATATTAAAGGGCTAAGCAAGAAACATAAAAGACATTAGCATTTAATAACATCATCTCAGCACAACAATTAGTCAATTCGTGATGTTTGAAATCATTTCAGCCTCCAAAACCAAATCTTGCCTGGTTAGAGAAGTAAAGAAAATCTCTGATCAAAAAGAAATTGTTTGTACTAGCTTATGCAAAATCTGTAAACCCTGTTCTATATATAATACTTCTCATTTCAATTCGTTCAACATATCTAACTAGATACGTAAGTAAATTTTTATTTTTTTTTACAAACTTAAACTACTTCAACAATCAAAAGCAAGATGATTAGCAGGGAGATCAAAGCAAAGTATTTTCCCAGTTTTAAAAGTTCAAAACTGAACTAAGGAGTGCTCTGTTCATCCTCTCAAAATCATGTGAGTAACATCACATCTATAAATGTTTAAGTATATTTATTCTGCTATATGTTCTCTCTGAAATTTAGTTATTTGTGAGTATATTTTGCAAATATATCTCTGTGTTAAGGTGTGGATATATGATAATCATTCTGTGTATCTTTCTCTGTTTTAATTCCAGGCTTAAGTTCACATAAAAAACAAATTCTTTTGTCCTTAATTCAAGCTTTAACAAGACATAAGTTTTGAACATATAATGTTGTTATAACATAGACTTGAGTCTAAAATTTTGTTTAAAAGAAAAACAGTTTGTATCAGTTCTGGAAAATATAGAACAACAGTGGAAAACTAAAATAAGTTAAAACCCAATTCTTATAAATCATAGTTTCAGGCATATGAGTCAAATGCTAAAACAAAAATTTGATTTTTAAAACCAGAATAACTATTTTTAGTTAAGTATTTAAGGTATAGTTCGGGGTTGAATATGATATGTGACTCTGTGATTTTAGGGTGATCTATTTGGATATGGGAATCGGGTTTCTTTCTGGAGGAAGAAGTATGAGTGGAGATTGGTGGAAAAATGGTTGATGTTGATAAAATTCACCAAGGAAATTACGGCAGGGGATTTTCTTTTAAAACCCTAATTTTTACTATGTTCAGTGAATTGACCACTATGACCTGTGACGTTGATCGAGTGCTTCGAGTTTTTGGAGAATGGTAGTTGGGTCGTAGTCGAAGTCGTAGCCGGAATAAGGGATCTTCTAGTGGCCGAGGCGTCGTGGAAGAGACGGTGACAGGTTTGGATGTGGTGGACCGAGCTGTTTTCAGGTTTGGGACGAGGTCTCGTTTTTTATTTTTGTGAGTGGAGGTTCGATTTACGGGTTGAGGTGGGTTGCTGAGTTGTCCTCTGACAGGGTGCGATCACTGTTGGCAAGCAATGGTGGTTGGAAACACCATGCATATGCACGGTGTTCATGAATGGGAGCTTTGTTTTCAGGAGTAAGGTCTCGAGTAGTACGCGAGTTGTTGAGGTTTTTTACTCGAAGCGCGTTCGTATTTGACTCGAAGAAAATGCAGGGGCCTGGGTAAGTTAGTAACAGGTTTTAAAAGCCTGTAAAATTTAAATTTTCTTTAAACTTGGGGTTTTAAAATGAGAAATAGATATGAAAAATAGGTATTTAAACAAAGTTTAAATCAAGTTAGGTTTGGATTCAAAAGAATTTTGAATCTCAGTTTAAAATAAAATAAAGTTTTAAAATTTTTAATTATTTGTAACCACTTTAAAAGGGGGGATTGTTGCTCAAGTTTCACTCGAGTGATTCGAGTGTTGGACCCGAAGAAATTTGGGGTTTGGCTCGAAGAAGTTTCTTTGTTTATCTCAGGTATTTTAGCTACAGGTTTTAAAACCTGTAAGTTTTATTAAAATTTTAAAACTGGGTTTTTAAAATGAAAAATAGGTATTTAAACCAAGTTTAAATCAAGTTAGGTTTGGTTTCAAAGGTAGTTTGAATCTCAGTTTTTAAGTAAATAAAGTTTTTAAAATTTAAAATTGTTTTAAACAAATTTGAATGATAAAGTGAATTTTTAAATTTGATTTGAATTCAAAATGAAATCGTGTTTACATTCTTTTAATCTTCTATTTAAGATGATTACTCTTTAAGTTGTAAAATAAAAAAAGAGTTTGGAATTGTTAAGATTAATTTGATTTCATTTTAAATCTTAAATTTAAAATGAATTTAAAAGTAAATTTAAATTAAATTGATTAAATAGCTTATTAATGATAAATTGATCATTAAATAGAAAAAGGTTTTAAAGACTTAAGGATTTGCAATTATTAAGTTAACTAATGACTTGAATTAATTAACTTAGAAATTAAGAGTTTAAATTCATTTAAATAAGATATAAGTTAATTAATTTAAGGTAAATCAATTGGTAATTAAGAAATTATTGATTTAATTTTCAATTTAATGATTAGTAATCAATTAGTGAATTAATTATGGATTAATTAATGAGTCGTTAATATTAATAAAATGTAATTGATAATAAATTTTAGTTAATTACTTTAGGAAGAGTAATTAAAGAAATTTTAAATAGTTAATGAAGGTCATTATCTAAGATTATGAAATAATCAATTAACGGGATTAATTTTAATTAATTAAATTATTATTTTAAATAAGCAATTGTGAATTGTCAAGTAATGGAAGTAATTAAGGAATTAATTACTCATTGTAATTAATTCAGTTTCATATGCATTGTTTAAGTTAGTTAATGAAGTTTAATTAATTTAAATAATCATATGATGGTGAGGTAAGTATAATTACTTAGGGAAGTAATTAATGATAATTATTGGATGTAATTAACCGAGGGTGATTTAATAATGAACGTAATTCGAGTATAATTACTTTATATAATTAATCAGGGATTAATTAGAGAAAATTAATTAAGGAGTAATTAATTTATTTGATGGAGTAATTAAAGATAGTTAATTACTGAATGATATTAATCAGAGGTGGTTAATAAATGTGGTTTAATTGAAGATTAATTACTTAAGGTAATTAATTTAAACAGGGAGTTAATTAAAATGTAATTAGAAATCATTTAATTAATATAACAAATGATGTAATTAATGATGGGATGATAAATTTAGATTAATTAATCAATAATAAGAAATTAAAGAGTAATTAACTAGTGTAATTAAGAAGTAATGTAATGTTTGTAATTTAAGGTTAATTTCTATATTTGGATAAGATAATTAATTTGTGAAAATAATTAAAGGATGATTATTTGTATATAATTAAATGTTAATTAATCAAGTGTGATTAATTAAAACGAATAATTAGTGAATGATTTATTAACTGATTGATAATTGATTTATAATTATATAAGCAAGATTTAAAATGGTGAAGTAATTAATTTAATTTACTTTAAATTAATTAGAGATGATATAATTAATTTACTTCATTTTAAATTAATTATAGCTGACGTGATTGCTTATATATTGATTGATGATATTGTTTACCCTGAATGGTTTGAGATCTCAATATGAGATTAATGATGCTATGTATTCTTTGTTTTAAGTATGATGATAATATGGATTATCTGTTATGATAAAATATGGATTATCTGTTGTGATGATAATATAGATTATCTGTTTATGTTGATGTTGACTATCTATTATGATATTGTGAATTATCTATCTGTGTGTATATGGATAATTGAACTGAATTGTTTTAAACTTTAAACAACTTGGCCTTAAAGGACACGTTTTGGATTTCGACGAGACCGGGATCGGTTTTCCATATTTGAAAGTCCGAAAACCACATCGATCCAAATTAAACGTTAGGTCGTGAATTCTCAAGTGAAGATTCGGAATGCAAGGGTTATCGTTGTTAACTCTGAGGGTGATTCCAAAATGTGTGTAACGAGATAATGCCTTCGGTTTCGTTCGGACCCGGAACGAACATTTATGGATTGAATGCTTTCAAAACATCGTCAGGTGGGCGATGAGCATTCTAAGAAATGTGTTCTTAAAGGGTAATCATAGCCTCAAGCCTCATCAACCGGGAATGGCTAAAACAGGGGAGGTGCAGCATGGTTAGGTGGGTCATGCCCAAGCAGGACAAGATTTTCACCTGTTTAGATGTCCCTTTTTATTCGGCTGTGTGGACAGTTGTGAGCTCCAACTGTCGGGGTTGTCTTGTTCGGGATTGTTCAGTAAGCAATGGTTCCGGCCTTGTGTTGCAGGGGGTCGGGAGTGATCCTCGGTACGTTGATCTAGGCCACGTACTGTGACGGGCGGTACCCCAGTAGCCCTGCCATTGTATGGAATTCACAATCCAATAAGTGCCAACGGTTTTGATTGTTTTACCCACTTTTGTGGCTAGTAGCTGGAATTTAATGAATGTAATAATTTCGGCTATTTTCTATTTACTTGAAAACCCTAGACCTATTATAATATCACTGAATTTCCTATCAAATGTTTTGGTTAGCGTAAGGTAAAAACTTACCATATTTATTCGTGGGAAGTCTTACGTGATACCTTTTGTTTTCAAATGTTTTTCAAAGTTAAGCAACTTTAACCTGTTACTCATACCAGACCCGTGTCTGACCCGGAGTTTATTTTTGTTTTTCATAAACTCTCGGGTACCCAAATTTTTACGGGTAGCCAAGGGATTCAGGTTAGCTTTGACGAATTCTGGAGAAGCAATGGAGCAGGAGGCTTCAGCGTTATAGATATAAATATAGTTCCGTTGCATTGGTATCTTTGGGTTATTTGTTTCAGTTGTGTTGTATTAACTAGACAGGTGTTTATAACTGTCTAGTATATGATGTGTTTTCTGTATAACTCTGATATATGTAAAATTATGTAATAGTTATGTGATCTATTATATTTTGTTCCATTCCGCTGTGAGATTCTGATGTTGTTGTTCTTTCTTTTCTATCTTTTCTATTTTCTCATCCCTTTCTTTCTTCAAGATGAACCAGATTTCTAGGGTCAGAAATTTGGGTCGTCACATCCCTGACCTTCGAAAGCATCCGCAAAACCCCAAAAACCAATTTTCAATATAACCAAAACTGCTCTTTTAATCCACCATTAAAATTTATGATTTGATTTTTAAAAATCATGATTTAGTATAAGCATTCATATTTTAATCCTGAATTAATGATTTCAAGAGCTTGAATTTTCCCAAAACTTAAAACCCCCTTGTTCATTTTGATTTCCTGTGCAATATCCAATTTAATTTGATTCAAATAAATTTTTAAACCTTGATTTAAGATTAAACATACAATTTTTGTTTATAACATAAATCCTAATAGTGACTATATCCATAGATAAAGAAATTTAAAACAAAGCTTGAATCTTTTTCTTAAAAACTGTAAAACAAAGATGTTTTACTGACATTCATCCACATGCATATATTATACATCCACAATGCGCAGAAATCTATCGATATACATTCACACAAACATATTTAATTCAGTGGAATCATGTAACAGATTCATACGTAATCTCTTAAATTAGTGAAGTTACTCATCTGAAACAATGAGGACAGAGCCTTTATTTTGAAAACTGTTTTGAAAGCTTTTACTTATATGCTTTAAAACTGAGTTACTTTGCATTTAGATTTGCATGCAGGCTATTTGAAACTTGAACTTGCTGTTAAAAACTTGCATGCAAGCCTGATTCCCAAATGCAGAAGACAAACCAGATTTATTTTGCTTAAACTTTAATGCTTGTAGTTGCATTTTCTTGATTTACACAGTGGATTGCATGCTAGCTTTGCTTTTGCATTTTGAACTTGAGGATTTAACAGAGGACTTGCTTGTTTTAAAACTTAGGTTGAAAAGAAAAAGCTTGCATGCTTTAGTTTTTGAAAAGAAGGATGCACGGGCTTTTTTAAAACAGATTGAAGAACATGATTTTGCAGGCAGATTGATATTTGAGAGGGTTACAGGGTTTATGATCTTTGAATTGGATTTTGATTTGAGGAGGAATTTCAGTTTTAACATGATTTTATTTTTGGTTTTGGAGAGTTTGTTATTGATTTGTTTCAGCTGAAAACAAATCTTTTTAACTTTGAAAAATGAAGATTAGAAAAAGAAAAGATTGAAGAAAACATGTTTATATATAAGTGTAATTGATTTATTAAAAATTAAAAGAAAATTAAAAATAAAAGGACACATGTCAAAGAACTAACATTTGTCATTTATTCAATTTATTTATTAACACATGTCATTATAAAACTTACTATTTTAACATGTGTCTTAAGAATTATTTTATTTGTTTTTATTTATTTTAAAAGTAAATAAAACTCTTTCTTTATTTATTAAATGCTTATATATATAAATTACTTCCATTTGTAAATGTATATTTGCATTCCTTTTTAAAGAAAATGAAATAAAATAATTTATAGAAAAAAATTAAAGCTTACTTATATAATTTAGATATGTTTATTCTTTTGAAATTTCAAAATTAAATTCAAATTCAAATTCTATTCACAAATTTAAAAATCCCATTTTAAAACTAATTTATATTAACATATTTAATTTTTAAAATAACAATATTGTCTTTTAAGATCTATCTATATTTATACATTTATTACTATTATTTGAAAATAACATATTTATTAATATAAATAATTTATAAAAGAAATTATAAATTACTTATCTTATCTTATTTAAATGTATTAATGTTCAATATACAAATGGTATTTTAAATTTTCATATATAATTCCAAAGTATATTTATTAAGCTATATTTAAAAAGAAAATAAAATAAACCTTTGTTTATCTTATTAAAATTTAAACTATGCTTAAAATATATTTAAACAATTTAAAACAATTTCTTTAAGTATCTTAAAACCAGATAGTTATTTATTAAATAGTTTTGAATGGTTATTTATTAAATAAAATAATACTTTCTAAATTATCAAAATGAATATTAGCATTTAAAAACAAGATTTTATTTGTTTATTAAACTTCAAATCAAAACTTATCTATCTACAATATATATAAATATATATATATATATATATGTACATTATAAATAGAAAGCAATTTATTAGCTTTTAAAAGATAAAATTTACCAATTAAACATTTATTTAATTGGATTATTAAATCAAGTTAATTTTTATTAACAGAATTTATCAAATCAATTAATTTTAAATACAGATTAATAAATTGATATTGCCAAAATTTTCGGGATATCACATTCCTCCCCACTTAAAAGAATTTCATCCCCTGAATTTAAAAGCAAAGGTAATTTAATAATCTCATTAAAGATTTTAAATTTAAAAACAAGCGTATATCAATCATATGCTAACAACCAAAGCAACTAATTTATCCAATCAAACAAATCTAATTATCTAGACAAAATTCTAGATAAAATCTTCTCGAGTTTCCCTAAGTATATATATACGGGATACTCGCTCTACAGAATCCAAACAATCTAAACTACGAAGCTACAGAGCTCCTTCTCGTCTAGATCTACAAAACTAGACAAGATATCAAACTACAGACGAGTTTGACTCAACAGCCAAACCTTCTTGAACAGCTGTTTCCACTACCAGAGATAGCTTATACACGTACTCCCTCATAGATACGTGAATCTCATTGAATCCAATTATCCAACTGGATATTCAACTCTACTCTTCAAACATCAGAACAACAAACTCACTTCTTCTAGGAAAATACAAAACAGAAACACTCCCAAACTGCTTCCGCTGCACAACTCTGATCTGGAAAAGAAGAAAAATGCTGATGATTAACACGAGCACAATCTGGACAACACATCCCAGAATATGGTTAAACAGATGCATAAAAGAAAACTCAAAAGTTCCACTAATCCTGAGCTGCTTCACCAAACCTTATCTCGAGAAACCATCCTTCTACTAGCTGCTCCACCGGTAGCACTCCTGGAATCCGATCGATAAGAAAACTCAATCGCCCGATATAGACAAACTTCCGACTTCTCAGAAGACATCCAAAAAATCTCTGGTAACCCAAGAGATCACTCAAACAATCGCAAGTCACTTCTGCGATCAATCCCGACCAATTCCTAAAGAAAACCGTTCTCTCTTTACCAAATAGAACAGCTTAGACTGGTCTAGCCAATCCATTGAAGAAACGGATCCACTTTGCTGCTTTTGAACTCCACCTCAGAAAAACTGCTAAGCCAGAAGACCTCCTGTCAACACAGAATACTCCGAGTTCCACTGCTGACACCAAAGCCAAAGACTTCTTAATCCAAAGCCCTTTGAGAAACTCGGACCTCAAAGCCAAACACAAACAACCAACTGAACTCTGCCACATCACCGAAGCAGACACACTTCCTAAAACTTGTTCCAAAGAAAACTTTTTCGGAGACATCCATCTTTACTGCATCTCATCACGCAGCTACCACTTCCTGAGGTATCAAAATACCATTACACACTTCTGCTGAACCGACAGATCCAAACTCAACTCATCCAACTTCAAAGATAAACTCCGAACCTTTACAGGTTACCTTCAGAGATCGAAGAAATCCTTTTACCAAGCTACAAAACTCACTCGAGACGGTATTAGGTCTACAGTCTCGACAGATACACTTCTAACCTCAACATTCAAACTCCAACCAATGGTAGTAGTCGTGTTACACACACCACTACCTTATCAACCTTTATAACCTATATTGGAAAAATCCGAACAGGTAACCCAACAGATAGGTAGAAATAGCTATATATGTATGTATGTGTATATATATATATATATATATATATATATAATTACAAATACGCTCTCTCAAGATAGACACCACTCTAGAGCCTACGTATTCACTCAATCTAATGCTCTGATACCAACTGTCACGACCCGTCTTCCACTAACCAGAAAGACGTATCATGAATTAAGAAAGAAAGCGATAGAAAGAGAAAGAAAGAGAAGAAAGAAGAAACAACAACAGAATCTCAACAGCGGAACGAATAAATTATATTAATAATAAAAGTATTACATAGATATACAACAACTATCATAGTTACCCAAATAATACAACACATACTAGACAGTTATAAACACCTGTCTAGTTATTACAACACAGTACAAAACAACTCAAACAAACGACTCAAAGATACCAACACAACAGATTACTAGATAACTACAACGCAGAAGCCTCCTGCTCCATTTGCTCCTCCATAATTAGTAAAAGCTAACCTGAATCCCTTGGCTACTCCTAAAAATTTGAGTACCCAAGAGTTTAACAAAAACAGAAATAAACTCCGGGTTAGACATGGGTCTGGTGTGAGTAACAGGTTAAAGTTGCTTAACTTTTGAAAAACCTTTAAAAAAGAAAGTTATCACGTAATACTTCCCACACATAAATATGGAAAAGTTTTTACCTTACGCTAACCAAAGCATTTGATAGGAAATCCGGTGATATTATAATAGTGTCTAGGGTTTTTGAGTAAAATACAAAAATAGCTGGAATGCTTACATCTCACGTTCCAACATAGTTGGACACAACTAATACGTACGACACTTATTGGATTTTGGATTCCATACAATGGAAGGGCTATTAGGGTACCGCCTGTCACAGTACGTGGCCTAGATCACCATACCGAGGAGTACGCCCGCTCCCCTACAACACAAGGCCGAAACCATCCTTACTGGACAGTCCCGAACAAGACAACCCTGGCAGTTGTCGTGAATCAACCGCCCCACACAGCCGAATAAAAGGGACTTCTATACAGGGGAAAATCTCGTCCTACTTGGGCATGACCCACTTAGCCTTACTGCACCTCCCCTGTTTTAGCCATTCCCGGTTGATGAGGCTTGAGGCTATGATTACCTTTAGAGAACACATCTCTTAGAATGCTCGTCGTCCACCTGACGATGTTCTGAAAGCATTCAATCCATACGAGTTCGTTCCGGGTTCGAACGAAACCGAAGGCATTATCTCGTTACACTCATTTTGGAATCACCCTCAGAGTTAACGACGATAACCCTTGCACTCTGAATCTTCATCTTCACTTGATATTCACGACCTATCCTTAATTTGAATCGATGTGGTTTTCGGATATCCAAATATGGAAACCCGATCCCGGTCTCATCAAATCCAAAACGCCATCTTTTAGGTCCAAGTTGTTTTAAGTTTTAGAACAATTCAATTTAATTATCTATAAACACACAGATAGATAATTCACATCATCACAATAGATAATCATCACCATAGATAATCCATATTTTCATTAGCAGAAGATAATCCAAATCATCATCACAATGCAACCAATGCATCCATATCATACAACATTACTAATCTCATATCTAAGATTAAACCATTCAAGGAAATCTATATCATCCATATATAAACCAGGATTTAATAATCACACATATATAATTAATTCAAAATGAATTAAATTAATTACATCATCTCTAATTAATTTAAAGTAAATTAAATTAATTACCTCAATCTACAAAACCCGCTTATATAACCATTGATTACAAACCAATCAACTAATTAATTAACCACTAATTAATCCCCTTGATTTATTACCCTTTACTAATCATCCTTTAATTACATTCAAGTAATTAATTTCACAAATTAATTATTCTTAATCAAATACAGTAATTAACCTCTAATTACTTCATTAATTAATTAATTATAATTAATCACATTAATCTTTAATTAATTACATTAATTAATTACTTTAATCACTTATCATTAATTAATTATTCTCAATTAATTTAATCCTTAATTACATCATTAATTATATTAATTAATGGTTCCTAATTACATTCAAATTAATTTACTTCATTAAGTAATTAACCCTAAATTATTAATCATCTTTGATTAATTAACATCAGTAATTAATTATTCTTAATTACTTCATTGAGTAAATTGATTAACGCTAAATTAATTATATTTAACGATTAATTATATTTATTAATCATCCTTGATCAATTTTATTAGTAATTAATTACCATTAATTAATTACATTATTTAATTATTTTCCAAATGACTTAATCAATCAATGCTTAAATTAATTACACCAAGTAATTAATTATTAGTTACTTCCACAAAGTAATTATCTTCCATAATAGTTACACAAGCAATTAACCCCAACTCTTTCATACTTCAATAAGATACATTTAGTAATTTCTCATCTTGATTACTTCTCTAAGTAATTGTCATTCATTAATCTCTTATCAATTCATCAAATGATTATTCTAAATTAATTAAACTTAACTAATTAATTTAAACTAATCAAATTAATTAATTAATTACAATGAGTAATTAATATCTTTAATTACTTTCATAAAGTAATCGTACTTAACCAAATTACATAATGATTATCTAATTTAATTAACCTAATTAATTATCAAAATTAATCACTTAAATTAATTAATAAATAATTCCAAGTCAATGACCTTCATCAACTTATCAACATTTTCCTTAATTACCTTTCTTAAGTAATTAACTTAAATTAATCATTATTAATCACAAATTTATTAATCTTTAAAAATTATTTAATTAATCACAAATTATTTCATTAATTAAGTTTTTAACTTAATTAATCTAAACCTCTTGATAAATTAATTTCCAATCATTAATTAAAATCTTAACATATTTAACTAATGATCTTGTTTCCAAATTAATTAATCTTAATTATTTAACTTCAACCTTCATTAATTAATTCAAAATCCTTACTTAATTAATTAAATTAATTAATTAATTATCCATCTAATTAACTTACAATTTAATAAATCAAAATCATTAAATCTTTGATTTATTTTAAAATAAACATTTCCTATTAATGATTACAATATCATTAACAAAGCAAATTTAAAACAGCTTACTTTAAATTTGTTTCCAAACTTTATTTTAAATTTTAAATTTTAAAATGAAGTCAAACTTAACTTTAACAAAGTTTTAAAAACATTTTTAAATATTTTTAAAACTTATACTAAATAATTTCTTATTTTATAAAGAAGTTTTAAAGGAATTTAAATTCAAATCCATTTAAAATACAAATCATATTTAAAATAGGTTTCAACATCCAAAGTTGTTCAACATTTAAAATTTCTAAAACATCCTTTAATTTCAAAACATTAATTCAAATTGGAATTTGATTCCAGATTTAAACTTATGTTTAATTCTTCTACTTTAATTTTAAAACTTACCTTTAAATTCAATTATTTAAACTCTTTTAAAGTTGTTTAAACATTTTAATTAATAAAATTTAAATTAAATTTTAAAACTTGGATTCAAACTCAGTTTGGAAATCATACCTTAAATTTAGATTTTTAAATTCTGTTGCTTTAGATTTTAAAACCGATTTGAATTTGGAAATATACAGGTTTCCAAAAAACTATAACTACAGGAAAAAAAACCCCGAGTCTCCCTTGATTTACTTCGAGTAAATCCCTGAACTACTTCGAGTAAAAACTCGAATTACTCGAGTATGTCTCGAGTACAAAATTCCTGCAAAACCCAAACATATCCCTGACACCATTTCTTCACCGTGCATATGCACGGTGGTCCTGACCACCTCCGGCCACCACCAAGATATCAAGCATGTCGCCGACCATCACTGGAACACATTCCGATCATCAGAACCCCACAATCATCAGGAAATCGAATTTGAGTTTCCCAATTCAAAACCTGAAACATACTGGAAACCCTTTCACTATCAAATTCCCAAACCTGGAAAACCTCCATTCCCTCTTTTCCGGCCATCGGAGGCTATGGGACTCCGACCGTCTCTACCCTAGCATCCATCTTCCCAAAAATAGAAGCACTCGATCCCCTGTAGCCAACATGCCGATCAAAACTACCCCACTGCCCAATAACTAGGTTTACAAATCAAATCTAACGTTCACCATCACCATGGTGAACTTCCACCACCACCACCATTGTTCTCATCACCATTGATCACCCATCCATCACCACAAGCATTTTCGACCTCCCTGACCTTCGAAAGCATCAGCAAAACCCCAAAAACCAATTTTCAGTATAACCAAAACTGCTCTTTTAATCCACCATTAAAACTTGTGATTTGATTTTTTTAAAATCATGATTTAGTATAAGCATTCATATTTTAATCCTGAATTAATGATTTCAAAAGTTTGAATTTTCCCAAAACTTAAAACCCCCCTTTTTCATTTTGATTTCCTGTGCAATATCCAATTTAATTTGATTCAAATAAATTTTTAAACCTTGATTTAAGATTAAACATACAATTTTTGTTTATAACATAAATCCTAATAGTGACTAAATCCATAGATAAAGAAATTTAAAACAAAGCTTGAATCTTTTTCTTAAATACTGTAAAACAAAGATGTTTTACTGACATTCATCCACATGCATATATTATACATCCACAATGCACAGAAATCTATCAATATACATTCACACAAACATATTTAATTCAGTTGAAATCATGCAACAGATTCATACTTAATCTCTTAAATTAGTGAAGTTACTCACCTGAAACAATGAGGACAGAGCCTTTACTTTGAAAACTATTTTGAAAGCTTTTACTTATATGCTTTAAAACTGAGTTGCTTTGCATTTAGATTTGCATGCAGGCTATTTGAAACTTGAACTTGCTGTTAAAAACTTGCATGCAGGCCTGATTCCTAAATGCAGAAGACAAACCAGATTTATTTTGCTTAAACTTGAATGCTTTTAGTTGCATGTTCTTCATTTACATAGTGGATTGCAGGCTAGCTTTGCTTTTGCATTTTGAACTTGAGGATTTAACAGAGGACTTGCTTGTTTTAAAACTTAGGTTGAAAAGAAAAGGCTTGCATGCTTTAGTTTTTGAAAAGAAGGATGCAAAGGCTTTTTTAAAACAGATTGAAGAACATGATTTTGCAGGCAGATTGATATTTGAGAGGGTTACAGGGTTTATGATCTTTGAATTGGATTTTGATTTGAGGAGGAATTTCAGTTTTAACATGATTTTATTTTTGGTTTTGAAGAGTTTGTTATTGATTTGTTTCAGCTGAAAACAAATCTTTTTAACTTTGAAAAATGAGACTAGAAAAAGAAAAGATTGAAGAAAACATGTTTATATATAAGTGTAATTGATTTATTAAAAATTAAAAGAGAATTAAAAATAAAAGGACACATGTCAATGCACTAACATTTGTCATTTATTCAACTTATTTATTACCGCATGTCATTATAACACTTACTATTTTAACATGTGTCTTAAGAATTCTTTTATTTGTTTTTATTTATTTTAAAAGTAATTAAAACTCTTTCTTTATTTATTAAATGCTTATATA
The DNA here is from genome assembly GCA_030765085.1 of Allium cepa. Lineage (NCBI taxonomy): Eukaryota > Viridiplantae > Streptophyta > Magnoliopsida > Asparagales > Amaryllidaceae > Allium > Allium cepa. The sequence goes on from CM060934.1 coordinate 134,733,889, forward strand.
TATATAAATTACTTCCATATGTAAATGTATATATGCATTCCTTTCTAAAGAAAATGAAATAAAACAATTTATAGAAAAAAATGGAAGCTTACTTATATAATTTAGATATGTTTATTCTTTTGAAATTTCAAAATTAAATTCAAATTCAAATTCTATTCATATATTTAAAAATCCCATTTTAAAACTAATTTATATTAACATATTTAATGTTTAAAATAATAATATTGTCTTTTAAGATCTATCAATATTTATACATTTATTACTATTATTTGAAAATAACATATTTATTAATATAAATAGTTTATAAAAGAAATTATAAATTACTTATCTTATCTTATTTAAATGTATTAATGTTCAATATGTAAACGGTATTTTTAATTTTCATACATAATTCCAAACTATATTTACTAAGCTATATTTAAAAAGAAAATAAAGTAAACCTTTGTTTATCTTATTAAAATTTAAACTATGCTTAAAATATATTTAAACAATTTAAAACAATTTCTTTAAGTATCTTAAAACCAAATAGTTATTTATTAAATAGTTTTGAATAGTTATTATTAAATAAAATAATAATTTCCAAATTATCAAAATGAATATTAGAATTTAAAAACAAGATTTTATTTGTTTATTAAACTTCAAATCAAAACATTTCTATCTACAATGTATATAAATATATATATATATACATTATAAATAGAAAGCAATTTATTAGCTTTTAAAAGGTTAAATTTACCAATTAAACATTGTTTTAATTGGATTATTAAATCAAGTTAATTTTTATTAATAAAATTTATCAAACCATTTAATTTAAATACAGATTATTAAATTAATATTGCCAAAATTTCCGGTATATCACAGCTAAATGTTGGGCAGTGTATTACTCATGGCTGCAAAAGGCACACGGAGGTTATGTACTGATTGTTATTGGATAACTATTGAATGATTCAGGCGATAGTTTTCGGTTGGTTCATAAAACTAAGGTAAAAAAATATATCGATGTGACTGATTTACACGGTTTTCTAAAACTTGATAATACTATGGATCTTCCATATAAAAGCTTCGTTTTGATTATATTCAAATCATGACATGGCATTCAATCGAGTGACTATATTTTGGTCGAGTGAAATTGTTGGATGTGAAGCACTAATCAAGAGAGGACTCATTTCCTCAGTTATATAGGGATAGTATCACGGTCAACTCAAGTCAACTCTAAGTCAAAGTCATTAGCCAAAGCATTTCGATTAATAATAATTATTATTATTGAACCAATGACTTTGTGTTTGGACTATAGAGTTGAATATGGACGATATTGGAATTTTGACCATTACCTAATTCTAAAAGTCCAAAGTGATATAGTTTTGACGAAAAGAATTGGTGTAAATAAATGTCACAATCAGGTAACGCTTAATAAAGTGAAATTGAAATTTACCAAAACCAAGTAAGCGATAAATTTGACCAAAATGTGACATCACCTGCTAAATGTATTGTGAACATTAACATTTGAACAGTTCGATGTTAATCGTTGATTAAATTTACACCCACAAGTCACACAACCGATATGATGAATTCTCTTTAGACCAAACGATTGAATTAGTTTACGATTACCATAAATTAATTAAATTTATAATATTTATGAAATATTAATTAAAAAAATTTGAATATGAATTTAGGAATAAATATTATTATACATTTATAATAGTTATATATACATATATATCAATTGATATGCGATATTGATATGCAGTTAAGTTGGATTTAAGAAATAATGTTTATTTAGGCTTAAAATGAATTTAAATCTCATGAAAGGGGCTGGAAATTTCAACCAAAAGGATAATGGGCTAGGTTTATTTCAGATGGATGGCTCGGATATAGGGAGAATGGGTAAGAGATTTAACGCACATTTGTCTTTATTCCTTCCACTATAAAAGAATCCCTACTGTAATGCATATTGTCTTTTTTGGCCATCTATTTCATCTTCTTGCTTGTTGATCTCATCTACACAAAACCCATTAAAGCTCATCTTAAATCAATTTCAAATCAACAACTATTGGATTGCCATCGGTTTACAATTCAAAGATAGAAGCCTACCGAGTTGAGAGGAGGTATAAGGAGGGTTATTCATCATAGTAAGGTGTACTTCAAGGCATGGTTTTGGTTTTCTTCTTATCTCTTATAACTTATAATTCATGTATAATATTCCATTGCGTGTATATATATATATCATGTTTATATTGTTTGTTAGGTGAGATTCCTATATGTATGAATATTGTCACGGTGATGTGCATGTATGTATAATAAAAAACAATTTTTTATTTAGGTCTGATGCATACACAACCGAAATTATTTATTTTAATTTATATATAAATATAATATTAGTTTATTATATTTATATTAATAAGTCATATTGCATAAATTTAAATAACCTACAATAAATTGTGTCAACATATCATGTTAAAAATTGATTTGATATTTTATATACGAAAATTTATACTAAATATAATTTTAGGTAGCAGCAAAGTAATTTTTGTAATTACTTACTATTTTCTAAATTGAAATAAAGGTTATATATTTAATATCAAATAGTATATGATTCGAAAACTATATTTTAAATTTTATAAAGAATTTCCATCATCATGTTAACTCTTAGACGAAACATCAAAATTTTAAAAATCAAATTTAGTATTGACTGAAATTAATTAAATAATAGAAAATAAAATTTCAACTCAGAAAATTACGAAAAAAATTTCATGAACTTATAATATGATATTAGAATTTCAGACGATTGATAATTTTAAAAATATGTTAAGACTTTATTTTTAATATTATTTTAATATTTTTCAGCTAATAAATTTATATATAAATTATTTAATAATATAAAATTATAATAAAATATTTTTTATGTTGTGTATTTGATCTGAAATGTTATAAGATATATACATTTTTAATTTCAACTAATTTTATAATTGATAGAATTATATAATATAAATATATACATTTGTAAATATTTTTAGATATTACAAATATAATTATAGATATATATACATATATTAATTTTGTTACTATAAAACATGCATGTATAAATATAAAAAACAACTTTGTGTGTAATATATATATATATATGTATATTAGAACATAATCATTCATCAAATTATTATCTAATTTAAAATATACCTACATATATATATATATATATATATATATATTAATACATGATCATTCACCAAATTTTTATCTAATTTAATATATATATATATATATTTCACATTTATCTAATACATATTTTATATATATGCAAATGTTTATATTATTTTAATACTCGTTTTAAAACAATAAGTTTATGTATACATACATACATATATTTGGATAACATAAAATACATATAAGATGAGCTAACATATATATTGCAATGTAAATCCCAACCTTTATATACAAGTATATTATACCTTGCTTAGATTGTCATGTTGCACATGCACACACGTACAAATATGTATATGATAGATATGCGTACCATTATGCTTAATTTAAAATATAAATAAAATAAAATTCATTCTATTAATTATAATCTAAATGATACAAAGATTTCATTTAAATTAAATTTAAAAATATTCTACAAAAATTAGACTTCGTAGGCCCAATAAAGATTATATAGGATAATTTTTTTAAAATTCATCTTATCTTCTACCACGGACTGACCTAGTTCCAAAACGTAGGTGGTAGTGAAACAAGACACATCAAGGAAGAAGAGGCTTGTGTGGATAGGTCAATGAAGCATAAGAAAACATTAGTTATTGGAGAGAACCTACCACTAAAATGGTGTCACTACGGAGTTATGTGATCATGTGATCATGTGTAGAAATAAAAAGAATGCAGGTCGTAGGTTCTACGGATGCCCATGTTACGCATGGAATAGTGCAATGCCTAAAATGTGCAACTATTTTAAAAAAATTCAGTGGATTTATCCTCTAATATGTGGTAGGGGGCCTAAGTATTCTCTTGAGATGCAGCCTAAAGTTTCATTGTTAGAATAGTATAATCTTCGATTACTGAAAGATAATTTTTACCTACAGTTGAAAGTTGCTTAATAAGCACAGTTTGATCATGCTGTTAGGTATCTCGATGAGTAATTTATATTGCTTTTGTCATTGGAATCTATGGTTTATTTAGTGATGATGTCATGCATTTTTCGTTATTGTAGTAAGAACTAGATTGTGTCATATTCGATTATTGAATGATTGCTTTATTGTTTGTGTAGTGGTGAATTTGTTTTGTAATTCGTCGATGTTATGAGAATATGAAACCATCTATTTGATTTTTTGAACATTATATATGTATGGTATGATATCGTGTTTCATTACAAGGCAATCGTGTGAGGTATGGTATCGCATTTTGAATTATTAGTATGAGCTATTGTATATTTTAGTTTTGATTGTGTATGCTATGAGGGGGTGTGAATGTTGTAGTGTATGGTCATTTTTCTATTAATACATATGCACCATCTCGGAAGTCGCAAGCTGGCATTATTTGAAAAAGCGCTTGTTAGTGCTATTTCATTGTCTCAATTTCAATTCACTATAGTAAAACAAGACAGTATCCACCCCTCTCATTCACTTTAACCATTCACAAACTATAACCAAAACGAAAATCTTCCTTCAAGTTTTTCCAACTTCAAAATTTTCTTTCAAATTTCGTATATTTCTTAGTCAATTTGAAGCATGGCTTACTCACCATTACATGAAGCGTTTACTTGTTTCATTTTAATCTCAATCTCCAAAAAAATTGCAATTTAGGATTTCTTAAATTTGATTAATTTATTATCTTAAACTTGTATAACTAGTTATGCGAGAATAGAATTCACAAATTTGTTGCTTTTACCTTGTTTAAGTAGATTTTGGAGAATGTTATTTATATTTGAAATAGATTTTATGTTTTATGAAATAGTTGAATTTTGTGTAGATTACTCCGAGATGTTACCGAGACCAATAAACGATAGTGTATTGTACCTGCACAAACACCATCGAATGGGAAACCCCACGTTGATGGGGGTAATACACTTTCATATGGAATAGAAACATACGGCTAAGTTGGTTACACATATTACTTATATTTTTGTTGTTTTTTGACAACGCACTACTCCAGATGGGCCCATTAATCACTCATCTAAACTGAAGAAAGTCACTTCATCTCATCTCATCATGCTTGTAACAACCCGGAATTTCGAACACTTTATATTTAAATATCTAAATTATATAAATATTAGTTTCTAAGGTTTTACATCATTAAATATGATTTTATAACCTTGTTAAACACTTTAATTAATTTACTAATGTTAGAAAAAATATTTTTGAAATGTTTTTTTAGAAATACACACTTTGGATAAATGCTGGAAATGTCACTAGAAAATGTTTTGTTAAAAAACAACCTTTTTTTCTATACAAGTTGTGTAAATATTATTCAACTTGAATAGTTATTATATGAACACATTAATAAAAATTAAACATCTCCCTTATATTAACAAAAGGTAAATAAACTAAGTATTTAATTAAAGGAACATTTGGTACAAAAATTATATAACAAAGTATTTAATTAAGGAAACCATGCTTGTGCAAGGGTACGGGTTCACATGCTTTAGTCCTCTTTACTTCATGGCTAAGGAGAGGGTTTCCTAATCTTTTCCACTAAATTACTAAGCTTATAAATAGATAAGAAGGTTCACTTCATTTCTTACCATTCCACACTTTTAATCTCTTCTCTTCTTAAAATTTCTTAAGTCTAATGGCTTCTTTTTTTACCCTTTTCTCCTTTGGGCCGTGAGTACAGAGGAGGAAAATGGCCTATAGCTATGGGTTTTTGAAGGAGGAAGTGTGGGTTTAGGCCATGATCAATGGTGATGGTGAAGGACTTGGTCGTGAACTAAAGGAGAGGGGGAGGTCTTGGATGTATGGTGTAAGGAGAAGAAGGATGCGTTTTAGTGATGTTTTGATAAAGTAGAAGATGTTAGAGAAGTGTTGTTGTGATTGAATGTTGTTAGGAAGAGATTTGGTTTGATAAAAGTGAGTTATTCTCATTTTGAATCAAGTTAATAACTTGATAATATCACTTGATAGTTGTTTCCTAATCACTTATTAAAATGCTTGCTATATAATAGTAATAATAGACATAATATTAATAATACACTAACTACTTAAATTTAAACCATTGATTATATGCTTTAAAAGTATGTAGATTGATAAAGTAGTTGGCTTATAAACCGTTGAATTTTGATAATTTGGAATTTCAAATGCAAGTGATTTGAATACATAAGTTAAATATTGTGATTAATATGGTTTGAAATTGAAAGTTTTATATGTGTATTAAATGAAATGACACTAAATATGGAATTGAATACGGAATTGTCCGTTCAGCGATAGTCGCTATAAACGCACTTTGAAATCCCTTAACTTTAATTTGTAAAAGTGGTGATTTAAGACCATATTTTTAGCAAACTTGTTTTGGTTGATTCATACACTTATGTAAGTGTTTGGAAAAGTGAATAATATGTTTTGAAAAGTTATAGAAAATATAAACAAAGCTAAGAAATTTTGAAGTAAAAAGGTCGTTATATCGACACTTTTAAATAACTTATTTTTGGAAAATAACATTTATTTTTTAGAAACTTTCTTAGGGTTTTCTTTACCTTTTTAGAAATTTGATAATATATTATTCGTACTGTAAAAGTTTTTAAGCTTAGAATGTTTGAGATAGCAGAATGAAGAGGCAAAAGTTATAATGAAATATTCGCTATATGAGCACTTCTGTAAAGTACCTTGTTTTCGGGAATTTCTATAAAATAACTGAAAGATATTCTTTGGCCTTTTTCTTCATCATTTTTAAGTACCCAAAGTATACAAACTATTTTAAAAAGAGTGGATCTAAAATCAATTGTTAAGGTATTGAAAATTAGACATAAAGTTGTAGCGAAAAAGTATTAAAACGTGTAACAGAACTTTGTACAGCACTTTTAGAAATGCTATCTTTTCCATTTGAAGCTATAAATTGTTTAAAAGGGGTATTTAAATTATGTATTTTTCTCTAATCCTTTTAGGTTTGTTTTCTAACTTATAATAGAGTGTCTTAAATTTGGTTCATGTTTAAATATATTTTTAATAATTATATAAGTTTTGAAAAAGGCAATTAACTTTGTTTAACGCTAAAAACCAACGAGTAAACTTACCTATTTGTGAGATTCAAGAATGAAGTGTCCAGGCAGGGCTTTAGTGCAACCAGTGCTCTAACTTACCTGGCTTCACTCTTGGGCGAGAAATAGTATAAGTTGAAATATCAAAAACGAGTTAAGTATACTTCATTAATGACATCAATTTAGTAAAATAAATCCTCATTCTGCTCTTATATGAATTTGGACATTTATTTATATATACCAGTTAATTATGTGTTATTATTCAGTTTATTAAATTGTTGATAATAATAATATGTTGTTAATATTGTTTGTTTGACTCTTTGAATTGTGTTTAGCCAGTTTATGAGCAATTAATTTACATATGCATTTGTTGGGTAGATACGAACTCCTTATTATTATAATTTCACAGCTAGTATCAGAGATTAGTTAGGTGCCTAAGTAAAATTCACACATGGTTAATAGATCAACCTAGGAATTTTAAAATGAGACTACTTAATTTGATAAATAAAATGGACAAAATAAGGCATCATACCTCCAACCTAGGTTATGGGTGATTTTATTTTTGCTGTGCTCAACTTTTCTTGATTGTATGTCTTTCATTATATATCTTTGTTCTTTGAATTTCGAGGATGAAATCCTTTTAAGGAGGAAGAATGTAATGACCCGAAATTTGAAACACTTTATATTTAAATATCTGAATTATTTAAATATTTGTGTCTAAGGTTTCATGTGATTCAATAAGATTTTATAACCTTATTATGAACTTTTTAATTAATTTACTAATGTTAGAAAATTATTTTTGAAATGTGTTTACAAAAACATACACTTTGGATAAATGCTGAAAATGTGACCGGAAAACATTTTGTTAGAAATCAACTTTTTATTCAGTACAAGTTGTGTAAATAGTTTGCAACTTGATTAGTTATCATATAAACACATTAATAAGAATTAAACATCTCTCTTGTCTTAACAAAAGGTTAGTTAAACTAAGTATTTGATTAAGGGAACATTTGGTACAAAAAGGACCCCTAAATCAAGGCACAAATCAAGAAAAGCAAGCTTGTGTAAGGATATGGCCTTATATACTTGAGTCCTCTTTACTTCATGGCTACGATGGGGGTTTTCTAATCTATTCACTCAATTCTTAAGCTTACAAATAGACAAAATGGTTCGCTTCATTTCTTACCATTCCACTCTTTCACTCTCTTCTCTTCTTAAAACTTCTTAAGTCTAATGGCTTCACTTTTTATCCTTTTCTCCTTTGGCATGTGAGCAAGAAGGGGAAAATAATGGCCTATGGCCATGGGTTTTGAAGGAGGAAGTGGTGGTTTAGGCCATAATCAATGGTGATGGTGGAAGGCTTGGATGTGAACTAAAGGAGAAGGGAACTCTTGGATGTATCATTTAGGGAGAAGAATGATGAATTTTAGTGATGTTTTGATGAAGTAGAAGATGATAGAGAAGTGTAGTTGTGATTGAATGTTGGTAGGAAGAGATGTGATTTGATAAAAGTGAGTTATTCTTACTTTCAATCAACTTAACAACTAAGTGATAATTTCTTGCTAAATCACTTATTAAAATGCTTGCTATATATTAGTAAAATAGATGCTAACTACTTAAATTTAAAACCTTGATTATATGCTTTAAAAGTATGTAGATTGCTAAAGTAATTGGCATATAAACCACTGAATTGTGATAAGTTAATTTGGACATTTAAAATACAAGTGATTTGAATACATAAGTTAGAATATGTTGTAATTAATATAGTTTAAAATTGGAAGTCAAATATGTGTACAAAACAAAATGACACTAAATATGGAATTGTCCATATAGCAATAGTCACTATAAACGAACTTTGAAATCCCTTAACTTTAATTTGTGAAAAATGGCGATTTAAGAACATATTTTGATAAAACTTATTTTGGTTCATTTATACACTTATATAAGTGTTTGGAAAAGTAAAGTACATGTATATAGAAGTTGTAGAAAATATAAACAAAACTAAGAAAGTTTGAAGTAAAAAGTTCGCTATATCAACACTTTTAAATAGCTTGTTTTTGGAAAATAATGTTTATTTTTGTAGAAACTTCCTTAGTATTTTATTTACGTTTGTAGAAGTTTAATAATATATTATTCTTATTGTAAAAGTTTTGAAGCTTAAAACATCTGATAGGTAGATGAACGAAGAGACAAAAGTTATAGTGAAACATTCGCTATATGAGCACTATGGTGAAAATTTTTGTTTTTGGGAATTTCTATAAAATAAATTAAAAGATATTCTTTGGGATTTTTCTAGATAGTTTCCAAATACACAAAGTATACCAACTATTTTAAAAATAATGGATCTAAAATCAATTATTAAGATATTGAAAACTAGATATAAAGTTGTAGCAAAAATGTGTCAAAACGTGTAAAAGAACTTTAGACGACACTTTTAGAAATGATATCTTTGCTATTTGAAACTATAGATTGTTTAAAATGATATTTAAATTATGTATTTTTCTCTAATCTTTTAGCTTTGATTTCTTATAATAGAGTGTTTTAAAATTAGTTTCAAGTTTTAATATATTTTTAATAAATATATAAGTTTTGAAAAAGGTAATTGACTTTGCTTAACGCTAAAGGCCAATAAGTAGACTTATCTATTTGTGAGATTCAAAACTGAAGTGCCTAGGCAAGACTTTGATGAAACAAGTGCTCTAACTTACCTGGCTTCACACTTGGATGAGGAAAAATATAAGTTGAAATATCGAAAATGAATTAAGTATACTTCATTAATGACATCAATTTAATAGAATAAATCCTTATTCTTCTATTATATAAATTTGGACATTTATTTGTATAAACGAGTTAATTTTGATTTATGTGTTATTATTCAATTCGCTGAACTGCTGATAATAATGTTTGCTAATATTGTTTGTTTGACTGTTGTTCGTCGACGGAAATTCTATCGAGTTAGAAAACCGTCGAACGAATTTTGAAATAAAAATAACCGCAAGCGCATGGTGTATGAATGTAGCACGTGGCGAATACGGGTCGATCCGCAGGGAATTGATGATTTGAAAATTCTACTCAATCAAATTATACCAAAGTCAAGAGTGAATAGCTAGAAATGTAAGAAACTAACAAAAACTAGCTAAAGAAAATGATAAAAAATATGAGAGTTAAATGACAACTTAGAGATAATTCCACTCCCTAAATCATATAGTTCAACAAATCATGAAATTATGATCTCTTTTTTGGGTTATAAGTGAATTTAAATGATGTGTTTATCATAAGTATGACTCATTTGTGCTATTAATTAGCTCAACATAAGCCATCAAACTATAATACAATCTTTAAATCGCTTACTAACTCTCATTAAACTTGACAAAGAAAATGAAAATGAAATCTATTTTAAGTATGTCCTGTTAACTATTGATTAGAAATATAGACCATCAAATTTTAATTTCAAATCACTTTCTTATGCCATAATCATATTTTTATGAAGAGACATTTGTGTTAGTGATTGTTTAAGCATAGCCTATTTGGTGTCAACAATATAGGCTATCAAATTCAAAGCAAAAACAACAAATAAAATCACTTCAAGCATTGTCATTAAGCACAAAAAGAGAGCTATAATTATCAAATTAAGTTGAGGCTACATGATTAGAGAGCTTCATTACCCCTAAATTGTAGGGGTTTAGCCTCTCATATTTGTTATCATATGAACAAATGTAGCTTGCAACATGAGAGAAAAAGAAAAGGAAAAGAGAGCAAAGTGAAATGGAAAGCTATTCTAATTGCATAAAGGAAAATCTACACTACTTGCATAGAAGGAAATGAACATGTAATTAAAAAGAAACAATAACTAACATTGCATAAAAAAAAAAGAATTACATAAGATAAGAAATGGCTAAGTAGCCATGGAAAGAAAGAGAGATTTGATTTATTTTCTAAACTAAAACTAACTAACTAAGAGGAAGAGGGCTACATGAAACATAAGGGTTATTTATACAAGTTAGAAACCGTAATGCATTTTTTTGGGGAGTACCCAAAATGCCCCTTAGGAAGTGTGGAGGCCAAGTAATCATTAACATGTCTTAATCCCCCATTAAGTGTACATGAAGCTTTAAATGTCTTTTAGCATGTGCATTAGCCTTTAATTTGTACATTAGGTAGTGGGTAGGTGGGGTCCTCCACGTTCTTCACTTTGAATTATTTCCATCTTCATTCTTTTATATCTTCTTGGTACATGCATATTCCTTCATGAAACCACTTGTAATTGAGTTTAAATTCCTACAAAATCATATAGAAATTTCCCATTAAATTTTCTCAATTTGATACATGCACAAAAATTACCATTTTGCCCTTATATGAAGATGAATATGTGACAATTTGAAAACAATTTGAATTTGGTTTAAACAAGTAAAAATGCCCAATATGATCATTTATTTAATTTAAGTAGAGTAAATGTGGTGGTAAAAATATGCACATTTACGTGCACAACAAATACCCCCACACTTATCTTTTTATTTGTCCTCGAATAAAGAAAAACTAAGATAAATCCGTTTTCGTAGGGAGCACGATTACATTGAGCGTATGCAACAAGCCGTTAAACCTCTGGGTGTCCCCAGTAGGACGAGTGTTGTCTTATGAGGGTTTTCATTGGATATTACCCACAAAATCCAAATGCAGGATGAAAATATTCACAAAATGTAAGATTTATTTACAAAGAGAATAATGCAAGTTTTTGAAATATTTACAAATGAAGGATTTATTTTTAAATTGACACAACTAAGTTAAATATAGGTTTTGGTTATTATCTTGAAAATTTATGTCATTTACTCATCAATATTTCCAATAAAACCGAAGTTATCATAACAAATAAATTATAGTTTAACTTGTTGTTTTGGTTAATAACACAGTGTAACTATGAAATGGATCCTTAGTTGATTATCAAAGTTTATCAAAGTGGTATTTTAATTTCTTTTCAATAACAAATCAAATCAAATCAGTAAAAATAGTGCTAGGATTTCAGTTGCTTGCTCTCTCATTATTTGCAAGAAAAATTACACACCTAGCTCAGGTAAACCGAGGTCAGATATTCCACCCATGCACTTCCTCTCAGGCTTATGTGAGGGGAGTACAGAGCATGGCGAGTGCACACACTTTCGTGCATACACCTATCGACCGTAGGTGGTTTTTATTAAGTCTATTTTTTTTACATGTGTTCCATACATGCATAACCGTGAGGACTTTTAAATGAGTATGAAAGCACATAATCAAATATTCCAAGTAATTCACCCATGCATAACTGTGAGGACTTTTAAATGAGAGTGAATACTTGGATGTTATTATTTTTTATTTTTTTATTTTTTTATAAAGAGAGAGAGAGTTTTGCAAAATCATCTTAGCACCATTTAACTTAGAAGGAAAAAAAAATGTTATATCCTTTACTTTAAATCAACCACTTTTTAAAACAAAGATTTTCAATTAGGATGTACTTTATAATTAACACGTATGAATCTTCCTATATACTAGTTAAACCATTATTATTTGTAATCAAACTTCATTTTTATTTTTGTTAAGACAAATAAGTATTCTTAAACTTCAATTTAATAAACCAAAACCATCTATTTATCTTAGTGTTTCTTTTAAAAATAAATCAAAAGAAATTTTTTTTTTTGATTTTTTTTGAAATTAAAAAAAAATAAACCATGAAAAATAAAAAAAATTGAAGATGAGTCTCCTCCCCACACTTGATTTTGACTGTGTCCCCACAGTCAACCCAAGTGGAAGGAGAAAAATAAAATAAAAATCCAATATTTACATGAAAGATTATTATTTACAAGAGATGAGAAAGTATACAGTCAAAAAGTAAATGAAACGGTCTTCTAAAGACCGATTCATTTGTCTCGTCAAATGTGTGAGACACAGCTTAAGCACGAAAAACCAAACCGTAAAAGATTTCGAATTTGAATGTTGATTTGGAAAAACGAATGTCGCTTTGTTGAAAATTGAATGAGTTGTTTTGTTTTCGATGATTTTTAGGGTTGATAAAACAATTGATTGAAATTCAAGTTTATTTTCACCAAATTAAAGTTCAAACTTATCATTGAAAACTTCTTCAAAATTATCGATTTCAAAATCAAAATGGTGATCGAAATTTTCCTCTTCAGAATTCAACAACTCGTTTTCAACAAGTCCATAAAACTCATGTTCGTTAAATTCGACTTCCTTTGTTGGATTATCAACAACTTCATCGTGTAAATCGAGTTTAAAATTCAAAGTGTCGTATTCAAATTTTCAGAAAAAGGAAGATCGAAGTTTAAATCGAATTTTGCACCCTCAAAAGAATTGAAATCCAACTTAATTACCATATTTTCAACAACTTGATTAAGATCGTCATTATCAATTTCAAAAGTATTTTTTGAAAATCGTCGATTTGGGTAAAAGATGGATCATCGTTTGACTCATCACACATTGAGATTTGATTTTATTGTTCATGTTGTTTCATATAAGTTTCAAACAACAAATCCGTTTGATCATCTTAAATTCATTCATTTGTTCAACAAAATCTAATTTGTAGTTATTAAATTGAGAATTTTCGATTTGGATTTGTTGAGAACAAAAATTTTCACTCGTAACATGGTTAAGATTATTCCCATCGCCAAATTCGTTTGAGAAGTTGTTCCCATTTTCATGTTGAGTTCGAAATTCATTTTGGTGTTCGAAATTAAATTGGCATGGGTTATAATCCTAATCATTTGAATTTTGAATTGAATTCAAAATTTGAAATCCTTGACCCGAGTTATTACACAAATAAGAATTACATAAATCATTTATCTCTTGATTTTCACGTGTAGAAAGTTCGAGTAAAGATGAAATCATTTCAATGCTATTTTCAAGAGTCGAAGGTTGGTCATCATTTTGAAAATTTTGTTGTTCGAAATTTGAATTATTTACACAATAGTTGTTGTTAAAATATCCATACGAATTTGGACTGAAATCATATGGATTATATTGATTTTCACAACTATTGTAAAATTCAAGTGAATATGGAAATTCAGACATTTTCAAGAATGTTTTTTGGTTTTTTTATAAATGAAAAATATTTACAAAGAAAATTTATTTTTCAAAAGGGAAAATTGAATTTTTTTTTTTTTTTGGATTTCAATTTTTTTTTTTGAAAATATTTTTTTTTGGACTTTTGATTTTAGGTTTTTTTTTTGGATTTTTGGAATTTTGATTTGAAAAAAGGAAAAAGAAAAGGAACTAAGTTAAGAAATATTTACGGTTTTTTTAGTGTTGGATTTTGAATATTTTTTGTTTTTTTTAAAATATGCATGAACTAATGCAACTAAATGAATGGAAGAGTCTAATTACAAATGATTTAGCCTAAGTGAACCCAAAATTGTATGATCCCAAATTGTCTTAGATAAACAAGATAGTTCTCGGCCAGGTAACGGACGGGATTTATCGGTGCACCACAAATCGCCGTAGCAATGCAGCCGAAGGTTTAAGTACCTTCAAAAGAACAACCACTATAATATTTATGAATCACCGTAATATTTATAAATGGTTATTACTCTGTCGTAGCCTAGACACCAAGAAATTAAATTGTTCAAAGAAGACAAATTGTCGATACACAATTAAGTGTTATCGATGTTTAACCGATATTATTAATCAAAATCTAAGATGAAATGCAGAACAGAAATTAAACGTGTATTAACAATGCATCTACGAATGGATTTTTATTTTTGTTTTTGGTTTTTTTATAAAATGCAAATGCAAGCAAACAACAATGCAATTCAAATAAAACAAGTGATTAAAGCAGCAATTATTTTTTTGTTTAATTACAGGCAAGCAGTTATTTGGCAGCGCTTCCTTCCTCTATCTGCTTTGGCAACCTGAAATAAAAATAAGATACATACAATCTTTTTTTTTAGTATGAAAGAAGCACTAAAATAAAGGAAGGTCAAAATAGTTGAAATCAAAAGAAATAAAACAAAAACAACAAAGGAAAGAACTTTTTTTTTGGGGAATAAAACTATTCAAAAGCTCAAAACAATTCAAAAGCAAAGGTTTTTTTTTTAGAAAAGGAAGAAAATCAAAATTACAACTCAAAACAAACTAATTACCCTAAAAAATGTTGGACTTTACCACTTAAACAAACCCGCAACTTCTTTTACCCGGCCCAAATAAACACGGTCTCTTCGTTTTAAAGAAAAACTGCTGTGAACAAATCGACTTGGTTTTCTCGTCAAACAAAAAAAATAAAAATAAAAAATTATTCGCAGTTCAAATCTTTTTTAGTTTCTCAAACTTATAGTTGAATCCACTACTATCTCGAATTCTTGAATCGAAACTTAAGCTTTGATTTCCGGCGATTGCGTAAGTGGTTGTTTGGTTGGGAGGTCGCGAATTTGGTGTTGTTCGATTTGTGGTAGAAAGTGACGATGTTCGAATTGGGTAGCCGCACGTTCTGGTCGATTGCAGAGGTGAATGTTCGATGCTAGATGGAGTTGATTGCAGAGGAGTTTTGTAGAGTTGATGTTTGGGGATGGTGATGTGAATTTGGAAGAAGGGTTATGGGCCGAGTTTGCTAGTCGCGGCAATGCGTGTCTTTGTGGATGAACTTGAAGGCACGGTGATGTTAAGGGCAGTGGGAATGTTGAGAAGGTGATGGTGGAGGGCTGCTGGAGAGCAGGCAAATGTGAAGTCGGGTTTATTGTTTGGTGGATGAGCTTGGCAGTGGGAAGATGGTCGTTGTTTGTTGCTGTAGTGAAGGTCACGGTGGACGTTGCTGGGGAATTCAATTGTTTGGTGATGTTCTGGTGATGAAGGAGTTTGTCTGTTGCAAGGATGTAGGTGAATTTGCTGAAGTTCCGATGCATTGTCGATTTAGATGTGGGTGGTTCTGTTATGTCAGTGGTGATTATGTATTCGAATGGAGATTTGTATGATATGCAGTGGGTTTGTTTGAATTTGGTGGAAGAGTTAATGAGGGATGGTTTGTAACAGTTGGATGTGGTGTTTGTAGAAATGTGTAGTGGTTAGGAGTTGTGGTGAGCAACAAGTATTTGATGATGAAGTGGTGATATATTACTGTTGGTATAACAGTGTATTGAAGTGGATGTGATGATATGCTGTGGTCGGTGGGCAGTATATATGTAGCAGTGGTACATGAGTTGGATTGCGTGGGCAGCAATGTAGAAATTGAAGGCAAGTGTGACTGGAAGTGTGCAATGGTGTTTTGTATTGAAGGTGAACGAAGGTGTAGTGGCAATTTTGGTTAAAGGATGTGAGCAGGAGAAGGCGAGGCGTTGGGAAGATGGAATGTTGAAGGCGGGTTTGTTGACTGAGGAGATGTGATGGACTAAAGTGATGTAAGCAGTAGATGAACTGAGCTGTGTTGTGGTATGTAAGGAGTGGATGTCGTTTGAATTGGTTTTGGTTTGCTGAGCTGATCTGGTTGTGGAGGAGCTGTTATGCAACAGTGGAGTTGTGTGTAGTGCAACAGTGGATCAGAGGAAGCTTGGCTGTGGATATGATAGTAGGATGAAGTTCATATAGTGGTGGCAGAACAATAAGAAGGATAAGGAGCAGTTGTGTTGAGGAGTGTGGGTGGTAGCTGAAGAGGATATGCACTGTATTGCAGTTACACAGTTAGAAATTAACAGAAATCAGTAGAGATGTAAAACAGTAAGAAAATTGTGTGTGGAAATTTTTTCTGTTTATTTTTTTCGTAGACAGTGAAGAAAATAAAAATGCGATGTAAAGTCTAGAAAAGGGAATAAAATATTTTTGTTTTTGTTTTGAAATTTTGTACTTTTTTATATTTGGAAATGCATATGCCAAGGAAACTTGAACAACTACAAATCAAAAATGCAAACAACAAACACACAGAAACACATTTTTTTTAGTGCAAGTTAGCACAAAAAACAAACACACATTAAAATCAAAAAGAAATAATTCGAAGAATAGAAGCTAAAAATCAAAACGATTCCCCGGCAAATGGCGCCAAAAACTTGTTCGTCGACGGAAATTCTATCGAGTTAGAAAACCGTCGAACGAATTTTGAAATAAAAATCACCGCAAGCGCACGGTGTACGAATGTAGCACGTGGCAAATACGGGTCGATCCGCAAGGAATTGATGATTTTAAAATTCTACTCAATCAAATTATGTCAAAGTCGAGAGTGAATAGCTAGAAATGTAAGAAACTAACAAAAACTAGCAAAAGAAAATGATAAAAATATGAGAGTTAAATGACAACTTAGAGATAATTCCACTCTCTAGATCATATAGCTCAACAAATCATGAAATTATGATCTCTCTTTTTTGGGTCATAAGTGAATTTAAATGATGTGTTTATCATAAGTATGACTCATTTGTGCTATTAATTAGCTCAACATAAGCCATCAAACTATAACACAACCTTTAAATCACTTACTAACTCTTATTAAACTTGACAAAGAAAAAGAAAATGAAATCTATTTTAAGTATGGCCTATTAACTATTGATTAAACATATAGACCATCAAATTTTAATTTCAAATCACTTTCTATGTCATAATCATATTTTTATGAAGAGACATTTGTGTTAGTGATTGTTTAAGCATAGCCTATTTGGTGTCAACAATATAGGCTATCAAATTCAAAGCAAAAACAACAAATAAAATCACTTCAAGCATTGTCATTAAGCACAAAAAGAGAGCTATAATTATCAAATTAAGTTGAGGCTACACGATTAGAGAGCTTCATTACCCCTAAATTGAAGGGGTTTAGCCTCTCATATTTGTTATCATATGAACACATGTAGCTTGCAACATGAGAGAAAAAGAAAAGGAAAAGAAAGCAAAGTGAAATGAAAAGCTATCCTAATTGCATAAAATAAAATCTACACTACTTGCATAAAAGGAAATGAACATGTAATTAAAAAGAAACAGTAACTAACATTGCATAAAAAAAGAATTACATAAGAGAAGAAATGGCTAAGTAGCCATGGAAAGAAAGAGAGATTTGATTTATTTTCTAAACTAAAACTAACTAACTAAGAGGAAGAGGGCTACATGAAACATAAGGGGTATTTATACAAGTTAGAAACCCTAATGCATTTTTTTGGGGAGTACCCAAAATGCCCCTTAGGAAGTGTGGAGGCCAAGTAATCATTAACATGTCTTAATCCCCCATTAAGAGTACATGAAGCTTTAAATGTCTTTTAGCATGTGCATTAGCCTTTAATTTGTACATTAGGTAGTGGGTAGGTGGGGTCCTCCATGTTCTTCACTTTGAATTATTTCCATCTTCATTCTTTTGTATCTTCTTGGTACATGCATATTCCTTCATGAAACCACTTGTAATTGAGTTTAAATTCCTACAAAATAATATAGAAATTTCCCATTAAATTTTCTCAATTTGATACATGCACAAAAATGACCATTTTGCCCGTATATGAAGATGAATATGTGACAATTTGAATTTGGTTTAAACAAGTAAAAATACCCAATATTATCATTTATTTAATTTAAGTAGAGTAAATATGTTGGTAAAAATATGCACATTTACGTGCACAACAACTGTTTGAATTTTGCTCGG
Organism: Allium cepa; assembly: GCA_030765085.1. Taxonomy (NCBI): domain Eukaryota; kingdom Viridiplantae; phylum Streptophyta; class Magnoliopsida; order Asparagales; family Amaryllidaceae; genus Allium; species Allium cepa. The sequence goes on from CM060934.1 coordinate 134,752,647, forward strand.
TCGATTTATGAACAATTAATTTCCATATGCATGGGGTGGGTAGATAGGAACACCTTCTGATTATAATTTCAAAATGCCAGAGTTCATAGATCGAGCTGGCTTTTCACTAATCATGAAGTTGGGGTATATCTGATTGGATCATTACCATATCATCGTTATGATAGGTCGAAGGCATTTACATTACATCTTCAGGGTTAGGGAGATGACCATTATGTTGGCTTATATTGCTAATTTGCTCGGTTTAACATTGATGGTGCTTCATTGAGCAATTTTAAGCCCAGAGATTGCATGGAATTATGCAAATAGCTCTTAGGGTTATCTCCTCCTAATGAATAGAGGTGGAGTAGTGAGATAATTATTACTACTTGGTTTAGGGCGTAGCTTGTTGATGACATTCTAGCATATGCCTCCGAGTGTTGGATTGCGTAGCATGCTCAAGCCATTATCTCGCATATCATCACTTAATATTTAATTTGTGATCATTCGCAGACTCGTGAATGGCTCAGATGGCTTGCTTTTCTTGTGGACTTAGATGTTTGCCAACATTATTCATGGAGTAGTGCAGTTCTAGCTTACACATATATTCCTCCTACCACTCATACATACCAAAAATGTACTTTTAGAAAGGACTGCATGGATTCCACTCATTTGTATGAGTGATGTAGCATGTCGTTTACCCGATAAAATGATGCAACAATTTGGTATGCAACCACATTTGCCAGAAAATGCTCCTTTTACAGGATTGATATGGCATTTGGGGAGTATGATATAGCTATTAAGACTTGGAATCATCATCATATGCACATGCAACAAGAAAAAAACCTCACTTTAATGGACGAGGAATATAATATTTGGTGCTGGAACATCACGCGTCGCTAAGTTCTACGTGGAAACGTTCCCATTGTTACAGACCCATACATGACTAGAGCTCCTATTATGAGTAATATGGTATGTACACACACTGATTAACTTACATTTATATATGCTGCAATTACTTATTTTAGAAACAGATGACATTTACCATGCATTAGAGTTGGTTGATGTGCTTTTTGAAAAAGTACTGAAGCAACCAATGGGTAAATGCTTTAGTGTGAAATGGATTTTACAATCAATTTTGGGAAAAAGCAAGCTATCATGACCCACATTGCCCCTAGTGTTGTTCTACCTCCTCCTACACTCATAAAATCACAGATAGCAGACTACGATATTCCTTCTGCCACTGACACATACCAAGATGCGAAAACAAAAGGATAGTTCACCTTTGCAACCTTTGCATAAGGAATAGATATGGTCCTTCAAAACCTCCGTAGACCATGCCACCGATGGAAGACAAAAAAGAAGATAACCATAAGGAGGATTCATTGAACGATTTTCCATTAGAGCGTAGGAGGCCAAAAAGATAGACTCCTTGGGAAGTTTGTAACCAATGAGATTAAGGGGTTGTTTATTGCTGTTTAATTTTGGGGTATGTTGTATTAGAAGTTGAATTTAATGTTAGTATTATGGATTTAATGTTGTATCGAATGTTCTGTCGGATTTTGAATTTTGAGGCATGTTGTATCGAATGTTGAATTTATTGTCAAAAATATGCTGATGTTAGTTTTGTAATATGTTGTATTCTATAGTAGTATGGAATGTAATATGTTGGTTATTTCAGGTTTCTTTTTGAAACATGGTTTACTGGGGTGCTATTTCAAATATTGCCAGTAGGCGGTATTTGAAAATGCGCCTGCTAGCATTATGTCTAAAAATGTCCCAATTAAAATAGGTTTCACATAGAAACCTGGAACAACAACATATTACACATCAACATTTAACAATCAAATAAATGACTGAAAAATGTAAAACAACTCGAATAACAAGCAGTGCCACAAATCCAAATCAGATAAAACAAAAAGTTCTCAAATAAACACACTTAACAACAACTCAAAAAAAGTCATTTACTATTAACTCAAACATCTAGAAGTAATATAAATGCTAAGTTGAATAAGTATAACGATGCTTCTTATGCCATGCACTCCATATCTGATGCACCTATTTACTTTTGGAGCCTGCATCTTGTCCATAATGCCTTTAATTCCTATAAACCTAGGTTATGCTACTATACGAGCTGTTGAAAGTAGAACCAACTATCCTTCATATGCGCCACAATAACGTTTATCATGAATGGGATGAAATTCTGTTGAGTATGTCACCAAATATTTCTAAACCGATTACTAAGGTGATCCGAAGTCAAGATGAGCACTATTTGTACTGTTTACAACTGAAAAACAAACAGCTATAACATATGCACAAAGCAACTGCTCAAGTAATGGAATGACGAATGTACAAGAACAAGTGTTACCATCAATTGTTACTTTAAATTGATCACCAAAGTAGTGAATTACTTATCATTTGACTTGACAGAATAGGATGAGCCTTGGACATCTTGCTTCACTTGCTCTCTCGGCTATCTTTGCTTTCCATTTTAGAGTTAAACGAGTTGTTGTAGTTTTAACAAACTCTCTTCTTAGACAAAATTATCACCGATCGAAAGAAGGTACTAGCAACCAAAGCTTTAAGGTAACGATCGTACACCTCTAAGGACACTTTTAAAACTTTCTAACGCATTAGTAGTCATAACGTGAAATCGACCGCCGTCATCCTTAAAAAATGCCCAGTTTCCTCTTTCCCTGGTAAGCTTCTCTCTATCTGGTTGTGCGCTTTGATGTTGGTTCTTTTTAATTTCCTCTTGGATTTTTATATACTCAATTTCTTCCAAAGCACGTGTCGCAACTTAAAATAAACCTATCAATCATTTGTCTCTAAAGCCTTACAATTGAAAATTTACATTCAAATTTCTAGCACAGCATCTATGCATATGAGGTAATCCCTAGTTGCTCTCCAATGACGTTGATATTTCTTTTATTCTGTCGAAAATAAAATTAATACGTTGGTTATTAACACTATTAAGGAACCACTACAACAAAATACTTTTTTTTTACAATTGGAAGACTCGTTGTAATAGGGGTTTCACACCGGGCTAGTACATGTCTTATTATGTGATGTTGTTATAGACCCAAAAGAATTTACAACGGTTTAAAACAGTTGTAAAAGCCCGTTGTAATAAACTTTTTTACAACGGTCCAAGGCCATTGCAATAATCTTTTATAGTGGTTACTACTGTTTCAAATATGTAACATTTCCCTAAAAATATAATATTGCAATGCTTACTAACTGTTGAAGTAGATTATAATACAACTGGCTCAACCTACTGTAATAGGCCTCGACTACAACAGGTGCAGACCATTGCAATAAGCCCCAGCCCAATAGGCATTAACCATTATCCTTTTATCTTTTGCAACTATTTTAGATGGTTGCGAAATACAAATAAAAAAACAATTAGCAGCAGCTTCTATATAATAAACCTGTACAAATATTTGATAATTTAGCAAATATTTGATAATTTAGTGACTAATAAATATTATTATCATATAACAACCAAAATCACATATATAAAAAGACTAACTAAAGCTACATTCACAAAGTACTAACACATTGCAAGAAAAAAATGAGGTTACATTCACAGAGTTCTAACATACAACATATCCATAACTATACACAACAAATAGTTCCAAAAAGCTAAACTGTTCCAAAATACATATCAATTTCTAAAATAGAGTACTAATACAGAACACATAAAACCAAAATGCACATACATACTAGGCCAAAGAGATGAAGTCTTTGTGTCACGTGATGTTGAGTTTCGGCATTCACATGTACCGTACGCATTCGCTTCACCGTGTCTAGCAGCATCAATGGTCGAAGTCTCCCAAGCCGGCATCCTAATTGAACATCCCTCTATTGCCTCCATCGAGAATATAATCTGGTCCTGGCAACACATTACAACAAAAGGAATCCTCAATGTTATGTGCCACCAATCCCATATATACACCACGATTATTCCAAAAATTCCACGATGTAGGACCTTTTCCGTTCAATCCATGCACCCACTCTATTTACAATGCAAGCCACACCTAACAATATCCACCTTGGGGAGCATTGCTCAAGTCACCTTGAAGTTATACTGTGTCCTCTTTACAGTTGGATGAGGCTTCTATTTCGTGTTCTCATAAGCAGGAAGGAGCAACTGCTTAACCATATCTCTACCTTACAAGCATCGCATGCTCAAGCCCCTTTGGATCCATGCTTCGATCACGCTACATCGTACCGCTCCCATCAAACCATGGAGCTTTGATACCATGTTGAGTTTCAGCATTCCCGCATATCATATGCGTTCACTTCACTGTGTCTAGCAGCATTAACGGTCGAAGTCTCCAATGCCAGTGTCCCGATTGGACATCCCTACATCGCCTCCATCGAGCATATAATCTGGTCTTGGCAACACATTGTAACAAAAGGAATCCCAATGTTACATGCCACTAATCCCATATATATACCACGATTATTCCAAATATCCTGCGATGTGGGACTTTGTTCATTCAATCCATGCATCCACTCCATTTACAATGCGAGCCATACCTAACAACGGTTTACCAAGTGAACCATTAAAGAGTTTGCATGTTATTTCCTTGACATTTAAAGCAGATAGACCTACTTCTTCAAGCAACTTCTTCATCAACAACAATCTATCATAATGTTCCTAAATACTGTTATTCTATAATATGATTGTGTGAATCGACACAATGCATGTTGGTACATGAATGTTTTGAAACGCTAGAAAAACTTCATCAGCAAAATCTATCATGATGCAAGACTAAAACATACTTGTCGGTGTGTCGGTCATGCTTAATGCAAGTAAATTATAAATTATAAGCATCCTGCTAAATGGTTTGGTATCGCTCATTGCAGAAATGTTTGTTCTTTGCATAGAGCTAGATGGTTTAGGGACCTGTTTTTATCATTATGTGAGAAGAATAGAATATAGTCCCACAATTATGATCTGTTCTATAATGGGATTCATTCAAGTACGGATGATAGAGAAAATAAGCTATTGTAACATGTTTGGCTAAAGATATGCATGAACCCTTTGTTTAATTATGGGAATATGAAGAAGAAAATTCATGTTCTATCCTTATGTAATTATCATCTTACAACACCGGGAAATATCATCTATGATATTCAGCCATTAGAACATACTACAATTGGAAATGGTGATGTCAACTAAAATACTATTGCTTTAAGCAAAGCAAAATAGAAACAAAGGGAGCAGAAATATTGAACTAAGAAGATAATCGGCAAGAGATGTAAAATAACATATTTGTAAAATCATTTAATATCATTTGAAGGGAATAATGCATTAGATTCAACTGTTGATCGTTATAGTTCAGGTGCATGCTTTTATGTTGTAACGGGTTGTGTTTTGTCAACAAACTATCAAAACCTGATATCGAAGAAATAAATTTCATGAAATGAATTTTACCAAAATTGGTCAAATTTCTGGTTTTCTCACAAATTTTGTTACTTGCAAAATATCAAGACTTTCATTAGATGAGAAAGACCAATGCTAGATAATGTGTGACATGCTTGCATCTCCAGATTCTGCTCTACTTAATGTACAAACCAATGATATTAAGCCATAGTCGAAGATACAAACCCTTAGAAGAATTGTGATGTACAAATATGTAGGAAAGCAATGTTGTAAGCAAAAAATGATTAAATAGAAAAATGAGGAGTGATGAAGCTATATTCAAATTCAAGGCAACAAGTACAATGACTTTATAAATAACCGCTTATGGGAAAAGTATGCAACTTAATTCAACTGCTAACTTAAGCTCTACTACTCCAAGCAGCTCAACTACTTGGAGTGATTCAGACAATTAAATCACTGTGCCATAAAGTTCATCAGATAACAGAGATCACATAACATAAGGTAGATTTTATTTTATCCCGATATTTACCACTATTTCACATGACATGTACAAAATAATCTATTATTTGGCATAGCCCTAGAAATCTCTGTGTTCATGCTTATCATTCAGACAACTCTGATTGAAGTTATAAAAAAAATTGTCTTTGGCTCCACCTATAATTTGGTTTCCCTCTCAATTATTTTGTGGTCGTCGTTTCTTTTAATTATTTCCCTCTTTTATTTCTCTAATTTCATTTTTCCCTCTTCGAAGTCAAATACATGATTAAACCCCTCATCCCATTTTCTTCTCCCCATACTCTCTCAATCTCAAAGCCAAACCTAGGGTTTAAATCGGATGAACCCTAATCTCACCTTGTTGATCGATCTACTGCCTTCATTCGGAATAACCCTAATCTTACCTTGTCGATCGATCTACCGCCTTCAATCCAAAGAACCCTAATCTCGCCTTATCGATCCCTCTTTTTGAATTAGGTTCCAATTGGTCGAGTTCTTTTGATCTGGGAATTGTTATATTTTTTTATTTGGATTTTGGTTTCTACCATTTTGAACTCAACAAATTATTACTGATGATGATAATGGGTATTTATAGGAATTTGACATATTCATCCTTCGATTCCTAATATTTGACGTTGGTTGATTTCCTGACTTTGGTCTTAACTTTGATTTGTTGTACTGGTTGATTTCCTATAATCTAAGTACTGGTTGACATTTTGTTGTTTGTTTAGTGGTGAGAATCATATAAATGTTGCCTTATTTTGGGAAGTTAAGTTTGACTGGTTTTGTTTGTGACTAGTTTTATTCCCACTGATTTTATTGAGTTTTCTAATAATTTCTGAAATATATGCCTTGCCTTGTTCAATGTATACTTTTATGTATATATGTGTGAATGCTTGCTAAGCCAGTGCATACGTGTGTGTTTGTACACTTCCATGTATATACATAATTTATGGCACTTTGCTGGCTTGAATCTCATGGCTATGCTTTCATCTCGAACTTGAGCTGCCAGGGCTTGAACTAGCTGGACTTATTATTATGTGATGATGGTCCATGTTACTTTTGCACTGTGATTACATGTTATGCTGTCTTGGTCCATCCATACTCATCTGTATGTATGCTTATATATATTTATCTGCATATTATTTATGAACTTCCATGTATATAATACATATGTATGTATGTATGTATGTATGTATGTATGTATGTGTGTGTGTGTGTGAATGTTCTTACATCTGCATATATATATGTGTGTGTGTGTGTGTGTGAACTTCCTTTTGTTCATGAGTCTGATTTGGTTCATATCAAGTAATATGAGACTTCCATATACATACATACATATGTATGTACATATGTGTGAATGTTGCTTTCGCACTATGATTTCTTGTTATGCTATCTTGGTTCATCCATACTCATGTATGTACATATACATATATATATATATACATATATATACATATATCTACATATTGTTTGTGAACTTTAGTGTATATACATACATAGATATGTATGTATATTTGTGTGAATGTTCTTATATCTACATATATATGTGTGTGTGAATTGTCTTTTGTACACGAGTCTGATCTGGTTCAATTGCAAATCTTGTTCCAATTCAGTTCTTGTACATACTTGTATGTACTTGTATGTGCTTGTATATACTTGTATACACTTGTATATACTTGTATGTTCATATGTACACTTGAGTTGCCATGAGCATAAGTCATTTTGAGGTTTAGATGAACTTGTTTTCATTTTTAAACCATTTTGGGTTTCTGAACCATTTTGAGTTGAACTTGTTTTCAATACATATATGATGAGTGCACTAAGTTAGTTTCTTGATGTATGTGATATCAAGTTGCAGCTGTGTGCATCTCCTCTTGATACACTATGTGTCAGCCTGAATCTAATTTCCGTCTTGTTGCCTTGTTCAATCTGAATAACAATTCATGCTTGTTGTTGCATTAGTATTGACCTGTACACATGTACATGCATTTTTGTTCATGTCTGAATTCATATTCTGGCCTGAATCTGATTTTCATTTTGTTTCATTTTGGTTTACTAAGCTGAGCTTATGCACTTGTGTTCATTGCACCATATTCTAGTCTTCACTTTTGTTAAATTGTCCCTTTGGTGATGTTCGCTGCACTTGTGTTCACTGCACCGGTCTTCATTTGTGTTCGCTGCACCATAAGAACATGCATTCATATGTATGTATATACATGTCACTGTGTAATGCTGAATGTCTTACGTACACTGCTTGGTCTGACCTTATGCACACTTCTCCGTAAGATTGGATTGAGGCTCGGCCTTGTGATATTTACAATGACACATTGTACATATCATAGGTTGTCCGTGTGTGTGTGTGTGTATTTCTTCCTATCTAAAACATGAAGAAAAACAAACTCATAAACTGAGGCAATATTAGTATTCAAATTTAATTTAATTTTGCAATTTAGGTTGTTTCTTTTGTATTTTACTTTGCTGTTTATTTGAGGTACATGATATGACTGGTCACAAGCTGGAGCAAGCAAATCAAGATCAACATCAAAAATAAACTCATGCGACTGTGAGTGAGTGTGAGTAAAAGAGATGTTTGTATACGAGATTGTATATAAATGTTGTATATATGAGAGTTATAGTGAAAGTTGTATTTGAAAATGTAAGTAGAGTAATAGTGAAAGTTGTATTATATTTGAATTTGATTTGAAATAAAGTATTTGTTTAAATTAAATATTTAAATTTCATTTTGTGAATAATTATTCATATTAGTTAATATTTATACGTTGTCTAATAAGAATTTCTAGAAATGATATTATAACATTAGACAACATATGGTTTTTTCTTGTCGTGCTAGTGCATATGGATGACGGGGGATCTCTATGGTTTGATGTGTAATGAGACAGCATGGGATTTAACGACAAATAGATATGCAATCAGACAATGGATCATATCCCTTGTCTGATGCCTTTTTTCCTATAGTGAATATGCCACTATTAGTATGGAATATGAGAGCAACAAATTCCCTCATAAAGAAACTAAGACATTAAGCATCATTTACTCAATCATAGAGTCGGTTTTACTAAGCTAGTGGAACACAGGCTATCATAATAAATTTTCAACTCCTTTTGTATATTCATTGTCATTAACGAGCATATGTACACAATAGCAATAATGACACTAAGGGTAGAATCTTGATATTTTGGGACACTGTAGTGTGGGTATAGCATAATATGAGTAAGAGATGTAACAAGTTGTGCAGCTTTAAAATATCAAGATAACTCTTAAGAGAAATACCTGTTCATTGTATGAGCGACAATCCTTTGAGATTGCAGATGGAAAGACATGTTCTTGGTCACTTCTTACAATATGAACATAAATATGGATAATTGTAAAAAAAAAACTTTGTAGGGAATGTGAATTGGTATCAGTTAATTGTGTAGTTCCTTCGGAAAGCAACATGAATGGACATGGGAATTAGACTAGAAGATTCAAGTTGAAATGATGTACAATAAAAGAATCTTAAACATTTTAGTTTTAACTTACCTGTTTGAGCGACTGCTTCTATTGTTCATAGCAATTGAGCTAAAAGCACCATTTTTATAACCCATCTTCATCAAATCAAGAACATCACTTGTTGATTGCACGCTACGCATGGCTACATCAGGTAAGCTTAATCCTTCATTGCCTGAACAATTTCTAATCTCCAGCTTTGCTGCAGATGCATATTTGCATAAAAGATCTCTAACTTATTCATTGTATATCTCTGCCATTTGAACTTTAATCTTGTTCCTTATATATGAGTACAAGATACCTTGAAAAGGACATCAAATACCACATAATTTATTCCCATGTCCTTTACAGGCCCAGCTGCTGGTCCACTCTATAATGATATTAAAAACATTGCCTAAGTAAGTCCCAACCAGATTTTGCTGTAATTACCCAGGTTTAACAACTTGAAACCCATCCAGTTTAATCTTTGGAAGGAGGTTTTTGTTAAACTTTCCTTCCAAATTAACATGATATAAACCCAGATGTCACAATCCTAACCATTTAGCTTGCTTCAATTAAGAATTTTAGAAAAGTGTGCTCAAATATCTATCTGAATTAACTTGAAGCCTAAGGCTGCTCAAATATGTTGTTATCAAACATAAAAATCAACAAAGAATCTTGTCTCGGCAAATAATTGAGTCTCTATGTATTATTAATTGAAAAAAAAAACTATGTGTTTACATTGTTGAAATGAAAAAACATCAAATAAAAATGTAAGAATAAATTCATTAGAGCAAGAAGTAACCTATATAGATATGTGAAATACATACAGGACTTGTTTCATAGCCACTGTTTTTCCTCTACGATTAAATTGTAATCATAATATAAGGTCTGCTAATTAATTAACCTGCTTTATGATGGTAATGAACCATACCTGTCACCATGATGAATTTCAACCAGCAAGCAGTAATTGTTAAAAAAAAAAAAAGCACGTAAGAAGGAAGAGACATTATGCTACCTACACAAATGCTTTGACCAACGGTCTTAGTTTTGTGGCTTTTGTAAAATTGGCATCTATTACCATGGGAAAAGAAAATGATCGTAATGAACATCCATTACAACGAGCAGATAGGAATGGAAATTGGTATCTATTACAACGGACAGAAAATAGTTGTAATAGACATATATTACAATGGACAAATTAAAAACGTTATACAACGTGTCTATTACAACGTACAATGGAAAAGAATTGTTGAAAAGTGGTAAATGTTACGGTAGGCCTAAAAAACCGTTATAATAGATTTCTATTTTAATGGGCATTTAAAAACCATTGTAAAAGTGGCGTTGTAATAGGTTTTTTTTGTTCTAGTGAACCTTCGCATGCATGCAAAAAATCAACCCTAACTTTCATATGATTCTGACTCGACAATTGCGTATGCTCCAACTATAACATGTATTCTCCATGGATAATTTGAAAGACATTGCAAATAGTGTCGCATTTGGTTATATTTACTTAATTGACTTAAAAAAACTACATGCAAATAGATTATTCACCTAATTGTTGCAAAAAAATTGCATTGACCTCAAATACCATGCCAGCTTTAAAACCATTTTGAACACTAGACGATAAGAGTAATTCACTGTTGAATTGCAAATTTGCAACGATGGATCTAGCCATTATTTGTTCATTACACTCATCATCCAGAGGTATCTTTATGTCTAGTTCATCGCTATCTCTATGAGCATTGTTTTCAACTCCAAAATTATAATTTAGTGGTTCATTGTTTACTCGCATGTTATCGATCCATGTCCTATCATTCTTCGATCTAATGACAACGTCATGCTATCAATAGTAGAATCGGGGTGTACATTTGAATTAACATCTATATTCATATCGGCATTGTCACGACCCGAAATCCAGCGTTTGAAAATCGACATCAAATACATCACCCATATTCGAATGGCGCAGATTCAAACGTTGAGTCTGGTTCGTCGGAGCTTATAATAACATTTAGCGATAACAACACAACGGAAGCATAATGAATAATTTTATTGATACAACATTTGACACAAGAATGATACAAATGAAATGATCAACATATATCAGAGATAGATACAATAGCGAAAAACCAAAGCGACGGCAGCGGAAAGATAATGTCTTCAATGCCAAAGCTACAAACCACAAGTTCGAACCGCCATCATGCTGTAACAAAACACAATGCGATCACCAAACCAATGACTCCAAAGGTTGCGAAAAGCCACATCTTCTATTGATCATCTAAAAACCTGACTCTAGGCTGCCCATGTGGAAAATTGTGGATACCGAGAGTTTAGAAAGGGAACAATAAACTCCAAATTAGTCATGAGACAGGTGTGAGCAAACAAAAACAGTTTATTTTAAACAAAAAGAAATAAAAATAAATTCGCTGTGATTTTTGAAAAATGGAACTACCATAAGGCCTCCCGCCACACACACAGTGCAAACGCACAATTGGAGGAAATTTCTCCTTATGATAGTCAAACATGCTTGATACGCGAAAATCCTTTTGATATTATTATTAGTGCATGGTGTAGAAAACATTTCGAAAGTATAATATTAATCTTAGCTGGCATACCACCGTTATGGTATACCTACTATAGCTACCATGTTCAATAGTAGGTTACCACCACATTCCATGGTAGGTTATATAACTAATACCGTACAGGGCTTATATTGTTTTGTTTGGATTTCCAACAAATGGTCAGGCTAAGGAACTTCCTTCACCGAATGGGTTTGCCTCTGGAGGGATGCCCTGAGAACCTAACCGGCTATCTGCCACACAAGGCCAGGTTAACTCTGTAACTAGGTAACTAACTGTCACGAGTATGCCAACCATCGGTCATCACCGACCTTTATCCCGGGATTCACCAACAAATAACAAAAACCACATAAGTTAAATATCTGGGCTCCATACCATGATACCACTTTTTGTCCAGAAGGAAATACACATACCCTGAAGGGCGCGACCCTCATAACCTTGCTGCATTCTTCCTGTTTCGACCATTTTCGGGTTGGGAGGTTCGACGAGGTCTCGTCCACAAAGCTACGCTTAAGCTACGCTTTTCACAAAAGCCATGCTTTGATCAACAAATGATCAGCAACACTTAGTATTCCACATTAACAAATTGGGAATATAACGCTAGTAACCATCAACTACATAACCTCTGAGCTCGTACGTTTCAGAGAAGGGTGTTAAGCTAAGAGAATAAATTCTCGACCACCAAACAGAAATGTATTTGATAGAAACCAGCTTTACATCTCAAAGTGTAACGTCGGACATACATCCATACAAGCCCATTCCGAGTTCGAACGGAACCGAAGGCACTTCACAAAGAAGCCCTTGCAAATCCGGGTATCCACAATCCCGATCTGACTCCGCGTCACATATGGAGATCTCTGTACCGGCGCGACTCAGTATAGAGACATCCGATGGGTAATCCTTTCGTTCTCGAAAATACCCAGTCTTCACCACCGTCTTCAAATGTTATCCATTTCGTCGTATCATTATTCGAAATGAGTTTTATGACATAAAGTCCTCTCCTGGCTAAACCGAATAATGAGCGCTTAATTTTAAAACCATATGGATATATTGGGATCTTAGTTAAGTCACAACTTTTAGCCCAAAATCTTTCCTTTTGAATGGTTTAAACAAATTTCCACTTTAAATCTTTTAAACAAAAGATCCACCTTTTAATCTTTTAAACCAAAGATCCACCTTTACTCCAATTTGAAATAAGGTTCACCAATCTTTAACCAAGATTCATTCATAGCTTTCAAAATAATTTCCATTTTACAACTCGAAATCCTTTCAACAAAAACTGAAAGTTCTTTATTTATATGAAAGCAATTATCATTTGATAAAAAAACGCTTTTCATTTCGGAAAAATCCGATTCAATTTATTCATGTTATAGCCTTTTAAAGGAAAATCAGCGAACTGTCGTATATCCAGCAAGTTCTATTTGGGTTAAATTTACATTCCCAAAAATAATTCATTCAATATACTTCAAAATGGTTTAAAATCCATATATATATTGTATAACTTGTATAACTCTTTCAAACCATAGGTTCCAAAATAATTTTAAAACTTCAATAAGACATATTATATTGAAACTAAATTTAAATTTCAAAACTTCCTTTTCAAAAGCCTTTCATATTCAACTTAATTTCACTTCCAAACCAATTAGATTCAAAATTCAACTTTTAAAACTGTTTCATCATCTTGAATAATATTAAATTCAAATATTTATGACTTAACCAATTCCTCATGAAATCCATATTTGTGTGTGGTGTAGTCCAGGGGTTTTACACACAACAATAGAATATCACAACCATCATCAATTCAAGCATAACAATATCGATAAGCAGTATATTCCTATAATGCTTATCTTTCATTCACAAATAAACATACCATCATAGATAAATAAGTCACAGTTCACACAATTCATATCACAAAATATCACAGATCAGAAATATCAAACAATTCAAAGCATTCAATAGAATCCAATCATCCATAAGTAATATTAATTACTCACCCGATATAATTAATTTAAACCAGATTAATTACTTATGAATAAATTACTAATCCTGGTTAACTAAAATTAATTAATTACAAACCATTTTAATTAATTTACCTTTAATCCTTTATTAATTAACCTTTAATAATAAATTAATCAACCTTTAATTATTAATTAATCAGTCTTAATTAATAAATCAATCAACCTTTGATCATTAAATAATTAACCTTTAATCATTTAATTATTCTTTAGTCAATTATCCTCAATTATATTAATTAATTAACCCTTAATTAATAAATCATCCCTTAATCACTTTCATTAATTAATTAACCTTTAAAATTAATTAGTTATCCCCAAATTAATTACCTTAATTAATTAATCATATAGATTAATTATCCTTTAATTAATTATTGTTTAATCACTTGATTTATCAACCTTTAATCATTAATTAATTATCCTTAATTACTTCCATTAAGTAATTATCTTTAAGTAATTAATTACCCTTAATTACTTACATTAATTAATCTTAATTAATTAATTATCTTTAAGTGTAATTACACAAAGTAATTATCCTTTAATTACATTAAGTAATAACCTTTTACTAGATTACATTAATTTCATTAAGTAATCGTCCTTTAATTACTTACATTAATAATCAATCTTTAATTAATTACATTAAGTAATTGTCATTAATAAATCGATAATGATCCTTTAATTAAGACCTTAATTGATCAAGATTAATCCTTTATCATAACTGACACTTAATTACAACATTTAAATTTCACTAAATAAATAAATTATCATTAACAAATAATTCAATTTTAAAACCTTTAAGTTAATTAATAATCAAAACATTATTTAAGATAAACCATTTATCTTTTTAAAAGTTATTTAAATAATCCATGAAAATTAAATTAACATATGAATTAACTTAAAATTCTTAAGTTAATTAAAACCATCATCTTTAACTACTTAAATATAACACTTTAAATTTAATTTAAATAGACTTAAGAATTCATTTAAAAAAAATAAAGAATTAAAACATTTTAACATAATTTATTTAAAATAATTATTTTAAAACTTAAACTAATTAACAAAACTAGTATAAAACATTTATTATCAATTATGAAAGTGTTTTAAACTTGATTAAATTTGAAAAACTTGTTTTTATTTTAAAAAAAACTGTTTATAATACAACTTGAGACGACTTCGGGTTTCAACCCGAGTCAAATACCAAATCTCTCGAGCCCTTCTTCGAGTTACTTCTTCTTTGTTTTAGAACTTTGTTTTAATTTTTTAAATGTAAAAAAAACTGTTAACACACTCACACGAACCAACCCAAGAAATACCCCGAGCCAACTACCCAAATTCCCGAGATCCCACCCGAGTTCATCTTTCATCTTAAATTTCTGACACACAAGTACACGTGTACACGTGCACACATCATCGCTGCGCTTCCGACCATTGTCACCATCGCCTTCAGGTCACCGATGCACTGCCTGAGCCTCCCGACCACCCAGATTCCATTGATTCACCATGAAACCTAAGTCCAGAAATTGAGCAACCCATACACCCAAAACCGATCAACGAAATCCTCCTTGACCGTCAATCTAGGTCACCAAAGATCATGCGATCTCGCCTGAACCACCGCCTTAGTCCCTTGCTTCGATTCCCCTAGGTCCAATTGACCCCAATGCACCGACGTCGATGAAATTACCTCGTCCACCACCCCGACCAAACCAGTACCTTAAACCTTAAATCGATGAACCCAAGCCACTCCGACCATCTATAACAACTCTGATCATTTTTCCCATGATCACCATCCTTCAAGCTACATTCGACAACAAGTACGACCTATAGTTCGTCGTCGATCACCAGAAATTGACGAAAATATCAATCCCATTCATCTCACATTTTCTCACGATTTAATGAACTAAAAATCTTGAATTTTATTTTAAAAATCATGGTTTTCCAAGTCGAACCCGATGATATAGGTGAATCAATAAATTATGAGATTCGATTTGAACATGTATTTGAAGTTTTTCACTGTATATTTAAATTTCCAAATAAACTCAAACTAATTCTTCTCAAAAATATTTTTAAGACCAAGATCTTAATGATACAAACAAGTTTCTTTAAGATCTTGAAGCCTAAAATGAAATAGAGGAAAGGAATTTAATTTTTGAACAGGTTTAATTTTTGTAAAACCTGGAAACAGAGATGTATGCCTGTACAACAGACGTGCACAAACATATCCACACATATATATAAATTTGTATACATGCAAGCAGATTCACAACTTCACTTCAAGCATGACCACGGATATCAAGATTTAAAAAAATACAAGTCTAATGGGTTAGTTTGTTCATCTGGAAATGAAAGACAGAGGACCTAGAATTGAACATTTGATTTGAATATGCTTTGCTTGATATTTAATTTGATTTGCTTTATCTTTACCGTTGTTTTCTTAGTTGAAAACTTTACTTTGCTTGATTGCTTCCAAATTTAAGATGATTTCAACCTTTGCTTTGGGCTTCAGGTTGTTTTGATTTTGATCAGAACCTTGATTAGTTGCTTGATAAAGTTGAATTAAATTTGCATGCTTTGATTCAGTTGTTTGTTTGCTTTCAGGCTTTTAGGTTGGAAATAGTTGTTTTGATTTTCATCGATCTCAGGTATTAGTTTGAAGATGAAAGAAAGGTTTTGCTTTGAACTGAAATGAGGTAACCAGGTTTTTCTCTTTATTAATCAATATATATTTTTAATTCAAATTAAAAGAAGAACAAACATTTTTGCCATTTGTTATTTTTCATGCTATATAACTTACAAATGTTAATTGCATGAATTTATAATCTTATACTTGTTAAATACAAGTATTTTTATGTTTTAAACCCTTAACTTAGTTTTAATTAATTTATGTATTTTTATTTTTCTACATGTATTATGTTTTAAATGTTTTGTACATGTATACAAATTATACTTATCTCATGTTAAAGTTAAAAAGAAAGAATATTAACCTCTTTATTAAATCTTATTTAAAATTAAACTTAAGTTATTATACTTAAATGGATAACTATAAATAAATATTAATGCTAAATATGTTCAATTTTAACTTTAATTAACTTTTAGAAAATTGTTATATTGAATTCAAAACATAACTTCCAGAATATAGATATACATATATAATATAATTAGAAAACAAATATTATTGATTTTAAAATATAGAGTTTTCAAATCCAATTTATTTTTTTCAAAATATTTATTTTTAAATTTCAAATCCAAATTCTTATTTATTTTGGAAAATTTGAATTAATACACAATTAAACCCAAAAATTTATATTAATTGCCAAATTAAATTTGACTTAAAAACCGAGACCGCTACAGATTCACCCTTTAAGAAAATTTCTTCCCCGAAATTTGCTGGACAGGGAGACAAACAAAGAATAGATGAACACATCAGAGGAATAGCTATCCAGATCAAACTGAAATATTTATTCTATATTTGGCTTATCAAATCAGAATATCATCAATAATTATGAGAACGAACTTATTCAACACTCCACAAAATATTTGGGTCATCAGGTCTACGAAATATGTGGGGGCACTGGTTAGTTCGAAGGGATAACTTAATCATTCGTAGAATATATCGGGACCCCAAAGAACAGACAAATGGATAAAATCTTTTGCAATTATCGAACACTGGGTACGGATTCCAAACTCAAGTCGGAATACCCTGAAGTATACGCTAGCTTGTCCCTATTCGGACTGTGATCCTCACAAGAAATTACAATAGAGTTTCGAATTTGGTTTTTAATCGAAATCGATCAATTGATACAATTTAATTTAACTTTATATTTTGTTAACCAATTCATTTCAAATAAAATTTCAAATTCATTAAAATTAAGAACTAAAAGATTGATATGAAACCGATGAAGAGATTACGAAATAGGAACTTATCTACAATGATTTGCAGGGCCACCATCAAAGGTTTTTATAGCTGCCAGGAAACCATCAAAGAATCGAAATTGGATGATGATCAGAAAAGTTTTTTCCTTGTTGTTACAGGGTATCGACCATTTGTAGTGGTATTCCCCTGTCCTCTACCTCGTCCCCTTCTTGCACTCACACTCACTATCTATGGATAGTAAGAGAATTTACTGAGGCATACGGATAAGATATCTTAGGGATACTCATTCTAGGGCATTTATATCCCTATCTCTAATGAGTCACCTATTGTGTTATACTCCTGAGCTAAAGTTCTTACTCAACCTTCAGCTCTGATACCACTAGTCACAACCCGAAATCCAGCGTCTGAAAATCGACATCAAATACATCACCCGTATTCGAATACCGCAGATTCAAACATTGAGTCTGGTTCGCCGGAGCTTATAACAACATTAGGCGATAACAACACAGTGGAAATATAATGAATAATTTTATTGATACACAACATTTGATACAACAATGATACAAATGAAATGATCAACATGTATCAGAGATAGATACAACAGTGGAAAAACAAAGCGATGGCAGTGGAAAGATAATGTCTTCAATGCCAAAGCTACAAACCATAAGCTCAAACCACCATCATGTTGTGACGAAATACAATGCGATTGCCAAACCAATGACTCCAAAGGTTTCCAAAAGCTACATTTACTATTTGATTATCTAAAAACTTGACTCTAGGCTGCCCATGTGAAAATTTGTGGGTACCCAGAGTTTAGGAAGGGAACAGGTCAGTCATGGGACTGGTGTGAGCAAAAAAATAGTTTATTTTAAACAAAAAGAAATAAAAATAAATTCACTATGATTTATGGAAAGTGAAACTACCATAAGTCCTCCCGACATACACACATTACAAACGCATAATTGGAGGAGATTTCTCCTTATGATAGTCAAACATGCTTGATATGCGAAAATCTTTTTGATATTATTATTAGTGCATAGTGCAGAAAACATTTCAAAAGTATAATATTAATCTTAGCCAGCATACCACCATTATGGTATACCTACTATAGCTACCATGTTCAATAGCAGGTTACCACCACATTCCATGACAGGTTATACAACTAAAACCGTAAAGAGATCGTATTGTTTTATTTGGATTTCCAACAAATGGTCAGGCTAAGGAAACTTCCTTCACCGAATGGGTATGCCTCTAGAGGGACGTCCCGAGAACCTAACCGGCTATCTACTAACACAAGGCCGGGTTACCTCTGTAACTAGGTAACTGTAACAACTCGATATTTTCAACCATTCGCATCCGCACATGTCGGACTTGAATTGCTCAAAATACCGCGTTGTAAATAAAATTTGGCAAATATCAGGGCATACAGTAAATAAAAATCACAGAACACAGAGTAAGAAATGCAGCGGAAGTAAAAGAGATAGTAGTTCATGAAGCTACTATGAAAATATATCAGAGTTAAATAAAATACAACAGAATAAATAAAGTACAACAGAAGTCTCAAGATGATAACCAAGTACAAACTGAATAGAACAACAAAACTGGAATAGATAAAACTAGATAAGCAGATGATCTCCAGCGATTCCAATCTCCAGAAAGTGGAATCCAAATCTGTGAATAATTCAGGCTGACCCGAGCGTAAATAAAATACAAACACTCGAGTCAGGACAATATATACTTATATAATGTAAACTAACTCAAGTGAACTGTAATAAAGTACAAGTAACTTAAAGGATGTCTGGGACCGCCCTCCTCTAAGGACCCGTTAAACTATATACTATGTAGTAATATTTCGATATTATAATAACGTATACAGTAAAATAAACATACTTTTAAATAGCGTTCCGGGCTACCCATATCACCCTTCACACATAATAGTCCCAGTAGTCCATCCAGTATCAACATATCTTCGAGAGACTACCCTAAATACTCAATGGGCTATGGGAGAAAAACAAACTCATAGTAAAGGCTCGATATGGTAGGTGACACGGCACACAAGGCAATGCCAGGGTAGATATACCAATTACGCACACTGGCTGGTGGTAACCTAGCAGCCACATACGCCCATCTCGGAACACACTCCAAACCAAAATCGTACGATGGCCATCTAATCAATCACAAGTAAGAGTATAGTATCGAAGGAATGTGTCCGATCGGAGGAATGACCTCACTTGGCCCGAGATCGCTCATGTTTTAGCCACCTTATGCCAACTCACGGGAGTTGGGTTCATAATATACCTCAAGAACGTCGCCACCATCCTACTTCATTCTGGAATCTCCACCGCGTGCATGGTTGTCAAAGTGGTTTCCGGTATCGAAAGAGAGTATGCCAGATATCCGATCCCGGTCTCTTTGCTAACCAATCGTTATTATAACCCGTAGTTATAATTTAAAATGGTATTTATACTTCAAAACAGAATATCATTTCAAATCCAAATCGTTATCAAAATAAAGATTAAATTAATTCCAAACCATTTCAAAAACATCATATCTTTCCAAAACTTCATGTCAAATCATTTCAATATATTAAAATATGATATCTTTACAAAACTTCATTTCCAATCATTTTAATATATCAAAATATCATATCTTTACAAAACTTCATTTCAAATCATTTCAATATATTAAAATATCATATCTTTACAAAACTTCCTTTCCAATCATTTTAATATATTAAAATATCATATCTTTACAAACTTCCTTTCAAATCATTTCAATATATCAAAATATCATATCTTTACAAAACTTCATTTCAAATCATTATTCATTTCATTTAATTTAAAATACCATTTCAATTCACATTTCAAAACAGTTTATATTTCAAAAATCATTTTTAATCATTAAAATGAAGTTATTATATTTAATAATTAAATTATTAAATTTCCAAATTTTCAACTTTCAAAGTTTATTTATTCACTTAAGTTTATCAAAACAGTGAAAATTCACTTTTCGCAGCATTAAGAAAATGATACGGAAAGTTACATTCAAAACAGTTCAATTTAACTAAAGACAGCATTTTAAAAATGTTGTAATAGGGTTTACTTAAATTTCAAATAAACTTAGTTAAATTCAAAAATTATAGAACTTACAAAAATTTCTATAATAGCCTTTAATTCAATTTAGCTTTTTAGTTCATTATCATCAACTACAGCATTTACAAATGTTGTATATCATTTACATTGCAATTGGTAGCATTTCAAAATGCAGTTAGTTAACTTCAAATATTCAATATAATTTCACAACCAATTATAATTTTATTTAAAACATTTTTTTAACTTATAAAATCATACATTTTCACATTTATAAACAACATTTAATTTTCCTTAAATTCATGATTTTATAAAGTTAAATTTCCATTCAAAAATCAAGATTTAATAATAATTCACTTATTAAATTTCAAAATTCAATTTTAAATTCATTGAATTGAATTTAAACTTAACACCTAAGTTTAAATTTCAAAATATAACTTAATTTCAATTTTATTTATTTAACTTAAAAATTCACTTTTAAGCCAAATTCCCATTTGGTTATATTTCAAAATTTCGACTTAAATAATCATTCCTCTCACTTTTCAACTTTACTCAAAAATCATTAATATGTTATAAAATCATTTTAAATTCATTTTAAATTCAAATTATCATAAATGTATCATAATTTCATATTTAATTTAATTTCCAATTATAATTAAATCAAAATTTCCAAAATAACTTACATTCAGATTTTTTAACTTTTCCATTATTTATTTAACTTATAAATTCCTAGAAAATCAATAATACTTTACAAAATATTTTTTTTATTAAGTTTAAATCAAAATTAGTAATATTTACATTTCTAAAATATTTTAAAATTTTTAGAAAAACATATTTTAACTACGGGTCTGTATATAATTTTCTACGCTAGGTAAAGTGATACGGGTAATATATCATTTCAACCCGTAATTTACAAAGAAAATCCAGGTTTTATCATTTCAAACCCGCAGTCCCAAGTAAATGAAATAGACTGAAAATCGCCCGGGCCTATCATTTCAGCCCATAACGATTTTCCCTTATTCTAAAGTCCGTTCGGGTATGTATCATTTCAACCCATAGTGATGCTAATCTAAAGGGAACTTGCAGTGTGATAAACAGATATAAATAACAAAACAACATAATATAACAGTAACATATGATATAACAGGTGTTTAAGCATGGATGAACATCATATGATCATAATATAGCAGATATAATATGGTGATGCATTTTACAGATTCACAGGTGATTGATTTACTAGTTATATAAGTACAAAATTGTCTGGTGAGAATAACTCACATGTTCAAAGCTGGAGATAGCAAGAAAAAGCACACAAACGTATCCCGAATGCACGATAACCCGACATAAGACTTGAGTGGAGTGGAGAGCCAAGTTTGCTCTTGTGGACAACACAAAAACAAGAGAAGTATAAATATGATTTCAATGCAAATTATCAAAAGAAACGATCTAGAAATTAATGTAGTTATAAATCAATTAGTTTGACCATTTCCTCAACCATCATGTGCACAGCCAAGTGGTGGGTATGGTTAGCCAATAGTGGTGCATAGGTCTGGTATGGGTTCAGTATAGGCTCGGCTATAAGGTGATAAGGTGAGTGGGAGTTACAAGTAGAGAAGGCAATGGAATACTAAGGGTTCTAAGGCAAATGGTGGCTTTTGTTGCACCATAGGGTTCGACCCTTGCTGTTGTGGGTCCAGCCATGCAATGTGAAGGTCAGGTTGGGTCTGATGTGGCAGCTAGAGGCGGTGGAAGATCAGGTGGTGAAGGCTATTGGTGATGGCCATGATGGAAATTGAAGGTGATGGATGTAGGGTGCAACAATCTATACACAAGGCAACATATCATCATTTCTAGGCTATACATGGGCTCGGCCTCAAGTTATAGGGGCATGGCCAGGCGTCCAGATGGTAGTGGTTGATGTGGCAGAGGGTGGAGGTCAGGTCTGAGTTGGTGGTGGCGGCGGCTAAAGGAAGGTGAAGGTGGTGCTAGAAAACTAGGCTCGGTTTATGTGAATAGGTGATGTATTTGTGGATTTTTGGTGATGATGCTTGCCATATGGTTGCTCGGCCTAGCCATGGTAGTGGACTGGAGAGGTTGCTGGTCGGAGTATCAGGTGGTGGAGGTCGGCCTAGGGCTGGAGGTGAGGTGGCCAATCCAATCTATTTGAGAAACAATGCTAAAATTCAAATAGAAAATAGGAAAAACAAGAAAAGAAGAGACGAAGAATTACCTAAACTTGACAAGTAATGGCCGTGAAAAATTTTTGTATTTGAGAAGGAATTTTGTACATGAGAAAGAAGGTGATGTGCTGCAGAAATTAGAAAGATAATACACGGCAATAATTAAAAGATGTAGGTTAAAAAAAAATGAAAAGGCAGAAGAGGAAAAGGCTTTGGAAGTTAAAGGATTTTAAAACCTTTCAAATTTCCACAAATTTATTTATATAAGTTTAAATTACTGAGAATAATAATAATTTCAGTAAAAAAAATTCGAAAATATAATTAAATATAAAATATATATAAATATTTATTAATATATAAGGTTAAAATAAGAAAATAGCACAAAATTGCAAACTGGTCTAGAAAAATGGAAAATAAACAGAATGAACTTTAGAAAATTTATATGGACATGTAAAAATATTTATAAAAAAGATAATAACATAAAAAAATGCATTCATAAAATAAATATATAAATTTTAATTAAATAAAATTTAAATGAAGAAAATAGCAAAGAAAAATAGAAACTAGGCTTTATAAATTGAAATAAATTTCAATAGACTTTAGAAAAATTATATTATCACTTTAAAAATATTAAAAGACAAAAATATACTTAAAATAACATATTAAAACATATTAAAATAAAATATGTTAAGGAAAATATAATTTTTATAATTTAAAATAACCAAAATTGCTAAATAACTCAAATTGTATTTAGTATTGAAATATACATAGCTTTCACAATTTAAATCCGTTTCCAAAGAATTGAAAAGCAGTATTCATGTTATTAAATCTATTTTCATAATAAAAGATAAAATTTTAAATTTTAAAATTTTAAAATTTAAATTTAAAAGTCAAAGTTTGACTATTTTAACCAAAATTCACTTTTTGGAAAATTATTCTATTTAGTCATATTTGGAATTCTAATCCATATCAAAATCAAAGTTTATATTTAAAATAGCAAAATTTATTCTTTTTTCATAAATAAAGCTTTTAAATCTGGAAATTCAATTTAAAAATAATTGTAAAATACAAGGTTTTTACTGTAACTGATTGTCATGAGTATGCCATCCCCTAGTCGTTACCGATCTTTATCCCGGGATTCACCAACAAATAGAAACAACCACATAAGTTAAATATCTGGGCTCCATACCATGATACCACTTTTTATCCAGAAGGAAATGTACATACCCTAAAGGTTGCGACCTTCATAACCTAGCTGCATCCTTCCTGTTTTGACCATTTTCGGGTTGTGAGGTTCGACGAGGTCTCGTCCACAAAGCTACACTTTTCACAAAAGATATGATTTGATCAATAAATGATCAGCAGCACTTAGTATGCCACATTACCAAATTGAGAATATATCACTAGTAACCATCAACTACATAATCTCTGAACTCGTACGTCTCAGAGAAGGGTGTTAAGCTAAGAGAATAAATTCTCCGCCATCAAACAGAAATGTATTTGATAAAAACCAGCTTTACATCTCAAAGTGTAACGTGGGACATACATCCATACAAGCCCGTTCCGGGTTTAAACGGAACCGAAGGCACTTCACAAAGAAGCCCTTGCAAATCCAAGTATCCACAATCCCGATTGGACTCCCCATCACATATGGAGATCTCTATACCGGCGCGACTCGGTGCAGAGACATTCGACCAGTAATCCTTTCATTCTCGAAAATGCCCGGTCTTCACCACCGTCTTGAAATGCTATCCATTTCGTCGTTTCATTATTTGGAATGGGTTTTATGACATAAAGTCCCCTCCTGGCTAAACTGAATAATGAGCGCTTAGTTTTTAAAACCATATGGATATATTGGGATCTTAGTTAAGTCACAACTTTTAGCCCAAAACCTTTTCTTTTGAATGGTTTTAACAAATTTCCACTTTAAATCTTTTAAAACAAAAGATCCACCTTTTAATCTTTTAAACCAAAGATCAACCTTTACTTCAATTTAAAACAAGATTCACCACTCTTTAACTAAGATTCATTCATAGCTTTCAAAATAATTTCCATTTCACAACTCGAAATCCTTTCAACAAAAGCTGGAAGTTCTTTCTTTATATGAAAGCAATTATCATTTGAAAACAAATGCTTTTCATTTTAGGAAAATCCGATTCAATTTACTCGTTATAGCCTTTCAGAGGAAAATCAACAAACTGTCGTATAACCCGCAAGTTCTATTTGGGTTAAATTTAAATTCCTAAAAATAATTCATTCAATATACTTCAAAATGATTTAAAATCCATACATATATTGTATAACTCTTTCAAACCATAGGTTCCAAAATAATTTTAAAACTTCAATAAGACATTATATTCATATTAAATTTAAATTTCAAAACTTCCTTTTCAAAAGCCTTTCATATTCCACTTAATTTCACTTCCAAACCAATTAGATTCAAGATTCAACTTTTAAAACCGTTTCATCATTTTGAATAATATTAAATTCAAATATCTATGATTTAACCAATTCCTCGTGAAATCCATATTTATGTGCGTATGGTGTAGTCCAGGGGTTTTACACACAACAATAGAATATCACAACCATAATCAATTCAAGCACAACAATATCGATAAGCGGTATATTCCTGTAACGCTTATCTTTTATTCATAGATAAACTACTAATACCATCACAAATAAATAAATCACAGTTCGCACAATTCATATCACAGAATATCACACATCAAAAATATCAAAAAATTCAAAGTATTCAATAGAATCCAATCATCCATAAGTAATATTAATTAATCACCTGATATAATTATGAATAAATTACTAATCCTGGTTAATTAATATTAATTAATTACAAACCATTTTAATTAATTGTCCTTTAATCATTTATTAATTAATCTTTAATAATAAATTAATCAACCTTTAATTATTAATTAATCAATCTCAATTAATAAATAAATCAAACTTTGATCATTAAATAATTAACCATTAATCATTTAATTATTCTTTAGTTAATTATCCTCAATTATATTAATTAAATAACCCTTAATTAATTAATCATCCCTTAATCACTTTCATTAATTAATTAACCTTTAAAATTAATTAATTATCCCCAAATTAATTACCTTAATTAATTAATCACATAGATTAGTTATCCTTTAATTAATTATCCTCAATTACTTTCATTAGGTAATTATCTTTAAGTAATTAATTACCCTTAATTACTTACATTAATCAACATTAATTAATTAATTATCCTTAAATGTAATTACACAAGTTAATTATCCCTTAATTACATTAAGTAATAATCTGTTACTAATTACATTAATTTCATTAAGTAATCATCCTTTAATTACTTACATTAATAATCAATCTTTAATTAAGTAATTGTCATTAATAAATAAATAATGATCCTTTAATTAAGACCATAATTAATCAAGATAAATCCTTTATCTTAACTGATCACTTAATTACAACATTTAAATTTCATTAAAAAATAAACTATCATTAACGAATAATTTAATTTTAAAACCTTTAAGTTCAAAACATTATTTGAGATAAACCATTTATCTTTTAAAAATCTTATTCAAATAATCCTTGAAAATTAAATGAACATGTGAATTAACTTAAAATTCTTAAGTTAATTAAAACCATCATCTTTTAACTACTTAAATATAACATTTTAAATATAATTTAAGTAAACTTAAGAATTCATTTTAAAAAATAAAGAATTAAAACACTTTAACTTAATTTATTTAAAATAATTATTTTAAAACTTTAACTAATTAACAAAGCTAGTATAAAACATTTATTATTAATTAAGAAAGTGTTTTAAACTTGATTAAATTTAAATTTTGAAAAACTTGTTTTTATTTTAAAAAATAAAAAACTGTTTTTAATACTAACCCGAGATGGCTTCGGGTTTCAACCCGAGTCAAATACCAAATCTTCCGAGACCTTCTTCGACTTACTTTTTCTTTGTTTTAAACTTTGTTTTAATTTTTAAATGTAAAAAAAACTGTTAATAAACTCACGCCACCCCGAGCCAACTACCCATGTAACAACCAGGTATTTCGGGTCGATTTACAATCGACATTAAACGATTAATATCTTCGCTAATTACCAATTGAAGTTTTCAATCGAGTGAAAATCCTTTTGTAGTTCGTTTAAAAATGGATTAAGTGTTGTTGGGCTTTAAATGTTGAATATTGGCCCACGTTTTCGTTTTTGTTGGTGCCGTGTTAAAGTGAATATGCCGTTCCCCTTTACTCTTTTCATTTTCGAAACCCTTAAAAAAAAAAAAAATAAGCAAACGAAATAAAAATGGAGGCGGTCTCGTTCGTTTCCCCCTTTTCCAAATTAGGGCTTCGGCAGTCGGCTTCTTCAAATCTTCGTGGTCGCTCGTCTCTGTGATGCTCGACTGCTTCAATTCGTCGACAAGGTGAGTGACATTCCTCACTCACATCTAATTCGTCTCCATGCTTCGGCAGTGTAATTTCGTGTGAATGTTGACGGTTTTATTTGACTTGTTCGATTTTCTCTGCTTAATTGGTTTTCGTTGTTTTGGCTTCGATTTGATTTTTTTGTTCGGTGTTGATACTCCGCTGCCTTGAGTTTTTGGGGCTGTTGATTTAGATTCCATGACTTTCATTGTTCATGGTTGACTTTTATTCCCTACAGTATTTTTTTCCCCTCGAGGCCTTCATTGCACACTAGTCACTGAGCATGTTGTAGCTGGTCATTGCATTTGTCATCTTCACTATGACCTGTTTCACTGTCATGTTTGCCTTCGAGCTCCTTGATGATTGCACTGCTTCATCAATGCACTTGACCTATTTCGATTTGGGCACTTTCTCGTTAAACATGTCTAATTAAAACTGCTACCTGATTTTGTTATATCAGTAACATGCTTTGTTCCATCACTGCATTTTCATCACGGCTGTTGTTTCACTGTCTTCAGTGAATCTGAGGGGTTATCTCGAGTTTGCACTTGCATATCCACTTTAAATAGCTATATCACTGCATATGCTATTTTTCCATGTTATCGAGTTGCTTGGCAGTTGTGTTGAATCATGATAGTTGTGATTTGACCTTTGCCTTTTGTAATTGCTGATAACATGCATATGTTTACATGTTTATGCAGTTTGCATTGTGTTGCTTTATCATAAGTGCCCTGCCCAGTATTTTTACAAGTATATTTCATATACTTGTCGCCAGTTTCTTAAAATCTGTTGCCCTGTCCACTGTTGCATTATGTTGCACATTGCATTGTTGGTTATTCACTTGACTCAGTTGAACTATTACTTGTTGTCATCTTATTATGGCCTGCATATATTAAGTGCTCACTGATTTCATGCAAGTATTTCCACCTGACTGTACCCAGTGTTGGGCTGACTTCCAGTTCGCTTCGAGACAGTTTTGTTGCATTGTGATCTTGTGGTGGCTGTATTTTTAGTTGCAGTTGCCCTTGTATCCTTGTGTGCCTTATTTTTACTGTTGTATTGCCTTCAACTCACTGTATTGTGTCTTGGGTTGAGCAATATCAGTTTTGTGGCAGTCCATGCCTTCACTTTAGTCACTGGCATGATTCATATTCAATTGCATAGTGTAGTTGCCTTTGTGTCCAACCATGTTGCATCTCTGTCACCTAGGGTCTGAATGGCATTTGAATGCATGTACACCTTATCCTTTCATATGTGACTAAGTCCCCTGTGGCATTTCTGTGCATCCTTCCTCTGCACACACCTGTGCCATTTTTCTGCATATTGCCTTACTAAACTTGATTCAGTAGTATGCTTCATTTTGCATCACTGTATATTCATACTGTTGGTATTCATATGTTTACGAGTACATTTCATATACTTGTAGCCATTCATGCAAAATTCAGTTGCCCTTTTTCTGGTTCATTTCATTTTGGAACCATTGCTTTGTGACCCTTTTCACTAGTGTCCTTCACTGTTGCATTGTTTGGGTGTTGTTGTACATATGAACTTGATTCATATGTACGCTAGGCAATGTTTATATTGCATTGCCTTATTTTTGTGCTTTCTTCTTTAGCCTGTACATGTACATTGCATGCTCTTATGCAGTACTTGATGTCTCTTGAAATTAACTTCAAGTTCAGTGCATCCCCTTTCCAAGTATTACATTGAACTTGGTGACCTTTGTTACACTGCCTCCATTCAAAAGTATTGTTGCATGGAGCTCTGTTGTTTATTTGATTATTTGACTTTGTACACTCATGTTGCCCCTGAGTTGAACCGTAATTCATTTGGGTTTGACCTTGTGCCCGGTTGTGTACATCGTCACTGTGGTGGCAAGGCAGTGCACGCAAGCGTGAACTGCAGCCACACGGTATTCATTGGGTACATCGTCACTGTCGTGGCAAGGCAGTGCACGCAAGCGTGAACTGCAGCCACACGGTATTGGTTTTGGTGTTATTTTGCTTTTGATTTATGGATCTATTTCGTATTCCATATGCTGTAGTGGCGAGGCAGTATACGCGTGCGTACACTGCAGCCCTACTCGTGTTGATCTTTTAATTGATGTTCCAATTGTTTTGAATTGGTTCGCGTTATATTTACCGTTATCCGATTTCTTATTTAAGAATCGGATAGGTAAATTTATTTCTGTGACTGTCATCTATTCATTATTTAATTATTATTGCTTCTGTGCATTAATAACTGAGTTTGAATTAGACTGACCCGAGTATTATTTTCTTTTGAAATTTAGTACTTGGGTCAGACCGAGTATTTTCAGGTTGTTGATATTCTGCTTTGGGATGCTGCTTGAGCTATGAGGACTTTTCATATCTTTTGGAGTTGTCGTGTCATAGTATAGGTTGATATGTATTCATGTATATTAATCGTTAATGTGCTTGTATATGTAACTTCCTGAGTCGACTGTTGTAGTTGTATCACATGTACCGTGTTAAATGTATTGTAACTGACATCAGTTATTATATATGTATATGAGATTTTCTGTTTCATCTGTGTTCCGCATTCATATTATCTGTGTTATTAGTTTATATTTTGTCCTAGACTATTATAGCCACTGTGTAGTAGCTTTGAGTTTGCATCGGCATGTCGGATTTCCTCCTGAAATGAAATGCACGTCTTTACTATCTGGCATATCGGTGCTCGCACAAGGCAATTACACGGATGGTCGCTCCTCAACAGCCTTATTCTCTGTGCTAGTTGACAGCACTACACCGTAGTGTTCTTGGCTAGCGTGGGTATAGAGGTGGGGCGTCACAGCTTGGTATCAGAGCCTGGGGTTTAGAACAAATATAAAACGTAACTTAGATAGTACATGTGTTAGAACTATTTGTCGATGTTTTCTCTCTCATCTTTGCTTAAGATCATCTTTGATTTGTTAGGTATGAATTCCTAACTCTTATTCATGAGCATTGCTGCTATTCTCTATTGCACTTGCTCATTTCAGTATGCACTGCTAAGTATCATTGTGTATATGCTTTACCAAGTTGCATATTGCTGCAACTTGTACCTACTTCGATTTGAACTCGCATTGTTTATTCGAACTGCTGTATATATGCATTCTTATCTCTGATTCGTGTACTTAATGCAGTCTCCATACAATTGGGTTTTGGGTATCAATCTTTGAGACAAATTGAGTTTCAATTGTCGACTCTGTCTGCTTATCCATGGTTTGTTGGTTTTCATGTGCCTCTCTGATAGTTTTAAAAATTTCTTTGTTATAAAAGAAATTGTCTTGGACTTTGCCTTGTCGATATCGACATTGACTTGACTTTTACCTTTGCTGAAGTCATTTAAGCATTTATGCTCGTTCTGCTTTGTTTTTCCAATTGTTGATCGATTCTTCTTTTCGGATTAGTTGTTATCACTTTTGTCGACTTTGATAACTTCTATTTCAGGAATTTTTGGGTATTCCTACTTGGATGGATTGGAATCGAATTCTTCGGATTTTATTCACGTCTTCGAATGTGAATCTTAGTGAATTGATTTGGTTTTCGAATATAATCGATTCTTGATTATTTCCCGATTTGTTGCTATTATTTATTAGCAACTTTGATGACCTTTTCTTTGGGATTTTTGTGAACATACTTTTCGATGAATTCGGTATCGATTTCTTTGGATTCTATTCACGTCTTCGTATGTGAATTCTTGTGATTGATTGTTTCTACAATCATTTTTGTGATTTGTCACTTTAAAAATATAAAGGTTTCAATACTAATAGTAAATATCAAAACTCTTTTATCAAAATGTTTTCAACTCTATTTTCAATACAAAACTCTTTTTCTCAAACCGTTTTCTAACCTACTAGTATATACAAGCCTTTACCTCACTCGGATGAGAAATCTAATTAAACGGCTTAGTAAAACAAGTAGTATGAAACGCTTGCGTTTGCTTCGTCGGTTAATTCTTGGTCTTGTTCGATTGAACCTCATGTGACAATTTTCTAGTGAAGATTTACAATTTGTTCGTAAATATTTAAGTTAAGCAAGTGGTTATGGGACATGAAGCTAAACTTTTATATTTACTAACTTAGTGTAATTGACACTTCTCATTGATCATGACGATCATTTTTACGGTTAGACTAGGCCTCATCGGTGTGATTTCGTCTCACACATATCTCTTGGGCTTTGAGGATTGTCTAGACACCATTTGTGTGATTTCGTTCACACATACCTTTTCGGTTAGACTAGGCCTCATCGGTGTGATTTCGTCTCACACATATCTCTTGGGCTTTGAGGATTGTCTAGACACCACTTGTGTGATTTCATTCACACATACTTTTCTTTTTGATTGCGAGGTTAGTTTTGACCTCAATCTGTGTGATTCCGACTCACACATGTGGGGTAGCGCCCCACGGTCTTCGGGTCATTCGTGTGTCAAAAATTAATGGCTTGCAACCATGAGATAGCGTCTCGTTATGCGTTGCACGTGTTGATGATTTTCATGCTCATGTGTAGGTGAGATTCCGTGCTCCCGTTCTCGCTTTGCGTTGCACGTGTTGATGATTTTTCATGCTCGCGTGTAGGTGAGATTCCGTGCTCCCGTTCTCGCTTTGCGTTGCACGTGTTGATGATTTTTCATGCTCGCGTGTAGGTGAGACTCCGTGCTCCCGTTCTCGCTTTGCATTGCACGTGTTGGTAGTTTTCATGCTCGCATGTAGGTGAGTTTTCGTGCTCCCGTTCTCGTTATGCGTTGCACGTGCTGATGAATTTTCATGCTCGCATGTAGGTGAGTTTCGTGCTCCTGTTCTCGCTTTGCGTTACATGTGCTGATGAGTTTTCATGCTCGCGTGTAGGTGAGTTTTCGTGCTCCCGCTCTCGTTGTGCGCTACATGTGTTGATGAGTTTTCATGCTCGCGTGTAGGTGAGTTTTCATACTCTCCTTCGAGTTTTCATACTCCGTTTGAGTTTTCATACTCTCCTTCGAGTTTTCATACTCCGTTTGAGTTTTCATACTCTCCTTCGAGTTTTCATACTCCGTTTGAGTTTTCATACTCTACTTCGAGTTTTCATACTCCGTTCGAGTTTTCATACTCTCCTTCGAGTTTTCATACTCCGTTTGAGTTTTCATACTCTACTTCGAGTTTTCATACTCCGTTCGAGTTTTCATACTCTCCTTCGAGTTTTCATACTCTGTTCGAGTTTTCATACTCTCCTTCGAGTTTTCATACTCCGTTTGAGTTTTCATACTCTCCTTCGAGTTTTCATACTCCGTTCGAGTTTTCATACTCTCCGTTCGAGTTTTCATACTCTTATCTTGTGATTTCTGGATTTCTTGTGTAGTCTTCTGGAATTTGTGCTTCACCCATTTTCGTGATTTCTATTGATAAGTTTTATCAATTCTTGTACATTGGTGAATTCGTGTGTCATTGACTTGTTATGAATACAAGTTTAGGGTATGATATCCCTTTCTATCTTTGAGAAGATTCTTGTGACACTTTTGATGAATGAAAATCTACTTATCGAAGTTGCTACAGATATCGTTGTTTTAATCACGTGTTTTAAAAATTGTTTCAAAATAAAAATCGTTTTCAAAATTTTTATAGTTTACGCTTTCAAAAGAATGAGGAAGCGATTTAAACGTTTCAGCAAAATCGAGGACTATGACCCCTTTCTTTTACTGGTTCGTTTAATTCCGGACTTGTCCGTTTGAGGGTGAAAATTTGTAAATTCCTTTTATAAAAATTGAAAGAATGTTTTGTGATTGTATTGCCCATTGAGTGCTTTAAGAATTTTGGTCGATGCGCTTGATCAACGTTATCGATAGGAATCTCCTAGACGCTTTGATGAGACAATCAGACACAATAAATTGAATTTTAAAATGTAAATTTTTCTGAAAAGATAATTACATAAAGTAAATTGTAAATTTCGAAAGTTTTAGCTTTTCGAGAAAGAATATTATTTAAAACAACTCTTTTCCGACACTTCTATTCTTGTGATTCCCGTGGGAACCAAGACTTTATCGTTTGTACCAATGCTAATGTGTTGGTTTGCATACCATTCTCTTGCAGAAGAGAACGTGCTGTCTCTTGTGTTTCTAAATCATTAATGCCTATTGAGACTAGATATGCTACTCATGATCTAGTGCTCTTGGCTATTGATTTCGTTCTTCAAAATTTGGCACCATTATTTTTGGGTGAGAAATTTGTTCTCTACCCTGATCATGAATCTTGGGAATATTTATTTTCTCATAAGGAACATGATTTGCGTCAACCACGTTGACTCGAGTTTCTTATATATCTCATGATCTTGATATTATTTACCACTCCCGGATGGGAAATCGTGTTGCCGATGCACTTGTCGTTGGTCACAAGTGGTTGTTTCTTTGATGATGTCCGAATGGAATCATTTTTTTTAACAAGTTCATCAGACGTTTCGATGTACTTCGTTTTGTTGAGATTCGTCTCATTCCTTTTATGGACTTACGTCTGATGTTCTTTTATGTTGATCGGTTCATTGGACGTACCGTTATTGTACTATGCTGTTGTTCCAAATTATTCATGTCTCACCTATGATAGGTGTGGTGTGTTTCAGTCGGTCGGGGAAGTTAGTGCCTCGATATATAGGGCCATTTCCTATCACTGAACGTATTGGTTTCTCGGCTTATCGCCTCTTATTACCGACTCAATTTTCTGTTATTCATGACGTGTTTCACGCGTCTTCCTTCTACGTAAATGCCTTAGGGATTCCCATTTTTATTCTTGAGCCCGGTATTATTGAAGAGATTGAAGTTTCACCAGATTTGACTTTGAGCAAACACGTTCTGGCTTTCTCCTTCATGCTCTTTACGGTTAACTTCCTATTTCAAATTTCTTCATCTTGTGATGATATGCTTTTACGGTTGTTACCTTTTGTCCATTTATTCCTTATGATTGCGAGGACGCAATTTCTTTAAGGAGGGAAGTCTGTAACAACCCGGTATTTCGCGTCGATTTACAATCGACATTAAACGATTAATATCTTCGCTAATTACCAATTGAAGTTTTCAATCGAGTGAAAATCCTTTTGTAGTTCGTTTAAAAATGGATTAAGTGTTGTTGGGCTTTAAATGTTGAATATTGGCCCACGTTTTCGTTTTTGTTGGTGACGTGTTAAAGTGAATATGTCGTTCCCCTTTACTCTTTTCATTTTCGAAACCCTTAAAAAAAAAATAAGCAAACGAAATAAAAATGGAGGCGGTCTCGTTCGTTTCCCCCTTTTCCAAATTAGGGCTTCGGCAGTCGGCTTCTTCAATTCTTCGTGGTCGCTCGTCTCTGTGATGCTCGACTGCTTCAATTCGTCGACAAGGTGAGTGACATTCCTCACTCACATCTAATTCGTCTCCATGCTTCAGCAGTGTAATTTCATGTGAATGTTGACGGTTTTATTTGACTTGTTCGATTTTCTCTGCTTAATTGGTTTTCGTTGTTTTGGCTTCGATTTGATTTTTTTGTTCGGTGTTGATACTCCGCTGCCTTGAGTTTTTGGGGCTGTTGATTTAGATTCCATGACTTTCATTGTTCATGGTTGACTTTTATTCCCTGCAGTATTTTTTTCCCCTCGAGGCCTTCATTGCACACTAGTCACTGAGCATGTTGTAGCTGGTCATTGCATTTGTCATCTTCACTATGACCTGTTTCACTGTCATGTTTGCCTTCGAGCTCCTTGATGATTTCACTGCTTCATCAATGCACTTGACCTATTTCGATTTGGGCACTGTCTCGTTAAACATGTCTAATTAAAACTGCTGCCTGATTTTGTTATATCAGTAACATGCTTTGTTCCATCACTGCATTTTCATCACGGCTGTTGTTTCACTGTCTTCAGTGAATCTGAGGGGTTATCTCGAGTTTGCACTTGCATATCCACTTTAAATAGCTATATCACTGCATATGCTATTTTTCCATGTTATCGAGTGGCTTGGCAGTTGTGTTGAATCATGATAGTTGTGATTTGACATTTGCCTTTTGTAATTGCTGATAACATGCATATGTTTACATGTTTATGCAGTTCGCATTGTGTTGCTTTATCATAAGTGCCCTGCCCAGTATTTTTACAAGTATATTTCATATACTTGTCGCCAGTTTCTTAAAATCTGTTGCCCTGTCCACTATTGCATTATGTTGCACATTGCATTGTTGGTTATTCACTTGACTCAGTTGAACTATTACTTGTTGTCATCTTATTATGGCCTGCATATATTAAGTGCTCACTGATTTCATGCAAGTATTTCCACCCGGCTGTACCCAGTGTTGGGCTGACTTCCAGTTCGCTTCGAGACAGTTTTGTTGCATTGTGATCTTGTGGTGGCTGTATTTTTAGTTGCAGTTGCCCTTGTATCCTTGTGTGCCTTATTTTTACTGTTGTATTGCCTTCAACTCACTGTATTGTGTCTTGGGTCGAGCAATATCTGTTTTGTGGCAGTCCATGCCTTCACTTTAGTCACTGGCATGATTCATATTCAATTGCATAGTGTAGTTGCCTTTGTGTCCAACCATGTTGCATCTTTGTCACCTAGGATCTGAATGGCATTTGAATGCATGTATACCTTATCCTTTCATATGTGACTAAGTCCCCTGTGGCATTTCTGTGCATCCTCCCTCTGCACACACCTGTGCCATTTTTCTGCATATTGCCTTACTGAACTTGATTCAGTAGTATGCTTCATTTTGCATCACTGTATATTCATACTGTTGGTATTCATATGTTTACGAGTACATTTCATATACTTGTAGCCATTCATGCAAAATTCAGTTTCCCTTTTTCTGGTTCATTTCATTTTGGAACCATTGCTTTGTGACCCTTTTCACTAGTGTCCTTCACTGTTGCATTGTTTGGGTGTTTGTTGTACATATGAACTTGATTCATATTTACGCTAGGCAATGTTTATATTGCATTGCCTTATTTTTGTGCTTTCTTCTTTAGCCTGTACCTGTACATTGCGTGCTCTTATGCAGTACTTGATGTCTCTTGAAATTAACTTCAAGTTCAGTGCATCCCCTTTCCAAGTATTACATTGAACTTGGTGACCTTTGTTACACTGCCTCCATTCAAAAGTATTGTTGCATGGAGCTCTGTTGTTTATTTGATTATTTGACTTTGTACACTCATGTTGCCCCTGAGTTGAACCGTAATTCATTTGGGTTTGACCTTGTGCCCGGTTGTGTACATCGTCACTGTGGTGGCAAGGCAGTGCACGCAAGCGTGAACTGCAGCCACACGGTATTCATTGGGTACATCGTCACTGTCGTGGCAAGGCAGTGCACGCAATCGTGAACTGCAGCCACACGATATTGGTTTTGGTGTTATTTTGCTTTTGATTTATGGATCTATTTCGTATTCCATATGCTGTAGTGGCGAGGCAGTATACGCGTGCGTACACTGCAGCCCTACTCGTGTTGATCTTTTAATTGATGTTCCAATTGTTTTGAATTGGTTCGCGTTATATTTACCGTTATCCGATTTCTTATTTAAGAATCGGATAAGTAAATTTATTTCTATGACTGTCATCTATTCATTATTTAATTATTATTGCTTCTGTGCATTAATAACTGAGTTTGAATTAGACTGACCCGAGTATTATTTTCTTTTGAAATTTAATACTCGGGTCAGACTGAGTATTTTCAGGTTGTTGATATTCTGCTTTGGGATGCTGCTTGAGCTATGAAGACTTTTCATATCTTTTGGAGTTGTCGTGTCATAGTATAGGTTGATATGTATTCATGTATATTAATCGTTAATGTACTTGTATATGTAACTTCCTGAGTCGACTGTTGTAGTTGTATCACATGTACCGTGTTAAATGTATTGTAACTGACATCAGTTATTATATATGTATATGAGATTTTCTGTTTCATCTGTGTTCCGCATTCAAATTATCTGTGTTATTAGTTTATATTTTGTCCTAGACTATTATAGCCACTGTGTAGTAGCTTTGAGTTTGCATCGGCATGTCGGATTTCCTCCTGAAATGAAATGCACGTCTTTACTATCTGGCATATCGGTGCTCGCACAAGGCAATTACACGGATGGTCGCTCCTCAACAGCCTTATTCTCCGTGCTAGTTGACAGCACTACACCGTAGTGTTCTTGGCTAGCATGGGTATAGAGGTGGGGCGTCACAACCCAAATTCTCAAAATCCCACCAGAGTTGATCTTTCATCTCAAATTTCTAACACACAAGTACAAACGTACATGTGCACACATCACCGTCGCGCTTCCGGCCATTATCACCATCCCTTCAGGTCACTGATGACCTGCCTGATCCTTCCGACCACCAATATTCCATTGATTCACCATGAAACCTAAGTCGAGAAATTGAGCAACCCATACACCCAAAATCGATCAACGAAATCCTCATCGTGCCATCAATCCTGGTCACTAGGGATCATGCGAACTTGCCTGAACCACCGCCTCAATCCCCTGCTTCGATTCCCCTAGGTCCGATTGACCCCGATGCACCGATGTCAACAAAATTACCTCGTCTCCCCCCTCGACCAAACCAGTACCTTAAACCCTAAATCGATGAACCCAAGCCACTCCGACCATCTATAACAACTCCGATCATTTTTCCCATGATCACCATCCTTCAAGCTACATTCGACAACAAGCACGACCTATAGTTCGTCGTCGATCACCAGAAATTAACGAAAATGTCAACCCCGTTCATCTCATATTTTCTCACGATTTAATGAAGTAAAAATCTTGAATTTTATTTTAAAAATCATGGTTTTCCAAGTCGAACTCGATGATATAGGTGAATCGATAAATTATGAGATTCGGTTATAACATGTATTTGATGTTTTTCACCCTATATTTAAATTTCCAGATAAACTTAAACTAATTCTTCTCAAAAATAGTTTCAAGACCTAGATCTTATTGATACAAACAAGTTTCTTTAAGATCTTGAAGCCTAAAATGAATTAGAGGAAAAGAATTTAATTTTTGAATAGGTTTAATTTTTGTAAAACCTGGAAACAGGGATGTATGCCTGTACAACAGACGTGCACAAACATATCTACACATATATGTACAAATTTGTATACATGCAAGCAGATTAACAACTTTACTTCAAGCATAATCACAGATATCAAGATTTAAACAAATTCAAGTCTAATGGGTTAGTTTGCTTACCTAGAAATGAAAGACAGAGGACCTGGAATTGAACATTTTGATTAGAATATGCTTTGCTTGATATTTATTATGATTTGCTTTATCTTGACTGTTGTTTGCTTAGTTGAAAACTTTACTTTGCTTGATTGCTTCCAGATTTAAGACGATCTGAACCTTTGCTTTGGGCTTCAGGTTGTTTTGATATTGATCAGAACCTTGTTAGTTGCTTGATGAAGTTAAATTAAATTGGCATGCTTTGATTCAGTTGTTTGTTTGCTTTCAGGCTTTTAGGTTGGAAATAGTTGTTTTGATTTTCATTGATCTCAAGTTTTAGTTTGAAGATGAAAGAAAGGTTTAGCTTTGAACTGAAATGAGGTAACTCGGTTTTCCTCAATATATATTTCTAATTCGAAATAAAAAAAGAACAAACATTTTTTCCACTTGTTATTTTTCATGCTATATGGCTTACAAATGTTAATTGCATGAATTTATAATCTTACACTTGTTAAATACAAGTATTTTTATGTTTTAAACCCTTAACTTAGTTTTTATTAATTTATGTATTTTTATTTTTCTATATGTATTATGTTTTAAATGTTTTGTTTATGTGTACAAAGTATACTTATCTCATGTTAAAGTTAAAAAGAAAGAATATTAACCTCTTTATTAAATCTTATTTAAAATTAAACTTAAGTTACTATACTAAAATGGATAACTATAAATAAATATTAATGTTAAAAATGTTCAATTTTAACTGTAATTAACTTTTAGAGAATTGTTATATTGAATTCAAAACATAACTTCCAAAATGTAGATATACATATATAATATAAAACAATTATTATTGATTTTAGAATATAGAGTTTTCAAATCCAATTTATTTTTTCAAAATATTTATATTTAAATTTCAAATCTAAATTCTTATTTATTTTGGAAAAATTCAAATTAATACACAATTAACCCAAAAATTTATATTATTTGCCAAATTAAGTTTCACTTAAAACCGAGATCGTACAGGCATCGAATATATTTGGAACACCTAAGTTAGTTGTTGGTTGAATGTTTGACTATGTATCAATATAATGTGCCGAAAAGCTATACTATAAATATATGACATTTTTAGTACGGCTGCAAAATGCAGCATAATTTATTAGCTTTACAAAACAAAACGTACTCTTGGCCCATTGATATAATTCAGAGGGTGTGCGCTGCATTGGACAAGACCTACGGCTATTCTGTAATATTCCCGAATTTGAAACGAGTTTAATTTGACGATTTATTTTAATTTTTGGGATCAAATTTCGAGTAACTAAGAATTTTTCCAAATTTAATCAGATATTTGTATATAAAATTATTTTAAATTGGATTGTGAGATTGGGATACAAGAATTGAAATTTAATTTCTTATTTGGAAATTTTAAGAAGTATAAGATATAAAAATAAATATGAAAGGTTTAATGTTGTTTCTTTTGAAAAAGAAATACACACACACACACACACACATTTGAATTAAGGTTTATGAATGTATTTAAAACATTAAAACATAATAATTCAACTTGAATAAAGGATTAAAACAAAATTTGTAAATTTAATAGGCTAAGGATTTAAAACACTTATCATTTTATAGAATATAATTTGTCAATCATATGTAAATAAGAAAACATGAAGAAAAAAATGATTTGTACAAAAAAAAATGAAGTAAGGCTTAAAAAAAATTTAAAATTAAATTAACTAAAGGACCAAAACAAAACTTGTAAAATAAATTCAAGACAAGGGTAAAAACATAAATATACAAGAGTTTTTACATATGGAAGCATTTTACAATAACAATTTACAATTGTAAACATTTTGTCAAGTAATTGTACAAGTGTAAAGAATATGATATAAGTGGCATTTTTAATTATTTCCTTTTAAATTAAAATGTAAATAACATACAAAAGAAAAAAAATCAAGTTTCTCAATAACTTTCAGCCCTGAACAAAACAAAGGAGTAAAAATCTGTAAATCACAAAGCAATTCAAAGAAACAAATTTCAATTAAAAACTAGAAAATCAAAACCTGAAACCTGAAAATAAAGAAAAAAAAGAAAAAATCTAGAAAACAAGATCCAGATCAAAGCAGTTTTCTGAAAGCATTTCAAAACTGGAAATAAGGGCTGAGAATCAAAAACCAGAATGAAAATCAAAGAACAGTTTCAAGCTGGAAATTAAATTCCAGAATTTGGTTGGAAATCAAAAACAAAACCTGCTTTCAAAAAGCTTAAACCTGGAAGTGAAGAAAAAGCGTAAGCTTCGGTTTTAATGATCAGAGCAACTCAACAAATTAAAGCAAGAAAATAAATCAAAGTAGAGATTAAACCATCAAGTTCAAAACACAAAGACATTGTCTCTGTTTTCTAGGAATCTCAGGTAAGCAAACATTTCCCTAACTTTGTTATATCCATTGATGTTTGGATCTATATTTTTGATATATGCTGTGAAATATGTTTGGATGATGGTGAATTTTGTTTGCATGCCCTTATATAAAAAAAAGTGAATGACTGTGTATATGTTTTGTACAGGCAAGAAAAACATTCTTCTGTTGTCTTCCAGTTTTCTTTTTTTTAAAACCTTGTTTCAAATAAAATTCAAAAGCTTTTCGTCTGATGTTTTTCAGGCTTTAAAATATAAACAGAAGATGATTTTATCAACGAAATTTAAGTTTTAAAAATACTTTTGAGCATTGAAGAAGAATGGATCTACTGGAAATTTTGAAAACACGGTGAAATGGGAAAAAAGTTCAAAACTTAGTTGATCAAAAATTTAAATTTGATTTCATAATCTTACTCCCCTTCACAAAATAGGAATTTTAAAGATGAGATCAAATTTTTTTAAGCTTGGGATTGTCATGATATTTTGAGTTAAACAGAAAACCTTTTTTGTGAATTTGTGGTGATTAGTGAGATGATAATCCACGTGATTAAGGCAGGGGGTAGCCCGAAGTCGAGGGATCAACAGAAAATACAAGATTTTTATTTATTTATTCTAGCTCGTGATTTGAATCGAAATAGGGTTTTAAGGCAAAGTGGTATCAGTGTCATTCTCGAGTTGTTTCTAAGGTCACTCATGGATCGGAGGAGACCGGACTTCGAGAGGAGGTGAATGGGATGTTGGAGCAGCTGTGGGGGTGGCCGCAAGACCTCCGGTGTCCAAAGGTAGCCACGCGAAGTGGATTTGGGTGAACTGGGGTAGTTTCCAATTCGAGGCTGACAGCTCTTTTTAGATTTTGAACTTGGTTTAGGTTTTGAGTTGTTCGAATCGAAGCCGGGGGTAATCAGTGATGTTATCGTGAGTTCGTCGTCGTTCGGCAAGGTTTAGCGTGGTGGTGCACGCATACGTGCGTCAATGGTATCAGTGATTTGAAGCATTGGGGAAGAATGGTGCGACTCGAAGCATGTCTCGAGGAATCTACGCGTTAACCTAGAGTTTAGCTCGAGTGGATTATGGGTGCGCAGAGTTAAGTGCTTAAGAAAAATTAAATTGAAGGATTTTGAGGCATACGGGTAAGTTTGCTTCGAAACTCGAAGTAAAGAGGGAAAAGACACGGGGGAAACTCGGGGAGAACATGAATTTGCTCGGGTTTTCTTTATCTTTGAGTTTTCCAGGATTTAAAGTCTTCATGTTTTAAAAGGATTTAGATCAAAAGAATTTCACTAAGTTTCCCAAGGAGATTTGATAAAACAAGGTTCAAGTTTTAAAGTCAAATGTTTAAAAATGGTTTTTGATTTATAAAAAATTGTATTAGACTAATTATCTCGTTTAACCTCTAGTTGTTTTCAAATTTAAATGTTTTCAAGTATTTGATTTAAATAATTATTAGGTGATTAAGGGATAA
The DNA here is from genome assembly GCA_030765085.1 of Allium cepa. Taxonomy (NCBI): domain Eukaryota; kingdom Viridiplantae; phylum Streptophyta; class Magnoliopsida; order Asparagales; family Amaryllidaceae; genus Allium; species Allium cepa. Next base: position 134,795,185 of record CM060934.1, read on the forward strand.
TTAAAGATTTGTTACGGTTATTAAGAGTTAATTACTTTAAAGAAAAATAAGAGATGTGGTTAATTAATTAAGATAATTAAACAAGAATAATTAATTAAGGTTAATTAATTGAAAGTGATTAAGAAACCATTATTAATTAAAGAGTAATTAATTATTATAATTAATTAAAGAATAATAAATCTATTGATTAATCAATTAAAAATAATTAATTATAATTAAGATTTAATTAATAAATAATTAAAGATTTGTTAATTAAGGAAACTAATTAAGATTTAATTAAGGATTAATTAATTTAGATAATTAATTTAGAAATGATTAGTTAATAAAAATAATTAAGATTTAATCAATAGTAGTTAATGATAATTAATTACTAATAAAAGTAATTATGTGGTTGGTAAATTTAAAACCACCCAAATTATTCATCTTAGTTATAGATGTTTGATTTTTATGGAATACTATGTGATGGATCGGTATATTGATATGTGATGCTTCGAAATGCTTTGTGCTGAGTTAATATATCTATGATGAATACATAGTTATATGAATATGCAAACCCTTTGACCCGTAAATGACATCTGAATTTCGATGCGACAGGGAGTCGGATTCCAATTGGTTATCCGAAACCCACATCGAATCAGATTAGTGAATTTTTTTATTAATAAATTTACCTTATCTATGTATCTGTGAATATAGATAAGCATTATGGGTTATAGCGCTTATCGATATTCTTATGATTGATGATGTGCACTATTGTGCAAAACCCCTTGGACTACACTATACACCCACAAATATGGATTGCACGTGGAAATTGGCTGAGTCGTAGATTTTTAAACAAATTTAAAATATGAATTTTTGAATTCAAATGATTTTTGGAATGGATCAGGTTTTAAAATGAAAAGCTCTTGGAGAACGATTTCTAAAATAAAAGTTATTCTGAATAACTTAATAAAGTTTTGAAACTTAATAATTCAGTTTAAATTTGAGTTCAGGTTTTGAGATTAAATTCTATTTTGAGAATTTATGAAGTAAAAGGTCATACAAGTTATATGGGTTTTTAAACCATTTTTAAAATATTGTTTTTGGGAATTAAATTAACCCAAGTTTGATAAAATATAACTTGTATAATTGAATTCGGATTTTTCCAAAACGAAAATTGTTTGTTTTCGAATGATTAGAGTTTTCATATAAGGAATGAATTTCCAATTATAGGAATTTCAAATTTGAAATGAAATGGTTTCCAAGTTATGAATGAATCTTTGGAATGTGTTTTGAAAGCTACGAGTTAAATCTTTTATTTAAAAGATTAAGTGAGTTAATCCAATAAAAATGGAAATTGTTTTGAAATCCATGGATGGACCTTTGTGAAATTGGATAAACTTTGTGAAATGAATATTTTTATTTAAAGATTTGAAATAGTAATTGGGTTAAACCATTTGAAAGAAAGTTTGAATTTTAAGTTGTGACTTAAGTGAAATCCATATCCATATGTTTTTAAACTTTACGCTCACTATTCGGTTTAGACGGGAGAGGACCTTTGTGTAATATAACCCATTCCAAATAATGATACGTCATTATGGATAGCATTTGAAGACCGATGGTGAAGACCGAGTATTTGCGAGAGCGATAGGATGACCTATCGATTGTCTCTACACTGAGTAGCTACGATATAGAGATTCCCTAAGTGATGGGAAGTCCAATCGGGATTGTGGATACCCGGATTGCAAGGGCTTCTTCGAAAGTGCCTTCGGTTCTGTTCGAGCCCGGAACAGACTTGTATGGTCGTGTGTCTGACACTACCCTTGAGATATAAAGCCGATTTATTTCAAATACATTTCTGGTTGGTGGCGGAGAATTTATTGTCTTAGCTTAACACCCTTCTCTGAGATGTATGAGTTTAGAGGTTATGTAGTTGAAGTTCATCAGCGATATACTCCCAATTTGGTAGTGTGGCATGCTAAGTGCTGTTGTGTGTTGATGATCATTTGTTGATCATTTGTGATCAAAGCATGGCTTTCGTATAAAGCATAGCTTTGTGGACGAGACCTCATCGAGCCTCACAAACCGGTAATGGTCGAAACAGGAAAGATGCGGCAAGGTTTCAGGGGTAGCTCCCCTAGGGTATGACCATTCCTTCTGGAAAAGGGTAGTATCATGGTATGGAGCCCAGATACTTGCTCATGTGGGCATTGTAGTATATTTATTACTATGTGATGTTGTTGGTATTGAGGATCCTCGGTTAAAGGTCCCGAAGGACCGGGGTGGCATATCTTAGGTTTTATTCCCCGGGAAGGGGGTAGCTGGACTTGTGTTGGCAGAGAACGAAGGATGGTTCTCGGCGAGTCCCTCTAGAGGCGTACCTATGTGGCAATGGGAAGTTCCTTGGCCTTACCATTTGTTGGAAAACCAAAAGAAACAATACGCGCCCAGTATGGATTTAGTTGTATAACCTGCTACGGAATGTGGTGGTAACCTGCTATTGAACATGATAGCTATAGTAGGCATAAGTGTGAAATGCCTATGCTGGCTAAGATTAATATTATACTTTCGAAATGTTTTCTGCACTATGCACTAATAATAATATCAAATGTTTTTCGCGTATCAAGCATGTTTGACTATCATAAGGAGAAATCTTCTCCAATTCTACGTTTGCATTGTGTGTGTGGCGGGAGGTCTTATGGTAGTTTCATTTTCCAAAATGCATTGCGGATTTCAAATTCAAATTCTTTTGTTTCTTTTAAAAGATAAACTATTTTTGTTTGATCATACTAGTCCCACGACTGACCCCGGAGTTTATTGTTCCTTTCCTAAACTCTGGGTGCCCACAATTTTCCATACGGGCAGTCCAGAGTTTGGTTTTTCAGATAGCCGGGTAGTAGATATCATTTTGGTAGCTTTCAGTTTTCTATTTGATACATTTCGGAGTCTTTGGAGCTCACGATCGGATTTTCTCATCTTGGTGCGAACTTGATGGTGGATCGAGATTGGAGTTTGGAGCTTTGTCTTTAGAGCTTTTGGATTAGAGTTGCAGTATTGGATTCTGTGAAGACTTATCATTTATTGTGTTGTGTTCCACTGCATCTTTGTGTTGTGTATTCTCTGATGTCGATGATTATCATTATATCAAATTGATGTATTGGATATTGTATTCATGTTGTATCAGTGATATCATTTTTTTTCCGCTGTGTTATTTATCATCTAATGTTGTTGCAAGCTCCGGCGATATGAATTTGATGTTGTTATCAGACATCGAGTTCGGATCGTGACATATTCGATGGTCAAGCATTATTTTTCATCGCATGTAGCTGTGGAATAAAGCTATAGATGAAAATTAAATTTATTATCAACTCTAATACAATGAATATAATATGATATAAGAATATTACCAAGTATGTGTTATTTTTTACTCCTACGTGAAAAACTGTCATACGCGGATATGGATAGCTAAATTGTATCACTACTACAAAACAGCCATTTGCATCGGTTGTTTACCCCCCTTTTGCATCAGTTCAACAACCGATGCTACAGGCTTAACACTTTTGCATCAGTTCTGAAACCGATGCAAAAAGGTCCTTTTTGCACCGGTTGTTACTAACAACTGATGCAAAATATCATGGTTGGTTGCTTGAACACAGCCCCCATGTTGCATCGGTTGTAATGAAAACCGATGCAACAAAGTAACTTGTTGCATCGGTTTTTTATAACAACCGATGCAAACTAATCTCTCTATTGCATCGGTTTTTTAAACAACCGATGCAAACTAATCCCTCTCTTGCATCAGCTATTTATATGTGATGCAAAAAAGCCATTCTCAGAAACCATTATTACAGTACTCAAATAGACTATATATATATATATATATTATTGATTATAATAAACAATTATTGCATGCAATATTACACTCATTCAAAATTAAATTTGATGGCAAATACAAACTGAATAACATAATACCAAAATAAACATATATCACTTAAAGTGTTAATAATCTATACAAAATAATGTTTCATACATTCATTTTTGCAGCATAATTCAGATCTTTAGTACAATCATTAAGTGATATAGTCTTAATTCAGATCTTTAATTAGTACAACCACTAAGAAATAGTATGGTAAAAACCTTAAAAACTATATGATTGTGTATAGGATTGTTGTTGTAATGTATAGTCTTAATTCATCAATTCACAGCAACTATACCACTCCACTTGCCACCTGACCTCTGTTGCTAACTATATGATTGAAGTGTTTTACAAATGACCAAAGAATCTCCATTTCAGACTACCACAACCATAACCTATTGCTGCCTCCGTTGCCTCTATTTTCTCACTGACCAGATCACCTTGCTTCTTTGACCAAAACATTGCTTATCTATCTACCGGACCACCATCAACAGTTCCACACCAATCTTCTACTCCAACCATCAAAACAAGACCACCAAACATTAAACACAATTGTTGCATTGCTTTATATTGCTTTCAAAACTATCATTAAACACTCACTGTTGTATTGCTTTCACTGACCAACATAACTGATCATACCACTTCATCACATTGACTTCATCATGCTTACTGCATATCATATTGACTTCATCATACTTCATCGAGCATCGCCACTGTCATACAATAACTGTCACAACAGCATCCAACCGAACACCATCTCCACAGACATACTCCTCCTATACACCACTGCTGAAAGCTCCACAACATTCACAACATCTACATCTACAGACAGTCCAACAACTGACACTCCAACCTCAATCACTTCTCCACATTCAACCTGCTTCTACAAACAATACTGCCTCTTCAATTCACCTTCAAATTGCTTGCTACCTTCATCAAATCATCCATACAACTAAACAAACACCCCTTTCATTGACCATCTTTTAGTCCAAAAAACCACCATTTCAACATCAGCCATCTTCTCTGCACATATAAAAACCTCATCATTTCACTCGACCGACCACTTCAATCACCTAGCCACCCAAACATACATTACAACAACAGTCCTATACACAACCTACCTTGACTGAAACCATCCACACTTCCTCTGAATTCACAGCAACTATACCACTCCACTTGCCACCTGACCTCTACTGCTAACTATATGATTGAAGTGTTTTACAAATTAGAAAAAACACACAATAGTTCACCACACTACCTTGCCTCTGCTGCTTTATTGCCTTCAGACATCTCCAAACTGCTGCACCCTTCACACACTGTCCACTGGTACAGTTCACTACTGCCATACCTCTCATACTACCATACATACAACTACCCACCCACTACTTCAACTGCTATACCACACTTGCCACTGCACTTCAACCTTGCCAACTCCCCTCTGCCTTATACAACTTACCCACCAGTATAATTTCATACTATACCATATTTCCCAGCCTACTCACACATATTGTTTGCACAAAAAATGGACAAACACCTCCAAGTCGTATTATTTAGTTGATTATATGTGATTTTCAATGATTTTAGATGAGTATATAAATATGAGAAAAGTAGGGGCTGAAATGTAAAAGACACACAGATTTATAGTGGTTCGGCCAGAATGTGCCTACGTCCACTTTATATGTTATTATCTTCTTTCTCTCAGGTTACAAGTACAATGCGTTGTATACAAGTGTATGAAAGTAGTTTGAAAGTTCCTTCCTTGCTTGAGCTCTCAAACTTGTCTGCCATTGTTGTACCCCTGCCCCTCTATTTATAGAATGAGGTAGGGGGCAGGGGTCTTGGTTGTATATAGCTGCTAGTGGGCCCGGGCTGAAGCAATCTGGACTGGCAGTTGTCTGATTCGGCAAGGCTTCATTCGGCTATGAGCTTGGACCGGTGGTAGGTGTGCATGTGGACCGGCAGGGGAAAGGAGAGGGTTGGTTCGGTGCTTGCCTGGTCCGGTGGTAGGAGTGTGAGAATGTGGACCGGTAGTCGTTTGGTCCGGTTATGTAGGTGGTTCGGTGGTGGTGGTCCGGCTGTAGCAGGGGAGTTGGTTCGGCTACCGGATGGGCATGCCGAATGGCACTTGAGATTTGCCCGAATATGGTAGCAGGGGAGTTGGTTCGGCTACCGGATGGGCATGCCGAATGGACCCTTGTCCTTGCTGGATGAAGAGTGGGTCGCGACTCCGGGTGAAACCAATGCTTCTTAGTCTCGAGGTCTTCTGGGTGAGAATTCGCCCAACATTTGCCCCCCAAAGTGGGGCGCGTGCTTGCACGTGTCGCGCTTTGTTCCCCGGTGATAGAAAGGCTTGTTTTGTAATGCCATGGGCTGGACGTTCGTATCCTGCTGATGTCCTGCAAAGAAATTTACAGTTTTAGTGTGGTTTCAAATAACGACCGTTCGTGGTCGGAAGATGAAGTGAACTGTGTCGCTCGGGACGAGCAAGTGTGCCCCGAAGGGGCTTAGCATCGTCGATGCCAGGTTCACGTTAGAGTGGGTCCCTGGGTTGTTTGCCAAGGTGGTTTATCGCCAGCTCAGAGCATGCCTAGGGATCGTTCGCGACCCCGTACATGTGTAAGTAGCTTAGCCATTTCACAATTATCAAATATCCATTTGACCGATGGGCTTAAAAATGCGTGTCAAAGTGTAAATTCCCACGATGGTAGGGTTAATAGCCATTCAGAGCGTGCCTATGGACCATTCGAGGTCGCGTACACGTGTAAACGATTTAATCCACGTCGGTGAGGATTTTACGACTTATTCATCGTTATCATAATCTTATTTTATTAGTTAGTTCTGGAGTTTGGTACTTATCTGGGGGAGGCGCTTTGCACGCCACTAGTTTTTAGTTTCTGCTGGTAGATACAGCTCCATTTGGCGTTGAGTAGGTATATGTTTTCGTTTGATCCGAGGTAGGTGTGGTTTTCATTCGGTTAAGGGTTGATCCGGTATGGAGGGTTTCATTTGGCATGTGGTAGGAGGGATACTTTTATTCGGTGCTTGGTTGGTCCGGTGTAGAGAGGTTAAAGGTTTCATTCGGCTGGGGATTGGTCCGTTAGGCCGAATCGTTTTGGTCCGGTGGTATTGTCACCGTCTATATATAGGGGCTACACCCCCTTAGTTTTTCTTTACCGAATCAACAAGCGCCGAACCACTTCATTGCCGAACCAGGTGTTTGCCGAACCAACCTTATACCGGACCAGGTATATACTTATTACCGAATACACACGTATGTCTTTGCTTCACCGAATGGGACTACGGCCTTGTGGCCGAATGCCTTGTGCACCGAATGCACTCGATATAGCACCACCGAATGAACATGATGACCGAATGTGATGGAAACCGAATGAACTTGGAAACCGAATGTACTTGGAAACCGAATGAACTTGGAAACCGAATGAACTTGGAAACCGAATGAACTTGGAAACTTTAGTTTGCGAATGAAACCCCACACTTGCACGCACTTGTTTGTTTACTTTTCTATGTTCCCTGTTCTAATGCCATGCTTTCCTTGTGTTGCAGAAAATGTCTCGCAAAGCGGAAACACGATCAGACAGAAAGAAGTCTAGAGGCACAGGAGAGCCTTCTTCTCCCTTGCCCCCAGTCCAACCAGGATCCGGGCAACACCGACCTATTCCGAGGTCTCTAGTGGACGGATATGGTCCACAGGAACTTTTGATCTCTCCCCCGGATTGCTTTCCTAGCTCCCTAAAGGAGGAGCAACTTGACGTCATATCCCGTTCCTTTGGGATAGATAGGGCCCTTATGCTGCTGCCGGGAGATGGAGTGATGCCATATAATCCTCCCGAGGGCTACTTCGCTTTTAGCAGATACCATTGTATGTGCGGTGCTATCCCCCCTATCAACGCTTGGATAATTAGCTTCACCACATATTTGAAGGTGGCTCCCTTCCAGCTTCAGCCTAATTCTTATGCCATCCTGGTGAGCCTTTTTGTTATCTTCCAGAGGAGGTACGGGCGTCCTCCTTCTAACCGGGAAATCCAATACTTGTACAACCTGAGAGGCTATAAGAAGGGGTCTCCGTACATTAGCCTGGAGGCGGCCGTACCCTTCAAACCAGTTCTGGACTTGTATTCCAAGTTCACCATGTTCAAGAAGGAGTGGTTCTTCGTCAAGGATGATGCTGTTTCTTTCCGCCTTTTCACTTCCGGCTGTAAGATTGATTTCATTTATATTTTTCATGTGTTTTGACTGTAGTGTTTTTTCTGACATGCTTCTATTTCTGGCTAGCGACAGGTGGTATTGCAGTCGTGGAGGACGATTCCTTAGTGCGGATGGCTGCTGAACTAAAGGCTATTCCGGCACGGGACCGGTCGGCCTCTTTCTTGATCAGGAACGCAACCCTCTTGGAGTATAATTTGATCTTACCGCGCCAGTCCGTGGTTAAGCAAAGGGATACGGCTGAGGAGAGGGCTGCTAAAGCTAAGGAGGGGGCTACGGTAAAGAGCGGTAAGAGGGAGCCTTTCGCAGCGCGTCCTGCGGTTGGGGGGAAGAAACTGAAGAAGTCCGATGGCCCTTCTCCAAGTACTTGCCCGACTGTCCCGGAGGAGGAAGGTGTGGAAGAGGAGGAAGGAGGCGAAGTTGGAGAAGGGTCGGAGGGTGGAGGAGATGGCGACGGTCAAGGTGGTAGTGGTGTTGCCGCTCTAACCTCTGAGCAAGACCTCGAACTGGATGAGGCTCTCCGTCGGGCCTTCGGGGAGTCGGAGGGAGAGCCGGAAACGGAGAAGGAAAAGGAGAAAGAAACGGAGAAGGCAAAGGAAACCGGCAAAGCTGTGGCTTCAGCTAGGGTGACTCCGGCGACGCAAGGTGAACTTTTGTCTTCTGCCGATTCCATTTTCGATAGGGACTTAGAAATTTTTTACGGTTCACTTCCGTCCTGGAATGAGATCCAGGACTTATTGCAGTTTCCCACTCCTCCGCCGGGTTTGTATAATAGATGTGTCTCCTCACTTTTCTTTCTTTTTAACTTAGCACATTTTTTGAATTGCGGATTATTGTATGTTCGTAACACTTGTTCTTTATTTCAGGGGCAGGCCCGGCAGTTAAAACATCGGATGTTCGACATCGTCTTGAACAATTTAAGTCGAGGAGAGCTTCTGCGAAACCTTCTACTGATCGCACTGGGGACGTAGTCAAGTACCGCCCTCTTCTTGGGGTCATCGAAGAGGGCATTCAGAAAAGGAAGCGGAGCCGTTCCTTATTTGAGTCTTCTTCTGCTTCGCAGCTTCCTACTCTGCCTCCCCTTACTCAGCCTCCTCGTGATACTACGGAGGAGAGCACGGAGCCCTGCCCCCTCCTCCTCCTTCCAAGAGTTCTACTGTCATTCATATAAGGCGTCCCGATGTGCCTCGCCCCGTGCCTCGTGACCCTTTTGCCGGTCATCCTGATTTAGACCCAAGTTTTCGGGACATTTCATTCGATGAGACCACGGGCGAGCACCTACTTCCCCGCAACCCCATGGTAAGAGTGTTGGACGAGGCCAAATCTTTAGATCTTGATTTACTTATTACACGGGTAGTCACCATGGGGGATGAGGCCAAGGCTAATATCGACCGGGTGGCCGTAGAGACCAAGAAGTTAATGGAGCATCATGCTAAGTTGGTCAAGGCCGGGGAAGAGATCGGGAGTGCTAACATTCGGTTGAGGTTAAAGGTTGCCGATCAGGCCAAGCAACTCGCCGACCAAGCCATCCAGATTTCTCAGCATGAGGAAGCCTCCAAGCGTCTGAAAGAGACCATGGAGAAGGCCAGTAGGGCGGAATTACGGAAGATGGAGGTCGCTTGCAGGGAACGGATTAACATAGCTATCGCAACGGTGGATGAGGCTCGAAATGCGGATCTCGAGCGGGTGGAGGAGTTGTCAGGGAGGCTCGAGGCTGCGGAGATGGCTCAGGCCGAGTTGAAGGAGGAGATGGAGGAGATGAGGAGGTCCCTCAAGTTGAAGGAAGAGGAAATGAGGAGGTCACTCCAGGCTGACTGCTTGAGATACCAATCAGAGAGGGACGTCGCCATCACCAAGTTGCAAGCTTCCGAGGCCCGGGTGAGGGAGTTTGAGGAAAACGAGGGGATGATGGATGAGATGTTGCAGGATATGTACTTCCACACTTGGAAGGAGGGCGGCTTGTCTTGGATGGACGATTACCCTCGGGTCATGGCCAGGGTGTATCTCCAGGCTTTAGAGGAGGCCAGGGTGAATGCGGGTAAGGAAGGCGGAGAGGCTTTCAACTTGAGTGCGGTTACTGCTCAGTTCTCAAAGGAGGAGCAAGCGGCGGTGAAGGAGGGGATGCGGCTACTCGCTGCAGAGGAAGCGGGCGTGCAGTTGGATGATGAGGATCAAGCGGCGGATGCTGGTGAGTTATTCTTTTCCCTTTCTTTTCTTTTCGTGTTTTCATATCTTGATCGTTCGTTTAATGAATTCCTCTTCTGATCTGGACAGGTGGGACTTCAGATCCACATGCTGGGGGCTCCGATCCTGCGGCTAAGTAGGCTGGGGGAGTTGGTGATGGAGTGTGGATGCATCTGCCACCTTCTTGTTTCTTTTTTATCACTGTTCATGTTAGTCTTTGATATGCAACTGTAATAAAATTATTTGCAAAGAATAACTTCGTGTGATCTTATAATATAAGCTGATTTTGTCATGTTTAAATGTTGTTGCTATCTTTATGTGCTGTGTGAGAAGTATAATTATGTATATGCCTGTGATTCCACTTGTGTTTGATGTTAAGTTTTTGCTTGAAATATAATTTCACGTTTTGCAATGTCAGTGTATGAATAAGTTATAGTTACGCATTTATATACAAGAGAAGAGAGTACCGCCCTTTATGTTTTATTCGCAGGCGTTAGCTTTGAGTGTCTTGTGTAACTGTTCACGGATATAGCCGAGCGCCCTGCTACCCAGCACGCAGGCTTAGAGCCTCATGAGTGAATGCTTCCTATTTGGTTTCCTGTACTTTAGAGTTTGTTATACAGGATAGGAGAAAAATATTTAAATGGAATGGAAATATAGTAAAAGTAAAACTTCCAGTCACGGAAGGCCGTCGATGTGCTTAAGTTCGTGGCAAACGGGTTTTGTAGTCACTTTCCCTAGCTGTGGGTCTTGGAGACATTTGTCACCCATCTTACGCCTCCGCGGGGAGTTTTCTTTTTTACCACAGCCGCACTTAAGACACATCGGAGCCGAGATCGCGCACGGTAACTACCCGAACCATTATGGTCCGTAATCGTGGGTATTATTCGATTTACCGTGGCCGGCTAGCGTGGGTGCTGTTGGCCGTGAACTACCCCTGGCTGGCCACACCTTATGTTGGGGCTTAAAGTAGGTTCACAGTTACCGACGAGCCGAACGCCGTAATGAGCTGCCATCGGCTATAGTCGGCCTTTATGATGACTTATAATTGGCTCATTACAGTTGGCTTTGAGGGCAGGCGCGCAATGAGTTAACCCGCAGCAGAGGGATGCCGGGGCAAAAGAGTCTCATTGGCGAGTGCATAGAATCGTAGCGTACCTGTTAGGCCTAGTCCAGATGAGGCCGCGGTGCGTCTTGAGTGGAGATGCCATAGAATTTTGTTCAACAGAAAGGGATAACGCTTAACAAGTAGCCAAGACATAAAGGAACAAGTTAAAAAGAGACAAGATTTTTTAAAGTGGTTCGGCACGAAAATGCCTACGTCCACTGATTCTCTCTGTTAATTCACTTCATATGGGCAGTACAAGTTAAGAAAAGTATCGACGGAGGTGTCGGATGTTCCATGCCCTCTGGAACACCTCTCCGTCCACTGTTGACAAAATGTAAGCTCCGTTGTGGAGATCTTTGTGAATTACATATGGTCCGTCCCAGGTGGGGTCCAGTGCCCCGGGGCGCGGAAAGATTCGCCTGAGGACAAGATCTCCTTCTTGTAAGCTGCGATGCTTGACTTTGGAATTGTATAGTGCTGCCACTTTTTGTTTGTGAGCTGCTGCTTTGAGTGCTGCATCGTTTCTCCTTTCCTCAATCAGATCCAAAGACATGAGGAGGAGTTCTTCGTTTTCTTCTGGGTTGTAGTGGATCCTACGGTGGGAAGGCACAATAGTCTCAACTGGGAGCATTGCCTCCGATCCATATGCCAAAGAGAAAGGAGTATGTCCCGTTGATGTTCTGAAAGATGTGCGGTATGCCCATAGTGCCGTAGGAAGTTCGTCCACCCAAGCGCCTTTTGACTTTTCAAGTTTCTTCTTGATTAGGGTTTTGAGAATTTTGTTGACAGCTTCAACTTGTCCGTTTGCCTGAGGGTAAGCTACTGATGAGAAGCTTTTATGAATTCCATGCTCTTGGCACCAGTCGGCAAATTCTTCGCTGTCAAATTGGAGTCCGTTGTCTGATACGATCTTGAGGGGGACTCCATACCTGCACAGAATGTTTTTGATCAAGAAGTTGATAACTTTTGCTGAAGATATTTTATTTAAAGGTTCCGCTTCCACCCATTTGGTGAAATAATCGACTGCCACTATAGCATATTTGGCTCCGCCTCGGCCCGTTGGCAGTTCGCCAATTAAGTCAATTCCCCATACAGCAAAGGGCCAAGGGCTGGTCATTTGAGTAATTTCGTTTGTGGGTAATCGAGGGATCTTGGCGAACTTCTGACATCTGTCGCATTTCTTAACGAAGTCTAGGGCATCTTTGTTTAGTGTGGGCCAGTAATATCCATATCGGAGTATCTTTCTTGCCAAAGTCTGTCCTCCAGTGTGATCTCCGCATCCTCCCTGATGGATGTTTGTTAATATCTCCTTGGCTTCCCTTCCGGCGACGCATCTTAATAAGGGGCCAGAGAAGCCACGCCGGTAGAGGATGCCTTCTTGTATTGTGTAGTGGGGAACTTTTCTCAAGATCTTCTTGGCTTCGTCACGCCTGTCGGGTAGTATGCCATCTTGCAAATATTTCCGGATAGGGGTCATCCAGGTTCCTTCTTCGATTGCAGTTATCAGATTTACTTGTTCGAAACTTGGGGCTAGCTGCCTTGAGATTGCTGGTGCTCCGGGAATGGTGCTGTCCTTCATACTAGCTTGCTTTGCAAGTTCATCTGCCTCTTGGTTTTCTTCTCGAGGAATGTGTTTGATTAGATAATGGTCCAATTGATCGAGCAACAGTTTGGTTTTCTTTAGGTATGCTGTGAGTCGTTCTCCTCGAGTCTGGAATTCTCCTAGTACCTGGTTTACGATAAGCTGAGAATCACTATGAATACATAAGGAATTGATTCCAATTTCTAGGGCCAGTTCCAATCCCGCTATTACTGCTTCATATTCAGCATCGTTGTTAGTGGCCGTGAACTCCAATCTCAATGCATAGTACAACTTTCTTCCCCTGGGGGTGATGATCACAATACCTGCCCCCGAGCCTTGTTCGTTCGATGCTCCATCTACAAAGAGGTTCCACTTGATGTTTTTTGCTACTTCAGATTGTTCCTCGCCTTCGTTGATAGTGAATTCGGCAATGAAATCAGCCATGGCTTGTCCTTTGATAGCGGTACGAGGATGGTAGGTGATATCATACTGACTTAGTTCGATGCACCATTTGAGGAGTCGCCCAGAAGTGTCAGGACGATGGAGCACTTGTCTCAGTGGTTGATCGGTTAGAACCCTGATGGAGTGAGACTGGAAGTAGTGGCGCAGTTTTCGTGACGCGATCAATAAACAATATGCTAATTTCTCAAGTTTAGGATATCTGGCCTCTGCCCCCGTAAATCTCTTACTTACAAAGCAAACCGGGCGTTGTGTGCGGTCTTCTTCTCTTACCAAGGCGGCGCTTAGAGCATGAGATGATACAGCGAGGTATAGGTATAACACTTCACCTTCATTTGGAGTTGAGAGTACTGGTGGTCTCTGAAGGTGTTCGATGAGGTTGAGGAAGGCTTTTAAGCATTCGTCGGTCCACTCGAACCTCCCTTTGTCTTTCTTGAGTGCTTCGAAGAAAGGGACACACTTGTCAGTTGCCTTGGAAATGAATCTGCTTAGGGCGGCCACCTTTCCGTTTAGGCTCTGCATTTCTTTTCGAGTGGAAGGTATCCTTATTTCTTTTAAAGCTCGGATTTGTTCAGGGTTTGCTTCGATTCCTCTGGCGTGGACGATGAATCCTAAGAATTTTCCCGATGATACTCCGAAGGAGCACTTTAGAGGATTCAGCTTCATTCCATATCGGCGAAGTACCCGAAACATATCGTCCAGATGGCTTACATGGTCGTTGGCTTTCCTGGACTTCACCAACATGTCATCCACATATACTTCCATAGTACGTCCTATCAGTTCTGCGAACATTTTGTTGACGAGGCGTTGATAGGTAGCTCCAGCATTTTTGAGTCCAAAAGGCATGACTTTGTAACAATATAATCCGCGGTCGGTGATGAAGCTAGTGTGGTCCTGATCGGGAGCGTGCATGGGGATCTGGTTATATCCGGAGTATGCATCCATAAAAGATAGGAGTTCGTGCCCAGCTGTGCTGTCCACGAGTTGGTCAATTCGGGGAAGTGGGAAGCAGTCTTTCGGGCAAGCGTCATTCAGATTGGAGAAGTCAATACATGTTCGCCACTTTCCATTGGCCTTTTTTACTAGCACTGGGTTAGCGATCCATTCTGGGTTCGCGGTCAATGAGTTGATCCTTCAATTCCGTTTTCAGCTGAGATCCGATTTTTAATAGTTTACTTGAATCGTGCTTATCTACCGATACGAATTCCATAGCCTCTGCAGGCTCGGCGGTAGCCTCCTCCTCATTATCCCTGGGGTCTAGTTCATTGAAGGGATCGCTTGTGTATCGAAGAGGAGGGGCTTTCTTTAGTTGCTATGCCTCCAAGCTTTTCATGCAGAGAGTAGTCTCTGCATCTTTTCCTTTATTCTTTCTGCGGTTATTGCGAAGTTCAGTTACGTAGCAGTCTCGGGCAGCTTCTTGATCTCCTTCTACTTCTCCTACTCCGTTGTCTGTTGGAAATTTCATTTTCAGGCACCAGGGGGCTAATACAATCTGAAAGTCAGACAAGGCTGGTCTTCCCAAGAAAGCGTTGTAAGCCGAGTGGTTTTCTATTAGTACGAACGTTTGTTTTCGCACAACGGAGCGGGGATGACTTCCTATTTCGACGAAGAGGTCAAGTTGCCCGAGAGGCATCTTTGCATCTCCAGTGAAACCGTGCAGTGGTTTGTCACAGGGGGATACATCCTTCATTGATAACTTCATTTTGTCGAAAGCATGTTTGAACAGGATATTAACGGAGCTTCCCGTGTCTATTAGAATCCGAAAAACTTTAGCTGGACCAAACCAGGCAGAGATGACCATGGGATCCATATGTGGGTACTGCCTTCCTTCCAAATCATGCCTACTGAATACAATGTCATTGTTTTCTTTTCGTTTCGGGTGGCGTTCCTCCGTAATGGAGTTAACATATCCTTCGGCATTTCTAAGCGACTTGCCGTACCTTTCCATCTCTGCCCAACTTCTGTCGGCGATGTGTGGTCCTCCTGAGATGGTAAGGACCACTATCTTCTCTTGACTAGAGCCACTGGTGTTGTGATTGTTGCGATTCCCTCCGCCTACTTCTGGGAGGGGTTGCTTTGAGTTCTTGTTGGCAGGAGTTGGAGTCCTGTTCTGACCTTTCACATAACGTTCCAGTCTTCTTCTTCTAATGTGTTCTTCGATCAAGTCCCGAAGATGGTGGCATTCATTGGTGTCATGTCCGTGGGATTCGTGGAAGCGACAGAACTTTCCGGACTTGAGTGCGTTATCTGATTCTTTCTTGTGCGGGGGGCGCTTGTATCCGAGTTCGCCCTGAGTGGCTAGGTAGATGTTTTCGATTGTTTCATTCAAAGGAGTGTAGGAGTCAAATCTTGGCCCTGGTCGATATTGGCGCTTCTCAACCTTTCTGCCTCCAGCATTGTCTCTAGATTCATTTCTTCGAGCGTCCTTAGCTGCAGTGGGAACCTTGTCCTGAACTATCTTGCCTTGTTGCCCTGACTGCCTCTCAGTAGCAGCGTCTTCAAGTCTCATATACTTTCCAGCTTCATGGAAGAAATCAGGCAAGGTAGCTGGTTTTTCCTTAGTTAATCTTCTGGCAAACTTGGTGTCTGGATGTACACCACTACAGAGGGCCATCAGAGTGAGTTTTTCATCGGCATCTTGAACTGCTGCCGCTGCGGCGTTGAACCGTGTTAGATATTGTTGCAGCGTCTCTCCGGATTTCTGTTTGACATTGGATAGAGAATAAGCATCCTTGGGTTGTTCCACATGGATGCGGAACTGGCTAATAAACCTTTCTTTTAACATCTCCCATGAGCTGATGGATCCTTGGGGTAGATGGCAGAACCAGGAGGTAGCTAGATCTGATAGGAATAGCGGAAAGCATTTACATAATACTCCTTCTGTTGCTCCACTCATGAGCATATGCTGGGTGTATCTCTGCAAGTGTACGATGGGGTCGGAAGTTCCTTTGTAAGGTTCCATGGTTGGCATTTTCCATTCCCGGGGAGTGATGGCAGTTTCGATATTTCGGGTAAAGGGACTGGTGACCCTAGCGCCTATTCCCCGGTCCCTTTGCTCCCGTTGGACACATTCTCTGAATAATCGTGCCATTCGTTCGTCAGAACTTGGAGCGGACAAAAATGAGCTCGGTTCTTCCCTGCGGGATCTATCTCGTCCAGATGCCCTGTAGGGATGGTACAGTCTATCACCTCTAGCATTATCCAGTGGTTGTCTTTGGCTGCTTGGATGCACGCTAGGACCAGCTACAGTTGCCCCCTGCCTTGATCTTCCCCTGTGGGGTTCTGTTTCGAGCACATCCATGGGGTCAACTTCGGGCTGGGTTCTAGCTCGGCTCCGTTCAGCGGGATTTCTATGATTAGGTGGCATGACTGGCTCAGCTACATCCGACCCTCGCCTGGTGCCTCCCCCGCTAGGTTCGGTTCCAAGGGCTTCCTCGAGTCGGAATTCGGGCTGAGTCCGGGCGCGGCCCCTATCATCGTTTTTCCTGTTGGTAGCTTGTTCGAAGAGTGAAGACCTTTGTTGCCTCCGGGATCCTCCGGATTGGGATTCACCCCATGATTCCGTGTTGCGGTTGGACTCTTCAGCGTCCCTTAAGCGTGTCATGAGTTGGTCCACCAAAGTTTCTTGTTGGGATGTGAAGCGGTTAGTTACTTCAGCCACAACCCTGTCCAGATCTGCCCTAGTGATTGGTTGTTCCGTTGCGGGACCAGTTGGATTTTCCTGATTTTCATCTGGTACTGCTGTTGAAGTGGGCTGATCTGTGATTGCTGGATCTGGAAGGCTGCTAGTTGCGATGTTCTTTCCTTTGTTAACATCCCTTCTCTGTTTGGAAGGCATGATTTCTAAGCAACGAGTGATGTCGTTAGGAAAAAGGTTGAGTGGAAGAAGATGAAGTTTGAGTTCAGCTCTCAATGAAAGCACCAAAAATGTTTGCACAAAAAATGGACAAACACCTCCAAGTCGTATTATTTAGTTGATTATATGTGATTTTCAATGATTTTAGATGAGTATATAAATATGAGAAAAGTAGGGGCTGAAATGTAAAAGACACACAGATTTATAGTGGTTCGGCCAGAATGTGCCTACGTCCACTTTATATGTTATTATCTTCTTTCTCTCAGGTTACAAGTACAATGCGTTGTATACAAGTGTATGAAAGTAGTTTGAAAGTTCCTTCCTTGCTTGAGCTCTCAAACTTGTCTGCCATTGTTGTACCCCTGCCCCTCTATTTATAGAATGAGGTAGGGGGCAGGGGTCTTGGTTGTATATAGCTGCTAGTGGGCCCGGGCTGAAGCAATCTGGACTGGCAGTTGTCTGATTCGGCAAGGCTTCATTCGGCTATGAGCTTGGACCGGTGGTAGGTGTGCATGTGGACCGGCAGGGGAAAGGAGAGGGTTGGTTCGGTGCTTGCCTGGTCCGGTGGTAGGAGTGTGAGAATGTGGACCGGTAGTCGTTTGGTCCGGTTATGTAGGTGGTTCGGTGGTGGTGGTCCGGCTGTAGCAGGGGAGTTGGTTCGGCTACCGGATGGGCATGCCGAATGGCACTTGAGATTTGCCCGAATATGGTAGCAGGGGAGTTGGTTCGGCTACCGGATGGGCATGCCGAATGGACCCTTGTCCTTGCTGGATGAAGAGTGGGTCGCGACTCCGGGTGAAACCAATGCTTCTTAGTCTCGAGGTCTTCTGGGTGAGAATTCGCCCAACACATATCATTTCAAACTGTACTGCTAAACACTCCATCTTCACATCAACTCACCCGAACACCACAGAATTACCGTTCTCTATACTTCACTTCACATCACCTAATTGCTGCAACCATCCCCTGCAGTTCAACCATCGATACTCACTGCTTCCAAACTGTTGTGCACACATCTTCATCCACAGATACTACATTACTACTGATGCCTTTCTCCATCACAACTGCCTCTTACCTCTTCAACCTGTTGCAAACTGTGCACTTCCTCTTTCAACAAATATCCCACTGTCAACATAACCACACCACTAGCAACATACATTTCACTGCCTAAAGACTAACCAGACCAATTGACAATTTTTTTCAATTATGGTGCGGTTGGAAAAACGGAGATTAAAAATATTTTAAAGGTTGAAGAGCATAAGTTACCTATTAAATACCTTTGCGTGCCTCTCAATTCTGATTACATTCATGCCTTGCACTCTCCTGAACAGAATTAGCACTAAATTAAATGGATGGGATAGTGGTCTACTATCAACTATGGGAAGAGCATGACTTATGCATAGCACAATCATGCCAATAGTTATGAATTAGTTATTAATTTATCATCTATCAGTATTAGTGTTGAACAAAGTAGATAAAATATGCGCAGATTTCTTCTGAAATATCAAATTCCTCACTGTGATTAGACCCATGGATTAACCACAAGTCTCTCATTGATTTGTTGGGAGGGATTAGGCTGATGAAATAGCAAATAATATTCGTACATCAATGATATAGATATGGAATGCAATAAATCTATATCAAATGCTGTTGATACGTCCCATTCTTTCTCTGATGCATGTCAAATGCATAATTCCTAGCAACAAAACTTTTTTCGCTTACAGCACAATCCAGCTACAGCTTACAATCCTCAACTTATACACATAACAGGGGATTCTACTGACGTTACTGCAAAGAGTAACACGGTGCCTGAACAAAATCATGTAAATGCGGCACAAACATGTAACAAGATAATAAATGCACATGACAGCCAAATGCTGAAACAGAATGTGCAAATTAATGAAATAATTCAAGTCAATTCTGGTATAGCTCAAATAGTTGTAGAAGTGGAAACTAAAGGGGAACCACAGAGGCAACTATTAAATAGATGTGCAATAACAGGCAAACAAAATGATACTAAGATAGTTCTAAAGCAATTTTGCTAAATTTGTTGGAAAGCGGTCGGAAAGGAAATTGCTAACCTCGTGCTAATCGATTCATTGCAAACTGCTATATTTTCATTTCGATCATATTAATAGATAAAATAAATTAATTATCAATCATGATAATCTGTTGAAGTAAAACAAGGTAGGAAGGTTACCAAAGAAGCAGTAGTTTATTCCCAAGTACAATCTCACAGCATCATTAGGAAATTAATATAGCATCATCCGGTAATTTTGTTCATATGTTATAGGCCCACCCCTAATACTTTCAAGTGTAATACAAATAATCATCCAGTAGGGTGGTTTTGACTGCAGCTTATGTCATGAAATTTCAAATAATCACATATAGGCCATGTCTATATTGTTTATATCATGAAGTTGACAATGAAAAAGCTTTTAAGCTCAACAAAATTAAAATAAAATTGTAATACAGTACCAATGTACAAGATGTATACGCTATAGCGGTATGCTATGTTCACTTCTGTGCTAATTGTTTGATTTCTTCTAAATCTGCCTTTTATCCTCATGTAACTAGGAATCCAAGCATTACCTCTGGAAAAGTAATATATATCATGAGAGTAAATCACAGGTTTAAGCATGGTATTCGTCGGTAAAAATACATTTGTTTTTAATCTCTTTACGGAAAAAATAATATACATTGACACATACGTTATATAAGTGTGTGTTTGTGTGCAATGTAAGTGTGTGAATATAACCATATACATCTCGTCGAAACATTGTAGATAGATCAATAGCCTATACATTATTTCAGCAACAACGTTCTGGGTCAAAGCATGGCAGAAAATATAAATGGTAACGGTAGTAATATATACATTCACAATAACTAAGCCCAATCTTGTTACTGGTTTTAAATTCACTTGTCCATTCTTCCCTTCATGCCAATCTAAAATATAAACCTTAACTAAAATCCTTTATATCAAGTGAAAGGACAAATTATTTTTCAAAATTCTATGCCCATTAAATATTAGAAGTCAGTGTGTATCAGTATAAAGAGAGAAATTCTATTACGATACAAATAGATGACAAAGTGTTTACACAGTGATGTCAACAATTGGATCACTCCCTGAATTCAACATCCAATGAAATCGAACAATCAACATCTATGGCGTCTAATTCTGTACACCTTATTGGAGTACATTGTACTTGTATCAGCTAGTGCACTCCAGGTAGTGTATATCTGCCGCCTTTTCAGCAAGTCTGTAGCTTACAACAAAGTGTGATTCATTTTTAGTGTTGGTAATTGTTACTGGATATCCATAATGTTTGTCTATCTGTATCTTTTACAACTACAATATAGCTAACCAATTGTGGGCACTCACAGTAACTTTGTGATTAGTAGATTTAATTGTTAGTTTATGTTACTGTTTACTTACTGTTTGCCTTGCTTCTTTGTTACTGTGTGCACGGAGTACAATTGGAAATCATACATTTGTTTATCACAGCCTACATTCTTTCAGCTACCCAAAGCACAGTCTAATATAATAAATCATACACGAACTGTCAAGCATAGACTGGACAAGTATTAGCAAGAATGCAACTAAAAACACTCATGGAAGCTTCTTGGTGCTACTACATATAATTGGAAATTGGAATATTAAAGCTTGGTTTTAAGCTTGTATTTCATTTAAAATTCAACAATTCTCTCTCAGTGTGAATGGAGAGAAGAAACAAAAGTAAAAACTTACTGCTGGTCATCACTTTGTACCGTTTCTATAGCATTTAAATAATAGATACACACACTCTCACACTCTATTGTATGATTATTTTTGCCCTTGATAATGTCAAAGCAAACATAACCCATGACTAAGATACATCAGAATGGCAGAACACACACAAAAAAAAGAGAGGAAAAAAGAACAAA
Organism: Allium cepa; assembly: GCA_030765085.1. Classification (NCBI taxonomy): domain Eukaryota; kingdom Viridiplantae; phylum Streptophyta; class Magnoliopsida; order Asparagales; family Amaryllidaceae; genus Allium; species Allium cepa. The sequence continues at coordinate 134,816,414 of CM060934.1, forward strand.
AATAAAGGCATAAACATTTCAAATAATATATTCCATAGAGAATTTTCACAAAACATAAATTTATCAACTAAGATATACCAAGTTGTTTGTTGATTATAGTCATGTCTTAGATTCGCTTTTCTCCATCATCGTAGCCTATACTTTGGAACTCTTGAGAACTCACACCACCATTGGAAATCTATTTATACTGGAGAAATCACGTAGCTCGACCTAGTCTAACTCTTTCTTAAAGCTCTAACATGTTTCTTATATTTCATTGCTAAATGAGTGAAATTGCGTTCTCATGTAACAGTTTGTTTTTAGAAAGGACAATAAAATGCACGAGTAATGTAAAAAGCTATTGCATTTTTGGTTTGTGATCTTGAACAAGTCGGTGTTCTTTTCGCATCATTTTCTGAAGTTATTAATTCTATAAAGTATTCAGGTCACCTATAGGCAACACCACATTAAACTATCAAAGGTTATTTATAACTAAATATTAATTATTTGCAATCAACCAATACTGCTAAGTTGCAAGTTTTTTTCCCCCGTAGTCATGTTTGTTATAGTGGAGTTTCAGGTGAGTAAGGCGGATCACAAAAATATTTTTTGTTTGTTCATTGAAAGAGCAACTCATAAGTACTTTAGTTATTGGCAATACATACATTCATTATCCTTGTATAGTTGTGTTATTAAATACTTGTGTATAAGACTTCGTTTCCAATTTTCTTGTCTTGAATTTAACATTTAGAAATTCACAATCGGTTCATAATTTAGTTAAATTCTAATTACAATAGTTAAATTACAATCTGTGCTTAGCATAAATCAAGGACAAGAGAATGTATTAAACAAATTTTATGTGCACAATTAAAAATCTTTTATCGTTAAATTTAAAATAAGTTCAGGAGTTAAAGAATAAAACTGCAAGAAGAATATCCATTGAATCAAATGCATGTTTGATGATCACCTTTATTGCGCTCCATGTGTCAACCAAAATTTCAGACACTAATGGTTGAACAAAAAAGAAAGTATAAGGAAAAAATGCCCTTTCATTCGCTTGGAATAAATGAAACCAATGTCCTTCACCAGCTAATGGAACAATGGCTAGATCAGAACCAATCTCGTTCAGCAGCTAACCCAACAATGCCCAAAACTCAAGGAACTGAGCTCGTCAATCGAGATTCGAGGAGCTGATCTTCGACTGCCAACACAGCAACACCGTTGGAACTGAACTTCGACTGCCAAAATTTGAGGGCCAAAACTCGTCAATCGATTGATTCGATTTGGTTTGTGATTGTTTTGATTTTCCAATGGTTATGGGATTGAATTTACACCAGATTGACATAATTTTGATTTGAAGTTGAAGGGTTTTCATTAATTTTGATTTTTGAATCCGAAGCGGGTTCTTAGTTGAAAATTTGGGGAGTGGCGCCTAAATTTTGGATTTGGAGAACTTTTGTTGGAATCATTTTTGGTCCAACCACGGTAAAATAGCATCGGCTACAAAAAATTAATGCAAATAAAGGTAGTTGCACCGGTTGTAAATAAAACTGATGTCACTATTTGCATTGGTGTATTTTCTTCGGTTGTTGACGATAGCCGATGCAAATTGTATTTTTGTACTATCTACTGCTTTCCACATACCAAATGCATCGGTTGTTAAAACGTAACCGATGCAAATACTTCTATTTGCATCAGTTGTGGTAACAATAGATGCAAATACTTCTATTTGCATCAGTTGTGGTAACAACAGATGCAAATGAGGTGAAGCAAGATGCATATTTTGTACTAATGTATACTTAGCCAATAATTCATGAAAAAAGGATATTCGAAGAATATTTTGTTGCTGCCATAGTTTGCTACATTCATAGGTTGATTACTATAATTAGGGGACGTAATTCCTTGAGTAGTGTTTGTAGCCTACACCATTCTAGAATAATCTTCAATACCACATTAATTACAGGTGCCGGTACAAGTTGTTTTATTGCCAGCCTTATACTTTTCCCAACAAACAACTCTATGGATTTAGATACAATTGGAAACATTAATTCAATATCATCATCATCAATAATTTTTATTGCTTTAGATCCGGAGTCGGTTGGCTAATTGCAAACTAGATCAATATCAAACTCCTTCAACTTTATCTTCGTTGCTTTGTAAACCGATTCTTTTAATTTTCTAAGTTAGAGTCTTTATAACTTTTGCATGTTTGTAAGTACCATTGACATACTTTCCAAACATTGATAATCAATAACCAATTCACCATCAAAGTAGAAAATAGTTGGAACAAAATATGGGTTGTGAAACTATGAATCTTAAGCTAATTTAACACTAGAGGAGGGTGAATAGTGTTTTCTAACTTATGTAAATCTTTTAAATTTTCTTTCAAGCTTAATATTAAATCGTGGATTAAAAACACATAATTATACTAATAATCGGTCATAGATACAATCACAGATAAAAATAAAATAGTAAAGTAAGAGTTAGAGAGATGAATCTAGTTATTTTATACTAGTTTAGATTTCTCCTACATTCAATCCTGTAAAACTCCTTATACAAGTTTCTCTTTAGATGCCAATCTTTAACAAGGTAGAAGGAAAACCTAAATACAATCTTGATTTTGAGGCTACCAGACACATCCTTATGTATTTAGATTCCAGGGTAAGATGATTTGAACGGGCTACAAGCATGCCCATTAGATTTGAATAGGCTATTAAGCACACCCATTTGATTTGAAAAAGCTACAAGCACACCAAAGCAAACACAAATAGAGTTGATAGTTTTTCCATAGAAAAATTCTTATACTTTAGATATGATGGATCATGTAGCCTCTTGGATAGCACTTTGATCTTTCCAAAGAAAAATCCTTGTACTTTGGATGCAATGGATCATGTAGCCTCTTGGATAGCACTTTGATCTTTGAAATAAGAGAGAGATTTTCCCAAAACAGTATGGAAGTAGTATTGAATCAATATAATAAAGTATGTATTGATTCTATATGATTTTAAAGAGAATATAATATATTTTTCAATAGAATAGGAGTAGAAAGAAAGTAAGTAATTAGTTATCAAAAGATTCATTTGCACTCCCCTTTATATAGTAAATTAATAGATATGTCCATTCGTAAAGTGTTATGTCGAATATAAACTTTCATTCAAAATTTGAAAAACCATTTGGCGGCATATATGTTAACATATCACATATATGTATGTCGTGCAAGTTAAACATGAAACTTGTTTTCTTTAAAATGTTTTGAAAATTCATTACACATTAAAATATTTTGAACGTAGATTTTTAAATATTTTTGAACTTAAAAAGCTTTTATAAAGTTATAAAATAGTTTTCTGAATTTAAAATATCAAAGATCAGAAATGGGAGATGGAGATCAGAAATTACTATCAAGGACTTTAACATATTTACTAATGACTTTGCACACTAAATTATATCCCTAAGATCTTCATTTCTTTATCTTTGAACTCATGAGTCATAAGTCTTTATATCTTTATCTTAAGTTTTTGTACGGATTATCTTTCAATTCATCACATGCTTAATATTCTACACTAATATACTATAAAACTTGGTAGAATATTAGTACCTATATTTTATATGATGTATATGGTTGTTGTCATCAAAATCAATAATTAAGGTATTAACAATCTCCCTCTTTTAGGTAATGACAACCATTGAATATTCCAATATATAAAGTATGATATAACTTCCATTAAGTTAAACAACCCCCCTAAGTATGTACATATGCATAATTTATATTTATATTTTTCTTCCCCTTTGTCATTAAGAGAAATGGGTGGAAAAAAAACTCCCCCCAAATGATATACCTATAGACCATATTAGAATGCTAAGTAATATGGATTTAACCATATGGCATATATGAATGGTGATAAATATTAAAAACATTAAATAAGACAAACCTAATTTTATTAAACAAATATAACTTAAACCATTTATTCAAATAATACTAAATATGGATGTGGGATACTATAATTATTACTAATAATGCTGGGAATAAAATCCTAAGTATGGTGATATATACATCAAAACCAATGCCTACTGTATTAAAAACAATATAATATATATACACACACACCACACATACACACTAGTACAAACATGTCATTTGCGTCGATCGTTACAACCATGTTGCTTCGGTTGTATGGCCGATGCTAATGATGACGACGCAACAGACAATTTTCTATTGCATCGATTGTATGACCGACGCAAATGACCATAATTTGCGTTGGTTTTTTTAAAGGAAATCAGCGTAAAATATATTTCAGTTGCATCGGTCGTTAATGAACAACCTATGCAAATTAACTTGTATATGTTACAAACGATGACGTCTTGCATCGGTCGTTATCAAACAACCGACGCGTGTAATTGTCATTTGTGTCACTTGTAACAAACGGCCGATGCAAATTAATGTGTATAATAATTGCTACTTCCATCAACTTTTTGTTAACGATCGACGCAATCAATAAACATTTGCATCGATCATTGGTGATATGACGAGCGATGCAAAATCCACCTGAAGAAACAAAAATGTTGATAACGTTTTAAGTTTTAAAACAAAATCTAAAACGATATCAAATTGAATTTAATATTTTCATAAATGCAATGCTACTACGAATCTGATCGAGCAAACAATAAGATTATATTATTTATCAACATAACTCATATTTACAGACCAAAAAAGAAGCACAAAGTATTGTATAATCTGTCACACAGATCAACATACATAACAGAATATTAACATACATAACAAAAGAATGTACATAACAAAAGACAGCTACATCCAATTATACATGATATAACTAACTAAATTATCTTGAACCCCATCTATCTCTTATTAGTTATAAGAACTATCTCGTACAATGTCCTGCAGTTAAAAGATTACTTCAAAATGTTAATCATACAACTATTTAAGATATAATATAAAGGAAACAAACTAAAGTGGTATCTTTTGTAAATCGATGCTTTGATTGTGGTTTTTCACCATGTCATGCATATACCACGTCATACAATATACACAATCCGTTGCTCCAGATTTTTGAAGACACTATAACAATATTATAAGATAATTTAATAGTCAGTTTAAATGAATTTATATACCAAACAATATACTGTATTTTTTATTCTATTTTTTGTTAGAAAACCAAATCACCTTAGCATGCTTCCATTTCAAAGTAGTTCCTCAAGAATTGCCGCCGAGTGCCTTGTAAATTTAAAGGCCCTACGCATGTAAAAAAATGTTAAATAATTATTCGTAAACATAATACTCCATTTGATTTTATACTTTGCACTGTATTTATATGTTTGGGACTGATACGTAGAGGTAAAGTTATCCTTGGTTTCACCTATACGTTGTGCATTTATTTTTAAGTTTTTAGGTGTTGTTGGTACTTCTAGAAAATAAAGAGACGCTTATGGATTTTTTTTACTATCTAGTCTTGGAAGATCTGGGAAATTTTTACTACTGCTATAAAATTTATAGACAATTTTGTTTGTGAGTCCGTGGAGATGTTAGAGGTACTTCATTAGATATACTGCACTAACAGATGTTTTCTGGATCTATCCATTATGCATGTATTTGTGTATTTACTTGAACTAGAAGGAGGAGAAGCAGAAGAAAAAAAAAGGAAAAGAAAAAAAGAAAAAGGCTTTATAGCTTAGGAGTTTTTGCATATTAAGCTTGTGGTAGATATTTGAGGATTTTCTTTAATATGTTATCAAATACTAATGAGGAAAAGGAAATTTAAAATAAAAAAACTAACTGAACGGCGTGGAATCCATACTCTTTTATTTGATGTTGAGCTTTATGCATTTGTCATTAATCTAAATAAAAATTGAATCAATGGAATGCTTCAATTCTATTTTTTAACCAAGCCAGATAATACTCAAACGAAAATTTTATATTACATTGCACTTTATTACCCAACCAAGGCACTAAAATGCTGAAAATAGACGTACCATTACTTATAGTTCCCTCCAAAAATATGGCCTATAAAAGGACACAAAAGAAGAAAAGGATAAAACGGAAGAACATCTCTTCCAATTGATGAAAATGCCGAAGGTTGACATAAAGAAGAAGATAGTAAATTCGTTTGACTTTGATTTAGAAAATGAATCAAACACTAAAGCCGCAACAAACGGTAAAAGACTCAAAGATTCAGACGATTTGGAGAACAAATCAGTTCAAGAACTCGAAAACTACGCCACTTATAAATCAGAGGAGACCACTCGTGCAATGAATTATTGTGTCAACAATAAAATAGGGTGGAGGCAACCGAAAATTTAGGCCGCACTATGGGCGAACGACAAGCTCAGGCACAAACGATGATGTGCAACTACTGGCGGATGGCAAACTGAGACGCAGGTGGGTGACAACATCGAAGAGTACGTGCTAGTGGCAAAAATCGATTTCAACTTCTTTTAACTAATTCCTTTTTTCGTTCGTACTAAATTTCAAAAAATGTATCATTCATCATACTAAAATCCATTTCAATTTCTTTTAACTAATTCCTTTTTTAATAATTATCATTGTTGTCCTTAAAAGAATTACCTTTGCTAATCCATTTATATAATTACCTTTGCTAATCCATTTAAATAAAACAATTATCTTTAAAATAATAATTTATAACATGTTTAAAACTTGAAAACTGTTTTTTTTAACCTCCCCGATTCAAACCCGAGGGTTCCCCGAGCCATTCCACCATCTGCTTCGAGTTTCCAAAAATGACCTGAGCGCATGCTTAAATTTCAACTTAAAATCTTTCTAAGTTTTAACCCTACGCAACGAAACATTTACTCGAGCCTAACCTCGAGTTGCCACACTATTCTCCCGAGATTTTCTTCGAGTCGTATCCATCTTCCTCAAAAAAAATTTCACTGACACCAACCAAGTGGTGTGCACATGCACCAGAGCTCGGACGAGGTCCGGTCAACTTCGCCGACCTACCCAGGTTACTGACCATCCAGTTAACCCACCTGACCCTCCAGATCAACGCGACCATGGTGAATACAAATTTGGGTTGTTCAACCCAAAACTGGAACAACTCCGATCAACTTAAATCACCTCGCCCCGACTCCATAAGCCACCAGAGGTCACGCGCTTCCGTCACGAGCTTACCCTTCGACCACACACCGCCACCAACCGTTCCTATCCAGTCCGATGCAGCAACGTCGATGCAATGGGTCGATTTCTGATCATTATAGAAACACGAGTTTAAACCTTAATCTGATATGGTTCGCCATCCATGGTGATTTAAAAATTCATTTAACAATTTTCTACTGATCCCTGACCATTCACCAAGCTTCAAACACAATCATGAGATTTATCATAACCCCGATCACTTGAGTTTGCCCCCAAAACCCAAAATCATTCAATTCACAAATTGTCATTGATTTCGAGTTCAAAAATTTTGATCTTCGCTTTAAAAATCATTATTTTCTATACATTTCAATTGATATAACTGAAATCAAAGATTATAATAATCAATTTTCCAACAGTTTTTATGTTTGCCTGTAATTTCAGATTTTCCAAAGTAAGCTTAAATTGTTTATACTCCAATTATTTTTTAAAACTTAAAACATTTTTAAACAAACAATCTTTGTTTTGATTGTAATCCTTAAAGAAAATCAGAGAGAGAAATTTGGATGTTTGAAAATGGTTCACTCTATAAACCTGGAACAAGAATGTTTGTCCGTAACCTAGACATGCACAAGCATATGTACACACTCATATGTTTATACAAAAATAATTCCAATTGAAAAAACAGCCCAGATCATACTTCAAGCATTCATTACCATATCAAAGAAAATAAGCAAAAATAAGGGAGTTTGCCCAACTTGGTAGGAAGAAAACAAAGAGGAACAAAAGACCTGAATTTGTTATTGAACTGGAATGAAATTTGGAAACTTGCAACTGGATTCTTTTTGATCTGTTACAGATTGAGTCAGGTTCGAGTTGTACTTTGATTAAGCTTGAATTGAATCATTTGTTTTCAGGATTTTAAACTTGAATAGTTTTGAATTTTGATCTCTGGTTGAACTTGCTTTCTCTGTTTTCATGTTGAAGCTCTGATTTGCTTCTGATTTTTTTTATTTCTGGATTTAAATTTCCCCTCCAGGCCTTGAATTTAGATCATGCTGAGTTGAATTTGAACTTAAATCTATTCTCATTTACTTCAGGTTTTTGCTTGTTTGGTCTGAGAAAATCAGATTTTCTTCTTTTAATCTGTAGATTTTGATTCTTTCCTGGTTTTCATTTTATTTTCCAGGTTTTGTTTTTAGTTTAGAAAGAAGAAAGAATTTGGAGAAAGAAAGCCTTTGCACTGGAAAAGAATGGAGTTTGATTTACTTTCAGATTTGAGAAGTGAGGAGAAACTTAGGTCCTGCTTTCTTTCTTTTGCTAACATTATGTTTTAAAATAAAATTTTAAAAGAAAAAAAAGCCACTTGTAGTTTTAAATTAAAATTGAGCTAACACATGTAATGGTATTTTATCATATCTTACACGTGTTAGATGTGAGCATTTTTAAGTCTAAACTCTTGTTAAAAAATTAATTTAAAACTTTGTTTAAATCCTTACCTCATTATAAATTACTTGATTTACATACAAACCATGTTTTAGCCCTTGTTTACTTAAGTATTTATGTTTTATGTTTACTAACTATACTTAGCTCAAGTATAGAATTTAAAAAGAAAGAATATTGATCTTTTCTTACATCTTATTTTATACTTTTATAACTTTTTAAAGAAAATGGATTAAAACACAATTTATACATTTTAAAAATAATCGTACATATCATATATGTATTAAAATTAGAAAACAATTTCTTGTTAACTTTAAAATATAGTCTTATGTCCAATTATTTATTCTTGAATTGCAAACTCACAATTCGATTTAAAATTAATTTATATATAAATATCTTATTAAATTTGGAAAAATTAGATTAATTTATAATTTAATCCTAAAATTTAATTAATTACCAGATAAATTTGACCCAAAAATCGGGATCGTTACAGATTCCCCCTTGAGAAAATTTCGTCCTCGAAATTTGAAAGACGGGGAGACAACAAAAGAATATAGAGAGATGAATTACTAGATCAAGCTGAATATCTATTATGCATTTGGCTTACCAAATCAAAATATCAATAATAGATAAAAGAACGAATCTATTTAACACTTTACAAGATACTCAGGTCATCCGGATTTACGAAATGCAGGGCACTGGTTAGTTCATAGAGATAACTAACCACTCGTAGAATATATCTAGATCTAAGAGAACAACTAATGGATACCCAATCCAGATCGGAATACCCCAAAGTATATGCAAACTTGTCCCTCATCGGGCTTGGATTCACACAAGAAATCACAATAAAATTTTCAAATCTGGTTTTAACTGAAATTGTTTTATTGATACAATTCAAATTTAGCCTTATATTTGTTAACCAATTTATTCCAAATATATTTTCAAATTCATTAGAGTTTAAAACGAAAAGCTGATAACGAGAATACGAGATAGGAACTTATTTATAGGATTCGCAGAGCCACTACCATACCGAAGCACCTCCTTGTAGCTGCTACGAAGCAATTTGAAATCGAATGAAAGGAGATTAAGGAGAAAAGTTATTTCCGCTATTGCAGGGTATTGACCATTTATAGTAGTACTCCCCTGTCCCCTATCTCGTCCTCTTCTTGCACTCATAATTACTATCAGTGGATAATGAGAGAATTTATTAAGGCCTACGGGTGGACATCTTAGGGATACTCATTCTAGGGTATACTTCACCCTATCTATAATGAGTTACTTAATGTGTTATACTCATGAGCTAAATTTTCAACCTTCGGCTCTGATACCAAATGAAACAATCCTGACTCGACCTTCGAAAATCGATACCGAATATATAACCTATATTTAAAAGCCGCAGATTCAAATGTCGTATCTGGTTCGCCGGAGCTTATAACACATTACGTATAACAACACAGCGGAAGAAAATGAATATATCAATATACAACATTGATACAATATCTGATACAACTGAATATAAAATACAAATGACTATCAATATATCCAAGATAGATACAAGACAATAACAGAGACAACCGCAGCGGGAAGACAATGTCTTCAATGCCAAACTCCAAAAAACTCCATCTCCAATCCAAAGCTAGCTCGAACCCCCAACAAGTTGTACTAAGCAAGGTCAGTTATCTAAAGACCGAAGAAGATTCCAAAGACTGAAAGCTACTAAATCAAAGACTTCGAAGGCTATCGAATCTACACATATTACCTGATTATCTGAAAAAACCCAACTCTAGACTGCCCGTATGGAAAATTGTAGGCACCCAGAGTTTAGGAAGGAAACAATAAACTCCAGGTCAGTCATGGGACTGGTATGAGCAAACAAAATAGTTTTTATCTATAAAACAAATAGCAAAAGAATTTAAAATTGAAATCCACAATGCTTTTTGGAAAGTGAAACTACCATAAGGCCTCCCACCGCACACACAATGCAAACGCAGAATTGGAGGAGATTTCTCCTTATGATAGTCAAAAACATGCTTGATATGCAAAAGTCATTTGATATTATTATTAGTGCATAGTACAGAAAACCTTTCGAAAGTATAATATTAATCTTGGCCAGCATAGACATTTTGCACTTATGCCTACTATAGCTACCATGTGCAACAGCAGGTTACCGCTACATTCTATGGCAGGTTGTACAACTAAAACCGTACATGACGCGTATTGTTTCTTTGGATTTTCCAACAAATGGTCAGGCTAAGGAAATTCCTACTGCCACATGGGTACGCCTTTGGAGGGACGTCCTGAGAACCTACCCGGCTCTCTGCCAACACAAGGCCGGGTTATCTCTGTAACTAGGTAACTACTACTCAAGCATGCCATCCCCGGTCGTTTTTGATCTTTATCCGAGGTACCTCTACACCAATAACCACAAAGAAATCACAAAGTAATAGATTTGCAGTGACCACATGAGTTAAGAATCTGGGCTCCATACCATGATACCACCCTTTTCCAGAAGGGAATGACACACCCTAAAGGGCGCGACCCTCATAGCCTTGCCGCATCTTTCTTGTTTTGACCATTTTCGGGGTGTGAGGTCCTGATGAAGTCTCGTCCACAAATCTACGCTTTACACAAAAGCCATGCTTTGATCAACAAATGATCAACAACACACAACAGCACTCGGCATGTCACACTCCCAAATCGGGAGTGTATCACTGATAACTATTAACTACATAACCTCTGAGCTCGTACGTCTCAGAGAAGGGTGTTAAGCTAAGAGAATAAATTCTCCGCCACCAACAGAAATGTATTTGATAGAGATCAGTTTTATATCTCAGAATGTAACGTCAGACATACAACCATGCAAGTCTGTTCCGGGTTCGAACAAAACCGAAGGCACTTTATCTAATAAAGGAAGAAGCCATTGCAATCCGAGTATCCACAATCTCGATCGGACTCCCCATCACATATGGAGATATCTATATCGGAGCAACTCAGTGCAGAGTTATTCGACAGGTTATCCTATTGTTCTTGAAGACACCCGGTCTTCACCACTGGTCTTCAATTGCAATCCATAACGTCGTATCACTATGCGGAATGGGTTATATGAACTCTCCCGGTTAAACCGTATAGTGAGCGCAATATTTAAAAACATATGGATATGGGATTTTGGTTAAGTCATAACTTTTAAAACCTAAAACTTTTCTTTCAAATGGTTTAAACAAATTACCATTTCCAAGTCTTTAAACAAAAAGATTCAATTCACAAAGTTCACCCATTTTTCACAAAGAACCATTCAAAGATTACAAAACAACTTCCATTTCAATTTGGATTAACTCATTCAATCTTTAAATCAAAGATTTAATAGCTTTCAAACTCGTTTCCAATTCAAATCTTTTATATAAAAGATACACCATTTAAAATCCTCTTCAATTTCAAACAAGGTTTAATAATCTTCCACAAAGGTTCATTTATGGCTTTCAAAACAATTCACAATTTCATTTCAAACTTGAAACTTTTCAACACAAATTGGAATCCTTTCCTTTTATGAAAGCTTTTATTATTTGAAAACAAATAGTTTCTGTTTCGGAAAAATCCAAGTATATTTGCATGAGTTAAAGCCCTTGAGTTAAATTCAAATTCCCAAATCAATACCTTTAAAATGGTTTGACCCATATATAACTTGTATAATATCTTAGTTCCCAAACATAGAATTCAATTTCAAATTTTGAATTTAAATTTAAATCAAATTATTTAAACTTCAAAACTTAATCAAGTTATTCAAATAACTTTTACTTTTTGAAACTCCTTTTTGAAAGCTTTTTATATTTAACCCAAATCCATTTCCAAAACTATATGAATTCGAAATTCAATTTAAAAATTATTTTCCAAAATCTGTGACTTAACCAATTTTCTCGCGCAATCCATATTTGTGTGTGTATGGTGTAGTCCAGTAGTTTTACATAATAGTGCAACATCATCAATCATCACAGATTCAATCACATTAACTATAGATAAGCGGTATATCTCTATAATGTTTATCTTCCATACACAGATTCACGGATAAATAAATAATATACATTCGTCATAGATAAAATAAATGACATTTGTCACAGCTTGAATTAAAACAATTAATATCACAAAGCACCACACAATAGAGATATCAAGCAATTCACAACATTTAATAGAACACAGTCATCCACAAGGAAGATTAATTGATCGTCTGATTAATTGAAACCAGATTAATCACTAATCCAGGTTAATTAACATTAATAACAAATTATTTTAATTAATTAACCTTAAATAATTAATTAACTTTAAATTATTAATTAACTAACCGTAATAAATAAATAAATCTCTAATCATTAAATAATTAACCCTTAATTATTCTTTAATTAATTATCCTCAATTAATTACGTTAATTAATTAGTCCTTAATTCAATATCCTTTAATTAATTATCCTTAGTTAACTAATCTTAATTAATGTTATTAATTAACTGTTAATTAATTATCTTTTAATTAATTACCCAAAACTAATTAATCTTTGATTAATTACATTAATTGATTATCATTACAAATCAATTACCCTTCAATTACAATTTAATTAACCTTTAAATCATTACTTAGTTAACCTTTAATAATCCATCTCAATTAATTACATTAATTAAATAACTATGAATTAATCACGTAAACAAATTATTCTTTAAGTAATTAAGTAAGTAAACCTTTAGTTAATTACTTGAATTAATTAGTCAATTAATTATACCTTTAATTATCTATTTTAATTAATTTTCATTCCTTAATCACCTTCATTTATCAATTACCCTTTAATTAATAAATCCTTCCTTAATCACCTTTATTAATTAACCAATTAATTTAATTGTTCTTTGATGACTTGATAAATCAACCTTCGATCATTAATTATCCTCGATTACTTTCAAAAAGTAATTATCTTTAAGTAATTAACTTCCTTTAATTACTTGTCATTAATTAAACTTTACTTAATTAATCATCCTTAAATGTAATTACATAAATAATTATCTTCGATGGCCTTTTATTAATTAAATCAAGTAATTATACTTAACCATCATTAACATATTTAAAAATCATTTTATCTTAATTAATTTCATTATTTATTTAAAAAAATTGATAAATGATGTCATAAATTAATTAATTTAAAATTTAATTACTTTGAAAATAATTAACTTAAACCTTTGCTAATCCATTTCAATAAAACAATTATCTTTAAAAGAATAATTTAAAACATGTTTAAAACTTGAATTTATTTTAAAACTTGAAAACTGTTTTTTTTTAACCTCCCCGAGTCAAACCCAAGGGTTCCCCGAGCCATTCCACCATCTACTTCGAGTTTCCAAAAATTGACCCAAGCTCATGCTTAAATTTCAACTTAAAATCTTTCTAAGTTTTAACCCTAGGCAACGAAACATTTACTCGAGCCTAACCTCGAGTTGCCACACGATTCTCCCGAGAGTTTCTTCGATTCATATCCATCTTCCTCAATTTTGTTCTTCACTGACACCAACCAAGTGGTGTGCACATGCACCAGAGCTCTGACGATCTCCAGTCAACTTCGCTGACCTTCCCAGGTTACTGGCCATCCACTTAACCCATATGACCCTCCAGATCAATGCGACTATTGTGAACACGAATTTGAGTTGTTCAACCCAAAACTGGAACAACTCCGATCAACTTAAATCACCTCGCTCTGACTCCATAAGCTACCAGAGGTCACGCGCTTTCGTCACGAGGTTCCTCTATCGACCACGCAGTGCCACCAAACGTCCCTGTCCAGTCCGATGCAGCAACGTCGATGCAATGGGTCGATTTCTGATCATTATAGAAACACGAGTTTAAACCCTAATATGATATCGTTCGCCATCCATGGTGATTTAAAAATTCATTCAAAAAATTTCTACTGATCCCTGACCATTCACCAAGCTCCAAACATAATCACGAGATTTATCATAACCCCGATCACTTGAATTTGCCCCAAAACCCAAAATCATTCAATGCACAAATTATCAGTGATTTCGAGTTTAAAAATTTTAATCTTCACTTTAGAAATCATTATTTTCTAAAACATTTCAATTGATATAACTGAAATCAAAGATTATGATAATCAATTTTCCAACAATCTTTAGGTTTGCCTGTAATCTCAGATTTTCCAAAGCAAGCTTAAGTTTTTTTGCTCCAATTTATTTTTTTAAAACTAAAAACATTTTTAAACAAAAAATCTTTATTTAGATTCTAATCCTTAAAGAAAATCAGAGAGAGAAATTTGGATTTTTGAAATAGGCTTACTCTATAAACCTAGAATAAGAATGTTTATCTGTAACCCAGACATGCACAAGCATATATACACACTCATATGTATATACAAACATAATTCCACTTGAAACAACGGCTCAGATCATACTTCAAGCATTCATTACCATATCAAAGAACATAAGCAAAAATAAGGTAGTTTGCTCACATTGGTAGGAAGAAAACAGAGAGGAACAGAAGACCTGAATTTGTTATTGAACTGGAATGAAATCTGGAAACTTGCAACTGGATTCTTTTTTATCTGTTATAGGTTGAATATGATTCAAGTTGTACTTTGATTAAGCTTGAATTGAATCATTTGTTTGCAGGATTTCGAACTTGAACAGTTTTGAATTTTGATCTCTGGTTGAACTTGCTTTCTCTGTTTTCAGGTTGAAGCTCTGATTTGCTTCTGATTTTTTTATTTTTGGATTTAAATTTCCCCTCCGGGCCTTGAATTTAAATCATGCTGAGTTGAATTTGAACTTAAATCTATTCTCATTTACTTCAGGTTTTTGCTTGTTTAGTCTGAGAAAATCAGATTTTTCTTGTTTTGATCTGTAGCTTTTATTTCTTTCCTGGTTTACATTTTATTTTCTAGGTTTTGTTTTAAGTTTAGAAAGAAGAAAGAATTTTGAGAAAGAAAGCTTTTGCACTGGAAAAGAATGGAGTTTGATTTACTTTCAGATTTGGGAAGTGAGGAGAAACTTAGCCTTCTTTCTTTCTTTTGCTAACATTATGTTTTAAAATAAAATTTTAAAAGAAAAAAAATGCCACTTGCAATTTTAAAATTAAAATTGAGCAAACACTTGTAATGGACTTTTATCATTATCTTACACTTGTTAGATGTGAGCATTTTTATATTTAAACCCTTGGTTAAAAATTAATTTAAAAGTTTTTTTAAATCCTTACCTCATTATAAATTACTAGATTTACATACAAACCATGTTTTAGCCCTTGTTTACTTAAGTATTTATGTTTTATTTTTACTAACTATACTTAGCTCAAGTATAGAATTTAAAAAGAAAGAATATTGATCTTTTCTTACATCTTATTTCGTACATTTATAACTTTTTAAAGAAAATGAATTAAAACACAATTTATACATTTTATAAATAATCATACATATTATATATGTATATTAAAATTAGAAAACAATTTCTTATTAACTTTAAAATATAGTCTTAAGTCCAATTCACTTATTCTTGAATTTCAAACTCACAATTCGATTTAAAATTATTATATAAATATCTTATTAAATTTGGAAAAATCAGATTAATTTATAATTTAATCCAAAAATTCAATTAAATTACCAGTTAAATTTGACTCAAAAATCGGGATCGTTGCAGATCCCCCCTTAAGAAAATTTCGTCCTCGAAATTCGAATGATGGGGAGACAACAAAAGAATATAAAGAGATGAATTACTAGATCAAGCTGAATATCTATTCTGCATTTGGCTTACCAAATCAAAATATTAACAATAGATACAAGAACGAATCTATTTAACACTTTACAAGATACTCGGGTCATCCAGATTTATGAAATACAAGGCACTGGTTAGTTCGTAGGGCTAACTAACCACTTGTAGAATATATCTGGACCCAAGAGAACAACTAATGGATACCCAGTCTAGATTGTAATACCCCAAAGTATACACAAACTTGTCCCTCATCGGGCTTGGATTCACATAAGAAATCACAATTAAATTTTCAAATCTGGTTTTAACCGAAATCATTTTATTGATACAATTCAAATTAGCCTTATATTTGTTAACCAATTTATTCCAAATAAATTTTCAAATTCATTAGAGTTTAAAACGAAAAGCTGATAACGAGAATACGAGATATGAACTTATTTATACGATTCGTAGGGGCACCACCATACCGAAGCTCCTCCTTGTAGCTGCTACGAAGCAATCAAAGAATTTGAAATCGAATCAAAGGAGATTGAAGAGAAAAGTTATTTCCGCTATTGCAGGGTATTGACCATTTATAGTGGTACTCCCCTGTCCCCTATCTCGTCCTCTTCTTTCAATCGTACTTACTATAAGTGGATAGTGAGAGAATTTACTTAGGCCTACGGACGGACATCTTAGGGATACTCATTCTAAGGTATACTTCACCCCATCTCTAATGAGTTACATAATGTGTTATACTCCTGAGTTAAATTTTCAACCTTCAGCTCTGATACTAAATGAAATGATCCTGACTCGACCTTCGAAAATCGGCACCGAATATATAACCTATATTCAAATGCCGAAGATTCAAATGTCGAATCTGGTTCGCCGGAGCTTATAACACTTTAAGTATAACAACACAGCAGAAGAAAATGAATATATCAATATACAGCATTAATTAATTAACCATATATTAATATATCAATAATATTAACTAATCTTATTAATTAATCAATCTTATTAATTAATATATCAATAATATTAACTAATCTTATTAATTAATCTTATTAATTAATTAACTCTTAATTAATTATCTTTTAATTAATTACCCAAAACTACTACTCTTTGATTAATTACATTAATTAATTATCATTACAAATTAATTACCCTTCAATTACAATTTCATTAACCTTTAAATCATTACTTAATTAACCTTTAATTATCCATCTCAATTAATTACATTAATTAATTAACCATAAATTAATCACATGAACAAATTATTCTTTAAGTAATTAAGTAAGTAAACCTTTAATTAATTACTTTAATCAATCAATCAATTAGTTATACCTTTAATTATCTATCTTGATTAATTATCATTCCTTAATTACCTTCATTTATCAATTAGCCTTTAATTAATAAATCCTTCCTTAATCACTTTCATTAATTAACCAATTTAATTTAATTGTTCTTTGATGACTTGATAAATAAACCTTTGATCATTACTTATCCTTGATTACTTTTAATAAGTAATTATCTTTAAGTAATTAACTTTCTTTAATTACTTGTCACTAATTAAACTTTACTTAATTAATTATCCTTAAATGTAATTACATACATAATTATCTTCAATACCCTTTTATTAATTAAATCAAGTAATTATACTTAACCACCATTAACATATTTAAAAATCATTTTATCTTAATTTATTTCATTATTCATTTAAAAAAATTAATAAATGATGTCACTAATTAATTAAATTAAAATTTAATTACTTTCAAAATAATTAACTTAAAACTTTGCTAATCCATTTAAATAAAACAATTATCTTTAAAAGAATAATTTAAAACATGTTTAAAACTTGAATTTATTTTAAAACATGAAAACGATTTTTTTTAACATCTCCGAGTCAAACCCGAGGGTTCCTCGAGCCATTCCACCATCTGCTTCGAGTTTCCAAAAATTGACCTGAGCGCATGCTTAAATTTCAACTAAAAATCTTTCTAAGTTTTAACCCTACGCAACGAAATATTTACTCGAGCCTAACTCGAGTTGCCACACGATTCTCCCGAGAGTTCCTCCGAGTCGTATCCATCTTCCTCAATTTTTATTTTCACTAACACCAACCAAGTGGTGTGCATATGCACCAGAGCTCTAACGAGCTCCGGCCAACTTTGCCGATTCCCAGGTCACCGGCCATCCACTTAACCCACCTGACCCTCCAGATCAACGCGACTATGGTGAACACGAATTTGAGTTGTTCAACCCAAAATTGAAACAAATTCGATCAATTTAAATCACCTCGCTCCGACTCCATAAGCTACCAGAGGTCACGCGCTTCCGTCACGAGCTTCCCCTATCGACCACGCACCGCCACCAAACGTCCCTGTCCAGTCCGATGCAGCAACGTCGATGCAATGGATCGATTTCTGATCATTATAGAAACATGAGTTTAAACCCTAATTTGATATCGTTCGCCATCCATGGTGATTTAAAAATTCATTCAACAATTTTCTACTGATCCCTTACCATTCACCAAGCTCCAAACATAATCACGAGATTTATCATAACCCCGAACACTTGAATTTGCCCCAAAACCCAAAATCATTCAATTCACAAATTCTCAGTGATTTCGGGTTTAAAAATTTTGATCTTCGCTTTAAAATTCATTATTTTCTAAAACTTTTCAATTGATATAACTGAAATCAAAGATTATGATAATCAATTTTCCAACAGTTTTTAGGTTTGCCTGTAATTTCAAATTTTCCAAAGCAAGCTTAAATTGTTTTTGCTCCAATTTATTTTTTAAAACTTAAAACATTTTTAAACAAACAATCTTTATTTAGATTCTAATCCTTAAAGAAAATCAGAAAGAGAAATTTGGATTTTTGAAATAGGTTTACTCTATAAACCTAGAACAAGAATGTCTATAACCCAAACATGCACAAGCATATATACACATCCATATGTATATACAAACATAATTCCACTTGAAACAACAACCCAGATCATAATTCAAGCACTCATTACCATATCAAAGAATATAAGCAAATATAAGGGAGTTTGCTCACCTTGGTAGGAAGAAAACAGAGAGGAACAGAAGTGTGAAGCCCCACCTCTATACTCACACTAGCCAAGGACACTACGGAGTAATGCCATCGACTAGCACGAAGAATAAGGATGTTGAGGAGCGACCATCTGTATATTTGCTTTGTGTGAGTACCGATATGCCAAATTAAAAATATAACTTTTCATCACCAGAGGAAATTCGACATACCGACACAAACTCAAAGCTATTACACAGTGGCTATATGAAATCTTCGGAAACAAATATAGAAATATAAACACAAATCAGTCATAGAAGTTCATATCACAAAGGCAGAAATAGATATGAATATATGACACTTAAAAGTATACATCAGAGTAGTGGTCTAACAAGATCCACAATATCACAAAAGAATAGTTACAAATGATACCCAAAAGAATAAGTATACATCATGGAGTCTATATCTCAAATGTATACAACAAAATCAACTACTAATCTAATTAATTAGCCAATAAGCCAGAATAAAAATCCCCGATGAGGAGTCAAGCAGAAGCACCTGTAACATCTCGGTCTGACCCGACTATTATTTAACAATAAAATAACAAACGGATCAGTCTAAATATAAATATCAGATGAAATGATATAGAATAAGAGATATGAAAAAAACGTATGATAACCATAATGCCATACTGTGATAAGTATGTAATTGAAAACCAACCAGAGATTAATCCATATCACAAGAATCTTCTCAAAGATTAAAAAGAATGTCATACTCTTAATTTTTATTCACCAAGTCACAAATATTGGCAAACATCACAATACCAATCGTAAAAGTTGTTGAAACACAAATTCACCAATGCACAAATATTGATAGAACTTATCAATGAAATCACAAAAATTGGCGAAACACAAATTCTAGAAATCATCAATAGAAATCCATAAATCACAAAAAGGCAGGGAAGGCCTATCACAAAACGGGAGCATGAAAGCTCACCAACACGTGTATCACAAAACGGAACGCTATTCCATGGTTGCTAATCATTCATTTTTGAGCCGAGGCTCCACAAAACGGCCCGAAGACCATGGGTCGCTACCCCACCAATTTGAGTCGAAACTCCACAAAAACGGGGTTTAGTCTCCCTCGCAGACAAAGAGATATTGCACAATGCTAGTCTAAATCACAAAAAATTATCATCATCGACCATCAAGAAGTGTCAATTACACTAAGCTAGTAAATATATGAGCCTAGCATCATTTCCTATAACCACTAGCTTAACTTAAATATCTACGAATAAATTGTAGATATCAACTCGAAAATTGTCACAAGAGATTCAATCGAACAAGTCCAAGAATTAACCGACGAATTAAACACAAGCATTTCATACCACTTGTTTTACTAAGTCATTTAATTAGATTTCTCATACAAGTGAGGTAAAGGTTTGTAAATGCTAGTAGACTGGAAAACGGTTTAAGAAACGAGCTTTATAATAAAATAGTGTTGAAATCGTTTGGATGAAAGAGTTTTGATATTTTACTACTAGTATTGAAACCTTTATATTTTTAAAGTGACAAACTACAAAAACGATTGTAGAAACAATCAATCACCAAAATTCACATTCGAAGACATGAGTAGAATCTAAAGAAATCGATTACCGAATCCATCAAGGTGGATGTTCCGAAAATCCCAAAGAACATGTCATCAAAGTTGTTAATAAATGATAACAACAAAAGGAAAACAACACGAAACGATTAAATTTGGAAACTCAAGATTAATAGGCAAAATAGGCAAAAACAAGCAGCTTTAGACGTCTAAATCTGGAAAATAAAATATTTTCCAGAACATAATTCATACGTCTGAACCCTATATTTCAGACGTCTAAAATAAGATTTTTCTTGCCTATTTCCTTTCTGGTTGCTCACAAGAAAATTCAGACGTATGGAAATATAGATTCAAACGTCTGAATACTGGAAAATAAAAGTTCCTAGTATAATATTCCGACGTCTGAAAAGGAGCATTCAGACGTTTGAAAACTGTTTCTCAGGCCTTTCTTGAACCTAGGCCAAAAAAATGGCAGCGATCGGACGAGCAACAACAACTAAGGATTTATGCCAAGCGACAACCCAGCCTTAAAGGCTCTTCGATACGCCTCGAATATCAACGTCCAAATATCCATAATAGGATTTTCATAAAATTAGACCAAAACACCAAAAATTGGAATTTACACCAAATCACTCCAAACCAAAATCAAATGCACATGAATAAGTTTTTTGAATTCATATCTAACAATAGGGATCGATATTGACATAGATGTGAGATAAAAATCTCACTTTTTTACACAAAACAAATGAAGAAGAACCTATAGAGCAATGGCAAGAACAATCACTCTTCGATTCCAACCCAACAAGCTTGAATCTAAGCTTAAAAGAGAAACATTTCCTAAATTAGGTTTAGGAATTTCTGAAATTGAAAGGAGAATGAGTTGGAGAAGAAGAAGAGAAGGCTTAACAATGCTTCTTCTATGAATTTGGAGCTAGAACTTGAATTTGCAAAGATGATTAGGGCTTGGAGTTTTAATTTTCCATTCCTCTCTCCATTGTTGCTAAAGCTTGAGTATTAGGAAAATAAGAATGAAGTGAAGATGAGAGGAGGACTGAGCTAGAGTAATAAATGGGGTTAATGGGCTGAAACCCAACACAAAGCCCTAAGTGAAAAGTAGAAAATTTCTACTATCTCCAAACATATCAAAGTTTATACTCAAAAAGGTCGCAAACGACATTTGGAACTCGGGGGGTGGTCTCGAGTCCTAATTCGATCATTTGCAAAAAGTAGATTTTCGGACAATAATCCGACTAACGGTGAAATATTTAAATAAAATATTTAAATATTCATTCGTAAAATATGCAGGTTGTTACAAACTCCCCCCTTAAAGAAATTGCGTCCTCGCAATCTTAAGAAATAAAAGAACAAAAGGTAACAACCATAAAAGCATATCAGCACAAAAGAAGAAATTTGGAATAAGAAGTTCACCTCAAAGAGCACGAGAAAGTAAGCCCGGATGTGTTCGCTCGATGAATTCTCTAGATTCCCAAGAGAAATCCTTAGGATTTGAGGACCACTAAACTTTCACAAGCAGGACATCTTTATTTCGAAGGCATTTAACCTCCGAAGCAATAACATGAATAGGATGTTGCTCATAAGTCAAATTATGTGAAACTTCAATTTCTTCAACAACACCGGGCTCAAGAATAGAATCAGAATCACGAAGGCATTTCCGTAATTGAGAGACGTGGAACACGTCATGAATAGCAGAAAACTGAGCCGGTAATAAGAGGCGATAAGCCACTAAACCAATACGTTCGGTGATGGGGAATGGACCAATATATCGAGGTGCTAGTTTTCCCGATCGACTGAAACGCACAACACCCTTCATAGAAACACGAATAAACACATAATCTCCCACAGAAAATTCTAATTTCCTTCTTCGGTTATCGGCATAGGATTTTTGTCTACTTTGGGCTTCTTTCATCCAATGAAAAATAAGGTCAATCTTTTCTATGGAATCACGAGTAAAATCTGGACCTAAAACCAGCTTCTCACCGGCCTCAAGCCAACAAGAAGGAGATCGGCATGGCCTTCTGTAGAGTGCCTCAAAAAGTGCCATACCAATACTAGATTGGAAGCAATTATTATAGGAAAACTTAACAACAGGAATATGATCTTCCCAACTTCCACCAAAATCAAGAACACACGCTCGAAGAAGATCTTCAAGAGTTTGATTCACATGCTCGGTTTGTCCATCGGACTGGGGGTGATAAGCGGTGCTAAAATTAAGCTTCGTTCCCAAAGCTTTTTGAAGACTCTTCCAAAATCCACTAGTAAACAATGGATCACGATCGCTAACAATAAAAGTAGGAACTCCGTGTAATTTAACAATTTCTTTAATAAAGAGTTTGGCCAAAAGAGGAACGGTCCGATTAGACTGAACGAGAATAAAATGGGCGGATTTAGTAAGTCTATCAACTATCACCCAAAGGCTATCATGAACTGAATGAGAAGGGGGAAGGCCGTCAATAAAATCCATGGAAATTTGATCCCACTTCCATATTGGAATTTCTAAAGGTTGCAATAACCCACCGGGCCTTTGATGCTCGGCCTTAACGAGTTGGCAAGTCATGCAACGCTTAACAAAGTTAGCAATATCATATTTCATTCCATCCTAATAATAAAGTCGCTTCATGTCCATGTACATTTTACTACTACCGGGATGAATGGTAAATTTAGAACGATGAGAATCTTCTAAAATATATTTATGAAGATCACTAATATTTGGCACGATGAGTCTACCAAATTTTCGAATACCGCCCCGAGCATTAATATCAAAGTCTTTCAAACCTTCAATATCAATTTTATCCCTACAACTTTGGCTAAGAAGAGCCAATTCGGGATCTAGCTTCTGAGCATTAAGAATACGGTCAAAAAGAGAAGGATGAGCCTCGAGGCTACATAAAACAAGAGATGAACATAAATCGGATTCACGATCTCGAATCTCACAAATGGATAAAGTCTCGAGATCATTCCATTCGGATATCATCATGGAAAAAACCGCTTGTTGCTTTTAGCTAAGGGCGTCGGCAACACGATTTCCTTTTCCGGAAGTATAAAGAATACCAAGAGATGCAAGGAACTCGAGCCAACGTTGTTGATGCAAATATAGTTCCTTTTGAGAAAATAAATATTTCAAAGATTTATGATCGGTATAGAGAATTAATTTCTCTCCCAAAAGATAATGGCGCCAAATTCTAAGGTCGAAAACAATAGCCGCGAGCTCTAAATCATGAGTAGCATATTTAGTCTTGGCTGGCTTCAGTTGCCTAGAAGCATAAGCAATAACACGTTCTCTTTGCATAAGAATGGCACCAAACCAACGCGACTAGCATCGGTATAAACAATAAAATCTTGGTTCCCTTCGGAAATCACAAGAATAGGAGCTCGAAAAGGAGATCTTTTAATTTCTGTAAAGAAGCTTCACATTTGTCTACCAAATGTATTTAACTCCCTTCTTTGTCAAGCTAGTGAGAGGCACGATAATTTTGGAAAATTCTTTTATAAAACGATGATAATATCCCGCCAATCCAAGAAAGTTACAGATTTCCGTCACACTCTCCGGTCTCTTCCAATTTTGAATCGCTTCAATCTTTGAAGGACCCATGGAAATTCCGGATTTGACAATGATATGACCGAGAAATTTCACACGAGATTGCCAAAAGTGGCATTTAGAAAATTTTGCTTTCAATTGATTGCTCCTAAGAGTTTCCAACACAATCCGAAGATGCTTTTCATGCTCTTCCTCGGTTTTAGAATACACAAGAATATCATCTTTAAAGATGAGAACAAATCGATCGAGGAAGTCTCTGAAAACTCGATTCATAAGGTCAACGAAATAAGCCAGAGCATTCGTTAACCCAAATGGCGTAACAAGCCATTCATAAGATCCATAACGCATACGGAATGATGTCAAAGGAATATTATCCTCTGCAATACGAAGCTGATGAGAACCGGTTGCTAAGTCTAATTGTGAAAAGACTCTAGCACCACTAAGTTGGTCAAATAAATCAACCCGAGATAAAGGATATTTATTCTTGATAGTAAGATCATTAAGCTTGCGGTAGTCAATGCAAAGCCTAAGTGTACCATTGGATTTCTTCACAAAAATAGCTGAAGCTCCCCAAGGAGAGGAACTAGAGCGAATAAACTGCTTCATCTCCAATTCGGATAATTGTTTGCACATCTCCTCATTTTCCTTATTGGACATGCGATAAGGAGGACGAGTGATAGGTAGAGCTTCAGGGATGAGATTAATTTTGAACTCAATTGCTTGCTTAGGTGGTAGTCCTAAAACGGGCTCAAATATGTCGGAAAATTCACGAACAACGTGAATAAGAGATATGACATCTTCCTCATCATCATTATCGTCATCATGAGGATTTAAAGAATATAAAGATGCTGCCATGTTGGAATCTGAAACTTTAAGAACAATTGAAATCAGCTTAACAGATTGAGGATGTCGAAGATGAATAGTCCGCTCAGGACATAGGATTTGAGCTTCATAACGGTTAAGCTAATCCATTTTGAAAATCATTCTGAAGCCTAAGTATCGCATGACATGCAAATTGGCTTGGAAAGAAAAACCACACAAAATAATCTTGACATCTTTATAAAGAAAATTGAGTGTTGCGGATCCACCAACTGGATTCGCAATTCTTAAAGAAGTCATTAAAGCAACAACACTTAAAGAAAAAGTATCAACAAGTTCCTTTGATATAAAAGAATGGGACGCACCCGTATCAAAAAGAACTCGAATAGGTTGATCACGAAACACAATAATGCCATCAAGGATAGAATGAGAAATACTTTGACCATGAGAAGTGTTGCAAGGGGCTTGCGCCACATTAAGCTTTCCCTCCTTCTTGTTTTGGAGTTTGGGGCATGTAGATAAATAATGATCCAGGCTTTTGCACTAGCGACAAGCGCAGGGCTTTGAACACCTTTTCACATAATGGACCTTAGAACCATAGTTGTAGCATTTCCCACCACTAAAGGTAGGAGTCTTCGTTGCCAGAGATGCTTGTTTCCCCTTTTTATTAGGATAAGGACCTTTGAATTTATTAGGCCTTTTCTTGTTATTGTTGAAGTTTGGTTTGGAACCCACAACTTCAACATCACTTTCTTTATCTGCCTCTTCAAGTCGAAGAGCGATATCAACAAGTTGATCAAAATAAAATTCTAATTTTAGAAGTAATGGCTTCTTGAGATTTTTGTTCATGCCATAGAAAAATCTCTGATTCTTCTTCAGTGGGGTATTTATATATTCGACCCCATATTTTTGGAAAGTGACTCGAATGATGCGACATAATCTGCCACGGAGGATTCACCTTGAACAAGGTCAATGAAACGACGAGCCAATGTCACCTTCTCAGCTTCTGGCACAAACTTTAATTCGAATCGTTCCCAGAATTTCTCCCAAGTAAGATCCGCTTCATTTATTTCGGAAATCAGAAGCTCATACCAGGCTAATGCCCTTTCTCGAAGCATACTAGAGGCCACATGAACTCGGTGAAGATCGATAAGATTCATGCGGGAAAAGATGCGATCGCATGCTCTAAGCCAAGATTGGACTTGAATAATGGTTTCAGATCCTTTGAATGGCTTCCCACCCAAGTTGGTATAATCGTTGCACAAGCATGCAAACCAGACTTAGGGTGAGAAGGCTCCGGAATAGAACTGGCTGCTTGAGCATTCTTTACAAGATCAAGAAGCTGCTGTGCAGACATAAATACTCCATCCTAGGGAATAGCACTAGATTGGCCGACGCTGGGACGGTCACGTCTAACCATTTCTATTCTTTAAGAAAGAAAGAAGAATAAAAAGGTTATTCACAAAATGGATATCAAACAATAATGATTGATAAAACAAGGCATCACAAAGAAAATAGGATAGAACGGTTTGAAGACCCGAATAAAATCCTAAGGCGCGAATCCTAAGATGGACTTAGGACGATGATCCTTGTTAAATTATTTTACATTGTTCCGAAGTTTGGCTTTGATACCAAGCTGTGAAGCCCCACCTATATACTCACACTAGCCAAGGACACTACGGAGTAATGTCGTCGACTAGCACGAAGAATAAGGCTGTTGAGGAGCGCCATCTGTATAATTGTTTTGTGTGAGTACCGATATGCCAAATTAAAAATATAACTTTTCATCACAAGAGGAAATTCGACATACCGACACAAACTCAAAGCTACTACACAGTGGCTATATGAAATCTTCGGAAACAAATATAGAAATATCATAACACATATCAGTCACAGAAGTTCACATCACAAAGGCGGAAATAGATATGAAAATATGACTCTTAAAAGTGTACATCAGAGTAGTGGTCTAATAAGATCCATAATATCACAAAAGAATAGTTACAGTGCTACCCAAAAAAATAAGTATACATTATGGAGTCTATACCTCAAATGTATACAACAAAATCAACTACTAATCTAAGTAGTTAGTCAAAAAGTCAGAATAAAAATCCCCGATGAGGAGTCAAGCAGAAGCACCTGTAACATCTTGGGCTGATCCGAGTACTACTTAATAAGAAAATAATAAACCGATCAGTCTAACTACAAATATCAGATGAAATGATATAGAATAAGAGATATGACAAAAACGTGTGATAACCATAATGCCATACTGTGATAAGTATGTAATTGAAAATCAACCAAAGATTAACCAATATCACAAGAATCTTCTCAAAGATCAAAAAGAATGTCATACTCTTAATTTTTATTCACCATGTCACAAATATTGGCAAACATCACAATACCAATCGTAAAAGTTGTTGAAACACAAATTCACCAATGCACAAATATTGATAGAACTTATAAATGAAATCACAAAAATTGGCGAAACACAAATTCTATAAATCATCAATAGAAATCCCGAAATCACAAAAGGGGGGAAGGCCTATCACAAAACGGGAGCATGAAAGCTCACCAACACGTGTATCAAAAAACAAAACGCTATTTCACGATTGCTAACCATTCGTTTTTGAGCCGAGGCTCCACAAAACGGCCCGAAGACCATGGGTCACTACCCCACCAATTTGAGTCGAAACTCCACAAAAACAGGGTCTAGTCTCCCTCGCAGACAAAGAGATATTGCACAATGCTAGTCTAAATCACAAAAAATTATCATCATCGACCATCAAGAAGTGTCAATTACACTAAGCTAGTAAATATATGAGCCTAGCATCATTTCCTATAACCACTAGCTTAACTTAAATATCTACGAATAAATTGTAGATATCCACTCGAAAATTGTCACAAGAGATTCAATCGAACAAGTCCAAGAATTAACCGACGAATTAAACACAAGCATTTCATACCACTTGTTTTACTAAGTCATTTAATTAGATTTCTCATACGATTGAGGTAAAGGTTTGTATATGCTAGTAGATTGGAAAATGGTTTAAGAAACGAGCTTTATAATAAAATAGTGTTGAAGTCGTTTGGATGAAAGAGTTTTGATACTTTACTACTAGTATTGAAACCTTTATATTTTTAAAGTGACAAGTCACAAAAATGATTGTAGAAACAATCAATCACCAAAATTCACATTCGAAGACATGAATAGAATCCAAAGAAATCGATTACCAAATCCATCAAGGTGGATGTTCCGAAAATCCCAAAGAAAATGTCATCCAAGTTGTTAATAAATGATAATAACAAAATGAGAACAAAACGAATCGATTAAATTTGGAAACTCAAGCTTAATAGGAAAATAGGCAAAAACAAGTAGATGCAGACATCTGAAAGGTATGTTTCAGACGTCTGATTCTGGAAAATAAAATATTTTCCAGAGCATAATTCAGACGTCTGAACCCTATATTTCAGATGTCTGAAATAGGCATTCTTTTGCCTATTTCCTTTCTAGTTGGTCACAAGCAAATTCAGATGTCTAGAAATATAGATTCAGACGTCTGAATACTTGAAAATAAAAATTCCCAGTATAATATTCAAACGTCTGAAAAGGAGCATTCAGACATCTGAAACCTGTTTCTTAGGCCTTTCTTGAACCTAGGCCGAAAAATGGCCAAAACGAATATCGAAAGCGATCGGACGAGCAACAACTACTAAGGATTTATGCCAAGCGACAACTCAGCCTTAAAGGCTCTTCGATACGCCTCGAATATCAACGTCCAAATACCCATAATAGGATTTTCATAAAATTAGATCAAAACACCAAAATTTGGAATTTACACCAAATCACTCCAAACCAAAATCAAATGCACATGAATAAGTTTTAGGAATTCATACCTAACAACAAGGATAGATATAGACATAGATGTGAGATAAAAATCTCACCTTTTACACAAAACAAATGAAGAAGAAGCTATGGAGCAATGTCAAGAATAATCACTCTTCAATTTCAACCCAACAAGCTTGAATCTAAGCTTAAAAGAGAAACATTTCCTAAATTAGGTTTAGGAATTTATGAAATTGAAAGGAGAATGAGTTGGAGAAGAAGAGAAGACTTACCAAAGCTTCTTCTATGAATTTGGAGCTAGAACTTGAATTTGAAAAGATGATTAGGGCTTGGAGTTTTAATTTTCCATTCCCCTCTCCATTGTTGCTAAAGCTTGAGTATTGGGAAAATAAGAATGAGGTGAAGAGGAGAGGTGGACTGAGCTATAAGTGGGGTTAATGGGCTGAAACCCAACCCAAAGTCCTAAGTGAAAAGTTGCAAAATTCTACTATCCCCAAAACATATCGAAGTTTATACTCAAAAAGGTCGCAAACGTCATTTTGAACTCGATGAGGGTGGTCTCGAGTCTTAATCCAACCGTTTGCAAAAAGTAGCTTTTCGAACAATAATTCGACTAACGATGAAATATTTAAATGAAATATTTAAATATTCAATCGTAAAATATGCGGATTGTTACAAGAAGACCTGAATTTGTTATTGAACTGGAATGAAATCTGGAAACTTGCAACTGGATTCTTTTTGATCTGTTACAGGTTGAATCAGTTTCGAGTTGTACTTTGATTAAGCTTGAATTGAATCATTTGTTTTCAGGATTTTGAACTTGAACAATTTTGAATTTTGATCTCTAGTTGAACTTGCTTTCTCTGTTTTCAGGTTGAAGCTCTGATTTGCTTCTGTTTTTTTTACTTCTGGATTTAAATTTCCCCTCCAGGCCTTGAATTTAAATCATGCTGAGTTGAGTTTGAACTTAAATCTATTCTCATTTACTTCAGGTTTTTGCTTGTTTGGTCTGAGAAAATCAGATTTTCTTGTTTTGATCTGTAGCTTTTATTTCTTTCCTGGTTTTCATTTTGTTTTCCAGGTTTCGTTTTTAATTTAGAAAGAAGAAAGAATTTTGAGAAAGAAAGCTTTTGCACTGGAAAAGAATGGAGTTTTATTTACTTTTAGACTTGAGAAGTAAGGAGAAACTTAGCCTGCTTTCTTTCTTTTGCTAACATTATGTTTTAAAATAAAATTTTAAAAGAAAAAAAATGCCACTTGTAATTTTAAATTAAAATTGAGCTACCACTTGTAATGGTCTTTTATCATTATCTTACACTTGTTAGATGTGAGCATTTTTAAGTCTAAACCCTTGTTAAAAAATTAATTTAAAACTTTTTTTAAATCCTTACCTCATTATAAATTACTTGATTTACATACAAACCATGTTTTAGCCCTTGTTTACTTAAGTATTTGTGTTTTATTTTTACTAATTATACTTAGCTCAAGTATAAAATTTAAAAAGAACGAATATTGAACTTTTCTTACATCTTATTTTATACTTTTATAACTTTTTAAAGAAAATGAATTAAAACACAATTTATACATTTTATAAATAATCATACATATTATATATATATATATATATGTATGTATGTATATTAAAATTAGAAAACAATTTCTTATTAACTTTAAAATATAGTCTTAAGTCCAATTCATTTATTCTTGAATTTCAAACTCACAATTGGATTTAAAATTAATTTATATATAAATATCTTATTAAATTTGGAAAAATCAGATTAATTTATAATTTAATCCTAAAATTCAATTAAATTACCGGTTAAATTTGACTCAAAAATCGGGATCGTTACAGAAATCGCATATGATAAATTTCTGAAACAATCAAATCTTTTTATTAAAGTGCATTAAAAGATTTGATCTATTCCAATATACAAATTAATTATACAATCAATCTTTCTAAGGCTAAGTAAAAAGTTTCAATGATGGATGATGCATGTTAGGCAAGACTCTGGGTTTCAGTAAGTTTTCATGTTTATGTTGAAATTATCTAATGTTTTATACAATGGATAATATATGAGTTTCAAGCAAGAAATGATCCAAATCCAACCATATATTTGCAGTACTGTAATTTCAAATCGCCACATGAAAAACGTGGAATATGTTGCTTGAATTTTGGGATATTCCGAAGTTGAAAGAAGGTTATAGGTGAGTGTACTATACAGATATAATTATCATGTTTCAAATCCCCATAAAAAAATTGAGTATCGCTAGGTTTAAAAACTGAGTAGTGATCAATTTTAAAAAATTGAGCATCCCTCACTTTTAATAATTGAGCATCGCTCGTTTTTTTCGAAAAACCGAGTAGACCACTGAAACATCATCTAGGAAAACTAGGGCTTGTTTAAATTATTGAAGCATAAGCTGAACAAAAGAACAACATTTTACCTGAGTGCTCATTTGAAAACTAAGATTGTTATATATGAAAAAAATACTAAGGAGAAAAAATACTCACATGATGTAAATCTGCAACCATGATGCACTCAACCACACCATATTAAGAAATTGGATAATGTCATCCATCGTGATATGGATTTCAAAGTCCTCATTATATGCAAATAAATCCTTATTCACTAGAACTGCATTGATGGCACTATCATTGGATATCATCTTAATTATCAAGTCATGGAAATATCTGCACTCGCTTGATAAAGTTTTGAGAATCTCTTCGTCCAAGATTGATTTGCACTTTGCGGACTCATTTGTCATTGTTTCATGACCTTTTCATTATTATTTTCTAACAAATCCTTGTTTGGTTGAGATGTGGATACCTAGTTCAAAATTGCAAGTAGATGATCATTATGGTTATGTAATTGAAAGCACTATGTCAAGCTTTAATTTCAAACTGATATATCATATAGAGAAAAAAATATCAAAACAAACTATATATCATACTAGGTAAAAACTTAGCACAAGGATAGTTTAATTAAATGCAATCATTACCTTATCATGATCTTTTAAAAGCACAAGGCTTTTAGGGCATTTAACAAAACTCCCAACCGCTTCTCCCTTCGTGCGGTGATGTTTAGTTGGAATCGGAAGTGGGGTCCCTTCATGACTAGACTCCATTGCATTAATTCTGACATTTACATGATCATTCAAGATTTGTTGATTATGACATTGATCTTCAGGCCTTGAAGCGGGATGTGCCATGCCGTGACCCATTACGACAACCTTGAGGCCAGATTCATAATTAAATGGCATTTAGTTGGTTTCTAGAATGGAAATTACAAAACCAACATTTTTCGCTTAACGCTTGTCAAATGCATAAAATCGCATACGTTTATAAAATCAACTTTTGAATTATTTACCTGCAAGTCTGCATAGGGATCTATCTCTTAAGTTTTGTTTGCATATTGTAATTTTCTCGGGTGTCTTCATTGACAACTACTACAATGATCAATTGATGGTGTGTTGTTAACCCCCATATCCTTGGGGATACCCATCTTCTTCAAAATGTTTTCAACTTTCTCTTGTACCATTGTGTTCATCTCTTGTCTCAATTTTTGTCTCACTTTAGCCTCTTTTTCCTAAGTGATAAGATGCAACTCATCGGCTGATATTACACAACTTGGACCATTCCTTTTCTCTACCATCCCAATATGTTTTTGATACCAACCATCCCACCATTTCCTCTAACTCGACCTGAATGCTCTTTCTTGTCAAAAGCATGACTCAAGACATCATCATATCTATCTAGAACCCATGACCCTTCGACGGTTTTTCCTCTCTAATCAATCTATCAACATAAAGAATAGTTAGGTTATGAGAGCTGTAAAATGCACGATAGCTCAACTTGTATTGCTATAAATATGTGTTTAATGATAAGCTATTGCAATGAAGTCGTGATACGATACCGATATTGGAAACAAAAATATTTTTAGCACTTTAAAAAGTGAAAACATGTACCTATCAGTTTATCAAAAAAAATGAGCACTAGAAACATGTACATATCTACCAAAAAACATGTAAACTGCAAAACTGAATGGTGTTAATGAACAGGTAGTGCATATCTCACAGTTATCACACTACATCTATCGAAGATCTATATGCACTGACTGAACAAGATATTTGTTTTATTGTAGTATTACAAGTACTCTTTTATTTGATATAGAGTCTGCATATTAGTTTTACTACACATTTATTACTTAACCGGCTATGGTATCTATCCGCGTTTGTTAATTAACCGGCCTTGTAGTATTATAATTGTACGATGGAAAATGTAAACTGCAAAACTGAATGGTGTTAATTTTAGGTAGTGCATATCTCACAGTTATCACACTACATCTATCGAAGAGCTATATGCACTGACTGGACAAGATATTTGTTTTATTTCATATTAGTATTACAAGCCCAGATTCACAGCACATTTGTTTTATCACAGTCTAACGGTTATCACACTAACAAATTTTACGTACTACGTTTAATGTATTTATTGAATTAGTTTAGTGGATCATGCAATCATAAAAAATGTATATATCTGATTATGGAAGCCCACTTAAGCCCCCTTAACACATATATGACTAATGAACAGAGCATCCAAAACTATTAAAACAAAAACCCACCATCAAAATTATTTTTAACTAAATCCAATATCAAAAGAATAAACTCAATATTACCATGACAGATTTTATGAAGAAGTATTTTTAACCAAATCCAGTATCAAAATTGGACTTTTCAAATTCTATATAAAAATTTGACATGTAATTCATCTTAGAAGAAATTATTTTTTCAAAACATGTAAATTTTGATAATTATTTGTACCATTATATCAAAATTAGATTTTGTTTAAAACAAGTAAAGTGATAAAATGAATGGAAACTAACTTTGTCTGCAACTATCTTAGTTTTCTCATTAGGGATTGTATAATTTCCATCGTCTCCTTTTTTTATCGTGCCAAAATCCAATCAATACTCCGATCCAAAATAGTTCCACTTGGCAATGTAATCTAGGAACTATGGCCTTCGATTATCCATTTAGTCTTCTTCCCTGCATATCCAACATGTCCCAAATAGCGAGGATGCTCATTGTATGTTTGACTCTTCCTAGCCTTCTCACTTAATTGTTGTTTTATGACATTAAGAGTTCCAGTGTAAATATCAAAAAAATTAGGCAAGCTAAACAGTTATATTTCTATAAAAAAATTGATGCATGCTTTAGTGGATTGCAAAAAGACTGATAATAAAATTGTATAACTTTGGTTTTATTATATACATGATAAAACCAACGCACAACAGAGCAGTTACTCTCACAAACACATGATTACCTGAGTGATTATTTTCCTTCTCTTTATAGTGTTTTAATTTAATAATGTAAAGCAGGCTTTCTATTTGTTTTATCACCGATGCCTAGTTCATTCAGATTTTGTTTTTTCTATTGGTAGAAACTATGAGAAAATAACCAATATAAATGCAGACAAAGAGCTAGCAAAATTCTAGCACATATAATCTCCGATATTGCTATCCTTTACAAATATGTAGGCATATGTATGTTACCAGATAACTGCAAGGCATTAATCCAATACTAAAGGCCATGTTTTCATGAAAATACCCTAAATGAATACCCACTTTTAATATAAACAGCAGTTTTCAAGAAAATAGTCTACTTTTAATATAAATAGCAACTATCATATCAATTTATAGAATGAAATAACAAATGTTTACTTGATTTTGCATGAAATAATTTATCCACATCATGCATTTATAAAAATATGGGATCTTATTATTGTACAGTAATGCTAAAAAGAAATATACCTTAAACTCCTCGATTTCGCAATACTTCTTAAAAATTTTCCTTTGTGCTTTTGGTATACCATCATAAAATTAGTATGGCTCTTTATGGTCGCCTGGAAGCTTTCTAGCCTTCGTAATCCAACCACTAACCAATTTTGTTTTGAAATCCTTCCATTTTCCCCAAACATTTTTTAATATATTCTTCTTCATTTTGTCATTACTGTGGTATTCAGTCTGAAATAATTAAAATAAAAAAATAAACATAGTGAAAGCAGTAAAAATATGAACAATATTTGATACACAATGAAAGTGGTCATGACTCCAAACATATATGCTCAGTTTGACAATTTAATAAGTGAACAAATGAATATATAATACGTTAATATCTTCCCAGATAGTGTCCTTAAGCCCTTGACTAACTCTACCCCGGTTCTTGATATTGACATCAATTTTGGATCTAGCTGTATCACATACATACACCTTAAAAGACTTCGCCCACTTTCTAATTGGTTTTCCATTATCACTCCACTCAATGAATTTTGACTCTGACGTTTTACATTTCTTTTCGATTGTTGGACCTCTTTGCCTCTTCTTAGATTACAGTTGTGAAGTAGAAGTGTTTTGCTCTTCAGTGTGTTCATATAGTTGTATTTCGATTATTCAAGTATCAATAATTAGATTCGGTATAGTAATTCTTTTTAATATTCATCATATATGTTTTGATAAGTATTTATGTTATTACATATGAAGCAAATGTGAAGTAGAACTAATACAATAGATAATAAAATCAATTTTCAATGCAAAAAAATAATAATGAACTAGTCTTCTCAAACGATTACATTAAAATAAAGTTTATTGCTAATAATAGTATATTTTAGGCATAAGTGATTCAAATGTTCATATAGATGTAGTGGTTACCATGCCTAGCTTACAAAATTCACGGTTAAATTTTGTGAATTTAAAATGTTGTGGTACCAGGTTTTAAGCAACACTACAAGGAAATATGTTATTAATAACGCCATTTAATAACGCATTATTGTTTATATTTAATTATTTATATTTTAATCTATTTATTTTGCAATGTACATATGTAAGGCTTTAGCACTAAAATTTTCGCCTCCCTCCAAAACTTGTTAACTTCATAACGCTTTTTGATGCGGCATTCCCCAAAATATTTCATGGCCGCCTCCTTTTCGTTTTTTCCCACTTCCCCATATTGTTTCCTCCAACCCTCAGAACACAAAATATCCAACCCGTACCACCGCCTCTTCCCATAACTCCACCGCCTGCTACCGATCCTTGCCTTAATCCTCAAACACAAATCACTTCTACCACACCAGAAACTTATTTCAGTCCAAATGCTTCAATATTGGCTCAACAACCACCTGCAATTCCTCATCCAATTTCCCAGGCTCCAATGGCGATGTCATACCAGGCTATGCCATGCCAGTACCAAATGACGAGTGCAATTATCCTAAAGGTATTTCATACCATTTCCTATGATTGATAGCCATAGGCCAACTGTGCTCCATTGGATTTGTGGCATTGATTTGGTCAATTTTACCATCTCGCCATGGTTTGATTGCAATCGATATATAATTTTTTATATTGAGAATTTTTGTTTGAGTTACTTATTAATCTCTTTTTTTTAGTTTAGACTGATTTTATCGATCTGTTTATCGCCTGCTGCAAAGTTTAAGTATGAAATTAGTTAGTGATAATGACAAGTAAAAAGTTACGGGCAGCATTGTCCAACTTTGTTTTGTTTGAATCATAAGGTAAATTGCAGCTTAATGTAACCACTAATATAAGGCTTGGCATTTTGTATTCTATAGTAGTTCCAGTTAGGAGAGAAAAACCTGAATCTGAAGGTAAAATTGTTGGAACTTGGAAGTAATTCAAGCATGAATACAAACATAAAGCTGAAGAATCAAGATCGATTGATGTAAAATTCATAAGGTTAGTACACCATATTTATAGATATACCATTGCATGTTAACTTACACTACAAATTTGTCATAGTTGGAAGCTTGAAGATATGAAAACGGCCTCTTACAATATAAGTTTGTTTCTACAGTTGATGAACTAATTAATTAAAAGAGTTTTTTGGTTAGTTTTCTAGTTTCATGTTTCGATTTTTTTATTTTAATTTTTTGATTTAAAAGCTCTACATATTAATGAAGAAAAAATAGTTTAAAGTTGCTTGTTATTTCAGTCCATCTCTGTCACTAATTAATTTATGAACTTTTTATTTCATTTTCTGGCTTTATTTCTCATATGATTTTGGAATCCACATGTGATGCTATTTAAAATATAGTGTAGTTTATGAGAAAAGTGTATATGTATGG
This sequence comes from Allium cepa, assembly GCA_030765085.1. Classification (NCBI taxonomy): domain Eukaryota; kingdom Viridiplantae; phylum Streptophyta; class Magnoliopsida; order Asparagales; family Amaryllidaceae; genus Allium; species Allium cepa. Next base: position 134,853,658 of record CM060934.1, read on the forward strand.
CGATCCGGGTTTGATATTGTTGATTCATCACTTCTGTTTAATTTGAAAATGTAATTAAGTATAATGTACCTAGAATATCACCACAAATATAAATATTTTTAAAATTCATTTTGTATAAAGTAAGCATTATATGGCGTAAGCTTAAACGTAAAGATATTTTACAGTTAATTACTCTACACTGATTCTTTCTTGATTCTCTTATTCAATGGGTGTAATTTTGGTTTAATTTGATTATTTTCTTTATTTAACTCATTTACAATTTGAATTAGCCAGTGCCAATGATGCCTTTCAGATATATTTCGATACCGTATGCAAGTTGCCAAAACTTGTTTACAATGGAAACATTCCAATCAGAGGCATTAATTCCTATTTTCTCAATCTTGTTAACTGCCTAAGTTATGATGATATATTTTAATATTGAAATTTATGTTTTAAGTGCAAGTAATGAAATACTATACATGGACATCAATAACTCATTTACAGTCTTGATGGGAATATCTCTAATGCTTTTTTTTTTCATAGTATTTTGGGCATGAAACCTTCATCTAATGATGCATTCATTGCACATATTAATAGATAACACATAAATGAAGATTTGTTACTACATTGTCACTGCCACTGAAGATGTAAGTCTTTACGATAGTTTTTCAAGTTATTTTTGATAAATTTATATAACTATATTTTAGTGCTTCTTTTAATGCAATCGGACATTAGATGTCTGTAGCTGCCTTAAGCTTATCTAAAAGAATAAAGTTGGTTCTACTTGATGATAAAATGGACTTTATGTTACCAATTCAAATATAATATCCAATGTGCTAAAGATGGACTAAAATATGATGTGGGTTGAGTAACAATTTCCCTTTTAACAAATATATTGAATGGGTTGGGTTATAAAATTGGTCGGGTCAATTCTGACTTAGACCAATCATCATCTGACCCAATCTATCTAATAGATCTAACCATCACCAACAACATACTTGTTCACTTACCTCAGCTTTTTTATTTTGTACTAAAGAATGATCTGTGCATCCAAAAAAACCATAAACCATAAAACTACTTTAAAAACATAAATAAACAAAACAACAAAGAATTTTCCGTATTATTTATTTATTTATTTCATAAGTTAAATAAAATGAAAAGGTCTATGTCATTTTATTTAATTAAAACTGGATTAAATCGGCAAAGACGTTAGCATTTTAACTTTTAACTCACTTTTATAATGAAAGGACAAATGTTCCGTTGTTTTATCACCGCCAGTCATTTGTTCGGGTTGTTAGCCACAAAATAATCACATTGAATTGGTCATGAACAAGTGAACAATTGTGTAGTAGTTAGTTCAGTCCACTTTTGACATTCTTGGTCGTGCTTCAATATCTTTGAAGTTAGTCTCTTATAATAAAGAGTTATATATGTTTTCCCTGTTATTTATTGCATCTAACTTTTTTATGATGAGTACTCAGTGGATCTTCCCACACAATGTTTGCATATTCTTGACAGAATCTTGAGTACTGTCAGATATAAATCTTTTTATTGTCATGGAAAATTTCTTTGCTTTGAAGTGGTCTCATATTCCATTGTCTTCTGTAGCTGAGTCGCTCATAGAGATTGCCATTGAACCATCAGTTTACTTATAAAACTAAAAAATTATAGAGACTATTTTTTCTAGCTTTCTCAACATAGTCATAAACTACAATCAATCTATACTGTCAGTCTGTCTTTTGCTATTATATTTTAGTTCTCCTTCGATAAGGTAAGAAAATACAATAATTCTGTTACCATAACATCAAGTTACATGAATTCACTTATGTCTTTACGTATTTTGGGTGAAGTAAAGCTCGGCACTTGCTTTTGAGAATATTTTGCACAATGTAGCGTTTTGAAGCCACAAGAAAGTTTTAACATGAAGAGTGTTGAAGATGTACCTATTATTTGCTTATTTTTTCCTACGAAAAATGAGAAGTCTTTACCTTAGATTTTTTGTTGGTATGCACAATCCCCAAGCTTAGGAATTTCATTTGTGTAACATTGCGTAAAATTATATCAGGTCAGCTTTGTCCTTTTTAATAATTTGTTTGACATGATATATGATACATATGTAATCCTTGGTTTATCATTTGTGAATTCGTTAAAAGAAAGTCTCATATTTGCTCATGATCTGCATTCAATAATTACTTTAAAATATGAACTAAGTTACCAACTCTGGTTTGAAACACACTTATCAAATAAAATTAACTTGGGTGTAGAAATTCATATTTGCATGGACATTCATATTAAGACTCCTTTCCACACTCATACGCTCTTCGAGGACTCAATGTACTTATTAGGCCACATGACATCTATTTGTGGTGATTTCTTGGTTATTTCAGATGCTGGAGTTCCATTGAACAGCACTATTGTTGGGATTTCATTGGACATGGTTTTGGGTACAAAATAATTTAGAGGAGATGAGACCCCACTCATTCTTTCAGATATTACTAGTTCAGAAGATGCATCAGGCGATATGTATTTTAAAGTTAGAAGTTGAATTTGTTAATATCAGGTCATCTTCCTTCTCAAGTCAAAGCTAATAATAAAAGGATACATTATTTGGAAAACTTAATAATAATTTAGAAAAAAATATGCACAGTTAATTGTAGATTGTTGGTGATGAGAATGGTATCGCTGCTTTTCAAATAGACATAAAGGTAATATTCTATATTGTATGATTTACTTATATACATGCTTTTAAATTGTCTTTGCATATAATCACTTGAATATCCTCCAACATAATCACTCTATTTGTACTATGAACACTTATTTAGCATATCAATAAACACTGGATTTATCCAGAATTATTATAATATGATTTTTGTTATATGATTCCATCTTGATTGATTCTTTCGTAAATTACCATCTGAAAGGAAACGTTGGTTGATTTCCATGCAATTTTATTATTTTATTTAAGGTATATCTACTTTTAAATAGAGAGCATTATTACTATAATATATTTATCTTTCTTGCATTTAAGAAAATTATCATTAATGTTATTGATTGACGGAGGTTTGATATCGTTAATGTAATATGAGAGAAATATAATACAAAAATTGACAAATCTGATATATAAAGAAAATATTTCAATTTGTTCATGGTTTTTCCCAATGCTACCAAAATTGCACTTTGCATGAATTGCTTGGGAAAATTAAACCAATACATATTCGAAATATTATTAAATTTTAACTTCCTAATTTTTTCTACCAAATATACATTCTTCTCATCTAAAATTGGATTTAATGTCACTGAAAACTAAAATGCATAAATAATCATACTTTAATTTTTGGCGATAACTTCTCTATTTTATTTTGAAAAATTAAAGATCATATTTGCATATGTACTGGACACGCTGAAGTGAAAATTTATTATATAAATAACTTCAAGCAAAACATGAATTGTACGGAAATAATTAAGTAAACATATGTCAACTGGGCTTTCTTTGCTAAACTTTCGAAACTGTAATTTTCGCATCTGTAATTGGAATGATAAGCAATTCATAAAAAGAAGAACAACTGCAGCTAATGTAGACAGGATTGAGAGACATTTAGACTGCATGAGGAGACTGGGTCGCAATTTAACTAAGATGAGACTAGGGGAAACTGCTGTTATGGACTGAGGTTGTATTTGGGCTTCATGTAGGCAACTAGGATATGCAGCATCTGCAAGGACTAAGGTAGAGAGTTGGGTGTTCATATGAACTGCTGTTGTAAAATAAATGTTGCATGAGTTTGATTGGTTGTAGCATGTTTGGCAAGAGATGCCGCTGCGTGGATTATCTAAGTCATGAGTATACATTGAGGCAGAATGTTTGGCAAAACATGCAATAGTTTTCTATTTTATCATCTCTAAATCTTCATGTTTCATTACTAAATTTTTTATTTATTTTTGCAGATTTTGATTTACAGGAAATCGATATCAATTGATGAAGATGGAAAAAAGAACTTTTTGGTCAAACTGGTGCATCAATTTCAAGGTATTCTAAGTTGTTACTGTCTAATGAGCAACCACTCTTTGTTGGTGATTGTTAATTATCCATTTACTGTTAAGACATTTTCAATTAGTAAAACAATTTTAATCTAATATTGCATTTGATACCTCCATCAACAGGTGGCTTAAGTGACTCCTCTAAAAAAATTACATGAATTCCATATTTGGAATATGTGAAGAAGATGGATAAACCTATTACATAAATATGATAGGATTACATGAGTATTAATCAAGTTAACTAAGTTTTAAAATCTAACTAAGTTTTATAACAATTAACTAAATTTCAAATAACGATAATATAATATAAAATATTAACCAAATTAACTAAGGTTATAAAAATTAACTTCGCTAATTACGTCTTATAAAAATTAAAAAAGGTTTAAAAATTAACTAATTTTATAACAACAATACCAATAATGATAAAAGCTACATCACTCATAACAGTAATAATAACAACAAATAAACTAAGTTTATGTAAAATAACTAAGTTTCATAACAATTAACTATGTTTAGAATAATAACAGCAATAATAATTATGATAAATTATGGAATATTAACTAAGTTAGCTAAGTTTTATAAAAAATTAACTAAATTTACATAATAATAATAAATTAACTAAGATTATAAAAATTAACTTCGTGTATTAAGTTATATAAAATATAAATAATCTTATAAAAATTAATTAAGTTGATAATAACAATAATAATTTAACAAATGTTTATAAAAATTAACTAAGTTTATAATACTAATAATAATAATAGTAAAATAATAATAATTAACTAAGTCTATAAAAATAACTAAATTTATATAATAATACAATAATAATTACTAGTGTTTATGAAAATTAACTAATTTTATAATAATAATACTAACAACAACAATAGTTGTAACATCCCGCCTTTTCGCACGCTTTACATCGACACACGTGCCAATTCAAACCATACGGAAGGGCGGATTTTATGGGGTAAATAAGAAAACAGAGAAGAAAAAAAAAACAGAATCTCGCAGCGGAAGGATAAAATATAATAATCAATATATAGTTCATAAAACTATTTTCAAAATAATTAATTATACTTACAATATATATCAGAGTTATACATACCATAGAATATCAATAATGCAGCGGAATACAATAATGTAATGGAATATTATAGTAGATAATAGTACTATAAATCTTCATCTTCGTCCTCCAGAATAAAATCTTCAAATCCTGAAAACGCTCGGACTGACCCGAGCGAATTGAAAAGACAAACCACTCGAGTCAGAACTAAAAGATCTTATGTAAGTTAAATCAACAGAAGTAAATATGAGTGTAGTAACTCAAAAGATGCTCGGGATTCACATCTCTTAAGGATCCATTAAACTATTTGCTATGTAGTATATTTCGCTATTATAATAGTGTCTAATTGTAAAATAAACTTACTTTTTTCTTAGCATTAAGGGGTTACCCATATAGCCCTTAACACGTTATAGTCCGAGTAGTCCATCCAATATCAGCGCATCTCTAGATCGGAAGACTACCCTAAATATTCCACGGGCTACGGGAGAAACCAAACTCGTACAAGGCGTGATAGGGTAGGTGACACGGCACAACTAGGCAATGCCAGGGTAGATATACTAATTACGCTTCTGAATCGGCGGTAACGCGTAGCCGCAGATACCGCCCACCTCGAGCCACACCCCCAAATAAAAAAATCAAAAGTGGCCACCGAATCAATCCAAAAGTCAAAGTATAATATCGAAGGGATGTGTCCGATCAAAGGTGCTACCTCAATTAACCCGTCAATCGCTCATGTTTTAGCCACCTTATGCCAACTCATGGGAGTTGGGTCTGTGTATTTACCTCAAAGAAAACGCCGCCGCCATCCTACTTCATTCTGGAATCTCCACCGCGTACACGGTTGTTAAAGTGGTTTTCGGAGTTCGCAGAGAGTATGACAACTTCTGATCCCAGTCTCTTCAACAACCAAACGTTATTATAACACCGCGGTTATTTCAAAATAATTTATACCTTTAAAAACCAGAATAAAATATTCATTTCAAAACTACATAAATACGATATCATTTCTATTTTAAAACCCAAATCATTATGATATTATTTTTATTTCAAATATATCTTATTTAAAAATCATAGTACTTTCAAATATATAAACCTTGAACTCATAGCTTCGAAACAAATTCTACAATACTTAAAGGGTTTAATAATAAATTACTTTATAAAGTAAATTAGCCTTTTATTTTCTCAAATCAATTCCAAATACAGATTGAATTCCCAAATAAACCATTTAAATTTTCATATATTTCAAAGTTTTAAATATTCCACCATTTCAAAACTGAATTTTTAATTCATATATATATATGCCAAATTCACTTTACTATTATTTAGTTTTGAAATACTTACTTAATAAATCCAACAAGATTTAAGCAAACTTTTAACTTCAAACAACTGGATAATTTTTTTTCAATTTTATTTAACTTGATAAATTCAGTTATTTGAACTTTACATTCATTTAAATTCTTTTAAACTAAATCAAGTAATAAGAATCATACCCTTTAAAATCGTCGCCTTTATTTAAACTTCAATCAAAGTTATTAAAGTACAATTCTTAAATAATTCTATTTAAACCAATTCCATATTTATCTTTCAACTTAACTTCATTTAAGTTATTTAAAACTCTATATATATACAATATCTTAAATAGATACTAAACCATATATTATAATACAAGCAAACTCCATTTTTAAACTCATTTTTATTAATCAATTTTATACATATTTAAATTCAAGAATTCAACTTATATATATATATATATATATATATATATATATATAATAGTACTTACGTAACACCAAAAATTAATATTTATTAAACCGTATTTCCTTTCCAAAACCATAGAAAAATCAGTTCAAAATATTTTTATATATAGACCGCGGTGCCTGTATATAATTTTCTATCCTATGGTCAAGTGATACAGATATTTATCATTTCAATCCGCAATTTAAAAATAAAATTACGGTATATATCATTTCAAACCGCAATCCCGAATGCAATAAAATGCATAATAACTTGCATTTTATAACAATATAAAATACAGCATTCATTCATCCAATATCAACCATCAACCATTTATCACAAGAATCATCCAAATTCAAACAATACATCAATATATAACAGGTGATAATAACAGGTATCAACTATCAGTTTATATTCAAAAATAAATTATAACCGTTTACTGGCAATTTTAAATGCAATAGATAAATAGATACAATTTAACTGGCAGTTTTATATTCAAAAATAAATTTAAGTGGCAGTAATATGCAATATTAAATTAAATAACAAGTGAATTAAATGAATTGCCTAATTAACTGAGATAATGATGAAATATATACCAAACAGCTATAATTAAATTTCTAAGCACATCATAAATCAATTTAACAAACATAAGAAATCTTAAAAGTTGTGAGTGGGTTAAGACTCTCGCTTTTTAAATTTAAATTGAATTTAAATTCAATTTAAACCCAAAAATTTGACGGTTTCAGAATTCGTCCAAACCGGCGCCAAACTATCCAGAATCCCAATACGAACCTAGCGGAGAAAATCGCGCGTAAATTGGATCACGTACGTAAGAGTTATGCAATTTAGAACACTGAAATCAAAATAAAAAAATAAAAAAAAGTAAGCAACACTCACGTCACCTTTGAAGACACGTCACCCTAAATTTTGCGAAGCCCTAATACGCATGCGCATTCTTCCCCAGTCATGCACAGTAACTTACGCATATAACCACCAAAACCTTATCGTCGCAATCAAAACGCTGCTGTATGCCTCCAGATGCCGGCCCCGTGCTCGATGACCTCGCCCAAGCCACCTCGACCCATCGCCGATGGTCCACGACGCCAAACGTCACCCCCACAGCCAGCCGCCGCCACCCATACGCCAACCCTAATCGAATTAATTCACACGATCTAACCGTTGAAACGACGAACCAATTACACCGATGGCCTCCACTTGTTCCCCTCTACCCAACAGTAACCTTGATTCCACGATCAGATGAACTTGATTTCGTCACAACGAACGGACGGTAGTTAATCATTAAATTCTGGACACACAGCAACTCGAATCGAAAAACGAACACCACCAGTGAATTACGCTAGTCGAGAGCTTCAACATATATTTTTTGTGAATTTTTTTGAGGAGTTTGGATTTTCAGTTTTGGATTTGATTTGGGATTGGATCTGAAATTTATGTTGTCTGCCATTGAGGAGGAGAGAGTTGAGATATACGTACAACCAAATGAAAATGAGGGGAATTAGGGTTTATAACGATATGTTTATAGACAAAGTTGAAATAGGACGGATCGGATAAGATAGATGTACGTGCTAACGACGAAGGGGCCCAAAAAGCCTGTTCTGACCCCGAAACGAAATTGGTTAAACCCATATATCAAAATAGGTGTTTTAAAATATTTTAAACGCGATGAAACAAGTTTCAGGTTAAAATTGCATCGTATGGAGAAGTTATGCTCAAATCAGTATTTTCAAATTGATTTTAATTGAATCGATTTTAAGGCGTTTCGCGTTCGTACGATCCAACGACAAGTCTGATTGTTACGAAACTAGAAACCCTACAATAATTCACCGATACGGATCCGATGAAACTAGTTTCCTCGAAATCCGAGTCAGTGGCCAAAATGGCTATTTTTCTATTAATTAAATAAATTAATAAAAATCAAATAAATAAAATCCAATTTTTTAATTTTCAATTCTAAAATTGACCGATTTTATTACCTTAATATTTCCCAATATTTACAATGCTTTAAACAAATTTACACGTCACTTAAATGTTGATTCAATCATAAATTTTAGCGTTAAATTCCAATTTCGTTAAATTTAGAAATTATAAATTAAAATTTCAATAATTCCTTTGATTTAAATTTTCATTCGTATTATTCAAATTCATTATTACAACCAGATGAAATAAATTCAAATTTGATTTAAATGTATTAATTTGAATGAATATTACGTTTTTAAATTTGTACTTCTATCCATTGAACACATTAATTAAGATTTTTAAATACTTTACTTTCTATAAAATTTTCAACATTAAAATTTTCATTCTATTAATTTCTTTACATACTTTACGTATTAATTAATTAACATAATTTGAACTTTATTTCAAATAAATTCATTGACCGATTAATTAGGTAATTTATAATAGTTGTACCCTTAACTTTATTTCCAAATATCGTACTACCTAATTTCCTTTAATTGCAATTTGATTTCCAAATCTTATGGAACATACTAAAGAAATAAATATATATATTAATTGATTTGTTTTTCTCGTTCATTACATTAATATACCCCTCTTAACGACTCCAAACCATTGTCTTTACATTTCACACAAATGTAACATTTAATTACATTTATTACAATTCAATGTTGGCATTTATTTCCATACTACTGATTGCATTCATTTATATTCTATCCTTTTACATTACTTTTTACTTCTTACAACCTTTTTCTTTTATTCATTGGTTTAAATGTTTATTTTAATCATTCCTTCGTTACTTACAAATCTTATTTCATTCATGAATGCCATCATTTATCAATTATTACATAATTTCATTTACTAATATTCATGATATTCATGTTTAATTCAATTCCTTTGCACATTAATTCATTTACTAAAGTTTACAATCATTTATTTATATTACTTACCTTCTTATTATATTAAATTAGTAGCATTTCAATTATACTTCTGATTATAACATTTCATTAGTTAATTCAATATTCTCGTTTGTTTCTTTTATTAAACTTATAACCAAGTATGACAAATTTCATAATTTCAATTGATTGCACTTACATTTTTCTGAATTTGTAAATCTTAGTTTCAATTGCTATATTTATATTTCTAACATTTGCTTCATTGTAACTTCTAAGATTTTTATTTCATCCTAAATTTAATTTCAAAATTTAAATTAAACTAACAAATTTATTAATCAAAATTTTCGGGTCGTTACAACAGTCATAAATAATAATAGTAATAAATTAACTATAAGTTTTATGGGAACTAACTTTTATAATATTAATGATACTAACGAGAATAATAATAAATTATAAAATATTAACTAAGCTAATTAATTTTTATTAAAAGTAACTAAATTTATATAATAACACAATAATAATTACTAATGTTTATGAAAATTAACTAATTTTGTAGTAATAATACTAATAACAACAAGTATAAATAACAATAAATTAACTATAATTTTTTCAAAAAACTAAGTTTATAGTAATAATGATACTAACAACAATAATAATAAATTATAAAATATTAACTAAGCTAACTAAGTTTTATAAAAAATAACTTAATACATATAATAACAACAATTAACCGAGTTTATAAGAATTAGCTAAATTTATATAATAACAACAATTAACTAAGTTTATTTAATAATACAATATTATTGTATTATTACAATAGAGATAGAGCCTTGGTGCAATGGTTAGGTCACCTACATGGTGATCTGGGCGTCTAGGTTCGAGTCCGGAAATAGCCTCTTCACAATGCGAGGGAAAGACTGCGTACATTATCGACCTCGCTAGAGCTTGTTATCATGCGGGAGCCTCGTGCACTGGGTTCCACCTTTATGTAATAATACAATAATAATTACTAATGTTTATGAAGATTAACTAGAGGTTCTTTGACAATTTCTTTTCAAATTTCGAACTAGAGGTTTCTTTTTGTTAGGTTTTTATTTAAGTCTAAACTATTCTTTTCTTTGGGAGGAGAGCTAAATTGCTCAAGCTTGATTCAAACCGCGTTTGTTGGCTCGAAAGCCGGCCTTCCAAGATTGGCAGTTTCAAGGTAAGAGTTGATTGGTAAGCCGCTTCAAGTGCTCCCTACAAGACAAATAGGATAGTATATTAATCATATTAATTTCATTAAATGCCGTAGTTTGTTTATTTTGTAGCACCGTGTAAACTTAACTATTTTGTTATATGCTCTTGAGTACAACTGTATTTCAATGGGTTAGTTAAAATTTAGTGCTCTTTCTCCTTTAGTTCAACTGATGTAATATTTATAAAATTAAATTATGGTGTTCTAGTTTTACATGGAATAATTATACAACACACATAATGTGTATTTTGCACGTGCTAAAACAATCTTACTATAGTCTGGAGGATGCTGAAGGTGAGGCTATAAATTCATACCTATCAAGGCACTATAATAATAATAAATTATCAATTGGCAAAAAAAATTCACCCTCTTTTAATGTGCTCCCACTGGTGCAAACCGCATTAGAAGATCTAGAGGATAGCAGATGCATCAAAATTATTGAAAATTCTGTAGAGTCGGCAATGTTAGGGTCGTTTATTAGTGACATTTCTACGTCTTGGTTTATACGGTTTAAATTATGACATACCAAATATATGAATATTTGGTATGTTAAATATAATATGTTACATCTCTATGTTTATTATCTTCAATAATTCCTACATTATTTAAATTATTTTATGTTAAAAAGATTATTATTGCACATCTTGATATAGAATTGAATATTGTAATTTATAAGTAAGAAGCATGAAGAATTAGAACTATGAAAAGGAACCATAACAGTTAAAAAGGGTTATAGATATTTAATAACCTTGAGTAACCGCCATTAAAAGTATCAATATTACAAGCATTTAACATAAAAAATGCTCTGGTATCATAAATAACATATAACAGGTCCATAACCGCTATAACAGAACTTATAGTAACAACGTATAAGCGCTACCGTTGCTAAATGTTTTATAGCGGTTTATTGGTGCTGTGAAAAGTTCGACATCTACATTACCATGTCCATGTACAGCGTTTAGAATCTGCTATTAACTTGTTTTATAGTGGATTATCAGTGCTACATTAGAGAGAAAGAAAGCGAATTATTTGCGCTATATAATGAATCTTTTTATAGCGGTTTTTTTAGCGCTTTGAATCGTCCACTATTTTTTATAACATGTCATTATACAATATTTATCATAGGCTTTAATAGCATTTTCCCTATGCTATCATAGGGTCTTTTTGCTGTAGTGCAATGACCATATCAGAACTCAATTAAGAAATTCATGGCTAAATTTGGTTCTCAAGTTATCATTCAAAACTCCATTAATAAATTGCAATTGAGAAAAATAATTCAATTCACGCTAAAATATAAAATACCACAACGGTTAAGCTAAAATTTTAAGTGATAGGTTTCGATATAAAAGCTCAAATTTTAAATTCCAAAAACGTGAACTATTTGTATGGAATGAAGAAATCTTTTGTTCACATACAGCAAAATTTCAAGCATAGAAGTATACATATAACTAAACTATGAATCCTTTGAATATAAAATTCATAGTTCTAATCCAGTTTTAGTTTGAAATTTGGGTTTTACGATTTAACATTTGTATCACGTTAAGAAAATATAAACACTGTATACACTTAATCAGTGTTCCAACCATAATCATGCATGCATGTACTTTGCAAACACACGCACATGCACACTCTTTCTTATAGTTATTTTATGTCTAGAAACAATTATATACTTGGGCATGTATTCTTTGTATCATAACTTCATATTGCAGGCATTGCCATACATAGACGAGGATGATTTTCTGATGCATATAGCAGATCCTTTGCTTGAAGGCAAGTTCCCAAGAGATGAATTTGCTAAAGCTGCATCTAAATTGGTTAAGTGTGTGCAGGCAGATCCAGATAGAAGGCCTCAAACAAATGAAATTATTAATGAACTTAGTCAACTCACTAACCCCATAGAAGCATCAATACAGTCGTAATAAAGCCGATATTAAAGATTTGGTATTTATTGCTTCAGATTTAGCATTCAGCATTGTTAGTTGCACATACAATACAAATTTGATAGTCTCTTTTATAGTTTTGTGCATATTGTTTTGAATTGAGATGTTCTTTTTGACAAAATTATTTGCTATTTTCTAGCAAAGTATAGTTCAAATTCTACCTTTATCACTATACATAAGTTACATTAAAATAAAGAATTAATGTCATTATCATATAATATTAACCATAATGGAAGGTCAAATATGCCACATTCATTTTGATTTATGCCTAACATAATTTCTCGTCTATTTATTTCAACTACCAAGTTATCGTACAAAGACTACATGGGGATGTTGAGAGAAGGTATTTATTTTTCACTAATTGATCACAATTTTTGTTTTTAAAAAGAAAACGAAAAGGGCAGCAGCATTCACTTTAAGCCCATTAAGGCTAAGTCTACATATGGAAACTATTGCTGTAAGTGTATATTGGTCCCTTTTTGTTATATAACCAGTAGTCTACCTAATGTTAATGGGAGCCCAAATAAAATATAATTAATATATTTTCATATAAGCAACAATTAAGAATGCATATTGTACGGCTAATCAAATAGGTATTTACTAGAATTATATCGTCTAAGTATGAAATTATGATCGACCCACTAAAATCAACGTTGTTTATGTCTTGCCATAGGGAAAAAAACTCAAAAGATAAATTCATCGTGCTAAAATGTACTGTCCATATGTCTCATCAAAGATCATTTCTTTGAGGTGATCAACTAAACTACCACAATAATATATGAGATTGCGGTAAAAATAAATGATGTGGGACAAGGTCTTTTGAGGACGAATTCGTTTAGTTTTTTCAGCTTGCAGAAGTGAGTTCCCTTATTTCTTGATACAGTTTACAATATTTTTTTTTTGAAAATGCAGCTTGTATATATATGTATGTATGTATATGAATGTGCGTATTGTTTGAAAAAATATTTTTTGAACAAACTGAAAAAATTAAATATATCATCACCAAGTTTTCAATTTCAGCCAAAAGTGGCATGTTAAATCATACAAATTTAGACAAGTATTTCAGCCATAAGTGAGTGCACACAAAAGATTGAAATAAAGACCTTAAGACTTTGAAGTTAACACAACTTGAGGAAAAAGAAGACAATTTTCTGGTGAATTGTAGATATATAAGACCCAATAAATGTATGTAGGAATTAGCATATGCTTACTTTGATATCACCTGCATATACTATTTCCCATCCTATTCTTCAATTTTATTGTTATAATAATGATAAATCAAGTATCGTTGTAAAAGGTAACGTAGTATAGTTATCCTCGAAAAATAAGAAGTACCAGAGAAAATTTCACATGTAAGATTTCAAATGGCAAAAAAAGCATGATAATCATGTTAAAATATTACTCCGCTATCCAAACCCCTTCATCATGATCAGAACGTGCATAATTTGCATTTAAATCAATTTCTTCTTCTGATAGACTTATGCCAATGGAGAAAGGTGCGTTCTTATCAAAATGATTATACTCTTCTTCATCTACCACATAACCAACCCCAACAATGCATCATTTGGTTAGAAGAACAATGGACCACTTATGACCAGCTTGGTCGATGACATAAAAAACCTATTTTGCTTGAGATGCCAAGATGAGTGGATCGTTATCATGACTCATTCGACCAAAGTCAACAAGTGTGAATGTTCATCCACTCATACAGCACGATGGTTATTGGCACATTTACGTTGAAATAGAGGGATCGTGAAGTCCTTATATTCAAGTTTTTATACATTCTCAATTACCCCAAAATATGGCATTTTCGCATTTATTGGTTTGTTATCTTTAGCACTAGCAAATTCTTTTGAAGATGCTACGACAGTAACTTCACTATTTTACATTTTTGTCTTCTTGTCTTGGCGCTTTGTATAAAAGGCATACCCATTAATATCATATACTTCATAAGAGATGACTTGAAATTTAGGTTCATATGCCAACCATTTTATTGTATTGGAAACATTATGATTTGTTTGAGAAAATTGAGACATTACCCTATCTTTAAACCATATGATGAAGGAGCTGTTATGTTCGTTTGTCAACCATCTTTCATTCATTGAAGGATTCTAAGACTTTAGAATTGTCATGTGCTCCTCCAAGTAAGGATGAACCTCACTAAGGTGTTGTAAAACAAGTAGGTAGGCTTCGTGAAACATTTCATCACCAATTGACATCAATTTAAACCTAATTGTGCCATGTCCGTCAAGTTTCCCTTCATGTCCAGACTTGAAAAGTCCAATAGGTTCAACACTAGTTAAGTATTGAGTGAAAAATTCAATAACCTCCTCAGCTACAGTACCTTCTATGGTACTAGCTTCAGGTCTGTATCTATTCTTTGTTTTTCTTTTTAAAGTTCCCATGTGCATTTCGAATGGATACATATATCTCGTAAACACAGGACTGCAAATCTTGATTTCTCTTACCAGATAAACAACCAAATGCACCATAACATCAAAAAATGAAAGAAGAAAATACATCTCAAATTGACATAAGTTAACAATAACATTAGCTTGTTGATCATCCAACATACTAGGATCAATCACCCTGCTACAGATTATACTATAAAAGATACAAAGCTTTGTAATAATATGTCTAACATGTTTAGGCAAAATACCTCGAATTGCAACATGTATCAAGTGTTGCATTAACACATGGCAATCAGGAGAAATAACGCCGGCCAATTTCAAATCCTTCATTGATACACGACTACTAATGTTCGAAGAATAACCTGATGGAAACCTTGACACAACGAAGACACTCATATAAGCTAGTTTTCTCATTTTTGAAAAATGGATAACATACGGGAGGCAAATATGTACATTTACCTTTCTCCACTGGGGCTAACTCCTTCTGAATACCCATTTTCAGCATATCTTGCCTAGCTTTCACACCATCTTTTGTCTTACTGGGTATATTTAAGAGTGTCCCAATGATATTGTCACAAATGTTTTTTTCTGTATGCATTACATCTAGACAATGCCTGACCTGTAAATGTTTCTAATACGGAAGTTCTCAAAATATAGATTTTTTTCTTCCACGTTCCTTCTGAAAGAGGAAAGTATTTGCCAAATACATTTCCAATATTTTTGATTCGTTTATATACATCATTTCCTGTTAATGGCAAACGAGCAACTTCACTCTCTATCTCCCAGTTGAAAGGCTTCTTCTTTTTACAATAAGGGTAATTGGGAGGGAAAAATCTACGATGATTCATATACACATTTTTCTTGCAAAAATGCAAGCGCTCAACAACCATATCATCTTGAAAAATTGGACATGCTTTTGCATCTTTTGTACCATATCTGAACAAGTTACCATATGTGGGAAAATCATTTATGTACCAAAAAGCATGGTACGTAATGTAAAATCACTTCTACTATATGCATCAAACACGCGCATACCTTTATCCCACTAAAGTTTTAAATCATCGATAAGAGGAGCTAGGTAAACATCGATGTCATTTCCTAGTTGTCGTGGTCCTAGATCAAAAGAGACAATGTGATGTACTTGTGTTTCATACTCAAGTAAGGTGAAAGATTGTAAATCACCAAAAGAATCGGTCAAGTACTATGTTGACTACTAAAGTTACCAAATGGGTTTATGCCATCAGTGCAAAGACCAAGTCTAAGATCCCTAATTTCTTTACCGAAACTAGAATACATTGTATCAATATTTCTCCACTGCGGCGAATCGGCTGGATGCCTTAGTAATCCGTCAACCTTCCTTACATCTGCATGCCATCTCAAGTTTTTTTTCATTTTCTTTATTTGCAAATAAACATTTAAACCGTATAATGTGCAAATACCATAAAATCTTTGTTGGAGGCCATATGTTATCTGGGTCGTTATGAACATTCCCTCGCGACTTGTGATAGGATAATCCATAATTAGGGCACTCATGCAAGCTCTCATATTCATTTCGATAAAATATACAATCATTTGGACATGCATGTATCTTTTTGTACCCTATACCAATTGGGCACACAATTTTCTTTGCCTCATAATTAGAAGTAGGAAGCTCGTTACCTTCTAGAAGCGTATCTTTGAAAAGTTCCAACAATGATGTAAAACTTTTATCACTCCACCCATGTTTTGCTTTTAAATTTAAAAGCCTGAGCACAGAAGACAATATTGTGAACTTAGCACAACCAGAATACAAAGGCTTCTCAGCATAAATTAATATTTTTTCGTACAATTTTGGCTCTTTCATCAAATGTTCTTCAACATCACCAAACATCTCATTAACATAGTCGTTCTCACCATTCTCATCATTCACCTCATTATTCACATTATCTTCCTGGTCGTTCTCATCATTGTATGATTACTAAAACTAGTTCTACTAAGTATGCTTTCACCATGCCATATCCACCTTGTATAATTTTACTTGAACCCATATCGAATTATGTGATCCCTAATCTGATCTATGTTATGGAACCTCCTCTTATTTTGGCAACAACTACAAGGACAAAAAAATAGTTTCTTCTCTTCTTGCAAATTGATCATTCAATGCACACTTGATGAACTCTTCCATTTTTTTCAAGAACTCATCATCGCAACATTTTACGTTGTACATCCAACTAACAATGCTAGAGAAACGCTAAACAAGGAAAAAAAATATCTTTAGTGTTTTGTTCGAAACGATCTTCGTGATTGAAAAATTAACCAAAGATAAAGTCGACTACATATTATATGATTAGTCAATGGAAGAACACAACATTTTTATTATCGGCCATCCACTTTCAACATTCTTATAAGACTATATATTATAAGACTAGTCAATGGAAGACACTAACGTTCAAGTTCAAGTATACTTACAATATTTGGATCAGAATTCTGTATGGATGGTACAAATCAACAATAATTGCATATATGCTATAAATAATTCCAAATATTGACAATATACATGACTAAATAGACAAGGTGGCCGTTAATCTTGTACACTTTCATTTGTTGTATATACGTAAATTGAAAATTGTAGATATATATTTATTAACTTAGTTTGTTATGTTTTGATATAAATATAGGTTGCAATTGAAAAATATAGGTTGCAATTGAAAAATATATATGAATCTCTGTTATTTGGTGTGTAAGCATTTTCAGAAATTATGGTCTCCCATATATTTCTTCCGTATTCCCCTCAATATCTTTGTCCATGTTGTGCTTTACAATGTAAGCATTAAATTCTTACCTTTTCCCTTTACTATAGACCTTTAATCTTTAATATATATGATCGTCCTTCATATTAGTGAAAAAATGCAACAAAGTTTTCACGTATGTGTGTGCATTTACAGTTGTGCTATGCCACTTTAAATTAGCTTATCTCTGACATGGGCATATAAAAAGATAAACAAACTATAAACTCATGACCATATACATGGATACACAAATTGACATAAATTTTTCATAACAGATAAAAATAACTTGCAATGGTACTCCTCTTTTTTATTTATGTTAACTTTATTTCAATTTTCTGATTTATATTGTATGATGATATGGCATATTGATAATCCAATATACTTGTTGGGTTGGAGCAAAATTTTGATCTTTACTAGTAAAAATTATTTTTTCGAAAACTGTTGAATTACAAAAATGATGCAAATTTAGTTTGAAAAATTATCAAAGATTTTGATTGCTTTAAATAATTTTACTGTTATTCAAAATGATTGCATCTGTTAGTAGTATATTTTTCGGTTAAATTATTTCTTATCTGAACAATATTTTGTATGCAATTTTATCTCTATATTTTTAGAAATATATTTTGGAATCTGCAGACTTTATTACATTATAGGTGTTGCCTTTTTTCATACGAAATCTGGATATGCCAAGTATAATAAGTGTATGCACATGTCTTAATGCTACCCATTGATGCTTATTTTAGATATAACTTACCAGCTATGTTGCTTATGTTTTAATTTGCATCTTTAACAAATAAATTAACATGACATACGTTTTGTTTAGTTTCCATACATCATCAAAACTAGCATTTTTCATTAACATACAAAAGGGAAATTAAGGAAACTCCCAGTCCGTGGATATTACACTAGATATTTTGTAACAAAATATTTACCTTTTGTGCATTTTTTCAGTCAGTTACGCTAGTTAGAGCTTTAAAAGATTTGAATTCCAAATAATTGATATTCAAATTTTAAATATAAATTTGGAAATGCAGTCTGTGCATGGACACCAGCTCCAGGTCCAAGTGCTCCAGGTGCAGTGACGTCATCACCAGCTCCACCAACCACACCAGTGACCCCTCCTCCTAGCCCACCGACTACACCCGTAAAGCGCTTTTTCTCTTAATGCATCTATTTAATAATCTATTTTTCACTTCATTTTTAAACGCTAGTCGGTGACTGATCTATTCGGTTCTATTAAGTAGTTACAACCAAAAAAGCTATTGGATTGGTTAATAAAACAACATCCATAACAAAAAAAAGTAAAATAAGATATCAAACGTTTCACCTACAAAACAATAACCAATGAACATATCCTGTAGCACTTCAAAATATCAATATATATGCCCTGCTAAGCAATATCAATTCATGTGCGTACATCATTTGTAAAGCATGGGAACTTCAGTTTCCCTACAAAAAAACAAAGGAATTTCATATTTCAGGTAAAAACTAGAAAAATTTATGTTATAATTTAATTTATGTCCATGGCCAGTGATAAACTCATAGTTACCAAAACGACAGTACATCACTGCCACCCAATTATACCGTAACTAGACCATTCACTACCTTGACCAAACTTGAAAGAAAAATACGACAAACTTTTAAACAAGAATAATGCGACTGGAAATCGAAATCGAAATTAACAACCAACTAAAAAAAAGAAATTCAATTCCTGAAGGAAGCGGGCAATCGAAATTGACAAAAGAAAATCGATGGAAACTAGCGGCGAATCGATCGATGGAAACTGACGCTCTTCGATGGAACTTTGCAAGTTTTCTTTTTATTTATGTTTTTTTTTCTTTTCTGAAACGATAGCTTGTTTTGTTTGGGAAAAAAGAGAGGGCGGAGGCTGGTCGAGAACGTGGTAAAGCAAGGTATGTTATTTTTTTGTTTCCCTCTCATAAAATACGTGTGAAAAAAAAGCGTTGGGAATGGATTGAAAGGAAAAAAAGATTTGCATCTGTTCGGTTCCTCTATAACCGACACAAATGAAGTTAATTGCGTCGGTTGTAAAGAAAACAAGTTCAAATAGATTCTATTGCTTGTCTACTCGTGTCCGCTGTAACTAAGAACGGACGCAAATTGTAGTTTTTAATTTTCTATTGCTCCCATATGTCAATTGCATCGATTGTTAAGAAAGAACCAATGTAAATTATTCTATTTGTGTTGATTGTAAGTACAAGGAATGCAAATTAGGAGAAGCAATAGACCTGTTTTGTACTAGTGATATATGAAATCTGAATTTAATAACGAGAGTATGGAAAACAATTCAACATGACATACATGATATTATTATATAATCATAAGCATCCAAATTTGTCAAAGAAATTTATGTATGAGATTTATTACATAAATTCACATATTTACGTAACAAACCATATTAATTACGAAATTTAATCATAGCCTAATAATAGTATTTGATAAGTGTAACCATGTAAACGATCAAATTTATATTTAATAAGTTTTTAAAGTAAATATTTTTTTTTTTGAATTACCTAGAGAACCAAGCTTCGCTTGTAAACTCTAGGGAAGTATGTGCCTGCCAAACACATACTTCGGGTACTTGTTACAGGGTTGTCAGTTTCGGGTCTCGAACTCGTGAACTTCGATCACGCAGTACGGACCATCAACCAACTGCGCCAACCATGTTGGCTAAAGTAAATATTATTTATTCTTATACATTGTTTAGTTTTAAAAAGGCATGATAATTTATAATAATTTCTTTAGCCTAATATGAAAAGTGTAAGTGAGATACGTAGAGTTAAAAAATATCCCTACAAAAAACATCATATAAATTTAATAATAATAAAACCTGGGAATTGTAGTAAGATGATTCATCGTATGTTTTAGTGTCATTGTCATCTTGAAAATTTTATTCTACGAAGAAAATCATGATATGGTTGGTCTTATAAAAGGTCTCCATAGTCATTTTTTATCTTCTACGCTTTGCCTGAAGCGATATAACATATTTGTACTAGTATCCATAATTGTTAACGTCCTCTATTCCAATATTATTGTTCCTCCATCCAAAGGTTTGTCATTAAGCATACACACACACACACACATTGTTTCTTTCCCTTTCTCTTGATCTTCCATCATGTCTTTTGACATCCGTTGTCTAAAATCTAGTTGTCCTTCTTGATTTGTGATGTATGACTACCAAGTGTCCGTTCATCATTGCTCGTATATTCCAACAATTCAACATGGTACTTTCAAAAACATCAACTGGCTTTTCAAAATAATTAGTTTCTAATCTAATTGAAAATAACATATTGGTTTCACAAAATTATTTTTCAATAAAAGTGCTAGAAAGAGTACTAACAATATTAATTGTCATTAACACTTTGCAAATATCAAATTATGAGTTTTTAAAAACCTTGCTCTAATACTAAATGTGGGTTGTGGAATTATGGATCTTAAGGCCAATTTAAAACTAAAGGGGGATGAATAGTATTTTCTAACTTGAAAATCTATTAAATTTTCTTTGAAGATTAATATTAAATCACATATTAACAACACCGAATTATACTAATAATCAGTCGTGGATACAACCAAACATAAACAAAAAACAGTAAAGTAAGAGTTAGAGAGATGACACTAGGGATTTTATACTGGTTCGGATTTCTCCTACATCAAGTCTCGTACAATTGCTTATATAAATTGCTTTTCAAATGCCAATCTTTAACATGATAGAAGGAAAATGCAAATATAATCTCGATTTTGAGGCTACGAGACACACCCTTCTATATTCTGAGTCCATGGTAAACTCACTTGATTTTAACATACTACAAGTAAACCCACTAGATTTGAGTGAGCTACTAAGAATACCCACTTGAGTTGAACGGGCTACAAGCACATCCACTTGATTTGAACGGGCTACAAGCACACCCAAGCAAATACAAATAGAGTTGATAGTTTTTCTAAAGATAAATTCTTGTGGTTTGAATACAATGGATCCTATAGTCTCTTGGATTGCACTTTGAGCTTTGAAATGAGAGAGATGTTTGTAAAAAATAAGAAAGTAGAATTGATTAAATATAATGAAGTATGAATTGATTCTGTATGATTTAAAGAGAAAAGATTTCAAGAAAGAGTAGGAAGAAACTAAGTAATTAGTTATCAAGAAATTCGTTTGCACTCTTCTTTATATAGTAAATTAATTAATGTGTCCATTCGTGAAGAGTTGTGTCGAATAGAGACTTCAATTCAAAATCTGAAAAACTATTTGGGGCATGTATGTCGATATATCCTATATATGTATGTCGACATATGCTAATTAAAAATGAAAATTATTTTCTTTAAAATGTTTGGAAATTCTTTATACTTTAAAATACTTTGAACATAGATTTTGAAATATTTTGAACTTAAATTTTTTTTATAAAGAATTTAAAATATATTTTTGAATTAAATTAATTAAAAAATATCGAAGATCGTTTACTGGAGGTAGAGATTAGAAATGTTATCATGCAATTTAACAATATTTACTAATGGACTCTATACACTAAATTATAATATGAGTTCTTCATTTCTTTGTCTTTGAACTGGTGAATCTTCATACCTTTACAGTCTTCGATTCAGAATCTATGCAATATTCTGCACTATATACTATATAACATGGCAAAACTTTAGTATTTATATTTTATATGGTTGTTATCAAAATCAATAACTGAGATTTTAACACAAAATTAGGAGCCATTCTAGAATAAAGTGGATATAATATTACGCAATTTTCATTTACAAATTGATCAAAATATTAGGGTTTGCAAATTCATACTTTGATTGATCCAAAGTAATGTGGTGTTGCTTTTCCTGAACTAAGTCTACTCAAACACAAGTTTTGATTGTTTTCATGCAAACGTTAAGAGATTTCACTAAAATATAAGAGCGAAAATATCGAATTTTTCTGAAAGAAGTTTGGTAAAGTTAGACTGAGGAGGGAGAGAGCGAGGAGGGCTGCTATTATATAGGGCCAGGAAAACATGTGACATTTCGAAAAATGACCATTGACGACTTTTCAAAACTTGCCCATGCATTTTTAAGCCAAAACATAGGTTACGAATTTTGAATGGTCGCTAACTATGGCTTATAAAAACACAGTAGGTGACATTTCAAGTGGTGTCTATTGTGTTTCACAATCTTGACGCTGATGCGGTCAAAACTATTTTATATTTGTAAATAGTTTAGAAACTGGTCTAAAAACATGATTATTTTCGAAAACTAGCCCAAATCGAAAAAAAGTCCAACAAACTACGGGCTGAATTATGGTTGGGAGGGGAGAGTGTTACGAAATACTCTATATGATTATGAGTTATTTACCAATTTACTTAGTATTCCTAACACTTTTTTATGTTACAACGTTTTGCAGAAAATTTACTTATTTTTTTTTGAAATGGTACTTTATATACAACAAATCATTGGGACAACATATCCCATGTCAATAAACGTTCGAAAGCAAGTTTCAAACTTGTGACCTCTTGCACCAAAGCCGAATCAATTTACTTATATTTACTAACACTGTTTTAGGCTTCCATTCACTTTTCTACTGTTGGTAGTTTCTAACGTTTAAAAGTGTTAGAAATGGGAAATATAAATGTTGCTGATAGTGTAAAGAGTCAACTCTAACCCAATTTATATAATAAGTTCTAATATTGGAATATCATTTTAAAACTTAAGTTAAAATTTCGTCCTATTTCAAACAACCCAATGCTCCATCATTACTTGTTTTCTTAATGAATGACGATCATGCATGGGTGAGATGTACGTACGAGGAAGATAACTTTTAAACGAGATAACGAGTATGTTAAGCACTTAGAACTTTCGAAATCAAAGGGTGGTAAAATCTTTACTCTTGGCATTAGTTGCCTTATAAATTGCTTTTGAAGAATGTACAGTGAGTTTGAGCAACTCTAAAGAGAATGGGCTTTGTAGTTTGTATACGTATGATGGATGTTTTCCTATAGTTAATTTTTTTAACAAGAGTGGGGAGTGTTATGTTCATTGCCTCACTATTTCTCTTAACTTAAGGACCAGTATTTTCACAATCCGACCGTGCCGTGGCCTATGGAGGCCTAGATGACAATCCAAAATCTTGTATACATGGACTTAGGTCAAACCCTTGAGTTGCTTGTTAAACTGCAAGTTTAAACCTTCCAAACTATTCTCAGTTCTTCTTTTTCATTTGGAGGCAGCTACGTGAACACAAAATAAAGCATGATTTGTGATGTAATAAATTTAAGCCATCAGATCTTTTTGTTCTTGTATGAAAACAGGAAATCAGGAAGAGATTTAATTGTTAAAAATTGTATTCAATATTTTTCTTATGCTTTCTATTTCTACTTCACTTTTCCTTTGGCTTCGAAAAACCATAACCTATGAAATATCTACCACTGCTGTTGCAAAGTGCCCCCATCTAACAACCTTCACCGTTAGCACGACTGCAAGAATCACCGCCGCTGACCATCCTCTTCCTTTTGTACAATAGCAACCATTTCTACATATATCAATTTTTTTATTTAATAATTAGTAATAATTGAATACCGAAGATTTTGTAGTTTTACTTTTCAATGAATTATTTGTAAGATAATCCTGCATTTTATCCCAACATTCATAAGGTTGTCACAGTTTCTAACAAGGTATACAAGGAAAATCACTAAGTGTTCTTATGGTTATCGATTTCTTGTGGTTATCGATTTCTTATCACTACGAGACACACAGTGCATTGCAACGGCAGCGGGACGTTGGCGGCCGTTGGAAAGCCATTGATGGACGTTGGAAACGCCGTTGATATACATTTCAACGGCGTCCAACGTCAACCAACGGACCCACGTGCATATACCAACGTCTTTCAACGTTCAGGTTGTCCACGTAGAAGAAGATGTTGACCAAAATGGACGCTGGAAAGACGTTGGAAGATCCGGTGGAGGACGTTGAAAGACGTTGGATTCAATGTGCCAATGAGCCGTTAGTGGACGTTGAAAGACGTTAGAAATCTAGGTTTTTTTTATAGAACCAACAATGTATGCTTCCAGCCACCTCCAACATCGTATATCTCATAAAAGCTCAATTTCGAGCACATATACAACAACATATCTCACATATAATCAATCATAATAGTAAATCCAAGTAACAAGCATATATACTAAGCAATATACACAATACAAATCAATATAAACAACATAAACCATCCAACATCAACATCCAACAAAACATCCAATCCAACAATATCCAAACTACTACGTCAACATCCAAAACATCAGAATGTATCAAACCTCACACTCTCCAAATATACATGTCCATAGCAAAACAAATCAAATCATACCTGAAATCACTCTCCTCCAGAACCACCAGAAGACGGAAACCGACCGTTTTGCTCCATAAACTCCGTAAGACGCCTGTTCAGCTCCTCCGTCTTGGCTTCGGTGCGGATATTGCATTCCTCGAGTGCGGCGACCTGGGCTTTGAGCTGTGCAACCTCCTTCTTATCTTGAGCCCTCTGATACTCAATCTGAGCCGTCCAAGCCTGTAAATAATTTTAAATTATTTGTGTTTAATAATTGTAATTCGTGTTTACTATAATCCATCACAATGTGCAACAGTTGGTTCAGAATAATTATTTTAAAATTTAAGTTAAAGTTATTACCGATTGGTTCCCAAAACCACATCGTCTGCCATGTGCCGCTGGATCTATGACAGACTCAAAAATAGCGTCCTCCTCGTCGGCGGTCAACTCGTCGCTCCCAGAGCCCTCGAGAATGGAAGTCTGTGCTTGCTGAAACTTTTGCTGTTATGCAAAATAAGTTGAATTTAGATAACATTATTTTATTTAACTTATATAAGTGTTAAGTCATTATGTTACTTACATATGCGGACTGCGCTTTGGCATCGTGATCCCAGGAGTATGAAACGTTGCCTGCTTCGTTGACCTGACTCAACGCATGAGTATGCGTGAAAACATCCTAGTAACTCACAGAAGCACCACCTCGCTGTCTCTCCTGAAATATGTCCATATACATATATTATATATATATATATATATATATATATATATATATTGTTACATTATCTACAACTTAGAACTTAAAATCTTTAAATTATCAAACACATTTTTCTTATTATGCATCATGTCAATATTATGACGAATCAGGAGATTTTTCCAATAAGGCAACTCCTAAAATATGCTTTGTTTGCACCAGTTATGAATCGATGATTTACCTTGAATTTCAATTTGTTCTCCGGTTTCATGTATCTTTGGATAATCCTTTACAAGTTCATAAATATCTTCTCTTGACCAAACCGTAGGTGGTCTCAAAGTTTCATGTCTGTTAGCTGTAAAGTTTTTCTTGTCTCTTCTAAAAGGATGATTAATATGAAGAAAACATCGATGACAGTCAAACCATGAAATTTTCTTTCCATGAGGTAAAGAAAATGCTCGTGTATCTTCCATGCAGTACGGACAAGCTAGACGACCAGCCGTACTCCAACCTGAAAGCATTGCATAAGCAGGAAAATCGTTGATTTTCCACATCAAAGAAGCATACATGCGAAAGTTTTTTATAGAAATATCGTATGTTTCTACTCCTTCGTACCACAGTGTTTTTAATTCTTCAACCAAAGGTTGTAAATGAACATCGATTCCTTGTGTCGAATCATTAGGACCAGAGATGACAACTGTGAGAAACATATCTGGAGTTTTCATACACATCCATGGAGGTAAATTATAAGGTGTGACAACTATAGGCCATGACGAATATTTAGAACCAAACTGAGAAAATGGTGAAAATCCATCCGTACATAAACCAAGTCGAACATTACGACTCTCGGATGCAAAATCAGGATATTTGTGGTCAAAATGCTTCCATGCTTCCCCATCAGCTAGGTGTGTTAACGTACCTTCTTCCCGTGTTCTAACACTATGCCATCTCATATGTTGCGCGGTTACAGAAGATGCATATAACCTTTGAAGTCTAGGAGTAATTGGTAAATAATGCATATGTTTATACGGGACTTCCTTTCCTTTTTTCTTTCTTAATTTGTACCTTTCCTGATTACATATTTTACAATTTCTAAGGTCGATATCTTCTTTCCAAAACAGTATGCAACCATTTAGACATGTATCTATTTTATGATACGGTAAACCAAAAGCTGACATCATTTTTTTTTACTTCATAATGATTTCGCACATTAAATCATTGGGAGGCATATGACGTTTCGCAGCTTGTACAACAGCTGTAAATCCACCTTCTGTGAAGTTGTATTTAGATTTCATCGCAATGTATTCAGCGGTTACTGATAATTGGGTTCCGCTTATGCAGCCTTCCCAAAAGGGTTTCTTTGCGGCATCTAATAAATCATATACTTTTTTGCCCCAATATTTGGTTCTTCTTCATGGTAGCATTACCATCGTCATCAATTAATTGAGGAACATGAAACATTGACCGTGCAGCATCTTCAACCATATGTTCTACGAGACTCGTCATATCAATTTCAGTACACACTACCTCCTCAGCTTGTACATGATTAGATGCTAATGGTTCTCCATGACGATCCTAAACCAAATAGTTCGGCATGAAACCATTTTGATGCAAATGAACTCTAACCATTTCTGGTATCAAATGCTTTAACATTTTGCATTTGGTACATGGACAACGGATTTCTTCATCATTTCTGTTATTACTTAAAGAGAAATCAATAAATACACGAATACCGTTATTAAACTGTTCACTTATTGAGCCTCCATTTTCGACCCTTCTTTTTTTGTACATCCAGCTTCGATCAGTAAAATAATTGTCCATTTACCTACGTATATAATTAAAAAGTACGATATAAATTTAAAAATTTGACATTTTATTAAAACAATATTATTGGTGAATTTTATATTAATAGATCATTGACACTTTGTTGATGGGTCATCCTACCTCCCATTATAAATACAATAACGTAATTAAATCGCGTAAATCATTTCAATTTAAACGATTCAACAAAATTCGACAGCACTTCACTTTAGTTCCCTGAACAGTACACATTTGCGTGTACACAGAGAACATAAAGGAAGCGTTGTCGAAATTCTATAAACCATTTAAAATGAAATGTTTTACGAGATTTAATTACGTTATTGTGTTCGTAACTTGTCCAATACAGGGACAAATCCAACAAATATTGTATACGATGAATATAAATGTCCGTTCTGTTAAAAAACGAATATCCATATAACGATCATATACAATACTTATCAGACGGGGCCGAAAGACACTCTAAGGGTTTCATGAATATAAAATATCGTTTTTGAGATTTTCTAAGATGCATAAACTAATTGTATGCTCACTAACAACTAACGTTTTCAAACAAACCTAAAACTAATTGTATGCAGATTATTCTATTGTTAACACAAACTTAAATATATATAATCTTGCAATACATAAGTTAATAACATGGATTATGCCTCAATAAACTAGATTATACATACAATAAGGCAATACAAACATTTAATACACTAATTTAACAAATTTAGTTAAATATAGGGATTAGGGTTTATACCTTTTCTTGAGAGATTAGGGAGTTAGAGAGGACGATAGGGAGGCTTGGAGTCGGAGGAGGAGCCGTTGATCGTCGGAGCAGCGGGGGGGGGGGGGGGGGGGGGGGGGGGGGGGAGGGGGGGTCGGAATTGGAGCAAAATTGGGAATTGGGGGGGTGTAAATTTGTTTCAGCCGAATGGAGAAGAAGAAGCTGGTTTGCAGTTTTGCTCGTGGATTTCCAACGTCTTTCAACGACCGCCAACGTCCAGTTCCAACATCTACCAACGTCCTACGGTTTTAACTAATAAAATATATGAGAAAACACTGGACGTTGGAAGACGTTGGTCAATGACGTTGGAGGCCGTTGGAAGGCTCCGTTGGAATACACTGTGTGTCTTGTTGTGTATGTTACAATTGTTTTGCATATGAAAGGACCAAATTTTATGAACGTTCTCTGCAAAATTAAATTGCTATGAGAGGTACACATTTCATTAATTAAACATATATTTTTATTTCTTTTATCTTTAGTTAAGACATTAAAATTTAAACATTTTCATTTCCCTCTTCTTTTCCTTCCATTTTTTGAAAAAGAAATAATGGTGAGAATAAAATATTCGTCTCGATCTTTACAATCAGATTCAAACTTTTCTACAAAGATGATAGAAATTTAATTTTTTAGTCCAATTTATTGTGCTTTTTTTAACAACGATATAAGTATGGTTTAAATTTATTTTGTTGACTGCTTTTTTGAGTAAAAAAACAATCTTACCTGTTTCTCATCTGTAATTTTATCTGAGGTAAGTTTGAATTCTTTATTATTTGATCAATGATTTTAAAAAGGCTAATGATAACTAAAGAAAAAATAGGATAAATGAAAGGAAAGGACAATTAAGTTAATTTGATTGTAATTTTATGAGAGAACGACTTTGATTAGTACCTCTCTTAGTTAAAAAAATACTTTTAATAAATAACAGTCCCCTTATATACAAAAGTGAAGTGTTAAAAAAACATCAATGTTTTACTTTGTTGGGTAGATATATAACTTCAATTTCAAAGTTTAATGGAAGAAAAAAAAACTTGTAACCGAACTATTTCCCTAAACTTTTATACGCATGAGACCATTGTGGGCAATAATTGTTGGAAGTATATACTATTTACGCATGTTATGTCAATTGAATAACTGCCGTCGGTAGTTTATTGTTCAGATGTCCTAGTTTTTTGGTGTTTTACCTGGTCAGTAGGAGAACTGCTAGCACGTTTTGTAGTGCCCAGTTTTATGCAAGTAGCTGTTGATGTATTGCCTATATAAGGCTGTTCTGTTAATGAATAAAGAAATTCGTTTTCTCTTCCTCCATTTTAATAACACACCGTTTTTAACAGTGGTATCAGAGCCAGGTTAATCAAAACTGAGTACAAATGGCATAAAATTTTTTTCAGCCATCTATCCCGCGGTTCGACGGTCACTATGATCATTGGAGCATGCTTATGGAGAACTTTCTGAGGTCTAAAGAATACGGGAATGTAGTTGAGTCCGGTGTAACAGAACCAGCAGCAGCTGGTATGGCACTTACAAACACGCAAAAAAGCGAATTGGAGCAACTAAAGTTAAAGGATTTGAAGGCAAAAAATTATCTGTTCCAGGCCACTGATCGATCTATCTTGGAAACCATTCTTAGCAAAGAAACTTCCAAGCAAATATGGGATTCTATGAAAAAGAAATTCCAAGGCTCGGCTACGAGCAAGAAGGAAACAACTTCAAACACTTCGTACAGAGTTTGAAATTCTCAGAATGAAATCTGAAGAATCTGTTTCTGATTTATTCTCAAGGAAAATGGCAATCATCAACAAGATGCGGGTATATGGCGAGAAAATTGAAGATGTGATAGCTGTCAAAAAAATCCTTCGATCATGACGCCAAAGTTTAATTATGTGGTGTGTACAATTGAAGAGTCAAAGGATCTTGATCAGCTTTCAATTGATGAACTGCAAGGTTCATTACTAGTTCATGAACAGAAGTTGATTCAACAAGACAAAGAGGAGCAAGCCCTAAAAGCCTCGACAAACAGCAATGCTTTAGCAGCAACTCAATTAACAAATCGAGGTAGAGGTCGAGGAAGTCCTGGCAATAGAAGTAGAGGAAGAGGAAGAGGCCATCGAGATGGAGGCAGAGGAAGTACAGACCATGGAGATCAACACCAAAACACTCAATTTCAAGGAAGAGGACGAAGAAGGCAAGCAAATCACTACCAAAATGCTTACAGACCTATGTCAGTAGACAAGTCCAACATTGAGTGTTTCCGATGTCATTGATATGGTCATTATCAATCAGAATGTCATACAGATTTGACTAAAGGGCGTAATGAAAAATCTCACTTTGTAAAGGAGGTCAAGGAAGAAGAAATCTCTTTGCTGATGACATGTTATGCCAGGGAGGAAGCAAATCAAAACCTATGGTATTTAGACACAGGGTGCAGCAATCACATGTGCGGTGATAAATCAGTATTCTCAGAGTTAGACGAGTCATTTCGTGATAGTGTGAAGTTTGGAGACAATTCAAAAATTGACGTTATGGGGAAGGGTAATATCATAATTCAAACCAGAGAAAACTCCTTTCGAAATATTGCTGATGTACTATTTGTTCCAAAACTAAAAATAAAGCTGCTTAGCATTGGTCAGTTACAGGAGAAAGGGTATGAAGTTTCTATAAAAGGGGGAGTCTGTAGAATATTTGATGAAAAATTGGGTCTAATTGCTCAGGTTAATATGACTGCAAATCGCATGTTTCCGCTGCATCTTAACACCACTTCACATACATGCTTCTCTACAAACCTAAGTGATGACGCATGGTTGTGGCATTTCCGCTATGGACATCTGAATTTTGGTGGGTTAAAAGCATTGCAGACGAACAACATGGTTGATGGACTACCACACATTGTTGCACCTTCCCAAGTTTGTGAGGAATGTATTGTTAGCAAACAAACTCATAATCCATTTCCGAAAGGAAAATCACATAGAGCTAAGAAAGTGCTGGAACTAGTGCATTCAGACTTATGTGGGCCTATTACACCAATGTCAAATGGAGGTAGACGATATTTTATATCATTTATTGATGATTATAGTCGTAAAATTTGGATTTATTTTCTTCATGAAAAATCTGAATCTCTCACAGCTTTTAAAAGCTTCAAAGCATTGGTTGAAAAGGAAGCAGATACTCCTAAAAAAGTATTACGGACTGACCGTAGTGGAGAATACAATTCAGAAGAATTTCGCAATTTTTGTGATAAGCAAGGAATAAGAAGGCAACTGACTGCAGCCTATATGCCACAGCAGAATGGTGTTTGCGAGAGAAAAAATCACACAATTATGAATATGGTGCGAAGTCTTTTGACAAAAAGTGGTGTTCCATGAAGTTTCTGGCCAGAGGCTGTCAATTGGAATTCTCATTTATTAAATATAAGTCCTACCTTTGCTGTTCAAAATATGACACCGGAGGAAGCTTGGAGCAGTCGCAAACCATCGGTTGACCATTTTAGAATCTTCGGATGTGTTGCTTATGCTCATATCCCAGATGCGAAGAGAAGAAAGCTTGATGACAAAGGAGAAAAACGTATTTTTCTTGGTGTTAGTGATCATTCAAAAGCATATAAACTATATAATCATATCACCAAGAAGATTATAATTAGTCGTGATGTTATTTTTGACGAAGAAAAAACTTGGATTTGGAGTTGTAACACTAAGGAACAGCAAATTTCTGCAGATTTTGATGGTGGAAATAAAGAAAATAAACAGCAGGACTTGCGTCAACAAATTACAGCAGCAGATGTACCAGAAAATCCATCTAACGAAGCATGTACAGGTGCTGAAAACTCACCACCAAGAGTAGAATCTAATGAATTTGTTGATGCTGCAGCAGGATCATACCCTCATCGTGTTAGAAGGAGGACTGCTTGGATGCAAGACTATGAGGTAACTAGTGTTAACATGTCTGAAAATTCTATACATTATGCTCTTTTTTTAGACTACGATCCTACAACATTTGAAATGGTTGTAAAAGAATCAAAATGGCGCAAGGCTATGGATGATGAAATTGATGTAATAGAAAAAAATCATACTTGGGAGCTGACAGATCTTCCAAAGGGACAAACTACCATCGGCGTCAAATGGATTTACAAAACAAAATTAAAGGAGAATGGCAAAGTTGAAAAGTATAAGGCACGTTTAGTGGCTAAAGGATATAAACAAGAATTTGGTGTAGATTACAGAGAGGTTTTTGCACCTGTTGTAAGGCATGACACAATCAGAATAGTGATTGCATTGGCAGCTCAAAACTCATGGTCTATCTTTCAATTAGATGTTAAATCTGCATTTTTGCACGGTGATTTGGAAGAACAGATATATGTCGATCAACCTCCACTACAGCATTATAAGCTATTAACAACGGGTGAAAACCGTTGTTAAGTCCACAAGCAATGGGTAAAAGCCGTCTTCAACACAGGAGTGGTTGAATTTAGCGACGGGAGGAAACCGTTGCTTTATGTCCAAAAGGCAACGGGTATAAACCGTTGCAAAATGGGACAAAGGCAACGGGTATAAACCATTGCAAACTGGGCCAAAGGCAACGGGTATTAACCGTTGCAAAGTGGGCCAAAGACAACGGGTATAAACCGTTGCAAACTGGGCCAAAGGCAACGGGTATTAACCGTTGCAAATTGGGCCAAAGGCAACGGGTATAAACCGATGCTTTATGGACAATAGGCAACGGGTATAAACCGTTGCTTAATGTACAAAAGGCAACGGTTACGAACCGTTGTTTAATAGGAAAAAACTCAACGGATATAAACCGTTGCTTTCTGTCCAAAAAGCAACGGGTGCAAGCGTTGCTTTATGGCCAAAAAACGGTTAAAAACCGTTGCTTTATGCCCAAAGTCACACATAAAGCAACGGTTAACACCCGTTGCACATAGTGTTTGCTTCTGCTCCTACAAAATCACATCTGTAACTCACTACTGCGTTACACGCATATCTCAGTATATATACCAGAATATCAATATATATCAAAATATGCCAGAATATCAAAATATTGGTACACAAGTACTATAAACATATCGCACATATACCATACATATAAAATTATCAAACTTATAATTACACTCATTGTTTTGCAAACAGAATGCTACCGTGCCGGAATATCATACTTATTACACTGCATTGTTTATTACACTACACTACAAAGATTTCATTAATTACACTACATTGTTTTGCAAGCAGTGAAGTCTACATATAATAAACACATTAAAAGGATGCTGAGGAGGTTAGCCGAAGCTGATATTTCTTTGGCTCATGTTGTGGTGCATACAGTATTCTATCCAATTCCTGCGCAAAAGTAAAAACAGGTTTTAAACTCAAATCATACAGCGAATGCGGCGAGTGTTTCTGCTGGTAATCCAATATTGATTAAACGAGTTAATTATGTGCATTCTAACTGTTATAACTTTTAAATCAATTATATGCATTCTAACAATTGTAATTCCTTTTATTGTCTGCTCCAAAACCAATCCCCTGTCAACTGCACATTCACATCACATCACAAAAACTGTAACAGTCTTCTTCTAACTGCTCCGCAGCCTTCAACTTCCCTTTCATCCACCATTTACATCCCCAAAAACTTAATGAAACATCAATCCTAAAAGATGAAGATAATGATGGAACTCAAATGACAGCTTATATGGTAAGACTCAGGGCCGGTTCTATACAATAAGTTGCCCTAGACGAGGAAATTTTTTGTTGCCTTTCACAAAACAATAATAGTAGTAATAACGTTATGAACATCAGTTCATTAATCTCACAAAAATGACAAAACACACTCAAAATACAGATAAAAAAAACGTAAACATTAATCCAAAGCTGTTATAGCCTTCAATTGGAACAATCAGTTAACTCTTATAGTCTTATTTACTAAAAAAATTATTTCTTTTAAGCTTTTAAGAGAGTCGGCAACCAAAATTTTGAGATATCGGTATTAGAATCGTTAATTCGTCATTACCTTTGAGCTACAGGCTATACCAGCCTTGGAATTGAAACTAAAGGCTGAAGCTGAACTGGTCCGATTGGAGTGGATGTCCAGAGGAGGAGGAGCTAGACTCCAACAACATTTCCATATTTCCTATTCAAACCAATCACTACACATTTCATTTCCTCATCAAACCAAATCACAACCATAACACTGTCAGCATAATTCAACTATCCCGACCAACCTCTCTAACTCCACATTCTGCAATGAACTCCAGCATTACAAACTGCCTCCCACTTCCTATTCACCAACTCTACCACAAACCACCAGTATCAACCACTCCAACCACCAGTAAACACTCTAGTAACCACTCCAGTTCCCTACCAAACATTCCATTCCCCTACCATTTTAGTCCCCTCCCCTACATCATAACCAAATTATTTTACCACCCATTAAACCCAATTAGTACGATACACACATAAATTTTTTTAGCTAATCAATTTTTAGTTTATTGGACCTCCATTCATCGTTCAGGCACATTGATCATGCTTTTTGTTTTTTGATTTTGTCCTTGAATTTTGATTTTACTTCCTAGTATTTGATAAATTGTCGATTATCTTGTAAACAAGACAGACCAGGACAAAATACACATGCATTTGCATATGCAAATTCCATATACAGCAAACAAAAGAAAATCAGCAATATATGCAAAGAACAAGTCAGAAATATCAATACCTCCGACTAAAGATATCGTATCAAACCCTTTTGATGGCTCACATAACCTCCGACTCCAACATCCCCAAAGGTCTCGGTAAATTGTCAACATATTTTGGCGGTTAGCTCATCCGGCAATAAATTTTGTCCAACAACACTTTTTCATATGTTGGTGGTACTGGTTTTCCATGAATTACTAATGCTATGGAATCTCGGCATATAGTACCTGTTATATAAGCATTTCTGGAGTGAATATATGGAATCACATTTACAGAAATAACAAGCTCCCAAACATTTAAGACCATTGTGCAGAGCTACACAAGTCCTAGACCCATTGTGTATGCGATATTCGATCTTTAAAATCATGCAAGATTGAATGGAAGGTGTAAACTTTTATGATCTTTCTATATCCTTTTTTGTTTTGGAGTTTACTGATTTATTTTTGGACATAATGGCTATTGTGAGTGTCAATGAAAATTGAAACCAAAACAGATATAAGATAAAGACTACGATGAGTATAAGTATACAAACTAGATCGCTATTGAGAATGAATTCCTTCTCATCTTTGTCATTCATTCGCTGTCTCAAACTCCAGCTCTATAATAGCATTTTGAACTTTTACGTGATTCTTCATCATTTCTTGCTATCTCTCACTGTTTCTCAAATCTAATCATGAACACAACCTTTTTTTAAATAACACTGTACTTTCAGCCAATCAAGAATTTAGTGAAGGTTGTGCCCACCAGAACTTATCCATGTGATCATTGTTATTGATTTGCTAAAACTACTTAAAACTGCTTAATTTGCTCTATCCTATGGTTATAGCATTATAAATATTGCTAAGTATTCTCTTATATCTTATGATTATGTTAATTTGGATTTGAAAATGTCATATACACCTCTTGTGAACCTAATTATGACGTACATGTCAAACATGAACCTTTGTTGCCTAACCTCTTTTTCTATAACAAAAGATAATTTGGAATCTATAAATACACATGCACTAATACTCATTAATTTGTTTATATGCACAATAACAGAGAGCAGTAAACTCGGTTGAAGCATAAAAAGACTGATTGGTCGATTAAAATAGTACCTGTTGCAATTACTTCGTCCTCGAAGTTCAGGATTTCACATCTTTGGTCGATTAACTGATTGTTCGGAGTGGAAAACTGAGAAGATGCGATTTCACTGCCTACTTGACGATTATCTTGGGCTATGCTGAGAAGACGCTCCAGTTTATCATCCATATTGTCCAGCTTCATCAATTTTTGCTCCACATTTTGCAGTCACTGCTCATATACTCCTTGGGCCTGTTTGAGCCGTTTGCATGGAATGGAAGCACTCTTAACTTGGCTAGGAGCTATATTGGTCCCAATACTTCGGCTCTTTCCCTTTACATCTTTACCAAACACTGATATAAAGACGGCTTCATCACCATCACTCGTCGTTTCCTTTTCTTTTTCAATTTCGTCCTAAAAAGTAAATACATATATATGAATAATGAAAATTTAATTTAGAGGCGTTATTATTTGTTTAACTTACAAAGTAGGAAGATGTCGCATCTGATGTGCTGCCATCTTTTTTGTTATGCGTTTTCTCCCATACTTGAAAACGTGATACTTCTGTTCCCAGACTACTTGAATCGGCCTGCATACAATGACCTAAAATTATATTTGGAACTAATGGTATACGCAATGTGATGCACCAATTCAATGACACATACCATTTCTTGAGTAATCATAGCGTGACTCTTACGTCCCGAATGATGACCATATTCGAGCATTGATCTATTTTGTTTGCCTCGCTTCCTTTTTTCTTTCGCCTCGGGTTTTGATTCGTTTCTTATGAACTCATCCCAATCATCTTGAGCAATTTTCGATGGACAATTTCTCATTCTTTCTTCGTCAGCGATGAAATGGTCATAATGATTCTTGCGCAAATCATTCTTGTGTCTCCTAAGAGCCTCAGACATTTTTTTCATAATAAGGTCCTTTGATAGAGGATCGAGCTCATAATATTTCTGCATAACAAAAAATGCATGTAAACCATTTTTTATTTATGTATTGAAAGCATTATAAATGAATTTAAACCATTTAAGTTCATGTACATAGTTTACATTTCAAAGTATATGGATTTTTACATTTCAACGTATATAGTTTCATCAGTCTCTATGAATAAAGTGATCAATCTAAATATCCTATAAATATCATAAAAGAATATATCTTGAAACAGAAACAGTACATAAATATGGTCTCATATGAACCCTCGCTCATTCAGGCCTATTTTACAATCAGAAACAGAAACGGTACAGAAACAGAAACAATACATAAAAAGGGTGCATATTACGATCAGACGACTATATTTTACAAACAGAAAGAGTACATAAAAATGGTTATGAGATTGGAGAACTTACCTCCAATTGATTCCACACGTCTTCCTTATAATTTGGCGGAACTTTTTTCCAACTTGGATATGAGATTGGCACATGATTTCTTACTATTTACCAATCTTCGTAGCGACCTTTGAACCATTTTTTCCGATTAGAGAACTGTAGTTGTCTATATCAATTTTCTCCCATTTTAAAGTGGATGATTGTGAAGTTGTATCATTTGACGGTGGTGTGGCATCTTGTGACATTATGTCCTGCAAAGCCTAAAATCCTAAAATAATCCCAACAACATTATAACGTACATTTCTTCCCCTTCCAACTCATCCATGTGATGCCCGATTGCTGTCGGCCAAATTATTGCACGGAGTCCCCTCCATAACAAGATCAAACACCTTATATGTCTTAATAAAATTTGCTCCAAGCGATCACTGTTAAGCTGCTGTACATCTGATATATGAACCAACGTCCCCTTATTGATTTGTCTGATCCCACCAACTTCTCACCACATTACGATTTTTGTCAGTCCGACTGACAATAATCATAATGTGATGAGAAACTGTGGGATCAGACAAATCAGAAGGGGACGTTGTTTACTATATCAAATGTACAACAGCTTACCGGTAATCGCTTGGAGCAATTTTATTAAGTCATATAATGCGTTTGATCTTGTTATGGAGGGGAATCCGTGCAATAATTTGGCTAACAGCAATCGGGCATCACAGGGATGGGCGGGAAGGGGAACATTCACTTTTATGCGACAGTGATAAAGTCTTCCCGCATCACCAGAATTTTAAACTTAAGCGGATTCAAAAGAATATCTAAAATACTGACTGAAATAAAGGATGCAAATAAAAATATATATTACCTTAGCACCGTTGAACTAAAGGGTGCAGATACAATATCTTGAACTGCATGTCTACCTACAAACACAAAGAAAGAAAGAATAGTCAAGCTGATCATATGTATGTATGTGTACATGTGTGTATGTATGTGATCATATGTAAGTACCTACAACTACAAACACAAAATGAACTCTTGCAATATATCCATCCTTATGGATCCATCAGGATATTATAATGGCACTAATAAAAAATATAATGCATCTATTACTATCATATAACACACCATTTTACATTTTACACCATTTTAAATAAATATTTTGTTAAGGTACAATAACTGCTCTGAAATACAAAGTTAACATATGCATTTGATAAGATCTTCTATTTTTTCATTGTCTTCAAAAGCTGATTGATAAACGGTGGGAAACTCAGTGTCATCCACATTTATGGTCAATCGTTTTGGTGTATGCAAAACCACAAACCATCCGTTATTTTTTAAATCTTTTGAGTAGAACACTTGACTCGCTTCCGATGCAAGAATAAATGGCTCATCATTCACGCTATCTTTATTCTTCAATTTTCCCAAGTTAACTGTGATCAAGCTTGAAACAGAATCTATTTTACAACCATTGATCTTATCTTCGACCTTTACCCAATCACAATAAAAAACTGTTTGTTTGAAGTCAATGTAATCCAACTCAATTATCTGTTGAATGACTCCGTAATAAGTTGTTTCTGCTTCCTTAAAATTTTTATCCTTCCCACTCGCTCTAAATTGTGTAATTGCTCTCATGCATACACCACTATCCTGTGTTAGCTTTCGCTCTTCATAACTCTTCGAAGAAAATAAAAACCCTTTCACTTGGTACTTCATATAACTACGGGCATCAAACTTCGGCCCGTTAACTAACTGCCAAAGAGTTGGGTCAACATCGACGGTCTTCAACAACTACAAAAAACACAATAAGTAAAAAAACATTGTCAAGGAGGTGTATGGTCAACTTGAAAATACGTTAAATATTTAATACATATACCTCCTCACGTAACCAAAAAGTTAAATTTTTAATAGCTTCCCCAGATGTACCCCCGCCTCGAGTTTGAGATTTGGTGCTTTGAACATAGGAGTTATACCTCCTACGAAAAACACACAATAAATACTATATATATGAATTGATTTACAATAATAAGAATTAAGAACAAATTCATGAATTTACTTCTTCCATTCATCCAATCCGTCATACTTATCAAGGACCCATTTACGCACTTGTTGAAATTGCACTTGAGTTAACGTTATATCTTTACCATTATCTATTGCTATTTCATCAACAAACTCATCATCCTCGTCTAAAAACGCTTCACGGGTATATTTATGAGTGCCAGCACCTCCTTTTGGCATATACTCCATGCAGTAAAGACTAGCCTCTTGTACAATATATCCTTCTGCAATACACCCTTCAATATATCTTTTTTTGCGCACATATCCTTTATATGTTTTCATCAACCTATGAAGATGAATAATTGTAAAATGTAGACATCAATAGCTATTTAAATCGAATAATTATGTACACAACTAAAATTAGTAATTTACCGTTCAAATGGGTACATCCACCTATATCTAACAGGACCAGAAATCAATGCTTCATCGACTAAATGAACCATAAGGTGAATACCGATATCAAAATATGCAGGCAGAAAATGTTTTTCAATAACACACATTGCTTCTACCAAACTAGCCTTTGCTTTTAGAAGATGTTCCCTGTTGATCACCTTTGAGCACAAAATGTTATAAAAGAGACTAATGCGGTGAATAGCATTCCATAGATCCTTATGTTGCGGAAAACAATGCTGAAGCAATACCGGAAGTAAATGTTGCATTATGACGTGGTAATCATGTGACTTCATATTTTTTAGCTCAGGAGGGTTGATGCTCACATTGTTATGGAAGTTCGAAGAGAATTTGTTCGGCACTTTCAAAATTTTCAAAACGGTGCAAAACCGTATCTTTTCTTCTTTGCTCAAAGTGAAAGTCGCATTTGGTATGGTTACTTTACTTGTTTCAGGATCTTCTATCACCCACAACTTTTGTTTTATACCCATGATTTTCAAATCCTTCCGTGCATTGATCTCATATTTTGACATGTCTTTATGGTTCAAATTGTGTTGATCAAATGTTTCGTGACATTCATCTCCGTATGCATAACATCAATATTATGTCGGGTCAAATTTGTTTTCCAATATGGAAAATCAAAGAACTTCGACCTCCTATACTATGTAGGAACTTCTTCATCGATTGTCTTTTTCCGTTTTCGACCAATTTCCGGTATGTTTTTACCAACTTTCATTTTTATATTCGCTACCTTTTTTTTCAACTTGATAACCAGTCAGTGGTTTTGGAGGACGCTTAAGTTCTTGCTCGTTGTTGAAATTTGTCTTATCATATCGAAACTTGTGTCCGGACGGAAGAAATCTACGATGTCCCATGTAACAAATCTTCTTACTTTCAGGGAGATAAACAGATGTAGTTTCTTCTCCACAAATAGGACATGCAAAGTAGCCATGAGTTGTACATCCCGATAAAGTCCCTAAGAGCGGGATGATCATGGATTGCCCACAACACTCTAGCTCTCATTATGAACTCAGATTTCTTAAATGAATCAAATGTAACGACTCCTTCCCATAAATGCTTTAACTCGTCTATCAAAGGTTCTAAATAAACATCAATATCCTTCCCCGGTTGTTTTGGCCCAGAAATCAACAGTGTTAACATTGAGAACTCTCTTTTCATGCACAAAGACGGAGGAAGGTTATATGGTACTACAATTACTGGCCAACAGCTGTAAGGGTTAGTTAAAGAAGCATTCGGACATAAACCATCTGTTGCTATTCCAAGCATGATATTTCGTGGTTCAGCAGCAAATGAAGAATCAAAAGAATCTGTAGTTTTCCGTTGAGAAGTATCACGCGGATGATGCATTACGGTTGTACCGGACTTGGCACGACCATGCCAGGTCATCGCTTCTGCTATCCATGGTACAGTATACAGTCTTCTCAATCTAGAAATTAAAGGAAAATGTCTTAAGGTCTTTTGAGGTACTATGGTAGCTTTTCTCTCTTCGTCGAATGATGTCTTATATCTTGGTGCGTTGCAATTTGTACATGAAACTTTGTTCGCATTATCTTTCCAGTACAAGATGTAGTCATTAATGCATGCATCATAAGTTATGTAATTCATCCCAACTTGCTTAATGATCTTCTTCACGTCGGGGTACTTTGACGGTAGCGTGTTACCTTCGGGGAGTAACTCCTTTATGAATTCGAGTAGTGCAGTCACACCATTGTCTGAAAAGCCGTATTGGATCTTCAAGCTATTCAGTTTCACAATGGCATACAACTTTGTAATCTCTTTTGGACAAGAAGGATATAATGGCTCTGTTGCAGTTGCACTATCAAAAAATGATTTATCCGTAAACTGCTCACCAATATTAGCATTATCATGCAACTGACTTGTAGGTTGAAAATGATGGAATCTATCTGCATCATTGATCAAATCCTCCATCCTAATATGTTCGGACTCATCAGTATTTGTGGCATGACTAACCGGTTGTTGTTTTGGCTTCTTCGGTATTCTTTCCCCGTGAAAACACCACACGGTATATGATTGAACAATACCATATCTAAGCAAATGAAAATGAATGTCATTTAATTTGAATGTATCTTCATTTTTGCACCGCGTGCAAGGGCACGAATACTTTTCCTTATTGCCACCGTTTTCAGCAACAAATTTAACGAAATTTCTCACACCTTCCACATATTCTGTATCTTCGATTAGATTGATTCATCCATTGTTTGTCTATACTAAAAGACATACTGAAAGAAAATAATAAGAGCTAATAAGAAATCATGGGTAACAATATCTTACGGCTTTCCACCAAGTTCAACTCTGATATTAACTAAACAAATGTATATTCTTCTGATTTCACTTGAAATTTAACATTAACATCAAACTGTTTCCAAAAAATTTGCCATTACAATGGCGTCATTTTGTAGCACCAGAGTAATGTCTATGCATTACCCTCTCCTGATACTTGGCTTGCGCCATCAACAGCAATTTTATCCACTTACTAAATATGGTCTCATATTTAGTAAAACAAAATTCATTGCATCAACTTATACCCTAGCAGTCACTATAAGCAGCTATGTCTAACTAGCATGCAGTACAGTACAACATTTAGGCTTTAGTAAATATGAGAATGCACACTACAACACTACTTCTCTTCCATGTTGCAATGTTTGGCTGATGATACACCACACGTACGGGGACGTGTTAGATTATCTCACATTGTACAATTTGTAAAACAAATCATATATAAATGTAAAAAGATCATCCTTTGCATAACCAATTGTTTCTTGGTTCTCTAACACTGTACACTTAAAACATCAAATAAGTATTCTGATGGTTCAGATTAGAAGGTGCATCT
Source organism: Allium cepa (assembly GCA_030765085.1). Lineage (NCBI taxonomy): Eukaryota > Viridiplantae > Streptophyta > Magnoliopsida > Asparagales > Amaryllidaceae > Allium > Allium cepa. The sequence continues at coordinate 134,896,678 of CM060934.1, forward strand.
CTACTTTGGCAAACTGTTAAAGAGTAGTAGATATTGACTATAATCAATCCCCAAAAACTTAATGAAACATCAATCCTAAAAGATGAAGATAATGATGGAACTCAAATGACAGCTTATATGGTAAGACTCAGGGCCGGTTCTATACAATAAGTTGCCCTAGACGAGGAAATTTTGCGTTGCCTTTCACAAAACAATAATAGTAGTAATAACGTTATGAACATCAGTTCATTAATCTCACAAAAATGACAAAACACACTCAAAATACAGATAAAAACAAAAACGTAAACATTAATCCAAAGCTGTTATAGCCTTCAATTGGAACAATCAGTTAACTCTTATAGTCTTATTTACTAAAAAAAAAAAATTCTTTTAAGCTTTTAAGAGAGTCGGCAACCAAAATTTTGAGATATCAGTATTAGAATCGTTAATTCGTCATTACCTTTGAGCTACAGGCTATACCAGCCTTGGAATTGAAACTAAAGGCTGAAGCTGAACTGGTCCGATTGGAGTGGATGTCCAGAGGAGGAGGAGCTGTGAAGCGTCGTTGCCGTGGATGGGGTGCGGCCGTGCGGAGGCGACGGAGGCGGTCAAGTGGGTTAGCGTAGGGTTTTTTTGTTCGGTCGTTAGTGAGTGTTGCAATATCTCTGTGCGCGATTGTGAAATTTGAACTAGGGTTTTTTTTTGTTGCCCCCCATAGGGTGGGTTGCCCTATTCCGTAGCCTAGCCCGCCTAGCCCAATAACCAGGCCTGGTAATTCTTTTTGGCTCCCAGCGAATATTTGGCACAAAATTAGCGCCATTATTTGGCACAACATTTACGACGGTTACAAGCCATTGCTAATTAGCCACGGTTGAAAACCGTTGCTAGCTGGAACGAAGCGCGCCAAAAATTATGGCGCGAAAGGATGAAATTCACCGCCATCATTTGTCTCCAAAGAAGCTACGGTTAATAACCGTTCCCAATTAGAAACGATAAAAAATCGTTGCTAACTGAACCAAGACGGTGATTAACCGTTTCTAAATGGCAACGGTTAATAACCGTTGCCAAATGCACGGATGGTTAGTTGCAAATCTCAGTATTTGGTGTAGTTCTCCTGGTTATATTAAATTTGGAAATGAAAATAAAGTATATAGGTTAAAAAAGGCACTATATGGACTTAAACAAGCTCCACGAGCTTGGTACAGTCATATAGATGCTTATTTTTTAAAGAAAGGTTTCAAAAAATGTCCATATGAGTATGCACTTTATGTCAAAATTGGAGATGGAGGAAAGATGATCATCGTATGCTTGTATGTAGATGATCTCATATTCACTGGAAACGATAGTCGAATGTGTGATGATTTTAAGAAATCTATGATGAAAGAATTCGACATGTCTGATCTTGGAATAATGCATTATTTTCTTGGCCTTGAAGTGGAGCAATCTACTGCCAGCATTTTTGTCTCCCAAAAGAAATACGTGCAGGATATTTTAGACAGGTTTGGAATGAAGAATTGTAATTCCGTTAATACACCAATAGAATGTGGATTGAAGTTAAGCAAGCACATGGAAGGAAAGAAAGTTGATAGTACTTTTTTCAAACAAATTGTAGGAAGTTTAATCTATTTGACAGCAACAAGGCCAGATATAACATATTCAGTGAGTCTCATAAGTAGATATATGGAGGATCCAAAAGAGATGCATCTTCTCGTTGCAAAGAGAATATTACGCTACCTGAAAGGAACCATGGAGTTTGGCTTACTGTACAAGAAAAGAGAAGCAAAAGGATTGGTGGCTTCACTGATAGTGATTTTGCAGGGGACCAAGATGATAGAAAAAGTACATCGGGCTATGCTTTCATGCTGGGTTCAGCGGCTATTTCATGGTCTTCTAAAAAACAGTCAATAGTTACATTATCTACTACCGAAGCTGAATTTGTTGTGCAAACCTCGTGTGCATGTCAAGCCGTTTGGTTGAGAAAAATTCTTGAAGAGTTGCAATGCAAGAAAGAAGTAGCAACTGTAATTTACTGTGACAACACTTCAGCAATCAAGCTCTCAAAAAATCCTGTTCTGCATGGACGAAGTAAACACATAGATGTGAAGTATCATTATTTGAGAGAACTTGCAGGTGATGGAGTCATTAAATTAATTTATTGCAGAAGTGAAGATCAAATTGCAGATATTTTAACGAAGCCCCTCAAATTTTCTGCGTTCCAAAGCTTAAGGAGGCGGCTTGGAGTCTGTGCTTCAGCTGAAGCAGCCCAAGTAGCAGGTTTTTCTGAATTCTAACTCCGATTAAACTGTATGTTATATATGGAACATCAGTTTATGGGAGGGATTGTTGGAAGTATCTACTATTTACGCATATTATGTCAATTGAATAATTGTTGTCCGTAGTTTATTGTTTAGATGTCCTTGTTTTTTGGTGTTTTACCTGGTCAGTAGGAGAACTGCTAGCATGTTTTGTAGTGCCTAGTTTTATGCAAGTAGCTGTTGATGTATTGCCTATATAAGGCTGTTCTGTTAATGAATAAAGAAGTTCGTTTTTTCTTCCTCCATTTTAATAAAACACCATTTTTAACAATAATGATCATAAAGTGTATGGTAATGATATCATTGATAATGAATGAGTTTACAAGAAATAAACAATGGTGGAGAAACATTTAACCTTGACCCTGCTAATGTCATATTGATGTACTGCATTGGCGCAAGTAGCCGACGAAGCCAGAACTAACAATAAACAACGATCGTTGTGGATGGTATATACGTGTGGGTGCAGTTGACGATCATGAAAGGGTTTTGTGTCATTGTGTGAGGAAGTGCAGTGGCACTTTGTTTGTAGTGACAGAGTGCAATTTTGTTGTGTTGTGTGGTGTGAAGTGCGTGTGGTTGTGGGAAAGAGTGCTTTCATGCAGGTACAGGCAGGTGTGTGATTTATGCACAGGTGGGCGCTTGTATGTAGGTGTGTACGTTATGTGCAAATGTGTGCAGGTTGAGTGGCTGTGGGGTGTTGTGTGGCTGTGTCTTGTGCTCTAGGCTACAACCACTAACTTATGCATTTTGTTGGTTTAGTACTGTTACTCTTTTATAATCTTTACTCAATTACAAATTAGTCATTTCACTTAATTATAAAACAAGTAAAAAAAAAAAAATTAGCAGAATAAAACTTTATCTAACAGCGGTCAATGATCAGATCTCTAAGGATAATATTTCCTCATCTCAGCCCTCTCCTGCTTCCTCTAACCCTCTTTCTTCCTCTTGCTCAGAGAAGAAGCCAGACATCGATGGTGAGAGCTTCCAAACAGTTAGAAACCTCGCAGTATCTATTTATCATCAGCAAAGGTTTTCAACCCAAGAAACTGTCGATCCCCATCCACTACAACAAAATACCCTTTTTGCAACGGACAATATCCGTTATAATAGAGATTTCGCAACGAACCAACGTCCGTCTTATCATACGATGTTGTAATAGACGCTAAATATTTTACAACGGTTTAAAACCATAGTAGTAAACCTTTTTACAATGGACATAGACCGTTGCAATATAATCTTTTGCAATGAACATAGACCGTTGCAATATGCTCTAACCACAACAGACGTTAACCGTAATAGTTGTCATTTACAACTGTTTTTGCACGTTGTTAAAAATATCAATCGATAGACATACATTATTTCACATCTAACATCAATTGATAGACGTACATTGTAGATTTTGATAGAATAAACAAACAAAGTAGACCAATAAAATAAATAAATAATGTATGATAAAAGGAGAGAGAAGTGAGATCATACTAGAATACAACAAAAGTGGGAAAATAAATCGCAAGTGAGGAATGAGAAAGCAAAATAGCTTTCTCTTTTATTTACATTATTCTTTGTCAGCTACAAATGGCTCATAGACCAACATGGACTTCAAATCATGGTAGAATTTAGGGACTTATTCATTTGGATATCTTACAAAGGAGAAGAGCACCAAAATGTTAGTAGTATATCAAGTTTAATTGCATTGACATATAGAACCGGAACAAGCCCAGCCGCTTTCCCATCTCTTCCTGGCCTGTTTTTCTTCACATGCACTACACATAAGCATATTTCATTCTTTCCCTTTTCAAATGATAAGTTGACATCCAAATACAAAAAATTGCAGGTCATATTAAATATATCCAACTCAACTTTTCAATTTACTTGATACTAATTTTTACAGAAAATGAAAAAAAAAAAAAAATTCATTTGTTTTTTTCATATAGACAACTAATTTAAGAACAGTGGACGCTTTCTAGTTTACACTCATTGAATAAATTTTAAAAAATCATGAATGTTAGTACGAACTCAATGTAAAATATATACTTTCTAATCTACACTTGTTAAATTATTTTTAAAAATCGATGAAGGTCTGAATGGACTTATCGTATAATATATTTTATGGAGAAGTTTAGCAACTTCCATTATCCCATTAATTATAGTTAAAAACAATGTCTAAAGACCAAGAATAGATTTAAAGACCAATATAACCATGTCGAAATTTTCTTATGTTTCCAATGAAGGGTTTATTCTTCTAAGGTCCAATTTAAAGATCAAGATGACCATGTCTAAATTTGGTCAATATTTCATAGCCATTTGTCAAGAAAGACCATTTGTCAAGAAGGATACCTTAATGAGACCAATACAAATATAATAGCTTAAGACTACATAAAACCTGCACTTGTAGATGTGATTATTTAAGATACTCGATCTCTTCATCAAGCATAGATATCTTATCTCCTTGCTCGTTCACCATCGCCTGAACCTGAATAAGAAACTCACAACACTGCTCGTATAGATCTGTGCATATAAGATCTGTGCATAGGCAGGGATTCAAGATGATAAAAACATGTCACAAATACAAGAAATGTCTCACTCTGAAGCTAATCCAATCCAAAAACCAAAAGAATCCAATGATCAGCATCTTGGGGAGTTAGAATTGCAAGTTCATGAACTTGCATTCAAATAAGATTAGCCTATGAGAGGAAAATACATTAGACAAAATAGATAATATAGAACATTCCATAACAAGACAATCAAATGTCAGAAAACAAAGGCAAGATGAGGAACCTTTCGAATGCAAATCCACTAAATCAAAGGATGTCGTAGAATATCCTTCGTTGAACAATATGGGTAATCAAATTAAAACAAAAGGAAAGGAAATATAAATTATCAAAGACAAATATGGTTGATTCTTACCTAGAAATAAGTAGTGAAGTAAACTCTTTAGGTTTGTCCATCAAAATCATTTATGAGAGATTTTTGTTTTGACATTACCCTTTCAAGCATTTTACCTCAAACTGAACATATATAGTATCAAGAAGGACTGGAACTTTCTAAAATGATCACTGTCTTATTTTTTTAACAAGTCGTGCGACACTTTAGGAATTGTCAGCGAGGAGGGAAAAAAATGGTTTCATGTGGACTAACGGGTAAATGGATTATACGGGCTGTTTAGTTGGCTAAGACTTAAACAAAGTAATATGAATTTTTTTATTTACACTTTCCTCAAATTAACCCTATTATTAATAGTTTATTCATCATAATTTATGTAAATGGTCTACTTGCCTAGGGTAGTGGTAATTTCTAGTTTCATTTCTGATTAGTTTAAAGTCACATAAATAATATAATAAACCTATTTTGTATTACCCACTAGAGGTTCAAAAGCAATGCTGTAAAAAATAAAATAATAATAAAGCTCTAAAGATGATTAATAATAGCAAATAAACTATATGAACTGCTTTGATTTGTTCTTTCTGTCTGTCAACATACAAGAGCATTTTTATATTATTTTGCAACAGCAATTCTGGAGTCCCAAGGCAAAGGCAGTACTAATTTCTATCCATCCTAATAATTTAAGACCGTAGAGATTATATAAAAACAGATTTTCACAAAAGAAAATGATTTGCTTTAAAACATGCGACGAATAGAGTCTAGTTTATGCTTTCTGCCATTTTGAAACAACACCAACACTGTTTTCTCTTCTTCTTTTTTCCTCTACAAGAATACATTAGAGCTATTGACATAGAGGCAGTCCAATTTCTTAAAGAAAAATTGCTGGAATATTCTATGTACCAACTAATTTTGCAAAAGTTATTAAAAATGGTCTAAATACTAATAATTAACAATTCTTTAAATAGATAAAAAACCCTAAATAAACAATAGTTAAAATCCATAAGCTAAACACATACCAAGAGTCGTAGTCAAGGAAAACAATATTGACATTAAGAACAATGGAAAATGAAGCAAGTTCAACATCACCGAGACGACCAGCGCACATGAGTGTGATCACCAACGCACCATACAGCAAAAACCGCACCACCATCTCCGGTCCAACTATTTTCCATTGTTTCTTGGACTCCTTAAAAGTCCTACATAGTAACTCCTACTCTCTTCAGGTCCACTTCTGTTTTCTAACAAGGGAAACTTATTTGTTTCCTCCATCTCATACTCCTTTGTTTTATTACTATCATGAATCAGAAGGCCGCTTTAGTTTTATTAAGCAAGCCTGACTACTTATATAAGCAAAAAATCAAAGCTTTTAATTATTATTACACAAAAAAGCTACAATTTGGTATTCATTTCACCTGATGTTCATATCAAAATGCATGTTTTTCACTTAAATTCACAACTAGGATAAAAAGAGCAAAAAATAAATTTTGTGTAAGTTAGCAGGCTTTATAAGCGAAAATTTTGAACCCAATGATGTTAGAAGGCTTTATAAGCAAAAAATTTCATTTAAATGTTCGCTTTGGAGGATGCATGTTAGCAGGCTTTATAAGCCAAATTTTTGTTTTGGAGCCCAAAATTTTGGTTAGCATCTATATTTTGGAGCCCTTATAAGCGAAAATTTTGTTTTGGAGCCCAAAATTTTGGATTTGGAGCCAAGGGAAATTTGTATGCCTTCAACATATGAATTCTATGTAAATTAGGTCCATCATTGGGTTGTCAATAAGTATCCGAAAAACTCGAAATCCATCCGTATATATATCCAAAATATGAAAAATTATCTAATATTCGAAAAATGAATACGAATACAAATATAGTCACATTTATATTCGATAATTATCCGTCCAGTTTTAATCAAGATTATAATTAATTTTTCATGCTTTAATAGATAAAATAATTATCATTTACTATTTTATGTCAATAATTTTTTTTACTATGTGTATACAGATCAATATTTGCTGCTTAAAATTATTTTTCTTAGCATATTTATTATTCACTACAAAAAAATACCTTTTCGCAACTGCTAAAAACAGTTGTAATATGTCTATTACAACTGGCACCCGCCAGTCGTTATATCCGCAGTTGTAATAGATTCGAATTATTTTACAACTGGCCGGAACAGTTGCAGAAGCAGTTGTAGAAACTTATTTTACAACTGTGACATGTTAGTTGTAAATGATTAGTTACAACTGCTTTTAGCACTTGCAAAAGGTCTTTTACAACTGCAACTACTAGTTGTAGAAAACTTATTTACACTGCGGAAAACCATTTACAACTGCAACATGCAAGTTGTAAATGACTAGTTACAACTGCTTTTAGCACTTGTAAAAGACTTTTTACAACTATCACTTACAGTTGTAGAAGGATGCAATACAACTAACAATGACAGTTGCAACATATATTTTTACAACTGCTACAAACAACTATAATCATCTTTTCACAGCTGCTATAAATTTCTTAATATCATAACTAAAACCAATATTTTGTTAATATTATACGCAATCATGCAAATTACTTGAAACAACACAAACCATTTGCATTCAAGAAAATCGAAAACAATTCGAGTTTACACCATTTATGAATTCATAAATTCAATACAAAACACAACTAAATCCATGACATATTTCAGTAAGAGTACATATACATACTAATTAAAAGGTATAAATTTCTTATGCCAAGCAACAGTCGTCCCAACCGCTTGTCCAATAGTATAGATATTCGAAGTAGGCCTATATAAAATAGCTTTGGGCTCCACCACTGAATCAATCCAAACCTTCCAAGCATCTACTCCAAGTGGTACATGATGCACTAAAACTGTAGGAGCAGAAGATGCAATTGTTGCTTCTGCGACAACATTTCTTTGTCAACCCAATAATTTGCACTTTCTAGACTGATTCTTAATTACCACCATTTGAAACGTTGTTGCTACTCCGATGTGACTGCAAACAAAAATAATAAACATTTAATTTATAAGTTCAAAGTGTTATAAGGGACCGACACTACAACTAAACACTGAACATTTGCTTATTCATTTCACTTAGTCAAAGAGTTTAATGAGAGCATTTATATGAAAACAAACAAGTTAGCGACCTCTTGATATTTAGCATTAAGCAAATTTTCTATTAAAACAAACAGAGCCATAAAATATGAAACTCAAACAGTTCTAAGGCGAGTAACTACTATTTCAATTTGCTATATGATTTAGAGCGGAAAACATATGCTGTTGTGTAACAAATTCAGTATATAAAAGTAATGTGAGGGGTTGGTTTATTGATGACTACAAGTCTAGACCACCATTTCATTTCAACCATCCTCCACCCGAAATTCTTTAAAACAGTTGCATCTCACATCATTGGAACTATAAGTCTAGACCACCATTTCAGTTCAACCATCCTCCACCTCATTGTTGTAGTACACAACCACACAACTACATACACTTGCAATTGCCGCTGTTACATACATTATCAATTGCAACTGCCTACTTGCAATATCACCAAATACCACCACAAACAACTCCCACTATTTCATTACAGCCACAAGCCCATAATCCCCAAAACATTCATCACAAGCTTACTGCCATACTTCACTCAACCGCTACTCAATTCTCTTCAATCAAATCCCCATTACCGCTTCAATACTTCGACCAATCCATTCACCATCAACTGCTATCTCCAACAAACAATCCCCTTGCTGCTGTTACTGCCTCTAAAACAACTAGCTGCACACAAACTCATCCTCCATTTCATTAACTACAACCTGCCACAAACACTTGCTTTCGAACACCATAGCACCAAACTGCTTATATCTTTGTGCACACAGCCTTCACTACATTTTCACATTCCATCACTACTTCAACTAATCACTTCCCTAATTAATAAACAACACATTTACATCCTTGCCTGCACCATTACATCTCTGTACCATCCCTAAACACTGCTTACAGCACCACAACAGTGCCTCCACACTGTAACTGGACCGTACATTTCATAAAAACGGCATAACACTTCAACATTCATCACTCATCCTTTAACCACCTCTTACTTACACAGCAGCCACCGCACAGCAGCACTTCATACACCATACTTACCCATCACAATATATACTTACTTAAGTTAACTTCCTACATACTCCCATTAAAACCCCCTGCTACACCTGATCTCCTCCTACCACAGCAACTCCATCGATTCAGTCCACCAATTGTGCCAGCAACCACCACACTGCCGTGAACACTACTGCAGGATCACAGAACATTCACTTAATTATTACCATCCTTTAGCAACTCACTGCAACATTCTCCCCCGCCATCAGCCACTCTTTCATATAAACCACCTTCTTCAACTGTTCAACCTTCCAACCCCTCATATACTTTAAAGCAAGAAACACATACAAGCATATAAAAGTAAGCAAGCACGTGCTACTGTTCAAATCAAGACAACATCCTATTGTTCAAATGAATATTTGGAGTTGGTTTAATTCTCAGTTGCATTTTCCCTGTAAAGCACTGAAATTAAAACATTTCACACAAGTATGGTTGCTGATTTTACTTCATACAATGCTCTATTCAGTACTTTCTCTTTTGCCTACTTTCTCTCTTTCGATGAATAGGCAGTACCGATAGCAAGATTCTACAATACGACACTACATTTTTCATATACTGACTTTATCTTTTATAGGGAGCAAACATATTCCCATAACAGTGAAACAAAACAAGACAGGAAATAGAAAACCAGGTTATACTCTATTCTTGGAACTTGCAAAAATTTGTTCATTAATACCCAAGCGCACTTAAAAGATGCGTAATCATCTATCATAATTAAAGATGTACTTTTTAATTAATGATGTAGGCCTCATTAGTCCAGTACTGCAAAAATAGACCATGAACCGACCATACAACTTCATTCGAACATAGAACACTTTTGATCGTAATCCTCTCTTGTTATAACTAAGACAACGACAAGTGCAGAAAAATCAGTAAGTTTGTGTTGATGTTATTTTAAATCTCATTACTGGTTAAGAACACACTATTAAATTTTGAAATTGGTCAAAAACACACCTGTCTTCTTCGGAAGCAATAAATAGTAAATATTAGGCGCCAGACAAATGCTATTTCAGGATACCAGACAAATGCTATTTAAGCCTAGATCAGTTGATGAGACAAGTTTGATTTGCATAACAAAAACGAACTAATGGAGGCTCGGATTTATAGAAAGTTTTTTATATTTCAATTGTGGGATTTTATCTTATAAAAAATAAGAATATGTACATCATTACACGCTGCAGTTCATGTTGGAAAGAATGAAGAAAATCAGGTAGCTTGCTTTGTAAATAGTGAAGAAGATGATAAAAACAACCACATACGCTAGTGCAAGTCGCCTCATGTGCGACTGTGCTGTCACTTGCTCAGCCGTTGGATCAAACCAGATGGTAGATGGCACTAGAACCAAATCCTGCCTCTACTAGTCGCCGACACTCGAACAACGAAAAACGAAAAATCCTAAACCTATGAACCGATCGTGGAATTATGATTTCTGTATTGTGACATTCCAATTGTAAATGGCACTGGGGTGTGTCGATGGACATTAGCATGGTGATAACTGAACGTAATAAAAGATTAACATGCTAGTTGATGATTTCAAATAATACTTTTATACTCAATTTATAAAAAAAATACCTGAGGCGTATTGCCACGAGGAGTCACTGGCTCTTCCACTACATTTTGTTTACCATTGATGTTCTGTTTAAAAAAATGTTACTTGCATTAATAAATTTTTAAGCGCATATCAATTACCCTAACATAGTGAATCAAAATAACTTACAGCCATAAACAAATCAGAGAGCTCTTTCATTTGGGCCCGCAAAGTAGTAATTTCATTTTCCAATTGATGTATTTTTTTGAACTACTCGTGTGAACTGCAAACTGAGTTGGTGTAACTCCAAAACTCAGTCTCCTTATTCTACCTCTATGTTCACGACCAAAAACCTTCGACACTCCATCTTCCTCCAGCGATACCGTTCCTTGAGAACTCTGATCAGTGTTTTTATACCCATTTATCTTTGTCTACAAATTAAAAAATATGTGTTATCTTTGTCTACAAATAACAACATGTGTTATTTGGGTCTACCTCTTTGCTCCTCCAATTACTGCAAATTGCTTGCCTTTATATGACAAAATCTGCAGCACCATGAATTGTTGGGCCAATAGATTTCTTTCCAAGCAGGCAGGCTTGTGCTTATCAAATCAGTCATTTCCTCTATGATGGTCTACTGGTCTAGGACCTTCATTGTTCCCATTGAGCTCATTAACATGATTAGAAATGCTATGTTAAGGTTCTTCTGGACTGGGTCCATCCACTCAAGATAAATCATTCCTTGCTCTTTTGGCTTAATGGAGTTGCCAAAGAACAAAGGTGGTCTTGGAATTCTTAATTTGCAAACATGGAATAGAGCAACTATCAGTTCTCTCTTGAATGCATTGCTATCTGATGCTGACACCTTGTGGGTTCAATGGACCAAAACCCATAACTTGGGTAGTAAGAATTTTTGGACAATGACTGTGCCCCAAAACTCTAGTTGGACTTGGAGGAGCCTTCTGATGTCAAGATCCTAGTTACTTCCTTTTATCAAAGTCAATCTATCTCCTTACAGTGCTGCAAAGTTCTGGTGTGCTCCTTGGATGGCTGAAGGCCTGATCCTATGCAAGCTCTTTACTCCTCAGCAGATCTTACAATCTGGTATTAGTAGTTTTGCTATTGCAACTGATTTCATTGTTGATGGCAGGCTGCTTCTGCCATATACCAGTAACCAAGACATTAGAGCTGTCTGGAATAAGTATCAACATATCTCTTTCAATCCCACTCTCAATGATGTTATTCTTTGGAGTGAAAAGCCTCACTCAATCTCCTTTGTGTATAAAATGCTTGTGAACTCTCCTGGTAGAACTGACATAAGATGGCATAAAGTCCTTTGGTCCAGAAATTCAATACCCAGAGACAACCTGATGTTATGGAAAGTCATCAACAGTGCTCTGCTGACCAAGGACAAATTGTTGAACTTCGGGATGTCTGTTGATCCTCTTTGCATTTTCTGCAAGTTGCTACCTGAAACTATGGATCACTTATTCTTTGAATGCAGTGAGTTATTGGGCTTGTGGTGTAACCTCATGACAGCGATGAATGTTAATCATATCCATGGCGTATCAAGTGTTGAATGGGCTCTGATAGGAAAAGCAACCAAGTGGAAGAAAAAAGAAAGATTTGTGTATTTTTTTCTTATCAAAAGATACCTGAACTTCATATGGGAAGAAAGAAATTTAAGAAACTTTGAAAACAAGAAAAGGAGTAGTGGTCAGCTTATGGTTGCACTATAGGCCAGTATTAAGATGGGAATGAGGGATTGTATTTTCGATTTCAGATCCTTTGTCTCGGCTGATTGGCTCTAGTGTTTTTCTCCTCTTTGTTTTCTTCTTTGTATTTATCCCTGTTCCCTTTGTGTTGTAGCTTTCTCTTTTTTTTTTTGTTCTCTTTTTGTGACTGTGAGCTTGTTCGTAGTCGCTTTTTCTTTTTTAATTTTCATTTAATAAACTGGTAGGGGACCAGTTAACCCCGCTTGCCTTGCAAAAAAAAAAAAAAAATCCATTTTTCGCATGTCACAACATTCATGTAAGGTTCATATATTGGAGACAATCATGAAAACACATGACAGTTAAAATATATCAAATTCAACTTGCTAGAAATAAAAAAGGAAAAAAATAATTGGATTAAAGAAAGGATAAAATGAAGTCAAAATGGAAAATGGATAAATAATTAGATGTAATATATATATATATATATATATGTGTGTGTGTGTGTGTGTGTGTGTGTGTGTGTGTGTGTGTGTGTATTCTTACCATGTAATCTCCGACAACAGAATTTGGTGTTTCTCCATTTTTCTTTATGTGGCCTCTGCACCACAAATCCTTCCTAGTAATATCTGATGAGCAACCACTTTCTTTTTTCTGCAAAAAGAACTTAAAAACTAATTACTAAACCGTATTGGATGAATATTTTTTATACTCATAACAAATGAGTTTTATAAGTTATTTTTTCTTACCATATCTTCTGCAAGTCTTGCGTACCCCTTTCAACTCATAGTGTGCGGAATTGTATTCATTGCTCATATGGTTTTGTATTTATTGCTCGTCGACTACAAAAGAGAAATTCAATAAAATTAGATATAATAAATTGAAATGAAAAAAATTCAACAGTAGCCACCAAAATAAAACCAACTACCTCAAACTCTTTTGTCAATTTCTCGTTGACAAAAGCATTCCATTCTTGAGCACTCTTAATATTATCTGGTTTTAACATGCCTAATTTGTTGGAAGCATCGGGACTCTTTGCTGCATCTTTTATAGCTTTAACTAGCCGTGACTTTGAATCTTTCCATCGTAGTCCCAACATTTGAAGGAACATATGTTGATGTATGTCATCCAACTTGAATCTTGCCTGTATAGTATGAACTGTGTAATCAATGATTATTTGAATTCAATTGTAACCTTCAAGCACATTTTAATGAATAAAACTAACAAAACTAACCTTCAAGCACATTTTAACGAAGAATCCAAAATTATCATGTTATCTAAAGAAGTTAATTTTAGTAAAGTACTATTTGTAATACCTGAATACATGTCCATAGATCAACCTTCAATTTGTCGTCGACTTTCTTCCAATTGCTAATGGTCACGGTACCATCTCCCTTGCTAAAGTCCCAATATATGATGATAAATGTTTGGAATTTGGACCGATAGGCTGATTTCGGTCATTGAACTCAATTTCTACCTTATCATTTGGTGTTAAATAAAATAATCTAACCATTGTTTTTCCTCGTTTTCTTTTAGTTTTGACCATGTTCACCTCTTCAGAGGAAGGATCTAAATTCGTAGGTGAAGCAGACCTTTGGGTAGTTGAATCGTGAGGATTGGACGAGCGTGTGGTAATGATGTTTTGGAGGGGAGTTGAATCATGAGGAATGGACGAGCGTGTGATAATGATGTTTTGGAGGGGAGTGAATCGTGATGATTGGACGAGTGTGTGGTAATGACATTTTGGAAGGGAGTTGAATCAAGAGGATTGGATGAGTGTGTGATAGTGAAGTTTTAAAGAGGGGTTGACTTATGGCAAGGAATGATGGGTGGAGGAATTTCACCATGCTTGCGTGGAGATTTTCTAACATTAGCATTAATATCCTTAAGAGTACAAGCAACTTCAACTTCAACATCTTTCATTTTAGAGATTCTAATACCACCATTAGCTTCAGTTAGACCACGAACAGCTGCAAGTGCAGCCAGACTTTGTTTCTTTGATCTTTTCTTTGCTTGCTTCGAGCTCTGAAATTATTTGAACAAATATAGCATTAGTAAGGGTATAGTTGGGATTGAGATAAATATTTTTAACACTCAGGCATGAAATGAAATGAGTCAAATATAGCATTAGTAAGGGTATAGTTGGGATTGAGATAAATATTATTCAAGATGGTTGCCTCTTCTTGATGTTGCTCGTTCTTACCCATGGATTCAACAAGTTCAAGCTTCTTTTACTAAGTGATCAACCTGGAAAAAAACCATAACATGTACAAAATTAACATCATACTAATTATAGGATTTTTGTCACAACCCGATTTTTCGACTTCCGAAAATCGACATTAATATGTCCACTGTATCAACTGCCGAGCAATCGAACGTTGGAAAACCTAATTGTTAGGGTTAAAGAAGAAGAGGTAGAAGAAGAAAGAAAGAAAAGCAACAGAAAAATATCAGAATCTCACAATCGCAGCGGAACAACATATAATAGATAAATGAATAATCTTTAAATCAAAAGAACTGTACATTTTGTACATTACATCATCAGAGTCAATATACAGCACAACAATAGACAGTTATATAAACCTGTCCTCACAACTGAATACACAGCGGAAAAGATAATATCATATACAAGTGATACGCCATGCCATCCAGCTCGCCTCCTGCTCCACAGAATCTCCTGAATTCCAGAATGACCTGATAACTTGACTCTAGACTGCCCGTGTGGAAATTGGTGGGCACCCAGAGTTTAGGAAGGGAACAATAAACTCCAGGTCAGTCATGGGACTGGTGTGAGAACTTAAAACAGTTTATCTTTAAAAAAAACAAGAAATATTTTAAAATAGATCCGCAATGCTTTTAGAAAATGTAACTACCATAAGGCCTCCCGCCACACACACAATGCAAATGCAGAATGAGAGGAGATTTCTCCTTATGATAGTCAAACATGCTTGATACGCAGAAAAATTTCTTTGATATTATTACTATAAGTGCACAGTGGAAAACCTTTCGAAGGTATAATATAAATCTTAGCCAACATACGGCCATTATCGTATGCCTACTATAGCTACCATCTAAACAGTGTGGCGCCACCATAAGTAGATGACAGGTTCTACAACTAAAACGATACAGGGCTCGTATTGTTTCTTCGGATTTTCCAACAAATGGTCAGGCTAAGGAACTTCTTATTGCCACATGGGAACGCCTCTGGCGGGACGCCCCGAGAACCTAACCGGATCTCTGCCAAAACAATGACGGATTACCTCTGCAAAAATAGGTAACTACTGACACGAGTATGTCATCCCCCGGTTGTAAACAACCTTTATCCGAGGATCCTCAATACCAACAACCACAAAGTAATAAATCTGCAGCAACAACATAGGTTAAGTATCTGGGCTCCATACCATGATACCACCTCTATCCAGAAGGAAATGAACATACCCTAAGGGGTGCTACCCCCTAAAACCTTGCTGCATTCTTCCTGTTTCGATCATTCCGGGGTGTTAGGTCCGACGAAGTCTCGTCCACAAAGCTACGCTTTTAACAAAAGTCATGCTTCGATCAACAAATGATCAGCAGCACTTCGTATGCCACATTACCAATTTGGGAATGTATTACTAGTAACCATCAACTACATAACCTCTGAGCTCATACGTCTCAAAGAAGGGTGTTAAGCTAAGAGAATAAATTCTCCGCCACCAACAGAAATGTATTTGATAAAAACCAGCTTTACATCTCAAATTGTAACGTCATACACACATCCATACTAGTCCATTCCGGGATCGAACGGAACCGAAGGCACTTTCAAAGAAGCCCTTGCAATCCGGATATTCACTAATCTCGTCCGGACTTCCCATCACAAAGGGTGATAAAATCTCTATATCGGAGATCAGCCGATGCAGAGACATTCGACGGTAATCCTTCCGTTTTCGAAAATATCCGGTCTTCAACACCGGTCTTCAAATGCTATCCATTACGACGTATCACTATTCAGAATGGGATTTATGATCCAATGGTCCTCTCCTGGCTAAACCGAATAACGAGCGCTTATTTTAAAATAAGTGTAGCATTCAAATTCAAGCAAATCACAACAAATACCCATTTAAAGGTAAATACTGATAGTCGGTTATTTAACTATCGATAGATATGCACAACATCACCAGATTCCAAATAATTTGCCAAATTATTTATTTTCCAAAAATATCTTTACAAGATATATGTTTCCACACTTCAACCATTTGAAACCAAATTTCAAATCACTTTTCACCTTTACAACTTTTGAAAACAAATTTCAAACCATTTTCCTTACGCGGAAACACTTCCAAATATTTATTCATTTTCACTGGAAATCCGCCGAGTTCAAATACTTTGAAATAATTTATAACTGTAACATCCCGCATTTTTGCACGATTTAAACAGACACACGCGTCAATTCAAACCATACGTAAGGGCGGATTGTTATGGGATAAATAAGAAAATGGAGAAAGAAACAGAATCTCACAGCGGAAGGATAAAATATAATAATCAAATATACAATTCATAAATCTGTTTACAA
The DNA here is from genome assembly GCA_030765085.1 of Allium cepa. Lineage (NCBI taxonomy): Eukaryota > Viridiplantae > Streptophyta > Magnoliopsida > Asparagales > Amaryllidaceae > Allium > Allium cepa. The sequence goes on from CM060934.1 coordinate 134,913,800, forward strand.
AAAACCTTTGATTTATTTATACAATACATATCAGAGTACACATACCATATAACAATGCAGCGGAACAATATGAGCGTAGTGAAACCATATTATCTATAGTAATAATAACAAAATCTTCGTCTTCTTCCTCCGGAAATAAAATCTTCAATCCTGAAACGCTCGGACTGACCCGAGCGAATTTGGAAAGACAAAACACTCGAGTCAGAACTAAAAGATCTTATGTGAGTTACATTAACAGAAATAAATATGAGTGTAGTAACTCAAGAGATGCTCGGGATTTACATCTCCTAAGGATCCGTTAAACTATTTACTATGTAGTATATTGCGCTATTATAATAGTGTCTAATTGTAAAATAAACTTACTTTTAAATAGCGTTAAGGATTTACATTTTCCACCTTAACACATTTATATATTCCCATAGTCTATACAGTACCGTAATCTCCCCCGTACTGGGCGTCGTCAGAGGACACTCCATAGGTATGGTACAAAACAAAATCGTATAAGGCGCGCTAGGGTAGGTGACACGGCACAACTAGGCAATGCTAGGGTAGATATACCAATTACGCTTCCGGGCCGATGGAAACGCGCAGCGCGCAGCTGCCGCCTCCCCACATCAAAGAAATCAAAAGTGAAGGTGGCCACCGAAAAATCCAAAGTCAGAGTATAGTATCGAAGGGAAGTGTCCGATCAGAGGTGCTACTTCATTAACCCGTCAATCGCTCCTGTTTTAGCCACCTTATGCCAACTCACGGGAGTTGGGTCCACGTATTTACCTTACAGGAAACGCCGCCACCAACCTACTTCATTCTGGAATCTCCACCGCGTACACGGTTAGTCAAAGTGGTTTTCGGTATCGACAGAGAGTATGTCCATATCCAATCTCGGTCTCTTTGCCAACCAATCGTTATTATAACACCGCGGTCATTTAAAATAGTTATACTTTAAAACCAGAATAAAATATCCATTTCAAAACCATATAAATATGATATCATTTCCTTTTAAAACCCGAATTAATACGATATCATTTTATTCCAATATATATACTTTCCAAAATCGTAAGGTTTTCAAAGTAAATATTTAGAGGTCAAAACTCTTGAATATAAAATTTCAAATTATACTACCTTGAAAATCATAACTTTGAAACAAGATTCCATCTCTTAAATGGTCAAATATTAGATTACTTTTATAAAACAAAATAGCTTCTTTACATTTCACAAATCAATTCCAAATATCGATTTAAACTTCCAAATACCATTTTAATTCTTATTTTTCAAAGCTTTAAATATTTCACCATTTCAAAAATAACTCATTTGACAAACCCATATATATCAAATTCAATTACTTATTATTTAGACTTGAAATGTTTACTAAATGAATTCAATATAATCTAAGTAAAACCTTTATCTTCACATAATTGGATATTCTTTCAATTTATTATATATTCATTTAAATCAACCTGATATTCATTTAAATCACTCTACACAAAATCAAGTTGTAAATCTTATCCTTTAAAAATTCTAACTTTTTATTAAATTCCAATTTAACTTAATATTCATCTTCAACCTTATTCTCTTTTAAGTCATTAAAACTCTAGAATTTAAATTTCAAATAAATGCTTGATCTCAAAAAATCAAACTTTATTTTATACTTCAAATCCATTTTATACAAAGTTTAAAAACCGGAAATTACTATATATATATAATAGCCTTTATCAATAACAAAATCAATATCTCATGAACCATATATATATATAACTTTACAAAACCATAGAAAAACATTTCAAAAATAATTTTATATATTTACCGCGGTGCATGTATATAATTTTCTATCCTATGGTCAAGTGATACGGATGTTTATCATTTTAATCCGCAATTTAAAATGAAAAAAAATGCGGTTATATATCATTTCAAACCGCAATCCTGAATGAATGAAATGCATAGCAACTTGCAATTAATAAGATTAATCATCCATTCATCCATCAAATCATACATCCATTTGTCACAGTCATCATCCAATTTCAAACAATCATCAATACATAACAGGTGATAAATAATGGTATCAATTATCAGTTTATACTCAAAATAAATTTAATAACTGTTAATTGGCAGTTTATATGCAAAAATAAACGTAAATTTAACTGGCAGTTAATATGAAATAAAAATTTAACATAACTATGACTAGCAGTTAATATGCAATTAAATAAATTCTAACTGTCAAATTTATGCAATAAATAAAATTAATTAACAGTTATATTAAATGAATGCGATTTATCAGAGATAATGAATAAAACATGCCAAACAGTCATAAATAAATTTCTACTCATATCTAAAATTAATTTAACAAACACAAGAAATTCTAGAAGTTGTGAGTGGGTTAAAGCACTCACCTTTTGAATTTAAATCGAATTTAAATTCAATTTAAACTCAAAAATTCGACGGTCTCCGAATTGGTCCAAACTAGCGTCAACAGATCTGGAATTTAATTATGATCCTAAAAAAAAAAATCTCGCGTGAATCCGACTACGTATGAGAAAGTTATTCGAAAATTTCGATTGAAACAAAAATTAAATAAAACAAAATAAACAAATATACCCCCATCACCATGCCACGTCACAAGCCATGTCCTTCTTCTCAAATTCGAGCACGCTACAGCACCAATAAAAAAAAACGGACAGTACCAACAAATTACGCTCTTCGAGAATTATGACATATAATTTTTCTGGAATTTTTAGAGGAGTTTGAAATATTTTTTTATTTATTTTGGACTGTAATTGGATCTAGAAATTTTGCAGCCATTGGAAGAGAAGAAGTTGAAGAAAAGAACACACAGAGAGAAATGAAGATAAATGGAGGCTAGGGTTTACACAGCCTATAAATAGACAAAGTGAAATAGGATAGGTGGGCACGAATCATAAACGCGCAAAACGGTTGTTGGCCCACTAGAATATTTTATATTAATTGGATACGTTACAGATTAGTAAATAAATTAATTTCTTCCTCAGACATTTACATTGAATTTTAAACGTATTTACAAATGTAAATTTAGATGCTTCATTTATAAGTTTCAATATAAATTCACAATTTCATTAAATTCCAAATTCATAGATAAGTTTCCATTTTCAACTAAATTTCTAAATTACCATAATAATTATCTTAGATTTTTATTCATTCTCAATAGATTTAACTATTGTAAATTGACTAAGTTTTCATAGTATAAAAATCCACATTTCTATGTATATATACATTTGAATTCCCTACTAAAATATTTTATTTATATTTCGCAATTACTTCCAATCCATTTTTTTTGGCATCGCACTGTTACTTAAATAAATAGCCTATACAACACTAATTATCATTAATTTGAAAACGGGTTACCAAATTTTGGATTTTATTAATAACTATTATTTATTACTTCATTGTTTATTCAAATTTAGACAATTTAAGATGTTCCTTAAATGCTGAGTACATTATTAACTTCAGCGTAAAACTTCAATTTTATTTTATCTACAAATTATAAATTAACTTTGCAGAAATCTTTTAGTTGACCTTTCATTTAATTATCCTATCTATTGGTATCCCATAGATGGGAATTCCTAAAGCATCTCCGAATTCCAACTTAAATTTCAATCACATAAAATGTTCTATTCAGTTTCCAATAAATTCAATAAATTCAAATTATCATGTTCTAAATAAAGTTTACGTTATTTCCACCTATAAGCTACAAATAACAACGAATGTTGCATTTGATTTAGATTCTAAATAAATTGATGGGTAATAATTAATAATTCTCACTATTGCCCGATTTATTCCCATTCATGCTTAAATTACCACCAAACAATCATTAAATTTACCTATTTTTATTGATTCCATAAAATCTATTTGCCCTGAGTTAGTTACTGCATTTATCAAATTCCAATTTCGCAATCACCTTAAATACATAAATTGGTATTGCATTAACATTTAAATTTATTAGCTTATGTCAACACTATTAACATTAATTGCAATGTATTACCAATTTTAGTCACTACCCTAACTACTAACTCATATTAACCTACATTATTCCCAAGAATTTCATTGGTTTTTCTTATATTAAATTTATCAACCATATTAATTAAGGTTTTTTAAAAACAATTAATAAAATTCCCTTTAATATATACAACTTAGCAATCTATTAAGCATGGTATTATATTTCACGTAAATGTACATTTAATTACATTTATTACAATGTTATCCAAATAAATTGAATGATCTAAGTATATAACTCCTAATATCCACCCATCTTGCCTTAATCCCAAATAACATACAAATTAAACTACCCTTAATTTCAATTAACCCTATCATTACTTTTTATATTCCAAACAAATAAATTAATAATAGGTTAATTGAATCAGATTCACAATCCAACTTTAATTATTTGCAAATTTTGTCAGTTTGGACCACTTGGTAAATTCAGAATCCTTTAACAACTTCCTACATTAATTTATTTTTGAATAATCCCAAAATTTTCAATATTAAAGTACAAATCCAATTTATCAAAAATTAAAACTTAAATTTCAAGGAATTTATTTATTTAGGTTTAGACCCCGTTATTCACTAAAATTGGTTGGTATTTATTTCATTTGCCTCTTTAATTGTACGTAAATTTCTCATAAATACACCTAAAATTTCATTTAATTCCAACTGCTTCCTAATTTCCATTTCTACGTCTTAACCCACTCTATATTAAACTTCTAGACATTGTATTACTTATCATATTAATGTAACCTTTATCTAGTGTATTAACATTTATTTCAATTCAAATTCTATCAACCAATTAAACATGTAACCTATTACTATTGCTTACAAATCAAAATATTGCACCCATTGTCATCTTCTGAATGTAATTAGTCTTTATTTCAAAACTTATCTAAATTTATATTGAGACCATATTTAATCCTCTTCGATAATATTAATCCTCAATTTATTAAATGGAATCAATATATCTTACATAACATGTTTTACGCATAAACTTTTAATTAATATTATTTCAACTTATTCCCCATATTCTCAATAATTACCTAACATAAATCTACGCTTATTTTATTCTACGTTCACACTTCCGTTACTCTCAAATCAATAAGTAACGTTCATATAAATAAATGTTATGTCAGTTTCCTATTTATTGCGATATTTTTATTTATTTATTACTGCATAACTTTACTTATTTTCTTCCCATCACTTTAAAATTAATCGTTAAAGTAACGCTTATTAATACGCATCAAATTATTTACCAAATTAAAAGGTTTTGATTTTTTTAACAAATTAATTGACAGATTAATTAGGTAATGTATAGGAATTGTTATTATACCCATAAATTTACACTTAACTAATTAAATGCCTTACCTATATTCTCTATCTTCCCATTATATTCAGGTACAATACTTACACCAATTTTTATTGAAAAATTTATTCATATTACAAATAAAGGCTTAAATTACCATTGTTAAATTAGCGTTCAATATATATTTATCACCTTTTATTATTTCTACTAAATTTTTATTACAAAATTCTATTAAATAAATCAAATCGTCGAAATTTACGGGTCGTTACAATAACACTTATCCAAAATATATCAGGGAAACACTTTGAAATAAAACTATTTTTCTTTTAAACACTTTACTTAAAATATTAGTTACCAATATTACATATATCTTAAGTCCAAACTAATTTTCAAAATAAAATTAGTAGAGTATAACTATTTAAATAACTATTTTTCTGAAACAATTATTGATTAAATCTTAGAAATAATCATTTCTATATCAACTTAATAAATCTTTACTTAAAGGATTTAAAACAATTTAAGAAGTTAATTTCTCTAAAGTATCCTTTTCAAAACCAATTCTAGAATTATATACATATACATATACATATATGTATGTATGTATGTATGTATGTATCTTTCAAAGTTATTCAGAAGTTTATTCTGCTTTCCAGGGAGAATACACTTTCATTTCAAAATGGTTCATTTAAACCAATTAAATAAATCCTTACCGATTTACTTTAAATTTACGTTCCAAATCCGTAAATTTATTTTCACACTTCAAAAATAAATCAATGTTTATTTTTAAATAAATTTCCCTTTCCTTTATAAATTCCATGGTGAATTTAAATTTCCAAATATCCACTGATATACTATTTTCAAATCGATTTCAAATACTCACTTTCAACAACAATTCAATTTTTCAATTGATTTCAAAAACAACCAAATCAAATTCCATATTGATTTCCCAAGAAATCAAACACCAAGTGAATTTCATTCAAATCTCAAATTGAAATCAATTTCTACTAAACCCCAAATCAATTTTTAAATTGATTCCTAATTCTTTTAAAAACACCTAATAAATTTCCAAATGGATTTTCAAAAGATTTAAATTCAATCACCAAAAATCAATTCCCAAATGGATTTCAAATTTCATTTCCTTTTAAAATAAATTCCTTTTAAAGAAAACCAATTCTTTTATTTTTCAAACTCTTTAAAATCCGTATTTTGAATAAATTCTTCAACCTTTGAATAATATTACCCGAAATCCATTTATTAAAGCTTTTCCCATATTTTGAAATTTTATTCAATAAGATTAAAACTAAAACTTTATTATTTTAGAATTCCTTCTTTTAAATTTATCCAATTCTCAAAAATAAATTTTAATATAAACTTTCAACCTAAATTTTCAAAAATCAAATTTTTATTTATTTCCGGTATCCAACGATACCAAAACGGCTAAATTTTAGCCTTCAACGATTTCAATCACAAAGATAATCACACAGAAATTATAAATAATCAACACACAACATTGAAACAAATTCGATTATTTGAGGAATCCAGTTGGATCCTTCCAATCTGTTTCCCTGCATCCACAGATGTTAGCACAATACCAATCCTGTTTCAAGACGGGATATCGCGGTACATGGGTTTATATAAAATATCATCCGCTATTATGCTGCGCAATAGAGTCTAATTCGCTATATAATGCGGGAAATCAACTCCAAGTACATATATAATACCAATTCCACTTCAAGGTGGGATATCGCGGTATATATGTTTAATAAAATAACCTCCGCTTAATATGCGGCGTATAGGGTCTATTTCAATACAACAGATAGCAATTTATCATCCAAGCATACAATCAAGCAATTTAAAATTTAACTATTTAAAATTTAAATCGAAACACAATTCGATTGAGTGAGAAGTTCTCACCTTGCTTCCAATAGCGGTTTCAGCGTTTTATTCCGAATAAAATTAAACGCGCGTTTAATATCTATCCAAAATTTCACTAGCTCAAATAAATGCCAATCCAGCTCCATTGCGTAGTGCTCGTCCATACGATTCCAATGCAAGTCATTTCGTGCGAAACGGACCTCGTACGACAAAGATATCGCGTTACAAAGTTTGTACGAATTTTATAAATATATAGTTTATAAAATTATTTTATTTTCAAGCCCAGATTCATCTTGACCGCACATTCCAAAACCTAGCATACTGGCCATTCCGCGCAAGCTTCTTCTCCCCCAGGCATCACGCGACCGAACAACTCATAGCCGCCTATATCAACGAATTTTCACCACTTCCTCAAGCCATTTGAAGACGATCAGCGACAAAGGTTTCGAAGCCCAATGCATGAGGCATTATCAGCCGAAGTATAGGCGTGCTCGGTCGCCTCCCTGCACGGGAAATCGCGCACGACCTGATGGTGAACGCAAGCCAATATCCCCCTCCATGACGCGTCGATCACGATCATCACCGTATAGATTTGAAGCTCTCATCGCCCTCTATAATTTGTTAGTTGAAGATTTCTTGAATAGATCGATGGATTGGAAGAGATTAATAGAAGAAAGTTGGCAATTTTCGACCATTAAAATTTATGGCGGCGGCCTGACCTATTTCTTCTAGGTTTGTGAAAAATGGATGAATACAAGTCCTTTTATAGAAAAATTACGCGACACTATTCACCCGGAATTTTTCCGAACTCCAAACGAAACGTGCCGCCTGGCGTTTATAATGTTTTACCCCATTCCAAACGCAATAGAATACATATCGGGAGCCAATTCGAAAGTATTTGGAAGATAGGTTTTCAAATCGACTAATTTAAATTTAAAATTCACTTAAACGGATTTCTACGCGTTTTAGCTTGCCTCGGACAAACAATAAATCCGATTGACACGAAATTTGAAATCTTACAATAATTTAACATTACGGATCCAATGAAACTAGTTTCGTCGAAATCCGAGACTATTTGAAAAATGACTATTTTTACTCGTCAATTAAATATTAAAATATTCAATTTCCACAAAGTAACTTTTATTTCAATTTTAAAAGTTCTATAATAGTGGTCCGACATAGTGGATGTTGCTACATTGTGTTGTAGTGGCACCGGATCGATTCCCAGCGGCCACAATAATGAGACATAGTGCACGGCCACTTTAAAACCGGCTTAACCAAAGGCCAGGGCGACATAGTCTCCTTGGCCCCAAAGTTTTTGATATGTTAATTTTAAAGGTTATTTAAATAATATTTTTATGGGGACTGTTTCTTCTCCATCCCTTCCTGTCCTTTCTTCTATTCGTACTTCTGACCATGCCATTCTTTCCTCTGCTCCCTTGTCTACCTCAACCATTCCTCCATTGTCGCAACTACAGTCTGTCCCTGTTTCAGCTTCCCATCCCATCCTTCCTCCACCTTCTCCTGACCCTCCTCCTCAACCTTTCGCTGTTCAGACGTCTTCTTCCTCGCCTCCTTCTCTTGTCCACTGTCCTTCTTCTCCATTAAATCAACCTCCTTCGCTTGACTCGGTGCCTTGGTCTTCTCTTTTTAAATCCAAACCTCATAACGCTGGCACTTACATTGCCCAGGATATTCCTCTTATTTTCTCTGGTGACGTGCTTGTGCCTTCCAGTGAAATAATTAATGCTGGCACTGAAGTTTGGAAAGACTACCTTGTTGGGTTTTTTCTGGATAAGCCCCTATCGTATGTCTCTGTTGTGTATCACCTGAAGAGAGTATGGAAGCTTAAAGGTGAAGTTAAAGTCAAATTTGATGGTTTCCTTTTTCTTTTTAGCTTTTCTTCATCTGAGGATAAGCACAGAATCTCTGAGGCAGATCCAATTATTATGAAAAATAAGCTGTTTATCATTAAGCCTTGGGATGTTACAGTGGGCAACAGTTGTGGGACTATACGCTCTGTTGCAGTTTGGATCAAGTTATATAATATACCCTTGTACGCCTGGTTGCATCATGGAGTTAATTGGTTGGCAAATAGGGTTGGAAAGTTTCTTTGCATGGATCAGTCTACTGAGAGATTGGAGAGGATTACCTTTGCAAAATGCCTTGTTGAGGTCTCTCCTGACAAGGAATTAGTTGATAACTTTCTTGTCAAGCTAATGGATGGCAGTGATCAACTGGTTTCAGTTGAATACTTGTGGAAACCAGAGGTGTGTGTTATTTGTTGTGAATTTGGACACACGAAACATAATTGCTCTTTTGCATCAAAAGTGGCAAAGGATGCAAACCATGAAGTACAAGTCACACAAAGTGTTAAGGATACAGTAAAGGAGAAGTATAGTAAGTCAGGTATAAAAAGTAACCTGAAACTGGTATGGACAAAAGTTAACAATTCCAAAAGTAAGAACAAGGAGGCTATTGTTCTGCAAGTTGGTGATAAACATGCAGAGTTTGTTGGCACCAAGAAAATGCAATTCTCCTCTGCAAATGTTGAGGGAGGTACTATGGATGGAGCATTAAAACATTAAAAATTACCCCCTGCTTTTCATGGAAATGAAATTAGCATGGTGAACAGCTTTCAAGTGCTTGATGAGGAATTTTTTGGGGTAGTTGATGAAACAGCTCTAGTAGTTAAGGAAATAGCAACAGATGATGTTGTTAGTATTGAGGAAGGTGAAATACTCGAAGTTGGCCTGGTTGCTTCAGCTAACTGCCTTCAAGTAACTAAAAGTGGGAATTCTCATGACATTGTCTCTGTGCATGGTGTGTCACCTGTGCATGTTCACAACAGTCCTGAAATATTTCAGCATGAAGTTATACTACCACATAAGAACAATGATCAGACAATAAAGGAGGCACCACTTGACATAAATATCCATCACACAACCTCATCTGAATCCAATTTTTTTAACTCTCTTGCTAAAATCTTTTTTGACCTCGTCTGTGAAATGCAGAATGTTCCATCATCTAGACTTCCAAATATCTCTGAAGTATTATTATCTCATCCTGATCCAAATAAACGAAATTTGACTTCTACCTCTTTAAACACAATTGAATCTGCTTCTAACTCTCTTGATCCCCTCAACCATAACTTGTCTCCTTCCTTACCTTCTACTGCTACTCATTTCCCTTATGTTCATAATGCTACTATACCAGGATGGTGTGACAAAGAAAAGCAATTGTGTAATGAAACTGGCCTCCGTAGCAAAGACAATAATACCAGAATCACTACCAAAAAACTTCCAAAAAACAAGACATTACCTGTTGATTCGCAATCTCCTGCAACTAGGAGTAGAAAAAACATTTCCCATCAATCTCTTTAGATTATGATGATACAAAATATTGGCGTGTGGAACATTAGGGGTGCTCACAGTCATTTGAAGCTTGATCAGGTTAAAAGTCTTATCCACTCCCACAATCTCAAAATATTTGCTATTCTTGAAACAAAACTCAATCTCCCTTTATCTTCAAGGGCTGCTTCTTATGTTAACCCTGAATGGAAGTTCCTCCATAACCTATCTGAAGCTGAATATGGTAGGATTTTAATCCTTTTTGATCCATCTGTTTATACTGTTACCTTCGTTCTAGCTTCAAGACAACATATCCACACAAAAATCAACTGTCACATATCCAAAACTTCTTTCTACCTTACCTTTATCTATGCAGACAACTCCACTGCTTCAAGGCAGAAATTTTTTGATTTCTTGCCTTTCCTTAGGCAAGAATCGCATCCATGGCTGGTCATTGGTGATTTTAACAGTTGCTATCAGCTTGATGATAAGTTTTGTGGCCAACCTTTACACCCTAAGCACATCTTACCTTTAAGTGTTGCCATAACTGATTCTGACCTCTTCAAGCTTCATACTTCTGGAGCTAAATATTCATGGAATAACAAAAGTAGGCATGGTCTCAGAACTTTCTCCACTATTGATCATGCTTTCATTAACTTCAAAGCGCTCTCAGCTTGGCCTAATCTCTCAGTTAACCTTATCCACCCAATCCTCTCTGATCATTCCCCTATGATTCTTACAAATGGTCCCTATGTTAAAAATGTAAAAAGAAGTTTTAAATTTTTTAATGACTGGACTATCTCCCCTGAATTTAAACCAGTTGTTAGTAAAGCTTGGTCCATATTGTTATGGTAACCCAATGTTTATTCTTTGCAGGAGACTAAATATTGTTAAAAAGCTATTGAGGGTATGGTCAGCTGAAAAGTATGGTGATGGTTCTAAACAAACTACTGCTTTGAAGACAATGTATAAACAAGCTCAGGAGACTATGATGAACAAACCTCATGACCTGGTTGCTGCTGAGGAGGAAGCCAAGCTTTGTGTGCTTCTCAACAAAGCCCTGGATATTGAAAGTGGAATGAAACAACAGCAGTTGCACTGTAAGTGGCTTAAATTTGGTGATCGTAACACTGAGTTTTTTCATTCCTCGATCAAAATAAAGCAAGCTAAAGAGAATATACGCACTATACCGACTCCTGATGGAACTTTACTCTCCACCCCTGACGACATTGATGCTGCTTTCATTGATTACTTTGAAAACCTTCTTGGTAACTCCTCTAATTTTACCCCTGAACTTGATATGTTGAACGAAATATCACTTCCATCATTATCCTGTTTCCAAGCTGAGTTGCTTGTTAAACAGGTTACTGATGAGGAAATAAAGCAAACTCTTTTTGCTATGAACAGAAAATCGAGTGGTAGCCCTGATGGATTTAACGTTCATTTCTATGTTAATTGCTGGGATATTGTTCTTGTTGATTTTTGCAAAGCCGTTCACAACTTTTTTAACAAATTCTCTCTCTTATCAGAAGTTAACTCTACTAACATTGCTCTCATCCCAAAATGTCCTGAAGCTAACTCTGTTACTTCCTTTAGACCTATATCATGTTGTAATGTGGTGTACAAGTGTATTTCGAAAATTATTGCTTCAAGACTTTTGCTTGTTCTCCCTGATATTATATCGAATAATCAAGTAGCTTTCCTTCCTAACCGTTCAATTTTTGACAATATTCTTCTTGCCCAAGAACTGCTTTGTGGGTATGCCAGATCAAATGCAACTCCTTCTGCAATGTTAAAGTTAGACATTACCAAAGCTTATGACTCCATACACTGGTCCTCAATAGTTCGAATAATGGCCTTAATGAATTTTCCCAAGCCTTTTGTTGGGTGGGTGTATGAACGTATATCAACTCCGAGCTTTTCCATTGTCTTGAATGGTAGACCGGTTGGATATTTCAAAAGTAGACAAGGAATTAGGCAGGGCGATCCTATCTCATCCTACTTATTTCTTATTGTTATGGAAGTTCTAACAAGATGCATAAATTCCAAGTACTCTTCTGGCTTAATCAGGTTTCACCCTAAATGTAAGCTCACTAATGTTACTACTCTAATGTTCGCTGATGATATTATGATATTTACAAAGCCTCACCTTCCTTCCATCCAGTGTGTCTTAAATACTTTGTCTAACTTTTTTACGATGACTGGCTTGCAACTTAATTGTTCAAAGTCTGGAATAATATTTGCTGGGATAACTTCTGCTATCTCAAATCCAATAAAGCAACTTACTGGTCTTCAGAGTATAGACACTGATATGACTTATCTTGGCCTCCCTCTATTAACTTCTAGACTGAAGACTACTGATTGCCTTCCACTTTACACTAAAATTGTTTCCTTGTTTGACAAGTGGTCCAATCGATTCTTAACACAGGCAGGAAGGCTTGTGCTCATCAAATCAGTTGCATTTTCCATGCTTGTTTTTTGGTCCAAAGCCTACATTCTCCCAGTTAAGCTTCTGCACATGGTTAGAAGTGCTATGCTCAGATTCTTTTGGACTGGTTCCATCAATAATAGGAAACCACTACCATGCTCTTTCAGTCTCTTGGAGAAGGACTTGAAATCTGGTGGCTTGGGAGTCATGCATATTATTAACTGGAATATTGCTGCCTTCAGTACTCATTTGAACTCTATACTTGTCAGGAAGAACTCTAGCTGGGTTAAGTGGGTTTGGTCTTACAGAATTGGTAGGTCTAATTTCTGGACTATGGCAGTGCCTAATTCATGCAGTTGGACATGGAGAAAGATACTTAGTCTGCGTGAAACTCTTCTTCCCCTCCTTGTTCACAAGATGTCCATCTCTTCTGCTGTTAAATTTTGGTTTGATCCCTGGGTTGACAAGGGGGTGTTATTGCTTAAGCTTCTCACCAATCAGCAAATGATTCAAACTGGCATCCCCACTGATGCTTTTGCTATTGACTACATTAACAATGGTCACTTGCAACTGCCTTACTCAACTAATCAAGTCATCAGGTCATATTGGAATGAAATACAAAGAAAACTGTACCCTGCTGTTGATGTTGATGCATTGTATTGGGATGCCAAACCTCACTCTGTTTCTCTTGTGTATAAACATTTGCAAAGACCTGGTAGTGTTGCTTTTAAATGGTGTGCGGTTATTTGGTCTGCTGATTCTTCTCCTAAGGACAACCTGATGCTTTGGAAAGTTGTTCAGAGTGCATTGTTAACTAGAAGCAGGTTAATGGAGTTGGGCTTAGACTCTGGTTTGAACTGCCTTTTCTGTGATACTGCTGCTGAGACTATTCACCACTTGTTTCTTCAATGTTCATATACCTTGGTTCTTTTTGATAAAATGATGAGGGTTGCTGGTTGTAATATGCTGTCTGGGCTCAAGGCTGTGGATCTTGATATGATATATAAAGCTACTAGGTGGCGGACTTTGAAAGCAAGATGCATTACTATCTGTCTGAAAAAGTATATGTCAATTGTGTGGCTGGAGAGAAATTTGATATGCTTTGAGAAGAAGAGGAGGGACGGGGATGTGTTATGGGAGGTTTTGAAGAAGGATATTTACCAGGCAATGATGATCATACCATCAATTCCCACTCGATTCAGAGATGTGTGGAGTTAGTTGGTTGACAGTGTTTTTCTTCTTCTCTAGTTTGCTTGGTGTGCTTGTTTTTAACTTCTTTACTTTCCTTGTTAGTCCCTGTGTGTTTTTTATTATTGCTTGTTCCAGTTCGTTGGACAAGCTAATGTTTTTTATTGTATTGTTGCAATAAAATCAGGTAGGGGACCTGTTAACCCCGCTAGCCTTTGCTAAAAAAAAGTTCTATAACATCATTCTAACTCTAATATGATTTAATACAACTTTACAAATCAATTTAAGTCACATTAAACCCAATTTCCAATTGTTTCTGTAATTTCAAATATTAAATTATCGATTTAATTATCCAATTAAATCTAGATATTTGAAATAAAATTTATTCGAATTACAAATTTTACTTGTTAATATTTAAAATCAATTAAATATACGAATTTCAAATGACAGGAATTCTAGGTCGTTACAATTTTTTTTGTATGTAAAGACTATGATATCAGACAAATATTTGAACAACCATGTATGATACAATATAAAATTGCTTTGACACACTTCTATCAAAAACTCAAGTAAATAAATATGTGATTTGATAAGTTGTATTCTTTTCGATCAAAAGAGAAATTTAGTTATGGGTTTACCTTTCAAAAAAGAGATGCACTTTTGAAATCATAAATGAAGAAAGGTAATTCAATAATATTTAATTGTTAGTTTCTTAACCTAACTTAGAACAAAGGTCTTTATTTTGTGTTTACACTATATATATATGAGACATATAACTACATAACTAAACATTTTAAGGCATATGAATACATATAAAACAAATGAATGCTTTATTTATACCAAAATGCCATCGCAATCCTTCCTTATGTAACTTTCGTCCCCATTATCAACATCTCTATCATTAAGTAGTGACTCATATAGTGGTTTACTGGTTGAGTTTTCCTCCTCCTCATATTTTTCCAATTCATGAAAACCGCTAGGAGGTGCTTTCAAAACAACATACCAATTTGAAAAACTACTTTCTCTAGAGAAGAAAACTTGTACATCTTGTGTTGCTAAGATGAAAGGATCGCTTGCAAATTGATTTTGGAATTGATGTAAATTAACTAATGTAAATCCATCTTCAACCTTAACTCCACGATAAATATTTGCCCAATCACATTTAAACAAAGCAACTTGAAATAGACGGTAGTCCAACAACAAAATTTCACGCAAGATGCCATAATAAATAATTTTATCAACGGACCCGTTTGCACGAATAGTATTTTCCTCAATGGAAACACCACTATTTTGTGTAGACTTCTCGTAATCCTTAGTATGGAAACGCCGTCCATTGACAATATAGCCAGTATACGAAACTACTTATGACCGAGGCCAATATGAAAGCCATTTTATTATTTCGCAAACATCTGAAACATTTCTCTCATCTTTAACCTGGACATATATAATTTTTTTATAACGATATATGACAATAATATGCGCATATATAAAGGTTAATTGTTCTAAAGAAAGAAAATATAACTACTCCAACCTTTTTTCCAAACCAATAACTAAAAGTCTCTGAATGTAGTTTTGAAAATTCCACATCGTCTTGTAACAGTCGAGGGCGCAAATGTTTGAACTCCTCTTTGTGCATTCTGGATTGGAAATGTATAAGTTAAAATTTAATTGCGTTCATATAGAATAATCGAGCTGAACTTATACTTACTCTATATACAACTCCACTTCATCGGTGTTGAACAACACATAACGATGAGCAGCATCAATTACTTCCTCGGAAACTGAGATGGGTTTTCCTTTGGAAATTGGACGTCCATTGAGTATGGAATCACTTTGCTGCACTTCATTCCATTTTTTATTTCTCCAAACTTATACCCATCGTCAATATATCTAGCACAATACTTAATGCATTCTTCAGAAGAATAGCGCTCAGCTATGCATCCTTCGGGTCGGGCTTGATTTTTAACATAACCCTTCAGTATTTTCATATACCTACAATCAAGATATAAGCATAAAATGCTTTCATAAGTGCATGTTTTATTAATTAATTACGTTAAGTATTCATAAAAAAATATACTTCTCAAATGGATACATCCACCGGTATTGTACCGGTCCACAAATTCTTGCTTCCCTCCCCAAATGTATTGTCAAGTGAATCATGATGTCAAAAAAAGAAGGAGGAAAGAATCTCTCAAGGTCACATAGTGTTAATGCGACTTCATTTTCCATGGATTCTAATTTATCTCTATCAAGCACTCTTTGACATATGTCATTGTAAAATGAACATAGTCGCAATAACGTATTCCTTGTACCTACTGGCAATAGCCCTCTCAATGCTACAAACAATAGTTGTTGCAGCAAAACATGATAATCATGAGACTTAAGACTTGAAATTTTGTCCTGCTTTGCAAAACATTTCCCAATATTTGAGCTATACCCATCATACACCTTCAAATTCCTCATCCTATCGTAAAAGATCTCTTTTTCTTGATCTGTTAAGATGCACGGGGAAGCAGGAGGTAATACTTTACTTCCAACATCTATAGGATGCAACTTCTTCCTTATACGCATTGCTTCTAAATCTTGACGTGAACTAATTCCATCTTTTGATTTTCCTTTGATATCAAGCAATGTACCGAGAATATTCTCGTAAATATTTTTCTCGACATGCATTACATTTAGATTGTGACGCAACGGAAGTGCCCACGAAAACCCAAAAAATGTGTATAATAGAGTGATAGTAAAATACTAATTACTAGAAATGGTTAAAAAAATAAAAAGACATTTTATTTTTAGCTATATTTTACCTTTCAATAAGGCAAATAAAAAAAATGGATTTCTTTTTTCACATTTGGATTCCTTTTTTCTTTACATCCCCCTATTTTCTTTTCCTACCGTCTCTCTCTTCTTCCTTTCTTTTTTCCCCCACTCATTCACAATATCTTTGACATCATCGAAGATTTGAGTACCAGTATGTATTGGAGGCATTTGTCTATTTTCTATGGTTCCATCAAATAAGTTTTTCCTGTGACGGTATTCATGATTAGGGGCAATAAATCGTCTATGACCCAAGTATGCGCATTTTTTACTAAATGGTAGCCATATTGAACATGTATTAATGCCACAAACAGGACATGCTCTCTTACCTTTTAAGTGCAACCTGCTAAATTTCCATAAGCTGGAAAATCATTTATTGTCCATATCAGAATTGCATTTAATCTAAATTCGCTGCGATCGTATGCATCATACACTTTTACCCCTTTATTCCATAATTTGTTCAAATCTTCAATAAGTGGTTGCAGATATATGTCAATATCATTTTCTGGTTGACGTGGTCCGGGAATTAATAAAGATAGCATTATATTATCTTTATGGATACAAAGCCACGAAGGGAATTATAAGCAACAAGAAACACTGGCCAACAACTATATGTTGAATTCCAATCACCAAAGAGGTTAAAACCATCACTTACGAGACCGAGCCTTAAATTTTGTGGATTGGTTGCAAAGGAAGGATACATTCTATCAATTGTAGACCATTGAGAGGAATCTACAGGATGTTGCAGTTTGCAATCTTCTCTTTTATTACTGCTATGCCATCTTAATTGTTCTGAGGTCTCCGGCGGCATGAACATTCTTTTCAACCTTGGTAAGAGTGGAAAGTATCTCAAAACCTTCACAGGTATTTTGGCTTGCTTTCCATCTTCACTTGTCTTGTTCTTTTTCCAACGAGATTTGCCACATGTGGGGCAAAAATCACAATGTGCAAGCTCTTTTCTAAACAGACAACAATCGTTTACGCATGCACGTATATTCCTATAACCTAAACCAAATGATTTAATCAAATTCTTTGTTGCATATGTAGAATCAGGAAGCTTGTTTTCCTTAGGTAGCGTATCCCTAAGAAGCTTAAGAAGTTACGTAAATGCTGTGTCGGTTATACCATTTCGAGCCTTATGTTTATAAAGAAGTATTGTAGCTGACAAATTTGTATGGCTTGTACAACCAGGATATAAAGGAATTTCAGCTGTCTCCAACATTTTCTTAGTCTGTTCCCTATGTTTATCGTTAACATGATACTCATTCTCATCGTCACCAATTTCTGCATCTAAATACATTCTGTATGTATCTGTCACTTCATCGGCTTCATTTCGTGAATGACGTGCTTCTCCGTGAAAGATCCATACATTATATATTGGATCAATTCCAAAACACACCAAATGTGTCACAACATCTCTTGGAGAATGCCAAACAAGATTCCTACATTAACGACACAGACAAATAATTTTTTCTGGATTACCCTCACTTTCTGCATGCTTATGTAAAAAATTCCGAACGGCTTGCCTATATTCCTCTGTCATTCTACAAAAAATAAACATGTCCTTAGTCAACCTTAAATAGTTATAAGTATGAAATAACTAATCAACAATTACAAAACCTTGGTAGGTTAACCCATGTTTTGTCCATAACTTGTGTGGATCCGACTGGACGCACATGCAAAAGAAACTAGTAACTACACGGCAAAAGAAACTAGTAAGTTTTAAATAGTCCATTCTTTACATGTACTTCATCAAGAAACTAGTAACACATTTTTTATGCTAGTCTATGCACTAACATTGGAAAAAATAGTTTGTTAGTTCATAAGTTTGCTTTTCATTGTTAATGTCATTTATTATTTGCCTAGTACGAATAAATTACATAGAATGAGTTATTACAAATTAAAAATCATGCTTTAATTGCATTAATAAATCATGCTTGAATGTAACTAAGATATATACTTGTCTGTAGATTAATACTTCGATATTATAGGTCTTTTAACATCAATTTTTTTAGCCTACCATTTTAATTTATAGGTTATCAATTGCTTCACCTCATAGCTAATTTCTAAAAGTTAATCACATTCAAATGACTTACTTGTATAGAACCAAGTGACGTTTATGTATGAATTTACTCAACAGCTTGATATATTCCTAGTTTGATATGTTACTAGCAAGCCAATGGATTTACTGAGTACTTGCTAAAAACATGGAGTGTAAATATTTATACAGTCCATACAACTGCATCAAGATTCTAAAAAATGTTTTCAACTAAAATATATATACCCTTGATCAATTTACCGCATATAATATATAGATATTTTCTATCTTTGTGTTCCTGGATTCTTAACGGTAGTAATAATCATATCCACAAATAATTTGTCCATCTATCATATAAAATTCATTCAGTTAGGTTATATATGAATAATAAAATAAGTATTTGTAAATGTAAACAAACGACTGTATTCCTCGGCATACATAATGTGCATAGTATGCTGAATGCAGTAACTTTAGTGCTAGAAGAAGAACTTACCTGACACAAGGTCAGCAAATATAATTTGAAATGAGAGGAAACATGGTGCAAATTTTTTTGGACATGGTAGAATTTTAAAGAGTAATGTACATGTGTGAATTTAAAAAAAAGTTAGGTTAACATGTATTGCATCATAAATTTTTAAAGATACCTTGCTGCAATTAGTTACTTGTTCAATTCATTGTTGACATGACAAAAACTTTTCTTTTAGCCATTATCATGTGTAAATAGTTAGTACTTGCATACTAGACATACAAAATATTGGCCTGTTAAACCTAAAACATAATTAAATGAAAACATCAAAAGAGATAGATGTTGGATTGTCAACAATAACTTAAAGTTGACAGTCGATATTTTTTGCATAATTACTTTTCTATCATTTTCCGCAAAATTATCACTAATTTCTCAAAGATTTAGTTAACGTTACTCATAATAGAAAACATACTTCGTACATACATGAGGAAGCAACACGTAGTTGTACCAATTTATGTGCATCGATATGTGAATCAAATCTGTAATCCATTCCTCTATATAGCCTTATAGGAATTGAAACTATACTGTTGCAATGAAGTTCAACCATATATTATAAAAAACAGATCGATGATAACACCTGGAAAAAAGAACCAATTCTTTTTCTACGAAAACACAATATACCATGTACGATAGGCCAGTAGAAGTATGTGCAAGTAAACTATTCTAACTTGTAGGAAAAACAATTACTACGCCTCGTCTATTTATATTAAGGTGAATTGGTACGTCCACTAAGTAGAAATATGCAAAATTAGAAACTGGATTTGGTACTGGTATGTTTTCTTAGTTACATCAGGCAATTCTGATTGGTATGAAATAAAAATAAAACATTTTTATTTAAAATATGAAAGATCATTATTTTTATAGTAAATAGACTTATTACTACCAGCAAAAGATCTAAGGTATCTTCCAGTTAACAACGAAATAAGAAATGATGGTTGTATACAATCAGTATTGGCTTGTAAATTTTTTTGCTGGGGATCTATATATAAGAATTGCAGAGAAGCTTGAGCATCCATTTTGGTATCATAATTTGGGTTGAAAGTTATACTAAATTCAAAAACGTGTATAATAATTTTAATAATATTGCTTTATAAAATTAAATAGTCCAATTTGAGAATTTCACTTTATGCAATCTAGATTCCATTAACGACAGTGGTATACTTAATCATATACACAAATTCATAATTGTGAATGTAAACCATACTCTCTATTACTATAATACAGAGAAACCATTCAAAACGTCATAAAAAATCGATGAAGAAGTTGGCCATTGCTTTCCAGCAAAATTCGAATAATATTAGTTTTTGTTTAACATAAACTAACGTATTCATGGCATAATGATAAGCTCTCAAGCATAATTGAAGCACCTTTTAACTGTAACATTTTTTCTGGTTTTAATTTTCAATATTAAATATAATTGCTAGAAACTTTCTCATGTTTGTATATAAGATGAAAAATATAATCATAAACTCCATTCTCAGTTCTATTGAAATAAAAATAAGCAATATATCTCAAATAAAAGTTTAAGCATCACATCATAAATATTATGTTTTCTATTCTGGGTTTATTAATTAGGTTTAGAATAAGTAAATTTAACTGATAATGTTGAATTGTATTTTATTTACTATTGCTTTTTATGGGATTATATTTTATTGTGCACCATTACAAATTATTGAAGATAACAATAATGGTAAGCATAAAGAATATTATATCAATAATTTATGTATTCAAATTTGTCAGTTAACAAAGATATTGTAGTTTTTTCTAGGTTAATCCCTTTTGAGTGAAAATTTCACATAATTTATCTGAATGCTTGATGTTTAATATTGATGCATCACCAATTGGTATAGAAAATTAAATACATAAACCACAATACATAGAATAGAAAGTGTGTAAATATATATTACATATCATGTCACCCAAAGTTTCATAAACAATATCATTTTAACTAAAAATATAGCACCTTAGTTTTTTTTGGTTCAAGCTATAATTGCCATTTTAGTGAGATACTAAAACATGTTTGAGGCTAATAATATGAATAAAGTAGGAAGTTGGTATGCATGGATATACATCTATGACCAAAAGGAATTGTGTTAATAAATATTAGCGCAGAAATAACACTAAAACTCTTGTTTTTATACACAATGTTTATACTTGATGATTACAAAGGTTTATGGTTTTCAAAACACAAATAGGGTTAAAAGTAATAGACTAACACATTTGAAGTTAAATTAAACAATTAAATATGAGGAAAATTAACAACGCCGAATATATTTCTATAAAATTCATCTGAAAAGACCGAGTATTAAGAACTTGAGCATATAATCTTGTACAATGAGTACCCTACATATTTGTTGAATATGAGTTAAAACTATCGAAGTCTTTATTGCGTTATGTAATAAGCCAGTGGAATTCGCTAACTCTCAGTTAAGCAGAAGACATAAGTCAAATATTCCTAAACCTTGTTAAATGACATAAGCAACAAGGATGCCAAACAAGCTAATTTAGTTAAAAGTACATATTACAACTGTTTGTTTATGCAAGTTGTAAACTAAAGGTTACAATTATTTGGGATGTAAACTAAAGGTTATAATTATTTGTTCATATAAGAATACTATTAGGTAACTATTATTTGTTCAAAAGTATTCTGTCAAATGACTTCAAAAAAAATTGACAAACATTTGTTCAAAATGACTTTTTTAATCGCCAATCAATTGCGTAATCAGTTTCTTATATGAACTCTAGCCTTTACAATCAGTTTGTAGCAGAGCCAAAATATCTAAATTTATCACTGTTTATGAAAAAAATTAAAGTAAAAATAAATTCACTCTCCAATATACATACAACTTCACCGACGATAGGGCAACGATGACGATCGAAATGGCGGCGAGCAGCAAAAGACGCGAGCGTAGTGAGTTAGAGTTTGTTGAGGGTTCGTTGAGGGTTTCGCGCGTCGATGTGATTAGAGCGGTTTAGATCCGTGGATGGAAATGGCGGAGAGTGATGAGATGGAGTTAGGGTTTATAATTAGAAACTTTGGCGGCCTAAGTTTTATTTCACGATAAAAACTTTAGCGGTCAA
This sequence comes from Allium cepa, assembly GCA_030765085.1. Classification (NCBI taxonomy): domain Eukaryota; kingdom Viridiplantae; phylum Streptophyta; class Magnoliopsida; order Asparagales; family Amaryllidaceae; genus Allium; species Allium cepa. The sequence continues at coordinate 134,936,423 of CM060934.1, forward strand.
AATTTTCTTAGGATAGAGCGTGAACTTTTTAGCTGCCAGCAAACAAAGCATTTGTTAAAATTAAGTATTTACAATTGAACACAAAAAAGCAGTTGTTGCAGATATATATTACAACTGCTGTAGAAAAGCAGTTGTTTAAAGTGCATTTGTTACAACTGCTAAAATGAACAGTTGTTATAAAGTACATATTACAACTGTTTGTTTATGCAAGTTGTAAACTAAAGGTTGTAATATGGTTGTTTTGTTGTAGTGATTTTTTATATTTTTAGTACTAAAATTTATTTATAACGAATTAAAATTATCTATTTATTTGTTCAGATTTATTACCTATTATTACTTATATTAAATTTTAGCATTTATTTATTATTATTTAATTATTATTCAATTAATTATTATAAATTATAAAGCTTTATTATTAATTATTAATTACTAGTATTTAATAATCAATTATGTATAAATTATTAATTAAATATTAAATAATTGATTATTGATTATTGATTTATTAATAAATAATTAATTATTAACTAATTATTAATAAGAATTATTTCATATTTCAAATTAATTATTAATTTTTATTATTTAATAGTGGTTACTAATTACTATATATTAATGTTCAATTATTATTATTTAAGTATTACATATTTAATAATATATTTTTTATCGATTATTATCGATTATTATTATTTATTTAATAATTAATAATAATTATTATTTAATTTTTATTTTAACTTTTAATTATTATTCAATATTGATTTTAACTTGTAATTATTATTTAATTAACTATTACGATCTCTAAAAGATTATTATATATTAATTATTAGTTACTATTATTTAATACCAATTATTATTTATAAATTATGAATTATTAATTAATATTTATTATTTATTAATTAATTATTAATTAATTAAATATTAATTAATTATTGATGATTAATCACTAATTATTAATAGAAATTATTTCATATTTCAACTTAATTATTAATTATTATTAAATAGCAATTTATAATTATTATATATTATTATTTAAGTATTATTTATTAATTATCAAATTATTAATTATTAATTATTAAACTTTAAACATTAATTAATAAACATTAAATATTAAATAATAACGGGAAAGTAACATTAAGTCTATTGGAATACAGATTAAATCTTACCACGACGTCTAAAATAATCGAATGTAACAACGATCAATAGGTAAAAGTTGTTGAAAATTGGTACCTATTACAACGGAGAAAAGAAAATAGTTGTAATAGGCATCTATTACAATGGGCAAATAGAGATGAAAACTGTTATCTAGTACAACGGGCCGAAAACCGTTGTAACAGGACAAGGGCAACAAACCATTGTAATAGAGTTGTAAACCGGCATGTCATTCCGTGATTCCCTATTCATAGTCACCGATATGTCTTCCGCAATCCCCACCAGTCGATGGGATCCCTCTTGTAACGACCCGCTATTTTGGACCATTCGCATCCGCACATGTCGGACTTGAATAATTCAAAATACCGAATTGTTAATTTAAATTTGGCAAAACCGAACATATACAGTAAATAAATAATCACAGACACAGACATAGAGTAATAACATGCAGCGGAAGCAAAAGATAGTAGTTCATGAAGCTACTATATATATAACAGAGTTTAATAAGTTACAACAGAAGTTTTGAATACAATAGTCAAATACAAGAATCTGAATACATCACTGGAATCAACTGAATATCTGAAAGCTGGATAGATAGCTGGATGTCCAGACGAAGCTCCAACTCCAAAGGTGAGTCTCGAATACTGGTACACTCAGTCTGACCCGAGCGTAAAGCAAAACACAAAACACTTGAGTGAGAATTAATATTCTTATATCAGTAAATCCAATTCAGGTGAAATAACAATTGAAATACAAATAACTCAAAGGACGTTGGAATAACCGTCCTCTAAGGATCCGTTAAACTATCTACTACGTAGTAATATACGCTAAATAGATAATGTCTATCAGTAATATAAAATATCAAAATAGTGTTAAGGCGTTACCATTATCCCCCTTAACACATTTTATATAAGCATTATAGTCTATACAGCACTGTAAACTCCATCGTAAACTAGTGGGATATCAGGGAGTACTCCATAGGTATAAAACAAAACAAAATCGTAGTGGTCGCGTATATAGGGTTACAAGTATGACAAGGCACATGAGGCAATACCCAAGGTAGTGAAACTACCGTTTGCCTGATCCGGACTGGTGAAAACGCATCGCCGCAACGATCGCAACACCGCGAAACAACACTCCCAAAAGTACGAGGGTGCACCAATCAATAACAAGTAATGAGTAGTTTACGAAGAAATGTGTTCGCTCTAGGTGGCTAACCCCATTTGGCCCGGCATGGCTCCTGTTTTAGTCATTTCCAATTTGACACAAGTGTCAAGGCTATCCATTATCGTTCTCTTTCTTCAGTCACCACGTACATCATTCCAACCACTTCATTCTGGATCACACTCCGCATATAGTTATTAAAGTGGTTTTCGGTTTAGACAGAGAGTATGTCCATAATCGATTCCGGTTTCTTTAATAACTTTCGTAATTATTACATCGATTGGTCGTTAATATATTTCAAAACAAAATCAAATTCAATTTCAACTAGAATTTGTAAACCATCATTTCATTTTTCTTTCGATATCCATTTCCATAATTTATGTTTCAAATCTTCTAAATTACTATTTCAAATCTTATAGTTCAATTTCAATTTTTATTTAAACAATTCAAATATTGATTCAAGTTCGTATGTAAATTTCACTTTGAAATCATTTTAAATTAATTTAATTTAACATTCAAATCAATTTAAATTCATTCATCGATTTCATTCAATATTCGTTAAGTAAATTTGTCATTCAAAATAATTTCTATTGATTTTCAATTCATTAAATCAATTACTTAAGCTCAACTTCATTATATCAAAACTACAAAATTAAATTAAATTAGATTCATCAAATCAATTCTTTAAATTACAAATCTTACATTAATTCCAATAAATCACATTTTTTATTTCTTGTTAAAGAAATCCAATTTCACTTATTTATTTACTTAGTTACAAATTTCAAAACTCAATTAAATAAGAAACTAAATTTCACATGTTCGAGAAGTTCAATTTCACTTATTAACTTACTTAAATAATTTTCCAAAACTTAATAAAGAAACCCAATTTTATTTATTAACGAAGTTCAAATTCCCTTTTTCAAAAGTTCAATTTCACTTATTACAGAATTCAATTTATTTATTTATTAAATAATTCATTCTTATTTAATTATTAAATAATTTCAAAACTTAATTTATAATTTCAGAATTTGATTATTAAATAATTCCATACCCTAGTTATTAAACAATTCCAATCTTAGTTATTAAATAATTTCAAATTTAATTATTAAATAATTTCAAAATTAATTCAATCATTTCTTAAATTAAACAACGTTGTTTTATCCATTACATTGTTAATATTTCGTTTCAAATTATTGAATATTAACATTTTCTTTATTAAAATTTTCAAATTCCAACTTCATTGCTAATCTTATTATTTCTTCCAATAAAATCTTTATTTTATTTTTAAATCAAACTATTGACCAATCGGTTTTATTTAATTCTCTATCCTAGGTCAAAGTTTATTTGGGTATTTATCATTTCAACCCGACTCCAATTCAATTCAAAAATGAAAGCATAGCAATAGGGAACTTGTAGTGTGATAACTGGGATGGTGTCAAAGTAAATAAACATGCAATACAACAATCAATAACAATCCAATAATCAATTCAAATAATCCCTAAATAATCGTATTAATTCACATTTGTTGTTTATGCAAATTAATATAATTATTTCTAGAATCTACACTATCATTTCATGTAGATTAAAGATTATTACACTAATTATTCTGTGCAATTCTACATTTGGCATCAATTATTCAATGTCATGCTTAGTCAATTAATATAACATAAATTCAAATGGTTCAAAGGTAATTAACTATTTTTCTTCATGTCGAATAATTTAACATTTAAGGGGTCATATTATACATATTGGTCTAATTAAATTCAACATATATATCAATTTCAAGTCGCTAACTATCCTACGTCAAATTCAATTTCATATTTTTTTATCACTTTAAACATTAACAATTAAACGTCCAATATAACAACAACAATCAATTATCAACCAAACTGAATTATCATCGTATAAATAACGAATAATGGTGTCAGATGTCACAGGTGAACTGATACAGGTAATAACGTATATAGCAGCGTAAATAATTAACAGCGGCATATTTCAATTGTCGTTTCAATTGAAATCAAATTTAATAAATAGAAGAACATTAATCGTGAGTGATTGCTCACCTTTCGAGGCTAGAGACAGGAGATGGCACTGATACGCGCACTGGTATTGAAGTACGAATCCAATCACGAATGTCATAGCAAAGCTAGATTGACACGAATTTGACGAGCGAAGCTGATAAAAGAATCGATGGAAGTAAATCGAACTAGTTTGATGCAAATGAAATATATATAAGCCATTATTATTAAAATATTTTCTTAAAACAAATATTCGGTTTAAATTACATATTTAGAATGATATATGTATATTTATATATATAAATAACCTTTATAGATTTTTATATTAAAACTCAACAACAGCAACAAATAAACAAAAATCTGATATACCATAATACCATATATAAACATACCATTTATAAACTCTATGAACTCTGTAATTTTAAAACATTACAACATTATATACTATGTATATATCCGTGAAAACAAATTTATATAAAATCTTATATACTTATACACTGAAACAGTAAATGTATATATGAAGTTTGTAACCGTATAAACTCATAAACAGAACACTATACAATCAAAAACTTCATATAATATATACATATAAATCGAGAAGGTTGTATGCAACTTGCAAAAGTGTATAACATATAAAGTATAACTATATATAGCTGTTATGTAACATACTTTATAATTTATATAAACAAACATATAAAGTAACTTCAACCAATATACGAAACTAGGCTTGTAGCTGGTATATCGAGTATTATCAACATTGCATATAAACTAAAATAAGTATGCAGACTCGCCATATGTATATATGTATGTCTAACAGGAGAGAAGGCTACCAAATACATGCATATCAAACAAACTTATATATATAGCGGATCTGTATATAGGGTTTTATATAAATTTAGAGAGAGGATAACAAAATCCTAGTAAAATCAAATTCCAAAAACGAGATCTTCAATTCGATAAACTGCGTTGCTAAATTGAAAGAAGAGAATGTTGTTTATTGCAATCATATTTTTTTTCTATAAAATTTATATAACTTTATAACATTTAACAGCAGATAGCTAAACTAACATGTACTAAATCTATACAATCAAGCATACAATGAAATATTTTCAAATCTGATATACATAGTTTTTCAAACCTCATATATAACTTGATATATGCTTAATATAAACAAACATTCACTATATATAAATAATACTGCAACACACACACACACACACACACACACACACACACACATATATATATATATATACAGTTAACACATCATCATATGAAAATCAAGTCTTTAAAACTAAAATATACATATAGTACTTACATATATATATGCAGACCGTTCATGGACAAGGGAAAGAGAAGGTTCGGCTGAGGGAGATGGTCTCGGCAAGTCACGGAAGCTTCGGTAGCCAGGTGGTGCGGCTCTGGCGGAGGCCGATGGTTGCTCGGTGCTCGACGTGGTGTCTCCGAGGTGGGCCCGAACTGTCTGGAAGCAAACTTGGTTGAGGCGAGTTGGAGAATAGGGTTGCGGCTGAGCACTCGGCTGATGGGAGGCAGGTTCGGCTTCATAAAATGCGGGGTGGATGAAGACGAGGTTTCCGTGTGTTGACAAGTGGCAAACGAAGGCAGGGGTCAAAAACACTGCTGCCGCCATTGATGAGAGTGAACTGGTGAAGGGGGAGATGAAGGCGGGTCCAGTGGCGGAGCTTGTGGGCTGCGCTTAGGGAGGTCAGAGGCGGTCTGAGCTTGCATGGTCGGAGGGTTATTGACTTTGGCGGGTTGATGGGTGCTTGATTTGGGTGTTGAAATGGTCGGGGAAAGGCTCGGATGATGGGGAGGGTTTTGAGGACGGCTGCTGTGAAGTAGAAGAGGGTGAGGAGGAAGACCCAATATAGTAGAAAACGAGATGAAGCATTTCCAAAGAAAATGGAATAGGAAGAAGTCAGATAGGAATGAAAGTGGATCTGGGAAAAGAAAAGGAGTAATGAAGATTTTTGGGAAAGGAAAAAAAAACAGACGAGTAGTTTATAAATATAGACTAAAATAATAACATAGCTTATTAAAAGTCACGCGAACGACAGAAGGGAAAGGAAAGGGAAAGTCATGAGTGATTTCAGGCAATTAATAAAACAAACGGCCGTTTGACCTAACGATTAATAGATGAATGGAGACCAAAAAGTTAAAACGTGTACCACTACGAATAACGGTTCCACAGATTTCATCGTATACCGACTTTTCGAAGTACACAATTTAATACACCGTTGAGATCAGCATGTCGAGACGATCAAAATGGTATACAGATGTCAGTGGTATGGTTGAATTTTAAAAATTCGAATTTTCTACCAGCGGAAAATGTAGCAAAAACGTAGAAAAATAAGATCGACGGAGCTAAAGATGTCCGAATTTGGAAAAACAAAAAATTGCGTTTGCTCAGAAGATGGTTTATAATTTTTCTATGTAAAAATATTTAGGTTCCGAAAACATTTTCTTTTCATCGCTTTTTAACTGATTAAATTGAAGTAAATTTACGCACGAAATAAACTTTCATATTTTTGGACGAAAATTTACCAGTGGCTATGTTTAATTAGACGCATTCCAAATATCAAATTTATATTTCAAGATTTCATCGTTTAAAATTTCACAAAATTTCAATTAAATACGTTACTAAAACCGTTAAAATTTACGGGTCGTTACATTCTTCCCCACTCAAAACTTTTCGTCCTCGAAAAGGAAGGAGGTAGGAGAATAGAAACAACTAAAAAGATAATAGACTTGAATTACATAAATAAAAAAATATTTACCATATAAATTTTAATTTAAATAAATTTATATTCAACAATTGGTCTTTAAATTCAAGGTTTCCATTAAATTGATTTGATTTCACATTTTTTAACGTTAAGTACAAAGGTTTCTTTCAAATGAAATTAAATTTATACTCAATTAATTCAAGATACTCTCTTAAGTTGATTTAATTCAATTTATTAACTTTCAAAACAAATTTTCTTCTATTGATCGCACCTATTATTTATTTAACTTATTATTCTACTTATCTCCATAAACACTTTATAATTAAAATTTTAAGTGAATAACATTTATTATACGCACTCATATTTTATTTATAAAGATATTTATATTGTATACAATCCGATTTTTCTAAATTTAACAATTTCAACGATCATAAATTAGAATAGTCATTTATTGAAATTATACTTTATTCAAAAAAAATTATTCTTCTTTTATTCCAAATTATTATTAAATTTATTCTACTTAATATATCCTATCACATATATATTAAGTATATTTACATTTATTATAACTACTCAAATTTATTTAAAAATTCCTTTGATATCATTTCTACTGTATAATATTCAATTACATAGTTAACTTTTGAAAATTTAGGTAAGTTATATATAATGCAATTGAGTATTATCCAAATAAAATTTTACAATTCAGCTATTTCAAGTTAAATATTATTCAAAATCTTTGCCTCAATTTGTAATTTGAAATCATCTTTAATCATAAATTTAAGAATTAAATTTCCGAGTAATTTCAAATTTATTTAGAGACAAATAAATGTTTATTATATCAAATCAAATTTTAAACCATACATCAATATATTACAAATCAAATCATACTTTAAGAAGTTCAACTCAATTTATTTTTTTCAAAACAAACCGTAGCAAAGCTACAGAATAGTCTCTCCACTTCGAAACTCGAAAATGAATGTCGATGATGCGGCCGTCATCACCGAAATTATTTTCCAGCGACAAAGAGAAGAGCACTGATTTAAACATTTAAAATTTCTTTCAAATGATTTCTATTCGAAAATACTTCAAATAATATATCTTTTAAAACTTTAAATACAAGGTTTGAAATCTATCGGAAATTAAATTCCCAAATTCTTGTTTTAAATTCATTTTAAATTCCAAATCAAATTATACCCAAGTTTTATAAATTCATTTATTTATATTATGCAATAGTCAATGGCGTATAATATAATAAATGAAAATATTATTATTTCAGACAACAAGTTCATTAACAATTTAATTTCAGAAAAATTTATACTTATATATAATATAATCATTCAAAATTATTTACTAAATTTGAAACAATATTGTGTCAGTTTGCTCAATTCAAGTGTTTTGGAAATTCTATCGATAGCGTTGATCAGACGAATCGATCGAAAACCCAAATCAACATCAACAACTCAAACAACACAATATATAACACATTTTATATTAATTTACAAATACACCTCCTTACTTACAGAATGGATTTCAAAGCAAGGATAGAAATTCAAATTTTGATGGACTCAATCAAAGAGAAATTTGATGCGATAATAAGTTCGAAATAGAAGATAAGATAATTCAATTAACAAAATCGAGAGATGGATAAGCTTATTTAATTCACGGAAAACCTTAACCGGGTCGTCCGTAACTTAAAGAATAAGATTGATGCAGAATTCTGAGGCAAATCGACATTCGATCTCGAGAAATAGAATTCACACATAGCATGAGATAGATAGCATCACAAACCGAGGATACAGAAATCTCCGGTAAATCAATGCCATTGTAAATGAGTTTCACCCATTTACAGATAATTCGAAGATTGGCGAGACCGCCGATTCATTATAAAGATCATTCGAAGTGGAGTTATGGAATACTCCAGAATTGAAAGAAGACGAATAGTGAGGGACAAGAATGAATTTCGGAACCAAGGGAACGTTCCAAAATTCAAAGGAATTAGTCAAAAGGAAAAGATTGAAACTCGAGTGGGAGTGATTATGTAAATACATTTACCATATATGCTAAGTTTTGCCTAGAGCTACCAAAGCTCTGATACCACTATAGCGACCCGCTATTTTGGACCATTCGCATCCGCACGTGTCAGACTTGAATAATTCAAAATACTGAATTGTTAATTTAAATTTGGCAAATACGAACATATACAGTAAATAAATAATCACAGACACAGACACAGAGTAATAATATGCAGCGGAAGCAAAAGATAGTAGTTCATGAAGCTACTATATATATAACAAAGTTAAATAAGTTACAACAGAAGTTTTGAATACAATAGTCAAATACAAGAATCTGAACACATCACTGGAATCAACTGAATATCTAAAAGCTGGATAGATAGCTGGATCTCCAGACGAAGCTCCAACTCCAAAGGTGAATCTCGAATACTGGTACACTCAGTCTGACCCGAGCGTAAAGCAAAACACAAAACACTTGAGTCAGAATTAATATTCTTATATCCATAAATCCAACTCAAGTGAAATAACAATTGAAATACAAATAACTCAAACGACGTTGGAATAACCGTCCTCTAAGGATCCGTTAAACTATCTACTACGTAGTAATATACGCTAAATAGATAATGTCTATCAGTAATATAAAATATCAAAATAGTGTTAAGGCGTTACCATTATCCCCCTTAACACATTTTATATAAGCATTATAGTCTATACAGCACTGTAAACTCCATCGTAAACTAGTGGGATATCAGGGAGTACTCCATAGATATAACACAAAACAAAATCGTAGTGGTCGTGTATATAGGGTTACAAGTATGACAAGGCACATGAGGCAATACCCAAGGTAGTGAAACTACCGTTTGCCTGATCCGGACTGGTGAAAACGCATCGCTGCAACGATCGCAACACCGCGAAACAACACTCCCAAAAGTACGAGGGTGCACCAATCAATAACGAGTGATGAGTAGTTTACGAAGAAGTGTGTTCACTCGAGGTGGCTAACCCCATTTGGCCCGGCACGGCTCCTGTTTTAGTCATTTCCAATTTGACACAAGTGTCAAGGTTATCCATTATCGTTCTCTTTCTGCAGTCATCACGTACATCATTCCAACCACTTCATTCCGGATCGCACTCCGCGTATAGTTATTAAAGCGGTTTTCGGTTTAGACAGAGAGTATGTCCATAACCGATTCCGGTTTCTTTAATAACTTTCGTAATTATTACACCGATTGGTCGTTAATATATATCGAAACAAAATCAAATTCAATTTCAACTAGAATTTTTAAATCATCATTTCATTTGTCTTTCGATATCCATTTCCATAATTTATGTTTCAAATCTTCTAAATTACTATTTCAAATCTTATAGTTCAATTTCAATTTTTATTCAAACAATTCAAATATTGATTCAAGTTTGTATGTAAATTTCACTTCGAAATCATTTTAAATTAATTTAATTTAACATTTCAAATCAATTTAAATTCATTCATCGATTTCATTCAATATTCGTTAAGTAAATTTGTCATTTAAAAAATTTCTATTGATTTTCAATTCATTAAATCAATTACTTAAGTTCAACTTCGTTATATCAAAACTACAAAATTGAATTAAATTAGATTCTTCAAATCAATTCTTTAAATTACAAATCTTACATTAATTCCAATAAAACACATTTTTAATTTCTTGTTAAAGAAATCCAATTTCACTTATTTATTTACTTAGTTACAAATTTCAAAACTCAATTAAGTAAGAAACTAAATTTTACATATTCGAGAAGTTCAATTTCAATTATTAACTTACTTAAATAATTTTCCAAAACTTAATAAAGAAACCCAATTTTATTTATTAACCAAGTTCAAATTCCCTTTTTCAAAAGTTCAATTTCACTTATTACAGAATTCAATTTATTTATTTATTAAATAATTCATTCTTATTTAATTATTAAATAATTTCAAAACATAATTTATAATTTTAGAATTTGATTATTAAATAATTCCATACCCTAATTATTAAACAATTTCAATCTTAGTTATTAAATAATTTAAAATTTTAATTATTAAATAATTTCAAAATTAATTCAATCATTTTCTTAAATTAAACAGCGTTCTTTTATCCATTACATTGTTAATATTTCGTTTTAAATTATTAAATATTAACATTTTCTTCATTAAAATTTTCAAATTCGAACTTCATTTCTAATCTTATTATTTCTTCCAATAAAATCTTTATTTTATTTTTAAATCAAACTATTGACCAATCCGTTTTATTTAATTCTCTATCCTAGGTCAAATTTTATTTGGGTATTTATCATTTCAACCCAATTCCAATTCAATTCAAAAATCAAAGCATAGCAAAAGGGAACTTGCAGTGTGATAACTGGGATGGTGTCAAAGTAAATAAACAAGCAATACAACAATCAATAACAATCCAATAATTAATTCAAATAATCCCGAAATAATCGTATTAATTCACATTTATTGTTTATGCAAATTAATATAATTATTTCTAGAATCTACACTATCATTTCATCTAGATTAAAGATTATTACACTAATTATTCTGTGCAATTCTACATTTGACATCAATTATTCAATGTCGTACTTAGTCAATTAGTATAACATAAATTCAAATGGTTCAAAGGTAATTAATTATTTTTCTACGTGTCGAATAATTTAACATTTAAGGGGTCATATTATACAAATTCGTCTAATTAAATTCAACATATATATCAATTTCAAGTCGCTAACTATCCTACGTCAAATTCAATTTCATATCTTTTTTATCACTTTAAACATTAACAATTAAACGTCCAATATAACAACAACAATCAATTATCAACCAAACTGGATTATCTTCGTGTAAATAACAGATAATGGTGTTAGATGTCACAGGTGAACTGATACAGGTAATAACATATATAGCAGTGTAAATAATTAACAGCGGCATATTTCAATTGTCGTTTCAATTGAAATCAAATTTAATAAATAGAAGAACATTAATCGTGAGTGATTGCTCACCTTTTGAGGCTAGAGACAGGAGATGGCACGGATACGCGCACTGGTAGGAATCCAATCACGAATTTCATAGTAAAGCTAGATTGGCACGAATTTGACGAGCGAAGCTGATAAAGAATCGATGGAAATAAATCGAACTAGTTTGATCCAAATGAAATATATATAAGCCATTATTATTAAAATATTTTCTTAAAACAAATATTCGGTTTAAATTACATATTTAGAATGATATATGCACACACACATATATATATATATATAAATAACCTTTATAGATTTTTATATTAAAACTCAACAACAACAACAAATAAACAAAAATATGATATACCATAATACCATATATAAACATACCATTTATAAACTCTATGAACTCTATAATTTTAAAACTTTACAACATTATATACTATGTATATATCTGTGAAAACAAATTTATATAAAATCTTATATACTTATACACTGAAACGGTAAATGTATATATGAAGTTTGTAACCGTATAAACACATAAACAGAACACTATACAATCAAAAACTTCATATAATATATACATATAAATCGAGCAGGTTGTATGCAACTTGCAAAAGTGTATAACATATAAAGTATAACTATATATAGCTGTTATGTAACATACTTTATAATTTATATAAACAAACATATAAAGTAATTTCAACCAATATACGAAACTAGGCTTGTAGCTGGTATATCGAGTATTATCAACATTGCAAATAAACTAAAATAAGTATGCAGACTCGCCATATGTATATATGTATGTCTAACAGGAGAGAAGGCTACCAAATACATGCATATCAAACAAACTTATATATATAGCGGATCCGTATATAGGGTTTTATATAAATTTAGAGAGAGGATAACAAAATCCTAGTAAAATCAAATTCCAAAAACGAGATCTTCAATTCGATAAACTGCGTTGCTAAATTGAAAGAAGAGAATGTTGTTTATTGCAATCATATTTTTTTATTTATAAAATTTATATAACTTTATAACATTTAACAGTAGATAGCTTCGGTAGCCAGGTGGTGCGGCTCTGGCGGAGGCCGATGGTTGCTCGGTGCTCGACGTGGTGTCTCCGAGGTGGGCCCTAACTATCCGGAAGTAAACTTGGTTGAGGCAAGTTGGAGAACAGGGTTGCGGCTGAGCACTCGACGGATGGGAGGCAGGTTCGGCTTCATACAATGCAGGGTGGATGAAGATGAGGTTTTCGTGTGCTGACAAGTGGAAAACGAAGGCAAGGGTCAAAAATACTGCTGCCTCCATTGATGAGAGCGAACTGGTGAAGGGGGAGATGAAGGCGGGTCCTGTGGCAGGGCTCGTGGGCTATGCTTAGGGAGGTCAGAGGCGGTCTGAGCTTGCATGGTCGGAGGGTTATTGACTTTGGCGGGTTGATGGGTGCTTGAGTTGGGTGTTGAAATGGTCGGGGAAAGGCTCGGATCATAGGGAGGGTTTTGAGGACGGCTGCGGTGAAGTAGAAGAGGGTGAGGAGGAAGACCCAATATAGTAGAAAACGAGATGAAGCATTTCCAAAGAAAATGGAATAGGAAGAAGTCAGATAGGAATGAAAGTGGATCTGGGAAAAGAAAAGGAGTAATGAAGATTTTTGGGAAAGGAAAAAAAACAGACGAGTAGTTTATAAATATAGACTAAAATAATAACGTAGCTTATCAAAAGTCACGCGAACGACAGAAGGGAAAGGAAAGGGAAAGTCACGAGTGATTTTAGGCAATTAATAAAACAAACAACCGTTTGACCTAACGATTCATCGATGAATGGAGACCAAAAAGTTGAAACGTGTACCACTACGAATAACGGTTCCACAGATTTCATCGTATACCGGCTTTTCGAAGTACACAATTGAATACACCGTTAAGATCAGCACATCGAGACGATCAAAACGGTATACTAATGTCAGCGGTATGATTGAATTTTAAAAATTCGAATTTTCTACCAGCGGAAAATGCAACAAAAACATAGAAAAATAAGATCGACGGAGCTAAAGATGTCCGAATTTGGAAGAACGAAAAATAGCGTTTGCTCAGAAGATGGTTTAGAATTTTTCTATGTAAAAATATTTAGGTTCCGAAAACATTTTATTTTCATCGCTTTTTAACTGATTAAATTGAAGTAAATTTATGTACGAAATAAACTTTCATATTTTTGGACGAAAATTTACCAGTGGCTATGTTTAGCTAGACGCATTTCAAATATCAGATTTATATTTTAAAATTTCATCGTTTAAAATTTTACAAAATTTCAATTAAATACATTACTAAAACCGTTAAAATTTACGGATCGTTACACCTCTCCTCCTGATCCGCTTCCCATCCTTTCAGATCTGCCCCTTGGTTTTCCTTCCTTACTGCCAGGAGATTCTTCCGTTGATATTGATGATGGATTCACCCAGGTTCGATCATGAAAGTGGAAAGCCAGTCAACAATTATGCATCAATCTCGATCAACTAACCCCACTTCTCATGATTTGCAGAATGAGAATTTAAGATCACCCCACATCAAAAAGTGTATCAAAATTATGCCCGCATCAATAGTAATATTAACTGCCCCAATCAATCTAAAAACAGATCTGCTACCAATAAATGGAATTTTTCCACTACGTCTAGTCAGGCGTGGAATGAAGTTGTCAAGGGTAATAATATTCCAGTCTTTATCCCGTTAAACTTTTACCATTTACGTGAATTTAATTCAACGGAATGTGCTAAATGTCTGCTGAGGTTGTTAAGGATGCTAGAAAACAATCGGATAATGCCATTATGGTCTATGTTGTTGGTCCTAAGCCATTTTACTCATACTTCAAGGACTACATTACTAGAGTATGGAAGCCTGTTGAAGAATTCTCTATTTATTCTAAGGAAAATGGATTTATGTCATTAAATTTAACAATAAACAAGATTATGATAAAATTTTGGAAGGAGGTCCCTACTATTATAATAAAAAGTTGATGGTCATGAAGAGGTGGTCGCTAGGAATGCAACTTAACAAAGAGCTCCTACACTCTATTCTGATTTGGGTTCGCTTCCCTAATTTACCACCTGATTATTGGACGGAAGAGGGGATTAGTTGTATTGCCTCAGTCATTGGATCCCCCATCAAATTGGATAAGGTCATAGAAGGTATTATATAATTGCGTATGTTACAGTCTTAATTGAAATTAATAATTCCTTTAAATTTCCAAATAAAATTCTGATTCTATCTGAGAAAAATGAAATTATTTGGCAAGAAGTGTCGCATGAATGAAAGCCATCCATTTGCTCGAACTGCTCTAGTTTTGGACACGCTGAAACTCATTGTCAATTTAACAACTGGATGCCAAAACCTACTCCACAGAAACAGACAATTGATATTACTGATATGAATATTGATGCTAATAATGATAACAATCTGACTACCAATTCCAATAGCATAGATAAACAAACGAATTTAGCTAGCCCATAACATAAAGATACATATATCAACAGCCTAAATGATAGGAATAACAATAATATGAAGGAATACTATAATTATAATTCTCAAAATGTGCAGTCGAATACGATGTATGCGACTATTAAAACAAATATGCAGCAGAATATCTTGTGTACAGATGCTGAAATGGATATGCAACAAATTAGTAATTTTGGACAGAATGATAACAAAATCTCTGTTGAGATGTCTGATGCGCCACTTGTTATGCAACAATTTAGTAATTATGGAAAGAATGACAATAATGACTCTGCTGATATGTCTGATGCGCCACTTGATCCTTCTCCATGTTACTATTTCTGATAAGCAGAATAATGAAATATCGCATGTCTCTAGAACAAGATCAACTACGACCGAGGAAGTGCCTTTAAAATTTAAAGATACTGATTTTGCCGATGTTATAGAGAATCCTGCATAGACCGGCTTGGTTAATCAGCTGAAAGGTAAAAATAAGAAGACAAAAAAGCTAAGACATCGGGGATAGCTACTTCCCCTGTAGAAAGTAGCATCACAGAAAATAGCTTATAAATGGAGTTCCTTTTTTGGAACATCAGGGCTATGAATGCCCATACGAAATAGTTGGAAATTTTGCAAATATTGAACAGTAAAAGATTTTCTTTTCTTGGCATTCTGGAAAATAAACTATCGTTGGATAATATTGATAGATTTATGGTCAAAATCAATAATAATTGGAGCCATTCTCATAATATTACTAATGGTCAAAAAAGTAGAATTCTGATTCTTTCGAACCCTTCTCAATGGTCGAACATCATTTTATATTTTAATGACCAATTCATATCTTGTATCTTACATAATGTGAATGGTATTAGTGTTTTGTGCACCACGGTCTATGCTTTCAATGGTGAAGTGAGGCGGATAGATTTATGGAAGTATATTACTGAGAAATATTTTACAAATTTTAATCTCCCATGGATTATAGCGGGCGATTTTAATGCTATTTTATCGTCCAATGACAAAATTAATAATGGTCTCTATATTTCTATGGGTGAGTAGAATTTTATTGATTGCATTTCCTCATCTAATTTAGTTGAGCCAGATTTTACTGGGAACTACTTTACTTGGAGAGGAGGACAAAGCTCCTCTATTCACAGTAAAATTGACCATGCATTTGTTAATTCTTTATGGTTGATAAGTTTCATCAATTTGGTATTAACTTTGGAAATCATTCTATGGGAAATCATTCTTTTATTATTATCAAACTTCTATTTCATAATATAATGAAGACTAGAGTACCTTTCAGATATAACAATTCTTGGCACCTTCAAACGGGCTATCACTCTTCCCTTTAGGATGCTCTGATGCATGAGTTTAATGGAAACCCTCTTCATATTCTCTTATGCAAACTGAAATTTACTGAATCTACATTGAAGAATTGGGTCAAAAATAAAAGTAACATACATACAATAGCTGCTAAATTAAAAGATGAGGCTAATGATCTTTATAAACAGCTAGTTCAATACCTTAGGAAAGAATGTGTAGAGAGAATAATGAAGAAAGTAAATTAAAATAGAGAATTGTATGCTAAATTAAATGTAAAAACAAGAACACCGGATTTATAGTGGTTCAGCGTAATTTCCTACGTCCACTTTGAGTTTTGATCTTTATTGCTTTCACAAATGATTGATTATAGATACAATTCGTACAATATGACTTGAGTACAAGTGCTAACTGAAAAGAAAGAGTCTTGAAAGTAGCAGAGTCTCCCCAGTGTTCTTGAAAAAATGTCCCTTTCACTGTACCCTTGCCCTTCTATTTATAGTCGTAGATAGATCGGACTTCTCCCACGGACCCAGAACAACGTACCTCGGCCCACAATAGGTGACTTCTGCGCACTTGGCCAGGCATGCTGAACGACAGTTGCCGAACGATTTTGCTGTGTAGTCTTTGATAAAAAAAGTTATCAAAGCAGGTTGCCGAATGGTAGGTGCCAAACTAGAGAATGCCGAGCGAGTGAGAAATGACTCAAGAATGCTGGGCGACGAGGCAATGCCGATCGGTTCCTAGGCTGAACGAGATAACCCTGCTGAATAACATTCGAATGTCGAGCGAGGTATTAGTGCCGAATGAGGCCTGTATGGCGAGTGAGGCATTTATGCCGAACGAGGCTCTGTGCCGAACAAGGCATGTATGCCGAGCGAGGTATCTATGCCAAACGAGGCTCAGTGTCGAACAAGGCTCTATGCCGGACGAGGCCTTATGCCGAACGAGGCTTCATGCCAAACGAGGCTTCATGCCAAACAAGGCTTTATGCCGAGCAACTCTTCCATGCCAAGTGTAACAACCCTATATTTTTTGCATATAATTTAAATTTGATTTGATTTTATTTTGAAATTATTTTAAACTTGTTTATTTCAAACATTTCATTTTTAAATATAAATTTTGATTATTATTTTAATTATAATTTCAAACTGGTATAAATTGAATATTTCCCTGAAAAATGGATTTGTGGTCAAAACTGGTCAAACTTTGACTTTTAAATTTTAAATTTAAATATTTGAATTCTTTAATTTTGTCTTTTATTATGAAAATAGATTTAATATCATGAATATTGCTTTTTGTTTCGTCGAAATTGAATTTAAATTGTGAAAGTTATACCCTTTACAATATTGTGTGTATATAAGGTTATTTAACAATATTCTTTGTTTTAATTTATATAAATGATATTTTTACTTGATAAGTCTTATTCAAATTTGTATATTTATGTTATATTATGTATATTTTGACTTTTATATATTTTTAAAGTGATGTTTGAATTTTTCCAAAGCTTATTGAATTTATTTTCTATTTTTAAAGCCTAGTTTCTATTTTCTTTGCTATTTTCTTCATTTAAATTATATTTAAATTAAAATTTATATATTTATTTGTGAATGCATTTTAGTTTATGTTATTATCTTTGTTATAAATATTTATACAAGTACATAAATTTTTTTCCAAAGTTCATTGCATTTATTTTTCATATTTTCAAGACTAGTTTGCAATTTTTGTTGTTTTATTAATTAAATTATATGTAATTAATATTTATTTATTTTGTTTACTTGTTTAATTCATTTCTGAGTTTATTTTATCTTTATTTATCAGTATTTTAAATGTATTTAAAATTAAAAAAAGAATTAGAGAAATATGAAGAGTTTAAAACCTTTCATTTACCTTTGACTTTTCACCTCCCTGCCTTTTCATTTTTCAACCTCCACTTACATTCAATTGTGGCCGTTCCTTATACTATCTTCATCCGTATCTTTTTTTTCTTCATTTTTCACGAAATTTCTTCCTTCTCATCTGTTGGGTGAATTCTCACCCAGGAGATCTCGAGACCAAGAAGCAGTAGTTCCATCTGAGTTTGCCCACTCCATTCGTTCCATTCCATCCAGTACCCAAGTTCATCCGGTACACAGGCCACTACCGAACCAACCTCTCTTTCGTGCTCGCCGAACCACCTATCCGCCGAACCAAAATAACACCGGTCCATCTCCATTCCCGTGCATCACCGAACCAACATCTACCGAACCACCCATCACCGAACGACTCCCTACTGAGTCAAAGCATGGCCGAACCAACCTCACCTCCATCTCACCACCGGATCAACCAATTGCCGGACCAAACCCCCAAGTCCAATAATGCCGGACCAACTCCCCTTCATCTCACCACCGGACCAACGTCCTACCGGACCAAAGCCACTCCAACCACGACCGAACCAAGCTCCGCCGAACCAGATGTGCCAGGCCAGATTGCTTCAGCCAAGGCCCACCAGCAGCTATATACATCCAAGACCCCTGCCCCCAGCCTCACTCTATAAATAGAGGGGCATGGGTACAACAATGGCAGACAAGTTCGAGAGCTCAAGCACGGAAGGAACTTTCAAACAATTTCATATACTTGTATACAAAACTTTGTACCTGTAATCTGAAAGAAAAAAGAGAATAACATACAAAGTGGACGTAGGCACGTTCTGGCCGAACCACTATAAATCTGTGTGTCTTTTACAGTTTAGTCCCTGCTTTTTATATATTTACATAAATCGCTCAAACCACTAGAAACAACCTAAAATCAACTAATTCACACGACTTGGAGGTGTTTGTCAATTTTTTGTGCAAACATTTTTGGTGCTTTCACTGAGAACCGAGCTAGAAGCTACAACTTCTCCTACTCAACCTTCTTCCTCACAGCATCGTTCCTTGCTCCGACAACATGACTTTCAGGCAGAGGAGAGATGTTAACAAAGGAAAGAACGTCGCAACTAGCAGTATCCCAGATCCAGTGGCCCCGAATCAAGAGAATCATCCCATGTTAACAGCAATACCAGATGAAAATCAGGCAATTCCAACAGCCCCTGCCGCAGAACAACCCATTACTAGGGCAGATCTAGACAGGGTTGTGGCTGAAGTAACTAACCGCTTCGCATCTCAACAAGAAGCCCTGGTGGACCAACTCATGTCACGCCTAAGGGATGCTGAAGAATCCAACCGCAACACTGAATCATGGGGTGGGTCCCAATCTGGAGGATCTGGGAGGCAACAAAGACCTTTCTTCTTCGAAGAGGTTAATAACAGAAACAACCATGGTAGGAGCCGAGCCAGGACTCATCCCGAATTCCGACCCGAGGAAACACTTGGAACCGAACCCAGCGGGGGAGGTGCCAGGCAGGGGTCGGATGTAGCTGAGCCTGTCATGCTACCTAACCATGAAAACACCAGTAGACGGGGCCGAGCTGGGGTCCAGCCCGAAGTTGGACCCGAGGAAGTGCTGAGAATAGAACCCAACAGGGGAAGATCAAGGCAAGGGCCAACTATGGCTAACCCCAGCATGCCCCCAGAAGACCAGAGGCAGCCTCTGGAGAATGTTAGGAGTGACAGACGATACCATCCCTACAAGTCATCTGGACGGAATCAATCCCGCAGGGAAGAACCAAACTCATTTTTGTCCGCTCCAAGTTCTGATGAAAGGATGGCGCGATTGTTCAGAGAGTGCATCCAACGGGAGCAAAGGGATCGGGGAATAGGTGCTAGGGTAACCAACCCCTTCACCCGCAACATCGAAACTGCCATCACCCCCCGAGAATGGAAAATGCCAACGATGGAACCTTACAAGGGAACCTCTGACCCCATCGTACATTTACAAAGATACACCCAGCATATGCTCATGAGCGGAGCAACAGAGGGAGTGTTGTGTAAATGCTTCTCACTATTCTTGGCAGATCTAGCTACCTCCTGGTTCTGTCACCTACCCCAAGGGTCCATCAGCTCATGGGAAATGTTGAAAGAAAAGTTCATCAGTCAGTTCTGCATTCATGTGGAACAACCCAAGGATGCTTATTCCTTATCCAATATCAAACAGAAACCCGGA
This sequence comes from Allium cepa, assembly GCA_030765085.1. NCBI lineage: Eukaryota > Viridiplantae > Streptophyta > Magnoliopsida > Asparagales > Amaryllidaceae > Allium > Allium cepa. Next base: position 134,957,362 of record CM060934.1, read on the forward strand.
GAGACATTGCAATAATATCTAACCTGATTCAACGCCGCGGCAACTGCAGTCCAAGATGCCAACGAGAAACTTATCCTAATGGCCCTCTGCAGCGGTGTACATCCAGATACTAAATTTGCTAGAAGACTAATCAAGGAAAAACCAGCTACTTTACCCGATTTCTTCCATGAAGCTGGAAAGTATATGAGACTTGAGGATGCTGCCACTGAGAGACAATCAGGGCAACAGGCTAAGACGGCTACAGACAGGGTTCCCGCTGCAGCAAAGGATGTTCGAAGAAATGACTCTAGAGACAATGCTGGGGGCAAAAAGGGAGAAAAGCGCTTATATCGACCGGGACCAAGATTTGACTCTTACACTCCTTTGAATGAAACAATCGAGAACATCTTCCTAGCCACTCAAGACGAAGTTAGATACAAGCGCCCCCCGCACAAGAAGGAGTCAGATAGCGCACTCAAATCTGGAAAGTTCTGCCGCTTCCACGAATCCTACGGACATGACACCAATGAATGCCACCATCTTCGGCACTTGATTGAAGAACACATCAGAAGGAGGAGACTGGAGCGCTATGTAAAAGGCCAGAACAGGACTTCAACTCCTGCCAATGAGAATCCTGGACTCCCCCCTAGAAGCAGGCGGGGGAAATCGCAACACCAGCGGCTCTAGTCAAGAGAAGATAGTGGTCCACACCATATCAGGAGGACCGCACATCGCCGACAGAAGCTGGGCGGAGATGGAAAGATACGGTAAGTCACTGAGGAACGCTGAAGGCTGCGTTAATTCTGTTATGGAAGAACGCCACCCGAAACGGAAAGAGAATGACGACATCACATTCAGTAGGCGTGACCTAGAGGGAAGACAGTACCCACACATGGATCCTATGGTCATCTCTGCCTGGTTCGGACTGGCCAAAGTTTTCCGAATTTTAATAGACACTGGAAGCTCGGTGAATATCCTATTCAAGCATGCTTTCGACAAAATGAAGCTATTAATGAAGGATGTGTCTCCCTGCAACAAACCACTACATGGTTTCACTGGAGATGCGAAGATGCCCCTCGGGCAACTGGACCTTTTTGTTGAAATAGGAAGTCATCCTCGCTCCGCTGTGCGGAAACAAACGTTTGTGCTAATAGAGAACCACTCGGCCTACAACGCCTTTTTGGGAAGACCAGCCTTGTCTGACTTCCAAATTGTCCTAGCCCCATGGTGCCTGAAGATGAAATTTCCAACCGATAACGGAATAGGAGAAATGGAGGGAGATCAAGACGCTGCTCGAGACTGCTATGTAACTGAACTTCGCAATAACCGCAGAAAAGATAAAGCGAAAAATGCAGAGACTACTCTCTGCCTGAAAAGCTTGGAACAACTAAAGAAAGCCCCTCCTCTTCGATATACCAGTGATCCTTTCAATGAATTAGACCCCAGGGACAAAGAGGAGGAGGCCACCGCCGAGCCTGTAGAGGCTATGGAATTCGTATCTGTAGACAAACACGACTCGAGTAGACTATTGAAAATCGGATCTCAACTAAAAGAAGAGTTAAAGGATCAACTCATTGATTTTCTTTGCCACAACATGGATGTATTTGCATGGACGCACGCTGATATGACAGGAATCTCCCCAGATGTAGCATGCCACGTACTGAACATCGATCCCACGAAGGTGCCAGTAAAGCAGAAAAAGAGAAGAATGGGGAAGAACGATCAGCAGCCCTAGAGGAAGAAGTGAAGAAACTACTTGTCAATGACTTCATACGAGAAGCCATCTATCCAGAATGGATCGCCAACCTGGTACTGGTAAAGAAAGCTAACGGGAAGTGGCGAACATGGATCGATTTTTCCAACTTAAATGACGCTTTCCCGAAAGACTGCTTCCCACTCCCCCGAATTGACCAACTCGTGGATAGCACTGCTGGGCACGAACTCTTATCCTTTATGGACGCATACTCAGGATATAACCAGATCCCTATGCACGCCCCCGATCAAGACCACACTAGCTTCATCACTGACCGAGGATTGTACTGCTACAAGGTAATGCCATTTGGACTTAAAAACGCCGGAGCTACTTATCAGCGCCTCGTCAACAAGATGTTTGCAGAACTGATAGGACGAACTATGGAAGTTTATGTGGATGACATGGTAGTAAAATCGAGGAAAGCCAACGACCATATAAACCACCTGGACGAGATGTTTCAAGTATTTCGCCAATATGGAATGAAGCTGAACCCTTAAAAGTGCTCCTTCGGAGTATCGTCAGGAAAGTTCTTGGGATTCATCGTTCATGCCAGAGGGATTGAAGCAAACCCCGAACAAGTTAGAGCTTTACAAGATATCAAGATACCATCCACTCGAAGGGAGATGCAAAGCCTAAACGGGAAAGTGGCCGCCCTAAGTAGGTTCATCTCTAAAGCAACCGACAAATGCATCCCTTTCTTCGAGGCTTTAAAGAAGGACAAAGGAAAGTTCGAATGGAGTGACGAATGCTCGACAGCCTTCCTTAACTTAATCGGACATCTCCAGAAACCACCGGTCCTCTCAACTCCAAATGAAGGCGAGGAACTGTACTTATACCTTGCTGTATCGTCTCATGCTTTAAGCGCCGCTTTGGTAAGAGAAGACAACCGCGTACAGCGGCCCGTGTACTTTGTAAGCAAGAGATTTACAAGGGCAGAAGCTAGGTACCCTAGACTTGAGAAGCTAGCATACTGTCTGCTAATCACGTCACGGAAATTGCGACACTACTTCCAGTCTCATTCCATCAGAGTTTTAACCGATCAACCGCTAAGGCAAGTGCTCCATCGCCCCGACACTTCTGGGCGATTACTTAAATGGTGCATTGAACTAAGTCAATATGATATCACTTACCATCCTCGCACCGCTATCAAGGGGCAAGCCATAGCTGATTTCATTTCCGAATTCACTACTAGCGAAGGTAAGGAGCAATCTGAAATAGCAAAAGATATCAAGTGGAATCTCTTCGTAGATGGAGCGTCGAACGAACAAGGCTCGGGGGCAGGTGTTGTGATAATCACCCCTAGGGGAAAGAAGCTGCACTACGCCCTAAGGTTGGAATTCGCTGCCACCAACAATGACGCAGAATACGAAGCGGTGATAGCTGGATTAGAACTGGCCTTGGAGATTGGGGTCGGCTCTTTATGTCTCCATAGTGATTCTCAACTCATTGTAAATCAAATACTGGGAGACTTCCAGACTCGAGGAGAACGACTCACAGCATATCTAAAAAAGACCAAGCTGTTGCTCAGTCAATTGGATCACTATCTAATCAAACACATTCCTCGAGAAGAGAACCAAGAGGACGACGAACTAGCAAAGCAAGCTAGTATGAAGAACATCACTATCTTCGGAGCATTAACCATCTCAAAGCAGCCGGCACCAAGTTTCGAGCAAGTGAATCTGATAGCTGCAATCGACGAAGAAACTTGGATGACTCCTATCCGGAAATATTTACAAGATGGCACACTGCCCGACAGGCGTAACGAAATCAAGAAAATCTTGAGGAAAGCTTCCCGCTATACATTACAAGAAGGCATCCTCTATCGGCGAGGCTTCTCTAATCCCTTATTAAGGTGTATCGCTGGAAGGGAAGCCAGGAAAGTCTTATCCAACATCCATCAAGGAAGTTGCGGAGATCACACTGGAGGACAGACCCTGGCAAAGAAGATACTCCGATATGGATATTACTGGCCCACTTTAAACAAAGATGCCTTGGACTTCATCAAGAGATGCGACAGATGTCAGAAATTTGCCAAGATTCCTCGACTACCCACAAATGAGATTACTCAAATGACCAGCCCTTGTCCCTTTGCAGTATGGGGAATTGACTTAATTGGCGAACTGCCCACGGGCCGAGGTGGAGCCAAATATGCTATAGTGGCAGTTGACTATTTCACCAAATGGGTGGAGGCGGAACCTCTAAATAAAATATCTTCGGCAAAAGTTATCAACTTCTTGATCAAAAATATTCTGTGCAGGTACGGGGTCCCACTCAAGATCATATCAGACAACGGACTTTAGTTTGACAGTGAAGAATTCGCCGATTGGTGCCAAGAGCACGGAATTCACAAAAGCTTCTAGTCTGTAGCTTATCCTCAAGCAAACGGACAAGTCGAAGCTGTCAACAAGATTCTCAAAACCTTAATCAAGAAGAAACTTGAAAAGTCAAAAGGCGCTTGGGTGGACGAACTTCCTACGGCACTTTGGGCCTATCGCGCATCTTACAGAACTTCAACAGGGCATACTCCTTTCTCTTTGGCATACGGATCGGAGGCCATGCTCCCAGTTGAAACTATAGTGCCCTCTCACCGTAGGGTCCACTACAACCCGGAAGAGAACGAAAAACTCCTTCTCATGTCTTTGGATCTAATTGAGGAGAGAAGAAACGATGCAACACTCAAAGCAGCAGCTCACAAGCAAAAAGTAGCAGCACAATACAACTCCAAAGTCAAGCATCGCAGCTTACAAGAAGGAGATTTTGTCCTCAAGCGAATCTTTCCGCGCCCCGGGGCATTAGACCCCATCTGAGACGGACCATATGTAATTCATAAAGATCTCCACAACGGAGCTTATATTTTGTCAACAGTGGACGGAGAGGTGTTCCAGATGGCATGGAACATCCAACACCTTCGTCGATACTTTTCTTAACTTGTACTACCCATATAAAGTGAATTAACAAAGAGAATCAGTGGACGTAGGCATTTTCGTGCCGAACCACTTTAAAAATCTTGTCTCCTGTTAACTTGTTCCTTTATATCTTGGTTACTTGTTGAGCTTTATCCTTTTCTATTGAACAAAATCCTGCATTTCTATTCAAGACGTGTCACAGCGCAGCTTCACCTGAACAAGACCTAACAGGTACTATACGATTCTATGCACTCGCCAATGAGACACTTTTGCTCCAGCATCCCTCTACTGCGGGTTAACTCATTGCTCGCGACTGCCCTCAAAGCCAACTGTAATGAGCCGATTATAAGTCATCAAAAAAGGCCGACTATAGCCGATGGCAGCTCATTACGGCGTTCGGCTTGCCGGCAACTGTGAACCTACTTTAAGCCCCAACATAAGGTGTGGCCAGCCAGGGGTAGTTCATGGTTGACGGCACCCACGCTAGCCGGCCATAGTAAATCGAATAATACCCACGATTACGGGCCATAATGGCCTGGGTAGTTACTGTGCGCGATCTCGGCTCCGGTGTGTCTTAAGTGCGGCTGTGGTAAAAAAGAAAACTCCCCGCGGAGGCGTAAGATGGGTGATAAATGTCTCCAAGACCCACAGCTAGGGAAAGTGACTACAAAACCCGTTTGCCACGAACTTAAGCACATCGACGGCCTTCCGTGATTGGAAGTTTTACTTTTCCTATATTTTCATTTCATTTAAATATTTTTCTCCTATCCTATATAACGGTCCCCAAAGTACAGGACGCCAAATAGGAGGCATTCGCTCATGAAGATTTGAGCCCACAAACTGGGTGACAAGGCACTTAGCCGCACCGGTGGTCAGTTACACCAGACGTTCAAAGCTACCCCCTGCAACTGAAACATGAAGGGCGGTACTCTCTTCTCTTATACATAAGCGTGTAGCTATAACTTGTTCGTAACATTGCGAAACATTAAATTATATTACAAGCAGAAGCTTAGTGTCAAACATAGTCAAATCACAGGCATATGCATGGTTATATTTCTTATACAACACATCAAAACAGTGACAACATTCAAAATATAATGGAATCAGCTCGAGTTATAAAATTACGTAGAGTCGTTCAATGACATAATTACAATCCGAAAATACACTAATGTTTCTGACTAAGTATAGACAGGAAAGTCAAGAAAACCAAAAACTATACGGATCGGATCAAGTAGTCAACTGCATCAGTGCTCCGACCTCATCCTACCAGCTCTCCGAATCTACTTGACAGCAGGATCGGAGCTCCCAGCATGTTGACCAGAAGTCCCACCTGTCCAATTCAAGAAAAGAGTCCATTAAACCGACGACGGACGATCAAGTCATGAAAAGCTAAAAAAAAGGGAAAAATCACCAACGCCCGCTCCTTGGTCCTCATCCCCCAACTGCACACCGGTTTCCTCCGTAGCAAGTAGCCGCATCCCTTCCTTCACCGCTGCCTTCTCCTCCTTTGATAACTGGGCTGTAACCATATCCATCCTGAATGCCGCTCCACCTCCCTTTTCCGCATCGGCCTTGGCCTCCTCCAAAGCCCGAAGATATATCCTGCCCATGACCTGGGGATAGTCATCCATCCAGGATAGATTACCCTGCTTTCAAGTACGGAAGTACATATCCTGCAACATCTCGTCCATCATCCCCTCATTTTCCTCAAACTCCCTCACCCGGGCCTCGGAGAACAGCAACTTAGCGATGGCAACATCCCTCTCTGATCGATATCTCAAGCAGTCAGCCTGAAGAGACCTCCTCATTTCCTCCATCACCTCCTTTAGCCTGGCCTGAGCAAGCTCTGCGGCCTCAAGCCTCCTAGATAACTCCTCTACCTGCTCGAGATCCGCCCTCCGAACCTCATCCACCGTAGCAATGGCTATGTCAATCCGCTCCTTACAGGCGACCTCCATCTTTCGTAGTTCTGCCCTACTAGCCTCTTCCATAGTCTCCTTCAACCGCCTGGAGGCTGCCTCGTGTTGAGAAATCTGAGTGGCTTGATCGGCAAGCTGTTTGGCCTGATCAGCAACCTTTAGCCGCAACCGAATATTAGCACTCCCAATCTCCTCTCCAGCCTTGACCAGACGGGCATGATGCCCCATCAACTTCCTGGTCTCCTCCGCGACCCGATCAATATTAGCCTTGGCTTCGTCCCTCATGGTAACTATCCGAGTAGTAAGCAAATCGATGTCTAAGGACTTAGCCTCATCAAGCACCCGTACCATGGGATTGCGGGGAAGAAGATGCTCACCCGTGGCCTCGTCAAAAGAGATATCCTGAAAACTCGGGTCCAGATCCGGGTGGCCGGCAAATGGGTTGCGACCCAAACCAGGACGGTCTATCGGAGTGACGGTTGGATTTTCGGACAGATGGGGGGAAGGCATGAACTCAGTATCCTCCTCAGTAATATCATGGATGGGCTGGACTGGAGGTTAAGGGCCAGGTGAAGGTTCAAACGAAGATCGACCCCTCTTCCTTTTTTGCATATCTTCTTCAATAACTCCAAGAAGAGGGCGATATCTAACTACATCCCCAGGACTGCTAGTTGGCGGCTTTGGTTTGGCAGAAGCTTTGAGTAGCTTATACTGCTCGAGGCGGTGCCGAATATCTGATGTCTTGGCCGCCGTACCTGCTCCTGGGATAGAAACCAAGTGTTACGAACATAGAGTGATCCATAATTCAAGAAATATGTTACGTTAAAAAGAGTGAGAAGGCACATCTATTATACAAACCCTCGGAGGAGTAGGATACTGCAATAAATCCTGAATCTCATTCCAGGACAGAAGCGAACCATAAAATATTCCTAAGTCCCTATCGTAAATGGAGTCTGCAGAAGTCAAAAGTTCACCTTGAATCGCTGGAGTCGCCTTAGCTGAAGAACTCTCAGAGAATGGATCGGCGCCAGCCCCAGTCTTGTCAACCCCCTTAGCCTTCTCAACCAAAGCCGATCCTTCCTCCGACTCCCCAAAAGCTTGACGGAAAGCATCATCCGTCCACTCAAGAATCTCTCCCGCTTGCCCGGACGTTAAGGCACCAACGCCACTACCGCTCTGTCCATCTCCTCCTTCACCCTCACCTCTATCTTCCTCCACATCTTCCTCTCCCGGAGCAATTGGGCAAGTGCTAGGAGAGGGACCATCGGACTTCTTAAGCTTCTTACCTCCGACGACGGGAGGCTTTGTAAAAGATTCCCTCTTGCCACTTTTCACTGTGGCCCCTTCCTTGGCTTTGGCAGCCTTCTCCTCAGCCGTATGTCTCTGCTTAACCACGGACTGGTGTGGCAGGATCAAGTTGTGCTCCAGGAGAGTAGCATTCCTGATCAGGAAAGAAGCCGACCTGTACCGTCCCGAAATGGCCTTTATTTCCGCAGCCATCTGGACCAGGGAATCACTCTCTACGACTGCAAAGCCACCTGTCGCTAGCAAGAAATAGAAGCATATCAGAAGAAGCACTGCAGTCAGAACAAAGAAATTGTAAATAAAGTTCAACTTACAGCCAGAAGTGAAGAGGCAGAAGGAGACAGAATCGTCCTTGATAAAAAAACCATTCTTTCTTAAACATGGTGAACTTTGAGTATAAGTCCAAGACCGGTTTGAAGGGCACGGCCGCTTTCAAACTTACGTACGGAGACCCCTTCTTGTAGCCTCTCAGATTATACAAGTATCGAATTTCCCGGTTAGAAGGAGGGCGCCCATACCTCCTCTGGAAGATAACGAATAAGCACACCAGAATAGCGTAGGAATTGGGCTGAAGCTGGAGAGGAGCCACCTTTAGATAGGTAATGAAGCTGACTATCCATGCATTGATCGAAGGAATGGCCCCACACATGCAATGGTACCTACTGTATGCAAAATATCCTTCGGGGGGATTATACGGCATCACTCCATCTCCCGGCAACAGCATGCGAGCCCTGTCAATCCCAAAGGAACGAGAGATGACATCAAGCTGCTCCTCCCTGAGGGAGCTAGGAAAACAATCGGGCGGAGAATTCAGAAGCTCCTGGGGGCCATACCCATCTACTAGCGACTCGGGGCAGGTCCATGACGTTCCGGCCTTGGATAGGCTGAAGGCACGGAGGAGGACTCTCCTTCGCCCCTAGACTTCCGTGCATCTGATCGAGTTTCTGCTTTGCGAGACATTATCTGCAAACACCGGAAGAATAAAATAGAACAAGGAGTATGGAAACATGAGCAAATAGGTACATGCAGCTTGAAGACTCGCTCACAAATTCAAAACTCATTCGCCAAAATAAAAGTTTTCAAGCTCATTCGGTTTTCACACGCATTCGGTTTTCACACTCATTCGGTTTTCAAGCTCATTCGGTACTCAAGGACCGCGAGCCCATTTGGTAAATCAGAGAAACCTCATTCGGCGAAAAGAACGCACCTGATTCGGCTCCAAGTTGATTCGGCACTAAGTTGATTCGGCACTATGACGATTCGGCACTAAAATAATTCGGCACTTATGTGGTTCGGCTGTCTCGCATGATGGAGGTTGAACGAAGGCCCTAGGCCCCTACTTATAGGCGAGCACAGATACAACCGGACCAACAGGTTCGACACTTGGGGCCGAATGAAAGTGCCTAAGCTGAATAAGCTAAAACAAAGCACGACATATGCAGGCATATGCCCCACTTTGGGGGGCAACTGTTGGGTGAATTCTCACCCAGGAGATCTCGAGACCAAGAAGCAGCAGTTCCATCTGAGTTTGCCCACTCCATTCGTTCCATTCCATCCAGTACCCAAGTTCATCCGGTACACAGGCCACTACCGAACCAACCTCTCTTTCGTGCTCGCCGAACCACCTATCCGCCGAACCAAAATAACACCGGTCCATCTCCATTCCCGTGCATCACCGAACCAACATCTACCGAACCACCCATCACCGAACGACTCCCTACTGAGTCAAAGCATGGCCGAACCAACCTCACCTCCATCTCACCACCGGATCAACCAATTGCCGGACCAAACCCCCAAGTCCAATAATGCCGGACCAACTCCCCTTCATCTCACCACCGGACCAACGTCCTACCGGACCAAAGCCACTCCAACCACGACCGAACCAAGCTCCGCCGAACCAGATGTGCCAGGCCAGATTGCTTCAGCCAAGGCCCACCAGCAGCTATATACATCCAAGACCCCTGCCCCCAGCCTCACTCTATAAATAGAGGGGCAGGGGTACAACAATGGCAGACAAGTTCGAGAGCTCAAGCACGGAAGGAACTTTCAAACAACTTTCATATACTTGTATACAAAACTTTGTACCTGTAATCTGAAAGTAAAAAGTGAATAACATATAAAGTGGACGTAGGCACGTTCTGGCCGAACCACTATAAATCTGTGTGTTTTTACAGTTTAGTCCCTGCTTTTTATATATTTACATAAATCGCTCAAACCACTAGAAACAACCTAAAATCAACTAATTCACACGACTTGGAGGTGTTTGTCCATTTTTTGTGCAAACATCATCTCTGAAAATTTCAGCCTCCATCATCTCCAAGAGTTTGGTAAAATTCCTTTTCTTTTCCATTGCTTTTCTACTTGTTTATGTTGTTTTCACTTGCTTTCTCACCTTTGTAGCTCAGCCCCTTGCTCCTCCTTCACCATGGCTGCCACCACCACCACCTGAGCCAGTCTCCACCGCCTCCTCTACAGCCCCAAGCCACTGGCCATGCACCCATGTGACCAAATCCAACAATATCTACACAAACTTCACCTATATGCACCATAGCCAATCACCTATGCCTTCATCACTTTCAACCACCCGTTGGCCGCCACCTACTCCACCTCCACCATCCATGGATGACCTGGAACCCGCTGCCACACCATCCTACAGCCCACTACAGTGATGGCCGCACCATGCTAGCTTGTGGCCGAACCCATATGTTGCATAGGATCCATGGTAGTTGCATTGTAGTGTTAGTTCCATGCACCTATCTCTCTACCATACTTTGCTCCATCATTTTCCCATGCTAGGCCGACCTTTAGGAACCCAGACCAGATCCAAACCATGCCTTTAGCCGTGCCATTTCAGATCTGGAGCTGAAGCATAGGTGGTAGAAAGCAAGTGCAAACACTTTGGATTTGTTTATGCATCCAATTCTATCATTGTTTAATGGTATTTTGTGTTGAAACTTATGTGTTATTATACTTGTTTTGTTGAATTTATCCAAGGGAATTGATACTTTGGCTCTCCCACTCATCTTTGTGTCGTGTTATCATTCTTGTTGGGATCTCATTCGTGCATTCGTTGTTGTGTCTCCAGCTCAAACATGTGAGTTATCCTCACCAGACAATATGTACATATATAACTAGTAAATTGACCCCTTTTGAATCTGTAAAATGCATTATCATGTTACATATGCTGTATTATGATTATATGATGTTCACCCATGCTTAAACACCTATTATAACATCTGTTACTGTTATATTATGTTGTTATGTTATTTTTATCAGTTTATCACACTACAAGTTCCCTTTAGATTAGAATCACTATGGGTTGAAATGATACATACCTGAACGGACTTTAGAATAGGGGAAAATCGTTATGGGCTGAAATGATAGGCCTGAGCGATTTTCATTTTATTTCATTTACTTAGGACTGCGGGTTTGAAATGATAAAACCCGGATTTTCTTTGTAAATTACGGGTTGAAATGATACATTACCCGTATCACTTTACCTAGGCTAGAAAATTATATATAGACCCGTAGTTAAAATATATTTTTCTAAAATTTTTAAAAATATGTTTGAAATGTAAATATTATAATATTTTGATTTAAAACATAATTAAAAATGATTTTTGTAAAGTATTATTGATTTTTTGGAAATTTATAGGTTAAATAAATTATGGAAAAGTTAGAAAATTTAAATGTAAGTTATTTTGGAAATTTTGATTTAATTATAATTGAAAATTAAATTAAATATGAAATTATGATAAATTTATGATAATTTGAATTTAAAATGAATTTAAAATGATTTTATAATATATTAATGATTTTTGAGTAAAGTTAAAAAATGAAAGGGATGATTATTTAAGTTGAAATTTTGAAATATAACCAAATGGGAATTTGTGAATTTGGCTTAAAAGTGAATTTTAAGTTAAGTGAATAAAATTGAAATTAAGTTATATTTTGAAATTTAAACTTAAGTGTTAAGTTGAAATTTAATTTAATGAATTTAAATTTGAATGTTGAAATTTAATAAGTGAATTATTATTAAATCTTGATTTTTGAATGGAAATTTAACTTTATAAAATCATGAACTTAAGGAAAATTAAATGTTGTTTATAAATGTGAAAATGTATGATTTTATAAGTTAAAAATGTTTTAAATAAAAATATAATTGGTTGTGAAATTATATTGAATATTTGAAGTTAATTAACTACATTTTTGAAATGCTATTAATTGCAATTTAAATGATATTACAGCATTTGTAAATGATGTAGTTGATGATAATGAACTAAAAAGCTAAATTGAATTAAAGGCTATTATAGCAATCTTTTTAAGTGCTATAATTGTTGAATTTAACTAAGTTTATTTGAAATATTAAGTAAACCCTATTACAACATTTTTAAAAATGCCGTCTTTTGTTAAATTGAACTGTTTTGAATGTAACTTTCCGTAGCGTTTTCTAAATGCTGCGAAGAGTGAATTTTCACTGTTTTGATAAACTTAAGTGAATAAATGAACTTTGGAAGTTGAAATTTTTGGAAATTTAATAATTTAATTATTAAATATAATAACTTCATTTTAATGATTTAAAATGATTTTTGAAATATAAACTGTTTGGAAATGTAAATTGAAATGGTATTTTAAATTGAATAAAATGAATAATGATTTGAAATGAATGTGGTTTTGAAAAGATATGATATTTTGGTTTATTAAAATGATTTGAAATGTGGTTTTGGAAAGATATGGTATTTTGATATATTAAAATGATTTGAAATTAAGTTTTGGAAAGATATGATATTTTTGATATATTAAAATGATTGAAATGACTTGAAATGGATATTATATTTTTGATATATTAAAATGATTGAAATGACTTGAAATGGATATGATATTTTTGATATATTAAAATGATTGAAATGTGGTTTTGAAATGATATGATATTTTGATATATTAAAATGATTTGAAATGTGGTTTTGAAATGATATGATATTTTGATATATTAAAATGATTTGAAATGTGGTTTTGAAAAGATATGATATTTTGATATATTAAAATTATTTGACAAGAATTTCTGGAAAGATATGATGTTTTAAAATGGTTTGGAATTAATTTAATCATTATTTTGATAAAGATTTGGATTTGAAATGATATCCTATTTTGAAGTATAAACATTATTTTAAAAGTTATAACTACGGGTTATAATAACGATTGGTTGGCAAAGAGACCGGGATCGGATATCTGGCGTACTCTCTGTCGATACCGAAAACCACTTTGACAACCGTGTACGCGGTGGAGATTGCAGAATGAAGTAGGATGGTGGCAACGTTCTTGAGGTATATTACGTGGACCCAACTCCCGTGAGTTGGCATAAGGTGGCTAAAACAGGAGCGATCTCGGGCCAAGTGAGGTCATTCCTCCGATCGGACACATTCCTTCGATACTATAATCTTACTTGTGATTGATTAGATGGCCATCCTCCGATTTTGATTGGGAGTGTGTTCCGAGGTGGGCGTATGTGGCTGCTGCGTTACCACCAGCCCGTGTGCGTAATTGGTATATCTACCCTGGCATTGCCTTGTGTGCCGTGTCACCTACCATACCGAGCCTTTACTACGAGTTTGTTTTTCTCCCGTAGCCCGTGTGGTATCCTCTGACAGTCACCCGGAGTGGAGATGGCATGATATTGGATGGACTACTGGGACTATTATGTGTGAAGGGTGATATGGGTAGCCTGGAACGCTATTTAAAAGTATGTTTATTTTACTGTAGACATTATTATAATAGCGTAATATTACTACATAGTAAATAGTTTGACGGATCCTTAGAGGATGGGCGGTCCTAGACATCCTTTAAGTTACTTGTACCTTATTACAGTTCACTTGAGTTGGTTTACATTAGATAAGTATATATTGTCCTGACTCGAGTGTTTGTATTTTTATTTACGCTCGGGTCAGCCTGAGTTATTCACAGATTTGGATTCCACTTTCTGGAGATTGGAATTGCTGGAGATTATCTGCTTATCTAGTTTTATCTATTCCAGTTCTGTTGTTCTATTCAGCTTGTACTTGGTTATCATCTTAAGAGTTCTGTTGTACTTTATTTAGTCTGTTGTATTTTATTTAACTCTGATATATTTACATAGTAGCTTCATGAACTGCTATCTCTTTACTTCCGTTGCATTTCTTACTCTGTGTCTGTGTTCTGTGATTTTTATTTACTGTATATTCTGAGATTTGCCAAATTTTATTTACAACGCGGTATTTTAAGCAATTCAAGTCCAACATGTCCGGATGCGAATGGTTGAAAATATCGGGTTGTTACAGTTGGTATCAGAGCTTTGGTAGCTCTAGGCAAAGCTCAGTATATAGGGTAAATGTATTTACAGAATCACTTTCATTCGAGTTTAAACCTCTTCCTTTTTTTTCGTTTTCTTTTGAATTTTGGAACGTTCCCTGCGGTTCCAAAATCCATTCTTGGCCCTCACTATTCATCTTCTTTTGATTCTGGAGTATTCCATAACTCCATTTCGAGTGATCTTTATAGTGAATTGGCGGTCTCGCCAATATTCTAATTTTCATGTAAAGGGGTGAAACCCCTTTACAATTAGCATCGATTCACCAGAGATTTTATCCTTAGTTTAGATGCTAATATCTTTATTATTTCAAACTCTATCTCTTGAGATTGAAGGTAGATTTACCCCAGAAAATCCACATTGATCTTATTCTTTAAGTCACGGTTAACCCGGTTAAGGTTGCCCGCGATTTATTTAAGCTTATCCATCTCCCTACTCTGTTTGACCATCTTGTCTTTTTTTTCTAAACCATCTCCAAACATTTTGAACTATACTTGTAAATCTATGTTTTATATATTGTGTTGTTTGAGTTGTTGATGTTGATTTGGGTTTCCGATCGATTCTTCTGATTAACGCTATCGATAGGATTTCTAAAACACTTTGACAGAACAAACTGACACAATATTATTTTAAAAACTAATGTTAATGAAATAAATTTTGATATAAGTAAATTTATGGAACTTAATAAATTTATTTAAACTAATCATTTGAAATGATAATACTTGATTTACCATTTATTGTTCTACAAATGAATTTATAAATAGTTGTTTATAAATTGATTTGGGAACTGAAATGAATTTAAATCAATAATTTGAGAATAAAATTTCCGATGGTTTCAAACCTTGTGTTTTCAAGTTTTAAAAGGATATCTTATTTAAAGTATTTTTGAATAGAAATTTGTTTCCGAAGAATTTTAAAGTTTAAAATTAGTGCTCTTCTCTTTGTCACTGGAAAATAACTTCGATGATGACTACAACATCATCGACGTTCATTTTCGAGTTTCGAAGTGAAGAGACTATTCTGTAGTCCTGCTACAGCTTTGTTTTGGGAATTTAATTGATTTGAATTTCTAAAATATGACTTGGTTTATATAGATATATGATTTAAAATTTGATTTGACATATTATGTATATATAATTACTTATCTTCAAATGGTTTGAAGGTAATCGGAAATTTAGTTCTTAAATTTTAGCTTGAAGAATAATTTCAATTATAAAAAGAAAATCAAAAGTTTGGATAAATATTCAAACTTGAGATAATTGAATTTAGAAAGTTTTATTTGTATAATACACAAATTCATTCCAATATAACTTACCTTAATTTTCAGAAGTTAACAATGTAATTGGATAATATATAATATAAAAAGTATTTATAAATGAAATTTGAGTGGTTATAATAAATGTTATACACTTAAATTTTAGTTATAAAAAGATTAACTGAGGTAAGTAGAATAAAAAGGTAATTGAATAATTACAATATAAATGATGTTAAAGGAAATAAGAATAAGTTAAAATAATTATAATAATGTAAGTATATTTAGCATAGGTGATAAAATATATTGAGGGGAAAAACTTAATTTTAATTAGGTATAAAGAGGAATTAAATTTATTGTGTACATTTTGAGTATAATAATGATTTTCAAATCCATGATTTTTGGAAAATGGTCAGTTTATGAAAATTAGATGATAAGATAATGAAATTATAGATAGTTAAGATTTATTTAACTGGTGTAAAATTAATTATCAATTTAAGTTGAAAATTCCATTGTTTCAAACTTATTATCTTATTTTTGTAACGTCCGCGATTTTTCGTTGCCGAAAAACCGAATAGTTAGGGTTTTAAGAAAAAGAAAAAAAGTAGAAAAGAAGAGAAGATAGAGAGAAAAAGATAGAAAAGATAGAGAGAGAAAAGAAAATAGGAGAATAGAGGGAAAAGAAAATAGAAAATTTTAAAATAGAAGAAAAAGAGAATAGAACGGAACAGAACACAAAAGAACAACATCAGAATCTCACAATTCGCAGCGGAACAAAATATAATAATAAATGAATAATCTTTAAACAAAGAACTATATCAGTTATTACATTTTATTCTTTACATCATATCATCAGAGTGTACAACAATATACAACATCAAACAATGCAGCGGAAAAAGAAATACTATATACTAGTAATACGCCATGCCATCCCTCTTGCCTCCAGCAACTCCAGAATATCCAGAATATCCTGATAAACCTTAACTCTTGACTGCCCGTGTGGAAATTTGTGGGCACCCAGAGTTTAGGAAGGAAAACAATAAACTCCAAGTCAGTCATGTGACTGGTGTGAGAACTCAAAACAGTTTATTTATCTTTAAAAACAAAATAGAGGAATATTTTTAAAGTCAATTCGCAATGCTTTTAAAAATGAGAATACCATAAAGCCTCCCGCACACACACACAATGCAAACGCAGAATCGGAGGAGATTTCTCCTTATGATAGTCAAAGATGCTTGATACGCATTTAAAAGAACATTTGATATTATTATTAGTGCATAGTGTAGGAAAAATTCATTTCGAAAGTAGAATATAAATCTTAGCCAACATACGACCATTATCGTATGCCTACTATAGCTAACTATGTTCAATAGCAGGTTACCGCCACATTCCATAGCAGGTTATACAACTAAAACCGTACAAGTCTCGTATTGTTTCTTTGGATTTCCAACGAATGATCAGGCCAAGGAACTTCCCATTGCCACATGAGAATGCCTCTGGATGGACATCCCCGAGAACCAAACCGGATCTCTACCAACACAAGGCCGGGTTACCCCTAACTGAGTAACAACTGACTGAATATGCCATCCCCCGGTCCTTTGGGACCTTTTCACCGAGCGCTCGTAATCAATTCACACAATCATAACAAAGTGTTTTCAACATGAGTAAGCATCTGGGCTCCATACCATGATACCACCCTTTTCCAGAAGGAAATGCACACATCCTAAAGGGCGCTACCCCTCATAACCTTGCTGCTTCTTTCCTGTTTTGACCATTCACGGGGTGTGAGGCTCGACGAAGTCACGTCCACAAAAACATACTTTATACAAAAGCCATGCTTTGGGTCAACAAATGATCATCGAAATGACCACCAAGATAGACGATCAAATAAACGATCCTGTCACAAATAATCAACACAATGATCATTTACAGCAACACTCAGCATGTCACACTACCAAATTGGGAATATATCGCTGATAACTTCAACTATATAACCTCTGAGCTCGTACGTCTCAGAGAAGGGTGTTAAGCTAAAAGAATAAATTCTTCGCCACCAACAGAAATATATTTGAATGAAATCGTCTTTATATCTCAATTTGTAATGTCAGACATACAATCCATACAAGTCTGTTCCGGGCTCGAACAAAACCGAAGGCACTTCTCACGAAGCTCTTGCAATCCGGGTATTCACAATCCCGATCGAATTTCCCATCACTTAGGAGATCTCTATACCAGGAGCTACCCAGTGCACAGACAATCGATAGGTCATCCTATCGCTTTTGCAAGTACTCGGTCTTCAACACCGATCTTCAATGCAATTCACAACGACGTATCACATATTCGGAATGGGTTATACGACCCCATGGTCCTTTCCCGGTTAACCCGAATAGTGAGCGCTTATTCAAAAATAAGTGTGGCATTCAAATTCAAACAATTCACATCAATTACCCATTCAAAGGGAAATATTGATAGTCGGTTATTGAACTATCAATGGATATGCACACATCACCAGATTCCAAATAATTTTCCAAATTATTTATTTTCTAAAATATCTTCACTAGATATAAAATTTCAATACTTCAAAAATAAATCAATATTTATTTTTAATCAAATTCCACTTTCTTTCATAAATTCCATAGTGAATTTATAATCCAAAATATCTATGAATATTCGATTTCGATTATTCGTTTCAATTTATCTTCAAAAAGATAAATTCTTAAGATATTCACTTTATATTGGAAAACATTCCCATACTTACTTATTCATAAGTAATTCACAAATTTTATTTATTTTCAACACTTAGAAAATATTCAATATACTTCAATCGAAATTAAGTATATATTTCATTCTTTAAGGAAATCATTCTCTTAAACATATTTATTTGGGCCAAAACGAATGTTGCGTAAAACATCGTTACGACAACCCAAAATCACTAGTATAGGGATTCGAAATTAAAATAGTTATATAAATCCCAATACTATACAAAACATTTCCTTTCGGAAATCATTTACTATAACAACAGTGTTATAGTCCACTATTTCCTTCTATTTCTCGAAAACGTCTATTTCAACAATCAATGTTGAAATCTATGGTTTCGAATCTCAACATATTTAAAACATCGTTAGATTGTTTTAATTCTATTTAAAATATCACATTCTAAATATTTTCTTTAACATATTATTCACTATTCAAAAACGTGAATATACTACGTTAACAAATTTCATCATTTCAATACATTTCATTTTAAAGGATTATTCACAGTCAAAAATGTGAATATAACTCCATAAATAAGTTTCAAAAATTTTCTTATCAAAATAAGTCGTTTTCGAATTTGTAAAACAACGTTTATAAATCCCTTTTCTATTTATCTTATAACAACTCCTTTTATAAATTCCTTTATTAACCTATTCGATTTATAATTCAATTATAAACCAAAAGTTCACATTATAAGTTAAATGCTTATAAAACGATTATTTTACAAAATCGTTCCTTTGAACTTCATAATTATAAATCTCATAACTTATAAGATTCAATTATTCATTCGAATATATTCTTTAATAATTTCACAAAATTTATAAATCTTACTGTTTATAAATTTCATTTATAACTCCACCATTTATAATTTTATAAATTTCATTTATTTACAAAATTCCTTTTCACTTCATTCAAACACTTATAAAAACTCGTTTTATAATGTCAATATTTCAATTTATAAATATCCATTTATAAATCTCTTAATATAAATCAATTTATATTATTCTTTAAAACGTCTTTAAACTCCTTTTATAATTTCATCATTCTGATTTATAAAATAATTAAATTTCATAAATCCTATATTTAAACTTTTCACAATAATTTCAAAAATCCCGATTTTACTATTTTATAAAATCATTAGCCTCATATTTTCAAAAATCAACCTTTAACTATATTTCTCAAAAATATAATTTTTTTTATAACATTAAAATTTATACGTTTATTTATTTAAAATGAATCAATTCCAAAATTATTTTATAAACGTATACTTTCAAAAATCACTTTGAAAATCATTTTAAAATTCCAAAATTTGGTCCAATGATGCTACATACCAAATAGTCAATCACGACAACAACGTTATCATATATCGATATGATAATCTATCAAATATCAAAATATCTGAAATCAAATAAATACTGTTGAGGAATCCTGTTGGATCCCTCCAACCTGTTTCCTGCATTCACAAACATTAGCATAATACCAATTTTGCTCCAGTACGAAATTTTCGCGGTATATGGGATTTAAAATATTATCCGCTTAATAACGGCGCAATAGGGTCTCATCCGCTAAACAAAAAATGCGGGAAATCAATAACTCCAATATATACATATGCCAATATATATATTGCTATTATATATAATACCAATTTCACTGTTTATGAAATATTCGCGGTATATGTTTTTATTAAATAACATCCGCTTACTAACGGCGTATAATGTCTATTTTAACAATCAATAGATAACAATCATCATTCAAACATGCATTCAAATATTTTAAATCTAACTATTTAAAATAAAATCGAAACTGATTCGATTGAGTGAGAAGTTCTCACCTTGATTTTATTTCCGTTTTAGCGATTTATTTCGAATAAAATTAAACGGACGTTTAATTTTACCCAAAATTATCACTAACTCCAAACGACTCCAATCCAATTCCATCGCGTACTGCTCGTCCATACGATTCCAACACAACTGGTTTCGCGTGTTTTCGACCTCGTATGAAAAAGTTACAAATATTTGAAGTTACACGAGTTTTTATTAAAAATTACAACATATATAATTATAATTTTAAACCTAAGCAAATATGGGCCGTAGATTTCCAAACCCTTCAGATCCGTGCGTCCCCCCCCATCTTCTCCTTCCTGTTAACATATCGTGCCTTGAACCCATTATGCCGCCCCCTAGGGTTAAATATCACGGCAACTACGAGCCCCTCCACCTCGATCAACCACCTCTATTTCGTGCGCACGCCCCCACTCCATGCTCGGCCCAAGTGGCTTCAAGCTCGGCGGTCCATGGTGCTCGAAATACATGCTTGAAATCACAGCCTTCTAGCTCCAATTGCCGACAATCCATCGCTTCTTTTGCGATCATAACCGTTGAATCTGGAGATCTTGGAGTGCTCTTCACTTTTGTAGTTGGAAGTTTGTTGAATTGATTCACGGATTGGAAGAAATCGAGGGAGGAAGTGGAT
Source organism: Allium cepa (assembly GCA_030765085.1). NCBI lineage: Eukaryota > Viridiplantae > Streptophyta > Magnoliopsida > Asparagales > Amaryllidaceae > Allium > Allium cepa. The sequence continues at coordinate 134,978,045 of CM060934.1, forward strand.
TTTTTTCTGGCCGTTCAATACGTTGGTGGCGGCCGCAGTATGAAATTAGGGTTAGGTTTTATTTTTTTTTAATTTATGAAGGGGTGGTGCTATTTATAGAGAAACGATCGACACTATTCATCCCGGAAATTCCGAACTCCGATTTACGCGCCGTAACCAGCGTTTCTAGGGTTTACCCCACGTTCCGGACACAATGGAACAGGTTTCGAAAGCTAATTCGGACATCTGTGCGAGTTATGGCAATAAACGTTCAATTTAAATTAAACCGATTTAAATCGATTTCTAAGCGTTTTAATTTGTACCGGACAAACGGTAAATCCAATTGACACGAAATTTGAAACCTTACAATAATATCACATTACGGATCCGATGAAACTGGTTTCGTCGAAATCCGAGACTTTTTTAAAAATGGCTATTTTAACTCGCCAAATTAAAATTAAAAATAATTCGATGCGTTTCGAGCTACTACGATCAAACGATAGCTCCGATTGACACAAAAATTGAAATCCGGTAATAACTAACTATTACGGATCCAATGGAACTGGTTTCGTTCAATTCTGAGACTGTTCAAAAATTGACTATTTTCACTAGTCGATTTAAATATTAAAATATTCAATTTTCACAATTTAACTTTTAATTCGATTTTAAAAGTTCTAAAATATCATTCTAACTTCAATATGATAAAATAAAATTTTACAAATCATTTTCAATCATATTTAACTCAATTTTCAATTATTTCCATAATTTAACATATTAAATTATCGATTTAATTATTCAATTAAATCCAATTACTCAAAATAAATTTATTCGACTTATAAATTTCACTTATTAATATATAAAATTAATTAAATATTCAAATTTTAATTATTAAAATTCCTGGGTCGTTACAATCTTCCCTCCTTAAAAGAATTTCGTCCTCGAAATTATTAAGTAAGAAAAGTTACAGAATCTATCAACTTTCCAAAATCCATAGTTAAATTTCTTACAATACTTTACTAAGTTTTCAAATCATACTTAGTTATCTTTTCAAAAACAACTACTATTGTTTAACTTTCAATTCCAAATCAAAGTTTATAGTTTTCAAAATTTTCCAAATTTTCTCAAATTTTTTCTAACGCCTTAAATTTCCGGAAAAATTCGCCATAGTCTCCTTTGCGCGGCTCGATCCGAAAAAAAATGACAGTATATATATCACAAATATACATCTCATCAAGTAATGAGGCATCCCGAAGGGAAAAAAGTATAAAAGTACGGTATGTAATCCGAGATATGTACCTTATATTTTATTAGCGAGCATATACGGCTAATATAGCGCGAAAGCGAGCTCCAAATGCGAAGCAAACGCGATCCACACCTACTAAACACTCGACAAACAACATGAGAATCATGCATATAGACAATAATCTCAATATACAACATATAGCAACATAATAACTATACATGTCAACATAACAATTGAAACAAAAGCAACAAATGCAAACATCAACCAACTAACATCCATAACCAATAAATATTCATTCATATTCTCATTAGTATTAATGAATTGGTTTTCAATTTTAATCACATTTGATTTATTAACAGTGGATGTTCTTACTAACATTCATTTTCAATTAGTTTATATTCACTAATTCATATTCAAGTTGGTTCACTTCCAAATCAAATTCAATTCCATTCAAATTTATTTACCTTTAATTTGAATTCAATTATATAGCTTTCAATTTCGCTAATTTACTTTCATTAACACTTAATGAATTATATACAATCAATCAACAATCAAGTAACAACCAATGTATATTAATTACAACCAAATTCCTTTGCTTATATTCATTTACTTTGGTTTAACATCTTTACTTTCAATTGGTTCAATTAAATTGATTTTCATCCAATTGTTCAACTTCCAATAACATTAGATTTTAATGAATTTACACTTATATTCTTTATTTCATATCAACTTAATTTTCATTCAATTGATCATTAGTCAATCCATTCATTCAATTCAATTACAAAAGTTGAATTTCATTATATAACTCAAGTTCACATTTATCACTTAACTTTATTAATTTACTTCGATATCAATATCAACTTTATTTTTATTACAACTCATATTCATAAATATGTTCATATAGTTTCACTTCTTATATATATAAGTTTATTACACAATTGTAAATCACTTCAATTATAATTCAATTCTTATAATTCTTTTGCTTATACAATTATTCTTTAATTTAGATTATTCAAACAACTAAACAATCCACTTATATACACTTTAATAATTCTGAAAAATTATTCCTTTATATATAAAAATATACTCAAGTTAAAATTATTTCATTTACCCAATTTAAAACAATACTGTGTCGAATTGCTCTATACAAGTGTTTGGAAACCCCTTCGGCATAGTTGTCGAGACCACGCTGACGAAGGTTCATATGCCACTCAACAAACCAATCATCACAATATAAAACAATTTTATATATTCACTAACAAATACGCTCTCATAGCTATTAGTACACTCAAACTCATTCTAGAGTACCGCTGACTCTATCTCTAATGAGTAATACCCAACAGAACCATGGTTGTCGCTTAACCATAAGCTCTGATACCAAATGTAACGTCCGTGATTTTTCGTTGCCAAAAAACCGAATAGTTAGGGTTTTAAGAAAAAGAAAAAAAGTAGAAAAGAAGAGAAGATAGAGAGAAAAAGATAGAAAAGATAGAGAGAGAAAAGAAAATAGGAGAATAGAGGGAAAAGAAAATAGAAAATTTTAAAATAGAAGAAAAAGAGAATAGAACGGAACAGAACACAAAGAACAACATCAGAATCTCACAATTCGCAGCGGAATAAAATATAATAATAAATGAATAATCTTTAAACAAAGAACTATATCAGTTATTACATTTTATTCTTTACATCATATCATCAGAGTGTACAACAATATACAACATCAAACAATGCAGCGGAAAAAGAAATACTATATACTAGTAATACGCCATGCCATCCCTCTTGCCTCCAGCAATTCCAGAATATCCAGAATATCCTGATAAACCTTAACTCTTGACTGCCCGTGTGGAAATTTGTGGGCACCCAGAGTTTAGGAAGGAAAACAATAAACTCCAAGTCAGTCATGTGACTGGTGTGAGAACTCAAAACAGTTTATTTATCTTTAAAAACAAAATAGAGGAATATTTTTAAAGTCAATTCGCAATGCTTTTAAAAATGAGACTACCATAAGGCCTCCCGCACACACACACAATGCAAACGCAGAATCGGAGGAGATTTCTCCTTATGATAGTCAAAGATGCTTGATACGCATTTAAAAGAACATTTGATATTATTATTAGTGCATAGTGTAGGAAAAATTCATTTCGAAAGTAGAATATAAATCTTAGCCAACATACGACCATTATCGTATGCCTACTATAGCTAACTATGTTCAATAGCAGGTTACCGCCACATTCCATAGCAGGTTATACAACTAAAACCATACAAGTCTCGTATTGTTTCTTTGGATTTCCAACGAATGATCAGGCCAAAGAACTTCCCATTGCCACATGAGAATGCCTCTGGATGGACATCCCCGAGAACCAAACCGGATCTCTAACAACACAAGGCCGGGTTACCCCTAACTGAGTAACAACTGACCGAATATGCCATCCCCCGGTCCTTTGGGACCTTTTCACCGAGCGCTCGTAATCAATTCACACAATCATAACAAAGTGTTTTCAACATGAGTAAGCATCTGGGCTCCATACCATGATACCACCCTTTTCCAGAAGGAAATGCACACATCCTAAAGGGCGCTACCCCTCATAACCTTGCTGCTTCTTTCCTGTTTTGACCATTCACGGGGTGTGAGGCTCGACGAAGTCACGTCCACAAAAACATACTTTATACAAAAGCCATGCTTTGGGTCAACAAATGATCATCGAAATGATCACCAAGATAGACGATCAAATAAACGATCCTGTCACAAATAATCAACACAATGATCATTTACAGCAACACTCAGCATGTCACACTACCAAATTGGGAATATATCGCTGATAACTTCAACTATATAACCTCTGAGCTCGTACGTCTCAGAGAAGGGTGTTAAGCTAAAAGAATAAATTCTTCGCCACCAACAGAAATATATTTGAATGAAATCGTCTTTATATCTCAATTTGTAATGTCAGACATACAATCCATACAAGTCTGTTCCGGGCTCGAACAAAACCGAAGGCACTTCTCACGAAGCCCTTGCAATCCGGGTATTCACAATCCCGATCGAATTTCCCATCACTTAGGAGATCTCTATACCAGGAGCTACCCAGTGCACAGACAATCGATAGGTCATCCTATCGCTTTTGCAAGTACTCGGTCTTCAACACCGATCTTCAATGCAATTCACAACGACGTATCACATATTCGGAATGGGTTATACGAATATATTCTTTAACTTATAAGATTCAATTATTCATTCGAATATATTCTTTAATAATTTCACAAAATTTATAAATCTTACTATTTATAAATTTCATTTATAACTCCACCATTTATAATTTTATAAATTTCATTTATTTACAAAATTCCTTTTCACTTCATTCAAACACTTATAAAAACTCGTTTTATAATGTCAATATTTCAATTTATAATTATCCATTTATAAATCTCTTAATATAAATCAATTTATATTATTCTTTAAAACGTATTTAAACTCCTTTTATAATTTCATCATTCTGATTTATAAAATAATTAAATTTCATAAATCCTATATTTAAACTTTTCACAATAATTTCAAAAATCCCGATTTTACTATTTTATAAAATCATTAGCCTCATATTTTCAAAAATCAACCTTTAACTATATTTCTCAAAAATATAATTTTTTTTATAACATTAAAATTTATACGTTTATTTATTTAAAATGAATCAATTCCAAAATTATTTTATAAACGTATACTTTCAAAAATAACTTTGAAAATCATTTTAAAATTCCAAAATTTGGTCCAATGATGCTACATACCAAATAGTCAATCACGACAACAACGTTATCATATATCGATATGATAATCTATCAAATATCAAAATATCTGAAATCAAATAAATACTGTTGAGGAATCCTGTTGGATCCCTCCAACCTGTTTCCTGCATTCACAAACATTAGCACAATACCAATTTCGCTCCAGTACGAAATTTTCGCGGTATATGGGATTTAAAATATTATCCGCTTAATAACGGCGCAATAGGGTCTCATCCGCTAAACAAAAAATGCAGGAAATCAATAACTCCAATATATACATATGCCAATATATATATATTGCTATTATATATAATACCAATTTCACTGTTTATGAAATATTCGCGGTATATGTTTTTATTAAATAACATCCGCTTACTAACGGCGTATAATGTCTATTTTAACAATCAATAGATAACAATCATCATTCAAACATGCATTCCAATATTTTAAATCTAACTATTTAAAATAAAATCGAAACTGATTCGATTGAGTGTGAAGTTCTCACCTTGATTTTATTTCCGTTTTAGCGATTTATTTCGAATAAAATTAAACGGACGTTTAATTTTACCCAAAATTCTCACTAACTCCAAACGACTCCAATCCAATTCCATCGCGTAGTGCTCGTCCATACGATTCCAACGCAACTGGTTTCGCGTGTTTTCGACCTCGTATGAAAAAGTTACAAATATTTGAAGTTACACGAGTTTTTATATAAAAATTACAACATATATAATTATAATTTTAAACCTAAGCAAATATGGGCCGTAGATTTCCAAACCCTTCAGATCCGTGCGTCCCCCCTATCTTCTCCTTCCTGTTAACATATCGTGCCTTGAACCCATTATGCCGCCCCCTAGTGTTAAATATCACGGCAACTACGAGCCCCTCCACCTCGATCAACCACCTCCATTTCGTGCGCACGCCCCCACTCCATGCTCGGCCCAAGTGGCTTCGAGCTCGGCGGTCCATGGTGCTCGAAATACGTGCTTGAACTCGCAGCCTTCTAGCTCCAATTGCCGACAATCCATCGCTTCTTTTGCGATCATAACCGTTGAATCTGGAGATCTTGGAGTGCTCTTCACTTTTGTAGTTGGAAGTTTGTTGAATTGATTCACGGATTGGAAGAAATCGAGGGAGGAAGTGGATTGTTTTCTGGCCGTTCAATACATTGGTAGCGGCTGCAGTATGAAATTAGGGTTAGTTTTTATTTTATTTTAATTTATGAAGGGGTGGTGCTATTTATAGAGAAACGATCGACACTATTCATCCCGGAAATTCCGAACTCCGATTTACGCGCCGTAACCTGCGTTTCTAGGGTTTACCCCGCGTTCCGGACACAATGGAACAGGTTTCAAAAGCTAATTCGGACATCTGTGCGAGTTATGGCAATAAACGTTCAATTTAAATTAAACCGATTTAAATCGATTTCTAGGCGTTTTAATTTGTACCGGACAAACGGTAAATCCAATTGACACGAAATTTGAAACCTTACAATAATATCACATTACAGATCCGATGAAACTGGTTTCGTCGAAATCCGAGACTTTTTGAAAAATGGCTATTTTAACTCGCCAAATTAAAATTAAAAATAATTCGATGCGTTTCGAGCTACTACGATCAAACGATAGCTCCGATTGACACGAAAATTGAAATCCGGTAATAACTAACTATTACGGATCCAATGGAACTGGTTTCGTTCAATTCTGAGACTGTTCAAAAATTGACTATTTTCAATAGTCGATTTAAATATTAAAATATTCAATTTTCACAATTTAACTTTTAATTCGATTTTAAAAGTTCTAAAATATCATTCTAACTTCAATATAATAAAATAAAATTTTACAAATCATTTTCAATCATATTTAACTCAATTTTCAATTATTTCCATAATTTAACATATTAAATTATCGATTTAATTATTCAATTAAATCCAATTACTCAAAATAAATTTATTCGACTTATAAATTTCACTTATTAATATCTAAAATTAATTAAATATTCAAATTTTAATTATTAAAATTCCTGGGTCGTTACAATTTTGTTCTCAAAATTGTCTTTAGTTGTCCTTATTTTTTTCCTCATCTTGCTATAGACTGGTATAGACATCTATTTATAATCTTTCTGTTTAGAAATCTTTCTATAATCTTTCTGATTAGAAATAATCTGTGATAAAATTTGCTACTCATTTTGAATCTGAGCACTGCTGTCCATCCACAGACCGTCGGTCAAGCGGGAAGAGTGAATCAGATTCTAAAGGATGTTTTCGTGCTTGTGTTCTTGATTTTGGAAGATCTTGGAAAGATCATCTCCACATTGTTAAACTTACCTATAGCAACAGTTACCAGGTATAATTTTAATCTTCTTGTCATCTTATCTTAATACTATTTCATTTTATCTTTTTCTGTGCTTTCCCGTACCTCATTCCTTTTCGGGGACGAAAAGTTTTGAGTGGGGGAGAGTGTAACAACCCTATATTTTTTGCATATAATTTAAATTTGATTTTATTTTATTTTGAAATTATTTTAAACTTGTTTATTTCAAACATTTCATTTTTAAATATAAATTTTGATTATTATTTTAATTATAATTTCAAACTGGTATAAATTGAATATTTCCCTGAAAAATGGATTTGTGGTCAAAACTGGTCAAACTTTGACTTTTAAATTTTAAATTTAAATATTTGAATTCTTTAATTTCGTCTTTTATTATGAAAATAGATTTAATATCATGAATATAGCTTTTTGTTTCGTCGAAATTGAATTTAAATTGTGAAAGTTATACCCTTTACAATATTGTGTGTATATAAGGTTATTTAACAATATTCTTTGTTTTAATTTATATAAATGATATTTTTACTTGATAAATCTTATTTAATTTGTATATTTATGTTATATTATGTATATTTTGACTTTTATATATTTTTAAAGTGATGTTTGAATTTTTCCAAAGCTTATTGAATTTATTTTCTATTTTTAAAGCCTAGTTTCTATTTTCTTTGCTATTTTCTTCATTTAAATTATATTTAAATTAAAATTTATATATTTATTTGTGAATGCATTTTAGTTTATGTTATTATCTTTTTTATAAATATTTTTACAAGTACATAAATTTTTTCCAAAGTTCATTGCATTTATTTTTCATATTTTCAAGACTAGTTTGCAATTTTTGCTGTTTTATAAATTAAATTATATGTAATTAATATTTATTTATTTTGTTTACTTGTTTAATTTATTTCTGAGTTTATTTTATCTTTATTTATCAGTATTTTAAATGTATTTAAAATTACAAAAAGAATTAGAGAAATATGAAGAGTTTAAAACCTTTCATTTACCTTTGACTTTTCACCTCCCCGCCTTTTCATTTTTCAACCTCCACTTACATTCAATTATGGCCGTTCCTTATACTATCTTCATCCGTATCTTTTTTTTCTTCATTTTTCACGAAAATTCTTCCTTCTCATCTCTGAAAATTTCATCCTCCATCATCTCCAAGAGTTTGGTAAAATTCCTTTTCTTTTCCATTGCTTTTCTACTTGTTTATGTTGTTTTCACTTGCTTTCTCACCTTTGTAGCTCAGCCCCTTGCTCCTCCTTCACCATGGCTGCAACCACCACCACCTGAGCCAGCCTCCACTACCTCCTCTATAGCCCCAAGCCACTGGCCATGCACCCATGTGACCAAATCCAACAATATCTACACAAACTTCACCTATATGCACCATAGCCAATCACCTATGCCTTCATCACTTTCAACCACCCGTTGGCCGCCACCTACTCCACCTCCACCATCCATGGATGACCTGGAACCCGCTGCCAGACCATCCTACAGCCCACTACAGTGATGGCCGCACCATGCTAGCTTGTGGCTGAACCCATATGTTGCATAGGATCCATGGTAGTTGCATTGTAGTGTTAGTTCCATGCACCTATCTCTCTACCATACTTTGCTCCATCATTTTCCCATGCTAGGCCGACCTTTAGGAATCCAGACCAGATCCAAACCATGCCTTTAGCCGTGCCATTTCAGATCTGGAGCTGAAGCATAGGTGGTAGAAAGCAAGTGCAAACACTTTGGATTTGTTTATGCATCCAATTCTATCATTGTTTAATGGTATTTTGTGTTGAAACTCATGTGTTATTATACTTGTTTTGTTGAATGTATCCAAGGGAATTGATACTTTGGCTCTCCCACTCATCTTTGTGTCGTGTTATCGTTCTTGTTGGGATCTCATTCGTGCATTCGTTGTTGTGTCTCCAGCTCAAACATGTGAGTTATCCTCACCAGACAATATGTACATATATAACTAGTAAATTGACCCCTTTTGAATCTGTAAAATGCATTATCATGTTACATATGCTATATTATGATTATATGATGTTCACTCATGCTTAAACACCTATTATAACATCTGTTACTGTTATATTATGTTGTTCTATTATTTTTATCAGTTTATCACACTGCAAGTTCCCTTTAGATTAGAATCACTATGGGTTGAAATGATACATACCCGAACGGACTTTAGAATAGGGGAAAATCGTTATGGGCTGAAATGATAGGCCTGAGCGATTTTCATTTTATTTCATTTACTTGGGACTGCGGGTTTGAAATGATAAAACCCAGATTTTCTTTGTAAACTAAGGGTTGAAATGATACATTACCCGTATCACTTTACCTAGGCTAGAAAATTATATACAGACCCGTAGTTAAAATATATTTTTCTAAAATTTTTAAAAATATGTTTGAAATTTAAATATTATAATATTTTGATTTAAAACATAATTAAAAATGATTTTTGTAAAGTATTATTATTTTTTGGAAATTTATAGGTTAAATAAATTATGGAAAAGTTAGAAAATTTAAATGTAAGTTATTTTGGAAATTTTGATTTAATTATAATTGGAAATTAAATTAAATATGAAATTATGATAAATTTATGATAATTTGAATTTAAAATGAATTTAAAATGATTTTATAATATATTAATGATTTTTGAGTAAAGTTAAAAAATGAAAGGGATGATTATTTAAGTTGAAATTTTGAAATATAACCAAATGGGAATTTGTGAATTTGGCTTAAAAGTGAATTTTAAGTTAAGTGAATAAAATTGAAATTAAGTTATATTTTGAAATTTAAACTTAAGTGTTAAGTTGAAATTTAATTTAATGAATTTAAATTTGAATGTTGAAATTTAATAAGTGAATTATTATTAAATCTTGATTTTTGAATGGAAATTTAACTTTATAAAATCATGAACTTAAGGAAAATTAAATGTTGTTTATAAATGTGAAAATGTATGATTTTATAAGTTAAAAATGTTTTAAATAAAAATATAATTGGTTGTGAAATTATATTGAATATTTGAAGTTAATTAACTACATTTTTGAAATGCTATTAATTGCAATTTAAATGATATTACAGCATTTGTAAATGATGTTGTTGATGATAATGAACTAAAAAACTAAATTGAATTAAAGGCTATTATAGCAATCTTTTTAAGTGCTATAATTGTTGAATTTAACTAAGTTTATTTGAAATATTAAGTAAACCCTATTACAACATTTTTAAAAATGCTGTCTTTTGTTAAATTGAACTGTTTTGAATGTAACTTTCCGTAGCGTTTTCTAAATGCTGCGAAAAGTGAATTTTCACTGTTTTGATAAACTTAAGTGAATAAATGAACTTTGGAAGTTGAAATTTTTGGAAATTTAATAATTTAATTATTAAATATAATAACTTCATTTTAACGATTTAAAATGATTTTTGAAATATAAACTGTTTGGAAATGTAAATTGAAATGGTATTTTAAATTGAATAAAATGAATAATGATTTGAAATGAATGTGGTTTTGAAAAGATATGATATTTTGGTTTATTAAAATGATTTGAAATGTGGTTTTGGAAAGATATGATATTTTGATATATTAAAATGATTTGAAATGAAGTTTTGGAAAGATATGATATTTTTGATATATTAAAATGATTGAAATGACTTGAAATGGATATGATATTTTTGATATATTAAAATGATTGAAATGACTTGAAATGGATATGATATTTTTGATATATTAAAATGATTGAAATGAGGTTTTGAAATGATATGATATTTTGATATATTAAAATGATTTGAAATGTGGTTTTGAAATGATATGATATTTTGATATATTAAAATGATTTGAAATGTGGTTTTGAAATGATATGATATTTTGATATATTAAAATGATTTGAAATGTGGTTTTGAAAAGATATGATATTTTGATATATTAAAATGATTTGACAAGAATTTCTGGAAAGTTATGATGTTTTAAAATGGTTTGGAATTAATTTAATCATTATTTTGATAAAGATTTGGATTTGAAATGATATCCTATTTTGAAGTATAAACATTATTTTAAAAGTTATAACTACGGGTTATAATAACGATTGGTTGGCAAAGAGACCGGGATCGGATATCTGGCATACTCTCTGTCGATACCGAAAACCACTTTGACAACCGTGTACGCGGTGGAGATTGCAGAATGAAGTAGGATGGTGGCAACGTTCTTAAGGTATATTACGTGGACCCAACTCCCGTGAGTTGGCATAAGGTGGCTAAAACAGGAGCGATCTCGGGCCAAGTGAGGTCATTCCTCCGATCGGACACATTCCTTCGATACTATAATCTTACTTGTGATTGATTAGATGGCTATCCTCCGATTTTGATTGGGAGTGTGTTCCGAGGTGGGCGTATGTGGCTGCTGCGTTACCACCAGCCCGTGTGCGTAATTGGTATACCTACCCTGGCATTGCCTTGTGTGCCGTGTCACCTACCATACCGAGCCTTTACTACGAGTTTGTTTTTCTCCCGTAGCCCGTGTGGTATCCTCTGACAGTCACCCGGAGTGGAGATGACATGATATTGGATGGACTACTGGGACTATTATGTGTGAAGGGTGATATGGGTAGCCTGGAATGCTATTTAAAAGTATGTTTATTTTACTGTAGACATTATTATAATAGCGAAATATCACTACATAGTAAATAGTTTGACGGATCCTTAGAGGATGGGCGGTCCCAGACATCCTTTAAGTTACTTGTACCTTATTACAGTTCACTTGAGTTGGTTTACATTAGATAAGTATATATTGTCCTGACTCGAGTGTTTGTATTTTTATTACGCTCGGGTCAGCCTGAGTTATTCACAGATTTGGATTCCACTTTCTGGAGATTGGAATCGCTGGAGATTATCTGCTTATCTAGTTTTATCTATTCCAGTTCTGTTGTTCTATTCAGCTTGTACTTGGTTATCATCTTAAGAGTTCTGTTGTACTTTATTTAGTCTGTTGTATTTTATTTAACTCTGATATATTTACATAGTAGCTTCATGAACTGCTATCTCTTTACTTCCGCTGCATTTCTTACTCTGTGTCTGTGTTCTGTGATTTTTATTTACTGTATATTCTGAGATTTGCCAAATTTTATTTACAACGCGGTATTTTAAGCAATTCAAGTCAGACATGTGCGGATGCGAATGGTTGAAAATATCGGGTTGTTACACCAAGCGAGGCCCTATGCGGATTGACCCCTCAATGCCATGCGAGACTTCGTGCTGAGCGAGGGAAGGTGTGCCAAATGATGACTTTGCCGAATGGTGTATCTAGGCCGAGTCTCTTGTTACATGGTCAAACGACTGGTTAACACTTGTCCCCCAAAGTGTATCATATGGACGAACGTGATGCACTTTGATCCATAAGTACTCCACGTTTTTCTTTAAGCCCTTCTTTTGTCCCCTCTATAGTGATCTCCTGAATGCCGAACGGGGCATTGAATGTCGAACGACATGTTGATGCCGAACGGCATATTGATGCCAAATGGCATATTGATGCCGAACGACATTGATGCCGAACGAGGGAGGTGCCTTGACCGGTTCTACCGGCCACTGTCTTTTCGCCTTCCCTCTTTCCTATATAACCCAAAACTTCTCTTCTCTTCCCTCTTTTATTTCACCTCCACTCTACAGAACTTACGAACTCTCCTTCCACCAGACTTCTGCAAACAATCTACCCTTCCTTTTTCTTCTCGAGCCCGTTACATTTCCCCACCTCCTTCTCCAACAACGAACCTGATCAGAATCACGTTTCCTACTCTAGAATCTCCCTAAGTTTCGATCCATTTCTTAGTTAATGACCTATCCTTTAAACACTTCACTCCTACTTGTAAACTTAGCACGAGATTCGAGCTCATGAATCTTTGTAAAATCGAGGATAGTATGAACCGCATGGATGAGGACAACGAATCGAGGTTAGAACATGTCTTAGGGCTTGGCGGAGTGATGGAAGGAAGAGGGTGTTAGAGGTGTTTAGGACATGAGGGGGTAAGAAGTAGTGGAGTTAGGGGGTGTAAGTTAAGCATGGTGTGCGAATCGGAAGAGAAATGGCTACGGCTTGGCATGACTCTCGCGTGTCATACGACGAAGAGAGATTGGAGGAGAGCAATGAGTCGTGCCGAACGACAAAGAGAGAATACGGGAGAGAAATGAGTGTTGTCATGCTGAACGAGGAAAAAGGGAAAAAAGGAGAGAAGCGAGGGTTGGCGTAGAGTGCCGAGCGAAGCGGCTCAGTATGACCGTGGCTCGGCATGACTCCTGCATGCCGAACGATAAAGGGTGAGTGAGGAGAGTTTAGGTGATTACTTAGTTGAGTCTCTCGAGTATCGTTCGGCATTAAGCCTTGAAATAGACAGCAATAGTGATAACCACTCTAACTCTAACGTAATCCATGTTGACTTGACTTACTTATCATGCCTAAACATATGATAAAGACAAGGATAAGGACTTAAGCAAATAAGCATATCGACCACTTCGGACTGACAATTCTCCGTCTCAAGAACTATAAATCTGAATTTAACTCGATAAAAACGGACTACAGCCTCGATATAAACCATCATTGGACACCTGCACTTTACTTTATCTCATTAGTTTCACGGCAATAAATCCTTTCACACTTATACTCGTACGACTGCACTATTTCACACACCAACGGGGGGAGTATTCTTGTTGTTATGTTTAATGTTGATTGTTTTTCAAGTATAGTTTAAATAAGTATTTCATCAGATTCTACACATGTTAGAGATGTCTAGGAAATCCAGTTCTGCCACGGTCTCGGACAGACCTGGGCCATCTTCTCAACAAGAAGTAGTTAGAACTAAAAATCCATCGACTACTCCTGTACAAGGCATTCCGAGCCCCATGATCACATCCGCCGATTTGGCTCCTGATGCCCTGGATGCTGCGATCTTTTTAGACGATCCGATCGATTCTCAAGCCTCGAGAATTAACGAAAGCGCTCTTCGTCGTATATGCTCAGTTCAAGGGATTCCTTTCGACGATATGTTGGTTACTTCGAGGCAAGATCCTCCTCACTTGCCCCCAGTCGGATATACCGCCTGCAACAAGTTTATGAGCTGGGTTGGTAGCGTGCCACCATTCAATTCCTTCCTTCACGACCTCCTACAATATATTAAGATCGCCCCATCGCAATTACATCCAAATAGTCATGCATTCGTATATGGCATGTGCATTTTCTTCATGTGCATCCTTTTCAGGCTCCCGACTCCTAGCGATATCCGCTACATTTATCATTTTAAGAGAAGATCGGACATCCCATCTTTTGTATTTCTTGATCCACACAACAAGTGTCAAATTCTTACTAGGGCATGTGGCAAATTCATCTAGTACAAGCAGGAATGGTTCTATATGCGCTGTCCCCGGGACTCAAAAGGAGATGGGTGGAAGGGAGTAAGTTTCCTTTCTGGATCAATACTTGCATTCAGCGGAATTTGCACCTTTTCTAACTCTTTATCTATTTTTACAGGTATCATCCCACGTCCCGAAGGCTCCGGGTATTCTGAAGCTGTTGAGGCTATTCGAGCTATCCCCGCTGGAGACCGAGACATTAGATCTCTTATTTCGAACGAATTGCTCTTGAAGTTTGGGATGCTGGCAGTAGGCCATCGAATAAGCCTTCCTCAAGGCATCACTATAACTAGGTCTGCTTTAGTCAAAGGAAAAAAGCAAGTTGGGCCTTCAGCACATGATGCCCCTGACACATCTGAGGAGGGGGAGATTAAAGAAGCTAAAACGCCCGAAATACTGGGTGAGAATGTTAACCCCGGTCTGGAGCCGGCAGTCGAGGTGTACGATATCGAAGTAACGCCTTCCCCTGTGAAGGGAAAGAAAACATTGACTTATAAACTGAGGGAGAAGACAACGGGCGGAACCTCTAAAGTCACAATCACCCCGGTGGAGAGTGAGCCTTCTCCTCAATGCTTAGAGAGTTCTTTGAAAGGCTGTCGGACCTTACTATTCCCGATGATTTGCTTAACTATGGCTTCAATGATCCAAAAGCCGTCAAACTTCATTCGCCCACAAGAGGCGATGCAAGCGCTCAACCTCATGTTCAGGGAGAAAAAACTCCTATAAGTAGAGATAAAGAAACTGGTCCGTTGGGGGGAAACACTAGGACACACACGGACATATGCACTTCACCTTGCACTTCAATTTTATCCAATCACTCTACTCTTTGCTAACTTGTCGTTATTCTCATTCTGCGCAGGTGACATGGGACGCAATCACGGACTCGACCGTCTCCGTGGTTCATCTATTTTTCATCATTCTGGCCAGGATTCAGGCCCCAGCAAACGCTGAGACAGAGATGACTCTGGAGACCGAGACTACCGCCCTCGAGAATCAACCTATCGAAGAAAAACATATAGCCAGTCCTCATATTCCTGCGATCATCCTTCTAAATCAGAGCAAGGCAAGGAGAAGTCTGCGCAGAAGGGGTCCCAGCCTGAGGCCCACTGAGATCAACATTCTGTTTCATTAAGCACCAGGCGATCTTGGGAACCACATAAAAAAACTGTAGTTTCTAGGCATACTCCTCCCACTCCTGTACCTGATCCGTCAGTAGCAGAAAGACTTGCTGAGCTCAAGGCCACATTCCCAAAAATATGCTTCGATGGCTTGAAATTTCTCCCGACGATTCATCACATTCCAGGACACATCAAACAAAGCGCTATTGCTTATACCAACGACGCTTATGTTCAACACGACGCGTTTGTCCACATAGCTAAAAAAGTCTCGGAAGTCTCTATTGAGCGTCAACACGAAATCGATCGCCCGAAGCTCGAAGCTATTCACGATAAAGACGTTATCAAAGCTCAGGATGAAGAGCTCTCTTCATACAAGCCTCAGCTCGAAACCGCCCAAAAAAGTACTGAAGACACTACGGAGGCCGTCAATCATCTGGAGACGACACATAAGAAAGAAATTGACAAAGTGGTCCAACGCTGCGGGGCCTTGGCTTTAGAGAAGGATTCTGTTCAAAAGGAGAGGGATGCATTCGACCTTCGAGTCAAAGAGTTGGAAGATCTACTCCGCAAAGAGAGAGAGGAAAAAACTGCTGCTCAGGAAGAGTCACAACGATATTGCGATGAGATTGTTGCCACTGACTCTTAAAAGCAAAGCTCGACGATGAACTCTCTAAAGTGAAGATGCTGAAGGATGAAGCCTATGACGAGGGAAAAAGAATTGCATCCATGGAGTTTGAGTCCCGCCTTGAGGCGGCCACGGAGGTTGGCAGGGAGGAGATCAAGTGCTTGTTTGACCCGCTTATAGCAGAATACAACGCCCTTGTCCTCATGCATTGGGAATTAACTTTTCTAGGCGAGGGTTACCTCGAATCTCTATCCGAGGCATGGGAAACCTCGATAAAGATCAGAAAGGTTGAGACCGGCACCGAGGAGGTGGATGAGAAGGCTTTAGTAAAATAATTCCTCAGGGGGAATGAACCTTCAAACCTATCTGCAGCGAAGGCTCTCTACTATAAAGGTTCTTCCTCGTCAAAAGGAAAAGACGACGTTGCCGGTCCATCCGGAACCGAATCCCCAGTGCCTTCTCCTACTCAACCAGTTGGTCGGTCGGTACTTGATCCATTCGAATAGCACGTTGGTTATGACCGGGAAGACCCTAACCTCGGCATTCATGTTCTATCTCCCATTCCTGAGGGTGAGACTCCTCGGATGGTTGAGAGCCAGCAAGAGACCGGTAAATAACTCCTCTTCTTAAAGTTCAAAGAGCCTTCATTTTCGGTGAGAGGCTATTATATTCTAACGTTTGTCTCTTGTGATTTTGCGTAGTCCGCTCTGACCCCAATCCCACTCCGAGGAGCGATGACGCCAAGGAGGAGAAGGAGAAGGCGAGCCAGGCTGTCCAAGCGGGGGAGACTCCCGACCCTGATGCTCAAGTGATTAAGGCGCTTGACGAGGATAAGTCCGTAACTTCGTCTCCGTCGAAGAAAGTTATGAAATTGAGATTACAAGCGCCTCCAAAGACACTTCAAAAATGAGCATGAAGGAGCAACTCGCGGAGGAGAAGAAAAAGAAAGCTGAAATCAAAGTCGAGCCACGTGTTATGGATCTAGATGATCCTCTGAACTAGCCTTTGAAGGTCATTCTCCCTGGTGGGTCTAAGCCACTAGAAGTCCCTCGTCCTCCCTCGGATGTTACTTCCCCATCAAGCAAAGTGTCCAATCAAAAACGCGTGGGGGAGGAGTCGTCTGAGAAATCGAAGGAGGAAAAGAAACCAAATAAACCATGGAAGTAGTTGTTACACTCGTTCAACGAATGTTAGCTTAGATTATGTAATTATTTTTTATATTTATTTTCATAGTCAATGTAGATAGACTTTTGACTCCAAGTTTTGGATAAGTTGTAGTAGGACCTCATTTTGGATTGATAAATAAAATCTAGTTTCTTTGTCTTTCAAATGACTTTTGTTGTTCAGCTTTCTGTATAACTATGGTCGAAACCCAAGCTATTGTGAGTTACACAAACCCCCAATTAATTTTTATATAACTTGGAAATTCTTTGGAGTTGTACATCCTTTATTCCACGCTTCGGGTACTTAGAATATTCTTTAGTCCGTACTGTGGGAACTTTATGTCTTCAAGTCATTTGTACCCTAGCTCGCACTCTGGGGACTTAGAGTACTCCAGTCTGCACTCAGGGGACTTGGAGATTCTAAGTCGTTTATACTCTAATCCGCACTCAGGAGACTCAGAGTACTCCAGTCCGCACTCAGGAGACTTGGAGATTTCAAGTCGTTTATACTCTAGTCCACACTCTGGGGACTCAGAGTACTCCAGTCTGCACTCAAAGGACTTGGAGATTTTAAGTCGTTTATACTCTAGTCCGCACTTAGGGGACTCAGAGTAATCCAATCCGCACCTAGGGGACTTGGAGATTTTAAGTCGTTTATACTCTAGTCCGCACTCTGGGGACTCAGAGTACTTCAGTCCGCACTTAGGGGACTTGGAGATTTTAAGTCGTTTGTACTCTAGTCTAGACTCAGGGGACTTAGAGTACTCCAATCCGCACTCAAGGGACTTGAAGATTTTGAGTCATTTATACTCTAGTCCACACTCTGGGGACTTAGAGTACTCTAGTCCGCACCCAAGGGACTTAGAGATTCTAAGTCGTTTATACTCTAATCCGCATTCATGGGACTCAGAGTACTCCAGTCCGCACTCACGGGACTTGGAGATTTCAAGTCGTTTATACTCCAGTCCACACTCTGAGGACTTAGAGTACTCCAGTCCACACTCAGGGGACTTAGAGATTCTAAGTCGTTTATACTCTAATCCACACTCAGGGGACTCAGAGTACTCCAGTCCGCACTCAGGAACTTGGAGATTTCAAGTCGTTTATACTCTAGTCCGCACTCTGGGGACTCAGAGTACTCCAGTTCGCACTCAGGGGACCTGGAGATTTTAAGTCGTTTATGCACGTTCGTACGTCAGACAAAATAATGTAACTCTAGTTTTAGCCATAGAATTATCATATACGGAAACATGGATAATTCACAGAAAAGATGGCTTCAAGCCTTTGTTAATGAAAATGAGAAAAATTGCCTTATTTACATGCTGAAAACTAAGAATTAACAAAACAAAAACATACTGAAAATAATCACAACAAAGATAGAAAAGGAATAGACTAAGTATAATAATGCCGCAGATGCTCGCTATTCCATGCCCGTGGGAGTGTCGTGCCATCATAGATCGCTAGCTTGAAAGTTTCCTCTCCAAGCCTCCGTTCAATGATGTATGGACCTTCCCATGTGGGATTCAGATGTGATGGGACCGGGAAAAATCGTTTCAAAACATGGTCACGCACATCAAAGACTCTCGGCCGGACTTTTTCATTATAATATCGAGCGACTCAGTGTCTATATATGGCTGCTCTTAAATCAGCTTCATCACTTTTTCATCAATGAAGTCCAGTGATTCCAGCAAAAGATCTCGATTTTTCTTGGGGTCGTAATGAGTTACCTGATGTGACCGAACTTCGAGTTCTACGGGTATAACAGCTTTCGTGCCATATGCTAATGCTAATGGAGTGTGGCCAGTCGTGGACTTGTGGGTGGTTCTATAAGCCCAAAGTGCTGTTGGAAGTTCATACACCCACTTGACTCTAGCCTTTTCCAAACGCTTTTTCAATATGAACTTGATTATTTTGTTCACGGCTTCCACTTTTCCATTGACTTTTGGATGAGCAACTGCTACAAACCTTTTTTCTATGCCATGCTTTTGACAAATTTTTTTTGAACTCTTTGCTTTCGAATTGAGTTCCGTTGTCTGTAATGATAGTCCGTGGAAGGCCAAAACGACATATAATATTTCGTACAATGAAATTAATGATCTTCTTGCTAGTGATCGTGGCTAAGGGCTCTGCTTCTGCCCACTTGGTAAAATTATCGACTGCAACTATCGCGTATTTCGCACCACCTTTAGAGATGGTTAAGGAACCGATTATATCGATCCTCCACATTGCAAACGGCCAGGGACTAACCATTTGCGTGAATTCCGTTGGCAGAGCTCTCGGGATTTTCGCATACTTCTGGCACTTGTTACATCTCCTTACGTAGTTTACAGCATCCCTATTTACAGTTAGCCAATAGTATCCATAGCGGAGGATTTTCTTTGCTAATGTCTGCCTCCCAGTATGGTCACCACATTCTCCATTAGGGACTTCCTTCGGGACTCGTTTTATCTCATCGTGGGCAATGCACCGGAGTAAGGGGGTCGAGAATCCCCTCCGATACATTATTTCGTCCTGCATTACATATCGTGAAGCCTTACGAATGACTTGTTGTTTTTCGCTCCTTCTTTCGGGCAAGATTCCACATAACAAGTATTGTTTGAATGAGGTCATCCATGACTCCTTCTTAATTTCTGTTTCTGACACGAGATCTATCTCCATTACATTTATATTCGGAGCATGTAAGGTTTCGATGGGAACTAATCCCATTTGCTGTGCGTCGCCAGTGCTTGCGAATTTTGCTAATGAATCGGCTTCTTCGTTTTGTTCACGCGGGACATGCGAAATACCATAATATTCTAGCTTTGCTAGAGCTCTTGAACCCGTGCAAAGTATGGGGCAAGTCTCTATCCCTTCGCTTGATAGTCCTCCGCACCTGATATACCACCAATTGTGAGTCACAAAGGATCTCAACCGATTTTACTCCCAGCTCTCTGATAAGTTTCAAGCCAGCGATCAATGCTTTATACTCGGCCTCGTTATTTGTTGTTGGGAATTCGAGCTTCAAAGTGTAACAAATTGATCGGTTTTTGGGATTCACAAGAACTATGCAAGGTCCCGATCAACAGTCGTTAGATTCCCCGTCGGTGTATATCTTCCATCGAATGGGAGGTATGACATTGTGACCGTTTGATTCATCTGACACAGTGAATTCAGCAATGACGTCTACTAGCACTTGCCCTTGTATGGCCCTTCGTGGAAGGTAGGTTATATCGAATTGACTCAACTCGATATTCCATTTTAACATCCTTCCATAGGTTTCAGGTCATTAGAGTACCTACCGCAAGGGTTGGTCGGTATAAACACTGATTGAGTGTGCCTGAAAGTATGGTCGAAGCTTGTGTGATGCAATCACCAAGCAATAGGCTAGTTTCTAGGTCTTGGGATAATTTCTTTCTGCCCCCGTTAAACGTTTACTGACATAGTATACTGGCTTTTGAACTCGGTCCTCCTCGCGAACCAAAGCCGTACTGATAACATGCTGGGATACAGCCAAGTACACGTACTACATCTCATGGTCTACCAGCTTCGATAGCACCGGGGGACTTTCTAAATGCCTTACAAGAGCTCAAAACGCTTCCTCGCAGTCGAATGTCCACTCAAAAGTTCTCTTTCCACTCTTTATTACATCGAAGAAAGTAATACACTTATCCATGGCTCTGGATATGAATCGACTCAGCGCGTCCACCTTTCAATTCA
Organism: Allium cepa; assembly: GCA_030765085.1. Taxonomy (NCBI): domain Eukaryota; kingdom Viridiplantae; phylum Streptophyta; class Magnoliopsida; order Asparagales; family Amaryllidaceae; genus Allium; species Allium cepa. Next base: position 134,999,374 of record CM060934.1, read on the forward strand.
AGCTTTGTACCTGCTTTATAGTTCTAGGCACTTATATGTCTCGAATAGGTTGAATTTTTTTCGGCTTAGCTTCGATTCCCCGTGCATTTACAATGAAACCCAAAAACTTCCCTGACGCAATGCCAAAGGAACACTTCAAAGGATTGATTTTGATTCCATACCATCTAAGTATATCAAACATCTCCGCTAAATCTCGAAGGTGGTCGTTTGACTACCTTGACTTCACGAGCATGTCATCCATATAGACTTCCATTGTTCTACCAATCTGGTCTTTAAACATTCGATTCACCAGACATTGATAAGTCGCTCCTGCGTTTTTCAATCCGAAAGGAATCACTACATAGCAATGTAGCCCAATGCCTGTGAAAAAACTGGTGTGTTCTTGGTCTGGAATGTGCATCGGGATCTGATTATATCCCGACCATGCATCCATAAATGACAGTAACTCGTGTCCGGCCGTAGAATCGACCAACTGGTCGATTCTGGGTAAAGGGAAACTATCCTTCAGGCATGTTTTGTTTAAATCAGAGTAATATACGCATGTTCTCCACTTTCCATTTTCCTTCCTTACTAGCACAGGGTTAGACACCCGTTCAGGGTAGAGGGTGTCGCGGACAAACCCATTGGCTTTGAGTTTGTCCACCTCCTCTCTGAGAGCAGCGGACCTCTCCAGGTCCATTCATCTCCTTTTCTGTTTTACAGGAATGTACTTCAGGTCTATGTTTGACATATGACTCGCAATAGCGGGAGAAATCCCGCACATATTAGAATGTGTCCAAGCGAAAACATCCAGATTCGCTTAGAGGAAATCAGTAAGATCCTCGACCATTGACGGGTCGAGTTGTGATCCAATCTTGAGTACTCATGATGGGTCATCTCGGCTGATTGGAATGTCAATCGTCAATTCAGCCGGCACTGCTTTTGCTTCCCTAAGTTCTCCATCATCATCTCTCGGATCTATGTTTCTATAGATCCGAGAATGTCGCCCGAGATAGGGCTCGGCCACTACTTGTCAATCGTCGGCATTCCAAATGCGGACGAAGCTATCCACAACCTTTCTTTCTCTCTCCGCTGGGCCTCTCTCAGCTCATCCACATAACAGGAGCGATCGGTTTCCTGATCTCCATGCACCACACCAACTCCTTTGTCTGTCGAGAATTTCAAAGTCAAACACCACGGGGCCAAAGCTGCCCTGAATTCCACCAGGGCCGGTCTACCTAGAAACACATTATATGGAGAATGAAAATCCAACACTATAAAAGGTAGGATTCGCACCCTCCTACGCTCACCTTGTCCCAGTTCAACTGGCAATTTAACATATCTCACTCCATCAGTCGCTGCACCATTAAAGTCATGGATTCAGCCTTTAGATGGTTTCAAATCCTTTGTCCCCATCTTCATTTGGTCGTACGCCTTTTTGAAGACGATGTTAACAGAACTTCCACAATCAATCAAAATTCTCTTTACAAATGCTAGCCCGATTGTCGCGGATATGACCATCGGGTCAATGGTAGGAGCCTCCACCCAATCAGCGGCTCAGCCCCCGAAAACTATATCGTCCGTCATTGTCCGCTGCTACTTAGCTAGGAACCCGTCCTCGGTATTTGAACAACATTCAAAATCTGCATGTCTTAGGGAGTTACCATATCGCTCCATTTCCTGCCAATTCTTGTCTGCAGGATGAGGTCCACCGAGTATCATGTTTATGACCAATCAGCCTACAGTTCGGGTAGGTTCCTCTGGTTGGCGTGGTGCTGGCCAATGTCCGGATCTGACGTTCCTTGTCCTCCTTTTTGTGGGTTCTTGGAAAACTCCTGCAACTTTTTTTGTCTAATCGGCTTTTCTATGGTATCGTGGAGGTGTCTACATTCTTTTGTATTGTGCCCTTAAGTCTCATGGAAGCGACAGTACTTCCTAGTCCGTTTTTGCTCCTCTGTTGACTCCTTTGGGCGTGGCTTTCTGTACTGGAAAGTATTACAAGTTGAGAGGTAAATATTCTCCAAAGATGCATTCAAAGGAGCATATTCGTTGTAAGTGGGAATTCTTGACTTCCATTTCCTTTTTCCCTTTTCTTTCTGGGATTTCCTCCTCTAGATCCTTTAGTTTTCCCAGCCCTGTTCTGGACATTGACTTGAACCTTCCCGGAATTGTCACCGGATTTTTTTACAGCGATATTGCTTTTCACAGTCTTCTAAACAGGCCCTGTTGCCTTATCTCGCTTTTCCACCTGGCCTCTTCTGTTCGTATGAACTGATGAGCCTTTCAATAAAAATGCTCTAGCGTAGTTGGAGGTTTTCCTGCCAACCAATCTCCAAGCTCTGAATCCGGATCCACTCCTTTCATTACAGCCATCAGAATTACATGGTCATTAGGGTTGCTTACTTCAGTAGCCACAACATGAAATCTATGTAGATACTCCTTCAGCGACTCCCCTTGGAGCCTGAATTACACTAGATAGGAACATCACATCTTTGGGACAAGTGGCATGTATTCTGAACTATTCTACAAACTTCGTCGCCAATTCGTCAAAGCTAGAGATAGACCGCGAAGGAAGTCGAGTGAATCACATGGTGGCGATTTCGAATAGAGTAATTGGGAAACATCTACACTTGGTCATGTCATTTGCTCTAGCCGAATCCATCATCCATTCATACCTCATCACATGCTGCCTGGAATCAGTCTTCCCTTCGTAGGCCGAGATAGTTGGCATGCTAAACATTCTGGGGTACTCGGCTTATAGAATAGTATTTATGAATGAAGTATGACTCCTGGATATCCCCTAATCTTCATTGGTCAAGCCTTGATTCTCTCTCATCAACTGTCTGACCATAGCCGATAAGTCCGAGGTTTGTATAGAGGATGGAAGATTGGACTCCATTCTACGGGACCGCTCGGGTTGTTGTCTCCTCTGTTGACAATCTGCCAAACATGTATCTTGGGGACCAACTTCATTGGGGTCTTTGAGAGCCGGACGTCCGGTTTCCATATGCTCTCCTACTCCTAAGTTTACTGTTCCATCTTGGGTATGGTCTCCAAGATGTAAGTAATCCCTAGCTGATCGGTCAGCAGTACCTGCTTGTGTAGTTTCTGTTTTGCGACGTCTACGCCTAAGAGGTTCATCAGATGAAGTCGAGCTATCAGATGAAGAATAAGTAACGAGGCTACCTCCAGAATTCAGATGTTGTTGCCGAGTAAGATGAGTCATGAGGTTAGCATTAGCTTGAATCTGCTCAGCAAGTTGTCTTCTGCTTTCAATGAGCTCTCTCATCAAGTCATTGAACTCTGTTCTGGTGACAACCTCCATCTGATTTTGGATGGTAGTTCCTGCACCCTGATTTGCTTGTTGATTGCTAGGTAATATTTGTTGTACGCTAGCAGTCTCGTTGACGTCCATGTTATGAGAGGCTGATTTGGTATGTGGTCTTCCCATAATAGAGTTATTGATGTAAACTCTTTTGAATGACTTGGATCTCCTTCGAGGGTTTTATTCAATCCAGTAGCTATAAAGCAGATCCTAGTGGCCTGAGAATTCCGTTCTCAGCGAAAGCACCAAAATGTTAGCACCAGAATTGGTCACTAACACTCTTAAAAAAGATAGTGTAGAGAGATTAACGAAGAAAGTAAATTAAAATAGAGCTGTATGCTAAAGTAAATGCAAAAACAAGAACACCGAATTTATAGTGGTTCAGCGTAATTGCCTACGTCCACTTTGAGTTTTGATCTTTATTGCTTTCACAAATGATTGATTACAGATACAATCTGTACAATAATGAATTGAGTACAAGTGCTAACTGAAAAGAAAGAGTCTTGAAAGCGGTAGAGTCTCCCTAGTGTTTTCGAAAAAAGGTTCCTTTCACCGTGCCCCTGCCCTTCTATTTATAGACGTAGATAGGCCAGACTTCCCCCACGGGCCCAGGAACAATGTACCTCCGCCCATAATAGGTGACTTCTGCGCACTTGGCCAGACATGCCGAACGACCTCGCCGTGTAGTCTTTAATAAATGAAGTTGTCAAAGCAGGTTGTCGAACGGTAGGTGTCGAACCAGAGAATGCCGAGCGAGTGAGTAATGACTCAAGAATGTCGGGCGATAAAGCAATGCCGATCAGTACCTAGGCCGAATGAGATAATCCTACTAAATAACATTCGAATGTCGAGCAAGGTATTAGTGTCGAACAAGGCATGTACGCCGAGTGAGGCATCTATGCCGACCGAGGCATCTATGCCGACCGAGGCCTGTATGCCGAGCGAGGCTCTGTGCCGAATAAGGCTTCATTCCGAACGAGGCTTCATGCCGAATGACTCTTCCATGCCGAGCGAGGCCTTATGCCGATCGACCCCTCAATGCCGAGCGAGACTTTGTGCCGAGCGAGGGGAGGTATGCCGAACATTGTCTTTGCCGAACGGTGTATCTAGGCCAAGCCTCTTGTTACATGGTCAAACGATCGGATAACAACGCTTTGAAATCTGAGCAGATCCATTCTATTATGAGGAAAATTGCAATTGATAATGAGCAAAGAATGAAAATAAATTCGTTGGTTAAAGGGGATAAACCGACTGAATTCTTTTACAATAAGGTTAATGTTCTTAACCCTAGACGAAGGAGTAATTTTATTCTTAATGATAATGGATCGTGGTCATCAACATCAGAAAAACTTGGGTGTGAAGCTGTTAATTATTTTTATAAACTATTCTTATCACCTCAGGTTACATATCAATTTCCAGGCATTACATGTTAAAAAATGCAATCTGACAGTGCTAGAATCAATTTATGCAAACCATTTCAGCTAGAGGAAATACAATCAGCATTATTCCGATTAATGGCAACAACACCCTTGGACCTAATGGTATAAATTAATAATTATACAAAGTGCATTGGGAGAAAATTAAAAATGACATTTGGAATGCTATGAATGACATTCTCCAATCTGGAAAAATTATTAGAGAAATCAATCACACATTCATTTGTCTAATTCCAAAAAAACCTGATGCGATTGATATAACTCATTTCGGACCGATTTCACTATGTAATGTCTTATATAAAATCTTAGCCAACCTTCTTTGTAATCGAATGAAAGCATATATGAATGATCTTATTTCATATAATCAGAATGCCTTCATTCCAGGTAGAATAATTACTGAAAATTCACTTCTAGCTTATGAAATGGTCAGAGGATTCAATAGAATTTTTTTAATAATCTATGCCTGAATATTGACCAATATAAAGCCTATGATAAAATAAGTAGAGAGTTTATTTATTATATGTTGATCTTTATGGTGTTTCAAATGTTATTTGCTAACCTCATTTATGAATGCGTATCTACTCCTTCGTTTTCGGTGTTAATTGATGGCTCCCCTTTGGTTCATTAATAACACGAGGGGATTAAGACAAGGGGATCCTCTCTCACCATATTTATTTTCTATTGCTACGGAATCCAACACAATTAAACTTGACATGGAGTACTTGAAAGGTAATATCTCCCCAATATACAAAATTGAACCAACGATTACTCATTTTTTGTATGTGGATGATATTCGAATTTTGGCCAAAGCTACCATAAAGAATGCTGAAAGCATTCAACATATATTTCAGGTGTTGACGATTTTAGCTGGTCTTGATTTAAATGAAAACAAAGCTACTTTGTTTTTTAGTAAAGGAGCTGATTACAAGAAACAAATTGCTAATATTTTAAATATCAACATTGGAAACCTTCCAGTTATTTACTTGGGCATCCTATTATCTAACAACAAATTAAAAGTGAGGGATTTTGGATGGTTAATAGATAAGATAAACAAAAATTTTAACTGTTGGAATGGTAAAATTCACAACATTAGTGGTCGAATTGAATTAGTCAACACTGTCATTTACCCTGTGATTCAATTTTGGCTACAATTCTCACAATTCCCTTTGACTGTTATCCAGAGAATTAATTCTCTATGTGCTAACTTCATATAGAAATCCAAAGTTCATAAAATGTGCTGGGCTGATGTGTGTAAAACCAAAAGTGAGGGTGGCTTTGGTATTAAAAGAATTGATGAAGTTGCTAAAGCAATTGCAGTAAGACAGTTATGAAACTTTATACAAGGTGAATCTCTGTAGGCCAAATGGATGTATAATAAATACCGCAATGATACAAATTTTTGGACTGCTATTATAGATAATAATGCTTCATATACATGGAAACTCCTGCTTAAAGCTAGACAATGGTGCAAAGGATTAATTGATACAGATGTTTGGTTTGACCCATGGCTTAGTGGTTATTCTTTGATAGATAAGTTTGGACGGAATATTATGTCTGTTACTGGTGGTTGTAACAGAAAAATCTCTACTCTAATATCTGGTAATAAATGGAAAGATCATACTGACTGTGTTCCTACCCTAATTCAACACAAAGTTCACAATATCAAAATTCATAATCAAATGCAAGAAGGCTTTTGGTTCTGGATTCCTAACAGCGATTGTCAGTTTAGTATGAACTCGGCCTAGAAACAAATCAGATGCAAACATACCGAGTTTAATTAGACTAACATAATTTGGGATAAATTTTGTGCTCCAAAAATGGCTACATGCTCTCTTCTGGCTAAATTAAAAAAATTAAATACTAAAGACAAGATCAGCAGATGGAACACTAACATTGATCGATCTTGTGTGCTGTGTTTAAATCAACATGAAGATAAGGACCATTTATTTTTTAACCGTGTATATTTGAAGCGCCCACTAGAGGATATTATGCATATGTTAAAGATTAACCTTAGTAACACTTATGATATTAACCAAATCTTGGAAAGTCTATGCCAAAATCGGAAAATTAATTTATTAATTAACCATCTTACTATATAGCTTTTACTTCACTGATTTGGCACATTTGGTGTGAAAGAAATTCTCGGATTTTCAAAAGGATTGAACTGCCAGTTAAAGTGAGTTTCATGCTCAAAATTCAAGACTGCAAGCATTTATTTAAGTATAAATCAGATTCTAAGATGAAAAGTAAAGAGGTTGTGAGCTTATCTTGTCAGACTTGGACATTGCAACTGAACGAAGTTCCAATCATTGACCTCCTTGATCGCGTTGCTGCCTTATACTACGGCATGGAGTTGGTTATCTTCATGGCTCCACTAGATGAATTAGATCAAATCTAATTTTACAAAGATGATGGTTTTTCTCTTCTGGAGGTTGAAGAATGAAGATAGTTTGTGTTGCGTTGTTTTCCTTTTATTCGGATTTGTCTTATTTGCTACACGTGTCTTGTATTTTATTTTTTTATATTTCTGTTTGCTCCCTCAATTTGATCGTATGGATGGTTTTGAGTGTATTACTTATTTGTTTACTCCTCTGTCTATTTGACAACTTAGTTTTGCAAGCTTTGTTTTTTTGATGCATTGTTAATATATGAACATGATATGTACTCTTTTTCCTTAGCAAGGTACCCATTTTGGTTAGGAGGATTACAAGGTTTTAGTGAGGAATGTTGTGGAAGTATACGTGTACTATTTTTAGTTTATAAAGTACCCTTTTTCCAAAAAAACGTTGTAATAGGTGTACTGGATGATGAAAAGTTTCACCTATTAAAACAGGCTTATGAAAACCATTGTAAAAGGTTTCTATTACAATAGTTGTTTATGGCCCGTTGTAAAATAGGTATTGTAAAAGGATAGTTTTACTGTAGTGAGCCACAATACTGAAATTTTAATCAAACTGACTCAAAGACTACAAGAAACATATCATATAATTCCAATATTAACCAAGCTACATAGAATACAATTGGGATTGAATTAATGCAATTCAAGAATCAAAGCAGCAAAGGCTCTTTGATGAATATTTCTTCTTCTTAGGCAGATCTGGTCAAAAATGATAGCATCGGTAATAGTTTTGATCTTGAATATGCTGCTTCTATAACAACTAGCAACAAGAAAAGGGTTGTAGTGAAGGAGGCAATGAGAAAAAGAACTGATGCTAAATGGAGCAGTTCAATAGTTGCTTACATATTCGAAAATTGGCCATATTATCATCATTTCAAAGACTTTATACAAAAAAACTTGGAATCCCATGGGTAATTTCGAAATATTGGTTTTTTTATTAATAGATTTGCAACTTCAAGTGATTGTGAGAAAACAATTAATGGAGGGTCTTGCTTTAACAACGACAAACTTATCATTTTGAAGACATGGAATAATAAAATGTCATTTGATGGAGACTTATTATACACATTCCCTATTGGATAAGACTTCCCAAACTAGGTCTAAAATTATGGGATAAGGAGGCCTTTGGTGCCGTTGCAAGTGTTGTAGAGATTCCTTTGATGGATGAACCAACAGCGAAGGAAAAGTTAAATTTTGCAAGAATACTTGTAGAAATAAAGGCAAACGCGGAACTTTCAAAGAAGCATATATCATTATGCACGATGGTGAAAATATAGTGTAGAAAATTGAATATGAATGGGTACCACCTTGATGTATGATCTGTGCTTGTTTTGGGCATACCACTGAATCTTGCTCGATAAAAGAAGTGTGGTGGAAAAAGGAAATTTGGTTGATAAAGAAAAGGACACTTTCTTTAAAGATACAAGTTCAGGAGTTCAAAACAGTACAACAAGGGGTTCAAATCGAAATAGTAGCCACTTGAATGACTTTGGATCTAATGTAGTTAGTGGTAAAATTCATTTTTTGAAAATATCGGTAGTAAAGCAATTCCTGAAACCATGGAGGTGAATGTGAGTAATGAAGAAATTTCTAAAAGCATAGATGGAAATGTTCAAAGGCAGGATCTTGAGCATATGGGTATAACCCAAAATGAGGAAAAATCGATGATTAATGTATAAGAAGTCATCATAGATAGTATTCTGTATTTGCAACAGAATAAGATGCAATAATCTTCTATAAAAATTGTAAAAGAAAAAACATGCAATAAACAAGAAATCAATCAACAACGGCTTGTGAAGGATCAATGCACTCAAATTACTGAACACTCTCTACTTGAGAAGATAACAGAAATAATCCAGAAAATACAATGGAAATATGTAAAATTTCAGAGCTCACAAATAATGCAGTATCGAATTCATGTAGAAATGGGGTGAATTCAACTTCCTCTTTACTAAGCTTACCAGAAGATTTTGTTCAAAAGGCAATAAAGTTACTTCCGAACTCATCTTCTCCTATCAAAATAGGAGTAAAAAGAGCAGAATAAAAAATTTGCAGAAAATACTACATAATAACACAAAATAAAGCAATGAGCAAAAATAAATTCCAAGTATATCATCAAAAATCCAAGATAGGAAGAGCAGCTTAAAGTACGTCCAAAAATCTCTCAAAAGAAAAGGAATCAAAAACTCATTATACATGGAAGTGGGCAAAGATGTAGAGAATATGGAAGATAGTAGCTCCAGTCCCTCAGCATAGCAGTTGTGATATGCTTTTAGTATCCTTATATTTAACATTTATTATAATGTCAATTATAACATGGAATGTTAGGGGACTAAACTCCCCAGAAAGAAAGTTAGATTTGGCCAATCTACTGTCTTTTTATAAGCTAAACATTATAGGTATAGTTGAACACAGATTAGATAATAAAAATATTAAGGAATATCAGATTAGGTGTTTAAGAGATTGAGGTATAGTAAACATATGATATGGGGGTAATCGGAGGATTATGGTCCTTTGGAATTCAAACATTTGGAGTTTACATCAACATTTTATAAATTTGCAATTTATACATTACGAATTTATAAATAAAGTAGACTTCCAATAGAAATTACCTTCGTATATGCTTTTATTAGTGAAAAGGAAAGAAATATAATTTGGAATAATTCAAAGAATCTAAACAAAAACATTTTTCAACCTTGGATAATAATCGAAGATTTTAATACTATTTTCCTTTCTTTCGAAAAAGGGAATTTCGATATCTTTAAAAAATTAGAATCTGCATACAATTTCTTTTTGTAAACGGGTTTAGTGGAACCTTTAATTAAAGGTAATAAATATACATGGAAGTCTGGTGAATATATGGATATTCATTGTAAGTTGGATAGGGTTTTAGTAAATCAAAAGTTAGTAAAAGGTTTTATGGATTATCAATGTTTTACTTTACCACAGGCCTCTAGTGATCATTCCTCTTTGCAAATTTTTCTTTCAAAGAAAAGTAATGAAAAAATAAATACCCCTTTTAGATTTGTAAATGGATGGACACTAGAGGAAAATTACAAAGAAATAGTTAGAGATAGCTTAGCATAGTAGATCATGGGATACCACAATTTAAATTCAATAAAATTCTCAAAGATACAACGGAAAATTTGAAAATTTGAAATAAAAATAAAAACAAAAAACATTAAATTGATAAGGGAGGAATGTGAGCCTTTGCAAAACAAAATAGATTTCGATAGTTCATACAAAGTATTGGTCAACAAAATTTTCCAAATTCAAGAAAAATTAAGTAATGAATGACATGTGCAAGCTATCAACAAGAAGAAAAAAGCCAAAATTGATTGGCTTACTAGTGGTGATGATGCTAGCAAATTTTTATATGCCAAAAGGTCAATTAGAAAATCCTATAATGACATAGGAAAATTGCTAGATGACAAGGGTGCCATTATAAATTGTGCATCACAAATAGAGAGTAGTGCTATCAAATATTTCACTGAGTTATATAATACTGATTTATAAAAGAGGGATTTCATAAGGATTGATATAAAATACATGCTTAATAATAATAGTGACGAAATTCTCCCTGCTCCTATTAGTATAGAGGAAATTGAAATCATAGTTTTTAACTCTAACATTGACAAAAGCTAAAGTCCAGATGGATTTGGGGCTAAGTTTTATAAAAATCACTGGGAAGCGATTAATTTTTTTATATATGAGGCAGTCACCGAATTTTTTGTTTCAGGTAGAACGCTAAAAGGGGTTAATCATACTTTTATTACACTAATACCAAAACCAAAAATCCCCAACGGTTTGGGAGATTACAGGCCAAAGCCTGCTGCAATTTGGTTTACAAAATTATAGCTACTATATTGTGTAATAGAATTAAAAAATTTCTAAAATATTTGATTTTTGAAAACCAAAGTGCGTTTAGTCAGGTAGATATATAGTAGAAAACACCATACTGGCCCATGAAATAATCAAAAAATTTAACAAAGGGAGTAAAAATAAAAGTTTGCTTAAAAATAGACCTACACAAAGCATATGATAAAATAAATAGGCACTTTATTATTCACATGATGAGACATATGGGTTTTCATGAGAAATTTTGTGATTTAGCCAAAGAATGTATTGATACTGCCTCATACTCTATACTCATTAATGATACTCTATGTACTCATATAAAAAGCAATGTGGGAATTTGACAAGGAGATCCCCTATCTCCTTATCTATTCACCATTGTAATGGAATATTTTTTTGTGCAAATGGAATTAGAACATATTAAGGGTAATTTAAAGTCAGTAAATAGAGTTAAGCCCAATATTTCCCATTGATTATATACAGATAACCTGCTATTATTTATGACTGTAGATACTAATAGTGCAAATCCTGTTGCAAAATTATTTAGAAACTTGAGTGTTCATGCAGGATTTCAAATTAATGAAAGTAGAAGTAAGGTTTATTCTACAGGGTCTATAATAGAAAAGAGGAATTTCTTAAAATTTTAGGAGGGAAATTTATCAGTAAAGAACTTAGGATTACCTCTTAGTACGAATCAGATTGCAGATAAAGATTGCACTAGGCTAATTGATATCATTTAAGGCAAACTGGAAAGTTGGTCAAGCAGTTGGTAAACTAGAGCTTACACATACTATCATCATAGCTATTATAATGTTTTGGATTTAGACTCACAATATACCAAATAAAGCAATTCAAAAAATGGAAAAGATGTGTGCAAACTTCATTAGGAGGAGGAAAATGCATAAAGTTTCTTAGGACACAGTCTACAAAACAAAGAGCACAGGAGGCTTAGGTTTATGAAACATCAAAAATCCAATTGAAGCCTATAAACTCAAGTTGTTCTGCAAATTTGTGGAAGGTTATTCATTATAGTCAAAATGGATGAAAGAAAAGTATGCTAAAAATAAAAGCATTTGGATAATGCCACTTGAAAATCATCATTCTCATACTTGGAAAAGCATTCCGGAAAGCAGAGAAATCGTTACTAAATTATTAGAGAGAAAATTTAAGGATGAAAAAGACACCAACCTTTAGTTCGATCCTTGGATCAAAAGAAACTCTTTGGTAAATCTTCTAGGTTGGTCTAATTTAATGCAATTTGAAGGAGGAAAGGCAAAAGTGGAAAGCATCATTCAAAATCACAAATGGAATGAAAGTTTAAATACAGCTGCTTCGTTTTTCAAAAAGGCAATTGAATGTAATGAAATTGATATAAAGATATGTAAAGACTGCTGATATTGGAAAATTTCTACAAAAGGAAATTTTTTCTTTTAAAAACACGAGAGATTACATTAATGGAGAAGAAGTTGAAGTGGATTCGTACAAAACAATTTGGGACAGGGAAAAATGCCCAAAAATGTCTCATTGTGCTTACTTTGCCTTATTAAATAGACTGCCTACAAGAGACATGTGCAACAATTGGTGAAAAAATGGTGAAACCAAATGCGTTCTTTCTAAATCATAAAAAGAATCAATAGAGTATATATACTTTGATTGCATATATTCAAGACGTATTTGGTTTATTGTAAAATGAAAACTCAATCTCAATCAAAACATCTCCTTACACGATATTAGAACAAGTATACAACACATCTAGCAAAGATTCAAACCTAAATCAAAGGAATTCAAAAGAACAAGCATTCTACTAACAACAGTCATATATCATATACGGAAAGAAAGAAATGCAAGAATTCACACGAAAAGGAAACATAAAGCTATAGCAAAGGTCAAGAGTGCTCATTTGGTATAATTGTAAGCTACAGGGCACATATGAGGGAGGTGGACATTCTAGATCCAAAATCAGGCGATTCTCCTGCAAGGGAAGTAATCAAGCATGCAACATTACTTATAACTTAAATTATAATGATAAGAACAACACTGATCAAACTATTTCTTTACTTGATTTTGGTAGGAGCTACCACGCTAAGGTCTTGATGCCAGTAGAGATGCAAATCCAGCAAAGAAACGGATATTACATTATAGAATTCATCATTCGAAGAGTTGGAGAAAATCCCCACAAGAGCTGGCTAAATGATAAAATCTATCACATATCTATTTATAATAAGGATGAAAGCACTGGCCTTCGTACAAAAGGAAAGCAAACACTAGTTGAAGATTTCAAACTTGGCAATTAAAATGATCGAGTCACATATCCAAGCTAGATTGAAGGAGCAAAAGCATGGTAAGGATATGGAAATTTACTTAAATTGTTTGCAACCTTCAAAAATACAGTTAATCAGAGTAGATCGGCCAATTTAAAGAATGACTTTGCAAATCAAGTAATAAAATTTCAAATCCAAGCATAATCGAGAATAATAATAGCGTGGCAAGGATCCAGAAACTGCCTTGGATCATTCGCAAGCTTAAAATCGCTGTAAAACGGTGAAAAGCACCTTGATTTGAAGAAAACCTAGCGATTTGGGGATATTTTAGTTTTCTTCGAAGATCAGATAAAATGAACTATGTGCGGCTAGGGTTCATATGAAGTGAATAAGTGTTTGAGTTGTATTAGTATATTACGGGTTATTTACTCGGTTCTTATTTGTTTGAGCCTTGGGTCGTTTTATTACTTTCAAAAAGAAAAAATATGTAATAGCAATTTTATATCAATTATATTGTATCATATAGGGCTAAATTCTAATTAAATTTTTACAAGCGTAAAGAATAAAGACAATAGATAATCATGCAATTTTCAATTTTTAACTTAGACAACTAGTCTAAAATTAAACTACAAATATAAAATGTAACATCTTTTAACAACTAATCAATCAACCAGGACTTTAAATAAAATTGTCAAAATGGTCTACCTATAATGTTTTAATTTGAACCTTTGTTGCAATAGTTAATAGAAATCAATCAAGCATTAAAATTAAAAGAGGATAAAATGGAATAAAAAATTTCTTTAAAATCTCGAGCATCATAGATAGTTTCTTTTTTGTTCTATGTTTTTCTATTCTCTTTTATTTTGTTGGTTTTAATTATCTTGGGTGGCTTGAATTTCAATGAAAAATCAAAAAAAAATTATTAGAAATAATTATATATTATAAATGTTGCCAATACTTCTTTTCCTATGGAGGTAAGGGATGCCAAACTGAAATGTTATATGGTAATGAGTTGGTATGTTGAAAAGTTGCATAATCCATGAACTACTAATGCAAAATGTAAAAAGAAATTGCAAAAAGAAGAATGATAGCTAGTACATGTACAGAAAGAAAAATACACTAACTTGAATGAAATATAGTAGAGAATATATAGAACATGAATGCTAGACGATAACTGTGTTCTCTTTTAGTGGAATGAAAGTTACTCCATATTTTTAAGCATGATAGAAGATAATGTTAAGGCCATAACCTTAAGAGAGTTAAAGATTTGTTTGTGTTGCCTAAATCGAAAATATTATGTTGGGAAGATGAGCACAAATGATAACACTTCAATTTGATATGCTACATTGGGACATCTAGGTATGTACAAATTGAAGGCTATGGTGATGAACAACTTAGTGAATGGGTTGCCCAAGTCTATTTCTTTTGGTTCTAATAATGTATGTGAAGTGCATCAATATGATAATGCACAACCTCTTACATTTTTTAAGTCATTATCACATTACGAGTCCCCGTCGGCGTTGATTCATAATGATATAATACGACCGTGCAAGATACCATGTTATTCAACTTTATGATACATGGTACATCTTGTTGATGACTTCACTAATTTGATGTATTTCTTTAAGGGGGGGTCTAAAATATTTTTTTAGTTTAGAGAATTTAAGCTGTGGAATTATTGTTTATTTTAGTAAACAACTTAAAAGGATAATTTATACATGTAAGAGTGATGAACATTGATTGTTATTTT
Source organism: Allium cepa (assembly GCA_030765085.1). Classification (NCBI taxonomy): domain Eukaryota; kingdom Viridiplantae; phylum Streptophyta; class Magnoliopsida; order Asparagales; family Amaryllidaceae; genus Allium; species Allium cepa. The sequence goes on from CM060934.1 coordinate 135,014,378, forward strand.
TCTTTTATGTTCTTTTTTGTTTTCTTAAGGATGATTAAAATTCAACTTCGATCATACATCAAGTTATAGTAGTAGCATAGACATTACATTAACTACAATGACACTTCATGTCCCAATTAGGCTTTATGAATAATCATTTGAGTATTATCTCCCAATGCAACTTCATGAATAATCATTTGGCTATTTCAAGTACCCTCTTTGAACTTTGAAGACTAATGCCAAAAATACCTTTGTCTTCTTTTCAAATAAGCACTTCTATTAGAAATTTATCTTGCCAAAGCTTTCTCTTTTGAACATCTTCATTTGTGAAAAAACCTAAGCCATTCTCTGATATATGATCCAATATAGGATGCCAAAGCCTAGTGCCATCTAATGCACAAGGGCTTTCAACAACATTACAAGTACGCTCATGTATGGTGGTTTCTTTTAGCAAATACATACTCCGGAACATATTATTCTTTATCGAAACTAGCACACTTCATGAAACCTACGGACTATTCTTTTTCGTAGTCGCCTTGCATCCTATGAATGAAAACCGGCATAAAGAAATCAATGACTTATAAAGACCTGAAACATAGCGACACTTGTCGAAGTGAGAATCACTCCCCAAGCATCTGAATCCTCATTTTACCATTTTCCATTGCTTTACAAGTAGCATTATTCCACATAAGGATTTCACTTCCCACCTTCCCAATAAAAGAGTAGAAATAATCTATATTTGGTGTTATGTGAAATGATGCCTCTGAATCAAGTATCTGACGATTTATACATCTAATATTGCTACAGACAACACATCATCAATTATAGCCTTCTCCACTGCAATTAATGAGGATTTATTCCCTACAGTCTTCATCTTCAAGTTCGGACAATCTCTCTTCCAATAGCCTAGTTTATTATAATGGTGGCTCTTTCTATCTTTGGAATTTTCTCTACAACCATTTTCAGATTTCCTAGATTTGGAGCTCCTCCACAGGATTCCAACTCTTATTCTCCTCTTTTCCTATTTCAATAAAATGGACCTTGACTACTCTCTTAGACTTTATCTTCACTCATCTTCTTCATCAGATCTGTCAAATGTTCAGATAAAATGCATGTCTTTGCATCTTTTACCGCTATAGTATGTCTCCCATATATTAAGTTGTCAGCGAAAACTATATAGCGCTTCAGAAGGAAACATAAAAGAACCATGTCTTTCTTGTCTTGATCTATCTTCAGATTCCCGGTCTCCATCGTCATCAAAAGATCATTAAACAGACATATTTGTGTCTTATTTGAAGTACCATCTCTCATCTTCATAGTGGAAAGTTTACTTTAGCAAAATCAAAGTGGTTGTGACCAAATTCTTCAAGAGGAGATTCTTAAGCATGACCCAAATTCTTAAGCTATGGTTTTCCTGATAATTTCCAAGATAACATTCTCTCCAATCGAAGGATGTCGGGTGGTAATAAAAGCATAGTATTCCATCTCCTCCTCTACCACTGAAATATTAGTAGCCAAATTCGCAGTATCAAATACACATGACGAACCATATTTCTCCTTAAAACGGCCTTAATCTTTCATATAACCACTTTTCAAATCATTATTCCAATTCCACTTTTCTATTGGCAACTTAGATCATGATGTTATATAATATCCACTAATATAGGTCGTTGCTACAAATAAGGTACATTCATCTTCTCCTATACCGCTTAAGGAAGTAATACGGTCCATTTCACAGAGTGTGAAAACATACATTTCAATCTTTTTTCTCTATTGGATCTTAGTGGAGATCTAATGTTTACTGCCAGATCCAATCTAGGTGTTTTTAATCAAATTGTAACGACCCGATATTTCGATGTCCGAAAAATCGAACCATTAGGGTTAAACGAAGAAGGAGGTAGAAGAAGAAATAGAAAACAATTTCAAAATCTCATAAACGTAGCGGAATAAAATATGATATATAACATCTACTTTAAATATAAAGAATCTGTATCATCATATATACATACATTTCTCAGAGAACAACAATCTTATCATCAAATTCGGACAATTCAGTAACCGATCCTTACACAACAGAATAATAATCAAGTACAGAAGTACGTTTCGCCATCCAGCATGCTCCTGAGCTCCATAGCAGTCCATCCAGAATCTGTACTCTATAATACTCGGTCTGACCAGAGCATTATAGTTAAATAACACCCGAGTCAGTCAGAAAAATCAGCGTGAGAAAACACACTCAATTGGATTATTAAAGATTTAAAAATCCTTTGAAATCAAAGGTATCTCTAAGACCATGCCACAAATAAACATGCCGGGTTTTTACCTTACGATAACCAAAACATTTATTATAAAATCCTCTGATATTATAATAGTGTCTATATACAAATACTTATTCAAATAGCCGAAATTGTTACATTCATTAAATTCCAGCTAATAGGAATACAAACAAAACCGTAAAGGCATGTATGGAGAATGGATTTCCATTAATGGCAGGGCTACTGGGGTATCGCCCGTCACAGTACGTGGCCTAGGTCACCATACCGAGGATCCACCCTGATCCCCTTCATCACAAGACCGGAGCTACCCCTTACTGGATAGTCCGAATAAGTTCACCCCGCGGTTGGGATCAGCAACCGCCACACAGCCGAATATAAAAAAGGGACATTTAGACAGGGGTGACCTTACCTTAATTAGTTGATAGCCACTTAGCCTTGTGTGCACCTCCCCTATTTTAGCCATTCTCGGCTGATGAGGCTAGAGGCTATGTGTTTCCTTTTAAGCACACATTCACATAGAATGCTCATCGTCCTCCTGACGATGTTCTGATATCATTCGTCCATACAAGTTCATTCCGGGTCCGAACGGAACCGAAAGCACTACTCCTACTACATCCATTTTGGAATCACCCTCAGGATTAGTATCGACTAGCCCTTGCACTTCACTGCTCCATCTTCGACTCCAAACTCTTGTCTTCCTCACGAAAACATTCAAACCAGATCGAAGTGGTTTTTGAGAAATAAATCCTGATCCCGGTCTCTTCGAAACGATCAGCACATTGGCCAATATTGACTGTCAGTTATTTAACTATCAACTAACATTCACAAACAACCATCAGATTTAAATAATTTTCCAAATTATTTATTATTGAAAATATCTTTGCAAGACAGCTTCTACACTTCAATCCTTTGAAATCAGTTTCAAATCTCTTTTCACTCGTGGAATAAATTCGCAAATTTTTTTATTTCCCACTGAAAATTACCAAGTACAATACCTTAGGTTTAAAATAATTTGAAACACTTTATTCTAAAATATACTTTGAAACATTTAAATTAAAACTACTTAAACACTTTATTCAAAAATATATACTTTTAAAGAATATTTAAAATAAAACTACTTTATAAAATATAAAACTAATTTTTAAAATAAAAGTTAAGCCAAAATAAGTGTTATGAAATTCTGTACAAGTTTTTAAATAAAACTTTAACCAAGCTATCATTAGAATAAAACTATTTTATAAAAATATAAATATTAATCACTATCTTTTTAAAACATAAAACCAGCTAACCTTTTAAAAATAATTACCACTATAACTAATTTAATAAATCTTTACCTTTAAAAAAAATTAACAACTTAATAATCATTTCTTAAAAAAATTCCTTTAAACAACTTTAAAACCTTTAACTTATACTTAAAAATTTGCTTTGAAAACGTACTTGGCTTTCCAAGGAAATACAGTACTTCTCTTTCACAACTTTTAAAAATAAATCACTTTTTATTTTTAAAACAAATTTACCCATTCCTTTATAAATTCCCATCATGAATTTATCCTTTCAAATATCCACTGAAATCTTATTTCACTTTATAAACCTAGTTTATAAATTTCATAGTCTCATCTTCTTTTAAACACAATTCCAAACCCTAAATCAATTCCCAAATCGATTTTAAGATTTTACTCCATTTAAAATAAATTCCTTTACTTACTCCATTTTTATTTCAAAACCCATTAACTTCAGATTTTACTTCTTAATTATGATTTAAAATCTTATTTAACTGAAAATACCAATTTCATACTTTTCCAAATTCCTTCCTTATCCTTTCCAATAAATTTAAACCTTGAATTTTAAAAAATAAATTCTTTACTCCTTTTAAATATTATCACTTGAATTCATTTATTAAAAATATCTCTTTCCCCATACATTGGATTTATTTGTTACAATTTAAAAATCAACTTTTATTCTTCCAAATCATTTTAATTATCCAAATTCCTTATTGACGTGCACGTAAATTTGCATAATTGTACCACCATATTTAATCTATTTAAATTGAATAAATGATCATATTGGGTATTTTAACTTGTTTAAACCAAAATTCATATTATTTGAAATTGTCACATATTCATCTTCATCTAGGGGCAAAATGGTCATTTTTGTGCATATATTAATTTGAGAAAATTTAATGGAAATTTTTATATTATTTTATAGGAAATTAAACTCAATTACAAGTGGGTTCATGAAGGAATACACATGCACAAAATGAATACAAAGGAATGAAGATGGAAATAATTCAAAGTGAAGAACATGGAGGACCCCACCTACCCACTACCTTATTGTACAAATTAAAGGCTAATGCACATGCTAAAAGACATTTAAAGCTTAATGTACATTTAAGTGGGGGATTATTAAAGCTAATGATAACTTGGCCACCACACTTTCTCCAAGGACATTTTGGGTACTCCCCAAAAATATGCATTAGGGTTTCTAACTTGTATAAATACCCCTTATGTTTCATGTAGCCATCTCTATCTTAGTTAGTTAGTTTTAGTTTAGAAAATAAATCAAATCTCTCTTTCTTTCCATGGCTACTTTGCCATTTCTTCTCTTATGTAATTCTTTTCTTTTATGCAATGTTAGTTATTGTTTCTTTCTAATTACATGTTCATTTCCTTTTATGCAAGTAGTGTAGATTTTCCTTTATGCAATTAGAATAGTTTTCCATTTCACTTTGCTCTCTTTTCCTTTTCTTTTTCTCTCATGTTGCAAGCTACATTTGTTCATATGATAACAAATATGAGAGGCTAAACTCCTTCAATTTAGGGGTAATGAAGCTCTCTAATCATGTAGCTTCAACTTAATTTGATGTTTATGCTCTCTTTTTATGCTTAATAAGAATGAATGAAGTGGTTTAATGATGTTGTTTAGCTTTGAATTTGATAGTCTATGTTGTTTATAACAAATAGGCTATGCTTAAACAAACAAAACACAAATTGCCTCTTCATCTACATATGATTATGGCAAAGAAGTGATTATTGAAATTGAAATTTGATGGCTTATATTTCTAATTAATGGTTAATAGGCCATGCTTAAAATAAATTTTGCTTTCAAATTTGTTGTCATATTTTATGAGATTTAAAAGTGTATTAGTGGTTGTGTTATAGTTTGATGGTTTATATTGAGCTAATTAATAGCACAAATATACCATACTTATGATAAGCACATCAACTAATTCACTAATGACAAGAAAAGAGAGATCATAACTTCATTTTGTTGATTTATGTGATCTACAGAGTGGAAATTGCCTCTAAATTGTCTTAACACTCTCATATTTTTATCTATTTTCTTTTGTCATTTTTCTTCTTTTTTTAGTTAACCACTCTTCCAACTTTTGGTTAATTTGATTGAGTAGAATTTTAAAATCATCAATTCCCTGCGGATCGACCCGTATTCGCCGCGTGCTACATTCGTACACCGTGCGCTTGCGGTATAAATTTTATTTCAAAATTCGTTCGACGGTTTTCTAAACCGATAGAATTTCCGTCGACGACCACTTATAATTATTTTATTTAATATTACCTTTTTATTTACTTAAAAAAAGTTCAAACTTCATATATATATATGTATTAAAATTCTCAAAATTCCAATATATATATATTTAACCAAGCCAGAGTATTCAATAAATTCCAATTTCCAATATGATCAATATAATTCATCCCATATTATCACATAATCATATCGCTAAATGTATAAAATAAATTCAAACGTTTTGAGAATCCAGTTGGATCCCTCCAACCTATTTTTACCTGCATCGACGGATGTTAGCAAAATATAAAATACCAATTCCACTTCAAGGTGGAATATCGCGGTATAAGGGGTTATCTCATCTCATCCGCTATTATGCGGCGCATAGGGTCTGATCCGCTATATAACGCAAGAAATCAATAACTCTAACATACATACTATATATATACTACTATATATAACATATCGCATCCAATCAATTCCATCATTCAACCAATAATTGAAATTTAACAATTGAAATTTAAATAAAAACCCAGATGAGTGAGATTAACTCAACTTTTATTTTGTTGTTTGCAATCCATTCCAAACAGGCTTGTTTCCTTGATTTGATTTTTTTTAAACCTTGTATAAACATTACACAATTTATTAATATTGGAAACAATTAGACCAATCAATCACCATTTAATAATTTAATTTCAATAAATTTTCTTTTAATTAAATTTTTTTAGTAAATTAATATGTTTTTATTGGATGAGTTAACCACCATAATACATCATTTTAAAGTTTAAAACAGTAAATTAGAATAGGCAAATGGATATATATATATATATATATATATATATATGAAACTACATATACTTATAAAAATGAATTATATAGATTTAAAAATATAATTCTTTATATATAAAATCTACAACCCTTTTTAAAATTCCCATTCTCTATATCTGACACATATATCTAGTAAGTTCAAATAAAGAGAAAGTTTTCTTCCTAACCTATATATGTTTAATTTTAAAATATGACTAACTTAAAATTTTAAAGACTACTTAACCATTATAATTTTCTTTACCAAACATTTTAAAACTCCTATTATTGTTATTATTATTTTTCTGTAATATGTATATAAATAAATCTAATAAAAAAAATTAAATATCATTTACAGTCTCTATTTTTCTCTGCATGTATAATTTCTCTATTTCCTGAAATATGTTTATATACATAAAATTAAATGAATATACTAAAATTACCTTAATCGATCGTTCCATGAAACAAAATGCAGCAAACCCTAGAAATTCCCAAATGAGAAACTCCAATAGACAAAATCAAGCTCGATTTTGTCTCTCCTCCTCCATCTTTGGCCCAACCTCAGCCATACAATGCATCACCGCCTCAAATGCCAGACCTAAATAAGTTGCGAAGTACATAAATCGAAGAGGAGGGGAGCGAGGCCGAGCCATCCACAAATCGCAGTCCTGCCTCAACCTGGACGCCTCTACTAAAATCGAGCTTTGCGTTCGAAAGATCGAAGAGGATGCAGCTGATAAAAAAACGAGGGCGGCCATCTAAGCGAATTTGATATTGAGAAAAAGACGAGGAGAAATGGTTCATGCAAAGAAACAAGCAGTCGCGATCGTCTTAGTTGAATCGCTCGGCCATTATATTTTTTTCTGAGTAATTTTATTTCCCCTTTGATTTTTGATTTGTAAAATAAGTTTTTTCTTTTTATTTTAAAGAACAAACTCAGCTATGATTATTAAAGGAAGAAGACGCGTGTTATATTATTGAACACGTGCCTAGAATTCTCTTTACGTGTCAGTGCTAGCTACAGTTCTATTATATTTTGTATTTTTAAATTTAAATTTAAAATTTAAATTGTCTCGAACATCGCAACTCAAAATCTCGACCTCCTATCGATGTGCGCCGCCAGGCTTTTGTAAGGTTATACCCCTATTCCGAACGCGCTGGAAAAGGTTTCGAGTCCTAGTTCGATCGTATGGAGAAGATAGCTTTTTGAACCCAGAAATTATATTAAATTTTCGATATAGATTTCAGCGCATTTGTCTACCTTACACTCACACAACAACTCCGAATGCTACGAAAATTGAAATCCGATAATAATACACTATTACGGCTCCAATGGAACCGGTTTCGTCAAATTCCGAGACTATGCCACAGAAGGATATTTTTAAATATCGATTTAAACTATATATTTTTAAAACTGAACAAAACACCCCCAAACTCAAATTTAACACTCTACCATCTCCAATAAAATCAATACAAATTTTTTCAAGCCATTGAAATATTTTTAACCAGCTTAAAACTCGAGCTTTAATATTTTACCCAATCTCTAATTATTAAATTCAACAAATTTGATTGCCAAATAATAATGATATTTGAAATTCAAGTTAAACCAACTTCCAAATATTTAAAATCGATTAAATATTCCAATTTCAAATATCTAAAAATTTTGGGTTGTCACATTCCTCACCCTTTAAAAGAATTTCGTCTCCAAAATTACTAGTTAAGAGAAATGGTCCTTAACCCGTTACTATTTTCCTAATCCAACTAGTTTTTAACAACTTTCCAAAACCAAACAGTTTAAACAATATCCAAAACAATCTTTTTATATCAACACTATTACCCTTACTAACCTTTCAACCTATCCAAAATTTCCAAACAACATTGCTAACTCAACCATTCAAATTATAATTCAAATTCAAATTTTAAATTATCAAAATTTTCTAATTCCCAAAATTTTTGAATTTTTTTGCCAACGTCTCCTTTACGTGGCTAGCTTGGTATAACTACAAGATGCCTATAAGGCCCCCCAAATTTCAAATAGAAAACCAAAAGCCAAGCGGCTAGACAAGAAAATCATCAAATTTCATACAGAAATTTACATACCGTTTGTTGCAATTCTATTTATCTTCTAAAATCAAAAATTCAAATTTTCCTTTTGCTTTTAAACGCCTATATTTCACAAGGCCATAATATTCAATTACAACATTCAAAATCGCTTTACACATTTCTTTACAAAAGTTTTCGTATCTATTTCATTTACATCCGTACGATGCACATATATCATCCGTACACAATACCCAATTCGATCGCTCACTCGTTCACATAATTTCATTTTCGAACTAGTATCATCCATCCGATTTCCTAGTGCAGACTCAGATCTGGTTTCTTGATCAGAAACCGTCATTCTTCTTGCATAGCCACAACTATGACAGAGAATTTCCGGGATCAATCGAAAATACATATCCAGAGTTTTCCATCGAAAATCGAGTAAAAAATCCCAACTCAGATCGGTATAACTACCTCGAAATTCTATGCTCGAATCTGGATCAAATCGCTATGCGAATAAATAATATACGTGCATCTTACGTATTTATATCCATTGATTATTAACTATATCAATTCTCTTTTATTCACATTATTTTGATTTCTATTTACTTATTCACAACCATCCCATTTCACAACTTCCAGATTAATTTTCATCCCATTATTAACTTAGTATTTTCAATACCAAATTTACTAAAGAACTTCACCAACCATTCCTAAGTTTAATATAAGCATTTTATATACTCTTATATTATTACTTTCAATTTACCACTTGGTTTTATCTACATTTAATCAATTTGGATTCCAATTCCATATAGATTCAATTTGCTTCAATTTACTAATTACTCTCAAATCTAAATACCTTTTCCAAATTTTCATCCAGATTTTCATTTTCAATCCTACTTGAATTCAATTCATCTTCAAACTTTGAATATTGAATTTTATCAACTATCTTCCATTCACAACTAGTTCATATCACTATTTTAAATCAGTTCCACTTGCTAATTTATTTCAAATCTCAAACAATTTCTTATTTCCAAACTTTTATAATTTTAGTTCACTTCGAATTAATTTTATAACTTCACTTTATTTTACACATTTTAAATTAAATATCATCCCAACATACAATTCCAATTCATCTGCTTACCCTCTTGAATAAATTAGTTTACTCACTAATTTTATTCCAGTTCTTTATTTTATTTAGTCAAAACTTGTCTAACTTCCGTTACACACAGTTTAAATCAATTCCCAATATTCAGTTTTCGATTCTATTTACTTACAAATGCAAATTCATTTGTCTATCCACAATTTTATTTAAGTAACTATTTCTCTTATTTTCCTTAGACTTTCTTTAAATTCCATTTACTTAATTATATTTAATTACTCTTTAATTCAATTTAAATTTTAAATTTCTATAAGTTTTTCAATTTATTTCCATTCCATTTACTAACCTTCTTTAGTTTTATTTAGTCCAATTCAACTATATTTTCCCTTTTACTTTATTTAACACCATTCAAATTTAATTTCAATATCCAGTTTCAATAACTTATAAGTTTCCAAACCTGTTTATAAATCCACAAACATTTTTAGTCAAGCTTCCAGAGTTCAAACACTACTTAAACACTCAACATTTTATTCCAATTCTAGAGTATTTTAAACAATTACTCATATTTCAAAATTATTTTTGAAATCAAGTGTATCCCACAATCCTTTAGTATATCCATTATTCCTTTGTATTTAAAAAAAATCAAGACGGTTTTACCAAACCAAACTTCAACATTTCAAAATCATTTTTGAAATCAATTATATACATAATTAAATTACATATCCAATTATTCCTTGAATTTTAAAACCAACCCAGTTTTGCAAACAACTCCAATTTAAATCATTCGGGTAGCTATTCCCCTCTTGGAAACTCGAAAATGAACATCGATGATGCTGGAGCCATAATCGAAGTTATTTTCCAACAACCGAAAAGAGTTTCGATGCTTTTATCTCTTTAAAACCCTTCAAATATTTTTAAATTCCAAATCTTACCATATTTCTAATCTAATTCAAAAATATTTCCGAAATAATATCACTATCATTTCTCCCAAAACCTTTTGAAAACCATTTTCAAATTCAAAGGAATTTAAATTTCCCAAATTTTCAAATTTCAAATCCCTTCAATTTATTTTTAAACATTACTTTGGAACTTTTTATTTCAATTTTAATTATAAATCACATCCATAATTTATATTTCAAATTCCATTCTATCAATGAATTTATTTCCTTAATCTTTGATTATTATCTTAACATCTTATTCAATTTTACTCTAGAATTTTATTTAAATTATAAATCACACTTATAATTCACATTTACAAATCTTATTCTGTTTTATAAATTATTTCTTAACTTTGGTTATGATATTGGTTTTTTATTTCAATTTCCACACATTAAAAAATATATTTTAATATTATCATTTCCTAACAACCAAGCAACCATACATAACTATAATAATTTACGGAAAATTATTTCTTTTATATAAAAAAATAATTTGGGTAAAATTATTTCATTTACCCTATTTTAAAACAATACTATGTCGGTTTATCTTGTCTAAGAGTTTAGAAACCCCTATCGATCACATAGCATCCCAAATATCGACCAGAATCCATAAACACTCAACCGATAAGTCAACACAATATAAAAACAATTTTATATGCACTAACAAATACGCGCTCATATCTATTAATACACTCAAACTCATTCTAGAGTATTACGGACTCTATTTCGATGAGTAATCCCCTCTAGAGCCAAAGTTTTCGCTTAACCTTCAGCTTTGATACCAAATGTAACGACCCGATATTTCGACGCCCGAAAATTGAACCATTAAGGTTAAAAGAAGAAGGAGGTAGAAGAAGAAATAGAAAACAATATCTGAATCTCACAAATGCAGCGGAATAAAATATGATATATAACATCGACTTTAAATACAAAGAATCTATATCATCAAATATACATACATTTCTCAGAGTACAACAATCATATCATCAAATCCGGACAATTCAGTAACCTGTCCTTACACAGTGGAATAATAATCAAGTACGGAAGAATGTCTCGCCATCCAGCTCGTCTCCTGAGCTCCATAGCAGTCGATCCAGAATCTGTACTCTATAATACTCGTTCTGACCTGGGCATTATAGTTAAATAACACCCGAGTCAGTCTGGAAAACCAGCGTGAGAAAACACACTCAATTGGATTATTAAAGTTTTCAAAATCCTTTGAAATGAAAGGTATCTCGTAAGACCACGCCACAAATAAACATGCCGGGTTTTTACCTTACGATAACCAAAACATTTCTTATAAAATTCTCTGATATTATCATAGTGTCTGCATACAAATACTTAGTCAAATAGCCAAAATTGTTACATTCATCAAATTCCAGCTAATAGGTATACAAACAAAACCGTAAAGGCACGTAGGGAGAATGGATTTCCATCAATGGCAGGGCTACTGGGGTACTGCCCGTCACAGTACATGGCCTAGATCACCGTACCGAGGATCCACCCCGATCCCCTGCATCACAAGACCGGAGCTACCCCTTATTGGATAGTCTGAATAAGTTCACCCCACGGTTGGGATCAGCAACCTCCACACAGCCGAATATAAAAAGGAACATCTAGACAGAGGTGACCTTACCCTAATTGGTTGCTAGCCACTTATTCTTGTGTGCACCTCCCCTATTTTAGCCATTCCCAGTTGATGAGGCTCAAGGCTATGCATTATCTTTTTAGCACACGTTCACTTAGAATGCTCATCGTCCTCTTGACGATGTTCTGAAAGCATTCGTCCATACAAGTCCGTTCCGAGTCTAAACGGAACCGAAGGCACTACTCCTACTACAACCATTTTGGAATCACCCTCAGAATTAGTAGCGACTAGCCCTGCACTTCACTGCTCCATCTTCGACTCCAAACTCTTGTCTTCCTCACGAAAACGTTCAAACCGGATCGAAGTGGTTTTCAAGAAATAAATCCCGATCTCGGTCTCTTCGAAACGATCAGTGCATTGGCCAATGTTAATAGTCGGTTATTTAACTATCAAATAACATTCACAAACAACCATCAGATTTAAATAATTTTCCAAATTATTTATTATTCAAAATATCTTCACAAGATATCTTCTACACTTCAATCCTTTGAAATCAGTTTCAAATCTCTTTTCACTCGCGGAATAAATTCCCAAAATTGTTTATTTCCCCCTGAAAATTACCAAGTACAATACCTTATATTTAAAATAATTTAAAACACTTTATTCTAAAATATACTTTGAAACATATAAATTAAAACTACTTAAACACTTTATTCAAAAATATTTACTTTTAAAGAATATTTAAATAAAACTATTTTATAAAATATAAAACTAATTTTTAAAATAAAAGTTAAGCCAAAATAAGTGTTATGAAATTCTATACAAGTTTTTAAATAAAACTTTAACCAAGCTATCTTTAGAATAAAACTATTTTATAAAAATATAATATTAATCATTATCTTTTTAAAACATAAAACCAATTAACCTTTTAAAAATAATTACCACTATAGCCAATTTAATAAATATTTACCTTTAAAAAAATTAATAACTTAATAATTATTTCTTAAAAACATTCCTTTAAACAACTTTAAAACCTTTAACTTATACTTAAAATTTTGCTTTGAAAACGTACTTGGCTTTCCAGGGAAATACACTTCTCTTTCACACCTTTTAAAAATAAATCACTTTTTATTTTTATTTTTTTTTCCCATTCCTTTATAAATTCCCACCGCGAATTTATCCTTCCAAATATCCACTGATATCTTATTTCACTTTATAAACCCAGCTCATAAATTCCATAGTCTCTTCTTCTTTTAAAACACAATTCCAAACTCTAAATCAATTCCTAAATCGATTTTCAGATTTTACTCCATTTAAAATAAATTCCTTTACTTACTCCATTTTTATTTCAAAACCCATTAACTTCAGATTTTACTTCTTAATTATGATTTAAAATCTTATTTAACTGAAAATACCAATTTCATACGTTTCCAAATTCCTTCCTTATCCTTTCCAATAAATTTAAACCTTGAATTTTAAAAAATAAATTCTTTACTCCTTTTAAATATTATCACTTGAATTCATTTTTTCAAAATATCTCTTTTCCCATACATTAGATTTATTTGTTGCAATTTAAAAATCAACTTTTATTCTTCGTAATCATTTTAATTATCTAAATTCCTTATAATTATGTTATTTAAAATTACCTTTTTATTTAATTAAAAAAATTCAAACATCATATATATATATATATATATATATATATATATATTTAAATTTTCAAAATTCCAATATATATATTTAATCAAGCCAGAGTATTCAACAAATTCCAATTCCTAATATGATCAATATAATCCATCACATATTATCAAATAACCATATTGCTGAATATATACAATAAATTCAAACGTTTTGAGGAATCCAGTTGGATCCCTCAAACCTGTTTTTCCCTGCATCCACAGATGTTAGCACAATATAAAATACCAATTCCACTTCGAGCTGGAATATCGCGGTATATGGGGTTTTGTCATCTCATCCGCTATTATGCGACGCATAGGGTCTCATCCGCTATATAATGCGGGAAATCAATCACTCCAATATATATATACTATATATATACTACTATATATAACATATCACATCTAATTAATTCCATCATTAAACCAATAATTTAAATTTAATAATTTAAATTTAAATAACAACCCAAATGAGCAAGATTAACTCACATTTTATTTTGCTGTTTGCAATCCATTCCAAACTGGCTTGTTTCCTTGATTTGATTTTTTTAAACCTTGTATAAACATTATACAATTTATTAAAATTTGAAACAATTGGACCAATCAATCTCCATTTATAATTTAATTTCAACTAATTTTCTTTTAAAAAAAATATTTGTAGTAAATTAATATGTTTTTATTATATGAGTTAACCACCATAATACATCGTTTTAAAATTTAAACAGTAAATTAGAACGGGCAAATGAATATATATTTGAAACTATACATTCTTATAAAAATGAATTATATAGATTTAAAAATCTAATTCTTTATATGTAAAATCTACGACCGTTTTCAAAATTCCCATTCTCCTTATCTGACCTATATATATCTAGTAAACTCAAATGAAAAGGAAGTTTTCTTCCTAACCTATATATGTTTAATTTTAAAATATGACTAACTTAAAATTTTAAAAAATGCTTAATCGTTAAAATTTTCTTTACTAAACATTTTAAAAATACTATTATTATTATTATTCTGCAATATGTATATAAATAAATCTAATGAAACAAATAAAATATCTTTTACAGTCTCTATTTTTCTCTGCATGTGTAATTTCTCTGTTTCCTGAAATATGTTTATAAACATAAAATTAAATGAATATACTAAAATTACCTTAATCGTTCAATCCAGGAAACAAAATGCAGCAAACTATAGAAATTCCCAAATGAGAAACTCCAACCGACAAAACTGAGCTCGATTTCGTCTCCCCTCCTCCATTTCCGGTGCAACCTCAGCCATATAATGCATCACTGCCTCAAACGCCAGACCCAAATAAGCTGCGAAGTGCATAAATTGAAGAGGAGCGGAGCGAGGCCGAGCCACCCACAAATCGCAGTGCTGCCTCAACCTGGACGCCTTTACCCAAATCGAGCTTTGCTTCGAAAGAATCGAAGAGGATGCGGTTGATAAAAAATGGGGGCGGCCATCTAAGTGAATTCGATATTGAGAAAAAGGTGAGGAGAAATGGTTCGTGCAAAGAAACAAGCAGTCGCGATCGTCTATGTTGAATCGCTCGGCCATTATATTTTTTTCTGAGTAATTTTATTTCCCCTTTGATTTTTGATTTGTAAAATAATTTCTTTCTTTTTATTTTAAAGAACAAACTTGGCTATGATTATTAAAGGAAGAAGACGCATGTTATATTAGTGAACACATGCTTAGAATTCTCTTTACGTGTCAAAGCTAGCTACAGTTCCTATTATATTTTATATTTTTAAATTTCAAATTTAAATTGTCTCGAATATCACAACTCAAAATCTCGACCTCCTATCGATGCGTGCCGCCAGGCGTTTGTAAGGTTATACCCCTATTTCGAATGCACTGGAAAAGTTTTCGAGTTCTAATTCGATCGTATGGAGAAGATAGCCTTTTGAACCCAGAAATTATATTAAATTTTCGATATAGATTTCAGCGCGTTTGTCTACTGTACGCTCACACGCAACTCCGAATGCTGTGAAAATTGAAATCCGTTAATAATACACTATTACGGACCCAATGGAACTTGTTTCGTCAAATTCCGAGACTGTGCCCCGGAAGGCTATTTTTAAATATCGATTTAAACTATATATTTTTAAAACTGAACAAACACCCCCAAACTCAAATTTAACACTTGTACTATCTCCACAAAATCAATACAAATTTTTGTAAGCAATTGAATTATTTTTAACCAGCTTAAAACTCAAGATTTAATATTTTACCCAATCTCTAATTATTAAATTCAATAAATTTAATTGCCAAATAATAATGATATTTGAAATTCAAGTTATACCCACTTCCAAATATATAAAATCGCTTAAATATTCCAATTTCAAATATCTAAAATTTTTGGGTTGTCACATAAATCAAATTTTATTAATATTTTTTTATTTGGAATTAATTAAATCATTGTTAATTAAGTATGTTATTTAAATACATATGAATATA
The DNA here is from genome assembly GCA_030765085.1 of Allium cepa. Classification (NCBI taxonomy): domain Eukaryota; kingdom Viridiplantae; phylum Streptophyta; class Magnoliopsida; order Asparagales; family Amaryllidaceae; genus Allium; species Allium cepa. Next base: position 135,030,769 of record CM060934.1, read on the forward strand.
TCAAGTATATTCATGTTTTCAAAACGTATGACATACTTGTGAAACATATAATGAATAAATTACTTGGTGTTTGAAAATGGTAATAAACATGAAATCGGATTTAGATATAATCCCATCAAGATATAAAAGGAAAGAGATAAAGATAACATCATTAGTTGATTCTGTATTCCCTTTTTGCAAACAATCAAGTAACATTGTGCATTACAATAAATTTACCTTTCATCAACATTTTTTTTTACAACGTTTCTAACAAAAACGTTGTTAAGTAGCCTTTTAACAACATTTTTCCGAGAACATTGTAACAACGTTATTTTTATAACCTTTTTCCTTGTAAGCCGTACTAACACTTTTTAACAACATTTTTCCTAAAAAGTTGTAAATATTGATTTAAACAGCCTTTTTCTTAAGTTTTCTTACTTATAATTTTTTAATAACAGCTTTTTTCTAAATTTGTGAATGTGTGTGAATAATAATAATAATTAGTCAATGATAATTTATAGTTGATGATTAATGATTAATAATTAATTATTAAGAAGTAATGTTTAATAATTAATAATCAATACTTTTATAAAAAAAAACATACAAAAGAATCTTCTTTCATGGCGGCCTATCCCCCTCTCCTTTCCATCCCTTCCACCTCTCCATCTGTTCTTCCTCTCCTTTCTTGTATCCCCTCACCATCGTCCTCCTCCATCCCTCCATGTATCTTCCTTCTCTTCCCACCAAACCTCCTCATGTTCCTCCCTTTTCCTCTCTTGTTTGTCCTCCTCCTCCTTTTCACCTTCCTCTTATATTTTTACTATTTCTCCCTTACATTCTTTATCTGAACAAGTTTGGACTTCCCTTTTCAAGCAGTAACCTCGTAATGTTAGGAAATACACACCTGTTCAAATGGAAATGCAGTTTTCTGATGATGCCATCATTCCTCCTTTGGAGGTTCTACAAGCAGGCTCTATTCAATGGAAGGAATACATTGTTGGCTTCTTTTTAGATACATCACTATCATTAACAAATGTCATTCATCACTTAAAGAAAATTTAGAGGCTTAGAGGTAATATAAAGGTCAAATCTGATGGTAATATCTTTCTATTCCTTATTTTTGATTAGGAAGATATGAAAAAACTAATAGAAAGTGATCCGATAAAAATAAAGAACAAGCTTTTCATTTTGAAGCAATGGGATCCACTGGCCATCAATATTTATGGATCAACCAAAGCTGTTCCTATTTATGTGCAGCTCTTAGACATTCTACTATTTTCTTGGTCTCAAGTTGGTATAAACTGGTTGGCTAATAGATTGGGAAAGTTATTTTTCCTTGATGAGAACATTGAGAAGGTAGAAAGAATTCAATTCGTTAAATGCCTTATTAAAGTCACACAAGATGAGCAACTAGTTGATTCCTTTCCTGTTTAACTTCCTAATGTTAACACACAACACATTCAAGTTTTCTATTAATGGAGACACGATGCAACAACCCAAATTTCGATTAACATTATTTAGGACATTTAGTTAGTTAAATTAAATGAAATAATGTAAATTGTTAAGGGATTGAGATTTGAATATTAGAGGGTAGCTGTGCCTAATTAACTAAAGAACATAAAGGGAATTAAAATGAAATAAGCAAGGGCAATAGATAAGGGAAAAATAGGAACATGTTATATACTTATATCCTAAACTCTCGTACCACTTTCATTTTACACGTTCATAAACAAAAATTAAACCAAGTTTGGCCTGCCACCATTAAGGAAAGCAAGAGGAAGATAAGCTAAAATCAAAAGAAAGAAGCTTAATAAACTTAACTCAATAGTAAATCTCAACTCCTTAACATCATGCTAAGGTAATATATTACTTCTCATTTTTATAATTGTTGGTTTCTAGTTGAGATTCGAATTTATTTTGCAAAGTATTTTGCCATGTTTTGAATGATAAATAGATATACATGCTTATTAGTGAATTTTGTTTGTTCATATAGATGTTTATGATAAGTCATGATTCGAAAATCCTATCAAATGACATCTAAGTGCCTTGCAATTTTAATATAAGGTCTGGAATAATATTTTAGGGATAGGATTCGAGTTTTATAATTTTCTGAATTAATGTGGATTTATTATGAATTTTTTAGGGAAGAAAATGCTTAAATTGGCTATTATATGTTAGCTTTGGGTTAGAAATTTATGTATGTTAGAAAACATATTAAAAGTGATTTACGGGAATTTTTGGTGAATTTTCCTAAGTTCTTTAATAAGTATATAAAATTATTTAAAGTATGTAACTTAAATGTTTTATTTGTTTATAAAAGGAGAAGGAGACAATTTGTAAATGTTTTAAATTGTTAATCTCTGAAATTCAGCACCATTTTTATAAAAGATTTTGGAAAAGTATTGGAAATCAATCGTATATTGACAAACAAAGCAAGTTGGTTAGAAAAAATTACTTTATAAAGCTAAAAATCAGTTTTACAAGGTTTTATTACTTTGCCACTTATAGAAGCTACCTTTGAAACTCATGCTGCCGCCTTTATCTAAGTCAAAACCAATACACATGGTATCAGCTTCAGTATGTAGTGGATTGGAGTTGGGCGAAAGATATAGAGTCGAAACTGGGCTTTCGAAGGGGTTGAAGTAGCTTTTGAAAACATAGAACTATTTTGGTTGTAAATAAGGCTTTCGAATGTGATGGATTTCGACCTGGTAAATTGTCTTAAAGAAAAGAGCTTTTGACAATGATTGTCGCCTTTTGTTTTGAACAAGCTTTCGATAGGGTCGAAACACTCGCTGCCGCATTCAACCTTTCATCCCAATTGAGTTAAATATTGGTTTCGAAAGGATGCTTTCACATTTAAATAAGAAGCCACTTCTCCAATGCTTTCGAAAGGGATGGTTTCGAAGCCATATACTTTCTTTTATTTAGGAAATTGCTTTTGAAAGAGTTTCTTTCGAGTTAGTTCTTTTAAGACCCTTTTTATATTTTGAAAGCTAAACCCAAAGGTTTTGAAAGGAATGGTTTTAAAGGTTTCGAAGCTAAGTTCCATACATTTTTACTTGAACCTAATGCGTTCGAAAGGTTTGTTTTAAGTAAAGAAATTTAATGCTTTTGAAAAGTATATGATAAAGGTTTCGAAGGGGTGATTCCCTAATTTTTTCGAAAGGTTTCCCTTTAATGTTTGAATGGAAGGTTTCCAATGTTTTCAAAAAGCAAGTTTGCAATGTTTTGAAAGGAGGATGTCTAAGGTTTTATAAAGCTTTTGAAAGGGACATATTCAATCTTCTCGAAAGGTATTTTGTAAATGGTTTTGAAAGGTATGTTTTAGTCTATGAGCCCAATATTACAAAGTAAAGTAGTTAACTTGTTTCGAAAGGAGTACTTCCAATAGTTACAAAAGGGGTGCTTTCAAAGGTTTTGAAAGAGATTGTTTAAAGATTCTAAACAAAAGTTTCAAAGATTCTCATCAACAATGTTTTGAATAAAGCTTATAGCATGGCAAAGAGATTCGAGTAAAGCAAATCGTATGTTTTCCTTGTTTAAGTATGATTCAAAGGGTTAAGTCAATTTGAAAGTTGTTTTCAAGGAAAATTTAAAGGGTAGTTAACCCTAAATAAATGACTTGGATATTTGAATACCAGATGGGAATGGTATAGGGTTGCACCCTATACATTAACTATAACCCCTAGCTAATTTAGTCAAAAAATTCCAATGTGTTGGGCTTAGTCATAGGTAAGACTTAAATGGTTATATACAGAAAGGAATATATAAAGAGAAGAAAAATAGGTTATTGGTAAGCCCACAAAACCATTAGGATCAGCTGACCCTGGAAGAAGTAAGTTTAGGACAGACCATCAAGAAGTTTGTCTACTAGATGTTAGATTGTTTTTTTTGTCTAGTAGACCCGAGTCAGCCAATGATTAATAGTTAGCCAAATAAAACTATATTGTTCGGACAGATTGTCCATTTATTACATGATTTATGTGCATATATGATATTTCTATTATTGTTTTAATCAGTTTGATTGCAGGATTCTGATTTGCAAAAGATATGTTTTAAAGGAATATCAGTGAGGGAAAACCCGTTTTACTAAGCAGAGTGGTCTCACTTAATATATGCAAACCGAGATGTGATAGTATTATTCACACCAGGCTTTATGTCCGACTCAAATTTATGTTTTCCCATTAAACTCTTGGGTTCTCAAAATTAATTTGAGTAGATTGAGAGTTAAGGTTTTTCAAGTTTAGTAAGTGGACGAATAAAGCTTCTGAAGACATGTAGGAGGTAAAGTTAGCTATTTAGGAGTTGCTATTAGTTTTATTTCCATTGTGAAATATCAAAACTGATATGTATATTTAGTACTCTGATTATCCAAGGGGTCATCTTCATAAGTCGCTCTTGGCGTAATTTGTAATAATTATATTTGATCAAAACCTTGGAATAATTTTGGATAATGTAATGGAATATGAAACATGGTTTCACAATGTAATCAGTAAAGCTGTGTTGTAGATCTGTGACTTTGTTTCATATTTATGTGCTTCTGATATTATGGATACCATTAACATTATCATATTTTATCACCGGAAGTTAATACTATGGATGATTGCAGCATCTGTAGCGCTTAGATTCGGGACTCAAAATAGGGGACGTTACGACTTGGAATCAAAGCATATGTTTATGAAAAAATTAAAAGAAATTTTAAACTTAAAATGATTTTGAAAACATAATCCTAAGGAATTAGAGAAAAGATCGGAGTATGGGATAATGCTATAGTAACGTACTTGTATTTGCTATATATAAGTATATGATTTATCTCTATTATCCCATGTTAGAACTTCTATTGTTGGATTTTAATGACAACAGCTACACAATTATACCAAAGAATCTCTAAGAAAATTTGCAGGTATATGAGCATCAAAAAGAGACAAATAAATACGTTCAAAATGAAGATACACAACACAAAAAAAGTATGAAAGTATGTATATGGAGATACAAGAAGAGATATACAAGATAGAGACAAGACGAAGGTGATAAACAAAGAATTATTAGTCACAGGATGTCGCGTCTAGAATTTACAAATGTTAAAATATTTTCAAAATGATATACACACAAAAACATTCGTATTTTAAATGAAAAATCAAGTTTTCAAAAATTGCATGGAGAGGGACTCGAACCTAGGTCTCTAGTTTAGAAGGCAAGTGCTCTAACCAAATGAACTATGATAAATTTTGTTACAGGCTGAATTCAGCTGTCTGAATGACTTCATTTAGATATCTGAATGCTGAAACAAAATAATGGTTCCATAATATTCAAACGTCTGACGGAATATATTCAAATGTTTGAATAAGGCAAAAAATCCTAAAAGCTTGTTGGTTGCGTTTTAATCTAATTTAGAAGTCTGAATTATTTTGATTCAGACGGCTGAATATTCCCAACTGCTATTTTCATGAATAGTCGCTTCTCTTCATCGAAGAGAAACGTTTTCAAAATCAACGGTTGGACCTGTTATTTTCAATATAACTTTTAATCTATAGTTGCAACTCTTTACACACTATAAATAGATTACAGAATTCAACAAATAAATCACCGAAAACTATATTAATATTCTTGATTTCTTACCTATTCTCTAGTTTTCAAATTGCACTCAAATTGCTTATATTCTCTGATCATTGATCACTCTATCTTCCATAATTCTTAAGCACATTACATTATATATCATAAAGGAGAAGATTATACGAAGATTGTACTTAATTGACTTATCAGTGCTATTCAAAGAGCACATTACAGTCAGATACGTTTTTGTTATTTGTAAAGAAGTCCTGTTCAGTTGCTCAGGCGGTAGAAGTCCTATTCGGTTTCTTAGGCGGTAAAAGTCCTATTCGGTTGCTTAGGCGGTAGAAGTCTTGTTCGGGTGCTTAGGCGGTGCAAACCTATTCCTCCGGGTTAAGTGAGGGTTGTTAGTTTAAATCCAGAAGGAGTCTTGGACTAGACGTAGAACGGGAGTTCGAACCAGTATAAAAATCCCTGGTGTCATTTACTTTACTGCTTTTACTATTTACTTACTTATTCCGCACAAGTAGTTCATCCATATTACACGATCTTATAGCACGCACACTTTCATTTGGTATTAGAGCCTGAGATTCTAGAGATCGTAACAACATCCTAGAATAAATGGATACAAAGAGATTTAGTCGAGGCAATAAGAAGAGGAAGAGCAATAAAGAAAAATCAAAGGAGCAAACAAAAAAATGCTGACAAGCACCATTGTCCAAGTGTTTAATTGATTCGGCTTTGGTGCAAGAGGTCACAAGTTCGAAACTTGCTTTCGAATGTATATTGACATGAGATATGTTATCCCAATGATTTGTTGTATATAAAGTCGGGATGTTTAGGTTCTTTATATAAAGATCTTCTGTTAGCACATGATGAATTATTAAAAGATTGTAAAACTTTGAATAAAGTTAATACAATTGTTTTAGCTAAGTTAAAAGATTGTAAGCAAGAAATTTTCGATTTAAAAGGGGAAAATAAATTTTTGGTAAAATAACCTAAATGTTTTGAAAATACCATAGAAGAACTTGCTTTACAAAAAACATTTCCTACAAAAACAAAATGAGCAGTTAGAAGATAAAAACAACGATCTTTTGAAGGAAATCAATGTTTTGCAAAATAAAAATACTCTTTTGGAAAATTCTTTAAATAATTCTAGTTCTTTAATTTTGTCTCCTGAAAAAAGAGAATGAAGCTTTAATTAAAAAGAATTTAGAATTATCTAAAGAATGTGAGATTTTAAAAGAAGCTAATAATATTTTTCAAAAAGAAGTTTGTGATTCTAAAGCAAATTTTGATAGATTAAACACAAAAATCATAAATTTTAGCAGAGGTAAAGATATCTTATCTTCCTTAGTTACAAATTCAAAAGCTCACAATGACAAAAGTGGTTTAGGATATAATAAAATTGATCATAGAAATAGTATAAGATATTCATGTATAGTAAAAATATTAGTGCTAGTACTAAATTTCGAGTAAAGTCTAAATCCAATTTTTACAGAAATTCAAATACTGTTATGACCATTAATGTGTATAATTTCTCTAAAAGTACAAAATCATTCACTAGAAATATGAACAAAAATTATCTAAGTATTTGGGTTCCTGTTAATTGGAAAAATAGAGAAAAATACACTAATGATTATTTTGATATGGTAGTTAATAATGAAAAATATATTTATAAAGCTTCAACCACACCCAAATGGGTATAGTTTCCCAAGATCTAACACCTCTGACCCTAACATAGTAAGTGGGTACCAAAAATAATTATTATTTATTGTAGGCACTCGGAGAAACAAAAGGAAAAGGATAGATTTTGGAATTTTAAAGAATGTTCCATACGTTTAATAGAATTACGTGCTTACAATGAAATATGGACTTCGGCAAATATGGTAAAATCTATTTTATTTTTCCTCCATAATTAATATTGAGTTTTTCCCACTATTTATAAGATATTTTATAAAATTTATTATATTCCCTCATTCTTTTTGATAATAACAAAGGGGGAGAAAATCATATGCATATTAATAGAGGGAGATGTTATACTTACGAGGAGCTTTAAACGTATTAATATTACTTTATATGTAGAATGAATATTTTTTTAAAATTATATAGTGGTCATCATAAAAAAGGAGGAGAATGTTAGAACATCTATTGTTGGATTTTAATGACAACAACTATACAATTATGCCAAAGAATCTCTAAGCTAATTTGCAGGTATATGAGCATCAAAAAGAGACAAACAAATATGTTCAAAATAAAGATACACAACACAATAAAAGTATGAAAGTATGTATATGGAGATGCAAAAAGAGATATACACGATAGAGACAAGACGTAAGTAACAAACATTCAACTAAGTATTATTAGTCATAGAATGTCGTGTCTAGAATTTACAAATGTTAAAATCTTCTCAAAATGATATACACCATATACATTCATATTTTAAATGAAAAATAAAGTTTTCAAAAATTGCATGGAGCGAGGCTCGAACCCGGGTCTCTAGTTTAGAAGGCAAGTGCTCTAACCGAATGAGCTATGATAACTTTTGTTACAGCCTAAATTCAGCCGTCTAAATGACTTCATTCAGACGTCTGAATGCTGAAACAAAATTATGGTTCCACAATATTCATACATTTGACTGAATATATTCAGACGTCTGAATAAGGCCAAAAATTGCCTAAAAGCTTGCTGTTTGTGTTTTAATCCAATTCAGAAGTCTGAATTGTTTTGATTCAGGCGGGTGAATATTCCCAATTGCTATTTTCATGAATAGTCGCTTCTCTTCACCGAAGAGAAATGTTTTCAAAATCAATGGTTGCACCTGTTCTTTTCAATATAACTTTTCATCTATAGTTGCAACTCTTTATACACTATAAACAGATTACAGAATTCAACAAACAAATCACCGAAAACTATTTTAACATTCTTGAATTCCTATCTATACTCTAGTTTTCAAATTGCACACAAATTGCTTGCATTCTCTGATCATTGATCACTCTGTCTTCCATAATTCTCAAGCACATTACACTATATATCATAAAGGAGAAGATTATAGGAAGATTGTACTTAATTGACTTATCAGTGCTATTCAAAGTGCACACTATAGTCAGATACATTTTGTTATTTATAAAGAAGTCTTGTTCGGTTGCTCAGGCGGTAGAAGTCCTATTCGGTTGCTTAGGCTGTAGAAGTCATGTTCGGTTGCTTAGGCAGTGTAAACCTATTCCTCAAAGTTAAGTGAGGGTTGCTAGTTTAAATCCAAAAGGAGTCTGGGACTGGACGTAAATGGGGAGTTCGAACTAGTATAAAAATCTCGGGTGTCATTTACTTTATTGATTTTACTATTTACTTACTTATTCCGCACAAGTAGTTTATCCATATTATACGATCCTATAGCACGCGCACTTTCATCCCATCTCTCTTAGGCTATTCTTTTGTATCTTACAAAGACTCGAATGCAGATTCTGTGGACGTAAGATATGGATGCTGAAGGTGGAAGAGTTAACATTGGTAGGGGAAGCACCACAACCAATGGGAATGCAAGATCAAATACCAGGAGGAACCCTGGTCAGGCACAAGCTACAAATGTGGGTGCTGGAGTATCCTAAGTCGGTGTGGGAGCAAGGTATCAATTCTTCATTAACATGATGCAAGAAGGAGTTGATCGGGGTTGGCTACAGGAAATGCTGAAGGAGGAAATCAAGAAGCTCCAGTGGTTAATAACTATGCTATTTTGAGTAAAGATTATGCTCGGCTGGGAGGAAAGCCATTTATTATTACTGAAGACGCAATTGAGGTGGAGAATTAGTTACTTCATTGTAAGAGGATTTTTTGCTGATTTAGGGCTCAGCGATGAGCAGAAAACGAGACTCGATTTAAGACAACTGCTAGGGGCAACACAATATTGGTGGAATAATGTTACTATTGGAGTCAATGAGGAGACTATGACTTGGGATGAGTTTAAGAAAAGGAAAGATTTATGTCGGAGATTGCAAAATCTACTCTGCTCAGGAAGTTTTCTAAATAGGAGCAGGGAGATATGATAGTGCTTGAGTATGCAACCAAATTTAAGGAGCTAGAAAGATATGGATACACTAAAGTTAATATTGTTTGTAAGAGGAATGAAAAGTTCATTCGTAGGTTGAAGCCTTAGCTTACTAAGGCCTCATTATCGCATATTAGAGACCCATGTGATGTTATTATTGAGATGGCTTTGAGGCAGGAAGAGATGCTTGCTTATCTTGAAGGAAATAAGGCCAAGGAAACTCAAGGAGGGCAGAGTCGGAAGAGGAAGTTTTTCCATAAGAAAGGAGCTCAAAAGGGTGGAGTTGCTAAGAAAGGGAAGGTAGAGGTTGTCTGTTACAAGTGTGCTAAGAAAGGACACTATGCTCATGAGTGTCGGACAGGCAAAGAAAAGAAAGCTGCTGAGGAGAAAGGAGTATGGTGTTTGAACTGTAATCAAATTAGACACTATAAGAACAATTGCAAAGTGCCAGCTAAGGATGGGAAAGGTAGGATGTTTGCATTGGAACCAGTCACCTCGAGACAAACATCAAAAGAAAAGGGAAAAACTGTGTTTGGAGGTATGCTTTTGAATGATGGTGTATCGGTTAGAGTTCTATTTGATACGGGTGCATCACATTCTTTTATATCTCCTTGTTTAGTAGATCAGCTCAATCCAGAACCCTCATACCTAGTTACTTTCTTAAGGGTTGCAAATCCAATAGGAGGGTATGCGACACTTGGGATGAAATGCGACCAGTTAGAGTTTGAATCGTTAGGTCATACATTTGTTTGAAGTCTGCTAGTATGTTATGCTCGTATGTCATTTATTTGGCAACTGTCTGCTTATGGAGATGCTGGTTGTGTAATTCTGGTTGTGATTTTCTCCTTGGCAAACTTGGTGTTGCCTTGGATTGCTTCGTGGCTGCTGTTTGGCTAATGCCTCTTGTGATCGTGTCCGTGTCAAATTTATCTATATCAATTGCTAGCTGTTTGCTGGCTTGTAATGTGTTTTGTCACATTCTTATGTAATTTTGTGATTAGGATATGTTTAGGTCATTATATTTTGGTTTGCCGATTGGTAATCTGCAGTGATGTTGCTCCCTGCATGGTGCATTTGCTATTAGCTGTCTAGACATGTTGTCTAGCACCTATTCTCTAAGCTAATTTTTAATGGACGGACCACTTTAAAAACCATGTATTGTAGCATAGGTATCCTGCCTATCTCAAGTTCCTTTTATTTTTTTTATTACGTTTGTTGTAATAAAAAGCGGACGATCCACTTTAAAAACCGGCTGGCCTTGCCAAAAAAATTTAATTATTTAAAATAGTTTAAATTGATTAAAAATAGTTTAAAATAGCTGAAAATAGTTTTAAATTAGTTTAATTGTTTGAAAATCTTAAAATGGGGATTTTTTTAAATAACAATTTTTTAAACAGTTTATATTAAAATAATTAATTTGAAATTAATATCAAAATTATGCCATTTCTTCCATTTCAACACATCTGGGTCATGTCCAACTTTCAAATCAATTACTAAAATTGGTCTCTCCATTCAGATTCTTATTTAAACCATTTAATCAATATCGATTTCAAATGCATGTTTGAATTATCAATTTAAACCACTTCAAATTAAATAGATTTCAAAGTTATATTCAAACATTTTTTATAACTAAATTTCGATAAATTTTGTTTATGCTTCCAAATTCAACTTTGAAATTTCCATTTTAAATCTTTAAACAATTCATTAAATCAATTACAATTTCAACATTTAAAGCTTGGATTTCGAAAATAATTTAGTTTATACAAATCAAATTTTATTTCAAAATACCGTTAAACTGAATTCAAACATTAAGAATTTAAAAAATCATTTAATTTAACCAATCCGGTGTCCGTATATAATTTCCTACCCTAGGGTCAAGTGATACTGATATTTATCATTTCAATCCGCAAATATTTTAAATTTACGGGTGCATATCATTTTAACCCGCAATTCCGAATTAACATTCAAAATTCAAAAAATCGCTTAGATTTATCGTTTCAACCCATAACGATTTTTTCTAGTCTATAAATCATCTGGGTATGTATCATTTCAACCCATAGAGATTTTCTAACAATAATCTAAGGGAATTTGTTGTGTTATTACAATATAAATATAGCATCTAGTCATCCAATATCAACAATCGACATCCATCAAAATTATCGTTCAATCAACCAATAAATAACATCAATTAACCGATTATCATCAACAGGTATTCAATTGACAACTAAATTCAATATTAAATTAAATGATGATTAAAAGCGATAAAAGACATATTTAACTAGAATGACTATTTAAGTATACCAAACATCAACCAACCAATTTCTAATCAGATCATAAATTTAATTAAACCAACATAAGATAATCTAGTAGCTGTGAGTGGTTTAAAACACTCACCTTTGATTTCAAATCGATTTGAAATCCAAAATAAGGTCCAAAACTTAACAGTCTCAGAATTCGTCCAAACTAGTTCCATAATGTCTAGAATTTCGATACGATCCCAATGGAACAATCCATGTGTAAATCCAACCTCGTATGCCAAAGTTATGTAAAATAGAACATTATATGATTTAAAATAAGAAATAGATAAAAAAATTGAAAATTACTTTACATGTCTGCTTCGTTTCAAACCGTTCGAAACCCTAACCCAATCGTCTCGAGATCACTTGCACGGACATGAAGTGGTCGCCAACAAGAATTCCTCATCCAACGTCAAGTACGGTCGCGCGCCCATACCATTCGAACTACCGCCACCAGCCGAGTGATTCACGTCATCTCGCGACATATGCCGCTATGCCCAGATCGAGGCATAGGGTCAGTCACTGCCATGTATATAAAACCCTAGCTGAATTTTTGTCACAAATCCAACTACCCAACCTCCAAGCGAATACCTCAGGTGCGCCCCCCATGGCGATCTCTACAAAACCGTATCCTCGAATCGACGATCCATCGTCATTGATCAAACCCCAAACGAATGGTCGAGAATGTTTGGCCAATTCCGAACAAACCAAAACCCAAATGCAAAAACAAACAGTTGGTTTGAGTTGCACTCGTCGAGAGCTTTCCAATAATATATAATATGATTTGGTTTGAGGAGTTTTAATTTTTCGATTTGATTTTTATTTGCAACTGAATCTAGGAATTAGGGTTTCTGCCATTGAGAAGAGAGGAACGATGCAAATTTCAGTACGTAAAGAAATGGGAAATAAAAATGCTGCTAAGGTTAGGACAAAACTATTAATATAAAAAAAGCCCGATAAGAAAGAATTGTCATATCAAATCGGTTTGAAATGACAATACGACCCGAAAAGCCCATTTCATTTTCGAAATGAAAGTAATTCATCTAGCATATCGAAATAGATGTTTTCAATATTTTTAAATTCAATGAAAAGGTTTCAATTCCTAATTCCATTGTATGAAGAAGTTAGCTTTTAAAATCAGCTTATTTTAAATTGATTTCTACGCGTTTCGAGTCCGTACGATCAAACGACAAGTTCGATTGCTACGAAACTTGAAATCCTACAATAATTCACCGTTATGGATCTGATGAAATTGATTTCATCAAAATCTAAGACCGTGGCCAAAATGGCTATTTTCACGTTAATTAAATAAATTAATATTAAATTGATAAAATGAATTTTTTTCAAATTTAATAACTAACAAATTTTATCATTTCTGATTACTCAGTAATTTATAATTTTTAAAACAAATTTTCACATCTGTGAAATATCACACTAATTATGGTGTTCAGTTTCAACTTTAATAAATTTATTAATTATAATTTAAAATCCAAATAAATAAATTAAATTTGATTTCAATCTTTTTATTCAATCAATCATACTCTATGGTCATAGTTAACATTGGTTTACATCTTATTACACAAATATTCTACAGTTATCATCTTTTAATTTATATCAACTGCAATATTAACTACATTAATTTCAATTGATTTTCAAATCAATTTCAATGGATAAATAAATGAAATGGTAATTAAACAAATTATCATGCTTACAATTTCAAACCCATTCCTATGTTTATTGTTAACAACAAACAAATAAATTCACATACTGATTAATTATTCTATATTAACCAATTCCAATTAACTACATGCAGTTTTACCATTTAAACGCAACATTTGGTTTATTTACCTATTTACAATTTATAACCAAATTTTATATTTACAATCATTTCACTTAACTGGAATTACATTAAAATAGTCATCAGTTACCTTACATTAACATTATTACATTTCATTCTAGTTATTTATCTCACTAACGAATCTTAAATTTTTAATTTTTCTCAACATTAAATTCAAAATCTTACTTAAATTAATATTTTAATTATCAAAAGTTACAGGTCGTTACAACCGGGGAATGTTTCCAAAACAAATCTCGTGTAACAAAGGAAGATACTAACGCTTAGTAGGCAGACTACTATATCTCTCCCATACTCAACCTGATATTGCATATGCTATTGGTGTTGTAGGTCAATTTATGCATAACCCAAGTGAAGAATATATGAAGTCTATCATTCGATTCGAAATCTCCAGGAAAAGGTCTATTGAAAGGTGGTGAAATCGAAGTAACAGGATATACTGATGCAAATTGGCATGGAGATATAACAAACAAACTGTCAACTTTAGGCTATTTTACATTTGTTTGCGGAAATATGGTAACATTTAAAGCGAAGAAGAAAACGATGGTTGCTAGATCAAGTTTAGTATCTGAGTTTTGTGGCATGGCTCATGGAGTATGTGAACTACTATGCATAAGAAATGTATTGAAGGATCTTGGTTTTAATTTTGAAAATCAATAGAGCTGCACTGTGAAAATAAAGCGGCGATTATGATTGCACATAATACAATTTAGCATGACCGTATGAAAATTGTTGAAGTGGATCATTTTTTTATCAAAGAAAATATTGACAAAGGGTAGATATGTTTTCCATTTGTGAAGTCAGAAGATTGACTTGCAGATATTCTTACAAAAGAAATTTGTGGACGAAAATTAAATAATGTAATTGACAAGCTGGGCATGATAGATATATCTATGCTCCATCTTGGGAGGGGGGATTGTTTAATATAACAAGGATAAATACAAAATTTCTGCAATTATGAAGAAATACATTTATATGGAAAGAAAAAATATAGAATATCCGCAATTATGAAAAAAAATCTACATTTACAAGAAATAGGATCTTAAAAAATATAGGCTTTATATACGAACAAAATTAGGTTCCCTTCTTCAAGTATTTCGTAATTCTATAAAAGGAGGATGTATTCTATCATTGAAAATTATCATTCTGAATAAAACAAAAACCTATCTTCTCCTCGAATCTTTATCTCTTATTCTTTTATTTAATTTCTACACAAAGTGCATTACAAAATTTTAATTTTATTTGTTCTAACCGAGAGTCGTTTTTATAGCATCTAAACATCTTATATATTATAAATCTTTAAATTTGTATGAATATATTCTACAATTTATTTTGGTTTGGTAAAGAAATAAGTTGAATAGTTCCTTGTCCAAAAAAATAAAAAAATGAATCTTAAACAAATATAGGATGCATCAAATGTTTTCTTTTTAAAAGAAAATTTAGTCTAGATTATAACTTACAGCAGAAATATTCTTAAGATTGTGTATGTGATCCCTTCTCTTTTTCAATGAATCGAACAAATTAAGAAATGCATATACTTCCACTTCAAGGGTGATCATAATACCCAGTTCTAACAGCTCATGAATCCTAGCAACATATTTTTGTTGATTTATAATTTTTCAATTTTTTGTACATGAAATTGAATTAAATTCACTTATAATTTATCACACCTTCACCTCAACACCTATACTATCAAAAAATATTACATAGTAATACCGTGTGATAATATGAAGAACAAGGCTTGTTAGTGGTGACCACATGTGAATATTCCCTTGGGTTAACATTGGTATAGGTTCATACCTCATATAATATATTAAATATATGCACTTGGTGTCGGCACAAAAAATAAACATGTGAGTTTTCCAAAATAGAACATTATATAATTTAAACAGAGATTACAAATTCTCTAAAATAGTGAAATATGTAATACAATAATTTATAATAAAAAATAATACAAATTGTGTCTTCCTATAACGATTTACAACATCATCCATATAAATACATCACACGATATACATGATATCACTATATATCAATATAACTAGTTACAAAACATCTAGTATCACTATTGTCCTTTACTCCATTACCAACTTGAGTCCCAAGTGAATTATACAATCCTGATAATACATTCTATTAAATACAGTCTCACTTTGATTTGAGTTTGTTTTGAAAATAAAATATCCTAGAATAACACACCTCAGATAAGGCTAGAACTAACTATGAATGTATTATTGTGCAATGCAATAACATAATGATAACAAATGTAAAAAAAATATGTGGTATATCTCACACTCGAGAACTAACCGTCCTGTTTCTCAATCATATAATGTCATAGCCCTCATGTAAGTCTCTATAATAATATGACTAATAATCATCCATCTACTCAACTTTGATTCACTCCTAATCATAATTATTTATCATTACATTTATTATTAAACGAACATCGTTTTAAGTTCGAATGATATGTATCTATATATAAATAATTGGTAGAACCTAGTCATTTTCTCAATGCCAGAAGCCGAGTCGACACAAAGTGATACCTCCTGGGTGTAACAACCTCATCGACCTAGAAGTGCAGGTACCCCCACATGACCTATTATTTGCACTAAATACCTCTATGGTCCTCACTGGAAATTCTCGCTATCTATCAATCACGTCATATTTTCTATCCTCACTTATTCTGCCTGTGCAGCAGATCGTTGAACCTCTAGAATAAGGCTAAATTGCCATGATATAGAGCGCTACCCTTTATTCGATTTACCATGGATAAAAATCTAGCTCATATGGTGTCTCACATCGCTTTGTTTAAATTTTATTTATTCATTCTATATGCTCATATTCATGACTGTAACCCACACAATCTTCATTTAACCTAGTGTCACTAATGGGTTTCCTAAAAAATATCCATTTAAATAAACAAGAAAGACAAAGAACATCAAGAAAATAATCTTCATATCCATATGACACTATATCTAAGTAGTTAATATTAACTTTGTGTATGTATTATCAAGTACTGATATTAGATATTTTAAGGTATCGTCATAATATGGGATAATATTGATAAAATATCAGACATGTATAGAACATGTTATAACGATGTTGTACTATGTTATAATGTTATATCGATGATAAGTATTATTTGGATAAATAACTCCAAATTACTACCAAAGCCTAATTTCATATAGTTCATAGATTATAATCCATTTACTGAGATATTCTATATATACAAATCATAATATAAGATCATAAAAATCAAGAAATTAATATTAAGCACATCGTTGTTTGTAGTGACTCGTATTTTTATAATTAAAAATATTCAATTTAATAAGACTTTGGAATTTAATATTGTTACAAATATAAAATTTATGATTTATCAATGTGAACTTTATTAGATTATAAATTTTGACCTTAAATAAAATTCTAAAAATAACAACTACAGTGGAGTGAAAGATGGCAATGCATATCAGAATATAATTTAATGATATTAATTTGAATATAATTAATAACTGTTTGAGTGTAAGTTCCATCGATTGTAATAATAAATATTAATAAAGGGGATAAACAATATTCTAAATATGTTAGCATACTAATATATATAACAGTTGTTTTATTTCTCATCTCATTATTAAATCCGTTGATGGTAATCAATGGGAAATTTAATGTAAGTAAATATTTCAATTAATATGAGAAAAGGTGTTGATTGTAGAGTAATGAGTATAATAAAATGAAAACTTATGTTCAACAAGTACATAAGGTATTTGTTGATTTAATATAAAGAACATTTAAATCAAAATAAAGGAAATTGTTTGAAACTTGAAATATAATGAACGAGGGTTTATTACTCTTGTAACTTAATGTTAAAATTAATTTAATACTTAAATATTTGTGTAACAACCCACAAACCCATGCCCGTTTGAGTCGACAATATCCTCCATCAGTTCAACTCAAATTGGACGGATATACGAACCATTAGTGTAATGACCCGGCTTTTTGACTTTCGAAAGTCGACATTAATACGTCCACTGTATCGACTGCCGTACCATCGAATGCCGAAAAACTGAACCATTAGGTTTTAAGAAGAAGAAGATAGAAGAAGAAATGGAAACAATAACAGAATCTCACATTTCGCAGCGGAACAATATATAATAGATAAATGAATAATCTTTAAAACAAAAGGACTGTATATGTTTTACATCAAAACATCATCAGAGTACAACAACTTACATAGCACACAACTGGACAATCATATAAACTTGTCCTTACAATTGAATACACAGCGGAAAAGATAATAGTATACGGAAGTACGCTTCGCCATCCAGCTCGTCTCTTGAGCTCCACAGCAACTCCTGAATTCCAGAATGACCAGCTAACCTAACTCTAGGCTGCCTGTGTGGAAAATTAAGGGCACCCAGAGTTTAGGAAGGGAACAATAAACACCAGGTAAGTCATGGGACTGGTGTGAGAACTTAGAAATAGTTATTTTCACAAAGAAAGGAAAAGAAATCCGCTATGCTTTTGGAAAATGAAACTACCATAAGGCCTCACGCCACACACGCAATGCAAACGCAACTTGGAAGAGATTTCTCTTTATAATAGTCAAAAATGCTTAATACGCAAAAATCCTTTTTAATATTATCATTAGTGCATAATGTGGAAAACATTTCAAAAAGTATAATATCAATCTTATCCAGCATACCGCATTTCGTCGTATGCCTACTATAGCTACCATGTTCAATAGCAGATTATCGCCACATTCCATGGCTGGTTATACAACTAAAACCGTACAGGGCGTGTACTGTTTCTTTGGATTTCCAACAATGGTAAGGCAAAGGAACTTCCTATACCGAAATGGAATGCCTCTGGAAGGACGCCCCCAAGAACTATCCCTCAGTTCTCTGCTAATACAAGGCCGAGTTACCCCATGCTGTAATACAGCTATAACATGAGTAACTACCACAAGTATGCCATCCCCAGTCGTTACCGACCTTTATCCCGGGATCCCGAAAACCAACAATCACATAAGTACAGTATCTGGGCTCCATACCATGATACCACTTTCAAAATCAACATAAGTAAATATCTAGGCTCTATATCATGATACTACTTTTTATCCAGAAGAAAATGGACTTACCTTGAGGGCGCTACCCCCAAATTGTCTTGCTGCAACATTCCTGTTTCGACCATTCCGGGGTGTGAGGTCCTGATGCAGTCTCGTCCACAAAGCTACGCTTTTCACAAAAGCCATGCTTCGATCAAAAAATGATCAGCAGCACTTCGCATGCCACATTACCAAATTGGGAATGTATCACTAGTAACCATCAACTACATAACCTCTGAGCTCGTACGTCTCAGAGAAGGGTGTTAAGCTAAGAGAATAAATTCTCCGTCACCAAACAGAAATGTATTTGATAGAAACCATCTTTACATCTCAAAGTGTAACGTCAGACACACATCAATACAAGTCTGTTCCGGGTTCGAACAGAACTGAAGGCACTTCCAAAGAAGCCCTTGCAATTCAGGTATCCCCAATCCCGATCGGACTCCCCATCACATGTGGAGATCTCTATACCATAGCTACTTAGTGTAGAGTCATTCGACAGGTTATTCTTTCGTTCTTGAAGACACCCGGTCTTCACCATCATCTTCAAATGCTATCCATTTCATCGTATCACTATTCAGAATTAGTTCTATGACACAAAGTCCTCTCCCGGCTTAACCGAAAAACGACAGCTTGTTTTGAAAACAATTTCAAGGGCTATTCCAAAGGCCAACATTGATAGTCGGTTATTTAACTATCAACAACATTCACAACAATCATCATGCCTCAATAATTTCTCAAATTGTTTATACCGATAGTTGGTTATTTAACTATCAAACAATATTCTCAACAGCCATCAAATTCAAATAATTTTCCCAAATTATTTATTTTCAAAATATCTTCGCAAGATATAATTTCACATTTCCACCCTTTGAAAACAAATTTCAAATCACATTTTCAAAATATCTTCACAAGATATAATTTTAATACTTCATCACTTTGAAAACAAATTTCAAATCACTTTTCACTCGTGGAAAAAAATTCCCGATATTATTTATTTCCACTGAAAATCTGCCAAGTTCGAATACTTTAAAATAATTTTAACCGCTTATCCAAATACACTTGGAAAACATTTAAAATAAAACTACTTTTAAACACTTACTTAATATTAGTTATGAAAACATTATACTAATATCATATATAACTTTAAGTCCAACCTAATTTTAAAAATAAAATTAGTAGATAGAGTACAATTATTCAAATAACCATTTTCTAAAACAATTATCAATTAAATCTTTAAATAATCACTTCTGTAATTAATTAATTAAATCTTTACTCTGAAGGTTTTCAAAATAACTTAAGAAAATAATTTCTCTAAAATATTATTTTCCCATATTTTGGAATTTATTCAATAAGTTTTCAAAAATAAAACTTTATCTATTTAAATTTCCTCTTCTAAATTCACCCAATTCTTTAAATGAATTTGCTTAAAGCTTCTACTTTAAATTCCAAAAATTCAATTTCATATTTCTGATATCCTACGATAGCAAAAATATATTCGGCTAAATCATTGCCTTCAACAATTTCAATCACAAATATAATCACGCACAGATTATAAATAATCACACACAACATTGGAAAAAATTCAAATATTTGAGGAATCCAATTGGATCCCTCCAACCTGTTTCCCTGCATTCACAGATGTTAGCACAACAATTAAATACCCATTCCACTTCGAAGTGGAATATCGCGGTATATTGGATTTATAAAACATCATCCACTATTATGCGGCGCATATGGTCTCATCCGCTATGTAATGCGGGAAATCAACAACTCCAAATACATATATAATACCAATCCACTTCGAGGTGAAAAATCGCGGTATATGGGTTTAAATATAATATCATCCGCTATTATGCGGCGCATAGGGTCTATTTCAATCCAACAAAAAACATCCATCATCCAAGCAACATCCAATGATTTAAATAAACTATTTAAATTAAATCAAGTATCCAATTGAGTGAGAAGTTCTCACCTTTGCCTATGCATGCAATCTATTTTCCAATCCCGACTTGCATCCTTATATATTTTAACCTAGTATAAATAATTCACGATTTTATTAATATTTGAACTAGATGAACAATTAATTTCCCATTTTAAATAGATTGAACTAACTTATTATTAAATTTCCTTTTAATAATTATTTCTTTCAGCAACTAAAACAATTAAATGAATTTTATTAAACAAGCTATCTTGATCATATATTATTAAAATAAACTAGTGAATGAAATCAGGTATATATGTATATTTTTATTCATTTATCATTTTCTTCACTTACTGGATACACACGTATACATATAAAACTCAGTAATTAATTTATATAAAAATATATTAATTCGAAAAGAAGTCGTACCCAAATCGAGAACAGTAGTCGCCGCATCAGTACCCTAGCCGCCAAAGCCAGTCCCACGCACACACGAACTACACTCCATCACCATGCCGCGCCTTCATCCAACCCAAGTTCGATCGGCGCATCGACGCCAGTTCGTATGCACGCACGCGACATATGCTGCCGCGAATCCTTATTGAGCTCGACCTCCTTGCGAAACCCCCATCGCTAGCCCTATCTCGACTTCGAGCACACGCCAGCGCCGCTATTGCGATGCCGATGCCACACGAGTCGCCGCCCAGAATCGCGTGATTCCACCATTTTTCTTTTGAAAGAAGAATTTGATTTCGATCTGTTTGTTTTGGGAAGAAAAGAGGAGTGCAGCCATTTTATTTCAACTGCCGATTTTAATTCTGAGATGAAAACATTTTTTTTTCTTTTTGTTTTGATTACTTTTAAACGAGGATAATTGTCTTTGTTCTTACAAAGAAAAATGAACGTGTGTTCACTTATGAACGACACGTGCAAAAATTTCCCTTACGTGTTTGCTTAGATCTGCAATGGTGTTTTAAATAAATTCATATCACTTATGTTTAAATTTCAAATCGAATTTAAATCATCCTGAAAACGAACACTAAAATCTCGATCTCCAATCGAGGCATGCCGTCGGGCATTTGTAATGTTTAACCCCTATCGCGAACGCAACGGAAAAGGTTCCGAGTCCAAATTCGTTCGTATGGAGAAGATAGCTTTTCGAACCCAGTTATTAAATTAAATTACGATATAATTTTCAGTGCGTTTATTAACCATACGATCACACGACAATTCCAAATGCTACGAAAATGGAAATCCGATAATAAAACACTATTACGGATCCAACGGAACTGGTTTCATCGAATTCCAAGACAGTGTCTCGGAAGGATATTTTTAAATATCGATTTAAACAATATAAATTCAAAACTGAAAAAACTGATTCAAATTCAAATCTGAAGCTTCCATTATCTTCAGTATTCTCAATACAAATTTTCTAAGCCTTTGAAATATTTTTATTCAGTTTAAAACTGAAGATTCAAATTTTTATCCAACTTCGATAAATTAAATTCAATAATTTAATTGCCAAATTCATTCAGACATCTGAAATTCAAGTCAAACTATCTTCCAAACATTTAAAATCATTTAAATATTTTCAAATTCAAATACCAAAAATTCCGGGTCGTCACATCCTTCCCCCCTTAAAAGAATTTCGTCCTGAAATTACTAGTTAAGAAGAATGATCCTCAACCCGTTTATCATTTTTTTCCAATTCAAATAGTTTTTAACAACAACCAAAATAAATCTTTTTATCAAAGACAAATAACTTTCCAAAGTTTTCTATAGTTTCCAATCAACATTGTTTACTTCACAATTCAAATTTAAATTTTAAATTCAATTTTCAAATTTTCTCAAAATTTTTCTAACTCCCTAAATTTTCGAAAAATTTGGCCAGCGTCTCCTTTGCGCAGCTAGCTCGGTACGACTACAAAATGCCACAACGGGCCCCCAGATTCAAAAAGAAAACAAAAAGGCCAAGCGGCTGGGCAAGAAAATCATCAAATTTCATAATGGAATTTAAATACATACCTTTTCAAGAAATTCAAACTTTTATCTTCGAAGTCAATTTCCAATTCCCTTTTCATTTAAATCACCTGTATATCCTACTAGAAATAATATCCAATTACCATTTCACAAATTTCCACTTTAATCTTTAGTCAACATCAACTTAGAATATTTCCCCAATTCAAAATTTACTTAAGAATTTTTGCATTTACTTCTTAAGTTCAATAAATATTCTATATACACCATATATTTAATTTCGTTTACTTGTATTTTAGTTACATTTAAATCCAATTCACCACTTTGGTTTATAACTTATTTATTTAAACTGGATTTTTTAGTTCCATATGAACTTAATTTACCTTTCATTTATAATTATTGAATTCAATTCATTTCAAACAATATCTAAATTTGTCATTCCTTCTATTAGTTCCAGTTACTAATTTTATTTTAATACTTCACTTTGTTATCACAAATCAAATTCAATTCCATAACTATTTTTATCAGATTCCAGAGTCTTTGCAACATTTCATAATCATCTTTGAAAACCAATTCAAATTATCTTTTGAATTCCAAAACCCAAACCCAATTTGCAAACAACTTCCATTTAAAATAATTCGGTAGCAACACCTCTCCTGGAAACCCGAAAATGAACATCGATGATGCTGCAATCATCCCCGAAGTTATTTTCCAGCGATCGATAAGAGTTTAGAGCTTTTATCCCTCTAAAACATTTTCCAAATATTTCTAAATTCCAAACTCCATCAAATTTCAAATTTAATTCAAAAATTATTTCCCAATTAATTTCACCATTATCTTTCCAAACGTTTGAAAACAATTTTCAAACTCAAGGGAATTTAAACTTTTCCAAATTTCAAAATTTTCAAATACTTTCAAAAAAATTTCCAAATATTCCTCTGGAATTTTACTTCAAATTATAAATCACAATTATAATTTATATTTATAAATTCCTTTTGTACATAAATTTATTTCTTAGCTGTTTGTTATCATTTCAATTTCTTATTCAACAATAATGATAATACTTCAATATTATCACTTCCTAACAAACAAGCAACCATATACTACTATAATAATTTACGAAAAATTATTTCCTTCATATAAGAAAATAGTTTGGGTAAAATTATTTCATTTACCCTAATTTTAAAACAATATCGTGTTGATTTATCTTGTTTAAGAGTTTAGAAACCCCTATCGATACGGTTGGCCAAACTGCACCGACCAGAATCTATAAACAATCAACCGATAAGTCAACACAATATAAAACAATTTTATATTCACTAACAAATACGCGCTCGTATCTATTATTATACTCAGACTCATTCTAGAGTACTAGTGACTCTATCTCTAGTGAGTAACACCCAACAAAGCCAAGGTTGTCGCTTAACCAAATGCTCTGATACCACTTTGTAACTACCCGGCTTTTCAATTTTCGAAAGTCGACATTAATACGTCCACTGTATTAACTGCTGAACCATCGAATGCCGGAAAACCGAACCATTAGGTTTTAAGAAGAAGAAGATAGAAGAAGAAACAGAAACAATAACAGAATCTCACATTTCGCAACGGAACAACATATAATAGATAAATGAATAATCTTTAAAACAAAAGGACTGTTTATGTTTTACATCACAACATCATTAGAGTACAACAACTTACATAGCGCACAATTGGACAATCATATAAACTTGTCCTTACAATTGAATACATAGCGGAAAAGATAATAGTATACGGAAGTACGCTTCGCCATCCAGCTCGTCTCTTGAGCTCCACAGCAAGTCCTGAATTCCAGAATGACCTGATAACGTAACTCTAGGCTGCCCGAGTGGAAAATCATGGGCACCCAGAGTTTAGGAAGGGAACAATAAACTCCAGGTCAGTCATGGGACTGGTGTGAGAACTTAAAAACAGTTATTTTCACAAAGAAAGGAAAAGAAACCCGCTATGCTTTTGGAAAATGACACTACCATAAGGCCTCCCGCTACACACACAATGCAAACGCACACTTGGAGGAGATTTCTCCTTATGATAGTCAAAAATGCTTGATACGCAAAAATCCTTTATAATATTATCATTAGTGCATAATGTGGAAAACATTTCGAAAATTATAATATTAAACTTAGCCAGCATATTGTAGGATCGATTTCACCCTAGAGGGGGGTGAATAGGGAGATGCTATTAATTATAAAAATTAATTATGGAAGCTTATAAAATTATTTCAACACAAATATATCAAAATAATAGCAGCATAGATAATAGCAGAATAATAAATGTAGAAATAGAACGACATAGAATTTACCCAGCTTCGGCAAAACCCTACCTTCGTGCTGCCCCCAAGGTTTCTACCAGAAGTTAAGTAGTCACACGCTTACACACGTACACTCGCGACACCCGCTACTGACTAACCTAACTCTACCCTCAAAACCCTTCCACAACTCAGCCACTGAGTTGCGAATTCTCAAACTACGCCACGTAGTTTGTCCCCTAGTCACACGACTAGAAATTACAATGGTTTAAAAAGAAAAATACAAATTTAAAAATAAAATAAAATAAAAACCCTAATTGGAATATATACTAGAGCCCAAAAACAATATAGTCGGCCCAACTACACAGTGTAAATAGATTTTTCCCTTTTTCTCTTTTATGTTGTTCGACCGGTCCTTTGAGAAAAATGGCTTCGTCCTTTTTAGTTCGTTCCTCAATAATTAGGGCTTTCTAAATTTGAAGGCACCGACTATTGTTCGATCAGAAGGGTTGTTCTCGTGATTGTTTTCACGATCGATTGTAGATCTCTTTGCTTTATACACGGCTGCCCCAATTTTTGATCGAGTTCAACTCCTGACTTTGGTATGTAATTTATGCTTCTTTCTTCTTCTGATTTGCTTGGTTGAACACGATCGATGATTCGAGTTGAATGATTATTCTTTGTTTTGCTTGAAATTGATTGCTCATTGCCGATGATGATTTGTGGGTTTATATATGGATTCGATATCCTAGTTTTTCGTTCGTCTGATTTTTTAAATTTTATGCTTCGGCGATTAGATTACGTTTGGATGTTGATGATTTCTCTGACTTAATCAAATTCGTATAATTTAATACTTGGCTGATTTTTTTCCAAATGTGGTCTTTGATGTTGAGCCACTGTCTTGCTTGATTTGAAATTATGGTGGCTTCACTTTGGCATTTGAACTGGTTCGATATTGATTTCATTGTTGTTGTACATGTGCACTTGGTGTTGTCATTCATCTGGTTCGGTATAAGATGATTTTGTTGCTTTTCACTGTTGTATACATGTGCTTGTCTATTTATGTTGTCCAGACCTGACCTTGTTTGATTTCTTTATATTGTTGTTAGCTTTGGGTTTCACTGACCACACACGTACATGCTTGCATCTTTGAATTTGGTTAGATGGTACTGTCCAGTTGAGCTTGTTTTGTATGGTCAGTGATGCACTATTGTTTTGGTTGCTGCATTTGTGTTGTAGTATATATGAACTTGGTTCATATGTATGATGTGCATTTGTCTTCAAGTATAGTTGCCTTCACTGTTCACTGCTTGGTTGTATTTGCAGTTTGTAGTTGCTGTGCGCTGAGCATTGCTTCGAGTCGGTTGCAATATGTTGGTTTCATTGTTGCTGCGTCACTGTTACATACATATGTCTTGTTGAAATGGTTTGATGTGCACAATTCATTTGTTGCCGACCTATGTTGCTATAGGTCTAGTTCACCTTGAAAGTCATGTGTGCTCGAATCTGGTTCATGTATTCATTAAGATGTTCATGTTGCATATATGCTAGCTGCCTGGTCATCATTGTATGTTGTCTTGATGTTTCAGCTGCCATCATGAACATGCTAAGTCTCGTGACATTTTCTGATATGCATTTGGATTTGTTTTTCGAATTACACTTGAGTTGAATCCAGCTTGTAGCTTGGATTTGACCTTGTGTTAAAGTTGTGACATTATTTTATTGCACTTGAGTTGAATCCGGTATTTTGGGTTTGACCTGTGCTCACCTGTCCCTGTAAATCAATCAAGTGTATATATTGATGTGCACGGCCTTGTGGCATATACAGTGATATACCGTATATGTCACAAGCTGTTCGTGTATGATGAGTTGAAAATTAAATGATGACGAACAACCCAAATAACTGAGGCAAATATTATTTTTGAAATCCACATTTTGTTTTATACTGCAATATTTTTTTTTTCAATTTTACTGCGTTAATATTTATTTTTGCAGATTGCTCAGATGCTGGATTCAATTTGGAGTGAAATTGAAGATAAAATACGAGTTGAGTGAATGGGTGATGGGTAGTGAGGTCAAATGTAAATGTGAATCGTGATGTAATCAAAGTTGTACTGTAATTGAAATTATATATATTGAGAGCTTGAACTTTGTACTATTCAAAGATTGTAATAAATATTTGTTTGAATAAAATTTCTGTTTGAATTCAAATTTTGTGTTATTTATTTTTATTCAGCAAATATTTATTTAATCTATGAAAGAAAAAATAGTACATTAACAAATACATTTACACGAATATATATATGTTTATTATCACCAAACAAAAATCATATAATCGCATATTCATCAATCTTCCCCTTTTGATGATAACAAACATATATTTAAGATTTTGAATATGTTAAATGCATTTGATCATTGATATACTCTAATTGCTCCCTCCATTTAAATGCTTCCTCTCTACACAAAGCTCTCCCGACATATATGCATACAAATAGAAATATGCAAATGGGCCTAGATGCAAATGGAAAATATTTGACCTTTGCTTGATTTTATTTGACAAAATCTTTACTTTTCTCTCCCCCTTTTGTTATCAGCAAAAGAGTAATAGTGTTAGAGATAATAGAGATAAAGTGATCGATATTAATCCAACATTAAAACTCAATTGAATATAAATATTAAATTTCAATAAAAAATCAAACAAAAATCATAAATACTTTGTTAGGCGCATATTCCACTTTTAGAATGATGGGAATGATGTCATCATATAAAATCATATAGTTGTGTCTATTCATGGTATATTTATGTCAGAAATTTGAATATCTACCAACCATGCATAACCGTTAGGACTTTTAAATGAGATTAATAGTATTCCAATTTTATTTTATTTTAAAAAAAATGAATTCAAGTATCGTCTAACCATTCATAACCGTGAGGACTTTTAAATGGGATTAGAATCAACTTGTTTATTTTAAAAATCAATTTTGATATGCGTTTCATACATGCATAACCGTGAGGACTTTTAAATGAGCATGGAAGCACATAACAAATTCCAAGTAATTCACCCATGCATAAGAGTGAGGACTTTTAAATGAGAGTGAACACTTAGGATTATTTATTTATTTATTTTTATTATTGTTATTATTATTATTATTATTTTATTAAAAAGTGTAAAATGAAAAACGAATGATTCCTGTTTAAAGTACCACATATTGACAAACTATATTGAATTTTGATGAGTGATGGTTGTTAGAAATATGATAGAAATAGAGATGGTCATGGAATTTTTACCAACAAAAAGTTTTGTAACTCTTGTATAAATTTCTAAAGAAATTTACTAATTATACCGTCTCGAGTCATAATATATGATAAATATCAACACTCATCACTTTTTCAATCACTATTTATCTTTTCGATAATTATTAGGGAGTCAGATTAGTCAAAATAGTCATTTAAAATCAAATTCGAAAATAATTATAAAATCAAATTTTCAAAATGACTGATCTGATAACATGGTCAAAAAATGATTTTCTAGAAGGGGTTATATGAGAAAAATTTCTGCTATTTGAAAATTATTTGAAATGAAAAATATGCAGATATTTTCTTTGAAAAACGATGCATACGTCTCAACAAAAATCAAATTCAACTAGTAATTTTTCTATCAACTAGATTACCAGTGTAATATGCATCTGAATTTCTTTTTCACTCAAAATTATCATTAATCAAATTTGATAGACCGGATCATGAAGTGTGCAACAAAATATCTCAAAATCAATTTTAATAGCTTTTTAAATGACATTTTCTTGAATTTGAATTGAAGCCGTGTAAATAATCAGAAACCGTGAATATAGAGTTAGCCGTATTATAACCAAATGTATTATCATCCAACAAAACACTATTATTAATCCAAACTAATATATATTAAGTAGTTCAAGAACTCTATAGATTTTTATAGTGTTCTTGGTATAAGAATATAATTGGCCAACAATTTTGAATAAGTCAGAATCAAAATCATCATTATTTTGTCATCACATTATTGGCTGATTTAACTCAGATTACGGTGCAGATTATCACATTTAATACATTGTTCAAATAAATATACCATTACATGTTTTACCTTTACGATATTTTTCGTTGTTGCCCATTGTGATTCTGTCACCTTTATACTAGCTAAGGAACTTTGCTTTGTCGCTCGTTGTGTCCTTGGAACAGCCAGAACCAAAGTAACACTATTGTTGTTCCTTAGCCTGCCACCACACCTACAAAGGAAAAGATTTTTGTGACCTATTTTTTTTTATAGGTCCATGGTTGTTAGTGGAAGAATATTTAGAAAAATAATTTTGTGGAGACCCAAAACTATTTATATATGTTCCCTTCGGCACCCAAATTTGTTTAACATTGAAAGAATTTATATTTGTGCTTTTTAGAACCCAAATCGGTATAGTTTTCACATGTTTGGGTCTATACCAACAATTATTGTGATTGTGTCCATATTTTCTACAAATTGTGCATATAGAATTAACTTGATTAATATTGCTTTCAACATTTTCAGATTGATTATATCCAAGTCCTTGTCTAACCGTATTAACAGTTTGCTTTCCTAATAGCATATTCAATGATTTTTCACTTTTTGAAAATTTATCTAAAGTCGTTGACAATTGTTGGACTTATTTTTTGAGAGATTCATTTTTGTTTAACAATTGTGTGCACTTTTTGATAGAATTCTCTCTCTTAGTATTTTCACTTTCTTTCAAAATTGGAATTTCATTTTCAAGCGATTTCATTTTAATTTCTGATTTTTTTAATTTCTTCTTCAAATGTTGGACACATATCACACTTAGGGATCCTATTTTGATAGTTTTTAATTAATTGGTCAAGTTGTTTATTTGATTCTATCAAAATATCTTTTTGTGATTCAAGTTTAGCATACTTCTCCTTAAGTCAGCCATTTACTTTGTGGAAATATGTATGTAATTCTGAGTGAGTGAGTTTTGATACCTCGCTTGGCTTGTCATCATCGCTATCCGTTATATTACCTCGTAGGCACAGATCTGCTTTCTCACTCTTACTGCTAGTGCTTTTATTATCATCATCACTTTTATTCCACGTGGCTGTAGAATTTCTCCTTTTTAATTTCTTTTCTTGGCCGTGTTGATTTCGAGGATAATTGGGCTTGATTTGACCGGGTTTATTGCACTTGTGACAAATGATCCCGTGTTCTTTTGAGTTGTTTAGTGCTTTGATTATTCTGCTTTTCAATTGTTGGTTTGGAGCTGGATTTCCGTATTTGTGGTTCCACTTTTTGAATCTCTTTATTAGTAGTGCCGGCTCAGCTGCTCAATCATCATCATCCTCATCACAACTGCCTTTTTCCAAATCTGTTAAGCACATTTCTTTAACTGAGTTGGTTGTGGAGGATTTCTTGTTGTTGACTTTTGCACCACATATTGCATTGAAAGTATTCCAGATTTCTTGTGCAATTTCACAACGAGAGACCGGGTTCGATTTCTTGTTTTCTTGGTTATCACGGCATTGTTTGATTTCGTGGCCACCACGGCTTGATTTGCATTTGACTTCGGTCATATGATTTTGTGTATGCGATTCCATGACTTTGTATTATCTTCGGCCATCACCATTGCTTTGATATTGTTTCTGGTCATTTTAATTTGAACTGAATGCTTATGTTTTTTTTTTCGAATGTGGTCTTTGATGTTGAGCCACTGTCTTGCTTGATTTGAAATTCTGGTGGCTTCACTTTGGCATTTGAACTGGTTCGATGTTGATTTCATTGTTGTTGTACATGTGCACTTGGTGTTGTCATTCATATGGTTCAGTAGTAGATGAGTTTGTTGCTTTTCACTGTTGCATACATGTGCTTGTCTATTTATGTTGTCCAAACCTGACCATGTTTGATTTCTTTGTATTGCTGTTAGCTTTGGGTTTCACTGACCACACATGTACATGATTGCATCTTTGAATTTGGTTAGATGGTACTGTCCAGTTGAGCTTGTTTTGTATGGTCAGTAACGCACTATTGTTTTGGTTGCTGCATTTGTGTTGTAGTATATATGAACTTGGTTCATATGTATGATGTGCATTTGTCTTCAAGTATAGTTGCCTTCACTGTTCACTGCTTGGTTGTATTTGCAGTTTGTAGTTGCTGTGCGCTGAGCATTGCTTCGAGTCGGTTGCAATATGTTGGTTTCATTGTTGCTGCGTCACTGTTACATACATATGTCTTGTTGAAATGGTTTGATGTGCACAATTCATTTGTTGCCGACCTGTGTTTCTATTGGTCTAGTTCACCTTGAACTTCATGTGTGCTCGAATCTGGTTCATGTATTCATTGAGATGTTCATGTTGCATATATGCTTGCTGCCTGGTCATCATTGTATGTTGTCTTGATGTTTCAGCTGCCATCATGAACATGCTGAGTCTCTTGACATTGTCTGATATGCATTTGGATTTGTTTTTCGAATTACACTTGAGTTGAATCTAGCTTATAGCTCGGATTTGACCTTGTGCTGAAAGTTGTGACATTATTTTATTGCACTTCAGTTGAATCTGGTATTTTGGGTTTGACCTGTGCTCACCTGTCCTTGTAAATCAATCAAGTGTATATATTGATGTGCACGGCCTTATGGCATATACAGTGATACACCGTATATGTCACAAGCTGTTTGTGTATGATGAGTTGAAAATTAAATGATGACGAACAACCCAAATAACTGAGGCAAATATTATTTTCAAAATCCACATTTTGTTTTATACTGCAATATTTTTTTTTCAATTTTACTGCGTCAATATTTATTTTTGCAGATTGCTCAGATGTTGGATTCAATTTGGAGTGAAGTTGAAGATAAAATACGAGTTGAGTGAATGAGTGATGTGTAGTGAGGTCAAATGTAAATGTGAATCGTGATGTAATCAGAGTTGTACTATAATTGAAATTATATATATTGAGAGCTTGAACTTTGTACTATTCAAAGATTGTAATAAATATTTGTTTGAATAAAATTTCTGTTTGAATTCAAATTTTGTGTTATTTATTTTTATTCAGCAAATATTTATTTAATCTATGAAAATAAAATAGTACATTAACAAATACATTTACACAAATATATATATATATATATATATATATATATATATATATATGTTTATTATCATCAAACAAAAATCATATAATCGCATATTCAACAATCTTCCCCTTTTGATGATAACAAACATATATTTAAGATTTTGAATATGTTAAATGTATTTGATCATTGGTATACTCTAATTGCTCCCTCTATTTAAATGCTTCCTCTCTACACAAAGCTCTCCCTACATATATGCATACAAATAAATATACGCAAATGGGCCTAGATGCAAATGGAAAATATTTGACCTTTGCTTGATTTTATTTGACAAAATCTTACCTTTTCTCTCCCCTTTTTGTTATCAGCAAAAGAGTAATAGTGTTAGAGAAAATAGAGATAAAGTGATCGATATTAATCCAACATAAAAACTCAATTGAATATAAATATTAAATTTCAATAAATAATCAAACAAAAATCATAAATACTTTGTTAGGCGCATATTCCACTTTTAGAATGATGGGAATGATGTCATTATATAAAATCATACAGTTGTGGTATATTTATATCAGGAATTTGAATATCTACCAACCATGCATAACCGTTAGGACTTTTAAATGAGATTAGTAGTATTCCAATTTTATTTTATTTTATTTTAAAAAAATGAGTTCAAGTATCTTATAACCACGCACAACCGTGAGGTTTTTTAAATGGGATTAGAATCAACTTGTTTATCTTAAAAATCAATTTTGATATGCGTTCCGTACATGCATAACCGTGAGGACTTTTAAATGAGCATGGAAGCACATAACAAATTCCAAGTAATTCACCCATGCATAACCGTGAGGACTTTTAAATAAGAGTGAATACTTAGGATTATTTATTTGTTTATTTTTATTATTGTTATTATTATTATTATTATTTTATTAAAAAGTGTAAAATGAAAAACGAATGATTCCTGTTTAAAGTACCAGATACTGACAAACTATATTGAATTTTGATGAGTGATGGTTGTTAGAAATATGATAGAAATAGAGATGGTCATGGAATTTTTGCCAACAAAAAGTTTTGTAACTCTTGTTTAAATTTCTAAAGAAATTTACTAATTATACCATCTCGAGTCGTAATATATGATAAATATCAACACTCATCATTTTTCAATCACTATTTATCTTTTCGATAATTATTAGGGAGTCAGATTAGTCAAAATAGTCATTTAAAATCAAATTCGAAAATAATTATAAAATCAAATTTTCAAAATGACTGATCTGATAACATGGTCAAAAAATGATTTTCTAGAAGGGGTTATATGAGAAAAATTTCTGCTATTTGAAAATTATTTGAAACGAAAAATATGCAGATATTTTCTTTGAAAACGACGCTGTTACTAAATGTCTCAACAAAAATCACGTTCAACTAGTAATTTTTCTATCAACTAGATTACCAGTGTAATCTGCATCTTAATTTCTTTTTCACTCAAAATTATCATTAATGGAATTTGTAGACCAGACCACGAAGTGTGCAACAAAATATCTCAAAATCAATTTTAACAGCTTTTTAAATGACATTTTCTTAAATTTGAATTGAAGCCGTGTATATAATCAGAAACCGTGAATATAGAGTTAGCCGTATTATAACCAAATGTATTATCATCCAACAAAACACTATTATCAATCCAAACTAATATATATTAAGTAGTTCAAGGACTCTACAGATTTTTATAGTGTTCTTGGCATAAAAATATAATTGGCCAACAATTTTGAATAAGTCAGAATCAAAATCATCATCATTTTTTCATCACATTATTGGCTGATTTAACTCAAATAGGTGCATATTATCACATTTAATACATCGTTCAAATAAATATACCATTACCTGTTTTACCTTTACGATATTTTTCGTTGTTGTCCATTGTGATTCTGTCACCTTTATACTAGGCTAAGCAACTTTGCTTTGTCTCTCATTGTGTCCTTGAAACAGCCAAAATCAAGTAACACTATTGTTGTTCCTTAGCCTGCCACCACACCTACACGGGAAAAGATTTTTGTGACCTTTTTGTTTTTATAGGTCCATGGTTTTTAGTGGCATAATATTTAGAAAAATAATTTTGTGGAGACCCAAAACTATTTATATATGTTCCCTTCGGCACCCAAATTTGTTTAACTTTGAGAGATTTTATATTTTTGCTTTTTGGAACCCAAATCGATATAGTTTTCACATGTTTGGGTCTATACCAACAATTATTGTAATTGTGTCCATATTTTCTACAAATTGTGCACATAGAATTAACTTGATTAATAATGCTTTCAACATTTTCAGATTGATTATATCCTAGTCCTTGTCTGACCGTATTAATAGTTTGCTTTCCTAATAGAATATTTAACGATCTTTCACTTTTTGAAAATTTATCTAAAGTCAATGACAATTGTTGGACTTGTGTTTTAAGAGATTCATTTTTTTTTAATAATTATGTGCACTTTTTGATAGAATTCTCTCTCCTAGTATTTTCACTATCTTTCAAAATCAGAATTTCATTTTCAAGCGATTTTATTTTAATTTCTGATTTTTTTAATTTCTTCTTCAAATGTTGAACACATATCACACTTAGGGATCCTATTTTGATAGATTTTAATTAATTGGTCAAGTCATTTATTTGATTCTATCAAAATATCTTTTTGTGATTCAAGTTTAGCATACTTCTTCCTAAGTCGTTCAAAACATCCATTTAATTCGTGGAAATATGTTAGTAATTCTGAGTGAGTGAGTTTTGATACCTCGCTTGGCTCGTCATCATCGCTCTCCGTTATATTACCTCGTAGGCACAGATCTGCTTTCTCACTCTTACTGCTAGTGCTTTTATTATCATCATCACTTTTAATCCGCTTGGCGGTAGAATTTCTCCTTTTCAATTTCTTTTCTTGGCCGTGTTGATTTCGAGGATAATTGGGCTTGATTTGACCGGGTTTATTGCACTTGTGACAAATGATCCCGTGTTCTTCTGAGTTGTTTAGTGCTTTGATTATTCTGCTTTTCAATTGTTGGTTTGGAGCTGGATTTCCGTATTTGTGGTTTCACTTTTTGAATCTCTTTATTAGTAGCGCTGGCTCAGCTACTCCATCCTCATCACAACTGCCTTTTTCCCATTCTGTTAAGCACATTTATTTAACTGAGTTGGTTGTGGAGGATTTCACATTGCTATTGACTTTTGCATCATATATTGCATTGAAAGTATTCCAAATTTCCTATGCAATTTCACAACGAGAGACGAAATTAAAATTTGCTTGATTAATATGAGAATATAATATATGCATAGCCAGAGCATTAATCGAGATAATTTTATTTTCTGTTATATCACACCCATTTTCAATAATATTCAACATTTAACATTAACAAATTTTAAATAAAATTCCATTTTCAATTTCCAATTTCCAATTTCCAATTCAAAAAATCTGTTCCATCAAAAATAGAAGGAATAATATTGGAACGTCCCTCAACGAAAGTAGCCATTTTAAAAATTCAAATTTTTAAAAACAAACATTGGTTTTTGAAAAGAAATCAAATTTTTAAAACAAAAATGGCTTTTGTTCCTTGCTCTAATACCACTTGTAGGATCGATTTCATGCTAGAGGGGGTGAATAGGGTGATGCTATTAATTATAAAAATTAATTGCGGAAGCTTATAAAATTATTTCAACATAAACATATCAAAATAATAGCAGCACAGATAATAGAAGAATAATAAATGTAGAAATAGAATGACACATAATTTACCCAGCTTCGGCAAAACCCTGCCTACGTGCTGCCCCCAATGTTTTTGCTAGAAATTAAGTAGTCACACTCTTACACACGTAAAATTGCGACACCCGCTACTGACCAACCTAACTCTACGCACAAAACCCTGCCACGACTCAGCCACTGAGTTGCAAATTCTCAAACTATGCCATGTAGTTTGTCCCCTAGTCACACGACTAGAAATTACAACGGTTTAAAAAGAAAAATACAAATTTAAAAACAATTTAAAATAAAAACACTAATTGGAATATATACTAGAGCCCAAAAACAATATAGCTGGCCCAACAACACAGTGTAAGTAGATTTTTCCCTTTTTCTCTTTTATGTTGTTTGACCGGTCCTTTGAGAAAAATGGCTTCATCCTTTTTAGTTCGTTCCTCAATAATTAGGGCTTTCAAAAATTGAAGCGACCGATTATTGTTCGATCAGAAGGGTTGTTCTCGTGATTGTTTTGACGATCGATTGTAGACCTCTTTGCTTTATACACGACTGCCCCAATTTTTGATCGAGTTCAACTCCTGACTTCGGTATGTAATTTATGGTTCTTGCTTCTTCTGATTTGCTTGGTTGAACTCGATCGATGATTCGAGATGAATGATTATTCTTTGTTTTGCTTGAACTCGATTGCTTATTGCCGATGATGATTTGTGGGTTTATATATGGATTCGATCTCCTAGTTTTTCGTTCGTC
Source organism: Allium cepa (assembly GCA_030765085.1). NCBI lineage: Eukaryota > Viridiplantae > Streptophyta > Magnoliopsida > Asparagales > Amaryllidaceae > Allium > Allium cepa. Next base: position 135,067,338 of record CM060934.1, read on the forward strand.
TGATTTTTTCAGTATTATGCTTCGGCCATTAGATTACGTTTGGATGTTGATGATTTCTCTGACTTGATCAAATTCATATAATTTGATACTTGGCACTCATGGTATTGATTTTTGACTGGGTTCGATTTCTTATTTTCTTGGTTATCATGGCACTGTTTGATTTCGTGGTCACCACGGCTTGATTTGCATTTGACTTCGGTCATATGATTTTGTGTATGCGATTCCATGACTTTGTATTATCTTCGGCCATCACCATTGCTTTGATATTGTTTCTGGTCATTTTAATTTGAACTGAATGCTTCTTCTTTTTTTCGAATGTGGTCTCTGATGTTGAGCCACTGTCTTGCTTGATTTGAAATATTGGTGGCTTCACTTTGGCATTTGAACTGGTTCGATATTGATTTCATTGTTGTTGTACATGTGCACTTGGTGTTATCAATCATCTGGTTCAGTATTAGATGAGTTTGCTGCTTTTCACTATTGAATACATGTGCTTGTCTATTCATGTTGTCTAGAGGTGACCTTGTTTGATTTCTTTGTATTGCTGTTAGCTTTGGGTTTCACTGACAACACACGTACATGCTTGCATCTTTGATTTTGGTTAGATGGTACTGTCCAATTGAGCTTGTTTTGTATGGTCAGTGATGCACTATTGTTTTGGTTGCTGCATTTGTGTTGTAGTATATATGAACTTGGTTCATATGTATGATGTGCATTTGTCTTCAAGTATAGTTGCCTTCACTTTTCACTGCTTGGTTGTATTTGCAATTTGTAGTTGCTATGCACTAAGCATTGCTTCGTGTCAGTTGCAATGTGTTGGTTTCATTGTTGCTGTGTCACTGTTACATACATATGTCTTGTTGAAATAGTTTGATGTGCACAATTCATTGGTTGCCGACCTGTGTTGCTATTGGTCGAGTTCACCTTGAACTTCATGTGTGCTCGAGTCTGGTTCGTGTATTCATTGAGATGTTCATGTTGCATATTTGCTTGCTGCCTGGTCATCATTGTATGTTGTCTTGATGTTTTAGCTGCCATCATGAACATGCTGAGTCTCATGACATTGTCTGATACGCATTTGGATTTGTTTTTCGAATTACACTTGATTGAATCTAGCTTGTAGCTCGGATTTGACCTTGTGATGAAAGTTGTGACATTATTTTATTGCACTTGAGTTGAATCCGGTATTTTGGATTTGACCTGTGCTCACCTGTCCCTGTAAATCAATCAAGTGTATATATTGATGTGCACGGCCTTGTGGCATATACAGTGATACACTGTGTATGGCACAAGCTGTTCGTGTATGATGAGTTGAAAATTAAATGATGACGAACAACCCAAATAACTGAGGCAAATATTATTTTCAAAATCCACAATTTGTTTTATGCTGCAAAAATATTTCTTTCTCAATTTTACCGCGTAAATATTTATTTTTGCACATTGCTCAGATGCTGGATTCAATTTGGAGTGAAGTTGAAGATAAAATACGAGTTGAGTGAATGAGTGATGTGTAGTGAGGTCAAATGTAAATGTGAATCGTGATGTAGTCAAAGTTGTACTGTAATTGAAATTATATATAGTGAGTGCTTGAACTTTGTACTATTCAAAGATTGTAATAAATATTTGTTTGAATAAAATTTCTGTTTGAATTCAAATTCTGTGTTATTTATTTTTATTCAGCAAATATTTATTTAATCTATGAAAAATAAAATAGTACATTAACAAATACATTTACATGAATATATATGTTTATTATCATCAAACAAAAATCATATAATCACATATTCAACACATACCACATTTCGTCGTATGCCTACTATAGCTACCATGTTCCATAGTAGATTACCCCCATATTCCGTGGCAGGTTATACAATTAAAACCGTACAGGGCGCGTATTGTTTCTTTGGATTTCGAACAACGTTTAGGCAAAGGAACTTCCTATACCGAAATGGAACGATTTTGGAAGGACGCCCCCCAAGAACCATCCCTCGGTTCTCTGCTAGCACAAGGCCGAGTTACCCCATGCTATAATACAGCTATAACATGAGTAACTACCACAAGTATGTCATCTCCGGTCGTTACCGACCATTATCCCGGGATCCCGAAAACCAACAATTACATAAGTACAATATCTGGGCTCCATACCATGATACCACTTTCAAAATCAACATAAGTAAATATCTGGGCTCAATACCATGATACTACTTTTTATCCAGAAGAAAATGGACATACCCTAAGGGCGCTACCCCCAAATTGTCTTGCTGCAACATTCCTGTTTCGACCATTCTGGGGTGTGAGGTCCTGATGCAGTCTCGTCCACAAAGCTACGCTTTTCATAAATGCCATGCTTCGATCAACAAATGATCAGCAGCACTTCGCATGCCACATTACCAAATTGGGAATGTATCACTAGTAACCATCAACTACATAACCGCTGAGCTCGTACGTCTCAGAGAAGGGTGTTAAGCTAAAAGAATAAATTCTCCACCACCAAACAGAAATGTATTTGATAGAAACCATCTTTACATCTCAAAGTGTAACGTCAGGCACACATCCATACAAGTCTGTTCCGGGTTCGAACAGAACCGAAGGCACTTCCAAAGAAGCCCTTGCAATCCAGGTATCCCCAATCCCGATCGGACTCCCCATCACATATGGAGATCTCTATACCGTAGCTACTCAGTGTAGGGTCATTCGACATGTTATCCTATCGTTCTCGAAGACACCCGATCTTCACCACCGTCTTCAAATGCTATCCATTTCATCGTATCACTATTCAGAATGGGTTCTATGACACAAAGCCCTCTCCTGGCTTAACCGAATAACGAGCGCTTGTTTTGAAAACAATTTCAAGTGCCATTTCAAAGGCCAACATTGATAGTCGGTTATTTAACTGTCAACAACATTCACAACAATCATCAAGCCTCAATAATTTCTCAAATTGTTTATACTGATAGTTGGTTATTTAACTATCAAACAATATTCTCAACAGCCATCAAATTCAAATAATTTTCCCAAATTGTTTATTTTCAAAATATCTTCGCAAGATATATGTCACGACCCGAACTCGATGCCCGACAACAACATCAAATTCGTATCGCCGGAGCTTGCAACAACATTAGATGATAAATAACACAGCGTAAATAAAAGATGATATCATTGATACAACATGAATACTATATCCAATACAACGATTTGATACAATGATAATCATCGACATCAGAGAATACAACACAAAATACAGCGGAACATGACACAATAAAAGATAAGTCTTCACAGAATCCAATACTGCAACTCTGATCCAAAAGCTCCAAAGACAAAGCTCCAAACTCCAATCTCGATCCACCATTAAGTTTGCACCAAGATGAGAAAAACTAAACTCAAAAATGTATCAAATATAAGGCTGAAAGCTACCAAAACGATATCTACTACCCGGCTATCTGAAAAACTAAACTCTAGACTGCCCGTGTGGAAAATTATGGGCACCCAGAGTTTAGGAAAAGAACAATAAACTCCGGGTCAGTTGTGGGACTGGTGTGAGCAAACTAAAACAGTTTATCTTTAGAAACAAACAAAAGAATTTAAATTTGAAATCCGCAATGCTTTTAGAAAATGAAACTACCATAAGGCCTCCCGCCACACACCATGCAAACACAGAATTGGAGCAGATTTCTCCTTATGATAGTCAAACATGTTTGATACGCGAATTTTTTTTGATATTATTATTAATGCATAGTGCAGAAAACATTTCGAAAGTATAATATTAATCTTAGCCAGCATAGGCATTTCACACTTATGCCTACTATAGCTACCATGTTCAATAGCAGGTTACCGCCACATTCCATGGCAGGTTATACAACTAAAACCGTATTGGGCGCGTATTGTTTCTTTGGGTTTTCCAACAAATGGTCAGGCCAAGGAACTTCCCATTGCCACATGGGTACGCCTCTGGAGGGACGTCCCGAGAACCATCCCTCGGTTCTCTGCTAACACAAGGCCGGCTCCCCCCTTCACGGGGAATAAAACCTAAGATATGCCACCCCGGTCCTTCGGGACCTTTAACCGAGGATCCTTAATACCAACAACATCACATAGTAATAAATATACTACAATGCCCACGTGAGTAAGTATCTGGGATCCATACCATGATACTACCCTTTTCCAGAAAGAATGGCCATACCCTAGGGGAGCTACCCCTGAAACCTTGTCGCATCTTTCCCGTTTCGACCATTACCGGTTTGTGAGGCTCGATGAGGTCTCGTCCACAAAGCTACGCATTATATGAAAGCCATGCTTTGATCACAAATGATCAACAAATGATCATCAACACACAACAACACTTAGCATGCCACATTACCAAATTGGGAGTATATCGCTGATAAACTTCAACTACATAACCTCTGAGCTCGTACGTCTCAGTGAAGGGTGTTAAGCTAAGAGAATAAATTCTCCGCCACCAAGCAGAAATGTATTTGAAATAAATCAGCTTTATATCTCAAGGTGTAGTGTCAGACACGCGGCCATACAAGTCTGTTCCGGGCTCGAACAGAACCGAAGGCACTTCCGAAGAAGCCCTTGCAATCCGGGAATCCACAATCCCGATTGGACTTCCCATCACTTAGGAATCTTTATACCGTAGCTACTCAGTGCAGAGACAATCAATAGGTCGTCCTATCGCTCTCGCAAATACCCGGTCTTCACCACCGGTCTTCAAATGCTATCCATAACGACGTATCATTATTCGGAATGGGTTATACGACACAAAGGTCCTCTCCCGGCTAAACCGAATAATGAGCGTAAGGTTTAAAAACATATGGGTATGGATTTCAGTTAAGTCACACATTAAAATTCAAAACTTTCTTTAAAATGGTTTAACCCAATTACCATTTCAAATCTTTAAACAAAAAGATTCATTTCACAAGGTTTATCCAATTTCACAAAGATCCATCCATGGATTTCGAAACAATTTCCATTTTTATTGGATTAACTCACTTAATCTTTTAAATAAAAGATTTAACTCGTAGCTTTCAAAACACATTCCAAAGATTCATTCATAACTTGGAAACCATTTCATCTCAAATTTGAAATTCCTAGAATTGGAAGTTCATTCCTTATATGAAAGCTCTTATCATTTGAAAACAAACAGTTTTCGTTTTGGAAAAATCTGAATTCCATTATACAAGTTAAAGTTTATCAAACTTGGTTTAAATTTAATTCCCAAACAATACTTTAAAAAGGGTTTAAAAACTCATATAACTTGTATGACCTTTTACTTCATAAATTCTCAAAATAGAATTTAAACTCAAAATCTGAACTCAAATTTAAACTGAATTATTAAGTTTCAAAACTTTATTAAGTCATTTAAAATAACTTAAATTTTAGAAATCCTTTTCCAAAAGCTTTTCATTTTAAAACCCGATCCCTTCCAAAAATCATTTGAATCCAAACATTCAATTTTTAAATTCGTTTAAAAATCTGTGACTCAACCAATTTCCACGTGCAATCCATATTTGTGCGTGTATAGTGTAGTCCAAGGGGTTTTACACAATAGTGCACAACATCAATCATAAGAATATCGATAAGCGGTATAACCCATAACGCTTATCTATATTCATAGGTTCATTGATAAAGTAATTTATCAATCACAGAGATTCATCATTACGATTCGATGTGGGTTTCGGACAACTAACTGAAATCCGACTCCTTGTCGCATCGGAATTCAAATGCCGTTTTAAGGGCATAGGGGTTTTCACATAGACATACAGAAACAAATCAAAATTCACAGCACAGCATAAGGCAGTTTACATCACACAGTATCACAATCATAAACAGGAATATCAATTTAGTGCACAACAATAGTTACCTATTTTCAATAAATGTGGGTGTGATTTAATAAATTAACCACATAATTATTTTTATTGATTATCAATGATAAATTCTAATTAAATCCTAATCAACTTGATTAATTAATTAGTCCTTAATTAATTAATTTATTACTAATTATAAATTGATTAACTTGAATTATCTAATTAACAATTCTTAATTTACAAATTAACTTAATTATTAGTTAACCAATCTTTAATTACCATGTAAATCCTTAATTACTCAATTAATTGTAATTATTAATTTAATCATTCTTGATTGATTTTCAAAACAGTTTTGTTAAATTAACATTTTAAAAATCAATCTATTATTACATTGAAAACTTAATGGTAATTAAATTCAGTATTTAACTTAATTAAAGTCTGAATTAAGTTTTTAGAAAAACATTGATATATGCTCGCCTAGTATATGCATTGGAAACAAATCCTTTACTTAAAAACAGTCAGCATTTTTTTTTTTACTTTAACATAATTAACTGTAAATATATTGGCCTAACCCCTCTTGGAAAATAACCCGAGCAACAACACGTTCTACCCGAGCTTAACCCGGGCAAAACCACGATTTCCTTTGCTTCGAGCCAAATCTGGGTTTGCACGTACTTTAACTCGAGCTCCCTCCTTCTTCCCCAAACTCCACGTACCCAGATAAGTATGCAAGTGCACGTACACATGTACAACCATGTCGATCATCGCTGATCGACTTCGAGGTCACCTGAGCATCACCCCTGATCATGAGAGACGAATCGATCACCCACAGACGCGAAATCACGGTTAAACCAAAATCGAGTCTTTTTTTAGCAAGTTTCCATTTCCTGGTACCACATACTCCTTTGAAAACTATTCCACCCCGCCACTACATGCCACCAGAACCCGCACGCTTTCGCTACGATCTTCCCCTATCGACCACGCACCTCCACCAACCACCTCTATCTGGTCCGATGTGACATAGACAACACCACTGCTTCGAGAAGCGATCGGCAAAAACACAGGGATAAAACCCTAAATTAAACTCGTCCCCTTAGTTTACGCAATACAAAATTCTTTTAACATCTTTCAACATCCAAGATTTATTTATTCATCAGAAATTGATAAAAAAGCGTTTTTGGTTCAACTCAAATCTGTACCTTATATACGTGACTAAAAATCATCATATTTGTTTCAAAAATCTTATTTTTGAATGTTTGTTCCAGATATAAAATCAAATCAACAAAATCAAACATTCGAATTTAACATAAAAATTTCCTTTTTACTGTGAAATTTATATGTAGAGTCCATGCTACCCTGTTTAGCTTCAAAAAATTTTCAAGCTTATGATTTTAAATTTTAATCAAGCATAATTTGTTTAAAATACTAAGTCTATGAGAAATTAATAGAGGAGAGATGAATTTGTTTTTAGATGGTCCTGCCTGTTATTCAAACAGAGGATCAAAGCAATGACATGCACAGTCATTGTCATGTATATACTTGTAAACATAACTTAACAACTAAATAAGCAGTTATCATGAAAAAAAATCTTCAAGTATCAAGCACAGGAAACAGGATATTCGAGTTTATGATCAAAGAGAAGGGTTTGCTCACCTTGAATCTTTTAACAGAGAAATAATAGTTGTTTTTATCTTAAGCTCTGCTTGATCCCTCCCCTTTTTTTTTTTCCTTTTTCCTGAACCTGCTTGCTAAATCTTTGATGTTTTCTTTTGATTCTTCCTATATCTTAAGTTGCCTTGAATTTTGTTATTATAATTTGAAGCACGTTCTTCTTTTTTCCTTGTTTCCTGACCTGAAGTTGCTTGATTTTTTCTAGGTTTTAACTTGAATTGACTTTCCTTTGAGTTGCCTGAACTGTGCATGCCTACGATTTGAGATGCATTTTCATGCATCAGATTGAAACTGAGAACAATAGTGCAATTTTTTTTAAACTGATTTATTTTCTTGCTTTAATTTGTTGAGTTGCTCTGATCGTTGAAACCGAAGCTTACACTTTTGCTTCACTTCCAGGTTGCAGATTTTTATTTTTGCAGGCTTGAAAACTTGATGTTGAATTAAAACTTGCTTCTTGCTCTGAATTTCACTGCATGCCTCTATTCAGGTTGATCTTCATTTTCTTTTCTAGTTCTTGTTTTGATCTTTGCTTGAATTTGATCCCAGTTTGAAGAACTTGGGTTAATTTTAGTTTCTGGTTCTAGATTTTCTTCTTTGATCTTTGTTTCCAGGTTGAATAAAAAAAATATGATATGGAGGCATCAGATTTGTTGCATGCTTGAAAATGCTTGATTCTTTCAGGTTTAATTTGAGAAATTTTCTTGTTTTTCAGATTTTTGGTTTTGTTTTGTTTGGTTCTTTTATTTCTGATTTGAATATGAAAGAATATTTTTTAATATTTATTCCTTTGCTTGTTATTTACACTTTTAATTTAAAAGAAAATGAGTTTAAATGCCACTTGTTATCTTTTGTAAACACTTGTTAATTCTTTGATTGAAATGCTTACAAATGTGAATCTTTGTATTTTTATGTTTAAGTCCTTAAGTTTAATAAATAATTAAAATTTAGTGTTAAACCCTTAATTTAAATTAATTCATGCATTTGCATTTAAACCTTATTTTTATTTTTTTATATTTACACATTATGTTTTAAACCTTATCTTGTTTTAAATTTATAATTTTTATTTTAAACTCTTTTCATTTTAATACTTTTACATATGTATATATTTTTTTATCCTTACATTCTATTTTGTACCAATACAATTTAAAATAATTGATTTGAAAAGTTATTAATTTCAAATAAATACTATAAGTTAGTAAATACAATTTTTTTTATTTTCAATACATTTTATATTTTAAAACTTAAGAAATTAACTTATTAACAAAGACTTATTTTAAAATTTTCATCTTAAACTTAAGTAACCATACTTATTATATTTTTGTTTTCAAATATAAATTTCTTTAAGTCCAATTAAATTCCAATATATTAACAATTGAATTTCAAATTCACACCTTCGAATTAAAATCTATTTATGAAATATTCACTCTTGAATTTTAATTCCAAGATTTAATTTAAACTAAATTTATAAATAAATTACAGAACATATCTTTTTATAAATCTTAAAGCTTTTGATCCAATAAATATAACATATGTTTATATGCTTGAGAAATCTATTTTAATTTAACTCTTTATATAAAATTTTAAAACTAGCTTATCTTATGTTATTAAAATTTAAATCTCAAATATCATTTTTTTAAAAGTATTAAGTCAAATTTAAATGTTCAAATTACAAACTATACATATATAACAAAATTTTGAAAATGCTTTATTAAATTCAAACAATATTTTATAAACAACTAATATTTTTTTTAAAAGCTCTATTAAATCCACAAATTAATTTCAAAAATAAATTCAATTATGAAATTAAACTGGGCTAAAATCCGGGGATATTACAATAAAATTTCACATTTCCACCCTTTAAAACAAATTTCAAATCAAATTTTCAAAATATCTTCACAACATTTAATTTTAACACTTCATCACTTTGAAAACTAATTTCAAATCACTTTTCACACGCGGAATAAAATTCCTGATATTATTCATTTCCACTGAAAATCTGCCAAGTCCGAATACTTTAAAATAATTAAAATCGCTTATCCAAATACACTTGGAAAACATTTAAAATAAAACTATTTTTAAACACTTACTTAATATTAGTTATGAAAACATTATACTAACATCACATATAACTTTAAGTCCAAGCTAATTTTAAAAATCTTCTCTATATATTCTCTTTCAAACCATCTCTAGAACCAATATTTATACTAACATTATACTAATATCACATTATACTTAATATATTCTCCAAAATATTCTTTTTAAAACCAACTCTAGAACTTATAATTTATACCGTAAAAGTTACTTTGAATATATACTCGGCTTTCCAGAGGAAATACACTTTCATTTCAATATGGTCCATTTAAACCAATTAATAAATCCTTCTTGATTTATTTCAACTTGCATTCCAAATTCATAAATTCCTCACTTTTAAAAATAAACCAATATTTATTTTTAAAACAAATTTCCCTTTCCTTTATAAATTCCATTGTGAATTCAAATTTCCTAATATCCATTGATATACGATTTTAAAATCGATTTCCAAATATTCTCTTTCAAACCAAATCCAATTTCAATTGATTTCCAAATTGATTTTCAAACACCAAATCAATTTCAAATCGATTTGCCAAATTCATTTTCAAAACACCAAATCAAATTCCTTATTGATTTCCCAAATTTATTTTCAAACACCCAAATCAATTTCCAATTCGATTTCCCAAATTTATTTTCAATCACGAAAATCAATATCCAAATTGGATTTCTAAATTTATTTCCTTTTAAAATAAATTCTTTTATCTCTTCCAATCAATTTAAAATCTGAATTTTAAATAAATTCTTCGACTATTAAACAATATTATTCAAAACCCATTTATTAAAATCTTTTCCCATATTTTGGAATTTATTCAATAAGTTTTCAAAAATAAAACTTTATCTTTTTAAGTTTGCTCTTTTAAATTCGGCCAAATTTTTTAAATAAATTTTCTTAAAGCTTCTACTTTAAATTCCAAAAATTCAATTTCATATTTCTGGTAACCTACGATACCAAAAATATATTCGGCTAAATCATAGCCTTCAACAATTTCAATCACAAATATAATCATACACAGATTATAAATAATCACACACAACATTGAAAATAATTCAAATATTTGAGGAATCCAGTTGGATCCCTCCAACCTGTTTCCCTGCATCCACAGATGTTAGCATAACAATTAAATACCCATTCCACTTCGAGGTGGAATATCGCGGTATATGGGATTTATAAAATATCATCCGCTATTATGCGGCGCATAGGGTCTCATCCGCTATGTAATGCGGGAAGTCAACAACTCGAAATACATATATAATACCAATTCCACTTCGAGGTGGAATATCACGGTATATGGGTTTAAATATAATATCATCCGCTATTATGCGGCGCATAGGGTCTATTTCAATCCAACAAAAAACAGCCATCATCCAAGCAGCATCCAATAATTTAAATAAACTATTTAAATTAAATCAAGTATCCAATTGAGTGAGAAGTTCTCACCTTTGCCTATGCATGCAATCTACTTTCCAATCCCGACTTGCTTCCTTATATATTTTAACCTAGTATAAACAATTCACGATTTTATTAATATTTGAACTAGATGAACAATTAATTTTCCATTTTAAATAGATTGAACTAACTTATTATTAAATTTCCTTTTAATAATTATTTATTTCAGCAACTAAAACAATTAAATAAATTCTATTAAACAAGCTATCTTGATCATATATTTTTAAAATAAACTAGCGAATGAAATCAGATATATATGTATATTTTTATTCATTTATCATTTTCTTCACTTACTGGATACACACGTATACATATAAAACTCAGTAATTAATTTATATAAAAATATATAAATTCAAAAAGAAGTCGTACCCAAATCGAGAACAATAGTCGCCGCATCAGTGCCCTAGCCGCCAAAGCCAGTCTCCCAGTCCCACGCGCGCACGAACTACACTCCATCGTTATGCCGCGCCTTCATTCAACCCAAGTTCGATCGGCGCATCGAAGCTAGTTCGTATGCACGCGCGCGACATATGTTGCCGCGAATCCTTATTGAGCTCAACCGCCTTGCGAAACCCCCATCGCCAGCCCTATCTCGACTTCGAGCACACGCCAGTGCCGCTATCGCGAAGCCGATGCCACACGAGTTGCCTCCCAGAATCGCGTGATTCCACCATTTTTCTTTTGAAAGAAGAATTTGATTTCGATCTGTTTGTTTCAGGAAGAAAAGAGGAGTGCAGCCATTTTATTTCAACTGTCGATTTTATTTCTGGGATGAAAACATTTTTTTTGTTTTTGTTTTGATTACTTTCGAACGAGGATAATTGTCTTTTTTCTTAAAAAGAAAAACGAACGCGTGTTCACTTATGAACGACACATGCAAAAATTTCCCTTACGCGTTTGCTTAGATCTGCAATGGTGTTTTAAATAAATTTATATCACTTATGTTTAATTTGAATTCGAATATAAATCATCCTAAAAATGAAGACTAAATCTCGATCTCCAATCGAGGCGTGCCGCCAGGCGTTTGTAATGTTTAACCCCAATCCCGAACGCAACAGAAAAGGTTCCGAGTCCAAATTCGATCGTATGGAGAAGATAGCTTTTCAAACCCAGTTATTAAATTAAATTACGATATAAATTTCAACGCGTTTATTAACCGTACAATCACACGACAATTCCAAATGCTACGAAAATTGAAATCCGGTAATAAAAAACTATTACAGATCCGAGGGAACTGGTTTCGTCGAATTCCGAGACTGTGCCTCGGAAAGCTATTTTTAAATATTGATTTAAACGATATAAATTCAAAACTGAACAAAAAAGTTTCAAATTCAATTCTGAAGCTTCCATTATCTTCAATATTCTCAATACAAATTTTCTAAGCCTTTGAAATATTTTTATTTAGTTTAAAGCTGAAGATTCAAATTTTTATCCAATTTCAATAAATTAAATTTAATAATTTAATTGCCAAATTCATTCTGATATTTGAAATTCAAGTCAAACTATCTTCCAAACATATAAAATCACTTAAATATTTTCAAATTCAAATACCAAAAATTCCGGGTCGTCACAAGTAGGAAAAAAGAAGATGGAGGTAGAAGAAGAAAATAAATAAAAAAAGCAATGTCAGAATCTCACAATAGCAGCGGAACAACATATAATAGATAGCAACTGATCTTTATACAAAGAACTATAACTGTTTAATACTTACAATCATCAGAGTACACAATCAATGGCATAATACTGGACGATTATGATAACTTATCCCCACAAAACTGAATACATAGTACACCATACACAGCAGAATATATGTCAAGTACATGTGATACGTCTCGTCATCCAGCTTGTTATCTGAGCTCTACAGTATCCTATCCTGTATCTGTAATACTCGGTCTAACCCGAGCATTATAATAAAATAACACCCGAGTAAGTCTGGAAAACTAGTGTGAGAAAATACACTCAATTGGATTATTAAAGTTTTCAAAATCCTTTGAAATCGAAGGTATCTCGTAAGACCACGCCAAAATAAACATGCCCGGTTTTACCTTGTGATAACCAAAACATTTTTACCAAAATCTTCTGATATTATAATAGTGTCTAAGTACAAATACTTATTCAAATAGCCGAAATTGCTACATTCATTAAATTCCAACATACTATGCTCTAATATCAAAACTGTAAAGGACGCGTAGGGAGAATGGATTACCAACTAATGACTAAGCACTGGGGTACCACCTATCACGGTACCTGGTCTAGATCAGCATACCAAGGACCACTCCCGATCCCCTGCACCACAAGATCGGAGCTACCCCTTACTGGATAGTACGAATAAGATCATCCCGCGGTTGGGATCAGCAACCGCCTACACAGCCGAATAAAAGGGACATCTAGACAGGCGAAATCTTACCTAATTGGGTGCTACCCACTTTGCCTTGATGCATATCCCCTGATTTTCAGTCATTCCCGGTTGATGAGGCTCGAGGCTAAGCGTTACCTTTTTAGAAATATTCACTTAGAATGCTCATTGTCCTCCAATGACAATGTACTGATGACATTTCATCCATACAAATCTGTTCCCGGTCCGAACGGGACCGAAGGCACTACTCCTACTACATCCATTTTGGAATCATCCTCAGGATTAGTAGCGACCAGCCCTTGCACTTCACTACTCCATCTTCGACTCCAAGCTCTTGTCTTCCTTTCGAAAATGTACTTGTTGGATCGAAGTGGTTTTTGGATCACAAATCGGATCCCAGTCTCTTCAAAACAACGTTCGTTGGTTCCCGGTAAACTCAAACCCGGTTCTTTAGGAAATACACAGAGGAAAATAAGCTCGGAGATCACCTCCTAACCGTTTATGTAGATGGATTTCCTTATAAACGTCCTAGAAGAACAAACGAGTTTATACGTATAGTATAGCATCTCGAATGATAACTGTACCATATATTCTCGACCTTCTCCTAGATACTTCCAAAGTTATATTTGGGTCCAGATATGATAGTCGGTTATTTAACTATCAAATAAACAATCATTCAACCAAATATTTTATTTAAACTGAAAAACATCAAGTCTCATTTAATTTAGATTTTAAATAAATTAAATCACTTTATCCAAAAATTTACACCTAAAACATTTAAAATAAAGCTACTTAATTTTTTATTCAAAATAATACTTAGGAAATTCTATACTTTCCCAAGCAAAACTTTAGCCAAAAACTACTTTAAAATAAAACTATTACATAAGTTGTAAATATTTAATAATCCTCCTTTAGATATAATACCAATTTAACCTTTAAAAATAAATAACTATTATAATTAACTTAATTAATATTCACTTTAAGACTTTTAAAACAATTGAATAATAAATTTTGCTAAACCATTCTTTTAAAACATCTTTAAAACTTCTAATTTATACTTAAAAATCTTTCTTTGAAAACATACTTAACTTCTTAGGAAAATACACTTTCCACTCCAGTCAGTACGTCTAATCATTTGTAAATCCTTCTCGATTTATCTCCAGTTTAATTTATCTCCCAATCCCGTAAATTTCCTTTTCCACACTTTAAAAATAAAACCACTGTTATTTTAAAACGAATTACCCTCTCCTTATAAATTCCCATCTTGAATTAATAATTTCAAATTATCCACTAATAAATGTTCACTTTATTTATAAACCCAGTTTATAAATTTCATAGTCTCATTCACCTTTTAATTACTATATCAAAACACTTGATCGATTTTAAATCGACTTCTTTGAATTAAATTCCATTTTAAAGTTTATTTCTTGATTTACCCAAATTTATTCCAAAATCCATTTATCTTAGCTTCACTTCTTTATTATGATTTAAATACTAATTTAAATCCGAAATATTTTTTCCATATTTTATTTTTCTTTCCAAACTTCTCTTTTATTCTCTCAAAATCCATTTTAAACCTCGGATTTAAATAAATACTTTTATACTTAAACAAATTGCTTAAGTCCCATTATTAAATCCTTTTAGTTAATTATTTCAAAATCTCTATCTCTCCATATTTAGAAATTATCAAGTAAGTTTTTAAAATCAAACTATTTATTTTTTCCGAATTCATTACTTTTAAATTTATCCATCTTTACTGTAAATTTCTTGCTTCAAATTTTCCCTTTTTATTTCCGTTTATTATTTCCCTTTAAAAATTCAATATTTATATTTCTAAAATGCCACAATATATCTAGCAATATACTAACATCAAATAAATAAATTTTCCAACATAATATCACAGATTATTCAACATTTCATAAAACTAAATATGAAAATAAATTCAACATTTTTGAGGAATCCAGTTGGATCCCTCCAACCTGTTTCCCTGCATCCATAGATGTTAGCACAATATGAAAATACCAATCCCCTTTCAGAAGGGATATCGCGGTATATAGGGTCATCCACTATTATGCGAGGCGCATAGGGTCTCATCCGCTATATAATGCGGGAATATCAATCAATCCAACATATATATATATAATATCACATCCAAAATGATAATAATTATCACATTCAAATAATCAACCAATGATTTAATTTTAACTAATTAAATTCACCGATAATCCAATTTGATTGGGATTAACTCACCTTTGATTTTTGTTTTGCAATCCGATCCAAACCGGCTTGTCTCTCCCCGATTTTAAACCTTGTATAAACATTATATGGTTTATTAATATTTGAAATAGGTCGAACAGTCAATTACCATTTATTAATTTAATTTAAGCTAATAATTTAATTTTAAACTAATTCTCCTATGATAAATAACCTTTATTAACTAAAATAATTATATAAGTCAACTAAATAAATTACTGCCTAATACAATATTTTAAAATTAAATAGTAAGTGAAACTATGTATTTATGCATATTTTTTTTGAAACTATATATATAATTATAAAATAATCTATATAGATTTAAAAATCTATTTTTGTATAAACTCCTCACATTTAAAATTCCTGCCCTTTTTCAAAACCTTATCTATAAATATATTTTTCTATCTATATCATAGATTACTTTACTTTTAATTAAAATTTTTTTCTTTCTCTTCATTAAACCTTATACTCCAATTTTCTTTCACCTATCTGTATACATTTATTAATTCAAAATTAACTGGAAAAACAAAATTCCAACCTCACTGCTCAAAACCCAGCCTCTCGCAAACCTTAGTTGCAAACTTCAATCGAACGCCACCACAACCTCCTCGACATCTCGTAGCCTCTAATACTCTACAGCGAATCGTGGCAACTCATCGGCCTTCCAATTGCATGTCGCCACCCTGCGAACTTCGAATAAAAATAGCAGGCGAGCGACTCCTCCACTTCAGGCGACTCACTACTCCAATAGCATCATGACTCCACAACGTTCTTTCCCAAGCTCGAAGACGCCGTCACAGTCACGAATATATGGCCACGCTTATACCTCTACGAACTTTGCGGCTAGGATCGCGTCTCTCCTCTGAAGTCGAACCAATTTATTGTTAGGATCGATTCCTAGAATCGATTGAGGGGAAAACGGAAGCGATATAATGATTTTCCCCTTTCGAACAAAGTGAATTTCAAATTGAGGAAGGCCGAAGAAAAATTGCAGGCCATGCTTATTTTTGGAAGAGAGAAATTTTGATTCGTTTAAAAAAATGCTCGGCCATTATATTTCTTTTTTTTTGAAAATCTATTTGCGTGTGATAAACGAGGGGATGTGACTTTTTTAAAAATGGAAAAGATCCCTTGTGTGAAGAAATAGTCTTGCTATAATGACTAAGAAATGAAAGCAAAAGGTTGTGATTTGAACATAATGTCAATCAATGTAAATATATATATATATATATATATATATATATATATTATTAATTTTAAATCGTCTCGAAATCGCAACTTAAAATCTCGACCTCCTAACGAGATGTGCCGCTAGGCGTTCATAATGTTATACGCCTATACCGAACACAATAGAAAAGGTTTCGAGTCCTAATTCGATCGTATGGAGAAGATAGCTTTTTGGACGCAGTTATTTATGTTGAATTATCGATA
Source organism: Allium cepa (assembly GCA_030765085.1). Lineage (NCBI taxonomy): Eukaryota > Viridiplantae > Streptophyta > Magnoliopsida > Asparagales > Amaryllidaceae > Allium > Allium cepa. The sequence continues at coordinate 135,084,397 of CM060934.1, forward strand.
TAAATTTCAGCGCATTGATATATCGTACGATCACACGAAAACTCCAAATGCTACGAAATTTGAAATTCGATAATAATACAATATTATAGATCCAATGGAACTAGTTTCGTCGAATTCTGAGACTGTGCCTCAGAGGGCTATTTTTTATCAATTTAAATGATATATTTTTAAAATTGAACAAATCGCTTTTAAATTCACTTTTAACATTTATACTATCTTCAGTATGATCAATGCAATTTTACAAGCCTTCAAATTATTAACAAGCCTAAAACCAAGATTCGCTATTTTAACCAATTTCCAAATATTCAATTCAATAACTTAATTACACAATAAATAATTATATTTGAAATTCAAGCTAAGAAACCAACACCTGAATATTTAAATCAATTAAATATTCCAATTTCAAATATCCAAAATTCTGGGTCGTTACAATCCTCCCCCCTTATTAGAATTTCATCCCTGAAATTTCTAGTTAAAAAGAATGGTCCAATACCCGTTTACTATTTTCCCAAAGCCACACAGTTTAAACCATTTTCAATCCAATCTATTTAAACCACATTTCATAATCACTAACTTTCGATTTCATCTATGAATTCCAAATAATATCTTTTACTTGACCCTTTCAAATTAAAATTCCAATCATTTTAACTCCTTAAATTTTCGAATTTTTTTGCCAGCATCTTCTTTGCGCGCTAGATCGGAACAACAACAAAATTGCCTCTACGGCCCTAAAATTTCAAAAGAAAACAACGGACCAAGTGGCTAGATCAGTAAACCATCAAATTTCATATGACAATTTTAAATACATAACTTTTTGTCGGGCAATTCAAATTTATCTTTTGAAATCAAAAACACCAATATTCCTTTGCTTTTAAATACCTGTATCCTACATTGAAATAATATCCAATCACAGAATTCAAAATCATTTTGTTCACTTCCTTTTTAAAATTTTCAATAATTGCTTTACTTAAGCCCATAAAATGCACATATATCATCCGTACGCAATACTAAATCCGATCACTCAAAAATCCATATCCAGGGTTCGCAGTCGAAAATAGAGTGAAAAATCCCAACTCGGATTGATATATCTATCCCGAAATTCTGTGCTCGAATTTGGATCAAATCGTTATGCGAATAAAATAATATACGTACATCCTACGTATTTATCTCAATTGATCATTAGCTATATCAATCCTCTTTTTATTCACATTTATTTTGATTCCCATTCTTCTATTTACAATTTTCCATTTTACCCAACTATCATTAAATCCTCATTCATATACTTCTCAATATATTTTCCCAATACCAAATTTTTACTTAAGAATTTCTCCCACAATTTTCTTAAGTTTATTATAAATATTTTATATAATTTATTTCCACCTTATCACTTTGGTTTTATATCCTTTTCATTCAATTTCACTATCCAACTCCTATTTGATTTAGATTTGCTTTCCAATTACTAATTTATTTCCAAACTTTCATTTTATTTAGTCCATCCAAACTATTCTTCAACTTCACTTTATTTAACTTAATTCAAATTAAATATTCCATTCCAATATTCAATTCCAATTCCATTTTCTTATAATTTAAATTAGTTTGTTCATTCACAAATTTATTCCAACTAAATAAATTCTATTGCAAAAACTTATTCCATTTAGCCCACCTAGGCTAAATTCTCAAAACTCACTTTATTTTTAAACTTTAAGTTAAGTTTTAATTCCATTCCAATAATTACATCTCGAAATTTTATAAGTTTCAACTTATTTATATCCAATAAACATTTTAAATAAGATCCCAGAGTTTTTAAACAATTTGTTAAACATTCAAAATCATTTTTGAAATCATATATACCCAAATCAAACAATTCCATTGCATTTCAAAATCAAACCCAATTTCGCGAACAAATTTCAATTCAAAAAATCCTGGCTGCAATTCCTCTCTTAGAAAGTTGAAAATGAACATCGATAATGTTGTAGTCATCACCGAAATTATTTTCCAGCGACCAAAGCGAGTTCAGCCCTTTTATTCTTTTCAAAAACATTTCATATTTTTTAGTTTCAAATCTCACCAGCTTCCATATCCGATTCAAAAATATTTCCGAATAATATCACTATTATCCCTCCAAACCTTTTGAAAATCATTTTCAATCTCCAAGGGAATTAAATTTTCCCAAATTTTTGAATTTCAAATCCTTTCAATCTATATCAAATATTACTTTGGAATTTTATTTCATTCAAATCATAAATCACATTTATAACTCATATTTACATCTCCATTTTGTCATATAAATTTATTTCTTAACCTTTGGTTGTAATTTCAAGTTCTTATTCAATTTCCATAACTCGGTGATAATAATTTAATATTATCATTTCCTAACAACCAAGCAACCATATATACTTATAATAATTTACAAAAATTATTTCCTTCATATAAAAATAATTTGGGTAAAATTATTTCATTTACCCTATTTTAAAACATTACTCTGTCGAATTGTTCTATTCAAGTGTTTAAAGATCCCTATCAATAACGTTAATTACTCGTATTGACCAGAATCCATGAACCACTCAACAAACTAATCAACACAATAAAAAAAATTATATTCACTAATAAATACGCGCTTATATCTATTAATACACCCAAACTCATTCTAGAGTACTACCGACTCTATCTCTAATGAGAAATCCTCACCATAGCCAAGGTTCTTGCTTAACCTTCAGCTCTGATACCACTGTAACAACCCGCAAACCCGTACCCCATTGAGTCGACAATATTCTCCATCTGTTCAACTCAAATTGGACGGATATACGAACCATTAGGGAAAAAGAAGAAGGAGGTAGAAGAAGAAAAAACGCAATATCAGAATCTCACAATCGCGGTGAAAAAAATATAATAGATAACAACTGATCTTCATACAAAGAACTATAACTATTTAATACTTACAATCATAAGATTACACAATCAATAGCATAATATTGGATAGTTATGATAACTTATCCCCACAAAACTGAATACACAGTACACCATACACAATGGAATATATGTCAAGTACGTGTGATACGTCTTGCCATCCAGCTCGTCTCTTAAGCTCCACAACATCCTATCATGTATCGGTAATACTCGGTCTGACCCGAGCATTATAATAAAATAACACCCGAGTCAGTCTAGAAAACCAGTGTGAGAAAACAAATTTAATTGAATTATTAAAGTTTTCAAAATTCTTTGAAATCAATGGTATCTCGTAAGACCGTGCCATAAATAAACATGCCGGCTTTTTACCTTACGATAACCAAAACATTTTTATCAAAATCCTCTGATATTATAATAGTGTCTAAGTACAAATACTTATTCAAATAGCCGAAATTGTTACATTCATTAAATTCCAGCATACTATGCTCTACAATCAAAAACATAAAGGTCACGTAGGGAGAATGGATTTCCAACTAATGACTAGGCACTGGGGTACCACCTGCCACGGTACCTGGTCTAGATCAGCATACTGAGGACCACTCCCAATCCCCTTCAACATAAGACCGAAGCTACCCCTTACTAGATAGTCCGAATAAGATCGCCCCGCAGTTGGGATCATCAACCTTCCACACAGCCGAATAAAAAGGACATCTATACGGGGGAAATCTTACCCTAATTGGGTGCTACCCACTCAGCCTTGCTGCATATCCCTTGGTTTTCAGTCATTCTCAATTGATGAGGCTCAAGGCTAAGCATTACCTTTTTAGAAATATTCACTTAGAATGCTCATTATCCTCCAATGACAATGTACTAATAGCATTCATCCACACAAGTCTGTTCCCGGTCCGAACGGAACCGAAGGCATTACTTGTGACGACCCGGAATTTGGGACAATTTAAATTGGGATATTTGATTGATTTTAAATATTTAAAAGTTAATTTTTAACTTGAATTCAAATATTTTTATTATTTAGCAATTAAGTAATTGGATTTAATAAACTGAAATTGGGTAAATTATTGAATCTTCGGTTTTAAGCCTGTTAAAAATAATTTAAAGGCTTGTAAAATTTATATTGATAATATTGAAGATAGTAAAAGTGTTAAAATTGAATTTAACAGTGATTTGTTAAGTTTTGAAAATATATCGTTTGAATCGATATTTAAAAATCGCCTTCCGAGGCACAGTCTCAGATTTTGATGAAACCAGTTCCATTGGATCCATAATATTGTATTATTATCGGATTTCAATTTTTGTAATGTTTGGAGTTGTTATGTGAGCGTACGATATATAAACGTATTGAAATTTATATTGAAAATTTTATATAATAACTAGGTCCAAAAAGCTATCTTCTCCATACGATCAAATTAGGGCTCGAAATTTTTTCCATTGTGTTTGGAATTGGGGTATAATATTATAGACGCCTGGCGACACGCCTCAATAGGGCATCGGAATTTTAAGTGCATTTAATAAGATATTTATAATTAAAAAAATTAACCTATCAACAATTAGGGCTTACCTTCTCCAACACGCCTCCCTCAACTTTATATCACGTATCCTCCTTCCTCTCCTTCATTCCTAATTCTAAATCGAGAAGCCAACAAAAGAAAAATTAAATTAAAATAAAGGCCGAAGCCTGAGAGAGTTGGAACCGATCCTCATCTCGATTTTTACTATCGTTGGAATAATATAATGGCCGAAGGTCGAGATGATCCTCTTTTCTTCCTCTTTTAAAAATGAGTCAAGCCCAGATTTCCCCTTTTCAAAAATAAAATTTCAATCTTCTTTATGTTCGTCGCTTCGCAAATTCGAATTATAATAATGAACGAAATCAATTTTCGTTCAAACTGTAATATGGGAGGGCGCAATTGATCATTGAGGGGTCGCGCGCAGCAGCGCTATCGTGGGCAAGAATGAGAAGATAGCGGCCACTCGAGATAGCTCTGGCGCAAGGTCGCTAAAGGAGCTTATGCTCGAAGTCAATGCTCACGATGGGAAGTAGGGCGGCGCTGTTACTTCGAGCGTTTGGTGGCAGTGATCGAGTTCGTCTTGGTTTGTGATTGTCGTGTCCAGATCTCGTTTTCGCGAAGGCGTCGCTGGTGGAGGAGCGCGTGGGTGGGTCGCGGTGGCGACGAGAGGATGGTCGAGATCGGTGGGCTCTCATCAGGGAGGTATATACACTTCATCTTTAATTTAGTATGCATAGACTGAAAACAATATATAATAATATGCAGTCTTCAGTTTTTAATAGGCAGGCAGTAAAAAAAAATTACAGTAAAGATTTTAAATGCAGTTTATATATATATCATAAAGGCGGTTTTATTTAATAAAACCTATTTAATTATCTTTACAAAAGGTTATTTTATTTAATTTAGTTTTGGAAGTTAATTTTTAGTTAAATATTTTATTTAAAAGACAATTTATATATAACCAAATTAATAGTTAAAACCAAAGTATAAGGAATTAATGGTTCAATTAATTCAAAATAATAATAAATTGTATAATGTTTGTACAAGGTTTTAAATCATGGAAACAAGCCAATTAGAATGGATTGCAAACAGCAAAATATAAGGTGAGTTAACCTCACTCATCTGGATTATTTAAATTAAATGGTTAAATTTAAATAATTGGTTGAATGATTGAATTGATTTGATGTGTTATATTATAGTATATAGTATATATTGGAATGATTGATTTCCCGCATTATATAGCGGATGAGACCCTATGCGCCGCATAATAGCGGATGATATTATTTAAAACCCATATACCGCGATATCCCACCTCGAAATGGAATTGGTATTTTATGATGTGCTAACGTCTGTGGATGCATGGAAACAGTTTGGCGGGATCCAACTGGATTCTTCAAAATTATTTAGATTGTTAATATTCTGTGTTATGAATATTGATATCCTGTGTTGAATTATATTAATAATTGGAATATTGAATACTATGCTTTGCTTGAATATATTTTTGTACACTAGGTCATCAAAATATTTAGAATTGGATTTTTGGAAGAAATATAAGAGTAAATTTTGGAAGTGAAATAATTATAGAATAAAAGTAAGAATGAATTGGAAAGAAACAAAGTGATATATAAAAACTAAAGTTAAATTGTAAAATAGAGATTTAGAACAAGTTTTACATCGAAGTTAAATTTGGAATTCAAGTTAGTGAATCTAAGTTTTTAAACAAATAAAGTTTTTTTAAATTTAAATTTATTTTAACAACTTGAATGTTAAAGTGAATTTTTAAATTGATTTGAATTTAAAAATGAATTAGGTTTTAAATTCCTTTAGACTTCTTTTATAAAATGAGTAATTTATTTATTTAACGAAGTAAATAATAAGGCAGTTAATTACTGGTTGAGATTAATCAAGAATGATTAATATTTGTGGTTTAATTAGTGATTAATTACTTAATGTAATTAATTTAGATTAGGACAAATTAAAATGTAATTAGAAATCATTAATTTATATAACTAATGATGTAATTAAAGGTTGATTAATTAATCAATAATAAGTGATTTATGAGAAATTAATTAATGTAAGTAATTAAGGATTAATATAATTAAATTTAGTTAACTAATTTGTGAAATAATTAAAGATTAATTACTGTTTTTGGTTAAGAATAATTAGTTTGTGTAATTAGTTAAAGATAATTACTCGAATGTTCGTGGGTGCTTCCCTGTGTTTGTGGGTGCTGTTTGGCCTGCTTTGTTTTGATTTGGTGTATGTGTGTTTAATAAATATGGATAGGGTCCATGCAACCCTCCTTGCCGTTCAAAAAAAATAAAAATTACTCGAATGTAATTGAAGGATAATTAATCCAGCGTGATTAATTAAGATGGATAATTAATGGATGATTAATAATGGATTTGAAATTAATTAATGTCAAGTGAAGGAATCTAAGTGATTGAGGTTAGAAATTCAATTCGAAGTGATTAAATTTATTTTGGAAGTGATCAAGTTTGCTTATGGATGATTGAATGGTATTGGATGCCTTAAATGAGTTGATATCTCTGATATGAATTGTTTTGTAGTATCATTTGTTTGGGCGGACAAGATATTGTGGTTATCTATCCATGGTTAATTGTTGTGTAAAGGGACATCCTATATTTTAAGTTCGAAGTGTATTTCATTTGGGAACTTGGGTTAGGATGACATGAGATTCGAAGAGACCGGGGTTGGGTATTAGAAAATACCCGAAACCACTTTGAATTTTTATAGATTGATATGTGAAATCAATGGGCTGGAATGAAATGATTTAAGTGAATTGGACTATTTAATCTAAATTTTGGTACTTAGTAAATTGATGTGTGAAATAAGTGATGTCTATTAAAAATTATGAATTTGTAAATTGATACGAGTTACCCCGGGTTTTATATAAGTTGTATGCTTTGTATTCCATGTTAGATGGGTTTACTCATGCTGGTTTCCATCCTGACCCGGGTGTTACTTGATTTAATGCTCGGGTCAGACCGAGTATTACAGATTTTCAGGTAAGGACGTTCTAGAGCTCAGGAGGCGAGCTGGATGGCAAGAACGTATGGAGCGTTCCGTTGTATTATATTGTTGTATATCTGAGACATGATGATTGTGTATATCCAATGTCTGTATACATGTGTAACTCTAATGTATTAAAGTGAAATTGGACAAGTACAGTTTTCCTTTGTACAACTGTTATTATTTGTTATTATATTTTATCCACGGCGAATGTGAGATGTTGGTGTTTCTGTTCTTCTTATTCTTCTATCTCTTTCTTCTTTTTCATAATTATCTGGAATTTTCGGGATCGAAAATTTCGGGTCGTTACAGTTGGTATCAGAGCCAAAGGTTCAGCGAGAACCTTGGCTCTGTTGAGATTACTCATTAAGGATAGGGTCAATGGTACCCTAGAATGAGTTGAGTGTGTGTGTATATATATATATATATATATATATATATATATATATATATATGAGCGTGTACTTGTTATTTTCTTATATAAAGGTTTTAAATGATTTTATATAGGAATATATTTTGATATATAAAGCAATATTTCTTTCTAATAAATATTATGGTAATTGGTTGTTATATTATTTGAAAATTTTAATAATGAGAATTAAGTGGTAATAGTAATACAACCAAATTAAAATTAAAAGAAGATAGGTTTGAAATGGATTCAGAATTAAATGGTTTAAAGAGATAAGTTGTTTTGATTTAAAGGATTAAATCAACATTTAAAAATTTAACTCGAATTTATATAATTCAGGATGGTTTAAATTTGAAATTTAAATTGAATTCATTAAAAGTGAATCTGATTTAAATTAATTGGATTTGTGATTGAAGATGTATAAGTTAAAAAATTTAAATGGAAAATTTGAATTGGATTGAATTGATATGATTTGAAATTGAAGTGGGTTCAATTGATATTAGTCCAAATTGATTGGAATAATTTGGAATTGTAATTAAAGTTGAATAGGTTTAAAATCAAATGGAATTTGATTTGAATTGGGAAAGAAATCAAGATTGATTCAACTTGAATTGGGGTTAAATCAATTTTAATGGAAATTGAAGTTATTCAAATTGGAATTGAGTCGATTTAAATGGAAGTGGAAATTTAAATTGAGTTGATGGGGGAAGTGAACAGTTTTGACTCTGGACTATTTTCAATATAAACCGTTTTAATATAAACTTGTTTTTCTAAGCTACTTAATATATACAAAATTTCTTTTTAAAGCCAAATTATTTTATATTTATTTTACAATTATTTTTGGAACTATTTAACAATTTTTCAACTATTTTATAAACTAATTACCATTTTTCAACTATTTTACAAATTATTTACTATTTTACAGATATTTTGCAATCATCTAAAATATCTGAAACTGTTTAACTATTTTCCAACTATTTTACAATTACTTAACTATTTTACAGCTATCTTACAAACTATTAATTGTTTTTCAACTACTTATCTATTTTTAAAATTTTCAAGCTATTTTCTAAATTTAAGCTGGACAGAGTTTAAACAGTTTATGATTAAATATCCATTTGAGATAAGAATTGAGGTGATAATCCAAATGGGATTGAAGCAATGGTGAATAAATGAATAAGAAACTAAGGGAATGTGAATAGAAAAAAGGAGATTGATTTTGTCAATAATCAATGAAAATAAATATGTAGGATGTACGTATATTATTCTATTCGCATAGTGATTTGATCCAGATTCGAGCACAGAATTTCGAGATAGTTATATCGATCCGAGTTGGGATTTTTCACTTAATTTTCGACGGTGAACCTGGATATGGATTGTTGATTGGTTCTGGATATTCTCTATCATAGTTATAGCTATGCAAGGAGAATGACGGTTTTTGATCAAGAAACCAGATCTGAGTCCGCACTAGGAAGTCGGGTGGACGGTACTAGTTCAGAATTAATATTGTGCGATCGAGTGAGCGATCAGATTGGTATAGCATACGGATGATATGTGTACATCGTACGGGTTTGAATGAAATTGATACTGAGAATTTGTGAATAAGAAATGTGAAATGATTTCTTTTTAAATGAAAGTATATTTTGTGAAATATACAATGGATAAAAGTGAAAGTTGGATATTTTTATGATGATAAGTAAGATGGAAACAACTTTATAAAGAGGAGTAATCAAATTTGAATATTTGATTTTGAATAAACAAAGTTATATATCTTTGTTATGTAAGATAAATCTCCCCTTGTTGAATCTATTGCCGGAAGAAAAGGATTTTGAAGGTGTTTGAAGTATAAAAGGAGTTTTATACAAGTTTGAAGTGATCTAATTTTTTTAAAGTTATATATATCTGTATATATGTGAAAATGATTTTATGAGCATGGTTTTGGAGGTAAAAGGTTTTGAGAACCTTTGGATTTGGAAAGGCTTTTGATTTTTGGGTAAAATCAATATTAGAATTTGGAAAGCCTAGTTTGAGAATTATCGATTTTGGGATAATCGATTTTGAGAAAAAGAGATTTATATGAGATTCATACTAGGTGTATGATTTGGAAGATACTATATGTGTATAGTATAAAGTGTTTTGATAATGGCTCTGGGGAAAAATGCGCTCCTTTGAAATGAACTTCTCAGGAGTACCACAGGGTGGTACTGCCTTGAACCATAAGGGGGGTGTCTCAAGTTGATCCTGTGAGGAGTCCGGACAAAAATAGTTCCTAAGGAGTATGTGTAGTGTGTAGCGGAAGTCGAGGGCGCTGATGCCTACAGAGGCATTTGGGTTACGCTGTGACGACAGTGTAACTCGGTGTCACTGCGATCTACTGCAGACCATGGCGAAAGTCGTGTGTGCCGCTGAGAGCCAACAGTCTGCGTTTGATTTTATATCGGTAGACTGCGACCTATGGTAACATAGCGAAAGTCGTGTGTGCCATTGAGAGCCAACGGTTTGTATTTAATTTAACATCGGTAGACCGCGACCTATGTGGGAGTGGAGAAGTTTCATTTTTGACAGCGAAAATCGAGGGCGCCGATGCCTACAGTTACATGGACTTTTGTTGCGATGGCAACGTAACCCTGGAATGTAACTGCGATCTGTTGTGGGTTTCACGGCGTAATCGAGGGGCGCGGAGTGCCTACAGTTACATGGACTTTTGCTGCGATGGCAACGTAACCCAGGATGTAACTGCGACCATGGATTGGGGTGATGATTTCCAGAGCATTCTCACCAAATATATTTTCTCTATTTTCAAAACTGTTTTCTATATTTTCAATAAAATTATTTTCCAAAATATTTTCACTAGACGTTGAAAAATGGGTCTGCTAAGTACTTATAGATTTTCAGTCCTACGCCTGATCAACGTATGACCGAATATCTGTGAGAACAAGGATGGATTTGTTGAGACATCGAGTTATAAGAAGTATTTTTATAAAAAGCTATTTTAATAGTATTATGTGAATTTAAAAGCACTTCTAAAATTTTAAAATAAAAGTGTTAGAATTTTGGAAAAATGAAAGAAAATCCAAACTGGAATTATAAAAAAAAAAATTGAACTCAGGAAAATTTAATGAAGTGATTTTTGTAATAAAATCGAATATTGATATAAAAGTTGGAAGTAAGCTAATTAGCTAAATAAATTATTTGATAGAGTATGTTAATAAAATTTAACTCGGTTAAATAAAATGGATTGTAAGTTAATAATGAAGTTTGGAAATAAACTCGAATTAAAACAGAGTTCGATTTGGATTGATAATGAATTAAAATAAGTGGAGATGTTGTAAAAAAAGAATAAAATGGGATTGGATTATAATAGAAATGATTTGAGTTACAAATAAAATCCAATTCGAGTATAAATGAGTTAAATATGTGCTTGGATATTATTTTTATAAATTGGGAATGTGAATTAAAATTAAAATTAAAATGGATAGGCTAACTGAATTAAATGGAATTTGATTAAATGAGAATCAAATAGAAGTGAACTTAAGTTTGATGTTGGAATAAATTAAAGTTAATTAACTTAAGTTTAAAATTTATGGAAGCTTGGCTTCGAATATGGTGAAAGCCCATTAAATAAAATCTTGGGTTGAATTAATTTGGGAATGGTTAATAGTACACAAGAATGGAATGTGTCGAGCTAAATAAAATGGTTGTGAATAAATTAAAATGGAATTGAATTAAATAAAATTGAGTCGGAATCAATTTAAATTGGTTATAAAACTTAAGTATTTATTTATTCACATGGATATCATCAATTGAATGGAATGAATTGTCGTTTGACGTAAACGAAGGTAATTAAATTTCTATGAGCTGATAGAGATTAAATAAATTGATTTTGATATTAATTGAATTGAATATGAGCTTGTTTGGATCAAAAATAAATTGAATGTAAGAAATTGAGTTGTAAACCATTAAAATTGAATGAAATGGCATATGAATTGGTTGAAAGCAACTGAATTAGCTTTAAAATCATAAATCGCTTATGGGAAGTGTTTGGTGCATGTTGCTTATGAAACGCATGTGTTTAGCTATTGAAAGTAAGTGAAATTTAATAAATTTCATATATTTAGTACTTACATGTTTGAATTGAGTAAGTGCAGGTACCGGAAAGCCGTTTGGCTGGATTTGGTTGCGCTAATTGCTAAAATAATAAGCCGTTTGCTTAAAAATTCTAAACAAAGGTACACCTATGCAATAAAAATAGAAAATATGAACTGTTTTTCTTTTTCCAACCGTGTGGGTCGATGTATATATATTTATATCTCTTGTCAAATTGCAAAAGCTCATCCGTACAAAGGAGACTCTAACTCCCAAAATTTTTGGAAAAATTTTCATTACCAACAAAATGATTTCAAATTGGAAATTGAAATAAATTAATGGATGAAAATAATTTAAAATAATGATATGAATCAGTTATAAATGGAAGTTAAAATTCAATATTCGGAGTTGAAGATAAATTGAATTCATATGGAAAAGGGAAAACTAATTTGAATAGAAGTAGATATGAAAACTTCTGTAAGGAAATGTATAAAATGATTTTAAAGGCTATGATTGGATATTATGGCTAAGTAGGATGTGCAGGTATTATAAAGGGAAAGGAAAATTGGTTTTGATTTCATAAGATAAATTTGAATTGCTCGACAAAAAGGTATGTGTTTAAATTTCTGTATGAAATTTGATTGGGTTTTTGATCTACATACTTGGCCTTTTGTCTTCTTTTGGAGTTTGGGAGCCCGTAGAGGCATTTTATAGTTGTACCGAGCTAGCCGCGCAAAGGAGACGCTGGCGAAATTTTTCGAAAATTTAGGAAGTTAGAAAAATTTTGAGAAAATTTTGATAATTTAAATTTGGATTTAAATTTAAATTTGAATAAGTGGGGTAAATAATGTTGTTGGAAGCTATGAAGGTTTTGGGAAGTTGGTAACTGGTTTCATTAGAAACTGGTTGAAGTAATAGTGGGTCTTTAATAAAAGATATGTTATGGCAAGTTGATAAAACTGTTTGGTTTTGAGAAAATAGTAATGGTTATTGGATCATTCTTCTTAACTAGCAATTTCGGAGACGAAATTCTTTTAAGGGGGGAGAAATATGACGACCTGGAATTTTGGACAATTTAAATTGGGATATTTAAATGATTTTAAATATTTAAAAGTTAATTTTTAACTTGAATTCAAATATTTTTATTATTTAGCAATTAAGTAATTGGATTTAATAAACTGAAATTGGGTAAATGATTGAATCTTCTGTTTTAAGCCTAATAAATATAATTTGAAGGCTTGTAAAATTTATATTGATAATACTGAAGGTAGTAAGTGTTAAAATTGAATTTAACAGTGATTTGTTAAGTTTTGAAAATATACCGTTTAAATCGATATTTAAAAATAGCCTTCTGAGGCACAGTCTCGGATTTTGATGAAACAAGTTCCATTGGATCCGTAATATTGTATTATTATTGGATTTCAATTTTCGTAATGTTTGGAGTTGTTGTGTGGGCGTACGATATATAAAGGCACTGAAATTTATATTGAAGGTTTAATATAATAACTAGGTCCAAAAAGATATCTTCTCCATACGATCAAATTAGGGCTCGAAACATTTTCCACTGCGTTCGAAATAGGGATATAACATTATAGACGCCTGGCGGCATGCCTCGATATGGCATCAGAATTTTAAGTTGCATTAAATAAGATATTTATAATTAAAAAATATATTTTAACCTGTCAACAATCAGGGCTTACCTTCTCCAACACACCTCCCTCAACTTTATATCACGTATCCTCCTTCCTCTCCTTCATTCCCAATTCTAAATCGAGAAGCCAGCAAAAGAAAAATTAAATTAAAATAAAGGTCGAAGCCTGAGAGAGTTGGAACCGATCCTCATCTCGATTTTTACTATCGTTCGAATAATATAATGGCCAAAGGTCGAGATGATCCTTTTTTCTTCCTATTTTAAAAACGAGTCAAACCCAGATTTCCCCTTTTCAAAAATAAGGTTTCGATCTTCTTCCTGTTCGTTGCTTCGCAAATTCGAATTATAATAAGGAACAAAATAAATTTTCGTTCAAACTGTAATATGGGAGGGCACAATCGATCATTGGGGGGTCGCACGCGGCAGCTCTATCGTGGGCAAGGATGAGAAGATAGCAGACGCACGAGGTAGCTCATGCGCGAGGTCGCTGAAGGAGCTTATGCTCGAAGTCGATGCCCGCGATGGGAAGTAGGGCGGCGCTGTTACATCGAGCGTTTGGTGGCATCGATCGAGTTCAGCTTGGTTTTGGATTATCGTGTCCAGATCTCGTTTTCGCGAAGGCGTCGCTGGTGGAGGGGCGCGTGGGTGGGTCGCGGTGGCGACGAGAGGATGGTCGAGATCAGTGAGCTCTCATCGGGGAGGTATATACACTTCATCTTTAGTTTAGTATGGATAGATTGAAAACAATATATAATAATATGCAGTCTTCAATTTTTAATAGGCAACTAGTAAAAAAAATTAATTAAAGTAAAGATTTTAAATGTAGTTTATATATATATATCATAAAGGTAGTTTTAATTAATAAAACTTATTTAATTATCTTTACAAAAGGTTATTTTATTTAATTTAGTTTTGGAAGTTAATTTTTAGTTAAATATTTTATTTAAAAGAAAAATTATTTATAACCAAATTAATAGTTAAAACCAAAGAATAAGGAATTAATAGTTCAATTAACTCAAAATAATAATAAATTGTATAATGTTTATACAAGGTTTTAAATCATGGAAACAAGCCAGTTGGAATGGATTGCAAACAGCAAAATATAAGGTGAGTTAACCTCACTCATCTGGGTTATTTAAATTTAAATGGTTAAATTTAAATAATTGGTTGAATGATTGAATTGATTTGATGTGCTATATTATAGTATATAGTATATATTGGAATGATTGATTTCCCGCATTATATAGCAGATGAGACCCTATGCGCCGCATAATAGCGGATAATACTATTTAAAACCCATATACCGCGATATTCCACCTTAAAGTGGAATTGGTATTTTATGATGTGCTAACGTCTGTGGATACAGGGAAACAGTTTGGAGGGATCCAACTGGATTCCTCAAAATTATTTAGATTGTTAATATTCTGTGTTATGAATATTGATATTCTGTGATGAATTATATTGAATTGGAATATTGAATATTATGCTTTGCTTGAATGTATTTCTGTACACTGGGTCATCAAAATATTTAGAATTGGATTTTTGGAAGAAATATAAGAGTAAATTTTGGAAGTGAAATAATTATAGAATAAAAGTAAGAATGAATTGGAAAGAAACAAAGTGATATTTAAAAACTAAAGTTAAATTGTAAAATAGAGATTTAAAACAAGTTTTACATCGAAGTTAAATTGGGAATTCAAGTTAGTGAATCTCGGTTTTTAAATAAATAAAGCAATTTTTTAAATTTAAATTTATTTCAACGACTTGAATGTTAAAGTGAATTTTTAAATTGATTTGAATTTAAAAATGAATTTGGTTTTAAATTCCTTTAAACTTCTTTTATAAAATGAGTAATTAATTTATTTAATGAAGTAAATAAAAAGGTAGTTAATTACTGGTTGAGATTAATCAAGAATGATTAATATTTGTGGTTTAATTAGTGATTAATTACTTAGTGTAATTAATTTTTATTAGGACAAATTAAAATGTAATTAGAAATCATTAATTTATATAATTAATGATGTAATTAAAGGTTGATTAATTAAGATTAATTAATCATTAATAAGTGATTTATGAGAAATTAATTAATGCAATTAATTAAAGATTAATGTAATTAATTTTAGTTAATTAATTTGTGAAGTAATTAAATATTAATTACTATTTTGGTTAAGAATAATTAATTTGTGTAATTAATTAAAGATAATTACTTGAATGTAATTGAAGGATAATTAATCTAGGGTGATTAATTAAGATGGATAATTAAGGGATGATTATTTAATGGATTTGAAATTAATTAATGTCAAGTGAAGGAATCTAAGTGATTGAGGTTAGAAATTCAATTCGAAGTGATTAAATTAATTTTGGAAGTGATCAAGTTTGCTTATGGATGATTGAATGGTATTGGATGCCTTGAATGAGTTGATATCTCTCATATGAATTGTTTTGTAGTATCTTATGTTTGGGTGGACAGGATATTAGGGTTATCTATCCATGATGAATTGTTGTGTAAAGGGACATCTGTATTTTAAGTTTGAAGTGTATTTCATTTGGGAACTTGGTTAGGATGACATAAGATTCAAAGAGACCGTGGTCGGGTATTAAAAAATACCCGAAACCACTTCGAATTTTTATAGATTGATATGTGACATCAATAGGTCGGAATGAAATGATTTAAGTGAATTGGACTATTTAATCTAAATTTTGGTACTTAGAAAATTGATGTGTGAAATAAGTGATGTCTATAACAAATTGTGAATTTGTAAATTGATACGAGTTACCCCGGGTTTTATATAAGTTGTATGCTTTGTATTCCATGTTAGATGGGTTTACTCATGTTGGTTTATAGCCGGACCCGGGTGTTACTTTGATGTAACGCTCGGGTTAAGCCGAGTATTACGGATTTTTAGGTAAGGACGTTCTGGAGCTCAGGAGATGAGCTGGATGGCAAGAACGTATGGAGTGTTCCGCTGTATTATATTGTTGTATATCTGAGACATGATGATTGTGTATATCCAGTGTCTGTACATATGTGTAACTCTGATGTATTAAAGTGAAATTTGACAAGTATAGTTTTCCTTTGTACAACTGTTATTATTTATTATTATATTTTATCCGCTGAAAATGTGAGATGTTGGTGTTTCTGTTCTTCTTATTCTTCTATCTCTTTCTTCTTTTTACCAACTATCTGGAATTTTTGGGATCGAAAATTTCGGGTCGTTACACTACTCCTACTACATCCATTTTGGAATCATCCTCAGGATTAGTAGCGACCAGCCCTTGCACTTCACTGCTCCATCTTCGACTCCAAGTTCTTGTCTTCCTTCCGAAAACGTACCTGTTGGATCGAAGTGGTTGTCGGATCACATACCCGATCCCAGTCTCTTCGAAACAACGTTCGCTATTTCCCAATAAATTCAGCTACAGTTCTTTAGGAAATACACCGACGAAAATAAGATCGGAGATCACCTCCTAACTGTTTATGTGGACGGATTTCCTTATAAACATCCTAAAAGGACGAACGAACGAGTTTATACGTACAGTATAGCACCTCGAACGGTAACTGTACCATATATTCTCATACTTCTCCTAGATATTTCCAAAGTTATATTTGGGTCTAGACTTGATTCTTGGCTATTTAACTATCAAATAAACAATCATTCAACCAAATATTTTATTTCCATCAAAAAACATCAAGTCTCATTTAATTTAGATTTTAAATAAATTAAATCACTTTACCTAAAAATTTACACTTAAAACATTTAAAATAAAGCAACATAATTTCTTTATTCAAAATAATACTTATGAAATTCTATAATAATTTCCCAAGCAAAACTTTAGCCAAAAACTACTTTAAAATAAAACTGTTATATAAGTTATAAATATTTAATAATCCTCCTTTAGATCATAATACCAATTTAACCTTTAAAAATAATTAACCATTGTAATTAACTTAATTAATATTTATTTTTTGGCAAAGCCAGTGGGGTTATCTGGTCCCCTACCAGTTTATTGCATAGACAATAAATGTTACAACAGATACAAAGAGATAACAAGGAAGGGAAAACAACAACAAAAAAGGAAATAAAACAGGGATCATTCCCAAATTTGCAAGAGATCGGATTTGAAAACAGTATGACAGATCTTCATTTGGCAGTAAGTAGCATTCTTCACTTCATACCAAAGCTCATCCCCGTTCTTTCTTTGATTTTCAAAAAAGATTGCATTTCTTTCTCTCCATATGACTGTCATGTAAATTTTCATGCACACAGCAAGCAACCTACCCACTACATCTTTCTTCTTGGCAGCATTGTAGAAAACTTCCCAAACTTCACCAGAGTTAGCAGAAAGAAAACTAATACCAATTTTTAATCCAATTCTATGTATCAGAAAAAGAAGAGCAGGGCATTCAAAAAAAAATGTTGAGGAGACTCTTCATAAAGGTCACAAAACAGGCATTTCACAGTGCATCCCATGCCATATTTGCTCAGAACATTTCTAGTTAGCAAAGCTTGGTTTATTACTTTCCATAGCATCAAGTTGTCTTTAGGTTGTGAATCAGTTGACCAGATAACAGTGCTCCATTTAGTTGCAGGCAAAGGACCAGAGACAGTGACATGGTTGTAAACTCCTTTAATAGTATGAGGCTTCATATCCCATACAACAAAGTCATATTGTGTATCAGGAAAGTAAAGCTATTGCATTTTGTTCCACAGTTGTCTTAAATATTGGTTATTATTGTATGGAAGCACAATTTTTCCATCATGAATATAATCAATAGCCTTGGCATCAATGTGTATACCAGACTGCATAATCTGGTTATAGTCACACAGAGATGACAAGATAAGGCCTTTACTGACCCAGGGGTCATGCCAGAAACTGACAGAAGAGTTTGCCTTGACAGGATATAGTATCATAGGTAGGATAACATCTCTCAATTTCAAAATATTTCTCCAAATCCAACTACTAGACATAGGATTGTCCATACACCAAAAATACTTATTCTTAATATTGTGTTGCCAAGCCCCGTCAACCCATAAACTATCTCTGTTGTTGATTAAGTCATCAATATGTTTACTTATTGCTGCTAAATTCCACTTCCTGACATTAATAACCCCAAGACCTCCCATATTCTTAGAGGTTTCAAATTTTGAAAAGGAACAAGGCAACAGTTTCTTATTATGAATGCTTCCTGTCCAAAAAATCTGTTCATAGCAGACCTAACTTGTTGTAGTAGCCTTACTGGGAGAATCATAGCTCGAGCCCAGTATACAAGGGAGGAAAAAACAGTAGATTTAATCAGCACTAATCTTCCACTCTGTGTCAGCTGCCTATTTTCCCAAGCATTCATAACAGAAGTGATTTTGTTGTAGAGAGGAAGACAGCCAACTTTAGAAATTCTTTTTGAAATTAATGGTAGACCAAGATACTTCATATCAGAGTCCATTGAAGAGAATCCAATGTGTCTTTGTAAGGCAGTAGCTTGAGCATCACTAACTCTAGAAACCAACAAGGAAGATTTATCTTGATTTATTTTAAGTCCAGTCATACTATAAAATTCATGCAACGCCTCAGAAATAGCATTTAAGGAAGGTAACTCAGGCTTTGTGAACAACATCACATCATCAGCAAACATGATAGAAGTAATATGCTGTTGAGCACACTTAGGATGGTACTTAATAGTCTTCAGTGAATATCTTTTTTGGAGTATAACAGTGAAAACCTCCATAACAAGCAAGAATAAATATGAAGGTATAGGGTCACCTTGCCTTATTCCTTTACTACTTCTAAAGTTGCCAACTGGTCTACCATTAATAACAACAGAGAAAGATGCAGTGGAAATACACACATACACCCAGGAAACAAATTTTTTTGGAAAACCCATCTCAGCCATAACCCTAACTATAGAAGACCAGTGAATGGTATCATAAGCCTTGGATATATCAATTTTAATTGCTGCAGCAGTAGGAACCTTATTTTTAACATATCCTTTCAGTAATTCTTGAGCCAGTAGAAGGTTATCAAGTATACTCCTAGATGGAATAAAAGCAGCCTGATTTCTTGAAACAACAGAGGGAAGAACTTTAATTAAATGAGAAGCAAATAATTTAGATATGCATTTGTATACAACATTACAGCAAGAGATAGGTCTGAAAGATGTGACACTAGTTGGATTGTTGACTTTGGGAATAAGAGCAATGTTAGTACAATTAACTTCACCTAACCACTTACACTTATTGAAAAAGCTGTGAATGGCTCTACAGAACTCACTACCCAACACACTCCAAGTAGAGGTAAAAAAAATCACATTTAAACCATCAGGCCCCCCTGATGATTGCTGATTCATAGAGAAGAGTGTTGTTTTAATTTCCTCGTCAGTGACAGGGCTAATAAGATGTAACGACCCGTATTTTACGTGTCGATAAATCGTAAAATGGTTATATTAGGTCGTCAGTATTGTTTGAGTCAACCTGAGTTAGTTCGTGTTGTGGTGTTTAAGTCGTAGGAAGCTTGGGTCGTGTGGCCGAGTTAAGGTAGTGACCGACCTATAGTGCCTGACCGACTTAAGGAAGTTGCCGAGTTATAGAAGTTAACTTGTGTAGAGGCTTAGGTCGTGGTGTAGCTTAGGTCGTATGGTGGCTTAGGCAAGCGGCTTAAGATATGGAGCGACTTAAGTTGGGACAGGTTAGCGACCTAGTAGTGTAGTGAGTGTTAGCTCGTGTAGATTTTGGCTCGTATGATGTTTAGGTCGAGGGGAGCGACTTATAGGATTAGCGGCCTATAGGAATGAGTGACTTAGGGTTAACGACCTAACAGTTAGCCGAGTTAACAAGATAAGTGATAGGTCGTATACGAGTTATGGTTTCTGACCGACCTAAGTATCGACCGAGTTAAGGAGAAGCGACCCAGTAGTTAGCCGACCTAAGAGTTAAACGACCTATAAGAATGGACTGACTTAAGGGTGTTTACGACCTAAGGAAGTTGGTCATGTTAGTTAGGTCGTAGACGACCTAAGTTAGGACGGCAGGGTTTTTAGGTCGCGTGAGTTTAGGTCTGCACATGCTAAGTCGTTAGCGACTTAGTGATGAGTCGTAGCTCGTGTTGCTGTTAGGTCGAGGAGGTGGCTAGACCGTTAGGTCGAGTTTCCATTGAGTCATAGGTCGTTGGGAATGATAGGTCGGCAATAGTTAGGTCGCTGGGTAGTTATGTGGTGCAGTTAGGTCGATTAGACGACCTAAGGTAGGCTGCATAGATTGTTAGGTCGCGCGCTTATGTTTTTAGGTAGCGTGCATACTGTGGGTCTTAGGTCGTAGTATAGTTAGGTTGAGACTTTTTAGGTCGGCAACGACCTAATAGCGAGCCTACGAGTTAAGATCTGGGCGACCTAAGGGTGATTTCAGCCTATAAATAGAGGGGTTTGGCTCACTTTTTGGCACCGGTTTTTGAAGCGACGAAGTGCTGCCATTTTGAGAGCTTGACTACAACATTTCTTCATCTTCTTTTCTCCACTCTAATCTAGTTCCAACATCCATCCAAGATCGAAGATCAAGATCGAAGATCCAAGAGTCAAAGTTGAAGATCCTCATCCAACGAAGCTAGATTCCACCGTTTCAAGCAAGATTTCGACGAATCAAGCTTGAATCCTTGCTGTCCAGATCTGAAGTGATTAGTTTTTGAAGTGTTTGGGTGATTCGGTGAGTGGTAGTTATCTCTCACGCGGACCCAAAGGAGTATATTGGATTGGTGGCTTGTTTGAGTATTAAAGTTAGAAATTTCATGCATTTTTCTTAGATCCAAGACTAGATTCATTACTTTTGAAGATGTTTACCTATGCAAGTTCAATTAACAAGTTATAGAGACAAAACCCATGTTTTATATTTGATAGATCTATGCTAAAATCCATGATTTCATATATGTTAGACTTATGCTCATTTATTTACGAAATTGCCATTATAGTTGATATTGCTTGATTAGATCTTGTTTGAATGCTTGATTGTTTGGATGTATGATTGATTTGATTGTCTCGAGTTAGCTTGTAGTTGATTTGGGACAAGATGGTTGAAGATGATTCAAAAGCTAAGTGGAAAGGCTCTTGAATGGTAAAAGCTGCTGTGGCATATGAAGCGGATAATGAAGCTCATATGGATGGGTTCGAAGACTTTGCTATAGCTAGAGGAAGCGAAGTATGATGACGAAATGGACTTTGCCATGATATGTTGAGGCGAAGTATGATGATGAGATGGACTTTGCTAAGATGCGTTGGAGCAAAGCATGATGTGAGATAGCCTTGGTTTAATCCAGACGGGATCATCCCAAGCATGTTGATAACTCGATGATGCGATGCGAGTTGGTTGATAATGGTTAGCTTGAGAGGCGCTTGAGCTAGTATGAAAATAGTCGTCAAGGAGGATGACTAGGAGGCTGAGATCTCATCGTTGTTGAAGGTTCTAGCATGCTCAAAGCAAGAGTACGTTGGAACGGGCTGCGACGACGTTCCAAGCACGGGCTGCGACGACGTGCTAGTACTCTGGGTAGTTGCGAAAATTCCTAGGCACGGGCTGCGACGACGTGCGGAGTTATGTCTAGAACCAGGGTTACCATTAGCCCTTGACAGATGGATAAAAAGAATGAGTTGGTCATTCAATTAACGGTGAAATCAAGGCAATGATAACAGTGATAGCCAGAGTCATGGATGTTTGGCTGTACCATCATTCGGTCTCAAGAGCGGTGTTTTCTGGGTGCTTATCTGATCTTGGTTTAGGCCTTGGGGGTTTGTATTTGGAAAACATCGACCTTGACTCGAATGATTATTGCTTTACTTTAATTGTCTGCCATGCTATGCTTGCTTCTCCTTAGTGTGTCTGGGGGCTATCACTGTAGAAAGAGGTGTAGTGGGATGGTTTGGTTCCTATTTCTTTTATCCCTTATGCTCTTTTGGTATGTTTGATAGTTGATTTACTGCTCACTAAGACTTTGTCTGACTCAAGGTTTTATGTCTCCTCTTATTACCTTGGGCTGTTCATCCATGTTGGGATGGGCAGACTAGGTGACAGGTGCTGATCTTAGTGGCTCACGCCGATGATGACGAAGACGAGCAGGAGGCTTTACATATTATTTTCATATTCTATGTACTGGATATTCCGCTGTTTGTTGATTACTCTGAGTGCTATGTAGTGAGGCTTCTTGTATTCATGATTCAGACTATGTATAAAGCTATTATGATTAGATGATGATATTCTGTTCTATGGGAGCTTCACTATATTATATTTCTCTATTGTATTTTATCCATGCGCTGTGAGTTTTACGATAGAGTCTGCGATGTTTTTTTTTCTTACCCTTGACGGTCACTCATGGCTGCCTGGCACACTTTCAGCGCACCATTCCCTTGTTTTCGTGCGGGAGTCATGGGCGGTTGTCACATTTGGTATCAGAGCGAGGTTAATCGATTTTAGCCAACGCTCGCTGACGTAACTACGTATGAGAGACGTAATTGTATTTTAATGGATGATTACTATATATATATTATAGTAGCTTAGAAGGATTTGAACTCCTTGTGCAGTTGTTTCTCAAAGGTGTTCTAATCATTCCTTTTTGTAGATATTAAGGATGAGTCGAAGAGGGAGACCAGCTGCCAGGGAAGGTCGTGCTGCTGATGGAGTTGCTGATTATGGAGCTATGTTCGAAGCGATGATGACTTCGATCATGAGAAGGATACCAACTCCAGGGTCAGCGGTAGATGTTGGAATTCAAGTTCAAGCTCCAAAGCCAGTGGATTTTGCTAAGTTGTGCAAGGATTATACTGCTCTTGGAGGAAAGGTTTTCTTGGGGACAGAGTCAACCATTGAAGTCCAAAGATGGATAGATGCTTGTAGAAGAATTTTTGGTGACTTGGGAATTGAGGATGCAACTAAAAGGAAGCTTGCATCAAGACAGCTTCAAGGAAGAGCTGCTGATTGGTGGAACTCTATCACCATAGATACTCCGGAGGAAGAGATTACTTGGGTGCAGTTCCAAGCTAGATTTGAAGCCAAGTTCATCTCTACGGCTCAGAAGTCTGTTTTGTTCAAGAAGTTTGTTGAGCTCAAGCAAGGTGGAAGATCGGTTCTTGAGTATGTTTTTGAATTTGAGGCTTTGTCCAAGTATGCCAGATCGTATATTGATTCTCCCTATCAGAAGAATGAGAAGTTTGTGACCGGTTTGGATGCTTATCTTGGAAGACAGTTGGTGGATCATCTGGATGATCCGTTTGAGAAGCTTGTGGAGAAAGCTCTCAGGCATGAGAATTTGTTTCCTAGGGAGAGTTCTGTTGTTGCTGTAACCAAGGAAGGGTTTAAGCCACAGAAGGGTGGAAACAAGAAGAGGAAGCAACAGCAACAGAAGGGTGGAAACAAGAGGAGGAAGCAACAGCAACAGAAGGGTAAGGATGGCCAGAAGAAGCCGAAGGGCGAAATGACTTGCTATAATTGCCAGCAGAAGGGCCATCTCTCCAAGGATTGTAGGAATCCAAAGGCGCCGGCGAAATGCCACAACTGTGACAAGCCAGGGCATTTCAAGAAAGATTATCCAGAACCGAGGAAGGACAGGCAGATAGTGCAAGCTTATGCTTTGGGAGCTGTGCCGTCGTTTTCAAAAGCTCTCACTGCTGAAGAGGAAGGGAAGAGTGTGGTGGTTCAAGGTACTCTTTCTATTTGTGGTGTTCCAGTTAGAGTGTTGTTTGATACTGGAGCATCGCATTCTTTTGTTTGTGATGATCTTGTAGGCCGGTTAGGTTTGGAACCAGATATTGTTGATAGGCCATTGGTTGTGACTAATCCAGTTGGGGGTTCGTCATGTTTGTGTATGATATGCCGTGGTCTAGTTGTGATGTGTCATGATTGCTCTTTTGTTTGTGATTGTTTTGTTCTGAACTTTGCGGGGTTCGGAATTATTTTGGGTATGGACTGGCTTAGGAAGTATGCGGCAAGGATTGATTGTGAGAGGCTAGAGGTGACAGTCGGGAATGTGGAAGGGCGAAAGGTTGTGATACGATGTAAGCATGAGGAAGGCGTCTTCATGAGCTTCATGTATTCGCTGGTTGTTCCACGGGATGGACTGTCATCGGTGCCTATTGTGAATGGATTTGAGGATGTCTTTGACGAAGTCAAAGGATTACCGCCGCATAGGGAGATCGAGTTTCGTATCGATCTAGTTGAGGGAGCCAGACCTGTTGTAATGCCTCTTAGGCGGATGGCGCCTAGGGAGCAACAAGAGTTGAAGCTGCAAGTTGATGACCTTTTGCGGAAAGGATTCATTCGGCGTAGTGTGTCCGAATGGGGTGCACCAGTTGTGTTCGCAACCAAAGCGGATGGATCGTTGAGGTTGTGTGTTGATTATCGTGAGCTGAATAAGGTGACTAAGAAGAACAAGTATCCATTGCCGAGAATTTGATCAGCTTCACGAGGCTAAGGTGTTCTCTCAGATGGATTTGGCAACGGGATTTCACCAGTTGAGAGTGGCTAAGGATAGTGTGCCGAAGACTGCTTTTAAGACACCATCCGGTTTTTATGAGTGGCTGGTAATGCCGTTTGGATTGACTAACGCACCAGCATATTTTGTGGATCTTATGAATAGAGTGTTCAGAGATCAGTTGAACAAGTTTGTACTTGTGTTCGTGGATGATATTCTGATTTACTCCAGAACTGAGGAAGAGCACAAGACGCACTTGTGTATTGTTTTGGAAATCTTGCGGAAACATCAGCTGAAGGCTAAGTTTTCGGAGTGTCACTTCTGGAAGAGTGAAGTGAGATTCTTAGGCCA
This sequence comes from Allium cepa, assembly GCA_030765085.1. Classification (NCBI taxonomy): domain Eukaryota; kingdom Viridiplantae; phylum Streptophyta; class Magnoliopsida; order Asparagales; family Amaryllidaceae; genus Allium; species Allium cepa. The sequence continues at coordinate 135,109,802 of CM060934.1, forward strand.
TGTTATTTCTAGAAATGGAATAGCGGTTGATCCCGCTAAGGTGGCAGCAATCCAGGATTGGGTCAGACCTAAGAATGCCTCAGATGTGAGAAGTTTTCTTGGACTAGCAGGATATTATCGACGGTTTATCAAAGACTTTTCCAAGATAGCTGCACCATTGACAGGATTGACGAAGAAGAATCAGGTATTCAGTTGGGATGCTAAGTGTGAGCAGGCCTTTGGAATCCTGAAAGAGCGACTGACGAGTGCTCCTGTTTTGACTATTCCAAGTGGGAATGATGAGATGGTGGTTTACACCGATGCATGTGGTACTGGACTTGGAGCAGTGCTAATGCAGAAGAATAAAGTTGTTGCATATGCAAGTCGACAACTGAAGCCGCATGAAAGGAATTACCCAACTCATGATTTGGAGTTGGCGGCGATTGTTTTTGCTCTGAAGATGTGGAGGCATTATCTATTGGGTGTTCGATTCGAGTTGTTTACAGACCATAAGTCTTTGAAGTATCTTTTCTCCCAAAAGGATTTGAATCTTCGGCAGCAACGATGGCTAGAGTTTTTAGCATCATATGATTTTGGTATAGCCTATACTCCGGGAAAAAGTAATGCAGTAGCTGATGCGTTAAGTCGAAGACATGCAGGATTGGGAGCCATGTTTTCGGAATGGAAGAGTCTCGAGTTTTTGGCTAGATTTGACTTCAGGCCCAGATGTGAATTGGAACCTGAAATGTTGGCAAACTTATCGATAAGGCCTACTCTTGTGGAAAGAATTGGCAAGAGCCAAAAGCGAGACGATAAGCTTGTCAAGATTATCCGTGATTTGGAATCTGGATTGGACCCAGAGAAGGATAAAAGATCCGAAGTCGATCGAGAGGGTTGGCTTCGTAAGCAAGGACGACTAGTTGTTCCCGATATCAATGAATTGAGAGATGACGTTCTGAGGGAAAGTCATCACTCGAAGTTGACGATTCATCCAGGAGGAAATAAGATGTATCGGGACATGAAGAGAACCTACTACTGGGAATGTATGAAGAAGGATGTTGGAAATTTTATTTCCAAATGTATGAACTGCCAGTTGGTGAAAGCTGAGCAGAAGAAGCCCAGTGGATTACTTTAGCCATTAGAGGTTCCTACATGGAAGTGGGAGCAAGTGTCGATGGATTTTATCGATGGCCTACCTAGAACCAAGGCGGGAAATGAAGGGATTTGGGTCATCGTAGATCGTTTGACCAAGAGTGCAAGATTCATTCCTGTTCGATCGACTAGGACTGCATCGAAGTTGGCTGAATTGTATGTTAAGTGGATAGTTCGATTCCATGGTATTCCGAAGAGTATAGTGAGCGATCAAGATCCATTGTTCACTAGTGGATTTTGGAAGAGCTTTCAGGAAGTTTTGGGAACCGAGTTGTGTTTGAGTACAGCTTATCATCCCCAAACAGATGGTCAGACTGAGAGAGTCAACCGAGTTTTGGAAGATCTCTTGAGAGCATGTGTCTTGGATTTCGGAGGATCATGGGAAGATCATCTTCATTTAGTGGAGTTTGCGTATAACAACAGCTACCAGTCAAGTATTGGTATGGCACCATATGAAGCCTTGTATGGAAGACCGTGTAACTCTCCGACATGTTGGTTGGAAGCTGGAGAAAAACTGATACTTGGGCCAGAGATGATTCGTCAGACTACGGATTTCATAGAGATCATTCGGCAACGAATGAAGGCAGCCCAGGATCGGCAGAAAAGTTAAGCAAATAATCGTCGTAAGGATTTGGAATTCGACGTAGGTGATATGGTTTTTGTGAAGATTTCTCCTCTAAAGTATGTTATTAGATTCGGGAAGAAAGGAAAGTTGACTCCGAGATTTGTTGGACCATTCCTGATTATCGAGCGAATTGGAAAGCTCGCTTATAGATTGGAGTTACCGGAAAAGATGGCGGGTGTGCACAATGTTTTTCATGTATCTTATCTACGGAAGTATGTGCACGACTCAAATACGGTGGTTTCTGCTGATAGCTGTGAAGATTTGGAGGTTGATCCAGTTGTTAGAAGACCTCGTAAGCCGCTTCGTATTGTTGAAACCGATACGAAACAGCTTAGGAGGAAGACGATTACGTTGCTCAAGATACAATGGAGTGATGATGTTAACGACTGTACGTGGGAGGAGTAAGAGAGGATGAAGGCAGCTCATCCTGAACTCTTCGAGGTATGGCCCTAAGGTGTCGTGACATCTCATGAATTTGTAGCTTGTTCTAGTCTTAGAATTCTGCATGCTAGGTTAGTAATTGGATGCATGGTTTGTTGATTGCTATGGATGGTAGGCATGCGGAATAATTTTGATTGCCCTTGTTTGATTGGAATTTCAGGGGCGAAATTCCTAAGGGGGAGAGAATATAACGACCCGTATTTTACGTGTTGATAAATCGTAAAATGGTTATATTAGGTCGTTAGTATTGTTTGAGTCAACCTGAGTTAGTTCGTGTTGTGGTGTTTAAGTCGTAGGAAGCTTGGGTCGTGTGGCCGAGTTAAGGTAGTGACCGACCTATAGTGCCTGACCGACTTAAGGAAGTTGCCGAGTTATAGAAGTTAACTTGTGTAGAGGCTTAGGTCGTGGTGAGGCTTAGGTCGTGATGTAGCTTAGGTCGTATGGTGGCTTAGGATATGGAGCGACTTAAGTTGGGACAGGTTAGCGACCTAGTAGTGTAGTGAGTGTTAGCTCATGCAGATTTTGGCTCGTATGATGTTTAGGTCGAGGGGAGCGACTTATAGGATTAGCGGCCTATAGGAATGAGTGACTTAGGGTTAACGACCTAACAGTTAGCCGAGTTAACAAGATAAGTGATAGGTCGTATACGAGTTATGGTTTCTGACCGACCTAAGTATCGACCGAGTTAAGGAGAAGCGACCCAGTAGTTAGCCGACCTAAGAGTTAAACGACCTATAAGAATGGACTGACTTAAGGGTGTTTACGACCTAAGGAAGTTGGTCATGTTAGTTAGGTCGTAGACGACCTAAGTTAGGACGGCAGGGATTTTAGGTCGCGTGAGTTTAGGTCTGCACATGCTAAGTCGTTAGCGACTTAGTGATGAGTCGTAGCTCGTGTTGCTGTTAGGTCGGGGAGGTGGCTAGACCGTTAGGTCGAGTTTCCATTGAGTCATAGGTCGTTGGGAATGATAGGTCGGCAATAGTTAGGTCGCTGGGTAGTTATGTGGTGCAGTTAGGTCGATTAGACGACCTAAGGTAGGATGCATAGATTGTTAGGTCGCGCGCTTATGTTTTTAGGTAGCGTGCATACTGTGGGTCTTAGGTCGTAGTATAGTTAGGTCGAGACTTTTTAGGTCGGCAACGACCTAATAGCGAGCCTACGAGTTAAGATCTGGGCGACCTAAGGGTGATTTCAGCCTATAAATAGAGGGGTTTGGCTCACTTTTTGGCACCGGTTTTTGAAGCGACGAAGTGCTGCCATTTTGAGAGCTTGACTACAACATTTCTTCATCTTCTTTTCTCCACTCTAATCTAGTTCCAACATCCATCCAAGATCGAAGATCAAGATCGAAGATCCAAGAGTCAAAGTTGAAGATCCTCATCCAACGAAGCTAGATTCCACCGTTTCAAGCAAGATTTCGACGAATCAAGCTTGAATCCTTGCTGTCCAGATCTGAAGTGATTAGTTTTTGAAGTGTTTGGGTGATTCGGTGAGTGGTAGTTATCTCTCACGCGGACCCAAAGGAGTATATTGGATTGGTGGCTTGTTTGGGTATTAAAGTTAGAAATTTCATGCATTTTTCTTAGATCCAAGACTAGATTCATTACTTTTGAAGATGTTTACCTATGCAAGTTCAATTAACAAGTTATAGAGACAAAACCCATGTTTTATATTTGATAGATCTATGCTAAAATCCATGATTTCATATATGTTAGACTTATGCTCATTTATTTACGAAATTGCCATTATAGTTGATATTGCTTGATTAGATCTTGTTTGAATGCTTGATTGTTTGGATGTATGATTGATTTGATTGTCTCGAGTTAGCTTGTAGTTGATTTGGGACAAGATGGTTGAAGATGATTCAAAAGCTAAGTGGAAAGGCTCTTGAATGGTAAAAGCTGCTGTGGCATATGAAGCGGATAATGAAGCTCATATGGATGGGTTCGAAGACTTTGCTATAGCTAGAGGAAGCGAAGTATGATGACGAAATGGACTTTGCCATGATATGTTGAGGCGAAGTATGATGATGAGATGGACTTTGCTAAGATGCGTTGGAGCAAAGCATGATGTGAGATAGCCTTGGTTTAATCCAGACGGGATCATCCCAAGCATGTTGATAACTCGATGATGCGATGCGAGTTGGTTGATAATGGTTAGCTTGAGAGGCGCTTGAGCTAGTATGAAAATAGTCGTCAAGGAGGATGAATAGGAGGCTGAGATCTCATCGTTGTTGAAGGTTCTAGCATGCTCAAAGCAAGAGTACGTTGAAACGGGCTGCGACGACGTTCCAAGCACGGGCTGCGACGACGTGCTAGTACTCTGGGTAGTTGCGAAAATTCCTAGGCACGGGCTGCGACGACGTGCGGAGTTATGTCTAGAACCAGGGTTACCATTAGCCCTTGACAGATGGATAAAAAGAATGAGTTGGTCATTCAATTAACGGTGAAATCAAGGCAATGATAACAGTGATAGCCAGAGTCATGGATGTTTGGCTATACCATCATTCGGTCTCAAGAGCGGTGTTTTCTGGGTGCTTATCTGATCTTGGTTTAGGCCTTGGGGGTTTGTATTTGGAAAACATCGACCTTGACTCGAATGATTATTGCTTTACTTTAATTGTCTGCCATGTTATGCTTGCTTCTCCTTAGTGTGTCTGCGGGCTATCACTGTAGAAAGAGGTGTAGTGGGATGGTTTGGTTCCTATTTCTTTTATCCCTTATGCTCTTTTGGTATGTTTGATAGTTGATTTACTGCTCACTAAGACTTTGTCTGACTCAAGGTTTTATGTCTCCTCTTATTACCTTGGGCTGTTCATCCATGTTGGGATGGGCAGACTAGGTGACAGGTGGCAGGTGCTGATCTTAGTGGCTCACGCCGATGATGACGAAGACGAGCAGGAGGCTTTACATATTATTTTCATATTCTATGTACTGGATATTCCGCTGTTTGTTGATTACTCTGAGTGCTATGTAGTGAGGCTTCTTGTATTCATGATTCAGACTATGTATAAAGCTATTATGATTAGATGATGATATTCTGTTCTATGGGAGCTTCACTATATTATATTTCTCTATTGTATTTTATCCATGCGCTGTGAGTTTTACGATAGAGTCTGCGACGTTTTTTTTCTTACCCTTGACGGTCACTCATGGCTGCCTGGCACACTTTCAGCGCACCATTCCCTTGTTTTCGTGCGGGAGTCATGGGCGGTCGTCACATAAGAGTTGCTTCTTCCAGGGAAGAAATACATGGAAGTGCAAGAGAAGATAAGAGCTCAAGATCAAGAATAAAACCATTAAAGTTACCAAGCAAATTTGAGAAATAGTCAATGAAGGCCTTATCAACAGAATCAGCAGTTGAAAGAAAAGAACCATGTTCATCAAAAATGCTATAAATGTTCTCTCTCGCATGCTTAACCTTAATTGAATCATGGAAAAACTTGGTGTTTTTATCTCCTTCGGCAATCCATTTTGTATGCAGTTGTTGTCTCTTCAAGCTAGCCTCCAAGTACAAAGCATTATTAACCTCTTTAAAAAGTTTACTTTCTTCTTCAGCAGCTTGTACATCATGAGGGTGCTCCATCATGTACTCCTGTTGCTTCTTCAGTTTTTCCTTTAGGCTAGATGACAGCAGGCAACCAGAGCCAAATGTTATGGATGCCCACAATTTAATCTCCTGCTTAATACATTTTAGCTTCCTGCAAAACTTAAACATTGGGTTACCAAAACATGAAAAATCAGTGCTGACTTTAGTAACTAAAATAAGGAAATGTTCATGTTTAACCCATGCATTAAAAAATTTAAAACTTCTCTTTTCCTTTTTAAAATGGTGACCAAGAGTTAAGATTAAAGGAGAGTGGTCAGACATTATAGGTTGAGGAAGGTATACAGATAGGGAAGGCCAGTGAGTGATAGCTTGAAGGTTGCAATTAAATAATAAATTTAAGACTTTAAAACAATTAAATAATAAATTTTGCTAAAAACATTCTTTAAGACTTGAGTGAGTGATAACTTAATTAATATTTACTTTAAGACTTTAAAACAATTAAATAATAAATTTTGCTAAAAACATTCTTTTAAAACATTTTTAAAACTTCTAATTTATACTTAAATTTTTTTCTTTGAAATCATCCTTAGCTTCTCAGGAAAATACACTTTCCACTTCAATCAGTATATCTAATCATTTATAAATCCTTCTCGATTTATCTCCAGTTTAATTTACGTCCCAATCCCATAAATTTCCTTTTCCATACTATAAAAATAAAACCACTATTATTTTTAAAACGAATTACCCTCTCCTAATAAATTCCCATCTTGAATTTATAATTCAAATTATTCACTGATAAATGTTCACCTTATTTATAAACCCAGTTTATAAATTTCATAGTCTCATTCTCCTTTTAATTACTATTTCAAAACACTTAATCGATTTCAAATCGACTTCCTTGAATTAAATTCCATTTTAAAGTTTATTTCTTGATTTACCCAAATTTATTCCAAAAATCCATTTATCTTATCTTCACTTCTTTATTATGATTTAAATACTAATTTAAACCCAAATTTTTTTTCCATATTTTATTTTTCTTTCCAAACTTCCCTTTTAGTCTCACCAATTCAATTTTAAACCTCAAATTTAAAACAAATATTTTTATACTTGAACAAATCGCTTAAGTCCCATTATTAAGTCCTTTTAGTTCATTATTTTGAAATCTCTGTCTCTCCATATTTAGAAATTATCAAGTAAGATTTAAAAATCAAATTATTTATTTTTCCTGAATTCATTACTTTTAAATTTATCCATCTTTACTATAAATTTCTTGCTTCAAATTTTCCCTTTTTAGCTCCCATTAAAAATTCAATATTTTTACTTCTAAAATGCCACAATATATCCATCAATATATTAGCATCAAATAAATAAATTTTCCAACATAATATCACATATTATTCAACATTTCATAAACTTGAATATGAAAATAAATTCAACATTTTTGAGGAATCCAATTGGATCCCTCCAACCTATTTTCCCACATCCACAGATGTTAGCACAATATAAAAATACCAATCCCACTTCGAGAGGTATATCACGGTATATAGGGTCATCCGCTATTATGCGGGACGCATAGGGTCCCATCCGCTATATAATGCAGGAATATCAATCATTCAATTATATACACTACTATATATAATATCACATCTAGACCGTTAATAATTATCCAAATAATCAACCAATGATTTAATTTTAACTAATTAAATTAATAAATAGTCCAATTTGAGTGAGATTAACTCACCTTTGATTTTTGTTTTGCAATCCGATCTAAAATGGCTTGTCTCTCCCCGATTTTAAACCTTGTATAAACATTATATGGTTTATTAATATTTGAAATAGGTCGAACAGTCAATTACCATTTATTAATTTAATTTAAACTAATAATTTAATTTTAAACTAATTCTCCTATGATAAATAACCTTTAGTAACTAAAATAATTATATAAGTCAACTAAATAAATTAATCTCCCTAATACAATATTTTAAAATTAACTAGTAAGTGAAACTATGTATTTATGTATTTTTTTTTGAAACAACATAAATACTTATAAAATAATCTATATAGATTTAAAAATCTATTTTTATATAAACTCCTCACATTTAAAATTCTTGCCCTTTTTCAAAACCTTATCTGTAAATATATATTTCAGTTTATATCATACTTTCTTTTACCGTCAACTAATTTTTTTTCTTTCTCTTTATTAGACCTTATACTCCAATTTTCTTTCACCTACCTATATACATTTATTAATTCAAAATTAACTAGAAAAAAAAACTTGAACCTCACTACTCAAAACCTAGCCTCTAGCAAACCCTAGTTGTAAACTTCAATCGAACGCCACCACAACCTTCTCGACATCTCATAGCCACTAATCCTTTGTAGCGAATTGCGGCAACTCATTGGCCTCCCTATTGCACGTCGTCACCCACGAACTTCGAACGAAATAACAGGCGAGCGGCTCCTCAACTTCAGGCGACTCACCACTCCCTCAGCATCGCGACGCCACAACGTTCTTCCCCAAGCTCGAAGACGTCGTCACAGTCACGAATCGATGGCCATGCTTATACCTCTATGAACTTGCGACTAGGATCACGTCTTCCTTTTGAAGTCGAGCCAATTTGTTTTTAGAATCGATTCCGGGAATCGATTGAGGGGAAAACAGAAGCGATTTGATGATTTTTCCCTTTTGGACGAAGTGAATTTCAAATTGAGGAAGGCCGAAGAAAAATCACATGCCATACTTATTTCGGAAGTGGGAAATTTTGATTTGTTTAAAAAAACACTCAGCCATTATATTTCTTTTTTTTCGAAAATCTGTTTGCGTGTGACAAATGAGGGGACATGACTTTTAAAAAAATAGAAAAGATCCCTTGTGTGAAGAAATAGTCTTGCTACAATGTCTAAGAAACGAAAGCAAAAGGTTCTGATTTGAATATAATGTCAATCAATGTGTGTGTGTATATTATTAAATTTTAAATCGTCTCAAAATCGCAACTTAAAATCTCGACCTTCTAACGAAACGTGCCGCTAGGCATTCGTAATATTATACCCTTATTCCGAACACAAGAAAAAGATTTCGAGTCCTAATTCGATCGTATGGAGAAGATAGCTTTTCGGACCCAGTTATCTATATTGAATTCTCGATATAAATTTCAGCGCGTTTATATATCGTACGATCATACGACAAGTCCAAATGCTACGAAATTTGAAATCCGATAATAATACAATATTACAGACCTAATGGAACTGGTTTCGTCGAATTCTGAGACTGTGCCTCGGAGGGATATCTTTTATCAATTTAAACGATATATTTTTAAAACTGAACAAATCGCTTTTAAATCCACTTTTAACATTTTTATTATCTTCGGTATGATCAATGCAAATTTTAGAAGCCTTCAAATTATTTTTTACAAGCCTAAAACCAAGATTCACTATTTTAACCAATTTCCAAGTATTCAATTCAATAATTTAATTACTCAATAAATAATTATATTTGAAATTAAAGCTAAGAAACCAACACCTGAATATTTAAAATCAATTAAATATTCCAATTTCAAATGTCCAAAATTCTAGGTCGTTACACTTTGATTTAACATCGAAAATTTAATTTTAAAAGATTACAAATTCCTATTTAATCAAGAATGATGATAGAAAACTTAGAATTTAAAAGTGATTATATCAATTAATAATAATTCATTTAATTCACGTATAAAAATAAATATAATTTGATTTTAAAAGCTAACTTCTGTATACAACAGAATTAGTTCCTGAAATTAGTTTCATTGAGTTTAAAAATATTAAAAACCTATATTTTGACTTATAGGATGACCTATTTTCGTTTCGGGAATGAAATGGGCTTTTCGAGCCTTTGTTATCGCCTTGGCCCAATCGATATCTGCTCCATCTATTCTTGTCCTGTCTTTGTCTATATATATGTTGTTATGAAACCCTAGCAGCCTTCCATTCTATTTTTCTGTATGTAGTTTCAAATCTAATCTACTCCTTTCCATCGGTGAATATCCCAAAACCCTAAATTCAATTCAAAAATTCAGACTGCTCAAACCCTATCAAATTATATATCATTGCGAAGCTCTCGACGAATGGAATCAGCATCTGCAGTTCGTTTTTTGATTGGAGTCTCTATTTGTATGGAAATCAGCAAAATATTTTCGACCGTTCATACTAGGATTTGTTGTTCAACGGCAAAACGTCAACCATTCGACGATTTGGGAGTTGCATCTGGTGGAGGAGGCAAATGAGAGTTCATGCATAGGGTCCGATCAACGCGCGGGCGCACGAGGTCTCTAAATTTGGCAGATAGCGACGGCGGTGGTGGAGCCACGTTGCTTGATCGGAGGTGGTCGCGTGGGCATAGGGGTGTGTGGCCTGAGGAGTAGAGCACAACGACGGGGTCCGATCGTAGAACAGGCGCACATAGGCATGGCGGTTGGAGGATGAAGATCGGTAGCTTATTGGGTTGTTTGAGCTGACGTTGGCTAAATTTTTGAAGGTGATAAGTTAATTACTATATCATCCTTGCTTTATTTTATTTTAAAATTTAAAATTCAAACCTTCTCACATTAATAACTTTTGCATACGAACTCTGATTGACACACGGTTTCTTTAGTTGGATTCGTATCGAAATTCTGGACTGTATGAAACTTATTTGGTTGAATTGGAGACTTTTGTTGGATTTTTGATGCGCTATAAATCAAAGTTGAGTGATTAAACTCACTCACGCAATACTAATTTTTTTGACGTTAGTTAAATTGGAATCATGAAGTGGTAAATTTTTATTGATTGATGTTTGATAATTTAAATTTACATTTAAATTGAAATTGGTATCGATATTGAATTAAATTTACATTTAAATTAATATTGAATTTAATTGCTTGTTAAACATCGATAATTGATAACTAGTAATTGTTGTGATATGTTGGTTAATTTGGATGTTGATTGCAATTGGATGCCTATTGATTGAGATGTTGGATGTATGGTTGTTATTTATTTTGATATATCCCTTTTATTACCCTATTTATTATTTGACATTACATAAATTTTCATTCGTATTATTTGAAATGAACTAAAAAATAGGTCGAAATGATATATACCTATGTCATTTAATATGGGTTGAAATGATATGCATCAATCTATGTAAATAAGTTGAAATAATTGATCATTTGGCCATAGGGTAGAGAATTATATACGGACACTGAATTTGGTTAAATTAAATGGTTTTAAAATCTCTAATTTAGATTTATTTAAATGATATTATTCAAAAATTAATAATAATAATAATAAAACTTTGGTTTATATGAATTGAATTATTTTCTATTCGAGATTTGAAATGTTGAAATTGAAACTGTTTAAATAAAATTATTCAAATATTTAGTTTGAAATATTAAAATTGAAATTGAGATATTATTTGTATTTATTGAAAGTGGATTATTTTAAAGGTTTAAATTTTAATTTAAACTTTAAATTTTTTTGTTGGCAAAGCCAACGGTGTTGAATGGTCCCCTACCATTATATTGAAATACAAAGAATTGTTACATAATAGTACAACAAACACACCACCAAAACAAAACAATCAGCACATAAGAAAATCTAGAGCTCATGAATCTAATTATAGACAGGACCATTACATGTTTAGAGGTAGATTGCCTTTAAACACTCTAATGTTCCTCTCCATCCAAATGAGATATATGGACTTCTTAAGAATTCTTAACATTAAATTTCCCCTTTCATTCTTCCATCTAGTAGCTTTGAAAATGTTGAACCATTCCAATGTAGACACTCTTCTAGGATTATGCAAGCCATGGTGATGTAAAATTCTATTCCAAATGTAGAAAGAATAGTCACATTCAAAGAACAAATGTGACACAGTTTCCACACCAATACCACACAAAAAACATGTATCACTATGTATTACCCCACAAGCTTTAAGTTTTTGAAGAGAAAGAATACCATTCTTCGAAACTTTCCACATGAACAAGTTTTCCTTAGGGATAGATTGAGAGTTCCAGATTCTAGTATACCAAGGAAATAATGGATAAACATTGGTAGCATCAAGAACTTTGTATACTGATTTAATTGAATGAGACTTTTCATTCCATATTACTCGAACGTTGCAGGTGTTATATATCTTACTTTGAATTACATTCCAAGCAGCTCTAACAATAGAGGAACTACAAAAAGGCAAGGTAACAGTTCCATCAGTCCAATATCTATCAACAAAAGCTTTGTCATGAATCCCTAAAATTACTCTAGTCTCATATTCAATAATATTAGCTAGGATAACACCTTTAGCAGACCAAGGATCATACCAAAAGGAGATCTTGTCAATATCTTTCATGCCCAGCTGAACCGTAGGAAGGAACACATCTCTACTTCTCAAGATGTTCCTCCAAGACCAACTACAATCAGAAGTAGGAGAGATAGACCAGAAGTTACCATCTTTGTGAGATATGATCTACACCAAGAAGCCCATAAATTTGTGTCTTTTCTCATAATTTGTCAACTCTAGATGAAAGAGCAGCAAAGTTCCATCTTTTAATATTCATAATTCCAAGCCCACCCTTATCATAAGAGCAGCATATATGTCTAAATGCAATAGGGATCATTTTCTTAGAACAAGGGTTTCCATGCCATAAAAAATGATTCAATGCAGAATTGATCATGCTAATAAGCTTAGCAGGAAGGATGAAGATTCTGCCATAATACACACACATGGAGACAGCAACAGATTTAACAATCACTAACCTTCCATCCATAGAAAATTTTGAACTATTCCAGCTAGTGAACTTAGAAGTAATTTTTCCAAACAATTTTAAACATCGGTATGTCCTTATTTTAGAATTACACAGAGGAGCTCCCAGATAAATTTCATTGTCACTGAAAGGAGATAGACCAGACATAGCATACAAGATCCCCATATCAAGATCAGAAAAGCCAGTAATTTTAATTCTGGACTTACTTCTATTAATGGATAGACCAGTCATAACCTGAAAACTAGATAGAACATCCAGAACCTCATTAATAGATTTAGTATTAGGCTTAGTAAACAGAAGTAGGTCATCAGGAAAAAGTAGGGAAGAAATAATATTCTGCTTGCATAAAGGGTGATAATCCATAAGCTTATTAGACATTGCTGCTGAATTGAGTGAAGTGAATAGTTCCATGACACATACAAAAATGTAGGGTGAAACAGGGTCACCTTGTCTAATACCCTGAGTAGCACCAAAGTAGCCAAAGGTGGATCCATTAATACTTAGGGAAAAATTTACAGTAGATATGCAAGTGAATATCCAACAAAGGAAAGGAATAGGAAAATTCATTTTATGAAGAATGTATACGATAGCTTTCCATTGAACAGAGTCATAAGCTTTTTGAATGTCTAATTTAAGAACACATCTTAGAGTGATGAATTTCTTATTGTAGCCCTTCATAAGTTCAGAGGCAAGTAAGATATTATCAGTAATATCTCTTAACGGAAGCAAGGCACTTTGATTAGGAGAAATCAAACCAACCAGAGAACTCTTCATTCTAGCATCCAAAATTCTGGAGATGCATTTGTAAATCACATTACAACATGCAATGGGTCTATACTGATTTACAGAAGAAGGTTGAACAATTTTAGGAATCAAAGCAAGCTTGGTTGCATTTATTCCAGTGACTAATTTACTATGCTTGAAGAAGTTCTTAATGGCTTTGATCACATCACCACCTATAATAGCCCAAGTAGTTTTGAAGAAGTGTGCATTAAATCCATCAGGACCCGGAGAGCTATTAGAATTCATTCCAAATATTTCTAGTTTAATTTCATCTTCAGATATTTCCTTGATTAAATCGTTCCTCGTGTCATTAGAAATGGTAGGGAGATGGATTTGAGAGAATTGTTCCAGAGTGACAGAAGGAATTTGAGAATTACCCAGATTCAGTTGAAAGTATTGCAGGAAAGTAGCATGAATAGAATCTTGAGAAGAATAAGGCAAATCATGCATATTAAGGATGGAAGATATATTTTCAGAAGCCTGTTGTGTCTTTAAAGTGCTGTGAAAAATGGATGTATTTTTATCACCATTCACATGCCATTCATGTTTTGATTTTTGCTTAGCCATGAAGTTTTCTTCCACTAAAGCTTTAGAGAGGTCCTTTAAAAGAGATGTTTCAAGAGAAGACAGATTAGATAGTAGAATAATATTATGGCATCTTTGTATATCAAGTTGAACTTGTAATAATTTTTCTCTAATAGTAGAAGACAAACTATTCCCATTCCTAAAAGTTTGTTGAGCTCACTTCTTCAAATTTTTCTTAAGATGCTTGAGTTGTCTGCAAAATAAACATAGGGTTGCCAAATGTATGAAATTTCCAACTTTCTAAAACAATATTTAAGAAATTAGGGTGCTTAGACCAATTATTAAAAAATGAAAATGAAGAGCGCCTTCTCACAGTGTCCTTGCCCCAGTCAATAATTAGAGGGGAGTGGTTAGATAAAGATGGAGGTGGGATTATGGTGATAAGATTAGGCCATTTGATTACAGAGGAAAAATTCATATAATCTCTATCAAGTTTACAATACGTCCTTTTTCTAGTTTTACTAGAATTGTTCCATGTGTAAAAAGCACCACTAACAGAGGTGGGAAGAAGGTTAGAAGCATAAATAGCATTATTGAGAGGTCTAGTTTGACTGTAGTCCAGTGGAACTCCACCACTTTTCTCAGTAGACAACTGCATACAATTCCAATCACCAAGACATAGTCACGGTGAAATGGACTGTTGAAGTGAAGGAAGAATATCAAGTAAAGCTTGCCTATGAGCAGCATTATTATCTGCATAAACATCAGTAAGATAGAAAGAAGTGGAAGAGGGGATGTGAATGATCTCAGAATGAATGAATTGCTTATGGACATTTAAAGGGGAGAGGGAAAAAACAGAAGGATTCCATAAGATTAAGAGTCTACCAAAAGGGGCTTGAAAGAGATTGTGGATAGAGCTCCAACCACGTTTTATAATTGAGGAAGCACTGATTGTTCCATAAGATCAATTTTGTGAGAAGAAATAAGATTAGAGATTTCTAATTGCTAGGCCAAGGAGTTAACACCCCTAACATTCCAAAATCCTATTTTTCCAATCATTTTGATAATAACATAGAAGAGGCTCTGGTTTTTAACCTCATACGAAGAATGTGCAAGATTATTGAGAGGCAACATGGTCAAACTAGTTTGATCAATAGAGTAGTTGATTCCATTGTCTAGATCAATAGTAGAGTTAGTAGAGGATTTCTTAGGTCTACCTTTTTTCCTTTTAGAGGAGGAATCATAAAAGGAAGTGGAGGGAGACTGTTGCAAAGATGATATAATTGAAGAAGAAGATTTGACTAAGTCATTGAATATTTGGTTAGGTAGAGTGAGGGAGGAATATGGAGAAGCTTGCATGGAATCAGAGGTCAATTGATTTTGATTAAGAGGTTGTGATGATCCGGAATTTTTGGATGTTTGAAATCAGAATATTTAATTGATTTTAAATATTTAAAAGTTAATTTTTAACTTGAATTCAAATATCACTATTTATTTGATAATTAAATTATTGAATTTAATAATTTGAAGTTGGGTAAAATGTTGAATCTGGAGTTTTAAGCCTGTTAAAAATAATTTACAGGTTTGTAAAATTTATATTGATAGTTCTGAAGATAGTAAAAGTGTTGAAATTGAATTTGGGAATGTTTTGTTAAGTTTTGAAATTTTATCTTTTAAATTGACGTTTAAAAATAGCCTTCAGAGGCACAGTCTCAGATTTTGACGAAACCAGTTCCATTGGATCTGTAATACTGTATTATTATCGGATTTCAATTTTCGTAGTATTTGGAGTGATCGTTTGGTCGTACGATAAGTAAACGCAATCAAAATTAAATCGAAATTTAATATAATAACTGGATTCAAAAAGCTATCTTCTCCATACGATCGAATTAGGACTCGATACCTTTTTCATTGCGTTTGGAATAGGGGTATAACATTATAAACGCCTGGCGGCACACCTCGATAGGAGGTCAAGATTTTAAGTTGCATTTTTCGAGATAATTTGAATTTGAATATACATATATTTGTATATACTAGTCAAACATTCAGCAGTATTCTTTCACATCTAAACTTTTTTGCTTTCTTTTCCGTTACTATAGCTAACCTTCTCGTGCACGCCATTTCCTGTTCAACATCACGTCTTTATATCTCGCGTCTTCTCTGAAGAATAAATAAATCGAGAGTAATCATCAAGGCCGAGCTCTCTTCGTTATCAAACGAAAAAAAAAATCATCTCGTTCCAGTTCTAAACGAAATAAAAAGTCATTTGCAGAAAGAAATTGAAATCTCACTCAAACGAAATCGTTTTCATTCAAAAAAAAATGAACAAGTTATTGCTCGAGCTCGACATCCTCAGTTTTAGCAAAGGAGGGGGGAAATCGAACAGGAATGCGGGAGGCGAGGGATTTTGCGATTTCATAGGCATGGCTATGTCAAAGGAAAACATCGGTGGAGGCAGGGTTGCAATTCGATATGTATTGCTCGTTTCTAGTCGCAGCGTGAGGTGGGGTTTGCTAGCTGTTGTAGCAGCTTGTTTTGTGAGAAAGCCAGAATCAATTCGAACGAATCGAAATCGTTCAAGGACAAGCGAAGGCCGATGGAGACGCGTCTTCTCGATTTAGGTTTGGGAAAGATGTACGCTCGCATGGTTGGACGAGGCTCGATTTTGAGCATCGCATAGGGTGGCCTCGAGGGTGTCACGCGGTGATGTCATGGTGTTCAGGGCAAGGGTCGGCGAAGCCGATGTACCAGTAAGGTATCGATCAATTTTATTTAATTAAATTTAATATATATGGATATGTATGTATGCAGAAATATAAAATAAAAAAAAGAGGTCGGGTCTGGGAAAATTCACTGTAAAGCATTTGAAGGAAGTTTTGTTTATACTTAATTTATCATATATATATGTAGGAAAATAAATATATGAAAATATACATATATATAACACATTATTTGGTTTTTATAGTATAGTCTATTTACTTGTAACGACCCAGGATTTTTATTAATTAAAATTTGAATATTTAATTAATTTTAAATATTAATAAGTGAATTTATAAGTCGAATAAATTTTTATTTGAATTATTGGATTTAATTGGATAATTAAATCGATGATTTAATACGTTAAATTATGGAAATAATTGAAAATTGAGTTAAGTATGATTGACAATAATTTGGGAAATTTTATTTTATCATATGGAAGTTAGAACGATATTTTAGAACTTTTAAAATCGAATTAAAAGTTAATTTGTGAAAATTGAATACTTTAATATTAAATCGACTAGTGAAAATAGTCAATTTTTGAACAGTCTCAGAATTGAACGAAACCAGTTCCATTGGATCCGTAATAGTTAGTTATTACCGGATTTCAAATTTCGTGTCCATCGGAGTTACCGTTTGATCGTGGCAGCTCGAAACGCATCGATTTATTTTTAATTTTAATTTGGCGAGTTAAAATAGCCATTTTTCAAAAAGTCTCGGATTTCGACGAAACCAGTTTCATCGGATCCGTAATGTGATATTATTGTAAGATTTCAAATTTCAAGTCAATTGGATTTACCGTTTGTCCGGTACAAATTAAAACGCCTAGAAAATCGTTTAAATCGGTTTAATTTAAATTGAGCGTTTGTAGCCATAACTCGCACAGATGTCCGAATTAGCTTTCGAAACCTGTTCCATTGTGTCCGGAATGCGGGATAAACCCTAGGAACGTCAGTTTCGGCGCGTAAATCGGAGTTCGGAATTTCCGGATGAATAGTGTTCGATTTTTCTTTATAAATAGACCAACACTTTCATAAATTTAGAAAAAAATAAAACCTAACCCTAATCTAAACCTAGCCGCCTCTTTACAAACCAATGGCCAGAATTTTTCAATTTTCATTCCTTAATCTCTTCCAATCCGTGAAGTTTGAGCCAAAGTGATCAACTACAACATTGTAGAGCATGAAGAGGGCTTTAAATCCATAAGGTGATGATGGAGTTTGGAGCATCAGAGGAGGAGCAAAGTGGGGCCGACCGTGCTAAGTTGTGCACGCAACTCGAGCATCAGATGAAGGCCGAGCTTCCTATGGTTGAGGCCGAGTATGGAGGGGGTCGAGAGCTTCGAGATGGCGGTGGTTTGATCGAGTTTCGTCGAGAAATGGGATTGCAAATCGAAACCCTAGTATTTGATAATGGGTTCATGCGCACGGTGATGTACTGGAGGGAGTGAACGTGAGGAAGATGGAGGGAAGGGACGGTCATGATGTTGGGGCCAATGATCTTGTGGCTAGGATTGGATGAAGGTTGAAAATATAAAGTTAATGTTGTAAATTTGTTAATATAAACTCGTGTAACTTCAAAAATTCATAACTTTTTCATACGAGGTCGAAAACGCGCGAAACCAGTTGCGTTGGAATCGTATGGACGAGCACTACGCGATGGAGTTGGTTTGGAGTCATTTGGAGTTAGTGAGAATTTTGGGTAAAATTAAACGACCGTTTAATTTTATTCGAAATAAATCGCTAAAACGGAATTTAAAATCAAGGTGAGAATTTCTCACTCAATCGAATCAGTTTCGATTTTATTTTAAATAGTTAGATTTAAAATATTTGAATGCATGTTAGAATGTTGACTAATATCTATTGATTGTTAAAATAGACATTATACGCCGTTAATAAGCGGATGTTATTTATTAAAAACATATACCGCGAATATTTCATAAACAGTGAAATTGGTATTATAAATAATAGCAATATATATATATATTGGCATATGTATATATTGGAGTTACTGATTTCCCGCATTTTTTGTTTAGCGGATGAGACCCTATTGCGCCGTCTATTAAGCGGATAATATTATTAAATCCCATATACCGTGATAATTTCGTACTGGAGGGAAATTGGTATTGTGCTAATGTTTGTGGATGCAGGAAAACAGGTTGGAGGGATCCAACTGGATTCCTCAACAATATTTATTTGATTATGGATATTTTGATATTCGTTGATTATCATATACGATATATGATATCGTTGTTGTCGTGATTGACTATTTGGTATGTAGCATCATTGGACCAAGTTTTGGAATTTTAAAATGATTTATAAAGTGATTTTTGAAAATATACTATATTTTTGGAATAGATTCATTTTAAATAAATAAACGTTATAATTTTTAAAGTTATAAAATTATGGTTTTTGTGAAATACAGTTAAAAGCTGATTTTTGAGAATATGATGCTAATGATTTTATAAAATAGTTTAATCCGGATTTTAGAATTTATTGTGAAAAGTTTAAATATAGGATATATAAAATTTAATTATTTTATAAATCAAAATGGTGAAATTTTAAAGGAATTTGAAGACGTTTTAAAAGAATAATATAAATTGATTTATATTAAGAGATTTATAAATGGATATTTATAAATTGGAATATTGACATTATAAAACGAGTTTTTATAAGTGTTTGAATGAAGTGAAAATAGATTGCATAAGTGAATGGAATTTATAGAATTATAAACGGTGAAGTTATAAATGGAACTTTGTAAGCAGTAGTTTTATAAAATTTATAAAGTCATTAAAAGAATGGTTTTGGATAAATAATCGAATCTTATAAGTTATAAGGTTTATAATTATGAAGTTCAAAGGAACGATTTTTCAAACAAATAAATTATAAGCATTTAATTTATAATATGAACCTTTAGTTTATAATTGAGTTATAAATCGAATAGGTTAATAAAGAAAATTTATAAAAGGAAGTTTTTATAAATAAATAGAAATGGAATTTATAAACGTTGTTTTATAAATTCGCAATGACTTATTTTGATAAGTAAATTGTTGTAACCTATTAATGGAGTTATATTCACGTTTTGACTGTGAATAATCCTTTGTAAAATGAATAAAAGAATGAAATTTATTAACGTAGTATATTCACGTTTTGAATAGTGAATAATTCTTTTAAATAAAATGTATAAAAGGATGAAATGTGTTAACGTAGTATATTCACGTTTTTGAATAGTGAATAATATGTTAAAGAAATTGTTTTGAATGTGATATTTGAAATAGAATTAAAACGATCTAACGAAGTTTTAATTGTGTTGAGATTCAAAACCATAGATTTCAACATTTATTGTTGAAATAGACGTTTTCGAGAAATGAAAAGGAAATAGTGGACTATAACACTGTTGTTATAGTAAATGATTTCCGAAAGGAAATGTTTTGTATAGTATTGGGATTTATATATCTATTTTAACTTCGAATCCCTATACTAGTGATTTTGGGTTGTCGTAACGATGTTTTACGTAACATTCGTTTTGGCCCAAATAAATATGTTTAAGAGAATGATTTCCTTAAAGAATGAAATATATACTTATTTTTGATTTAAGTATGTTGAATATTCTCCAAGTGTTGAAAATAAATAAAATTTGTGAATTACTTATTAAATAAGTATGGAATTGTTTTCCAATATGAAGTGATATTTAGAATTTATCTTTTTGAAGATAAATTGAAAATGGATAATTGAAATCGAATATCCATAGATATTTTGGATTATAAATTAACTAAGGAATTTATAAAAGAAAGTGGAATTGGTTTAAAAGTAAATATTGATTTATTTTTGAAGTATGAAATGATATATCTTGTAAAGATATTTTGGAAAATAAATAATTTGGAAAATTATTTGGAAACTGGTGATGTGTGCATATCCAGTGATAGTTCAATAACCGACTATCAATATTTCCCTTTTGAATGGGTATCTGATGTGATTTGTTTGAATGTGAATGCTACACTTATTTTTTGAATAAGCGCTCACTATTCGGGTTAACCGGGAAAGGACCATGGGGTCGTATAACCCATTCCGAATATGTGATACGTCGTTGTGAATTGCATTGAAGATCAGTGTTGAAGACCCGGTATTTGCGAAAGCGATAGGATGACCTGTCGATTGACTCTACACCGAGTTGCTCCGGTATTGAGTTCTCCATATGTGATGGTGAATCCGATCAGGATTGTGAATATCTGGATTGCAAGGACTTCTTTGTAAGTGCCTTCGGTTTTGTTCGATCCCGGAACAGACTTGTATGGATAGTATGCCTGACATTACAAGTTGAGATATAAAGCCGATTTCTTTCAAATATATTTCTGTTGGTGGCGGAGAATTTATTCTTTTAGCTTTACACCCTTCTCTGAGACGTACGAGCTCAGAGGTTATATAGTTGAAGTTATCAGCGATATATTCCCAATTTGGTAATGTGACATGCTGAGTGTTGCTGTAAATGATCATTGTGTTGATTATTGTGATAGGATCGTTTATTTGATCGTCTATCTTAGTGATCATTGTGTTGATCATTTGTTGACCCAAAGCATGGCTTTTGTATAAAGTATGTTTTTGTGGACGTGACTTCGTCGAACCTCACACCCCGGAAATGGTCAAAACAGGAAAGATGCGGCAAGGTTATGAGGGGTAGCTCCCTTTAGGGTATGTACATTTCCTTCTGGATAGAGGTGGTATCATGGTATGGAGCCCAGATATTTAACCTATGTGGTTACTGCGAATTTATTACTTTGTGGTTGTTGGCTATCGGGATCCCGTGAGAAAGGTCGTTTACGATCGGGGAATGGCGTGCTCGTGTCAGTAGTTACCCAGTTAGGGGTAACCCGGCCTTGTGTTGGCAGAGTTCCGGTTTGGTTCTCGGGGATGTCTTTCCAGAGGCATTCTCATGTGGCAATGGAAAGTTCCTTGGCCTGACCATTTGTTGGAAATCCAAAGAAACAATACGTGACTTGTACGGTTTTAGTTGTAGAACCTGCCATCTAATATGGTAGCTATTAGTAGGCATAATATAATGGTACCTATGCTGGCTAAGATTTATATTCTACTTTCGAAATGAATTTTCTACACTATTCACTAATAATAATATGAAATGTTCTTTTAAATGCGTATCAAGCATGTTTGACTATCATAAGGAGAAATCTTCTCCAAGTCTGCGTTTGCATTGTGTGTGTGGCAGGAGGTCTTATGGTAGTCTCATTTTTAAAAGCATTGCGAATTAAATTTAAAAATATTCCTCCATTTTGATTTTAAAGATAAATAAACTGTTTTGAGTTCTCACACCAGTCACATGACTGACTCGGAGTTTATTGTTTTCCTTCTTAAACTCTGGGTGCCCACCAATTTTCACACGGGCAGTCAAGAGTTAAGGTTTATCAGGATATTCTGGATATTCAGGAATTGCTGGAGGCAAGCTGGATGGCATGGCGTATGACTACTATATAGTATTTCTTTTTCCGCTGCACTGTTTGATGTTGTATATTGTTGTTGTACACTCTGATGATATGATGTGATGTAATGTATAAAATGTAATAACTGATATAGTTCTTTGTTTAAAGATTATTCATTTATTATTATATGTTGTTCCGCTACGAATTGTGAGATTCTGATGTTGTTCTGTTGTTTTCTGTTCTGTTTCCTCCCTATTCTCTGTTCCGTTCTATTTTAAAATTTTGTTCTATTCTCTATTTTCTTTATTTTCTCTTTTCTATTCTATTTTCTAATTTTCTATCTTCTATTCCCTCTATCTTCTACCTTTTTCTCTCTTTTTCTTTTCTTCTTTTCTTTTTCTTCCCTCTCTTCTTTCTTCTTTCTTCTTCTTTTCTTTTTCTTAAAACCATAACATTTTGGGTTTTTGGCCTTCGATTTCTCGACAGTCGATAAAGTGAGTATCGATGTTGAATTTTCGAAAGTCGAGAATTTTCCGTTTTTGTTACATCTGGTATCAGAGCTTATGGTTAAGCGACAACCATGGTTCTGTTGGGTATTACTCATTAGAGATAGAGTCAGTAGTACTCTAGATTGAGTTTGAGTGTAATAATAGCTATGAGAGCGTATTTGTTAGTGAATATAAAATTGTTTTATATTGTGATGATTGGTTTGTTGAGTGGCATATGAACTTTCGTCAGCGTGGTCCGCAAGACTATGCCGAAGGGGTTTCTAAACACTTGAATAGAACAATTCGACACAGTATTGATCTTTAAATTGGGTAAATGAAATAATTTTGCTTTGATTATATTTTATATATAAAGAAATAATTTTTCAAAATTATTAAAGTGTATATAAGTTGATTGTTAGGTTGTTTGAATAATCTAAACAAAAGAATAATTGTATAAGCAAAAGAATTATAAGAATTGAATTATAATTAAAGTGATTTACAATTGTGAAATAAACTTATATATATAAGAAGTGAAACTATATGAATATATTTATAAATATGAGTTGTGAATAAAAATGAATTTAAAGTTAAATGGAAGTATAACTTAAGAGTTGTTAAATTAAGTTGATATGAAATAACGAATATAAGTGTTAATTCATTAAAATCTAATGTTATTGGAAGTTGAATAGTTGAATGAAAATCAATTTAATTAAACAAATTGTAAGCAAAGGAAATTTGGTTGTAACTAAAATACATTGATTGTCATATGATTGTTAGTTGATTGTTTATAATTCATTAAGCATTAATGAAATTGGAAGTTAAATGAATCTTAAATGGAATTGAATTTGTTTTGGAAGTGAACCAACTTGAATATGAATTAGTGAATATAAACTAATTAAGAATGAATGTTAGTAAAAACATCCAATGTAAATAAATCAAATGTGATTAAATTGAAAACCAATTCATGGAATATTAATGAGAATATAAACGAATATTTATTGGTTATGAATGCTTGTTGGATGCTAGTTGATTGATGTTTGCTTTTATTGCATTTGCTATGTTGGCATATATAGTTATTATGTTGCTATATGTTGTATATACATGTTCTCATGTTGTTTGTTGAGTGATTAGTAGGTGCGGATCGCGTTTGCTTCGCATTTGGAGCTCGCTTTCGCGCTATATTAGCCGTATATGCTCGCTAATAAAATATAAGGTACATATCTCGGATTACATACCGTACTTTTACACTTTTTTCCCTTCGGGATGCCTCATTACTTGATGAGATGTATATTTGTGATATATATACTGTCATTTTTTTTTCGGATCGAGCCGCGCAAAGGAGACTATGGCGAATTTTTCCGAAAATTTAAGGCGTTAGAAAAAATTTGAGAAAATTTTGAAAACTTTAAACTTTGATTTGAAGTTGAAAGTTAAACAATAGTAATTGTTTTTGAAAAGATAACTAAGTATGATTTGAAAACTTAGTAAAGATTTGTAAGAAGTTTAACTATGAATTTTGGGAAAATTAATAGATTCTGTAACTTTCTTACTTGATAATTTCGAGGACGAAATTCTTTTAAGTGGGGAAGATTGTAACGACCCAGGATTTTTATTAATTAAAATTTGAATATTTAATTAATTTTAAATATTAATAAGTGAATTTATAAGTCGAATAAATTTTTATTTGAATTATTGGATTTAATTGGATAATTAAATCGATGATTTAATACGTTAAATTATGGAAATAATTGAAAATTGAGTTAAATATGATTGAAAATAATTTGGGAAATTTTATTTTATCATATTGAAGTTAGAACGATATTTTAGAACTTTTAAAATCGAATTAAAAGTTAATTTGTGAAAATTGAATATTTTAATATTAAATCGACTAGTGAAAATAGTCAATTTTTGAATAGTCTCAGAATTGAACGAAACCAGTTCCATTGGATCCGTAATAGTTAGTTATTACCGGATTTCAAATTTCGTGTCCATCGGAGTTACCGTTTGATCGTGGCAGCTCGAAACGCATCGATTTATTTTTAATTTTAATTTGGCGAGTTAAAATAGCCATTTTTCAAAAAGTCTCGGATTTCGACGAAACCAGTTTCATCGGATCCGTAATGTGATATTATTGTAAGATTTCAAATTTCAAGTCAATTGGATTTACCGTTTGTCCGGTACAAATTAAAACGCCTAGAAAATCATTTAAATCGGTTTAATTTAAATTGAGCGTTTGTAGCCATAACTCGCACAGATGTCCGAATTAGCTTTCGAAACCTGTTCCATTGTGTCCGGAACGTGGGATAAACCCTAGGAACGTCAGTTTCGGTGCGTAAATCGGAGTTCGGAATTTCCGGATGAATAGTGTTCGATTTTTCTTTATAAATAGACCAACACTTTCATAAATTTAGAAAAAAATAAAACCTAACTCTAATCTAAACCTAGCCGCCTCTTTACAAACCAATGGCCAGAATTTTTCAATTTTCATTCCTTAATCTCTTCCAATCCGTGAAGTTTTAGCCAAAGTGATCAACTACAACATTGTAGAGCATGAAGAGGGCTTTAAATCCATAAGGTGATGATGGAGTTTGGAGCATCAGAGGAGGAGCAAAGTGGGGCCGACCGTGCTAAGTTGCGCAAGCAACTCGAGCATCAGATGAAGGCCGAGCTTCCTATGGTTGAGGCCGAGTATGGAGGGGGTCGAGAGCTTCGAGATGGCGGTGGTTTGATCGAGTTTCGTCGAGAAATGGGATTGCAAATCGAAACCCTAGTATTTGATAATGGGTTCATGCGCACGGTGATGTACTGGAGGGAGTGAACGTGAGGAAGATGGAGGGAAGGGACGGTCATGATGTTGGGGCCAATGATCTTGTGGCTAGGATTGGATGAAGGTTGAAAATATAAAGTTAATGTTGTAAATTTGTTAATATAAACTCATGTAAATTCAAAAATTCATAACTTTTTCATACGAGGTCGAAAACGCGCGAAACCAGTTGCGTTGGAATCGTATGGACGAGCACTACGCGATGGAGTTGGTTTGGAGTCGTTTGGAGTTAGTGAGCATTTTGGGTAAAATTAAACGACCGTTTAATTTTATTCGAAATAAATCGGTAAAACGGAATTTAAAATCAAGGTGAGAATTTCTCACTCAATCGAATCAGTTTCGATTTTATTTTAAATAGTTAGATTTAAAATATTTGAATGCATGTTAGAATGTTGATTAATATCTATTGATTGTTAAAATAGACATTATACGCCGTTAGTAAGCGGATGTTATTTATTAAAAACATATACCGCGAATATTTCATAAACAGTGAAATTGGTATTATAAATAATAGCAATATATATATATTGGCATATGTATATATTGGAGTTATTGATTTTCCGCATTTTTTTGTTTAGCGGATGAGACCCTATTGCGCCGTCTATTAAGCGGATAATATTATTAAATCCCATATACCGCGATAATTTCGTACTGGAGCGAAATTGGTATTGTGCTAATGTTTGTGGATGCAGGAAAACAGGTTGGAGGGATCCAACTGGATTCCTCAACAGTATTTATTTGATTATGGATATTTTGATATTCGTTGATTATCATATACGATATATGATATCGTTGTTGTCGTGATTGACTATTTGGTATGTAGCATCATTGGACCAAGTTTTGGAATTTTAAAATGATTTATAAAGTGATTTTGAAAATATACTATATTTTTGGAATAGATTCATTTTAAATAAATAAACGTTATAATTTTTAAAGTTATAAAATTATGGTTTTTGTGAAATACAGTTAAAAGCTGATTTTTGAGAATATGATGCTAATGATTTTATAAAATAGTTTAATCGGGATTTTAGAATTTATTGTGAAAAGTTTAAATATAGGATATATAAAATTTAATTATTTTATAAATCAAAATGGTGAAATTTTAAAGGAATTTGAAGACGTTTTAAAAGAATAATATAAATTGATTTATATTAAGAGATTTATAAATGGATATTTATAAATTGGAATATTGACATTATAAAACGAGTTTTTATAAGTGTTTGAATGAAGTGAAAATAGATTGCATAAGTGAATGGAATTTATAGAATTACAAACGGTGAAGTTATAAATGGAACTTTGTAAGCAGTAGTTTTATAAAATTTATAAAGTCATTAAAAGAATGGTTTTGGATAAATAATCGAATCTTATAAGTTATAAGGTTTATAATTATGAAGTTCAAAGGAACGATTTTTCAAACAAATAAATTATAAGCATTTAATTTATAATATGAACCTTTAGTTTATAATTAAGTTATAAATCGAATAGGTTAATAAAGAAAATTTATAAAAGGAAGTTTTTATAAATAAATAGAAATGGAATTTATAAACGTTGTTTTATAAATTCGCAATGACTTATTTTGATAAGTAAAGTGTTGTAACCTATTAATGGAGTTATATTCACGTTTTGACTGTGAATAATCCTTTGAAATAAAATGAATAAAAAAATGAAATTTATTAACGTAGTATATTCACGTTTTGAATAGTGAATAATTCTTTTAAATAAAATGTATAAAAGGATGAAATGTGTTAACGTAGTATATTCGCGTTTTTGAATAGTGAATAATATGTTAAAGAAATTGTTTTGAATGTGATATTTGAAATAGAATTAAAACGGTCTAACGAAGTTTTAATTGTGTTGAGATTCGAAACCAAAGATTTCAACATTTATTGTTGAAATAGACGTTTTCGAGAAATGAAAAGGAAATAGTGGACTATAACACTGTTGTTATAGTAAATGATTTCCGAAAGGAAATGTTTTGTATAGTATTGGGATTTATGTATCTATTTTAACTTCGAATCCCTATACTAGTGATTTTGGGTTGTCGTAACGATGTTTTACGTAACATTCGTTTTGGCCCAAATAAATATGTTTAAGAGAATGATTTCCTTAAAGAATGAAATATATACTTATTTTTGATTGAAGTATGTTGAATATTCTCCAAGTGTTGAAAATAAATAAAATTTGTGAATTACTTATTAAATAAGTATGGAATTGTTTTCCAATATGAAGTGATATTTAGAATTTATCTTTTTGAAGATAAATTGAAAATGGATAATTGAAATCGAATATCCATAGATATTTTGGATTATAAATTCACTAAGGAATTTATAAAAGAAAGTGGAATTGGTTTAAAAGTAAATATTGATTTATTTTTGAAGTATGAAATGATATATCTTGTAAAGATATTTTGGAAAATAAATAATTTGGAAAATTATTTGGAAACTGGTGATGTGTGCATATCCAGTGATAGTTCAATAACCGACTATCAATATTTCCCTTTTGAATGGGTATCTGATGTGATTTGTTTGAATGTGAATGCTACACTTATTTTTTGAATAAGCGCTCACTATTCGGGTTAACCGGGAAAGAACCATGGGGTCGTATAACCCATTCCGAATATGTGATACGTCGTTGTGAATTGCATTGAAGATCGGTGTTGAAGACCCGGTATTTGCGAAAGCGATAGGATGACCTGTCGATTGACTCTACACCGAGTTGCTCCGGTATTGAGTTCTCCATATGTGATGGTGAATCCGATCAGGATTGTGAATATCCGGATTGCAAGGACTTCTTTGTAAGTGCCTTCGGTTTTGTTCGATCCCGGAACAGACTTGTATGGATAGTATGCCTGACATTACAAGTTGAGATATAAAGCCGATTTCTTTCAAATATATTTCTGTTGGTGGCGGAGAATTTATTCTTTTAGCTTAATACCCTTCTCTGAGACGTACGAGCTCAGAGGTTATATATTTGAAGTTATCAGCGATATATTCCCAATTTGGTAATGTGACATGCTGAGTGTTGCTGTAAATGATCATTGTGTTGATTATTGTGATAGGATCGTTTATTTGATCGTCTATCTTAGTGATCATTGTGTTGATCATTTGTTGACCCAAAGAATGGCTTTTGTATAAAGTATGTTTTTGTGGACGTGACTTCGTCGAACCTCACACCCCGGAAATGGTCAAAACAGGAAAGATGCGGCAAGGTTATGAGGGGTAGCTCCCTTTAGGGTATGTACATTTCCTTCTGGATAGAGGTGGTATCATGGTATGGAGCCCAGATATTTAACCTATGTGGTTACTGCGAATTTATTACTTTGTGGTTGTTGGCTATTGGGATCCCGTAAGAAAGGTCGTTTACGATCGGGGAATGGCGTGCTCGTGTCAGTAGTTACCCAGTTAGGGGTAACCCGGCCTTGTGTTGGCAGAGTTCCGGTTTGGTTCTCGGGGATGTCTTTCCAGAGGCATTCTCATGTGGCAATGGGAAGTTCCTTGGCCTGACCATTTGTTGGAAATCCAAAGAAACAATACGTGACTTGTACGGTTTTAGTTGTAGAACCTGCCATCTAATATGGTAGCTATTAGTAGGCATAATATAATGGTACCTATGCTGGCTAAGATTTATATTCTACTTTCGAAATGAATTTTCTACACTATTCACTAATAATAATATGAAATGTTCTTTTAAATGTGTATCAAGCATGTTTGACTATCATAAGGAGAAATCTTCTCCAAGTCTACGTTTGCATTGTGTGTGTGGCAGGAGGTCTTATGGTAGTCTCATTTTTAAAAGCATTGCGAATTAAATTTAAAAATATTCCTCCATTTTGATTTTAAAGATAAATAAACTGTTTTGAGTTCTCACACCAGTCACATGACTGACTCGGAGTTTATTGTTTTCCTTCCTAAACTCTGGGTGCCCACCAATTTTCACACGGGCAGTCAAGAGTTAAGGTTTATCAGGATATTCTGGATATTCAGGAATTGCTGGAGGCAAGCTGGATGGCATGGCGTATGACTACTATATAGTATTTCTTTTTCCGCTGCACTGTTTGATGTTGTATATTGTTGTTGTACACTCTGATGATATGATGTAATGTAATGTATAAAATGTAATAACTGATATAGTTCTTTGTTTAAAGATTATTCATTTATTATTATATGTTGTTCCGCTGCGAATTGTGAGATTCTGATGTTGTTCTGTTGTTTTCTGTTCTGTTTCCTCCCTATTCTCTGTTCCGTTCTATTTTAAAATTTTGTTCTATTCTCTATTTTCTTTATTTTCTCTTTTCTATTCTATTTTCTAATTTTCTATCTTCTATTCCCTCTATCTTCTACCTTTTTCTCTCTTTTTCTTTTCTTCTTTTCTTTTTCTTCCCTCTCTTCTTTCTTCTTTCTTCTTCTTTTCTTTTTCTTAAAACCATAACATTTCGGGTTTTTGGCCTTCGATTTCTCGACAGTCGATAAAGTGAGTATCGATGTTGAATTTTCGAAAGTCGAGAATTTTCCGTTTGTTACATCACTAGTGATTCTTTTAGGGTTAAGGATTTATATATACATATATACACATACCTATTTTAAATAGTAAAACAGAAATATATGTATAAGATTTTGAAAATAAAATTTTAAATATTGACGCGTTTATAAAGGTAAGATTTTGGAAAAATAAATAGGAATTTTAAAGTGTTGAAAGTCCATTTTTGAAATCCATAATTTATTTTATTAATGTACTAGTAGTTTAAAATGGGATTTAGTAGTTTAATTAATTCATTGGTCAATTTAATTTTTTTTTACATGGAGAATTGATTATTAAATTAATTCAAATATTAATAAATTGTATAAATATTCATATAACGTCAATAATCGTGAGAAACAAGCCGGTTTGGAATGGGTTGCAACAGCAAAATAAAAGGTGAGTTAATCTCACTCTTTTAGATTGCTATTTAAATTTTAAATGGTTAAATTTAAATAATTGGTTGAATGATTAAATCTATTTGATGTGCTATATTTTATATAGTAGTATATAGTATATATTCGAGTGATTGATTTCCCACATTATATAGCGGATGAGACCCTACGCGCCGCATAATAGCGGATGATATTATATTAATCCCGTATACCGCGATATTCCACCTCGAAGTGGAATTGGTATTTTGTATTGTGCTAAGATCTGAGAATGCAGGGAAACAGGTTGGAGGGATCCAAGTGGATTCCTCAAAAAAAAATTGATTGTTTAATATTTTGTGTTATGAATATTTGATATTCTGTGATGAATTATATTGATAATTGGAATATTGAATGTTATGGTTTGCTTGAATATATTTCGGTACACTGAGTTACCAAAAATATAAAAAAATGGATTTTTGAAAAGAAAATGAAAGAGTGAATTTTAAGTAAAATAATTTTAGAGTACGTGAATAATCTAAGAATGAATTGGAACAAAATAAAAGTGATTTTAAATCTTAATTAATAAATTTCGAGTATGGAAAGGGGATTTTGAATAAACAGAGAGAGAATGCATTTTAAGCTTAAAGAGATATTATTGGAAGTAATAAAAGAATTTATTTTAAAAATTCAACGTTTGAATTTATTTGAAAGGATAAAGAAGAAAATTTAGGAAATTTGAAATTGGTGTTTTTAATTAAAAGATTTTAAATCATAATAAAGAAATAAAATCTGAAGTTAATGGATTTAAGAATAAATGGAGTAAATAAGGAAATTTATTTAAAGGTGAAGTAAATTGGAAATCAACTTGGGGGTTGATTTAAGTGTGTAAAACTGGGATATTTAAAAGAGAAGTGAGACTTGAAATTAATAAACTGGGTTTATAACAGCAAAGTGATATATTAGTGGATATTTGGAAGAATAAATTCACGGTGGGAATTTATTAAGGGAATGAGTAAATTTGTTTAAAAATAAATAGTGATTTATTTTAAAAAAGATGTGAAAGAGAAGCATATTACCCTAGATAGTCAAGTACGTTTTCAAAACAAATTTTTAAATATAAATTAAAAGTTTTAATGTTGTTTTAAAAAAAGCATGTTTTGGAAAATTTATTATTTCTAAATGTTTAAATTCTAAAGTAAATATTTTTCAAATCTACTATCGTAGTAATTATTTAAAGGTGACTTGGTATTTTGTTTTAAAAAGAGAAAATCTAGTTTTAGATTTATAAAGTAACCTCATTTTCAAATATTCCTATAGTATATATTTTTAATAAACTATTGAAGTAGTTTTCAATTTAAATGTTAAAGTATATTTTATAATAAAATTTTTTAAATTATTTTAAAAAAAATGTAAAGCTATGTACTTGGTGTTTTCAGTGGAAATAAGTAATTGGGAATTCATTCCATGAGAAGAGTGTGGTTTGAAAACTATTTTCAAAAGGGTTGAAAATGGAAATATATCTTGCAAAGATATTTTGAGGTTAATAAATAATTTAGGAGAATTATTTAGTTTGATGGATGTTTGTGAATGTTAATTGATAGTTAAATAACCGACTATCAATATTGGCCAATGCGTTGATCGTTTCGAAGAGACCAGGATCGGGATTTATTTCCTGAAAACCACTTCGATTCGGTTTGAACGTTTTCGTGTGGAAAACAAGAGTTCGGATTCGAAGATGGAGCAGTGAAGTGCAAGGGCTAGTCGCTACTAATCCTGAGGTGATTCCAAAATGGATGTAGTAGGAGTAGTGCCTTCGGTTCCGTTCGAACCCGGGACGGACTTGTATGGATGAATGCTTTCGGAACATCGTCAGGTGGACGATGGGCATTATAAGTGAAATTTTCAAAAAAGGTAATGCTTAGGCTCAAGCCTCATCAACTGGGAATGATTGAAAATCAGGGGTTATGCAGCAAGGCTAGGTGGGTAGCGCTCATTAGGGTGAGATCATCCCTGTCTTTATGTCCCTTTTATTCGGCTTAGTGGTGCGGTTGTTGATCCCAACCGTGGGATGATCTTACTCGAGATTATCCAGTAAGGGGTAGTCCCGATCTTGTGTTGCAGGGGATTGGGAGTAATCCTTGGTATGGTGATCTAGGCCACGTACTGGGACAGGTGATACCCAGTGCCTAGTCATTAGTTGGAAATCCATTCTCCCTACGTGCCTTTTATGGTTTTTTGTTTGTATAACCCACTTTGTGTCAAGTAGCTGGAATTTAATCATGTAACAATTTCGGCTATTTTATTAAGTATTTGTAAATAGACCCTATCATAATATCAGAGGATTTTAATAAAAAGTGTTTTGGCTATCGTAAGGTATAAACCCGATATGTTTATTTGTGGCGTGGTCTTACGAGATGCTTTTGATTTTCAAAGGATTTTGAACCTTTATGTAATATCCCGGAAATTTCGATCCCGAAAATTCCAGTTAGTTAGAGAAAAGAAGAAGAGATAGAAGAAGAAGAACAGAAAAGAATCACACAATCTCACATTCGCAGCGGATAAAGATATAATATAATAATAATAATTGTTATATTAAAGAAAACTGTATCTATCAATTTACATCGACATATCAGAGTTACAACAATTTTATACAACATTGGACAGATACAATTTAATATGTCTCAGATATATAAAATATCATAGTGGAAACTCTCCATACATCCCTGCCATCCAGCTCGCCTCCTGAGCTCCAGAATGTCCTTACCTGAAAATCTGTAATACTCGGTCTGACCCGAGCATTACATCAAAGTAACACCCGGGTCAGGCTGGAAACCAGCGTGAGTAAACCCATCTAACATGAATGACAAAAGTATACAACTTACATAACCCGAGGTACTTGCATCAATTTACAAATTCACAATTCGTTATAGACATCGCTAATATCACACATCAATATCGAAGTACTAGAACTTGGATTAATAGCCAAAGTCATTTAAATCATTCCATACCAGCCAGTTGATTTCACATACCAATAAAGAATCGAAGTGGTTTCGGGTATTTATTAGTACCCGACTCCGGTCTCTTCAAACCATTATCATCTTAACTTAAATTATTCAAGTGAAATACAACTAAATTTTAAATACAGGATGTCATCTAATTCATCAACAATAGATAACCACATCATCACAATTTAAATCAAATATATCTTATCACATCGCCTTACAAACCATATATTAGGAATAATAATTAATCAAAGACTTCCAATATCGTTCTATTTATCATTTAATTACATTTAAATAATTAACCCTTAATTAATTTCACAAATTAATTATCCTTAACTCAATACGGTAATTAACCTTTAATTATTTCATTAATTAACTGCTAACCATAAATATTAATCACCCTTGATTA
This sequence comes from Allium cepa, assembly GCA_030765085.1. Taxonomy (NCBI): domain Eukaryota; kingdom Viridiplantae; phylum Streptophyta; class Magnoliopsida; order Asparagales; family Amaryllidaceae; genus Allium; species Allium cepa. The sequence continues at coordinate 135,143,426 of CM060934.1, forward strand.
ATAACATCAGTAAGTAACTACCCTTAATTACTTCATCAAATAAATTACTCCTTAATTATCTCTAATTAATCCCTTGATTTATTATACAAAATAATTTAATCCAAATTATTTTCGCACTTCCATCTTCCACTAATTACATCCAGTAATTATCATTAATTACTTCACTAAGTAATTATACTTCATCAATTACATTAAGTAATTATCATCAGACCATCAAGTGATTTAAAATTAATTAAACTTAATTAATTAATTACAAATTAGGAATTCATTTATCTTAATTACTTAATTAATTATTCATTAATTAACGTTAATTATTTAATTAATTAAATCTTAGCCCTTAATTAATTTACTATTAATTATAAATTAATTAATGTTTAATTACTTAATTATTTAACTCTTAATCAATTAATTAATTAACTTCTTAATCACTAATTTATTAATCATTACCATTTAAGTAATCAGTTATTAATCACTTATGAATTAATCCTAAATTAATTAATAAATTAATTAATAACAATTAATTATTATTTAATTTAATCCTTAATTATCCATTGAATAATCCATAAGTAATTAATTAAATCTTAACCAATTAATTAACCTAAATTAATTAATTAGTTCCAACCTTAATGACTAATCAATTTAAGTAAACTTTAATTTCAATTTTAATTAACTTTCAAAACAAAACCATTTCATTTATCATTAAAACTCTCACATATTTAAATATTTCAATTTATTAAAACTAATTACTTTTGAAAAGGTTAGATTTAAAAGATATAAAATCATTTCAAACTTCAAATAATAAAATGTGAATTACTTTTGAATAGAAATATTTGATACTTTATAAAGTAGTGAAAATATAAAGTGTTAAATTTTAAACTTAAATCAAATTTGAAATTTAAAACAAGTTTAAAACTTAACTTCATTTATTTTGTGTTTAAGCTCGACCAAAACCCAAACTAAAATCAACATTATACTCCATCCCCTACCCTTCTTCATCTACCTGAACCCAACAACACTCTCGTGCAACAACTCACATACCCGAGCGCTCACACGAGTCCCACGACCCAAAACACGAACGTTGCTTCGAGTCCTATCACACTCGCCTCGTACCGAAGCCTACTGACACAGCACGCACCCCGTGCACATGCACGGTGCTCCGACGCTTCCACCGCCGCTGCCGCCAGCTTGCGCAAACCCTAAACCATCCCACAATCTAATTCCAAAGCCCAGAACCTATCGATTCAAGCTCGAACAAAAATTTGGTTGTTCGAACCCAAACTCAAATTACAGTCACCAGGAAAACTCCATCATCCTCGGCGAGTCGACCTCCGATCGCCTCCAAACCTTGGCCATGCATTCTCACAACTCTAACACGCCTCCACTCCAAACCAATCCCAACTCGGTCATCCCTATGCTTCACATGAACAAAATTTCCAAACTCAAAAAAACACAGAACCCAAACCCTACAAATCAAAATTTCAAATTCTCTGTTGAAAGATAAATTCAATCACTATTTTTCTAGTGTTATACAACATCTAACACAACTTCGATTTAAATTTCAAAGCTTATAAATCACTCAGTCACATGAATTTGACAAAAGCCCTAATTCCAGTTAACCCCAAAATCCATCTTCAATTGTAAGTTAAAAATTCTGAATTCTATCTTAAAATTCATGTTATGCATAGTAGATTTAGGACATAATCTTGATTCATTAAAATTCGAACAAAATTTACATGATATAATTATTTGGTTTCTACGGCATTTCTTACTTTCTGTAGATTTTAACAGTTTCATTTGCATATTTACTTCTAACACTTAATTCATATTGAATTTAAACTCCACACTTGATGATATCAACTCAGTATCACCTTGCTGAATTTAAATTTGAAGTTTGTTCAGAAATCTACTCTGAACTTGAAATAGCAGAGTAGTTACAATTGCCTTTTTAAACATGCACGGTCAAATTTTTAAATCTGTAAACAAATACTTCACAAAATAACTAACATGCAAGCATCTTCATAACTAACTTTCACATGCAACAGATTTTTTTTTATACTTAAAATTTTGTTTTAAAATTTACTCACTTTGGAAGGAAGAAACAGAGAGGTTCTTACCTAATCCCAAACATGCAGAAGCATCATAACAGATAACACAGATTTTATTTTGCATGCACACCCATTCAAACAACTTCAACATATAAGGGAAAAAGATTCAAATCAAAGAAATGGGTGTTTGCTCACCTTTATACAGCTTGAACAGAAAAACAGAGAGCTCTGATCTGTATTATCTCTGTGCAAAACTGAAACTTAATTGACTGGAACTTGATGTTGAGATGATGATGCTTTTTGATTTCCAGTTTGATAAATCTCTAGTTTTTAAAACTGCTGTTTAACTCATCTGGTTTGAAAGTTTGATCACATGTTTGTGAAAATGATTTACAGGGTTCTAAGTTTGATCTTGTGTTTTGTTATACAGGTTTTAGGAACAAAGTTTCTTTTACTGATCAAAGAAAATGAGAGATAGGGGAAAGATAGTTTTACATAGATTTAATTTAGGATTAAAAAAAATAAAGAAAATAAAATAAGAATGGTGACAATTGTAAAAATTGTGAACACTTGTCCTTTATTATGCTTAATTTATTTACACTTGTTATTAAGGAGGGTTATAAGATAACATATGTATTTTGCATTTATTTATTTAAGAATGCTTTTATAATATTTTTTAATTAATTCTACTAATTAATAAACACTTTCCAATACTAAATAAATAAAATTTTCTTTTGAGGAAAATAATATAAAACAAATTATAATCATAAATAAAAATCAAATATAATATATTTTAAATCTAAAACATATATATCCAAGATATATATCCTTCCTTTGAAATTCCAAATTCAAGTCCAACTAAAAATAAATTTTGAAAAATATATATATATATATATATGATTTAAACAAATACAAATTTACTTTGTAAATAATAAATTTTATAAGTTCCTGTTGAACTCAAACAATAGCTTCCTACCTACCATATATATATATACATGCTTGTATACATGTATATGGACACACTTTTAAAGTTACAAAAATAATAGATTTTTCACCCATCTATTTATATTTTAACGACTTATCATTAAATTTCTCATTTAATTCAATTATTATTATAGTTTCAAATTCACCTATATACATCCAGATATCCTAAATTACCGAATTTTATTTGTTTAATTCAAATAAAATTAGTATCTCAATAGCTTAAAATTAGTTAATTATTCTATTAACTGTTATTCAAAAACCGGGTTATCACACTTTAATAATCAAATTGAACGTGGTTTTCTCACGCTGGTATTCTAGACTGACTCGGGTGTTATTTAAATATAATTCTTCGGTCAGACCAAGTATTATAGATTACAGGAAAGGATGCTGTGGAGCTCAGGAGAAGAGCTGGATGGCGATACATACTTCTGTACTTTATTATTATTCCGCCGTGTATTCAGTTTTAAGGACAAGTTTATATGATTGTCCAGTTGTATGTTATTGTTGTTGTTGAACTCTGATGCTATACTCTGATGATGTAATGGATAAACAGATGTATTTGTTTTCATGTAAAGATCATTTATTATCTATTATATTTTATTCCGCTGTGTTGGTAAGATTCTGTTGTTGTTTGGTTTTCTCTTCATCTACCTCTTCTTCTTTAACCCTCATGGTTCGGTTTTTCGGGCGTCGAAAACTCCGGTCGTGATATTTTGGTATTAGAGCTTAGGTTGGTGATAACCTTGGCTCTGATGGGGATTACTCATTGAAAATAGAGTCCGTAGTACTCTAGAATGAGTTTGAGTGTATTAATAGATATGAGCGTATTAATAGATATGAGCGCGTATTTGTTAGTGAATATAAATTGTTTTAATATTGTGTTGACTTATTGGTTGAGTGGAATATGAATTCTGATCGAGTAAGTTGGCCACTACTCGAGAAGAGTTTATAAACACCTGACACGATAAATTGACACAGTATTATTTTAAAGGTGGGTGAATGAAATAATTTTACCCAAAATATATTTTGATATAAAAGAAATATTTTCTTAATTTGTTATATAACTTGGATGTTTAGATGATAATATTCTAAACAAATAAGATTATAAAAAATGGAATGATTCGGATAACCAAATGGAAATTGGTATGAGCATAAATTATACAAAGGAATTATAGTTAAAATTTGATTTAAATCAAATCTATAAATTTAAAGCCCCAGAGATTTTGGAGGTGTTTTTCGAAGTGTTTTGAAGACAAATAATAGCACTATTATTTTAAAAGTATTTCTGGAAGGAAATTGTTTCAAATAAATTTTGGGAAGGGATATAGCATTGAACTCACTTCAATCGCTGGAAAATAATTTCGGTGATGACTACAGCATCATCGGTGTTCATTTTCGAGTTTCTAAGTGACGGATTGCTGCCAAATTGATTTGTTCAGAAGAACTAGTTTGTTTTTGAAATTTCAAAGGAAATTTGTTGGGGATAAAAACCAGGTTGGTTTAAAAAGTTGAGAAATGTGATTTTGGGATAATGGTGGTTGTAAAATGATTTGAACCAAAAGCTGGGTGTTTGAAATCCTGAATCCTTATTTGAATTAAAAATCCTAATGAGGTAAGTTATAAACTTGTTAAGTTGAGATGATTTTTAAATAAGGAAAGAAAATATGAACTTTGAATGTTGGAATTAAATTTTATAGTGAAATGGATAAATAATTTAATTTGGAGAAATTAAATTGTCGAAAATTTATGGGATAATTAGAAGAAATAATTAGTAAATCTTGAATATGATTGGAATGGGATAATAAAATTAAATTTGGATTGAGAAATAAAATTAATTAGAATTAGATTAACTTAAGCAAAGTTAATAATAATAATGAGTTGGATTTGAAGTAAGTTGAAAGGAATTGAAATGAAATTAAGGTGAATTGTGTGCGATGGTATTAAATGAAATTAAGTCCTTGCTTAACAAAATTCAAAAGAATGGTATGTAGCTAGATTTAACTGGAGTTAGGTTGGAATAAAATTGAATTTAAATAAATTCAGTTGAGTTATGGATAATATTGAATGGACTAAAATTCTTACTTAAAAAAATAAGTGTGAACTAATAAGTATTGAATTGGAATAAATAAGCTTTGGAAGCTTATAAAAGAATTGAAAAGCATTGAAATAAAAATATAATCCCTAGTTAAAAGTAAAAGTGAAAATGTGATTGACTGTAAATGGATGAAGACGTATGAATATTATAAGTGAGTAGCTTATAAAACTGTAAAAAGGGGAATAAATAAGCCGAAATAAAAGTGTTCGAATTTTGGAAAATGAAAGAAAATCCAAACTGGAATTATAAAAAAATAAACTCGGGAAAATTTCATGAAGTGATTTTTGTAAAAAAATCGAATATTGATTTAAAAGTTGGAACTAAGCTAATTAGCTAAATAAATTATTTGATAGAGTATGTTAATAAAATTTAACTCGGTTAAATAAGATGGATTGTAAGTTAATAATGAAGTTTGGAAATAAACTTGAAATATAAATAGAATTCGACTTGGATTGATAACGAATTAAGATAAGTGGAGATGTTGTAAAATAAAAAGGAATTGGATTATAATAGAAATGATTTGGGTTGCAAATAAATCCAATTCAAGTGTAAATGAGTTAAATATAAACTTGGATATTATTTTAACAAACTGAGGATGGGATTAAAATTAAAATGTATAAAGAGTGGGGTGATTGAATTTGATGAGAATCAAATTGAATGGAAGTGAACTTAGGTTTGAAGTTGAAATAATTTGAAGATAGTAAATTAACTTAAGTTTAAAGTTAATAGAAGTTTGGCTTCGAGTAAAAGTGGAAGTCCATTAAATAAAAGTCTGGGTTAAATTAATTTGGAAATGGTTATTAATTTATAAGTATTGAATGTGCCAAGCTTAATAAAATGTTTTTGAATGAAACAATTGCGGAAATGGAATGAAATGCAGGTGTATGGCTTGTAAATAAGTTATTATGTGAAGAGACTTTAAGAAAAATTTATTATGAAATCCATTGAAATGAATTGGGTTTGTTTGGATTAAAAAGGAATTGAATATAAGCGATTGAATAATAAACCATTCTAACTAAATAAAAATTTGGTTGGAAGCTATTTGAATTAGTGTCGAAATCTTAAAATTTGCTTATAAGAATTATTAGTATGCATTGCTTATTCCATGTGTTAGCTATTGAAATTGAGTGAAATGTAAATAATCTCCCTATATTTTATACCTACATGTTTAAATTAAGTAAGTATAGGTACCAGGAAGCCGTTTGGCTGGATTTGGACGCGCTAATTGCTAAAAATAATAAGCCGCTTGCTTAAAAATGCTAAATAAAGGTACGCCTACGCAATAAAAATAGGAAATATGAACTTTTTTTATTTTTCCGACCGTGTGGGTCAATGTATATATATTTATATCTCTTGTCAAATTGCAAAAGCTCCTCCGTACAAAGGAGGCTCTGCCAAAATTTTCCGAAGATTTTGGGAGTTAGAAAATTTTTGGAAAATTTTGGGAAAATTTTTGTTAGCGACAAAACGATTTCAAATTGAAATTGAAATAAGGAATTTTGGAAATGGAAATTGAAACTAATTGTTTAGTTGGAACTAAAGGATTAGGAATGTGAATGTGGAATTTTTGATTTCAGAAGATAAATTGAAATTTGCTCAGAAAAGGTATGTATTTAAATTTTTGTATGAAATTTGATGATTTTCTAGTCTAGCCACTTGGCTTTTGTTTTCTTTGAAATCTGAGGGCCCGTACAGGCATTTTGCAGTTGTACCGAGCTAGCCGCGCAAAGTAGACGCTGGAGAATTTTTTTGGGAAATTTAGAGAGTTAGAAAATTTTTGAGAAAATTTTGATAATTCAACATTTGATTTTAAATTGAAATTTGAATGATTGAGCAAATTGTATTGTTTGAAAACTATGGGAGAGTTTGGGAAGTTAGTAAGAATGATAATGGGTCTTTTATAAAAAGATAGTCGGTAGGATTTTGAATTGTTGGTTTCGGGGAAAAGTAAACGGGTATTGGACCATTCTTCCTAACTAGCAATTTCGGGGACGATATTCTTTTAAGGGGGGAGGAATGTGACGACCCAAAATTTTTGGATGTTTGAAATCGGAAGATTTAATTGATTTTAAATATTTAAAAGTTAATTTTTAAATTGAATTCAAATATCACTATTTATTTGATAATTAAATTATTGAATTTAATGATTTGAAGTTGGGTAAAATGTTGAATCTGGAGTTTTACGCCTGTTAAAAATAATTTAAGGGTTTGTAAAATTTATATTGGTAACTCTGAAGATAGTAAAAGTGTTGAAATTGAATTTGGGAATGTTTTATTAAGTTTTGAAATTTAATCGTTTAAATTGACGTTTAAAAATAGCCTTCCGAGGCACAGTCTCGGATTTCGACAAAACCAGTTCCATTGGATCCATAATACTGTATTATTATTGGATTTTAATTTTCGTTGTGTTTGGAGTGATCATTTGGCCGTACGATAAGTAAACGCGCTGAAAATTAAATCGAAATTTAATATAATAACTCGATTCAAAAAACTATCTTCTCCATACGATCGAATTAGGACTCGAAACCTTTTTCATTGCGTTCGGAATAGGGGTATAACATTATAAACGCCTGGCGGCACACCTCGACATCAAGATTTTGAGTTGCATTTTTCGCGATAATTTGAATTTGAATATACATATTTTTGTATATACTAGTCAAACATTCAGCAGTATTCTTTCACATCTAAACTTTTTTGCTTTCTTTTCCGTTACTGTAGCTAACCTTCTCGTGCACGCCATTTTCTATTCAACATCACATCTTTATATCTCGCGTCTTCTCTGAAGAATAAATAAATCGAGCGTAATCTTCAAGGCCGAGCTCTCTTCGTTATCAAACCAAAAAAGAAAAGAAATCATCTCGTTCCAGTTCTAAACGAAATCTAAAATCATTTATAGAACGAAATCAAAATCTCGTTCAAAACAAAATCGTTTTTATTTGAAAAAAATGAACGAGTTATTGCTCGAGCTCGACAACCTCAGTTTCAGCAAAGGAGGGGGGAAATCGAACGGGAAGGCGGGAGGCGAGGGATTTTGCGATTTCATAGGCGTGGAGATGTCAGAGGCAAACAGCGGTGGAGGCAGGGTTGCGATTCGATCTGGTATAGCTCGTCTCTAGTCGCAACGTGAGGTGGGGTTTACTAGCTGTTGTCGCAGCTTGTTTTGGGGGAAAAGCCAGAGTCAATTCGAACGAATCGAAATCGTTCAAGGAAAGCGAAGGCCGATGGGGACACGCCTTCGCGATTTAGGTTTGGGAAAGATGTACACTCGCAAGGTTGGACAAGGCTCGATTTCGAGCATCACATAGGGTGGCCTCGAGGGTGTCAGGCGGTGATGTCATGGTGTTCAGGGTAAGGGTCGGCGATGCCGATGTACCAGTAAGGTATCGATCAATTTTATTTAATTAAATTTAATATATATGGATATGTATGTATGCAGATATATAAAATAAAAAAGGGTCAGGTCTGGGAAAATTCACTGTAAAGCATTTGAAGGAAGTTTTGTTTTTACTTAATTTATCATATATATATATGTAGGAAAATAAATATATAGGATATATATATATAACACATTATTTGGTTTTTATAGTATAATCTATTTACTAGTGATTCTTTTAGGGTTAAGGATTTATATATACATGTATACACATACCTATTTTAAATAGTTAAACAGAAATATGTGCATAAGATTTTGAAGATAAAATTTTAAATATTGACGAGTTTATAAAGGTATGATTTTAGGAAAATAAATAGGAATTTTAAAGTGTTGAAAGTCCATTTTTGAAATCCATAATTTATTTTATTAATGTACTTGTAGTTCAAAAGAGGATTTAGTAGTTTAATCAATCCATTGGTCAATTTAAAAAAAATTACATGGAGAATTGATTATTAAATTAATTCAAATATTAATAAATTGTATAAATATTCATATAAGGTCAATAATCGTAAGAAACAAGCCGGTTTGGAATGGATTGCAACAGCAAAATAAAAGGTGAGTTAATCTCACTCTTCTGGATTGCTATTCAAATTTTAAATGGTTAAATTTAAATAATTGGTTGAATGATTGAATCTATTTGACGTGCTATACTTAATATAGAGTATATGGTATATATTGGAGTGATTAGTTTCCCGCATTATATAGCGGATGAGACCCTATTCACCGCATAATAGCAGATGATATTATATTAATCCTATATACCGTGATATTCCACCTCGAAGTGGAATTGGTATTTTGTATTGTGCTAACATCTATGGATGCAGGGAAACAGGTTGGAGGGGTCCAACTGGATTCTTCAAAAAAATTTAGATTGTTTAACATTTTGTATTATGAATATTTGATATTCTGTGATGAATTATATTGATAATTGGAATATTGAATGCTATGGTTTGCTTGAATATATTTCGATACACCGAGTTACCAAAAATATAAAAAAATGGATTTTTGAAAAGAAAATAAAAGAGTGAATTTTAAGTAAAATAATTTTAGAGTATCTGAATAAATCTAAGAATGAATTGGAACAGAATAAAAGTAATTTTAAATCTTAATTAATGAATTCCGAGTATGGAAAAGGGATTTTGAATAAACAGAGAGAGAATGAATTTTAAACTTAAGGAGATATTATTGGAAGCAATAAAAGAATTTATTTTAAAAATTCAATGTTTGAATTTATTTGAAAGGATAAAGAAGAAAATTTGGGAAATACGAAATTGGTGTTTTCAGTTAAAAGGTTTTAAATCATAATGAAGAAATAAATTCTGAAGTTAATGGATTTTAGAATAAATGGAGTAGGTAACGAAATTTATTTAAAGGTGGAGCAAATTGGAAATCAATTTGGGGATTGATTTAAGTGTGTAAAACCAGGATTTTTAAAAGAGAAGTGAGACTTGAAATTTATAAACTGAGTTTATAATAGCGAAGTTATATATCAGTGGATATTTGGAAGAATTAATTCACGGCGGGAATTTATTAAGGGAATGAGTAAATTTGTTTAAAAATAAATAGTGATTTATTTTTAAAAAGACGCGAAAGAGAAGCATATTTCCCTAGATAGCCAAGTACGTTTTCAAAGCAAATTTTTAAATATAATTTAAAAGTTTTAATGTTGTTTAAAAAAAAAAAAGCATGTTTTGGAAAATTTATTATTTCTAAATGTTTAAATTCTAAAGTAAATATTTTTCAAATCTACCATCGTAGTAATTATTTAAAGGCGACTTAGTATTTTGTTTTAAAAAAGAAAATCTAGTTTTATATTTTATAAAGTAACCTAATTGTCAAATATTCCTATAGCATATATTTTTAATAAAGTATTGAAGTGGTTTTCAATTTAAATGTTAAAGTATATTTTATAATAAAGTGTTTTAAATTGTTTTAAAAAAATCTACAGCTTTGTACTTGGTGTTTTCAGTGGAAATAAATAATTGGGAATTCATTCCATGAGAAGAGTGTGGTTGAAAATTGTTTTCAAAAGGGTTGAAAATGAAAATATATCTTGCGAAGATATTTTGAGGTTAATAAATAATTTAGGAGAATTATTTATGTTTGATGGATATTTGTGAAGGTTAATTGATAGTTAAATAACCAACTATAAATATTGGCCAATGCGCTGGTCGTTTCGAAGAGTCCGGGATCGAGATTTATTTCCTGAAAACCACTTCGATCCGGTTTGAACGTTTTCGTGTGGAAAACAAGAGTTTGGATTTGAAGATGGAGCAGTGAAGTGCAAGGGCTAGTCGCTACTAATCCTGAGGTGATTCCAAAATGGATGTAGTAGGAGTAATGTCTTCAGTTCCATTCGAACCCGGGATGGACTTGTATGGATGAATGCGTTCGGAACATCGTCAGGTGGACGATGGGCATTCTAAGTGAAATTTTCCAAAAAGGTAACGCTTAGCCTCAAGCCTCATCAGCTGGGAATGACTGAAAATCATGGGTTATGCAGCAAGGCTAGGTGGGTAGCGCCCATTAGGGTGAGATCATCCCTGTCTTTATGTCCCTTTTATTCGGCTTGGTGGTGCGGTTGCTGATCCCAACCGCGGGGTGATCTTACTCGAGATTATCCAGTAAAGGGTAGTCCCGGTCTTGTGCTGCAGGGGATTGGGAGTAATCCTCGTTACGGTGGTCTAGGCCACGTACTGTGACAGGTGGTACCCCAATGCATAGTCATTAGTTGGAAATCTTTTCTCCCTACGTGCCTTTTATGGTTTTTTGTTTGTATAACCCACTTTGTGGCTAGTAGCTAGAATTTAATCATGTAACAATTTCGGCTATTTTAATAAGTATTTGAAAATAGACCCTGTCATAATATCAGAGGATTTTAATAAAAAGTGTTTTGGCTATTGTAAGGTAAAAACCCGACATGTTTATTTGTGGCGTGGTCTTACGAGATGCTTTTGATTTTCAAAGGATTTTGAAACTTTAATAATCAAATTGAGTGTGGTTTTCTCACGCTAGTATTCCAGACTGACTCGGGTGTTATTTAATTATATAAGTTGGATTTGAAGTAAGTTGAAGGGAATTGGAATGAAATTAAGGTGAATTGTGTGGGATGGTATTAGATGAAATTAAGTCATTGCTTAACAAAATTCAAAAGAATGGTATGTAGCTAGATTTAACTGGAGTTAGGTTGAAATAAAATTGAATTAAAATAAATTCAGTTGAGTTATAGTTAATATTGAATGGACTAAAATTCTTACTTAAATAATTAAGTGTAAACTAAGTGAGATTGAATTGGAATAAATAAGCTTTGGAAGCTTATAAAAGAATTGAAAAGCATTGAAATAAAAATATAATCCCTAGTTAAAAGTCAAAGTAAAAATGTGGTTGACTGTAAATGGATGTAGACATATGAATATTAATAAGTGAGTAACTTATAAAACTGTAAAAAGGGGAATAAATAAGCCGAAATAAAAGTGTTGGAATTTTGGAAAATGAAAGAAAATCCAAACTGGAATTATAAAATAAATTGAACTCAGGAAAATTTAATGAAGTGATTTTTGTAATAAAATCGAATATTGATTTAAAAGTTGGAAGTAAGCTAATTAGATAAATAAATTATTTGATAGAGTATGTTAATAAAATTTAAATTGGTTAAATAAAATGGATTGTAAGTTAATAATGAAGTTTGGAAATAAACTTGAAATATAAATTGAATTCGACTTGGATTGATAACGAATTAAGATAAGTGGAGATGTTGTAAAATAAAATGGAATTGGATTATAATAGAAATGATTTGGGTTGCAAATAAATCCAATTCAAGTGTAAATTAGTTAAATATAAACTTGGATATTATTTTTACAAACCGACGATGGGATTAAAATTAAAATGTATAAAGTGTAGGGTGATTGAATTTGATGAGAATCAAATTGAATGGAAGTGAACTTAGGTTTGAAGTTGAAATAATTTGAAGATAGTAAATTAAATTAAGTTTAAAGTTAATAGAAGTTTGGCTTCGAGTAAAAGTGAAAGTCCATTAAATGAAAGTCTGGGTTAAATTAATTTGGGAAATGGTTATTAATTTATAAGTATTGAATGTGCCAAGCTTAATAAAATGTTTCTGAATGAAACAATTGCGGAAATGGAATGAAATGCAGGTGTATGGCTTGTAAATAAGTTAATATGTGAAGAGAGTTTAAGAAAAATTAATTATGAAATCAATTGAAATGAATTGGGTTTGTTTGGATTAAAAAGGAATTGAATATAAGCGATTGAGTAATAAACCATTCTAACTAAATAAAAATTTGGTTGGAAGCTATTTGAATTAGTTCGAAATCTTAAAAATTGCTTATAAGAATTTTTTAGTATGCATTGCTTATTCCATGTGTTAGCTATTGAAATTGAGTGAAATGTAAATAAATTCCCTATATTTTATACTTACATGTTTGAATTAAGTAAGTACAGGTACGGGGAAGCCGTTTGGCTGGATTTGGACGCGCTAATTGCTAAAAATAATAAGCTGCTTGCTTAAAAATGCTAAATAAAGATACGCCTACGCAATAAAAATAGGAAATATGAACTGTTTTTGTTTTTCCGACCATGTGGGTCGATGTATATATATTTATATCTCTTGTCAAATTGCAAAAGCTCCTCCGTACAAAGGAGGCTCTGCCAAAAAAATTCAAAGATTTTGGGAGTTAGAAAATTTTTGGAAATTTTTTTGTTAGCAACAAAACAATTTCAAATTGGAATTGAAATAAGGAATTTTGGAAATGGAAATTGAAACTAATTGTTTAGTTGGAACTAAAGGATTAGGAAACTAAATTTGGGATTTTTGATTTCAGAGGATAAATTGAAATTTGCTCGGCAAAGGTATGTATTTAAATTTCTGTATGAAATTTGATGATTTTCTAGTCTAGCCACTTGGCTTTTGTTTTCTTTTGAAATTAACCCCCCGCTAGAAAATCAGGCAGTTCTTTGTCAGGGGACACTTCTATTAAACACTTAGCATATTCAAATCTTTTCATTCTTTCTGTATTTTCATCATAGCATACAAGCCTTCGAAGGTGACAAGCTATCCGATTAATGCCAAGCAGAGACCATAGCATTATCGGAATTCTATAGAAGTGGATCCAAATTGGAACAGACCTAACAACTGCCTGAACTGATGATAGGGTCGGGTTCCATTTAGAGATGATAAACATTTGTCTACCTAATAAACATGGGATCTCTCCTAAGTATAAGATTTTTGTCTTCCTCAGAGGCAAATTTAAAGTAATAATTTTGTTTACCAAAGAATATTTCATATGATCATTTAAGCTTCCATGATTTTTGTAAATGATTTTTAACATCCATGTAGTTAAGATTACCAGCCAAAAAGGATCCAACCAAGCAATCCGACCATGCTTTAATACCTTCATTAAAAACTTCTTGAGGAGGATCTATGGGAGAGCCGGAGTAGGATACATCAAAATGAATAGGTGTAACGACCCAGAATTTCTGTCATTTGAAATTCGTATATTTAATTGAGTTTAAATATTAACAAGTAAAATTTGCAAGTCGAATAAATTTTATTTCGAATATGTAGATTTAATTGAATAATTAAATCGACAATAAAATATTTGAAATTACTGAAATAATTGGAAATTGGTTTTAATGTGATTAAAAATGATTTATAAAGTTGTATTAAATCATATTGGAGTTATAATGATGTTATAGAACTTTTAAAATTGAATTAAAAGTTAATTTGTGAAAATTGAATATTTTAATATTTAATTGACGGCTAAAAATAGTAATTTTTCAAACAGCCTCGGATTTCGACGAAACTAGTTTCATCGGATCCGTGATGTTATATTATTGTAAGGTTTCAAATTTCGTGTCAATCAGATTTACGGTTTGTCCGGGGCAAGCCAAAACGCATAAAAATTTGTTTAACCGATTTAATTTAAAATTGATCGTTTATCTCCGTTACTCACACATATGATCGAATTGGCTCTCGATACCTATTACATTGTGTCCGTAACGCGGGTTAAACCCTAGAAACGTCGGTCAACGTGCGAGATTTGGAGTTCGAAAAAGTCGGATAAATAGTGTTTTGTGAAATTTTCAATAAAAGGACTTGTCTACTTCTATTTTACAAAAACCCTAACCCTAGTTACAGCAAGCCGCCGTTTCCATTCTATGGCCAGAATTTCGTTTCATTCTTCCTCAATTAACTCAAAATCCATTGATTAATTTCAAAATTCTCAACTACAAAAACGTAGGTCTCGTCGGGATGTTTCAATCCAACGGTGGTGATCGTTTTTAGATGTGTGGATTGGCGGCAATTTGGCCTTGAAGAGGCGCCGTTCAAACGCGTTTTTCAAGGGGAAACGACAACCGAGCTTGATGATATTTGGGTCGAAGATGGAGTGTTGCACGAGCTTTCAAATGGTGGTGGAGTGATGATGTTCCGAGCGTTGTAGAGGGTTGCGAAAATTGTTGAAGTGGCGGCCGATTGGGTTATGCTCGTTCACGATTTTTAGAACGGGAAGAAGAAACGAACGCGGCTACGATCTGATGTATTGAAAGCAACGGCCCAGATTGATTTGAGGGTAAAAATAAAAAGAAATTGTAAATTAATTTATATTAAAATGTGTATGATATTTAAAATGCTATAACTCTTTCATACGAGGTCCGTTTCGCACGAAACGAATTGTGCCGGATTCATATTGACGAGAACTATGCGATGGAGCTGGATTGGAGTCGTTTGGAGCTAGTGAAATTTTTGGATAAAATTAAACGCGCGTTTAATTTTATTCGAAATAAAACACTATGACTGTTATTGAAAACAAGGTGAGAACTTCTCACTCAATCGAATTGTTTCAATTTAAATTTAAAATAGTTAAATTTAAAATTTCTTGATTGTGTGATTGAATGATAAATTATTATCTATTGTCTTGAAATAGACCCTATACGCCATATACTAAGCGGATGTTATTTATTAAACACGTATACCGCGATATTCCATCTTGAAGTGGAATTGGTATTATATATGTACTTGGAGTTGATTTTCCCGCATTATATAGCGGATGAGACCCTATTGCGTCGCATAATAGCGGATAATATTTATATAAATCCATGTACCGTGATATTCCGTCCTTAAACGGAATTGGTATTGTGCTAACATCTGTGGATGCAGGGAAACAGGTTGGAGGGATCCAACTGGATTCCTCACCCGTATTGATTTATTTACAGATATTGTGATATATTCTGTTATCATATGATATATGATGTTTTGGATGTCGTGATTGTTATATTTAGTGTTGTTGCAGCATTGGGCCTATTTTGGAAGATTAAAAGTGTTAAAGTGATGATTTTCAAAATTTAGAAGGATTTTTAAAGTGATTTTTGAAAGTATACGTTTTATTTAATTTTGGAATTGATTCATTTCAAAATAAATAAACGTTTTAATATTAATGTTATAAAAATCATGATTTTTAAGAAATATAGTTGAAATGTGATTTTTGAAATATGGAGTTAATGATTTTATAAAAATAGTTTAAATAGAGATTTTTGAATTTATTATAAAAGCTTTATATAAAATTTATAAAATTGGATTTTTATAAATCAAAGTGATGGAATTATAAAGGAGTTTTAAAGACGTTTTAAAATGATGTTATAAATGGATTTCATAAAAGAATAGAATCTACGATTTGTGAAGTTATAAAATGAATGAAATTGTAAATAGAGAATTATAAGTAATTTGCTTATAATTTGGATTTTGGCGTGTACATGGGATATGGATAGAATCTGTTAATAAAGTGCTTTTATAAGTTGAAGTTGTTATAAAATATAAATGGAATTTATAACCATTGTTTTATAAATCCGAAAACGACTTATTTTGATAAGTTAATTATTATAGCTTATTAAAGGAGATATATCCACGATTTTGGACAGTTGATAATCCTTTAAATTAAATATGTAGAAGTGTTGAATTTGGTAAACGATTTATATTCACGATTTTGGACGGTGAATAATATATTAAAGAAATGTTTTAGGAAGTGATCTTTTAAATAAAAATTAAAACGATTTAAAGTTGTTTTAAAATGTGTTAAGGATCGAAACTATAGATTTCAACATTCATTGTTGAAATAGACGTTTTCGAGAAATAAGGAAATGGTGGACTATAACACTGTTGTTATAGTAAATGATTTTCAAAAGCAAATGTTTTATATAGTATTGGGATTTATATATATCTATCTTAATTTCGAATCCCTATACTAGTGATTTTGGGTTTTCGTAACGATGTTTTACGCAACATTCATTTTGACTCAAATAAATGTGTTTAAGAGAATGTTTTCCTTAAAGAATGAAATATATACTTAATTGTGATTTAAGTATATTGAATATTTTCCAAATGTTGAAAATAAATAGATTTGTGAATTACTTATTATTATTAAATAAGTATGGAATGTTTTTCCAATATGAAGTGAAATGTTTTGAGATTATATCTTTTAAAGATAAATTGAAAAGTGATTTGAAATATGTTTTCAAACGGTTGAAGTGTGAAAAAATAAATATATTGTGTAAAGATATTTTTTTGGAAATTAAATAATTTGGGAAATTATTTGGAATCTGGTAATGATTGTGCATATCTATTGATAGTTAAATAACCAACTATCAATATTTACCTTTAAATAGGTATTTGTTATGATTTGCTTGAAATTGAATGCTACACTTATTTTAAAATAAGCGCTCGTTATTCGGTTTAGCCGGGAGAGGACCTTTGGGTCATGAATCCCATTCCGAATAGTGATTCATCATAATGGATAGCATTTGAAGACCGGTGTTGAAGACCCGATATTTGCGATAATGATAGGATGACCTATCGATTATCTCTGCACCGATAGCTACGGTATGGAGATTTCCTTTGTGATGGGAAGTCCGATCGGGATTGTGAATACCCGGATTGCAAGGACTTCTTTGGAAGTGCCTTCGGTTCTGTTCGAACCCAGAACAGACTTGTATGGATGGTAATGTCTGACATTACATTTTGAGATATAAAGAAAATTTCTTTCAAATAAATTTCTGTTGGTGGCGGAGGATTTATTCTCTTAGATTAACACCCTTCTCTTAGACGTACGAGCTCAGAGGTTATGTAGTTGAAGGTTATCAGTGATATATTCCCAATTTGGTAATATGACATGCTGAGTGCTGCCGATCATTTGTTGATCAAAGCGTGGCTTTTGTGAAAAGCGTTGCTTTATGGATGAGACTTCGTCGAACCTCACAACCCGGTAATGGTCAAAACAAGAAAGATGCAGCAAGGTTTCAGGGGTAGCTTCCCTAGGGTATGGCCATTCCTTCTGGAAAAGGGTAGTATCATGGTATGGAGCCCAGATACTTACTCATGTGGACACTGTATTTTATGACTTTGTGATGTTGTTGGTTTAGAGAGCTCTCGTATAAAGGTCCCTAAGGACCGGGGGTGGCATGTCTGTGGTTTTTTATTCCCAGGGAAGGGGGTAGCCGGCCTTGTGTTGGCAGAGATCCGATTAGGAGTCTCGGGGCATCCTTCTAGAGGCGTACCCATGTGGCAATGGGAAGTTCCTTGGCCTGACCATCAGTTGGAAATCCAAAGAAACAATACGAACCCTGTACGGTTTTAGTTGTATAACCTGCCATGGAATATGGCGGTAACCTGCTATTGAACATGGTAGCTATAGTAGACATACGGTAATGGTTGTATGTTGGCTAAGATTTATAACATACTTTCGAAATGTTTTCCTACACTTTGCACTTAAAGTAATAATAATATCAAAGCAATTTGCATACCAAGCATGTTTGACTATCATAAGGAGAAATCTCCTCCGATTCTGTGTTTGCATTGTGTGTGTGTGTGTGCGGGAGGCTTTATGGTAGTTACATTTTCTAAAAGCATTGCGAATCTATTTTAAAATATTTCTTTGTTTATTTTTAAAGATAAACTGTTTTAAGTTCTCACACCAGTCACATGACTGACCTGGAGTTTATTGTTTCCTTCCTAAACTCTGGGTGCCCATCATTTTCCACACGGGCAGTCTAGAGTCAGGTTGTCAGAATATTCTAGAATTCAAGAGTTGTTGTGGAGGTCATGAGCAATCTGGATGGCATTGCGTATCAACTAGTATATAGTATTTCTTTTCCGCTGTTTGTTGTTGTAAACTCTGATAATGTAATGTAATGTGATGTAATGTAATAACTGATATAGTACTTTGTTTTAAAGATATTCATTTATCTATTATATGTTATTCTGCTGCAATTGTGAGATTCTGATATTGTTTATGTTGCTTTTCCTTTCTTTCTTCTTCTATCTTCTACCTCTTCTTTAACCCTAACGGTACGGTTTTCCGGCCTTCGATTGCTCGGCAGTTGATACAGTGGACGTATTAATGTCGACTTTCGTGAGTCGAAAATCCCAGACGTTAAAATAGGAACATAAGCACCAGCATTCCTAGGCTTCAAACTGAAAAGAGATGCCCAGGTAGCGGAAGGAACAGAAGAAGAGGAAGACCCAAGGGAAGGAAAGTGATCAGGAGAAAGGGAAGATACTAGAGGACCAGGCTGAGGAGAAGGAGGAGAAACATGAACAGGCAACGGAGGAGGGGGTAAAGGAGGTGGAGGAAGCGACTGAATGTCAATGATAGGACTGGAAGGGATGGAAGGAGCAGGAGGATTGGTAGGGGATGGGCAGGGGACGGGAAGACATGAGGGACACCATGAGAGGACATGAGTTAATTCATTGGCCAGAGATTTGGGATTTTTTTGACTCATTAAACTTTGAATTTACTTTAATTAAAATGGTTTAAATTGGTATTTCCAAGTTTGATGTGAAATGATTTAAAGTAAACTGTTTCAAATGTGAATTGGAACTTTTAGCCTTTGAATACAACTGTTTAAATTGAATTTGAAGTAAATTTTAAAATCGTTAAATTGAGGTTGATTTAAATGGAATTTTGAATATGAAGCTGACTTAAATTGGATGTCGAAAAATTGATTTCGTTATGATTTGGAATTTAAACCTTGTTGTGAAAGAAAGAAACGGTTTTAATATAAACTATTTTAATATAAAAACTATTTTAATATAAAAACTATTTTAATAATCTAATTTTTTTAATATATAAACTATTCTAGTTATTCAAACTATTTTAATTATCCAAAACTATTTTCAATACTTAAACTATTTTATATTCTAAGCTATTTTCAATCTTTAAACTATTTTAATTATTCCAAATTATTTTTCAATATTAAAACAATTTTAATTATCCAAACTATTTTTAATATTGAAACTGTTTTAAAGGGGAACTATTTAGATTTAAATCATTGATTTAAATACGAATATTTTGAAGGTGTGACCTATTTTGAATTCGAAATGATTTCGAAGCAAATTTGATATTTTGATATGAAATATGACTTGTTATGGATATTTAAAAGAACCAACTGGTGTGAAAAATGACGTTTGGCTGTTAAAGAGACTGAGGCCGAATATTGGCATACTCTCTGTCCATACCGGAATCACTTTAACAACTATGTACGCAGTGGACGTTATCCAAAATATGGAGGTTGAATTGACGATGTTTACTGGAATGAAGAAAGAGAACGGTGATGGATGACCCCGACACTTGTGTTAATTTGAAATGACAAAAACAGGAGGCTACGTCTGGCCAAGAGGTTAGCTACTGATGTGCACGTAATTGTGCATATATTTACATCCATATTTTATCTCTTTTTATTTAAATAATCATCATATTTGGGCATTTTAACACGTTTAAAACCAAAATTCAATTATTTCCAAACCATCATATTTTCATTATCATTCAGGGGCAAAACGGTCATTTTTGTGCATATGTCAATGTAAGAATTTTTACTTGGACATTTTTTGATTATTTTTATAGGAATTTGGATGCATATGGAAGAGGCTTATATGAAGATACATGCATGCACAAGGAAATACAAAGAAATGAAGAGGAAATAATTCAAGTTCAAGATCATGGAGGACCCCACCCACTTACCTAACTTCCAATTAGAAGCTAAGCACATGCTAAAAGGACTTAAAGCTTCATGTACATATTAAGTGGGGTATTAGTGAATGTTAATGATTACTTGGAGGCTACACCACCTCAAGGGTATTTTGGGAAGCTCCCTAAAAAGAGAATTAGGGTTTTATGCATGTATAAATAGCCCTCTTATGTACATGAAGATCATCTTCTACTCTTTCATTTTACTTAGGAAATTAAGAAATCAAGTGTATGCTCAATGTTCTATGAAATAAAAATGGCTTTCAAGCCTCTTTCTTCTCTCTTTTCTACATGTTTTTCTTTATTTTATTGTTAATGTTTATTTTTATGCTCTCTTTCTCTTTATGCTCATAGCTTAGATTTACATTTTTGCAAGTAGTTAGTGGCTAATCTCTTTGCTTTCTTTGCTTATTTTCTATTCTCTTTTCTTTTTAATGTTGAAACTTACATGTGTTGCTTTAATGCCCCAAATGAGTAGCTAAACTCCTTCAATTTAGGGGTGATGAAGCTCTCTAACTTTATGTAATATCAACATTTTATGATTTATGATCTCTTTTGGTCTATGCTTCATGAAGTAAGTTTTGATGCAAGTTTATACAAGTGGGTTTGATAGCTTATATTGTTTATGCAAATGAGCTATTCTTATTCAACATAAACACAATTTGCATCATCATTTGCTAATCCATTTTTGATTTTGAAATGAAAGTAAAAATGAAATTTGATGATCCATGTTACTAATTACAATAGTAAATAGATCATACTTAAATTAGCTTTTGCTTTTGCTTCATTTTCATTAGAATAGATAAGTGGTTTATGTGTTGTATTATAGTTTGATGGTTTGAGTTATGTTAATTAATAACATAAACAAACCATACTTATGATAAATACAACAATATTTCACTTAATGTCAAAACTAGAGATCATAAATTATTGTTTGTTGATTTACAAAAATATGGGAGTGGATTTATCCCTAAATTGTTCTCTAATTCAATAGTTCTTAAATCAAACTTTAACTCTAGCTTTAGCTTCATTTTATTTCTAGTTAACAACTTCTCCTTCATTTGGTCTAATTTGATTGAATAGATTTTTAAACTCATCAATTCCCTACGGATCGACCCGTATTCGCCGCGTGCTACATTCGTACACCGTGCGCTTGCGGTTATTTCTAATTTAAATTCGTTCGACGGTTTTCTAAACCGATAGAATTTCCGTCGACGAACAGCTACCTTAGGGGCCATCACCACTTTGTATTGTATTGATTTTGACTTGATTGGTGCATATTGATTTGATTTTGGGGGTGATGGACTCGGTCGGCGGTCGTTGCTACGATGTGTTACGATCGGCCAGAAAGGGTAAACTGGTAGAATCCAATCTTGGGCAATGCCTCACGTGCCTTGTCATACTTTTATCCTTATACGCACCCACTATGATTTTGTTTTAGTATGGTACCTATAGGGACTCATAGGCTACCGACGTTACTGGCTGTGTTACAGGACCTGCATAGACTCCCTGCTTAAAAATGTGTTAAGGGGGATCAATGTAAAAACTTAACGCTATTTTAATACTTTACTTTACCAATAGACACTACATATATAGCGTATTTTACTATATATAGATAGTTTAACAAATCCTTAGGAGATGAAAATCCGGTAACATCTCTTAAGTTATTGCACTCACATTGTACACTTGATAAGGGATGGAAAATCTCGTAAACATCTCTGAAGCTATAACACTCATATTTACTTGTTGTTGATTTAACTTACATAAGAACATTTAGTTCAGACTCGAGTGTTGCGTCTTTCCATTACGCCAGCCTGAGTATTTCAACGTTTGAACACATTATTCCTTGAAGATGAAGATGAAGTTTGGTATACCATATTTACTATTATTTTTCCCCTGCATTATTTTGATTTGTTTGTTGATTTTACTCTAATTATCTTGTAAAATTGAAATCAAATGTATATTGTAAAACAACTTCATGAACTGTTTATTGATTTTTATATTTTGTAATTCCACTGATTCTGTGTTTTTCTTTCCTTCCTTTCTCTTATTTTTTTATTAAATCCCATTGATAATCTGCCCTTTTGAATGGTATAAGTTAGACATGTGTGGCTTATTGTTAACTTAAATATACCAAAAAGGTTGGTCGTCACATTATTTTTCTTCATTTTTATACGATATTCATTGTTTCTTCAACCATCTACTCATCTATATTACTTTCCTAAATTTTTTATATTTATAGTTTCGTCGTTTTCATTTCACTTAATTTATCAAGTGAGCAGTACTGATTTGATGTCGATTACTACTTGAGCTTGTTCCTTATTGATATGTAAATATATAACTTTACCGTTCTTTAACTTTTTTTTGCTGGGAGCATGAAAATAACTAATAAAATGAATTTTCATAAGGTTACTTACCAACTAGAAATGATGAACAAAAATAAACTATGAAGAGAAGTAGCAGTTTTATGACCTTGTCTTTAGTGTTAGAGTGTTCAAGGAATATGAAACATATGGAATAATGGAATATAGAGTTTTCATTATTGACCGACTAATGAAGATGCTTAAAACCGTACTGTTAAAACGGAAATTGTAGTGCATTGGGACTTCTAATATGGCCTATAAATTGTCATTCACCATGTACAAAAAAATACGGAGAATGTGAAGATATTTTTTTATAAAGATATTTTCTCCAACACATACAATAATGAAGGATATTCTTAAAAAACATCGAGTATTTGACACTATGATATATTGGCAATATGTTTGGCGATATATCGATAATGATATTTTAAGCGATATTTTATAAAATAACGACTTTGAGCAATATGAGATATATCAGCGATATTATTATATATTAATTACATA
The DNA here is from genome assembly GCA_030765085.1 of Allium cepa. Lineage (NCBI taxonomy): Eukaryota > Viridiplantae > Streptophyta > Magnoliopsida > Asparagales > Amaryllidaceae > Allium > Allium cepa. The sequence continues at coordinate 135,166,885 of CM060934.1, forward strand.
ACACTATGCAATATATCTCACATGGCTTAAAACATAATATACATAAACAATATAAAGGTGATTTGACTATGATCTAAGTACAATGAAATATTAAACCATGTCCACAACCAGAGCAACCACCTAACAATGCATGACTCTATCATATTATAAATAAATTTGTTATTTTTACATTATACATATAAAGAATAAAGATAATGAAGATATGATTAAGATTATATATTCCAAGAATATATTTATTTTTTCAAAAATTTTTATTTTGAAAACCTCTTATTTAAATTCAAGGAATTTCGCATTTCAAACCCACTTTCAATTTCAATCATGGTAAACTCCTTTGAAAATAATTTATACACTTCGATTTTATTCTCTTGTGTTATTTGATTTCAACTTCGATTTTGGGATTAGGCCTAAAGAAGGAAGGGCCAATGATTATGGGATGGATAGTTGAATGAGATGGAGATAAATGGATGAGTATTTTATTTCTCTTTTATTTCTCTTTTATTTCCAATAATGCCGATATGCAAATAAAATTTCCATATCTCTCCTTTTTTTTACATTAATTCCTTTTGGATTCATTTGTATAAATAACTTTATCACTCGTTTATAAACATAGTTTCAATTTAATTTGATTTACTACTTGCTTTACATAGTATATTTCAGTGTTTATACCAAATATTTAATTTCAAAAACTGTTCAATTTACATTGATTCATTTTACCAATATCGTATTATATTTCTTTTGATATATTTCAATCACATGAAATATTATTTACAATATAAAACTAAACTTAATTTACTGTAAATATTTATTAGAGTTCAATATATTTACAAAAAGAATTCATTAATTAATTCAATCTATTATAATAAAATCTGTTGTAAAATATTTTTTAATTCAATAAATATATTTTTTCAAAAATAAAACTTACCCAAAATTGCATTGCATTTTAATTTAATTTAATTCATTTGGATGGCATAGAAATTAGGGTCGTTACATATTTCTCCCTTTATGAAAATTGCATCCTCATAATTTCATATGGGAAGACGTCATACACAAGTCATACCCTTAGCTTTCTTCGTACTTACACAATCTTCTAACAAGTGTTAACCTACTCAACCCTCTAGTGGCTTCCTCTTTATTTTATCATATGCTATAAATTTAAATAGACTCATTTAAAGAATTTGTAACAACCCGGGGTTTTGTGGAAATTAATTTTCGTCATTAGACGATTAATGTGGCTTGCTAATTGCTATTCGGAATTTTAATCGGGTAAATTCTTTTAAAAATTTGTTTAAGAATTTATGGGCTTCATAATTTTGGCCCATGCCTTTTCTTTGTGCCGTGATTACTACCAAGGCAGACCCGATCCCCTTTCATTTTTGAATCCATTCGAAAACCCTAAGTATAATCACGAAAAGAATAAGAAAAATGGCGGCCCGTTTTTCTCTCATTCGTTCAGAAAGAAGGGCTTCAGGAAATCGAAGGCGCCATCTCCGGTAGCTCAATCGCATGGTGATTGTTGTCGCTTGCCTGTCAATCAACGATCCTTCGTTGCGCTCGCGGCTACTTCTGTTCATCGAGACAAAGGTGAGTGCTTTCCCACTCACATCTAGTTCGACGTCATTTGATTCTTCGTTTTTGAGTTCCATGGCTTTGAGTTTGGTTGGGAAATTTCTGTTTTCTTACTCTGACTTCGGTCGTTACTCTCGTTCTCTGTTTTCTGTAAATTTCCTGATGACTTCGATTTTGATTTGGAACTTCATTGGCTTGAACATTGTTGTTGCTTGACCGTATGCTGTTGAGCTTTGCTCGAACTTACTACCACCGTTATGATTCTCTGATATTTTGTGACTTTGTTCATTCAAAGTGATTTTTAGACTTTGACGTAGTTTGAACTGAAAGTGCTGTTGTTCTTGACTTGATTTTGTAGTTGTTTTCATTGCATCATCACAGCTGCAAGTAATTTCTGTTCATACCTTGATTTTTATTACTTTATTTCGAGTTAGGTAACTCTTTTACTTCTGACTTCAGTGAATTCTTGCTGACTTGTATTGTTTACATAATGAGTGGTTGATGCATCACTAGTTGATTTCATCTAGTTCGACGTTGTTCATTTGAGTCTCTATTTATGTAACATTAGCTGTTCATGATGCATACAAAAATTTATCGCATTATGTGGTCGATTTTGTTTCGTTGTTGATCCCTCCTTGACCTCGGCATTAACTTGATTTTCAGGAAACAATTTAGTTCGACACTGTTTTGAGTTGAAAATGCTGTACCATGATTTTCGAACTCATTTCGACTGTGAATTTGATATTGCTTTGAAATGCGGTTTATAATCGCCTCTGTCTGGAGTTTGCAATTCATTGCTTATGTATTGTTGTGTGTGTGGTGCCATATTTGGGTGCCCTCACCTTCATACTGCTGTTTACTTGTAGTTGTATGGCCTGGTTCACTGTCGAGTTCATTTGCACTTTGCATTCATGCTTTTACACTATCCAGTTCCATTTTGTTGTTCACTGGACTGCAATTGCTAGTGAAGTTGAACTTGGTCCATTGTTCACTGGTCACTGCATACATGTTCTGTTGCTCCATGTTACATTGAACACCCCTTTTAATCTACTTGCATGGTCCACTTCGACCACTGTCCAGTTTCATATACATGTTGCAAATGTTCATGTATGGTTCATATTCATTGTTGAGGTTGTGCTTGCATTGTCCACTTCGACTGTTTGTATTACAGTTGTACTTGCTGTCTTCATTAGTTAGTGCACTTGTATTTCATGGCTGTTGCCACTCGTGTTTCTGTGCATGCTGTTCCATTCTTGAGATATTGGCCGACACTTCTTGGCACTGTTCAGGTATATAATTCGGTTCATATAATGTTCCTGTACCATTTTTACTCACCTCTACACATCACTGTGCATTAGTTCATTTGAAGTGTAGCCATTGTGCATTGTCCATTCCTGTAGCTGCCTCGACCAATTGAGATAGTTTGCAAACTTGTTTATTATGGTTTGGTCTTTACCATGCTTTATTGAGTTGTTGGAGGCTATTGACCTTGAGATAGTAGCACTTGTGTACCGTCAGGTCCATATTGCATTTGCACTTAGGCACATATTAGAAACTGATACATTGCATTATTCATTTGCTATTGGTCTTGATGTTATACGTCACTGTGCATTAGTTCACTTAAAATCAGTTGCATTCCTCTGGTTCATTTCATGTTTGAACCATTGCTCTGTGACCTTGTGGAGGATGCAGTTCAGTTGTAGTCTGCCCTTGTGCTTGTGTGTGTGGTGCCATACCCTTGGTGCCCTCACCCTCCTCCTATTTTTGTAGTTGTCCCACTGCTTTGTGTTTTGGATGCTGCAGTTGAATTGAGTCACTGACTTGACCTTTTGCATTTGATCACTGTATTTCACTTTGACATTATTTTATTGCACTTGAGTTGAATCCGGTAACTCGGGTTTGATCTTGTGTTTGCTTGTGAATTTTCATTGGGTACATCATCACTGTAGTGGCAAGGCAGTGCACGCAAGCGTGAACTGCAGCCACACGGTATTGCTTTTATTGATATTTCAATTACTTTTGATCCATTGATCTTTTGCGTGTTTCATATGCCGTATTGGCGAGGCAGTACACGTTAGCGTGTACTGCAGCCAATTAGAATTGATGTTTTTAAGTGATATTTCAATTGTGTAAATTGATTTAGTTTCATTTGATCATTTTGTTGTTTTCTAATTATCTTTTTGATAATTAGATTATGAGTTTCTAGTTATTTATTAATAATTAGATTTTGATGTTAATTGCCGATTAGGCAATTCTGATGTTTTTCTAAATTATCTTCATTAATAATCCTTGCACCTATCTTCGTTGATAATTTGAGTTTGCTGAATTGTTGTTTAACACTATATGTGTTATATTCACCGTTATCCGATTTTCTTGTTAAAGGATCGGATAGGTGAATTTATTGTGACTGTCGTCTATTCATTATTTAATTATTATTGCTTCTGTGCACTAATAACTGAGTTTGAAATAGACTGACCCGTGTATTATTTTCTTTTGAATGTAATGCTCGGGTCAGACCAAGTATTTACAGGTTGTTGATATCTTACTTTGGGTTGCTGCTAGAGCTATGAAGCCTTTTCATATCTTTTGGAGTAGTTGTTGTCTTAGTAAAGGATGTTGTATGTTCATGTATATTATTCACGATAATGTACTTGTATATGTAACTTCCAGAGTCGACAGTTGTAGTTGTATCGTATGTATTGTATCACATGTATATCAACTGACATCAGTTATATATATAGGAGACTTTCTGTTATATCTGTGTTTCGCACTTATTTATCTGTGTTATTATTATATATATTGTCCTAAACTATTATGAACCATCGTAGTTCATTTTATACCAGAATTGGGTATGTCGGTGGGAGTAAACAAATACGAGATGAAAAATAAAAATATATATCACTCCTATCGAGATAACCAATACTAGTGTAAGTCCTAACTACGGATGGCCGCTCCTATCCAGCCTTATTCTTCATAATAATAGATAGTATTTCTTTTAATACTCTTTGTTATTGTGAGCATAGAGGTGGGGCGTCACAGTTGGTATCAGAGCTTGGGGTTTATGGACATAATATAAAACATAACTTAGATGGAACATGTGTTACAACTAATTGTCGATGTTTTATATGTGCTTTGAGTCAAAACTAAAGTTTTGAAATTATGATGAAATTTTTTAAATAGCTTTATTTAAAAATAAAAGTGAAATTGTACTTTGATGATTCGATTGATTTGTGTTCTATTATCAGAGTGCGTAGCGGAAACAGTAAGACTGCTTCGCTGAGTACAGCTGATAATTATTTTGATTTAAAAATCAAAGTATGAAATTGAAATAAATTTCATTTGTTGTTTACATAGCTATGTTTATTTTGTTTTCTTTAAAATTTCGAATCCGATTTGAGGATTCGAAGCGATTGCAACTATGTGGCTTTGTTGAAATTTTGCTGGTTTCCTTTGATGCTAATCACATGTTGATTAGATTTTGCTGTTTTGAATTATCTTCATTGAAGATATATTCGAATGATTTCCTTTTTCATTTTGTAGTGTACGTGCAAAATTCAAGCTGCACGTTACTGCATTAATTTTACGTTGAACCGATGCTTGGTTATGAAACGTATTTTGTTGCCGTTATTCTTATAACGGGCTTTTCACACCAATGCTATATTTTGAAGCACGGTGTTGTGTTGACATATTTCAATGAATGAAAATTCACTGATATTATATTTTGATGCAAATTATTTTGATGAGATTTTGACATTTAAAAACTACTGTCTCCTTGACTTCAGTAACTGTCAAATTTTAAAGTGGATTTTCAAGCGGCTATCCCGCAATGCTGATTTTGAGATTAGTTTTATGTTGTTTTGAGAAGTACCATTTTCTTGTTGAAATTGCTATTTATGTTGCTGATTTAATCACGTGATTATAAAAAGCGTTTTAAAATAAAAAGTGTTTTCAAAATTTTTCAGTTTACATTTTCAAAAGAATGAGAAAGAGATTTAAATGTTTCAGCAAAATCGAGGACTATGAACCCTTTCTTTTACTGATTCGCTTAATTCCGGACTTGTTCGTTTGAGAATGTAAATTATTACTTTTATGAAATAAATGAAAATTGTTTTCAGAAGTTTCGCATTTTGCGCTTTCAAAAGAATGAGGAAGCGATTTAAACATTTCAGTAAAATCGAGGAGTATGACCCCTTTCTTTTACTGATTCGCTTAACTCCGGACTTGTCCGTTTGAGAGTGTGAAATGTTATTTGTGAATACACAATTTTGCACTTCAAGGAAACGATGAAGAGAATCAAACGATTTAGTAAAACACGTGGTATGGGACATGTGCGTTTGCTTTTTCGGTTAATTCCGGACTCGTTAATTGAATATCTGATGATTTTATTTGGGCTTTCGAGCCACTCTGCTGGACCTCCGGGTCATTTATTGGGCTTTCGGGCCACTCTGCTGGACCTCCGGGTCATTTGTTGGGTTTCGGGACACTCTGCTGGACCTCCGGGTCATTTGTTGGGCTTTCGGGCCACTCTGTTGGACCTTCGGGTCAAATACCAGTACTAGACCTTCGGGTCACTCTACGGACCTTCGGGTCAATCTGATGGGCGTCAAAATTATGTTGAGTACTTGGTAGGCTTCGGCCACTCTGAGATGCACGTGCGGCGTAGCTAAAACTCGCCATCTGCTGGGATCGATCCAACCTTTTGTGTTGATTTTCTAGATTATCTTAATTGATTTCTAGATATTTGTTGTTCCAATTATCTGCAGGTAATTGGATATTTGTTGATATGGGTTCTGATTATCGTTTTTGATAATCGGATATTTGTTGATTTGATTATCGTTTTTGATAATCGAATATTTGTTGATATGAGTTCTGATTATCGTTTTTGATAATCGGACATTTGTTGATTTGATTATCGTTTTTAATAATCGGATATTTGTTGATTTGATTATCGTCTCTGATAATCGAATAATTGTTGATTTGAGAAATTTGATTATCGTTTTTGATAATCGAATATTTGTTGATTTGATCATCGTTTTTGATAATCGAATATTTGTTGGATTTGATCATCATTTTTGATAATCGAATATTTGTTGATTTGCGATTTGATTATCGTTTTTGATAATCGAATATTTGTTGGATTTGATCATCGTTTTTGATAATCGAATATTTGTTGATTTGAGATTTGATTATCGTTTTTGATAATCGAATATTTGTTGATTTGATTATCGTTTTTGATAATCGAATATTTGTTAATGTGAGTTCTGATTATCGTTTTTGATAATCGGATATTTGTTGATTTGATTATCGTTTCTGATAATCGAATATTTGTTGATATGAGTTCTGATTATCGTTTTTGATAATCGGATATTTGTTGATTTGATTATCGTTTTTGATAATCGGATATTTGTTGATTTGATTGTCGTTTCTGATAATCGAATATTTGTTGATATGAGTTCTGATTATCGTTTTTGATAATCGGATATTTGTTGATTTGATTATCGTTTTTGATAATCGAATATTTGTTGATATGAGTTCTGAGTATCATTTTTGATAATCGAATATTTGTTGGATTTGATTATCGATTTTGATAATCGAATATTTGTTGATTTGAGATTTGATTATCGTTTTTGATAATCGAATATTTGTTGATTTGAGATTTGATTATCGTTTTTGATAATCGAATATTTGTTGGATTTGATTATCGTTTTTGATAATCGAATATTTGTTGATTTGAGATTTGATTATCGTTTTTGATAATCGAATATTTGTTGGATTTGATCATCGTTTTTGATAATCGAATAATTGTTGATTTGAGAAATTTGATTATCGTTTTTGATAATCGAATATTTGTTGATTTGAGATTTGATTATCGTTTTTGATAATCGAATATTTGTTGGATTTGATCATCGTTTTTGATAATCGAATATTTGTTGATTTGAGATTTGATTATCGTTTTTGATAATCGAATATTTGTTGATTTGAGATTTGATTATCGTTTTTGATAATCGAATATTTGTTGGATTTGATCATCGTTTTCGATAATCGAATATTTGTTGATTTGAGATTTGATTATCGTTTTTGATAATCGAATATTTGTTGGATTTGATCATCGTTTTTGATAATCGAATATTTGTTGGATTTGATCATCGTTTTTGATAATCGAATATTTATTGATATGAGTTCTGATTATCGTTTTTGATAATCCGATATTAGTGATTTGTTGATTTGTTGATTTGATGGTTTGAGATTTCTGATTATCGCTTGTGATAATTAGATATTTGAAATTTAATTATCGATTGTGATAATTAGATATTTGAAATTTAATTATCGATTGTGATAATTAAATATTTGCTGATTTGAAATTTAATTATCGACTGAGATAATTAAATATTTGTTGATTTGAAATTTGATTATCGACTAAGATAATCAAATATTTGTTGATTTGAAATTTGATTATCGACTGAGATAATCAAATATTTGCTGATTTGAAATTTGATTATCGACTGAGATAATTAAATATTTGTTGATTTGAAATTTGACTATCGACTGAGATAATTAAAGATTTGTTGATTTGAAATTTGATTATCGCATTTGATAATGAAATATTTGTCGATTTTAGATTTCTAATTATCGTTTTTGATAATTAGGCCTTTGTTGTTTTCTGACTATCTATTGATACTTAGATTTTGTTGAGAATTTTGAATTTATTTTATTGAAATTAAAAGATTTCTTTGATGTTTGAATTCTCTACCTTTATTTTTCTAGCTTAACCAGTTTATGGTAGAAAAAAATAATAATGGTGATTGACAACCTTAATTATGAAAATTGCGGGGACGCAATTTATATAAGGAGGGGAGTCTGTAACAACCCGGGGTTTTGTGGAAATTAATTTTCGTCATTAGACGATTAATGTGGCTTGCTAATTGCTATTCGGAATTTTAATCGGGTAAATTCTTTTAAAAATTTGTTTAAGAATTTATGGGCTTCATAATTTTGGCCCATGCCTTTTCTTTGTGTCGTGATTACTACCAAGGCAGACCCGATCCCCTTTCATTTTTGAATCCATTCGAAAACCCTAAGTATAATCACGAAAAGAATAAGAAAAATGGCGTCCCGTTTTTCTCTCATTCGTTCATAAAGAAGGGCTTCAGGAAATCGAAGGCGCCATCTCCGGTAGCTCAATCGCATGGTGATTGGTGTCGCTTGCCTGTCAATCAACGATCCTTCGTTGCGTTCGCGGCTACTCCTGTTCATCGAGACAAAGGTGAGTGCTTTCCCACTCACATCTAGTTCGACGTCATTTGATTCTTCGTTTTTGAGTTCCATGGCTTTAAGTTTGGTTGGGAAATTTCTGTTTTCTTACTCTGACTTCGGTCGTTACTCTCGTTCTCTGTTTTCTGTAAATTTCCTGATGACTTCGATTTTGATTTGGAACTTCATTGGCTTGAACATTATTGTTGCTTGACCGTATGCTGTTGAGCTTTGCTCGAACTTACTACCACCGTTATGATTCTCTGACATTTTGTGACTTGGTTCATTCGAAGTGATTTTTAGACTTTGACGTAGTTTGAACTGAAAGTGCTGTTGTTCTTGACTTGATTTTGTAGTTGTTTTCATTGCATCATCACAGCTGCAAGTAATTTCTGTTCATACCTTGATTTTTATTACTTTATTTCGAGTTAGGTAACTCTTTTACTTCTGACTTCGGTGAATTCTTACTGACTTGTATTGTTTACATAATGAGTTGTTGATGCATCACTAATTGATTTCATCTAGTTCGACGTAGTTCATTTGAGTCTCTATTTATGTAACATTAGCTGTTCATGATGCATACAAAAATTTATCGCATTATGTGGTCGATTTTGTTTCGTTGTTGATCCCTCCTTGACCTCGGCATTAACTTGATTTTCAGGAAACAATTTAGTTCGACACTGTTTTGAGTGGAAAATGCTGTACCATGATTTTCGAACTCATTTCGACTGTGAATTTGATATTGCTTTGAAATGCGGTTTATAATCGCCTCTGTCTGGAGTTTGCAATTCATTGCTTATGTATTGTTGTGTGTGTGGTGCCATATTTGGGTGCCCTCACCTTCATACTGTTGTTTACTTGTAGTCGTATGGCCTGGTTCACTGTCGAGTTCATTTGCACTTTGCATTCATGCTTTTACACTATCCAATTCCATTTTGTTGTTCACTGGACTGCAATTGCTAGTGAAGTTGAACTTGGTCCATTGTTCACTGGTCATTGCATACATGTTCTGTTGCTCCATGTTACATTGAACACCCCTTTTAATCTACTTGCATGGTCCACTTCGACCACTGTCCAGTTTCATATACATGTTGCAAATGTTCATGTATGGTTCATATTCATTGTTGAGGTTGTGCTTGCATTGTCCACTTCGACTGTTTGTATTACAGTTGTACTTGCTGTCTTCATTAGTTAGTGCACTTGTATTTCATGGCTGTTGCCACTCGTGTTTCTGTGCATGCTGTTCCATTCTTGAGATATTGACCGACACTTCTTGGCACTGTTCAGGTATATAATTCGGTTCATATAATGTTCCTGTACCATTTTTACTCACCTCTACACATCACTGTGCATTAGTTCATTTGAAGTGTAGCCATTGTGCATTGTCCATTCCTGTAGCTGTCTCGACCAATTGAGACAGTTTGCAAACTTGTTTATTATGGTTTGGTCTTTACCATGCTTTATTGAGTTGTTGGAGGCTATTGACCTTGAGACAGTAGCACTTGTGTACCGTCAGGTCCATATTGCATTTGCACTTGGGCACATATTAGAAACTGATACATTGCATTATTCATTTGCTATTGGTCTTGATGTTATACGTCACTGTGCATTAGTTCACTTAAAATCAGTTGCATTCCTCTGGTTCATTTCATGTTTGAACCATTGCTCTGTGACCTTGTGGAGGATGCAGTTCAGTTGCAGTCTGCCCTTGTGCTTGTGTGTGTGGTGCCATACCCTTGGTGCCCTCACCCTCCTCCTATTTTTGTAGTTGTCCCACTGTTTTGTGTTTTGGATGCTGCAGTTGAATTGAGTCACTGACTTGACCTTTTGCATTTGATCACTGTATTTCACTTTGACATTATTTTATTGCACTTGAGTTGAATCCGGTAACTCGGGTTTGATCTTGTGTTTGCTTGTGAATTTTCATTGGGTACATCATCACTGTAGTGGCAAGACAGTGCACGCAAGCGTGAACTGCAGCCACACGGTATTGCTTTTATTGATATTTCAATTACTTTTGATCCATTGATCTTTTGCGTATTTCATACGCCGTATTGGCGAGGCAGTACACGTTAGCGTGCACTGCAGCCAATTAGAATTGATGTTTTTAAGTGATATTTCAATTGTGTAAATTGATTTAGTTTCATTTGTTCATTTTGTTGTTTTCTAATTATCTTTTTGATAATTAGATTATGAGTTTCTAGTTATTTATTAATAATTAGATTTTGATGTTAATTGCCGATTATGCAATTCTGATGTTTTTCTAAATTATCTTCATTAATAATCCTTTCATCTATCTTCGTTGATAATTTGAGTTTGCTGAATTGTTGTTTAACACTATACATGTTATATTCACCGTTATCCGATTTTCTTGTTAAAGGATCGGATAGGTGAATTTATTGTGACTGTCGTCTATTCATTATTTAATTATTGTTGCTTCTGTGCACTAATAACTGAGTTTGAATTAGACTGACCCGTGTATTATTTTCTTTTGAATGTAATACTCGGATCAGACCGAGTATTTACAAGTTGTTGATATCTTACTTTGGGTTGCTGTTAGAGCTATGAAGCCTTTTCATATCTTTTGGAGTAGTTGTTGTCTTAGTATAGGATGTTGTATGTTCATGTATATTATTCACGATAATGTACTTGTATATGTAACTTCCAGAGTCGACAGTTGTAGTTGTATCATATGTATTGTATCACATGTATATCAACTGACATCAGTTATATATATAGGAGACTTTCTGTTATATCTGTGTTTCGCACTTATTTATCTGTGTTATTATTATATATATTGTCCTAAACTATTATGAACCATCGCAGTTCGTTTTATACCAGAATTGGGTATGTCGATGGGAGTAAACAAATACGAGATGAAAAATAAAAATATATACCACTCCTATCGAGATAACCAATACTAGTGTAAGGCCTAACTACGGATGGCCGCTCCTATCCAGCCTTATTCTTCATAATAATAGACAGTATTTCTTTTAATACTCTTTGTTATTGTGAGCATAGAGGTGGGGCGTCACAGAATTTCTCCATTTTCTTCATATGATAATTTTTTCTGAAATATTTTCTAAGTGTAAAAAAAAATTCAAATGTTTTGCAGGATCTCCTTTCTACTGATAGTGTACCAAAAACTACAACATACAAAATTCACATAATATATTATTTATCCCAAAATTGGGGCATCCCAAACACGGGTAAACGATATAATATCACTACTGTATCCATATAAATGCAAAATATACCTTGTTTTAACATTTTCAGCTAGCTATTTAAGTTTTACGCAAGCAAAAGTGAGTATGTACTGCAAATCAATCTATTTTGACTTCATATACCTAGTCTTAACTCAAATAACATATTTGAGATCTCATACACCACATTTAATTAGCATGACATTTATTAAATAACAAATAGCATATCATTCTAATATGGGCGACTTTTTGACTAACTTTAGGAAGTCAAAAACACAAAAAAAGGAATGTTTTCAAAAGTAATTTTGTTACATAGTTCACTAGCTTTCACCTTTCGGATTATGCAAATACAAAGTTTATCAATAGCTATGGGTGGTTTTTATAACACACAAATTTTGGAAATCAATCATTGTGCGCACGCCGACCACCTTAAACTCTATTTTCACCTAACAAATAAGATAGTTTTGTTATCTTCCAAAACAAAAGTTGCTACTTATTATCCTATCTTTTAATAAATTACTAGATCATGGAAAACAGATAAAGGATTTGAAAGATATGGTCAAAAGAAAGCGTTGTTTTGGCTCAGATTTTTAAATTCCAAATCGTGATATAATTCAATTTAATTCGGTTTTTGACATTATTAGAACTCGTAAATTTATGTTACACTTAAAACAAAAATTATTCTCTAATGTCATACATTTCCAATCAATACAAAATCATTAAAAACAAATGAATAGTTTGAGAGTCATGATCAAACAATCTTTTGTTTTAGCTCTGATATTACCTTGCCCTATCCAAAACTTTGCCATCGGTAAAAAATTCTTTAGCGATAGTGAACTTCAAAATTTCAGCTAAAGAAAACAACCTTCTTTTCCTTAAAAAATTTGTTTCCAAAAGTATTTCTGAAAGTCCTCCACAAATAAAATTGTCTCCAAAACCATTTATACCATAATATCAAATTTATAATACTTATATTCCACTTATATATTTTATTTTCTTTCCAAAATAACATACGGATTATATATTTCATTCTTTTCTAAGATTCAAATTTTCCTCAATAAATTCGAAAATGACATACATTTCAATTTATTAAACATTAGTTGAAATACAATTTTTAGCCATTAAAAAACTTATCACGACATCTTTTTTCAATAAATTATAGTTTCTTTCAAACTAGATTTCCAAAATCTTTACATAACTAAATTTTCAAACAAATTTTAAAATTGAAAAAATTCTCACATACTTTGGTAACGAATCTTGATCAATAAAGTAAGTAACGTATTTATTTTTATTTTATTTTTCTCTTTAAATTTCTTTTTGACTCAAATTAATTCTGTTATAAATATGCATAGATTTTCCATAAGAAATTCCTTTGATTCAAACTCAAACAAATATATCTTCACATACTATAGTCCATATGTTAATTTATATTAAAAATGGGTGTTATAAAGTACTTACATCTAAACTATCTATAACGCCACTTAAATAGGAATTAAGATTAATTCGAAGAAAATACTACAACGCCCACTTCAACTGGTTATGCAAAACCGAGTAAGAAAATAGTCGCATGTTTTGCAAAACCAAATAACGTGAATACCAAAAACCAATACCCTAATTATAAAACATGGTAATAGCTTCTCTTGTCAATAATTAATGGTAGACCATACTTAAATCAACGATATAAGTAAGACCTAATCTTTTGTTTTTAAAAAAATTATTATAAGAATCGATTGTTTTTTCTATTACTATTCAAATATGCAGTATTAATTTTGTTGTAATCTCATTAAATACCGTATTCAATTTATTTTAGTTTTTTTATTTTGATTTAGGACAGCATGTTTTATAAATATAATTTTGGTTGAAACCGTACAAGATATGCTAATTTAATTTTTAGTGGAATTATTTTTTGCGAATTGAACAATTTAGTAAAACAATTTTTTATTTGTGTCGTAGAAGTTTGAAAACTATTTGTAACATTTAGTTTAGGGCGATATTTGATTTAAGGAGGGAATATAATATCACAATGTTGGTTTATTTTGGGATTAGTAAAAGTAGAAGGAAAAATGAAAATTTAAATTAGTGGGTGTTGGTTGGTGTGTGGAATAATTTAGTGGGTGAGAAAAAAATGGATGGGAGATGTATATTTGGTGTATGTAGATAGTAACACCCTTAAAAATACACAACGTTGCCATGCCATATATTTTGGAGATTCATTTTGCCAATTGATTACGATGTTGACTGCCTAGGATTATTTATCAACATTGCCTCGCTATCGATCTCAACTTCACACTAATGTCCAATACCTACATCGTTGTTATAAATATTTGGATTCATTAAAGTTTAAGTAGGTTTATAACTTCGAACGATAACTGCTACTGAATTCCCATATTCTAGACAAAGCCCAAATAATAAATAAACATTCATACAAAGAAATAGACATCAATCTAACAAGCAAATAAATGATTTTAGCAGATATCCACCAACTTTCGTTATGCAACTGTTATCACTACTATATCCTTCAGTTTGAACTTTCTTGATCATAATTTAATGCTGTGAAACATTCATGATATACGAGATTCAGATTAGGGTCTTTTACAGCTTCCCTAACCAAGTTCTTCATCATCATTCAACCCACATAGAGGTCAATTCTACATCACAATGCCGACACTACTGGTCTAGTTAACAACACCTTCCTTACTACCTCCATCAACCATTCTCATCTCACACAGAGACAAATAGTCCAACGAGGAGAAGTAAAGATATTATATAGTAAAAAATAACAAATATGTCCCTTGATGATTACCCCAATACTCATCACTCTTATTACCATTTTAGCATAAGGTAACTAATATAAACCCATAGGGACAAGGGACTCCATGTCTCATCTAAGGCCAAGGCTCGTGTTATGACATATACTATACTGTTTTGAACCAGCTATGATACTAAAATGTCACACCCTACCTCCACACCCACACTACCAAAGGATATTATGTAATAATGTTGTTTGGTAATATAGAGAAAAAGCTAGTTAGGGACAACCACACGTGAATATTTCCTTGGACTAACATTGGAATGTATTCTTACCCTATATAATACATCAAATATATGTGTTTGGTATTGGTACAAAGCAATAAACACGTAAGCTTTCTAGAATAGAACAAAACATCATAAAAACAGAAGTCATTAAGCCTTAGAACATAGTGAAACATATAATATAATAACATATATAATAAAAAATAATACAAATTGTGTCTTCATGTAATGATATACTACATCATCCATATAAATACATCACACGATATACATGATATCACCGCATATCAATAGAACTAGGTATGAAATAACTAGAACCTTTATCATTTTCTTCTCCATTACCGACTTGAGTCCTGAGAAAAATATATAATCAAGATAACATAACAAGTCAAAAAGAACCTAACTCTGACCCGAGGTTGTTTAATAAATAACACACCCTGGGTCAGGCTAGAACTACCTGTAAGTATACTAGTATGTAATGCAATAACACGATGGTAATATATGTGAACAAATATGGGTAAATGCTGCTCACTCGATAACTACCCATCCCATATCTTAAGCATACAATGTCATAATCCCCCGGCATGTCCCTATAATAATGTGCATCATAATCGCAAATCTATTCATTTGTGATTCACTCCTAATAATAATTACTTACTATCACATTTATTAGTAAGCACACATCGTTTTAAGTTTGATCAAAATGTATCTTTATATAAATAACTAGTACACCCTAGTCGTTTTTCAACTGAATCTAAGTCAACACCAAGTGATGCCGCCTTGGTGCGACATCCCTCTCGACCCAAGATTATGGGTGTCCCTACATGATTTCTTGGCTGCACTAAATACTTCTTCAGTCATCACTAGCAGTCCTAACATTCCATTAATCATACCATATTTGCCTATCCTCACTTGTTGTGCCCGTGTGGTAGATGGCCTGACCTACAACAGTAAGATAAAATTATCATGACTCTAGGAGCTACCTCGTAGTCGGTCCAACTAGGATGGATATCTGGCTCATCTGGTGTCTCACATTGCTTTTATCAAAAAAAATTATTCATTCTACATGTTCATATTTATGACGATAACCAACCTAACCATCATTTATCATGGTGTCACTAAGGGGTTTCTTAACATTTTTCCATTTAAATGAAAGTGACACACAAAGAACATTAAGCAAATAATTTTCATATCTTTATTACATGGTATAATATATCTCTAATAGCTTAATACATAATATACATAAGTAATATAAAGATGATTCAACAATAATCCAACTACAACAGAATATTCAACCAGGTCCACAACCATAACAACCACCTATCACAGTATGCCTCTATCATATTATAAATAAATTTATTATATTTCCATTATATATAAAGAATAAAGGTAATGAAGATATCATTATATATTCCAAAATCTTTTATTTTTAAAACCCTTTGTTTAATTTTAAGGAACTTCGCATTCCAAATCTTCTTTTATTTCGAACCCGCTAATAACCTTTGAAATTCCTCTTTAAAACCTTAAATAAACGTAAAGGAGTCATAAATCAAGAATCCCTGTAAAAATAATATTTGTAATATATTTTCTCTTTAAACTCTTTTCAAAACCCAAATATTAAATTTCAAATTCAAAATATTAAATTCCTTATTCACTCCTCTGTCAATTAAACTACCTTTGGTAATAATGTAACAATTTGAAATTCCATTTTCATACTTTTAGAATAATAACAAGATTTATCAAATTGGGGATTCATCATAATCTAAATCTAAAATTTATTTCATTTAAAAATAATTTCCGTTAATAAAACTTTCCCAACCTTTAATCACATTCAAAATTTTATTATATATTCGAAAATGTTAGGCTGTGTTTGGTTTGCAATTTTTATTTTTGCATTTTTGTCCATACAAAAATCCACAAGACGCATGTGTATTGTCGAAAACGACCAATTTCGAAAACGAAATTAACATACAAAATAGAAAACAACTTATTTTTATTTTCCATGTTTTGAAAAATAATAGAAGCATGAGAAACAATCCATTCATCCATCGTCCTTCCATCCACTCTGTCGTCCCTCCATTTACCTTCCATCACCTCCATCGTCACTTCACTTTTCTCATATTTGACATACATGTTTGAAAATAGAAAATCTAAAATTCGTTTTTAAAACAAACACTACCTTATTTTTCAAAACTTCTCATTTTTTCAAATGTCATTAAATTTATTCTTATCATTTTGGAAAACAAAATTTCGAATACACTTTATAAAATAAATTAGTTTAAATAATTTTTATTCTCATAAGAAAATATATTTATATTTATAGATTTACGTATAAATTTATTTCACTTCACTTTGTTTTAAACCAAACAACTTAATATCTTTAAAAATAATTTATATAAAAATAGTTTAAAAGTAAACTTTACTTCTTTTTATAAATTAATACAAACATATCAGTTTCTAAAGATTATTTAAGTTTGATAGATTTGAAATCTTTACTTCATAAAAACTTCCTTTTCTCTCCTTATTTTCAAACCTACTGATTCAAATTTACAACAACACATCTCTTTAACTTTTCCCCTTTTATTAAAAAATCATTTAAATCAATTAGATTCCAAAATCTTCTCTTTCAAAATAATATTTTAACTTCAAAAAATCTATAAAATATTTCCAAAGTACTAAAATCAATTTCCCTTTATTAATCAACTCGAGGAAAAATTCCAGTCTAATTCATAACTTATACCAACTTGTATATAGATATAAAGGTCCTAACATCAATAAACAACCAAAATTCATCCCAACAACAATTAAATAGTTGAATGCATCAGAATGTTTGACCAAATCAATGCATACCAATCAGCATTCACTACCAGATTAATCATAAAAGGACATGCAAAGAAATATTTATGATATGATATAGATGTGAGTTTAAGAAATAACTCACTAAAGATATATGCAGTTCCTTCTAGCAACAGCGCTTCATCTCCCTTCTTTTCACTATTGTTCTCAAACCATAAACACACCCAAGCAAACACAACACTATCAACCATAAGCATTGCCCCCAATACTATAGCCATTGTAGCTAGAAACCTTTCAACCTAGCCATACCATCAATCTTATGCCTGCCCCATAATCGTGCATCTATGATTGGGTTATCGATCACACCGCTCCTCTCTACCATGTTGCATCGCTTCTACCAGCCATCTTCCACTATTATGGCAAAATTCCCATCACCGCCAGCCTCTGTCATCTTGGTTATTTTCAATTCATGTTTTGTTTTTCTCCTCGTGTGATTTGATTTCAATTTTGATTGTGGGATTATGGCTGAAGAAGGAAGGGGCAATGAGTATAGGTTGAGCAATTGAATAAGACAGAGATAAATGGATTAGTATTTTATTTTCAATAATGCCCCTATGTAAATGAAATTCCCGTACCTCCCCTTTCATTTCCATTAATTGCTTTTCGATTCATATGCATAAGTAACTCTATCACTTATTTATAAGTATAGTTTCAGTTTAACTTGATCTATTATTTGATTTACAAAGTATATAGTAGTTCATACCAAATATTTAAGTTTAGCAACAGTTCAATTTACATTAATTTGTTTATTTTACTGTTGAACAATATTTCTTTTGACATATTTCAATCATATGACAGTTATTCATAGTATAAAAATAATTATATTCATTGTGAACATTTTATTCGAGTTCAATACATTTTTAAAATGAATTCATCAATCAATTCAATTTATTAAAACCAAATCTATTATCAAATAATCCTTAATTCAATAAAAATAGTTTTTTCAAAAATAAAATTTAAGCAAAATTGAATTCTGACATTGTATTTTAATTAAAATTATTTTATTTTACAGCAAAGAATGTAAGATTGTTGTATAATTTAAATCAAGTTGCATATACAACTTATAGCAAACTCGGTAGCAACATCATCAACCCACTTAGATGACCCCTCACCCAACTCAGACTTGTGTGTCGTATGTTATTGAGCAATGGATTTTGACACCACTGGCTGACTTGAAATTAAAACAATAATTTATACTATCAATATTGTAATGACCCGAATTTTTCATCGTTGAGTTTGAAATATTTAAATGGGTTTAAATATTTAATTTGGATTATAAATTGATCTTGAATATGAAAAGTTTGGTTTTTATTCAATAAAGTAGAATCCGAATTTAATATAGCGGTTTGTTGAATGATATAACTATTTAATTTAATCATTGGGAATTGGGTAAAATATAAAATCTGGAGTTTCGAGCTTGTTAAAAACGATTTGAAGGCTTATTAAATTTATAATGATGATACTGAAGATAATAGAATAGTTAAAATTGAATTTAACAGTGATTTGTTCAATTTTGAAAATATTGCGTTTAAATCGATATTTAAAAATAGCCTTCCGAGGCACAGTCTCGAAATTCGACGAAACCAGTTTCATTGGATCCGTAATATCGAATTATTATCGGATTTCAATTTTCGTAGCATTTGGAGTTGTCGTGTGAGCATATGATATATAAATGCGCTGGAAATCTATATCAAAATTTAATATTATAACTGAGCCCAAAAAGCTATCTTCTCCATACGATCAAATTAGGACTCGAAACTTTTTCCATTGCGTTCGGAATAGGGGTTTAACATTATAATGCCCAGCGGCACGCCTCGATAGGAGGTCAAGATTTTTAGCTACGACTTCAAGTCGATTCAAATTTAAATTTAAAATAAAATATTCATATATTATTTTGACTACTCAATGGTTCACATCAGAAACTTTTCAAAAACTTTTCCCAACGTCTCAAATCACCATACAAATTATATTCAATACGCTACCCTATCCCTTCTTCAACACGCCTCCTTTCTCATTTTTAAAAGCCGAGCCTTCTTTTCTTTTTTTAACTATCTTCAGTCAAATAAAATAATGACCGAGGCCTATTCAATCGAACTCCCCCTTTTTATCCAATTCATAAAGCAATTTCATCCTAATTAAATTAAAATGCCGATGCTTGAGCAAAATAGAATCGTGTGTTTGCGTTCGAAGAATTTAAACAGGCCGAAGCCGTGTTCGAATCTTTGATAGGATTACGAGGCGATTTGGTTTATCGGGTGGGCGCATGCAAGAAGGAAAGAAGGACGAGGTGGGTTTCGATTTGGTTTATCTGGTCGCGATGGGTGGGCGAGGCGTGAAGTCTCGAGGCGGCGGCTGTGGGAAGGGTTTCAAACTCGGTCTCGATCGTACGATCGGTGCAGGCAATGAGGGAGGCGAGCGTGTTGGAGTCAGTGGGGTGTCGCGAGTTGAGGCAGAGGAGGAGCTTGTGCTCGAGCTACAGCCATCGAAGAAGAAATACTTGAAGTGATGGCGGCGAGACCGAGAGGAGGACGCTTGCGTGCGCTTTTGCGATAAGATGAGGTATTCGTTTTTTAACAGTTAATTTTGATTTAATAGATATAGGAATATAAGTACACATGTATATTTAGTAAAATATATTGATAGGAAGAGGAAATTTATTTACAGAAAATAAATTACTAGTTGCAGAAAAAGAAAAAAAAATTAAATTATTAAGTTTTTTATTTAGCTTGCTGTTTAAATTCTAAGACGTGTACAATGTTGATATATATACGTGCCTGTCTATTTTATTGTAGTTTAAACAGAGAATAAATATAATTTGGGAAGATATAGAAATTTTAAGACGATTTCATAAAAGTCAAATCTTTGAAATTTATTTTTATGAGTATATATACTTGTGTAGTCTCAAATAAAGAAATATATATATATATATAAATATTATAGTTTGCTAATTTATGTTGATAATAAGGGTTTGATGATTAATTTGTTTTATTTACCAATTAATTATTTTAACTATTGAAATAATTTATTAAAGGAAATTTAGTTTTAAATTAAATTAACAAATAAATTAAATCATTAGTTTAAATATAAATAGGGATTAATTGATTAATTCGAATATTAATAGATCATACAATGTTATACTAGGTCAAGGATCGTGAAGAACAAGTCGTAAAGGAAATGGACTGCAAAACGATAAAGGTGAGTTAATCTCACACATTTGGTTTTAAGTTAAATTTAAATAGTTAAATTTAAATAATTGGTTGAATGGTTGAATTGATTTGATGTGCTATATTATAGTATATAATATATCTTGGAATGATTGATTTCCCGCATTATATAGCGGTTGAGACCCTATCCGCCGCATAATAGCGGATGATATTATATTTAAATCCCATATACCGCGATATTCCACCTCGAAGTGGAATTGGTATTTTATATTGTGCTAATCATCTATGGATGCAGGGAAACAGGTTGGAGAGATCTAACTGGATTCCTCAAAATTATTTATATTGTTTAATATTCTCTGTTATGAATATTCGATATTCTGTGATGAATATTATGGATAATTGGATGTACAATGAGTTATCAAAATATATAGAATTGGATTTTTTTGAGAAGAAATTAAAAGAAGAGAATTTGTAAGTGAAATAATTATAGAGAATTTAAATAAATTAAGAATGAACCGGATAAGAATATTAGTGGTTTTAAAATTCTAATAAATAAATTACGTATATGAAATGAATAAACAGGAAGGTAATGAATTTTAAACTTCAGTGTTATTATTTAAAAGAATAAAGCATTTATTTTAAATTTAAGATTTAAATTATTGAAAAGAAAAAAGAAGAAATTTGGAGAATCTGAAATTGGTATGTTTCAGTTAAAAGATTTAAAATCAAAATGAAAATAATAATAAAGTCTATAATTAAAGGATTTTGAAATGAATTGAGTAAGTAAAGGAATTTATTTCAAATGGAGTAAATTGGAAATCAATTTGGAAATTGATTTAAATTTTTGAAATTGGGAATTTAAAGGAGAATGTGACTATGAAGTTTATAAACTGTGTTTATAAAAGTAAAGCAATATATCAGTGGATACTTGAAAGAATAAATTCATGGTGGGAATTTATTAAAGGAATGAGAAAATTTGTTCAAAAATAAATAGTGATTTATTTTTAAAGATGGAAAGAGAAGAGTATTTCCCTGGATAGCCAAGTACATTTTCAACGTAATTTTATAAATATTAGTTATGTTGTTTTAAAAAGCATGTTTTAGAAAATTTATTACTTTTAAAATGTTTAAATTCTAAAGTAAGTATTTTTCTCAAATCTATTATCGTAGTAATTATTTAAAGGTGACCTGGTATTGTTTTAACAGAGAAATCTAGTTTCATATTTTATTAAGTAGCCTCATTTAAATATTCCCAAAGCATATATTTTTAATAAAGTATTAAAGTAGTTTTTAACTTAAATGTTTTAAAGGATATTTTTTAATAAAGCATTTTAAAATATAAAGTACTATACTTGGTATTTTCAGTGGAAATAAATATTTAGGAAATTTATTCTGTAAAAGGGAGATGGTTGAAAACTGTTTTAAAAAAAAAGGTTTGAAAGCGAAAATTTATTTTGGCGAAGATATTTTAAGGTTAATAAATAATTTGGTGAAATTATTTATGGTTAATGGTTGTTTGTGAATGTTAATTGATAGTTAAATAACCGACTATCAATATTGGACAATGCGCTGATTGTTTCGAAGAGAACGGGATCAGGATTAATTTCTCGATAACCACTTCGCTCCGGTTTGTACGTTTTCATGGAAAACGAGTTCAGACTCGAAGATGGAGCAGTGGAGTGCAAGGGCTAGTCGCTACTAATCCTGAGGATGTTTCCAGAATGGATGTAGTAGGAATAATGCCTTCGGTTCCGTTCGAACCCGGGACGGACTTGTATGGATGTATGCTTTCAGAACATCGTCAGGTGGACGGTGAGCATTCTAAGTAAAACAATCTAAAAAGGTAAAGCTAAGCCTTAAGCCTCATCAACCGGGAATGACTGAAAATCAGGGGTTATGCAGCAAGGCTTGGTGGGTAGTACCCATTTCGGGTAAGGTCATCCCTATCTAGATATCCCTTTTTATTCGGCATAGTGGTGCGGCTGTTGATCCCAACCGTGGGGTGATCTTACTCGGGATTATCCAGCAAGGGGTAGTCCCGGGTCTTGTGTTGCAGGGGGTCGGGAGTGATCCTCGGTACGGTGATCTAGGCCACGTACTGTGACAGGTGGTACCCCAGTGCCTAGTAATTAGTTGGAAATCCATTTTCCCTACGCACCCGTACGGTTTTGATTGTGCCCAACTATTGCTGAAACGTGAGATGCAAGCATTTCAGATAGATTCTATTTTACTTTATATAGACACTATTATAATATCAGAGAATTTTAATAAAAAGTGTTTTAGCTATCGTAAGGTAAAAACCCGACATGTTTATTTGTGGCATGGTCTTACAAGATGTTTTTATTTTCGAAAGGATTTTTGAAACTTTAATAATCAATTTGAGTGTGATTTCTCACGTTGGTATTCCAGACTGACTCGGGTGTTATTTAACTGTAATGCTCAGGTCAGACCGAGTATTATAGAATACAGGAAAGATTGCTGTGGAGCTCAGGAGACGAGCTGGATGGCGATACGTACTTCCGTATTTGATTTATTATTCCGATGTGTATCTAGTTGTATGTTATTGATGTGTAACTCTGATGATGTACTCTGATGATGTATGTATAAAAATATATTGAATTTGTTTTAGTGCAAAGATCTGTGATTATCTACTATATTTTATTCCGCTGCGATGGTTAGATTCTGATGTTGTTTTCTATTTTATTCTTCTACCTCTTCTTCTTTAACCCAAATGGTTCGTATTTCAGTTCACCTTGAGTTGATTGATGTAGAATAGTGTTGACTCAAGGGGTACGGATTTGCGGGTCATTACAGTTGGTATCAGAGCATAGGTTGGTGATAACCTTGGCTCTGTTGGGAATTACTCATTGAAAAGAATTAAAAATCCATGGAGTAAGAATATGCTTGAGTTATAAATAAGCGTAAATCTCGAGTTTAAAAAAAAATCCAAACTTGAATTATAAAATAAATTTGAACTTAAGAAAATTAAATGAAGTGATTTTTGAGATTAAAAATCAAGTATTGAATTATAAATAGGGTAAGAACTAATTAGATAATAAATTAGTTAATGAAGTAGTTAAGTAGAAGCTGAATTGGGAGTTAATAATGATGTTTGGAAATAAAACTCAAGTTATAAATCAAATTCGACTTGAATCGTTAGTGAGGTAAGTATAATTGAAAATGTTGCCAAATAAAAAGAAATTGGATTAAAGTAGGGATGGTTTTAGTTGTAAATAAAACCCAGATGAATTTGGGAATAAACTGAAAATGGCCTTGTAATTAATTAAATCAATTGAGAATAAATTGAATCTGAAAATTTAAAATTTATAATAACTAATCAAATAAATTTGAAGATTGAAATGAGATTTGATTGAAATAGAATCAAGTTAAATTGAAAAGGGATAAAATTGAAATAGAATGTGTCGAGCTAAATAAAATGGTTGTGAATGAATTAAGATAGAAGGAATTAAATAATAAATTGAGTTGGAATCGATTTAAAATGGTTATAAGCTTAAGTAATTGTTATTTGCATGAATAACATAAAATGTGCACAGAAAATTGGTTATTTTATCGTAAACGAAAGTAAATGTATTAACAGAGGTGAATAAAATTAAATTTTTAAATCAATTGGAATAATATGGGTTTGTTTAAAATTAAAAATGAATTGAACGTAAGCATGTGGATTGTAAACCATTCAAATTGAATGAAAATGGTACATGAATTAATTGAAAACAGTTGAATTAGTATTAAAACTACATAAATTGCCTACGGAAAGTGTTTAGTGTACATTACTTTTAGAATTCATGTATTTAACTATTGCAAATAAGTGAAATGTTGTTAAACTTCGTATATATGGCACTTACATATTTGAATTGAGTAAATCCAGGTACCGGAAAGCCGTTTGGCTGGATTTTGGGCACGCTAACTGCTAAATAAATAAGCCGCTTGCTTAAAAATGCTAAATAAAGGTATGCCTACACAATAAAAATAAGAAATATGAACTGTTTTTGCTTAAAAATCGTTAGTCAGGTGAACGGTGAGCATTCGAAGTGAAACGATCTAAAAAGGTAACGCTTAGCCTTAAGACTCATCAACCGGGAATGACTGAAAATCAGGGGTTATGCAGCAAGGCTTGGTGGGCAGTACCCATTTCGGGTAAAGTCATCCCTGTCTAGATCTCCCTTTTTATTCGGCTTAGTGGTGCAGTTGCTGATCCCAACCATGGGGTGATCTTACTCGGGATTTCCAGTAAGGGGTAGTCCCGGGTCTTGTGTTGCAGGGGGTCGGGAGTGATCCTCGGTACGGTGATCTAGGCCACGTACTGTGACAGGTGGTACCCCGGTGCCTAGTCATTACTTGGAAATCCATTTTCCCTACGCGCCCGTACGGTTTTGATTGTGCCCAACTATTGCTGAAATGTGAGATGCAAGCATTTCAGCTAGATTCTATTTTACTTTCTAGATACTATTATAATATCAGAGAATTTCAATAAAAAGTGTTTTACCTATCGCAAGGTAAAGACCCGACATGTTTATTTGTGGCATGGTCTTACGAGATTCTTTTGTTTTCAAAATGATTTTTGAAACTTTAATAATCAATTTGAGTGTGATTTCTCACGCTGGTATTCCAGACTGACTCGGGTGTTATTAACTGTAACGCTTGGGTCAGACCGAGTATTATAGAATATACAGAAAAGAATGCCGTGGAGCTCAGAAGACGAGCTGGATGGTGATACGTACTTCCGTATTTGATTATTATTCCGCTGTGTATCCAGTTGTATGTTATTGATGTGGAACTTTGATGATGTACTCTGTTGATGTATGTATAAATAGATATAGAATTTGTTTTGGTGTAAAGATCTGTGATTATCTATTATATTTTATTCTGCTACGATGGTTAGATTCTGATGTTGTTTTCTATTTTATTCTTCTACCTCTTCTTCTTTAACCCAAATGGTTCGTATTTCCGTTCACCTTGAGTTGATTGATGTAGAATAGTGTTGACTCAAGGGGTACGGATTTTCGGGTCATTACAAATATGGTTACTCATATTTGTAAAATTTCAATTGCACAATAAAATAAAACTATTAGCTGGCTTGAAATTAAAACAATAATTTGTACTAAATCCTTTTAGAGTAGCAACAGTAAAACAAGCAAAAAAAATGTCATTATTTAATATTGTAAATACTTAAGTGTTCAAGTGCTTCAAATTACAATCCAAGTAAATATGAAAAAAAAAGCAATTATGAAATAAACAATTCATGATGAAGAGCAATCAAGCAATAGTGAAATAAACAATTCATGATGAAGAATAGTCATACCGTCATACCAGTAGATTTCAAAGGAAATACATATACTGGGAAACTAAATAAACTACAATATATGTCCAAGATAACATCAAAATACATACACTATCAAAGCATATTAAAATCTGCACAATTAAATGTACATAATATGAGTAGACATTTTTGTCATTAATGTCATTATTTACTACCATAATAGTCTCCAAAATCATGACTCTCCTCATAGCCTATGACATGGAACCCACTATTATACATTGTTTTAATTGCTCCAATCTCAGCTGTGTGAAACTTGAAACCATTTATTATTAAATTGGACACTTCATGGATCTAATCATTGGTCCAAATGCGATTGTTCGATAAGAAATTTTGTAACTTCATTACCACTAACCAATATTTTTAATTTTAAGTCATGTATTGCAATTTATATGATAAGAAAGACATATGTTAAATCATACTTATAGATTTCTTGAGCTAGTCATTAAATCTTTTGCTCAGGGAAACAGTTGGATTTTCTTCTTAGAATTGATGGTTGAATTAGCAATGTTAAAAAAATAACATGAAGAAAATATTGGGTTGCATACAAATTAGATCTGATAACTCTTCACAATTGAGGAGCATCATTGATTTTTCCAAATTGAAATCCTTAATTAATTTGAAACCTTCGTTCTTCCATTTACCAAATGGACATCACCGTTTTTTAAAAATTAATAGCGAAATATTAGGTGAATCAGCCATCTCATCATCATTGCGGCCACTATTAAAATTTAACATAACGTGGTCTTCAAAATAGTAGCTAAAACTTATGGATGCTTCTTCTATAATGTATGCTTGATAAGTAAAACCTTTAATTAATGCTTTTTGTTTCATCATCTTTTTTAGGATGACCTAGATAACTATATAAAATGATTTAAAATACAATGGTTTACAATATTATAACGATTAATAAAAAACATCAAATTTAGTTTATATTATACATACCCTTCGACTGGATACATCCAAATTGTACTACAGTAAAGCTTCGGTTGGTAAACGTAATATAGATGTTCCATGTAATTTAAACTACTGGAGGAAATAATTTCTTCAACTTACACAATTTGATATGTCTTTTTCTGGTTGTTGTAAATGAGTTCTATCGAACATAGTCATGCATATATGTTTGAAGAATAAGCTAAGTTTTCTTATTGGCATCAAAAAATTGTGTGGTAAGAACTATTTAAACACTATCGGAAATTTTTTTAAGGAAACATATGACAGTCCTTACTCTTTATACCCGACAACGAATGGCCCTTCATATCAACACAACATTTTAGGTTAGATGAAATACCACATGGGAACCTCAAAGAATCTACTTATTCCAATAGTTTTCTGAGTTGGATGCTTTCCAACTCATAACAAGCTAATCCTTTGAAATTTGGAGTTTATTATCACTTTTCAACCCCGGACGACTATATTACTGTTGACGACAAATTTTCTATTGATTAGAAAATCATCGAAAAATTATAATCGTTATGAAACAGCGAATGCACGACGTATAATTGTAATATGTATGCAAGTAAAGGTCAATCCACAGAGAATGAATTAAATGCAATACTACCTAATCAAATTAACCCAAAGTTTTGAGGTGGTTTTGTACTAAGAAAAATTGCGAAAAATTAAACTAGAGCAAAGGTGAATAAACTATGATGATAAGAAGAAATTTAGAGGTAAATCCACTTCCAATCATTCATATAAATCAACATGAAATTCACTTGTAATCTCTCATTAAAATATTAAGTAGAAATGATTGATGTGCTTATTACAAAAGTGATTTATTTGAGCTATTAATTAGCACAACTTAAATCATTAAACTCTAATACATCATTCAAATCCACTTATCAAAGCTCTTGAAATTGACACGAAATTAAAAATAAAATCTATTTTAAGCATGATCTATTTACTATTAATTAGTAACATAGACCATCAGATTTTGACTCCAATCTGACATTCATTATCAAAATCACTTAGGAAAATGATCAAATAGTTCATGTTTGAAAAGGAGTTAAGCATAGCCTATTTGAGATGTCAACATAGGCTATCAAAATTCACAAAAGAAAGCAATATAAACCACCAATCATTCATAAATTCATTAAGCACATAAGAGAGATCACAAATGAAATTATTATGTTAATTTAACATGTTTTATGGGAGCTTCATTACCCCTAAATTGAAGGGTTTAGCTACTCATACTTGAAAACATGTTAACATAAAATGATTTCAACATAAAACAAAAGGAGAATGAGAAGTGCTAATTAAAATAAAATGGAACTAACCACTTGCATAAAATAAATCTAAATTAATTGCATGGATTAAAAGAGAGCATAAAATAATAAAAGAGCATAAAAGATATCATAAAGAAATATTGAATGAAACTAAAAATAAGGCTAAGAAACTATGAAAGAAACTTTTATTTATCTTTGATTTTTTGGCTACAATTTGCATGAAAGGTGGAAGATAATTACATGAGACATATGGGATATTTATACATGCTTGAAACTCTAATTCATATTTTACGAGACTACCTAAAATACGCTTGAGAAATGGTAACCTCTAAGTAATCATTAAAGAATTAATTAATCCCCACCAACATGTTTTAAACCTCCATTAACATGTGCAAGTGCTTTTAATTATGGACCTCATGGTAGCGGGTTTATGGGTTCCTCCATGTCGCATGAATTCAATTATTTCCTTCCTTCATTTTCCTTCAACATATGTACATGCATTCATTTATGAACCCTCTTTATATTTGCACTTTATTTCCTAGAAATAAAAATGTGCAAATAAATTTTCTCAAATTAAATCATACACAAAATTACATTCCCCTCAAATGAACATGAATAAATGATAATTTGAAAACAATTTAAATTTTGGTTTAAACATGTAAAATACCCTAATATACTCATTTATTTAAATAAAAGTAGATTAAATATGGGAGAAATAATATGCACTTTACATGCACATCAAATATCCCCACACTTATCTTTTTATTCATCCTCGAATAAACTAAAACTAAGATAAATCTGTTTTCATAGGAAACACGATTGCATTGAGTATATACAACAAGTCGTTAAACCTCTAAGTGTCCCTAGTAGGATGAGTGTTGTCTCGTGTGGGTTTTCAGCAAATGCTAACCACAAAATCTAAATGCAATATGCAGATTCTAATGCGACTACATGATGCAAGTTTACGAAAATATTTACAAATGAAGAATTTACTTTTAAATTGACATGAGTAAGTTAAATATAAGTTTTGATCATTATCACGAAATTTTAGTCCTTTTACTCATCAAAACTTCCAACAAAATTTAAATTATCATCACAATTAGACTCTAGTTTGGCTAGTTATTTCGGTTGATAACATAGTGCAATTATGAAATAGATACTTAGTTGATTATCAAAATTTTCAAAGTGGTATTCTTATTTCTTTTGAATATCAAATCAAATCAAACAAATGAAAATAGTGCTTGGATTTCAATTGCTTACTCTCTCTATTTTTGAAAAGTATTAATATTATTATTATTTGCACACCTAACTCAGATAAAACAAGGCTAGTTATACCAATCATGCAGTGCCTTTTGGACTTACGTGAGAAGGGTATAGAGTATGGCAAGTGTACACATTTTCATATGAACACATGACTCTAGGTGGTTACTTTTATTAAATCTATGGACATACACCTAACTTATAGAATTTAAGGCTAGATATATTGATCGTGCACTGCCTTTCGGGCTTATGTGAGATGGGTACAGAGCATGGCGAGTGTACACAATTGTGTGTGAATACATGAATATAGGCGTTTCTTTTTTCATAAAAACCATTTTTTTATTTTACTTTTTTTTAAAGAGAGAGAGTTATGAAAAATCATCTTAGCACAGTTAATTTAGAAGATTGAAAATGTCATCGCCTTTACTTTTCATCAGCCACTCTTTTAAAAAAAGTACAATTAGGATATATTTTATAATTATCACCCATGAACCTTCCTATATACTAGTCAAACAATAATTACTTGTAATCAAACTTTACTTTTAGTTTTGTTGAGATAGATAAATTTTCAAAAATTTCAATTTAATAACAAAAAACATACACTTATCCTATAACGTTTCTTTAAAAGTAAATCAATATGCTAAAAAAAATTGTTTTGGGATTTTTTTATGTTTTGAGTTTTGGAAAGAAAATGCAAAAAAATAAACCATGAAAAATCAAATGAACATGAGGCTTCCCCACACTTAATTTTCACTATGTCCCCACAGTCAATACATGATATAATGAGTGTAACAGGAATAATATGTACATATTTACAAGAGAGGGTTAACATTTCTTACTAGACGTAGTATGGCTTATGAAGAATCATAAGCTCCTCCTCTCAATCGCTTGCCAACTCCAAGTAAGGTTTCAAACGATGACCATTGACTTTAAAAATCAATCCATCCCTAGGGTTTTTTACTTTTATAGCACCACATGGAAAATAGTTTGTATCATATATGGTCCTGTCCACCTCGACTTTATATTCTCAGGGAATGAATGAAGTCCAGAGTTATACAAAAGAATTTTTGATTTGGCAAAAATGTTTTCCTTGGGATTGACTTGTCATGAAATAATTTTTTTCTCTCTTTGTAAATTTTCTTGTTTTCATATAAGTTGTTCCTAATCTCCTCTAATTCATTGAGTTGCAATCGCCTATAGCGCCTTATGTTCAAGTTCGATGGGTAAATGGAACGCTTTCCTATATACAATTTTAAAAGGAGACGTCCCAAGATTGGTTTTGTGCGCAGTTCTGTAAGCCCAAAGCACATCTATCAATTTTTGTGACTAATCTTTTCAATTTTTATTCATAGTTTACTCTGAAATTTGTTTGATTTGACGATTCGAAACTTTAACTTAGGCACAAGTTCAAGGATGACAAGTGTAACGACACGTAATTTTACCCCTTTAAAAATGGAATATTCAAATTTAAATAATCATATTTCATGTGATAAATAAGAAGGGTGAACTTATTGTTAGAATTAAATAAAGATTTTAACTTTTTCCATAACACTGAACAAATTGACAAAAGCCGGTTTTCGATAAAGTTGGATATACAATCCAAAAAAACCGTTTTAAAAGATAAATAACTGCTTTTAAAATCATCGTATAAAGATAATAATAGGTTGATAAAAGTTTTATAATTATATACACACACACTTATGTTATAATGATTAACAAATTTCGTCGTGCATTTACAAAATCAATATCATATATTTGTAAATGAATTTTGATATTATTTTATATTATTTTATAAGTCAAATACACTTGTTTGTATTAATTAAAAATGATAATGAATTTATTTTCAAGTTTGGTTTACATAAATAAATAGCTTAACTAAAACGTCAAAATATGACCCTAAAGTATTTTGTCAAAATTCAACGTTTTGTCGAATTAAAGTTGTCCCAGCGTCGTTGCACCTTTATGTACATATTGTTATAAATATTACAACATATAGGAAGTAATTAACAAATAGTTAATCAAGTTTACTTTTGCTAATTAAGGCTAGAAAATTCTAGAAATATCATTAGCAAAAGTAAACTAATAAAAACAAAACTTGTCAAATCAAAAGAAACATCATTATTATTTTAGTTTTCTTACTCCTTAAGTGATAAGGACATAAAGTAAGGGTTTGAAATGCATTTATGAGATGGTAAGTTTACTTTTGGTAATCTAAAGTTTGGAAAAAATATTCAAGGGTATTTTAGTAATTTAACAAGAGGGTAATTTGGTAATTTACCACCTCTTTCTTTTCATATAAATACACAAGCATTTTTCTCATTTTTCACACATCCATCTCTTCTTTTCTTAATCTCTTCTTCTACTTCTTTAGAGTTTTAATGATTCCGTGCCTTAGAAACATAATTAAAAAATATTAGAGAAAAATGTAAAGAAAAAATATATATAGTATTCCATCTCAAAACTTGTGCAAACCACCTCCTCTCCACTTCCATAACCCACGACCTCCCTCCATCACCCCCAAGGCCGAGCACACCACAATCCAAAGCATGGTCATGCCTACTCTACCCTAGGCCGAGCCTAAAAGAGAAGAAAGGAGCAAGTTCAGGAAGCTTCTGAGCAAGGAAAAGGGATGAGATACTGCCAAAATCGATTTAGAAATCTATGAAAAAGATTGATGGATTAGAACTAATTGTGAGTACTCATTGTTGAATTAACTAACAATTCCAAGTTTAATAATATGATAGTTAAATATCTTAAATGATTAATTGTTTGATAACTTGGATGCAAAGTTGGTTGTTTACATGATTGTTAATATGGATGGTTACTGTTAGCACCAAAATTGATCACTAACACCCATAAGAGAGATTGTGTAGAGAGACTAATGAAGAAAGTAAAGTTAAACAAAGAACAGTACGTTAATTTAAATGCAGAAAAAAGAACACCAGATTTATAGTGGTTCAGCGTAATTGCCTGCGTCCACTTTGAGGTAGATCTTTATTGCTTTTCTCGATAATCGATTACAGATACAATCCGTATACCAATTACTTAAATATAATTTCTATGCAAAAAAGATTAAGTCTTGAATGTGGCAGAGTTTCTTCGGTGTTCTCGAAAAAAGTCCCTTTCACTGTGCCTTTGCCGCTTTATTTATAGACGAAGATGGGTCGGACTTCTCTGGTGGGCCTTGCAGTGAGATACCTCGGCCCAAAACAAGTAACTCTTGTGTGCCGATCCATAAATGCCGAACGGCATATGCCGAACGTCCCTAGATGCCGAACGAGGTTTGTACGCCGAACATCCTTGGATGCCGAACGGGCTTTATGCCGAACGGGGTTGAGTGCCGAACGAGGTCTAGATGCCGAGCAGTGTGGAATGCCGAATGACTCTGCCATGCCAAACGTCCCTCAATGCCAAGCGATATACAATACCGAACGGTCCTTAATGTCGAACGACCATAGATGCCGAACGGGGTCTAAATGCCGAACGCTCTTGAATGCCGAACGACTCTGCCATGCCGAACGAGGATGTTGTGCCAAACCGCTCTGGATACCGAACGGGGATGTTGTGTCGAAGGGCTCTGGTGCCGAACGGGGATGTTGTGCCGAATGGCCTTGGATGTCGAGCGGGCTTGTATGCCGAACGACCCAGTTGTGCCGAACGAGTATGTTAATGCCGAGTGCCTAGTTGCCTGGTCAAACCTCCAGGTAACACTTGCCCCCCAAAGTGCATCACGTGGTCGAATGTGGTGCGCTTTGAATCATGAGTTCTTCGTGCTTTGCTTCGAGCCTCAGCTCAGTTTCCTCGATAATGTCTTCTCTTGAATACTAGGTGAGGCGATGCTCGCCGAACGACATGCAAATGCCGAACAGCATAGCTGAAGACAAGCGTCCTGGATGCCAAACGGCATAGCCGATGCCGAACGAGGTCGTCTTGACCGGTTCTACCGGTCATTATCCCTTCGACTTCCCCTTTTCTCCTATAAAGGTCGGCATTTTCCTTCTTCTCCTTTTCACTTTCACCTTCGCTATCCTGTACTCACGAAACTCGCTCTTTAACAAACTCCAAAAATTTAACTACCCTTCCCTCCTCTAGCATCACACATTGCCTCACTCCTTTCACCGATCACTAGGAATTAATTAAGACCGCGCCCTTAACTCCAGAATTCTCCCGAGTTTCGATCCATTTACTAGGTATCGATCCCCCTTTTTTAAATGCTTTCCTTTGAATAAAAAGGTTTAATACGAGGCTCAAGTTCATAAATTTTTGTAGAACCGTGGTCAATAGGTATTGTGTGGATGAAAGAATCGAACTGCAATTAGGATGTGTTCTAGGGCTAGATGATGTGGAGGAAAGGAGCGGTTAAAGGCAAGCACATAAGGGAGTTGGTGGAAGACGTGTTGTGGTTCGGTATGGTTCTCTCACGCCGAATGAGATTGGAGGGAAGAGTAGTGGAGGAGCAGGAATTGGCTAGAATGCCGAACAACACGGCCCGGTATGACTTGCCGGATGACTCGGCCATGTTGTTCAGTAGGGATGGAGGAAAAAATAAAAGCTGTTGCTAAAGGCGGAGTGTCGAGCGTTGGGGCTCGGCGTCACTTCGGTCCGGCATGATTCGCCACATGCCGAGCAGCGGAGTGGAAAAAATAGGAAGGAAGTAGGAATTAGAATTGGATAGGATGTCGATCGACATGGCTCGGCATAACTTGCCGAAAGACTCGACCATGCCGGTCGGGAGAGATGAAGGGAAAGGGAACAAATAATGTTAAGGGCAGAATGCCGAGCGATATGGCTCGGCACAAGCATGGTTCGGCATGATTCGCCATGTGCCGAACGACAAAGAGGAAGGGTTGGAAGAGTGATACTTAGGCCGAACAGAATGGAGGCCAAGTGACATCTAGGCCGAACAACACTTAGGCCGAACGGCACTTTGGCCGAACGTCATTTAGGCCGAACGGCATTTAGGCCGAGCGGCTTTTAGGCCGTGTGTTTCAAGTGTCGCTCGGCCTTGACTTTTTGATGAGTAGATAACAACAGCCGAAACCATTCAATCTCGAACATAACCCTCGTCGAATTTACTTATTCCCTATGCCTAATCACATGACAAAAACAAGGGCAGGGACTTAAGCAAACCAACATATCGAACAATTCCGGACTGATAACTTTCCAGTTTCAACAATCATAAGTCTGAACTTAACTCCAAGAAAAATAATAACAGCCTTCAACATATAGCGCCAATGTCTGACTCCAAAATCGAAAACATCATAAGACGGGCTTTCAGAGACGGTCAACGATGACGGTCTTCGAAGATGACACTTCAAAGCTCAACTTCATATCGTCAACTCTGTGACTTTTACTTTCTCAGCACTTATATTTGAATGGCTGCACTAGTTCACACACCACACGGGGGGAACATTTATTCTGTTAAGTCTAACGTCGATTACTTTTCAAGTATAGTTCAAACAAGTACTCTGTTAGATTCAATGTTCGTTAGCGATGTCTAGGAAATCTAGCTCTGCTATAATCTCAGACAGACCTGGGCCATCCTCTCGACAAGAAGTCGTAGATACTTCAAATCCGTCAACTTCCCCTGCTCATAACTTGCTCCCGATGCTCTGGAGGCAGCAGTTTCCTTGGACAACCCAATCGATTCACAGGCTTCGAAGATTAATGAAAGTACACTCCGTCGGATATGCTCTGTCCATGGAATCCCCTTTGACAATGTGCTAGTTCCATCGGGGCACGATCGTCCACACTTGCCCCCATTCGGATATTCAGCTTGTAATAAATTCATGTGCTGGGTTGGTAGTGTGCCACCGTTCAACTCATTTCTTCGAGACGTGCTGTGGTATATCGACATTGCCCCGTCGCAACTGCACCCGAACAGCCACGCATTCATCTACAGCACCTGTATCCTCTTCATGAGCATCCTTTCCAGGCTTCCAACTCCGGGCGATATCAGATACATATATTGCATCAAGAAACGGAGGGATAACCCATCTTTCATGTTCCTCGAGCCGCACAACAAATGTCAAATCTTAACTGGGGCATGGACCAAGTTCGCCCTTTATAAACAGGAATGGTTTTATGTGCGCTGTCCTCCCAGCTTTGCGGGGAGATGGGTGGAAGAAAGTAAGTCTTTTTCCTGGACTGACACTCATGTTTTGTCAAAGCTCTACCTTTTCTAACTATTTTCCATCTTTTTAGGCATTAACCCATGTCCTGAGGGACCCAGATACTCTGAAGCCGTCGAGGCTATTCGAGCCATTCCCGTCGAAGAACGGGAGATCAAAACTCTCATTACAAATGAGTCGCTTTCAAGTTTCGGGCTGTTGGCGGAAGGTCGCCGGATAAACCTCCCTCAGGGCATTACCATACCCAGGCCTACCGTTGGCAAAGGGAAAAAGCAGGCCGAGTCTTCGACACGTAACGCCCTTGACACACTAGAAGAGGGGGAGATTAAGGAAACCGAAACGCCCGAAGTACAAGGCAAGAATGTTAGACCACCTAGGGATCCAATAGTTGAAGTCCACGACATTGAAACGTCGTCTTTCCCTTCAAAGAGGAAGAAGAAACTAACGTATAAGCCGAGGAAGGAGAAAGTGCACGGAACTTCTAAAGTTACCCTTATTCCAACGGAGAAAGAAGCTTCCCCACAGCACATGGAAAGTTCTCTAAAAGGTCCGTCGAACCTTAGGATACCTGACGATTTGCTCAACTATGGTTTCGACGATCCCGAGGCCCTTAAGATCCGCTCACCCGCGAGAGGCGATGCCAATGCTCAAGCCCAAAGCAAGGGAGGACAAACTCCTATTAGTAAAGAAACTGGTCTGTCGAGGGAAACACTAGGACACACACAAACACACGCACTTCACTTTGCACTTGAACTTTCCGTCATTACCTTACTTTTTACTAACTCGTCATTACTTAAACTCTACGCAGGTGACATGGGGCGCACACATGGACTTGACCGCATTTGCAGTTCATCGATTTTCCATCTATCAGGACGAGACTCAGGTTCCGAAAGACGTCGAGATAAGGATGACGACGGCGATAAGGATTATCATTCCCGAGATTCATCATCTCGGAAGAAATCTTATTATCAGCCCAAATACCATCATAATCCCCCTTCTTACTCGGGGCAAAGCAAAGATAAGCACAGCCATAAGGGCTCACAATCAGATGTCCCTCACGATCAACACTCCGATTCTTCCACCACTCGACAGTCCCAGGATCCTCACAAGAGAACTGAACTTTCAAAACCATCTCCTCCTGTTCCCGCAACAGATCCAACAATACCGGAGAGACTGAACGAGCTCAAGGCTAAATTCCTAAAAATCTTCTTTGATGGCCTGAAATTTCTCCCGATGATTCATCCTATTCCGGGACATGTCAAGCAGAGCGCTATCGCATGCACCAACGATGTCTATGTTCAACATGACGCATTCGTTCATCTTGTTGAGAAAGTGTCAGAAGTCTCCATAGAGCGCCAGCATGAGATTGATCGCCTGAAGCTTGAGGATATCCATCACAAAGACATTATCAAAGCTAAGGACGAAGAGCTTGCGTCTTAAAAATCTCAGCTTGAGGCCGCCCAGTAGAGCGCCAAAGATACTGCCAAAGTCGTAACTCGTTTGGAATCAACCCACAAAAAAGAAATTGACGAGGTGGTCCAACGCTGTGGGGCCTTAGCTTTAGAGAAAGACTCAGTGCAAAAAGAGAAGGATGCATTCTGCCTTCGAGTCAAAGAACTTGAGGAGCATCTCCGCAAAGAGCAAGAAGTGAAGACTGCTGCCCAAGAAGAGTCGCAACAGTATTGCGACGAGATTGTTGCTATGCGACTCCTTAAGGAGAAACTTGAGGATGAGCTTTCTAAAGTTGAGGCGCTAAAGAATGACGCCCGTGAATAGGGCAAAAAGATAGCATCTGCGGAGATTGGCTCTCGTCTTGAGGCGGCTAAGGAAGAAGGTAAGGAAGAGCTCAAAAGCATGTTCGATCCGCTTATTGCAGAATTCAATGCCCGCGTTCTCATGCACCGGGATTTAACTTTTCTAGGCAAGGGCTATCTTGAATCTTTAGCCGAGGCGTGGGAGATCTTAATAAAAATCAGGAAGGCCGAACATGGTACCAAGAAGTTGATGAGGGAGCTTTGATAAAAGAATTTCTTAAGGGAAACGAGCCTTTGGACCTATCAGAGGCAAAAGCTCTTTACTACAAAGGCTCTCCCTCAACGAAAGGGTAAGAGAAAATCGTCGGCCCATCCGGGATCGAGTCTCAAGCTCATGCGCCCACTCAGCCGGCCGATCGGCCGATACTTGATCCCTTCGAGCAGCATGTTGGTTATGATCCGAAGGATCTCGGTCTCGGCGTTCTCATTTTGTCTCCTATTCCAGAGGGTGAGACCCCTCTGACGGTTGAAAGCCAACCGGAACCTGGTGGATAACTGTTCACTTTAACATTCCAAAAGTCGTCATTTTTCACCAGGAGCTGCCGTATTATAATGCTTGGTTTTCATGATTTTGTGCAGGCTGTTCTGATCTTGAGCCCACTCCGAGGAGCGATGTCGCCAAGGAGGTGAAGGAAAAAACAAGTGAAGCCACTCACGCTGGAGAGGCTCCCGGTCCAGATGCTCAGGTGATCGGAGCGCTTGATGAGGATAAATCTGAGACTTCTTCTCCCATCAATGGGAGTTATGAAATTGAAATTACAGGCGCCTCTGAACACACATCTAAACTGAGCATGACGGAGAATCTTGAGAAAGAGAAGGAAAAGACGGTCAAGATCAAGGTCGAACCTCAAGCTGTGGACCTGGACGATCCTTTGAATAAGCCGTTGAAGGTCATCCTCCCAGGTGGGTCCAAACCCATAGAAGTTCCTCGTACTTCTTCAGTTGACACTTCTCCGTCAAAGAAAGCTACCAAGGGTAAACGCACCGAGGATGAGTCATCTGGTAAAAAGTCGAAGAAGTAGTCTTCACTCTCGTTCAACGAGAGTTAGTTTAGATTACGTAATTATTTTTATTTATTTTCATAGTTCATCTAAATAAACTATTGACTCCGAATTTTGGAGGAGTTATAGTAGAAATTATTTTTGATGAATAAAACTTAGTTCTTTTGCCTCTTAGAGGACTATTGTTGTTTGGTTTTTTGTATAACCTGGTCAAAACCAGAGCTACTGTGAGTTACATGAACTTCTCGATTCATCTTCAAACAAGTTGACAACTTTTTGGCATTGCACATTCTTTATTCCACGCTCTGGGTACTTAGAATATTTTCCAGTCCGTACGCCAAGGGTTCGATGACTTCAAGTCATTTATATCCAGTCCGCCCTCAGGGGACTTGGATATTTAAATCGTTTATACTCTGGTACGCACTCCGGGGACACAGAGTACTCCAGTCCACACTTTGGGGAGTTGGAGCATTTGAGTCGTTTATACTCTGGTTCGCACTCTGGGGACTCAGAGTAATCCAGTCCGCACTCCGAGGACTTGGAGATTTTTAGT
This sequence comes from Allium cepa, assembly GCA_030765085.1. Classification (NCBI taxonomy): domain Eukaryota; kingdom Viridiplantae; phylum Streptophyta; class Magnoliopsida; order Asparagales; family Amaryllidaceae; genus Allium; species Allium cepa. The sequence continues at coordinate 135,206,277 of CM060934.1, forward strand.
CATTTATACTCTGGTTTGCACTCCGGGGACTCAGAGTACTCCAGTCCACACTCAGGGGACTTGGAGATTTTGAGTCGTTTATACTCTGGTCCGCACTCTGGGGACTCAGAGTACTCCAGTCCGCACTCCGGGGACTTGAAAATTTTGAGTCGTTTATACTCTGGTCCGCACTCCGGGGACTCAGAGTACTCCAGTCCGCACTCCGGGGACTTGGAGATTTTGAGTCGTTTATACTCTGGTCCGCCCTCCGGGGACTCAGAGTACTCCAGTCCGCACTCCGGGGACTTGGAGATTTTGAGTCGTTTATACTCTGGTCCGCACTCCGGGGACTCAGAGTACTCCAGTCCGCACTCCGGGGACTTGGAGATTTTGAGTCGTTTATACTCTGGTCCGCACTCCGGGGACTCAGAGTACTCCAGTCCGCACTCCAGGGACTTGGAGATTTTGAGTCGTTTATACTCTGGTCCGCACTCCGAGGACTCAGAGTACTCCAGTCCGCATTCCGAGGACTTGAAGATTTTGAGTTGTTTACACCCTGGTCCGCACTCCGGGGACTCAGACTACTCCAGTCCGCACTCCGGGGACTTGGAGATTTTGAGTCGTTTATACTCTGGTCCGCACTCTGGGGACTCAGAGTACTCCAGTCTACACTCCGGGAACTTGAGATTTTGAGTCGTTTATACTCTGGTCCGCACTCCGGGGACTCAGAGTACTCCAGTCCGCACTCCAGGGACTTGGAGATTTTGAGTCGTTTATACTCTGGTCTGCACTCCGGGGACTCAGCGTACTCCAGTCCGCAATCCGTGGACTTGGAGATTTTGAGTCGTTTATACTCTGGTCCGCACTCAGAGGACTCAAAGTAATCCAGTCCGCACTCCGGGGACTTGGAGATTTTGAGTCGCTTATACTATGGTCCACACTCCGGAGACTCAGAGTACTCCAGTCCGCAGTCCGGGGACTTGGAGATTTTGAGTCGTTTATACTCTAGTCCGCACTCCGGGGACTCAGAGCACTCCAGTTCGCACTCCGGCGACTTGGAGATTTTAAGTCGTTTATACTCTGGTCCGCACTCCAGGGACTCAGAGTACTCCAGTCCGCACTCCAGGGACTTGGAGGTTTTGGGTCGTTTATAGTCTGGTCCGCACTTCGAGGACTCAAAGTACTCCAGTTCGCACTTTGGTGACTTGGAGATTTTGTGTCATTTATACTCTGGTCCGCACTCCTGGGACTCAGAGTACTCCAGTCCGCACTTCGGGGACTTAGAGATTTTGAGTCGTTTATACACTGGTCCGCACACCGGAGACTCTGAGTACTCCAGTCCGCACTCCGAGGACTTGGAGATTTTTAGTCGTTTATACTCTGGTCCGCACTCCGGGGGACTTAGAGTACTCCAGTCCCCACTTTGAGGACTTGGAGGTTTTGGTTGTTTTTACACGTTCGTACATCAGACAGAGTGATGCATTTCTTAATCATTTGTTACAGCATTATCATACACAGAAACATCGACAATTCATGGAAGAAGAAATGGCTTCAAGCATTTATTAATGCAAATAAGCTAAATTGTCTTTTCACATGCCTTAAACTAGGAATAAAAATTTGTTGGAAATAAATGCAACTAAAATATGAAAGAAATGAACTAAGTGTAATAATGCCGCAAATGTTCACTATTCCATGCTCGGAGGAGTGTCGCACCATCAACGGTCGCTAGCTTGAAAGTTCCTTCTCCAAGCTTCCGTTCAATGACGTATGGACCTTCCCATGCGGGGCTCATATGTGATGGAACTAGGAAAAATCGTTTCAAAACGAGATCACCCATGCCGAAGATTCTCAGTCGGACTTTTTCATTATAATATCAAGCGACTCAGTGCCTGTACGCGGCCGCTCTTAAATTAGTTTCTTCGCGCTTTTCATCAATGAAGTCCAATGATGCAGCAAGAGATCTTAATTTGACTCAGGGTCATAATAAGCTACCCGATGTGATGGAACTTCAAGTTCCACGGGTATGACAGCTTCCATGCCATATGCCAATGCGAACGGTGTGTGACCAGTCACGGACTTGTGAGTGGATCTGTAAGCCCAAAGCGCTTTTGGAAGCTCATCCACCCACTTGCCTGTAGCCTTTTCCAAACGTTTTTCCAATATGGATTTGATTATCTTGTTTACGGCTTCCACTTGTCCATTAGCTTTCGGGTGAGCAATTGCTGCAAACTTTTTCTCAATACCATATTTTTGGCAAAATTCCTTAAACCCTTTGCTTTCAAACCGAGTTCCATTGTCTGTAACGATGGTTCGTGGAAGACAAAAACGGCATATAATATTTCGTACAACGAAATTAATGACCTTTTTGGTGGTGATAGTGGCCAAAGGCTCTGCTTCTGCCCACTTGGTAAAGTAATCGACCGTAACTATCATGTATTTCGCACCACCTTTGGATAGGGGTATGGAACCGACTATGTCGATCCCCCACATTGCAAATGGCCAGGGACTAACCATTTGTGTGAGTTTTGTCGGTGGAGCTCTTGGGATTTTTGCATATTTCTGACATTTGTCACATCTTCTCACGTAGTCTTGGACATCCCGATTTACGGTTGGCCAATAGTATCCATAGCGGAGGATTTTCTTTGCTAACGTCTGCCCTCCGGTGTGGTCGTCACATTCACCTTCATGGACTTTGTTCAGGACTCATTTTATCTCATCATGGGCAATGCACCGGAGTAAGGGGGTCGAGAATCCCCTCCGATACATTACCCCATCTTGCATCACATAACGCGAAGCCTTACGAATGACCTGTCGTCTTTCTCTCCTTCTTTCGGGCATGACCCCATGTAAAAAGTACTGCTTGAATGGGGTCATCCATGACTCCTTTTCGATTTATGTTTCCAACATGAAATCTACTCCATCATATTTATGCACAGAACATGTAAGGTTTCAACGGGAAACAATCCCATCTGCTGTGCATCACCAGTGCTTGCGAATTTTGCCAATGAATCGGCTGCTCTGTTTTGCTCACGCGGGACATGTGAAATATCATAATACTCGAGATTCGCTAGCAGCTCCTGAACATAGACCGAATATGGGGCAAGTCTCTGCCTGCTTGCTTGGTAGTCACCCCGCACTTGGTACACCACCAGTTGCGAGTCGCAAAAGATTTCAACCGATCTTACTCCCAATTCTTTGATGAGTCTTAAGCCGGCAATCAACGCTTCATACTCGGCTTCGTTATTCGTTGCTGTGAATTCGAGCTTCAAAGCGTAGTAAACTGATCGGTTCTCAGGAGTTACAAGAACTAAGCCAACCCCCGAACAACGGTCGTTAGATGCCCCATCGGTGTACATCTTACATCGAACGGGAGGTACGACATTGCGGCTGTTTGATTCGTCTGTCATGGTGAATTCAGCGATGAAATCTACAAGTGCTTGTATCTGTATGGCCTTTCGCGGCAGGTAGGTAATATCGAACTGACTCAACTTGATATTCCATTTTAACATACTTCCAGTAGTTTCCGGTCGTTGGAGTACCTGTCGCAAGGGTAGATCAGTGTAAACACTGATCGAGTGTGCCTGAAAATATGGACGAAGCTTGCGCAAGGCAATCACCAAGTAATAGGCTAGTTTCTCAATCTTTGGATAGTTTCTTTCCGCCCCCGTCAAGCGTTTACTAACATAGTAAACTGGCTTTTGAACCCGGTCCTCCTCACGAACCAAAGTTGTACTGATAGCATGCTGGGATACGGCCAAGTACACATACAACATTTCGTGGTCTATCGGCTTTGACAGTATCGGAGGACTTTCTAAGTGCCTTACCAGAGCTCGGAATGCTTCCTCACAGTCGGATGTCCACTCGAAATTTCTCTTTCCTTTCTTTATAACATCGAAGAAAGGAATACACTTGTCTGTAGCTCTGGATATGAATCGACTCAGTGCAGCCACCTTTCCATTCAAGCTTTGCACCTACTTTATGGTTATGGGCACTTGTATATCTCGGATAGCTTGAATCTTCTATGCAGTAGCTTCGATTCCCGCGCATTCATAATGAAACCCAGAAACTTTCCCGACGCTATGCCAAATGAACACTTCAAAGGATTGATCTTCATTCTGTAATGCCTGAGTATATCAAACATCTCCGTTAAATCTTGGATGTGGTCGTTTGACTGTCGTGACTTCACGAGCATGTCATCCACATAGACTTCCATCGTTCTACCAATCTGGTCTTTAAACATTCGATTCACCAGACGTTGATAAGTTGCTCCCGCGTTTTTCAATCCAAAAGGCATTACTACATAGCAATATAGCCCCATATTTTTGACAAAGTTGGTGTGTTCTTGGTCTGGAATGTGCATTGGGATCTGATTGTATCCCGCATACGCATCCATGAATGACAACAATTCGTGTCCGGCAGTGGAGTTGATGAGCTGGTCGATTCTAGGTAAAGGAAAACTATCCTTTGGGCATGCTTTATACAGATCGAAGTAATCAACACAAGTTCTCCACTTCCCACTCACTTTCCTTACCAGCACAGGGTTAGGTACCCATTCAGGGTAGAGGGCGTCGCGGACGAACCTATTGGCTTTGAGTTTGTCCACCTCCTCTTTGAGAGCCGCGGACCTCTCCGGGTTCATTCCTCTCCTTTTCTGTTTCACAGGAACATGGCTCGGGTCTATGTTCAACATATAGCTCGCAATTGTAGGAGAAATCCTGCACATATCAGAATGTGTCTAAGCGAAAACATCAAGATTCGCTCGGAGAAAATCGGTAAGGTTCTCGGCCACCGAGGGGTCGAGTTGCGATCAAATCTTAAGAACTCGTGATGGGTCATCCCGGCTGACTGGAATGTCAATTGTCAGTTCAGCCGGTGCCGCATTCGTTTCCCTGGGTTCCCCATCATCATCTCTCGGATCTATGTCTCTATGGATCCGAGAATGTCGCCCGAGCCAGGGCTCGGGCATTATTTGTCAATCATCAACATTTTGGATGCGGACGGAGCTGTCCGCAACCTTTCCTTTCTCTCTACGCTAAGCCTCTCTCAGCTCAGCCACATAACATGCACGACCGGTTGCCTGATCGTCGTGTACCACTCCAACTCCTTTGTCTGTCGGAAATTTTAACGTCAAACACCATGGGGCCAAAGCTGCCCTAAACTCCGCTAGGACCGAATGACCCAGAAATACGTTATATGGAGAATCAACATCCAACACTATGAACGGTAAGATTCGCACCCTCCTACATTCGCCTTGTCCCAGTTCAACTGGTAACTCCACATATCCCGCTGCATCAGTTGCTGAGCTATTAAAGCCGTGGATTCTAGCTTTAGATGGTTTCAAATCCTTGGTCTCCATCTTCATTTGGTCGTATGCCTTCTTGAAGATGATGTTAACGGAACTTTCACAATCAATTAGAATTCTCTTCACGAACGCCGGCCCCATTGTCGCAGATATGACCATCGGGTCGACGGTAGGAGCCTCCACCTTATCCGCATCTCTGCTCCTAAATACAATATCATCATTCATTGTGCGTTGCTGCTTTGCAGGGGTCCCATCCTCCACATTCGAACAACACTCATGCTATGCATGTCTTAAAGAATAAGCATATCTCTCCATCTCCTGCCAACTCTTATCTACAGGATGAGGTCTGCCTGCAATTGTGTTAATAACCAATCTACCCACAGTTCATGCAGGTTGTTCTGGTTGGCGTGGAGCCGGCCCGCATTCGGGGTCTGACGTTCCTTGCCTTCCATCTTGCGGGTCTTTGACAAATTCCTGCAGCTTTTTCTATCTGATAAACTTTTCTATAGCGTCATGGAGGTGTCTACACTCGTTCGTGTTGTGCCCATAAGACTCATGAAAGCGGCAATACTTCCCAGTCCGCTTTTGTTCTTCTGTTGACTCCTTTGGGCATGGTTTACTATATTGAAAAGTGTTGCAAGTTAACAAATAGATGTTCTCAAGAGATGCGTTCAGCGGAGTGTATTCGTTGTAGGTCGGAATCCTTGGCTTCCATTTCCCCGCTTCTCTTTTCTTTCCGAGATTTCCACCTCCAGATCCTTTAGACTGCCCAGGCTTGTTCTGGACGTTGACTTAAACTTTTCCCGAATTATCGGCGGTTTGCTTCACGGCGATGTTACTTTTCACAGTCTTCTGAACAGGCCCTGGTGCCTTATCTCGTCTCGTCCATCGAGCCTCCTCCCTTCGTATGAACTGATGAGCTTTGGAATAGAATCGTTCCAACGTAGCTGTTGGCTTTCCCACCAACCAATCTCTAAAGTCTGAGTCTGGATCTACACCTTGCGTTACCGCCATCAAAATTGCGTGGTCGTTAGGATTTCTAACTTCGGTGGCGGCAACATAAAACCTCTGTAAGTATGTTATCAAAGACTCTCCAAGAGCCTGGATTACGCTTGATAAGGACATTACGTCCTTTGGACGAGTAGCATGTATCCTGAATTGTTCAACAAATTTCATCGCTAACTCATTGAAGCTGGATATAGAACGCGGAGGAAGTCGAGTAAACCATATAGTGGCGATTTCGGACAAAGTGATTGGGAAGCACCTACACTTTGTCGCGTCATTCGCCCTTGTCGAATCCATCATCCATTCGTACCTCATCACGTGTTACCTAGGGTCAGTCTTCCCTTCGTAGGCTGGGATAGTCGGCATTCTGAATTTCTTAGGGTACTCAGCCTGTAGAATAATGTCTGTGAAGGGAGTATGACTTGTGGACACTCCCCAATCTTCGTTGGTCAGGCCTTGGTTTTCATTCATTAACTGCCTGGCCATGGATGATAAATTTGGGGTTTGTATGGAGGGTGGGAGGTTGGGCACCGTTCCACGGAACCGTGCGGGTTGATGTCCCGCCTATTGGCGGTCGGCCAAATGTGTGCCCTGAAGGCCGAATTGATTTGGATCTTGGTGAGCCGGGCGTCCAGTCTCTTCTCATGCATGATCCCTAGCGGATCGATTAGTGGCACCTTCCTATGCAGCTTCTGTCTTACGGTGTCTACGCCTATGAGGTTCATCAGCTGAGGTCGAGCTATCAGATGAAGAATAAGGAGCAGGACTACTTCCAACATTCTGATGCTGCTGTTGGGAAAGCTGAGTCATAAGATTAGTGTTGGCTTGAATCTTCTCAGCAAGTTGCCTTCTACTTTCCCTGAGTTCTCTTATCAATTCATTGAACTCTGTTTGGGAAACGGCCTCCGCCTGATTATGGGTGGAGGTTCATGCGGCTTGAATTGCTTGTTGGTTGCAAGGTCCTATTTGTTGTACACAAGCAGTTTCATTGACATCTACATTGTGAGAGGCCGATCTAGTTCGTGGTCTCCCCAAGGTAGAGTTGTCGGTTGTAACTCTGAGTAGAATCGACAGATGTCTTGTGAATGATTTGGATCTCCTTAGGGGGATTTTTCAATCCAGTAGCTACAAAATAGATCCTATCGTCCTGAGAATTCGATTCTCAGTGAAAGCACCAAAATTGGTCACTAACACTCTTAAGAGAGATTGTGTAGATAGACTACTGAAGAAAGTAAAGTTAAACAGAGAACAGTAGGTAAATTTAAATGCAGAAAAAACGAACACCAGATTTATAGTGGTTCGGCGTAATTGCCTACGTCCACTTTAAGGTAGATCTTTATTGCTTTTCTCGATAATCGATTATAGATACAATCCGTATACGAATTACTTAAATATAATTGTTAAGAAAAAAAGATTTAAGTCTTGAATGCGGTAGAGTCTCCTCGGTGTTTTCGAAAAAAGGTCACTTTCATTATGCCTCCGCCTCTCTATTTATAGACGAAGATGGGCAGGACTTCTCTGGTGGGCCTTGCAATGAAATACCTCGGCCCAAAACAAGTAACTCTTGTGTGCCGATCCATAAATGTCGAACGGCATGTGTCGAACGTCCCTAGATGCCAAACGAGGTTTGTACGCCGAACATCCTTGGATGCCGAACGGGGTTGAGTGCCGAACGAGGTCTAGATGCCGAGCAGTGTGGAATGCCGAATGACTCTGCCATGCCGAACGTCCCTCAATGCCGAGCGATATACAATACCGAACGGTCCTCAATGTCGAACGACCATAGATGCCGAACGGGGTCTAAATGTCGGATGCCCTTGAATGCCGAACGACTCTGCCATGCCGAACGACTCTTCCATGCCGAACGAGGATGTTGTGTCGAACGGTTCTGGATGCCGATCGAGGATGTTGTGCCGAACGGTTCTGGATGCCGAACAGAGATGTTGTGCCGAACGGGCTTGTATGCCGAATGACCCAGTTGTGCCGAACGAGTATGTTAATGCCGAGTGCCAAGTTGCCTGGTCAAACCTTCAGGTAACAGTTACTTGGTTTGATAAATGGTAACAGAAATGGTTAGCAAATAACCATAGATAATTAAATGAGAATTTAAATCAATATAATACGTGTAAGGAAATTATTTAACCTCTTAATGATTTTAAAATATCTAATAAGGTTGGAAATGATATTATAATAATATATTAGTAGGAGATAAAATGGAAAATGGATTTGAAATATGAAAAATATTGTTTTAAATGAGTTTAAAATGATTTAGGAATGTCTTATGAATATTTAAAAGTGTTTTCATGAAGTTTGAAAAGAAATTAAAAAACTTGTCAAAAGTAGGCACGTCGCGTAATGGTAGTTCGCGATTTTGCGCCATAAACGTTAAATAAGTGTACAAAGTGGAATATAGCTCGGAATCCTTCGAGATAAGAATTTTTCGGACTATTATATTCATAGTTTTTTAACGAAGAAAGAAAATCAAGATTTCATTATGTAAATTTTGAAATATGTTCAAAATAATTTTCTAAAAACATCGCGGTTTTGCAGTTCGAAATCCAAGTAGGAATTTCTTTATAAATGATTAAAAATATGAAATAAATTCAATAAATCTGTTAAAATGGTTTGATAGAGAATTGAATTGAAAAATAATAATTTTCAAACATGTAAAAAGTTTTTTTAATCGTATAAGCTGTTTTCAGCACTTTTCACAGCACTTTTCTACTGGAGTTTATATAACGTTTGAAATAAAGATTTAAAATTAACGATTCTTTCTAAAATCGTTTGTAAATGTTTTTAAATGAATAATTAAATGTTTTAAAGATAAATTGGAAGTTTTATAATTCTTTTAGAAAGAGTTTAAGTAAATGGTTATTATAAAACTTAAACAATATAATAGAAATAATTTCCTTGAATGTAATAACAAACTGAATATATGGAAAGGACTAATACATTTGTTCCACTTGTGAGATCTAAACGGTAAAACAAGATGTGTAACTAAGATTAGGAATGGAGAAACCAGTGCCCTGAACTTACCTGACCTTTGTTTTCTCTTTTAGATGAGGGGTGGAACAAATCGAAAGGAAAGCCCGGATGCTCTAAAAAGGTTTTCCCAAAGTAAAATGAAGTGAAGAATTTTCCAAGAATTAAACAAGGATTTGAATAAAATAGTTTTGGGTTTGTTGTAACAAAGTTTTACATAACATCATTTTTAACCCATTTAAATGAGGATTTGGAAGTAGAAAATCTTTATTAAAGGTTCAAATATGATTTTAAATAAGATGACCTAGTATTTTCCAAGATTAAAAAGGAGTTTTAAATGAAATATTTAAAGAAATAATGCTGAAATTTTTTCCTAAATAGAAGAGAAAATAATTTGGAATTATTCCAAGATTTAAAAAAGGTTTAAATAAACCAAATAATTTGATAAATGGGACTTAATGATTCCATATACTCTTGAAAAGAGAATGGAATAAATTGAAAAGAATATATCTAAGAAAGATATTTGATTTAAATAAAAGATGAAGCAACTGATTGATGATTGGTATCCATATTTGAACTAAACATCTTTTTATTGATAATTGGTTTCGAAGGAATCAGGGTCGAATTTGGATGAATCCTATCCGAAAACCAGTTCGAACCAATATGTACGTTCAGAATTGAAGACATGGCTGAAGATTACAATTTTTGAAGACGGGGGATCTTCGGGATGTAGGGATTGCTATCACGAGTCCAAGGGGTTTTACCCCACAGTATATTTATATGGCAGTGTTGACTACATTTTGAAAATCTTTGTTGTATTGAAGACCAAAGATCTTCATAGCGGAAGGAATGCTTTTTGTCATTCTCTAGGTAGCTCCTAATATAGAGACATTTATAGTAGTGGTTCTATCATATTTTGAAATCTTCGGATTGCAAGGACTACTTGCTACTAATGGTAGTAGGAGGAGTGCCTTTGGTTTCATTCAGTCCCAAAATGAATTTGTATGGACGAGTGTCTAACAGTGCATTTCTGATCACATAAATTGATCTATATCAATGTATTATCTGCTTGGTGGCAGAGAAGGCAACTTCTCTTAGCTTAACACCCTTTTTTGATACGTACGAGCTTAGGAGTTATACGTTGGTAGAAATCAATCGTATGATTATGGAATGGCAATGTGGCATTCAAAGTGGAACCTTTTATGATCAAAGCGTGGTTTTTTATGAAAAGCATGGCTTTGTCAAAGTTGAGCATAACCTCACCCCAAGCCTTACATCTCAAAAAATAATACGGGAACAATGTTAAACATTTTGGGCTTTGTATGACGAGGGTGGCGTATGATCCCTGAAGGTGACTGGTAGCGTATGATCTAGGTCACTAAGGTGTCCAGACGGGATCCTTATTTATGGTATATTGGCGTGTGAGTTCTTGCATGAGAAGCCACCGGATATCAAGAAGTGTGGCAATATGAGGAATAGTGGTGTATGGGTACTTGCATGGAAAACCACTAGGTTTTGGTTGCTAGGCTTAGTTATCGAGCTTCCCTATCATGTTGGAAAATCAAGTTCCAATATAAGAATTATGGTTTTGATTGTAGTCCCAAAATAGCTGTAACCATTTCGGCTATCCCCTTTTGGTATCATATATTTCGTCCGGTATATTCCGTTGACCTAGTCTGGATATATTACCTCAGACTTAATCTGGGTATTAATACCTTATTTGAATAAGTTTATTTGAAAGATGTTTTCCAAAAGAATGTCATTAAAGATAATATTAAATTATTTTGTTAATAAAAGTTTTTAGTTATCATAAGGTAAAAACCCGTTCGTATTTATGTGTGGGAATGGTCTTATGAGATACCCTTCTTTTCAAAGGTTTTGATAACATCGTCATGAGCTATACATTTAAAATTTCGAGTATCTCACGCTGGTTTATCAAGCCTGATCCAGGTATTTTTAGTACTCAGGTAAGATCCGTGTAGTTTCAGGATTTGCTGAAGACGCTTGGAGTTTCCAGAGGAGAGTTGGAGATCTTCGTCATCATATTGATGTATTCTATTATACACTGCACCTATTGCACTTGTTTTGCCATCATTTGTAAGGGCAGGTGTTATAACTGTCCAGGTTGAATCAAGGTTAGACTCCAATATATGTTTTAACATTTTCCATTGTAAAGATTATTATTGAAATAATATATGTTATTCCATTCATGTGAGATTCTGTTTTCTGTTGCGTTCTATTTTTATTTTTCTTTCTACCATTAATGATCCGCTTGTTCATGCAATTTGAGTTGGACATGTGTGGTTTATTGTCGATTCAAAAGGTATAGAAAAATGGATCATTACATTTAGTATCGAAGCTTGGGTTGAGCGAAAACCTAGGCTTTGTGGGGGTAAGTCTCGCCAAAGATAGGGTTAGTAATACCCTAGGATGAGTAACTCATTAGAGATAGGGTTAGTAACACCCTAGAATGAGTTTAAGTGTGTATGTGTGTGTATATATATATGAGCTCATATTTGTTAGTGACTAATAAAATGTTTTGTGTTGATTTATTGATTAAGTGGTTTATAAATTCTGGTCGATATGGGAAGTACAAATCTATCGATAAGTATTTCCAATTTTTTAACAAGTCATATTGACACATTATTTTTAAAAGAATTATATATATATATATATATATATATAAGTGAGTGTAGATTGGGGAAAAACTTTATAGGATACATTCCTTTAAGATTTGTTGAATAAGTCTTGATTCATTTAGTGATGATTGGAATAATCTTCTAGGTATTATGGAGGCGGGCTCAAATCCGAACAAGTTTTATTAAATTATAAAGATTTTTAAGCCAATGAAGCAAATGGTATAAACCTTCTAATGATATCTTAATGTATCACTTAGGGGTAGAATGGCTTATTATGGGACGATTGATGAGTTTTGGATGACTCCAAAGCAGACACGAAGTGCACGTGCAGAAAGAGAAGCAGAAGAAAAGCAAAAACTAGGAGCGTATGCTGGAATTTACTACTTTAGGTGTTTTCAAGAAGCTCATTATGCAGTTTCTTGTGATAGGAAATTAAAGAATTGGAAGGAAGAAAAACCTATTCGAAAAAATATACGCTATTTTAATTGTAAGAAGCTAGGATATTTTCTACATGATTGCCCTACAACAAAGAAGAAACCCAAAGTCCCAAAAGGGAAGGAAAAGTGTTGTTATCGATGCAAAGAATCAGGACATATAGTCAAAGGTTGGCATTTAAAGAAAGGAGAAAAGTCGGCTAAGGTACATACCATTCAGATAGTCACGATTTCATAAATATGGACATTCGAAGAAGGACCGTCCAAAGGAAAGGTTGGATGACTTTAGTCCCAAAAGTAAAGCACCGTCTACCTCAGAGGAAGTGCAAGAATAGTATGTATAGCAGTTCAAATATCTATAATGATAGTGTAAAATAACCTGTATCCCTTAGGAATTGTCTCTTAAATTTTGCAATGTAAGTTAGGGTTTAAAGCGAATGCATAAATGTGATATTAATTAATAAACTTTTTTTTATTATCCTCCCGATGCACTTCTTCTATCTTATATCTGATCAAATCAAATAAGATATTTAGAAGAAAAAAAGTTCAAAGGAATATTATAAAGAAATAGCTTTATAAAAAAAGAAGGTGTTTAAAGTTTAAAAAATTATTTAAGAATATAACTTGTAAGAATATATTGCATAAAATAAAGTAATGGATGAATTTAAAATATATACGAAAATTTTATCATAATCTTTTGAAATTTTTTAAAGAAATAAAGGAAAGTTATTTAAACATGATATAATTTTGGAGATAAAGTTTATAATAAGATGTATTAACAAAGAAAATTCAAAAAGAGTTTTCAAATAAAATTTAATGATGTATTCCATGTAACATCCCGCCTTTTCGCACACTTTAAACCGACACACATGACGATTCAAACCATACGGAAGGGCGGATTGTTATGAGGTAAAAAAGAAAAAAAAAGAAATAAAACAAAACAGAATCTCACAGCGGAAGGATAAAATATAATAATCAAATATACAGTTCATGAAACTATTTTACAAAATATTTTATTTTACTTGTACAATGAATATCAGAGTTACCCATACCAATACTATCAATGCAGCGGAATTAAATGGTGTAGTGAAATAATATAGTAGATACTAGTAATACAAATCTTTGTCTTCATCCTCCAGAGCTTAATCCTCAAATCCTGAAATGCTCGGACTGACCCGAGCGAATTTGAAAAGACAAAAACACTCGAGTCAGAACTAAAAGATCTTATGTGAGTAAAATTAACATAAATAAATATGAGTACAGTAACTCAAGAGATGCTCGGGATTTACATCTCCTAAGGGTCCGTTAAGCTATTTACTATGTAGTATATTGCGCTATTATAATAATGTCTATTTATAAAATAAACTTACTTTTTAATAGCGTTAAGGGGTTACCCATATAGCCCTTAACACGGAATATATTCCCATAGTCTATACAGTACCGTAATCTCCCCCGTAATGGGCGTCGTCAGAGGGCACTCCATAGGTATGGTACAAAACAAAACTCGTAGTAAAGGCTCGGTATGGTAGGTGACACGGCACAACTAGGCAATGCCAGGGTAGATATACCAATTGCTATCCGGGCTGGTGGAAACGCTCAGCGCGCAGCTGCCGCCCACCTCGAACAAACTCCCCCAAAATCAAAAATAAAAGTGGCCACTGAATCAATCCAAAGTCAAAGTATAATATCGAAGAGGAGTGTCCGATCAGAGGAATGACCTCATTGGCCTGAGAATCGCTCCTGTTTTAGCCACCTTATGCCAACTCACGGGAGTCGGGTCCACGTATTTACCTTACAGGAAACGCCGCCACCAACCTACTTCATTCTGGAATCTCCACCGCATACACGTTTAGTCAAAGTGGTTTTCGGTATCGATAGAGAGTTTGTCCATATCCGATCTCGGTCTCTTTGCCAACCAATCGTTATTATAACACCGCGGCCATTTAAAATAGTTTATACTTTAAAACCAGAATAAAAATTCCATTTCAAAACTATGAATACGATATCATCTTAAAACCCAAAACAATATGATATCATTTTATCCAAATATATTTCTTTTCCAAAATCATACTGCTTTAAAATTTAAAATATCTGGAAACCAAATATTTGACTTATACTTTCAAAGCATAATATTTCGAAATTCATATATTTTAAAACCATAACTTCTAAAACTTGAATGGTTTGGATATTCAACGGTATATAAAATAAATGGTTTGACTTTAAGGTTACTTTGTAAAGAAAATAATTTCCATGGCTTTACAAATATATTTCTTTATTTAAAGTCTAAACCAAAATTTAAATATCACTTTCAAGTTCCAAAACCACTTCAATTTATATATATATATATATATATATATATATATATATATATATATATATCCATTTGGAGTATTAATATTTCAAAACTAAAGTTGGAATTTATTCCTTCAACCAAATTAAATGTTTTATTATTTAGTCTTGAATATTTACATAAAAATCCATAAATAAAACTCCAATTTCTAGCAATTAAATAATTTCTTCAATTAAATTATACTAGAATATTCATTTTAAATTTATCTTGGAAAAATCCAGTTATAAATATCATACCTTAAAAATTTCCAAACTTAAACATATAATATGAATTATCAAATTCCATTTCTCAATTTTCCCATTTTTTTTATAGATTTATACACAGCTTAAATTCAAAAAATTTAACTTCATATGTATATATATAGAAGAATAACATTTACAAAATATCAAAATTAAATTTTTTTATAAACCGTATCCCATCCAAACCATAGAAATCACTTTAAAATAATTTATATATAGACCACGGTGCCTGTATAAAATTTTCTATCCTATGGTCAAGTGATACGGATATTTATCATTTCAATCCGCAATTTAAAAATAAAATTTGCGGTTGTATATCATTTCAAACCAAAATCTCGAATGAAATGAAAAATGCATGATAACTTGTAGTTTAATGATATACAATAAAACATCCATTCACCCATCATCAATCAAAATTATTTCAAACATCATCAGTTTAACAACCATCAATATATATACAATATAACAAGAAATAATTGACAGTTATTAACTAACATTTTATATTCAATTAAATTTATAACTGTTTAACTAGTAGTTTATATGCAAATAAATAAATTCTAACTGTCAATTAATATGCAATAAAAGAATTAAATTGACAGTTAAATTAAATAAATGTGAATTAATCGATATGCTGAATAAAACATGCCAAACAATCATAAATAAATTTCTACTCATATCTAAAATAAATTTAACAAACATAAAAACTTTTAGAAGTTGTGAGTGGGTTAAAACACTCACCTTTTGAATTTAAATCGAATTTAAATTCAATTTAAACTCAAAAATCCAACGGTCTCCAAATCTGTCCAAACCAGCGTCATCAGATCCGAAATTTAATTACGATCCTAACAAAAGAAATTTCGTGCGAAACGGGTAACGTATGAAAAAGTTGTTCAATTTTAATGAGTTGAAACAAAAATTAAATAAAACAAAATTAAACAACAACCTAATTAAAGCTTGCCACGTCACAAAGCTTCTTCTCAAGTCACGTATGCTCGTCCAGAGAATGAACCCATTTCAACGCACGCCCTCCCCATCTTTGACCGTGCCTTTAGACCGCCCCAGGCCACCAGATGGTGACGCGCCTCCACCATTACGACTTCCCTAGCCGAGCTCTCCAATACCCAGAAACCAATTTGCAAATAGTTGCTCCAAATCAAAACGCCCAAATTGACTTAGGTTTCGAATTTCCTGATTTTGACTGCGATTTGCCGCTGACTCGAGTATCGATTTCGAAAACAGAGACTGCGCGTAGATTCGTATGGATGAAATCTACAACATATATTTTTTTTGGAATTTTTCTGAGATGTTTGAATTTTCATTTGAAATTTGAATAGAAATAGATCTAGGCTTGCATCCATTTGAGGAGGAGAAGGAGTTGAAGAAAAGAACGTACAGACAAATGATAGAAGATGGAGGCTAGGGTTTTTTTGATCGTCTATTTATAGATAGATCGCAAAAGAATAGGTGTGCACGAATTTTAACGTGCAAACGAAAGTGGTCCCAAAAGATAAATAATATTAATTACACACGTTACGGATTTAGGAAATAAATAAATTTCTTATCATTTACATTTTATTTTAACGTACATACAAATGTAAATCTAGACGTTTCGTTTACGTTTCAAAATATATCCAAAATTTTTTAGTTTCCAAATTGATCTAAAAAAAATTAGATGTAAATTAAAAGCTGATAAGTCTATCCATTGCAGTGTTAATTTCTCCACTTCCTTATATTTAGAAATTATAAATTAAGTTTTCAAAAACCTATTTTTGATTTTCAAACTTTTATATACTCATCTTTTACCAGTAATAAGGATGCATTAACATTTGTTCATGGTTTCACCTTATTATCCTCAACTTCCATTTTAATTTTCAATAATTACAATTGTTGAATGTTGATACTTTAATTAAATTTATACATCTTGCTTTCTAAAATCTATATCAACAAATGGTCCAATTATAAATAAAATTAGCATTAACTTCATCTTATAGGATTGACTACTCCAATTACAAAACAAATCTACGCTAACTGCACGATTTAAGTCAATTTTGTAATTGAGTCTACATTAAATGTTATAAATTATAAATTGGAACCTCAACAAATTCGCTTATTGATTTAAACTCTTTCTATTCAGTAAATAGACATTTTATGGGTATAAATAACATTTGAATTATAACACATGTCATTAGTGCATGCTTCATTTCTTATAAACTCCCCTTTATTAACTAGAACACATTAACCAAAACAAAATAATTAATTTAGATTTATTTCAATCGATTGCCATTCTTAACTTAACATACTCAAAATGGTTAACCTAAATAATTGTTACCCTTTTACATTCAAATTCACTTACAACCATCATTACAACAATGTTGCCATAGATTTAGATTTAATTAAATAAATTAGATAAATGGGTAAAGTTTTGTAATTATCACTAATGCCAAATATATATGCATTAATTACTACTTATTATTATGAATTCATTTATTAATTTACTCGTTGCCTTTGTCTTCTTATATCCTATTTACTACCAAACTTTCTATTTAGTTATAGTTTATCAATATATATACACCTAGGCAAATCAAGTTCTTGTCTTTTCTGTTATTTCAATTAAATCGGGTATGCACAAATAAATTGTTTATTAACTTATTCTTACAAAATTATTTACATGCATTCAGTTACACCTAATTTAATGCATTGATTTTCATTTATAAATTAAAGGTTTTTCCTTTAAAAGCTTTTATTACTAACCATACTCCAACCTCTACGGGACATTGATTTATTAAATTTGCACTTATTATGCATACTTTTAGCAACTCATATATACTTTGCGTCTATTCCCCAAATTTCACATTCTATTGTTACATAATTTGCATTGATTACTATTTATTATTATTGCTTTACTGATAAATTAGATATTTGCATTGGTTTTGCTTGTGCTAAATTAATTTCCCATAATAAATAAGGTTTCAAAACAATCAATAACATTTCCTTAGCCCAAACCCCGTTTACCAATTATTTTCCTTCAATAATTCATGTTGCTATAAATACGTACATTTACCCTTTATAGTTATTCTAATATACCTATTCCAACACTCTTAACCCTTATCTTTACTTTCACCCACTTGTAACATAAAAAAAAAATTCAAATTTATTCCCATTTACGGTTAATCAATGTTATTTTACATTAACCAATTTTAATATTCACCTTTAATTTCACATCTTCAAAGTATATCTAGGAAAAAACTTTCCACCACTTAATTTACTGAATCTTATGCAGTCTTACTATAAATAGGTTTTAAATTACCATTACTGTACATTCAATTACTATCCAAAGTATTTCTTCATAAATCAATTCGATATATACGTTTGTTTCCTTCTATTTGATTTATACCTAGTATACATTTTTCTAAATCCTGTTTCACTACCTTCATTAAATGGTTATCGCATTGAGATCAAATTTATTAGCTTATATCACATTATTACCATTAATTAAAATTGGCTTACAATTTTTTTATTATTCAATACTCTAAATAAATAACATATTATTCCATAATTACTCTTGTTTTCACATATTCCATTGAAAATTTAAACCACAATATTTACATTATTTTGTTGAATTGGAAATCTCATTTTAAATTGTTAACTTTTAATAAGAACAAATGGCAACACCAAATTCCTAACATTCATTTTATTAAAAATTATGGAAAATATGAAAAATTTAGTTAACGAAATTTTTGGGTCGTTACACTATAATAATAAAATTTTCAAATGATATCTATATTTGGTTGCAATAGATTGGTTGTTAGGAATAAAATTTATAAATAATAGGTAAAATAAGATTGAAATTTGAATCAATGAAATTTGGAAATTTTAGAACTTAAGTCCGGGATTTTTGAAAATTTTCTTTCAAAGGATTTATGAAATATAATAATTTTGTTTATAAGTATTTTCTTATATAAATATTTAGTATAATTCGGAAGAATGGTTTTAAAGAAGATTTTGGAGAAAATAAATTTTGTACTTTCCTCTCTGTCGCTGGAAAATAATTTCGGTGATGGCGGCCGCATCATCGACTTTCATTTTCGAGTTTCGAAGGGGAAAGGCCACTGTAGTAAATTCTACTGCAGATTTGTTTTGAAATTATCTAAAATTTTAATTGTTTTAAATATAATTGACATATAAAAGTTGTAAGAAATTCTTTATCTATTATTTTTAAAAATATTTGAAATTTGACCCGGTATTTAATTCTTAAATTTCCATTAATTAATTGTATAGTTTATTTTGGTGAAATAAAAGGTAAGTAATTAATGAATTAAAACCTCTAATTTAGGTAAGAGAATTAATGCAAAGTTATAAAGGGAAATTTGAAATTTTGAACATATGAGACAAAAAGTAATATTGTTGAACATTAAATTTAATTAAAAGATGAGATAAAACTTGTATAAGTTCTTTTACATTTTCTTTAACATATATAACTTACCAATATGAAAAGATGAAATGTTAAATAAGAGATTGGAATAGAATATTATACAAGTAGGAATTTGGAATGATGAAGTATTCAATCAATTGCTATTTTGAATAAGAATTTAATGGTATAAAACTTAAGTTATAATTGAAATTTTACTAAAATCAAAGGTAAGTATCATTAATAGGTGATTTTAAACTTAGGTAAATAAATGAAATTCTTTAATAAATAAAGACTGATGTGCAGGGTTATAAACTTAAATATGATATAAATGCTACTAGATTAATATAGTAAAGAGTAGGTAATATAATAAAGGGCTGCAAACCCTAAGTAATAAATTAATAAAATCCTTTATTTATAAGAATGGAGGTTATAAGGTTAAGAATTTAAGGTAAATTAAAAAGGGTTACTATAATTAAATATAATAGAATTGTAAGCATAGAATAAATGATTGAAATTGAGAAGTGCATTAAATGTAATACAAATAGAAGAAACTTACATGACCTAAATAAATGGATAATTGGAAGTAATAAGTGAAAATAAATGAAACAAACATTTAATGAGTAAATAAAATTAAAAGTTGTTAGAAATAAATGTAAATTACAAAAGGATAATTTATGTGGTATGAAAAATGAAAATAAAAGATAAACTGTTATAGGAATGAAAAGATCAAACAGCTAATGTATGAAATAAAATTTATAATAAGTTAATTGATTGGTTGGTTTAAATTGGTATTGTTGATTTATGGATGGTCGGGTAAGGAAATTTGAAGTTGCTGGATGAATAAATAATCTATTTTTTTTTCCATCTAAGACTGTTGAGTAAATGATGCACTGGATAGTTATTTTTCATTCCGTACCAATTCAAGTTTGAACCCGAACAACTATTTGTTTGTTTGATTGAATGGTTGTTTTGTTTGGTTGTGAATGCTGTTTGTTGAAATTGATGATTGTGTATTTATTGTTGTTAGCAGTTGAAACCATGAAAATATTTCACTTTATATAAATTATTGAACCTTTGGATTTTTATAAGTGAAATGCAGGTTATGGAAGCAACTGCTACCGCTTTTGGTTCCATAATAATAAGCGTAAATTGCCGACAAAAGGTACGTTTCGGATTACGATCTATAGCGCTATTTTATATAAATTTTCCCATGGTGGGATATAATATTTTGGATAATATATGTAATATATTTGTTATATTTTTGATATTATATTTTCTCCCGAGCCTCTCCGTACAAAGGAGACTCTGCCAAAATTTTCCGTAAATTTTGGACCTAGAATTATGTTGAAAATGTTTTCCAAACTTTAATTATTTAAGTATAAAAGGATATAATGATTATAAAACGGGTATATTTTATTTAAGGTAATAACTTTAGTAAATTATTGTATATAAGTTAAATATTTTGAATAAGATGTATTGTTATTAATTCTTTCTTCTCATTTCTTTTCCTTTTCGGGAACGAAAAGTTTTGAGTGGGGGAGAGTGTAACGACCCAAAAATTTCGTTAACTAAATTTGTCATATTTTCCATAATTTTTAATAAAATGAATGTTAGGAATTTGGTGTTGCCATTTGTTCTTATTAAAAGTTAACAATTTAAAATGAGATTTCCAATTCAATAAAATAATGTAAATATTGTGGTTTAAATTTTGAATGGAATATGTGAAAACAAGAGTAATTATGGAATAATATGTTATTTATTTAGAGTATTGAATAAAAAAAAATTGTAAGCCAATTTTAATTAATGGTAATAATGCGATATAAGCTAATAAATTTGATCTCAATGCGATAACCATTTAATGAAGGTAATGAAACAGGATTTAGAAAAATGTATACTAGGTATAAATCAAATAGAAGGAAACAAACGTATATATCGAATTGATTTATGAATAAATACTTTGGATAGTAATTGAATGTACAGTAATGGTAATTTAAAACCTATTTATAGTAAGACTGCATAAGATTCAGTAAATTAAGTGGTGGAAAGATTTTTCCTAGATATACTTTGAAGATGTGAAATTAAAGGTGAATATTAAAATTGGTTAATGTAAAATAACATTGATTAACCGTAAATGGGAATAAATTTGAAAAAAAAATTTATGTTACAAGTGGGTGAAAGTAAAGATAAGGGTTAAGAGTGTTGGAATATGTATATTAGAATAACTATAAAGTGTAAATGTACGTATTTATAGCAACATGAATTATTGAAGGAAAATAATTGGTAAACGGGGTTTGGGCTAAGGAAATGTTATTGATTGTTTTGAAACCTTATTTATTATGGGAAATTAATTTAGCATAAGCAAAACCAATGCAAATATCTAATTTATCAGTAAAGCAATAATAATAAATAGTAATCAATGCAAATTATGTAACAATAGAATGTGAAATTTGGGGAATAGACGCAAAGTATATATGAGTTGCTAAAAGTATGCATAATAAGTGCAAATTTAATAAATCAATGTCCTGTAGAGGTTGGAGTATGGTTAGTAATAAAAGCTTTTAAAGTAAAAACCTTTAATTTATAAATGAAAATCAATGCATTAAATTAGGTGTAACTGAATGCATGTAAATAATTTTGTAAGAATAAGTTAATAAACAATTTATTTGTGCATACCCGATTTAATTGAAATAACAGAAAAGACAAGAACTTGATTTGCCTAGGTGTATATATATTGATAAACTATAACTAAATAGAAAGTTTGGTAGTAAATAGGATATAAGAAGACAAAGGCAACGAGTAAATTAATAAATGAATTCATAATAATAAGTAGTAATTAATGCATATATATTTGGCATTAGTGATAATTACAAAACTTTACCCATTTATCTAATTTATTTAATTAAATCTAAATCTATGGCAACATTGTTGTAATGATGGTTGTAAGTGAATTTGAATGTAAAAGGGTAACAATTATTTAGGTTAACCATTTTGAGTATGTTAAGCTAAGAATGGCAATCGATTGAAATAAATCTAAATTAATTATTTTGTTTTGGTTAATGTGTTCTAGTTAATAAAGGGGAGTTTATAAGAAATGAAGCATGCACTAATGACATGTGTTATAATTCAAATGTTATTTATACCCATAAAATGTCTATTTACTGAATAGAAAGATTTTAAATCAATAAGTGAATTTATTGAGGTTCCAATTTATAATTTATAACATTTAATGTAGACTCAATTACAAAATTGACTTAAATCGTGCAGTTAGCGTAGATTTGTTTTGTAATTGGAGTAGTGAATCCTATAAGATGAAGTTAATGCTAATTCTATTTATAATTGGACCATTTGTTGATATAGATTTTAGAAAGCAAGATGTATAAATTTAATTAAAGTATCAACATTCAACAATTGTAATTATTGAAAATTAAAATGGAAGTTGAGGATAATAAGGTGAAACCATGAACAAATGTTAATGCATCCTTATTACTGGTAAAAGATGAGTATATAAAAGTTTGAAAATCAAAAATAGGTTTTTGAAAACTTAATTTATAATTTCTAAATATAAGGAAGTGGAGAAATTAACACTGCAATGGATAGACTTATCAGCTTTTAATTTACATCTAAATTTGTTTAGATCAATTTGGAAATTAATAAAATTGTGGATATATTTTGAAACGTAAACGAAACGTCTAGATTTACATTTGTATATACGTTAAAATAAAATGTAAATGATAAGGAATTTATTTATTTCCTAAATCCGTAACGTGTGTAATTAATATTATTTATCTTTTGGGACCACTTCCGTTTGCACGTTAAAATTCGTGCACACCTATTCTTTTGCGTTCTATCTATAAATAGACTATCAAAAAAACCCAAGCCTCCATCTTCTATCATTTGTCTATACGTTCTTTTCTTCAACTCCTTCTCCTCCTCAAATGGATGCAAGCCTAGATCTATTTCTATTCAAATGAAAATGAAAATTCAAACATCTCAGAAAAATTCCAAAAAAAATATATGTTGTAGATTTCATCCATACGAATCTACGCGCAGTCTCTGTTTTCGAAATCGATACTCGAGTCAGCGGCAAATCGCGGTCAAAATCAGGAAATTCGAAACCTAAGTCAATTTTGGCGTTTTGATTTGGAGCAACTATTTGCAAATTGGTTTCTGGGTATTGGAGAGCTCGGCTAGGGAAGTCGTAATGGTGGAGGCGCGTCACCATCTGGTGGCTTGGGGCGGTCTAAAGGCACGGTCAAAGATGGGGAGGGCGTGCGTTGAAATGGGTTCATTCCCTGGACGAGCATATGTGAGTTGAGAAGAAGCTTTATGACGTGGCAAGCTTTAATTAGGTTGTTGTTTAATTTTTTTATTTAATTTTTGTTTCAACTCATTAAAATTGAACAACTTTTTCATACGTTACCCGTTTCGCGCGAAATTTATTTTGTTCGGATCGTAATTAAATTTCGGATCTGATGACGCTGGTTTGGACAGATTTGGAGACCGTTGGATTTTTGAGTTTAAATTGAATTTAAATTCGATTTAAATTCAAAAGGTGAGTGTTTTAACCCACTCACAACTTCTAAAAGTTTTTATGTTTGTTAAATTTATTTTAGATATGAGTAGAAATTTATTTATGATTGTTTGGCATGTTTTATTCAGCATATCGGTTAATTCGCATTTATTTAATTTAACTGTCAATTTAATTCGTTTATTGCATATTAATTGACAGTTAGAATTTATTTATTTGCATATAAACTACTAGTTAAACAGTTATAAATTTAATTGAATATAAAATGTTAGTTAATAACTGTCAATTATTTCTTGTTATATTGTATATATATTGATGGTTGTTAAACTGATGATGTTTGAAATAATTTTGATTGATGATGGGTGAATGGATGTTTTATTGTATATCATTAAACTACAAGTTATCATGCATTTTTCATTTCATTCGGGATTGTGGTTTGAAATGATATACAACCGCAAATTTTATTTTTAAATTGCGGATTGAAATGATAAATATCCGTATCACTTGACCATAGGATAGAAAATTTTATACAGGCACCGTGGTCTATATATAAATTATTTTAAAGTGATTTCTATGGTTTGGATGGGATACGGTTTATAAAAAAATTTAATTTTGATATTTTGTAAATGTTATTCTTCTATATATATACATATGAAGTTAAAAATTTTGAATTTAAGCTGTGTATAAATCTATAAAAAAAAAATGGGAAAATTGAGAAATGGAATTTGATAATTCATATTATATGTTTAAGTTTGGAAATTTTTAAGGTATGATATTTATAACTGGATTTTTCCAAGATAAATTTAAAATGAATATTCTAGTATAATTTAATTGAAGAAATTATTTAATTGCTAGAAATTGGAGTTTTATTTATGGATTTTTATGTAAATATTCAAGACTAAATAATAGAACATTTAATTTGGTTGAAGGAATAAATTCCAACTTTAGTTTTGAAATATTAATACTCCAATGGATATATATATATATATATATATATATATATATATATATATAGAAATTGAAGTGGTTTTGGAACTTGAAAGTGATATTTAAATTTTGGTTTAGACTTTAAATAAAGAAATATATTTGTAAAGCCATGGAAATTATTTTCTTTACAAAGTAACCTTAAAGTCAAACCATTTATTTTATATACCGTTGAATATCCAAACCATTCAAGTTTTAGAAGTTATGGTTTTAAAATATATGAATTTCGAAATATTATACTTTGAAAGTATAAGTCGAATATTTAGTTTTCAGATATTTTAAATTTTAAAGCAGTATGATTTTGGAAAAGAAATATATTTGGATAAAATGATATCATATTGTTTTGGGTTTCAAGATGATATCGTATTCATAGTTTTGAAATGAAATTTTTATTCTGGTTTTAAAGTATAAACTATTTTAAATGACCGCGGTGTTATAATAACGATTGGTTGGCAAAGAGACCGAGATCAGATATGGACATACTCTCTGTCGATACCGAAAACCACTTTGACTAACCGTGTACGCGGTGGAGATTCCAGAATGAAGTAGGTTGATGGCGACGTTTCCTGTAAGGTAAATACGTGGACCCGACTCCCGTGAGTTG
The DNA here is from genome assembly GCA_030765085.1 of Allium cepa. Classification (NCBI taxonomy): domain Eukaryota; kingdom Viridiplantae; phylum Streptophyta; class Magnoliopsida; order Asparagales; family Amaryllidaceae; genus Allium; species Allium cepa. Next base: position 135,231,734 of record CM060934.1, read on the forward strand.
GCATAAGGTGGCTAAAACAGGAGCGATTCTCGGGCCAATGAGGTCATTCCTCTGATCGGACACTCCTCTTCGATATTATACTTTGACTTTGGATTGATTCGGTGGCCACTTTTATTTTTGATTTTGGGGGAGTTTGTTCGAGGTGGGCGGCAGCTGCGCGCTGCGCGTTTCCACCAGCCCGAATAGCAATTGGTATATCTACCCTGGCATTGCCTAGTTGTGCCGTGTCACCTACCATACCGAGCCTTTACTACGAGTTTTGTTTTGTACCATACCTATGGAGTGCCCTCTGACGACGTCCATTACGGGGGAGATTACGGTACTGTATAGACTATGGGAATATATTCCGTGTTAAGTGCTATATGGGTAACCCCTTAAAGCTATTAAAAAGTAAGTTTATTTTATAAATAGACATTATTATAATAGCGCAATATACTACATAGTAAATAGTTTAACGGACCATACTATTTTTTTGTATTTAATTACTTTTTAAAAAGAGAAACCGAGATAAAGTAAGAGAGTTTTCTTTGGGTGGGAACATCCTATATCGATACCATATCTAAATGGAATCAAAAAAAAATGGTAAGTGGGGTTCCATTGTATGAATCTTTAAATAAGGCATGCACCATGGCAAACAAACTCTAAACTATGTAGTTTTATTTGATCTTAGGAGATGTAAATCCCGAGCATCTCTTGAGTTACTGTACTCATATTTATTTCTGTTAATTTTACTCACATAAGATCTTTTAGTTCTGACTCGAGTGATTTTGTCTTTTCAAATTTGCTCGGGTCAGTCCGAGCGTTTCAGGATTTGAGGATTTAGCTCTGGAGGACGAAGACAAAGATTTGTATTACTAGTATCTACTATATTATTTCACTACACCATTTAATTCCGCTGCATTCATAGTAGTGGTATGGGTAACTCTGATATTCATTGTACAAGTAAAATAAAATATTTTGTAAAACAGTTTCATGAACTGTATATTTGATTATTATATTTTATCCTTCCGCTGTGAGATTCTGTTTTGTTTTATTTCTTCTTTTTTTTTCTTATTTACCCCATAACAATCCGCCCTTCCGTATGGTTTGAATCGTCATGTGTGTCGGTTTAAAGTGTGCGAAAAGGCGGGATGTTACATTCCAGATAAAAGATAATTGATTTCTTTTGAAAAGGAGATACAGATATTTTGGAGAGAAAAATGTGTTATAATAAATGATGTTTATAAAGAAAAAATAAAAATAATTTGGAATGAAATGATCTAAGAAGAAATATTTTGAAATTTATGAAATGTTTTCATAAAAGATTTTTGGCAGATTAATAAGCATGTAAGAGGTACATAGATCATTTCATCGTACAATTGTGATATAAGATTCGAGTTTGGAACTTTGAGATGTTAACACCCAGTCCGAAAAAGGATTTATCACTCGATTCTTAATGACGAACATTGATTAGGGTTTGTGGTTAGGTACTTGAGTTTTCCATCATAATTGAGAACTATGCAAGGAAAGAAAAGGTTTCTGATCTAGAAGTGTAACGATATGGATTTTTCGCGTTCGAAAATTGATATCCATACTTTTACATCGTACTCGAATGTTGTAGATTCGACCTTTCAAATCCGAGTCGCCGGAGCTTATAACACTATTAAGTAAAACAACACAGCGGAAAAAAGAAATGAATATCATATACAACCAATGATACAATATCCAGAATGATACAACAATGATATATATATATATATATATGATACAAGAAATAACAGAGACAAGATAACAAATACTACAGCGGAAAACACAATATGATATAGCAACGGAGAACGAATAGCCAAGAGATAACTCCAACCCAATGCTTCAAAGCTAAGGCTCCAAACCACAAGCTCGAACCACCATCTCGTTTCACCAAGACAAGTAAGTCTCGGCCATGATTCCAAAGACTTCAATATCCAAAGTCTCCAAAGAATACCAAAGAGAAGACTAAAATCTACCAATTCGATATCTATATCTAATATCTGAAAAACCCAACTCTAGACTGCCCATGTCGAAATTTGTGGGCACCCAGAGTTTAGGAAGGAACAATAAACTCCAGCTCAGTCATGGGACTGGTATGAGCAAACGAAAACAATTTATCTTTAAAACAAACAAAAGAATTTAAATTTTTGAAATCCGCAATGCTTTTGGAAAATGAAAATACCATAAGGCCTCCCGCCACACACACAATGCAAACGCAGACTTGGGGAAGATTTCTCCTTATGATAGTCAAATATGTTTGATACGCGAAAAACGTTTGATATTATTATTAGTGCATAGTGAAAAACATTTCGAAAGTATAATATTAACCTTAGCCAGCATATAGGTACCATTATATTATGCCTGCTATAGCTACCTCCTGAGGACGCAGGTTATAGAATTGCAATAGTAAAGGGTTCGTATTGTTTCATTGGATTTCCAACAAATGATCAGGCTAAGGAACTTCCTGGGCCACATGGGTATGCCTCTGGAGGGACGCCCTGAGAACCTAACCGGATCTCTGCCAACACAAGGTCGGGTTAGCTCTGTAACTAGGTAACTACTACACGAGTATGTCATCCCCCGGTCCTAACCAACCTTTATCCGAGCACTCGATACCAACAACCACAAAGTAATGTATTTGCAGTAACTACATAGGTTAAATATCTGGGATCCATACCATGATATCACCTCTATCCAAAAGGAAATGAACATACCCTCAGGAGGCGCTACCTCCAAATAACCTTGCTGCATTCTTCCTGTTTTGACCATTCCGGGTTGTGACGTTTGACGAAGCCTCGTCCATAAAGCTACGCTTTACATGAAAGCCATGCTTTGATCAACAAATGATCAGCAGCACTTCGTATGCCACACTACCTGATTGGGAATGTATCACTGGTAACCATCATCTACATAACCTCTGAGCTCGTACGTCTCAGAGAAGGGTGTTAAGCTAAGACAATAAATCTCTGCCACCAAACAGAAATGTATTTGATAGAAACTGGTTTTACATCTCAAGGTGTAATGTCAGACACACATCCATACAAGTCTGTTCCGGGTTCGAATAGAACCGAAGGCACTTCCAAAGAAGCCCTTGCAAATCCGGGAATCCACAATCCCGATCGGACTTCCCATCACTTAGGGAATCTCTATACCGTAGCTACTCGGTGCAGAGACAATCGATAGGTCTTCCTATCGTTCTCACAAATACCCGGTCTTCACCACCGGTCTTCAAATGCTATCCATAACGTCGTATCATTATTCGGAATGGGTTATATGACACAAGGTCCTCTCCCGGCTAAATCGAATAATGAGCGCAATATTTAAAAACATATGGATATGGGTTTTCAGTTAAGTCACAATTTTAAAACCCAAAACTTTTCTTCCAAATGGTTAAACAATATTTACCATTTACAAATCTTTTAAACAAAAAGATTCATTCCAAAAACTTACAATGGTTTAAACCATTTCCACATTTAAATCTCTTAAACAAAAGATTCATTTTTAAGACCCCTTTCAAATTAAACAATGTTCACCAATCTTTTAAACAAAAATTCATTCATAGCTTTTCAAACGATTCCATTTCAAATTGGATTAACTCATCCGGTCTTTTAGCTAAAGACTCATTTCATAGCTTTCAAAACAGTTCTCGTTTCCAATCTTTCATATATAAGATACACCATTTAAAATCTTCTTCAATTTCAAATTAGGGTTCAACTATCTTTTACAAAATTCAATCATAGCTTTCAAAGTCATTCCATTTTAAAGTTGAAATCATAGTTTTGGAAATTCTTTCCTTATATAAAAGCTATTATTATTTGAAACCATTTGTTTTCGTTTTCGGAAAACCCGATTATAATTGCACGAGTTAAGGCCTTTCAAATATAAACTTGGGTTAAATTCAAATTTTCAAAACCATACTTTTAAAATGGTTTAAAAACCCATATAAACATATTTATAGTTTGTATAATCTTTATAAAACCCTAGTTCCCAAATCATAGAATTCAATTTCAAATATTGAATTCAAATTTAAATCAAATTATTCATATTTCAAAAGCTCAATCAAGTTATTCAAGGTAACTTTTATATTTAAAACACCTTTTCAAAAGTTTTTCATTTTAAACCCAAATCCATTTCCAAACCATTTGGATTAAAAATTCAAAATTCAAAACTATTTTAAAAATCTGCGACTTAACCGATTTCCATGTGCAATCCATATTCGTGTGTGTATAGTGTAGTCCAGGGGTTTTACACACAATAGTGCAACAACATCAACCATTACAGATTCAAACACAGAAATATCGATAAGCGGTATAAACTATAGCGCTTATCTTTCATTCATAGATCACAGATATCTATCACAGAGAATAAATTACATTACAGATAATTAATTTCATCACAGAATAAATTACATCACAGTTCACAAAACAAAATAATTCATATCACACATTATCACAAATCAGGGACAACAATCAATTCGAAGCACTCCATAGAATCCTAACATCCATGAGTAAGATCAATTAATTATCCGATCAGATTAATTACTTATGAATAAATTTCTAATCCTGGTTAATTAATCATTGATTGATTACCAACCATTTTGATTAATTACTCTTTAATCATTAATTAACCTTTAATTAATAAATAATCCTTTGATTAACTATCCTTAATTAATTTCAATAATTAATAAATTAATTCTTAATTAATTATTTTCAATTAAAATAAATGATTATTCCCAATCATTTTCATAAATTACTTAACCTTTATTAATTATCTTAAATCAATAAATTAATTATCACTAATTACCATTTATTAAGTCTTAATCCCCATCATAAATTAAATCATTTCTTAATTAATTGTCTTAATTAATTTACCCTTAATTACATTGATTAATTAACCCTAAATCAATTATTGTTAAATAAATTAAAATTAAACTAAGTGATTATCCTTAATTAATTATAATAATTAATTAACTCTTAATTAATAATCATTCCTTAATTACTTGATAAATTAACTTGAATTCTTAATGAATTTCCTTAATTACTTTAATTTCTTTCCCTAAGTAATTTACTTCTAATAATAGTTTCCCTTTGACAATTGTGTTAACTTAAACTTTGAAAGTTACTTAACTAATTTAAAACATCCTTTACAAAAAATTAATTTCCTTATACATTATTTAAGGAGATAACCATCAAATCTAAGTTAATTAATTTTAAACCATTTAAATTAATTATTCTTTAACTAACAATCAATTTACCTTTGATTACATATATTAACCAATCGTTAATCTCTAAATTAATTAAAAGATAGAGAATATTTCATCTTTATTTATTTATAAATTTATCCTTTAAATCTTAAATAAATAATCTTTTCAAAATACTTATAAAGTAATTTATCCTTTTAACCAATTTCAAAACTTGGGTTTAATTAAAAATTTGTTTAAAATAAACTTAATTTGGTTTAAAGATTTTTTTCTTTTCCTGCTACATTTCTAAGCCCACGCAAATGCCCGAAGTCAATCTCGTGCCCCCCTTCTATTTTCTCGCGTCACTTCTTCTCCTCTCACCTATCTTCTTCTTCTACTTTTTTCTTTTAAATTTTAATTAAAAACTACAGGACTCACGCAAGAACACTAACGCACCAGGTTTCCACTCGAAGCCTTCCCCCTTCATTCTCGAGTATCCACCCGAGTCGAACCACAACAGAACCCCGTGATACATATCGCCATTGTGCACGTGCACACCAAGTCCTGATCAACTTCGACCACCGCACTGCCCCAAACAGGCCACCCACGTCGCCTGACCAGATTCATCCACCCAGTTTTGCGAAAGTTGCTAAGATTCGAAATCGAGCTACACGAGCTCCTGTAACCCAAAAACCTGATCATATGACACAAGGTCCTCTCCCGGCTAAACCGAATAATGAGCGCAATATTTAAAAACATATGGATATGGGTTTTCAGTTAAGTCACAATTTTAAAACCCAAAACTTTTCTTCCAAATGGTTAAACAATATTTACCATTTACAAATCTTTTAAACAAAAAGATTCATTTCAAAAACTTACAATGGTTTAAACCATTTCCACATTTAAATCTCTTAAACAAAAGATTCTTTTTTAAGACCCCTTTCAAATTAAACAAGGTTCACCAATATTTTAAACAAAGATTCATTCATAGGTTTTCAAACGATTCCATTTCAAATTGGATTAACTCATCCGGTCTTTTAGTTAAAGACTCATTTCATAGCTTTCAAAACAGTTCCCGTTTCCAATCTTTCATATATAAGATACACCATTTAAAATCTTCTTCAATTACAAATTAGGGTTCAACTATCTTTTACAAAATTCAATCATAGCTTTCAAAGCCATTCCATTTTAAATTTGAAATCATAGTTTTGGAAATTCTTTCCTTATATAAAAGCTATTATTATTTGAAACTACTTGTTTCCGTTTCCGGAAAACCCAATTATAATTGCACGAGTTAAGGCCTTTCAAATATAAACTTGGGTTAAATTCAAATTTTCAAAACCATACTTTTAAAATGGTTTAAAAACCCATATAAACATATTTATAGTTTGTATAATCTTTATAAAACCCTAGTTCCCAAATCACAGAATTCAATTTCAAATATTGAAATCAAATTATTCATATTTCAAAAGCTCAATCAAGTTATTCAAGGTAACTTTTATATTTAAACACCTTTTCAATAGTTTTTCATTTTAAACCCAAATCCATTTCCAAACCATTTGGATTAAAAATTCAAAATTCAAAACTATTTTAAAAATCTGTGACTTAACCGATTTCCACGTGCAATCCATATTCGTGTGTGTATAGTGTAATCCAGGGGTTTTACACACAATAGTGCAACAACATCAATCATTACATATTCAAACACTGAAATATCGATAAGCGGTATAAACTATAGCGCTTATCTTTCGTTCATAGATCATAGATATCTATCACAGATAATAAATTACATTACAGATAATTAATTTCATCACAGAATAAATTACATCACAGTTCACAAAACAAAATAATTCATATCACACATTATCACAAATCAGGGACAACAATCAATTCGAAGCACTCCGTAGAATCCTAACATCCATGAGTAAGATCAATTAATTATCCGATCAGATTAATTACTTATGAATAAATTTCTAATCCTGGTTAATTAATCATTGATTGATTACCAACCATTTTGATTAATTACTCTTTAATCATTAATTAACCTTTAATTAATAAATAATCCTTTGATTAACTATCCTTAATTAATTTCAATAATTAATAAATTAATTCTTAATTAATTATCTTCAATTAAAATAAATGATTATTCCCAATCATTTTTATAAATTACTTAACCTTTATTAATTATCTTAAATCAATAAATTAATTATCACTAATTACCATTTATTAAGTCTTAATCCCCATCATAAATTAAATCATTTCTTAATTAATTATCTTAATTAATTTACCCTAAATTACATTGATTAATTAACCCTAAATCAATTATTATTAAATAAATTAAAACTAAACTAAGTGATTATCCTTAATTATTTATAATAATTAATTAACTCTTAATTAATAATCATTCCTTAACTACTTGATAAATTAACTTGAATTCTTAATGAATTTCTTTAATTACTTTAATTTCTTTCCTTAAGTAATTTACTTCTAATAATAGTTTCCCTTTAACAATTGTGTTAACTTAAACTTTGAAAGTTACTTAACTAATTTGAAACATCCTTTATAAAAAATAATTTCCTAATACATTATTTAAGGAGATAACCATCGAATCTAAGTTAATTAATTTTAAACCATTTAAATTAATTATTCTTTAACTAACAATCAATTTACCTTTGATTACATATATTAACCAATCGTTAATCTCTAAATTAATTAAAAGATAGAGAATATTTCATCTTTATTTATAAATTTATCCTTTAAATCTTAAATAAATAATCTTTTAAAAATTCTTATAAAGTAATTTAACCTTTTAACCAATTTCAAAACTTAGGTTTAATTAAAATTTGTTTAAAATAAACTTAATTTGGTTTAAAGATTTTTTTTATTTTCCTGCTACATTTCTAAACCCACGCAAATGCCCGAAGTCAATCTCGTGCCCCCCTTCTATTTCCTCGCACTCACGCAAGAACACTAACGCACCAGGTTTCCACTCGAAGCCTTCCCCCTTCATTCTCGAGTATCCACCCGAGTCGAACCACAACAGAACCCCGTGATACATAACGCCGTTGTGCACGTCCACACCAAGTCCTGATCAACTTCGACCACCGCACTGCCCCCAACCGGTCACCCACGTCGCACTGACCAGATTCATCCACCCAGTTTTGCAAAAGTTGCTAAGATTCGAAACCGAGTTACACGAGCTCCTGTAACCCAAAAACCTGATCATCGAAGACGCCTCATGCCGATCATCTCGGTCACCAGTATTCACACGACCACCTCAAGAATTTCGCTACGTCGCCACGCTACGTTTTCCTCCCTGTGCGATCGAACAGAACCCCCTGACGAGAACGCGGCTTCCACCGAGAACCCCATCAACCAAAAACCACAGTCAAACCCTAGATCGACCAATTCCTAACGCCACAGTGATTTATAAATTGAGTTCATATTTTTCCTAAATCCTTCAATGCCTCAGCAAGCTTCACCAAGAATCGCGGCCCAAAATTCAACGTTGGTCATCAGAATTTTGTAAAAAGATAATTTCCGTTCAACAACCAATTCCTCACCGTGTTCAAATCTAAAAATCTTGAATTTTTCATCAAAATTCATATTTCTTCATTTCATATTAAGTTTTAATTTCGAAACTCAAGATTATGGTCACTGATTTTTTTATGTTTTGAAAGGTTCTAACTGACATTTTACTATTCTTAAATATTTACCAAATATTTCTACTCGAATTTAATTTTAATATTAATTTTAGACCTAAACAAACATTTATGTTTTGAAGACCAAACTCTGTATGAAATCAGAGGAAGAGGAAGTTGATTTTTTTTTTATTTGTTTACATTTGAAAATCATATAACAAGAACAGGATGAACAAATGCCTCTGAACACAACCACATAAACATGGATGCTACTTTTATATACATATTCATGCAAAGCATCATCATCACAGAACAAAGCACAATCCAGATTCAAATTTATGGATAGATTTTCTCACCAGATTGAAGACAGTGAAGAAAATTCCTGAGCTTGGAAATCAAGTTTTGAAAACTGGAAATCAATTTTGATCTGTTGCTTGCCTTCAGGTTCTTCTTTTCTTTTCCTTTTTCTGTTTTGACTTTATTGCTTAGATTCTAAATTTACTAACTTATAACATAAAAAATCAAATCATTTTAAAGGAATTTCACTTAACTTTGTTCCAGAGATTCTTGCATTACTCTGGCCAAAAGAACTGCAGCTTTGATTATGATCTGCAATTCCAGTTTTGTTGAAGATTTGGTTTTCAGGCTTGATAATGTTTTCTTGAAAATTTTGACATTGCTTCAGGTTGATGATCTTGCCTTTCATCTGCTACTTGATTTGCATTGCTCTTTGTTTTTTTTAATTACATTTGATGATTTTCAGGTTTGCTCTTGATTTCAGAAATTTGCATTGCTTGAAATATTGAGACGGAATTGCTTTGAAGCTTGTTTTCAGGTTGAATTCATTTTCCAGATTTGAAAATATCTTTTACTTGGACTTGTTGACAATTTGAAACTGCCTGGAGTTTTCCCTTGCTCAAATCTTTGAATTGATTTGTTTTCAGATTGAATTTTTTTTTTCTGTTTTTAAATTCTGCAGTTTTCTGGTTTTTAAAATTTCTGAAACATTATTGGGAAGAAAAAGTTTTCTTATTTTATATTGAAAGAAACATATTCTTTTGCCACTTGTATGATTTCATACTCCATGCCCTTACACTTGTAAATCCACTTATGTATAAGGTCTACACTTGTAAACATATGTATTTTTATGTTATTAACCTTGTTTTATTTTAATTTACAACTTTGTTTACACATTTAAATTTATGTTTAAATCCCTTTATTAATAGTTTACAAATGTTGAAATAATTATTTAATACCTTCTTATGTATTGTTTATACTTATACAAATTAAAATTTTAAACCTTATTTTAAATTAATTCATGCATTTGCATTTAAACTTTATTTTATTTTTATTTTATTTACAAATCATGTTTTAACTTAATTTATGAATTTATATCTTCACTCTATCATAATTATATGATATGTAAATGTTCTTTTACATTTTTCATTCATGAATATACTACTATATTTTTATATGTTCCAATGTTTTAAATCTTTTCATCAAATCTAATTTTACATTTTTTATTCAAATTCAAAATTTAATATATAATCAATTTGTACTTATAAATGAATAAAAAATCAAATACTTTTTATATATATAAATATATCTTTATATTCCATTTGATTCCAAACCAATAAATTTTATTTACAATCTCCTGATATATTATTCATTAAAATTTTCAAATGAATTAGATTCCAATATGTTAACATTTGAACTTCAAATTCACATTTTCAAATTATATTTAAAATTAACATCTATAAACAACTAATATTTATTTTGAAAAACTCTATTAAATTCACAAATTAATTTCAAAAATTAATTCAATTATCAAATTAGACTGGGATAAATCTGGGGATGTTACACATTTCCCCCCTTAAGAAAATTTCTCCCTCGAAATTTGTAAGGGAGACAATCAAGAACAGATGAAAGACAGAGAAATATCTTTCCGATAAAATTGAATATCTATTCTGCATTTGGCTTACCAAATCAGAATATCAATAATAGATGCAAGAATGAATCAAAATACTCGGGTCATCAGATCTATGAATATACAGAGTATTGGTTAGTTCAAAAGATAACTAACTACTCGTAGAATACACCTGGACCCAACAAAATAAACAGATTTATGGATGCAATCCAAAATATACCTATCAACCATAACAACCAAAGCAAACAATTCATCCAAACAAATAATTCTGACCCATCTGGAGTTTGTGTCCCATGCAAATATATCAAAGCTACTTCCTAGAGCTGCCAGGAATCATCAAAGAATTGAAAAGACGAATCAAAGGAGATTAATAGAGAAAGTTGTTTCCGCTATTGCAGGTTACCGACCATTTGTAGTCGTATTCCCCTGTCCCCTATCTCCTCCTCTTCTTGCACTCATACTCACTATCAGTGGATAGTAAGAGAATTTACTGAGGCATTCAAACGGATATCTTAGGGATATACTCATTCTAGGATATACTTCACCCTATCTCTAATGAGTTACTTAATGTGTTATACTCCTGAGCTAAAGTTTCAACCTTCATCTCCGATACCAAATGTAACGATACGGATTTTTCGCGTTCGAAAATCAACTTCCATCTTTTACATCGTACTCGAATGTCGTAGATACGACCGTTCAAATCCGAGTCGCCAGAGCTTATAACACAATTAAGTAAAACAACACAGCGGAAAAAAGAAATGAATATCATATACAACCAATGATACAATATCCAGAACGATACAACAATGACATATATATGATACAAGAAATATCAGAGACAAGATAACAAATGCTACAGCGGAAAACACAATATGGTATAGCAGTGGAGAACGAATAGCCAAGAGATAACTCCAATCCAAAGCTTCAAAGCTAAGGCTCCAAACCACAAGCTCGAACCACCATCTCGTTTCACCAAGACAAGCAAGTCTCGGCCATGACTCCAAAGACTTCAATATCCAGAGTCTCCAAAGAATACCAAAGAGAAGACTAAAAGCTACCAATTCGATATCTATATCTACTATCTGAAAAACCCAACTCTAGACTGCCCGTATGGAAATTTGTGGGCACCCAGAGTTTAGGAAGGAACAATAAACTCCGGGTCCGTCATGGGACTGGTATGAGCAAACGAAAACAATTTATCTTTAAAACGAACAAAAGAATTTAAATTTTTGAAATCCACAATGCTTTTGGAAAATGAAACTACCATAAGGCCTCTCGCCACACACACAATGCAAACGCAGACTTAGGGAAGATTTCTCCTTATGATAGTCAAGTATGCTTGATACGCAAAAACCGTTTGATATTATTATTAGTGCATAGTGGAAAACATTTCGAAAGTATAATATTAATCTTAGCCAGCATAGGTACCATTATATTATGCTTGCTATAGCTACCTTCTGAGGAGGCAGGTTATAGAATTGCAATCGTAAAGGGTTCGTATTGTTTCTTTGGATTTCCAACAAATGGTCAGGCTAAGGAACTTCTTGGGGAACATGGGTATGCCTCTGGAGGGACGCCCCGAGAACCTAACCGGATCTTTGTCAACACAAGACCGGGTTACCTCTGTAACTAGGTAACTACTACACGAGTATGCCATCCCCCGGTCGTAACCAACCTTTATCCGAGCGCTCGATACCAACAACCACAAAGTAATGTATTTGCAGTAACTACATAGGTTAAATATCTGGGCTCCATACCATGATATCACCTCTATCCAGAAGGAAATGAACATACCCTCCGTGAGGCGCTACCTCCAAATAACCTTGCTGCATTCTTCCTGTTTTGACCATTCCGGGTTGTGAAGTTCGACGAAGCCTCGTCCATAAAGCTACGCTTTACACGAAAGCCATGCTTTGATCAACAAATGATCAGCAGCACTTTGTATGCCACATTACCAGATTGGGAATGTATCGCTGGTAACCATCAACTACATAACCTCTGAGCTCGTACGTATCAGAGAAGGGTGTTAAGCTAGGACAATAAATCTCCGCCACTAAATAGAAATGTATTTTATGGAAACCGGTTTTACATCTCAAAGTGTAATGTCAGACACACATCCATACAAGTCTGTTCCAGGTTCGAACAGCACCGAAGGCACTTCCGAAGAAGCCCTTGCAAATCCGAGAATCCACAATCCCGATCGGACTTCCCATCACTTAGGGAATCTCTATACCGTAGCTACTCGGTGCAGAGACAATCGATAGGTCATCCTATCGTTCTCGCAAATACCCGGTCTTCACCACCAGTCTTCAAATGCTATCCATAACGTCGTATCATTATTCGGAATGGGTTATATGACACAAGGTCCTCTCCCGGCTAAACCGAATAATGAGCGCAATATTTAAAAACATATGGATATGGGTTTTCAGTTAAGTCACAATTTTAAAACCCAAAACTTTTCTTCCAAATGGTTAAACAATATTTACCATTTACAAATCTTTTAAACAAAAAGATTCATTTCAAAAACTTACAATGGTTTAAACCATTTCCACATTTAAATCTCTTAAACAAAAGATTCATTTTTAAGACCCCTTTCAAATTAAACAAGGTTCACCAATATTTTAAACAAAGATTCATTCATAGGTTTTCAAATGATTCCATTTCAAATTGGATTAACTCATCCGGTCTTTTAGTTAAAGACTCATTTCATAGCTTTCAAAACAGTTCCCGTTTCCAATCTTTCATATATAAGATACACCATTTAAAATCTTCTTCAATTACAAATTAGGGTTCAACTATCTTTTACAAAATTCAATCATAGCTTTCAAAGCCATTCCATTTTAAATTTGAAATCATAGTTTTGGAAATTCTTTCCTTATATAAAAGCTATTATTATTTGAAACTACTTGTTTCCGTTTCCGGAAAACCCGATTATAATTGCACGAGTTAAGGCCTTTCAAATATAAACTTGGGTTAAATTCAAATTTTCAAAACCATACTTTTAAAATGGTTTAAAAACCCATATAAACATATTTATAGTTTGTATAATCTTTATAAAACCCTAGTTCCCAAATCACAGAATTCAATTTCAAATATTGAAATCAAATTATTCATATTTCAAAAGCTCAACCAAGTTATTCAAGGTAACTTTTATATTTAAAACACCTTTTCAAAAGTTTTTCATTTCAAACCCAAATCCATTTCCAAACCATTTGGATTAAAAATTCAAAATTCAAAACTATTTTAAAAATCTGTGACTTAACCGATTTCCACGTGCAATCCATATTCGTGTGTGTATAGTGTAGTCGAGGGGTTTTACACACAATAGTGCAACAACATCAACCATTACAGATTCAAACACAGAAATATCGATAAGCGGTATAAACTATAGCGCTTATCTTTCATTCATATATCACAGAGAATAAATTACATTACAGATAATTAATTTCATCACAGAATAAATTACATCACAGTTCACAAAACAAAATAATTCATATCACACATTATCACAAATCAGGGACAACAATCAATTCGAAGCACTCCGTAGAATCCTAACATCCATGAGTAAGATCAATTAATTATCCGATCAGACTAATTACTTATGAATAAATTTCTAATCCTGGTTAATTAATCATTGATTGATTACCAACCATTTTGATTAATTACTCTTTAATCATTAATTAACCTTTAACTAATAAATAATCCTTTGATTAACTATCCTTAATTAATTTTAATAATTAATAAATTAATTCTTAATTAATTATCTTTAATTAAAATAAATAATTATTCCCAATCATTTTCATAAATTAATTAACCTTTATTAATTATCTTAAATCAATAATTTAATTATCACTAATTACCATTTATTAAGTCTTAATCCCGATCATAAATTAAACCATTTCTTAATAATTGTCTTAATTAATTTACCCTTAATTACATTGATTAATTAACCCTAAATCAATTATTATTAAATAAATTAAAATTAAACTAAGTGATTATCCTTAATTAATTATATTAATTAATTAACTCTTAATTAATAATCATTCCTTAATTACTTGGTAAATTAACTTGAATTCTTAATGGATTTCTTTAATTACTTTGATTTCTTTCCTTAAGTAATTTACTTATAATAATAGTTTCCCTTTAACAATTGTGTTAACTTAAACTTTGAAAGTTACTTAACTAATTTAAAACATCCTTTATAAAAAATAAATTTCCTTATACATTATTTAAGGAGATAACTATCAAATCTAAGTTAATTAATTTTAAACCATTTAAATTAGTTATTCTTTAACTAACAATCAATTTGCCTTTGATTACATATATTAACCAATCATTAATTTCTAAATTAATTAAAAGATAGAGAATATTTCATCTTTATTTATTTATAAATTTATCCTTTAAATCTTAAATAAATAATCTTTTCAAAATTCCTATAAAGTAATTTATCCTTTTAACCAATTTCAAAACTTGGGTTTAATTAAAAATTTGTTTAAAATAAACTTAATTTGGTTTAATGATTTTTTTCTTTTCCTGCTACATTTCTAAGCCCACGCAAATGCCCAAAGTCAATCTCGTTCCCCCCTTCTATTTTCTGGCGTTGCTTCTTCTCCTCTCACCTATCTTCTTCTTCTATTATTTTTTTTCTAAGTTTTAATTAAAAACTGCAGTACTCATGCAAGAACACTAACGCACCAGGTTTCCACTCGAAGCCTTCCCCCTTCATTCTCGAGTATCCACCCGAGTCGAACCACAACAGAACCACGTGATACATATCGTCGTTGTGCACGTGCACACCAAGTCCTGATCAACTTCGACCACCGCACTGCCCCCAACCGGTCACCCACGTCGCACTGACCAGATTCATCCACCCAGTTTTGTGAAAGTTGCTAAGATTCGAAATCGAGCTACACGAGCTCCTGTAACCCAAAAACCTGAGCATGAAGACGCCTCATGCCGATCATCTCGGTCACCAGTATTCGACCACCTCAAGAATTTCGCTACGTCGCCACGCTACATTTTCCCCCTGTGCGATCGAACAGAACCCCCTGACGAGAACGTGGCTTCCACCGAGAACCCCATCAACCAAAAACCACAGTCAAACCCTAGATCGACCAATTCCTAACGCCACAGTGATTTATAAATTGAGTTCATATTTTTCCTAAATCCTTCAATGCCTCAGCAAGCTTCACCAAGAATCGCGGCCCAAAATTCAACGTTGGTCATCAGAATTTTGTAAAAAGATAATTTCCGTTCAACAACCAATTCCTCACCGTGTTCAAATCTAAAAATCTTGAATTTTTCATCAAAATTCATATTTCTTCATTTCATATTAAGTTTTAATTTCGAAACTCAAGATTATGGTCACTGATTTTTTTATGTTTTGAAAGGTTCTAACTGATATTTTACTATTCTTAAATATTTACCAAATATTTCTACTCGAATTTAATTTTAATATTAATTTTAGACCTAAACAAACATTTATGTTTTGAAGACCAAACTCTGTATGAAATCCGAGGAAGAGGAAGTTGAATTTTTTTGTTTGTTTACATTTGAAAATCCTGTAACAAGAACAGGATGAACAAATGCCTCTGAACACAACCACAAAAACATAGATGCTACTTTTATATACATATTCATGCAAAGCATTATCATCACGGAGCAAAGCACAATCCAGATTCAAATTTATGGATAGATTTGCTCACCAGATTGAAGACAGGGAAGAAAATTCTTGAGCTTGGAAATCAAGTTTTGAAAACTGGAAATCAATTTTGATCTGTTGCTTGCCTTCAGGTTCTTCTTTTCTTTTCCTTTTGCTGTTTTGACTTTATTGCTTAGATTCTTAATTTACTAACTTATAACATAAAAATTCAAATCTTTTTAAAGGAATTTCACTTAACTTTGTTCCAGAGATTCTTGCATTACTCTGGCCAAAAGAACTGCAGCTTTGATTATGATCTACAATTCCAGTTTTGTTGAAGATTTGGTTTTCAGCCTTGATAATGTTTTCTTGAAAATTTTGATATTGCTTCAGGTTGAAGATCTTGCCTTTCATCTGCTATTTGATTTGCATTGCTCTTTGTTTTTCTATTACATTTGATGTTTTCAGGTTTGCTCTTGATTTCAGAAATTTGCATTGCTTGAAACATTGAGACGGAATTTCTTTGAGGCTTGTTTTCAGGTTGAATTCATTTTCTAGATTTGAAAATTTCTTTTACTTGGACTTGTTGACAATTTGAAACTGCCTGGAGTTTTTCCTTGCTCAAATCTTTGAATTGATTTGTTTTCAGATTGAATTTTCTTTTTTCTATTTTTAAATTCTGCAGTTTTCTGGTTTTTAAAATTTCTGAAACAATATTGAGAAGAAAAGGTTTTCTTATTTTATGTTGAAAGAAACATATTCTTTTGCCACTTGTATGATTTCATACTCCATGCCCTTACACTTGTAAATCCCCTTGTGTATAAGGTCTACACTTGTAAACATATGTATTTTTATGTTTTTAACCTTTTTTTATTCTAATTTACAACTTTGTTTACACATTTAAATTTATGTTTAAATCCCTTTATTAATAGTTTACAAATGTTGAAATAATTATTTAATACCTTCTTATATATTTTTTATACTTATACAAATTAAAATTTTAAACCTTATTTTAAATTAATTCATGCATTTGCATTTAAACTTTATTTTATTTTTATTTTATTTACAAATCGTGTTTTAACTTAATTTATGAATTTATATCTTCACTCTACCATAATTATATGATATGTAAATGTTCTTTTACATTTTTCATTCATGGATATACAACTATATTTTTATATGTTCCAATGTTTTAAATCTTTTCATCAAATCTAATTTTACATTTTTTATTCAAATTCAAAATTTAATATATAATAAATTTGTACTTATATATGAATAAAAAATCAAATACTTTTTTTTATATCAATATGTCTTTATATTCCATTTGATTTCAAACCAATAAATTTTATTTACAATCTCTTGATATTTATTCATTCAAATTTTCAAATTAATTATATTCCAATATATTAGCATTTGAACTTCAAATTCACATTTTCAAATTATATTTAAAATTAACATCTATAAATAACTAGTATTTATTTTGAAAAACTCTATTAAATTCACAAATTAATTTCAAAAATTAATTAAATTATCAAATTAGACTGGGCTAAAATCCGGGGATGTTACTAGAAGCCTGATCGGATTCTGCACTAAAGGGTCGGGAGATCGATACTAGTTCAGAAAATAAGTCATGAATTCGAATAGGATATCAAATCGTATATTGCATACGGATGATCTACGTATATTCTATGGAATTAAGATTAAAGATAATTATTTTAGGCAAACTTTTGTTTTGAGGTAATTTCGGGGACGAAATTCTTTTAAAGAGGGAAGTATATAATGACCCGTAATTTTACCCCTTTGAAAATAGAATATTCAAACTTAAATAACCATATTTCATGTGATAAAAAAGAATGGTGAACTTATTTTTAGAATTAAATAATTTTGGACTTTTACCATAACATTGACAAAATTGACAAAACCTGGTTTTTGATAAAATTGGATATACAGTCCAAAAAATTTGTTTTAAAAGATAAATAACTGCTTTTAAAATCATTATATAAAGATAATAATAGGTTTATAAAAGTTTTATAATTATATACACACACACACACACACTTATGTTATAGCGATTAACAAATTTCATCGCGCATGACAAAATCAATGTCATATATTTACAAATGAATTTTGATATTGTTTTATCTTATTTTATAAGTCAAATACACTTGTTTTAATTAAATAAAAAGTGAATTTATTTTTAATTTTGGTTTACATAAATAAATAGTTTAACTAAAACGTCAAAATAAGACAGAAAAACATTTTGTCAAAATTCAACGTTTTATCGATTTAAAGTTGTCGCATCGTCCTTGCACATTTATGTACATATTCTTATAAACATTATAACATATATGAAGTAATTAACAAATAGTTAATCAAGTTTACCTCCGCTAATTATGGTTAGGAAAGTCTAGAAATATCATTAGCAAAAGTAAACTAATAAAATCAAAACTTGTCAAATCAAAATAAACATCATTATTACTTTAGTTTTCCTACTTCTTAAGTGATAAGGACATAAAGTAAGGATTTGAAATGCATTTATGAGATGGTAAGTTTACTTTTGGTAATGTGATGTTTGGAAAAAAATATCCAAGGGTATTTTAGTAATTTAACATGGGGGTAATTTGGTAACTTACCACCTCTTTCTTTTCCTTTAAATCACAAGCATTCTTCTTATTTTTCACACATCCATCTCTTCTTTTCTTAATCTCTTCTTCTTCTTCTTCTTTAGGGTTTTAATATGGCTTCCAAGTGTAACGTCCCGAAAATTTTCGACTTTCGAAAATTCAACATCGATACTCACTTTATCGACTGCCGAGAAATCGAAGGCCGGAAACCCGAAATGTTATGGTTTAAAGAAAAAGAAAGAGGTAGAAGAAGATAGAAAAAGATAGAACAGAACATAGAAAATAGAACGGGACAGAAAGGAAACAACAGAACAACATCAGAATCTCACAATTCGCAGCGGAACAACATATAATAATAAATGAATAATCTTTAAACAAAGAACTATATCAGTTATTACATTTCATCATATTACATTACATCATATCATCAGAGTGTACAACAACAACAACAACAAACAGCGGAAAATAAATACTATATACTAGAAATACGCCATGCCATCCAGCTTGCCTCCAGCAATTCCTGAATTCCAGAATATCCTGATAAACCTTAACTCTTGACTGCCTGGGTGGAAAATTGGTGGGCACCCAGAGTTTAGGAAGGAAAACAATAAACTCCAAGTCAGTCATGTGACTGGTGTGAGAACTCAAAACAGTTTATTTATCTTTAAAATCAAAATAGAAGAATATTTTTAAAGTCAATTCGCAATGCTTTTAAAAATGAGACTACCATAAGGCCTCCCGCACACACACACAATGCAAACGCAGAATCGGAGGAGATTTCTCCTTATGATAGTCAAAGATGCTTGATACGCATTAAAAAGAACATTTGATATTATTACTAGTGCATAGTGTAGGAAAAATTCATTTCGAAAGTAGAATATAAATCTTAGCCAGCATAGACATTTCGAACTATGCCTACTATAGCTAACTATGTTCAATAGCAGGTTACCGCCACATTCCATAGCAGGTTATACAACTAAAACCGTACAAGTCTCGTATTGTTTCTTTGGATTTCCAACGAATGATCAGGCCAAGGAACTTCCCATTGCCACATGAGAATGCCTCTGGATGGACATCCCCGAGAACCAAACCGGATCTCTACCAACACAAGGCCGGGTTACCCCTAACTGAGTAACAACTGACCGAATATGCCATCCCCCGGTCCTTGGGACCTTTCACCGAGCGCTCGCAATCAATTCACACAATCATAAAGTGTTTTCAACATGAGTAAGTATCTGGGCTCCATACCATGTCACCACCCTTTTCCAGAAGGAAATGCACATATCCTAAAGGGCGCTACCCCTCATAACCTTGCTGCTTCTTTCCTGTTTTGACCATTCACGGGGTGTGAGGCTCGACGAAGTCACGTCCACAAAAACATACTTTATACAAAAGCCATGCTTTGGGTCAAAAATGATCATAGAAATGATCACCAAGATAGACGATCAAATAAACGATCCTATCACAAATAATCAACACAATGATCATTTACAGCAACACTCAGCATGTCACATTACCAAATTGGGAATATATCGCTGATAACATTCAACTACATAACCTCTGAGCTCGTACGTCTCAGAGAAGGGTGTTAAGCTAAAAGAATAAATTCTTCGCCACCAACAGAAATATATTTGAATGAAACCTGCTTTATATCTCAATTTGTAACGTCAGACATACAATCCATACAAGTCTGTTCCGGGCTCGAACAAAACCGAAGGCACTTCTCACGAAGCCCTTGCAATCCGGGTATTCACAATCCCGATCGAATTTCCCATCACTTAAGGAACCTCTATACCAGGAGCTACCCAGTGCAGAGACAATCGATAGGTCATCCTATCGCTTTTGCAAATACTCGGTCTTCAACACCGGTCATCAAATGCAATTCATAACGACGTATCACATATTCGGAATGGGTTATACGACCCCATGGTCCTTTTCCGGTTAACCCGAATAGTGAGCGCTTATTCAAAAATAAGTGTGGCATTCAAATTCAAACAAATCACATCAATTACCCATTCAAAGGGAAACATTGATAGTCGGTTATTGAACTATCAATGGATATGCACATATCACCAGTTTCCAAATAATTTTCCAAATTATTTATTTTTCAAAAATCATATCTTTACAAGATATATAATTTTCACACTTCAAAAATAAATCAATATTTATTTTTAAACAAATTCTCCTTTTCATTCATAAATTCCATAGTGAATTTTCATTCCAAAATATCCATGCATATACGATTTCAATTATTCATTTCAATTTATCTTCAAAAAGATAAATTCTCAAAATATTCACTTTATATTGGAAAACATTTCCATACTTATTTAATAAGTAATTCTCAAATCTATCTATTTTCAACACTTAGAAAATATCCAATATACTTAAATCGAGATTAAGTACATATTTCATTCTTTAAGGAAATCATTCTCTTAAACATATTTATTTGGGCCAAAACGAATGTTGCGTAAAACATCGTTACGAAAACCCAAAATCACTAGTATAGGGATTCGAGATTAAAATAGATATATAAATCCCAATACTATACAAAACATTTTCTTTCGGAAATCATTTACTATAACAACAGTGTTATAGTCCACTATTTCCTTTTATTTCTCGAAAACGTCTATTTCAACAATGAATGTTGAAATCTATGGTTTCGAATCTCAACACATTTTAAAACATCGTTAGATCGTTTTAATTCAATTTAAAACATCACATCTAAAACATTTTCTTTAACATAATATTCACTATTCAAAAACGTGAATAATACTACGTTAACAAATTTCATCACTTCTATTCATTTTATTTCAAAGGATTATTCACAGTTAAAAGTGTGAATATAACTCCATTAATAGGTTTCAACAATTTACTTATCAAAATAAGTCGTTTGCGAATTTATAAAACAATGTTTATAAACTCCATTTCTATTTATTTTATAACAACTTCCTTTTATAAATTCCTTTATTAACCTATTCCAGTTTATAACTCAATTATAAACTAAAAGTTCATATTATAAGTTAAATGCTTATAAAACGATTATTTTACAAAATCGTTTCTTTGAACTTCATAATTATAAATCTTATAACTTATAAGATTCAATTATTTATCCAAATATATTCTTTAATAACTTCACAAAATTTATAAATCTTACTATTTATAAATTTCATTTATAACCTCACCATTTATAATTTTATAATTTCCATTCACTTATGCAATCCATTTTCACTTCATTCAAACACTTATAAAAACTCGTTTTATAATTCAAATGTTTTAATTTATAAATATCAATTTATAAATCCTTTATAAAATCAATTTATACTATTATTTTAAAACATCTTTAATCTCCTTTATAATTTCACCATTTTTGATTTATAAAATAATCAAATTTTATAAATCCTATATTTAAACTTTTTACAATAAATTCAGAAATCCCGATTTAACTATTTTATAAAATCATTAGCATCATATTTTCAAAAATCAGTTTTTAACTATATTTCTCAAAAATATAATTTTTATAACATTAAAAATTATATCGTTTATTTATTTAAAATGAATCAATTTCCAAACATATAGTATATTTTCAAAAACCACTTTAAAAATCATTTTAAAATTCCAAAATTTGGTCCAATGATGCTACATACCAAATAGCCAATCACGACAACAACGATATCATATATCGATATGATAATCAACGAATATCAAAATATTCAAAATCAAATAAATACTATTGAGGAATCCAGTTGGATCCCTCCAACCTGTTTTCCTGCATCCACAAACATTAGCACAATACCAATTTCGCTCCAGTACGAAATTATCGCGGTATATGGGATTTAAATATTATCCGCTTAATAGACGGCGCAATAGGGTCTCATCTGCTAAACAAATGCGGGAAATCAATAACTCCAATATATACATATGCCAATATATATATATTGCTATTATATATAATACCAATTTCACTGTTTATGAAATATTCGCGGTATATGTTTTTAATAAATAACATCCGCTTACTAACGGCGTATAATGTCTATTTTAACAATCAATAGATACAATTATCATTCAAACATGCATTCAACAATTTTAAATCCAACTATTTAAAATAAAATCGAAACTGATTCGATTGAGTGAGAAGTTCTCACCTTGATTTCAATTTCGTTTTAGCGATTTATTTCGAATAAAATTAAACGGACGTTTAATTTTACCCAAAATTCTCACTAACTCCAAACTACTCCAATCCAATTTCATCGCGTAGTGCTCGTCCATACGATTCCAACGCAACTGGTTTCGCGCGTTTTCGACCTCGTATGAAAAAGTTATACAATTATGAAGTCACACGATTTTTATTTATAATATTTACAACAATTCTTTAAATTTAAACCTACAACTAACATCCACCGTTCAGATCCAAGCTCCTGCATCCAGCCGTCCTTTGCCTCATTCCCAAAATCACGTTCCAACTACAGACATTAGCCGAACAACAACCCATAACTTTCGAATTTAGGGTTAATTAATTCGATCACCTCGACGCATGAAAACACGATCAGGAAGTTCCATCGCGTAGCCCTCACCCAACTCCTTGCTCGGCCCCAACCTCATGAAGCTCGGCTCTCATCCTAGCGCGCACTTCGAGGCCGAACTGCAGGCCTTTGAGCGAGATTTGTCGCCAATCCGAAGCACTAGAAACGATCATGACCGTTGAATATGTAGTTCGCGACGTGCTCTACGAGTTTCTAGTTGAAAGATTCTTGAATCGTTGCACGGATTTGAAGATTTGGAGGGAGGAAGGTCGCGTGTTTCTGGCCATTGAAGCTTGAACTGGCGGCTACACGTTTAGATTAGGGTTTTGATATTTTTATTTTATTTTTTTGTGAGAGGTTGGCTATTTATAGAGAATTTTCGAACACTATTCATCCGGAAATTCCGAACTCCGATTTACGCGCCGTAACCAGCGTTTCTAGGTTTTACCCCGCGTTCCGGACACAATGGAACAGGTTTCGGAAGCTAATTCGGACATCTGTGCGAGTTATGGCAATAAACGTTCAATTTAAATTAAACCGATTTAAACGATTTTCTAGGCGTTTTAATTTGTACCGGACAAACGATAAATCCAATTGACACGAAATTTGAAACCTTACAATTATATCACATTACGGATCCGATGAAACTGGTTTCGTCGAAATCCGAGACAGTTTGAAAAATGGCTATTTTAACTCGCCAAATTAATATTAAAAATAATTCGATGCGTTTCGAGCTGCCACGATCAAACGACAACTCCGATTGCTACGAAATTTGAAATCCGATAATAACTAACTATTACGGATCCAATGGAACTGGTTTCGTTCAATTCTGAGACTGTTCAAAAATTGACTATTTTCACTAGTCGATTTTAATATTAAAATATTCAATTTTCACAAATTAACTTTTAATTCGATTTTAAAAGTTCTAAAATATCATTCTAACTCCAACATGATAAAATAAAATTTTACAAATCATTTACAATCATATTTAACCAAATTTTCAATTATTTCCATAATTTAACATATTAAATTATCGATTTAATTATTCAATTAAATCCAATTATTCAAAATAAAATTTATTCGACTTATAAATTCACTTATTAATATTTAAAATTAATTAAATATTCAAATTTAATTAAATAAAATTCTGGGTCGTTACAATCTTCCCCCCTTAAAAGAATTTCGTCCTCGAAATTATTAAGTAAGAAAAGTTACAGAATCTATTAATTTTCCCAAAATCCATAGTTTAAACTTCTTATAATACTTTACTAAGTTTCAAATCATACTTAGTTATCTTTTCAAAAACAATTATTATTGTTTAACTTTCAATTCCAAATCAAAGTTAAAGTTTTCAAAATTTTCCAAATTTTCTCAAATTTTTTTCTAACGCCTTAAATTTCCGAAAAATTTCGCCATAGTCTCCTTTGCGCGGCTCGATCCGAAAAAAAAAAGACAGTATATATATCACAAATATACAACTCATCAAGTAATGAGGCATCCCGAAGGGAAAAAAATGTAAAAGTACGATATTTAATCCGAGATATGTACCTTATATTTTATTAGCAAGCATATACGGCTAATGTAGCGCGAAAGCGAGCTCCAAATGCGAAGCAAACGCGGTCCGCACCTACTAAACACTCAACAAACAACATGAGAATCATGCATATAGACAATAGTATCAATATACAACATATAGCAACATAATAACTATATATGTCAACATATCAAATGTAGTAAAAGCAACAAACGCAAACATCAACCAACTATCATCCATAACCAATAAATATTCATTCATATTCTCATTAATATTCAATGAATTGGTTTTCAATTTAATCATATTTGATTTATTTACAGTGGATGTTTCTACTAACATTCTTTTTTCAATTAGTTTATATTTACTAATTCATATTCAAGTTGGTTCACTTCCAAATTAAATTCAATTTATTTAAGATTCACTTAACTTCCAATTGAATTCCAATTACTTTAGCTTCCAATTCCATTAACTTAATGAATTATATATAATCAATCAACTAACAACCATATAACAACCAATGTATATTCATTACAACCAAATTCCTTTGCTTTCAATTGGTTTAATTAATTGATTTTTATTCAACTATTCAACTTTCAACAACATTAGATTTCAATGAATTAACACTTATATTCATTATTCCATATCAACTTAATTTACATTAAATTGATTTACATTCAATCCATTCATTCAATTCAATTTCAAAAGTTGAATTTTATTTACATAATCTAAGTTCACATCTATCACTTAACTTTATTAATTTACTTTGATACCAATATCAACTTCATTCAATATCTCTTAAGTTATATTCCATTTTACAAACATTACTTTGTTTTACTTAACTTAAATTCCCATTTATAAATCAATTCAGATTCCAATTCTAAAGTAAATTTCCATTTAACTTTAAATTCATTTTTATTTACAACTCATATTCATAAATATATTCATATAGTTTCACTTCTTATATATATATAAGTTTATTTCTCAATTGTAAATCAGTTTAATTATAATTCAATTCTCATAATTCTTTTGCTTATACAATTATTCTTCAATTTAGATTATTCAAACATCTAAACAATCAATTTATATACCCTATAATAATTCTAAAAAATTATTCCTTTATATATAAAAATATAATCAAGGTAAAATTATTTAATTTACCCAATTTTAAAACAATATTGTGTCGAATTGTTCTATTCAAGTGTTTAGAAACCCCTTCGGCATAGTCTTGCGGACCACGCTGACGAAAGTTCATATGCCACTCAATAAACCAATCATCACAATATAAAGCAATTTCATATTCACTAACAAATACGCTCTCATAGCTATTATTACACTCAAATTCATTTTAGAGTACTACTGACTCTATCTCTAATGAGTAATACCCAATAGAACCATGGTTGTCGCTTAACCATATGCTTCGATACCAAATGTAACGTCCCGAAAATTTTCGACTTTCGAAAATTCAACATCGATACTCACTTTATCGACTGTCGAGAAATCGAAGGCCGGAAACCCGAAATGTTATGGTTTAAAGAAGAAGAAAGAGGTAGAAGAAGATAGAAAAAGATAGAACAGAACATAGAAAATAGAACGGGACAGAAAGGAAACAACAGAACAACATCAGAATCTCACAATTCGCAGCGGAACAACATATAATAATAAATGAATAATCTTTAAACAAAGAACTATATCAGTTATTACATTTCATCATATTACATTACATCATATCATCAGAGTGTACAACAAAAACAACAAACAGCGGAAAAGAAATACTATATACTAGAAATACGCCATGCCATCCAGCTTGCCTCCAGCAATTCCTGAATTCCAGAATATCCTGATAAACCTTAACTCTTGACTGCCCGTGTGGAAAATTGGTGGGCACCCAGAGTTTAGGAAGGAAAACAATAAACTCCAAGTCAGTCATGTGACTGGTGTGAGAACTCAAAACAGTTTATTTATCTTTAAAATCAAAATAGAAGAATATTTTTAAAGTCAATTCGCAATGCTTTTAAAAATGAGACTACCATAAGGCCCCCCGCACACACACACAATGCAAACGCAGAATCGGAGGAGATTTCTCCTTATGGTAGTCAAAGATGCTTGATACGCATTAAAAAGAACATTTGATATTATTACTAGTGCATAGTGTAGGAAAAATTCATTTCGAAAGTAGAATATAAATCTTAGCCAGCATAGACATTTCGAACTATGCCTACTATAGCTAACTATGTTCAATAGCAGGTTACCGCCACATTCCATAGCAGGTTATACAACTAAAACCGTACAAGTCTCGTATTGTTTCTTTGGATTTCCAACGAATGATCAGGCCAAGGAACTTCCCATTGCCACATGAGAATGCCTCTGGATGGACATCCCCGAGAACCAAACCGGATCTCTACCAACACAAGGCCGGGTTACCCCTAACTGAGTAACAACTGACCGAATATGCCATCCCCCGGTCCTTTGGGACCTTTCACCGAGCGCTCGCAATCAATTCACACAATCATAAAGTGTTTTCAACATGAGTAAGTATCTGGGCTCCATACCATGACACCACCCTTTTCCAGAAGGAAATGCACATATCCTAAAGGGCGCTACCCCTCATAACCTTGCTGCTTCTTTCCTGTTTTGACCATTCACGGGGTGTGAGGCTCGACGAAGTCACATCCATAAAAACATACTTTATACAAAAGTCATGCTTTGGGTCAACAAATGATCATAGAAATGATCACCAAGATAGACGATCAAATAAACGATCCTATCACAAATAATCAACACAATGATCATTTACAGCAACACTCAGCATGTCACATTACCAAATTGGGAATATATCGCTGATAACATTCAACTACATAACCTCTGAGCTCGTACGTCTCAGAGAAGGGTGTTAAGCTAAAAGAATAAATTCTTCGCCACCAACAGAAATATATTTGAATGAAACCTGCTTTATATCTCAATTTGTAACGTCAGACATACAATCCATACAAGTCTGTTCCGGGCTCGAACAAAACCGAAGGCACTTCTCACGAAGCCCTTGCAATCCGGGTATTCACAATCCCGATCGAATTTCCCATCACTTAAGGAACCTCTATACCAGGAGCTACCCAGTGCAGAGACAATCGATAGGTCATCCTATCACTTTTGCAAATACTCGGTCTTCAACACCGGTCATTAAATGCAATTCATAACGACGTATCACATATTCGGAATGGGTTATACGACCCCATGGTCCTTTCCCGGTTAACCCGAATAGTGAGCGCTTATTCAAAAATAAGTGTGGCATTCAAATTCAAACAAATCACATCAATTACCCATTCAAAGGGAAACATTGATAGTCGGTTATTGAACTATCAATGGATATGCACACATCACCAGTTTCCAAATAATTTTCCAAATTATTTATTTTTCAAAAATCATATCTTTACAAGATATATAATTTTCACACTTCAAAAATAAATCAATATTTATTTTTAAACAAATTCTCCTTTTCATTCATAAATTCCATAGTGAATTTTCATTCCAAAATATCCATGCATATACGATTTCAATTATTCATTTCAATTTATCTTCAAAAAGATAAATTCTCAAAATATTCACTTTATATTGGAAAACATTTCCATACTTATTTAATAAGTAATTCTCAAATCTATCTATTTTCAACACTTAGAAAATATCCAATATACTTAAATCAAGATTAAGTACATATTTCATTCTTTAAGGAAATCATTCTCTTAAACATATTTATTTGGGCCAAAACGAATGTTGCGTAAAACATCGTTACGACAACCCAAAATCACTAGTATAGGGATTCGAGATTAAAATAGATATATAAATCCCAATACTATACAAAACATTTTCTTTCGGAAATCATTTACTATAACAACAGTGTTATAGTCCACTATTTCCTTTTATTTCTCGAAAACGTCTATTTCAACAATGAATGTTGAAATCTATGGTTTCGAATCTCAACACATTTTAAAACATCGTTAGATCGTTTTAATTCAATTTAAAACATCACATCTAAAACATTTTCTTTAACATAATATTCACTATTCAAAAACGTGAATAATACTACGTTAACAAATTTCATCACTTCTATTCATTTTATTTCAAAGGATTATTCACAGTTAAAAGTGTGAATATAACTCCATTAATAGGTTTCAACAATTTACTTATCAAAATAAGTCGTTTGCGAATTTATAAAACAATGTTTATAAACTCCATTTCTATTTATTTTATAACAACTTCCTTTTATAAATTCCTTTATTAACCTATTCCAGTTTATAACTCAATTATAAACTAAAAGTTTATATTATAAGTTAAATGCTTATAAAACGATTATTTTACAAAATCGTTTCTTTGAACTTCATAATTATAAATCTTATAACTTATAAGATTCAATTATTTATCCAAATATATTCTTTAATTACTTCACAAAATTTATAAATCTTACTATTTATAAATTTCATTTATAACTTCACCATTTATAATTTTATAATTTCCATTCACTTATGCAATCCATTTTCACTTCATTCAAACACTTATAAAAACTCGTTTTATAATTCAAATGTTTTAATTTATAAATATCAATTTATAAATCCTTTATAAAATCAATTTATACTATTATTTTAAAACATCTTTAATCTCCTTTATAATTTCACCATTTTTGATTTATAAAATAATCAAATTTTATAAATCCTATATTTAAACTTTTTACAATAAATTCAGAAATCCCGATATAACTATTTTATAAAATCATTAGCATCATATTTTCAAAAATCAGTTTTTAACTATATTTCTCAAAAATATAATTTTTATAACATTAAAAATTATATCGTTTATTTATTTAAAATGAATCAATTTCCAAACATATAGTATATTTTCAAAAACCACTTTAAAAATCATTTTAAAATTCCAAAATTTGGTCCAATGATGCTACATACCAAATAGCCAATCACGACAACAACGATATCATATATCGATATGATAATCAACGAATATCAAAATATTCAAAATCAGATAAATATTGTTGAGGAATCCAGTTGGATCCCTCCAACCTGTTTTCCTGCATCCACAAACATTAGCACAATACCAATTTCGCTCCAGTACGAAATTATCGCGGTATATGGGATTTAAATATTATCCGCTTAATAGACGGCGCAATAGGGTCTCATCCGCTAAACAAATGCGGGAAATCAATAACTCCAATATATACATATGCCAATATGTATATATTGCAATTATATATAATACCAATTTCACTGTTTATGAAATATTCGCGGTATATGTTTTTAATAAATAACATCCGCTTACTAACGGCGTATAATGTCTATTTTAACAATCAATAGATACAATTATCATTCAAACATGCATTCAACAATTTTAAATCTAACTATTTAAAATAAAATCGAAACTAATTCGATTGAGTGAGAAGTTCTCACCTTGATTTCAATTTCGTTTTAGCGATTTATTTCGAATAAAATTAAACGGACGTTTAATTTTACCCAAAATTCTCACTAACTCCAAACGACTCCAATCCAATTTCATTGCGTAGTGCTCGTCCATACGATTCCAACGCAACTGGTTTCGCGCGTTTTCGACCTCGTATGAAAAAGTTATACAATTATGAAGTCACACGATTTTTATTTATAATATTTACAACAATTCTTTAAATTTAAACCTACAACTAACATCCACCGTTCAGATCCAAGCTCCTGCATCCAGCCGTCCTTTGCCTCCTTCCCAAAATCATGTTCCAACTACAGACATTAGCCGAACAACAACCCATAACTTTCGAATTTAGGGTTAATTAATTCGATCACCTCGACGCATGAAAACACGATCAGGAAGTTCCATCGCGTAGCCCTCACCCAACTCCTTGCTCGGCCCCAACCTCATGAAGCTCGGCTCTCATCCTAGCGTGCACTTCGAGGCCGAACTGCAGGCCTTTGAGCGAGATTTGTCGCCAATCCGAAGCACTAGAAACGATCATGACCGTTGAATATGTAGTTCGCGACGTGCTCTACGAGTTTCTAGTTGAAAGATTCTTGAATCGTTGCACGGATTTGAAGATTTGGAGGGAGGAAGGTCGCGTGTTTCTGGCCATTGAAGCTTGAACTGGCGGCTACACGTTTAGATTAGGGTTTTGATATTTTTATTTTATTTTTTTGTGAGAGGTTGGCTATTTATAGAGAATTTTCGAACACTATTCATCCGGAAATTCCGAACTCCGATTTACGCGCCGTAACCAGCGTTTCTAGGTTTTACCCCGCGTTCCGGACACAATGGAACAGGTTTCGGAAGCTAATTCGGACATCTGTGCGAGTTATGGCAATAAACGTTCAATTTAAATTAAACCGATTTAAACGATTTTCTAGGCGTTTTAATTTGTACCGGACAAACGATAAATCCAATTGACACGAAATTTGAAACCTTACAATTATATCACATTACGGATCCGATGAAACTGGTTTCGTCGAAATCCGAGACAGTTTGAAAAATGGCTGTTTTAACTCGCCAAATTAATATTAAAAATAATTCGATGCGTTTCGAGCTGCCACGATCAAACGACAACTTCGATTGCTACGAAATTTGAAATCCGGTAATAACTAACTATTACGGATCCAATGGAACTGGTTTCGTTCAATTCTGAGACTGTTCAAAAATTGACTATTTTCACTAGTCGATTTTAATATTAAAATATTCAATTTTCACAAATTAACTTTTAATTCGATTTTAAAAGTTCTAAAATATCATTCTAACTCCAACATGATAAAATAAAATTTTACAAATCATTTACAATCATATTTAACCAAATTTTCAATTATTTCCATAATTTAACATATTAAATTATCGATTTAATTATTCAATTAAATCCAATTATTCAAAATAAAATTTATTCGACTTATAAATTCACTTATTAATATTTAAAATTAATTAAATATTCAAATTTGAATTAAATAAAATTCTGGGTCGTTACACCATGCCTTAGAAAAATTAAAAATAAAAACTAGAGAAAACAAGTAAAGACAAAATATATATAGTATCCCACCTCAAAAGTTATGCAAACCACCTCCTCTCTACATCCATAACCGACGGCCTCCGTTCATGGCGGTAATATGAATTATTCTAAGATTTAAGAAAGGTTTAAGTAAACCAAATGATTTGATAAATAAGGCTTAATGATTTCATATACTCTTGAAAAGAAAATGGAATAAATTGAAAAGAATATATCTAAGAAAGATATTTGATTTAAATAAAAAATGAAGTACTTGATTGATGATTGATATCCACATATGAACCAAACATATTTTTATCGATAATTGGTTTCGAAGGAACCAAGGTCGAATCTTGGTGATTCCTATCCAAAAACCACTTTGAACCATTGTATATGTTCAAAAGTGAAGGCATGTTGAAGATGGTGATTTTTGAAGACCGGGGATCTTTAGGATGTAGGAATTGTTGTCATGGGTCCCTAGGATTTTACCCCACATTATACTTATATGGCAGTGATGACTACATTCTAAAAATCTTCGTTATATTAAAGACCGAAGATCTTCATAGCCGAAGGAATGCTTGTTGACATTCTCTGGGTAGCTCCCAATATAGAAACATTCATAGTAAGTGGTTCTATCGCATTTTGAAATCTTCAGATTGCAGGGACTACTCGCTACTAATGGTAGTAGGAAGAGTGCATTCGGTTTCGTTCAGTCCTAAAACGAACTTGTATGGATGAGTGTCTAACAGTGCATTTCTAATCACATAAATTGATCTCTATCAACATATTATCTACTTGGTGGCGGAAAAGGCAACTTTTATTAGCTTAACACCCTTTTCGACGTACGAGCCAGGAGTTATACGTTGGTAGAAATCAGTTGTGTGATTAAGGAATGGCAATGTGGCATTCAAAGTGGAATCTTTTATGATCAAATCATGGTATTGTATAAAAAGCATGGCTTTGTTTAAGTTGAGCGTAACCTCACTCCCAAGCTTCACATCCTGGAAATGATACGGGAACTATGTTACATATTTTGGGCTTAGTATGACGAGGGTGGCGTATGATTTCTTATGGTGACTGGCGGCATATGATCTAGGTCATTAAGGTGTCCAGGCGGGACCCTTATTTTATGGTATAATGGCGTGCGAGTTCTTGCATGAGAAGCCACCGGATATCAAGAAGTGTGGCAATATGAGGAATAGTGGTGTGTGAGTCCTTGCATGAAAAACCTTCGGGTTCCGGTTGCTATGCGTGGTTATCGAGGTTCCCTATTAAGTTGGAAAATCCAATTCCAATACAAGCTTTTCGTGTTGTCCCAAAAAGCTGAAATGACTTGCAAACTTTTCAGCTACCTCTTTTGGTATCATATATTCCATCCAGTGTATTTGTTAACCTATTTTGGATATATTACCTTAGACTTAGTCCAATTATTGATACCTTATTTGAATAAGTTTATTCGAACGACGTTTTCTGTTAGCGCCAAAAATGGTCACTAACACCCAAATCCATATGAAAGCACCAAATACCAGTCACAGTTCCAAATAGAATATATGTAGAGAGTATAAATGTGAAGAATAGTAAAAATTATAAAGAAAGTAGTAAAGAACAATAGATTTTGTAGTGGATCGGCTAACTCCGGCCTACATCCACTCCAAAAGTTTCATTTTTATTGATACAAGATTCGATTACAGTTACAAAATGGTAGAGTAGCCTTAGCCTTAGGAAATAAAAAGTCAGAGAGCAGAAAGAAGATCCCCTTTTCTGACTCCCTCATGCTGTATTTATAGACAAAAACTGGGTTGTTGGGCTTCCTGAGTAATCCAGGCCCATTAAGGCTATAGCCGAGCCGCAGTTGACATGCCGAACGAGAGTAACCTGGGTGTTGACCCGAAGCAACCATAGTACGGACTCGAAGTAACCGGACCAGTGGCCTAGATCATGCCTCGGTCGAAGTAACTTCCACCCAATTCTCAAAGCGAAGCACTCCCCAATGTCGAACCACGAAATCCATCAAAGCTGATCTAAACTATACCGAGCCACACCTAATGCCGAACGACGTACAATGCCGAGTGAGGTACGATGCTGAGCGAGGTACGATGCTGAGCGGCACCTGCCGAACCACTACCTTATGCCGAACGACCCTGATCTCTCTACAATGCCGAGCGACCCTGACTTCACTGAAATTCCAAGCTACCCTGACTTCTCTGAAATGCCGAGCGACCCTGACTTCTCTGCAATGCCGAGCGACATTACCAGGGCCGACCAGCCCTTGACTTCCAGACCGAGCCATGTAACTTCTCCACTTCTCGATCGAACGACATATCCAAGTAAACTTCATCCTTTTAAACCAAATCCATCATATTCCAGCCTCGATGATCGTGCAGTCGACTTAATTAAATCTGCCTGTCCGCGGCCTTGCTGAAAGGCGGGTTAACATTTGCTGTAACAACCCGCCTTTTTGGATAGTTTAAACCGACGATCAAATACACATGCCGGTTCCAAACCATTCAAAAGGGAAGATGGTTATTGGGGTAATTAAGAAAAAAGGGAAGGAGAAATAAAGGAAATGAAACAACACAGAATCTCGCAGCGGAACGATAAAATATAATAGTCAAATAAACAGTTCATGAAGTTGTTTACTACACTTTGACATTATTATCAGAGTTATACATATACAACAGAACAAATAAAATAATGCAGCAGGCAACATGATGCAAAGATAATAAGAGTAATAGTGTACCAAATCTTCGTCTTCGTCCTCCAGAATAGATCTTCAATAAGCTGAAAAACTCAGGTCTGACCCGAGCGTAATGAAAAGACAAAACACTCGAGTCAGGACTAAAATATCCTTATGAAAGTTAAATCAATCGTAAATAAATATGAGTGTAACGGCGTCAGAGATGTTTACGGGGTTTGACATCTCATATCCAGTGTCAACGTGTGTGCAATAACTTAAGAGATGTTACGGGATTTTCCATCTCTTAAGGATCCGTTAAACTATCTACTATGTAGTACAATACGCTAAGTAGATAATACCTATCAGTAATATAAAGTATCAAAATAGCATTAAGGCGTTACCATAATCCCCCTTAACACAATTTTATAATGCCATAGTCTATACAGCACCGTAAGCCCCACCGTAAACTGGTGGTTATCAGAGGGTACCCCATGGGTATAACACAAAACATAACGTAGTGGTCGTGAATAGGATAATCAGTATGACAAGGTACATGAGGCGATACCAACTAGGATACTAGTAGTTGCGTGATCCGTACTGATGTTGAGCATAGCCAGCAGCTACCCCAACACCGTGAAACAACACTCCCAAATCAAGGGGTGCACCCAAATCGAATCACAAATGTAATAGATATGGTATCGAAGAAGTGTGTCCGCTAAAGATGGCGAACCTCAATGGCCCGGCGCGGCTCCTGTTTTAGTCATGTCAGGGGTCATCCAATATCGTTCTCTTTCTTCAGTCAACGCGTTCACCAAACCATCCACTTCATTCTAGATCAACACTCCACGTATACAAGTTATTAAAGTGGTTTTCGGTATCGACAGAGAGTATGTCCATATCCGATCCCAGTCTCTTTAATAACTACGTATTATTACACCGATGGCTCTTTTACATTCCAAATCGATTCATAATTGATATCAAAATATCATATTCGCTTCAAAATCAAATCCATTTCAAATATCATCATATCTATTTAAAATGTAAGGTTCCGTTTCAAAAATCATTTTCCGCCTCAATATCTCATTTCGATTTCAAAATCATTTCGAATTTCAATTTAGGTTGCAACTTCATTTAACCCAATTCGTATTTAAATTCAAGATTTAAACATAAACATTTCATCTTATTAACCAGCTTGAAATTTTTAGAAAATAATTTAAGTACTTTAAAAGTAGTTTAAATAATTATAAAAATGGTTAAAAATACTTAAAATCTTTAAATGGATTTCAAATAGATAAATTAGTTTAAAATAATTCAAAATGGGTTAAGAAGATTAAAAATAGATTAAAATAGTTTGAGTATTCAAAAATGGTTTATATAACTGAGTAATTTGGAAAACAAAATAAAACAGCTTCAAAACCAAACCATTTCAATTATAACTTCCCAATTCAAATCAATTTCAATTTCCATTCTATCGATTCAATTTCAATTTCGATTCAATCAACGTCAACTTTGACTTCAAATTTGTTCAATTTTATATTCACTTTCAATTAATTCAATTTCAATTTATATCGATTTGGAGCTTGATTTTTCAAAAATATCCATTTATAACACTTAACAAAATAATCCTTCGATATTCAAATTTAAATCTCAATTACAAATATGATTCAATTTCAAGCTCAATTTCAAAATATCACTTTATATCGTTTTTACTTAGTAATATTCAAAGCTCGAATTAAGGTTCAATCTTTAAACAAATCAATTTTCGAAATTCAATCATATCCCGATTTTAAATTCCAAAGTCTCCACTTCAATTATTTAACAATTTCTTTTAACCAAAAATTTTTCAACATTCCAAACTCAATTTTTCGATAAGTTCGATTTCTATAAATTTATTTCTATTTATAACTTTTAAATCAAAACATTTAAATAAATTTCAAATCGACGATTTTAAAAATTATTAATTTAGCCAATTCGATGTCCGTATATAATTTTCTATCCTATGGCCAAGTAATTATTTATTTCAATTAAATGTCAAGGATGAATATTTATCACTTAAATCAATCATAGTGTCATATGTATGCATAACAGGTTATATATAAGCAAATAAACATCCAAACATTTAAATATCAACCAATAGCATCCATCGAAATAAATCATCCAATAGACAATACAATTCATGGCAATTTCATACTTATCAATGTCAGGTAATTTAATCGCAATTCAATTTTAATTTCAATTTAACTGTCAATTAAATTTTCAACGGTTAATTCAAATGACAATCTATATGACAATTAAATTTTATCAAACAACTACAAATAAAATTCATAACACTTCATAATGTCAAATTTAACTAGCATAAAGATATTTAGTACGTTGTGAGCGTTATAAAACACTCACCTTGATTTCAATGTAGTTCCAGCATTTTATTTCGAATAAAATTAAACGAGCGTTTAATTTTACCTGAAATTTTCACTAGCTCCGAACGACTCCAATCCAATTCCATAGCGTAGTGCTCGACAAAACGATTGCAATGCAAGAAGTTTCGTTCCAATCTGACCTCGTATGTGAGAGTTATACATTTTTTTTAAGTTATCGACATTCGAATTTATAAAACAATTTATATAGATATAAAAAATTTATCCATACCCAAGCAAAAAAAGGCCCAGCCCACTCAAGCTTCTTCCCCAAACTCCCTGTAGCCATTTCCTGTACACGAACCCATGGCCGTGCACCCTTCTTCGATGATACGGAGCTACGCTACATAACTCAACGAACCGACCATACCATCCAATTTCTCTCCGAAATCTCCACCATCCCGCACCACAACTTTGAGCTCGACCACCCCCAGGAAAACGCGACCCACACCCTACCGTACGCACGCGACCAAGTCGCAACCCCCAAGACGCTGCCGAGCACTCCAAAAATCTAGCCGCAGATGGTATCTTCGATGGTGAACTCGAACAAGGCTCCGTTTCACGAATCGAAGCCTATATCCTCCACGATTTCCAACCCTAGTTCATGCCTAAGAACGGCTTCGACCTCAATAGTTGCCGCACCCAGCAGCATGCATACCAGGTTGTAGAGAATTCAAAAATAGGATTTTTAAAATTGGTTTCGTGATTTTTAATCGAGTATTGGAAGAGAAATAATTTTTCTTCTTTTGAAGCTTGGATTTTTGTTTACTGTGACTTGCGTGTGCAGTTATTAAAAAGGGAAGAAGAAGAGATTGCGTGTTTGAATGGGTCAAAGGTACAGTGAAAAGATGGGATAGCAGCTGAAAGGGAGATTGACTAATTAAAATATTTATTTAAATTTTCAAAACACCTCGATCTACGCAACTAAAAATCTCGAACCCCTATCAGGGCATGCCGCTAGACGTTCATAATGTTATACCCCTATTCCGGACGCAATGGAAAAGGTTTCAAGACCTAATTTGATCGTATGTGCGAGTTACGAAAATAAACGATCAATTTTAAATTAAACCGATTAAACAAATTTCTATGCGTTTTGGCTTGCCCCGGACAAACGGTAAATCCGATTGATTTGAAATTTGAAACCTTACAATAACATTACGTTACGGATCCGATGAAACTAGTTTCGTCGAAATCCGAGACTGTTTGAAAAATGGCTATTTTAACTCGTCAATTAAATATTAAAATATTCAATTTTCACAAATTTACTTTTAATTCGATTTTAAAAGTTCTACAACATCATTCTAACTTTAATATGATAAAATAAAATTTTACAAATCATTTTTAATCATATTAAACCCGTTTTTCAATTATCCAATAAATTCCAATTTTAAAATCTTATTAACTTTATTATAATCCCAATATAACTTACATTCACTTTGGAAACCAATTTGAATCATATTAAATCAAATTTCAATTATTCACTCTATTTCCATATATTAAATTTCGATATCAAATTAATCATATCAAATTCGGAATTTAATTATTCAAACATTCGTAATATTAAATTTAAACAAATTTTATTATTCTTGAATCACTATCTTTTGAGATATTCAAAACGAACTTAAAAATTTAACTTTTGAAACGAATTAAAATTATAGAACAACCATTTCCATATATGGTTATTCAATTCCCATTATTAAATTATTCAATAAATTCCAAATATTAAATTTAAACAATTTCGATTATCCAATAATTCATTATCTTTTGAAATATTGAAATTGAACTTATAAGATTCAACTTTTAAAACCAATTCACAATTTAGAACACTATTTTCATTTTACAGTTATTCAATTATTCAATAAGTTTTAAATATTTAATTTAAACAATTTACCTGTTCAATATTCAATATTTGATTTAAATAGATTTTATTTATCAATCAATTACTCTATTATACCCAATGGATTCAACATTTATTATTATTCCAAATGACTTACAATTTTTTTCTAACACTAAATCACGAAATCTTATTAAATTAGCTATTTTAATTATCGAAAATTTACAGGTCGTTACACTCTCCCCCACTCAAAACTTTTCGTCCCCGAAAAGGAAAAAGAAGGGAAAAGGAACTAAGTATAGAATTCAACATTAGATATATTTTATTCAAAGTTACCAACTTATAAAACAATGAAATTCCATTTATAAAGTCATAACTACGCTTCCACTAAGTTACTCCGAACGGCTTTCTAACTTTAAAGTTAGTTATCAAAACAAGTTATAAAATATTTTAAAACTTGAAAAAAATTTCTAACACCCGATTTACGGAAAATTTCGGCAGAGTCTCCTTTGCGCGGCCCAATCCAAAAAAAAATGACAGTATATATATCATAAATATACATCTCATCAAGTGATGAGGCATCCCGCAGGGAAAAAGTGTAAAAATACGGTATGTGATCCGAGATATGTACCTTATATATTATTAGCGAGCATATACGGCTAATATAGCACGAAAGCGAGCTCCAAATGCGAAGCCAGCGCAATCCGCACCTACTAAACACTTAACAAACCATGAGAAACATGCATATATGAAAATAATATCAATATACATCATATAGCAACATAACAACTACATATGCCAACATAGCAAATGCAACAAAACAACAAATGCAACCATCAATCAACTATCATCCAACTATCATCCAGCAAATCCATAACCAATCAATATAAATTCACTTTTCATTAATATTTATTGACTTGGGTTTCAATTTTAATCACAGTTGATTCATTAAAGTTAGATTTTACTAGCATTCATTCTCAATTCAATTAGTTAACATTCACTAAGTTATATTAACATTAGTTCACTTCTACTTTGAATCAAATTAAATTCTATTTAAATTCATTTAACTTCCAATTTGATTTCAATGATTTATAGCTTTCAATTTCATTAACACTCAATGAATTATACAATCAACTAACAATCATATAACAACCAAATTATATAATTTTAAAAGAATCATTTTATATTTGGCATCATAAATTTCCAGTATTAACTTTAATTAAGTCCGTAAGCCGTACATATATCATCCGTGAGTAATATCAATCTAATCGCTTATTCGATCACACAATTTCACTTCCAAACTAGTATCGTTCGCACGACTCTCTAGTGCGGACTCAGATTTGGTTCCTTGATTTGAAACCGTTACTCTCCTTGCATAGCCATATACTATGATAGAGAATTCCAGAATCAAATTAAAAATCCATATCCAGGGTTCGCCGTACAAAAATCGAGTGAAAAATCCTAACTTGGATCGATATAAATCATCTCGAAATTTTATGCTCGAATTTGGATCAATTCGTTATGCGAATAAAATAATATACGTACAAAAATAGATTTCTATCCAATTTATCTATACTAAATTATTTTATTGACTTCTATTTTTTTCACTTAATTACTCACAATTATTCAGTTAGTATATTCATTTCTTTACATAGCATATTCTTTAACATTATCTTTTCTTAAACATCATATCATAGAATTTGCTTACTCAAGTTCATTTGAAACATTCTATATAATTTAATTAAATTCAATTTCATGTTCCAATTGATTCTTAGCTATACCAGATTCTTTTGTTTATATTTACTTCAATTTCATAATTTTAGTTAATAACAAATTTATTTATGGAACATTTCATTAACCAGCACTTTAGTTTATTAATCATCCTATAAAAGTCTAACCTCTCATAAATGACTTTTCTTAGTTTACAGTTATCTTAAAGGTTACAAATTCAAATTTTTTTTCTTTACAATCCCTTTGCAATTTATATTTATTTCCTATAACCAATTTACAAAGATATAATACGATTCATTTATCTTCTTTCTTAAGTTCACTTACTTGTTCCATTTATCCATTCATCATTTCATGCTATATTTAAGTATATATAAATTTTTTTCACAACCAAATTTTCCATTTGTATACATTTAATTCCCTTTGAGTTTTCCTTACTTGTATATTTCAATTACTTTCCGGTTCTGTTTATCTATAATATCTCATTACACATCCAAAACATCATTTTAACTTTTAACATTTGGTAAGTCTTGTTGTATATTATCAGAATGTAATTTTGGTACTATACAAATTTATAGAATTTCATTTTACATAATTAGAATGTTCACAAATTTAATTTGTTTAAATCCTCTTTACCTTTCAACTTTAAAGTTTTCCCAAACAATATTTAGATATCCTAATCCTCTTATTTTATAAATTTTGGTTATTCACATTTCATTCAAATAATTTGAAAATTTCTAATTAACATAACTTAGAATTTTAAATGCCCGGTTCTTTTCAAATCGTTTGAAATAAACATATATACTTATATCTTTTTTTTTATATATATATATCAAATCATACCTTTGGAGTTTAAACCAAAACCCATTTACCCAAAATAATTTTGAAGAAAAGCAAAGCTTCTTAGAAGTCTCCCCCACTTAGAGACTTGAAAATGAACGTCGATGATGCTGCGCAGTCATCACCGAAATTATTTTCCAGCGACAGAAGAGAGGAGTACTGAATTGATTCCTTCCTTTAAAAATCCTTTCAAAATATTTCCATAAACAATTTCCAACTAATATTACTATATATTTCTTCAAAACTTTGAGAACCATTTTTCAAATTCTTCGGGTCTTAAATTCAATATTTTCCAATTTAAATCTATTTTAATTCATAAGTCACCTTTATAAACATTCTTATAGGATTTTCTTTCTAAAAACATTCCACTAGTGTTTTATCACTGTTCATTTTGTAATTCATCTTATTTATTAAATTACAATATCCAATTAATGATAATAACCAATATTATCGTTCCTAACAACAGGTTAAGCTAGATAAGTCACAATAATATCTGAAATTTTTTCTTTATATATAAAATATAATTAGAGCAAAATTATTTCATTTACCCAATTTCAAACAATACTATATCGAATTTTTCTGTTCGAGTGTTTAGAGATCCCTACCAATGACTTTAATTACTCGTATTGACCGGAATCCATAAGCCACTCAACAAATCAACTGACACAGTATAAAACATTTTATATCACTAATAAATACGCTCTCTCATATATGTATACACTCAGCGACTCATCATATGGTATTACTACCCTATTTATAAAGAGTCAGACCCCATAAAGCTAAGGTTATCGCTAAACCAAAGCTCTGATACCAACTGTAACGACCCGCCTTTTTGGACAGTTTAAACCGACGATCAAATACACATGCCGGTTCTAAACCATTCAAAAGGGCAGATGGTTATTGGGGTAATTAAGAAAAAAGGGAAGGAGAAATAAAGGAAATGAAACAACACAGAATCTCGTAGCGGAACGATAAAATATAATAGTCAAATAAACAGTTCATGAAGTCGTTTACTATACTTTGACATTATTTATACAACCTTTATCAGAGTTATACATATACAACAGAACAAATAAAATAATGCAGCAGACAACATGATGCAAAGATAATAAGAGTAATAGTATACCAAATCTTCGTCTTCGTCCTCCAGAATAGATCTTCAATAAGCTGAAAAACTCAGGCCTGACCCGAGCGTAATGAAAAGACAAAACACTCGAGTCAGGACTAAAATATCCTTATGAAAGTTAAATCAATCGTAAATAAATATGAGTGTAATGAGGTCAGAGATGTTTACGGGGTTTGACATCTCATATCCAGTGTCAACGTGCGTGCAATAACTTAAGAGATGTTACAGGATTTTCCATCTCTTAAGGATCCGTTAAACTATCTACTATGTAGTACAATACGCTAAGTAGATAATGCCTATCAGTAATATAAAGTATCAAAATAGCGTTAAGGCGTTACCATAATCCCCCTTAACACATTTTTATAATGCCATAGTCTATACAGCACCGTAAGCCCCACCGTAAACTGGTGGTTATCAGAGGGTACCCCATAGGTATAACACAAAACATAACGTAGTGGTTGCGAATAGGATAATCAGTATGACAAGGTACATGAGGCGATACCAACTAGGATACTAGTAGTTGCGTGATCCGGACTGATGTTGAGCATAGCCAGCAGCTACCCCAACACCGCGAAACAACACTCCCAAATCAAGGGGTGCACCCAAATCGAATCACAAATGTAATAGATATGGTATCGAAGAAGTGTGTCCGCTAGAGCTGGCGAACCTCAATGGCCCGGCGCGGCTCTTGTTTTAGTCATGTCAGGGGTCATCCAATATCGTTCTCTTTCTTCAGTCAACGCGCTCACTAAACCATCCACTTCATTCTGGATCAACACTCCACGTATACAAGTTATTAAAGTGGTTTTCGGTATCGACAGAGAGTATGTCCATATCTGATCCCGGTCTCTTTAATAACTACGTATTATTACACCGATGGCACTTTTACATTTTAAATCGATTCATAATTGATATCAAAATATCATATTCGCTTCAAAATCAAGTCCATTTCAAATATCATCGTATCTATTTAAAATGTAAGGTTCATTTCAAAAATCATTTTCCGCCTCAATATCTCATTTCGATTTCAAAACCATTTCGAATTTCAATTTAGGTTGCAACTTCATTTAACCCAATTCGTATTTAAATTCAAGATTTAAACATAAACATTTCACCTTATTAACCAGCTTGAAATTTTTAGAAAATAGTTTAAGTACTTTAAAAGTAGTTTAAATAGTAAAAAAAATACTTAAAATCTTTAAATGGATTTCAAATAGATAAATTAGTTTAAAATAATTTAAATTGGGTTAAGAAGATTAAAAATAGATTAAAATAGTTTAAGTACTCAAAAATGGTTTATATAACTGAGTAATTTGGAAAACAAAATAAAACAGCTTCAAAACCAAACCATTTCAATTATAACTTCCCAATTCAAATCAATTTCAATTTCCATTCTACCGATTCGATTTCGATTTCGATTCAATCAACGTCAACTTTGACTTCAAATTTATTCAATTTTATATTCACTTTCAATTAATTCAATTTCAATTTATATCGATTTGGAGCTTGATTTTTCAAAAATATCCATTTATAACACTTAACAAAATAATCCTTCAATATTCAAATTTAAATCCCAATTACAAATATGATTCAATTTCAAGCTCAATTTCAAAATATCATTTTATATCGTTTTTATTAGTAATATTCAAAGCTCGAATTAAGGTTCAATCTTTAAACAAATCAATTTTCGAAATTCAATCATATCCCGATTTTAAATTCCAAAGTCTCCACTTCAATTATTTAACAATTTCTTTTAACCAAAAATTTTTCAACATTCCAAACTCAATTTTTTGATAAGTTCGATTTCTATAAATTTATTTCTATTTATAACTTTTAAATCAAAAAATTTAAATAAATTTCAAATCGACGATTTTAAAAATTATTAATTTAGCCAATTCGGTGTCCGTATATAATTTTCTATCGTATGGCCAAGTAATTATTTATTTCAATTAA
Organism: Allium cepa; assembly: GCA_030765085.1. Taxonomy (NCBI): domain Eukaryota; kingdom Viridiplantae; phylum Streptophyta; class Magnoliopsida; order Asparagales; family Amaryllidaceae; genus Allium; species Allium cepa. The sequence continues at coordinate 135,276,381 of CM060934.1, forward strand.
ATGTCAGAGATGAATATATATCACTTAAATCAATCATAGTGTCATATGTATGCATAATAGGTTATATATAAGAAAATAAACATCCAAACATTTAAATATCAACCAATAGCATCCATCGAAATAAATCATCCAATAGACAATACAATTCATGGCAATTTCATACTTATCAATGTCAGGTAATTTAATCGCAGTTCAATTTTAATTTCAATTTAACTGTCAATTAAATTTTCAACGGTTAATTCAAATGACAATCTATATGACAATTAAATTTTATCAAATAACTACAAATAAAATTCATAACACTTCATAATGTCAAATTTAACTAGCATAAAGATATTAGTACGTTGTGAGCGTTATAAAGCACTCACCTTGATTTCAATGTAGTTCCAGCGTTTTATTTCGAATAAAATTAAACGAGCGTTTAATTTTACCCGAAATTTTCACTAGCTCCAAACGACTCTAATCCAATTCCATAGCGTAGTGCTCGACAAAACGATTGCAATGCTAGAAGTTTCGTTCCAATCGGACCTCGTATGTGAGAGTTATACATTTTTTTTTAAGTTATCGACATTCGAATTTATAAAACAATTTATATAGATATAAAAAGAATTATCCATACCCAAGCAAAAAGAGGCCCAGCCCACTCAAGCTTCTTCCTCAAACTCCCTGTAGCCATTTCCTGTACACGAACCCCTGGTCGTGCACCCTTCTTCGATGATACGGAGCTACGCTACATAACTCAACGAACCGACCGTACCATCCAACTTCTCTCCGAAATCTCCACCATCCCGCACCACCAACTTCGAGCTTGACCACCGCCAGGAAATGCGACCCACGCCCTACCGTACGCACGCGACCAGGTCGCAACCCCCAAGACGCTGCCGAGCACTCCAAAAATCTAGCCGCAGATGGTATCTTCGATGGTGAACTCTAATCAAGGCTCCGTTTCACGAATCGAAGCCTATATCCTCCACGATTTCCAACCCTAGTTCATGCCTAAGAACGGCTTCAACCTCAATAACTGCCGCACCCAGCAACAAGCATACCAGGTTGTAGAGAATTCAAAAATAGGATTTTTAAAATTGGTTTCGTGATTTTTAATCGAGTATTGGAGGAGAAATAATTTTTCTTCTTTTGAAGCTTGGATTTTTGTTTACTGTGACTTGCGTGTGCAATTATTAAAAAGGGAAGAAGAGGAGATTGCGTGTTTGAATGGGTCAAAGGTACAGTGAAAAGATGGGATATCAGCTGAAAGGGAGATTGACTAATTAAAATATTTATTTAAATTTTCAAAACACCTCGATCTACGCAACTAAAAATCTCGAACCCCTATCAAGGCATGCCACTAGGCGTTCATAATGTTATACCCCTATTCCGGACGCAATGGAAAAGGTTTCAAGACCTAATTTGATCGTATGTGCGAGTTACGGAAATAAACGATCAATTTTAAATTAAACCGATTAAACAAATTTCTATGCGTTTTGGCTTGCCCCGGACAAATGGTAAATCCGATTGACTTGAAATTTGAAACCTTATAATAACATTACGTTACGGATCCGATGAATCTGGTTTCGACGAAATCCGAGACTGTTTGAAAAATGGCTATTTTAACTCGTCAATTAAATATTAAAATATTCAATTTTCACAAATTTACTTTTAATTCGATTTTAAAAGTTCTACAACATCATTCTAACTTTAATATGATAAAATAAAATTTTACAAATCATGTTTAATCATATTAAACCTGTTATTCAATTATCCAATAAATTCCAATTTTAAAATCTTATCAACTTTATTATAATCCCAATATAACTTACATTCACTTTGGAAACCAATTTGAATCATATTAAATCAAATTTCAATTATTCACTCTATTTCCATATATTAAATTTCGATATCAAATTAATCATATCAAATTCGGAATTTAATTATTCAAACATTCGTAATATTAAATTTAAACAAATTATATGATTCTTGAATCACTATCTTTTGAGATATTCAAAACGAACTTAAAAATTTAACTTTTGAAACAAATTAAAATTATAGAACAACCATTTCCATTATACGGTTATTCAATTCACATTATTAAATTATTCAATAAATTCCAAATATTAAATTTAAACAATTTCGATTATCAAATAATTCATTATCTTTTGAAATATTGAAATTGAACTTATAAGATTCAACTTTTAAAACCAATTCACAATTAAAATACTATTTTCATTTTACAGTTATTCAATTATTCAATAAGTTTTAAATATTTAATTTAAACAATTTACCTGTTCAATATTCAATATTTGATTTAAATAGATTTTACTTATCAATCAATTACTCTATTATACCCAATGGATTCAACATTTATTATTATTCCAAACGACTTATAATTTTTTTCTAACACTAAATCACGAAATCTTATTAAATTAGCTATTTTAATTATCGAAAATTTACGGGTCGTTACATTTACCCCCAAAACATGCATTGCTATTGGAAGGTGTGTTTTGAATAGCCTTAAATCTGATGTCTGAAGTCTATGTTTTGTCCATAGCTATAGTATTCTCAATCAAGTTCGTGGCTGTTCAAAGCCGAATCAGTATCCTTTTCAACTTGTGGAAATCAGTAATCCAATCCTATGGCCTCTTTGGACCATTGAAGGCCACTTCGGACCCTTTCTAAGTCCATTCCAAACTTAACGATCGTATAGAAAGATCATGTCGCACTCCGATGCTACTTCATATCCCTTGCACACTGGCCCCATCGAGGGCATACAGCAACGTCTTGGACATCCTAGACCAAACATAGCCTCTCTAGGCTCTTACTGGATCCCATCCTGTCACTCTCCGATGAAGGGGAAATAGCATTGAGTGAGCCAATCCTGTCGCTCTTCGGCGAAGCAACGTCACTCCCTGCACTCCGGTTCAGTGTCCCTAAACATTAAACGATGTCATGATCCTCCTAGACCGATATCAGCCTCTCCGGGCTCTTACTAGATCCCATCCCTTCACTCTTCAGTGAAGGGGAAACAGTGTTGAGTGAGCCGATCATGTCGCTCTTCGACGAAGCAGCATCACACCCTGCACTTTGGTTCAGTGTCCCTGAACATTAAGCGATGTCTTGGCCTAAATCCTAGGCCGATTACAGCCACTCCGGGCTCTTATTGAACCCCGATCCAATCACTCACCAGTGAATGGGGAATGATGTTAAGTGATTTGATGCTATCGCTCTCCGACGAAGCAACTCACTTCTTGCACTACGGACCTCGTCTCTCCGGGTAGAGTCATAAAGCGATTGATTTCAAATTGACTTCCAATATTCATCCTTTAACTCTCCAGCCCAAGATTTATTTTATGAAATTCAAGTTCTATTATTAAATTCAAATTCTAAATGCCAAGTCATGAATAAAGGAAAAATCTAGATACTTCCTCTTCGGGCAGAGTAGTCTATTACCATCTCAGAGCATGCCTGGGGATCTCTCCGGTTCCCGTACATATGTAAGTAGAATAGCCGTTTTATTTTGGAATCAAATCTAAGAATATTTTTTCTAATCGACCAAAGTTCAAGTCCTAAACTTAGCCCTTGCCATCATGATCAATTGATGACGAGTCGTGATCCCGATCCAGGATTAGTTCTGTTAGGTGGGGGCGGTAGTTGCTTAGGTCCTACGGCCGCTGTCCGATTTCTCATGTACTATGGAAATATACCATTTATAACATGCTCTTCCACCTCATCCTTCAAATAGCGGCATTCGTTAGTAGCATGCCTTTCCAGCTCATGGAATAGGCAATACCTTCCACTTCTACGTTCCCGTTCCGTGGGATCTCTCCTGGGCGATTTTCGATAGGGGAGGTGCCCTCGAGTTTCCGCGTAAATCCATTCCAGGTTTTCTGTCAAGTCAGCGTATCTTTTGAATCTAGGTTCTTGGAATTTCTTCCGTTTGTCAGGACCATCGTATCTGTCATCCATTTTCCGCTTTCCCTTGTCTATTCCAGTCTGTTCCTTGTAGGTTCCTTCGCCTTGCGCGGTGTTTATTTCTCGCCATTCGACGCGTGAATCCTCTAGCCAAATGAACCTTTCGGCTTCATGATAGAATTCTCCAAGGTCTTGTGGTGGATCTCTTGCCAAAGAATCCTTAAACTATGTGCCTTCCGCTACCCCTTCTACCGCCGCCACCAAAATCATCGATGGATCCGGGCGATCTACTGAAGCAACCGTTGCATTGAATCGCAATAGAAAATCTCTTATGGACTCTCCGGTCCTCTGTATCATTGAAGCTAAGGTCGTCACACTCTTAGGTTGCGTCGTATGGACCCTAAACTATCTCATGAAGCATTCCACTAGCTCACCCCATGTTCTGATAGATCCATTCTCTAGCTTCCTGAACCAAAGCGCAGCCAAGTCTGTTAGATATAGAGGGAAGCATCGTACCATCACTTCCTAAGATGCCTCCAGCACTTCCATATGCCTGATATATCTGGTAATATGCATGGTTGGGTCTGATTTCCCATCATAAGGATCCAGCGTGAGTAACTTGAACTTTGGATGATTCCTTGCATTTCTGATATTCGGAGTGAACGGACTCCGACTAACTTCCTCTAAGCCTCTGCTTGACATCATCCTCTCATAATATTTCTTATTAATCCAGCCATCCGCTCGTCTCCATCTAGGGGCAGTCCCCTGTTTGCATCTCTACCTTGTCCCCATGTCCTAGGGGGTACTTCGGGTAGTACTCTTCATGTTGGTCATTTACGTTCACGTTGGTCCCAACTTGCTGAGCGTCATTCACCGCTCTCCTAGTGTCCAATCCTGGAGGTCTTCCCCTGAGCCTTTGCTGATTTCCTTCAATCCCTCCAGCTTGGTTCTGGTGTTGACCTCCAGAAACTTCTATAGCTCTGGTTCCTTGTTCTGCAATGCCAACAGCCGCGGTTGATCCATTCCCTTGACTTTGTGCTCCAACATATCCAACCTGTCGAAGCAGGTTCTGTATCATGTCTTCCTGCCTTTTCAGCATCGTCTCCATCTCGTCCCTAGTGATGTAGATGGATGCTTGACCTGCTCCAGCTTCAGAGGAGGCCTCTTGACTTCTCTCCTGATTGCTTCTTTCTGTCACTTGCTTCCTTATTAATGGCCTAGCCATTGCTTTCTAGAATCCAAGTTCCTAGCTCCAAAATCCCTGAGTTCAACTCCCAATGAAAGCACCAAAATGTTAGTGCCAAAAATGGTCACTAACACCCAAATCCATATGAAAGCACCAAATACAAGTCACAGTTCTAGATAGAATATATGTAGAGAGTATAAATGTGAAGAATGGTAAAAATTAAAAAGAAAGCGGTGAAGAACAACAGATTTTATAGTGGTTCGGCTAACTCCGGCGTACATCCACTCCAGAAGTTTCCTTTTTATTGATATAAGAATCAATTACAGTTATAAAATGGTAGAGTATCCTTAGCCTTAGGAAATAAAAAGTCAAAGAGTAGAAAGAAGATCCCCTTTTCTGAACCCCCTTATGCTGTATTTATGGAGAAAAACTGGGTTGTTGGGCTTCTTGAGTAATTTGAGCCCATTATGGCTATAGCCAAGCCATATACATCATTACGACCGACCTCGAGCAGTTGACATGCTGAACGAGAGTAGCCTGGGTGTTGACCCGAAGCGACCATAGTACTGACTCGAAGTAACCGGACCTGTGGCCTAGGTCATGCCCTAGTCGAAGTAACTTCCACCTAATTGTCGAAGCGAAGCACTCCCCAATGCCGAACCACGAAGTCTATCAAAGCCGATCTAATCCATACCAAGCCACACCCAATGCCGAGCGAGGTACGATGCCGAACGAGGTACGATGCCGAGCGAGGTGGGATGCCGAGCGGCATCTACCGAACCACTACCTTATGCTGAACGACCCTGAACTCTCTGCAATGCCGAGCAACCTTGACTTCTCTGAAATGCCGAGCGACTCTGACTTCTCTGAAATGCCGAGCGACCCTGACTTCTCTACAATGCCGAGCAACATTACCAAGGCCGACGGCCCTTGACTTCCAGACCGAGCCATGTAACTTCTCCACTTCTCGACCGAATGACATATCCAAGTAAACTTCATCATTTTAAACTGAATCAATCATATTCCAGCCTCGATAATCATGCAATCGACTTAGTTTAATCTGCCTGTCCATGGCCTTGCTGAAAGGTGGGTTAACATTTTCCAAAAAATGTCATTAAAGATAGTATCAAATTATATTGGTAATAAAAGTGTTTTAGTTATCATAAGGTAAAAACTCATCCGTATTTAGTGTGGGCATGGTCTAATGAGATACCTTTCTTTTGAAAGGTTTTGATAACATCGTTATGAGCTATACATCAAAAATTTCGAGTATCTCACGCTGGTTTATCAAGTATGTTCTGGGTACTTTTAATACCTGGGCCAGATTTGAGTAGTTCCAGGATTAGCTGAAGTTCCTTGGAGTTTCCAAAGGAGAGCTGGAGATCTTCGTCATCGTATGGACGTACTCGATTATCCATTGCATCTATTGCACTTGTTTTGTCAGCATTTGTAAGGGCAGGTGTTATAACTGTCCAGGCTGAATCTAGGTTAGACTCTGATATATGTTTTAAAATTTTCCACTGTAAAGATTATTGTTGAAATAATATATTTTATTCAATTCGTGTAAGATTCCATTTTATGTTCTGATCTATCTTTATGTTTCTTTCTACCCTTAATGATTTGCTTGTTCGTGCAATTTCAATTGGACATGTGCAGTTTATTGTCAATTCAATGGGTACAAAAAAGGGGTCATTACAATAAGGAGTTGATAATTTGTGGATTATCGAGTATTTCTTCGTTAGAGATTCAAATAAACGATTACAAAAATGAGTTCCATTATCGCTTATTATTGTGCGAGGTGTTCCAAACCTTGAAAAGATGTTTTCTTTTATAAATTTCACAACAACTTTATGGTGATTTGTTTTACAAGGAATGGCTTTAAACCATTTGGAGCCGTAATCAACGGTAAGAAGAATGTACAGATTTCTAAAGAATGTGAAATGGTCCCGTAAAATCAATAACCTAAATGTCAAAGATCTTGATCGTAAGAATGGGATTCAAAGGCATCTTGTTTCGTCGAGAGATTCTTCCTAACATTTGGCAGCGTTCGTAAGTGTTAAAAAACTCGAATGCATCTTTGAAAAGCGTAGGCTAGTAAAAACCACATTGAAGCACTTTTTCAGCCGTTTTCTTCAGACCGAAGTGACCACCACAAGCTTGTCATGACAAAACGAAAGCACACTTTTGATTTTGCAATCCGTAATACAACATCAAATTATTTGGTCAGAATAGTACTTAAACAAGTTTGGATCATCCCAATAGAAGTACTTGACTTAGGAAAGAAATTTATACTTATGTTGTTTCGAACAAAATCAAGGAGTTTCCTTAATAACTAGATAGTTCACTATATCGCATACCATTGATCAACAGAAACAAAAAGGAGTTTTTCATCGGGAAAGTTCTCGTTGATCGATAAAGAAGATGGTGTGTTTGGAAGACGCGATAGATGAGTAGTGATGATATTGTCGGATAGTTTTTTCGCTTTGATCGTAAGGTAAAACTCTTGGAGTAACAAGATCCGATGGATCAAACGAGACTTAACATCCTTTTTAGCAAAAAGTTACCTAAGAGCTAAATGGTTAGTGTAAACAGTAATGTGTGAACCAATCAAATAACGTCGGAATTTTTCGAGCGTAAGGAATACCGCTAGAAGCTCTTTTTCAGTGGTCGTGTAATTGTGTTAAGGATCGTTTAGAGTCATACTAGCATAGTAGATGACATGAAGAATTTTGTTTATGCGTTGTCCTAAGATAGCATGTAACGTACGCGATTTTTCGTTGCCGAAAAACCGAATAGTTATGGGTTTTAAAAAGAATTTAAGAAAAGAAAAGGAAAGAAAAGAAGAGAAGAAGATAGAAAATAGAGGGAAAAGAAGAAAGAAAATTTTAAAATAGAAGAAAAAGAGAATAGAAAATAGAAATATAGAACAACAACAGAATCTCACAATTCGCAGCGGAACAACATATAATAATAAATGAATAATCTTTAAACAAAGAACTATATCAGTTATTACATTTCATACATTTCATTACATCATATCATCATCAGAGTGTACAACAATATACAACAACAAACAGCGGAAAAAAGAAATACTATATACTAGTAATACGCCATGCCATCCAGCTTGCCTCCAGCAATTCCAGAATATCCAGAATATCCTGATATACCTAACTCTTAACTGCCCGTGTGGAAATTGGTGGGCACCCAGAGTTTAGGAAGGAAAACAATAAACTCCGAGTCAGTCATGTGACTGGTGTGAGAACTCAAAACAGTTTATTTATCTTTAAAATCAAAATAGAGGAATATTTTTAAAGTTAATTCGCAATGCTTTTAAAAATGAGACTACCATAAGGCCTCCCGCACACACACACATGCAAACGCAGAATCGGAGGAGATTTCTCCTTATGATAGTCAAAGATGCTTGATACGCATTTAAAATAACATTTGATATTATTACTAGTGCATAGTGTAGAAGAAATTCATTTCGAAAGTAGAATATAAATCTTAGCCAACATACGACCATTATCGTATGCCTACTATAGCTACCATCCAAACAGTGTTGCGACACCATAAGTGAATAGCAGGTTCTACAACTAATACCGTACAAGTTTCGTATTGGGAATTGGATTTCCAACAAATGGTCAGGCCAAGGAACTTCCCATTGCCACATGAGAATGCCTCTGGAAAGACATCCCCGAGAACCAAACCGGAACTCTACCAACACAAGGCCGGGTTACCCCTAACTGGGTAACTACTGACACGAGCACGCCATTCCCCGATCGTAAACGACCTTTCTCACGGGATCCCGAAAGCCAACAACCACAAAGTAATAAATTCGCAGTAACCACATAGGTTAAATATCTGGGCTCCATACCATGATACCACCTCTATCCAGAAGGAAATGTACATACCCTAAAGGGTGCTACCCCTCATAACCTTGCCGCATCTTTCCTGTTTTGACCATTTCCGGGGTGTGAGGCTCGATGAAGTCACGTCCACAAAAACATACTTTATACAAAAGCCATGCTTTGGGTCAACAAATGATCATAGAAATGATCACAAAGATAGACGATCAAATAAATGATCCTATCACAATAATCAACACAATGATCATTTCAGCATCACTCAGCATATCACATTACCAAATTAGGAATATATCGCTGATAACTTCAACTATATAACCTCTGAGCTCGTACGTCTCAGAGAAGGGTGTTAAGCTAAGAGAATAAATTCTCCGCCACCAACAGAAGTATATTTGAAAGAAATCGGCTTTATATCTCAATTTGTAATGTCAGACATACAAACCATACAAGTCTGTTCCGGGCTCGAACAGAACTGAAGGCACTTACAAAGAAGTCCTTGCAATCCGAATAATCTCTAATCACGTTCGGATTTCCCATCACATATGGAGATCTCAATACCAGGGATCAGCCAGTGCAGAGACAATCAACAAGAAACCCTTTCGCTTTCGAAAATATCCGGTCTTCAACACCGATCTTCGAATGCAATTCATAACGACGTATCACATATTCAGAATGGGTTATACGACCCCAAGGTCCTTTCCCGGTTAACCCGAATAGTGAGCGCTTATTTTAAAAAAAAAAAAAGTGTGGCATCCAATTTCAAACAAATCACAACAAATACCTATTTAAAGGTAAATATTGATAGTCGGTTATTGAACTATCAATAGATATGCCAACATCACCAGATTCCAAATAATTTTCCAAATTATTTATTTCACAAAAATATCTTTATAAGATATACATTCTCCATTCTTTAAAAATAAATTAATATTTATTTTTAACTAAATTTCCAAATTCCATTTATAAATTCCATATTGAATTTATATTTCCAAAAATGTTTCCCTGAGTATACGATTTCCATTCGAATTCTAATATTCATTTTCAATTTATCTTCAAAAAGATAAATTCCAAATATTCACTTAATATTGGAAAAGCATTTCTATACTTATTTATTTATAAGAAATTCACAAGCCTTTTTATTTTCTACGCTTAGAAAATATTTAATATACTCTAATCGAAATTAAGTATATATTTCATTCTTTAAGGAAATCATTCACTTAACCATATTTATTTGGGCCAAAACGAATGTTGCGTAAAACATCGTTACGACAACCCAAAATCACTAGTATAGGGATTCGAAATTAAAATAGATATATAAATCCCAATACTATACAAAACATTTCCTTTCGGAAAATCATCTATTATAACAACAGTGTTATAATCTACCATTTCCTTCTATTTCTCGAAAACGTCTATTTCAACAATGAATGTTGAAATCTATGGTTTCGAATCTCAATACATTTTAAAACATCTTTAGATCGTTTTAATTCTATTTAAAACATCACATTTTAAAATAATTTCTTTAACATAATATTCATTATTCAAAAACGTGAATATACTTGTTAATAAATTTCATCACTTCTATTCATTTTATTTTAAAAGATTATGCACTGTTCATAAACGTGAATATAATTCCATAAATAAATTATAACAATTTACTCATTAAAATAAGTAGTTTGCGAATTTATAAAACAATGTTTATAAATTCCATTTCTATTTATTTTATAACTACTTTCTTTATAAATCTCCTTTATAAATCTATTCAATTTCATATCTCAATGATATACTAAAAATTCATATTATAAGTCAAATACTTATAATTTATTTATTTACAAAATCATTCCTTCAAACTTCCCAAATCTATAAATCTTATAACTTCTAAGATTCATTTATTTATCCACATCTATTTCCTAAATAACTTTATAAATTTTATTTATAAAATTCTATTTATAACTTCACCGTTATAATTCTATAAGTTTCATTCATTAGTGAAATTCATTCACAATTCTTTCTAATACTTATAAAAGCTCTTTTTATAATTCCAATATTTTTAATTTATAAATATCAATTTATAAATCTTTTTAATATAAAACAATTTATATTACTATTTTAAAACGTCTTTCAACTCCTTTATAATTTATCATTTTGATTTATAAAAGAATCAAATTTGATAAATTCTATAGATTTCATTTCTTTATGAAATCTATTTACAAATCATCTTATCATTTATAAAAGCTCGTTTTATAATTTAAGATATTCTAAATTTATAAATATCAATTTATAAATCTTTTAATATAAATCCATTTATATTATTACCTTAAACATCTTTAAATTCTTTTATAATTTCATCATTCTGATTTATAAAATAAAAATTTTATAAATCCTATCTTTAAACTTCTTATAATAAATTCAGAATTCCCAGTTCAAACTATTTTATAAAATCACTAATCCCATATTTTCAAAAAGCAACTTTTAACTGTATTTCTTAAAAATCATAATTTTCATTCATTAAAATTATAACGTTTATTTATTTAAGATGAATCAATTCCAAAAATATTTTATAAACGTATATTTTCAAAAATCACTTTAGAAATCAAAAATCGTTATTTTTAAACTTCCAATTTGGATCCGATGATGCAACACATCAATATTCAATCACAACTTTCAACATCATATATCGATATGATAAACAGTCAAACATCACAATATCTAACATCTATAAATATTTGTGAGGAATCCAGTTGGATCCCTCCAACCTGTTTCCCTGCATCCACCGACATTAGCACAATACCATTCCGTTTCAAGACGGAATATCGCGATACATGGGATTTTATAAATATATATCCGCTTACTAACGGCGCAATAGGGTCTCATCCGCTAAAAGAAAATGCGGGAAATCAATCAACTGCAATATATACATATGCCAATATATATATATTGCTATATATATAATATAATACCAATTCCACTTCGAGGTGGAATATCGCGGTATATGTGTGTAATAAATAACCTCCTCTTACTAACGGCGTATAGTGTCTATTCACATCCAATATATATATAACAATCATCATTCAAGCATTCAATCAACACAGTCAATCAATTTTAAATTTAACTATTTAAAATTTAAATAAACAACAGAAATTCCTTTGAGTGAGAAGTTCTCACCTTAGCTTTTATTTGCAATCCACTTCCAATTCAACTTGTTTTCTTCATTTATACCTTGTATAAATATTATACACAATTTATTAATATTCGAATCAATCGAATAAATTAAATTTTCATTTGACAAATTTTAATTCATCGGTGATTTCATTTTTAATAGTTAAAGTTACTGATAGTTTTATTTAAACCAATTTCTTCTTTAAAATTTTATTTAACTAAAATTTAAATTTCTTTTAATAAACTTTATTAACTAACTCCTTTTAATTTCAAACATGTTACTCTTAACAATTTGTCTAATACAAATTTAATTTCAACTAAACTTACTTAAATAAATTAAGTTGACAAATTTTCCCTTTTTAAAATAATTCTAACTAGAAATTTCCAATTTAAATTAAATTTCCTTTTCATAAATTAAATCAACTAATAGATTTTGGTTTTAACTATTAATTTTGCTATAAATAAATTTTTTTTCTTTTAAATAGAATGTTCGAACTAAGTGAAAAATCACTTACCCTTTAATAGCTTAATTTATTTATTTTTTTATTTAACTTAAAAATCAAATTTCCTTAAATAAATTATTTTATCAATTGGTTTGAATTCTTAACAAATTTTTCTTTTACAAAAATATTTTTCATTTGAAACTAAACTTATATTTAACTGATAATTTTGTTTTAACCAATAAATTTAATTTTAAACATATCTTCTATTTGATATTTAAATTAACCAACTATTTTATTAATATTCGAAAAATTCAAATCACCAATTATCGTTTAATAGATTTAATTAACAAATTATTTTAATTTTAACAAATCTTCCTTAACAATTTCTAAAAAATTAAATAGGTTAATTAAATGAATCAAACACCCTAACTAAATTATTTTATCAACCTAGTAAAGCAAATCTTATATATATATATATATATATATATATATATATATATATATTATATTAATCACCTTTAAATGCTGTAATAATTGATTTAACTAAAAATTAAATTTTAAACTGTCTTTACAATTCAAATTAAATTTCAACTAAATTTGCTTAAATAAATTTATTTAACTAGAAATTAAATTTCAAACTAACTTCTTTTTTTTTCTGTAATATACATATATATCGTATTTAATTTAAATGAATACTGCAAATTTAAGATTTTAATTAACTAAAAAAAAATCTATACCTTCACTGCAAAATTTGAAGAACCCAAATCGCGAGCCCTAGCTACGAACGGCCATGGCGACGCCCCACACTCGAGACCCCTCGCCGAACTCTATCTCCAAATCGTGCCTTGCTCTCCTCCGAATCGCGCGCCGAGATCCCACGTCGCCGCCTCATCAGCCGCCTCCACCTCGAGCATCGCGCGCTCGAACTCCCATGGCGCCGCGCCTCGTTGCTGCTGCCGTGATTCCCTTACGCCTCGCGTCGCGCCCCCATAGAACTGCAATCGCCTTCGTGCTCCTCCCCCTGCCTCAATGTCACTCGCGATCTCGTACGCGTACGCGCGCAATTTTTTTTTTTTTCCTTTTCCTTTTCCCTGAATCGGCTTGGCTGTTGATTTGGGGGGGGGGGGGAAGAACGAAATAAAGGAAGAGGGAAGGAAGCATAAGACTGTCGCCATTTTTATTCGTTCGGCCATTTGTTTTTCTTCTGTGATTTTGAACGAGAGTGAAAGGGGGAAGAACATTTAAACGTGAAGGAGGTATGCTCGGCCATGCTCACACGAATTTAGGCGTGATAGAAGGCGTGAGGAAAGGGAGAACGTGTACTGATGTTGACAAATTTTAATTTAAATTCAAATTGAATATTGAATTCGTTTTAAAATTTCAATGCGTTTACTCACTGTGTAATCACATATTAACTCCGAAAAATACGAAATTTGAAATTCGGCAATAATTCAATATTACGGACCCAATGGAACTGGTTTCGTCGAATTCTGAGACTGTGCCTCGGACGACTATTTTAAATATCGATTCAAACGATTTAAATTTCAAAACTGAACAATTCACTTCCAAATTCAATTCTGAAGCTCCTAAAATCTTCAATATTATCAATATGAATTTTACAAGCCTTTAAAATATTTTTAATTGGCTTAGAATTGAAGTTTCAAATTTTTATTCAGCTTTCAATAGATTAAATTCTATAATTTAATCGCCAAATTCATTCTGATAATTTGAAATTCAAATCAAACCATCATTCAAGTATTTAAAATAAATTAAATATTTTCAAATTAAATAGTTTAAAATTCTGGGTCGTTACAATCTTCCCTCCTTAAAAGAATTTCGTCCCGAAATTACAAGTTAAGAAGAATGCCCTTATCCCGTCTATCATTTTTTCACAATTCAAATAGTTTTATCAACTTACTAACCTAAATCTTTTTACTAGAGATTCACTATCCTTTCAACTAGCTTTCCAACTTCAATTATAGGTTTCAAACAACCTTGTTCTTCCAACAATTTAAATTTAAATTCAAATTCAAATTTCAAACTTTCAAAATTTCTCAAAATTTTTCTAACACCCTAAATTTTCGAAAAATTTCGCCAGCGTCTCCTTTGCGCGGCTAGCTCGGTACGACTACAAAATGGCACCACGGCCCCTCAGAATCAAAATGAAAAGAGAAAAGCCAAGTGGCTGGAGAAGAAAGTCATCAAATTTCATACTGAAATTCAAATACGTACCTTTTTGTCGAGCCATTCAATTTTATCTTTGAAATCAAAATCCAAATTCCTTTATACACCTTTATAACCTGCTAGTAATAGCATCCAAATCCAATATTCAAACCAATTTGCAAATTCTATTACAAAATTTCCAACATATATTTCTTATACGTTTTTACTTCACTATTGAAGTTACATATTCAATTTCATTCAATTCTTCATTTCAATTTCATTCACAATTTAAATTCCATTTGAATTCAATTCACAATTTGAAATTCCATTCGAATTTAATTCTCAATTCTAAATATTGAATTCTATCGATTAACTTTCACTTGCTAATTCATTTTAATATTCAATTCATTCCATTTGAAATTATTTCACAAATGAATAAATTATCAAGTTAATTTTCTTGAATTCAATCCATCTTATTTTATTACCAATTTCATTCAATTTTATTTAATTTCACGTATTAATGATAATAATTCAATATTATCCCTTCCTAACAATCATGCAACCATATACTATAATAATTCATAGAAAACCATTTCTTTTCTATACAAAAATAGTTTTGGGCAAAATTACTTTATTTACCCGATTCAAAAACAATTTTATATTCACTAACATATACGCGCTCATATCTATTATTACACTCAAACTCATTCTAGAGTACTGCTGACTCTATCTCTAACGAGTAATACCCAACAGAACCATGGTTGTCGCTTAACCATAAGCTCTGATACCAAATGTAACGTACGCGATTTTTCGTTGCCAAAAAACCGAATAGTTATGGGTTTTAAAAAGAATTTAAGAAAAGAAAAGGAAAGAAAAGAAGAGAAGAAGATAGAAAATAGAGGGAAAAGAAGAAAGAAAATTTTAAAATAGAAGAAAAAGAGAATAGAAAATAGAAATATAGAACAACAGAATCTCACAATTCGCAGCGGAACAACATATAATAATAAATGAATAATCTTTAAACAAAGAACTATATCAGTTATTACATTTCATACATTTCATTACATCATATCATCATCAGAGTGTACAACAATATACAACAACAAACAGCGGAAAAAAGAAATACTATATACTAGTAATACGCCATGCCATCCAGCTTGCCTCCAGCAATTCCAGAATATCCAGAATATCCTGATATACCTAACTCTTAACTGCCCGTGTGGAAATTGGTGGGCACCCAGAGTTTAGGAAGGAAAACAATAAACTCCGAGTCAGTCATGTGACTGGTGTGAGAACTCAAAACAGTTTATTTATCTTTAAAATCAAAATAGAGGAATATTTTTAAAGTTAATTCGCAATGCTCTTAAAAATGAGACTACCATAAGGCCTCCCGCACACACACACATGCAAACGCAGAATCGGAGGAGATTTCTCCTTATGATAGTCAAAGATGCTTGATACGCATTTAAAATAACATTTGATATTATTACTAGTGCATAGTGTAGAAGAAATTCATTTCGAAAGTAGAATATAAATCTTAGCCAACATACGACCATTATCGTATGCCTACTATAGCTACCATCCAAACAGTGTTGCGACACCATAAGTGAATAGCAGGTTCTACAACTAATACCGTACAAGTTTCGTATTGGGAATTGGATTTCCAACAAATGGTCAGGCCAAGGAACTTCCCATTGCCACATGAGAATGCCTCTGGAAAGACATCCCCGAGAACCAAACCGGAACTCTACCAACACAAGGCCGGGTTACCCCTAACTGGGTAACTACTGACACGAGCACGCCATTCCCCGATCGTAAACGACCTTTCTCACGGGATCCCGAAAGCCAACAACCACAAAGTAATAAATTCGCAGTAACCACATAGGTTAAATATCTGGGCTCTATACCATGATACCACCTCTATCCAGAAGGAAATGTACATACCCTAAAGGGTGCTACCCCTCATAACCTTGCCGCATCTTTCCTGTTTTGACCATTTCCGGGGTGTGAGGCTCGACGAAGTCACGTCCACAAAAACATACTTTATACAAAAGCCATGCTTTGGGTCAACAAATGATCATAGAAATGATCACAAAGATAGACGATCAAATAAATGATCCTATCACAATAATCAACACAATGATCATTTCAGCATCACTCAGCATATCACATTACCAAATTGGGAATATATCGCTGATAACTTCAACTATATAACCTCTGAGCTCGTACGTCTCAGAGAAGGGTGTTAAGCTAAGAGAATAAATTTTCCGCCACCAACAGAAATATATTTGAAAGAAATCGGCTTTATATCTCAATTTGTAATGTCAGACATACAATCCATACAAGTCTGTTCCGGGCTCGAACAGAACTGAAGGCACTTACAAAGAAGTCCTTGCAATCCGAATAATCTCTAATCACGTTCGGATTTCCCATCACATATGGAGATCTCAATACCAGGGATCAGCCAGTGCAGAGACAATCAACAAGAAACCCTTTCGCTTTCGAAAATATCCGGTCTTCAACACCGATCTTCAAATGCAATTCATAACGACGTATCACATATTCAGAATGGGTTATACGACCCCAAGGTCCTTTCCCGGTTAACCCGAATAGTGAGCGCTTATTTTAAAAAAAAAATAAGTGTGGCATCCAATTTCAAACAAATCACAACAAATACCTATTTAAAGGTAAATATTGATAGTCGGTTATTGAACTATCAATAGATATGCCAACATCACCAGATTCCAAATAATTTTCCAAATTATTTATTTCACAAAAATATCTTTATAAGATATACATTCTCTATTCTTTAAAAATAAATTAATATTTATTTTTAACTAAATTTCCCAATTCCATTTATAAATTCCATATTGAATTTATATTTCCAAAAATGTTTCCCTGAGTATACGATTTCCATTCGAATTCTAATATTCATTTTCAATTTCTCTTCAAAAAGATAAATTCCAAATATTCACTTAATATTGGAAAAGCATTTCTATACTTATTTATTTATAAGAAATTCACAAGCCTTTTTATTTTCTATGCTTAGAAAATATTTAATATACTCTAATTGAAATTAAGTATATATTTCATTCTTTAAGGAAATCATTCACTTAACCATATTTATTTGGGCCAAAACGAATGTTGCGTAAAACATCGTTACGACAACCCAAAATCACTAGTATAGGGATTCGAAATTAAAATAGATATATAAATCCCAATACTATACAAAACATTTCCTTTCGGAAAATCATCTATTATAACAACAGTGTTATAATCTACCATTTCCTTCTATTTCTCGAAAACGTCTATTTCAACAATGAATGTTGAAATCTATAGTTTCGAATCTCAATACATTTTAAAACATCTTTAGATCGTTTTAATTCTATTTAAAACATCACATTCTAAAATAATTTCTTTAACATAATATTCATTATTCAAAAACGTGAATATACTTGTTAATAAATTTCATCACTTCTATTCATTTTATTTTAAAAGATTATTCACTGTTCAAAAACGTGAATATAATTCCATAAATAAATTATAACAATTTACTCATTAAAATAAGTAGTTTGCGAATTTATAAAACAATGTTTATAAATTCCATTTCTATTTATTTTATAACTACTTTCTTTATAAATCTCCTTTATAAATCTATTCAATTTCATATCTCAATGATATACTAAAAATTCATATTATAAGTCAAATACTTATAATTTATTTATTTACAAAAGCATTCCTTCAAACTTCCCAAATCTATAAATCTTATAACTTCTAAGATTCATTTATTTATCCACATCTATTTCCTAAATAACTTTATAAATTTTATTTATAAAATTCTATTTATAACTTCACCGTTATAATTCTATAAGTTTCATTCATTAGTGAAATTCATTCACAATTCTTTCTAATACTTATAAAAGCTCTTTTTATAATTCCAATATTTTTAATTTATAAATATCAATTTATAAATCTTTTTAATATAAAACAATTTATATTACTATTTTAAAACGTCTTTCAACTCCTTTATAATTTACCGTTTTGATTTATAAAATAATCAAATTTGATAGATTCTATAGATTTCATTTCTTTATGAAATCTATTTACAAATCATCTTATCATTTATAAAAGCTCGTTTTATAATTTAAGATATTCTAAATTTATAAATATCAATTTATAAATCTTTTAATATAAATCCATTTATATTATTACTTTAAACATCTTTAAATTCTTTTATAATTTCATCATTCTGATTTATAAAATAAAAATTTTATAAATCCTATCTTTAAACTTCTTATAATAAATTCAGAATTCCCAGTTCAAACTATTTTATAAAATCACTAATCCCATATTTTCAAAAAGCAACTTTTAACTGTATTTCTTAAAAATCATAATTTTCATTCATTAAAATTATAACGTTTATTTATTTAAGATGAATCAATTCCAAAAATATTTTATAAACGTATATTTCCAAAAATCACTTTAGAAATCAAAAATCGTTATTTTTAAACTTCCAATTTGGATCCGATGATGCAACACATCAATATTCAATCACAACTTTCAACATCATATATCGATATGATAAACAGTCAAACATCACAATATCTAACATCTATAAATATTTGTGAGGAATCCAGTTGGATCCCTCCAACCTGTTTCCCTGCATCCACCGACATTAGCACAATACCATTCCGTTTCAAGACGGAATATCGCGGTACATGGGATTTTATAAATATATATCCGCTTACTAACGGCGCAATAGGGTCTCATCCGCTAAAAGAAAATGCGGGAAATCAATCAACTGCAATATATACATATGCCAATATATATATATTGCTATATATATAATATAATACCAATTCCACTTCGAGGTGGAATATCGCGGTATATGTGTGTAATAAATAACCTCCGCTTACTAACGGCGTATAGTGTCTATTCACATCCAATATATATATAACAATCATCATTCAAGCATTCAATCAACACAGTCAATCAATTTTAAATTTAACTATTTAAAATTTAAATAAACAACAGAAATTCCTTTGAGTGAGAAGTTCTCACCTTAGCTTTTATTTGCAATCCACTTCCAATTCAACTTGTTTTCTTCATTTATACCTTGTATAAATATTATACACAATTTATTAATATTCGAATCAATCGAATAAATTAAATTTTCATTTGACAAATTTTAATTCATCGGTGATTTCATTTTTAATAGTTAAAGTTACTGATAGTTTTATTTAAACCAATTTCTTCTTTAAAATTTTATTTAACTAAAATTTAAATTTCTTTTAATAAACTTTATTAACTAACTCCTTTTAATTTCAAACATGTTACTCTTAACAATTTGTCTAATCCAAATTTAATTTCAACTAAACTTACTTAAATAAATTAAGTTAACAAATTTTCCCTTTTTAAAATAATTCTAACTAGAAATTTCCAATTTAAATTAAATTTCCTTTTCATAAATTAAATCAACTAATAGATTTTGGTTTTAACTATTAATTTTGCTATAAATAAATTTTTTTTCTTTTAAATAGAATATTCGAACTAAGTGAAAAATCACTTACCCTTTAATAGCTTAATTTATTTATTTTTTTATTTAACTTAAAAATCAAATTTCCTTAAATAAATTATTTTATCAATTGGTTTGAATTCTTAACAAATTTTTCTTTTACAAAAATATTTTTCATTTGAAACTAAACTTATATTTAACTGATAATTTTGTTTTAACCAATAAATTTAATTTTAAACATATCTTCTATTTGATATTTAAATTAACCAACTATTTTATTAATATTCGAAAAATTCAAATCACCAATTATCGTTTAATAGATTTAATTAACAAATTATTTTAATTTTAACAAATCTTCCTTAACAATTTCTAAAAAATTAAATAGGTTAATTAAATGAATCAAACACCCTAACTAAATTATTTTATCAACCTAGTAAAGCAAATCTTATATATATTTTTTTTTATATTAATCACCTTTAAATGCTGTAATAATTGATTTAACTAAAAATTAAATTTTAAACTGTCTTTACAATTCAAATTAAATTTCAACTAAATTTGCTTAAATAAATTTATTTAACTAGAAATTAAATTTCAAACTAACTTCTTTTTTTTTTCTGTAATATACATATATATCGAATTTAATTTAAATGAATACTGCAAATTTAAGATTTTAATTAACTAAAAAAAATCTATACCTTCACTGCAAAATTTGAAGAACCCAAATCGCGAGCCCTAGCTACGAACGGCCATGGCGACGCCCCACACTCGAGACCCCTCGCCGAACTCTATCTCCAAATCGTGCCTTGCTCTCCTCCGAATCGCGCGCCGCGATCCCACGTCGCCGCCTCATCAGCCGCCTCCACCTCGAGCATCGCGCGCTCGAACTCCCATGGCGCCGCGCCTCGTTGCTGCTGCCGTGATTCCCTTACGCCTCGCGTCGCGCCCCCATAGAACTGCAATCGCCTTCGTGCTCCTCCCCCTGCCTCAATGTCACTCGCGATCTCGTACGCGTACGCGCGCAATTTTTTTTTTTTTTCTTTTTCTTTTTCCCTGAATCGGCTTGGCTGTTGATTTGGGGGGGGGGAAGAACGAAATAAAGGAAGAGGGAAGGAAGCATAAGACTGTCGCCATTTTTATTCGTTCGGCCATTTGTTTTTCTTCTGTGATTTTGAACGAGAGTGAAAGTGGGAAGAACATTTAAACGTGAAGGAGGTATGCTCGGCCATGCTCACACGAATTTAGGCGTGATAGAAGGCGTGAGGAAAGGGAGAACGTGTACTGATGTTGACAAATTTTAATTTAAATTCAAATTGAATATTGAATTCGTTTTAAAATTTCAATGCGTTTACTCACCGTGTAATCACATATTAACTCCGAAAAATACGAAATTTGAAATTCGGCAATAATTCAATATTACGGACCCAATGGAACTGGTTTCGTCGAATTCCGAGACTGTGCCTCGGACGACTATTTTAAATATCGATTCAAACGATTTAAATTTCAAAACTGAACAATTCACTTCCAAATTCAATTCTGAAGCTCCTAAAATCTTCAATATTATCAATATGAATTTTACAAGCCTTTAAAATATTTTTAATTGGCTTAGAATTGAAGTTTCAAATTTTTATTCAGCTTTCAATAGATTAAATTCTATAATTTAATCGCCAAATTCATTCTGATAATTTGAAATTCAAATCAAACCATCATTCAAATATTTAAAATAAATTAAATATTTTCAAATTAAATAGTTTAAAATTCTGGGTCGTTACATAGCACCAACCGCAAACTAGAGGCGTTGCACATTATTTCAAAAGGAAGATCCCAATTGGGTGAGAAAATGATCGGAGCAAAAATGAGTTCGTTTTTGAGATATTCGAAAGCAGAAAAACCGTCATAATTAAAGTTAAATGGAACATATTTTCCAAGAAGAGTCGTCAGAGGTCGAGCAATTTTACTAAAGTCCTTCGCAAAGCGTCGATAAAAACCAACGTGTCCAGGAAATGAATGAATGTCCTTGACAGATTTGGGAATGGGTAGATTCGGAATTACATCAACTTTTGCGTTATCTACCCCAATGCCTTTGTTTGAAATGACATGCCCAAGGACAATGCCGTGTTTGACCGTAAAATGGCTTTTTCCTAATTTAATGTTAAGTGTTTGTCCTTGCATCGATTCAAAATCAACTCAAGATGATGTAGGCACTCGGAAAAAGAGTTTCCAAAGATGGGAAAATTGTTCATAAACACTTCAAGAAAGCATTCGATCATATCAGAAAAGAAGCTAACCATGCATCTTTGAAAAGTGGCAGGAGCATTGAAAAGGCCAAAAGGCATAAGTCGATATGCAAAAGTGCCAAACGGACACGTGAAAGACGTTTTCTTTTTATTTTTGGGAGCGATTAGAATTTGGTTATAACCAGAATAACCATCAAGAAAGCAATAGAGTTCACGACTAGCTAAATTTTCAAGCATTTGGTCGATGAAAGTAAAAGGAAAGTGATCTTTACTTGTTGCAGCATTTAGTTTCTGATAATCAATGCAAACACGCCAACACGTTAGAGTACAAGTTGGAATGTGTTCGTCGGAGTTGCTCTTGATAACGCTAAGTCCAGACTTTTTTGGCATGACATGAATTGGGCTAACCAACGAACTATCAGAGATGGGATATATGATTATGTTATCGAGGAGTTTAAGAATTTCGTCACGAACCGCATCCTTCATTTTTGGATTAAGCATTCATTGCGCGTCACGAGCAGGCTTGACATCGTCAACTAAGTGGATATGATGTTGAACAAGAGATGGATTAATTCCCTCTATATCAGTGATCGACTATCCAATTGCTTCTTTTTTTTGAAAAAATTGAAAGAAGGGAATTTTTTTGATTAAGAGAGAGATTTGAAGATACTATGACAGGAACATTTCATTGTCACCAAAGTATGTGTACTTAAGGTGATCGGGAAGGTGTTTGAGCTCCAACCTCGGGGGTTGCTCAATCAAAGGGTTATGTTGAAGTTCTGACTTAACAGTAAGGGCTTTAAACGAAAGCGCATTTTCAATTTCATTAGGCTTATCTTGAAACAGTTGTTCGTATTTGCTCTCGCGTTCATGGTTGAGGTCAACTGTTTCGTAGTTAAAATTTTCCTGAATGGAACTAACTTCCAATGTTTGGTCAAGTGGTTCGTTTGATTGGTTTACGAGATTGAAAATGTTAATATCCAAATTCATGTTTCCAAAAGAAATTTTCATCAAACCATTTTGACAATTGATTAGAGCATTTGAAGTAGCCAAAAAAGGTCAGCCTAAAATCAATCGAATTTGACTCATTGGATTACACACGGGTTGTGTCTCTAAAATGGTGAAATCGACCGGGAGTATAAATTGACCAATTTTGATCAGTACATCCTCAATTTCTCCCATGGGTTTCTTTATTGAACGGTTGGAAAATTGAAAAGTTACTTTTGTCGGTTTTAGTTCACCCAATCCAAGTTGTTCGTAAATTGAATAAGGAATGAAATTGGCACTTGCACCCAAATCTAGTTAGCACATGTTAATCGTTTTGTCTCCTATCGTGTACGAGATCGTTGAACATCTTGGATCTTTGTATTTAACGCGAACTGATTGGGACAAGACTTCGCTAAGTCCGGCAGCTAAGAAAATTTCTTGGGTACATGAATGTGTCATTTTTGAGTACACAAGTCTTTTAGAAACTCGGCGTAAGTTGGGACTTGTTGAAAGAAGTTAAGAAGAGGGATGTTTACTTTCACTTGTTTAAAAATTTCTAACATCCATTTGATCTGAATGTTTCTTGGGTCGAACGCGGTGTGGAAATGGAAAAAAAATACTCAGTAGGTCAGTCTACTTGAGTAGAAAAAGAATTTGGATTTGATTCAATGTTTGGCTTAGACTTTTGTTCTGAATCGCTTGTTGTTTTCAAAGTGCCAAGAGGTGCTTCTGGTAAATCGTTTTGATTATCAACTTGGTTATTGATTTGTTTACTGAAACACAAAGTCATGACCGCATTCATTTGGTTTACTTTGCTAACATAGGCCTGATTCGAGTTTATGTTTTGGCTTTTAGGTTTCAAAACTGGCTGACTTGGGATTGTGCATCGTTCATGTTCACTCACAGCCATTGCTAATTGACTCATTTGAATTTCACGTTTAGCAATCAATTGACTCGTATTCTACATGTACGAGGTTAACATATTTTTCAAATTGCTATTTGATTGGAGGCTTTGAGTAGTTGCTTTAGGCAAAGTTTTAGGACTTCTCTTAAGTGAACTCAATCATTTACCATCCTAGGAAGCAAAAGATTATTGCGGATGATTTGAGACAGAAGCACAAAATATTGTTGAAAATGATTGGGTTGAAAGGAAGGATTAGAAGCATTATTTGGAATTCTTGAAAATTGGGACGAACTAAATTCATGTTGGAATTATTTTGGTTTCATGCAAAATTAGGATGATTTCTCCAACGAGGATTGTACGTTGGAAAAAAGAGGATATTCTTTACCTTATTGAAAGCATTAAGCAATTCAATTGAACTAGGACACTGGTCGGCTATGTGATTTTGATCGTTGCATTTATAACACATTGGTTAAGAAGCTTGATTCATTTGGTTGGATGAGAAAACATTGTCGAATTTATTGATCATTGCATCGATTTTAGCTTCCAAAGCTACCGATGATCCTATTGAGTGTGCGCTCGATCATGAGTAAATTGAATTTTCGTTAGAACATTCCCATTGGGATGATTTTTCGGCCAAGTTTTCAAGGAATTGCCAAGCATCGTCATGATGTTGGGCGAGAAAATTGCCTTGGCACATCGATTCAAGCATGATTCGTGGGTTGTTTTCAAGTCCATCGTTTAAGATTTTGCAAAGAGTCCATTTTTCAAAATTATGGCGTGGATATTTTGTCAAAAGCTCTTTAAATCTTTCAAAATATTTTCTGAAAGGTTCACCCATGAATTGATGAAAATTGACAATTTTGTTTCGGATTTTAATTGGTTTTTCCAAAGGGTAGAACTTTATTGAGAAAACTTTACCAAATTCTTCCAAAGTTTTGATCGAGTTTGATGGTAAGTTGTCCAACCATTTTTCAACGTAATTGGTAAGGGCAAATGGAATTAATCGAAGTTTGATTCTATCATCACATAATTGTTGGAGTATAATGGTTGCGCTAACTTGTTCGAATTTCGTTAAGAAAATGCATGGGTCATCGTGTTCAAAATTGCCAAATTTTGGGAATTTCGAAATGATTACCATTGGGGTGGGTAATGTGATGCAAGAAGGAATAGATCCTCTATCGAGAAAGATTCTATCCATGAGAGTATGAGGAGCATTTTCGTTAGCCATCGATGGAGGATTGTTTGTCCGAGTCAAACGATTTGTTGTTCTGTCACGAGTCCAAGTACTCATGCATAAGTGGAAAGGTCAAGAAGAGAAGAGATGAGAATCAAGTTAATAGAATGAAACAAAGTTTAGAGAATAAAATCAAGTGAAAAATTATTTTCTTCATAAAACTTTTAAAAGAAAAAATATTTGCCAAAATGAGTTTATTTTTTCAAAAAGGAGATTTGA
This sequence comes from Allium cepa, assembly GCA_030765085.1. Taxonomy (NCBI): domain Eukaryota; kingdom Viridiplantae; phylum Streptophyta; class Magnoliopsida; order Asparagales; family Amaryllidaceae; genus Allium; species Allium cepa. The sequence goes on from CM060934.1 coordinate 135,302,194, forward strand.
TTTTTGTTTAGTTTTTTTTGGATTTCTAAGTTTTTTTTCTTTTTTTAAAATGTTTTGCTTTTTTTTGTTTTTGAAAAGATTTTTTTATTTTTGTTTTCCTAAAAATATAACTTAAGTAAAGTGCTTGTTATTGGATTTTTGGTTTTCTTTAATTTCTTATTTTTTCTTCAAAGGAAAAAATTCAAAAAGATTTTTTTTGGATAAAAAACTAAGTTAAGAAAAATGTTTTTTTTTTTACTTTTACATTTTGTTTTTTTATATCTACATGAAATAATGCAACTAAATGAATGCAAGGCTTAATTACAAATTTTCTATCCTTAGTAGCTCCTAACGTGAAATTATATAATCACACTTTATCTTAATCCAACAAAATAGTTCTTAGCCAGGTAACGGATATGAGTTATCGGTGCACTATGAATCACCGTAGCAGTGCAGCCGAAAGTTTAAGTACCTTTAGAGAAACAATCACTATAATGTTTACGAATCAACGCAATATTTATATATGATTATTGCTCTACCGTAGCATAGACACTAAGTAGTTAGATTTTTGAAAGAAGACAACTTGTTAAGATACAATTAAGCCCTAAGTGAGCTTGTGACACCCTTAAGTCCGACATCTAACCGTTGTTATTAGTAAGATTCTACGATAAAATGCACTTTGTGGGCAAGGAACGGGTGATAAAATCTCCCACCTTATATGGAATTGGGTATTGCCCTTAGAAAATAAAAACAAGATGAAATGAATGCAAAACATGAATTAAACATGTATTAACAATGCAACTACGAATGAAATTTGCTTTTGTTTTTGAATTTTTAAAATACAAGCAACCAACAATGCAATGAAAGTAAAAACAAGTGATATGAGCACGATAGCAGAGCGTGTATAATTATTAGCAAATTTTTATTTTTCGAAGCAGCGGTTTTCTTTTGTTTTTAAGAAAGCAATTTATTTTGGTAGGCAAAGCGAAGCAAACAATTCTTCCTTTTCGATTTCATGCAACCTAAAAATCCAAACAAGATATGTATGTATGTATGTATATTTTTTGTATTTTTTTTAAAAATAAATGGATTTTTTAAAGAGAAGAATTAATTTTTAAACAAAAGTGAACTTGAAAATAATAATAAACTCAACCTGATTTACCTAAGGCAAACAATTTTTTTTAACGGAATATGAATTTACACTAAAAATAAAATTCAAACTCAGGCCCAGTAGTCCAATACGCACATGCACAAGCCAACTTTCAAACCAAGATTCTCAAACCAATACACACAAATACTCACACAAGCTTCAGATTTACCATTTCTCTAAATCTCTAAACCAAAAATCAAAATCAAACGTTCTCAACTAAAAAAATTCAAGATTCTCACGTTTTGAATTTCCAAAAGCAGAAATCAAAATTCCCAACAAAAAAAAGCTATCCAATTTCTCTAACCTAGTTTGTTGCGGTTTAGGAATTGGGTTTGAGGAGATAGTGGGTTTTTGGTGTTGGGCGATTGGCGATTGGTCGATTGGTTTTCGGATTTAGGTGGTTGGTGTTCGATGTTCACGGTCGTGGATGGGTGATGGAAAATGCAGGTTTTGTTTGGAAAGACTATTTGTGGTAGTAGGTTGAGTGGATGGAGAAGTAGGTGGTTTAGTTACCGGTTGGCTTTATTGTTCGGGTTGTTGAGGAGCGACGTGGGTGCAGGTTTGCGATTGAGGAAACTTTAGTCAAATGAAGGTGTAGGTTGCGATTTGGGTGGAGTGTGTTCAGATTGGGATGGAGGTGGTTGTGATGTTGTTGATATGAAGAAGGCAGGCAGTTGATAGAGGGGATGGAGGTGCAAGGTGGTCGTTTTGAACTTGCAAGTGGGTGTTTGGAGAGATGGTGGTTTGTATGAGAAGATAGTGGTGGAGTTGCACTTGATGGTTGGTTGTGTTTTGATGTGGGTAAAGTGTGATGATGTCACGACAGTCAGAGGATTGGACAGTGAAGTGGTATTGGACAGCGAAGTGGGGAGATGATGGTTTGGTGGTTTTAAAGTGTTGTTGATGCAGCGCCTAACCTTAAGTCGCCTACTACAAGTCACTGGCTTAAGTCTCGACCACGTTAGGTCGTAAGTCGCATGCCGCGGTTCTATAAGCCGTTCACTTATGCTGTGTTTCAATAAGTCGTTTACAAGGTCGCATTCTTCTTAAGTCGTAAGTCGCTGGCATTCTTCTTAAGTCGTAAGTCGTTGATCACTTATGCTGCTTGCCTTAAGTCGCTCTCTTATGTCGCATGATCTCTTATGTCGCTGAAGCTGTGTATCTTCTTAAGTCGCTGATCACTTACGCATTGCCTTAAGTCACTCGCTCTTGAGCCGCTGATTCCTTATGTCGCTCCAGAAGCTTAAGTCGTTCATGTTCTTATGTCGCTCAACTTATGTTGTTAAGTCGCTGATGCTTAGGTCGTGTGTTGTATGTCGTTATGTCGTATGTTGTATTGTTGTACTGTTATGTCGCATGATGTGGTAATATGTATTGTATTGTTAAATCGCGTATGTTAAGTCGTGCAATGTGTTAAGTCGTGTAGTGTTGTATTGTGAGTCGTAGGTCGTGAGTTACTGGTTGAGTTGCATATGTGTCGTAAAATTCCTATAAATAGGGATGTGATGTCATTGTAAAAGGAGTTGATTTTTGAATAAAATTTTGTGTGTGCTTTTGCCACCATTGTTGAAGTTGAGTATGATCTCCTTCTTCTTTCCTTCTTCGGGTTATTCGTGCGCGAATCAACGTAGTAGAAGCCAATTCTCGGTATCACTTGCGAGTGATCAACGATCGAATTGTAGATCTTTCAACACGATATCTTGCGAGATCAACGGGTTGGAGATAGCAAGATTCCGGCATCGCCACAATCAGCGGAATTGGGCACTTATCGTTGTATCGTTTATTTGACAAAGCATTATTAGCACGTCAAAGTTAAATCCGCTGCGTCACTTTTTGGTATCAGATCCGAATCAGATCCATAGGAGAGCCAAGTTTGAAGCCAAGTTCGAAACCTAGATCTGAGCAGAGGTCGAAGTTAAGTCAGAGCCGAGTTAAAGCCAAGTTTGATCGAAGCCAAGTCAAAGAACCGAGATTGTTTAAAGATCATGCCTCCAAGACGTGCTAATCGCTATCATAATGTTGAAGATGTGTATAGAAGACAAGAAGCTGAGCAGATGGAGCAGCGTATCAATGAAAAGTTCAACGAGGGTATTGAAAAGTTAGAGAAGTTTATGAACGACATGAATCGAAATCAAAGGAGAACGTCACCAGATTCGAACCATAGTAGAAACAGGGTTTCACCATCGGTTTCGAAAGAAAGGAGGATGTCACCCCAGTCTTATCGAGATAGGAGAGAATCTTCAGTTTCAATCAGGCGAGAACACCATGGCTATCAAAATGAAGAGAGAAGAACTCAACGTGGGTTTGACAATGAACCTTATCATGATGTTGAAAGGCAAGGTAGAAGGGACATGCATAGTCGTAGAGATGTAGATGGACGGGATCGATATCGACATACATATGCTTTTGAGGAGGATGGTGATGGAGGTAGTATTCATTATCGAAATCGAGGCCAAGTGCGAAATCAATATCTGGATTCAGAAAATGAACGTAATTGGAAATCAGGTATGAGAATGGAAATTCCAGAATTCAAAGGTGGTATGCAAGCAGAAGAATTCCTTGATTGGTTGTCTAATGTTGAAGAAATTTTGGAATTCAAAGAAGTGCCTGAGAATCGCAGAGTTTAATTAGTTGCTACAAGACTAAGGGGAAGAGCTATGGCTTGGTGGCAACAAACTAAACTAACTCGGGAGAGAATGGGAAAAATCAAAAGTTGTCACTTGGGAGAAGATGAGAAAGATGATGAAAGCAACTTTCTTGCCGTACAATTATCAATCTCTTATGTATCAACGTTTACAGAATTTGAGACAAGGGACGAGGACGGTGAATGATTATGCAGATGAATTTTATCAATTGGTTGCAAGAAATGACATTATGGAAACAGAGGAACAGCTAATGGCTAGATATATTGGAGGGTTACAAATGCAAATTCAAGACATGGTGAATATGTTTAATCCAATGTCTGTTGCTGAAGCACATCAGAAAGCTCTAGCTTGGGAGAAACAAGGGAGACGAGGAAGTGGTGTGTTTACAGTTATAACAATCAGAATAAAGGTGCTAGTAGCAGTGCTAATGTTTCCAAGGCAGTCAGTAAACCAATTGTCAATGAAGCCGCTAAGGCAAAGGTCAACAACAGTATCAAGTGCTATAATTGTCAAGAGTTTGGCCATAAAAGTAATGAATGTACGAAGCCAAAGAAGAGAGCATTAGTTGCAGAGGAATGTGAGTATAAGGATGTGGAAGCTGAAGTTGACTACTCTCAACCATCGAAGTTTGATGAAGATGAAGAAGTTGTGTCAGGAGATGAAGGATGTAATTTGATGATAAGAAGGTCTTGTTTGGTGCCAAAGCATGAGAATGATTCTAGTTGGCTGAGAAGCAATATCTTTCAGTCTACATGTACTATCTTGGGAAAGGTTTGTCGATTTGTTATTGATGCGGGAAGCTGTGATAACATTATTTCTGAAGAAGCCGTCACGAAGTTGGGGTTGAAGACTGAAAAACACACTAGACCTTATAAACTGGCATGGCTAAAGAAAGGTGGAGAAGCGACAGTGGGAAGACGAGCATTTGTTACATTTTCTATTGGAAAGAAGTACAAAGATGATATATGGTGTGATATTGTCGACATGATGTGTGTCATCTACTATTGGGAAGACTATGGCAGTATGATTGAGCTGTAGAACATAATGGTTGCACCAACAGCTACAGTTTCATATTCGAAGGAACTCAAATTACCTTAATTCCTAAGAAGCGTGAACAAAGTTAAAGCAAGTCAGAGAAGAAGGTGGAATCAACTAGTCTATTATCTACGAGAGAATTTGTTGAAGAAGTGAAAGATAGTGCTGAATTGTTTATATTGATTGGGTATGAAACAAGTGAAGATATTGAAATTCCTGCAGAGGTTAGACCAGTGTTGAAGGAATTTGAAGATGTCTTTCCTACAGAATTACCTAAGGAATTACCGCCGCTGAGAGACATACAACATCAAATTGATCTAGTGCCAGGTGTTGTGTTACCGCATAGGACACATTATCGTATGAGTCCGAAAGAGCATGAAGAGTTGAGGAGACAAGTTGAGGAGTTACTTGAGCAAGGGCGTGTTTGAGAGAGTCTCAGTCCTTATGTTGTACCAGCTTTGTTAGTGCCGAATAAAGATGGTTCATGGAGAATGTGTACAGATAGCAGGGCACTCAACAAAATAACTGTCAGATACAGATTTCCGATGCCAAGGCTTGATGATCTATTGGATCAACTTAGTGGGTCTGTAATCTTTTCGAAGATCGATCTTGAGAGTGGTTATCATCAGATTCGCATTAGACCAGGTGATGAATGGAAGACAGCATTCAAGACTTGGGAAGGATTATTTGAATGGCTGGTAATGCCGTTCGGTCTATCTAATGCACCAAGTACATTTATGAGGGTGATGAATCAAATTTTTAGACCTTATATCGGGATGTTTGTGGTAGTATACTTTGATGATATCTTTATCTATAGTGCAAGCACAGAGGAGAACAATCAACACTTGCGCAAGGTGTTAACTATTCTTCGTCAAGAACAGTTCTATGTAGCGACGAAGAAATGCGTGTTCATGACGCCAAGTGTTTTATTTTTTGGGTTATGTTGTGTATGAGGAAGGGATACAAGTGGACCAAAGTAATGTAGCCGCAATCAGAAATTGGCCACAGCCCAAAACTATAACCGAAGTCAGAAGTTTACATGGGTTAGCTTCATTTTATCGAAGATTTATACCACACTTTAGCAGTGTGATGGCTCTTGTTACTGATTGTATGAAAGGAAAGAAGTTTTCATGGACGGAAGAGGCAGGATCTGCTTTTGAGCAAATCAAGGAACTTTTTACCTCAGCACCGATTCTAGTGTTGCCAGATTTCCATTTACTGTTTGAGTTACATACAGATGCGTCGAAGGTTGGAATTAGAGGAGTATTGAGTCAGAAGGGTCGTCCAATCGCCTATTTCAGTGAAAAACTTTCTGGAGCAAAGATGAGATACAATACTTATGATGTGGAGTTTTACGCTATTGTACAGGCTGTGAAGCATTGGAGACATTACTTGATCCACAAAGAATTTGTTTTGTATACGGACCATGAAGCGTTGAAACATTTGCAGAAACGATTGCTTAAGGCGAATGAGAAATATAAGCAATTCGCAGATATTAAACGACGAAATGTTGAATTCAAAGAAGGAGATTTTTTATATGCAGTTTTGACTAAGGATCAATTTCCTATTGGTACGTACAACAAACTAGCTGCTAGAAAGATTGGTCCTTTGGAAGTCGTAAAGAAGATTAATGAGAATGCTTATCAGTTAAGACTGGCGGATCATATCCATACTGCTGACGTTTTCAACGTCAAACACATGATTCCATATCATGAGAATAAGTATGTCGAAGAAGAGGAAGAGGAAGTGTGAATTCGGGGTCGAATTCTTTTCAACCAGGGGAGGATGATGCAGCGCCTAACCTTAAGTCGCCTACTACAAGTCGCTTGCTTAAGTCGTGACCACCTTAGGTCGTAAGTCGCATGTTGCGGTTCTATAAGTCGTTCACTTATGCTGTGTTTCAATAAGTCGTTTACAAGGCCGCATTCTTCTTAAGTCATAAGTCGCTGGCATTCTTCTTAAGTCGTAAGTCGTTGATCACTTATGTCGCTTGCCTTAAGTCGCTCTCTTATGTCCCATGATCTCTTATGTCGCTGAAGCTGTGTATCTTCTTAAGTCGCTGATCACTTACGCATTGCCTTAAGTCGCTCGCTCTTCAGCCGCTGATTCCTTATGTCGCTCCAGAAGCTTAAGTTGTTCCTGTTCTTATGTCGCTCAACTTATGTTGTTAAGTCGCTGATGCTTAGGTCGTGTGTTATATGTCGTTATGTCGTATGTTGTATTGTTGTGCTGTTATGTCGCATGATGTGGTAATATGTATTGTATTGTTAAGTCGCGTATGTTAAGTCGTGCAATGTGTTAAGTCGTGTAGTGTTGTATTGTGAGTCGTAGGTCGTGAGTTACTGGTTGAGTTGCATATGTGTCGTAAAATTCCTATAAATAGGGACGTGATGTCATTGTAAAAGGAGTTGATTTTTGAATAAAATTTTGTGTGTGCTTTTGCCACCATTGTTGAAGTTGAGTGTGATCTCCTTCTTCTTTCCTTCTTCGGGTTATTCGTGCGCGAATCAATGAAGTAGAAGCCAATTCTCGGTATCACTTGCGAGTGATCAACGATCGATTTGTAGATCTTTCAACACGGAATCTTGCGAGATCAACAGGTTGGAGATAGCTAGATTCCGGTATCGCCACGATCAACGGAATTGGGCACTTATCGTTCTATCGTTTATTTGACAGGGCATTATTAGCGCGTCAAAGTTAAATCCGCTGCGTCAGTTGTAGTTGGTAAGGTATTGCAACAAGCTGATGATGGCTTGATGTTTGCAGGGTGAAGGTGCTGCTTGGTTAAATATGAGTTGTGGGTTGCAGTTTCAGGTGGCATGCATGATGGTTTCGGGTAATATGTTAAGTTGAAGATGGTTGGTTTCAGGTTGTATGTGATGAGGTAGTGATGGAAGTTGAAGATGTTTGGAGTGGTAATATGAATGATGGTGGTTTGAAATGGCAGAGAAAGTGTGAGGGGGAAATCACAGTTTGAGGCAAGGGTGGATGTTACAGGAGCAGAGGTTGAGGGTGTGTAGGTCACAGAGGCAATTTTTGCCAAAGGGTTGTTTGGATAGTTGAATTTGATTGTTTGGGTTCTTATGTTGGAAGTTGTGAATGGTTTATTGAAAGGCAGAGGGGTGGTATCAAATGTACAATGCATAGGAAGGTGAAAATGATATGTTTTTTTGTGAATGGGATGTTCTGCAGTGATGTATGGTCAGTAATGCACATGGTTGATCTGCGGTGATACACAAAGGTGGTACCAAAATGTACAATGCATAGGAAGGTGAAGATTCTTATAGAACAGAAACTTGCATAGAGAACACTGTTTGAAATACAATGCATTGGTATCAAAATGTATGATGTAACAATGATGGAGAATGTAGAAATGCACAGAAATGTAGCATGTATCAGTGAATAGTGTTTGAAATACAGAAAAAGAATCCATATTGAAATGAAATGCACAGATTTAAAATGAAATGCAAAGTAAATTTTTTTATTTCTTTTTTCTTAAGAGAAAACAAACAAAATCAAATGATAACAATTGCACAAATGGACCAAACAAAAATGTACACAATACAAAATCTAACAATAATTGCAGAACTTTTTTCCTTGCCTTTTTTATTTTTTATTTTAAAAAAAATGAAAAATTAACACAAGATAAAATAATTTGAAGAGTAGAATTAAAATTCAATTGCAAAATCCCCGGCAACGGCGCCAAAAAATTGTTAGGCGGCAAATTTTCTATCGATTAGAAAATCGCCGAAAAAAATATATTCATAAAAAACCTCAAGCGTAAGGCGTACAATTGTAGTACATATGCGAGTATGGATCAATCCGCATGGAATGTATTAAATTTCAATACTACTTAATCAAATTAACCCAAAGTTTTAAAGCGGTTTTGAACTAAGAATAATTGCAAAAAATAAACTAGAGAAAAGGTGAATAAACTATGATTATAAGAAGAAATTTAGAGCCAAATCCACTTCCAGTCATTCATATAAATTAACATGAAATTCGCCTATAATCTCTCATTAAAATATTAAGTAGAATGATTGATGTGCTTGTTATAAGTATGATTTATTTGTCCTATTAATTAGCACAACTTAAATCATCAAACTCTAATACACAATTCAACTCCACTTATCAAAGCTCTTAAAATTGACATGAAACTAAAAATAAAAATATTTTAAGCATGATCTATTTACTATTAATTAGTAACATAGACCACCAAATTTTGATTCTAGTTTGACTTTCATTATCAAAATCACTTAGGCAAATGATCAAATAGTTTATATTTGAAAAGGAGTTAAGCATAGCCTATTTGAGATGTCAACACAGGCTATCAAAATTCACAAAAGAAAGCAACATAAACCACCAATCATTCATAAATTCATTAAGCACATAAAAGAGATCACAAATGAATATGTTTCATTAGAGCTTCATTACCTCTAAATTGAAGGGGTTTAGCTACTCATACTTGAAAACATTTTAACATAAAATGATTTCAACATAAAACAAAAACAAAAGGAGAATGAGAAGTGTTAATTAAAAGAAAAAGGAACTAACTATTTGCATAAAATAAATCTAAACTAATTGCATAAATTAAAAGAGAGCATACGATAATAAGAGAGCATAAAAGAAAGCATAAATAAAAATTGCATGAAAGTAAAAACAAGGCTAAGAAGCTATGAAAGAAACTTGTATTTTGATTTTGTGGCTACAATTTGCATGAAAGGTAGAAGATAATTACATGAGACATAAGGGTATTTATACATGCTTAAAACCCTAATTCATATTTTAGGTGACTACCTAAAACACCATTAAGAAAGTGTAAACTCCAAGTAATCATTAGGGAATTAATTAATCCCCAATAACATGTCTTTAAGCCTCCATTAACATGTGCATCTGCTTTTAACTATGGACCTCATGGTAGTGGGTTTGTGGGCTCCTCTATGTTGCATGAATTCATTTATTTCATTTCTTCATTTGCCTTCAACATATGTGCATCCTTTCATCCATGAACGCTCTTCATATTCGCAATTGATTTCCTACAAATAAAAACAAAAATGTGCAAATAAATTTTCTCAAATTAAATCATATACAAAATTACCATTTTTCACTCCCAATGAAGATGAATAAATGATGACTTGAAAACAATCTAAATTTTGATTTAAACATGTAAAATACCCTAATTTTCTCATTTATTTAAATAAAAGTAGATTAAATATGAGAATAATAATATGCAATTTTACGTGCACATCAATTACAATGCAATATCCTTTATGGATTTCAAATTATATTTTGTATTTTCCTATTCACATTCATTAACATATTACAGAAATTCCAAAAAACATTCTTCTCGATATGTATTTACATTATTTTGAATTTTTAAATGCTTCCAATAAGGTAATTCCCAAAATATACTTTGTTTGCACCAATTATGAATTTATCCTTTACCTGGGATTTTTGGCTCATTTCCTAACTCTTATACTTTTGGATAATCTTAAACGAGCTCATATAATTCTTCACTGCTTGGAATGCTAGGTTGCTCTAAAGTAACAATAGTATATGATCTGAACCTCTTATTATCCAGTCTAAAATGATTATTTTGAAGCAAAAATTAACGATGACGATTCTGCCAACATTGTTTGCCACCAAATTTTAATGGAAAATATTCAGTTGAATCTATGCAAGCAGGTCAAGTAAATTTACCAGCTGTACTCTATCCAAAAAGCATCCCATATGCAAAAAAATTACTTATGATCCATAATAATGATGCAAACATTCTCAAAGAATTTTTTTTGATACATCATAAGTTACAATGCCCTCTGTCTATAGTATTTTCAATTCATCGGTTGAAGGATGCAAATATATGTTTATCTCGTTCTAGGATTTCTTAGTTGTAACGACCCAGAATTTTATTAAATTAAAATTTGAATATTTAATTAATTTTAAATATTTATAAGTGAATTTATAAGTCAAATAAATTTTAATTTGAATTTTTGGATTTAATTGAATAATTAAATCGATAATTTAATACGTTAAATTATGGAAATAATTGAAAATTGAGTTAAATATGATTGAAAATAATTTGTAAAATTTTATTTTAATCATACTGGAGTTATATAGAAATATTTTAGAACTTTTAAAATCGAATTAAAAGTTAATCTGTGAAAATTGAATATTTTAATATTTAATAATCGACTGTAAAATAGCCAATTTTTGAACAGTCTCAGAATTGAACGAAACCAGTTCCATTGGATCCGTAATAGTTAGTTATTACCGGATTTCAATTTTCGTGTCAATTGGAGCTATCGTTTGATCGTGGCAGCTCGAAACGCATCGAATTATTTTTTAATTTAAATTTGGCGAGTCAAAATAGCCATTTTTCAAAAAGTCTCGGAATTCGACGAAACCAGTTTCATCGGATCCGTAATGTGATATTATTGTAAGATTTCAAATTTCAAGTCAATTGGATTTACCGTTTGTCCGGTACAAATTAAAACGCCTAGAAATCGATTTAAATCGGTTTAATTTAAATTGAACGTTTTCAGCCATAACTCGCACATACTTTCGAATTAGCTTCCGAAACCTGTTCCATTGTGTCCGGAACGCGGGATAAACCCTAGGTACGCTGGTTACGGCGTCTAAATCGGAGTTCGGAATTCCCGGGATGAATAGTGTTTACGCTAGCTTTTCCTATAAATATCACCTTAAATCAAAAAAAATAAAAAAATAAAAAGAAAACCTAATCTATACGCAGGCCGCCACTTCCCTGATGAATGGCCGAAAACAACCCATTTACTTCCATTTATTTCTTCAAATCCATTCAATATTATCAAATACTTTCTAAAGCAAAATAGAAGAGGAAGAAGAGATCTATAAATCCATACGGAAGTGATCGTTTTTAGTTGCATGGATTGTCTGAAAGTTGGCCGCGTTTGTCGTCGCTTCGTGCACGAAATTCGAAAACATGTGGCGACCGAGCTTCACATGGTGGTGGCCGTGAGTTGAGCACGTGATGAACTTTGGAATGGCATTTCTTGATCGAGCTAAAAGTGGTGAAATTGGACACGAGCATTAGGGTTTTGGATGGAGGAGTGGGTTCGGTTGCGTGTTAGAACCTGGGAGGTGATGGGGGAGATGAAACTCACGGCCCAGATTTTCTTTTGCTGAGATGGTCGGCCTGGATTTTAATCTAGGTTTAAAAATAAAAATAGCTGTTAAAAAATTTGTTATATTAAAATCGTGTACGATCTTATAAAATGCATAACTTTTTCATACGAGGTCGAAAAAATGCAAACTCAGTTGCGTTGGAATCGTATGGACGAGCACTACGTGATGGAGTTGGTTTGGAGTCGTTTGGAGTCGTTTGGAGTTAGTGAGAATTTCGGGTAAAATTAAACGCGCGTTTAATTTTATTCGAAATAAAAGCTAAAACGGAAATTAAAACCAAGGTGAGAACTTCTCACTCAATCGAATAGATTTCGATTTTATTTTAAATAGTTAGATTTAAAATATTGAATGCATGTTTGAATGATGACTGTAAATTATTGATTGTTAAAATAGACATTATGCGCCGTTAGTAAGCGGATGTTATTTAATATAAACATATACCGCGAATATTTCATAAACAGTGAAATTGGTATTATATATAATATCAATATATATATATTGGCATATGTATATATTGCAGTTGTTGATTTCCCGCAATTTTTTGTTTAGCGGATGAGACCCTATTACGCCGTTAGTAAGCGGATAATATTTAATAAGAACATGTACCGCGATAATTTCGTACTGGAGCGAAATTGGTATTGTGCTAATGTTTTTGGATGCAGGAAAACAGGTTGGAGGGATCCAACTGGATTCCTCAACAGTATTTATTTTATTTCAGATATTTTGATATTTGATGGATTATCATATCGATATATGATATCGTTGTTAGTCGTGATTGACTATTTGGTGTGTAGCATCATTGGACCCAGATTTTGGGATTTTAAAATGATTTTTAAAGTGATTTTGAAAATATACTATATCTTTGGAATTGATCCATTATAAATAAATAAACGTTATAATTTTTAAAGTTATAAAAATTATGGTTTTTGTGAAATATAGTTAAAAAGCTGATTTTTAGAAATACGATTGAAAGTCGATTTTTGAGAAATATGAACTAATGATTTTATAAAATAATTTAGATTGGATTTTTGAATATATGATAAAAGTTTAAATATAGGATTTATAAAATTTGATTATTTTATAAATCGAAATGATGAAATTATAAAGGAATTTAAAGACGTTTTAGAATAATAATATAAACTGATTTATATTTAGAGATTTATAAATGGATATTTATAAATTGAAATATAGACATTATAAAACGAGTTTTTATAAGTGTTTGAATGTAGTGAAAATGAATTTCCTAAATGAATGAAATTTATGAAATTATAAACTGTGAAGTTATAAATGAAATTTTATAAGCAATAGGTTTATAAAATTTATAGAGTTATCGAAAGAATGAATTTTGGATAAATAAACAATCTTATAAGTTAAGATTAATAATTTGGGAAGTTAAATGAACGATTTTGTAAAATAATCGTTTTATAAGTAATTAACTTATAATATGAACTTGTAGTTTATAATTAAGTTATAAACTGGAATAGGTTAATAAAGGAATTTATAAAAAAAGAAGTTTTTATAAATAAATAGAAACGGAATTTATAAACGTTGTTTTATAAATCCACAAACGACTTATTTTGATAAGTTAATTGTTATAACCTATTAATGGAGTTATATTCACGTTGTAAACAGTGAATAATCCTTTAAGTTAAAAAGAATAGAAATAATGGAATGTGTGAACATAGTATATTCACGTTTTTGAATAGTGAATAACACGTTAAAGGAAATATTTTAGATTTGATGTTTTAAATAGAATTAAAACAATCTAGTGATGTTTTAAAAGGTGTTGAGATTCGAAACCATAGATTTCAACATTTATTGTTGAAATAGACGTTTTCGAGAAATAAAAGGAAATGGTAGACTATAACACTGTTGTTATAGTAAATGATTTCCGAAAGGAAATGTTTTTAATAGTATTGGGATTTATATATCTATTTTAATTCCGAATCCCTATACTAGTGATTTTGGGTTGTTGTAACGATGTTTTACGCAACATTCGTTTTGGCCCAAATAAATATGTTTAAGTGAATGATTTCCTTAAAGAATGAAATATATACTTAATTCGATTTAAGTATATTGAATATTTTCTAACTGTTGAAAATAAAAGAGATTTGTGAATTACTTATGAATAAATAAGTATGGAAACGTTTTCCAATATGAAGTGAATATTTAGAAATTATCTTTTTGAAGATAAATTGAAATGGATAAGTGAAATCGTATATGCATGGATATTTTGAAATATAAATTCATTATGGAATTTATATGTGAAAGTGGAACTTGTTAAAAATAAATATTGATTTTTTTTTTTTGAAGTGTTGAAATTATATATATCTTGTAAAGATATTTTGGAAAATAAATAATTTGGAAAATTATTTGGAATCTGGTGATGTGTGCATATCCAGTGATAGTTCAATAACCGACTATCAGTATTTCCCTTTGAATGGGTATTTGATGTGAATTGATTGAATTTGAATGCACACTTATTTTTGAATAAGCGCTCACTATTCGGGTTAACCGGGAAAGGACCATGGGGTCGTATAACCCACTCCGAATATGTGATACGTCGTTGTGAATCGCATTCGAAGATCGGTGTTGAAGACCGGTATTTGCGAGAGTGATAGGATGAACTGTCGATTGACTCTGCACCGAGTAGCTACGGTATTGAGTTCTCCATATGTGATGGTGAATCCGATCAGGATTGTGAATATCCAGATTGCAAGGACTTCTTTGTAAGTGCCTTCGGTTCTGTTCGATCCCGGAACAGACTTGTATGGATTGTATGTCTGACATTACAATTTGAGATATAAAGCCGATTTCTTTCAAATATATTTCTGTTGGTGGCGGAGAATTTATTCTTTGCTTAACACCCTTCTTTGAGACGTACGAGCTCAAAGGTTATATAGTTGAAGTTATCAGCGATATATTCCCAATTTGGTAATGTGACATGCTGAGTGATGCTGAAATGATCATTGTGTTGATTATTGTGATAGGATCATTTATTTGATCGTCTATCTTAGTGATCATTGTGTTGATCATTTGTTGACCCAAAGCATGGCTTTTGTATAAAGTATGTTTTTGTGGACGTGAATTCGTCGAGCCTCACATCCCGGAAATGGTCAAAACAGGAAAGAAGCAGCAAGGTTATGAGGGGTAGCACCCTTTAGGATGTGTCCATTTCCTTCTGGAAAAGGGTGGTATCATGGTATGGAGCCCAGATACTTACTCATGTTGAAAACACTTTGTTATGATTGTGTGAATTGATTAGAGAGCGCTCTCGGAAAAAGGTCCCAAAGGACCGGGGGATGGCATATTCGGTCAGTTGTTACTCAGTTAGGAGTAACCCGGCCTTGTGTTGGTTGAGATCCGGTTTGGTTCTCGGGGATGTCCATCCAGAGGCATTCTCAGTGGCAATGGGAAGTTCCTTGGCCTGACCATTTGTTGGAAATCCAATTCCCAATACGAAACTTGTACGGTATTAGTTGTAGAACCTGCCATTCACTTATGGTGGTCACCACTGTTTGGATGGTAGCTATAGTAGACATAGTTCGAAATGTCTATGTTGGCTAAGATTTATATTCTACTTTCGAAATGAATTTTTTCTACACTATACACTAATAATAATATCAAATGTTATTTTAAATGCGTATCAAGCATCTTTGGCTATCATAAGGAGAAATCTCCTCCGATTCTGCGTTTGCATTGTGTGTGTGTGCGGGAGGCCTTATGGTAGTCTCATTTTTAAAAGCATTGCGAATTGAATTAAAAATATTCCTCTATTTTGATTTTAAAGATAAATAAACTGTTTTGAGTTCTCACACCAGTCACATGACTGACTTGGAGTTTATTGTTTTCCTTCCTAAACTCTGGGTGCCCACCAATTTCCACACGGGCAGTTAAGAGTTAAGGTTTATCAGGATATTCTGGATATTCTAGAGTTGCTGGAGGCAAGCTGGATGGCATGGCGTATTACTAGTTTATATAGTATTTCTTTTTCCGCTGCACTGTTTGTTGTTGTATGTTGTTGTACACTCTGATGATATGATGTAATGAAATGTAATGTAATAACTGATATAGTTCTTTGTTTAAAGATTATTCATTTATTATTATATGTTGTTCCGCTGCGAATTGTGAGATTCTGATGTTGTTCTGTTGTTTTCTGTCCCGTCCTATTTTCTTCTGTTTTTTTTTCTTTTTCCTCTATTCTCTTTTTCTTCTATTTTTAAAATTCTCCTATCTTCTATTTTCAAATTCTCTATCTTCTTCTCTCTCTATTTCCTATCTCTTCTCTCTTCTTTCTTCTTTCTTTTTCTTTTCTTAAATTTTCTTTTTAAAACCCATAACTTCTCGGTTTTCGGCCTTTGATTTCTCGGCAGTCGATAAAGTGAGTATCGATGTCGAATTTTCGAAGAACGAAAATCCGTTGACGTTACATTTGGTATCAGAGCTCTGATGGTTAAGCGACAACCATGGTTCTGTTGGGTATAATTCATTAGAGATAGAGTCAGCAGTACTCTAGAATGAGTTTGAGTGTAATAATAGCTATGAGAGTGTATTTGTTAGTGTATATAAAATTGTTTTATATTGTGATGATTGGTTTATTGAGTGGTATATGAACTTTCGTCAGCGTGGTCCGCAAGACTATGCCGAAGGGGTTTCTAAACACTTGAATAGAACAATTCGGCATAATATTGTTTTAAATTGGGTAAATGAAATAATTTTACCTTAAGTATATTTTATATATAAAGAATAATTTTTCAAAATTATTAAATTGTATGTAAGTTGATAGTTAGGTTGTTTGAATAATCTAAATAAAAGAGTAATTGCATAAGCAAATGAATTATAAGAATAGAATTATAATTAATGTGAATTACAATTGTGAATAAACTTATATATATAAAAAGTGAAACTATATGAACATATCTATGAATATGAGTTGTGAATAAAAGTGAATTTAAAGTTAAATGGAATATAACTTAAGTGTTGTTGAATTAAATTGATTTTGGTATCGAAGTAAATAATCAAGTGGATTAAAAGAGATATGAACTTGAGTTATGTAATAGAATTCAACTTTGTAATTGAATTGAATGAATGGATTGAATGATTAATCAATTAAATGTTAAATAAAGTTGATATGGAATAATTAATGAAAGTGTTAATTCATTAAAATCAAATGTTATTGGAAGTTGAATAAATAGAATGAGAATGAATATAAGCAAAGGAATTTGGTTGTAATTAATATACATTGGTTGTTATATGATTGTTGATTGATTGTATATAATTCATTAAGTATTAATGAAATTGAAAGCTAATGTAATTGAATTCAAATTGAAAGTAAATAGATTTGAATAGAATTGAAAGTGAATTAGATTTAATTAGTAATGTAAACTAATTAAAATTGAGAACGTATGTTGATAAAATCCAATGTAAATAAATCAAATGTGATTTAAATTGAAAACCAATTCATTATATATGAATGAGAATATGAATGAATATTATTGGTTATGGATGAAATTGGTTGATGGTTGAATATATATTGTTATTGTTGCATTTGCTATGTGACTTATATAGTTATTATGTTGCTATATGTTGTATATCGATACTATTTTCATATATGCATGATTCTCATGTTGTTTGTTGAGTTTAGTAGGTGCGGATCGCGTTTGCTTCGCATTTGGAGTTCGCTATTGCGCTATATTAGCTGTATATGCTCGCTAATAAAATATAAGGTACATATCTCGGATTAAATATCGCACTTTTATACTTTTTTCCCTTCGGGATGCCTCATTACTTGATGAGATGTATATTTGTGATATATATACTGTCATTTTTTTTTTTCGGATCGAGCCGCGCAAAGGAGACTATGGCGAATTTTTCCGGAAATTTAAGGCGTTAGAAAAATTTTGAGAAAATTTGGAAAATTTTGAAAATTTTAACTTTGATTTGGAATTGAAAGTTAAATAATAGTAGTTGTTTTTGAAAAGATAACTAAGTATGATTTCAAAACTTAGTAAGATTTGTAAGAAGTTTAATTATGAATTTTGGGAAAATTAATAGATTCTGTAACTTTCTTACTTATAATTTCGAGGACGAAATTCTTTTAAGGGGGAAAGATTGTAACGACCCAGAATTTTATTAAATTAAAATTTGAATATTTAATTAATTTTAAATATTTATAAGTGAATTTATAAGTCAAATAAATTTTAATTTGAATTTTTGGATTTAATTGAATAATTAAATCGATAATTTAATACGTTAAATTATGGAAATAATTGAAAATTGAGTTAAATATGATTGAAAATAATTTGTAAAATTTTATTTTAATCATACTGGAGTTATATAGAAATATTTTAGAACTTTTAAAATCGAATTAAAAGTTAATCTGTGAAAATTGAATATTTTAATATTTAATAATCGACTGTAAAATAGCCAATTTTTGAACAGTCTCAGAATTGAACGAAACCAGTTCCATTGGATCCGTAATAGTTAGTTATTACCGGATTTCAATTTTCGTGTCAATCGGAGCTATCGTTTGATCGTGGCAGCTCGAAACGCATCGAATTATTTTTTAATTTAAATTTGGCGAGTCAAAATAGCCATTTTTCAAAAAGTCTCGGTATTCGACGAAACTAGTTTCATCGGATCCGTAATGTGATATTATTGTAAGATTTCAAATTTCAAGTCAATTGGATTTACCGTTTGTCCGGTACAAATTAAAACGCCTAGAAATCGATTTAAATCGGTTTAATTTAAATTGAACGTTTTCAGCCATAACTCGCACATACTTCCGAATTAGCTTCCGAAACCTGTTCCATTGTGTCCAGAACGCGGGATAAACCCTAGGTACGCTGGTTACGGCGTCTAAATCGGAGTTCGGAATTCCCGGGATGAATAGTGTTTACGCTAGCTTTTCCTATAAATATCACCTTAAATCAAAAAAAATAAAAAAATAAAAAGAAAACCTAATCTATACGCAGGCCGCCACTTCCCTGATGAATGGCCGAAAACAACCCATTTACTTCCATTTATTTCTTCAAATCCATTCAATATTATCAAATACTTTCTAAAGCAAAATAGAAGAGGAAGAAGAGATCTACAAATCCATACGGAAGTGATCGTTTTTAGTTGCATGGATTGTCTGAAAGTTGGCCGCGTTTGTCGTCGCTTCGTGCACGAAATTCGAAAACATGTGGCGACCGAGCTTCACATGGTGGTGGCCGTGAGTTGAGCACGTGATGAACTTTGGAATGGCATTTCTTGATCGAGCTAAAAGTGGTGAAATTGGACACGAGCATTAGGGTTTTGGATGGAGGAGTGGGTTCGGTTGCGTGTTAGAACCTGGGAGGTGATGGGGGAGATGAAACTCACGGCCCAGATTTTCTTTTGCTGAGATGGTCGGCCTGGATTTTAATCTAGGTTTAAAAATAAAAATAGTTGTTAAAAAATTTGTTATATTAAAATCGTGTACGATCTTATAAAATGCATAACTTTTTCATACGAGGTCGAAAAAATGCAAACTCAGTTGCGTTGGAATCGTATGGACGAGCACTACGTGATGGAGTTGGTTTGGAATCGTTTGGAGTTAGTGAGAATTTCGGGTAAAATTAAACGCGCGTTTAATTTTATTCGAAATAAAAGCTAAAACGGAAATTAAAACCAAGGTGAGAACTTCTCACTCAATCGAATAGATTTCGATTTTATTTTAAATAGTTAGATTTAAAATATTGAATGCATGTTTGAATGATGACTGTAAATTATTGATTGTTAAAATAGACATTATGCGCCGTTAGTAAGCGGATGTTATTTAATATAAACATATACCGCGAATATTTCATAAACAGTGAAATTGGTATTATATATAATATCAATATATATATATTGGCATATGTATATATTGCAGTTGTTGATTTCCCGCAATTTTTTGTTTAGCGGATGAGACCCTATTACGCCGTTAGTAAGCGGATAATATTTAATAAGAACATGTACCGCGATAATTTCGTACTGGAGCGAAATTGGTATTGTGCTAATGTTTTTGGATGCAGGAAAACAGGTTGGAGGGATCCAACTGGATTCCTCAACAGTATTTATTTTATTTCAGATATTTTGATATTTGATGGATTATCATATCGATATATGATATCGTTGTTAGTCGTGATTGACTATTTGGTGTGTAGCATCATTGGACCCAGATTTTGGGATTTTAAAATGATTTTTAAAGTGATTTTGAAAATATACTATATCTTTGGAATTGATCCATTATAAATAAATAAACGTTATAATTTTTAAAGTTATAAAAATTATGGTTTTTGTGAAATATAGTTAAAAAGCTGATTTTTAGAAATACGATTGAAAGTCGATTTTTGAGAAATATGAACTAATGATTTTATAAAATAATTTAGATTGGATTTTTGAATATATGATAAAAGTTTAAATATAGGATTTATAAAATTTGATTATTTTATAAATCGAAATGATGAAATTATAAAGGAATTTAAAGACGTTTTAGAATAATAATATAAACTGATTTATATTTAGAGATTTATAAATGGATATTTATAAATTGAAATATTGACATTATAAAACGAGTTTTTATAAGTGTTTGAATGTAGTGAAAATGAATTTCCTAAATGAATGAAATTTATGAAATTATAAACTGTGAAGTTATAAATGAAATTTTATAAGCAATAGGTTTATAAAATTTATAGAGTTATCGAAAGAATGAATTTTGGATAAATAAACAATCTTATAAGTTAAGATTAATAATTTGGGAAGTTAAATGAACGATTTTGTAAAATAATCGTTTTATAAGTAATTAACTTATAATATGAACTTGTAGTTTATAATTAAGTTATAAACTGGAATAGGTTAATAAAGGAATTTATAAAAAAAGAAGTTTTTATAAATAAATAGAAACGGAATTTATAAACGTTGTTTTATAAATCCGCAAACGACTTATTTTGATAAGTTAATTGTTATAACCTATTAATGGAGTTATATTCACGTTGTAAACAGTGAATAATCCTTTAAGTTAAAAAGAATAGAAATAATGGAATGTGTGAACATAGTATATTCACGTTTTTGAATAGTGAATAACACGTTAAAGGAAATATTTTAGATTTGATGTTTTAAATAGAATTAAAACAATCTAGTGATGTTTTAAAAGGTGTTGAGATTCGAAACCATAGATTTCAACATTTATTGTTGAAATAGACGTTTTCGAGAAATAAAAGGAAATGGTAGACTATAACACTGTTGTTATAGTAAATGATTTCCGAAAGGAAATGTTTTTAATAGTATTGGGATTTATATATCTATTTTAATTCCGAATCCCTATACTAGTGATTTTGGGTTGTTGTAACGATGTTTTACGCAACATTCGTTTTGGCCCAAATAAATATGTTTAAGTGAATGATTTCCTTAAAGAATGAAATATATACTTAATTCGATTTAAGTATATTGAATATTTTCTAACTGTTGAAAATAAAAGAGATTTGTGAATTACTTATGAATAAATAAGTATGGAAACGTTTTCCAATATGAAGTGAATATTTAGAAATTATCTTTTTGAAGATAAATTGAAATGGATAAGTGAAATCGTATATGCATGGATATTTTGAAATATAAATTCATTATGGAATTTATATGTGAAAGTGGAACTTGTTAAAATTAAATATTGATTTATTTTTTTTGAAGTGTTGAAATTATATATATCTTGTAAAGATATTTTGGAAAATAAATAATTTGGAAAATTATTTGGAATCTGGTGATGTGTGCATATCCAGTGATAGTTCAATAACCGACTATCAGTATTTCCCTTTGAATGGGTATTTGATGTGAATTGATTGAATTTGAATGCACACTTATTTTTGAATAAGCGCTCACTATTCGGGTTAACCGGGAAAGGACCATGGGGTCGTATAACCCACTCCGAATATGTGATACGTCGTTGTGAATCGCATTCGAAGATCGGTGTTGAAGACCGGTATTTGCGAGAGTGATAGGATGAACTGTCGATTGACTCTGCACCGAGTAGCTACGGTATTGAGTTCTCCATATGTGATGGTGAATCCGATCAGGATTGTGAATATCCGGATTGCAAGGACTTCTTTGTAAGTGCCTTCGGTTCTGTTCGATCCCGGAACAGACTTGTATGGATTGTATGTCTGACATTACAATTTGAGATATAAAGCCGATTTCTTTCAAATATATTTCTGTTGGTGGCGGAGAATTTATTCTTTGCTTAACACCCTTCTTTGAGACGTACGAGCTCAAAGGTTATATAGTTGAAGTTATCAGCGATATATTCCCAATTTGGTAATGTGACATGCTGAGTGATGCTGAAATGATCATTGTGTTGATTATTGTGATAGGATCATTTATTTGATCGTCTATCTTAGTGATCATTGTGTTGATCATTTGTTGACCCAAAGCATGGCTTTTGTATAAAGTATGTTTTTGTGGACGTGAATTCGTCGAGCCTCACATCCCGGAAATGGTCAAAACAGGAAAGAAGCAGCAAGGTTATGAGGGGTAGCACCCTTTAGGATGTGTCCATTTCCTTCTGGAAAAGGGTGGTATCATGGTATGGAGCCCAGATACTTACTCATGTTGAAAACACTTTGTTATGATTGTGTGAATTGATTAGAGAGCGCTCTCGGAAAAAGGTCCCAAAGGACCGGGGGATGGCATATTCGGTCAGTTGTTACTCAGTTAGGAGTAACCCGGCCTTGTGTTGGTTGAGATCCGGTTTGGTTCTCGGGGATGTCCATCCAGAGGCATTCTCAGTGGCAATGGGAAGTTCCTTGGCCTGACCATTTGTTGGAAATCCAATTCCCAATACGAAACTTGTACGGTATTAGTTGTAGAACCTGCCATTCACTTATGGTGGTCACCACTGTTTGGATGGTAGCTATAGTAGACATAGTTCGAAATGTCTATGTTGGCTAAGATTTATATTCTACTTTCGAAATGAATTTTTTCTACACTATACACTAATAATAATATCAAATGTTATTTTAAATGCGTATCAAGCATCTTTGGCTATCATAAGGAGAAATCTCCTCCGATTCTGCGTTTGCATTGTGTGTGTGTGCGGGAGGCCTTATGGTAGTCTCATTTTTAAAAGCATTGCGAATTGAATTAAAAATATTCCTCTATTTTGATTTTAAAGATAAATAAACTGTTTTGAGTTCTCACACCAGTCACATGACTGACTTGGAGTTTATTGTTTTCCTTCCTAAACTCTGGGTGCCCACCAATTTCCACACGGGCAGTTAAGAGTTAAGGTTTATCAGGATATTCTGGATATTCTAGAGTTGCTGGAGGCAAGCTGGATGGCATGGCGTATTACTAGTTTATATAGTATTTCTTTTTCCGCTGCACTGTTTGTTGTTGTATGTTGTTGTACACTCTGATGATATGATGTAATGAAATGTAATGTAATAACTGATATAGTTCTTTGTTTAAAGATTATTCATTTATTATTATATGTTGTTCCGCTGCGAATTGTGAGATTCTGATGTTGTTCTGTTGTTTTCTGTCCCGTCCTATTTTCTTCTGTTTTTTTTTCTTTTTCCTCTATTCTCTTTTTCTTCTATTTTTAAAATTCTCCTATCTTCTATTTTCAAATTCTCTATCTTCTTCTCTCTCTATTTCCTATCTCTTCTCTCTTCTTTCTTCTTTCTTTTTCTTTTCTTAAATTTTCTTTTTAAAACCCATAACTTCTCGGTTTTCGGCCTTTGATTTCTCGGCAGTCGATAAAGTGAGTATCGATGTCGAATTTTCGAAGAACGAAAATCCGTTGACGTTACATTAGTCATGGAAAAATAAAAGTTGAAAACATGTACGGTTCTTCATACATATCCATAGAGGAAAATTGTAAGGTGTTAGAACAACTGGTCGTGTTCAATAAGGTTTATTGCCAAACGAAGCAAACAATGTGAATCCATCAGTACATAAATCATGTCTTACAATATTGTATTCGTTAGAAAATCATGATATATGTTATCGAAATTCTTCCAAGCATCGCCATCTGATGGATGAATAAAACATCTTCAGCTAACTGTCATTCAATATGCATCACATGTGTTTTGCAAGAGTAGAAGATGCACGCAATATTTGTACTCTGTTTTTCAATGAAAAGTAATGCATATGAGTAAACGGCGCACCTTTCTTGGTTGCTGTAGAATTTAAAACTTGTAAGGTTTTTATCTATCTTCCAATGCATCATGAATCCACTTGGATATATGTCAATTCTTTCATACGGCTGAACAAAGTTGGATACTTTTTTTTACAACAAATACCAATTTCCTACCAAGACATTATCAACTTGAAGCATTTCCCTACAAAAACTTAGAATTGGGTTCTTTAGGTTTTCCAATTCGTTTTATTTGGATTTTATAACAATTAGCCTAAATTTCTCTGACAAATGCGCCATTTTACATTCCTTACCTACTGGCCTTTTTGAAGATTCTAACAAATCAAAAAACTTTTCCGAATCTTGGTCAAGTTCCTCTTCTGTTTCTAGTTTATTAGTTCATATACTTGGACTACCAGTATCTTGGACCATTTCCCTCGTTTTATCTTCTGTATTAGGTTCTTCAAAATTGACATCAATTTTTTTGGGTTTATCTTCGACTATAACCATCGATTCACTTCTTGTCTCAACTACACTACAAAATTTTAATATGTGGTAGTATGGCATAAAACGCTTTATATACAAATGTAAAGCTACATTTTCATATTCCTGGAGTTTCACACAATGACATTTACTACATAGACACTCGATTACTTTCATATTATTTAATCATTATAAACTGTTGTGACAAAATCGGATTGAGCGGAAGCAATTTTTGATCAGGATCTAGTATTGCCTATTTTAATACCAATGAAACTCAAATTCAATTATGCAATCACACAAACAAAATAACATAAATAAGAGACTCGGAAGATAATGTGGTTTGGTTATAAGTATTATACGTCCATGGAGACCCAGCAACCCATTTATTATATCCCCCGAGATTACAAGCAATCATACGATTAGAGAGTTACAAGATACGGAGACTCTCTTTAATCATACACTTAATTGAAATATTACAAAAATAGAGCACTCGAAATAGAAAACCCCTAATTTGATTTAGTTAGGGTTTCTATTGATTACAATTATTGGAAATCCGATCTCATAATTAATCTCTCAATCTCTTATGATTGGAAACATGATTAGGAGCCTATTTATAGATGCACTAATTACTCTAGGTCATCCGATTATGTCAAAAGAATCTAAACCATCCATGAAGAAGAACCAACCACTAAAATGATGGAAATGCCTTGGAAGATTCAAACCAGGAAAAAAAATCAAGTAAACATACTGGTAGGCCTCAGATGTCTGGCATGAAGGGCCAGATGTCTGACTCAATTTTCAGGAAAAATACTTGAGAAGGCTCAAACATCTGGCACATTAGGCCAAACGTCTGGTAGAACCCTTGGCCAATAGTTCTACTTCATGCCAGACATTTCACCTGATGTCTCAGATGCCTGACTTCATGTAGCTTGCATTCCTCCATCGTCTTTTGATCTCCACTTCCTCCAATCGACTCCCGACTTCTCCAATACGAATCTCTACACCATATCTTGAATCTGAACACTCATAGGCACTTGTTTAAATTGAACAAAAACAATCCACTTCAATTCAAAATATGTAGATCACATCATCAATTAATATAGTGGTTTTCGGGTCTTGCGCCCCATGGCTCTCAAGCAACTGAAATCAAATGGATCAAGTTTGAGCAATACTCAAGCTTGTACTTAGGAAGTGACTTCGTCATCGTTTCTGATGGATTATCCAAAGTACTCACCTTCACCAACTTGATATTATTTCGTTCTTCCTCAAGCATAAGAAAGACTCCTTTGACATCAATGTGCTTCGTCTGAGAACTATAGGCATGATTCTCCATAAGATGAACTGCACACTGACTATGTAAAAATAGCTCTACTGTCTGCTGCAACACCGAAAGATCATCCAACAACTAAAGTAAATAAAATCTCTCCTTAGTTACTTCCATAATCAATATCAACTTGGCCTTGGTAGTTGACAAAGCTATTATAGATTGTAGTTCTAATCTTTATTAAATCGAGCCTATGCCAAGTGCAAAAACATAGCTTGATAGTGACTTACGTATGTATCTATCCCTAGCATAATATGAATCATAGTAGCCTCTAAGAGAGATGTCGTCATCAACTCCACCATACAATAGGCCAACTAAAGAAGTGTCACGAAGATATCTGAGTATCCACTTCACTGCTTGCCGATGCTCTTTGCCTAGGTTAGACATATTCAACTGACAACACCCATTGTATGGGCAAAATCTAGTCTCGTTCACACCATAGCATACATGAGACTACCAATAACACTTGAATAAAGTGTATTAGCCATATACCTTTTGTCCTTATATAATGAAGGAGATAAATCTTTCGACAACTTAAAATGAGAGCTTAATGGAGTGCAAATCGTTTTAGCTTTCTTCATACCAAATCGAGCAAGGACCTTCTCAATGTATTCGCCTAAGTGAGTCTCATCTCCCTTTGCTTCTTATCTTTGTATATCTCTATTCCCAAAATTCTTTGTGGTTTTATCAAATCCTTCGTATTAAACTCCTTGCCGAGCTCTTCTTTCAACTCCTTAATTCTGACTATACTCCGAGATGTAATCATCATATCATCAACATATAACAAAATATATATCATATCACCATAACACCTCTTGAAATAAACACACTTGTCTTTGAAGCTTCTAGAGTATCCTTGTGAAAGTATAAACTTATCAAATCTCTTATACCATAATCTAAGAGACTGCTTAAGTCCATACAGAGGTTTGTTAAGTTTACAAACATAATCTGGCCTGATAGGATCAATGAACCCCTTCGGCTGCTTCCAATAAATCTCCTCATCCAAATCACCATGCAAGAATGCAGTTTGGACATCTAGTTTCTCAAGTTCCATATCATAATAAGCAACTAATGCCAAAAGAATGTGAATTCATGTATGTCTTACAACTGGAGCAAAGATATCATGATACTCTACCCTTTTCTTCTAAACATACTCCTTTGCTACTAATCTTGATTTGTATCTGAAATCACCATTGCCGCCGTCTTTCACTTTATAGATTTATTTTCTTCCAATAGCTCTTCTGTCGGTAGGAAGAGGCACCAAATCTCAAGTATCATTTTTCTACAAAGATTCAATTTCCTCCTTCATAGCAACTAACCAAGTGGAACTATCAACTAATGCAATAACTTCTCTATAACCACTGGGATCATCATGTACAACATTCAATGCATATGTTGTCATGTCATCGAAGTCAATGTATTTGACACTTAATCCAACAAATTCATCAAGCCACTTAGGCGTCCATCTCTGTTTGACGGACCTGGTCTTTGAATAAGCTCCACCTTGAGTTCGACCCTTTAAAATAACTGCACTATCCTCATCAACCACGGTGCCATCGGGAATACCATCTGAACCTTTATAGAAAGAATCTAAACATGACTTGCCTTGTGTTTGGTATTATGTATCTGTCCTCACACTGTCATCAGATGAGGAAGGCTCCACCTTCAACATAGCCTTTTCATCAAAAGTCACATGCCTACTACTAATGATCTTCTTACTATTAGGACACCACAACCTATATCCCTTCACACCTCTAGGTTCCAACTTTCCTCTGCTATCATGTACATAAGTTGGACATCCAAACGCTCTAATAAATGAATAGCTAACAGGTTCTTCTTTCCATACTTCCTCGAGGACTTTCATATCTATGGCAGTGGAAGGTGTTTGGTTGATGAGGAAAGCCGCCATAGATAAAGCTTTAGCCTAAAATTCCTTCTTCAACTTAGTAGTCAGTCTAAGGAAAAGAGTTATCTCCAATAATGTTTGATTCATCCTTTCAGCAACTCTATTGGACCGAGGTATGCCTGGTGCAGTGTAATGCCTCTTAGTGCCTTCGGACTCACAATAATCGATGAATTCTCATTATACAAATTCACCGTCATTATGCGAATGGATAACTTTCAACTTCTTCCCTGACTGCTTCTCAACTATAGATTTCCACTTTCGAAACCTAGCAAAGGTTTCACTCTTTGACTGTATGAAGTATACCCATACTTTACTAGAAAAATCATCTATAAATGAAATGAAATACCTTGCTCCACCTAAGGATGGACAAGGGGAGGGACCCCACACATTAATGTGAAGATACTTTAAGACAGCTTTTTCTTTATGCTCTCTTATACCAAAAGAAATCTTTTTCTATTTTCCAAGAACTCATTCTTCATAAAATCCAAGCTTTGAAAGATGAACTCCATTAATCAAGCCTCGCTTTCTCAACTCATCCAAACAGCCTTCGCCTTCGTGACCTATCTGCAAGTGCCACAATCTGGAATTTAAATCAATAAAAGTAACAGAAGCTGATTTACCAACTATAGTAGTTCGCTTCAATAGATAAAGATTTCATGCCCTCACACCTTTCATAATAATCATGGAACCCTGCAATATTTTCATTTTCTCTTCCTCAACTATTATTAACACACTGTTTAATATTATTCAGAATACATCAAATAAAATTTCACAATTAATATTTCATAAATATTAATTAATTTATAAAAATTTATAAATTAATTAAATCATGTGGTAAAATATTCTTCAATATTTCATTTGTGTGACTCTTAGTTGTAACTTTGGTTGGCGATTAATATAAAATATTTCAAGTATTAACATTCACACGTCACTTAGCAGGTGGTGTGACATTATGACCAAATTTATCACTTAATTTATTTTGGTAAATTAGTTTTACTTTATTAAGCGTTACCAATTAGTGACAATTATTTACACCAACTTTTTTCATCAAAATTATATCACTTTGGACGTATGGAACTTGGTAATGGTCAAAATTCAAATATCATCCATATTCAACTCTATAATCCAAACACAATGTCTTTGCTTCAATAATAATAATTATTTTTAATTATACTACTCTGGCCAAAGACTTTGACTTTGAGTTGACTTCAGTTGATGGTGATACTAACCTCGTATAATTAAGGTGATGAATCCTCTCTTGTATAGTGTTTCACCGCCAATACTTCCACTTGACCCAACTATAGTCATTTGATGGACATCATGCAACAATGCAACTATAATCAAAGTGGAACTTCCATATTGAAGATCAACCGTATTATCAAGTCAAGAAAGCTATGTAATTTTGTCATACGATATTTTCTGTTTGACAATAAATATATTAACAGATAGAAAACTATCAATTAAGTTGTTCTATAATTATTCAATAACTATCAGTACATAACCCCTTGGTGTCCCCAATAGTTATAAGTAATACACTACACAATATTTGAAGAGCGTTACATACTCTAGTCTCAATGGATGCATCAATATCCAGTCTTGATACATCTTGAATAGGAATATACAAAACGATATTTTTAATTTCATTATGATAAATAACTCATGGTTACAACACTTTGTAACTACTATATGGATAATACCATTTATGCATTTTCTGCTAAATTTACTTTTATCTAAATTGACTAATTAATATAAGAATCATATAAAGTATATAATAGAAAGAAACACTTTTATTTCGAATAGGATTGGTTATCGAGTCAGATATATGTAACAATTATTTAATTTCCCATATGTCATACCCCTAACTCTATTATGTACATCACTCAATAGACTATAATCTAAACCTCTCTCTATGTTGTTCCTTTCTTATTTCATAATTAGATTGATGGAAATAGGAGTATTGTACTCATGTTGGGCATTGCAGATAACGAAGGCATCACTATTATTTATAGATCTGTATATAAATAATCATTTAACATTGATATTGTCTATTTTAGGCTTCGACTGGAGGTTGTAATTTTGGACTATGTATATATATATCAAATCTGTTACTATGAAGTAAAGTGATATTTGATTTGATATATTATATCTTATTTCCCTTCGTTGTGAGTTCAGAAAGTGATAGATAGTCTTTATTATCTTGTTTTGTCTCTTGCTACCTTACCAAGTGACATGTTCTCTTCGTCTTTCGAGGTTTCACAGCGTGAGTTTCATTAAATCAAAAGGTCAAAAATGGCAGGTTGCTAAATTTTATGGTACAGTAAAACTTCCATAGAATTAAAGACTGGGACATATTCAGAGAGCGTATTTGCATTTTTATAAATAAATATATATATATATATATATATATATATATATATATATATTATGCATCAAATATGTTTGTAGCTATCTACTATAGTATCTATCTATTAGGATGTTGTTACTGAATCCCAGTTATGAATAGCAGGGGATGAGTAAGTTAGTAGGAATGGAAACACAAACAGAGAAAGATATTGGTGGGAAGAGATGAAAACTGGAAGTGGCACTAGGATCGATGGTAGGGATATTATTGTATGAACGATCACATTCAGTTCAATACATATTTCTAAGCAATGAGCTATACCAGAGCATACCCCACAATACCTACACCTAGTGCAATAGTATTTCTTAGTCATTTGCTAGAATTGCACCATAAATGGTAATGGGTACAGGATTAATAACATGCGAAAAAATATGCAAGCAATTGGATTTGATTTGATAGATGCACTATGCTACTCATTTTTTTCATTAGTAAGAGGGCTGGCTAATCATGGTATCTAAGCCTTGCCAAATTCGATCTATGCTGACTGGGTCCAAGTCAGCTAGCTAGCCAGCCACAGTTAGGGCAGATCAACTAGGTTTCCTATGTGATGATAGCCTAATCCATTCTAGGCCTGCATCGACACCTATGCTCAATTGCACGTCAAGCATCCTATTGCAAAGTCTTTCGATGCAGTAACCCTAATGACCAATTCACCTATTAAAGCAAGGTACATGCCTAGCTCAGCCCATCTCCCATTGGTCGATCGACTCCCTCTCTTTGGTCTATTTTGACTTCATCAATAGACCAACCTACTTGCTCAAGTATCTCTCCATTAGCCATCAATAAATCATCATAGTTAGAGACTGTCTTGAGGGTGGCCTATCATCGATCCAGCTTCGATAATGCCACCTACGACCTATGCTCTATCTCATCTTACTTGGCTCGAACCCTTAACTTACCCTAGGTCCAGATCGCCCTTATGATCTAAACAAACCAAGCTCAGCACGTCTTGCCGCCTAGGGATGCGGGAGAAAAGTGACAAGAGGTACAGCCAGGCAAACCTACTTCTTGCAAGAAGCATGCCCCCTTTTATATAAGCATGCTACAAGTACCAGCGCATTTAAGGAAAAGCATGGTAGGACATGCTCCTAGTACAGTTATATTAGACTTCATCTTAGTTGTCAGTTGTCTCTCATCTAGTCTATTTAACCAGATAAATATTTGAGCACGTTTCAAGCCTGTTTTGCGGGATGATCTTCATTGTTCAAGCATTATTTCAACCACTATAAGAAACCTATGCATGGCCACTTCTAAGGAGTTGGTTGGGCCCTGATGAAAGGGACCCAAGGTTGGTTGGACCCCTGGTGGAGGGGACTCGGTTTGGAACACATGATCCACCACTTAAGCTCCCTGATATCAGAAGCTCTCTAAGACTAGCAGCTTCGTTAGTCTTAGGTGCATCATCTTTTTTTATTATTCTTTTGTATTACTTGTGATTGTAAGAATACCATGTATAAGAAAACTTCACGGTGGATGTAAGCAGCTTGACCGAACCACTTCACATTTTTTTATCATTTACCTTTATATGCTCTTTTCCCTTTCTTTTTAAACATATGCCCAGTGATGAGCAAATAACCTTTTCTCTTCATAATGCATTATCTTAATTATGAGGTTGGCATAAAATATCGTCAATATTTTGGCCCTAGAAGGAGGAAAATATCTGATTATGTGGTTAGTAGTTTCCTATGCAAGCTCTTTCCATGCTTGGTACCTTGCATCTAACATAACAGTAGCAGTGGTGGATGATGCTCCACCGCCTCCTCCGATCACCAAGGAGATTCCTCAATTGTCTCAATTTGGCTACACATTATGCGCAGTTGCCTTGCACGCCTACTCATCTCCTCATATTGCTGTTATTATCAATCAAATTATGGCAACCTATCATTCCGCGATGTGAAGGTCGTGCCCATCCATTCAGACGTCTTCCTTCAGATTTAGATCATCTTGGTTAGCTCGCTTCATAGAAAAACCTAAGGGTTGGGAAAACACGCTACATAATCTTGGTAACCCACCAAGCACATCTGCACAAAAATCCTAAAGACCCAATACTCCTACTTATTCCTGGAGCAGTCGTCCTGTAGGTTGCAAATTGATTCTCTAATTCATCTTCTCCCTCAATGGCGTCCGAAAGCGACGCGCCCGCATGTATCAAGATGCCCAGACTCGGCTGGCCGTGCCTTTCTCGAGCTCGCAACCGATCCCATAACCTCTTGTAAATAATGTGTCAAAGAGCATAGATCCTAGTTCTCTTAGCCCCATCCTTAAGGCTATCTAATGAGGATGAGTTACCATATGTTTATTACCTTATTTGAGGAATGCCGACCTTTGCCGCCTAGGACGGTGTAAGTTGTTGCTCCATTCCTATCCTGCCGGCTATCCATTAGGGTGAGTTACCGAGAATAAATTTCCTTGTCAGGGACTACAAGGCTATCCAATAATATTGGATCATTGTGATTTTAATTCCTCTCTTGAGGACTGTCTACTACCCAATGGGTTTGGATGTGATGTCTCTCATATAGCTTCTTATTGCAACATATCACCGTGGAGAACCTTCAAGCCTCTCAGCACTTAGGTTCGATCCGGGCCCGCCTATATCTCCTTGTTGCAGCATATCATCTTTGAGAAATCCCCTTTGTGCTTCAGATCGAGTCGAGCCCTCTTATAGCTCCTAATTGCAGCGTACCACCCTAAAGAACCATCAATCCTTTCAGCAACGTTCGTGCCAAGACTGCCCAACGGTAGGGTAACATGCATATAAGTTCACTCTTTACCATTTTTATTTGCTATATTTTATGGGTAGTAGAACTTGCTGCTCGTCTCGCCATTATACAACACATTTAAGCAAGAGTGTTCGAGCCAGCCATGTGCCCTAATTTGAGCTGAGACCTATGATCACCTAATGATGGGTGACATGTCACCCAACAGAACCCTAGAGCCCCATGCGCTTCGATTTAGGTCAGGAACATCCACCACTCTATACATGACTTCTTGTCACCCAAGAAACCCATGGGCCAACATACGCTCCACTCTATGCTACTGTCACCCGCCACTAGGTTCCTGGTCGGTGCTTTGATTTTATCAATGCCCGAGTTCGGCCCATTGCATGATAGTATTACTACTTAGCATGTCTTAAACATGGAAATTTTTCTAAAAATAATGCAAAAACACCTTCTGACTACGTGTAACTTGAAAGGACCTCGACCCATGCATCACTCAGATCCATACCGCCACCGCCCATCAACAAAGTAGTATATTAAAGCTAAGTTGTCATTTTCCAGCCTTGGCACTTGACTAACGAATGAGTTGCTCATTCAATGCTCGCTTCTGAGCCCAAGAGAAGGCCCGTCCTATCAATTAAAGAAGATTAGTCAACCTAGTGCAAGGGACACTACTGGTTATCCAAAATACAATACCCTACCAATTGCAAGTAAAAAGTCGAGGACACTAGTAGCTATTCAAAATAATATAAGGGCATGATGGCCGGGGCTTACAAAGATTTTCAATGGCTAATTAGTTGGAGAAGGAAAAGATAAAGGGAAGAAGAAGCATACCAATAGTGCTCTTTAAAGGCACGTCTATTATCACCACCCAAATCATCCTTACCTGCACCGATAGCACTTCTCACCTGCACCCATGGTACCCCTTTAGCACTTCATGCGATGTAGAACTTCCTGAAGAGAATTAAGTATGTATCCACCTTCAAAGGCTTCTTCATTAAGTCCTACAATGAAACGTGAATAGATTTCTGGCCAACCTTGCTAAGGAGCAAACTAAGGCTTTGGTCATGGTAGAAGTAGTAGAGACGACAGCTACTACTCTTTCAAGCAAGCCATTGAAGCGTCCAAACTGACCTAATGTCGGGAATGTCAGAGCATCGCAGCAAGGAAGGCCCCTATCTTTACATGGATCATTACACCAGGACCGATGAGCAATCATCATTGGAGAGATGGAAAAAAAGTGCATGCATGGGTCCAAGTCAAAAGCAAGATCCATCTTAAGAAGTAGAAAACGAAGCAAGCAACCCGAATTGCAATCCAAAAACACATTTCGTCCCCAAAGAGCTACTTCCTTCCTTTTAATCCCAACCAAGTTTCATAAAAAACTAAGCGTTCAAGAGGAATAGGAGATGAAGAAGAAGGTGATGTAATCTTTTTTAATCAATAGAAAATAGTACAAAATTTGACTTTGCTAATGAAATTGCATGTTAATAGCCCTATGGGTTCAAAGTGGGAGAAGAGGGGGTATTTATACGCTTCTCCATTCAGTCGCAACCATTACGATAAAAAGGCAGAAAGGATCTTAGCCGTTTAAGTATGATAAGTATTTTGTCACACCAAGCATGTGGGCGAAACAACACATCTCTGTCATGCTCTAAGAAGCACAACCACTGTAGCCAACAGTACAATGCCACATGGGCAGAGCATTAATCGCATAGCCGAACCATCATTTGATGGAGCCTTCGAGATTTTACAAGCATGCACCTGCTTATGGTCATGGAATTAGGGGGTAAATTGTTACATAATTTTTTCTAAGATGAAAGACTAATTAAGGTATCTCAGTTTGGCCCAATCTTGTCAAAGTCGAGTAGTCCAAGTCAGCTCACTAGCCAGCTAATGCTGGGGGCAGATCAATTGAGTTACTTGTGTGATCATAGGTCAAATCCAACTTAGGCATGCATCAAATCCTAAGCTCAATTGCATGTTAAGGCTCCTTTTGGCAAAGCCTCCTGGCACAGCAAGACCAGGAACTAGTTCGCTCGTAAAAATAAGAAACAAGCTCGGCTCGAACAATTTTTATAACGACCCATGATTTAATCAAATTTTAAAAGAAAAATTATTTGAATTTTTCAGTTAAATATTTGAAAACTTAAATAAATTTGAATTTAAATAACGATTTTGGGACATTGAGTAATATATTTATCCAAATTCAATAAAATAAAACATTTCTAAAAATTCAAATTTTGGTCAAGTTTGGTCAAAGTTTGTCTTTGGTTGAAAATTTAAATTTTGAACTTTTAATTTTTTATGATACTAGACTGAATTCTAATCTCCACTCCACTTTTCGTTTCGTTAAAATAAGATTTCTACAGCTATAAATCTACAATTTTCTGCGTAATAACTTGCATTTATTTGTGTGTATTTTTCCTATTTTCTTCTATTTTTTGGGTTTTGGGCTTGATTTGATTGGGCCTGATCCATTGGGCTTGAATTTGAAGAGGTTTGCTAAATAGCTACGTACCTTTTCCCCAACGGATGTATCTGTTGGAATGAAATAAAGTACGTCCTTCTCATCTCTTTTCCTCACTTCCTTCTACCTGAAACAATTTACAGTAACTTACAGAACTCTATCTCCAATTAAATTCCTAAAACCCTAGCCTTCTTTTCCTTAGCCTCTCTCTCCCCTTTCTCTCTCTCTGTCACTCCCTCCTTTTCCACCCCCACACTCCTCCTCATGACCGTACCCCATCCACCCACTTCCTTTCGACCACAAACCCATGCATATGCCTATACCCCTCTCGGCCACCCTCCTCCTACCCACACTCGGCCTCTCTCACCCACACACGCCGTACCCACACCCTCCTCCTTTTCGCTTATACACACTACCTACCGACACCCCAGAACACACACACCCACTCGCCTACACCCCTTAGCTAAACACACCCACACTACACACCCACACTTCGGCCACTCAAGCCCTAGGTCGAGCCCACCAAGCTAGACCGAACCCCTTTGCATTGTCCCCTCTTCATTTTACAAAAAAAAGAATTTGTTTTCAAGGATCTTGGATCATTTTGGATCGTGTTCGGGTTTGTGCCTTTTGGATTGTTGTTGCTTGGCTCGTGGTCTCCATCTCCATATCCGCTTTGTGTTCGTTCATGTAGTTGTCACCTTCAATAGCCACAAAAGGTGAGTAATCACTCACGATTAATTTCTTATGATTAAGTGAATGGACATCAATTGAAATGTAAATTGAAATTTTCTTATAGTTAGATTTGCTTAGTTAATATTATATGATATGATATGATGCTCACCTGTGACACGATATGATTTGTTATATGATATGTTCTATGATATGTACTAATATGTTATGTTATTTATTTATTTATATCACACTACAAGTTCCCTAAATATGGGTTAAAATGATACATACCCGAACGATCTTATAGATTAGGGAAAATTTAACAAATTTGATTATTTTTAAAAAAATTAATGATTTTAATTAAAAACCTATATTTGGAAAATAAATTATTTTATACATTTAAAATCTAAATTATAAAGTAATATATGGTTTTAAAGGAAATTTTACGATTTTAACTTAAAATTTTATTTAGTTTTAAATATATAATTTAAATAATTTTGAAAATATAATTTAATCAAATATTTAATACAGTTTTAAAATATATTTTAAAATTAATTTAATATAATAATTATAGTTTTAATTTATAATAATTATAGTTTTAATTTAATATAATAAATATAGATTTTTATATAATAACTTTAATAAATAAAATTTAAGAAATTAAATAGAGAATTTGTAATTAAATCTGATTTAAAGAATTTTTAATTTAAATAAGATTTTATTTATGTTTAAAAGATGTGATTTTGGAATTTAATAATTTGATTTAATATGAATTGTAAAATAAATGTTTTGAATCTAAAATATAATTGAAGTTAAATATTTTAATATTGACTTAAATTATAATTTAAGATTTATTATTTAAATGTTTTATAAAATGACCACGGTGTGAAAAATATAAGTGTTTGGTAGTTAAAGAGACAAGGGTCGGATATTGTCATACTCACTCCTAATTCCAAAACCACTTTAACAACTGTGCACGTCGTGGAGAATCCAGAACAAAGTAGGATGGTTTGGTGAATGCTACTGGTATGAGGTAAGAACACAGCCCTGACTTTGGGTCAGCTTGATATGACCAAAACATAAGCCATAACCATGCCAAGTGAGGTCGTTCCTCTAATTGATCATGCTTCTTCGATACCATATCTTTTATTTTGCGATTGATTGGTGCACACCTTGATTATAGGTGTTTTTTTTTCAGGTGGGCGGTAGCTGTGGTTATGCATTATCACCAGCCTGGTTCCGCAAAATGGTAGAATCCTTCCCTCGGCATAGCCTCGTGTGCCTTGTCATATGCCTTGTTGAGCCCACTACGATTTTTATTTGTGTCGTACCTATGGTGTGCTCCCTGATAGCCCACTAGTTTGGTGGAGTTTACAGTACTATATAGACATGACACTTATAAAAATGTGTTAAGGAGAGTAAGGGTTATGCCTTAAAGCTATTTTCAATATTATACTTTACCGATAGACATTACATATATATCATATATCACTACATATGTAAATAGTTTAACGGATCCTTAAAGGATGGGAATCCCAAACATCCTTTGAGTTATTGTTGCATTTCATTTGGTACATTTCACTTGAGTTGATTTACTTACATGAGAATGTTAGTCCTGACTCGAGTGTTCTGTTTTTACTTTATGCTCAGGTCAGTCTAAGTTTCACAGCATTCAAGACTCATCTTTTGAAGCTGGAGACTTTGCTGGAGATATATCTATCTATCTTCTTAGCTATTTCAGTTATTTCAGCTATTTCAGTTATTTCTATTTAGACATTTTCCATTTGCTTAATTATTAGTGAACTTCTATGTATTTGGATTTTTGTTGTATTTGCTTCAGACTCTGTTGTTTCTGTAGTAGCTTCATGAACGACTATGTTTAATTTTTCCATTGCATATTCTATGTCTGTGATTGATTCTATTTACCCCAAAATAAATTGACAATCTGTTGTTTTGAACAATTCAAGTCTGACATGTGTGGTTTTATTGTAGATTTGATTCTTTGTTAGAATTCTCTTTAATTAGGATTCCTTTGAATTTGAATCTTTTCTTTTGTTCTAAAATCCATTCTTGAATCTTCCAAATGAGTACCCATAGGAATGCCAGAGGTAGGGTTGAGGGATTGCCCTAGCACCAGAACCAGTTGCACCATTCGGATTCACCATTCTCTGTATAAGGAGTTCACTGAGCTTGGTGGTGCTAAGTTATTAGAGAAGAGACATCATTGTGGCCCAGTAGTAGCTGAGGATTTTAGAGAGGATCTTTACAGTCTTGAGATCACCAACGCTCAAAAGCGTCAGTTGGTCGCTTGGCAGTTGCAGGAGGCAGCATA
Organism: Allium cepa; assembly: GCA_030765085.1. Taxonomy (NCBI): domain Eukaryota; kingdom Viridiplantae; phylum Streptophyta; class Magnoliopsida; order Asparagales; family Amaryllidaceae; genus Allium; species Allium cepa. The sequence goes on from CM060934.1 coordinate 135,340,605, forward strand.
GGATTGGTGGAAGTCTGTTACAACCTACACCATTGAGGCAAACATCACTCGAGAGCAGTTTAGTATAAATCTTGAGCTGAATTCAAGTTTGGTTAAGCTATCTCTTTGGAATCTAGCTTACGTCTTGAATACCAAATTTCAAGGATGCTTTTGTAGCTAAGTGGATGCCCGAAGCAGCGAAGACGTAGTTATATAGGGAATTATGGACCTTAAGCAGGGCAATATGACATTTTTTGAGTATGAGAGAAAGTTCAACGAACTATCCAAGTTTAGTCCTAACTTGATTAATACACCGCTTAAGAAGAATGAGAAGTTTATAGCTGGAGCTCGCACGGAGTATTATGATCGTTTGATTGCTCATGTGCATAGCTCATTAACTGGATTGATGGATATGGCTATTATATATGAGAACCCCACTTCTAAGTAAGCAATTATTTTTTGTGCACCTCCATCTCAGCTTTCTTCCAGCAGCTCCTAGAAGAGGAAGTTCAACTTCTAGCTGTGAAAGAAGAATTGGCAGAAGACTCGGGGTTTAGGATCTTCTTTATAGAGGCAGCCTATTGATCTATCTTCTATTACTTCCTTCAAGTGTGATCAGAGGGGACACTATGCCAACAGCTATCATAGTTCAGTTGGAGATTTTGTCCCACCAGATCAGATGACTAGGTGTGATCAATACTATGTTTTCTTACAATCAGGCCACTTCAAGAAGGGTTGTCCCACTCAGTTGAAGGGCAAGGCATTTGGAATCTTAGCAGTTACCTCTTCTACTCCTACCAATGATGATACTAAGGGTACGCTTCAAGGTACCTTTACTTTGCATTCTCATCCTATTTGTGTTTATTTGACACCACTGCATCTCATAGTTTCATCTCTATTGACCACTGTAATTAGTTTGAGCACATTCTCTCACCCGAATATGCAACTAAATACTTATGTGTGTCTAATCCTATTCGTGGTCCCGTGAAACTTAGTAAGATTTGTAAAGGGGTGACATTCCTTTACAAGAGGCATCATTTTATTGGCAATTTCTATGTTCTTGGTTTTGATGCTTTGACATTTTTCTTGGAGGTGATTAGCTAAAGAAATATGAAGCTGCTATTTCTTGCAAAGCCCAAACTATTTCTTTAGTTGATGATAAGCGTAATCCTTTGGTGATTAAATTTCATATGCCTCAGGATTATGCTGGCAGTTTTATCTTTTCTCTTGACTCTCATCCTAGCGATCTTGATTCTACTCTAGCTGTCCAACTCTTTCTCGATGTATTTGGTGAAGTCACTTCTTTACCTCCTAAGCGGGAAATCAAATTCTGTATTGATCTTATTTCTGGAGCTCGACCAGTAGCTCTTCCTCCAAGAAGGATGGTACGTAGGGAAAAAGTCGAGTTGAGGAAGCAGATAGAAGTCCTATTTTCCAAGGGTTTGATTAGGCTGAGTCATTCAGAATGGGGAGCAGCTGTGGTATTTGTCACTAACTCTAATGGTTCTTTGAAGTTGTGTGTTGATTATAGGGAGCTGAATAAGCTTGCTATGAAAAACAGATACCCTATGCCTCGAATCAACGACATGTTCAATTAGCTCTATAGAGCTAAAGTTTTCTCTCAGCTTGATCTTGCCACCAGTTTTCACTCGCTCGGAGTTGCTGATGAAAGCACTCCCGAATTGCCTTTCTATACTGAGAATGGTATCTATGAATGGTTGGTTATGCCTTTTGGTTTGACTAATGCACCATCCTTTTTTGTTGATCTTATGAATCATGTTTTTCGCGAATCTTAACAAGTTCATTCTTGTCTTTATTGATGATACTTTTGTCTTTTCTAAGTTAGAGATGGAGCATGAATCGCACTTGAGTTTTGTTCTTGAAACCCTTAGGAGTCATCAGTTGAAAGCTAAGTTTTCCAAATATCATTTTTAGAAGGATGAAGTCCGATTTCTTAGGAATATTGTTTCTGGAAATGGGGTTTTGGTCGATCCTGTTAAGGTTGCCGCAATCAATGTAACTCTTTCCACCTTTCTTCCTTTGTAAATTAATTATCTTATCTTTTTTCGTAATCCAAATACCATTCTGTTTTAGGATTGAGAAAGACCTAAAACTCCTTCAGATATTCATAATTTCTTGGGTCCAGTTGGTTATTATCGGAGCTTTATTGAGAATTTTTCTCGGATTGCTGCACCTCTTACTACTTTGACTCTTAAAAATTCTAAGTTTGTTTGGAATGACAAGTGTGAAGCTGCATTTAATGAGTTAAAGCGAAAGCATACTTCCGCACTAGTTCTTACTTTTCCAAATGAAAATGAGGGATTAACAGTATACACTGATGATAGTCGAGAAGGTCTAGGAGCTGTTTTGATGTAGAGCGGGAAGGTTATTGCTTATGCCAGTCGTCAGTTGAAGACCCATGAAGCCAATTATGCAGCTCATGATTTGGAATTACTTGTTGTAGTGTTTGCTTTGAAGTTATAGAGGCATCATCTTTTGGGAACTAAGTTTGAGCTCTTTACGGACCACCAGTCGTTGAAGTATATTTTCAACCGAAAGGATTTGAAACAGAGGCAAGTTAGATGGCTCGAGTTTCTAGCTTCTTATGAACTCGACATCAACTATACCTTAGGGAAAGCTAATGTAGCAGTTGATGCTTTGAGTCAGAAGAAGGCGATGTTATGTCAGCTTGTTGTTTCTTCATCCCTTATGGATCGTATTGTTGCTAAGCAAGATGAAGAAGAGATGCTAAGGCTTATTAAGGAGAATGTTCGTAACAGGGAAGGTGTAACCAAGATGGAATGGGAGCAAAGATTGATAATAAAGGGATTTTGAGAATTAATAGTCGGATTTGTGTTTCGGATGTCGAGGAATTAAGGCAAGAAGTGCTTAAAGAAAATCATCAGTCCAGATTTTCTATTCATCCTGTGTGGCACAGATGTACCGGAACATGAAGAAGTTGTATTGGTGGAGTGGTATGAAGCGTGATATCTCTCTTTATGTCAGTAGATGTGCCACTTGCCACCAGGCTATGGCTGATCATCAGAAGACCGCTGGATTACTACAATCCCTTGAGATTCTTAATTGGAAGTAGGAACAGGTTTCGATGGATTTTATTAACAGATTACCGAGGACTAGAAGGGGTAATGTGAAGGCTGGTTATTGATAGATAGTCCAAGTCAGCTCATTTCATTCCAGTCAAGTCGAATGGCACTGCTTCGATTTTAGCTGAGATTTGTATGAGTGAGATTGCGAGGCTTCGTGGTGTTCCTTCCAGCATTGTTTATGATCAAGATCCTGTCTTTACCAGCAAGTTTTGGAAAGCATTTCAGGAAGCTCTGGGTACTCGTTCGAATCTAAGCATAACTTATCATTTGTAGACAAATGGTTAGACGGAAAGACTGAATCAGATTCCGAAAGATCTTCTTCGTGCCTGTATTCTTGATTATGGAGGACTTTGGGAAGATCATCTCCATCTCGTTGAATTAACTTATAATAACAGCCATCGGGCTAGTATCACAATGTCTCTGTTTGCCGCTCTTTACGGACAACCTTGCAAATCTCCATCCTCCTAGATTGAATCCGGTGATCGTTTAGTCCTTAGGCCTAATATGATTCTAGAAGCATCTGAAAAGGTTGAGGAGATCACGAGGAAGATGAGGATTGTTCAGGATAGGCAGAAGAAGTATGCTGATAGGGATGGAGGAGTTTGGAATTTTCTGTAAGCGGTCAGGTTTTTCTTAAGATCTCGCCGTTGAAGAATGTGATTCACTTTGGTAGGCAAGGGAAGCTTGCTCATTGATTGATTCGCCTTTTCCGCATCTTAGAGAGATTTGATCCTTTAGCTTATCAAGTGGATTTACCAGAGAAGCTATCTGGAGTGCATAATGTGTTCCATGTTTTGCATTTCGCAAGTATCTCCATGATCCTTCTTTGATTGTTTAGCCTGCTTTATTCGAGAGTTTGGATGTTGAGGCAAACCTCACTATCGAGAGGAAGCCACTTCAAATTGTCGAAAGAGGTATAAAGCAGCTGAGGAGGAAATCTGTCAACCTGGTCAAAGTACAATGGAGTACATACGATCGGTATTGTACCTAGAAAACAGAGGAGAGCATGCAGGCGTTGAATCCTGAATTGTTCGAATCAGGTACCATTCGTTTCGAATCTATCTTATCTTTTATGCTTGTCTCTATTCTCCTTTATCGTTCCTTTTCGAGGACGAAAACTTTTGAGTGTGGGAGAATGTAACGACTCGTGGATTTAATCAAATTTTAAAAGAAATTTTATTTGAATTTTTGAGTTAAATATTTTAAAACTTAAATAAATTTGAATTTAGGCAACGATTTTGGAACATTGAGTAATATTTTTTCTAGATTCGATAAAATAGAAATTTTTTTGAAAAAATCTAATTTGGTCAAGTTTGACTTTTGGTTGAAAAATTGAATTTTGAAAATTGAATTTTTTATGATACTAGACTAAATTCTAATCTCCACTCCAATTTTCATTTCTTTAAACTCCGATTTCTACATCTATAAATCTGCAATTTTCTACGTAAAAACACGTGTTTATTTGTGTGTATTTTTTCTATTTTCTTTTGTTTATTTTTTGGGTTTTGGGCTTGATTTGATTGGGCCTGATCCATTGGGCCAGAGTTTGGAGAGGTTTCCTGAATAGCTACATACCTTTTCACTAATGGATGTATCCATTGGAATGAAATAAAGTACGTACCTTTTTCTTCTCATCTCTCTTCCTTACTTCCTTCTGCCTGAAACAATTTACAGTAACTTATAGAACTCCATCTCCATCTCTAATCAAATTCCTAAAACCCTAATCTCATTTTCCCTTGCCTCACTCTCTCCCTCCTCTCTCGCCCTCCCTCCTTTGCCCCCGCCACCCTCTTCCTACCCACCCTCCTCCTCATGGTCGTACCTCATCCACTCACTTCGTTTGGGCAACAAACGCCCATTCACACGTCTACACCACTCTTAGCCGCCCTCATCCTACCCACCCTCTTCTTACCCATGCTCGACCTCTCGCACCCACACACGTTGTACCCACACCTCCTCCTTTCAGTCCATACACACCACCTACCCATCCCCTAGAACCCACACATCCACTCGCCTACACCCCTTAGCTATACGCACCCACACTTCGGCCACTCAATCCCTAGGTCATGTGCACCTAGGCCGAGCCCACCAAGCTAGGCCGAACCCCCTTGCATTATCCCCTCTTCATTTTATCAAAAAAAAAATTCAAAGATCTTGGATCGTGTTCATGTTCGTGTTCGTGCTTTTTTGATCATTATTGCTTGGCTCGTGGTCTCCATCTCCATATTCGCTTAGTGTCCGTTCGTGTAGCTGTCACCTTCGTTAGCCATGAAAGGTGAGCAATCACTTACGACTAATTTCTAATGATTAAGTGAATGGACACCAATTGAAATGTAAATTGAAATGTTGTTATAGTTTGATTTGCTTAGTTAGTATTATATGATATAATTTGATGCTCGCCTATGACACGATATGATATGTTCTGTTATATGTACTGATATGTTATGTTATATATTTATTTATATCACATTGCAAGTTTCCTACCGATGGGTTGAAATGATACATACCCGAACGATCTTTTAGATTAGAGAAAATCGTTATGGGTTAAAATGATAAGCCCAAGCGATTTTGTTGATTTTGAATTTTACTTGAGATTGCGGGTTGAAATGTTATATGCCTGAAAATTTAGATTATTGCGGATTGAAATGATATATATCTGTATCACTTGACCATAGGATCGAAAATTATATACAAACACCGTAGTCGGTTTTTAAATTATTTTCTAAAATTATAAAATACGTTTGATTTAATAGATTTGATTTTTTAAATTTTATAATGATTTTAATCAAAAACGTATATTTGGAAAATAAATTATTTTATATGTTTAAAATTAAATTATAAGTTAATATTTGGTTTTAAAGGAAAATTTAGCATTTCAACTTATAATTTTATTTAGTTTTAAAAATATAATTTAAATAATTTTAAAATCTAATTTAATAAAATATTTATTATAGTTTAAAATATATTTTAAATTTAATTTAATATAATAAGTATGGTTTTAATTTAATATAAAAAATATAGTTTTAATTTAATATAATAAATATAGTTTTAATTCAATATAATAAATATAGGTTTTTATATAATAACTTTAATAAATAAAATTTAAGAAATTAAGTAGGGAATAATTTGTAACTAAATATGATTTAATTTTTTTAATTTAAATAAGATTTTATTTAAGTTTAAAAGATGTGATTTTGGAATGTAATAATTTGATTTAATATGAATTGTAAAATAAATGTTTTGGATCTAAAATATAATTGAAGTTAAATATTTTAATATTTATTTGAATTATAATTTAAGATTTATTATTTAAATGTTTTATAGAATGAGCACGGTGTGAAAAATATAAGCATTCGGTTGTTAAAGAGACCGGGGTCGGATATTGTCATACTTTCTGCCAATTCCGAAACCGCTTTAACAACTGTGCACGTCATGAAGAATCCAAAATGAAGTAGGATGGTTTGGTGAACGATACCGGTATGAGGTAAGAACGCAGCCCTAACCTTCGGGTCAGCTAGATATGACTAAAACAGGAGAGGTCGCTCCTCCGATCAAACACGCTTCTTCGATACCATGTCTTTTACTTTGTGATTGATTGGTGTGCACCTTTGATTATGTGAGTGTTCATTTTAGGTGGGAGGTGGCTGCGGCTATGCGTTACCACTAACCTAGTTCCAGAAAATGGTAGAATCCTACCCTTGGCATAGCGTCGCATGCTGAAACGACCCTGAATCGACCTTCGAACCGAATATGACACTCGTATTCAAATGCCGCAGATCCAAACGTCGAATCTGGTTCGCCGGAGCTTATAACACATCAAGTATAACGACACAACAGAAGAAAAGGAAATGAATATCGTATACAACTCCATTGATACAATATCCAAATATACAACAATGATATCAATATGATACAAGAAATATCAGAGACCAAAAATAGCAGCGGAAAACAAATAGCCAAGAGATAACTCCAATCCAATGCTCCAAAGCTAAAACTCCAAATCACGAGCTCGAACCACCATCAAGTTTCGCCAAGCTAAGCAAGTCTCGTCCACCGAAGACTTCAATATCCAAAGTCTTTAAAGAATTGAAAAGAGAAAGCTGAGAGCTACCGGATCGATATCTATCTCTACTATCTGAAAAAACCCAACTCTAGACTGCCCGTGTAGAAAAAAGTGGGCACCCAGAGTTTAGGAAAGGAACAATAAACTCCAGGTCAGTCATGGGACTGGTATGAGCAAACAAAACAGTTTTGTCTTTAAAACAAACAAACAAAGAATTTTAAAACATTGAAATCCACAATGCTTTTTAGAAAATGAAACTACCACAACGCCTCCCGCCACACACACAATGCAAATGCAAAATTGGAGGAGATTTCTCCTTATGATAGTCAAATATGCTTGATACGAGATAGTTTCTTTTATATTATTTTTATACATGCACGGTGTAGAAAATCATTTCAAAAGTATAATATAAATCCTAGCCAGCATAGACATTCCGAACTATGCCTACTATAGCTACCATCTAAACAGTGGTGACCACCATAAGTAAATGGAAGGTTCTATAACTAAAACCGTACAAGGCACGTATTTAAGAATGGATTTCCAACAAATGGTCAGGCTAGGGAACTTCCTGGGCCACATGGTTACGCCTCTGGAGGGACGCCCCGAGAACCTAACCGGATATCTGCCAACACAAGGTCGGGTTACCTTTGTAACTAGGTAACTACTAAACGAGTATGCCATCCCCTGGTCGTAACCAACCTTTATCCCGGGATTCACCAACAACCATAAAGTAATAAATTTGCAGCAACCACATAGGTTAAGTATCTGGGCTCCATACCATGATACCACCTCTATCCAGAAGGAAATGAACATACCCTCAAGGGACGCTACCCTCAAATAACCTTGCTGCATTCTTCCCGTTTCGACCATTTCGGGTTGTGAAGTTCGACGAAGTCTCGTCCACAAAGCTACGCTTTTCACCAAAGCCATGCTTTGATCAACAAATGATCAGCAGCACTTTGTATGCCACATTACCAAATTGGGAATGTATCACTAGTAACCATCAATTACATAACCTCTGAGCTCGTACGTCTCAGAGAAGGGTGTTAAGATAAGAGAATAAATCTCCGCCACCAAACAGAAATGTATTTGATAGAAACCGTTTTACATCTCAAAGTGTAATGTCAGACACACATCCATACAGGTCTGTTCCGGGTTCGAACAGAACCGAAGGCACTTCCAAAGAAGCCCTTGCAATTCGGGAATCCACAATCTCGATCGGACTTCCCATCACTTAGGGAATATCTATACCGTAGCTACTCGGTGTAGAGACAATCGATAGGTCATCCTATCATTCTCGTAAATACCCGGTTTTCACCACCGGTCTTCAAATGCTATCCATAACGTCGTATCATTATTCAGAATGGGTTATATGATACAAGGTCCTCTCCCGGCTAAACCGAATTAGGTCATCCTATCGTTCTCGTAAATACCCGGTTTTCACCACCGGTCTTCAAATGCTATCCATAACGTCGTATCATTATTCAGAATGGGTTATATGATACAAGGTCCTCTCCCGGCTAAACCGAATAATGAGTGCAATATTTAAAAACATATGGATATGGGATCTCGGTTAAATCATAGCTTAAAGCCCAAACCTTTCATTCAAATGGTTAAAAAAAAATTACCATTCCCAATCTTTTAAACAAAAAGATTCATTTTAAAAACCTTCAGTGATTTAAACAATTTCCACATTTAAATCTTCTAAAAAAAGATTCATTTTTAAGACCCCTTTCAATTTGAAACAAGGTTCACTAATCTTTTACAAAGATTCATTCATAGCTTTTCAAAACAATTCCATTTCAAAATTTATTAACTCATCCGCTCTTTAAATCAATGACTCATTTCGTAGTTTTCAAAACAATTCCCGTTCAATCTTTTATATATAAAAGATACATCGTTTAAAATCCTCTTCAATTTCAAAATAGGGTTTAACTATCTTTCACAAAGATATAGCTTTCAAAATCATTCCATTTCAAATTTGAAACCTTTTCATCATAATTTGGAAAATTCTTTCCTTATATAAAGGCTATTATTATTTGAAACCACTTGTTTCCGTTTCGGAAAACCCGATTTTATTTGCATGAGTTAAGGCCTTTCAAATATAAACTTGGGTTAAATTTAAATTCTCAAAACCATACTTTTAAAAAATGGTTCAAAACCCACATAAACACGTTTATAACTTGAATAACATTTTTAAACAAAAATTTTCAAACATAGAATTCAATTTCAAATCTTGAATTCAAATTAATTGAATTTCAAAACTTAATCAAGTTATTCAAAAATAACTTTTATCTTTGAAAACACCAATTCATTTCGAAAACCATTTGGATTCAAAATTCAAATTTAAAACTATTTCAAAAATTTGTGACTTAACCCATTTCCGCCTACAATCCATATTTGTGTGTGTATAGTGTAGTCCAGGGGTTTAACACAATAGTGCACAACATCATCATCACAGATTCAATCATATCGATAAGCGGTATAACCCATAATATTTATCTTTATTCAAAGATTCACAGATAAAATAAATGATCAATCACAAAGATTTATCATTATGATTCGATGTGGGTTTTAGATAACCAACTGGAATCCGACTCCCTGTCGCATCGAAATTCAAATGTCGTACTACGGGTCAAAGGTTTTTATGTTCATACACCAGTGTATACATCACAGATATAACAGCTTAGCACAAAGCATCACATAGCGTTGCATCACATATCAAATACATCAATCCATCACACAGCATTCAATAACAATCAAACATTTTTGATTAAGGTGAATAAATCGTGTGGTTTTAAATTTATTACTCACATAATTACTTCATTAATTATCTTAAATCAACGATTAATTATCATTAACTACAATTGATTAAGTCTTAACCACCATCATAAATTAATCATTTCTTTAATTAATTATCTTAATTAATTAACCCTAAATTGTAATTAATTGAATCCTTAATAAATTATCCCTTAACTAATAATGATTTCTTAATCATTTTAAATCAATTAACCTTTAATTAATTATTCTTAATTTAATTACCTTTATTAATTAACCACATTAATTAATTATTCCTTAAATTACTTATTCTTTGATCACTTGGTTAATCAACCTTCAATGATAAATTAATTACTTTTAATTAAGTAATTACCTCTGAGCAATTAATTACCCTTAATTACTTAATTAACAATTATTTACCTTTATTAATAAATCATTCCTTAAATACTTTCGTTAATTAATTAATGTATCTTTAAATCATTCCTTAATTTACTTTACAAATTAATTAAATAAATCTTTAATTATTGATTAATTATTCTTTGATTATTAATTTATTTCATCCTTCAATTGTTAATTAATAAACCTTAATTATTAATTAATGAACCCTTAATTACAAATTAATCCTTAATTACCAATTAATTAATCCTTTAATTATTAACTAATCCTTATTTACAGATTAATTAATCTTTAACTTCTAATTAATCAAATTAATTAATTACTCTTTAATTACTTTATTTATCTAATTAATCTTTATTTACCAACAACCTTAGTTATCTTTAAGATAAACCACTTATCTTTATTAATTGTTAAATTAACATTAACATGTACATTTGAACATTTTACCTTAATTAGCTACTTAATTACATTTTTAAATTAAGTTTAAAAATAACTTTAGAATTCAACTTAATTAATTTAAGTAAAATAAATCACACAACTTTCTCAAACCAATCATTTAAAAACATTTATTATATAAAAGAATTACTAAAAAATAGTTTAAATTTGATTTATTTAAATTTAAGAGCTTGCTTTTATCAAACTTTAAAATGGTTACAAATCATTTTCTCTTTACCTTACTTGTTCTTTTACCACTTATTTCTCTAACTTGGCCCAAAACTTTGCTTCAACCCAAACCACTCATCCCAATCCTTTCTTCCTTTTCTTGCCTTAATCTTCCCTTACCTCTTCCATCAGAATTCAACAAACCGTGCACCGATAAGATATACGCAATTATGCACCTGCACACCACCTCTGATCATCTAAAACTACCATCGACCGCCCTCGATGATCGCCCATGGCCCCACAACTCGACACCTATCTGGACAACTCAGACCACCCTTTGTTCGAGAATTTGAACCGCTCGACCCACCTGGAGTAGAAATCGAGCCTACCCACACCCCACCACATCACCTCAGTCCATCGTCGAATACCGAAATCCACTCATATCCTCTCCATCACCTGCCCTATCATTTTTCCCCCATGTGCACCCCTACTTCTCTCCTTCCCAGACCCATTTACCCAACAACCGAACCCAAGATTGAACATCCTAACCCAAAATCCACCTCCACCCGATTCCATACATTACAAAAGAACGTCGTAGTATTCTCCTAGCTTCCTCACCTCTCACGCCTCCTCCACAATCAACGGCAAACACCCTAATTGCCCCGATCGCCTGGAATCCAACGAAACTCAATTTCCGGTCATCACCCCTTATCACAACCCACACTTGTCAAAAAATTCCCAAATGACTACTATAATTCATGAATTTGATCATCTAACAATTTAATATAAAGTAGAGATCATATCATGATGATTGGATTTTATCGTTTCCTAAGATGTCTACTGTAAACCCCCTTTCTAATCCTCTGTTCTTCCTAATTAAAATTTGAAATAAAATACAATACAAACAAACAACCTTTTTTTTACTTAGCCTAAAATAAAAAAACAAACAGTATTCCCCTTTCCAATATATATATAGAGTATAATTTAGCAGGCATGCAGAGGCCTGTAATTTCTTTTCTTTTTTTTAGAGTATATTCCATAATTAGCACACATATGGAAACATAAAATCTGATTAAAACACTGATACTTGACCAGTAATGACTTTGTCCAACTTTTACAAAATTATGTAGTTGTTTTACAGTAAGGCTTTAAAGGTCACAACAGAAAATCAAAGGGTTGCTAGCTTTCTCTCTCTGTTTTACACAACCATCTATTCAATTCTGATATTGCTATTTAACCTTTAACATATAAAGAAAATTAGATTTATGGAAGTGTTTACTCACATTAAAAATGCAGAGATCCCCTTTGAAGCTGGAATAAAATTTGCATGTTCATGTTTTTGATTCCAGAAAATTTGAAAATTTGAAAATTGTATCTTGATGTTCGATTTCAGAAATTTGAATTGCTTGAAACATTAAGACATAAATGTTTTGAAGCTTGTTATTTGATTCATGCAAACACATTTATCACATCTATTAACATATTAAGGCTTTTTAAATTAAAGATGAGGTTTGCTCACTTGAAATTGGTTGCACAGAGAAGCAGAGATCGGGTCTGGAAAACCTGGAAATTGGTTTTGATCCTTGAACAGCAACTACTTAGCTTCAGTTGAAAGATCTGTTGTTTTTAAAACTAATGCTTTTGAATCCATAGCTTAAATTGTTTGTTCCAGGTCTTTCATGTTTGCCAAATTTGATTTGATCTCGGGCATGTTGCATGCTTCCAGGTTTTGAATTAAATCTTGCATGCCTTCAGGTGATTTGCTTGAATCTGAAAGTCTGGAATTTAATTCTTGGTTTTCAATTTTGTTTAATCTGTTGCTTTTGGTCTCTAGATTTCGATCTGGTTTTTAAGAATGCTAAAGTTTTGATTTCCTGGTTTGCTTCCTTCATTTCTCAGGTTTTTGTTAGGGGAAAAATGAAGAGATTAAAGAAAAACTAGTTTGCAAATTTTCTTCCCTACATATTGTTTGTGTAATTAAATTTTCAAAATAAAAATTAATTCTTTTGCCACTTGTATGCTTACAACTAACACTTGTAATTTTAAATAGACACTTGCTATATTATAAACATTTTATGCTTAGATCCTTTGCTAAAAATTAATTTACAAAATGTGTTTTAAACCTTGCATAATTTTAATTTATAAAACATATTTATCTATTTTATTTTCTTATGTATTATTTATACTTATACAAATTAAAGTAAAATGGTTTGAAATTAAATTATATATTACTTATAAATATTTATAAGTTAGTAAGTACAATTTTTATTTTCAATATATTTTATAAAACACATATTTTATTTTCAAGTATATAAGACAAAAGTATTTTAAATCTTTTACTTAACCTTGTTTAACATCATATTATATTTACAATTTAGTTCAAACAAATTTAAAAGAAGGTATGTAAACTTCTTAATTTAATCCTTATTGATTTTCAAGAGATATGTATATTAAATAATATGAAATTTTAGTTTTAAACAACTCTTACTATATTAATTTAAAAATATAACTTTCCAATATATCATATATTAAAATTAGAAAACAGTTTTATTTATCTCAAAACTTAGAGTATTCAAATCAAATTCAAATTAATAAATACTTATTCTTAAAAAAATTCTAATTTATTCATAATTAAATTCACAACTTAATTTCAAAAAAAAATTAAATTAATTATCAAATTGTTTTAACTAAAATTTCAGGGATGTTACACATGCCTAGTCATATGCCTTATCGAGCCCACTACGATTTTGTTTTGTGTCGTACCTATGGAGTGCTCCCTGATAGCCCACCGATTTGGTGGAGTTTACAGTAGTGTATAGACTATGGCACTTATAATAATGTGTTAAGGAGGATATGGGTAACACCTTAACGCTATTTTAAATATTATACTTTACCGATAGACATTATATATATAGCGTATATTACTACATATGTAAATAGTTTAATGGATGGGGATCCCAAACATCCTTTGAGTTATTGTTGCATTTCATTTGTTACATTTCACTTGAGTTGATTTACTTACATGATAATGTTAGTCCTGACTCGAGTGTTCTGTTTTTGCTTTATGCACGGGTGAGTCTGAGTTTCATAGCATTCAGGACTCACCTTTTGGAGCTGGAGACTTTGCTGTAGATCTATCTATCTGCTAAGCTATTTTAGTTATTTCAGCTATTTCTGTTCAATCATTTCTCATTTTCTTATGTATTAGTGGACTTCAATGTATTTGGATTTCTGTTGTATTTGCTTCGGACTCTGTTGTTTCTATAGTAGCTTCATGAACTACTATGTTTTATTTTTCCACTACATATTCTGTCACTGTGATTCTGTGATTGTTTCTATTCACCCTAAAATTAATTAACAATATGTCGTTTTGAACAATTCAAGTCTGACATGTGTGGTTTTATTGTCGACTTAAATGGTTCGAAATAGCAGGTCATTACAATCTCCCAGCGACCGACAGACTCACTTCTCAGGCCTACGTGAAATTCGACAACAAGCCAAACTGCTTGCTCAAGCATCTCTTCCTTGGCTATCCCAGGTCGGCATACTCAAAGATTGTTTTGAGGGTGGCCTACTATTGTTCCAGCTTCGATACCGCCGATACGACCTATGCACCATCTCATCACCCCCGGCTCAGACCCTTAGCCTTTGTTAGGTCCCTATTGTTTTTATAGTCTCAATAAACCAAGCTAGACCTCTTCTGTAGCTAAGGCATATGGAAGCAAAGCGACAATTGGTATAACCATGCATATCTAGTTTTGACAAGAAGCATGTCCCGTTTCATGAAAGCATACTGCAAGTACAAGCACATTTAAGGAAAAGCACGGTTGAACATTCTCCTTTAATAATTCTATTGGCATTCATCTTAGCCACACATTCCTTTCATTCACCATCTATTTCTCATCAAGTCCATTAAGGTAGATAAATGGTTAGACACGTTTGTACCTTCTTTACGGTACGAAATTAGCTCTCTAAGCATCAATTCGACTACTATAAGAACCTCACGCATGGCCACTTCCAAGGGGTTGTACTGGTAGAGGGGACCCCAGGTTGGTTGGGCGTCTGGCGGAGGGGAACCAGGTTGAAACCCGTGATCCACCACTCAATTTCCTTGAGATCAGCAACTCCTTGAGATTAGGAGCTTCATTAGTCATAGGTGTATTATCTTTTCTTACTACTCTCTTCTAAATTCTGATAATTATAAGAAAGCCATTTAGTAAGAAAACTTCGCAACAGATTTAGGCAGCTTGGCCAATCCACTTTACATCTTGTGCTATTTGCCTTCGAATGCTCTTTTCCCTTCATTATTCCATCATTAAGCCTAATGATTAACAAGAAACATTTTTTATTTATAATGCATTTTCATAATTTCGAGGTTGACGAAAAATATCATCAACACACCGAATAGAGAATTAATGAGGGTGGAGAGAGAATTGAGTTAATTTGAAAAAAGATAGTCATAAGAGTGGAAAACTTTCAACAAATTAATGAAAAGAAAAAAAAATTTGAAAATTGAAATTAGAAATTTTGTCGGTAAGAGAATTCATTAAATGATATTATGGATACATAAGATTGATGGTATTTGAATGATTTTTGAAAAAGAAATTTAAATTCTTATTTCAAAGTAAGTGAGATTTTTCCATTTTAAGACACAATTTTTTGATGGAAATTGAAACACTTTCGGTATAAAATTTGAAATATATGTATGTATGTATGCATGTTTGTATATATATGTGTATGTGTGTGATTTAAAGAGTTGACAATGGTTTTTAAATTAAAATGAATACGGTTGGTAATTGTAGTAAATTCTAAAAAGGCATTTTCATATATGTATATAAATGATGTATTATTTAAAAGTGGTGGAAATTTCCCATTCACAAAATAGAACGATTTATACTTGTATATACGATAAGATAACTTTTAATTATATGAAATGATTTTTTTTCAAATAAAGTAAGAGTATTTTTGAAATAACCATAAAAATTTAAATGTAAGATACTGAAGTTAAAATAAAATAATTAGTGTTGAAAAAAAAGAAAAAAAATGGTTGATAAGATTACATTTTATATTCATTAAGTAAATGGGGTATTTTCTATAATTATATTTTGAAAAATGATGATGTGTTTCAAAAATTGGACAAAACTTTAGAATTTTGATACCATGATGAGTTTCTATCAATAAATCTTTTATTATCATTTTAAATTACGAAAAATGAATTTTAAAACGATTAAATTAAGCATGATTTAACAAGTTAGGAAGCAAATAAGGAAGAAAGGGTTTTTCCCTAGAAGCATCTCTAAGTGCAAATATGTCACCACTGCTTTAAAGAAGAGAAAATAGATTATGATAGGATGTGAGTTATGATTTTGATTAAGGAATGAAGGAACCTGCCTAGTCGAAAGCGAGTGAGATAGATATATTTCCAAAAAAAATTCTATTTTAGGTCCATTGTGCCTTTGAAGTCTAAAGTATACTAGATCCAATCTAAAGAAGTTTTAAATAAAATCATATTTTATTTAATTTGGTTAAAAGTGGAAGTTCGGATTTTGATTTTAATTTGTATGTATTTATAGTGAATGTATTAGATATATTGATATGTATAGGTGTCCGTGCAACATATAAGTTTTGTGTGTATGCGCGCACGCGTGCCTAACATATAAAATTTTAAAGAAGGAAATCATTTTTTCCATATCTTACATATATAATTAATTAAATGAAGGCGAGGCTATAAAAGTTGAGAGAGAAAACTTTCGCTTCCCTCCCTTTTTAACTAGAGTAGTTTACATATTAAATGACATTTATACCTAAAATTACGCTTGATGTATGTTGTAAATATATTCATATATACTCCAGTGAAGTATATACAAGTGTGCAATATATCTAAGGTAACAAAGCATCTAATAAAGTTTAGCTTATAATTTAATATGAAACTCCAAACTCCAAAATCAAGATATTCCTGTAGTAAATCGAAGTTGGCAAATAAATAAACATATACACATATATGTATATATAAGAAATTACAAATATTTTTCTAATTGAAAATATATACACATATGTGTAATTTATATTTAACAAATACAAGAATTCTGATTCAAGATACATATTAAACAATCAATTGTATTTGTTAATACATACATATAAATACGTGTATAAGATTTGACATCTACATATGAACATTACATTGCAATTTCAATTATTATAAAATAAAAATACATATGAATGAATTTACTTAATTGATAGATCTATAGACATACATAATTATATACATAGACCATGTACAAATCGATATATTAAAATTCATCTTCAAATACTGTCAAATTTAAAATTGATAGAAAAATTCAATTTTGATTTCATGGCCAAGATTGCA
This sequence comes from Allium cepa, assembly GCA_030765085.1. Lineage (NCBI taxonomy): Eukaryota > Viridiplantae > Streptophyta > Magnoliopsida > Asparagales > Amaryllidaceae > Allium > Allium cepa. Next base: position 135,357,898 of record CM060934.1, read on the forward strand.
TATTAAATAATTAATTTTATTTTTTATTGCATATAGATACGTGTTTAAAACATTAAATTGCAATTTCCTAAGTCGTAAAATAATAGCACGTATGGATGAATTTACTAAATTGATAGATCTATACGCATATACAATTATAGACATACATCTGGTATAAATAAATTTATTAAAATTCATCTTCAAACATTGTTAAATTCAAAAATGAAAGAAAAAATAAATTTTAATTTCATGACCACGATAAAATTGGGAGAGGGAGAGTGATTAAATGGAATTCAAATTAAAATTATATAAACATATTCGTATTTAACATCATATGTTGACAACACATATACGTATGGAATCGTCATAATAAACAATTGAGGTTAAACAAAAGATATATCATAGTTAATTTTAGAATTATATGAATTTGTAATTAGAAATAGTACCTTGCTATTTCCTAAAGGAATAAATTGAGTGTTGGATGTTTAATTACTTCTTTTGAATACTTTTTCAGCACTTCCAAAAGGCACAACCCCTTTGAGAAAGTCAAACAAAGTTCTTCTTATTTTTAATCGAATTTGTAATTGGTTTCTTTCTGTCTAAATTTTGGAGAGTAATAAGAAAGGATTTGGCTAGAAATTGTGAGAAGAAATGCAGGCAAAACCATAGAAAGAATAGTGAGAAAAAAGTGGCAATAATTGTTTAAACAGCATAGGAAAGGAGGGGGCCAAAGATAGAAACCTATCTTTCTTTTATTTAACCATTTGCACATCTTTAAAGTCAAATTCCAAGCCAATCTCCCCCATCATGGCTGTCCAAACTTGCTTCCCAATTGGGCCTCAAATAAGCCATATCAGATATTTTGCATTTAAATCATACTTAAACGTCCATCGATATTATATATCAATAAGTGTATACATAATTTTTAGGTATGCGTTATTTTTAATATTAATCGACATAATTAAATAAAATTTATAAATAAAATTTTATAAATATTAATTAATTTAAATAATTATAACATTTATAATTTAATTAAATCAGGTGATAAATGGAGGATTCAACATTGCGGTTGTATTGACTATTTAAGTGCAAATTCGTTTAGCGATTAACATCGAACAATTTAAGTATTAACATTCACATGTCACTTTAGTTAGTGGTCTAACATTTTAGCTAAATTTATCGCTTATATGGCTTCGGTAGAATCTAATTTTACATATTTAAGCGTTACCTGACAGTGACAATTATTTATACCAATTCTCTTCGTTAAAACTATATCACATTAGAACTTATGGAATTTGGTAATGGTCAAAATTCCAATATCATCCACATTCAACTTTATAGTCCAAAAACAACGTCCTAGATTCAAAAATAAAATTAGGACAAATTTTCAAAAGAGACCGATTTCAAAAGTATTGGCATAAATAGGCTGGTTTGGAAACTATAGGCTAGATTTGGCCAACTCAGCGATGAGCTGGCCTTTTAAAAAAAAAAAAAAATAGGGCGCATTTATGAAATGTGCCACATAAATGCGCCCCTTATAATTTACACTGGCGCATCTGCCAAATGCGCCAGCGTAAATCTCAGGTCCAAATCTGGACAGCAACCTTCACCAAACAATCCAAATCCAAATACACAAAATCCAAATCCAAATGCATAATCTTAAATAATAGCAAACGTTTATCTATATAAAAGCCAACAAATAAAACTACCATTAAATAAATTCAAGCATAACATAATTAAAATTCGATTACATGCATATGCATGCGAGATGTAGAAATGTATAATTAAAATTTGATTAAATGCATATGCATGCAAGATGTAGAAATGTATAATTAAAATTCGATTAAATGCATATGCATGCAAGACGTAGAAATGTATAATTAAAATTCGATTACCTATCATATGCATGCGAGATGTAGAAATGTATAATCCTGATCGAGTGATGTGACAGTTCGGTCTTCATCAACACATACCTGATCCATGCGAACCAAAGCCGGATTTGGAGTTTGCTATTTCCTAGTGGAATGGTAGACATAACCGTATCGTATACCGATAGTTCCCTACCATTCCTATTTCGAGATACATTACTTAATACTGGTCGATTACTCGAAGATTCATTGTTGTAGATCGAACTTCTCACGAACGAGCATACACCGCTTGTGCACCGCTTGAGCGAGATGGGGTAAATCTTCATATTACCATGATATTTCTAGTTCATTCACTTGAATTATGTTTCTACTTTTGAATAAACAACTACAACTTGTTGGTCGACGTACTAAAGACAGTAGGAAGAGGGTTGGACTATATCGGACATAGTAAATTACCCGAACGAGAAGTCCAACCATGATGTCTTGATTTGAAGAAACTTATTGACCCACTTAGAAATGGATTAACACGGCTAAGCTCTTCCAAACAAGCTATGTGGACTAGAGAGCGAAGAACTAAAAGATGGCAGGATACACACCAATTGCAACCCGCTGGACCTTCTCAACCTCCACCAACTCAAGACGATCCAAATCAACCATAAGCATTCCTAATTTCAGTCTACTATTAGTTTGCTTTTGTAATCGAACTATAAATTCTACTTTAATTCGAATGTAATCGAATTTTAATTATATTATGCTTGAATTTATTTAATGGTAGTTTTATTTGTTGGCTTTTATGTAGATAAACCTTTGCTATTATTTAAGATTGTGCATTTGGATTTGTATTTTGTGTATTTGGATTTGGATAGTATGGTGAAGGTTGTTATCCAGTTTCAGACCTGAAATTTACACTGACGCATTTGGCAGATGCGCCAGTGTAAATTATAAGGGGCGCATTTCATAAATACACCCCATATTTATTTTAAAAATGGCCATCTCATCGTTGAGCTGGCCAAATCTAGCCTACAATTTGCAAATAGTTTTCAAACCAGCCTATTTATGCCAATACTTTTGAAAATCGGTCTCTTTTGAAAATTTGTCCTAAAATTTATTATTAATCATGTTGCTCCGGCCAGAGACTTTGACTTTGACTTGACTTATGTTGACCCAGTGACACTAGGCTCATATAACTGAGAAAACAACCTCTCACTTGAGTAATGTTTCACTTCCAATGCTCCCACTTGACTATTAGTCATTCGATAGATGTCATGCCACGATTTAACTATAATTAAAGTGTAGTTTCCACATTGATGCTTGATAAAATTCACAAGTCGAGGGAATTATCTAATATTGTCACATCGATATTCTTTGTTTGACCGTAGTTATATTAATCAATAGAAAACTATCGAGTGAGTCATTCCATTATTTATCTAGTAACTATAGGAATTATCTAATATTGTCACATCGATATTCTCTGTTTGACCGTATTTATATTAATCAATAGAAAACTATCGAGTGAGTCATTCCATTATTTATCCAACAACTATTAATATGTAACTACTTGGTGTCCCTAGTAGTCATGAGTGATACACTATCCAAACATTGGAGAGCATTACATATTATAATCTCAAAGAATGTATTAATATCCAGTTTCAATACATTTTGAGTAGGAATATTTAAAACGGTGTGTTTGTTATGTTATGATAAATTTCATGGTTACACACCGTAACAACTATCACAAAACATACCACTTATGAATTTTCTATTAAATATACTTAAATTAAATAATCGATTATTTTTAACACATTATAAAATGTATATAACTGAAAGAATACACCTTTTATTTTGAACAAGATTGGTTATTGAGTTAGATTTATGTAACGATTGCATAATTGCTCCTAGTAATACTCCTAACTTTATCAATCCCTCACTTGCACTTCGGATCAATTATGGAATTTTACTCCAACTTCTTCGATTGGTTTTCACAAAATTAATCAAGTCAGTCCCTTAGTGAATGGGTATGTTATTTTGTTTTAATTATCTACTCTATCAATCAATTTTCTCTGATGTTGATAAACTACCGTTATCATGTAGAACCATTTGGAATATATTTCTCAACTTTTAGTGTGCTCTTACATTGGTATCCTATAACAATGATGTTGTATTTTCAATGCTTGGAATTACTCCTAACTTAGTTATAAATTTATGCACGTCATATTTGTACATTGCTTTTACTGTGGTGGTATACAAGGCAATGTAATCAGCCATTTTATTGAAACAACCATGAGCTTTTATTTGGAACATTTCCAACTTAAAGTTCCTTAACCAAGGTTTGGACATGAATTTGACATTGATGTGTTATATTCGATAACACTTGTAAAGTTCGAGTTCGAACACTCCGTCGTTGTTCATTGTTTTTGTAAGAAATACTTTAGTAGTTTGGAAAATTCTCGAGAACACTCTAAACTACGACTTGGTAATCTTAGTTTGGATTTGATATTTTCTTTATGCATCAAATCACGTAATGTAGATAATACAGTATGTACGATAATTCTCATTGCCAATTCATGAGGAATCCATTTTTCATATGCAATGACCGAAAATTTCACTACTTTGATTTGTGAAAATTTAATTGATTTTGAATATTCGAATAATAGGTTTATAATTAAAGTATAAATATTTTAAATAAAAAATAATGGTGGTGAAATAATTTTATAAATTTGTTTATAAAAATATTTATTTCGAAGAAATATTGTAAATGTGATCGGAATTCGTTTTCCGAATTTTTAATTCTTCGTCTGATAAAAGTTGTCGAAAATGTCGCAATACTTGTGTATACACATATATATACATCTATAAATATTTAGACATGAAAATTCATATGAATATATGTACATACACTTAGATATACAAATGATATAATATAATATTTATTATTTTATAAAAATGTTTAACATATTTTAATATATAAAGATACCATTAGAAACATAAGTACAAGTGCATTAAAATGGTTTGGCTTTGACATGATAGTGTGGTGGCTAGTGGGGTCGATCTATGGTGAGGTGGAAAGGGGCCATTCAAGTAGAGGAGGGAAAAGTACCAAGGTTGAAATGGTAATTCAACTTGTTCACACACAAACACACACACTCAGTTTCCTAATTTTTATTATCGTTTTCTCATTTTCTTTTCTATTTTAAAATTTCCTAAGCTCTTAGCATCTTACATGGCTCCTCAAATATTTTCGTAAGTTATAAAAGCCATAGTTTTCTATTTGAATCTCTTTAAAAGCTTGCTAAAACACTTCTACTTTCAACACTCCACTTTCTCCATTTTTACTCATAACTCATTCAGCATAACTTCCTCTAGACCACTACAAATCAAGATTTTTATTTTTTCAAAACACGTAGAATTCCAATGACTGGAACTTTATATTGAATCACTTTTTCAAATATCGAATATTTTTGGGTCAAAATTGCATTTCTTTCTGACTCATTTTCGGACCCATATTTTAAAGCCCGAAAATAGCAACCTTCTTTTGACCATAACTCCCTGGAAAAAAATGCAAGTTGAGTGATTCTTTTTTTTTGTAAATGATAGTGAAAATAATTTTCAAGAATTTTTCTTTTGACCGCTTTTTAAAATTCCAAGAGAAAACATGATCAAAAATCTATGAGAAGATGACCTATTTTGGAGTGGATTTTTGCGGTTTCTAAGCTTTGCAAGTCCAAAGCATTTCAAGTTCTAAAAGGTTTTGGTTAGTAAACTATTTTCTAATAAAAAATGTAACTTTGTTATATGTGGAATAAATTGTTGTATAGTTGCTAGTTGAATTGTTGGATAAATATAATGGTTGATTTATTAGTATGTTGGTGGTATGTGATGGAAAACTAGACTTGAAACTGAAGTCTATACGTAGTGTAACTTGTTTATGATGTGATGTGACGTGATCTTGCATATGTACAGGGTTATGTGTCTGTGTTCATGTATAGTATGATTATATGCTAAGATGTAAGTCAGCATTCGAAATTGGTTTGTAAGGGATGTGGAGATACTTGATTCCAAATTTTTTTTACTTCAATTTTTCATAGAAAATGTTCGCTAAAGTTTTCTAACTTTTACTTTGATTTCTAAAACTTTTTACTAAGTTAGTAAGTAAGTTAAAAGTTAAAAAGTAAGAGTTTTTGAAGGTTGTTACACATGTAAAACTATTTAGAAGTAACTGCATGAATAGTGATAGTCTCTATAGATGCAGTTTCAGTTCCGATAAAAGTCCGATTTTTTTTTAAAAATATATATATTTTTTAAAAGAATTTTAAATCGTTTTGTAAACTTAATAAAATGTTTTAGAAGTTAATTAAGGGTTTAATAACTAATTTCTAAATTAATTAAGTTTTGATTATTAAAACTAATTAAATATTAAACAAAATTTATTAACTCTAATTAAGTAAAGATTAATTACTTATTAACTATCTTTTAAAAAGTAAGATTAATTTTAATTAACTATTAATTAATTTAATTTGATGTTAATTAATTGTAAGTTAGGTATATGATTTATTTTTAATTAATTATTAATTTAATGAAGGGTTTAATTATTAATTAATTACTAATCAAGTTAAATTTAAGTTAAGGAATTAATTAAAACTTAATTAGGATTTACTTATTTTAAAAAAAGTTTAATTTATTATTTATGTATTTTTATAGAATATTAATTAATTAATTAATTAATTGAGATTAATTAATATTTAATTATTAATGAAGATTTAAATTATTATTAATAATTAATATAGGATTATTTATGGTTCAATTATTTATTTAATAAATAATTGTTTATTTAAGTTTAATTATTTCTTAATTATTAATTAAATTATGTTCAAATTTAATTAAGTCCAATTATGGTTTAACAAAGGGTTTGAATTTTAATTAATTATTTTAAAAGGAATTTTAAGTTTTAAATCCTTTATTTTCCCAAGAATCAAACTGTTTTTAAAGGAAATTCTTTTCAAAATTGGTTTTGAACACAAGAGATTCAAGTGTAGATGCTATTATGTAGTCAAACAACTGTGAATGAATTATAATGTTAATTGATTGAATTGTATGGACATATGATAGCAGAATAAACCGCCGTTCCGCTCTAATGTAATGGTTGTTTGTGTGAACATGTGTTAGTAGATAAATCCCCATTCCGCTATAAATTAATTGAATTATGTTTGACATTTGTTTAGCAGGACAAATTACCATCCTGCTATTATGTTATTCGGACATATATATGCTAGTTGAGTTGTCTTGACACGTTATTCCCTAATTTGGATATGAATTGGATTTATATATATGTAGATCACTTATGTAAATAAGTTATTGAATGACTTGAAAGTGAGATTAAAATTAAATGGTAACTTTAACTCGCACCATTGGAATTGCTAAGCCTCCTTTTGAATTTATAAAGTATGGTTTTGAATTAACTTCAATTACAATTTAGGTTTAAAGTTTGTAAATGATTTCAAGTTATATAACTATTTTATAATGGTATGCATAAACAATAACTTGTTTATGAAAGGAGTTTTTACTAAATAAAAGGGTTTTCCTAAAGTGTTTCACAAATGATATTTTAGATAGGAATTTTTTTAAAGGAGTTATAAAGGAAATATTATAAAGAGTTTGAAAATAAAGAAAGAAATCATAAAAAATTTAGAGATTAGCAAAGAGTTTTATAAACTGACTTCGGAATTTATAAAAGTAAGTTATAAATTTATTGGAAGTTTATTAGTTATTTGAATTATGAAGTGAGCTTTTTAAAAAATGAAATTGTTATAAATGAAAGAGGTTTATTTTATAGAAAATAATGTTTGTAAGAAAAAGGGGAATTTGAAAGGAGAAAATTTGCCAAATGTTCTGGTAATGTACATATACTGTTAAGATAAGTATATAAATGTTTTTCAAGTGTAAAAGGCAAGTTATGGGTTCTAGAAATAGTGTTTTTAAGAGATCTTTTGATCAATTTTGCAATGTATTTTAATTAATGGAAGATTAATAAATAAAGGCTTGGTACATCCTATATGGAATTAAATCAATGTTTGAATGATTGTTTATTTGATAGTTGAATAACGGACTATCAAAATCTGGACCAAAACATAACTTAGGAAATATTTATGAGAAACATGGAAGTTATATGGTACAGTTACCGTTGGTGGTACTATACTGTATGTATAAATCTATTTCATTCTTCTAGGACAAATGAAAAGAAAATCCGTCCACTAACAATGGGGAGGTGATATTCGATCTTGTCTTGTCTATTTATTTTCTAAAGAACCGAGTTTGTATTTATCAGAAGTTGTTATGAAGAGACTAGGATCAAATATGTTATTTGAAAACCACTTCAATGCGAGCATTTCGAGCTGAAGACATCTTGAAGAGTATGGAATCGTAGATGGAGCTTTTGAAGTGTAAGGGCTACTTGCTACTCATCCTAAGGGTGATTTCAAAATGGGTGTAGTATAGGTAGTTCCTTTAGATTCGTTCAAACCTAGAACGAACTTGTATGGAGGAATGCTAACATTGCATTTCCGCCTAAAGGGAAGTGTTAGCATTCCAAGATAGTTTACTATATAAAAAGGTAATCATAGCCTCAAGCCTCATAAACCAAGAAATGACAAAAATCGAGAATGCAACAGGGCCAAGTGGGTCACTCCTATCAGGGTATGCTCATTTCAAATCTAGATCGATTACTATCTACTCATGTATGCTTCGAGGCCCAAAGTGGGGTGATTATATTCGATACTACAAGTCAAGTGGTAGGCCAGTCCTATATGGCAGAGGTATAAGATGTTATTGTCAGACCCCTATGTATTTTATCTAGAGATGTACCATCGAAAGGTAGTTCCTTACCTTGTCATGGTATGGAGTCCATTCTCAAATATGTGCCTTCACGGCTTTGATTATACCCAACTATATTGAAATGTGAGATGCAAGTATTTCGGCTTTATTCATATATTATTTGAACTGTTAGACATTATTATTATGTCGTTGGGATTTCTATAAAAAAAAGTGTATTGGTTATCGTAAGGTAAAAACTCGTCCGTGTTTATGTGCGGTGTTGTCTTACGAATACCCTTGATTTTGAAAGTATTTTAAAAGAATAATTCAGTCGTTTAAGTCTACTCACACCAAACCCATGTCTGACCCTGAGTTTTATTTTCTTTCCCTAAAAGTCTTGATTTCTCAAATTTGTACGGGCAGTCAAGTAGTTTGCGTTTTCCATGGATGCATTTTGAAGGAGCTTGCAGCAGGAGGTTTTATCGATAGCTAGTTATTATCTTGTTTCCGCTGTAATATATGTATCTTATATCTGTTAGGTAGGGACAGGCTGTTATAACTATCCAAGGGTAGAATTGTATTAGTATGACTGTTTCATTTCTGAAATGGCTTTTTAAAGTATTATGTTGACTAATATACGTTATTCCTTTGCGCTGTGAGATTCTGTGATTGTTTAGTTTCTTCATACCTTCTATCTCCTTTCCTTCCCTTAATAATCTATCTTTCCAGAACTTAGTTGTTTAACATGTAAATACTTCGGATGTATTAGTTTCAACTTCTAGGGTTTGAAAATGCGGGTTGTTACAGAGTGGTATCAGAGCGCAAGGTTAAGCGAGAACCTTGACTTTTGTGGGACAACTCATTAAGAGATAAGGTAAAAGAATGCCTTATTATGAGTTTGAGTGTATATATAAGAGCATGTATTTCTTATCGATATAAAATATGATTTATATTGTATTGATTGATTTTTTGAGTGGCTTATGGATTTTGGTCAATATGAGTAGCTAACGTTATTGATATGGATCTCTAAACACTTGAACAAGGCCATTCTATACAATATTGTTTTAAAATTGGGTAAATGAAATAATTTTACCCAAAAGTATATTTTACATATAAGAGAATGATTTTCAAAATAGTACGGTATAGTATGATACATTTAGTTGAGATGCTGTTTTTTAAGAGATAATAATATTCTATTATTATTAAATTGGATTTTGTTTGTCATGCTTGTCCAGTTGAGCATTGACTATTGTTAGTCTATGTAGGTAGCTTCCCTTTTTAAGGTTTGGATTAGGTAGACAGGAATTGGGAAAACATTAAAACGAACACCTTGTAAATTAAGTTTCATAATTTGACCATAAGCCGTCCGATGTTAATGTTAAGGTAAAATTTGAGGTAATAAAAGATGTTTATTAAAAAGTTTGAACATTTTGAAATAAATATTTGGAAAACAATTTTTTTAAATCGATTTATAAGATGGTGTCTTTTAATTAAAAAGAATTTTAGTTAAAAAATTAAGAAGTAAATCCCGAGGCTTTTGGAAAATGTTTCAAGGTTTTGAAAGATAATAATAATATAATTTGACAGCAATTTTGGTTCCAGAATGAATTTTGGGGATGAAAATGTTAAGAAGCATTTTCTTTGGATTGGTTAAAGGAAATGAGTCTTGATTGTTTTGTGATGATCTAAATAATCTTCTAAGTGATGATTAGATGCCTAGGTGAACACTGTGTTGCACTTAATGAATTAGTCTTTTTATCATTGTACAATCAAAACAAGTGCAAACCCAAATGAACCCAAAGCAAGTTGGTGATAAATGTTTTGTTGGAAATAAAAAAATTATTGTTTCAAAAATGGGATTTTGAAATAAAAATAATATTCTTAAGTTAACTAGTTCGAGTGGCTCAAAAATAATATGAAATTGGGGAAGAGATGTGTCAAGATGGTAAACACTTCTCTTGAGTATTACCCTTCTTGGTAAGGGAACGTATGAAGCTATTTGATATTACCCAGTTCCTTAGTATCATTTAAGAGTCACTCGGGCTATATGCATATATTTTTCTATGACGAAAATATAGAGTTCATTTCAATTGTTTTTTGAAACTAGACTTGGCATTTGGATCTTGAGTTCACTTAGGAAAATAAATGCAAAATGGAATAGTTGAATCAAATAGGGGTATATACTCTTAAGATGTAGTGGAGTAGTATCTGAGTGAACCTAAGTTTAATTTTATGAAATGTTTTCAAAAATAAATGGGTGGAAATAGTATTGGTATTAGGGGGAACCAATCAAAGAAGTGTGTAAGTTGGATGTAGATCATTTCTCGTTTCCATATAGTAAAATCTAATATTCTAGTACATGGTTTTTAGGTGATTCATACCATTCCAAATAAGGATCTATTACTCGATTTTTGATGCCGAGCATTGATGAGGATTTTTGGGATGTGACCAATGTTTTCTATCATAGTTATATCCGTGTAAGGAGAACAGAGGTTCTATAACGATCCGTAATTTTGGTACTTCAAAAATGAGAGATTTTGTTTATTTTAAATTTAAAAAATTTTAAAACTTAAACAAATAAGTTATATAATAAACCATAATAGAGAAATTATTTATTCTTATAGTTAATAATTTAAAAAGTACAAGTTTGGATTTTAGAACAAATTAGCAAAAGTTGAGTTTTAATAAAAATAAATAAAGGCTTAGATAAATATGTTTAAATATTTATTTGAAAAGTTAAATCTTATTTAAAATATATTAATAATCGTTTTACAAAAATATCTAAAAAAATTCGCATTTTTTCAGTTTTACATACACTGTAAAAATAAAGATTTTGATATTATTTAAATATAATTTTAAAATATGAATAGACAAGTTTAAATTTATTTAAAAGAAGTAAAAAGTTCATTTTTAAGTCCGGTTTACTTGAATATATAGTTTAACAAAAACCTCAAATTTTGATTGTAAAATTGGTCAATAGAAACACCATTTTCAATCAAAACAAGTTGTCACTAAGTTGTTGCAACATGATATGTTTTCTAACACATATATACAACTTTACAAACTTTTAAACACTTATACATTTAGCATATAAGACAAAAAAGTTATATTAGGAAAGTAATTAAAATAAAACTTAAAAGAAAGGTGTAAAAGCATGATTTGACAAGAGAGTGTTTAACTAAGCTTAAGGAACAACATCATTACATTTATATCCATCACCATAAATGCACAAGTCCTTTCTTGCATGGAAAAAGGAGAAAAAGGATTTTTTTAGTAATTTGAAAAGTAAGAAAAAGAGGCAAACATCATTTCTTAAGGGCAAGTTCACATCCTAACATCATCTCACATTTAATACACTTCTTATCATGTCTTGGAAAGAGTTTTAAAAATGGTTTAAAAGTGAAAGAAGTAGATAAGAGTATTTAAGTCATTTTCCATCCAAAACTCAAGTATAACTAAGCATGCATACCTTACATTCTTTCACATTTCATTCCTTATTTCCTTCTTCACTTTCTTCTTCTTCTTCATCTCCATATCCATGGCTTCCATCTCTATTTTCTATAAAAAAAAAAGAAAGAAAACAACTCAAAACTCTACAAAACTACCACCTCCTCTCCCCTTCAATTTGGCCATACCCTCCCTTACCATCTCCAAGATCGTACCCTCCCCTTTAGCTCATGGTTACACACTTATAAAAAAACGAAAGAAAAAAAAGGGAAGGAAACGAAAAAATTCGAGATGCTTGGAAATGACACGTTAGTTCGAGAGGCTTATAGCTGAAATAAAAGATTGACAGAGTGAAAATGAAGGTGAGAAAATTCTCACTGTTTTTGAAAGATCGTATTTTTATTTTGTTATAGTAATCATCTTATTACATGCAAGTATACACCCCTTTGAAATGTGGTTATGGATGTTTGGATATGTTATGTTATGTTTGTATAGTTGCAAGTGTTTATGGTTGTGATTATTTATCATATTAGCTTGTGTATGGACCATAATAATGTTGGTGATAAATGTTAAACTCGATTATGCTTGTTTTGATTAAGTATCCTCTTTGTTAAACAAGACCCTATTTTGGTGATATGATATACTTTGGAAAAATAAGTCTCTTTTTAAGTGGAATTGAAATTAAAGTGGAAATAAAAGAGACTTCGAAACTAGAAGTAAAATTGGATTGAAATGGAAAATTAAAATTCAAACTAAAATTGAGATGAGTAGTAAAATTGAAATTGAAATCGATTTTGAAAATTTAAAATGAAATTAAGGTTGAAATTTAAATTAGAATTGAAATTTGATTTGAAATCTAAGTTTTAATTTGGTTTAATTTGAAGTTGTAATTGAAATTGAATTGAAATTGGAATTTAAAATTTAATATTAATATAATAGGAATAAAATAATATTATAATATAAAATATTGAAAATACTTTTTAAATACTTTAAAAGTGAAAATATTGGCTTAAAATGATTTGTAATGGTTTTATAAGTAATATAATTCAATTTGAATAAATTATTTCAAGTATTGAAAAATAAGTTAAAACTAGGCGCGTCGCGTAACGGTAGTTTGTGATTTCACGCCGAAAAGTTCAACTAGTGTATAGAGTGAAATATAGTTCAGAATTCTTCAAGATAAGAAAATTCCGGACTATTATATCCATATCTTCTAAAAAAAGGAAGAAAATCAAATTTTCGTTAAGTATATTTTGAAATATGTCCAAATCAATTTTCAAGAAAAACCGCGCTAGTGCAATTGAGTAACCATGACAGGAAATCCGTTTAAATGAACATTTTTAATTATGGAAAAATATGGAATAAATTTAATAAATCTATTTAAATAATTTAGAAGATATTTAAAGTGGAAAATATGAATTTTCAAATATTAAAAAATTATTTAAATCAAATAAGCTTATAAAGCACTTTCCACAGCACTTTTCTGCTCCGTTCTACGACTTTTTAAAAGAAGGTTTAAACTTAACGATCTTTCCTAGAATCTATTATGAATGTTTTTAAAAGGAAAATCAAGTGATTGAAAGATAATTTGGAATTTTTACAATTAATTCCAAAATAAATTTGATAACAGAGTATGCGAAATCAACTAGTACATTTGCCCCGCCTATGAGATCTGCGAAGATAAAACAAGATGTTTAACTAAGGTTAGGGATGGAGCAACTTATACCCTGAATTTACCTGGCCTATATTTTCTTTTCTTAGACGAGGGGTGGAACAGATAGAAAGAAAAGCCCGTATGCTCTAAAAAATTATATTAAGTTTTCCAAAATAAAAGAAGATTAATATTACGCAAAATTTAAGTAATCTCCGAATTGAATAAACCGACTTGGATTGCATAGAGATAATCTTCTTATTCTTGGTATTAAATTCCAAAGAGGGAACTCATCCTATTCGTGGAATTTTATAAAAAAGTCTTAATATAAAATAGATTTATTAATAAGATTTAATTTAATAAAGTTTGATTTAATTTATATATAATATGTTTAAGTATTTATTTAAAATTATATTTAAAGGAATTTATAATAATTTTTAAGGTTGGGAAGATAGATTTGAAATTGATCTGAAATTGTATTCAATTAAGAATTTGTTTAATTAAATCGATCTGAAACTTTTTGAATTTGAGATTTTTAAAGGATATGATTTTCTAACTTGATTTTGGTTTAAGGTGATTAAATGAATATTTCAGGTTTAAATAAATTAAAGGAAATATTTACTGATTTGAAATTTGAGGTTTTACTTAAATGATATTGGATTTTGTTAAGTGAATATTTCAAAACTACATAATATTAAAGTGAATTTGATATATGTATGTATGTATGTATGTATGAAATTATCAAATTTAGTTTAGAAAATGTTGAATATTAAAATCTTTGAAATATATTGAAATTGAGATGGTTTATTTTGTGGTTCGAATCAGTATTTGAAATCAATATAATTTGAAATGGTTTATTGAAAAATTGAATTGAGTTAAAATTGATGAATTTAGATTGAATTAAATTTGAATTTTTGAATTCAAGTTGATTTGAATCGATTTGTGAAATTTGAGGAAGCTATTTTATTATGTAAAGTATTTTGAAGATTTTATTTAAACTGCTTATATCTTTACTATATAAACTATTTTAAAATAAACTATTTTTAATATAAACCATTTTACCATATATATACTATTATTAATATCTAAACTATTTAACAGAAAGTATTATGGTTTATCAAAGTGTTATGAATTCAAAGTAGTATGTTTTCAAAGTGCTATGATTTCAAAATGTTATGATTTCAAAATGTTATGATTTCAAAAGTGTTATGATTTCAAAGTATTATGATTTCAAAATGTTTTGGTTTCAAAAGTGTTATAGCTTTGAAAGTACTATGATTTTGAAAATGGATATATTTGAAGTGAAAAATGATATCATATTGATATGGTTTTGAAATAGAAATGATATTATGTTCATATGGTTTTGAAATGGAAATGATATTATATTGATATGGTTTTGATTTTGAAATGGAAATGATATTATATTGATATGGTTTTGAAATGGAAATGATATCGTATTGATTTGGTTTTGAAATGGAAATGATATTGTATTGATATGGTTTTCGAAATGGAAAAGATATTTTGGTTTTAGATGTATAACCTATTTTGAAATGACCGCGGTGTTATAATAACGTTTAGTTGTTAAAGAGACCAAAATTGGAAGTTTTCATACTCTCTACGAACTCCGAAAACCACTTTAACAACCGTGTACGCAGTGGAGATTCTAGAATGAAGTAGGATGGTGGCAACGATCCTATATGAGGTATATACGTGGACTCGACTCCCGTGAGTTGGAAAAAGGTGGCTAAAAAAGGAGCAATCGACGGACCAACTGAGGTAGCTCCTCCGACCGGACGCACTTCTTCGTATGCCATTCTATTACTTTGTGATTGATTTGGTGCGCACCTTTGATTTGGGAGTGCAGCTCGAGGTGGGCGGCAGCTGCGGCTATGCGTTACCACCAGCCCGGAAGTGTAATAGGTATATCTACCCTAGCATTGCCTAGTTGTGCCGTGCCACCTACCCTATTGAGACCACTACGAGTTTGTTTTATATCTTACCTATGGAGTATCCTCTGGTAGCCTCCCGATCAGGAGGTATTACGATACTATATAGACTATTGACACTATAAAATGTGTTAAGGGGGATATGGGTAACGCCTTAATGCTATTTTAATAGTTTACGTTACTATAGACATTATTATAATAGCGTATATTACTACATAGTAGATAGTTTCATAGATCCTTAGAGGATGGTTATCCTAAAAATCCTTTAAGTTACTCGTATTTCAATTGTCATTTCGCTTGAGTTGGATTTATTGGTATAAGTAATCCTGACTCAAGTGTTTTGTGTTTTGCTTTATGCTTGGGGTCAGACTGAGTGTTACAGTAATCGAGACTCACCTTTGGAGTTTGGAGCTTCGCTTGAAGATCCAACCATCTATTCAGCTTTCAGTTATTCAGTTTACTCCAGTGATATATTCAGATTTTGTTATTGATTAATGTATTGAGACTTCTATGTATTCGAGACGTATGTTGTATCTTGTTTAACTCTGATATATATATAGTAGCTTCATGAACTACTATTCTTTTGTTTCCACTGCTTATTGTCATATTACTTTGTGTCTGTGATTCTGTGATTATTATTTACTATATATGTTGAGTTTTGCCAATATAATTAACAATCTAATATTTTGAGCAATTCAAGTCCGACATGTGCAGATGCGAAAGGTTGAAAATATCGGGATGTTACAGGTGGTATCATAGCTTTGATTTTAGGAAAAACTTAGCATATGTGGTAAATTTAACTACGGAATCACCTTCGTTCATGCTTGAATTTCTTCCACTTCAATTCAGATTTCCTTTGAATTTTGGAACGTTTCGCCTCGGTTCCAAAATCCATTCTTGTCTCTTTCTATTCGTGCTTCCTTGATTTTGGAGTATCCCATAGCTCCACTGTATGATTTATAAAGGAGTGAAACTTCTTTACAATTGGAATTGATTCACCGAAGATTTTTGTCTCCTCGGTTTAGATGCTAGCTATCTCTTGCTATACCTGAATTCTATCTCTTGTGATCTAATGTTGATTTCTTCAGAATTCTACATCGATCGCATTCTTGAACTCACGGTTGACCCGGTGAAGGTTACCTGCGATTTATATAAGTTCATCCATCCTTCTATTTTGTAGTTGATTATCTTATCTCCCTATCGAGCTTATCTTCGGTTTAGAATTCTTTTGATTTGGGTCCCTTTAATTTGAATTCCTATCTTTGATTTAAATCCATTCTGTATCATCGAGTGAGGGAGTGTATTTGTAATTAAAAAATGTTTTATATATTGTGTTGTTTGAGTTGTAAATGTTGATTTGGGGTTTCGATCGATTTGTCTGATCAAAGCTATCGATAGGAATTCCAAAACACTTGAACAGAGCAAACTGATACGATATTATTTTTAAATTTGGTAAATGAAATAATTTGTATGATTATATTATATATATATATATATATATGTATGTATGTATGTATATAAGTATAATTTTCTGAATTTGAATTGTTAACTAAATTGGTTGTTAAAAATGATAATATTTGATTTTCATTTATGGTTTTGTAAACCATTACCTTTTGTTTCATATAAATAAATGGAATTATAAAACATTGTTTATAAATTGATTTGCAATTGAAATGAATTCAAATCAAGAATTCGAGAATTTAATTTCTGATGATTTCAAACTTTGGTTTTAAAGTGTATATTATTTCAAGTTTTTTCGAATAGAAATTATTTCAGAGAATTTTAAAAGTTTTAAATCAGTGCTCTCTTCTTTTATCGCTGGAAAATAATTTCGATGATGACGTCCGCATTATCGACATTCATTTTCGAGTTTCATGGTGGAGAGACCATTCTGTAGCTTTGCTACACTTTGTTTTGAAAAGTGGATTTATTTGAATTTCTTAAATTTGACTTGATTTATAATATATATAGGTATATATTTATAGAATTGATTATATATATATATATATCTAAATGGTTTGAAGTGAATCAAAAATTTAATTCTTAAATTTATGTTAAAGGATGATTTTAATTATAAATAAATCCAAAAATTTTGAATGAATATTTAAGTTGAAATAATCGAATTAGAAAAATTTTACTTGCATAATACTAAATTGCATTCCAATATAACTTGCCTAAATCATTCAGAAGTTGAACATGTAATTGAATAATTTACAATGTAAATTGATGTTAAAGGAAATTATAAATAAATTTGAGTGATTATAGTAAATGTTTAAACACTTAATTTATAATTTATAGAAATGTTAATTGAGATAAAATTGAATAATAAGATAATGAATAAACGAGATAAATAAAATAAAAATTTTATTTGAAAGAAATTTTGTGACAAACATTAATAAATTTAAGCCAACTTAAAGAAATGCTTTGAATTTAAAAATCAATTATTGAATATTAATTAATTTAAACTGAAATTTATATGGTTCAAATTAATTGTTTATTTTATTTTCAATCTATTTTTCTTTCTGGTTGTTTCTATTCTCCTACCTCCTTCCTTTTCGGGGACGAAAAGTTTTGAGTGGGGGAGAGTGTAACAACCCGTAAATTTTTAGTGGTTTTATTTATTTAATTAACTAAAAAAATTTGAAATTTTAAATAATTTAATTTTGAAATAAAAATCTGATATTTGAAAGACGTATATTTAAACATAGCAAATGGAAAAAATTTCATCAGAAAATATAGAAGTTTATTTTTCGATGAAAAATTTATTTTAGTTCAAATCAGTTAAAATTGATGATAATAAAATGTTTTCCAAACCTAAATATTCTTATATAATAAATTTGAAAATCATCTTCTGAGTAAGACGTCATGTTTCGTTTTTCCAAATTTTGACTGTTATTACCCCGTTGATCTTATTTTCGGCAGATTAGCAGCATTTTTGGTACCGATATCGACTTTTGATAACTCGATCTTACCACTGATATCTGTATACCATTTTGATCGTCTCGTCATGCTGATCGCTATAGTATATTCATATCTTTGTTTCGATGTCCAATACACATCGAAAAACTAGAAGAACGATTTCGTATTGGTAACCACTTCGTGCCTTTTGGTTTCCTTTTGTTCTTTCATTTCTCCACCGTTTGAAGATACATGTTCATTTGCTTTTAATTCCATGAATTCAACCCCAAGCCTTTTATGATTCCTATTAATTCAATTTATATTCTATTTCGACGTTCACCTTCATTTCGTCTTCTGCCTACTGTTATTATTCATGAAAACTGTGACGCCCCATCTTTATACCCACGCTAGCCAAGAACACTACGGTGTAGTGCTGTCAACTAGCACGGAGAATAAGGCTGTTGAGGAGCGGCCAACAATAGTTAGGCCTTATACTAGTATTGGTTATCTCGATAGGAGTGGTACATAAATATATATTCTTTCATTTTTCATCTCTGATTTATTTTCTCCCATCGAAATTCCCCAATTCCAGTATAAAACGAACTACGATGGTTCATAATAGTTTAGAACAGTAAATATAAAATATTACACAGATAATATAATGCGAAACACAAATAAAAGAGAAAGTCTCATATATACAATAACTGATGTCAGTTACAATACATTTGATACAATACATATGACACGGTACATATGATACAACTACCACAGTCGACTCAGGAAGTTACATATACAAGTACATTAACGTATATAATATACATGAATACATATCTTCCTATACAATTATACAGACTACTACAAATGACGACGACTACTCCAAAAGATATGAAAGAACTTCATAGCTCTAGCAGCAACCCAAAGCAGAATATCTACAACCTGAAATACTCGGTCTGACCCGAGTATTAAATTCAAAAGAAAATAATACTCGGGTCAGTCTAATTCAAACTCAGTTATTAGTGCACAGAAGCAATAATAATTAAATAATGAATAGACAATAGTCACGATAAATTTCATCTATCCGATCCTTAAATAAAGAAATCGGATAACGATAAATATAACGCGTAGCAATGTTAAACAACAAATCAGCAAATTCAACCAAATCAGAATGAAATTCAGAATATTGAATTGAATAAACAAAATAGTTCAAACCATTGAAATATCAATTAAAATATTAAGTCGAGTAGGGCTGCAGTACACGCACGCGTGCATTGCCTCGCCACTACAGCATATGGAATATGCATAAGATCAATAAATCAAAGCAAGATAGAATAACATAAAAGCAATGTCGTGTGGCTGCAGTTCACGCTTGCGTGCACTGCCTTGCCACTATAGTGATAATGTACCCAAAAACTCAATTCCATGTGGATGCAGTTCACGCTTGCGTGCACTGCCTTGCCATAACAGTAACAGTGTGCACAACTGGGCACAAGGTCAAACCCAAAATAAAAAGACGGGTTCAACACAGGTGAAATTCCAAAATCAATATGAAACTCAGGTGCAATAAAAATTGAATAGTGACATGCACAAACATAAGAACATGTAAGAGAAACATGTCGTAACTACAAAGCTAAGTCACTTACGAAATGCAGAGGTCAAGTCAGTGACTCAACACAACTGCGGCAGCAACAACAGTGCAGTAGTGCACAGAGAACTCAACAAGTCCAGTAAGATAACCAATATAACAAGCTAAATGTTCAAGCTACTGCACAATGCAAATGAAGACCAGTCCACAAGTATACCCAGTCACACATATATATATGATCATGTGGCTTCACAGTGTACAGACCATATGAAGGAAATGCACATGTTAATTGGATAGCAAGTGCCACCCAGTGATGCAAGAAAATGAACAGACAGGATGGAATTAAATCAATGGCAACCTCACAACCAACTAAGTCAGACTTCACTAAAACAATGGACCAGTGCATAGTGACAGTAAGGAATGTATGCAACAATATAAACATGGAATGGAATGCAACTACAAGGCATGAAACCATAGTGAAACAGATCATTTTTGAATACAAGTCAAAACCAGGGACAGGTAACAAATGAATGGTCAGCTACAAGTAAATGGTCAAAGACCAGTTCACAAGTATGAAGGCATAAACCCACACCAACATAGTCTGCATATGCACATGAAGGTCAATGTAAGTTATATCAATGTACACAATCAAAAGAAATAAAATAAGACCACTGATCAAGTGAAGCCTCATCCAAGACACGGTGCAGACAAAATTTAACTCGAAGGAAATCAAGTTCAAATGTCAGTTCACACGAATATGCAAATATGCTACATGGAACAGAGATGAAACCCAAACAACAACATCAAGTGGCAGTTCTAACCAAAGAACAACATAATATGAACAAGGTACATAAAATAGTGAGACAGTGGCTCAATATAAATGTACGAGTAGTCAAGCATCAGCTCAGACCAGAGCAGTGTAACTCACATTGGAGCATATAAACGCAACAAAATGAAGGCATGAAAACAACACAGCAATGAACACATTGGAGCTGCAGTAATGCCATTCACACACACATATATACATACATATATGTATGTATATACGTAGTGATAACCAGCAGACATTTCGTAAGAAATAATTAGCAAACTACTGCAAATTTAAAAAAAAACTTTATTCAAATGCCAAGCTTCAAAAATACTCATGTGTACAACCAGACGACGAAATAAAGAGCAAATATAAATTCGAATGAGTAAATACACCAGAAATTCGACAACAAAACAACAAAGGATCAAGCAGCAAGCATTCTTGAAACAAAAATGCTCACTGACTCAACTATCACAAAATACAGCACAACAACCAATATCAATGCAACGATGATGGCCGAAAACACAGCAGTGAAATTTAATAACCAAATCAAATCAAGACCGAAGTCGCCAAAAATTCAGGTTAAATACCAAAGAAGCGACATCGTGGTGACCAATGTAGCAAGGAACGCGATCGGACAGCTCAATATCGAAGCCGTGACAATCACGAAAATCAAACAGTTCAAAGTCAATACAAAACAACATAAATCAAATTGTACCAAAGTTGCAGTGAACGAAGTAAAGTGTAACCATGATCAAAGTCAGAAATCTCAAGCAAACAACCGAAGTCGAACAGTGAGCAAAATGAATCGACCAACTCAAACAATGATTCAAACTCTAAAACTTAAGCTTTGAATTAGATGTGAGCAATAGAAATTACTCACCTTTTCAATTGATCGAGAATTGAGGCCGTGGCAACACGAAGTTGTTCCAAAATCCAAGAATCGAAACCCTAGCAGCCACGAAGAATTGGAGCTGCCATTTTTATTCTCTCATTTGTTTTAGGTATGGGGTTTTTGGGTTTTAAGAATGAAGGAACGGGTCGAATAAAATAAAAAGGGGAACGGCTATTTTTTTAAGAATTATCACGGCCCAGTTTAAAAAAAAACATGGACCACTTATTGAATTTACAAAGCCCACAATTCCTTTTAATAATTTATAAAAGAATTTTAATTAAAATTGCAAAAAACTTCAATTGGCAATAAGCAACAATGTTAATCGTTTAAATGTCGGTTATTAATTGAGGCGAAGATCCGGGTTGTTACAGACTCCCCTCCTTAAAGAAATTGCGTCCTCGCAATCATAAGGAATAAATGGACAAAAGGTAACAACCATAAGAGCATGAAAGAGTAAGCTTGAACATGTTTGCTCGACGAATTCTTTGGATTCCAAAGTGAAATCCATAGAATTTGAGAACCACTGAGCTTTCACGAGAAAAACATCTTTATTTCGAGGGTTCTGAACCTCCGAAGCAATGATGTGAATAGAATGTTTCTCAAAAGTCGAACAGGCAAAACTTCTATTTCTTCGACAGTACCGGGCTCAAGAATAAAAATCGGAATCCCTAAGGCATTTCCGTAGAAGGAAGACGTGAGAACGTCATGAATAACAGAAAATTGAGTCGGTACAACGGCGTAGTACAGTATAAACACCAGAGAAATTTTTTAATTTCATAAAAGAAATTCACAAATTCTCTACAAAATTTAATTATCAATAGATAATTCAGAAATCTCAAATCAGAAATATTCGATTATCAAAGACGATAATCAAATCAACAATTATTCGATTATCAAAAACGATAATCGAATCGACAAATATTCGATTATCAAAAACGATAATCAAATCTCAAATATCTAATTATCACAAGCGATGATCAGAAGTTACCACAACGGTAATCAGAACTCATAAACATCTGATTATCAAAAACGATAATCAGAAACCAAAAATATCCGATTATCAAAAACGATAATCGAAAATCACAAATCAACGAATATTTAATTATCATAATTGATAATTAATTCTCAAATATCTGATTATCAAAAACGATAATCAGAAGTCACAAATATCCGAATATCAAAAACGATAATCAGAAATCACCAATATTTAATTATCACAAACGATAATTAAATCTCAAATTTTTAATTATCACAAACGATATTTAAATGTCAAATATCTAATTATCACAAAGGATAATTAGAAACAATAAATATTTGATTATCAAAAACGATAAATCAGAAATCACCAACATTCGATTATCAAAACGATAATCAAAAATCAAAAATTATTCAATTAACGAGTCTGGAATTAACCGAAATAGCAAATGCACATGACCCATAACCACGAGTTTTACTAAATCATTTAATTCACTTCATCGTTTTCTTGAAAGTGCATAATGGTGTATTTTAAAAATAACATTTCACATTCTCAAACGGACAAGTCCGGAATTAAGCGAATCAGTAAAAGAAAGGGGTCATAGTCCTCGATTTTTCTGAAACGTTTAAATCGCTTCCTCATTCTTTTGAAAGCGTAAACTGTAAAAATTTTGAAATCAATTTTAATTTTTATTTTGAAACAATTTTGAAGAATAACAAATTTTTAAAACATGTGATATAAAATAGCAAAGTCAGTAGCAACTTCGACATACGTCAAAATTTCATCGAAATAATTGGCATCAAAATATAATACCAATGAATTTTCATTCATCAAAAATGTCACAAGAATCTTCTCAAAGATAGGAAGGGGTATCATACCCTAAACTTGTATTCATAACAAGTCAATAACACGCGAATTCACCAATGCACAAAAATTGATAAAACTTATCAATAGAAATAACGAAAATTGGTGAAGCACAAATTCTAGAAATCATCACAAGAAATCTAGAAAACACAAATTCTAGAAATCTACACAAGAAATCCAGATATCACAAAATGAGAGCATGAAAACTCAATTGGGAGCATGAAAACTCAAATGGGAGTATGAAAACTCGAATGGGAGTATGAAAACTCGAATGAGAGTATGAAAACTCGAATGGGAGTATGAAAACTCACCTACACGTGAGCATGAAGACTCATCTACACGTGTAACGCAAAGCAAGAACGGGAGCTTGAAAACTCACCTACACGTGAGCATGAAGACTCACCTACACGTGTAACGCAAAGCGAGAACGGGAGCATGAAAACTCACTTACACGTGAGCATGAAAACTCACCAACACGTGCAACACAAAGAAATATGTGTGAGACGAAATTACACAAATGGTGTCTAGACAATCCTCAAAGCCCGAGAGATATGTGTGAGACGAAATCACACCGATGAGGACTAGTCTAACCGTGCAACAAAGAAATATGTGTGAGACGAAATCACACAAATGGTGTCTAGACAATCCTCAAAGCCCAAGAGATACGTGTGAGACGAAATCACACCGATGAGGCCTAGTCTAACCATGCAACAAAGAAATATGTGTGAGACGAAATCACACAAATGGTGTCTAGGCTAACCAAAAAGCATAAAGGTATGTGTGAATGGAATCACACAAGTGGTGTCTAGCCTAACCAGAAAACAAAAAGATATGTGTGAATGGAATCACACAAATGGTGTCTAGCCTAACCTCGCAAACAAAAAGGTATGTGTGAATTGAATCACACAAGTGGTGTCTAGGCTAACCAAAAAGCAAAAAGGTACGTGTGAGTGGAATCACACAAGTTGTGTCAAGCCTAACCTTGCAATGAAAGAGACATCGCGCAATTGCTAGTCTAATTCATAAAGCGATCATCAAGATCAACGAGAAGTGTCAATTACACTAAGCTAGTAAATATAAAAGTTTAGCTTCATGTCCCATAACCACTTGCTTAACTTAAATATTTACGAACAAACTGTAAATCTTCACTAAAAAATTGTCACAATAGATTCAATCGAATAAGTCCAAGAATTAACCGACGAAGTAAACGCAAACGTTATATACCACTCGTTTTACTAAGTCGTTTAATTAGATTTCTCATACGAGTGAGGTAAAGGTTAGTATATACTAATCGATTGAAAAACGGTTTAGGAAAAGAATTTTGTAGTAAAATAGTTTTGAAATCGTTTGGAGAAAAGGGTTTTGATATTTACTACTAGTATAGAAAACCTTTATATTTTTAAAGTGACAAATCACAAAAATGATTGTAGGAACAATCAAGCACAAGAATTCACATACCAAGATGTGAATAGAATCCAAAGAAATCGATACTGCATCCATCAAAAGGAATGTTCACAAAAAAATTCTGAAGAAAATGTTATCAAAGTTGCTAATAAATGATAGCAACAAATCGGGGAAATAACAAGAATCGATTAAATTTGGAAACCAAATCAATTCACTAAAATTCACATTCGAAGACGTGAATAAAATCCAAAGAATTCGATTCTAAATCCATCAAAGTAGGAATATCCAAAAATTCCAGAAATAGAAGTTATCAAAGTCGAAAACACAAGAATCAAAATCAAATGCATATGAATAAGCGTTAGGAATTCATACCTAACAATCAAAGACAATCATATGCAAATATGAGAGATAAAACGTCAACAAATAGTTGTAACACATGTACTATCTAAGTTACGTTTTATATTTGTTCTAAACTCCAGGCTTTGATACCAAGCTGTGACGCCCCACCTCTATACCCACGCTAGCCAAGAACACTACGGTGTAGTGCTGTCAACTAGCACGGAGAATAAGGCTGTTGAGGAGCGGCCATCAATAGTTAGGCCTTATACTAGTATTGGTTATCTCGATAGGAGTGGTATATAAATATATATTCTTTCATTTTTCATCTCTGATTTATTTTCTCCCATCGAAATTCCCCAATTCCAGTATAAAACGAACTACGATGGTTCATAATAGTTTAGAACAGTAAATATAAAATATTACACAGATAATATAATGCGAAACACAAATAAAAGAGAAAGTCTCATATATACAATAACTGATGTCAGTTACAATACATTTGATACAATACATATGACACGGTACATATGATACAACTACCACAGTCGAATCAGGAAGTTACATATACAAGTACATTAACGTATATAATATACATGAATACATATCTTCCTATACAATTATACAGACTACTACAAATGACGACGACTACCCCAAAAGATATGAAAAAACTTCATAGCTCTAGCAGCAACCCAAAGCAGAATATCTACAACCTGAAATACTCGGTCTGACCCGAGTATTAAATTCAAAAGAAAATAATACTCGGGTCAGTCTAATTCAAACTCAGTTATTAGTGCACAGAAGCAATAATAATTAAATAATGAATAGACAATAGTTAATATTAATTTCGGCTATCCGATCCTTAAATAAAGAAATTGGATAACGATAAATATAACACGTAGAAGTGTTAAACAACAAATCAGCAAATTCAACCAAATCAGAATGAAATTCAGAATATTGAATTGAATAAACGAAATAGTTCAAACCATTGAAATATCAATTAAAATATTAAGTCGAGTAGGGCTGCAGTACACGCACGCGTGCACTGCCTCGCCACTACAGCATATGGAATATGCATAAGATCAATAAATCAAAGCAAGATAGAATAACATAAAAGCCATGTCGTGTGGCTGCAGTTCACGCTTGCATGCACTGCCTTGCCACTATAGTGATAATGTACCCAAAAACTCAATTCCATGTGGCTGCAGTTCACGCTTGCGTGCACTGCCTTGCCATAACAGTAACAGTGTACACAACCGGGCACAAGGTCAAACCCAAAATAAAAGGACAGGTTCAACACAGGTGAAATTCCAAAATTAATATGAAACTCAGGTGTAATAAAAATTGAATATGACATGCACAAACATAAGAACATGTAAGAGAAACATGTCGTAACTACAAAGCTAAGTCACTTACGTAATGCAGAGGTCAAGTCAGTGACTCAACACAACTGCGGCAGCAACAACAGTGCAGTAGTGCACAGAGAACTCAACAAGTCCAGTAAGATAACCAATATAACAAGCTAAATGTTCAAGCTACTGCACAATGCAAATGAAGACCAGTCCACAAGTATACCCAGTCACACATATATATATATGATCATGTGGCTTCACAGTGTAC
Source organism: Allium cepa (assembly GCA_030765085.1). Classification (NCBI taxonomy): domain Eukaryota; kingdom Viridiplantae; phylum Streptophyta; class Magnoliopsida; order Asparagales; family Amaryllidaceae; genus Allium; species Allium cepa. The sequence goes on from CM060934.1 coordinate 135,384,979, forward strand.
AGACCATATGAAGGAAATGCACATGTTAATTGGATAGCAAGTGCCACCCAGTGATGCAAGAAAATGAACAGACAGGATGGAATTAAATCAATGGCAACCTCACAACCAACTAAGTCAGACTTCACTAAAACAATGGACCAGTGCATAGTGACAGTAAGGAATGTATGCAACAATATAAACATGGAATGGAATGCAACTACAAGGCATGAAACCATAGTGAAACAGATCAGTTTTGAATACAAGTCAAAACCAGGGACAGGTAACAAATGAATGGTCAGCTACAAGTAAATGGTCAAAGACCAATTCACAAGTATGAAGGCATAAACCCACACCAACATAGTCTGCATATGCACATGAAGGTCAATGTAAGTTATATCAATGTACACAATCAAAAGAAATAAAAAAAGACCACTGATCAAGTGAAGCCTCATCCAAGACACGGTGCAGACAAAATTTAACTCGAAGGAAATCAAGTTCAAATGTTAGTTCACACGAATATGCAAATATGCTACATGGAACAGAGATGAAACCCAAACAACAACATCAAGTGGCAGTTCTAACCAAAGAACAACATAATATGAACAAGGTACATAAAACAGTGAGATAGTGGCTCAATATAAATGTACGTGTAGTCAAGCATCAGCTCAGACCAGAGCAGTGTAACTCACATTGGAGCATATATACGCAACAAAATGAAGGCATGAAAACAACACAGCAATGAACACATTGGAGCTGCAGTAATGCCATTCACACACACATATATACATACATATATGTATGTATATACGTAGTGATAACCAGCAGACATTTCATAAGAAATAATTAGCAAACTACTGAAAATTTAAAAAAAAACTTTATTCAAATGCCAAGCTTCAAAAATACTCATGTGTACAACCAGACGACGAAATAAAGAGAAAATATAAATTCGAATGAGTAAATACACCAGAAATTCGACAACAAAACAACAAAGGATCAAGCAGCAAGCATTCTAGAAACAAAAATGCTCACTGACTCAACTATCACAAAATACAGCACAACCACCAATATCAATGCAACGATGATGGCCGAAAACACAGCAGTGAAATTTAATAACCAAATCAAATCAAGACCGAAGTCGCCAAAAACTCAGGTTAATACCAGAGGAGCGACATCGTGGTGACCAATGTAGCAAGGAACGCGATCGGACATCTCAATATCGAAGCCGTGACAATCACGAAAATCAAACAGTTCAAAGTCAATACAAAACAACATAAATCAAACTGTACCAAAGTTGCAGTGAACGAAGTAAAGTGTAACCACGATCAAAGTCAGAAATCTCAAGCAAATAACCGAAGTCGAACAGTGAGCAAAATGAATCGACCAACTCAAACAATGATTCAAACTCTAAAACTTAAGCTTTGAATTAGATGTGAGCAATAGAAATTACTCACCTTTTCAATTGATCGAGAATTGAGGCCGTGGCAACACGAAGTTGTTCCAAAATCCAAGAATCAAAACCCTAGCAGCCACGAAGAATTGGAGCCGCCATTTTTATTCTCTCGTTTGTTTTAGGTTTGGGGTTTTTGGGTTTAAAGAATGAAGGAACGGGTCGAATAAAATAAAAAGGGGAACGACTATTTGTTTTAAGAATTATCACGGCCCAGTTTAAAAAAAAACATGGACCACTTATTTAATTTACAAATCCCACAATTCCTTTTAATAATTTATAAAAGAATTTTAATTAAAATTGCAAAAAACTTCAATTGGCAATAAGCAACAATGTTAATCGTTTAAATATCAGTTATTAATTGAGGCGAAGATCCGGGTTGTTACAAAAAAAGAACAATAATATAAGCTTGTGTATTGTTCTAGAATCTTGCTGCTCCTACCTTCTTTCTTTGGCCTAAGTTTATGTATTTTTTCCAGATTATTGCATCTTTTCCTGAAGCTTGTTATATTTTTAAACATATGCATGCGCACAGTGCTCACCGCCTTGAGCACACCTCTGCCGTATACTCCACCTCCTTTTCCCTCAACGTGGCAGCCTACCCTCCGCCTCCGCCTTTCCTCATCCACCTCGGTACTACCTCCTTCTTTCTTCAATATACATTAGTGATATTGTTTTGGTTTCCCGTATGTGTGTGTATATATATGTATAATTTTATATAAGTTATATATGTGTATAGCTATATATATCTGAGTATAGGATCTTCTATATTTAAAAAGCATTGGTCGTATATATAGTTTGCTTGTCTGTGTATATTAAGTTGTTCTGTGATTTTATAAAAAAATATTTTTTTTTCTTATATATATATAGGTTTGTAAGTTTAGTGTTTAAATGAAAATGTCTACTATAATTATATACATATCAAAGTATTGAAATCATTTGTGAAGTAATAACGTAAGTTCTATATATTTAGGTAGTAAGTTATATTGTGTTGTTCACAAAGGATGGATTAACATTTTAATTTATATAAAATATATGTACGTATATTTTGAGAAAAAAATATTACGGTTAGCTTATAAATATGATTATAGTATATTATACAAGAAGTTATATAAAGAATATACACTATATATTAGTTAATATAAGCTTTTGTTGCTGAGTACAGTACGTAGGAGCTTATGTAATGTCGTGTGTGTATGTGTGTGTGTGTGTCGTGATTTTAAAATATAACATACTTAGATATTAAAATTTTCAATTACTGTTTAGTCATATATTGTTATATGTAACTTGTAAATAGCTTGTTTGTAAGAGTGTGTGTGTGTGTGTGTGTGTATGTGTGTGTGTATTAAATCCTTGTCTATAATGATTTTTGATCTGTTTGGGTTATGCTGGAAATTGTATATATATAGACATTTTCAAAATGAATAAACAATATATGTAAGTATTTTGCATTTTCAAAAATGCTCATGAATAAAAAATATATGTTAGTTTTATTTTATGTGTTTTATTTAAAACAATGATTTTGAAATTCATGCATATTTAACTGAAAATGTGTTTGAATTTAGAATATGATTTTACATATAATTATATATTGCTATATATAAGTTCACTGATACCATTTATCTGCATCGATCCAGTTCTAATTTGACTTCGTCAATTCCTATTTATCAGCTTGTCCGATGAACTCGTGTCCATCGTGCTTTGCTTTGAAATTCATGCCTGGATTCGTAACCCATTTCATTGTCAAATTTCTCTAGCCTCGAAAGGTGAGAAATCACTCACGATTAACGTCCTTATATTTATTAAATTTGATTTCAATTGTAACGACAATTGAAATATGCTGCTGTTAGTTATTTACATTTCTATTTATATGCTATTATCTGTATCTGTTCACCTGTGACATCTGACACCAGTTTCTGTTATTTATATGGATGATATATGCCTGTTATGTTATTATCATATCTATTATCACTCCGCAAGTTTCAGGTTAGTATAGAATTCCCTATGAGTTGAAATGATACATACCCGAACGATCTGTAGAATAGGAGAAATTCGCTATGAGTTGAAATGATAAACTCAAGTGATTTTCATTTGAATTGAATTTGGGATTACGGGTTGAAATGATATATACCCGTATATATTTAAATTGCGAATTGAAATGATAAATATCTGTATCACTTGACCATAGGATAGATAATTATATACAGACACTGTGGTCTATATATAAACATATTTTGAAATTATTTTCAAAGTTTTAAAAGAAATATATATGGTTCATATAAATATTGATTTTTAAATATTATATATAAATGTTATTTTATATATAGTTAAATTCTTGATTTTTAAAATTATAAGTTTTGAAAATTTTAAATTATAAGTTAGTTTTGAAATTATAAGTTTAAGAATTTACTTCCAATTTTACTATTTTAAAATACATATAAATAAGTCTTAATATAAAATAGATTTATTAATAAGATTTAATTTAATAAAGCTTGATTTAAATTATATATAATTTGTTCAAGTATTTATTTAAAATTATATTTTTCAAATATAGAGTTTATAATAATTTTTAAGTTTAAGAAGATAGATTTGAAATTGATTTGAAATTGTATTTAATTAAGAATTTGTTTAATTAAATCGATTTGAAACTTATTGAATTTGAGATTTTTAAGGGATGCGATTTTATAACTTGATTTTGGTTTAAGGTGATTAAATGAATATTTCAAATTTAAATAAGTTAATGGAAATATTTAGTGATTTGAAATTTGGGGTTTTACTTAAATGATATTGGATTTTATTAAGTGAATATTTCAAAACCAAATAATATTAAAGTGAATTATATATATATATATATATAAATGAAATTATAAAATTTAGTTTGGAAAATGTCGAATATTTAAAGCTTTGAAATATATTGAAATTGAGATGGTTTTTTTTGTAGTTCAAATCTGTATTTGAAATGGTTTATTGAAAAACTGAATTGAGTTGAAATTGACGAATTTAGATTGAATTAAATTTGAATTTTTGAATTCAAGTTGATTTAAATCGATTTTTGAAATTTGAGGAAGCTATTTTATTATATAAAGTATTTTAAAGATTTTATTTAAACTACTTATATTTTCTTTACTATATAAACTATTTTAAAATAAACTACTTTAAATAAAAACTATTTTACGATATATATACACTATTGTTAATATCTAAACTGTTTAAAGAAAAGTGTTAAGGTTTTTCAAAGTGTTATGATTTCAAAGTGCTATGATTTCAAAGTGCTATGATTTCAAAGTTTTATTATTTCCAAAGTATTATGATTTCAAAGTGTTTTAGTCTCAAAAGTGTTATAATTTTGAAAGTACTATGATTTGGAAATGGATATATTTGAAGTGAAAAATGATATCATATAGATATGGTTTTGAAATGGAATTGATATTATATTGATATGGTTTTGTAATGGAAATGATATCGTATTGGTTTGGTTTAGAAATGGAAATGTATCGTATTGATATGGTTTTTGAAATGGAAATGATATTTTGGTTTTGAAGTATAAACTATTTTGAAATGACCGCGGTGTTGTAGTAACATTTGGTTGTTAAAGAGACTGAGATCGGAAGTTATCATACTCTCTGCCAACTCCGAAAACCACTTTAACAACCGTGTACGCGGTGGAGATTCCAAAATGAAGTAGGATGGTGACGGCGATCCTATATGAGGTATATACATAGACCCGACTCCTGTGAGTTGGCATAAGGTGACTAAAACATGAGCAATTGATGGGCCAAGTGAGGTAGCTCCTCCGATCGGACACACTTCTTCGTATGCCATTCTATTACTTTACGATTGATTTGTTGCCCACCTTTGATTTGAGAGTGCAGCTCGAGGTGGGTGGTAGCTGCGGCTGTGCGTTACCACTAGCTCGGAAGTGTAATTGGTATATCTACCTTGGCATTGCCTAGTTGTGACGTGTCACCAACCCCATCGAGACCACTACGAGTTTGTTTTGTGTCTTACCTATGGAGTATCCTCTGGTAGCCTCTCGATTAAGAGGTATTACAGTACCGTATAGACTATTGGAACTATAAAATGTGTTAAGGGGATATGGGTAACACCTTAACGCTATTTTAATAGTTTACTTTACTAGACATTATAATAATAGCATATGCTACTACATAGTTGATAGTTTCACAGATCCTTAGAAGATGGTTATCCCAAACATCCTTTAAGTTACTTGTATTTCAGTTGTTATTTCACTTGAGTTGGATTTATTGATATAAGAATGTTAATCCTGACTCGAAAATTTTGTGTTTTACTTTACGCTCGGGTCAGACTGAGTGTTACGGTAATTGAGACTCGCCTTTGGAGTTTGGAGCTTCACTTGGAGATCCAACCATCCATTCAGCTTTCAGTTATTCAGTTGACTCCAGTGATATATTCAGATTTTGTTATTGATTATTGTATTGAGACTTCTGTGTATTTGAGACTTATGTTGTATCTTGTTTAACTCTGATATATATAGTAGCTTCATGAACTACTATTCTTTTGTTTCCGCTGCTTATTGTTAGATTACTCTGTATATATGATTCTATGATTATTATTTATTGTATATGCTGAGTTTTGCCAAATATAAATTAACAAATTGATTTTTTTGAGCAATTTAAGTCCAACATATGCGGATGCGAATGGTTGAAAATATCGAGATGTTACACGTTGCCTCGAGCCTCATCAACCAGAAATGACCGAAACAAGATTAGATGTGCAAGGCTATGTGGGTCATTCCCAATTAGGGTATGATCATCCCCTTCTAGATATACTTCTTCCCTCTATGACATTCGGGATGTAAATTAATGTGTTTTGTATACTCGGGCGCTCGGTTTAAAGGTCGGTAATGACCGGGGAATGACATATTCGGTACTACCTAGTTATAAAGGTAGGCCGGTCTTGTGTTGGCAGAGGAGCTTTCTGATGGTTCCTCGGGACATCCATTGGAGGTGTATCCATCGAAAGGCAGTTCCTACACCTGGTCATTTGTATGAAATCCATTCTTCAGTAGGAACCTTCGAACTTGATTGTAAACCTATTATGCTGGAATTTAATCAATGTAATAAGTTTGGCTAAGATTAATAAGTTTATTTGCAAATTTTTCCAAAGAGATGTCACTAAAAATAATATCAAATGTTTTGATATAAAAGTGTTTTAGTTGTCATAAGGTAAAAAACCCATCCGTGTTTATGTGTGGGCTTGGTCTTATGAGATACTCTTTCTTTTGAAAGGATTTTATATAAAGGTTGATGTATGACGTTGTCATTTATTATCGAGGTTTTCTCACGTTGGTTTAGCAAGTCTGATCCAGATATTTTCAATACTTGGGACAGTTCAGAGTAGTTTCAGGTTTAGTCAAAGACAGTTGAAGTTTCCAAAAGAGAGCTGGAGATATTCATCTACGCATGACATATTCTATTATCCTCAGCTGTCTGTTTGTTTTGTTTGATGTTTATCAGCAATTGTAAGGACGGATGTTTATAACTGTCCAAGCTGAATTTAGGTTAGACTCAAATATATGTATTTAAAAGTTTTTCGGTGTAAAGATATTGTTCAATATTATATATTATTCCATTTGTGTGAGATTATATTCTGTCTATTTTTCTTTATTACCCTTAATGATCCATAATTCCGTGAAATTTGAGTTAGACATGTTTGGTTTATTGTCGATTCAAATGGTATGGAAAAACGGGCCATTACATTTGGTATCAGAGCTTTTGGTTGAGCGAACACGGAAGCCTGATAGGGGTAAATACTCATCAGAGATAAAATTAGCAATATCCTAAAATGAGTAACTCATTAAAGATAGGGTTAGTAACACCCTAGAATGAGTTTGAGAGTACTATATATGAGCGCGTATTTGTTAATTATATAAAAATGATTTTCATTTTGGTAAAGTTGGTAAATGAAATAATTTTACCTTGGGTTTATATTTTGAATATAGAAAGGGGATAATTTTTTAGGTTAGAAATTAAAGATTGTTTGCAATTTAGCTTAGTAAAATATGAATTTCTTATGATTAGAATTGCACGATTTAACTATAAGATATGAATCAAATAGTTGAATGCTAGAATTTAGAACTTTAATCATATACCCCTAGACATTTGGTTGTTAAGGAATGATGATTTAATGACCATCAAAATTGATGGATTTAAAAGCTAAATACAAATATCTTGTGAACTAAAAATTCACGATTTGACTATAAGATATTTGATGATAATATTGAAGCTAGAAGTTGTAATTAAAAAAGGTAAAAAAGAAAATGCATACATAGAAAAAAGTGGAAATTAGCCACAAGGGCCTCTTTAGCAAGTGGAATTAGTTTTTAGGACACATAACTGAAATAATTACTTTCAAGGACAAAACACAAATAATTAGTTTCTAGGGCCTTAAAACCTATGAAATTATGTCTTTGAAAGTAATTGGACTGCTGACTTTGTCCTTGAAAGTAATTATCTGCTGACTTTGTCCTTGAAAGTAATTTTTTTGAATGTGCGTCCTAGAAACTAATTGGACTGCAAAGCTTGTCCTTACAGTGAAATGCCCCTAGAAAAAAATTCTTATAAAAAATAGGCCTGAATTGAAACTTTGGGAAAATATACTACAAAAGGGTAAGTTCTATAACTTATAAAGGAGATATGATAATTTGAAATTTAGTCACTTTGATTAGGTTAAAATCAAAGTGAAATTTAGGGATAAGAGATATAAGAAATATCATCCTAATATAAAACTTTGAATTAGTGATATATTTAGGGTAACTTTTGTAATGAAGTAAGATTAAAAGTGGATAATTTTGAATAATATGGTTAGTAGGTTAATTGTTGGAAGAAAATGTTTAAATAAACAAATACCATGTGAACTAAGTTTCATAATTTGACTACAAGGTATTTGATGGATTTAAGGTTAAGAAATTTGTTTAAAAAATGGATAGGTAAATAAGTTAAGTAGATTATAGAATTAGTAAGAAAAAGATGCACACTTAGTAAAGTTATCTTATTAGTATATGGATAAGATAAACAATATTAGCTTAATTAAGACCTTAGATAAATAAAACTAAAGATTAAGTTTTATAACTTATTAATTTGAGATAATAGTAGAATTCCACATTACTTAAGCACCCTAATTGATGTAATATCTGTTTGAATTTTGGAATATGTATATATACTCTTAGGAAGTAAGGTTAATTATACAAGTTTAAGTCATATTTGTTTGCTTAAGTAATAATGGATCTATTAAAAAGCGAATGATTGTGAAATAAACTTGGATTAATAGAAATTTGGAACAAATATATTAGGGAAAAATGAATGTGAATAAATACATAAGTTATACATAGATCATTTTGGCACATAAAATTTTGATCTAAGATTTGAGTACAGAACTTTGAGGTGTTTACACCATCCCAAAAAAGGATTTACCACTTGATTCTTGATGGCGAACATTGATGAGGGTTTGTGATTATGTATTCAAATTTCCTATCACTATTGAGAGCTATGCAAGGAACGTAATACTTTGTGATTAAAAAGTCTGATCTAAGTCCGCACTAGAAAATCGGGGGATTGATACTAGTTCGAAAGTAAAACTGTGGATTCGAATAATTGATCGAATCAAATATCCCATAAAGTATGATGTTTTCGGTCTGTCTACATAGTGGTTGCTAGTTATCTTAAATAGTAGGCATTAAGATATAGGGGTTAGACTTATGTTTTGGTATGTATGTGTGTGTTTATACACACACACACACACACACACACACACACACACACACACATATATATAGACCCCGAGTATAGTATATGCATAGGTCAGGGGATTAGTTATGTGGATGTATTCATTTATGTTGGTATAGTATTAGTTTGGTTGTTTTTAGATGTATAGTCTTGTTTGGATGTTGTATATATTATCTTAAGTGTGTAGTACGCACTAGAATGGGCGGATAGAAGTTTGACTTGATGTATGTATGTATAACCTTAAGTATGTAATAGGTACTCAGGTATGTGCAGAGAATCTTTGTTAGTATGTTTAGTATTATTTTTTAGTGTTGTTATGATATCAACCTTCTTTTTTATATATTCATTTTCTTTCAATCATCAGTATAAATCAGTCAAAATATTTGAGGATACGAGTATGAGAAAGATTCCTTTATCTAACCTTCATTTCGAGGACGAAATGCTTTTTAGTATGGGAGAATGCAAAGACCCGTAATTTCGCTAGTTCGAAAATGAGAGATTTTGTTTATTTTAAATTTAAAAAGGTTTAAAACTTAAATCAATAATTTATATAATAAATCATAATAGAGAAATTATTTATTCTTATAGCTAATAAATTAAAAAGTATAAGTTTGGATTTTAGAACAAATCAGCAAAAGTTAAGTTTTAATAAAATAAATAAAGGCATAAATAAATATGTTTAAATATTTATTTGAAAAGTTAAATCTTATTTAAAATATATTAATAATCGTTTTACAAAAATATCCAAAAATTGTCTCATTTTCAGTTTTACATACTCTGTAAAAATAAAGATTTGATATTATTTAAATATAATTTTAAAATATGAATAGACATGTTTAAATTTATTTAAAAGAAGTAAAAATTTCATTTTTAAGTCTGGTTTACTTGAATATATAGTTTAACAAAAACCTCAAATTTTGACTGTAAAATTTGACAAAAGAGTGTTTAACTAAGCTTAAGGAACAACATCATTACATTTATATCCATCACCATAAATGCACAAGTCCTTTCTTGCATGGAAAAAGAGAAAAAGGGTTTTTTAGTAATTTGAAAAGTAAGAAAAAGAGGCAAACATCATTTCTTAAGGACAAATTCACATCCTAACATCATCTCACATTTAATACACTTCTTATCATGTCTTGGAAAGAGTTTTAAAAATGGTTTAAAAGTCAAAAAAGTAGATAAGAGTATTTAAGTCATTTTCCTTCCAAAACTCAAGTATAAATAAGCGTGCATATCTTACATTCTTTCACATTTCATTCCTTATTTCCTTCTTCACTTTCTTCTTCTTCTTCATCTCCATATCCATGGCTTCCATCTCTATTTTCTATATAAAAAATACACCTCAAAACTCTACAAAACTACCACTACGTCTCCCCTTCAATTTGGCCATACTCTCCCCTGCCATCTCCAAGACCATACCCTCCCCTTTATCTCATGGCTACACACTTATAAAAAAATGAAAGAAAAAAAAGAGAAGGAAAGGAAATGACAAAATTCGAGATGCTTGGAAATGACACGTTAGTTTAAGAGGCGCATAGCTTACATATAAGATTGAGGGAGTGGAAATGAAGGTGAGAAAATTCTCACCACTTTTAAAAGATCGTATTTTGATTTTGTTATAATAATCATCTTATTATATGCAAGTATACACCCCTTTGAAATGTTGTTATGGCTGTTCGAATATGTTGTGTTATGTTTGAATAGTTGCAAATGTTTATGGTTGTGATTATTTATCATATTAGCTTGTGTATGGACCATAATTATGTTAGTGATAAATGTTAAACTCGATTATGCTCATTTTGATTAAGTATCCCCTTTGTTAAACAAGACTCTATTTTGGTGATATGATATACTTTGGAAAAATAAGTCTTTTTTTAAGTGGAATTGAAATTAAAGTGGAAATAAAAGAGAATTTCAAATCAAAAATAAAATTGGATTGAAATGAAAGTTAAAATTGAAATTGAGATGAATAGTAAAATTTAAATTGAGTTTGAAAATTTAAAGTGAAACTATGGTTGAAATATGAATTAGAATTGAGATTTGATTTGAAATCTGAGTTTTAATTTATTTTAATTTGAAGTTCGAATTGAACTAGGATTGAAATTGGAATTTAAAATTTAATATTAAAATAATAGGAATAAAATAATATTATAATATGAAAATATTGAAAATACATTTTAAATACTTTAAAAGTGAAAATATTGGTTCAAAATGATTCGTAATAGTTTTGTAAGTAATAAAATTAAATTTGAATAAATTATTTCAAGTATTGAAAAATAAGTTAAAACTAGACGCGTCGCGCAACGATAGTTCGCGATTTTGAGTCGAAAAGTTCAAATTTGTGTATATAGTGGAATATAGCACGAAATTCTTCGAGATAATAAAATTCCGAACTATTATGTCCACATCTTCTAAACAAAGGAAGAAAATCAAAATTTCGTTAAGTATATTTTGAAATATGTCCAAATCAATTTTCTAGAAAAATCACGCTAGTGCAGTTGAGTAACCATAATGGAAAATCCGTTTAATTGAAAAATTTTAATTATGGAAAATATGGATTAAATTTGATATATCTATTTACATAGTTTGGAAAAGATTTGAAGTGGAAAATATGAATTTTCAAAGATAAAAAAGGTGTTTAAATCAAATAAGCCTACAAATCACTTTACGCGGCACTTTTCCGCTCCATTTCTACGACTTTTTAAAAGAAGGTTTAAACTTAAATTTTTAACTAGAATCTAATATGAATGTTTTTAATAGGAAAATCAAGTGTTTGAAAGATAATTTTGAATTTTTATAATCAATTCCAAATTAAAATTGATAACTGAGTATGCGAAAACGATTAGTACATTTGTCCCGCCTGTGAGATCTGCGGAGATAAAACAAGATGTTTAACTAAGGTTAGAGATGGGGCAACTAATGCCCTGAACTTATCTAGCCTGTGTTTTCTTTTCTTAAGCGAGGGGTGGAATAGATCGAAAGGAAAGCCCGAATGCTCTAAAAAATTATATTAAGTTTTCAAAAATAAAAGAAGATTAATATTATCCAAAATTTAAGCAATCTCCGAATTGAATAAACTGACTTGGATTGCATAAAGATAATCTTCTTATACCTTGAATTAAATTCTAAAGAGGGAACTCATCCTATTCATGGAATTTTAAAGGTGATCTTATCGTTATTCCGCTCATAGCACTAGTTGAATCTGGAAATTAATATTGGGTAAAATTAGAATGATTTCTATGATCCTATTTACTAAATAATGTTTGCTAAGATTTATTTTAGGGTTTGCAGTAAAAGAAGTCTTAAATAACATTGTTTTTGACCTGCCTAAAAGTTAAGGAATTTGGACCGAGTGTCAAGTGAGGAAATTTGAAATATTATCCAAAGCAAAAGAATGAATTAACTTAGAATTACTCTAAGGCAAAAGGAAGCAATTTCGAAATCATCTGAAAATAATTAAAGTAAAAAGTGACTTAATAAATCCAGTATACTCATATTCACTTTTTTTTTTATAATTGGATTTCGAAGGAACCGGGGTCGAATTTGGGTGATTCCTATCCAAAAATCACTTCGAACCAGTTACGCCTTTGAAAAATGAAGATGTTGACGACGTAGATATTGAGACGAAGAATAATGAGGGACTACTTGTTGATTAATTGCGGATAAACACCCGATTCACTATATTGTAGCAGTGGTCTCTTTGTTATGAAATATCTCAAAACCACAAGGACTTCTTGCCTAGTAATGGCCGAGGATAGTAACTTCAGTTTCGTTCAGTCCTAAAACGAACTTTTATGGATGAATGTCTGACCTTGCATTTCAAATCACAATGAGTGATCTCCATAAAAGTATTTTAATTTGGTGGCGAAGAAGACACCTTCTTTTAGCCTAACACCTTTTTCCAAGCGTTACAAGTTCAAGAATTTTTGCGTTTGTAGAAGTCAGTCGTGTGATGTGGAATGGCAATGTGGCATTCAAAGTGAAAGAAGATGTGCTATGTGAAAAGATAATCGTTGCCTCAAGCCACATCAATCGAAAATGATCGAAACAGGGTTAGATGCGGCAAGGCTGAGTGGGTCATTCCCAGTTAGTGTATGATCATCCCCTTCTAGATATATTTCCTCTCTCTATGACGTTCGGGGTGTAAATTAATGTGGTTTGTATGCTCGGGCGCCTGGTTTAAAGGTCGGTAACAACCAGGAGATGACATTTTCGGTACTACCTAGTTATAAAGATAGGCCGGTCAAGTGTTGGTAGAGGAGCTTTCTGATGGTTCCTCGGGACATCCATCTAGAGGTGTACACATTAAAAGGTAGTCTCTTCACCTGGTCATTTGTATGGAAATCCATTCTCCAATAGAAACCTTCGAACTTGATTGTAAACCTATTATGCTGGAATTTACTCAATGTAACAATTTCGGCTAATATTAATAAGTTTATTTGCAAACATTTTCAAAGGGATGTCATTAAAAATAATATCAAATGTTTTGATATAAAAGAGTTTTAGTTATCACAAGGTAAAAACCTATCCGTGTTTGTGTGTGGGCGTGGTCTTATGGGATACTCTTTCTTTTCAAAGGATTTTATTCAAAGGTTGACATATGACACTGTCATTTATTATTGGGTTTTTCTCTCGCTGGTTTATCAAGCCAGATCTGGGTATTTCAATATTCGGGTCAGATCCGAGTAGTTTCAAGTTTAGTCGATGACGGTTGAAGTTTCCAGAGGAGAGCTGGTGATATTCATCTACGTATGACATATTCAATTATCCATTGATATATGTTTGTTTTTGTCTGATGTTTGTCTACAATTGTAAGGACATATGTTTATAACTGTCCAAGCTGAATTTAGGTTAGACTCTAATATATGTATTTAAAAGTTTTCCGCTGTAAAGTTAATGTTCAATATTATATATTGTTCCATTCATGGGAGATTCTGTTCTGTCTATTTTTCTTTATTACCCTTATTAATCCGCCTTTTCATAAAATTTGAGTTAGACATGTGTGGTTTATTGTCAGTTCAAAGGGTATGGAAAAACGGGCCATTATAGGTTCCTAATCAGGGAGCCTGATCGCAATCCGCACTAGAAAATCGGTAGAGCAACACTAGTTCAGAAATAAAGTAACATATTTGAGCACAGATCGAATTAGATTTTGTATAAGAATGATCTATGTACATCATGAGAATTAGTATATAGTGTTAAGTGTTTTCTAGAATGGTTTGAGGTGTAATTTCGAGGATGAAATTCTTCTAAGGGGGAAGAGTGTAACGACCCGAGATTTCACAACTTTGATGTGTGAATATTTAATTAATTATGAATATTAAAATAATAGGTTTATAATTAAAATATAACTCTTTTAAATAATAAATAATTGTGGCGAAGTAGTTTTAAAATTTTGTTTACAAAAATATTTAGTTCGAAGAAAGATTGTAAATGTGACCGTAATTCATTTTTCGAATATTTGATTTTTCATAGGTTAAAAGTTGTTGGAAATATCGTAACACTAGTGTATATACATGCATATACATTTACAAGTATTTAGACATGAAAAATGCACTGTGTTTGTACACTAAGATATATAAATGATAGATATTAGATTTATTATTTTATTAAAAAGTTAAACATATTTTAATATATTAAAATACCATTAGAAACATAAGTACAAGTGCATTAAAATAGTGTTAACTTTGAAATGATGGTGTGGTGGCTAGTGGGGGTGGATCTATGGTGAGGTGCTAAGAGGTAGCAAGGTGGCATTCAAGGAGAGGAGGACAAAGTGCTAAGGTTGAAATAGTAATTCAACTTGTTCACAAAATATATATAAGCATTTTACTAATTTTTATTATCATTTTCTCATTTTCTATTCTCTTTGAAAATTTCTTAAGCTCTTAGCATCTTCCATGGCTTCTCAAATATTTTCCTAAGTTGTAAAAACCATAGTTTTCTACTTGAATCTTTTTAAATTCTTGCTAAAACACTTCTACATTCAATACTCCACTTCCTCCATTTTACTCACAGTTCATTTGCATAACTTCCTGTAGACCACTCCAAATCAAGATTTTTTTTTCCAAACCATGTAGAATTTCAGTGGCTACGACTTTCATATGAATCACTTTTTAAAATTTTGAATATTTTTGGATCAAAATTGCATTTCTTTCTGCTCATTGTCGGATCCATATTTTCAAGCCTGAAAATAGCACTCCTTTTGACCATATCTCCCTGAAAACAAATCCAAACTGAGGGATTCTTCTAGGAGAATTTTCGAAAACTTTTCTTTTGACCACTTTTTAAAATTTTGAGAGTAACATGATCCAAAATCTGTGAGAAGATGACTTATTTTCGAGTGGATTTTGTGGTTTCCAAGCTTTGCAAGTCTGAAGCGTTTCAAGTTCTTAAAAATTTTGGTGAGTAAACTTCCACCTTCTAAAAAAAATTACTACATTATATGTGGAGTAAATTCTTATATAGTTGTGAGTTGAATTGTTGGATAAATGGTGGTTGATCTTATAAGTATGTTGGTGCTATATAATGGAAAACTACACTTGAAAATGAAGTCTATAAATAGAATTGATTGACAAATTTTGAAACTTGTATGATATGATGTGATGTGATCTTGCATGTTTATGGGTTATGTGTTTGTGTTCCTGTATAGTATGGTTATATGCTAAGATGTAAGTTAGCATTTGAAATTGGTTTGTATGGGATATGGAGATACTTGATTCCAAATTTGTTTTGCTTAAAGTTTTTATAGAAAATGTTCACTAAAGTTTCTAACTTTTACTTTGATTTCTAAAACTTTTTATTAAGTTAGTAAGCAAGTTAAAAGTTAAAAAGTAAGAGTTGTTAAAGGTTATTGCATATATAAAACAAGTTTAGAAGTAATGGCATCTAGAGTGATGGTCACTACGGATGCAGTTTCGATTAAAAAAATTATACTTTAAAAGAGTATTAAAACATTTTATAAACTTAATAAAATGTTTGATAAAGTTAATTAAGGGTTTAATAATTAATCTCTAAATTAATTAAGTTTTGATAATTAAAATTAATTAAATATAAAACAAGATTTATTAACTCTTATTAAGTAAAGATTAATTGCTAATTAATTATCTTTTAGAAAGTAAAATTAATTTTAATTAATAATCAATTAAGCTAATTAAGTTTTATTTAATTAGGAGTTAGGTATATGATTTATTTTTAATTAATTACTAATTTAATAAAGGGTTTAATTATTAAATAATTACTAATCAAGTTAAATTTAAGTCAAGGATTTAATTAAAATTAATTAAGATTTATTTATTTTAAATAAAGGTTTAGTTTATTATTTAAGTTTTTAATAAAATATTAATAAATTAATTAATTGAGATTAATTAATATTTAATTACTAATGAAGGTTTAAATTATTATTTAATAATTAATATAGGATTAATTAAGGTTCAATTATTTATTTAATAATTATTTATTTATTTAATGTTTAATTATTTCCTAATTAATAATTAAATTAAGTTAAAATTTAATTAAGTCCAATAATGGTTTAATAAAGGGTTTAACTTGTAATTAATTATTTTAAAAGGAATTTTAAGTTTTAAATCCTTTATTTTCCCAAGAATCAAACTGTTTTTAAAGGAACTTCTTTTTGAAGATGGTTTTGGACACATGAGATTCATGTGTAGATGCTATTATGTGGTCAAACAATTGTGAATGAATTATAATGTTAATTGATTGAATTGTTTGAACATTTAATAGCAGAATAAATCCCCATTCTGCTATAATATAATGGTTGTTTGTGTGGACATATATTAGTAGAATAAGTCCCTATTCTGCTATAAATTGATTCAATTGTATTAGACATTTATTTAGCATGACAAATCACCATCCTGCTATTATGTTATTTGGACATACAGATGCTTTGTATTGACATATTATTCCCTGATTTGGATATGAATTGAATTTACATATATGTTGATTTATGTAAGTAAATTGTTGAATGTCTTGAAAGTGAGATTTAAATTAAATTGTAACTTTAATGATACCACTGGGATCGCTAAGCCTCTTTTTGAATTTATTAAGTATGGTTTTGAATTAACTTCAATTCTCTAATCAATTTGGGTTTAAGGTTTATAAATGATTTTCAAGTTATATAATTATTTTATAAAGGTATTTATAAATAATAACTTTTTTATAAAAGAAGTTTTTTACTAAATAAAAGGGTTTTCCAAAGTGTTTCACAAATGATATTTTATAAATGATATTTTATAAAGGAATTTTTATAAAGGGGTTATAAAGGAAATTGTATAAAGAGTTTAAAAATAAAGGAAGGATTTATAAATTATTTTGAGAGATTAGCAATGAGTTTTATCAATTAACTTTGAATTTATAAAAGTGAGTTATAAATTTATTTTGGAAGGTTATAAGTTACTTGAATTATGAAGCGAGCTTTTAACAAAAAGAAATCGTTATAAAGGATAAGAGGTTTTGTTTTATAGTAAGTAACGTTTACACAAATCTTCAACATTTTGATGTCGATTAGCTCTTCTCGGAGGCATGATTGAATCAAACAATTTTCACTAACACTTTGCTCTCGGCCTTGAACTTCAAATTGAACTTCAACTCTCGGATCTACACTTCAATTCTCGGCTTGAACAACAAAGTGATGCTCGGCCTACACTTCAACATAAACTTCAAACTCCTCGGCTCCAAGACTCGGCTTAGCTATGATTGGCTAAGTCTAGCTCTGATACCAAAATGATGCAGCGGATAATATGGATTGACGACGAAATGAAGATTTCGTGTCAAACTAACTGAAGAACGATTAGACGAATCAATATAAATCGATGGATTGAAAGATACTGAATGCCCAAATTCGTTGATCTCCAAAAGATACCGAATTCTAGCTATCTTCGACACGTTGATCGCACACGATACCGTGAGAGAAGATCTACAATTCTTCGAACGTTGATCAAGCGCACTTGATACCGTGAATTGGCTTCAACAATCGTTGATTCGAGCGCACTCGAATACCGAAAGTGGAGATAGGAGATCACACTCAACTACCAATTTCAAAAGAGGCACAAAGCACTCAAACAAAGTTTCATTCAAAAATCAACCACCTTTACAAATGACCCGACCCCCTATTTATAGAGTACAACTCAACACAACAGCACACTAGGTCGTTCACGACCTTACAACACGCACGACCTAACACAGGAAACGACCTACAACCTAACTAAGGTCGTTAACGACTTAACACTTCATGAGTTACAACAGAAACATGCAACACATATTTACAACAGTGAGCGACTCAACACACACACGACTTAAGTACAACCGACCTAAGATATTACAATAACAACATCATAATGACCTAACTATCAACAACATAATAAAACATTACCACAAACGAGTTACGACCTATGTAACCACGACCTATCTCTTCACAGCAACAGGAACCTTTACGCGACCTTGAACGACTTAGTGAGTACGCGACTTAGCTATGCCCGTAGTGAATAAGCGACTTAGCAACACCCGCCTCAGGTTCTCTTCACGCGACCTAAGCTTTACGCGACCTTGAGCATCATAAGTAAAGTGCAATACTGGGTGAGTTAACTCGCAAGGTCGCTCACGACTTAGCATAGCTCGTTCCAACGACTTATCCCACTGTTTAATCTTATTAGGTCGTTCCAACGACTTATGATTAACTTGTCGGTGATCTTCATTGCCTTCCACTGTGCCATCTGTGTCCTCTATCTCGTTATTCTTCATCCCGTTAGGTCGTAACAGCTTGTTAGGTCGCTCGCGACCTAATACTTCATCAGGTTGGGCTGCATCATCCTCCCCTGGTTGGAAAAAATTCGTCCTCGAATTTAAAAGTTCTTCCCTATCGGATGGTTCATCTCCATGGTAAGGTATAAGATGTTTAACATTAAACACGTCAGAAATGTACAGATCCTTTGGAAGTTTCAACTTATAAGCATTTTCATTGATCCGTTTCACAATCTTTACAGGACCAATCTTTCGAGATTTAAGTTTATTTTATGTTCCCACTGGAAAACGATCCTTCGTTAGTACAACATATACTAAATCTCCTTCAGTAAATTCAACACTCCTTCGCTTCAGATCCGCAGATCGTTTATACTTCTCATTCGTCTTCTCCAATCGATCCTGAACGATTTTATGGCATTCTGTCAACCCATCAACAAAATCAGCAGCCCGTTTAACTGTCCCCTTCGGTTGTAGCACTATCGTTAAATCCAGCGGTCCCTTTGGCAAACTTGAATATACAATCTGAAATGGACTGAAACCCGTACTACGGTTGATAGCATGATTATGAGCAAACTCTGCTTGACATAACTTCACATCCCAACCCTTCAGAGTATCCTTCACAAGACACCGCACCAAATTTCCCAACGATCTGTTCACAACCTCTGTTTGACCATCCATCTGCGGATGATAAGCACTACTAAATTTCAACTTAGTTCCCACCATCTTCCACAAACTTAGCCAAAAATTACTCAGAAATCTGGTATCCCTGTCTGAAACTATAGATTCTGGTAAACCATGCAATCGATAGATTTCTCTAAAAAATAACTGTGCCACATGGACTGCATCTGCTGTCTTTTTACACGCAACAAAATGTACCATCTTCGAGAAACGGTCCACCACAACATATATAGAGTCATTTCCCCTTTGAGTTCTAGGCAAACCCAACACAAAATCCATGCTTATATCTACCCATGGTTTTGTAGGAACAGGTAAAGGCATATACAATCCCGCATTTGTAGCTGTCCCTTTCGAAACTTGACAAACATGACATCCACGAACAAACTTTTCAACTTCCCGCCTCATCGACGATGGCCAATAGTAAGACTGTGAAATCAACTGTAATGTGCGATCCCGTCCAACATGTCCTTCTTCATGCAACTCTTTTA
This sequence comes from Allium cepa, assembly GCA_030765085.1. Lineage (NCBI taxonomy): Eukaryota > Viridiplantae > Streptophyta > Magnoliopsida > Asparagales > Amaryllidaceae > Allium > Allium cepa. The sequence continues at coordinate 135,405,096 of CM060934.1, forward strand.
CAATTTTCATCCTTAAGCTGCAATCTGGTACGCATAAACGATTCCCTTTGAATAAGAATCCATCCACCAATACAAACTCATCAGTACTCCCATCCTTGACTTTCTCAACAATCTTTGTAAAGTAAGGATCTTCTTTAAACAACTCTGGCAATAGTTCAAATCTTGTCACTTCAACCTTCATTGTCATCAACAAATGATTCCTCCTGCTCAAAGCATCAGCTACACGATTCGTCACCCCTGATTTGTGCTTTACAACAAAAGTAAACTGCTGTAGATACGCGACCCATGAAGCGTGTCTGGCTGAAATTTTGTCCTGCCCTTGCAAATGTTTCAAAGCTTCATGATCCGTATAAAGAACAAACTCCTTCTGAAACAGATAATGTCTCCAGTGCTTCACAGCTTGAACAATCACGTAAAATTCCACGTCATAAGTGATATATCTCAACTTGGCTCCAGACAATTTCTCACTGAAATAAGCAACTGGTCTTCCATTCTGACTCAATACTCCACCAATCCCAACTTTCGAAGCATCAGTGTGTAACTCAAACAACAACTGAAAATCCGGCAATACTAAAATCGGCGCTATCGTCAACAGTGTCTTGATCTTCTCAAAAGCAACGTCTGCTTCCTCTGACCACTCAAACTTCTTTCCTTTCATGCAATCGGTTACAGGTTCCATTACACTACTAAATGTGGAATAAATCTTCGATAAAAAGATACCAACCCATGAAAAGCTCCTTACTTCAGTAATTGTCTTGGGTTGTGGCCAACTTCTGACATCTTCCACTTTACTTTCATCTTCCTGAATCCCTTCCTTCGACAGAACATATCCCAAAAACAAAACACTATGCGTCATGAACACACACTTCTTCGTTGCAGCATAAAATTGCTCCTGTCATAGGATCAACAGTACTTCTCGCAAATGTTGGACATGCTCTTCCATACTCCCACTATAGATCAAAATATCATCAAAGTAAACTGCCATGAACTTCCCAATAAATGGTCTGAAAATCTGGTTCATCACTCTCATAAAAGTACTAGGAGCATTTGACAAGCCAAATGGCATAACCAACCATTCGTATAGACCTTCTCTAGTTTTAAAAGCAGTCTTCCACTCATCACCCGGTCTGATACTAATCTGATGGTATCCACTCTTCAAGTCAATCTTTGAGAACACAACATCCCCGCTCAACTGATCAATCAAATCATCGAACCTTGGCATAGGAAATCTATATCTCACAGTGATCTTGTTTAAAGCCCGATTGTTTGTACACATCCGCCAAGTCCCATCCTTCTTCGGCACCAATAAGGCTGGTACTGCACAAGGACTCAAGCTCTCCTGAACACGCCCTTGTTCTAACAACTCCTCCACCTTCCTTCTCAGTTCCTCATGCTCCTTAGGACTCATCCTGTAATGTGGCCTATGAGGCAATACAGCTCCTGGCACAAGATCAATCTGATGTTGAATATCTCTTAACGGTGGTAGCTCCGTTGGCAACTCTTTAGGAAACACATCTCTGAACTCTTCCAATACCGGCTTTACTTCCTCTGGAACTTCAACAGTTTCGGTAGCTTCAAGTCCAATCAACAAGAACACCTATGGACTCTCCTCTACTTCTTCAATAAATTCCTTCAAAGTCAACAGAGTCTTCAGCTCCTCAATCTCTTTTGACTTGCTCTCTCCTTGCTGTCTCTTATTTAGAACTAAAATGATCTTAGTATTCTCAAACATAAAGTTGTAGCTATTGGTTCGACCATCATGCTGCACTGCTCGGTCATACTGCCATGGTCTTCCCAAAAGCAAGTGACAAACATCCATCTCCACCACATCACACCAGATCCCGTCTTTACACTTCTTCCCAATAGAAAATGGAACATGAACTCGCCTATCCACCTTCACCTCTCCTCCTTTCCTCAACCAAGCTAACTTGTAAGGATTTGGATGCTTCTCCGTTTTCAACTTCAACTTCTTCACAGCTTCGGTAGAAATAATATTGTCACAACTTCCCGCGTCAATCACAAATTTACACACCTTCCCCAGAATATTGCATGTCGACTGAAAGATGTTACTCCTCAACCAACTAGCTTCCTCCTCTTGCTTTGGTGTTAAACAAGACCTCCTCATCATTAGATTACATCCTTCATCTCCCGACGCGATATCATGTTCATCCTCCTCAACTAGAATAGAATAACCTTCACCAACATCCTCACCTTCCACTTCAGCAATCATAGTTCGTTTCTTATGCTTCAGACATTCATTACTCTTGTGACCCACTTCCTGGCAATTGTAACATTTGAAACTGTTGTTGACCGTTGCCTTCTCAACTTCTTTCACAGCTGGTTTACTAACAACTTTAGAAACATTGGAACTCCCACTAGCACCCTTGTTCTGAGTATTGTAACTTGGAAACACACCACCTCCTCGTCTCCCTTGATTCTCCCAAGCAAGTGCTTTCTGATGTGCTTCTGCAACAGATCTCGGATCAAACATATTCACCATATCTTGAGTTTGCATTCTCAACCCTCCAACAAACCTAGCAGTCAATTGTTACTCCGTCTCCATAATGTCATTTCGAGCAATCAGTTGATAAAATTCATCAGCATAATCATTAACAATCTTCGTTCCTTGCCTCAGATTCTGTAACCTCTGATACATGAGTAATTGATAATTGTAAGGCAAGAATGTAGCCTTCATCAGCTTCTTCATCTTCTCCCATGATTTAATCTTTGACTTCCCCGTTCTTTCTCGTGTTAGTTTGGTCTGCTGCCACCATGCCATAGCTCTACCTCTCAAACAAGTAGCAACCAACTTAACTCTTCGATTCTCAGGAACTTCTTTGAAGTCAAAAATCTCTTCAACATTAGACAACCAATCAAGAAATTCTTCTGCTACCATTCCACCCTTGAATTCTGAAATTTCCATCTTCATACCCGACTCCCATCGTCGGTCATCCTCAACATCCCGATACGAGTTTCGAACTTGGTCTTGATCTCGATAATGAATGCTAGATCTATCACCCTCTTCATCAAAATCAAATGTACCTCTATATCGATCTCGACTATCAACATCCCTTCGATCACGCATGTCTCTCGTACTATGTCTCTCTTCATCTCGATATGGCTCATCTTCAAACTCACGTGGAGTTCTTCTCTCTTCATGTCTATATTCACGGTGATCTCTTCTCGATGAAATTGATGTTTCTCTTCATTCTCTAAAAGATTGTGGCGACATCCTCCTCGCTTCCGTAACCGATGGTGAAACTCTGTTTCCTCCATGGTTCGAGACTAGCGACCTTCTCCTTTGATTCATATCTATCATCAATTTCTCCAACCTCCCAATACCTTCATCCAACTTCTCATTGAATTTATTGCTAATTCGTTGTTCCATCTATTCAGCATCTTCTCGTTTATACAAATCTTCAACATTTTGATGTCGATTAGCTCTTCTCGGAGGCATGATTGAATCAAACAATTTTCACTAACACTTTGCTCTCGGCCTTGAACTTCAAATTGAACTTCAACTCTCGGATCTACACTTCAATTCTCGGCTTGAACAACAAAGTGATGCTCGGCCTACACTACAACATAAACTTCAAACTCCTCGGCTCCAAGACTCGGCTTAGCTATGATTGGCTAAGTCTAGCTCTGATACCAAAATGATGCAGCGGATAATACGGATTGACGACGAAATGAAGATTTCGTGTCAAACTAATTGAAGAACGATTAGATGAATCAATATAAATCGATGGATTGAAAGATACCGAATGCCCAAATTCGTTGATCTCCAAAAGATACCGAATTCTAGCTATCTTCGACACGTTGATCGCACACGATACCGTAAGAGAAGATCTACAATTCTTCGAACGTTGATCAAGCGCACTTGATACCGTGAATTGGCTTCAACAATCGTTGATTCGAGCGCACTCGAATACCGAAAGTGGAGATAGGAGATCACACTCAACTATCAATTTCAAAAGAGGCACAAAGCACTCAAACAAAGTTTCATTCAAAAATCAACCACCTTTACAAATGACCCGACCCCTCTATTTATAGAGTACAACTCAACACAACAGCACACTAGGTCGTTCACGACCTTACAACACGCACGACCTAACACAGGAAACGACCTACGACCTAACTAAGGTCGTTAACGACTTAACACTTCATGAGTTACAACAGAAACATGCAACACATATTTACAACAGTGAGCGACTCAACACACACACGACTTAAGTACAACCGACCTAAGATATTACAATAACAACATCATAACGACCTAACTATCAACGACATAAAAACACATCACCACAAACGAGTTACGACCTATGTAACCACGACCTATCTCTTCACTGCAACAGGAACCTTTACGCGACCTTGAACGACTTAGTGAGTACACGACTTAGCTAAACCCGTAGTGAATAAGCGACTTAGCAACACCCGCCTCAGGTTCTCTTCACGCGACCTAAGCTTTACGCGACCTTGAGCATCATAAGTAAAGTGCGGTACTGGGTGAGTTAACTCGCCAGGTCGCTCACGACTTAGCATAGCTCGTTCCAACGACTTATCCCACTGTTTAATCTTATTAGGTCGTTCCAACGACTTATGATTAACTAGTCGGCGATCTTCATTGCCTTCCACTGTGCCATCTATGTCCTCTATCTCATTATTCTTCATCCCGTTAGGTCGTACGCGACTCAACAGCTTGTTAGGTCGCTCACGACCTAATACTTCATCAGGTTGGGCTGCATCAATAAACTTAGCCATAATGTCACATCACCTGCTAAGTGGCGTGTGAACCTTAACATTAGAATAGTTCGTGTTAATCGCTGATTAAATTTTACACCCAAGAGTTACACAGCCGAAATGATGAATTACCTTAAGACCGAACGAATTAATTAGTTTATAATTGTTATAAATTAATTAAATTAATTAATATTTATGAAATATTAATTATTAAATTTGAATATGATTTAAGAAATAAATAACGTTATATACATATAACGGTTATAAATATATCAATCGATATACAATATCGACAAGGGATTAAATTAGATTTAATCACATAGTATTTTGGCTTGGGCTTAGATGGGTTGAAAGAACATCGTTAGGGCTATGAAATTTCGGTTTTAAGAAGGTCTAGGGGTGGCTAAAACATAGGGAATTGGCTTGAAGATAATGGGTTGAGATAAAGTGAGAATGGGTAAAAAGGATTTCCTCGTTTCTCTCTAATACAATCTTATGTGTGTGTGTATCTAAAAACAATTACTAACTTTTTTAGCTGTCATTACCTTCTACATTTCTGGTTAAAACATAGCACTTAATCCACTCCAAAATTATCAATTATATTTCAAATTGAAATAATACTATTCGATAGTTAGAGGTCGGTGATTACGGAATTACAATCTTACGAATCAAGAACAGTAAAAGAAAGGGAAGCCATTGCTTCAACGTGGATTCAAACGCATCATTAAATTGGTAATTTTAATTCATATTACAGCAATTAAATTATATTCTATGATCCTATAATGAGCAGTTTCATATCTGCTTAAATATATTGCTACTATATATTTAGTTAGGTGAGATTTTGTAAGCAGATGTGGTTGTCACAAATCAGTTTGGTTATGTGCATAATTTGTTTATTATACTATTTGATTTATGTATAGAGTTGTTTACTGTACAAAACAATTTTTGTCATCAATAATCGTTATATATATATTTATTAATAAATTCATATATATATATATATATATATCTCATAGTACCATATATGCATATGTAAGATATATGTATAATTTAAAAAATTTAGTAAACTTATTTATATATAATATGAATTTAAAAATTCAAAAATTAATTATCATACATATATTCATATTTTTAAGTTAACATTTAATGAATTTTTGAATTGTGTATTATATATAAAATAATTATTACATTAGAAATTCAATTTTTATTTTTATAAAATATTATACCATTTTAGAAACATATAAAAACAATTTAGTAATTTTTCAATAAAGTTTATTATTTTTAATAATTAATATTATTTCGAAAAAACTATTTATGATTTATTAAAATTAATAATTTAATTGAAAAATTCTTCATCATTTTTTGTAACCTTTTAGTCATGATTATAGAAATTCTTAAATTTTATAATTTTAATTTTTAATTGTTATCCCGCTTTTTGGCAAAGCCGTGATACCAAAGGATTGGTCGAAAACGAGAGACAATTTGCCTCAGAGATTGGTTGCATTTTACTTCACTATGGATATCGATGAATTTTTTTCCGAGCCCGGATCAGGCTATAATTGATAGGACATGACTAGCAAAGCCACGAGAGCCAACGTTTCAAATTTCAAGTCAATTCGAGTTAGTATGCTCAAGTTATGATGGATTCGACCCTATCGAGTCGACCCTATGGATTCGACCCTATGGATTCGACCCTATGGATTCGACCCTATCGATTCGACCCTATGGATTCGACCCTATGGATTCGACCCTATGGATTCGACCCTATCGAGTCGACCCTATGGATTCGACCCTATGGATTCGACCCTATCGAGTCGACCCTATCGATTCGACCCGATGGATTCGACCCTATCGATTCGACCCTATCGATTCGACCCTATCGATTCGACCCTATCGATTCGACCCTATGGATTCGACCCTATCGATTCCACCCTATGGATTCCACCCTATGGATTCTACCATATCGATTCGACCCTATGGATTCGACCCTATCGATTCGACCCTAAGGAATCGATTCGAACAAAGCTTGTTGACTGGAAACACCATCTTGAATCATCATAACTTGAGATCTACAAGTCTGGATGCTATGAAATTTTCACAGGAGCTTGCGTATACATAGAAGAATGTCCACGCCAAGTTTCATCACGATTGGACACTATCTTGATTGATTCGAACCAAGGGTCAAATCGATCCCAATGTGGGCCCGGATCTCCAGAATTCGGCCGTATGGGCCCTCTCACGTGCCAGAAGTGGTCTCCCCGGATTTTTAGGCGAAATATTAGCCTCCTACGCCTATAAATAGAGCCCCAGGTCATTCAAGAAAGGGGGAGGGGAATTCTGAAGCGCCAAGACTCTACCGGATTCAATTCTACACCTTACCATCGTTGTTGCATTCAAGTTTCAGAGCTATAATCCATTGTAACTTGCTGTAACCAACTGTAATCATCAAGAGAATAATCAATAAAGATAGAAAACTTCAAAGTGGATGCAGGCAAGATCGCCGAACCACTATAAATCCTGTGTCGTTTACTTGTTTTCTGTTGTTTTTGTTGAATGTTCATCATTTTTGTTATCTACAAATTTGTTATTTGTGATTTGTGACTGCGAACGGGTGCTTTCACGACTATTGGGTGTTTGTGGTCAATTTTGACGCAAACATTTTGGTGATTTCACTGAGAAGAGCTGATTCAGGATAATTTGAATTTGAAGGCTTAAAGATTTTGATCTAAGAACCATGACGAGACAAACAAGTAAGAAACAAAGGCCAGAGAGAAGTGAACACCAAGGAAGTCAAGAGGCTTCATCAGGAACGAATCAAGCATCGATCTTCATCACTAGGGACGAGATGGAGACAATGATGAAGAAACAGGAGGAGCTGATCCAAAGTTTGTTCCAACAGATAAGACAACTTGGAGCACAGAATAGAGAAGCGAATGGAGTTCAAAATGGAGCAGGACCATCCGACGTAGCACCTGAACTAGGGGACGCGCACATGGAGAATGTTGATCCAATCCCTGAGAGAGAGAGAGAGAGAGAGAGAGAGAGAGAGATGCATCTACCCAAGCTAGGAGTAGCAGAGGAGTGAACGCTCAGTCAAGGGGGCAAATCCCAGAATTCCCTCGTGGACTCGGGGGGCAGGTTGAAAGTAATGAACGAAGATTGCATCTCGGTGACAACGACAGATTGGCGGAGATGGTTAGAAGAGCTATGAGAGGCAGTTTGGTAAACAAAGATTTGGAGGATGTTAATAGGAGTCCTTTTACTCCAGCAATCAGACGAGCTAGGAACCCACCGGATTTCAAGTTACCATCATTAGACATGTATGACGGGAGAACAGACCCCACGGTTCATCTAACGAAGTATATGAGACATATGGAAGTGCTGGGGGCATCAGAGGAGGTTATGGCCTGGTGCTTTCCATTGCACTTGACGGATATTACAGCATTGTGGTTTAGACAATTGGAGAATGGATCCATCGAAACGTGGAATGGTTTAATTGAGAGGTTTATGAGGCAATTCAGGGTTCACATTACAAGACCCAAGAATGTGATGACTTTGCCAACCCAAAAGCAGAAAGTCGGAGAGACCTTGAGGAGTTATCTAGCGCGATTCAATGCAGCAGCAGCTTCGGTGGATCGAGCATATCCATCTATGGTGGTGATGGAAGTTGTGTCCGGAGTAGCTGACGGCACAGAGTTCAAAAATTCATTGACTAAAGATCCACTCGTGGATCTAGAGGAATTCTACAATGAGGCAGAAAAGTTTTTACGATTAGAGGATGCGAATGCAGAAAGAGAAGAAGGAGAGGGAATAGAAGTTTATGTGCTTAAAGACAAGAAGCCTTTCGAAAAGGACTCAGGCAAGGATAAAGGAAAATGAAAGGATGAGGATTATAATGACAGGTCAAAGCGACAACAGAGGGAGCCGCGATTCACCACTTACGCCGAGCTGAATGAGAGTCTGGAGCGAATTTATCAGGATACCAAAGAGCAGGTTTCGTATCGTAGACCGATACGAAGGGATCCAACTTCTAACGAAAGGAGATCAGATAAGTTTTGTGTATTTCATGAATTAAATGGTCATAACACTAATGATTGTAGGCATCTTAAGGACGAGGGGGAAGGGCATATCAGGAACGGTATGCTCCTTCAGTATGTGAGGAGGCGAGCTTCAGCGGTGGAGCCGGAGCGACCACCGTCTACATCAGCCAGGGGTGGCCCTGAACCGGGACACCGTTTGATCATCAATCAATTGAAATAACGATAAAAAAGTAGTAAACCTCTCACTAATGTGGGTTAATCATTTACACATGTACAAGATCGCGAACGGTCCACAGGCATGCTCTGAATGGCTATTAACCCTATCGTTGTGAGAATTTAAACTTTGACATCCTTGCTTTGCTTTTTGTTTCATTTTGATTTGGACATTTAGACTTGGTTTGTTTGGACATTTCTATTTTGAAACTCATCTGTTGAATAGATATTTGATTCTAATAATTCTGAAATGGCTTAACTACGTACACATGTACGGGGTCGCGAACGGTCCTTAGGCATGCTCTGAGATGGCGATGAACCGCCATGACAAATAATCCGGGGACCCACTCGAACGTGAACCTGGTATCAACAATACCAAGCCCTCCCGGGCACACTTTCTCGCCTCGAACGGCACCCGACCACGAACGGTCACAACTCGCCTCGAACGGCACCCGACTTCGAACAGTCACAACTCGCCACGAACGGCACCTGACCTCGAACGGTCACAAAATCGCTTCGAATGGCACACGATCGCGAATGGTCACAACTCGCCTCAAACAGGCACGACTCACCCCGAACGACACAACTCATCTTACCTCAAATGGCTTGATCGCGAACGGTCGTCATTTGAGGTCCGCCACTTGACCGCGCACGGTCGCACTTCACCTCAAATGGCTCGATCCCGAACGATTGCCATTTGAAGTCAGGCGCTTGACCATGAACGGTCACACTTCATCTCAAATATCTCGATCCCGAACGGTCGTTATTTGAGGTCGCATAAAACGATAAATTCCTTTGCAGGACATCAACAGGATATGAACGTCTAGCTCATGGCATTACAAAACACGCCTTCCTACCGCAAGGCATGTTTCGGGGGGCAAATGTTATCCCGCTTTTTGGCAAAGCCGTGATACCAAAGGATTGGTCGAAAACGAGAGACAATTCGCCTCAGAGAATGGTTGCATTCTACTTCACTATGGATATCGATGAATTTTGTACGAGCCCGGATCATGCTACAATTGATGGGACATGACTAGCAAATCCACGAGAGCCAACGTTTCAAATTTCAAGTCAATCCGAGTTCGTATGCTCAAGTTATGATGGATTCGACCCTATGGATTCGACCCTATGGATTCGACCCTATGGATTCGACCCTATGGATTCGACCCTATCGATTCAACCCTATGGATTCGACCCTATCGATTCGACCCTATCGAGTCGACCCTATGGATTCGACCCTATCGAGTTGATCCTATGGATTCGACCCAATTGATTCGACCCTATCGATTCAACCCTATGGATTCGACCCTATGGACTCGACCCTATCGAGTCGACCCTATGGATTCGACTCTATTGATTCGACCATATGGATTCGACCCTATGGATTCGACCCTATGGATTCGACCCTATCGAGTCGACCCTATCGATTCGACCCTATCGATTCGACCCTATCGATTCGACCCTATCGATTCGACCCTATCGATTCCACCCTATCGATTCGCCCCTATGGATTCGACCCTATGGATTCGACCCTATGGATTCGATCCTAAGGAATCGATTCGAACAAAGCTTGTTGACCGGAAACACCATCTTGAATCGATCATAACTTGAGATCTACAAGTCCAAATGCTATGAAATTTTCACAGGAGCTTGCGTATACATAGAAGAATGACCACGGCAAGTTTCATCACGATTGGACACTATCTTGATCGATTCGAACCAAGGGTCGAATCGATCCCAATGTGGGCCCGGATCTCCAGAATTCGGTCGTATGGGCCCTCTCACGTGCTAGAAGTGGTCTCCCCGGATTTTTAGGCGAAATATCAGCCTCCTACGCCTATAAATAGAGCCCCAGGTCATTCAGGAAAGGGGGAGGGGAATTCTGAAGCGCCAAGACTCTACCGGATTCAATTCTACACCTAATCATCGCTGTTGCATTCAAGTTTCAGAGCTATAATCCATTGTAACTTGCTGTAACCAACTGTAATCATCAAGAGAATAATCAATAAAGATAGAAAACTTCAAAGTGGATGTAGGCAAGATCGCCGAACCACTATAAATCCTGTGTCGTTTACTTGTTTTCTGCTGTTTCTGTTGAATGTTCATCATTTTTGTTATCTACAAATTTATTATTTGTAATTTGTGACTGCGAACGGGTGCTTTCACGACTATTGGGTGTTTGTGGTCAATTTTGACGCAAACATTAACAATATATTATTTTATATTAAATAATTATTGTCGAAATCAATGTATTTGTTTTTAAAAATAATATTTCAACTTTGAAAAATCTTCAAATATTTCCTAAGCTCTATTTTATGATCCTAGATTTTCTAAAACTATAAAATTTAAATTTTCATCAATAGATTATTTTATGTTAATTATTTATGGATGAAATCATTATTTTATTCATAATATATACAATTAAAACACTAAAATTATCATGTTTGCAAAACTAGGTTAATTTTGAATTATAAATAATTTTTAATAATTGTTCTCGCTCTTTCTATATATTTATATTTATCTATATATAAATGTTTTATCTTCATATATTATATATAATATATTTATACATACATGTGTGTGTAACACATATACATGCACATATTTGGACAACATACATGATATAAAAAATGAGCTAATATGTCTGTTGTGATGTAGATTCCAACATCTACATATAAGCATATTATATTTTTCACGGATTATTATGTTACACGTACACTCACATGTATATGATACATTTATGTATAAACTAAATCAAATAAAATTAATTTCATATCTTAATATATTTGAATTTAAATAAAATAAAAGATTTTATTTAAATGAAATTTAGAAATGTTCTAATTCAGTTAGACTTCGTAGGCACAATAAAGATCCAATAGGGTAAAAATTTTGAAATTCACACATAACTTCTGTTGCGGGCTAGTCCAATTCCAACAACGGTATCAGTGCCTAATAGCCTATGCGGTCTAAATTAGTCATATTAGTGCTAACTAATTAAGCTTGCTCACTTAGTATGGTGTCTAGAAAGATAATGTCTACGATTGAAATTGGATAATCAAGTACCATGTGCTACGTGCTTACCGGCCTGGCCAGAAAGATGAAGTGGGCCCAAAGCTTGCTCCTAATAGAAAAGACCCAACTTAATTTCGGCCTTGGGCTAATTTTCAAAATCGTTTTGAAAATTAATGTTAAAGATTTTAAATATTATAGTTGAATTTAAAATAAAACATGTTTATTATAAAAATTATAATACTACATAAGTTTTCAAAATGTTTGAAAGGATAATGATATTCAAAATGTTTGAAAATATTTATCCAATAATTTCAAACTTCAAATTTATTAATTAGATTAATAAAATAAATTAATTAAATATGGTAATTAATTAATGCATATGTGCATGTATTACATATGTTGATATATGTTATGTTATTTTAAAATGTTTAAGATAACATAAATATACATATTTGTATACAAGATAAACTTTTAAATTAATAAATTTTAATAAAAAATATCTAATTAATTAAATAAAATACACAAATATATGATATATGTGTGTTACACTATAAAGGTTATAGTATACACTGTAAATGTTGTAGTAGATATGTCCAATATAAAAGTTATATTGGAATATTAATTTCAAATTAATTAAAGAGTTACTTGATTAAAATTAATTAGATAAGATTTAATTAATAATATATTATGCGTAAAACTATCATACAAGTAAGATGAAATATAAAAGATATATAACAATAAAACTTACATGATATGTATATAAACTAAATGTGGAACATTAAAGAAACCTAAATAAACTTGAGAAATAAATACATATGTAAATGTACATATACCGTGATTTCTGATGTGTCGGACACTTGAATTACTGGGGTATTTCATAAGAAATATATTATTCTATAAGTTGATATCACTCAATATATATTGAAGATTATGAATCTTCAATATAATATTGTCCTCTACTATATATATATATATATATATATATATATATATTAATAAATTACTTACATACTCCTTGGTTGTTGAGCGAACTCAAGCTAGTAATGTTACGCATAGTATTATTAATATATTGAAAAATGAGGTAAGATAACTATATGTATTTATTGAGAAAACTCATGGTACATATATTATACTTAGGCTATCACGATATGGTAGGTATGAGTGAATAATCTCTTTCGATTTGTTGAGAAAAATCAAGGTCAAAATGAGATTAGAACAAAGAAAAATGGGTTAGAAGTTGTATATGATACAACCAATAAGGAGTTATCCATCGTTTTTGGGGCTACGATTTGTTGAACAAACTCAAGTTCAGAATACAATAATAAACGAGCCCTAAAACACTAGTGAAGTTGTAAAACTTCTATGTTTCATCTTAGGGTTTGGAGAAATATAAAAGACTAGTGGGAGCCTTATTAGAAAAATAAAATGGTAACATTAACCTTTCTAATATTGTAAAAACATATGCTATATAATGTTATAATTATCTACAATAATAAATTTGTGCATTTAATATGATTGATAAAATGTTTGTCAATTAACATATATAAACAACTGAATTGAAAGTAGACAAATAAAAATAATGTACTTATTAATAATTCTAATTGCATGTTAAATAATGTTTCTATACCTATTCAAGTGCCCAATTTCAACTACTTAATACATTCATAAGTTGGTCACTTATATTTTTATTTGGTTTAGACCGTGTATTGCATTTTATGACTTTTTGAACTCTAAATGCAATCCATGTACTTTCACATATAAATCTTATATGGTGAATAGTCATAGTTTGTGGGGTACAATATTTCGATGAAGTTAGTTCATTCGAAGTAAGCCAATTAACAGTATTTTAAGATCATATATTCAATTTGAATGATTTCAAAAGGATTATATTGTGTTCATGTAACCCAAGACCATAAACTACGAGATACATCTAAGAACTCAATCATTGAAATGTTATCTTGATCAGTTTACATAAATTGCAACATAATTATGTCTTAAATGTTAAGAATAATCGAGTGCGCTTTTGTAAAAGGTTTGTTATGATATTGTAGTGAGGTTTTCTTTTGAATAGTTTGACAATTTGAAATAAAAACGAATATATAAGAATAGATGTAATTTAAGGTAAATTTGGAATGAAGGGATTGAATAGTTGCTTCTGCTTCATAGAGAAACATTGAAAACAAGAATTGTAATAATAACTGATACTTAATATTGGAATATGAAATATGATTTTTGTTTCGAAATGTATTTTCATATAGAAAATTGTTTTCTATAACATTTACTTCTTTGAGTTCAAGATATTTGATCAGAGAACTCTCCTCTGTAAACTAGTTGCAACATATGAAATAAGTAAACAATATTAACAATATTAAGTAAATTGTGGACCTCTAAATTTAGTACGCTATCATAGTAATGGCGGAATGGTGGGAGCATGCCATATAGCACCTAATGATTGCATCAAATTACATAAATTGTTTTCGTAAAATGTATCGAACATTATTTGTGAAATAGTGTTTATTTTTGGTATTGACTGAAAAATGGATATTAATATATTTCAATATGAGTATTATGAATATTTATTATGAAATAGAACTATATTATGGAATTTGTTTTCATAGTAAAAGTGATGCAACAAAAATACGTATGTATCTAATATTATTTAAAGTTGTTTTCGAATTATAGACTAAGTCGTAGTTTTGAGAAATAATTTTACTATATGATTATCAATTATATGATACATATTAATTATATCTCAAACAATTGATGGCTATGCTCTCATTCAGTGGAAGCATCATAAGAGTTGAACTCTTTGAATTGATACATATTGATGTATGCAATCATAAGTCTATTAATAACAAAAGGGTTCCACATACTTTGTTATATTCATCGATGCTTTATTACCAACATGAACATGTGTATTAGATACAGTTGTTGTAAGTTTATGATAAATCATAGAATATAAAAGAAAAATAAATAAAATAACATGCAGTGGAAAAAATGATTTGATTTGGTCGAATAAGTGAGTATATTGGAAAGAGTTCCAAATATACCTAAAAATGAATATCAGTCACTAGTTTTAGTTATAAAAAAAATCATATATTAGTCACTGGTTTTATTTATAAAAATAATTATCAGTAACTGGATGTAAGTAACATGTAAAGAAATCATAAATGTGGAATAAGGAATACTGAAAACATAAGGTTGTAAACTGGTTTTAGTTATAAAAAAATTAATGTAATAATGAATTAGTATTTTTCAACCAGTCACTGGTTAAGCATATGCCAGTATAGGTGACAATTATGATGTAATGTATGACATTTGTTACCATAAAATACAGGTTTTATTAGTTGGTGCATAAAACCAAAATCCGATATGGTTTGTTATACAGTAAATTTTGATATCAATAAATTTATGTCAAGATAAATTTATGGAAATATTTGTTATGTTATACAGTAAATGATTTGTCGGATGGATGGTTGTTGTTTGATGTGTGAGTAGGGGTATATATCATTCCTTGCTACTGCTAGAAAGCTTCCTCAAGATCTGCATCAGGTTAGCATCTTACGATAATTGTATACTGATTATTTGTTTGGTTGTTTTATTATTATTTTCTTGACGTAGGTGATATTGTTAGATTTGGATTATTGTTTCTTTCTTACATTGACCTGTGGAAGGGAATGGAAGTATTACAATGTGTGGTTTCTCCATTTCTGCAGTTCTTAGGGACATCTTTTCATTGATGTATTTAAAGACACCCATTATCATTTAATAATCGTCAACTTGCTGTTTGAATTTCTTGTTTGCTAATTACACAAACTGGTACTTTGAATACATATGTTGTCTTTATTAATCTCAAATATTATATAAGCTGTAACCGTTTTCTGCTAGCTAGTCCAGCAAATGCCCACATCTTGCTACTGAAATTAAGTATATTTATTAAACTCAAATTTATCAACAATGAAATTAAAACCAAATCAGAATAAAACTAAATTTATATTAATTCGGTAAGTATTATACATCAAGACAAAACTAAAACTAAAACTAAAATTAAATACAAACATAACTAAATTAAAAAAATAAAAATAAAAGTAAGCATCCGTCAATCAGGCATCCAAGTGCATGTTTAACAGATTTACGTCTTCAATTTACTACTGTGAACAAATAATTATTGCGGAACATAAAATTACGAATTCATAATCATGATTTATGTCGAAGATGATTTAAAAGTTCTCCGCACCCAACTTACCAGTCACAACGGATGTAACAACATGTCGGTATTGCCATCACGCAATAAATCAGTTACAATAACTAAAAATATAAAGTGACCACAAAAAGGTTTTGAAAGAAATCATTTGAGATTGACTGGAAACCAACTAGGAATATGAGGTCTATCCTCGCATGTATATCAACTAGGACCATATACGCGAATCATGCTTTAAGAGTGCTTTAAGAGTATATTTGTCCATTAATTGTTGGGGATTTTGTGGTTCGAGACGGATTTGATGGCGATAGAGATAAAGACAATGTTGTACTTCCGACTTCAAGGATCTATGGAATAGATTCTTTCAGACAATAGTTCAACCCACCAGGTACAAACGGGTTATCGAACTATCGACTTTCAGGATTCAATGAAGCCCTATAACAGCGTAATCGGATTCAAAGTTTGTACGACCTTGATCCGACCAAGAACACTTCAGAAACTATATCTGATGATGCAATTTGTAGAGAACAGAATGAAGAGGAAGAAGAGAGCAATTCTACAATGGTTTTTGATTTCGCAATACCTTGGAGGCGTCACAAAACAGAGCAATGGAGGCACAGCGTTTAGCAACACTTTTTAGCGTTGCAGAATCGCTCTGGAAAGAAGAAGAGGATTTTTCACTGTCTGCAACTGTTTCTGGGCATCGCTATTTATAGACGTGAGGAGGTGTCTATTCGCCAAGCGTCACGACCGTCTACAACGGTTCGTAATTGTTGCGAACAGATTCAAACTTAAACGTCGCGACCTTTCATTTGCAACGTTACTAATTTCCGCCTTTAATCAAATTTAGATTTTTCGGTTCTGGGTCCTTAACGGGCCGAAATCCGGCCCGTTACTGTTCATATACGATCCAAAAATATTTTCGGATCCGAACCCGTACCCGGCCCGGTTCGGTTCGGACGGACGGCGGCGGCGCGCGTGTGGTGTTGCATGACTTCTCTCCTCACAACAAAGCAAACATGTGGGAGCCCCAAGGCCCCAACATCCACTTAAGAGAGCTATACTTATACAAGTATAGTCTCCTCTTTTCTACAATGTGGGACTTTACTTTCTTTTCTTCTACTCTTCCAAAACAAAACCCAAACCCCAAAAGCTCTTTGAAAATTTACAACAATCTCCCCCAATTTTCAAAATAATAAATATATAAATAAATAAGACGGCTGCGTCACTAGAGTGATTTCCTACATACCTAAGTGGGATCAAGCCTATGTAGTTCTAAGATCAAGTTTTGCATCATCGTGAAAACCAACACATAAATAAAAGGTATCTTTTGGATTTGAACCTTTACTTAGTGCAAACCATTCAAAGCCTTATCGAGATTCTATGGTGAACGAATCTTGAACCAAGTATCCCTAATGATAAAACCGGAACAATCACACATGTTGATTTCCTTAGGTAAAGTGTTCTGTATTGCTCAGCACGTTAATGGCCATGTGCTTAAATCCTGGTTCATGAGTCTACTTAGAAAGCGGCCTTACTTTCCTAGGAAACAGCCTGATTTCCATACTCATATAGGTAAGTCTCTTAAGGTGTTTCCGCGATACACCTTTTAAGGTTTCTAGACTTATTAAGGATATATATCCATCGTTTGTTCTTGCAGAATCCAACACTAAATATTATGGGATTATCAATTTAGTGTTCTATTTCTCTTAACTTGTTGGTACCCATTGAACTTTGTCTATCCTTTTCAAGACATAAGTTGGGTTTCTGTTAAGGATGATCAACCTTCATTCACGGACCTTAGTCCCATTTCTTGTGACTTTATAGAAACCACTGCCTTTGGAAGACCTTTTGTAAGTGGGTCAGCCAAGATTTTCTTCGTTTCTATGCAGTCAACAGTTATAACTCCTGTAACGACCCGAAATTTTCGAAGCCGAAAATTCCAGATAGTTATGAAAAAGAAGAAAGAGATAGAAGAAGAAGAAGAAAAGAAACATCAACAACTCACATTCGCAGCGGATAAAATATAATAATAAATAATAGTTTACAAAAGAATACTATATTTGTTGATTACATTTAATATACATCAGAGTTTCACATATATATACAGACACTAGACATAAAAATCATGTCCTAGATACACAATAATATACTGCAGCGGAAATACTCCGTACGTACTTGCCATCCAGCTCGCCTCCTGAGCTCCAAATGTACCTACCTGAAAACCTGTAATACTCGGTCTGACCCGAGCATTACATCAAAGTAACACCCGGGTCAGGCTGGAAACCAGCGTGAGTAAACCCATCTAACATGTAGTACCAACCTAACAACTTATATAAACCCGGATAACTTTCATAATTTAACCAATTCACAATTTGCTATAGACAATGCTTATTTCACATATAACGTCCTAAGTACCAAAACTTAGATAAAATAGTCCAATTCACTTACATCATTTCATTCTAGTCTATTGATTTCATAAAATCCGTTTAATTTAATCCAAAATGACTTCGGTTATTTCCGAATACCCGATCCCGGTCTCCTCGGATCTCATGTCATCCTAATCCCAAATTATTCAAATGAAAAACACAACATTTCATGTCAGCGATATCATCTCATTCAAAGTATCCCATATCGTTCAATCACCCATAAGCAATGCTTAATCACATACAAATTAATTTAATTGATTCTAATTGAATTTTCTAACCACATTCACTTAGATTTTAAATTAATTCCAAAACAATTAATTAATCAGTTCCTCTACATCCATTCATCTTAATTAACAACCTTGGATAAATTATCCTCCAATTCCATTTGAGTAATTTTCTTTAATTTCACGATATTCATTACTCTTACCACATCAATGAGTAATCTTTAATTACTTCACAAATTAGTTCACTAGGATCAATTACGCTACTTCTTAATTACTTATATTAATTGACTTCTCATAAGTCACTTATTAAGATTTAATTAATCTCAATTAATCAACTCTTTAATTACTTCATTAATTATATAAATTAATGATTTCAAATTATATTTTACTTTAATTCAACCCCAATATTTATCATTCTCGAAATATGTAATTAACTATCCCTTTATTTAATTCATTAATAAATCAGTTACCCCTTAATTAACTAATTTTAATTAATTTCTTGATAAATTTCACAAAGTAACTGTATTTATTAATTACATTAAGTAATTAATTCTCACGCCATCAAATGATTATTTTGAATTATTTATACCTAGTTACTTAGCTTACTACTTAATTTATTATTTCTTCAAACCTTTAATTATGGAATTAAATAACCCAAATCATTAATTAATTAAATTAATTAATTATCTATTTCAATCATACCACTAATTTAATGAATCACCAATTATGATTTAAGTTTAAACAATTTAAATTCCATATGTTTTCGAGTCAATCAACAGTTAACTCGAGGACCAACCCAAAACAAAAATCAACAAATCATCAGTACACCTCCAACAATTCAATCAATCACCCCATTATCTAAATTTAAACATTTAAATTTAAATAGTAATCCAGAGTGTGAGATTACTCACCTTTGATATATTATGTACATTAACACATTAACCCTTAAGTTACTCAAGTAATTATCATGAATTAATTCCATTTAGCAATTCATCTTTAAATAAAATTAATCATCTTAAATTTTCTAATTAACTTATCACATTGAAGAATAAATCCTTAAAATTTATTATACCAATTTACCAGCCTTTATTTACTTGACTTATTAACCTTAAACTGATTAAATTAACTATTTAACCCCTCAAATAATTAATCTTTGATTTAATTCCAGTTAATAAATCACTTTTGAAACATTTAAAATTTATTCTATTATATAATTATTTTAAACCATCTCCAACATTTTAAAACTTTGAAAAGTTTGTCTTAGGATTTACTTTGCATTGAAACTTGTTTATTTCCATATGTTTTAGATCCTTGGTCATCTAACTACAATCTGATAACACCTACTTCCATATTACAAATCTATTATAACAACAACCTGAGACCAATCCATAGTTACTTCGAACAATCCCCTATCTGTTACACAAACAATCCCGAACCAAATTGTTAATTACTCCATTATTACTTAAATAAATCGTTTAAGAAAAATTAGTATTATACTTGAATTTTGTTTTAACTTGTTTAATCTCTATCATCTACTTTTTTTTTTAAGCAGCAGACACATGAATTGAATTGAAATAAGAAAATAGGGCAGATACTCACTTCTCAATGTTGTCACTGCCGCAGACAACACGTTCGCATCCACCAATTGCTTGTCGCCACACGCACCACCGAACCCTCCCACACGCGTGAGCTCGAACGTTCCTCCTCACCGAAGCCTCTGCATCGCCGTGCTTGAAGATGACTCGCGAGAGTGTAGGCAACCCACGCGCAGACAAATCGTGCGCCGCTCCCTCCCTAAGTGATCGCGACTCCACCCTAGATCGCGATTTCCAATCGCGCCACCGTTCCTTCATCCCTCTAGCTTCGCCCCTTTTTTTTTTTTTATACACGGTCGCGATTCTTCTCTGAAGAGAAGGCAGAAGGTTGGGTTCGAATATGAAGAGGAAGGAAAGGAGCCGAATTATAAAGGAAATTTCCAATTTTTATTAGTTCGGCCATGAAATTCCTTTGTGAATTCGATCTCCATTTTTCCAATAAAGGAGAGGGATCAAATTTTATTTAAGCAAAGAAAGAAGCGTAATTGGGAAGATACGAACGGCTTCTAGAGTAAGCTCACAGATGAAAATATCTTTGACAGTTTACCTTAAATTTTATTAATTTATAAAACTCTCAAAACGTCTCGTTAACTGCCATTTGAACTTTTGAACTCCTTTTAAGGAATGCCACTAGGTGATTATAAGGCTTTACCCGCGATCTGAACAAAATAGAACGTTTTTTGGAAGCTACCTTGATCATATGTGCGAGTTACGCAAGTAATCGGTCAATTTTAAATTAACTTGATTAAAATAGTTCTACGCGTTTCAAGCTACCGGAGTCAAACGTCAACTCAGATTGCTACGAAAATTGAAATCCGATAATAACTAACTATTACGGATCCAATGGAACTGGTTTCGCCGAATTCCGAGACTGTGCCTCGGAAGGCTATTTTTTTTAAATATCGATTTAAACGATATAATTACAAAACTGAACAAATCACCTTTAAATTAAATTTCAACCATTCTATTATTTCCAGTATTATCATTATAAGTTTTATAAGCCTTCAAATTATTTAAACAGGCTTAGAAATTTCAGATTCAATAATTTACCTAATTTCAATTATTAAATTCAATATTTAAACTATACAATTCAATGGTTTAATTATCAAGTAAATATTGATATCCTGTATTCAAGTTAAAATTAACTTTTAAATAATTTAAGATCGATTAATTATTTCAATTTAACTTGCCAAAATTTTCGGGTCGTCACAACTCCTCTTTTGAGTAACTGCCTCACCATTTGATGTCTTAGACTCACATGTCTAGACTTTCCATTATATGTCTTATTAGACACATTGTATATTGTTGCTTGATTGTCACAGTTAATCAAGACTGCTGAAGATGGCTTCTTCCACAAAGGGATTTCCATTAATAAATTCCTAAGCCATTCCGCTTCTTTACATGCATCTGCTAATGCAATCAATTCTGACAACATTGTTGAGTCAGAAATACAGGTCTGCTTCTTGGAAGCCCAAGACACAGCAGCGCCTCCTAATGTAAAGATCCAACCAGTCGTAGACTTGGATTTGGATTCTACATTGTTCCAGGTTGCATCATTATATCCTTCTATTACAGAAGGATATCCTTTATAAGATAAACCATATTCAATTGTTCCTTTCAAATAAGCTAAAACTCTGAAAATGGCTTTCCAATGTTCAAAACCTAGATTATTCGTAAATCGACACAATATACTTATAGCATGCGTGATGTCTGGTCTAGTGCAATGCATAGCATACATAAGACTCCCAATAACACTGGAATACTCTAGTTGAGAGATAGTACGTCCAGTGTTCTTTTCTAATTTAATACTAGGATCTAAAGGAGTTGGTGCTGGTTTGTCATCGTAATGACCATACTTTTGTAGGAATTTCTCTATGTAATGGGATTGAGTTAGTAATAACTCCCCCTCTTTTCTAACAATTTTAATTTCCAGAATTACATCAGCCTCTCCTAGATCTTTCATATCGAATTTAGAAGATAGAAACTTTTTAGTTTCATTCACACAGGATATATTGGAACCAAATATTAGCATGTCATCAACGTATAAACATATTATAACGATACCGTTGTTATCTGATTTTCTATAAATACATTTATCAGCATCATTAACAATGAATCCATATGACAGTGCAACTTTATCAAACTTCTCATGCCATTGCATGGGAGCTTGCTTCAGGCCATAAAGAGATTTTACTAATTTGCAAACTTTTTTTCCTTGGCCTGGGGTTTTGAAACCATCAGGTTGTTCCATATATATCTCTTCTTCTAAATCTCCATTTAGAAAAGCAGTCTTTACATCCATTTGATGTATGAATAATTTATGAATTGATGCAAGTGCAATTAAACAGCGTATAGAAGATATGCGAGCAACTGGAGCATATGTATCAAAATAATCTACTCCATGTCTTTGCTTATATCCCTTAGCAACTAATCTGGCTTTAAACTTATCAATGGATTCATTTGTATTCAACTTTTTCTTGAATATCCATTTACATCCTATAGGTTTAGCACCAGGAGGTAAATCAGTTAAAACCCAAGTTTGTTTAACATTATGGAATTCATTTCATCATTGATAGCTTCTTTCCAGAAATTTGAATCTATGGAACTCATAGCTTCAGAATAAGTTTTAGGATCATCATCAACGTTCATTACATATTTAGTCACATTAAGGACTTCGTCCTTACTGCCTTCTACAAGATATGTAATGAAGTCAGGACCATAGTCCTTCTCTATTCTCGCTCTTTTACTTCTCCGTTGTTCAGTACTATTATCTGGTACTGACACTTCCTTGCTGTTTTGAGCAGGAGTATAATCATCGTCATTGATATCATTAGTCATACTACGTTCTGGACTAGATGATCTCAATGGGATCTCAATACTTTGATTTTCAAAAAATTCTACATCTACAGATTCTATAACTTCTAGGGTGTCAAGAATAAGAAATCTATAAGTTATACTATTAAGTGAATATCCTATGAAAACACATTTAAATGCTCTATTTCCTAACTTTTGTCGTTTAGGGTCTGATTTTCTAACATAAGCTAAGCAACCCCAAACTTTAAGTCTAGTTAGGTTAGGTTTCCTATTAAACCATAATTCATAAGGGGAAATATTATTCTTTTTAAGTGGTACTCTATTTAAAATATAACATGCAGATAACATAGCATCACCCCATAGGTTATAAGGTAAATTAGAACTTATGAGCATGGAATTAACCATTTCTACTAAATTTGTATTCTTCCTTTCAGCAACACCATTTTGTTGTGGTGTATATGGGGCAGTACATTGGTGAATTATACCTTGTTGATTACAAAACAAGGTGAATTCATTTGAGAAATATTCACCACCACGATCTGAATGTAATATTTTAATTTTAACTCCTAATTGTGTTTCGACCTCTGCTTTGTAAATTTTGAATTTATCAAAAGCCTCATCTTTAGTTTTCATTAGATATGCATATGCATATCTAGTATAATCATCAATGAATGTTATATAGTATTGGTTACCACCATAGGTGATATGACTTTTTAAGTCACCTACATCACTATATACCAAATCAAGCAAACCAGTTTTCCTTTCTACGGATTTAAAGGATTTCCGGTGTATTTTTGCTTGAACGCATATTTCACATTTAGAGATGGTATCGAAATCACAATCAGAAATTAGTCCTAATTTATTCATATTCCTAATGGAATTATAATTAACATGTCCTAATCTACCATGCCATAAATTAATAGAATCAACAATATAAACAGAAGATTTCTTTATTATATTCAACTTAATCATGCCGTTACAAGAGTATCCCTGTCCAATGAATTTATCATTCTTAGACAACACTAGCTTATCAGACTCATACACCATCTTGAATCCTCCTTTGTTAAGAAGGTATCCAGAGACCAAATTCTTACATATATCGGGTACATAGAATACATTGACTAATGTAAGAACTTTTCCAGAGGTGAGAAGAAGTTCTATAGTGCCTTTTCCCAGAACTTTGCTTGGAACCTTATTTGCTCCAGTAACTTCGTCGGCTTCTCCTTCATTTTCTTCGTAACTCTTGAACAGATTACGGTCTTTGAAAATGTGAATGGTTGCTCCAGTATCGAACCACCAACCATTATCATTGCCACTAATGGAGTTTGCCTCTTGCACTACAGCCACAAGCGAGTCTTCGACCACGTTCACTTTTTGTTGTTTCTTCCGCAGACGGCAGTCTCGGGCATAGTGGCCGGGCTTGTTTCAAAAATAACAAGCACCTTTCTTTTTGTTGTTAGTTTTGGAATGATTTTTCTTAAACTGTGTCTCATTTTATGGCTTTAATTTATCAGTAATTTCAACATTATTTGCCTTAGAATGAGACTCAATTTGCGGATTATCATCTAGATCGCGTTTGCGAGAGTCTTCTTCAATACGAAGATGACGCTGTAAACCGTCTAAATTATAATCCGTTTCCGCAAGCTTCATCTTTTTCTTATAATCATTCCAACTATGCGGAAGTCTAGAAATTATAACTCCAACAACAAAAGATTCAGGGAGATCAATTCCAGCATCTTTAAGTTGATTCACCAACGGTAAGATTTCGCTTACTTGTCCAATTATGGACTTATTGGTGACCAGTTTGAAATCCATAAAATTAGAAATAATAAACTTTTTATTACTTGCCTCAGATATGTGGTACTTATTCTTCAGAGCAGTCCAGAGTGCCTTCGCTGTTTCCAAGGTCCTATGAGCATTGTAGACTATGGTAGATAGCGCATTCAAAATATGGCCTCTGCATAGGAAATCGTCCTCTTTGCGCTATGCACGTTTAGCCTTTAGAGTAGCATCATCCTTATCAGTTTCTTTCGGGATTTCTTCCAAGTCATCTTCCAAGATGTAGAACAACTTGACGGTGACCAGGAAAAATTTCATCGTCTCTTGCCAACGAGTGAAATTGTCGCCATCAAAATGCTCCAATCGAGTTAGATGCTGATTCATAACTTGTAGAGCGCTCGAACCTTCCATGGTTGAAAAGTATTGTCTGAAAATTGTTGGGAATTTTGCGGTTCGAGACGGATTTGATGGCGATAGAGATAAAGACAATGTTGTACTTCCGACTTCAAGGATCTATGGAATAGATTCTTTCAGACAATAGTTCAACCCACCAGGTACAAACGGGTTATCGAACTATCGACTTTCAGGATTCAATGAAGCCCTATAACAGCGTAATCAGATTCAAAATTTGTACGACCTTGATCCGACGAAGAACACTTCAGAAACTATATCTGATGATGCAATTTGTAGAGAATAGAATGAAGAGGAAGAAGAGAGAAATTCTGC
The DNA here is from genome assembly GCA_030765085.1 of Allium cepa. Lineage (NCBI taxonomy): Eukaryota > Viridiplantae > Streptophyta > Magnoliopsida > Asparagales > Amaryllidaceae > Allium > Allium cepa. The sequence continues at coordinate 135,430,872 of CM060934.1, forward strand.
AATGGTCTCTGATTTCGCAACACCTTAGAGGCGTCACAAAACAGAGCAATGGAGGCACAGCGTTTAACAACACTTTTTAGTGTTGCAGAATTGCTCTGGGAAGAAGAAGAGGATTTTTCACTGTCTGCAACTGTTTCTGGGCGTCGCTATTTATAGACGTGAGGAGGTGTCTATTCGCCAAGCGTCACGACCGTCTGCAACGGTTCGTAACTGTTGCGAACAGATTCAAACTTAAACGTCGCGACCTTTCATTTGCAACGTTACTAATTCCCGCCTTTAATCAAATTTAGATTTTCCGATTCTGGGTCCTTAACGGGCCGAAATCCGGCCCGTTACTGTTCATATACGATCCAAAAATATTTTTGGATCCGAACCCGTACCCGGCCCGGTTTGTTCGGACGGACGGCGGCGCGCATGGTGTTGCACGACTTCTCTCCTCACAACAAAACAAACATGTGGGAGCCCCAAGGCCCCAACATCCACTTGAGAGAGCTATACTTATACAAGTATAGTCTCCTCTTTTCTACAATGTGGGACTTTACTTTCTTTTCTTCTTCTTTCTTTTCTTCTACTCTTCCAAAACAAAACCCAAACCCCAAAAGCTCTTTGAAAATTTACAACATTAATGAATATATGTAAATGCTTAGCTATCAATGACATTAATACGAATAGCAGGGTCATCAGCTACACCTATCACCTTAAACCTTCACACATATGTTAAATAATCCAACACATGCACTCGGAACTCAAAACCTAAGGATACACATTTGTTCTCATTGTTAGTTGCAGATATAATTTACCTTTTGACATGAGCTCTAGGAAATCTTTGATTAACCGGGATAAGCAGAATAACCCAAAACTGCCCTATCTCCATGTGTCATTTGAATTCCAACCGGCCATCTTTTAGTTTTCATTATTTTTGTAATCAAACTCGTTACTAACAGACGCTGTAGAATCACGTGGCACGATAAAATAGGGGGAAAATGGGACCAAGAGATATGTGCTCAACGATTAAAGAATCTCCTCTATAATGTAGTATTTGACTGCTGAGCAATTCAATTATTGAGGTATGATATTTCAATGAATCTAGGAGGAAAAGGAGGAAAAAAACCGTCACTAATCATAACTAGGACCCTAATTGTAGAGCTTATTAAGAGTAAGGAGAGCAAAATAGTTTCAAATATTGAAATACTAAGGATACACCTATTTAAAACGTGTGAAACTATACTACTTTTAGATGGTTAAATTTATGGAAAACACAAAAAGAGCCACTGTTTTTCAATAAAAAGGAACAGGCTCTTTTGAACAATAATTTAAGCTTAAGATTTATAATTTATTATTTAAATGTTGATTCAAAAAATAGTTTTAATAGTTAAAACATATATTTTGTTACAGAACCAAGTTACTTGTAATGACAATTTCGTATATTCTTTATTTGCTTGTTTATTATTATTATTTTTTAAAATGACCCATGCCAGACAACCAAGTTGTTGAGAACCTGTGGAGTGTGTTTACATCATGAATCAAATACCATAAAAGATGTGGATTCAAAAGAGGACATCAAACAAAACTGCACTACATAATTCATGGACCGTTGCAAGTTAAATAATACGCAAATGTCCAATAAAAAGAACTGTGATATAAGTGGGATCATCGGCTAGGAATAAAGCATTGAGAGTAAGTGCATCATGCTTGCTTCCACGTTATTCTAACTAGTAGTAAGTCCATGTGAATGCTCCTGATATAATTTTCAATTTAATTTTGATTGATATGTCTCTGTCCAACCACCATATTTGTAAAATATTATTCCCCCACCATATTTGTAAAACAACTTGTAGAGTGTCTTTTTTTTATCTGTAATCAAACTTTGTTCTTATTCAGGGAATGAGCCTGGACAATTTCAATTTCCTTCTTATTTGGGAAATCAGGACATTTTAGTTCGGCTGTTTCAAACAAGCTGCTTATCTTTATGGATGAGCGTGGCATTTTTTAACCATCCAAAAAGTTTACAGTGCACATACATTGTCGTTCTTCTTTAGTAAACTTAGTTATGACACTGTGGCAACATATAGAAATGTATTGGCAAAATGATAGTAGAATTTGATATATATATAAATTCCAACCTCAAATTAAACTAATGCCAATACAGTCCATTCGGGGAGGAGAATGTTTTAAATGTAAGAGGCTTTTTTATCAGGTGGTTAAAAATCAAATCACGGCGACTTAATTTTTGAGCAAATCTTCAGTTTTTTAGTATTCAAAATTAGATTATTTCTTCTATGATTTGTCATCAAATGTTTTTGCACATTAATTTTGTCTTTTGTTACCAAGATTTGGCACAATGAGACACAGCAGTAACACAAATAAATTCTATTTTTAAACTCCAATAAAACCGTGATGCTTTCTTGCAATCTAAACACCACGTAACACAGAGCACTAACCAACCCCAGCAAGTACAACAACTTTACTGATCAAGAGGTAAAAGTTATATATAGTACCAGTGTGATATCATTATATTTGGCATTTAATTTCATTATTAATATAATTTGCTTTTGATTAATAATAGAACAAACATGGTAAACAATATGACACATGTGATTTATTGAATTAGAGTGAGACAGACGAAATTGTTGCGGAAGGAAGAGTTGTGCCAAATGACCCAAAGGAGCTTGTCCAGCAAATCCCTTCAGGGTCTGATGCCAAGAAAATTATAATAGACGCCGTGAGGAAACCGGACGCTTTCTTGTGGAGACCTTCACTTTATTCGACACGCATTGAAGACGTTGAAGGTGAGATAGTAGTGTGGCCGGTTACTAGAGTTGTTTTGCCCAACTTCGATAACTTAGAAAAAGAAGACAATGAAGTAATCTTTCATTTTTATACTAATTAATTTTTTATTTTCAATGTACAAAAATAATAATATGTTCTTTTTTATTAGAGTAAAAGTAATGGCGTAGATCGTAAATGCAAGTCAATCGATTAGAGTGGGAGTGAAGAATTAGTTGCTGAAGGACGACTTCATTTGAGTGATCCAAAAGAACTTGTGAATGATCTCCCTCTTGGTCCGGCTGTCATTGCAGTTTTGGATAGATAATCCAAAAATCAAAGATGATTTTCTATGGAGGCCTATTAAAGGATTGACACGAGTTGGAAAAGCCATTGGTAGCAAAGTTGCATGGCCTGAATCGAAAGTAGTTATCGAAACAGTTAACACTGCATCACAAATAACCATACGAGTAATGTCGGAGTTGTCGAGAAGGTAGGTATCAAACTTATTTATATGTGATTCAATTATTTTTCTATCATACAAATTATTGAAGCACATACTAGAATAACCTCTTTGTTTAATTGATAGAGTACAAATTCTACGGAAAAAAAGTAAATGCAAGCTGATCGATTGGTCGGAAAAGAGAGAAATAGTTGCGTTAGGCCACGTGTCTTCAACCGATACAACTTCAATGGTTCATTTTGTCCCTTTGGGAAAAAAAAATGCAGTTAAAGTTCAGACATATATTGTGAAAATTTCAAAAGCACGCCTATGGAGAACAACGTCTGATTTAGAACTCATTGAAGATGCTATTGGTACTACATAGCATATAATTTTTTTAATCGAAAATGTTACACGACCATTACTGGATTTTCGGTTAAAATTAAAATTTTGTTCCTTTAGAAAGTCACATAACTTGGAGTTGAGATTTGGTTGTCTTCGCCTTTGGATCTCTTCTATACTCAACATTGGAGTTTTGTTAATACAAGATTTAACGATTTTGTACATGCATCCTTTTTATGATTTCAAAGTAACAGGAATGTGCATTGTAGATGATAATAGTGATGTTTACATTTGGCAGTACACTAATGCAGTTTCATAGCTCAAATACATGATAACTCGGATACAAAGAATTAGCACACTAAATTATGTGCGAATGAACTGGATTATCATCATCGCCTGTGTGGTGTAGAAGTCATGTCAAGATCCATTAACCCAGCAAGAAAAGGCTTTCATTGGCTGCGATTGTTTCATATGCTCTTCCTGCAGCTGTTAGTGATATGTGGGTTACAGGGAGACCTGCACACCATCGACAACTTTCCCCCAGTTTTTCCTATTAAAATTAACTTGACACCATCAATGGTGGTTATGGAATACACTATACGCATAGATGATGCCTCATTATCGCCATAGTTGTTTCTGCTGCTGCTGTTGTTGTTATAATTAAGTTGACGATAGAAACAATTATCTTTTGGATCTCCATTAGACCTCCTTTATAAACTTAAATTGGTACAACTTATGATCCTCAATCTGTGGTTTTGGTTTCAAATCACATGTTTCATCTTCATGTTCAACCGTATAAGCATTACTTTCCAATGTTGTATTTGAAACTAATGTTTGGAAGGACAGTAAGTTGCCAAATTTCCTTGTTTTTCATACAGTGATGTTTCAACCATTGTATAAGCAAAGTATCTTGGTCCAAAATAATTTGATTCAGGATTTTAGAGCTTGCAGCTCTGTTCCATTCAGTTATATCAATAATTCCGAGACCACCAAGAGCTTTAGGAGATTGAATTTTAGAATAGGCAATATGATTGAGTATTTATGGGTTTAGGTTGCCATGTCGTAAATAGTGGTTGGAGGACCTCTTTGTCATGTTCAGTAGCTTGATAGGCAGCACGAAATGTGTGGACCAATATGTGCACGTGGCAGTAGTAACAAAATTTATGATCATCAATTTACCAGCAGTAGAAAGCTGAGCCAGACAGTCAGGCTTTTTGTAATTTTTTCATCCAGAGGCATACAGGAGGAAACAATGATTCCGGAAGTGATAAGAAGAACGCCATAATCCTCTGCTTTCCAAACATTGTGGTTTTGCTTAAGTTCAAATTTTGTAATACAGGTTTCGTAATGATCTTGTTTCTTGATCATAACTTGATCTTGTTTCTTGATCACTAGTAGAAGTTCTTGAAAATTTTACTTCCTTGTGAGGAACACCATAATCCTTTGCTAAATCAACTAGCTGGCTTAAGAAGCACTGTTCAATGTTTTCAGCTTTGTCATCTTCTTCATAAACATCATTTCTGTGAAAAATGAACCGAAAATTTGTCTCTTGCTGAACCCCACAACACATATCATTTTCAACACAAATTTCATCTGAGTTGTTCCCTATGTATTCTCCTCTATCGTTCATACTACATTAATCTGATTTGTTCTCTCTAATATCATCGGTGTAAGTAAATAAACGTTATTTTCAGCAGGCAGACATAGCTTACGCACTGTCATAAATAAACGTTATTTTCATCACATAGCTTACACATTGTCCGTCATTTTCATGGTGGAGATTGAGCTTTTTAACTCACTTAGCAGCTAGCTCCCATGAATCCTTGGATTGGTCTTTCACTGTTTTATTCTTGTATGTGAACATACTTACATATGCTGAGAGTACTTATACAAGCTGACAGTACTTATACATACTTGTATATGCTGACTAACATACGTTCGTATGCGCTTCTTTTTGACAGGTGTTGTATGATGCTTTTGAGGTTGCTACATGATGTCGCACTTTTCTCTTTCAAATCGGTCATGCTTGCATTAATGTATTGTCTATCGACGTTCATATGTCTTTATTTTATATATATCGTTTTGGTTAGCTACAATGGTATGTATCGTTAATTTTTGTCACGAATATTTATATGTTTAATTCTTCGTTTATGAAATACTATAGATATATATTTTTTGTGGTTTGATTTATGACTCCATTTGTTTACGTACGTTACTATGTGATAAATGTGATTTTTTGAATTATTATAATATATTAGTAGAATTGAAAATCGTAAAGTTGAATGTATATGGCAGTAAAAAAATGCAATAGAAAATATTTTAGACCATTTTAACTATGCTATGAAAAGAAAAATTATTACAGTTTTGTTATACTATAGCATTATGCTAGTGCTATATAAAATATTTTGTAAGGATTGAATAGTTTTCATTAAACAATGCTACAATAGATAGTAATAAATTTTCTATAGCGTTTTAACGTGTGATAAAAGATCAACATTATGTTTCCATAGCGTTTTTAGATGCTGTAATAATATGGCATGTCAACATATTAGAGCAATTAAACGACGTCATAATTGTTAGTATATCATAAACCACAACTCTGTGTAAACGTTTTATAGTAAGCTTCAAAATGTTATAGAAAAGTAGTTGCATCGATACGGCATGTTTAAGATGGCAACATAAACATTGTTAAAAGTCTGTTTTCCATTACAAATTTGAAACGCTATTGTATCTATCCGACTTATTACAACATGTTGATCTATAGCGTTTATAGAAACGCTATAGAAAGTTTTAATAGCGGTTTTTAAACGCTATAAAAAAAAGGTCTGTTTGTTGTAATATTTTCATTCTCCTATGAATCAAGTCTACCTTCTTTGATGTCTCCCTCCCCATATCCAATCCAAGAATAATCCTATATGTAGTGTCCCACCAGCATGATTGATTTATAGGGTCTCACACATAATGCCTCGAAGGGTGCCATCTCAATACTTGCATGATAACTATTATAGTAGGTGAACTCCACTATGGCAAGTGATCCTCGAAAGAGACTCCAAAATCCAATGTGCACATCCGAAGCAAGTCTTCACTCTCTCCATTTGTCCATCCGTCTATGGAAGTTAAGCGATACTCAAGTCCAACTCAGTGCCTAAAGCCTGCTGAGACTCCTTCAAAACATGCTTTTGAAAGCGGATCTCGGTTGCTAACGAGCTAGAAGGAACTTTGTATAACCTTGCTACCTTCCTCACGTACACTATTGCCAAAGACGCAACAGCCCTCATACTCCTAACTAGAATAAAATAAGCGCATTTGGTCAGTCGGTCGATTATGACTCAAATACTCTCATTCCCCCTCCTACTCCTAGGTAGTCCATTGATGAAATCCATAGAAATACTCTCCCATTTCCACTGAGGAATATCCAACCAGTGCAACAATCCTCTTAGCTTATTTTACTCCGCCTTCGCTCTTTGGCAAGTCATCCATCGAGCTACAAACTCCGCCACATGCTTCTTCATACCAAGCCAATAAAATACTCTCTTCATGACACGTTATATTTTGTCTTCTTTAGGACCAATGGTCATCTTAAAACGGTGACACTCATCTAGTACCATGTCAATGAAATCTATAACGAAAAGAACACATGATCTAATATCTCTCCACAACCAACTCTTTGAGTCAATGACATAACACCTCGAATGACTCAACTGCTCTTCTCTGCTAACCTTCTAGAAAATACCCAAGCGCTCTTTGTCTTGCTTCTGCCTTAACGCAATATGATCCATAACTCTTAGATGTACATCAAAAACTGCTAACAATCCTGAAGTGATAACTAAGGATGGTTAGAGATCAAATGTAAAAATGAACTCCATATGTTTCCACTCTAAGAACAAAGGACTCAATACCGCATGATATCTATTTAAGGTATTGGCTACAAAATTTCCCTTGTTCGAAGTTTATGAAATACCTTAGTCATACGATGCTAAAAACTCCATCCACCTTTGAAGCCTTAAATTCAAATCCTTCTAGGAGAATAAATACTTTAGAGACTTATGATTCATATACATCTCAAAACCGCCCTCCTAAAAGATAGTGTCTCTACGACTTGAGTGCTAAGACAATAGCCACCAACTCAAGATCATAGCATGATAGTTTCTCTCATGGACCTTCGATTCCCAACTAGCACAGCTCACCAATCACCCTTCCTACATCAACACCATGCCAAATCTTATCCCACAAGCATTGGTATATACTATGAATGCCTTCATGCCATCGAGTAACACTAGAGCTGGTGCACTAGTAAATGTCTCCTTAGCTTAATAAAAGCATCCTCACACTTTACATCCCATGAGAAAACCGAATTCATTTTGGTAAGGTGGGTCAGAGGGACATAGATTTTTGTGAAATCTTTAATGAACTTCCTATAATGGCCTAGCAAACCAAATAAAATCCTCAGTTCGGTGGCATTTTTAAGCATATGTCAATCAGGTACTGCAGCTTTTTGCTAAGATCGACTGCATTCCACTTTTTGAGACAACATGTTTCAAAAATCATACATCTACCCGCCAAAAGCGACAGTTAGAAAACTTCACCTTTAACTTATGCTCATGGAGTATATTGAGCACATGTTATAAATGCAACCTGCGCTCCTCCTCGCTTTTCAAATAGATTAATATGTCATCCACTCATACCATTATGAACTTGTTGACCAACCCTTTAAAAACACGTATCATCAAATTCAAAGGGCAAGTAAGTGCATTGGTTAGTCCGAAGGGTGTGACTAATTACTCATAAAGTTTGTCAGGTATACGAAAAGTAGTCTTCTAAGTAATATCCTCAGCTACACACAACTGATGGAATCTGATAGCCAAGTCAAGCTATGAGAACACCTTCGCTGCAGCCAATTGAACAAAGAGATCGTTATGTTGGGCAATGAGTAACGGTTCCTTTTCATTAGTTTATTCAGCTCTCGATAATCGACGCAAAGCCTCGGAAAGCATTTGCCTAGGTAGCGCAGATAATTGGTGCTCCCCACTCTGAAATACTCCTCCTAGTGAAGCCTTTATCCAATAGCTCATCCACTTGCTTATTCAACTTGCGTCTCTCCTTTGGGGCCATGTGCCTCGAAGTAACACAATGGGTCTAGCATTCTCCACAAAATAAATCCAAAACTCGATCTCTCTCTAGGATGGTAGACCGGTAAAATCAGAGAAGACATTTGGATGGTTTCTAACTATATACATTGAATATAACTCATCATGTGATAGGTCTAAAGAATATAGATAACTCGACATAACCGAACTTCTAAGATCACAATAAACCTATATACTTCTTCCACTATAAGTATCCAACTTAACAACCTTCCTATCACAATATAGGATTGCCCGATACATTGTCATCCTACCCATGCCAAAAATCAAATCAAACCCAGAAAATCCTAAGACAAAGCATTACAGTCGAACTCGACCCCTAAAATGAATAATTTCAAACCCGTACATATCACAAACAAATAAATCGATCCTCCAAACAAGGTTTGACATAACTGTAAGGTCTGTAACTATGCTAGTGTCTAAGTGCAAAAATCTATTCGAGATAAAAGAGTGTGATGCCCCCATGTTAAACAAGGTACAAACGGGTAAATCGAATAAAGTTAACACACAACTTTGATTACGCCCTTCTTTCCCTTTGTCTGTAACTAGAGGTGCACTCGAGCTAGGAACTATGTTAAGTGCATAAGGTGAATCCACTTGGACGGAGGTCTTTTGACGTATTGGATACTCTAGCCTCATGTGCCTATATTAATTGCAATTTTAACACTTAACCTTCTAATTGTCCATCTTACACACTCTTGCGAAATGCCCCTTCTTGCCACACTTTCTGCACTGCAACTCTTGCTTCTTGATCTTTTCCTTAGGTCCAATTTTGAATTGGTTTGGCTTTGATGACTTCCCTTCCGTCTTCTTACTCACCCTTCACTTTCCCTTTGGAAACAACATTCAAAAAGCCATCTCCACCGGTTCCTCAAAATTCACACCTGTGGGAATATGACTAAGGGCCCAATCCTGAAGAGGTTGATTCAATACCTTAGCGAACTTAAGAGCCTTCTTGTAATGCCCTGCCTTTTTGCATGCTTTAAATCAACGATAAACCACACATGTCAAACTTAAGTCATACAAAAGAGCGGATTGTTATGGGGTAAATAAAAAGAAGCGGAGAAAGAAAAGAACAAAACAGAATCTTGCAGCGGAACGATAAAATATAATAATCAAATATACAGTTCATGAGGCTGTTTTACAAAATATTTGATTATACTTATACAATACATATCAGAGTTACACATACCAAAGAACAATAATAATGAAGCGGAATAAAATGGTGTGGTGGAATAATATAATAGATAATAGTAATACAAATCTTCATCTTCTTCCTCCAGGATAAAATCTTCAAATCCGAAAATGCTCGGACTGAGCCGAGCGAATTGAAAAGACAAAACACTCTAGTCAGAACTAAAAGATCTTATGTAAGTTAAATCAGTAGTAAATAATATGAGTGGAACAGCGTCAGAGATGTTTACGGGATTTGACATCTCCTATCCAGTGTCAACGTGAGTGCAGTAACTCAAGAGATGCTCGAGATTCACATCTCCTAAGGATCCGTTAAACTATTTACTATGTAGTAATATTTCGCTATTATAATAATGTCTATTTGTAAAATAAACTTACTTTTTAATAGCATTAAGGGATTACCCATATAGCCCTTAACACGTAATAGTCCCAGTAGTCCATCCAATATCATAGTCCCTCCTGATCGAGAAGCCACCAGAGGATACCACACGGGCTACGGGAGAAAATCAAAATCGTACAAGGCGCAATAGGATAGGTGACATGGCACAACTAGGAATGCCAGGGTAAATATACCAATTAAGCTTCCGAGTCGGTGGTAACGGTAGCGCGCAGCTACCGCCCACCTCAAGCCACACCCCCAAAAAAAATCAAAAGTGGCAACCGAATCAATGCAAAAGTTAAAGTATAATATCGAAGGAATGTGTCCGATCAAAGGTGCTACCTCATTAACCCGTCAATCGCTCCTGTTTTAGCCACCTTATGCCAACTCACGGGAGTTGGGTCCACGTATTTACCTCAAAGGAAACGCCGCCGTCATCCTACTTCATTCTAGAATCTCCACCGCGTACACGGTTGTTAAAGTGGTTTTCGGAGTTGGTAGAGAGTATGACAACTTCCAATCCCAGTCTCTTTAACAACAAAACGTTATTATAACACCGTGGTCTTTTTGAAATAGTTTATACTTTTAAAACCAGAATATAATATCCATTTCAAATCCATATAAATACGATATCATTTCCTCCTTTTGAAAGCCAAATCAAATTTGATATCATTTTCAAATATATCCTTTTCTAAAACCATAATATTTCAAAGTTATAATATTTCGAAACCAAAACTTGAAATATAGCCTTTCAAAACATAAAACTTTGAATTTCATAACTTTGAAACATACTACACCACTTAAATGGTTTAAAATTTTAATTACTTTATATAGTAAAATAGCTTCTTCACCTTCACAATTCAATTCCAATGTGGATTTTAAATTCCCAAATAAACCAATAAAAATTTCATATATTTCAAAGCATTAATTATTCCACCATTTCAAAACTTATTCTTTGATAATTTCAACTACTATTGTTTAAATTTGAAATGTTTACTTAATAAATATCATTCTAATAAAACCTTTAGACTTCAAATAACTGGATATTCTTTCAATTACATTAACTTGATAATATTCATTTAAATCAATTTGATATTCATTTAAATCAATTTGATATTCATTTAAATCCTCTAATGAAAAATCAAGTTATAAAATCATACCTTTTAAATCTCAATTTATTTATATTTCAAATCAATTTTTTTCGAGAGTAATCCTTAAATCTTAAATTCAAATCAAATTCATATTTATCTTCCAACCTTAATTTTATTTGAGTCATTATAAACTCTATATACAATAGAGTTTAAATAGATACTTAACCATATTATATAAAAGAAATTCAAACTTTATTATTTAGATTATTCTATAATTCAAAACAAATTTATACATAGCTAAAGCAATAATAAAATAGCATTTATATAACATCTAAAATCAATATCTGTATAGACCATATATTTCTTTTACAAAACCATAAAAATCATTTCAAAACTAATTATATATATATATATATATATATCGCGGTGCCTGTATAAATTTTTCTATCATATGGTCAAGTGATATGGATATTTATCATTTCAATCCGCAATCTAAAAATAAAAATGTGGTTGTATATCATTTCAAACCGCAATCTCGAATCAAAATAAATGCATGAAACCTTGCAGATTATGATGATATAAATAAAACATCCATTCATCCATCATAAAATCATACATTCATGATAATTATCATACAAAACATTCAATCAATATCAACATAAAACAGATAATATATAACAGGTAATTTACTGGTAGTTATATTAAATAATAAATTAAATAATGATTAAATTTCAATAAATGCAATTAACTGAGATGATGATTAAAAATATAAGAAACAGCCATAAATAAATGCATAATAACAACATAAATTAATTTATCAAACATATGAAATTTTAGAAGTAGTGAGCGGGTTAAAACACTCACATTCTGAATTTAAATCCAATTTAAACTCAAAAATTGAACAGTCTCAGAATTCATCCAAACTAGCGCCAAAATGTCTGAAATTCCAATACGAACCTAGCAGAGAAAACCGCGCGTCAATCAGATATTGTATGAGAAAGTTACACATATTAGAACGATTGAAATTGAAATCAATAAAAACAAAACAAAAAAAAATAAACACCCCCCGCCACGTCAGCGTTCCTTCATCACCCCAGCTACTCGAACGAGATTCAGCTGAAACCCTACTAACCATTCGCCGCCACGCAAATCTCCAACGTTGACCTAACCGAGCCACCTCCGGCCACTACTGGCCGCGCCGACTACCTCCAACGCCGTGCCTTCCCCGCGCAGCCCCCAAGGCCACTCGCGACGACGCCTATCTCGAACAAAAACCCCCAGCCGCCGCACAAAATTAATGACCTAATTGAATTTTGCATGACGATCCAGCCGTCACTTCACCCAATAAACTATGCCGATGGGCTGCGTACGCTGTTCTCCTCACCGTGGTACCATTTGATTTTTCGATCAGTCGCAGTCAGTTTCGACAAAAATAAACGGCCGAGAATAAAAGCCTGAATTCCGGTCAAACTACAATCCAAAATGGAAAATGAATTGTAGATCTAAGATGCGTACATCGAGAGCTTCGACATATAATTTTTCTAAATTTTTTGAGGAGTTTGAAATTTCACTGATTTTTGAATTGCAATTGATATTTGGTATTTGTCTGCTATTGAGGAGGAGAGATAGTTGAAATATACGTACAGACAAATAAGAAATAGGAGTAGGCTAGGGTTTATAACCTGGTATTTATAGGTAGGGTTGAAATAGAATAGATGGATCGGGTTGAATATACGCGCTAATGACAAAGTGGCACAAAAAGCCCGTTTCGACTCCGGAATGAAATTAAGTCAACCCATATATCAAAATAGATGTTTTAAAATATTTTAAACGCAAATGGAAAAGGTTTCAAGTTAGAATTCCATCGTATTAAGAAGTTATGCTAAAATCAATATTTTCAAATTGATTTCAATTGATTTTAATTAAATCGATTTCAAGGCGTTTCAAGCCCATACGATCATACGACAAGTTCGATCGATATGAAACTTGAGATCCTACAATAATTCACCATTATGGATTCGATGAAACTGGTTTCGTCAAAATCTGAGTCAGTGGCCAAAATGGCTATTTTTCCAGTTAATTAAATAAATTAATATTAAATTAAATTAAATTACTTTTCAACTTCAACTCTGTAATTAATAAATTTCATCAATTTTAACTTTCTCAATCATTTACAGTAGTTTAACCAAATTTAAATATCCATTTGGATAAATCTATATATTTTAGTGTTAACTTTCAATTTCACTATATTCAAGAATTATAAATTGAATTTTCCAATAATTCCAATTAATTACTTTCACTCTATATATTTTTTCTATAACCATAGTTAATATCTGTTTTACATTCATTACATTAGTGCTCCTATTCCACTCTTTATTTATTAACTATCATATCTCCATTTACTATATTTTGGTCAATTCACACTTCCGTTATTATATTAGTAATCACTAAAGTAACGTTTATTATCAACCATAAACATTATAATTACTTAACGGACATTGATTGTATAAATTTTCAATTTTTTTATTAAACGAAATAAACAGGTAACTTATACAAGTGTTACCATGCCTTAAATTACACTCATGAATTCCCTATTATTAAGCAGTCGTTACATATCTTAAATACTTATGCTTTTATTTAATTACCGTTAGTTGTATTATTATTATCCCATTAGCTAATCAGGAATTTACATTCGTTTCTTTCATTTCAATTTATCCATTTATTAAGTTTTACATAAATAAATATTTATTTCCAAATATTACCATAATTAACATTAACGTAATATTTTATTTAGATTTATTGCAATTGATTCCAATCCAATTTCTATTTCCTAATATACTTTAATTTAACAACTTCTAAACATTGTAATACCTCCCACATAAATGTAACTTTTATTTATACTTATTCAAATTTGATTTTCTCATTTCAATTAATAGACTAAATAATGAGCAACACATAATCATTGCCTTCTTTACTTTTACTACATTTAAGTTTATTGTTTACAGACCCAAGGGCAACAATTAACCCTATTTTTATTGAAGTTTCACTTCCATTGTTAAAAATAAATGTTAATTACCAAGGCTACACTTGTTTCCTTGTATTCAATCCATAGACTAGTATAACATTTTATACATTTTAAATTATTGTAATTTCATTCAGTTTATCAATAATTAGCTTTAATCATTTCCGTTTTATTTTACTTATTATTTTACACAAGTGCAACCATTAATTCATCCACTAATTTATTCCATTTCCATTCATTATACAGTATTTTATTAGTAAGTTAACATTTTAAATTATTAATTTACCTTTTATATCCCATTATGAATTAATGCACACATTAATTAAGATTTTAACCAATTTAATCATTTCATCTTGGTAATATTTCTTTCTTACAATAAGAATATAATTAACATCTACATTGTTTCACCTGTTGGAATTACATCCAAGTTATTTACAATTAACTTGCATTTATACTGTTACATTCAAGTTATTAAAAATTTACTTACCAATCTTATCCACGTTATTACTTCCATTAATAATATTATAAATACTTATAGGACATTCAATTACTATTTATTATTATAAATTCATTAATTAATTCACTATTTGCCTTTGTTTTCTTATATTCAATTCTTAGCCTAGTATAACAATTTACATTACTTTATTTAATCGACATTTTCATTTCAATTGTTAATACTTAGTTTTAATTTTCATTGTTGCATTTCATTTTTAACATTTTCTTCATTATAAATTGTAAAATTTTATTTCTTTCTAAATTTAATCACAAAAATCTTATTAATTAACTAAGTTTAATCAATGAAAATTACGGGTCATTACACTCTCCCCAACTCAAAACTTTTCGTCCCCGAAAAGGAAAAAGAAGGGAAAAGAAGAATTAGGAAATCAATATATTTTACTTAAACATTAAATTTATAAACAAATGAATTTAAAAAATTAATTAATTTAGATAAAATATGCCAATTTATAACCATTAAATCTTTTATATTCAAATTAAAAAAAATTGGAAAACATTTTCAAAATATTTTCTAAGTCCAAAATTTTGGAAAAAATTTCGGCAGTCTCCTTTGTACGGGGAGGCTCGGGAGAAAATATAATATCAAAAATAACAATATACAACATGTATTTTCCAAAATAATATATATCCTAACATGGGAAAACAATATAATAACGCTATAAATCGAAATCCAAAAACGTACCTATTTGTCGTACAATTACCGCTTATATTATGAAAACAAATGCAATAGCAATTGCTTCCACAACCTGTATTTCACTTATATAATCCAAAAGGTTAATAATTATATAAAATGAAATATTTAAGTTGTTTCAACCATAAAACAAAACAATACAACCAATAACCACTTGCAATAAGTCATACAACCATCACATAAAAATCAAGACAAATCAAACATTCATTCATATCAAACAACAAATAGTTGTTCGGCTTCAAAACTTTAAATTGTACGGAATGAAAAATAAACTACTAAGTGTACCATTTTTACTCAACAGTCTTAGGTGAAACTAAATAGATTATTCATTCATCCAAACAATTTTAAAGTATCCTTACCCAAACATCCATAAACCAAAACAAACAATAATTCCAAACAACAAATCAAATTTACTTATTATTAATTTCATTTTATACATTAGTTGTTTGATTTCTTTTCTTTCATATAATGATTTATCTTTTCGTTTTACATTTGTTTCTTTCCATTTTATTTAGAAATAACTTCAACTTATTTACTTAAGTTAAAATTTCTTACTTACAATACCTGCCTTCCGTTATATTTAATTAGTAGTATTTCCTTATACTTAAGTTTATAACAACTACAATACCAAATTCTTATTTATTAAAGAATTTCGTTGAACCTTCCTATTACAAAAGCTTTACTTGTATAATATCCATTACATTTTCTTATTAACATTTCAACTTTTTACATCTTCTGGTAAGTTATATATATGCCTTTAAGAATGTAATTAAAATCATACAAGTATATCTTATTTCTTTTAATTAATTAATGGTTCAATAATTATATCTTTCGTTTTATAAGATTACAATTTCACTTCTTTTAATCTCATTTATAACTTAGCATTAAATCACTTATTTTAATTAAAGGTTCCAATTTATAAATTAGTTATATTTCATTTTACTGCACTTAGTTGAAATTATTAATCAATGGAAACTTAAGAATTAAATACCGGGTTTTATTCAAAATTATTTTAAAATAACAGATAAACATATGCTTGCAATTGATATATCCAATTATATTTAAAACAATTTAAAATTTATATATGGTTTATCAAAATAAATATGTAGTAAAATTACTACAGTGACCTTCCCACTTCGAAACTCGAAAATGAATATCGATGATGCGGCCACCATCACCGAAATTATTTTCCAGTGACAGAGAGGGAAGTACAGAACTTATTTCTTTTTCAAAATTTCTTTAAAACAATTCTTTCAAATTATATTGAAATATTTATATCAGAAAATACTTCTAACAATATTATTACTATATTCCAAAATTATTCGAAAGAAAGTTTCAAAACCACGGAACTTAATTTCTAAATTTCCAATTTTCGTTTATTTTATTTTCAATTTTATTTCAACTATTATTTATATTTTCATTACCTAACAACCAATATATAACAACCAAATATATATCTTATTTATAAAAAATTATTTTATATATAGAAAATATAATAGGCAAAATTATTTCGTTCACCTATATTCAAAACAAATATTACGTCGGTCTGTCCTATTAAGTGTTTAGAAATCCCTATTCATGTCATAGCGTCCTATGCACCAACCAGAATTTATAAATACAAAACGGAACAAATTAACACAAAATTAAAAACCTTTTTATAACACTAACAAATACGCTCTCTCATATATACACTCAGTGACTCATCATAGGGTATTACTACCCTATTAATAAATAGTCAGACCCCACAAAGCTAAGGTTTATCGCTAAACCAAAGCTACGATACCAGATGTACGCCTCGCCTTTTCGCACGCGTTAAATCGACGATAAACCACACAAGTCAGACTTAAATCATACAAAAGGACGGATTGTTATGGGGTAAATAAGAAGAAGCAAAGAAAGAAAAGAACAAAACAGAATCTTGCAGCGGAACGATAAAATATAATACTCAAATATACAGTTCATGAGGCTGTTTTACAAAATATTCTATTATACTTATACAATACATATCAGAGTTACACATACCAGAGAACAATAATAATGTAGCGGAATAAAATGGTGTAGTGGAATAATATAATAGATAATAGTAATACAAATCTTCGTTTTCTTCCTCCAGAATAAAATCTTTAAATCCTGAAATGCTCGGACTGACCCGAGCGAATTGAAAAGACAAAATACTCGAGTCAGAACTAAAAGATCTTATGTAAGTTAAATCAATAGTAAATAATATGAGTGGAACGGCGTCAGAGATGTTTATGGGATTTGACATCTCCTATCCAGTGTCAACGTGAGTGCAGTAACTCAAGAGATGCTCGGGATTCACATCTCCTAAGGATCCGTTGTACTGTTACTATGTAGTAATATTTCACTATTATAATAATGTCTATTTGTAAGATAAACTTACTTTTTAATAGCATTAAGGGGTTACCCATATAGTCCTTAACACGTAATAGTCCCAGTAGTCCATCCAATATCATAGTCCCTCCTGATCGAGAAGCCATCAGAGGATATCACACGGGCTACGGGAGAAAACCAAAATCGTACAAGGCGCGATAGGGTAGGTGATACGGCACAACTAGGCAATGCCAGGGTAGATATACCAATTACGCTTCCAGGTCGGTGGTAACGCGTAGCGCGCAGCTACCGCCCACCTCGAGCCACACACCAAAAAAAATCAAAACTGGCTACCGAATCAATCCAAATGTCAAATTATAATATCGAAGGGATGTGTCCGATCAAAGGTGCTACCTCATTAACCCGTCAATCGCTCATGTTTTAGCCACCTTATGCCAACTCACGGGAGTTGGGTCCACGTATTTACCTCAAAGGAAACGCCGCCGCCATCCTACTTCATTCTGGAATCTCCACCGCGTACATGGTTGTTAAAGTGGTTTTCGGAGTTGGCAGAGAGTATGACAACTTCCGATCCTGGTCTCTTTAACAACCAATCGTTATTGTAACACCGCGCTCTTTTTGAAATAGTTTATACTTTTAAAACCAGAATATAATATCCATTTCGAATCCATATAAATACGATATCATTTCCTCTTTTTGAAAACCAAATCAAATTTGATATCATTTTCAAATATATCCTTTTCTAAAACCATAACATTTCAAAGTTATAATATTTCGAAACCAAAACTTGAAATATAGACTTTCAAAACATAAAAATTTGAGTTTCATAACTTTGAAACATACAACAGCACTTCAATGGTTTAAATATTTAATTACTTTATATAGTAAAATAGCTTCTTCACCTTCACAAATCAATTCCAATATGGATTTTAAATTCCCAAATAAACCAATAAAATTTCCATATATTTCAAAGCTTTAACTTTTCCACCATTTCAAAACTTTTTCTTTGATAATTTCATATATATCAATTTCAACTACTATTGCTTAGATTCGAAATGTTTACTTAATAAATATCATTCTAGTAAAACCTTTAGACTTCAAATCACTGGATATACTTTCAATTACATTAACTTGATAATATTCATTTAAATCAATTTGATATTCATTTAAACCCTCTAATAAAAAAATCAAGTTATAAAATCATACCTTTTAAATCTCAATTTATTTATATTTCAAATCAATTTTTTCGATAGTAATCCTTAAATCTTAAATTCAAATCAAATTCACATTTATCTTCCAACCTTAATTTTATTTGAGCCATTATAAACTCTATATACAATAGAATTTAAATAGATACTTAACCATATTATATAAAAGAAATTCAAACTTTATTATTTAGCTTATTTTATAATTCAAAACAAATTTAAACATAGCTAAATCAATAATAAAATAGCATTTATACAACATCTAAAATCAATATCTGTATAGCCCATATATTTCTTTTACAAAACCATAAAAATCATTTCAAAACTAATTTTATATATATACCGTGGCGCCTGTATAAAATTTTCTATCCTATGGTCAAGTGATACGGATATTTATCATTCCAATCCGCAATTTAAAAATAAAAATGAGGTTGTATATCATTTCAAACCGCACTCCCAAATCAAAATAAATGCATAACAACTTGCAGATTATGATGATATAAATAAAACATCCATTCATCCATCATAAAATCATACATCCATCACAATCATCATATAAAACAGTCAATCAATATCAATATATAATTGATAATATATAACAGGTACTTTACTGACAGTTATATTCAATAATAAATTAAATAACGATTAAATTTCAATAAATGCAATTAACTGAGATGATGATTAAAAATATACGAAACAATCATAAATAAATGCATAATCATAACATAAATTAATTTACCAAACATAAGAAATTTTAAAAGTTGTGAGTGGGTTAAAACACTCACCTTTTGAATTTAAATTGAATTTAAATCCAATTTAAACCCAAAAATTGGACAGTCTCAGAATTCATCCAAACAAGCGCCAAAATATCCGGAATTCCAATACGAACCAAGCGGAGAAAACCGCGCGTCAATCGAATATCGTATGAGAAAGTTAAACATATTAGAACGATTGAAATTGAAATAAATAAAAACAAAACAAAACAAAATAAACACACCCCCTTGCCACGTTAGCGTTCCTTCATCACCCCAGCTACCCGAACGAGATTCAGCTGAAACCCTACTGAACCATTCGCCACCACGCAAATCTCCAACGTTGACCAAACCGAGCCACCTCCAGCCACTACTGGCCGCGCCGACTACATCCAACGCCGTGCCCTCCCAGCGCAGCCCCCAAGGCCACTCATGACGACGCCTATCTCGACCAAAAACCCCCAGTCGCTGCATAAGATTAATGACTAATTGAATTTTGCACGACGATCCAGCCATCACTTCACCCAATAAACTATGCCGATGGGCCGCGTACGCTGCTCTCCTCTCCGTGGTACCATTGATCTGTCGATCAGTCGTAGTTAATTTCAACAAAAATAAACGGCCGAGAATAAAAGCCTGAATTCTGGTCAAACTACAATCCAAAATGGAAAATGAATTGTAGATCTAAGATGCGTACATCGAGAGCTTCGACATATAATTTTTTCTGAATTTTTTTGAGGAGTTTGAAATTTCATTGATTTTTGAATTGCAATTGATATTAGGTATTTGTCTGCCATTGAGGAGGAGAGATAGTTGAAATATACGTACAAACAAATGAGAAATAGGAGTAGGCTAGGGTTTATAACCGGGTATTTGTAGGTAGGGTTGAAATAGAATAGATGGATCGGATTGAATATATGCGCTAACGACAAAGTGGCCCAAAAAGCCCGTTTCGACTCCGGAATGAAATTAGGTCAACCCATATATCAAAATAGATGTTTTAAAATATTTTAAACGCAAATGGCAAGTTCAAATTCCATCGTATGAAGAAGTTATGCTAAAATCAATATTTTTCAAATTGATTTCAATTGATTTCAATTAAATCGATTTCAAGGAGTTTCAAGCCCATACGATCAAACGACAAGTCCGATCGATACGAAACTTGAAATCCTATAATAATTCACCGTTACGGATCCGAGGAAATTGGTTTTGTCGAAATTTAAGTCAGTGGCCAAAATGCCTATTTTTCCAGTTAATTAAATAAACTAATATTAAATTAAATTAAATTACTTTTCAACTTCAACTCTATAATTAATAAATTTCATCAATTTTAACTTTCTCAATCATTTACAGTAGTTTAACCAAATTTAAATGTCCATTTGGATAAATCTATATATTTTAGTATTAACTTTCAATTTCACTATATTCAATAATTATAAATTGAATTTTCCAATAATTCCAATTAATTACTTTTCACTCTATATATTTTTTCTATAAACATAGTTAATATCTGTTTTACATTCATTACATTAGTGCTCCCATTCCATCCTTTATTTATTGACTGTCATATCTCCATTTACTATATTTTGGTCAATTCACACTTCCGTTATTATATTAGTAATCACTAAAGTAACGTTTATTATCAACCATAAACATTATAATTACTTAACGGACATTGATTGTATAAATTTTCAATTTTATTATTAAACGAAATAAACAGGTAACTTATACAAGTGTTACCATGCCTTAAATTACACTCATGAATTCTCTATTATCAAGCAACCGTTACAGATCTTAAATACTTATGCTTTTATTTAATTACCATTAACTGTATTATTATTATTCCGTTAGCTAATCAGGTATTTACATTCGTTTCATTCATTTGAATTTATTCATTTATTAAGTTTTACATAAATAAATATTTATTTTCAAATATTACCATAATTAACATTAACGTAATATTTTATTTAGATTTACTGCAATTGATTCCAATCCAATTTCTATTTCCTAATATACTCTAATTTAACAACTTCTAAACATTGTAATACCTCCCACATAAATGTAACTTTTGTTTATATTTGTTCAAATTTGATTTTCTCATTTCAATTAATAGACTAAATAACGGGCAACACATAATCATTGTCTTCGTTTACTTATTCTACATTTAAGTTTATTGTTTGCAGATCAAAGGGCAATAATTAACCCTATTTTTATTGAAGTTTCACTTCTATTGTCAAAAATAAATGTTAACTACCAAGGCTACACTTGTTTTCTTATATTAAATCCAAAGACTAGTATAACATTTTATACATTTTAAATTATTGTAATTTCATTCGGTTTATCAATAATTAGCTTTAATCATTATTGTTACGTTTTATTTTACTTATTATTTTACACAAGTGCTACAATTAATTCATCCACTGATTTATTCCATTTCCATTCATTATACAGTATTTTATTAGTAAGTTAACATTTTAAATTATTAATTTACCTTTTATATCCTATTATAAATTAATGCACACATTAATTAAGATTTTAAATCAATTTAATCATTTCATCTTGGTAACATTTCTTTATTACAATAAGAATATAATTAACATTTACAATGTTTGACCGGTTGGAATTACATCCAAGTTATTTACAATTAACTTGCATTTATACTATTACATTCAAGTTATTAAAAATTTACTTAACAATCTTATCCACGTTATTATTTCCATTAATAATATTATAAATACTTGCAGGACATTCAGTTACTATTTATTATAATAAATTCATTAATTAATTCACTATTTGCCTTTGTTTTCTTATATTCAATTCTTAGCCTAGTATAACAATTTACACTACTTCATTTAATCGACATTTTCATTTCAATTGTTAATACTTAGCTTTAATTTTCATGGTTGCATTTCATTTTTAACATTCGCTTCATTATAAATTATAAAAATTTATTTCTTTTCTAAATTTAATCACAAAAATCTTATTAATTAACTAAGTTTAATCATTGAAAATTATGGGTCGTTACACTTCTTGTGAGGGGTATTGATCAACTCCATTCCAAACCTAGCCAACTCATTGAACGGGTTGACGTACACTTTAACCGACATCTCTTCTTCCTATAAATGAATAAACTTCTCCAACAACACTTCCTCTTCGGCCTTTGACAGAAACTTCATCTCAAAACGTCTCCTATATTGCCCTCAAGTAATCTCTCCCTTATCAAACTCAGAAATTACAACATCCCACCAATTCAGAGCCTTACTCTGTAAATGCCAAGTAGCAAGGTGTCTCATAACATCATGTCTAAGGCCCATCAATCCAAAAATCCTCTCACAAGTAAGAACCCATGTCCTCGAATCTACATACGACTCAGTCCCTAGATACAGCTTTCCTCCTAGGCTCACAAAGTCCTTAAATAGTTTCACACAATCAACGACGGGTGGGTGGGTAGGAGTTGAACCTAATGATCGCTCCATAGGTACTCTATTAGGGTTAAGTTCAACTTGACCTTTTGCTTGCAGATACCGAAAGAACCAAATCGAGACATTCACATGCGGAATCTCGGCAGCATCGCCTGAGCCGTAACCACCAGGATTGCTCATCCTTTCTATATGTGAATTTAGAAATTATTAGCAACTTTCCATAGATAGTATTGAAAACTTAAGGGAAAGAGTTATTCTCACTACCC
This sequence comes from Allium cepa, assembly GCA_030765085.1. Lineage (NCBI taxonomy): Eukaryota > Viridiplantae > Streptophyta > Magnoliopsida > Asparagales > Amaryllidaceae > Allium > Allium cepa. The sequence goes on from CM060934.1 coordinate 135,454,456, forward strand.
TAGTATATATAAAACCTTTGAAAATCTTTTACTATACACTCACACACACACACCTGTGCATGCATTTAGCGGTTCCATAATGATGAAGGCGCAAAAAGTTACAGTGGGATAAAGCGAAGATAAAGCAAGGATATGGCGTAGGTGTAAAAGACTTCACTAAATATAAAACCAAATATTTAAACTTAACTTATTATCTTTCTCACATCATTTATGTAGAGAAAAGAATTATTGTTTAATCTTATACAAAAAACGAAGAATATCATGATTTGTGCAGCTCTAATTTGATGAATAATATAGATTTCTAATTTAAATTATGCATTTATACATTCAAATTAAATATTTACCCTAACTTTTGTTGATTTGGTTCAAAGAAGAACTAGTCAAATCAAGCTTTTATATAAATGTTGCTAAAGCATATGCTAAAATGCCTTGCTTAAGCGGGTGTAGCTGAAAAGACAGGGGCTTAAAGAGGATTTATTATTTAATAGCACTATATTGAAAAACATAATGGTCGAAGAGTGTTGTGCGCTATAGCGAAGATTTTGTGGGGTTTTAACTGCATGGATACATACATGCATAATTTGGAAACCCATTTTGAAAAAAATTTGGAAAACTTTTTAGAAAACATTTGACTTTTTTTAAAAAAAAAAAAATCAAGTATGTTCTCTCAATATGCCTTTCCTCTTTAAGAAATTCCATACCTAGACTCTAATACCAACTGTGACAACCCATACCTCACGACACACATATCCAAAGTTTAGAGTGACTTTCAGACTCGTGTCAGTGCCAAGAAGTACTGGCTTTTAGGGTTTTCATAAAATATTTAAGAGACCAAAAATACAAGGATAAAATCAAGCATACTACACTTTCAGATTTCACTGCGGAAGGAAGCAAAACATAAATATTGAAAATAGTCATCTCAGAAAATATCCAAAACATAGTCTCAAAACAGTAGTAGTTAAATCCACAGTGTACATAAATACATCATATAATCTGACAAAATACTAAATATTGTAAACAGTACTTGGAGAATAATAGGAAACAAAAAGCAACTCTGATGAGAAACTCACCTCTCCAAGTACTATAATTGGCCTATCACCTGCTGCCATGTTCTCCTATGGTGCGGAAAAAGTAAGGAAAATGGGTTGGTCAAAAAAAGGTATGGTGAATAAGTACATCATTAATATATCGTAGATCACATGTAATTGATTTAGTAATACTCTGCGACCTGGGATGTCCTACAACTATCCGTGAATTGCTTCTTTATTTATTTAAGGGGTTTAACTCAATACACACCTACACTATATACTTGTGTAGGCTCATAATTTGGATCAAACAACTAATCAAACCTCAAAACTACTAACAATCGATAAATAACTACTAGAACTATTCCATATAGGTTTCCTTACAAATTTCAATCATCGGACTACATTTCCCATTGCTACAGCTACATGTAACTGATCTAACAATGGTAATGCAATGCCTCTTATCGCACTGCATTCGGATCCATCAACAATACAACATCATGTCACGTCACCATGAATACCAAGGAATTCTCATTAGTGTCGTTCCTCACAATCCATCAATAATCATAATCAGTGTTGCACGTCCATCGTTGAACCTACATCGAGTGCAATTCACAATGGAATCGACCTAGTTGAATATTGAACCATGCTAGATAAATAGCATTTATCATGTCTCGCAACGTCCTAAAGTCACCACATAGGGAAATAACTTCCCTACTTATACTGACATCCCCACACACACACACATACACACACACACACACAAATATATATATATATCACTAAATATTTTATTTATGACTTGGACCTTAAGCCGAGGTTCAAACCGCATGCAATTTTCATTAACCAGTCGACTGCTCCAATAAGTGTGATCGACCCGTTGGCGTTGTTTGGTGTTTTTAACTAGGTATTATTTTTCATCTTTGTTTATTAATGATCACCGTTTCCAAATTTCATTGCAGTAACTTATAATCCGAATTACTATTAACGTGAACCTATAACTTTGTAGGTAGCAAAATTCTATATTCAATTTCAATTTACAATAACCCAGTTTAACCTAGGTTTAGCATCATCATCAACAAGTTATATCCATTTAGATCAATTTGACAAAAGGGGAATATATAGATTTATCCATTTCCTAATTCACAGATTTACATCAACTTATATTTCCAGGTTAATATTAGTCGAATCTATAATACAAAAGAGGAATCATATTCATATGGTAACTATTAAATTTCCAATTCGATTAAACAATGTTTCTGATTCAATTGCTAACAATCTAGATCAGATAGGATATACTAAAACTAATCGTATGTAAATCATCTAATTAACCATGAACCCACTCACCTCAAACCAAAGCTATTCCCATTGAAATCCACTTGGAATCTCTTTCGCTCCCTAGATCTCCGCTTGAGTCAATCTTCTTCAATTTCTTTAATTTTATTTTATTTTAATTTAATTTGAAAAAATTTCGATTTGAAGAGAAAGAGAATTTTAGTCTACAGAGAGACGGAGTTTGGACGTACTAGTCAAATCTTTGTGAAATAGGTTTGCATCAGGGTTCTATTTATAGGGGTACAAAGCAATACTAGCTATAGATCTAATATTATAAAATCTAGGTCGTTGGCCACTCGAAACCCTAGCCATGTTTCCTTGGTCGGTTGACAGATATAGAAGGGAACTGTCTACTGCTTGTGGTTGGCTGGTCCCAATCTACCTATCGACCGGTGGAGCTTTCTATTTTTAAAATATTTATTTCCATGGTTGTTTGTTTAATTATTTTTTATTCTGAAATTTAAAACGTTTATAACTTTTTCATACTAGCTTCGATTGTCCGTAAAATCGCTACAAACACAACGGTGCAAGTTTCTACGCCAAATTTGGACATTTGCAGAAAATCCATTTTTACCCTTTCTAGTTTTTAATTTAATTCTTATATTAAAATTTTGCTTAAACTTTCGGGATGTTATACAACTTCACTCATCATCAATCGTACTTTGTCCAACCACATTTGGTTACACCTTGATGATACATTGTTATCTATCATAGGGAGGAGTGAATATTTGATATTGGATCTTTATTCAATTTTACATACGCTTGGAACTCTTTCCAGTAACTTACTTGTTCGTTCAAATCGAATCATTTCTATTGTATGTAATTTCATTTACTTTCGTTTTATATTCTATGAGCTAATCGTAGACTTGCTACATGTGTATCGAATACACGTGTTCATGCTCGTGATAAATCATCAGTGAATAAAACGAAATGCATGGAACCTTTTTGGTATTATTAGACTTATGATTACATACATTTGTACGTATCGATCCGAAGTTTCCATCTACTCTATGTTACTTCCATTGAATTGGTGCTTTGTCCTCACTTGTTTGAGATATAATTCACTGATACCAAATGATTTAAATCTTATAATAAAAAATTATGTCCCAAAACTATGACTTAGTCTATAAATTAAAATTAATTACGAATAATTTCAAATCATTATAACAAAAATACCCATTACACAACTGATAATGCCGGTTGTAATAGGCCTATTGCAACTGACAGCCGCTAGTCTTAATATACGAAGTTGCAATAAGGTGGTCACATTTTACAACTGTTTATGACAGTTGCAAGTGACCGTTGTAGTAAGAACATTTTACAATGGTTAAAACCAGTTGTAATATGTTCTTTTACAACTGTAAACGCCAGTTGTAAATCTACAACATTTATTTGAAAAGTATGATATTATGACTGTTTAAAACAGTTTTCGTTTAATCTCAGTTGTTTTTAACAGTTGCAAAAAAATGCTAAAATGAAAAAAAAATCAGCTGCAGCTTACATATTATAACACACACATGACAATATTTAATAATTCGATGATTGAAACAAATATTGTCATCAAACAACCAGAACACACATTTCAAAAGGCTGAATAAAATTACATTCACAAATTTCTGACAAACATTCCAAAAAGCTAAACAAAGTTACATTCACAAATTTCTAACGCAGTGCAATGTATAATCCGTAAATACATACACAAGCGATTGTAGGATCTAGATTAACCCTAGAGGGGGGGTGAATAGGGTTATAGCAAATTTTCTTGATTTAAACACAGAAATAAACTGCAGAAATAAATATGCTGAAAAGTAAATCACACACAAAGTTTACCCAGCTTCGGCAACCCTTGCCTACTGCTGCATTCACAGATTTCTATTAGAATTAAACAGTATCACGCTTACAAACACTCTACTAGACTCGCAGACATTTGCTCCCGCTCACAAACACTCTACTAGACTCGCACACCCTGCTCGCAAACATTTGCTCCCGCTCACAAACACTCTACTAGACTCGCACACCCTGCTCCGCCTATAGAGTTTCGCTTACTTGCAAACTTTGCTTCCCGCCTATAGAGCTTCGCTTACTCGCAAACTCTGCTCCCGCCTACAATAGAACTTTGCAAACTCGCACACCCTGCTCACTGAACTAATTCTAACTAGACAATCTGACACTACCTAAACCCTAGGCGGTGATTTACCAGTTTTCGATTTGAAAAGGTTAAAAACAACAATTAAAAAAAAACAAATAGCACTTAAACCCTATTTAACATATATTAAAGCCCTTTAAAAATAAAGCAAGCCGGCCCAATTTATTTTCTTTAACCCGATACGGCCGTCCCTCTTTTTCGAATTAGGTTTCTGCTTGCGATCCAAATTTGGCTTTGAAAAAATGGCGGCCCTCTATTGTATTCTTTGATCTGAATTTAGGGCTTCGGCTCTTGATCCAAATTAGGGCTTTGAAGCTTCGCCTTTTCGTGTGCTTCGTTCTCGTTCCTTCGCTCTTGGCTGCTTCTGTTTGATCGAGTTCACTGTTGTTTGTGATTTCGGTATGTACTTTTTCCTTTTGCTTTACTGGGTTGATGCTTGAACTCGATGATTAATTTGCCGATGATGATTGGGCTTATATAGGATTTGAAATCCTATTTTTGTGTTCGTATATTCGTGTTTGAATTTGTCTACTGATTTGCTTTGGCCATTCGATTATACTTGGATGATTGAGATAAGATCTGACTTTGTCAATTCCGTATTTTTGATTGACACGGTTTTGAATTCATTTTCGTTTCTTTACCACCACATCTCTGACTTGTTCAACATACTGACTTGGTTCAATTTTGACTTCGGCTTTGATTGATTACATGAATTTTTGGCTTGATCAACCTTGATGTTGAACTCTGTCTTCACTGATTGTGTTTACTGCAGCTAATTGATTTCTTAAACTTTGTAGCCTTGGTTACTGGTCGAGTTGTATCTGCTTGTAGTTGATGCATATGCTCTCTGTTTGCTTTTGATGCATTCTGGTGCGGTGTTGTTACTGCATTCATGACCACTGTAATGTGTTCTCTGGTTTGATGTTGCATTTCATGATTCATCTGATCACTGCTGTGTCTTGATTAATGGAGTCAGTGATAATGATCACTGTGTTGGCCTTGTAGTATTCTTTGACATGTTGTATCTGCATTCACCATAGTTTGTATATGCATTTGCCTGTTGTTTCATTTGTCTGCACTTGATCATTCTTGAGCTCAAGTTGCTCCATTATGACCTGAACTTGACATTGCCTTACTGATCGACTTTCTGTTGACATATAGTCTCTGGCCATGTTTGAACATGATTGTGGTCAATTGCTTTGTCTATTCATTTTCCTTGAGTCTGTTGTAATGTGTGCACTTGCCTGCTGCCATACTTGTTCACCGGTGCACATTATTTGCTGTGCATACTTCATGCTTGCACTGTTCATTTGTTGTTTGCATTATTGCTGTTGTGTTACTTTGATTCTTTTGAAACTCGAGTTGCACACTACTGTCTTGGTTTTGGGGCTGCTGTTCTTTAATGCATCTGTGTGTGTTACTGTGTTTATGACCACAAGCTCATCGTGAAGCATGGTTTACTGTTGTTGCATACTTGTATCACTTGATGTCTTGAGCTTCAACTGTGCTCGAGCTCGTATCACAGCAAACTGCATGTTATGTTTGTTTGGTAGTTGCTTCAGTCACTTTGTTGTATACTTGTGCTTTGAACATTTTCAACCTGATGCATCTGGACTTGAGCATATTTGATGAAATTGTTGTCTGGTCTTTGCATTGCTGTGTTGATCATGTTTCTGGTTCAATCCACTGTTTCATGTTTCATGCATGCTCGACATTGAGTTTTGTTGCACTGTTTTTGGCTTGTGACCTGCCCTGTGTTGAATCCAGTTTTTCAAAAAACTCGGGTTTGACCTTGTGCTCATGTCGTGATTTTCAATGTTATTGCACGTGAGTTGAACCCGGTTTTTCATTTGGGTTTGAGCTGTGCTCGCCTGTCCCTGTAAATCAATCAAGTGTATATATCGACGTGCACGGCCTTGTGGCATATACAGTGATACACTGTGTATGTCACAAGTTGTTCGTGTATGATGAATTCAAATTTAAATTATGAAGAACAACCCAAATAACTGAGGCAAATCATATTTTCAAAAATCATATTTCATTTTATATTGCAAAAATATTTCTTTTTCAATTTTACTGCGTTAGTTTATATTTTTGCAGATTGCTCAGATGCTGGATTCAAACTAGAAGGAAGTTGAAGATAAAAATACGAGTGTGAGTGATATGTAGTGAGGTTAACTGTAAATGTGAAATGTGATGTGATTGTAATCAAAGTTGTATAGTTATAGTAAGAGATTGAAATTGTACTATTCAAAATTGTAATAAATATTTGTTTGAATAAAATTTCTGTTTGAATTCAAATTCTGTGTCATTTAATTTCATTCAGCAAATATTTATTTATTCTATGAAAAATAAAATAGTACATTAACAAATACATTTAAACGAATGTATATATGTTTATTATCATCAAACAAAAATCATATAAGCGCAAAGCGCATATTCAACAATCTCCCCCTTTTGATGATAACAAACATATATTTAAGATTTTGAATGTATTAAATGTATTTGATCGTTCAATTTGCTCCCCCTATTTGAATGCTTCCTCTCTACATGATACTCCCCCTACATATATGCATACAAATAGAAATATATAAATGAGCCTATATGCAAAGTGAAAATTATTTGACCTTTGCTTGATTCTATTTGACAAAATCTTAACTTTTCTCTCCCCCTTTTGTTATCAGCAAAAGAATAACAGTGTTGTAAAAATAGGTATGAAGTGATAGACATGAATCAAACATTTAACTCAATTGAATATAAATATTAAATTTCAATAAAACTCAAACAAAAATCATAATTACCCTTGTCAAGCGCATATTCCACTTTCAGAAGTGATGGGGATAAAATCATCAAAAATCATACAATTCTGTCTATTTGTGGTATATTTATTTCAGGAAATTTGAATATCTACTAACCATGCATAACTGTTAGGACTTTTAAATGAGATTAGTAGTATTCATAATTTTTATTTAAAAAATGAAATCAAGTATCTTCTAACCACGCATGACCGTGAGGACTTTTAAATGGGATTAGAATCAACTTGTCTATTTGAATCAATTAATTTTGATATGCGTTCCATACATGCATAACCGTGAGGACTTTTAAATGAGCATGGAAGCACATAATCAAAAATCCAAGTAATTCACCCATGCATAACCGTGAGGACTTTTAAATGAGAGTGAATACTTTGGATATTTATTTTTATTGCTAAATATAATAAGTTGAAGCACAAATAATTTCCTTCACAGATTTAAAGATATTGAAGAACAAATGATTTCCTTTGTAAACTACCACAAATTTACATACTAAATATGATCTTGATGAGTGATGGTCGATAGAAAGATGATAGAAATAGAAATGGTCATGGAATTTTTACCCAACAAAAAGTTTTTATAACTCTTGTTATGAAATTCTAAAGAAATTTTCTAATTATACTTTCTCGAGTTATAATATATGATAAATATCAACACTCATCTCTTTTTCAATCACTATTCATCTTTTCGATAATCAAAGGGAGTCAGATTAGTCAAAATTTGTCATTTAAAATCAAATTCAAAAATTATAAAATCAATTTTTCAAAAATGATTAATCTGTAAATATGGTCAAACATGATTTTCTCGAGGGGGTTTTATAAGAAAATTTTCTGCTATTTGAAAATTATTTCAAATGAAAAATATGCAGATATTTTCTTTGCAAAGACGATGCAGCAAATGAATGTTTCAAAAATTAATCACGTTCCACTAGTAATTTTTCTATCAACTATATTACCAGTGTAATCTGCATCTGAATTTAAATTTCACTCAATATTCACTCGTTGAACCATGAAGTGTGCACCAAAAATTTCAAACTTAACATCATTCTTTTGAATTTGAATTGAAGCCGTGTTAACACTCAAACACATATCATGGTGTTAATTTCAGAAACCATAGGATGAACAACTATCAACAGTCATTAAAACTTCATTATTATTTCAAAACAATTTCTTGAAGTTTTAACAATTTCATAAAGTTCTTTTTCAATAGCTTTCACGTGAAAATTGAAATCGTGCAAATTTACAAGCAGTGACCAAAATATATCTACGTGTAGCATGAGTAACCATCATTTGACCAAACAAATTTATATGGATTAGTTCACATTTGAAAATCTGATTGGTCATCATTTAAGCACAAATCAATGTCATAAATAAGAACAAGTCAAAAAAAAATCATATCAATTAAGTCCGAATCAGTCCACCATCATAATTGTTCCAAGTAATTCTATTTAAAGATGGTTGGTCAATATTTTTTAAAAAAAACATAGCATCAAAATCATCATCTTTTATTCATCTCAATATTGGCTGATTTTAATTTAGAGTATGGTGCAGACTATCACATTTAATATATCGTTCAAAACAATTTTACCTGTTTTACCTTTACGATAATTTTTCGTCGTTGTCCATTGTGATTCTGTCACCTTTGTACTAGGCTAAGGAACTTTTCTTTGTCGCCCGTTGTGTTTCTGGAACAGCCAAAATCCAGAGAACACTGTTGTTGTTCCTTAGCCTGCCACCACACCTACACGATGAAAGATTTATGTGACCTATTTGTTTTTATAGGTCCATGATTGTTAGTGACAGAATATGAAAAATATGTTTTTGGAGACCCAAAACTATTCATATATGTTCCTTTTGGCAACCAAATTTGTTTGACTTTCAAAGATTTTATATTTGTGCCTTTAGGAACCCAAATTGGTATAGTTTTCACGTGTTTGGGTCTATACCAACAATTATTTTGATTATGTCCAAATTTTCTGCAAATCGAGCACATTAAATTGACTTGATTAAATTTTGTGTTCCTATGACTATGATGTCCAAATATTTCAGATCGAGCAAAGACACTTTTATCTTTATCATCATCTTGTGATTTTCCAAAACCTAGTCCTTTTCTATTGTTAGCAAAAATTTGATTTCCCAATAACATTTTGAATGATTTTTCTCCTTTTGAAAAGTTATTCAGGGATTTCTCAAGATTTTGGACTTTGGTTTTTAATGTTGAGTTTTCAGTGACAAGTGAGGTGCATCGATTTATAAAATCCTTTTTCCTAGTGTCAATGTTTTCCTTAAGATTCAAGTTTTCTTTTTCAAGATTCTCAGAGTTATTCTTAAGTCTTGTCAATTCTGAATCTAAAATTTTACATTGGTTACATTCTAGGTTTTGAATATTTTCAAGTTCAGTTTTTAACCTAAAATTTTCACGAGCAAATTCTCTCCTATCAGATTTCAGTTTTTCAATTTTAGATTCAAGAGTATCCACTACCTTAGTAAGATCAAGACACATAAAAACAAGATCTCTATAGGAATACTCACCTGCCTCACTAGATTCCTCGGAGCTTGCTTCTGAATCTGATTTTGCCATAAGACACAAGTTAGCCTCCTCCGAGCTGCTATCCGAAACTTCCTCTCCTTCTTCATCATCCCAAGTTGTTGCAAAAGCCTTCTTGTTCTTTCCTTTGTTGTCTTTGAGAAGTGGGCATTTTGGTTTGATGTGGCCAGGCTTGTTGCAGTTATAACACGTCAGTTCATTATCGGAATTTTCGGAATCTTTTGACCTATTGCCCTTTGTTTTCTTCTTGCGTGGCTTGAATCTAGACCATCTTCTAAGATTATTGACAGCCATTGCAAGCTCTTCAATTGGATCTTCTTCATCGCTTTCTTCTTTTCTCTTTAAGGCAATCGTCTTCTTCTTTGGTTCGGAGTTGTTGCGTTCTTCCTTTTCTTTTAACTCAAGCTCATATGTCATCAAGTTGCCAATCAACTCCTCCATGCTTAGTTTGCTCAGATCTTTCGATTCTTGGATTGCCGTGACTTTTGCCTCAAAGTTCATTGGTAAAACTCGTAGCACCTTCCTCACAAGATCTACCTCAGTGAAGACCTTCCCAAGTGCTCTAGCGTTGTATACCAAGGTTGAAAAACGTCCAAACATGTCTTTTATGCTCTCGCCTTTGTCCATCACAAAGTTTTCGTATTCGTTGCTGAATAGGGCTAGACGAGACTCCTTGACTTGAGAAATTCCTTCGTGTGTCACCTCCAAAGTATGCCAAATTTCCTGTGCTGTTGTACAATGAGAAATTCTATTAAATTCGTTTTTATCAATAGCACATATCAAAGAATTCATGGCTTTAGCATTTGTCGTTTTCAATCTCTTATCGTTGGCATCCCACCTATACTTAGGTTTAGGAATCTCAGTATCACCAACGATTATAGTGGGAGGTTTATAGCCAGTTTCAATAATATCCCAAACATCATAATCAACAGAACTAAGATAGATAACCATTCTAACTTTCCAATAAGCATAATCGTTTCCGTTAAACATGGGTGGTCTAGCAATAGATTACCCCTCAGAAAAAGCATTATTTTGTAGACTCATGACTCTAGAGTTAAATAAAAAATATACCGGGTTCTGATACCACTTGTAGGATCTAGATTAACCCTAGAGGGGGGTGAATAGGGTTATAGCAAATTTTCTTGATTTAAACACAGAAATAAACTGCAGAAATAAATATGCTGAAAAGTAAATCACACACAAAGTTTACCCAGCTTCGGCAACCCCTGCGTACTGCTGCATTCACAGATTTCTATTAGAATTAAACAGTATCACGCTTACAAACACTCTACTAGACTCGCAGACATTTGCTCCCGCTCACAAACACTCTACTAGACTCGCACACCCTGCTCGCAAACATTTGCTCCCGCTCACAAACACTCTACTAGACTCGCACACCCTGCTCCGCCTATAGAGTTTCGCTTACTCGCAAACTTTGCTTCCCGCCTATAGAGCTTCGCTTACTCGCAAACTCTGCTCCCGCCTACAATAGAACTTTGCAAACTCGCACACCCTGCTCACTGAACTAATTCTAACTAGACAATCTGACACTACCTAAACCCTAGGCGGTGATTTACCAGTTTTCGATTTGAAAAAGTTAAAAACAACAATTAAAAAAAAAACAAATAGCACTTAAACCCTATTTAACATATACTAAAGCCCTTTAAAAATAAAGCAAGCCGGCCCAATTTATTTTCTTTAACCCGATACGGCCGTCCCTCTTTTTCGAATTAGGTTTCTGCTTGCGATCCAAATTTGGCTTTGAAAAAATGGCGGCCCTCTGTTGTATTCTTTGATCTGAATTTAGGGCTTCGGCTCTTGATCCAAATTAGGGCTTTGAAGCTTCGCCTTTTCGTGTGCTTCGTTCTCGTTCGTTCGCTCTTGGCTGCTTCTATTTAATCGAGTTCACTGTTGTTTGTGATTTCGGTATGTACTTTTTCCTTTTGCTTTACTGGGTTGATGCTTGAACTCGATGATTAATTTGCCGATGATGATTGGGCTTATATAGGATTTGAAATCCTATTTTTGTGTTCGTATATTCGTGTTTGAATTTGTCTACTGATTTGCTTTGGCCATTCGATTATACTTGGATGATTGAGATAAGATCTGACTTTGTCAATTCCGTATTTTTGATTGACACGGTTTTGAATTCATTTTCGTTTCTTTACCACCACATCTCTGACTTGTTCAACATACTGACTTGGTTCAATTTTGACTTCGGCTTTGATTGATTACATGAATTTTTGGCTTGATCAACCTTGATGTTGAACTCTGTCTTCACTGATTGTGTTTACTGCAGCCAATTGATTTCTTAAACTTTGTAGCCTTGGTTACTGGTCGAGTTGTATCTGCTTGTAGTTGATGCATATGCTCTCTGTTTGCTTTTGATGCATTCTGGTGCGGTGTTGTTACTGCATTCATGACCACTGTAATGTGTTCTCTGGTTTGATGTTGCATTTCATGATTCATCTGATCACTGCTGTGTCTTGATTAATGGAGTCAGTGATAATGATCACTGTGTTGGCCTTGTAGTATTCTTTGACATGTTGTATCTGCATTCACCATAGTTTGTATATGCATTTGCCTGTTGTTTCATTTGTCTGCACTTGATCATTCTTGAGCTCAAGTTGCTCCATTATGACCTGAACTTGACATTGCCTTACTGATCGACTTTCTGTTGACATATAGTCTCTGGCCATGTTTGAACATGATTGTGGTCAATTGCTTTGTCTATTCATTTGCCTTGAGTCTGTTATAATGTGTGCACTTGCCTGCTGCCATACTTGTTCACCGGTGCACATTATTTGCTGTGCATACTTCATGCTTGCACTGTTCATTTGTTGTTTGCATTATTGCTGTTGTGTTACTTTGATTCTTTTGAAACTCGAGTTGCACACTACTGTCTTGGTTTTGGGGCTGCTGTTCTTTAATGCATCTGTGTGTGTTACTGTGTTTATGACCACAAGTTCATCGTGAAGCATGGTTTACTGTTGTTGCATACTTGTATCACTTGATGTCTTGAGCTTCAACTGTGCTCGAGCTCGTATCACAGCAAACTGCATGTTATGTTTGTTTGGTAGTTGCTTCAGTCACTTTGTTGTATACTTGTGCTTTGAACATTTTCAACCTGATGCATCTGGACTTGAGCATATTTGATGAAATTGTTGTCTGGTCTTTGCATTGCTGTGTTGATCATGTTTCTGGTTCAATCCACTGTTTCATGTTTCATGCATGCTCGACATTGAGTTTTGTTGCACTGTTTTTGGCTTGTGACCTGCCCTGTGTTGAATCCAGTTTTTCAAAAAACTCGGGTTTGACCTTGTGCTCGTGTCGTGATTTTCAATGTTATTGCACGTGAGTTGAACCCGGTTTTTCATTTGGGTTTCACCTGTGCTCGCCTGTCCCTGTAAATCAATCAAGTATATATATCGACGTGCACGGCCTTGTGGCATATACAGTGATACACTGTGTATGTCACAAGTTGTTCGTGTATGATGAATTCAAATTTAAATTATGACGAACAACCCAAATAACTGAGGCAAATCATATTTTCAAAAATCATATTTTATTTTATATTGCAAAAATATTTCTTTTTCAATTTTACTGCGTTAGTTTATATTTTTGCAGATTGCTCAGATGCTGGATTCAAACTAGAAGGAAGTTGAAGATAAAAATACGAGTGTGAGTGATATGTAGTGAGGTTAACTGTAAATGTGAAATGTGATGTGATTGTAATCAAAGTTGTATAGTTATAGTGAGAGATTGAAATTGTACTATTCAAAATTGTAATAAATATTTGTTTGAATAAAATTTCTGTTTGAATTCAAATTCTGTGTCATTTAATTTTATTCAGCAAATATTTATTTATTCTATGAAAAATAAAATAGTACATTAACAAATACATTTAAACGAATGTATATATGTTTATTATCATCAAACAAAAATCATATAAGCGCAAAGCGCATATTCAACAGCGATAGTTCCAAAATATAGTTCAGCTCAAGCACCATCCACCATCTCCTATAAAGAATAAAAGAACAATGTTGAAAACGAAACGATCAGCCAAACATGTTTGCTCAACCAGGAATATGCCTACATCCAATGTCATTGGAGTTTCTTCTTTGAGCAATCAGTCGCCATGGTTGCCGTAAATAGGCATGTCAAACGGGTTGGGTTGGGTCAAAATGGGTCGAGTCGAGTTCGACTCAACCCATTTATGATCCATTCTTTTTTACCCACTTATGATCCAACTCATTTATGACCCAACACGTTTAATAAGCGGGTTACCCGTTTAAAGATTTAAATTTGATTTGAATAATTAAAAAATATATAAAATAATTCTAATTCTAATTTTTAAGTTTTGAATTCCAATAAAAATTTAAAATTTTAATTCTAATTTTTATCAAAATTCAAACATGGGGATTTGGTAGCCTGTTATTTTCTAAGTACAACTGTCAGTCCCCTTGAAGAATTACAATATGCGTTCACAAGATGAAGCATTAGAGTGTTACATACTATCTGTAATTTAGGTGGGAGTTCATCGGTCGAAGTCTCGCCTAATTCCGAGTTAGTATGAAGAAGTTATTGCAGTGTGAACAAAAAAATAGCGGCTTCTGCACTAGGCGGAGTTCAAATATGGGGATGTGGTAGCATTTTTTTTAAGTACAACCGTTAATCCCCTTGGAGAACAATAGTGTGCATTCACAAGATGAAGTATCCAAGTGTTACATACTGTCCATAATTTAGGTGGAACTTAATCGGTCGAAATCTTTCCAAACCCGAGTTTGTATGAAGAAGTTATTGCAGTCTGAAAAAAAATAGCGGCTTCTGCACTAGACATAGTTCATATATGGGGATGCAGTAGTCTGTTATTTTCTAAGTACAACTGTTAGTCCCTTTGGAGAACTACAGTGTGCGTTCATACGATGAAGTATCCAAGTGTTACATACTGTTTGTAATTTAGGTGTGAGTTAATCGATCGAAGCCTCGTCTAATTCCAAGTCAATATGAAGAAGTTATTGCAGTCTGAACAAAAAAATAGCGACTTCTATATTAGGTGAAGTTCGAATATGAGGATGCGGTGACCTGTTATTTTCTAAGTACCACTGTCAGTCTTCTAAAAACTACATTGTATGTTCAAAATTCTTATTTTTCAAATGTATATTAAAATTTAATGTTTTTAATAAATGGGTAAATGGTACCCATTTATAACTTTTTTTAAAAATGGGTCAACCCAACGCATAACTCATTTAATAAAATTCATAAATGTGTTGATCCAATCCATTTAAAAGTAAGGTAAATGAGTTGGGTTAATGGATTGAGTCATATTTTGACAGGTCTAGCTGTAAATATGCAAACTGATCCTCTGTACCACTAGGCTGAAGCTCATATTTCAAGTAAACCCCGATATCATAGCATAAATTCCAATTTAACAAACCGTACACTAAGCTCAACACGCAATATCCATGCACAACTGGAATTGTCTACTATGACCACGCAACTCTTACTGAAATAAAGGAACAGAACACAATCACAGCTTTCTAAGCAATAATTTGGAGACGGATGAACCCAATGAATAAGAAGCAGCCTTCAGATTTTCTACTTATGAATACTCTATACCTTGCGCTACCCATGATTCCATCCATAAAATAAAATAGAAAACAATTTAAGCGTTACATTGCAACATGCATACTTACAGGTTATGACCCGTATTGCATGCCTAACATTGACTACATATTTTTAGAACTGTTTAAACAATAAATAATAGCTGTCATGCCTATAAGGCATTAATCAGTCGATTCAAAAAGAAACTTTGAACAAGCATAGTGGGAACATCTATTTCTTGAGTTCCCTGACATGATACCAATAACTAAATTTTCATAAGTAAAAGCAGCCATGAGTTCTCCAACTATTAACAATCCAAAATATGAATCAATCAATAATTCATAAAATATTCATACTATATGCATATTCTATGACTAATACATATGTCTATTAAACAATATACTATAACTACCATCACTTAAAATTTACCAAATTTTGAATTAATATCAATAATTGGAGAAAAGAACCCAAAAAAAGTTGCGACCTTTCTCATAGTAGTATTAACAAATTTCCAAGAGCATCAGCCACGATTGGAGTACCAATTTGGGTTACTCTCCAGCCACTGCTAATTGTTGTTGTAATTATTATTTGATCATGACTTACAACTTAGCAGCGTGGAAACCTAGAAGAGAAAATGATCAGTGTAGAGATTTACTAGGTGGTGACAATGATATAATTTCAACAGCCATTCTATGGCATTCATAGAAAAAATGTAATCAGAGAGTATTCCATACCAAATCCATACAAGATATAATGGATATTATCACTTTAATCAATATATTGAGGCATGCTAGAAAACAAGTAAATAAGGGAACTAATCATGAATGGAGGCAGAACAGGACTTTCAGGAGCACAATAAGTGACGTCTAAGGCTTGGGAAAAATGAAATCCAGCTGGATTAAGTTTAAACTTAAATCTGTAACTAGAAGCCCAATAACAGAGCATAATTAGCCTGCATTCTTCTATGAGTTTCCCGCACAACCATGGATGGATTTGCGATACACTTGGCACAGAATTCTGAAATTCTTTCACTGCTGCCAGATCATGTTGTGATATTGAAACATCTCATCATTCTTGTGCAGCACATGAGTTATAGATATAGGGCAGGGAAGTCTAAGTTAGGAAAGTTGACCTTAGCTTCGCAACCCCTTATACGGCAAGCTTCCCTGTCGTACGTGCGTGCTGTTTCCTCGGCGGTGGCGAACGTGCGAAGCCAAACCATAATTCCTTTTCGAGGATCGCGAATCTCAACTGCCCATTTTCCCTATGGCCGCCTTCTTATTCCACGGTACTGGTTCTTTCGCTCTTACTTTCTTCTCATTACTGCTGAAATTGATCCGAATACAGAATACTCGAAATGGATTTTACTCGATTCACAAAAATAGTGAAATTACCTTTGGGTTTGTTGCGGTGGGAATGGAATTTGAGAAGGAATATTTAGGGTTTAAGCTCACAGGCGCGGGGAATGAAAATTAAAAGGCAAGCTGTAAATTAGAAAATAAAAATTAAAAAACGGGAAGTCTATTTGAAAAGAAGTGGAAGAACATGGCAAAAAGGTTAATACATGAATACTTAGAGCATCTCTATAGTGGTTACAATTCAACCCTGAATATTACGAAATTCTTCTCCAGTCGTCAATTCAACCCTGAATATTAAGGTTAAAATTCAGTTTTCGATTCAGAAAACTGAATTGGTCTTGGACGCCCATTTATTGGGCGCTCAAGCTCTGGCGCCCATTTAATGGGCGTCAGGGCTTGAGCGCCCAATAAATGGGCGCTCAAGACCCCCCTCCAGCAAATTTATTTTACTGGAAGGG
This sequence comes from Allium cepa, assembly GCA_030765085.1. Lineage (NCBI taxonomy): Eukaryota > Viridiplantae > Streptophyta > Magnoliopsida > Asparagales > Amaryllidaceae > Allium > Allium cepa. The sequence continues at coordinate 135,471,742 of CM060934.1, forward strand.
GGGCTGACACCCATTTAATGGGCACCTGACCATTGGGATTCCTAGCCCAATTAAGAGCTGAATATTCAGTGTCCTGAATATTCATCCCTTAACTGACTGGAGATGCCCTCAGCTCTGAAAAGTTTCAGACACTTCAGCCCTGTACCGGCTTAGAATCTCAGTAGTCAGGCGTTTATTCAATAGGTGTGTGACTCCCCTCCCCCACTAGCAAACCCCATCCCTCCCCTTCCTGTCTAATTTCTCCTTCCAACTTCATTTACAATTTTTTTCCTTTTACCAGAAAATACACCGAAATGTTGTCGCGTCCAATTAAAATCGCTGAAAGAATCGTTCGTAAGCACCGGGAAGAACAAGCCGATCCGGTACATGTTCCTCCAGGTCTCGAACTGACATTATACGATCTGCGCATACTTCATGAGCTTCCAGATTAATTTTACAGTGCAAGTATATTTTAGCAATAGCAGTAATTTCACTATAATAAGTTTTATATATGTATCCTATAATCATATTAAATAATGATATTTTATTTAATTTTGCATTTGTAAATTATTTATAGGATCCACACATAAATTGTCGAGGTAGTTGTGCCAAATGCATTATAAAGTTTTACGACACCCTTCCATATCCTATTATAGACATGCTACATACTAGTCCTTTTGGTGTATTTTTTTATGATTAGGCTCCTCCAGTCCTTTGGCCGACCTCTCATTCAGGCATTAGTTGAGAGGTGATGGCCTACGATGCACACATTTCATTTTTCAGATCTTTAGTAGGATATTACCCTTGTCGACTGCTATATGCTTATAGGTGTTGAGATTGGAGGACATAAGCATAGGCCTTTTCCATTCGATGAGTTATATGAGGTCCCCAATTTGTTTACTGTTTTTTACCTCACATTGATCCGAACTATATAAATTGCGGTGTTGTCCCATCGACCTACCTTCAGCAGTACATCATAACTTATAGGGATAGAGGAGAATTGATGGATGCGGTCACTCAGGCATTTCTCTTGTGCTTGTTTGTGTAACAACCCGGTATTTTCAGCCATTCGCATCCGCACATGTCAGACTTGAATAATTCAAAATAAAGATTGTAATAAAATTTGGAGCAAATAAAACCAATCACAATCACAGACACAGAAATATCAGAATAACTCGCGGCGGAAATAAAATACCATAGTAGTTCATGAAGCTACTATAACAAAGTATCAAAAACAAATACATAATATCAGTCTGAAAACAAATACAATAGAAATCCCAAATACAAAGAAGTTCACTAAAACAAGAGCTGAAATAGAACAGCTGAAACTGAAATAGATAGATAACTAGCTAAATAGAATCTCCAGCGATTCCTAGCTTTAGAAAGAGAAATTCAAAGCTGTGAATACTCAGGCTGACCCAAGCGTAAAGTAAAACACAAAACACTCGAGTCAGGACATACATACTTATACAATGTAAACCAACTCAAGTGAACTGTAGTAGTAATGCACAATAACTTAAAGGATGCTTGGGATCGTCCATCCTCTAAGAATCCGTTAAACCATAAATTAAATACATCTAAAAATCACAAGGCATACAGAGAAGTGTACCCGTGGTTAACATTCCAAAAAGGTTTATAATTTCGAATTAAAATCATCCATTTAAACCATAAAAGGTGAAGTCATTATACCTTCAGATCAAATATTAAATTCCCAAAATTTTATCGTTTTCAGAGTTCATTTATTCACTTAAATACATTAAAACAGTGAAATTTCAGCTTTCGCGGCACTTAGAAAATGCTACCGTAAGTTACATTTGAAAACAATTCAATTTAGCAAAGACGGCATTTAAAAACTGCTGTAATAGTTCAGTTATATTCAAAAATATCATTCCAGCCAACTGCAGCACTATCAAGTGCTACAATAGTCCTTTTATTAATTTCAGATTCAAGTTTTAGTTCAGCAACTACAGCACTTACCAAGTGCTGCAATAGCCCTTAGTTAATTTTAGCCTTCTAGTTCACTTGCATCAACTACGGCACTTACAAAGTGTTGTAATATCATTTACAACAGATTTTAACTTAACTTCAGAAATGATAGCACTTCTGAATGCTGTTAATTCAATTTCCAGCTTTTCAATACAATTTCAGTAAAAATTCCAATTTAAACCATTTAACTTATAAAATTTCTTATTTTTCCACTTTAAAAGTGGTCATTTAAAAGACCCTTTAACTTATGGTTTTTATAAAATAAATTTCACAAATAAATATCAAATTTCTTAATACTTCGCTTATTTAAATCAATGTACAAATTATCAAATTTTGCTGTGAATACTCAGGCTAACCCAAGCGTAAAGTAAGACATAAAACACTCGAGTCGGGACATACATACTTATACAATGTAAACCAACTCAAGCGAACTGTAGTAGTAATGCACAATAACTTAAAGGATATTTGGAATCATCTATCCTCTAAGGATCCGTTAAACCATAAATTAAATATATCCAAAAATCACAAGGCATACATAGAAGTGTATCTGTGGTCAACGTTCCAAAAAGGTTTATAATTTCGAATTGAAATCATTCATTTAAACCATAAAAAGGTGGAGTCATTATAGCTTCAAATCAAATATTAAATTCCCAAAATTTTATCCTTTTTAGAGTTCATTTATTCACTTAAATACATTAAAATAGTGAAATTTCATCTTTCGCAGCACTTAGAAAATGCTATAGTAAGTTACATTTGAAAACAATTCAATTCAACAAAGACAGCATTTAAAAACTGATGTAATAGTTCGGTTATATTCAAAAATCTCATTTCACCCAACTGCAACACTTATCAAGTGCTACAATAGCCCTTTTATTAATTTCAGATTCAAGTTTTAGTTCAGCAATTACAACACCTACCAAGTGTTGCAATAGCCCTTAGTTAATTTTAGCCTTTTAGTTCACTTGCATCAACTGCGGCACTTACAAAGTGCTGTAATATCATTTACAACAGATTTTAACTTAACTTCAGAAATGATAGCATTTCTGAATGCTGTTAATTCAATTTCTAGCTTTTCAATATAATTTCAGTAATAATAAAATGCCAATTTAAACCATTTAACTTATAAAATTTCTTACTCTTCCACTTTAAGAATGGTCATTTAAAATACCCTTTAACTTATGATTTTTATCAAATAAATTTCACAAATCAATATCAAATTTCTTCATACTTCACTTATTTAAATCAATGTACAAATTATCATATTTTGCTATGAATACTCAGACTGACCGGAGCGTAAAGTAAAACACAAAACACTCGAGTCAGGACATATATACTTATACAATGTAAACCAACTCAAGTGAACTATAGTAGTAATGCAAAATAACTTAAAGAATACTTGGGATCGCCCATCCTCTAAGGATCCGTTAAATCATAAATTAGATACATCCAAAAATCACAAGGCATATAGAGAAGTGTACCCGTGGTTAATATTCTAAAAAGGTTTATAATTTCGAATTAAAATCATTCATTCAAACCATAAAAAGGTAGAGTCGTTGTACCTTCAAATCAAATATTAAATTCCCAAAATTTTATCCTTTTCAGAGTTCATTTATTCACTTAAATACATTAAAACAGTGAAATTTCAGCTTTCGCAGCACTTAGAAAATGCTACGGTAAGTTACATTTGAAAACAATTCAATTCAGCAAAGACAGCATTTAAAAACTGCAGTAATAGTTCGGTTATATTCAAAAATCTCATTCCAGCCAACTGCAGCACTTATCAAGTGCTACAATAGCCCTTTTATTAATTTCAGATTCAAGTTTTAGTTCAACAACTACAGCACTTACCAAGTGCTGGAATAACCCTTAGTTAATTTTAGCTTTTTAGTTCACTTGCGTCAACTACAGCACTTACAAAGTGTTGTAATATCCTTTACAACAGATTTTAACTTAACTTCAGAAATGATAGCATTTCTGAATGCTGTTAATTCAATTTCCAGCTTTTCAATACAATTTCAGTAAAAATAAAATTCCAATTTAAACCATTTAACTTATAAAATTTCTTATTTTTCCACTTTAAAAATGGTCATTTAAAATACCCTTTAACTTATGACTTTTATAAAATAAATTTCACAAATAAATATCAAATTTCTTAATACTTCACTTATTAAAATCAATGTATAAATTATCATATTTTGCATTTACTTTACACTTAAATTTAATTTACCACTTTATAAATTAAATTAATTTCCATTTTATTTCTTAACTTAACTTTTATTTTCAAACCAAATTTCACATTTCCAAGTTAAGTTATATTTCAAATTACACTTTTAAACATTCATTTATTTAACTATTTTAATTCATAGAAAAATCAATAACACTTTATTAAGTCATTTAAGTTCAAATTTAAATCAAATTGTCATATTTTATTTATTTAACTTAAACTCCATTTTTAAACAAAATCACAAATTTCAAAATTTATTTATATTTCAATTTTCAACTTAACCATTCATTTATTAACATATTTAACTTGCAGAAAAATCATTAATACTTTATAAAAATCATTTCTAATTAAATTTAAATCAAAATATCATAATATTTACATTTTAAAATTTCGAAAAAATATATATATATAATAACCACGGTCTGTATAATATTTTCTAACCTAGGTCAAGTGATACGGATAATATATCATTTCAATCCGTAATTTACAAAGAAAAATCCGGGTTCTATCATTTCAAACTCGAAAATCCCAAGTTAAATAAAATAAATAAAAATCACTCAGGCCTATCATTTCAGCCGGCAATGATTTTTCCTTATTCTAAAGTCCGTTCGGGCATGTATCATTTCAACCCATAGTGATTCTATTCTACAGGGAACTTGTAGTGTGAGAACAGAATAAAGTAAACAATATAGCATCATATAGCAGTAACAGATGATATGACAGGTTTATAAATAGGTTTAACATCATATAATTTATATCACAGGCAGGTATAACATGATATAATATTCTAAACATTCACTTGATGTCAATTCACTAATTATAAAAGTATAAATGTCATGAGTGAATACTCACATTTTTACGCTGGAGTTAGCAAATCAAACTACACAGAATAATTTCCAAAAAGCACGATACAACACGACAAAACACGACTTTTGATTGAAGTAAGTGGAGAGAGCCAAGATAATGATCTTGTAAGCAACAAACCAAACAAGACAAAACACTATGTGTCAAGACAAAACACTATAACACATGAATATATTTAACACAAAATACATAGAAACAAATTAAAATACAAAGCAACAAAGATAAGACCTTGCCTTTACCATTCAATTGCTTGGCCATAAGGGATCATATGCATGGCTATGATGTGCTTTGGCTCGGGTATGGCATCATGTAGGCACGGAAACAAGTGGATGTGAAGGAGGGGTTACACATGAAGAAGATAAAGGGACAAGTGCAATATGAGTGGTCTTGGTGCACCATTTTGGCTCAGCTTAGTCACATATGGATTGGCTATGGTCAAGTACAGGTCTGGACAGAGGTGGAGTGATGGTCAGTGGTCAGGTTATGATGGTGGTGATGGTGCTAAGGTGGTGGCCGAAGTGTACAATGAAGGGGAGAGGGTGAAACATGAGCTCGGCTAGCATTTTTGGTGGAGTTTTTGCATTGTTTTGTGGTGCAAGCATCAATGGATGTCATGGCCTGAACTGGTCATAGGAAGAGGGAAGGTTGCTGCTATAGATGGAGGAGGTGATGGTAGGTGGAGTTGATGGACTAGGGGCTAGGCCGAGCAAGCTTGAAGGGGAGCAAAGGCAAAACAAGGAAAAGAAGAAGGAAAGTAAGAATGAAGCCATTAGAAAATTTTCAAAATAATTTTCAGAAATGAAGTGGCCGAAGTTTTTGAGATGATGAGAAAGATTTCACGTGAAAATGAAAAGAGATACATGGCAAGGCAAAAAGAAATGGATGGCTACAAGATGAAAAGACAAAAGAGATGAAAAGACAAAGGTGAATGAAATGACACAAGTAATATGAAAGGGTTTTGTCTCTTTGTATTTCCATTCATTTAAATAAAAATAAAAAAGTAACATTCAGTAAATAAAAATAAAAATGATAATAAAATAAAGTGAAAAAGAAAATAAATAAATAATTTAAGGAAAAATAGAAAATAAATAAGAAAATAGCTTAATAATTGAAACTAGAATTTAAAAATTATAAACAATATACAATTTACATTTGAAAAATTATAACTATACTTTTAAAATGTTTTAAAAATAAAATATATGCATAACATGTCATATAACACATATATACACAAGTTAGAACATGATTTGACAAACAAAAATATTATTTATCTAAATTAAAATAAACAATTTTGTTAAATAAAACAATTTACATGCAATATTGTAAAAAGCATAACTTTTACAATATAAATCAGATTTCAACAAAATGAAAAGCAGTGTTCTTGAAATTTAATTTACTTTCATAATAAAAGATAAAATTCGAAAATTCAAATATTTTAAGCTTTAAATTTCAAAAGTCAAAGTTTGACTATATTGACCAAAAATTCACATTTTTGGAAAACATTCTATTTACTCATGTTTGGAATTATAATTCACATAAAAATCAAAATTTATATTTAAAATAACAAAATTTATTCATTTTAATAAATAAAATAAATTTTTTAAATCAGGTGTTTCAATTAAAATAATTAAAATATAAGATTAAAATAATCACAAATAAACGGTTGTTACACTCTCCCACACTCAGATCTTTTCGTCCTCGAAAAGAACGAACAAGGAAAAAAGGAAAAGCAAGATAGACAAAGCAAATAGTACCTGAAAAAATAATTTCGGATTTGAAGCACGAATGCTCTCCTCCGTTTCCCAAGTACAACATCGATCATCGGTACTCCACTATACTTTGACCAGACTAACAAAATTCCTTCTTAGCTGCTTCGTACCTCTGTTGATAATACGAAGTGGCTTCCTCTCGACAGTCAGATTAGGCTCAATATCCAAACTATCAAGAGCAGAAGGCTAAACAATAAGAGAAGGGTCATGAAGATACCAGCGAAGATGTGAGACGTGGAATACATCATGCACTCCAGAAAGCTTTTTGGGTAAATCCAAACGATAAGCCAAAGAACCAACTCTTTCCACAATGTAGAAAGAACCCTCGAAGAGGAAGAAGGTAGGAATGGTTAGGAGGGAAAATAGGTCGAAAGACAAGGATGAACCATTATTTTAAAACCATTATATATATTTATAACATTTTAAACATTTTATAATACGATGAATAGTCGTTTGATTCAAATTTGTTAGTTCGAAGTAAAAAATATTTAAAACTTTTTAAATTATTTAGAAAAGTAAAATAAATGATCAAAATATCCTTATATAATACTTTATCAAAATACTTTTACTACTCGATGTCATAACAAGTTTATTCTCGTTTCTATAGACTCTGGTCATGCGTTGATCAGGTGCAAAGCTAGAATTTTCCAGGTACTTAGTAGACTTGTTTCAACACCCCGTGAAAATACTGGAAAAATTATAAAAACAGATAAGGAAAGTACAATCCAAACAAATCAACCAAAGCAAAACATTGTCTAACCATGGATCGCGATACACAATGGTTACGCTTGGATCCCCCAGGAAACATCCGTATCCGTAAGCTATCTCATCCCTACGAATTACGCCATGATGGCTAGTAGACCGCAGATACACAATGGTTACATCTGGATCCCCCAATAAACATCCGTATTTGTAAGCTATCTCAGCCTGCAGATTTCGCTACTAAAAACGAACTACATAGATCGTAGATACACAATGGTTACGTCTGGATTCCCCAGGAAACATCCGTACCCATAAGCCATCTCGACGAGGCGAATTACGCTATGCAGTCGCGCTCGTAAGACCAAGGAGATCGCCATGGAATTCGATGGACACTCGAGTATCATATCCAAAAAATTCCAAATCAGAGAGAATAATATCGATAGAATGAACCCATAATGTGGCCACAAAGCAGATATCAAGCAGAAGGCACTTTCCATATCTTTACTTCGAAAATATGTATCATATAGTACCTTTCAAATCACTTTCAATTATCATACTTATACAAAGTCCATCATATATAATATTTTATTTCCAAATCGAACACTTTCTAAATCAATAGTATATCAAATCATACTTATATAGACTTCGATTATATAAGATTTCTCTTTCCAAATTGAGTACCTTTCCAAAACGATAGTTTTCAAATCAACATCATACTTATATAAATCAATTATATAAAAGTTCGATAACTCCCAAATCAAGTATTTAATAAAATAAGGTTCTCAATTTCAATTCCGTTCAATAATGTTTCAGTTTTAAAATCATATGTGATCTCGCCAAATCATTTCTTTCAAATTATATATATTCAGTTTCAAAGTTTCTTAAAACAATATATTTATAAAATCTCCAAATCAATAAAATTTATGTCAAACAAATCCATTTCTAAAGTCATCATGTAAATACTGGGTTTAAATTTTAATCTATTTTCGAAACCAAATCTTTTCCTCAAGAATCACTTATCTCCAAAATGATTACCAATTCAAAATAGTTTTATTCATTAACTTAACAAAACCGTTTCAAACTTATTTAAATTATATTAAAACATATAAAACTAAACTTATATACTTTATCAAACTTACATACAAAACTAAATTAATCAACCTTGATTTGGAAGTGCTCGAACTTTAAAAATAGTTGAAGAAACCAAATTTTTCAATCCAAGAGCTGGAAATCAGCAACAAATCAGTAAATCGATTTTAATAGATAAGGTTATACCAAAACAAATCTGAAACTCGAGGACTGATCACCGGCTTACTCTAAATTATTTCAAATACACACACACACACACACACACACACACATCTTTCGAATATCAAACCATACTTCGAAATCTGAAATCAAAATTTGTTTCACAAAATCACTCGCATAGCAAAGCTACAAAAGTGGCCTCTCCCCCACTTTGAAACTCGAAAATTAATGTCGATGATGCGTGCACTCATAACCGAAATTATTTTCCAGCGACATAAGTGAGTTCTGGACTTCTATTTCTTGCACTTCTTTGAAATCTCTTCGAAATCATTGGGATTCATTCGAATACATTTGAAACATTTCTTATTTAGAAAATATCTTTAAATCATATTATTATTATATATTTTCCAAAATCTTAAAACCGATTTCAAAACACTGGAGTTCGATTCCTCGAAATACAAATTCAAAACCCTTCAGTTATAAATCATTGTTATATAAATCAAATTTCTTATAAATTTTCAAAATTTCGAATCCTTTCAAAGCTTCAAATTTTCATTTTTAAAAGGTATATAATCCTTATCAAAAACATTTCACTCTTATATAAAACGTGGTCATCCTTATCAAACTTGTAGTTTCGATGTATGCACAATTTCAAAATACAATCAAATATAAATTTCCAAAGGATTATTCAAGGATGGATTTCAAACAAATAGAGATTCGATTTTAGAGGAACTCTAATCAAATAGAATTTTGGTTCGAAGATAAGCTCGAACGAAGATGAGATATTTAATTATCAAATAGAAGATGGATAAGCCTATATAAATCGCGGGCGGCCTTAACCGGTCAACCGTGACTTCAGGAATATAATCAATGCGGAAATCTAAGACAAATCGACATTCGATCACCAGAGATAGAATCCAAGTAGAGCAGGAGATAGATAGCATCGAAATCTAAGGGTACAAAAATCTCCGGTGAATCAATGCCAATTGTAAGGGAGTTTCACCCCTTTACAAATCATTCAAAGATTTGCGGAATCACTGATCTTTATAGAGGTCATTCAAAGTGGAGTTATGGAGTGCTCCAAAATCAAAAGGATAAAAATAGGGAAGACAAGACTGGATTTCAGAACAAGTGGGAGCGTTCCAGAGTTCAAGGAATCCTAATCGATAAGAATCCTAACCAAAAGAGATTACTAACAAGGTGGATATAGAAGGGATGAAGTTAGAAAATCTTGATTTCAAAATAAGAAAAAATAATTATACCAATATAATCTTTGAAAATCCTTTAAAATCATTTTATACTTCGAAGATATGTTCTCTCACAAAGAAATGATTCTGATATTGATTTCACTCATTCTAGGGTATTTCTACCCTATCTCTAATGAGTTTTTGCTCCGTAGGCTATGGTTTGCCAAAAAACCAAAGCTCTGATACCAACTATGACAACTCGGTATTTTCAGCCATTCGCATCCACACATGTCGGACGTGAATAATTCAAAATAACAGATTGTAATAAAATTTGGAGAAAATAAAACCAATCACAGACACAGAAATATCATAATAACTCGCAGTGGAAATAAAATACCATAGTAGTTCATGAAGCCACTATAACAAAGTCTCAAAAACAAATACATAGTCTGAAAACAACTACAATAGGAATCCCATATACAAAGAAGTTCACTAATACAAGAGCTGAAATAGAACATCTGAAACCGAAATAGATAGATAACTAGATAAACAGAATCTCCAGCGATTCCTAGCTCCAGAAAGAGAAATCCAAAGCCGTGAATACTCAGGCTGACCCGAGCGTAAAGTAAAGCACAAAACACTACAATGTAAACCAACTCAAGTGAACTGTAGTAGTAATGCACAATAACTTAAAAGATGCTTGGGATCGCCCATCCTCTAAGGATCCGTTAAGCCATATATTAAATACATCCAAAAATCACAAGGCATGTAGAGAAGTGTACCCATGGTTAACATTCCAAAAAGTTTATAATTTCAAACTAAAATCATTCATTTAAACCATAAAAAGGTGGAGTCATTATACCTTCAAATCAAATATTAAATTCCCAAAATTTTATCCTTTTCAGAGTTCATTTATTCACTTAAACACATTAAAACAGTGAAATTTCAGCTTTCGTAGCACTTAGAAAATGCTACGGTAAGTTACATTTGAAAACAATTCAATTCAGCAAAGACAGCATTTAAAAACTGGTGTAATAGTTCAGTTATATTCAAAAATCTCATTCCAGCCAACTGCAGCACTTATCAAGTGCTACAATAGCCCTTTTATTAATTTCAGATTCAAGTTTTAGTTCAACAACTACAGCACTTACCGAGTGCTGCAATCCCTTAGTTAATTTTAGCCTTTTAGTTCACTTGCATCAACTATAGCACTTACAAAGTGCTATAATATCCTTTACAACAGATTTTAACTTAACTTCAGAAATGATAGCATTTCTGAATGCTGTTAATTCAATTTCCAACTTTTCAATATAATTTCAGTAATAATAAAATTCCAATTTAAACCATTTAACTTATAAAATTTCTTATTTTTCCACTTTAAAAATGGTCATTGAAAATATCCTTTAACTTATGATTTTTATAAAATAAATTTCACAAATAAATATCAAATTTCTTAATACTTCACTTGTTAAAAACAATGTACAAATTATTATATTTTGCATTTACTTTACACTTAAATTTAATTTACCATTTCATAAATTAAATTAATTTCCATTTTATTTCTTAACTTAACTTTTATTTTCAAACCAAATTTCACATCTCCAAGTTAAGTTATATTTCAAATTACACTTTTAAACATTCATTTACTTAACTATTTTAATTTATAGAAAAATCAATAACACTTTATTAAGTGATTTAAATTCAAATTAAATCAAACTTTCGTATTTATTTACTTAACTTAAACTCCATTTTTAAACAAAATCACAAATTTCAAAATTTATTTATATCTCAAATTTCAACTTAACCATTCATTTATTAACATATTTAACTTATAGAAAAAGCATTAATACTTTATAAAATCATTTTTAATTAAATTTGAATCAACATATCATAATATTTACATTTTAAAATACTTTTAAAATTCCAGAAAAAAATATATATAATAACCCCGGTCTGTATAATATTTTCTAACATAGGTCAAGTGATACAGATAATATATCATTTCAATCGGTAATATACAAAGAAAAATCCGGGTTCTATCATTTCAAATCCGAAATCCCAAGCTAAATAAAATAAATAAAAATCGCTCAGGCCTATCATTTCAGCCGGTAACGATTTTTTCTTATTCTAAAGTCTGTTCGAGTATGTATCATTTCAACCCATAGTGATTCTATTCTACAGAGAACTTGCAATGTGAGAACAGAATAAAGTAAATAATATAGCATCATATAGTAGTAACAGATGACATGACAGGTTTATAAACAGGGTTAACATCATATAATTTATATCACAAGCAGGTATAACATGATGTAATATTCTACACATTCACTTGTTGTCAATTCACTAATTATATAAGTATAAATGTCATGAGTGAATACTCACCTTTTTACGCTGGAGTTAGCAAATCAAACTACACAGAATAATTTCCAGAAAGCACGATACAACACGACACAACACGACTTTTGATTGAAATGAGTGGAGAGAGCCAATATAATGATCTTGTAAGCAACAAACCAAGCAAGACAAAATAATATAACACATGAATATATTTAACACAAAATACATAGAAACAAATTGAAATACAAAGCAATAAAGACAAGACCTTGCCTTTACCATTCAATTGCTTGGCCATAAGGGATCATATGCATGGCTATGATGTGGTTTGGCTCGGGTATGGCATCATGTAGGCACGACAACAAGTGGATGTGAAGGAGGGGTTACAACATGAAGAAGATAAAGGGACAAGTGCAATAGGAGTGGTCTTGGTGTAGCATTTTGGCTTAGCTTGGTCACATATGGCTCGGCTATGGTCAAGTACAGGTCTGGACAGAGGTGGAGTAATGGTCAGTGGTCAGGTTATGATGGTGGTGATGGTTCTAAGGTGGTGGCCGAAGTGGACAATGAAGGGGATAGGGTGAAACATGAGCTCGGCTAGCATTTTTGGTGGAGTTTTTGCGTTGTTTTTTGGTGTAAGCATCAATGGATGTCACAGCCTGAATTGTTCAGAGGAAGAGGGAAGGTTGCTGCTGTAGACGGAGGAGGTGATGGTCGATGGAGTTAATGGATTAGGGGCTAGGCCGAGCAAGCTTGAAAGGGAGCAAAGGCAAAAGAAGGAAAAGAAGGAAAGTAAGAATAAAGCCATTAGAAAATTTTCAAAATAATTTTCTGAAATGAAGTGGTCGAAGTTTTTGAGATGATGAGAAAGATTTCATGTGAAAATGAGAAGAGATACACAGAAGAGCAAAATGAAATGGACGGCTACAAGATGAAAAGACAAAGGTGAATGAAAAGACACAAGTAATATGAAAGGGTTTTGTCTCTTCGTATTTTCATTTCTTTTAAATTAAAATAAACAAATAAAATTCAGTAAATAAAAACGAAAATGAAAAAAAAATAAAGTGAAAAATAAAATAAATAAATAATTTAAGGAAAAATAGCTTAATAATTGAAACTAGAATTTAAAAATTGTAAACGATATACAATTAAGATTTGAAAAATTATAACTATACTTTTAAAATGTTTTAAAAATAAAATATATGCATAACATGTCATATTGCACATATATACACAAATTAGAACATGATTTTGACAAACAAAAATATTATTTATATAAATTAAAATAAGCAATTTTGTTAAATAAAACAATTTACATGCAATATTGTAATTAAAAGCATAATTTTAATAATATAAATCAGATTTCAACGAAACGAAAAGCAGTATTCTTGAAATTTAATTTACTTTAATAATAAAAGATAAAATTCAAAAATCCAAAAATTTTAAAATTTAAATTTCAAAAGTCAAAGTTTGACCATATTGACCAAAAAATCACATTTTTGGAAATCATTCTATTTATTCATGTTTGGTATTATAATTCACATAAAAATCAAAATTTATTTTTAAAATAACTAATTTATTCATTTTAATAAATAAAATAAAGTTTTTAAACCAGGAATTTCAGTTAAAATAATTAAAATATAAAATTAAAATAATCACAAATACAGGGTTGTTACAGTTTGGTTCGACCTTCTTCTCGAAACTAAAAAGGTACGGTTCGTCTAGGTTATCTAGTAGCGCTTGGCCTGCTAGATCAGCTTCATACTATTGACTGGGGCTCGACCATTCTAGGTACTTTTTATACATCGTTGGATTCATTTGCGCTTGAAGAGGTCAACCAGATGTTTGTTTTTTGGTACATTTTGTCGTTATGGTACTACAAGGACAGGACAAACATGTATCTCCGTATCCAAAGGATAGCTAGTCAAGCGACCGAGCATTAATTTCCTAGGATGAGTGGTGGGAGACAGTTTATTACGTGCCTCATGCTCCCCTTAGGTATTAGACATGACTTGATGGAGGCCATATCGTACCTCCACATGCGCAGTCATAGAAACCTCATATGGACTCCTTAGGCCTCTCATTGGCTACAGCTTGTAGATGCAGGTCTTATGGCGGATGATCATCTATTGATGATCTCATATTCATTGTTTAGACGAAGGGTCGCTTTGTACATACCTGCATTCTTGCCGATGTGGTATATGGATGAGCGAGGTGCGTATCATACCACCGACGATGGTCGCATACCAGTCGATCTGTTATCATATGAGGACATGTTTGGCAGACATATAGTGATTGGAGAATATTATCTACTTGCTCTTCGTCGGGCTAGATGGGTGGATACTAGCACATACTTATTAGTTGGACATTACGGCGTAGAATGGCCTAGAGTAGCACTGTGTCGGTTCATGTTACCAACTTATGTACGTGGGGTTAACTTTGATCATATAGGCACTCACATCGTAACCAGAAGAGTTCAGGTACCGTAATTTTCACTCGATCCTACTCATTCACAGTTGTCCTAGGTTCCGATGCAGTTGGCGCCTGATTATACGTTTAAGGCATATGATGCCACTGGTACATTTTTTGAGCAGCCTTTAGTCCTTCCAAAGCAGTATGGCATTCCTGGCGTGCCTTTAATCGGGATGTACCCTCCATACGAGGTAGTTATTGATAGTTATATGCATTTGTATTCTATTTTAAACTGAATTGCTTACAAGTCATATAATTTCTTCACTTAGTATGCACTTAGAGTTGATTAGGCTAGACTTTCATATGTTGTGATGCGAGATATGACGCTCTCACATACATGGACCTAGCATGAGGTGTACATGTAGCATGCATATATGTTAAAGGAACAGATAGATGATTTGACTACAAGACTTGTTGATACGAGCCTTACAGACCTTCAGATGTAGGACGTGTTGTAGATGCTAGTGATGTTAGTGATGCTGGGGGATGTGGTGGTGACGTTGGAAATGGAGATGATTATGTTGATAAATGCCCTAATGATGGTGAGGACGAGGATGAGATGATGAGGACGATGGCGATGATGAAGGTGGCGATGAGGACGATGATGAAGATGACGATGATGTTGAGGACGACGACGACGACGACAATGACAAACTAAAGGAGAGGACAAAATTCATGTGGATCATCGGCTCACTTATCGAAATGCCACCCTTCGTAACTAGCTCCAAAAGGATCTAATGGACCATATTTGACATTTTTTTGGGAATCGATAGTTAAATTTAAAAACATCATGTTTAATTATTTATCTTTGCATTTAGAATTTCTGTAATGCAGTGTTCCATGCTATAACTATGCTATTTATAGTTGTATTTGACTTTGATAAAGTAAAATTATTGTTAAATCATGAATTCATCGAAAAAACGATAAACCAAATAGCATTTCAAACATACATAATAATACACAATATAGAACAACAATTAAAGATATAGTTTTCTATTATTCAACTACATATATCTTATTCCAAATCTAATCTCAACAATGTGTTGTTCATACTCCATTCAAAACTGCAATGAGAGTGGATCCATTCCTATTAGATCTTTTTCCATAAAAATGGTCTCATGATGTTGACACTCTATCTTGAACCTCCCTTCTGTAATCGAGGTAAGTTATTTTAACACAGTCGGCTTTTCCACAGAACCCATTTGGCGTTCAGCCTTTTCTCTTACATGTCTATCATGCATTAGGCCTATTCAAATCAGTCTAGGTCTGGACAATAATTTTTTTTCTTAGCTGCTCGTTGCCCCATCGGTCCAGCATCTTCATCCATTCTAGCTTCTACTTTCTCAACTTCTTTTTTCGGAATTAAGCTAGAATTAATGTCAGATGAATTTCCAAGACTAGAATTATAAGTTCACCTTAACACCTTTTTTTACCCTTCTGCTTTGATTGGACATCTCTAAAGGACTTTGCGTTATTGGAGCTCCATTTTTGATGATTGGTTAGCGAGTCATAACAGTTTGCAAATTGATAATATTGAGGCTTTTTGCGATTATTTTCCCTTGGGAATAATTTCAAGAATTAATCATTCGCCATTCTCTTCTACAACCAATGCTTAAAAAGAATAAATACGATATGAAGTTAAATAGGAAGTGAATATTATTAAGAAATGTACCAGCTCTGGTTCGCCTCCCATTACAGTAGGATTTGCTTTTTTAATTTTATGGATCTGCGGACTCATAAAACTGCGTTTGTTCATTGATCTTTTCAAATCGACCATTAATTGCAGACATTGACCGCGTCTGCCAAACATGTTTTTAGTTGTAAGCGTTTATTACTTTTGACCAAAATGTGTCTTCACTTTGGTTATTACACCGAATTACTGGAAAAGTGATAGTGGATTAGACAAAGATCAATGTTTTATTCACTATTTCATGCAGTAGAGGAGTGGAAGCTTAAAGGAGGAGCACTATGAGGAATATCAATTTGATCGGGCTGTGAATCCAATTCCCAATTATCCATATTAATAGCTTCACTGTAAGATGTGAACGAATGGGAATTGCTTTGTTTGTGGTGCAATTGAAGAAAATAGTTTAGGAGTAGAAGAATTGTGTGTTCTGTATTGATAAATTGTTTGAACTTATAGAATTAATCTAAAATATGGTCATTTATAACCGTTGAAATGGAGTCGAATTCTGACATATAACCGTTTGTAGCTGTTGAAATTGATTCACATTTGAAAATATAGTCGTTTAAAGCCGTTGATATTGATTTGGATTTGAAAAGCGATCGTTCATAGCCGTTGTCGTGGTTGGGTGTTTTCCCGAGGGAGGGCGGAGGAGGGATTGCAGTGAGGGGATAGAGCGTCCATTTATTGGGCACTCAAGTTGTAGGCTTTCATCTAATGGACGCTCAAGCTCAAATGTCCATTAAATGAGTGTCTTATTACTTGATCTTGGGCGTCCAGGACCGTTTTAGCAAACTGAAGCTCTAACTTCACCATTGGATACATCAAACCAAATAATTAAGGTTGAATCATTGTTGATGGATGCCTTATTCTAGAAAGGTCAAACCCAATCCTATATATTTTTGAACCCTGTAGGCTTCATTTATACAAAATTAGATTGCATTTTGATTTGTCAATGTACAACAAAATGGAAACACTATAGGCTTCATTTATGTGATCTATCCATTAGTCACCAATCAAGGTTAGTTTAATGTTCAAATCCGTGAAAGGAAAAATTGCAATTTTTATTTCATATAAAGATAAACATGTGCGATGTTTAATAATAAAACAAAATCTGTCATTTGTGGAAGTTAAAGAAGACATTTATTTTTAGGAAAAAGACTTATGGCTTTCATTGATCGTAAGAAAATATCTAGATTGAAACCTGTGCTAGTATAATTCTAAGCATCATAACTTTATTCGAGTATGTACCAAATATAAAAGGAGTACTAGTTTATAATTTATGTTTAAGCATTAACATGTTTTTGATGTAAGACTCAACGAGGAAGATGCAGTGAAAAAACCATACAACCGTACATTTGCATCATCACTGGAAGACGTAAAACTCGACGCGAAGCTGTTTGAGAATATATCATTAGATCAGAAATTCATTAAGCTAGAAATTTTGGATATTAAGCCAACCTTTCAAAATGAATCTTCTAGACCAGTGAGTTTGATAAGATTTATCTTTGTTTACTTTAAGAAACAAGATGTAAATTCAAATATTTCTTTAACATACCGTTGTTTTCATTATCTTCATTCTTTACGAGTCATTATATCATATTTAAAAAAATTATAAGTGCTTATTACTTGTTATGCAACCCTAAGGCATTATAATAAACTGAGAGATATCTCTACTAATAATGCAAACAAAGAAGAGGTAAATATTATATGAATCCAATTTGTTAGAACTAGCAAAATTACATTTTATTAAACTAAAAGAATAACATATATGGGCTTGGGTTGCATTTGAATAAGCCCAATTGTTACCCCGCCTTTTGGACAAAGCCGAGATATCAACAAATTGGCTAAAAAAGGATAGATATCAGGATCGAAGATCGATTGGAAATAAGGCTATGATCGATACCGTCAAAATTGGACTGGGCTCCAATCAAGGTGGGATCGATTGATAATGATAAACAAGGTTTGGAAAGGCTACACTTCAAATTTCAGTTCGAACGGAGTTCAAATGCTTATGACATGGACGGGTCAATGTTGGAAAGGAACAGTTTCGTATCGATACACTCGTATCGATACAGTTCGTATCGATCAATGATGGAGTTGGTTATCTACTTCGGATCGATGGATGTTGTTCGTATTAATATGGTTCGTGTCGATACAAAGGATGAATCAACCGAATGGATGCGAAGCCATATGACTTCAAAATGACGTTCGGGATCGATGCCAAATTAGGAGTTAATCGTGGATAAAAGGCAACAGTTGAAGGAGTTTGGGAGGCATTTCGTATCGACCCATCATTTATCGATACGAATTGATGAAGCCAAATTGATGGATACGAACAAAGGCATAGATGATGGATACAAAGAAACAAAGACTGGATCGATACGAACGACATGAGTATGAGCGCGACTTGGATCGATATGAAGATGGACACAGAGGATCGATACGAAGAAGGCGAGCGAGGATCGATATGAAAAGGGAGGTGGATTGATGGATACGAAAGGCGGCGGCAGTAGATCAGTACGAAGGAACATAGCTTTGGATGGATACGAATGAATCAGGAACCATTCTCGTATCAGCAAGTTCGTACCGATCGACATGAAGGAAATGGTCAAGATGGAGCATGAAGCATGGATTGCGGCGTGAGAAGCAGATCGATGTGAAAGTTATGGTCATGATATGATGGGTACGAAGACTGAGGATCGACATGGAATGTGTTCTTATCAATACGAATCCATCAGCTTGCTTGCAATCACAAACTTGGATTGATCATAACTCTTAAATCATTGATCCAAATGCTATGTACTTTTCACAGAAGATTCCTTATGCATTCAAGAACCTCCATAATAGATCTCGGCTTGATTGGACCACTTTTGGATCGATACGAATTATAATTGGATTGATCCAAAATCACTCTGGATCGATTTGGCGAGCCAACCTGCGCAAAAGAAGAGATATTCCAGGTTTTAAGGCAGATATTTTTGGATCTACACTTATAAATAGCAGTCATATGGCAACTAAAAAGGAATCTTCTTCTGCTCTTTACGCCGAAACTCTGATATTTTGTTCATTGATATTCAAAGGCTTGTAATTGTAATCTCAATGTAAAAGGTATAAAAGGATTGATTCAAAGTGGATGTTGGCCGGAGATAGCCGAACTAGTATAAACCTTGTGTTCTTTGCTTTCTTACTTATTTTAATTTTGTTGTTTCTTCATTTTAATTCTTTACGTTATCTGGATTTGAGATCCCTGTCAAGACATCAAGGATTTGTGTATATACACTGATGCTTTCACTACTTGTGGGGTTTGTGACCAATTTTGGTATAAACACTTGGTACTTTCACTGAGAACGACTAGCACCCGCTATACCATATTTGGAGTTTAGAATTGAAAAGCTAAAGGATCAGATCTAAAAGGAACCATGACAAAGCAATCAACAAGGAGACAAAGAGCGGAAATGAGTCAGTATGAAGGGAGTCAGGAGGCTTCCTCAGGAGCGAATCAGGCCTCAGTTTGCATCATCAGAGATGAGATGGAGATGATGGTGGGAGTTATGCAGGAAGAATTATTGAAAAGGAAGGAGGAAATGATGCAGAACCTTCTCAGACAGTTTGGACAGGTAGATGCAGAAGGAGCTGTTGGAGTTCAGATCCACAGAGCTAGAACAAAAGGACCCAATAGACAACCAGATGGAGTGGTTCAGCTAGGGAAAGCCCCCAATCAGCAAACAACTATTAATCTGGATGGACCTAGGCTCGGGGGTACACAACCATGCACTGATAGACCAATTCATCGGGGAATACCAAATGATGAAGCGCAGCCAAGTGGCAAAAGGAACATAGGCGTCCGTGATAAAGAGTATTTACCAAAATTCCCTCGGGGACTCAAGGGGTTACCCTTGGTGGACAGTATTAGATTGGCTGCGGTTATCAGGCGAACTATGCGTGAAAGTTTAGCAAACAGAGATCTAGAAGGAGTAAACATGAGTCCATTTACTCGTGACATTAGAATGACTAGGAATCCACCAAAGTTCAAGCTACCTACTCTGGAGGTATACAACGAAGGGTTGATCCTATTGATCATTTGATGAGGTACACAAGACACATGGAAGTGCTAGGGGCATCGGAGGAAGTTATGGCCCAATGTTTCCCTCTGTACTTAATGAATATAGCTGCTATGTGGTTCAGGTAGTTGGAAGATGGATCTATTAGGACATCGAAAGACTTGGTGGACAGTTTTTTGAAGTAGTTTTGGGTTCATGTTAAAAGGCCAGAGAATGTGATGAAACTAACGTCAGTGAAGTAGAGGACATGAGAATCGCTCAGGTCTTTCTTAACTCGGTTCAATGCAGTGGTTGCTTCATTGGATCGGTCGGATCCATTGGTGGTTTTGATGGCGGTAGTGTCAGGAGTCAGGGATAACTCAGATTTCAAGGTATCGTTGATAGGAGATCCACCAATGGATCTCGAGGAGTTCTTTCACGAGGCCGAAATATTTCTTTGACAGGAGGATGCATGTTTGAACATGAAGTTAAAGGAAGTAAGCACGGTTGAGGATGGAGAACCATCCGGCGAAAGCACAGGTAAGGATAAGGATAAAGGAAAGTGGAATTTGGATGATAACTCTGGTAGGGAAAGGAAACACTGGGGAGAACCAAAATTCTCCACTTATACAGGTTTGAAAGAAACATTGAAGCAGATATATATAAAAACCCGAGATCGCCTTTCCTACCGAAGGCTGGCAAGGAGAGAACCCTTAGAACGTGAGAGGGCATCTGGAAGACACTGCCCCTTTCATGACCTGAACAGGAATGATACCAACAACTGCATGCATATAAAGGATATAATCAAGGAGCGGTAAGGAGTGGTCAGCTACGGCAATATGTCAGGGCTCGGAATGCAGCGGTGGAATAGGAGCAGCCACCATCTACCTCAAATGACGATGGCGTAAGGCCCAGGAATGATGGTCGATTGGTTATCGACTGATAGCGATGATATGGAACAAGTAGCAAACTCTAGGCAAACGGCCAAGTAACTTACTCGTGTACGGGGACGGAGATAACCCCTAGGCATGCTCTGAGATGATGATAAATCTCGACGCTCTAGTTTGTGAAATCTACTGTTTCCTTTTTGGTTTGGACGTTTTCTTATTGCTGGTACGGCTTCGGAGTTTGGTTTGAACTCCTTATTTTGTTTGTTTTCTGGTTCGGTTTTTGGTTTGGATGCTTGTTTTCCGGTTTGGATATAAGTTTGGAATTCTGGTATGGATTTTTGGTATTCTGATTTAATCTGGATTTCGGATTGGATTTTGATTGGGTTTTTATCTGGTTTTTGATAAATATTCGTCGGTATGGATTATGCCTGGTAAGGGGTCAGCCGCTTCGTCCGAACGTGGCAAGTAAGCTTATTCAGGTCGTCGAGTATGGACCATGCTTGGCAAGGGTCCGAAGCGACCATGATTCGGCTTAAGACTTAAGCCACGGCATTGCTTAGCATTCAGGGACACTGAACCAGGATCAATGTTGAGCAAGGCATTGCTTGACATAGGTCGTCGAGTGTGGATTGCTCTTGGCAAGAACCCAGAGTGGTTACGGATTCAGATATTGGCTATGAACAACTAAGGATTTAGCTAAGGGCCTAGAGTGGTCCTGGATTAGAATGTCGACTCGGAGAGGTCTTGGATTTGGTTATCGGTTATTGGATATGGATGGATTAAAATTCGGTTGATGGGTTCAGATGGCTATGGGATTGGCTAAGGATTTGGTGACTAGATTTGGAATCAAACATCGACTCGGAGCAGTCGTGGATTTGGATGAAGATATGGCTATGACACTTGGTAGGATGGCTTGGCAAAGGATTGGACTATGGGTCGGGTGGTGTGGCTATAGATGAAATATGGACTTTGAGTTATTTAAAACACGCCTTCTTACCACAATGCATTTTTTGGGAGGCAAATGTTACTCCACCCTTTGGACAAAGCTGGGATATCAACAACTTGGCTAAAAAAGGATAGATATCAGGATTGAAAATCGATTGATAACATGGCTATGATCGATACCGTCAAAATTAGACCCGGCTCCAATCAAGGTGGAATCGATTAGGAATGATAAACAAGGTTTGGAAAAGC
The DNA here is from genome assembly GCA_030765085.1 of Allium cepa. NCBI lineage: Eukaryota > Viridiplantae > Streptophyta > Magnoliopsida > Asparagales > Amaryllidaceae > Allium > Allium cepa. The sequence goes on from CM060934.1 coordinate 135,494,318, forward strand.
TACACTTCCAATTTTTGGTCAAACGGAGTTCGAATGCTCAAGATATGGACGGGTCAATGTTGGAAAGGAACGGTTTCGTATTGATACCCACGTATCGATACAGTTCCAATCGATCAATGATGGAGTTGGTTATCTACTTCGAAGCGATGGATGTTGTTCATATCGATATGGTTCGTGTCGATACAAAGGAAGAAGCAGTTGGATGGATGCGAAGCCATATAACTTCAACATGACGTTCGGGATCAATGCAAAAGTAGGAGTAGATTATGGACACACGGCAACAGTTGAAGGATTTTGGGAGGCATTTCGTATCGATCCATCATTTATCGATACAAATTAATGAAGCCATATTGATGGATACAAACAAAGGCATAGCTGATGGATATGAAGAAACAAAGGTTGGATCAATACGAACGGCATGGGTACGAACGTGACTTGGATTGATATGAAGATAGGCACAGAGGATCGATAAGAAGAAGGTGAGCGGGGATCGATATGAAAAGGGAAGAGGATTGATGGATACGAAAGGCGGTGGCATTGGATTGGTATGAAGGAACATAGCATTGGGTGGATACGAATGAATCAGGAACCATTCTCATATCGATCGAGTTCGTATCGATCGACATGGAGGAAATGGTCAAGATAGAGCATGAAGAATGGATCACAGCGCGAGAAGCGGATCGATGTGAAAGTTATGGTCAAGAAACGAAGGGTACGAAGACTGGGGATCGATACAGAATGTGTTCGTATCGATACGAATTCATCAGCTTGCTTGCAATCACAAACTTGGTTCGATCATAACTCTTAAACCATGGATCCAAATGCTACGAAATTTTCATAGAAGCTTCCTTATGCACTCAAGAACCTCCATGACCGATCTCAGCTTGATTGGACCACTTTTGGATCGATATGAATTGTACTCGGATCAATCCAAAATGACCCTGGATCGATTTGGCCAGCCCACCTGCGCAAGAGAAGAGGTATTCCAGGTTTTAAGGTGGATATTTTTGGATCTACACCTATAAATAACAGTCGTATGGAAACTAAAAAGGGATCTTCATCTGTTCTTTACGCCGAAACTCTACTATTTTGTTCATTGTTATTCAAAGACAAGTAATTGTAAACTCAATACAAAATGAATAAAAGGATTAATTCAAAGTGGACGAAGGCCGAAGATAACTGAACCACTATAAACCTTGTATTATTTGTTTTCTTACTCATTTTAGTTTTGTTATTTCTTCATTTTCATTCTCTACATTATCTAGATCTGATATCTGTGTTAAGACATCGAGGATTTGTGTATATACACTGGTGCTTTCACTAATTCTAGGGTTTGTGATTAATTTTGGCGCAAACATCCAATACCCATAGTTTACTATTACAAAATCATTATAAATAGCAGAGAATTGTATCTTGTAATCAAGTTGATTTTTTGAATACAATTTTCTCATTCACAAAATATTCAAACTTCATCATTATCTCATTTTCTAACATGGTACCAAAGCACTTCAAAACTATTTAAACAGCAGAACAGTGCCTTGCCATTATTCATCAGAATTCTATTTCATCATCTGAATAGGCTGCAAAATCTGCCGTTGATCATCAAAGACTTCTCTCATCATCTAGGACTGCTAAGTATCATTTTATGAATTTCTTTTTCATCAAGATCATCATTAAGTCATGCTAAGATTTTTTTTTTTTTTTGAAATGGTACTTAGATACAACATGTCACTGGGATAACAAATCACAAATCATGTGTCAATAAATGTTCGAATCACGCTATGCAAGTTTCGAACTTGTGACCTCTCGCATTAAAGTCGAATCACTAAACACTGGGACAATGGTGCTTGTCCGTGCCAAGAAAAGTTGTCAGAGAATATTCATCACTCAACTTTCTAGCTGCTTTCATTTATTAAAAAAATTACGAAACTGAAGTAAAGATCATCGCTAAGTCGTGCCAGCAATCAAGATTATTGGCTGCTCTCTAATCTCATTCAAGATATTGGTCCAAATTCACCTTAATATCTTGCATTTGCTCATATTGTTTTCTGTGAAATCAGGTTCTTGATTCTTCTTCTTAATTGAATAACTTGTCTTGTATTCTTTCTTTAATCCTAGTCATGGCTGAAGGAGATACATACAATAATTCATCAACATCACGAAGCCCAAGATCAAATCCTGTACTGCCAACTACAACAGAGAATATATCAAAGATTATAGTGAGTCCACAAACTAAGTTAATACAAACTCAGTTAGATGAAACAAATTTTCTACTATGGAAGTTTCAAGTTCAAACAACAATAAGAGAATATGGGTTAGAAAAGTATATTCTTGGAATAAAACAAGTGCCAGAACAATATATTTCAAATACTAAAGGAAATTCTACTCTAAATAGAGAATACACAATTTACCAAAAGCAAGATAGTGTATTATGCTCATGGATATTGTCAACAATAAGTGCAAATTTATCATCACAACTAATAGGATGCAAGAATGCTCATGAAATCTGGTCTACTATAGAGCAAGTGTTCAGTTCTCAATCAGCTGCAAGGGTCATGCATTATAAGAGACAATTGCAGAATTCAAAGAAGGATGACATGTATATAAGAGAGTATCTATCAAAGATTAAAACACTGTGTGACTTACTTAGGGTAGCAGAACATGCAGTGACTGACATTGAGCAAATTTTATCAAACTTGAGTGGACTAGATAATGATTATAAAACCATTGTGGCTGTGATATCATCAAAGGATATTTCACCATCTTTATCATATGTACACTCTACTCTCCTTGCTCATGAATGAAAAATAGAGCAAAAGAAACCAACTATTTCCGATACACCAGTCAATTTTGTCACAAACAAAGGCAGAAATCAAGAGCTCAACCAAGAAATGAGCCAAAGAATAACAATCAACAAGGCAATCAACCATATAGATGCAGAGGCAGAAGTGGTAGATGGAGTAACAAAAATGGTGATAAACCTAAATGTCAGATTTGTGAGAGATTGGGACATATACAACAAACAAGTTCAATTTCAGATTTGATGCTAATTACACACCTGGGCAACAAAGCATCAAGACCAAGTGCAAATTTGGCTAACATACAGCAAGAAACCAAAAATCAAACTGAATTCACAAAAGGAAGATATAACGATACATCTAAAACAAAAGATATTTAAGATGATTCATGGTATCCAAATTCAGGGGCTACAAATCATGTTACCAATAATCTGAGTAATCTAAATTTTGGAAACAAAGAGTATAAAGGTGAACAGTGCATACATATGGGTAATGGTGAATCAACTAAAATAACCCATACTGGTAATGGTTATATACAACATAAAAGGGTATTTTGTCTTAATAATCTTTTAAGGTTTCCACAAATTAAGAAAAATTTGATCAGCATATCTAAATTTACTTGTGATGACAATGTATATTTTGAATTTTATCCAAGACATTGTTTAATAAGAGATATACTAAAAAATAAAATTATCATGCAGGGTAAAACAGTGAAGGGACTTTACAAAATTACTTTACCTGATTCAAGAAGCGCTGGAAACAAAAATCTATGTTGTAACATTTGTCAATCATCTCAAAATAAGAGGAGTATTAATATATTTGATGTATGACATTATAAACTAGGTCATCCAAGTGTTGATGTTCTAAAAAGAATATTGAATAATAATAAAATTACATTTGACAATGTATCCATCCCATATGTTTGTACATAATGTCAATTAGGAAAGAATCATAAGCTGCCATTTCAAGATTCTGAAACCAAATATAATAAACCATTAGAACTTGTTGATACAGATTTATGAGGACCAGCCCCCATTGATACCAATTATGGTCTTAAGTATTATATAACATTCATAGATGCATATTCAAGATATGTTTGGATATATTTTTTAAAAGCAAAATATGAAATATATTTTGTAGTTTTGCAATTTATAGCACAGGCGGTAAGATAAACTAGCAATGAAGTCAAGGTCATGCAAACTAATGGTGGTGCAAAATTCAAATCACTTAAGGAGTATTTTCAAAAGAGAGGGATAATACAGAGAACTACTTTTCCTTACACATCTAAGCAAAATGACTTAATAGAAAGAAAGTGCAGACATATAGTTAACAATGAACTCACCATGTTAGCTCAACCAAAATTTACCTTTGAAATTCTGGCCAGATGCATTTGGTACAGCAATATACTTCATTAACAAATTGCCAACCAAGGTACTACAAGGAAAAAGTACAACCGAGATGCTATTCAATGTATAACCTGATTACAACAGTCTAAAATTATTTGGTTGCTTATGCTTTCCATGTTTAAGCCCATATAATAACCACAAGCTAAGCTCTAGATCTTCTCCCTATAATTTTCTAGGATATGCCACTAATGTAAAAGGTTATAAATGTTTGTGCTGCAAAGGAAGAATCTTCATTTCAAGACATATTGTCTTCAATGAAGATGTATTTTCATTCAATGAAAAGGAGATTAAGACAACTTAGAAAATGTACAATTCAAAGTTCTCAATACCTCCCTTACCACACAATCAAGAGATGTATGTTGAAGATAAACCAAGTGATTCTGGACCACAACACACAGTAATCAATATTGGGTCAGGTCATGAGTCGACCAAATCATCCATAAGTCCTTATTATGCAACCCATCAGGATATTAGGTATAAGTCAGTTGATCAACAAATGAGTGAATAAGCACGGATATCAAGCTCACTGTCTGAATCTAAAGACAGATCCAATCATCAATCTTCTGCACCTACAATAACTGGTCACCATATGATCACTAGGGCAAAGAGTGGAATTTTCATGCAAATCTGGATACTGAAGAGCTATATATTTATCAACAAGCTATGCAAAGTGAAAATGGAAAGCAGCTATGGATGAAGAGTATACAACACTTATGAAAAACAATACATGGAGCCTGGTAACCTTACTAAGCCATAAAAATGTCATTGGTTGTAAGTGGACTTATAGGTTGAAAAGAAATGCAGATGGATCAATACCTAAGTAAAAAGCCAGACTTGTAGCAAAAGGTTACCCTCAACAACAAGGATTTGATTTCAATGAAACATTCTCACCAGTTATCAAATCAACATCAATAAGGATTGTTCTCACAATGCCTTATATAGAAACTAGAAAATAAGGCAACTTGATGTTAACAGTGCTTTTCTAAATGGTGTACATCAAGAAAAAGTATATATGGAGTAGCTTGATGGTTACAAACAAGCTGGAAGTAAACTGGTTTGCAAACTCAACATGGTAATTTATGGACTCAAACAAGCACTAAGAGTGAGGTTTGAGAAACTAAAGACAACATCGATCAAACTTGGCTTCAATCATACAAAATCAGATAACTCATTATTCACTAAATTTGAAAACAATACACTCATATATGCACTAATATATGTGGATGATTTTATTGTCACGGAAAACAACAGCAGTGAAACTAGCAACCTCATTCAGCAATTGAATAAAGATTTCTCTATCAAAGAGCTTGGTAACCTACATTATTTTCTTGGGATTGAAATTATAAAGTTATCAAACTCAGTTATTCAATTAATTCAGAAGAAATACATATCTGAAATTTTGATCAAAACCAAAATGAATCAGGCAAACAATTTACCAACATCAATGACAACCAATCTACATCTATAAAAGAATAGAGGTGATCAATCACAAATGCTAAACAATACAGAAGTACAGTTAGAGCATTACAGTATGCTATAAGTATAAGTCCAGAAATTGCATGTAGTGTAAACAAAGTTAGCCAATTGATGCAAAATCCTCTTGATGAGCACTGGAGAACAGTAAAAAGGATTTTGAGATATTTAAAGGGTACAACCGACCATGGTTTAAGTTTGAGAAGCTGTACTAACCTAAACTTATTTGGTTTTGCAGATGTCGACTAGGCAACCGATCCAGATGATCGTAAATCAACATTTAGTTACTACATTTACATATGAAAGAATCTAGTGTCATGGTGTTCTAAAAGGCAAACAACCATCTTGAGATCTAGTACTGAAGCCGAATACAGAAGTGTCACAATGCAACAACAGAGATAATATAGATCAAATCATTATTAAGTGAACTAAAGATTCGTATAAACAACAAAGGTACAATATGGTGTGATAATCTAAGCACCATGTCCTTAACAGCAAATCCAGTTCTACATTCCATAACCAAACATATAGAATTGGACTTGTATTTTGTCAGAGAACAAGTTTTGAAAGGAATGATTCAAATAAATCACTTACCAAGCACTTACTAAAAGGAAACATACTCACCAAAGCTCCATCTGCCAAGAATTTCTTGCGTCTGAAGCAAGAATTAAGTGTCGAAGATCTAAACATTCAAAACCATCAAAACCCTAGATCGAATTAAGGGTCAAGTCTAGCAACAGAAGCTCAAAATTAAACCAGCACTTAAAGATTGAAAATTTATTAAGCTATCACTGCAAAGATATAAATATTTAAATCTCATGTCAGAACGTTGGTCGAAACCCTTGCTCAAACCAAACTTGTTGAAGAACTCTGCTAGTCTAAAGCTCAAGCAAAGCTCAAAGGTTTTTTTTCAAGTTTGGAAGTTTAGCAGAAGATCGAAGATTTTTTGAGGAGAGATGAAAACCTTAGCTCAAATTGAGGGGAGATATCAGAAGTAACAAAGAAATAAAGTGAACGATATAGTTATCTCAACGTATATGGGGTTGGGTTGTATTTGCATATGCCCAATAACCCATAGTTTACTATTACAAAATCATTATAAATAGCAGTGAATTGTATCTCGTAATCAAGCTGATTTTTTGAATACAATTTTCTCATTAACAAAATATTTAAACTTCATCATCGTCTCATTTCTAACAAGCAATTTAACAAAAGATATTTGTGTCTTCATCTTTTTACTATCGATGTATATTAAGTTTCAAAACTGTAATTTTTCAAATGAATGTATAAAGTTTTATGCCATAACCAATGGTCAAATTTTGCATTTATTGCTTCAACGCAGTGCTATATTTTCTGTTTTTGTTGACGAGTACAAACCATAATTGCAGAAGCAACTAATAATGATCATGTCAGTAGTATGTATAATATAGCAGCATAATAGTGCAAAATGGCATGACTAATTTGACAGGTTTTATGAGATTTTTTTCCTATCATCTCTTTTTTTTTCTTTTTTAATATGGCTTCCACAGAAAGAACTTCAGAAGATCAACATGTACAAGGCTTCCAGAGACAAGCTTGTTTGTGTACCAAATTGCTGCTAAGTTATCAACAAGTTGCTACTAATTGCTTCTACTACATCAAGTGATAACCCTCCCGGTGCAAATAAATTCCTCCCTATTCTCGTTTAGGTTGCAGTAAATACCAGAAGAAAAGTTGTTTTTTTATAACGTTGATAGATAACATTTTATTCCATTGTTTTATTGTTTGTTTTAATTTGTATTATTTATAATAGGATCGGTAGGGTAATGCTTTAGCTCCTTCGATTATTTTCATGGCCGCCTCTTCCTCAAAATTATTTCCCACTTCTCTCTTTCTTAACGAAATTCCCCAAACACCACTTATCACCCGCCTCTTCCCGTAACATATTGCCCCTACCAAGATCTTTGCAAATCAAAATTTTTTCCAAACTAATATTTCCAAAATCATACCGCTGTTATTTTTTCCCAATTAAAAGAAAGACATCTAACCCTAACTCTACTTTTCATGGCTATAAAAATAACAGCGGGGAAACGACAATGACGATGATGGAGATTGATCTCTAGACTAGTTAATAAAAGCACTTGCACAATGATGCCCTTTTGACACCGCCGAAGAGCTCGCCGCCCATGCTCTCTTTCTTCTGATTCTCCTGGTTTGAAAGTATTCAAAGAAACATAACATGTTGAAGAGACCCCGGAGAGTCTCAAACCATCGATGCGACGACAACAGAAGAGGCGAAGCAAGGGAAAGGTTCAGGGAATAGCAAGCAAAACACCATGATTGGCTTATGTCTCCTTGTCACAATCAACGTGTGGATCAAACTTCCTTGGAAATGGTAAATCATCTTTCTTTGTCAATTGAATTGCAGCTTATTTTGGTGCCCTTCGTACCCGGTCTTGTTTATTTATAATGCCTTTTTTCCCCTCTGAATGCTTAACTCCAACACCCATTTTCATACTTTGGATCCTTTGCAATAACCGAATATACGTAGTAACATACATACTTCCCATTTACTTCCAAAAAAAATACATACTGGCCATTTTCATGATTCTTTGTTTTTTATGTTTAACGAATTTTTGGGTAGCCCAGTCTCTGTTAAGAGCATATAATATGTGAATCTTCATCATGCAATTGTTGCTTGGTCCTTCGTTTTCTACGCATTTGGTTTTGGTTTCATCATGAACATAGCCTGACGTAAGAGTGAACAACAATATTCTCATTTTTTGTTACAAATTTGTTTCTCCATGGTACAGTCATTCATAAAGCTAAAGCTAACTGGACCAACGAATAAAATGTAAACAATAGAACATAGGGAAAATTGTTGACCATTGAACTTCCTTTAAGATCAACAATCTTGGCCGTACTGTTATTTTGATGTTAAATAGAAGGAAATAATTCAATTTAAGAACAAAAATGAAAGTTGCTAATGAATTAGACTGTGAGAACTCTACAGTAACATAATTAGACACAAAAATTGTGTAGTGATTAACTGTAGTTGATCTAAGTTAAGTAATCGAAACTATGCAGCCAAAATCTCATTAATACCATCAATACCGCTAAATGCTAAGCATTAAACGCTACTAAATTGGCAATTCTTTCAAAATTCCACTATTTACCAATGAACTCGGTAAATCTTGATCTAATTACAAATTTTGAAGATACCTGGGTTGGATAATACCCTAGGTTGGATAATGAATGCAAGAAAAAGCATAAATAACTACAAAAGATTTTGTTGTTATATTGAATTTTGCAAAATTTAATAATTGTTATGATGGATAATGTTAAAAATAAGAGTACAAGTTTTTTGGTATATCTTAATATTTTCATACGTAAAATAAGAAAGCGTGCATCAATATACAAGTAGGAACTAAAAATGATTATGGTTATAACCTGAATGAATTAATTAACAATAGTAGGGAGGAACATTAATATGCAAGGAAGAATTAAACATGGTAAATGTTATGCGAAAAATTAAACCCATGATAGCAAATAGACTTAAAGCAGCTTAAACACGAGTAGAATTAATATATGCAAAAACAGAATTGCACATGGTGATTGTTATGAGTTGAATTAATCTCATGACAGTAAATAGGCTTAAAGCACGTAATTTAATCCACAAATCAAACTATAGGTTATTAATTTATTCGCAGTACCACAGAAAAGAAACTCACAAGCAATAACCACCAAAACAATAAAAAAATCAATTTTACACTAGAATTACAAAACTGAATTTTTAGTGCCCTCCCTATAGTTATATGTTGATGTGGATTGTTATTGAAGATATGAATAAATATATTCGTCCCACGTTGGGAAAATTGTTCTAATATTTGTGTAAATATATGGAACCTCACATGCTTTATCCTTTAGAATAACTAAAGGAGAAAGGAAAGGGGAACTGTCATAACATGCATGCACGAAAAACTCTATCAATAAGAGGGCTTGTATTGATGAAAACTTAGTTTTATAAAAATTAACTAAGTTTATGATAATTATAATAAAGTAATGAATTATATCATATTAATCAAGTTTACTAAGTTTATATGATGATGATGACAATAATAAACTAACTAAGCTTATAAAAATTAAGCAAGTTTAAAATAATACTACTACTAATAACAAGAGTTGGAGTAGTAGTAATAACAATAAACAAACAAAGTTTATAAATATCAACTAAGTTTCACAATAATTATCTAAGTTTATAATAATAACAGCAACAACAATAAATAATAAATTAACTAAGTTTATATTAATAATACCACCACCAGTAATAATAATAATAAATTATAAAATATGAACCAAGTTATCTAGTTTTTATAAAAGTAACTAAGTCTATATAATAATAATAATATTATAAAATATTAACCAAATTATCTAAATTTTATAACAGTTAACTAAATTTATATAATAATAGTAAAAATTTAACAAAGTTTATAAAAATTAACTTTTTAACCAAGTTTTATAAAAATTAACTTACTTTATAATATAATTATAATAATAATAAATTAGTTAAATTTGTGAAAATTTATTGAGTTTATAATAATTATAATAAAGTAATAAATTATAAAATATTAATCAATTTTACTAAGTTTTATAAAAAAAAATAACTAAGTTTATATAATAATATTAATAATAGTAATAATAAATTAACCAAGTTTATAAACTTAACTAAGTTTAAAATAATAATACTAACAACAACAACAAGTGTCATAGTAGTAGTAATTATAACAACTAAACTAAGTTTATAAATATTAACTAAGTTTCATAATTAATTAAGATTAGAACAACAACGACAACATAAATAATAAATTAACTATAATTTTTATAAAAATTTACTAAGTTTAAAAAAGTAATAATACTAATGCTAATAATAATAAATTATAAAATATTAACCAAGTTATCTAAGTTTTATAAAATTTAAGTAAATTTATATAATAATAGTAAATTAACTAATTTTATGATAATTATAATAAAGTAATAAATTATAAAATATTAATCAAGTTTATTAAGTTTTATAAAAAAATGATTTTATATAATAATAATAAATTAACTAAGTTTATAAAAATGAACGAAGTTTAAAATAATAATATCGATAACAACAAGAGTTATAATATTAATAACAACAGTAAATAAACTAAGTTTATAAATATTAACTCAGTTTCATAATAGTTAACCAAGTTTATAATAATAATAATAATCATAATATAATAAATTATAAAATTTAAACAAAGTTAACTTAGTTTTATAACAATTGACTAAATTTATATAACAACAACAAAACTATTAATAATAATAAATTAACTTATTTTATAAAAATTAACTTCGTTAATTAAGTATTATAAAATTAAATAAGTTTATAAAAATTAACTGTGTTTATGATAATAATAACAAATTGACTAGGTTTATAGTAATGGTAGTAAATTTACAAAGTTTATGAAAATTAACTAAATTTATAATAATAAGAATTAATAATAATGATGATGATGATGATAAATTATAAAGTCGTACACGACCATTCTGGTAGATGATAATGCACATGACCATTCTAATTCATTACTTTTACTAGGAAACTAGCTCTTGTTTAGAATCTTGGTTCTTTACCCATAAAATTAATGTTTTTTTAAAATTCGGAGTCTTTATTTTATGGGTTTAGTTGTATAAATTCATAAATATATGTTCTCATATGCTTATTTGCAGATGAAAGAATGAAATATTTGATGATTTCTTCTTTTTAGTGCAAACAACTAGCTACTTATTTTTGGGGTAATATTAGCTACTACTTTGTGTTTTTTGCTTATACATATATAATAGAATATTATATGGTTAAAATTGTGGTGTGTGTGTATGTATGCATACAAATATTTGGTTATGTTTAATACAATGTGTACGTATTTATATCTAATAATTTCAATGATTTTTCTTTATTTAAATAGATTTATGTTTTAGAAATATTCTTAATACAACATCTTGATATATATTGACTATCACAATTTATAAAGATGCCGCAGATTTTAAAACTGCATTATCGAAAATATAAATCATAGCACTTAAAAAACGCTCTAGACAACTTATAAGAAAAGCATTATCAAAAGCAAAAAAGTTATAGCGCTTTTTTGTTTTATAAATAGTTCAGTATCTATTATAACATGTCGATATACAAAGTTTATTAATCTGCTATAAATACTTACAATAATGAATAAAAAGTAAAAAATATGGTTTTTTATAGCGGCGTTTATTGTGTTATAAATATGCTATTGTTTTTTATAACATGTCGATATACAACGTTTACTGACCCGCTAGTTATCATTTATAGCATTTTTTGCCGCTACTGCTGACTTTTTTCGTTGTAGTGAAAAGGACGGTGAAGAATGATATCTTTATTATTATTTTTTGGAGATTATGAAATTTTGAGTTGTATTTATCTTTAGTCTTTAGTAACGCCCATTGCATCTAAGGGAAATTTACAATGGAAGCATAAGCAAAATTTATTAGAAATACAATGTCCCTATATAAGGTATGAATGTTAAAATTGCTAGTTGCATTGGCTAAGAAGTCATTTCTTAGATAAATGTAAGGTTCTTTTGTTAGTGGCAGATGTGATATAGTGTGTGTGTGGCATTAGTGTTTGAATGTTATATGTAACATGTTATTATTTGAATCGATGGATCTTATATATTTCAGTTTCTGAAAATTTAATTCTATAATAGTATTTTGAATAAAGCTGCAGGTTGAAAGCAGTTGAAATGTCTATTCGGTTTTTTTAAAGCTGTGTATATTTCGCAACATTTGAAAAGGTTGTAAAAAAAATTCTACAACTATTGAAAAAGTTGTAGAACACATTTCACAATATCTAAAAACGTTGTAGCTGTAACTATTACAACGTTTTTTGCAATATCTAAAATATATATAAAAGATGTCGATTCTTAAAACTTGGCCTAATACTACGTCTGGAAAACATTTTTTTGATGTTTTAATATGGTATATTTATTGCAATGGAAGTTATTTGTTAAATTGATCATTTGAAAAATCTTGAGAATAAAGCGATGATTATTTTCTCGAATTTGAAGAAACATGTGGTTTAAGAGGTTGGTTCAAAAGATTTTCAAGACTTTGAGATCAGACTGTCGGTTTAGACATTTATGAGGTTATTTCATCTTTAGAGTTGTAGCACTCCAATGTCAAATGTTAATCGTGGTCACACCATGGTTGAATCAGTCTTTGAACACTAACTATAGTTGTGTTGTCATCCTTTGTTATTTTTACTTTATTGTTTCTTTTCATAACTCTACTTCTAGTATTAAGTAAGTTTAGTCATATTAAATACATAATCAATATTTAAATTTTTTATATACAATTTACACTATTTCAACGGTTCAACCGATTGGATCTTCAATACCTTCGACCTTGGAGATTGATTGACTATTAGATTTTAAGACTATGTTTTTGTATGCTTCTGGGTTACATCTCAAGCTTCTTAATTTTCACTCTATTTCAACTATTATATCATCTTTTTAGAATAATTAGGCCGCAACAGTTATAGCAAATGAACCATGAGTTAGATTTATCTTCCTTTGGGTTAACTTTTCTGTCAATTCATCTTTTTCTTCTTCATTTTCTATGGTTTTTTACTAACAAATATTCCATCTCAGTATTGTTCTAGTTGACCACAATGAAGTTTGTTTCTTATTTAATTTTTTTTAAAGAGGCAAAAGTTTACAAGCCCAAAGCTCAGATAATATACCATACAAAACTTCGGGTGTTAACCTGCGTTATAGCCAAGCAGATTTCAACCGGACTTAAAAGATTGAAACAAGAACGAAATGATTCATGGACTTGGAAACACGATCAGAAGGAGTAGTAAAAACAACTTGGAGAAAATTCAACTGAATTGGAGCCAAAGATGTAGCTCGTCACCGAGCTACATAGGGTGGTACCGAGCTATCATTTCCCCTTATTTCACTTCCCAAACTCCATACATCTCCTATACCTCTCCGACTACTCGTGATCAAGTGGTTTTCCCTTGGTTTGAATAAGCAATTCCATGGATTAACGAGAAGAAAGCAAAGAACACAGCTATTGGAAAGATCAATAGAATCAACCCAAAGTCGAAAGAAAGAGCTTGAAACACATCAGACGGAAGATAGAAGAGCAAAGCAAGTAAAATAGTCAAACTTTGTAACATCTGTAACGACCCACCTTTTTGGACAGTTTAAACCGACGATCAAATACACACGTCGATTCCAAACCATTCAAAAGGGCAGATAGTTATTGGGGTAAATAAGAAAAGAAGAGGAAAGAGAAATAAAAGAAAGGAAACAACACAGAATCTTGCAGCGGAACGATAAAATATAATAGTCAAATAAACAGTTCATGAAGCTGTTTACAATACTTTGATCATTATTTATACAGCATTATCAGAGTTATACATATACAACAGAACAAATAAAATAATCAGCAGACAGCATGATGCAAAGATAATAATAGTAATAGTGTACCAAATCTTCGCCTTCATCCTCCAGAATAGATCTTCGGTAAGCTGAAAAACTCAGGTCTGACCCGAGCGTAATGAAAAGACAAAACACTCGAGTCGGGACTAAAATATCCTCATGTAAGTTAAATCAATCGTAAATAAATATGAGTGTAACGGCGTCAGAGATGTTTACGGGGTTTGACATCTCATATCCAGTGTCAACGTACGTGCAATAACTTAAGAGATGTTACGGGATTTTCCATCTCTTAAGGATCCGTTAAACTATCTACTATGTAGTACAATACGCTATTATAATATTTCTACAGTAAAGTAAAGATATTAAAATAGCGTTAAGGCGTTACCATAATCCCCCTTAACACATTTTTATAATGCCATAGTCTATACAGCACCGTAAGCCCCACCGTAAACTGGTGGTTATCAGAGGTTACCCCATAGGTATAACACAAAACAAAACGTAGTGGTCGCGAATAGGATAATCAGTATGACAAGGTACATGAGGCGATACCAACTAGGATACTAGTAGTTGGGTGATCCGGACTGATGTTGAGCATAGCCAGCAGCTGCCCCAATACCGCGAAACAACACTCCCAAATCAAGGGGTGCACCCAAATCGAATCACAAATGTAATAGATATGGTATCGAAGAAGTGTGTCCGCTAGAGATGGCGAACCTCAATGGCCCGACGCGGCTCCTGTTTTAGTCATGTCAGGGGTCATCCAATATCGTTCTCTTTCTTCAGTCAACGCGTTCACCAAACCATCCACTCATTCTGGACCAACACTCCGCGTATAATAGTTATTAAAGTGGTGTTCGGTATCGACAGAGAGTATGTCCATATCTAATCCCGGTCTTTTTAATAACTACGTATTATTACACCGTTGGCTCTTTTACATTTCAAATCGATTCATAATTGATATCAAAATATCATATTCACTTCAAAATCAAGTCCATTTCAAAATATCATCATAGCTATTCAAAATGTAAGATTCCGTTTCAAAATTCATTTTTCGCATCAATATCTCATTTCGATTTCAAAATCATTTCGAATTTCAATTTAGGTTGCAACTTCATTTAACCCAATTCGTATTTAAATTCAAGATTTAAATATAAACATTTCACCTTATTGACCAGCTTAGAATTTTAGAAAATAGTTTTAAGTAGTTTAAAAGCAGTTTAAATAATTAAAGTAGTCAAAAATACTTAAAGTCTTAAAATGGATTTAAAATAGATAAATTAGTTTAAAATAATTTAAATTGGGTTAAGTAGATTTAAAATAGATTAAAATAGTTTAAGTATTCAAAAATGGTTTATATAACTGAGTAATTTGGAAAAAAAAATAAAACAGCTTCAAAACCAAACCATTTCAATTATAACTTCCCAATTCAAAACAATTACAATTTCCCTTCTACCGATTCAATTTCGATTTCGGTTCAATCAACGTCAACTTTGACTTCAAATTTATTCAATTTTATATTCACTTTCAATTAATTCAATTTCAATTTATATCGATTTGGAGCTTGATTTTTCAAAAATATCCATTTATAACACTTAACAAAATTATCCATCAATATTCAAGTTTAAATCCAAATTTCAAATATGATTCAATTCCAAGCTCGATTTCAAAATATCATTTTTGTATCACTTTTACTTAGTAATATTCAAAGCTCGAATTAAGGTTCAATCTTTAAAACAAATCAATTTTCGAAATTCAATCATATCCCGATTTTAAATTCCAAAGTCTCCACTTTAATTATTTAACAATTTCTTTTAACCAAAATTTATTTCAACATTCCAAACTCAATTTTTAGATAAATTCAATTTCTATAAATTGATTTCTATTTATAACTTTTAAATCAAAACATTTAAATAAATTTCAAATCAACGATTTTAAAAATTATTAATTTAGCAAATTCGGTGTCCGTATATAATTTTCTATCCTATGGCCAAGTAATTATTTATTTCAATTAAATGTCAGGGATGAATATATATCACTTAAATCAAATCACAGTTTCATACGTATGCATAACAAGATATATATAAGCAAATAAACATCCAAACATTTAAATATCAACCAATAGCATCCATCGAAATACATCATCCAATAGACAATACAATTCATGGCAATTTCATAGTTATCAATGTCAAGTAATTTAATCGCAATTCAATTTTAATTTCAATTTAACTGTCAATTTAATTTTCAACGGTTAATTCAAATGACAACCTATATGACAATTAAATTTTATCAAACAACGACAAATAACATTCATATCACTTCATAATATTAAATTTAACTACCATAAAAATATTTAGTACGTTGTGAGCGTTATAAAACACTCACTTTGATTTCAATGTGGTTCCAGCGTTTTATTTCGACTAAAATTAAACGAGCGTTTAATTTTAACCGAAATTTCCACTAGCTCCAAACAATTCCAATCCAGCTCCATAGCGTAGTGCTCGACAAAACGAACCCAACACACTTCGTCTCATCAGTTTTCGACCTCGTATGAAAGAGATACAGCTTTTTAAAGTTTACAAAATCTTTAATATAATTAATTTACATTTCTTTTCTTTTTTTGTTTTTTTAAACCTCATCAGATCTGGGCCGTCCACTGAAGCTTCTCCATCTCCAGGTTACATGTGTTTCCTTCCTCATCTTCCTTACGTAGGAGAAAAACCCAACATCACGTTCTAGGGCTTAAGGCCGCTCCCTCCACGTCGCTCGAAACTCCATCACTCCACCACCACGCTGAAGACCATCACCAGGGCCAACTTCTGCTACAATAGCTTGGTGCTCGGCCTCCCCAGGCATGAGAAAACCATGTGCGAACTGACCACGTTTCGCCCCTCTTTGCCATCAATCCACTCAACTATATCCAATCATAGCCGTTGGATATGTGGTTCTCATCGTTGTCTACAATTCTCTAGTTGGAAGTTTTTCGATTCGATTAATGGATTTGAAGAAATCAGACGAGGAAGGAGATAGATTTTCGGCCCTTGAATATAGAAATGGCGGCCGGCTTCTTCAAAACCCTAGGCGTGTGAGTTGTTTGCAAAAATGAAAGTAAATGGGCTTTTATAGAATATTCAACGAACACTATTCATCCCGGATTTTCCGAACTCCGAATCTCGCACGGTGACCGACGTTTCTAGGGTTTATCCCGCGTTCCGGACACAATGGAATGGGTTTTCGAAGGCTAATTCAATCATATGTGCGAGTTACGGAAATAAACGATCAAATTTAAATTAAACCGATTAAACAAATTTCTATGCGTTTTGGCTCGCCCCGGACAAACGATAAATCCGATTGACTTAAAATTTAAAATCTTACAATAATATCACGTTACAGATCCGATGAAACTGGTTTCGTCAAAATCCGAGACTGTTTGAAAAATGACTATTTTAACTCGTCAATTAAATATTAAAATATTCAATTTTCACAAATTTACTTTTAATTCGATTTTAAAAGTTCTACAACATCATTCTAACTTTAATATGATAAATAAAATTTTACAAATCATTTTTAATCATATTAAACCCGTTATTCAATTATCCAATAAATTCCAATTTTAAAATCTTATTAACTCTATTATAATCCCAATATAACTTACATTCACTTTGGAAACCAATTTGAATCATATTAAATCAAATTTCAATTATTCACTCTATTTTCATATATTAAATTTCAATATCAAATTAATCATATCAAATTCGGAATTTAATTATTCAAACATTTGTAATATTAAATTTAAACAAATTTGATTATTCTTAAATCACTATCTTTTGAAATATTCAAAATGAACTTATAAAATTTAACCTTTAACCAATTCACATCTTAGAACACTATTTTCATTTTACAGTTATTCAATTATTCAATAAGTATTAAATATTTAATTTAAACAATTTACCTGTTCAATATTCAATATTTGATTTTAAATAGATTTTACTTATCAATCAATTACTCTATTATACCCAATGAATTCAACATTTATTATCCTATCCGACTATTGATTTCAAAGGCATTCACTAAGTAGCATTTATTTTTCAATACTTATTACTATTCAAATCTTCGAAACCAATCTATTAAAATTTGTATTTCTACCTAAATAATTCACAATTCTTATTCACTTATTTACATTTGTTTTTCCATATATTCCCTTATAACCAAGTTATAACATTTGAGTCAATTCTATTAGATTGGAACCCCATTCAATCTATAAATAATTACTTGGATAATTATTGTTGCAGTTCATTCCAGTTATTATTATTCCAAACGAATTACAAATTTTTTTCTAACATTAAATCACGAAATCTTATTAAATTAACTATTTTAATTATCGAAAATTTACGGGTCGTTACACTCTCCCCCACTCAAAACTTTTCGTTCCCGAAAAGGTAAAAGAAGGGAAAAGGAACTAAGTATAGAATTCAACATTAGATATATTTTATTCAAAGTTACCAACTTATAAAACAATGAAATTCCATTCATAAAGTCATAACTACGCTTCCACTAAGTTACTCTGAACGGCTTTCTAACTTTAAAAGTTAGTTATCAAACAAGTTGTAAAATTTTAAAACTCGAAAAAATTTCCAACACCCGGATTTACGAAAAATTTCGGCAGAGTCTCCTTTGCGCGGCTCGATCCTGAAAAAAATGACAGTATATATATCACAAATATACATCTCATCAAGTGATGAGGCATCCCGCAGGGAAAAAGTGTAAAAGTACGGTATGTAATACGAGATATGTACCTTATATTAGCGAGCATATACGGCTAATATAGCGTGAAAGCGGGCTCCAAATGCGAAACAAGCGCAGTCCGCACCTACTAAACACTCAACAAACCATGAGAAACATAACAACTACATGTGCCAACATAGCAAATGCAACAAAACAACAAATGCATCCACCAAATCAATCATCATCCAACTATCATCCAACAAATCCATAACCAATCAATATAAATTCACTTCTCATTAATTTTTATTCACTTGGTTTTCAATTTTAATCACAGTTGATTCATTAACGTTGGATTTTACTAACATTCATTCTCAATTCAATTAGTTAACATTCACTAATTTATATTTACATTAGTTCACTTCCAATATGAATCAAATTAAATTCTATTTAAATTCATTTAACTTCCAATTTGATTTCAATGATTTATAGCTTTCAATTTCATTAACACTTAATGAATTATATACAATCAACTAACAATCATATAACGACCAAATCATATAATTTTAAAAGAATCATTTTATATTTGGCATCATAAATTTCCAATATTAACTTTAATTAAGTCCGTAAGCCGTACATATATCATCCGTGAGCAATATCAATCTAATCGCTCATTCGATCATACAATTTCACTTCCACTAGTATCATTCACCCGACTCTCTAGTGCGGATTCAGATTTGGTTCCTTGATTGGAAACTGTTACTCTCCTTGCATAGCCATATACGATAGAGAATTCCAGAATCAAACCAAAAATCCATATCCAGGGTTCGCCGTCGAGAATCGAGTGAAAAATTCTAACTTGGATCGATATAAATCATCTCGAAATTTTGTGCTCGAATTTGGATCAAATCGTTATGCGAATAAAATAATATACGTACAATTTCACGTATTACCTTCCAATGGATTTCTATCCAATTTATCTATACGAAATTATTTTATTGACTTCTATTTTTTTTTCCACTTAATTACTCACAATCCATTATTCAGTTAGTATATTCATTTCCTTACATAGCATGTTCTTTAACATTATCTTTTCTTAAACCTTATATCAAAGAATTTGCTTACTTAAGTTCATTTTAAACATTCTACATAATTTAATTAAACTCAATTTCTTTTCCCAATTGATTCTTAGCTATACCAAATTTTTTTGTTTACATTTACTCCATATTCATAGTTTCAGTTAATACAAATTAATTTGTGGAACATTTTATTAATCTTCACTTTAGTTTATAGTCATTCCATAAAAGTCTAACTTCTCATACATGACTTTTCTTAGTTTATAGTTATCTCAAAAGTTACAAATTTATCTTTACATATTTTTCTTTTTCTTTTGTTGCAAATTTATATTTAATTTTACAACCAGTTTACAAAGACATTGCTTGACTCAATGGCCTTTTCTTAAGTTCACTTACTTGTTCCATTTATCCATTCATCATTTCATGCTATATTTAAGTATATAACATTTTATCATAACCACATTTTCCATTTATATACAATTTAATTCCCTTTGAGTTTTCTTACTTGTATATTTCAATTACTTTCAGGTTCTGTCTATTTATACAATATCTCATTACATATCCAAAACATCATTTCAACTTTTTAATATTCGGTAAGTCGTATTATATGTTATTAGAATGCAAATTTGGTATTATACAAATTTATAGAATTTCATTTTACTCACTTAGAATGTTCACAAATTTAATTTATTTAAATCCTCTTTACCTTTTAACGTTAAAGGTACCCTACAACTCAAAAGTTTCCCCAAAACATAAGCTTTGATATCTAAATCCTCTTATTTTATAAATTCTGGTTATTCACATTTCATTCAAATAATTTGAAAATTACAAATTAACATAACTTAGAAATTTAAATGCCCGGTTCTTTTCAAATCGTTTGAAATAAATATATACACTTATATCTTTAATATATCAAATCATACCTTTGGAATTTAAACCAAAACCCATATACCCAAAATAATTTCAAAGAAAAGCAAAGCTTCTTAGAAGTCTCCCCCACTTTGAGACTCGAAATAAACGTCGATGATGCTGCGCAGTCATCACCGAAATTATTTTCCAGCGACTGAAGAGAGGAGTACTGAATCCATTCCTTCTTAAAAATCCTTTCAAAATATTTCCCATAAATATTTTCCAACTAATATCATAATATATTTTCATCAACGCTTTGACAACCATTGTCAAAACCTCTGGGTCTTAAATTCAATATTTTCCAATTTAAATCTATTTAAATTTATAAGTCACCTTTATAAAACATTCTTATAGGATTTTCTTTCTTAACACATTCCACAAGTGTTTTGTCATTGTTCATTTTGTATTTCACCTTATTTATTAAATTACAATATCCAATTAATGATAATAACCAATATTATCATTCCTAACAACCAGGTAAGCTAAAAAGATCAAAATAATTTCTGAAAATAAATTCTTTATATCCAAAATATAATTAGAGCAAAATTATTTCATTTACCCAATTTCAAAACAATACTATGTCGAATTGTTCTGTTCGAGTGTTTAGAGATCCCTATCAATGACGTTAATAACTCGTATTGACCAGAATCCAAAAGCCACTCAACAAATCAACCGACACAATATAAACTATTTTATATCACTAACAAATACACTCTCTCATATATATACACTCAGCGACTCATCATAGGGTATAACTACCCTATTTATAAAGAGTCGGACCCCACAAAGCTAAGGTTATCGCTAAACCAAAGCTCTGATACCAACTGTAACGACCCACCTTTTTGGACAGTTTAAACCGACGATCAAATACACACGTCGATTCCAAACCATTCAAAAGGGCAGATAGTTATTGGGATAAATAAGAAAAGAAGAGGAAAGAGAAATAAAAGAAAGGAAACAACACAGAATCTTGCAGCGGAACGATAAAATATAATAGTCAAATAAACAGTTCATGAAGCTGTTTACAATACTTTGATCATTATTTATACAGCATTTATCAGAGTTATACATATACAACAGAACAAATAAAATAATCAGCAAACAACATGATGCAAAGATAATAATAGTAATAGTGTACCAAATCATCGCCTTCATCCTCCAGAATAGATCTTCAATAAGCTGAAAAACTCAGGTCTGACCCGAGCGTAATGAAAAGACAAAACACTCGAGTCGGGACTAAAATATCCTCATGTAAGTTAAATCAATTGTGAATAAATATGAGTGTAATGGCGTTAGAGATGTTTACGGGGTTTGACATCTCATACCAGTGTCAACGTGCGTGCAATAACTTAAGAGATGTTACGGGATTTTCCATCTCTTAAGGATCCGTTAAACTATCTACTATGTAGTACAATACGCTATTATAATATGTCTACAGTAAAGTAAAGGTATTAAAATAGCGTTAAGGCGTTATCATAATTCCCCTTAACACATTTTTATAATGCCATAGTCTATACAGCGCCGTAAGCCCCACCGTAAACTGGTGGTTATCAGAGGTTACCCCATAGGTATAACACAAAACAAAACGTAGTGGTCGCGAATAGGATAATCAGTATGACAAGGTACATGAGGCGATACCAACTAGGATACTAGTAGTTGGGTGATCCGGACTGATGTTGAGCATAGCCAGCAGCTATCCCAACACCGCGAAACAACACTCCCAAATCAAGGGGTGCACCCAAATCGAATCACGAATGTAATAGATATGGTATCGAAGAAGTGTATCCGCTAGAGATGAAGAACCTCAATGGCCCGGCGCGGCTCCTGTTTTAGTCATGTCAGGGGTCATCCAATATCGTTCTCTTTCTTCAGTCAACGCGTTCACCAAACCATCCACTCATTCTGGATCAACACTCCGCGTATAATAGTTATTAAAGTGGTGTTCGGTATCGACAGAGAGTATGTCCATATCCGATCCCGGTCTCTTTAATAACTACGTATTATTACACTGTTGGCTCTTTTACATTTCAAATCGATTCATAATTGATATCAAAATATCATATTCGCTTCAAAATCAAGTCCATTTCAAAATATCATCATAGCTATTCAAAATGTAAGATTCCGTTTCAAAAATCATTTTTCGCATCAATATCTCATTTCGATTTCAAAATCATTTCGAATTTCAATTTAGGTTGCAACTTCATTTAACCCAATTCGTATTTAAATTCAAGATTTAAATATAAACACTTCACCTTATTGACCAGCTTAGAATTTTAGAAAATAGTTTTAAGTAGTTTAAAAGCAGTTTAAATAATTAAAGTAGTTAAAAATACTTAAAGTCTTAAAATGGATTTAAAATAAATAAATTAGTTTAAAATAATTTAAATTGGGTTAAGAGATTTAAAATAGATTAAAATAGTTTAAGTATTCAAAAATGGTTTATATAACTGAGTAATTTGGAAAACAAAATACAACAGCTTCAAAACCAAACAATTTCAATTATAACTTCCCAATTCAAAACAATTTCAATTTCCCTTCTACCGATTCAATTTCGATTTCGGTTCAATCAACGTCAACTTTGACTTCAAATTTATTCAATTTTATATTCACTTTCAAGTAATTCAATTTCAATTTATATCGATTTGGAGCTTGATTTTTTAAAAATGTCCATTTATAACACTTAACAAAATTATCCATCAATATTCAAGTTTAAATCCAAATTTCAAATATGATTCAATTCCAAGCTCGATTTCAAAATATCATTTTTATATCACTTTTACTTAGTAATATTCAAAGCTCGAATTAAGGTTCAATCTTTAAAACAAATCAATTTTCGAAATTCAATCATATCCCGATTTTAAATTCCAAAGTCTCCACTTTAATTATTTAACAATTTCTTTTAACCAAAATTTATTTCAACATTCCAAACTCAATTTTTCGATAAATTCGATTTCTATAAATTGATTCTATTTATAACTTTTAAATCAAAACATTTAAATAAATTTCAAATCGACGATTTTAAAAATTATTAATTTACCCAATTCGGTGTCCGTATATAATTTTCTATCCTATGGCCAAGTAATTATTTATTTCAATTAAATGTCAGGGATGAATATATATCACTTAAATCAAATCACAGTTTCATATGTATGCATAATAGGATATATATATAAGTAAATAAACATCCAAATATTTAAATATCAACCAATAACATCCATCGAAATACATCATCCAATAGACAATACAATTCATGGCAATTTCATAGTTATCAATGTCAGGTAATTTAATCGCAATTCAATTTTAATTTCTTTAACTGTCAATTTAATTTCCAACGGTTAATTCAAATGACAATCTATATGACAATTAAATTTTATCAAACAACGACAAATAACATTCATATCACTTTATAATATTAAATTTAACTACCATAAAGATATTTAGTATGTTGTGAGCGTTATAAAACACTCACTTTGATTTCAATGTAGTTCCAGCGTTTTATTTCGAATAAAATTAAACGAGCGTTTAATTTTACCCAAAATTTCCACCAGCTCCAAACGATTCCAATCCAGCTCCATAGCGTAGTGCTCGACAAAACGAACCCAACGCACTTCGTCTCATCGGTTTTCGACCTCGTATGAAAGAGATACAGCTCTTTAAAGTTTACAAAATCTTTAATATAATTAATTTACATTTCTTTTTTATTATTATTTTTAAACCTCATCAGATCTGGGCCGTCCACTGAAGCTTCTCCATCTCCAGGTTGCGTGTGTTTCCTTCCTCATCTTCCTTACGTACGAGAAAAACCCCACATCACGTTCTAGGGCTTAAGGTCGCTCCCTCCACGTCGCTCGAAACTCCATCACTCCACCACCATGCTGAAGACCATCACCAGAGCCATCTTCGTCTACAATAGCTTGGTGCTCGGCCTCCCCAGGCACGAGAAAAACGTGTGCGAACTAACCACGTTTCGCCCCTCTTTGCCATAAATCCACTCAACTATATCCAATCATAGCCGTTGGATATGTAGTTCTCATCGTTGTCTACAATTCTCTAGTTGGAAGTTTTTCGATTCGATTAATGGATTTGTAGAAATCAGAGGAGGAAGGAGATAGATTTTCGGCCCTTGAATATAAAAATGGCGGCCGACTTTTTCAAAACCCTAGGCGTGTGAGTTGTTTGCAAAAATGAAAGTAAATGGGCTTTTATAGAAAATTCAACGAACACTATTCATCCCGGATTTTCCGAATTCCGAATCTCGTGCGGTGACCGACGTTTCTAAGGTTTACCCCGTGTTTTGGACACAATGGAATAGGTTTTGGAGGCTAATTCGATCATATGTGCGAGTTACGGAAATAAACGATCAAATTTAAATTAAACCGATTAAACAAATTTCTATGCGTTTTGCCTCGCCCCGGACAAAAGATAAATCCGATTGACTTGAAATTTGAAATCTTACAATAATATCACGTTACGGATCCGATGAAACTGGTTTCGTCGAAATCTGAGACTATTTGAAAAATGACTATTTTAACTCGTCAATTAAATATTAAAATATTCAATTTTCACAAATTTACTTTTAATTCGATTTTAAAAGTTCTACAACGTCATTCTAACTTTAATATGATAAATAAAATTTTACAAATCATTTTTAATCGTATTAAACCCGTTATTCAATTATCCAATAAATTCAAAATCTTATTAACTCTATTATAATCCCAATATAACTTACATTCACTTTGGAAACCAATTTGAATCATATTAAATCAAATTTTAATTATTCACTCTATTTTCATATATTAAATTTCAATATCAAATTAATCATATCAAATTCAGAATTTAATTATTCAAACATTTATAATATTAAATTTAAACAAATTTGATTATTCTTACATCACTATCTTTTGAAATATTCAAAATGAACTTATAAAATTTAACCTTTAACCAATTCACATCTTAGAACCCTATTTTCATTTTACATTTATTCAATTATTCAATAAGTTTTAAATATTTAATTTAAACAATTTACCTGTTCAATATTCAATATTTGATTTTAAATAGATTTTACTTATCAATCAATTACTCTATTATACCCAATGAATTCAACATTTATTATCCTATCCGACTATTGATTTCAAAGGCATTCACTAAGTAGCATTTATTTTTCAATACTTATTACTATTCAAATCTTCGAAACTAATCTATTAATATTTGTATTTCTACCTAAATAATTCACAATTTTTATTCACTTATTTACATTTGTTTTTCCATATATTCCCTTATAACCAAGTTGTAACATTTGAGTCAATTCTATTAGATTGGAACCCCATTCAATCTATAAATAATTACTTGGATAATTATCGTTGCAATTCATTCCAGTTATTATTATTCCAAACGAATTATAAATTTTTTTCTAACATTAAATCACGAAATCTTATTAAATTGGCTATTTTAATTATCGAAAATTTACGGGTTGTTACAACATCCCTCTACTTGGAGGTCCAAAACAAATGGCAACGGATGTTGCATTCTTCCATGATTATTAATCTTCGGCGACGAAATACGGCGGTGTCAGATTCATTGATACACAGATCATAGAAATATGGAAATATTTTAACAATTCAAAAATACATTTCCATATTCCAATCAAAACATTTCATGTTCATCACATAATCCCAAACTATGTTAACCACGTTCAGCAATTATAATTATTACAAATACGCCAAGTGCAACATATGAAGATGCCACTTGGTTGATCAGAGTATGTAGTAAGGCACATAAATCCGCCTTTACAAACAAAGACACAACGGACAAGAAAACCTTAATTAACTATCCGTCTCTTGCACGTCTACGAAAGCTTTATTTGTCTAAGAAGTGGACATGAAAACCTTAAATCTCAAACTGTTCAAAATCAATTAAGTACCCGAGAGTTTAAGGGGATAACAAAAACTTCGAATTAGACATAAAGCCTGGTATGAATAATAATCTAACATCTCAATCATTTTGAAGATCTAGTGATACCACACCGCTTAGCAGAACGGGTTTTCCCCTTACTAGCATGCTAAAAACCTTTATAAAACCATATACTGTGCCCCTGCATCCACAATGGCAAAACATACATTTTCAAAATATTACGATGATATGCATACTTAAGAATAATCAAGAATTCCCATTCCCAGTTTAATCTGACTCCTTGTCATAATTATAGTTTCTATGGTCACTATTAACCTTTTTAATTTTCATGGGTTTACAAATAACCTTGTCATAATTAATAGACACTCTGTCTTATTCTTAATTTTCATGGGATCACTAAGAACCTATAGGCTCCTGCCAGATAACTTAATCAATTCATGAGTCCTTCTGAACCTATTGGACCTTCTACTAACTAATCACCTTTTCCTAGTTTTCATGGGTTTATTAGAAACCAACAGATTTATCCAGCAACTCGTTTCACATCCTAGTTTTCATGGGCTGACTAGGAACCTACTGATACATCCATTAACTACCTACGTATCCTAGTTTTCATGGTTTTGCTAGGAAACTATTGGTTGATGTCAATTCTTATTTCGGATATAGTTTTCATGGGTTCACTACAAACAAATTAGCCCCTACCGACTACTCTTAATACATAGTTTTCATGGGTTAACTATGAACCATTTGGTATGCACCACAAACTATCTATCATAGTTTTCATGGGTTTACTAAGAAACTTTTGGCATGCACCAAAAACTACAAAGTTTAGACATCCTATATTTTTGGTCACCCTGACTCCCTAGATGCAATTCTACTCATTCCGGAGTTTAAGCAGTTTATATTCGCTATTGAGTTAACCTAGCCGATTCTTCTACCCCTTTTCCCAAACTACAGTTATGGGTTATTATGTGAATATACTCATAGTTAAAGAAGCAAAATGTCTATTTAGCAATATCGCTCCTGTGGAATTAAAGTCCTTGGAATATATATACATATTATAACATAGTTACCATCTTTAACTTATATTTTTATCTAGGAAATACTTCTTCAGAATCACATACTTATCCTTTATACAAACTACGGGTTTTCCTTTAATAATTAGAGCATGGGCTTTCAAACCTTCAAAACCAAACCTTCGACCTTGTCGAAAGGTCCAGAAAACAACCTTTCGAAACCATTGAAACCATTCGACAATTTAAACATTTCAAAATCATTCAACCCTTATAACATATACCTTTCAAAAACTTACTGGGTTCATGGTAAAACATGCAAAAGGTCTACTTCGAAAGCATAAATCATTTCATTTGAAACAATAGGCCTCCAATTTTTAACGCAACTTCTTCGAAACTTCGGTTATACTTCAATTATAAATAAAAGGTAACTCGTCTAAGTCGAAAGCTTTGAAACATTTCGAAAGCAATGGGAGAAGCGGCTAGTTTTTATAACAAGTAAACCTTTCGAATAAGCCGAAAGCTCCAGCTTTCGACCCCTTCGAAGGGTTTTAACAAAATAATGGTGGCAGTTCTTTTCAAAACCTCTTCGAAACAAACATTTCAAAACAAAACATTTTGACCATGCCGAAAAGTCTCTTAAATCCTTTCAAAACGTAACCTTTCGACTATGTCGGAAGATCTTATATATATAAAACAACTTATAAAACTAAAATCTTTCGACTGTATCGGAAGGTTCAAAACGAACTATAAAAAGTGGCAGTAACCTTTCGACTTTGCCGAAAGGCTTAAAACCTTTCTTTAAACATTTGACCTAATTGAACGCAACGAAGCCGAAAGCTCTAATTCGAAAGCAAAGCAGGTGAAAACTTTGGTTTATAAAACAAAAATATCCCAACCACTTTGGCCATCAACCTTTCGACTGCAAACCCTTTATCTCTGTCCAATTCATTATGCACCAAGTACTTATACCATATGCGTTAGTCCGACCTTAACGAAAATTTTAACCTTACGACTTAGACTGAAGGTCTGGGTCGGAAGGTATTATGCCTAAAATGGCCAAAACATGCTAAAAACATGATTTTCTTGTTTTTAGCTTAAAGAAGGTAAATTTGTAACTAACTTGCCTCTTTTATCAAATTCTCATTGGTTAACACTTTACTTTTAAGAAAGATGCTACCGCAATTCAGATTTAAATAATCATTTTATTTTATAAAATGCCCATTCTCCTTAAATAAATATATAAAACATTTTAAGTCCCACACCTTAGATAATTTTATATATTCATCAAAACACTTAGAAAAATTCTAAAAAAATCCCATAAAATCTATTTTAATATTTTTCCAACATATAAAAATTCCGAATCCAAATAATTATTATTTTTTCCATAAATAATTTATAACCCAATAGTTCATTTTCTTCACTAGAAAATTCATATAAAATCCATATGTACTCGGAAAATTATAAGAATTGACACCCATCTCCAAAATCATGTTTTCTATAACATAAAATTTTCCCATGGCATTTAGATATCGTATCGTCTCGGTTTTACCCTAAACCGTGCATATCCCTTATTAAACAACCTTGTTTAAACTCTTATAAATCATAAACAAGCATATCGTCATTCAAAACATCATAAAACATATTTAGCCCTAAATGTGAAATCATTTGATGTGAAAATCAAAATAGAGATGTAGAAGTTATTGTTCACCTTTCTTGAGATAAAGGGATTAGAGGTTGTTTGATATTGATTTTCCTCTGCCTTGATAAGTTTTTCTTCTTCTCTTCTAATGGCCGACTTTGCTTCTCACGGTTGTAAGTATTTTTTTTTGGTGAAAATGAATGTGTTAAGCCTAATGAGAATAGTATAAGGGTAGGAGGTGTGGATGGCTATTTACCCTAACGCCCTTATGTTTAACTTCTTAACCATCTACATAAATTTATTAATTTAATAAGCACGATCACCTAATTAATTAATCAACCTCAATCCCCTTATCTACATTATTCTATTTAATTTATTCTAATTAAATCTCCTAAATAATGTCAATAAAATTACGGGTGTTACCGGCTTCCCTCCTTAAAGAATTTCATCCTTGAAATTCAATAAGGACCAACTAGCAAACAAAGCAATCATCTGTAACATCTTCTAGCAACCATACTAGCTTATCTAACTAGCAAACAATCTATGTAAATCTGATATAAACAAACCATCATAGAAGATCGGGATAAGCCTCTCGATGTTGTCCTTTGTCATCCAAGTAAAGTTTTCTCGTTGTCACTCCACTGAACCTTTACCAACTTGATTGTCTTAGTCCCCAGCCTTTTCTCATCTGTTGCTACAACCCGAACTGTTTGTCTAACAAACGTCAAATCAGGCTCCACTACTATGCCCCCCAACTCTTTCTGAGGAATAGTAGCCTTTAGATCATCCACGTGCTTACGAAAGATGAGATACATGGAATACATTATGGACACCTGCCAAACTACTTGACTAGTCTACTCCATACGCGAGGTTTCCAATCCTTTCCATAATCTGAAATGGACCAATATACCTCGAGGCCAACTTTCTCGATTTTTAAAATCGTACCACACCCTTCATCGGTGATACTTTAATGAAAACTATGTCTCCCACTGAGAACTCTAGGTCTTTACATCTTCTACCTGCCTGGACTGAGCTTCCTTCATCCGTCCTTGGATTATCTCAATCTTTTTTGACGCCTCTCTAACTAAATCCGGAACTAAGACCAATCTGTCTCCAGTCTCTAACCAACATGCTGGCGATCTACATGGTCTTCCATACTAAGCTTCAAAAGGCGTCATTCCTATACTAGTCTGATAACTATTGTTATAGGAAAACTCAATCAGATGTAGGTGATCTTCCACAAATCCGCCAAAGTCCAACATACAAGCTCTCAATAAATCTTCGAGTACCTTGACTCTCTCTGTCCGCCCATCCGTCTGTGGGTGATATGCTGTACTCATCTTGAGCTTGGTACCTAATACCTCTTGTAGGCTCCTCCAAAATTTGCTTGTGAATACTGCATCCCTGTCGCTGACTATGCTACTAGAAATTCCATGAAGTCTGGCTATGTTCTTCATGAATAACTTTGCTAAAACAGGTGTCGTCCTAGTGGACTATACCGGAATGAAATAGGCACTCTTAGTCAACATGTCCACTATAACCCATATGCTTTCATTTCCTCTATTTGACTTTGGCAACCCGTCTATAAAATCCATCGATATCGAATCTCATTTCCAAATTGGAATATCTAAAGGCTGAAGTAACCCACTTGGCTTCTGATGTTCAGCTTTCACTTATTGACAGTGAATACACTGCCTAACCCACAAGCCAAATTCCCTCTTCATGCCTTCCCAATAGAAGCTCCTCTTCCTGTCTTGATACATCTTGGTCCCTCCAGGAAACTTCGATCAATGACATTCTTCTAGAAATTCTTTTCTTAAGTTCTCTACATCTGTAACACATAATTGTTCCTTCTTTCTTAACAATCCTTTTGGTCATGACCAAAATCTTTTAATTCATCAATCTCTGATCCTCCTTCAAGCCTTCTAATCTTTTCGGCTAAAACTGGATCTTCTCTATGCTTAGAAGTTATTCTTTCGATCAGCACTAGTCGAACTTCCAAACATGATAACATGACAGTACCCTAACTGGAATTAGCAGCAGATCTCAATTGCACCCCACAACTGGTTAAAGCTTCTAGATCCTTCCACTCTGCCAACATCGTTAACACTACATTCTGATATTTTCTATTGATAGCATCAACTACCTTATTTCCTTTTCCAGGAGCGTACTCTATACCGAAATCATAAGAAGCCGAAAACTCCAGCCATCTCCACTGTCTCATATTCAACTCCTTCTGAGAGAATAAATATTTTAATAGCTTATGATCGATGTACAACTCAAATCACTACAAGAAAAGTTGATTTTTATAATGCTAATAGATAACGATTTATTCTATAGTGTTATTGATTGTTTTAATTTGTTTGATGGAATAAGATAAATGGACTGCGTAACACATTTAAGCGGGCTCTTATTTTTTTGCCGCCAAATTCTCCAAATTACTTTACTCTTCTCTCTTCCTCAACCTATCTCCTCTAATACTCGAACACAAATTCTCCTCTACTACCTGTTGCCGACTTCCCTCTCATCCCCCACAAAACGCAGCCATCCCCGCCAATCGTACCTCCCCGCCTCCTTCTCGTCCCTCACAATCTAACTAAAACTTAGTTCTCCTCCACCTCCTTCCTCGATTCCACTATCTCCCATTGAGCCACCACCCTCCCCGCCATCGTCCTCTCCGTCGAGTACCGTCTCGCCCTCAAACACCATCTCCCTACCGCTTACGAAGGCGCTAAACAAGCCCTCATCTGGCTTGACCATTCTGCCCGATTATAAAATTAGGTACGTTTTTTTACTTTGTTATAATTAATTTACATATAAATTTTAATCAGATTTTTGATCTAAAGAAAGAGATGCAACCATAATACTTCTAGTGCTTTGTTTTTCAAGCTTAATGGTTAAAATACTACATATTCTGCTATGCACAACATATGGATTTCCATTTGATGTTGACAATAGAATTAAGAACTAAATGAATATTACATTTCAAATGTCTATATGTTTTTTGTTATGTAAGTTTTAAGGGTGACACATGTATCAGGCTAATGGCATGGGAAATCTTCATGATGCATCTTTTCTTAATGTTCTATTTATGGTATTCCTCAAATTATTTTTTAGGACCTATTTTACCTTCAGGTTGTTTTAATAGTGGATTTGTTTGTGTATGTTGTGCTTCATTCAAAATTGTGGTAAAAGCTTTATAATGGAGTTCACGAAGCTTGGACAATTTTCTGATACAGAACTACAACTTTATTACTTATATTTAAAGATTTTCATGTATAAAAGATGTTAGGTTCTGTAAGTTTAAAACTTTGGGTTTTTAGTTTTCTTAATTAGATAACCTGTGTCAGTTATCAAAAGACTTGTTCACATTTAATCTTAGTCCCCTTACATACATCATTACTGTTTACATTTATCCCAAACAAGATGGAACATTTAATATCATAAGAGATACATCTTCGAATAATATAATCGATACACACACACACACACATATATATATATACACACACACACATATATATGTATGCATACATATATATATGTATGCATACATACATATCTATGTATGCATACATACATATCTATGTATACATACATATATATGAGTGATGCATATATCTCTTCTTAAACTTGATAAAAGTAAAAGTGGTCGGTAAAGTACACCAATGTTTGTCAGTCGACTTTCTTATTAGTCACTAAGTAAAAGTAGTAAGGAACCTTTGTTCTGCAATTCTTACTACAAATTACACTTAAAAGTAAGTAATGGATGAACGTAAATGAATGGAAGGAGATGTCGATGAGCAGACTAGAACTGTAAAGCTAATACCATCAGTTATACACCTGGATGGCACCAAATAATGTATTCAAAGTTGAAATATCACTTCGAATTGCGCACACACGTGAACACGACCGAATTATGTCTCATTTTTGTACCCGATCACTTACTTCATTTGCCCTCTCTCTTCTCTTTCTTCAACCATGGTCCTAAGCTTACTGTCTCATTTTTGGACCACGCTCATTTCTGCATATCCTAACTTAAAAGCTATAACATATTCCATTTTTGAGTTATACTTTGGTACCATGCATTTGTTTTCTATGCTACTGTATATATAACAGTTATTATTCTTGGTTTGAAAAGGCCGGCCAACTGTTTTATAGAGAAGTGTGAAATAACACAAATGATAAAAAGATAAAAGATCAACTTAAATACCATATCCCAATCATAGATGGATTTGTTAACACATTTGGTATATCTTACACTTAAAATAACTTGTCTTATAATTAAGATATGGACAAACACAGAGTCTTTGACTAAAAATAGATGAACATGGAAATTGAATAGTTTATTAAGTTGTCCTGCCTTTGTCTGTTCATTTGAATAGTATTATTCAGAATAGTCTGAATATGTATGCATTCCACAGCTGTAATTGTGTAAATATTTTGCCTCAGGCTCAATAATAATGCAACTATCTTCTTCAATAATGTTGTTGTAGTTGAGAAGAAAATGGGATGATATGATGAAAACAACAAAAGTTAAACAAAAAAATGGATACTGACGTACATACACTTTGCATACTGCTGCGTGCACAATATTTTTCTATTATACCTTCATCTCGCTCTTTCTAATTCAATTTCCTGCCCATGGGTTCTCACTTCAACGATCCAAAGGTTATGCCTAATTCAAGTTCCAGAAAGTTTGAAGATTTTGTGATGTTTTTCTTTCATTATTTGGGTTTTGTTCCAATCATTTAAATTAATTATATTTTGTGTTTACATGTTTGTTTTTTGGTTAAAAAAGCCCATCTATGTTTTTAGTTCTAGTTATAATATGATTATTTGAAAATAAAGTCTGTAGGCATAGTTCAAATATTAACTAGCTCTTATGATTTTGTTCAATGTTAAGTGAATCATCTTGTTTGTTTTTTCGTTGACTTTTTGTGACAAATCTTTTAATCTCATTATGTAAGGTCTAATTTAATTATGGAGATAAGCATTGATTACTTTCCTGGCGGTTCTTTAATGTTATTGTATCAAGAAATCCCTGAAAGATTTATGCTTTTAGAACCCTTTGTTGCATAGAGTTTAGACGAAAGTGGATTAGGAATTAATTTTCTTAAAGTAATTTAAGTTCCTAGGATGATTTTGATTTTTCCAAGTTCCTTGAAGATATTCATTGGTTACAAAGGAATATGTTTAAGCTGTACAAATATGTTTTTGTTTTTAAAATTAACCCATGACTATGAGTGAATTTTTAAAAATCTCATTTGTAAAATTATAATTTCATTGTGTAAATGAATAAAAACCAGCATTCTTTGTTTGCCTTTTGATAATTTGTAACCAAACATATGGATAATCTTTGGTCACAAAAACTAAAAGAAAAAAGAAATAAAAAAGAAACAGAGAAATAAAAAAAGAAAGAAAAGGAAAAAAAAAATAAAAACAAAAGAAAACCTTTATTGCAAATCACTATCAACTCCCACATGCAAATGTAAACTATTTCTCAATATATTGTGTGTAAACATTTTTGCAATTTGTCTTTGGTTTAGAATATGATTTTTAATCCTATGTGCTTCTCTTTATTTGATTTCAATAGACAGTGAAAATGAGATAGTAGGTGGTGAATTTCAATGAAGTAATCCTCCAACAACTTTAGGATTGGCGATAGTAGTCGCACTGACTGAGTTAGCTGCTGCAACAAATAATTTAATGGCTAATTTTACTGTTAGGAGAAGGAGGAGGATTTGGTCAACTTTATAAATGAAATTAGAGTGCGGAAAAGGGGGATATGGTCCAATTCATAATGAAAAATTAAAGACTACAGGCTATGTATATTTCAAAATTTAATCTACTCCATCATATTATGTCGTCAAACTTTGAATGTTATAATAACAATGGAAATATTCATGATTTTATTAGGTTGTGGCTATAAGGAGGCTTCATCCTATTGTTCCTGAAAGACTTCCAAAGTTTTGCAAAGGAGGGACAATGTTTAGCAAGCTATCACTTGATAGCTTTAACCTTAACATAGTTGATTTGATTTGATACTCTATCAATGAGAATCAAAGATTTCTAGTGTATGGGTACATGACAAATGGATCACTTGGGGATCAACTTTTCAGTATGTATTACATATATATAATTATAAATATGTACATTGTAGAGTGATCATTAAATGGTGATAATTTTTATGTTGGCATAGGATGTAGTTCAGACATGAAGATTTTTGAGATATCAGGTTGATGGTGAAATAAAAGGGATGTTGTACGTGTGAATTCCTCGAGATAGGTAAATTAAGTTATGAGTCAAATACATATACATTTGGAGTGGATCTCGAAATTATTACTCGCAAGAGAGTATTTGACAGAACTATTAGTGCAGAAGGAATAAATCTGGTTGCATGGATAAGTTTTTTTTTCCTGCTCTCATCACCCGTATTGTAATGTTTATGTATTTATTTCTTAAACACTTGGAAAGAGCAATATAGTATTTCTAATAGCAATAATATATACGAATATCCATCAATACACGTTTAGAGATAATTATGAATCCAGAAGAAATTATATTCATCCTGTCAAGTTTATAAACTAATGTATTTAATATATATGTTACATTTACATGTAAAAGATGTAAAAGATTAAGGAGTCATTCTTTAAAATACTGCAATATACATTATTTAATGCAAAGTTTTTATATTTTTCCATGATGTAGGTCATTCTTTAAAATACTCGCATATATTATATATAGTGGTATTTGGTTTATAATAACACAACAATGGCTATCTTGCGTAGAATCTATTAAGTTACTTTTGTATTTTAGATTATCTTTAGTTAGTTCTAAGCTGAATAGTAAAAATTATATGTAGGGAGTGAGGGGTTTCTTCCTTTGGGGTTGAAGAGTAAGAATAATAAAAGATCATGCACATTGCACTTGGTCTTAAATTTCTTCACACGTCTAGATGGTTGCATTGTCCATAAAGATATCAAGGTATATGTTATCTTTTGTAACAAAATAGATTTTATTTATCCTTTTATATTGTAAGAAGAAATTAATCATGTTATATGTGTATCTTTATATCTATGAAGTTATGTCACTTATGCAGTCTCACCATAATTAAAATTAACAGTCACAATACATTTAGTTGGGTAGACAAAGTTTATATATGTTATCAAAGCATAAAAATAGTTGTTTGTAGCTAATAAACATTCTACTAATGGAAACTATTGTATAATTTTATCTATTCAATATATATTCTAGGCTATTGTTAAGTTTTATTTAACTTAATGCTTGAATAGTATAAACTGCACAGGTGTATGTTCGTGTTATTGGTGGCCATCTTGCCTCCGTTCTATCAGATGATCTTCTAAATGAAGCATGTTTTAAATTAATGAAGTTTAGGATTTGAAAATCTTATGGGTAAATTAATGAATTGTATACTGACTACCTTTGTGGGGCTTATTTAGTGGTATTCTTCATATATGAAAATGGATATATTTTCCTGTTGGGAATTGCATTTGGACCCTTAAATAGATTGTTTTCCCCATGTTTAGTTTTACTATAGTATAGTAATTTTTTCCATAAATTTATCATGGTACAAATTTAATGATGCAAATTTAATGGTACCAACATTTTTGCAATAACAACATTTCTAAGTTAGCATAATTAACACAAAGGGTTATACCTTCGTCCAACACACATAATTGTTATGTGCAAGCCAACCAATAACAGATCGTAGAGTCAATTATGTATCATATTCGACAGTCCGTATTATCTATTGGTTGTTCCCCATCCAAAAAATTCTTCTTCTAATTAATGATTGCTCATAGTGTTGATTTTTCCCAATTTGTAGAGATTTTATGTCTAACACTTGAAACTGGACTGAACTAATACTGATTTATTATCATTGGCAACCATTTACAGCATGAATTCTCTTCAAGAAACAATTGTTGCTTCACTTATTAGATTCATTGATTTATTCGTTACAATAATCAGATTCAGCTGATGCTTTCATTAGTTATACAAATTGGTAGTATTTTCTCTACCCTTCATTGGTTACAAACAGTTAAATAAGTTAATGAGTTTTCTTGATTTTAGATTTTCCATATCTTTTTTTTTGTCTATTTTTTATATGTATTATACGTAAATTTTCTCCTTAATATTGTTATATCATGGTGTTGTTTTATGTACTGACCAAACTTGGACTTCCATACATGATAGCTATATTTGCATGGTAAAATTTTAGGATCATTTCAGTACCACAATTTACAGCGGTGATCCAAGTTAGTATCAAATTCACTGTCAATAAACCTATAGAGGTGGCCAGTCTTCTTGTATGAGTTTCTTACTTTAAGACGATCAAGTCAAATACTAACAGGACCCTCTACTGTTGCTTTGGCTTGTACATACATTGGTGATCATGCATGTTTGTGATGTGAGTTTGGCTTCTTCTATTGCTTTGGTAAGCTAGGACTAGTTGCTAATTTTGAATTTTGGTGAATTGGTAAAGACCATTAATTCGAAATTGGTCTTGACCCATTGATGCATTTGCTCTTACAAGAGTCGTTGGAAGAAGCTCGCAACCCTTATAGCAAGGAAGAACCGGTTTCCTCTATTGTCAAAGTCATGTGCCGCATATGTTTTTTTGGTGAAAATAAAGGTAGTACTAAAGCACTGAAAATGCTTTCATGCAAAACATGCAATAAAAAGTACCATTGAAGCTGCATAGAAAGTTGGGCTGAAAACGTAGGTTTTTCTTTGAACTCTTATTTATTATTGATTTCATATTATAGCTTGTTGATGTTATTATCTAAAAAATATACATATTTCTCAGATCTCTTTCATTGGAGCTCACGGGACTACTCTTCTTGCTGCACTTGTGAGGTTTGCTCCTTAAATACTGATGGGCATGAGTATATATTTGTTCATAGTATAAATCCTATAACTTATTTTGTTTGACAAATTCATGTGGCAGGTAAAGCAAAGGAATTTCATTTTCCATTTCAAAATTAACCATGTTCATAATAATAATAAATTAACTATATGTTTTATAGAAATTAACTAAGTTATAATAATGATAATTATTTTTATTATTATTGTAAATTATATAATATTAATAAAGTTAACTAAGTTTTATAAAAATTAACTAAAATTATATTATAATAATAATCAAAATTAAAAAAATTATAATAATTAACTTCATCAATGTTTTGTAAAAATTAAGCAAGTTTATACAAATTAACGAAGTTTATAAAAATAATTGCATAATTAATGTTATGATAAATCACTAAGTTGGTAATAATAATAATTTAACTAATGTTTATGGAAATTGACTAAGTTTATACTAATAATAATAACAAAAAAAATTATTATAGCAATATTAACAAGTCACAAACTGAGTTTATAATAATTAACTAAGTTTTATAAAAAATAACTAAGTTTGGAATAACAACAATAGCAATAATAATGGCAAATGATAAAGTATTAACCAATTTAACTAAGTTTTATAAAATTTAACTAAATTCATATATAATAATATTGATGATAATAATAATACAGTAAATTAACCAAGTTTATGAAAATTAACTTCATTAATAAAGCTTAATAAGAATTAAAAAAGTTTATAAAATTAACTAAGTTTATAATAATAATAAGTTAACCAAGTTTATGAAAATTAACTAAGTTTATAATGATTGCAACAACAACAATAAATTATAAAGTATTCAACATCTTTATATCTATTTCATTTTATAAATTTCAAAATTTCATAAAAAATAACTAAGTTTACATACGAATAGTGAATTTTATAAAAACAACCAAGTTTTACAAAAAAAATAACCAAGTTTATATTAATAATAAATAATAATAATTAACTAAGTTTATGAAAATTAAAGAATGTAATAATAGTAGTAGGAGCAGTAGCAGCAGCAGTAAAGTTGTGCATAATCCAGTTTTGATTTGGTTATACGATGGACCATTGAAGCTTGAAGGTGATACTTGCGCTTTTTCCAGTTTTGATTTGGTTGAGCACTGCAATCTTCCACTTTGTATCCTACCCTCCTACACTACTTGCAAAACTGGTTACCTATAATACACTTTATACTTTATACATAGACTTCTATATATCCCTTCTTTCAACAGTTAAATTTCTGTCACACTACATAAATATCAGTTGAGATTTATATAGGACAGTTAGCATCTATGGAATCAGATTATCTTCTAAGCTTGAACTCTAAAGTGGTTTGGATGGAAAAAAGTTTTTACTTTTCAAGTTTCTATTGTTTTTCTTGTTATAGTAGCTGACCATCTACCAAAAGATCATTAACTGCTGTCTGAATATGTAGATTTTTTTAGTAGGCATTCTTTCATATAACTAATCTTACATCTATTCTTATACCTTTAACTGACGATTTTCATCCTTTAATAAATGGCGTTTTCTTCCATTCTGTAGACCTAAGAGCTCAAGAGATATACTTGGTTACTGATAGCACATTCTCTGTGATACCATGTCTTCTGTGTTTTGTAGTTCTATATAGGGCTGGTTGTTTTCCATTTTACCGTTTTTCTAGCATTTTCCTTCCGAATATTTCCGTGATTTTCGGTTTCCTTGTTTTTCCGTTAAAAATAATTCGAAAGGAATTCCTTCCGCTAGATGACGGAACTTAGTGGAAATTTCCATTATATCCGTGGAAATTTTCTTTCCTTCCGCATGCCTCTTTGTTTAAGAAAAAACAAAAAACTAGACCGTTGAATTGGGTAGGCCCATACAAAATTAACGTTAAACGTTAAGAAAACCTAATCTCCCTCAGCACGGTTCACATGAAAAAACCAATCCACCAATTCGCACAAACAAACCTAACCTAACCCTAATTCCTTTTTCTCTCTTGTCGCTGAATTCTCTCCATTTATCATCCGACTTTCCTTTCAATTTCGGTTAAGAAATTATCCCTTGGGTACTAGATTTTTCTTTTCTTTTCTTCTTTTTTTGTTCGCAGTTTTGTTTATCCATTATTAATACTCAGATCGGCTTCTTGTTTGCCCAACACATTCAAATTAAGTGTAAGAATTCTTATTTTCATTTTGGGTTGTTCATTTCTGATCTTTTTCATTCATTTTGGGTTTTTCGTTTATGTGCTATTGTTTTCTTGATTTATCGAAATTGAATGAAAAAAATAAGCAGTTGATATGAAAAAGGTATGCTTGTTTGTCGAAACATTTGGTGTGGCCGCCTAAGAGATTTTGCCTTCCCTGGCTTAAGATATTTTAATGTTCGTTCCTTTCTTGGATTTCACTTTATTTTTCTTTTTTATTTTATTTTCAATTAATTAACGCCTCGGCCTTTTTTGGATTGATATCTGACTAGCGATCAAATGGAAACTTTTCCAGAGTAGTCATAAGTGTCAATTGGTAAACTCTTTTGCTCTGTTGCCTACAAAGCTGGGATATTCAGCATTTGATTTTCATTTTTATCCATTTCAAGTGACTCCTATGTGTCGTTGGGCTATATTTTTCTATGCTTTTAATTTGTAACGACTTTTTAGTTTTTTAAGTAATTATGTTATTCGCAAATGAATCTGGTTGTGCTATACATGTCCATTTACTAAATCTGTGCGTTTTGCATATTTAGTTTGTAGTAGAGGTATTTGGTTTGGAGGCTAACTGCCACCCTCCAAATTCTTTTTCCATAAATAATGTCAATGTATTTGTGTCTTGTTTTTCTTGCAGGAATTATTATTCACTTGGCAAAGCAAGTATCTTCCTTGGAAACCAAACTTAGGTGTTAAACAACCACAACCTGCAGCCCTTGACAGCAGGAGCTCTTATACATACTTTGCAAATCAACCTTACCATCAACTTCTAACCGCGACAACAATTTTGGCAACTCATAGCTGCCCTCATAATTTCTGTAGCAAATCTAATCAACATAACTTGAATTCCCTATGATAGAAGTAAATAATCGTGAGGTAAGTAGTCATAACTTATTCGATACCTTATAAATCTGTGCGTTTTGCATATTTAGTTTGTAGTAGATGTCTGTCCGTGAGATGATGGTTTTGATGACAACAATCTTAGAATATGTTATAAAATATAAATACTAACATTATAAGTTTAGATATATATATATATGTATATATATATGTATGTATGTATATGTAAGATTTAACCATGCAGGTACCAAGAATGAAGACCGTATAGTATAGAGATTCAAGATATCAAAATTGAAGACTCATGATTACCATGATTATCAAGAGTTCAAGAATTCTAGTAATTTATTCTTTAATTAGAATTTTTTTTTAAAACTCCTAGAAAAGCACTGACATCTTAAAATTTAATTTATTCGTGAAATGGAATCCACTTTGAGCTTGTTAAAGGGATGAAACCCTAAGTAGGATGGAACCTACGAAAAATTTAGTGGAACATTGTTTTGTATACGCTAACCTTTTATTCAAAATGATTTTTCAAAATTATATCTTGTTTTCAAAATGATTTCAAAACCTTCCTTTTAAATCCATCAAAAACATCTATACTGATTTTAAATAATTTTAGCCTCAAAATCATCTTTAAATTCAAAGTCAAATTACTCCTGATTTTAAACTATCTTTTAATATAATATATTTAACTTTTAAATATTTATACTTAGATTTAAATATAAAATTATAGTTAAATTCTATATATATTATTCTCTATATTTACTTATGAATTTTAACTATAGTCAAATATATTTATAAAGTTTAAAATAGTTTTAATACAAGATAAATGTTATTTTCAAAGAAAATCAAATCATCAAAAAATGCTTTGGGATGTCGACATACTCATGGTGACCATGTCGACATGGTGTCAGTTGAGTTCAAAATTTCAATTTCAAAAGAAGTGTCTATTCACCATAACTCTTCATGAATGGACATGGCTGTTGTTCTTCTATAAATAGGGGTCAGTTTCAACGAATTTTATATCAGATTTTCTGGTTTTTCACTCTTCTTCTTCTTCCACTTTTCTTAATACATATTCTTACCATTACTCTGCCGAAATCTACATTGAATCGAACTCGATCATTCGTAGTTTGATTCTCTACCACTATCTCAACAAGATCCTCGGTGCTATTTAGAGTTATAGGCTTTTTGTAATCAACTTAGCGAGAAAAGGTGTGATTGTAGCCTTGAAAATCAATCAAGCGTGATAAGGTGTGATTGTAGCCTTGGGAAATCAATTGGGTGAACTTGTTGCCCGTAAAATCAAGTGGGTGAACTTGTAGCCTGAAAAATCAAGTATCTCTACCTAGAGGATTGTGATTCTGGAGGGTGTACCTTGTAGCCTTGAAATCGAGGGTGTAATTATAAAGATTGCTTTTGAACGGAAGTTCATACTTGTGTTGCGGGACATGATGTAGGGTAACTCCGAACCAGTAAAATATCCGGTGTGTTCTTTCATTTACTGCCTTTTATTTTATTTCTGCATCTGTGTTTGTTTCTATGATCTTATCTGCGTCTGTATATTGCACACATCTGTGTTTAAATTAACATAAACTCAAAAAGATTTAGTAATTCTTTATAAACACTATTCATCCTCCCTCTAGTGTTAATCCTACCTTTAAGATCCGTAATCTGCATTTCTCACAATTGGTATCAAAACAAGGTTTTCAAAATTT
The DNA here is from genome assembly GCA_030765085.1 of Allium cepa. Lineage (NCBI taxonomy): Eukaryota > Viridiplantae > Streptophyta > Magnoliopsida > Asparagales > Amaryllidaceae > Allium > Allium cepa. The sequence goes on from CM060934.1 coordinate 135,537,386, forward strand.
CATAATCTGATTTTTGAAATTTTTTTAAAATGGCTACCAACACTAGTACAGTTACTAGCACTAGTATTCTGTCACTAGTTCATTTGTAGAAGGTTAGTTTACTGTCAGACCATCATTTTTTAATGGCGGTAACTATGCATATTGGGCATGTAAGATGAAAATATATTTACAATCTTTAGGATTAGACACTTGCAATATTACGCAAACTGAATATTCTGAACCCACAATTGATTTTGCACAGTGGACTGCTGAGCAAAAGACTGTTGCACAAAATAATTCTTAGGCAATAAATATTTTGTTTTGTTCACTAGATAGAAATGAATTCAATAGAGTGTCAGTTTGTAAGTCTGCATATGAAATCTGGAAAACTTTGCAAGTTACTCACGAAGGAACAAAGAAAGTTAAACAGACCAAAATTTCCATGCTCACAAATCAGTTTCAATTATTTAAAATGAATTCTAACGAGTCTATTTCAGATATGTATAGTAGATTTCAAGATATTATGCGCTCTTTAATTTCTTTCGGAAAGGAATTTATGAAGAAGATCAAGTCAGGAAGATTTCAAATTCTCTTCTCCAGAATGGGATCAAAAGACACTTACTATCGAAGAGGCAAATGACATCAGTACTTTAAAGATAGAAGAATTAATTGGAAATCTAATGTCGTATGAAGTTCAAATGATCGGGAGAAGAGAAAGCAAAGCATTTGAAAAGAAATCAATGACATTCAATGCATTGACTGATGGATCAGATTCAAACAACGATAATGATGAAGAAATAGTCTTAATGATCAGAAATTTTAGAAAATTCCTGAAATATAGAAAGATGAATAATCTCAAGAGAAACAACTATAAGAACTCTGGAAATCAAAATGTAGTGCCAAATAATGTCAAATGTTACAACTGTGATGAACCAGGCCATATCAAAAGAGATTGTCCGTATCCAGATAGGCAAAATCCTTCTATGAATAATGATTCAACAAAGAAACGGAAAATGTGCATTTACTGCTACTCTAAATGACTCAGACTTGTACTCAAGTGATGATGATCAGAAAACAAATAATTCAAATTTGTGTTTCACGACAATTCACGACTTCGACGAATTCAGAGAAACGGACTCAGAAAATGGTACACATTTACAATATAATTGGTTGAAATTGCTTGCTTAGAATTAGATGTTTGATTGCTTGATTAATTGATTTTGAATTGGTGTGTTGTTTGAATTTTAAAATTTTATTTTCTATTCTTTATTATTGTTTTATTATTTTTTATTATTTTTGTTTATTTTATATTATTATTTTTAATAGTATAATAATATTTTCTGAAATATATTATTAGTCCAAAAATATTTCAGAAATATATAATAAAGTATATAAATTTATTAGAGAACTTAAGAAAAATAAATTCACAAAAATTCACTGGCACATGTCGACATGGTCCCTACCATGATGTCGACATGGGTACCAGAATTTTAGTTTCAAAATTTAAATTCAAATGTTTGAATTTTCCTCCATCTTTTCACTTCATTCAATTCTCTGAAAAGCTACATTTTCACCAAAGAATATGTCCTTTGAGAATCTATTTATTCACTATCTTTTATCGTATCTTTTCATTCTCATTTCCAAATTCAAACTCTCTCTTCAAAACTTCAAGCTCTCTACTCTCTACTTTAATGGCTTCTTCAAGCAACCCCTCCACCATGAGAATTTCCAGAAAAATAAAAGAGCAGCTCTTCAATGATTCGAAGACAATAAAAGCATACATCAATTATGCTAATTATGTCAAAGTCCATCCCGGAAAGTTTGCTATTTTTGAAGATTTTCCTTCTTATGAACTTGATTCTCTTTTTGCAAACAATGGAGTTCTTGGTATTATTGATGCTTCTCAAAATGATTTTGTTTGCTATTCAAATCTTGTCAAAATTTTCTATGCTAATTTAAACCGTGAATTTTATAATGAAAATGAGGATGAAATTTGGAGAAGTGTCAAAGGCACTAGAATTTTTTTGAATTGTGATCTTTTGGGTACCATTCTCAATTGCAAGTGTACATGAATAGATCTTTCTAATTTTAAAATCGATGAAAATGATCGTGAGATATTTCATCACATTTTCGAAAGGAATGATAATTTTGAATTCAAAAATCAAAATTTTCGACCAAAGGCTAGAATTATCAATTTTCTTTTGCAACATACTTTGACCCCAAGATCGGGGAATTTTAACAATCCTACTTCAAAAGTTTGCAAAACACTTTTTGCTAATTTGGAAATTATGACATAAATTGGGCACAAGTTATTTTGGATGAACTTCGTTCTAAAAATCTTGAAATGGGTGAGAATACTTTGTATCACGGAATTTATCTCACTCGGATTTTCAACTATTTTGGAGTGGATTTCAAAGGCGAAGAATTTGTTTCTAGAAAAGTTTTCAATCATTTCGACATTTCGCTTATGAAAATTCCATTTGTTTTTCAATCTTATGAGACCCTTGCCGAAAAGGAAGAACGTTTGGCTCATGAGGAAATGGAAAAAGAAGAAGAGGAAGAAGAAGAAGAAGAAGGTGAAACCTCTTTGGAAAGCATCGACTATCCTCCTAATCCATCCACCAAAACCCTTCTCAAAAACCAAAATGCGATTGTTGAGAATCAACGGATTCTTAAACAATCCGTTAGTAAGAAGTTGGACAAAATTTCATCCAAGATGAACAAGTTCATTTCCAAAGTCAGCAAGAAACTTGAACTTTCTTCATCATCATCATCCTCTAACTAGTGTTATCTTTTCGTATTTTGTTGTATGTGTTTTAGCTTGTTTTAATTCGAAAGTTCATGTAGTTTCATATGTTTAATCATTGTATCGTCTTAGTATGCAATGAAATGAAATTTTCTTTCTGTTATCTAGCTTATCTTATTTTTAGAATAAATCTTAGTATATTATATAAATATATCATAAAATCTAATTAGTCATTCACTAACCCATGTCGACATACCCCCTATGACCATGTCGACATGTACTGGTAAGAAATGACAATTCATTTTGAATTTGAAATTCGAATAACTACCATATTTCTATTCATTTCAAACGAATTTCTACACCTATGTATATCTATTTCTTCTAGAATTCTTCACTGAAAATTATTTCTTATCTTCTAATCCTTCATTTCTTTCACAAATTCAACTATGACCAATCCAATTCACAATTTATCCGAAAATCTTGAAGAAACTCTTAATTCATTCAAACATATTCTCTCGTTCATTCTCTGTAACCAACGACACTTAGAATTGAGTCAAATGCAGATGATCAAGGAGCAAGAAAGACATTTCGATGCAATACGATGGATGATTTTCTCCCTACACAAGGATGATAACGAAGCACATCCTCCTGTCTCTCTGACCAATGACAATGAAAATTGGGATGCTATTAAAGCAGACCCTATCTTTGAAGAAGAAGGATGGGTAGAAGTTCCTCGTAACGTTTAAATTTTATTACTTTGTTTGAATTGATTTGATTTGGTTTAGATTGATACTTGGTGTGGATTGATTTCTTAATTTAGTTCGATGTTTGATGTATAAAACATGTAAATATACATTGAAATGTATATAGTCCTTGATCAAATTATCGTGTTCATAAGTATAATTATTTCTTAATCTATCTATTATATATTTCTTTGTATAGTTTATCAATGCAGGTACTTTAGTCCAAGAATGAGGGGGAGTTAGTTTTTGTTGATGACAACGGAGGTGAAGTATAAAATAGGGTAGTTAGGCATAGATTAAGGGGGAGTTATTAGTTTTAGGGGGAGTTATTAGCATAGAAGTAATATTTTATAAACAAAGGCTGTCATCATCAAAAAGGGGGAGATTGTTAGTCCGTGAGATGATGGTTTTGATGACAACAACTTTAGAATAGATTATAAAATATAAATACTAACATTATAAGTTTAAATATATATGTATATGCAGGATTTAACCATGCAGGTACCAAGAATGAAGACCGTACAGTATAGAGATTCAAGATATCACGATTGAAGATTCATGAGTATCAAGATTATCAAGAGTTCAAGTAATTTATTCTTTAATTAGAAAATTTTGTTAAAACTTCTAGAAAAACACTGGCACCTTAAATTCCAATTTATTCGTGGAATGAAATCCACTTCGAGCCTGTTAAAGGGATGGAACCCTAAGTAGAATGGAACCTACGAAAAATCTAGTGGAACATTGTTTTGTATTCGTTAACCTTTTATTCAAAATGATTTTTCAAAATTATATCTTATTTTCAAAATGATTTCAAAACCTTCCTTTTAAAACCATTAAAAACATCTATCCTGATTTTAAATAATTTTAGCCTCAAAATCATCTTTAAATTCAAAGTCAAATTACTTCTGATTTTAAACTATCTTTTAATATAATATGTTTAACTTTTAAATATTTATATTTAGATTTAAATATAAAATTATAGTTAAATTATATATATATATTATTCTCTATATTTACTTATGAATTTTAACTATAGTCAAATATATTTGTGAAGTTCAAAATAGTTTTAATATAAGATAAAGGTTATTTTCAAAGAAAATCAAATCATCAAAAATTGCTTTGGGAAGTCGACATACTCATGGTGACCATGTCGACATGGTGTCAGTTGAGTTTTCAATTTCAAAAGAAGTGTCTATTCGCCATAACTCTTCACGAATGGACATAGCTGTTGTTCTTCTATAAATAGGGGTCAGTTTCAACGAATTTTATATCAGATTTTCTGGTTTTTCACTCCTCTTCTTCTTCCACTTTTCTTAATACATATTCTTACCATTACTCTGTCGAAATCTACATTGAATCGAACTCGATCATTCGTAGTTTGATTCTCTACCACTATCTCAACAAGATCCTCAGTGTTATTCAGAGTTATAGGCTTTTGTAATCAATTTAGCGAGAAAAGGTGTGATTGTAGCCTTGAAAATCAATCAAGCGTGATAAGGTGTGATTGTAGCCTTGGGAAATCAATTGGGTGAACTTGTTGCCCGTAAAATCAAGTGGGTGAACTTGTAGCCCGGAAAATCAAGTATCTCTACTTAGAGGATTGTGATTCTGGAAGGTGTACCTCGTAGCCTTGAAATCGAGGGCGTAATTGTAAAGATTGCTTTTGAAAGGAAATCCGTACTTGTGTTGCGGGACTGGATGAAGGGTAACTCCGAACCAGTATAAAATCCGGCGTGTTCTTTACTTTACTGATTTTTATTTTATTTCTGCATCTGTTTTTGTTTCTGTGATCATATCTGTGTCTGTATATTGCACACATCTGTGTTTAAGTTAACATAAACTCAAAAAGATTTAGTAATTCTTTATAAACACTATTCACCCCCTCTAGTGTTAATCCTAGCCTTAAGATCCGTAATTCGCATTTCTTACAGTAGAGGTATAATTGGTACGAGAATTTATTAGATACCTTATAAATTTGTGCGTTTTGCATATTTAGTTTGTAGTAGAGGTATAATAGGTGTGAGAATTTATTGGATACCTTATAAATTTGCGCGTTTTGCATATTTAGTTTGTAGTAGAGGTATAATTGGTATGAGAATTTATTCGATACCTTATAAATTTTACAAAAAACTGTTACCTGTTTGTTTACAGGCTTTGTATTGATGGCTGTTATGTATTAAATAAACTGTTATCTAATATTGTTTTTATCTTCATAATCTAATATTGTATCATAGAATATGTACTTTTACATAAATTTACCGACTTGTAACTTTAATTTTTAGATACTGATATATATTTAGCATCAGTATATATATTAAATATATAACTAAAGATTATATACTAAAATTATGACTTTGCTTTCATCAGCTATCTGGAAAACTTATTGATTACTTTTCATTTGTATGCATCCCATCATTCATGTTTCTCTGGCAATCTAACAAACTTATATATATCAGTTGATAATTTCTCCTAAAATACTATCAACTTGCTAGAATTGGTTGTGAAGATGTTGTATGCACGTCAAGTAATTCATTTTTTTTACTTCATGTGTCTCACTCACTAGTCTAAGTGATTCATTTTTTTTTACTTCATATATGAATATGTTCTCTGCATACTAAATAATATTTTGAAAGTGTAGGAATTTTCATATTCGATTCCTTACCGTGTAAGTAGCAAAACCAGCATGTCATTGAATATGTTGTATGCAGGCCAAGTAATTCATTTTTTTACTTCATGCGTCTCACTCACTAAGTGATTCATTTTTTTTACTTCATATATGAATATGTTCTGTGCATACTAAATAATATTTTGGAAGTGTAGGAATTTTCATATTTGATTCCTTACCGTGTAAGTAGCAAAACCAGGATGTCATTGGTTAAAGCAAAGACATTCTCTTAGTAAATGTTCTTTTTCTTTCTTAATTTGTTGTTTTGCATTTTGTAAATTTGATTAATGGAAGCCATTTCTTAAATGAAATAGCTTGAATTTTTTTTGACTGTTTTGAATTGAAGATTCATGAAAGTATACATTAATGTATGTGGTTTTATATATTAAAAATTGTAAATAGACTCTGATGTTATATATATACACCTGCATCCTATTTACAGAACTGCTCAATGTATGTATATATCCGTACATATGTCAACAAAAATTGAATCTGGCTGTTATAAAAATACAACAGGGAAGAAATAATAAAACGAACAACCCTTACACAAATCTGATCTTCAACATGTTGTCTTTTTCTTTTAAGGTGGTTAAATTTCTCATTTAGAATCAGAGAATCAACAAATGTGTTGCTTTTAGTTTGAAGCTTTGATGTAAAGATCTCAAATTCCTATAATATATATACAATTTTTGTGGATTTGTAGTGTAAGACTGAATTTGATCATTGTCTTTGATGAAAATTTGATGCAATGTTTAGTCTGCAGCATTAACATAAATATGAATTCCTATAACGTTTGATTTGCAGTTAAAATTTGATGAAAATTTCATTTTACAAAATTCTTTGATCGGAAAAAGGAATTCCATGTTCCGTTCCGAGTTTTTCGATTTTTGTCAATAGGAATTCCCATGTTGATGGAACGGAATATGGAATAGGCCACATCACTCCATCAACAATCAGAAGGAATAGGAAATGCTTTAGATGGTACGGAAATTTCCCGTACCCATCCCTAGTTCTATATACGATTTAAACATGTCATGTCTTCTACGGTTTTATTTACAATCATAAATAAAATGACATCACGTTGAGGACCGAGTAAAGATATTGAATATCTACTGTCATTTATGCTAGATTTGCAGTTAAAGATTCCCACAATGAAGATGTTATTTTGGAGGTGTACAACAGTTCATACAAACATAGGTTAGTTCACTATCCCATTTATAGTAATTATATGCAGCAAGCTTTACCTTGATTATAGGATCATAGTTGTATAACTTAAAAACCTTCTCCTGATTACATGTTTATATACCCAAGCTATAGCTAATACAAAATTTATAGAAAAGTTTTTACTTGTCACTCCTAAAATATAAAAACTGATACAATCATTTGTGCAATAACCACACATTTCTTTCTAGATCTTGAATGCATGTGGCTTTCCTTTGCAGCTTCACCTTAAGATGCCTAATCTTAGCATCCACTCTAGCACTGAATCCAATCTTAGTCTTCTACCTCGCCTTTGACCCCTCCTTCTTCCACATGTTCTGATCCTCGAACACCTTCCTATAGTACTTAATTATCATAGATATCAGTTTACCTAAATTCTATTCTTAGTCTTCTGCCCGTTTTTTGAGTTTACCCAAGACTAATTGTGAGTCGATCTACATAAATATCAGTTGAGTTTTGTATAATTTTTTTAAATTGTTCTGAATTTTCAAGAAGTAATAACAATGACCGAAGACATGCATGAAGAAACGCTTTGAGCAGTTCAAGTTCTTAGTGACGCATTTGGTACTTGTAGACATTAACTTTGAACTATGTTGTCTTTTGTTATCATGAATATGTATTGAATTTGGTAATTCATGTATTCAACTTATTTTGTTAGTTGATACTTCATTTTGTTATCATGAATATGCGTTACATTTGATGATTATTATATTTTTTTTCGTTTATACATTGTTCAAATTGTTATCTATTTAAAGAAGATTCATTTTGATTGTTATTATTAATGTAATAGTGGGGTGCATCGAATATATAGTAAAATAAAGCATAGTTCTTATAAAGTGTTATAACTATATGACATAAGTGCTATAAAAGATAATGCAATGTATGAGGTTACCATCAAAGGATAGCAACAAATATGCGTTATTGTATCTTCACATTTTATAGCGGTATATACATGCTGTAAATGGATGAAGAATATACTACAAACATATTGATATATAGCGCGAAATAGGCGCTATAGAATAACTACTTTATAGGGCTACTTTATGCTATGAAATCATGCTCTTTTATAGCAATTTTTTTGTGTTACAAATGTGCAATTATTTTTTATAACATGTCGATATACATCGTTTATCAAACCGCTATAGTTGTGTTTAATAATGGCTATATGTCGCTATAAAAGACTATTTCTTGTATTGAATCTCTCTCCCAACAGATAATGCCTACAAATCTTCATGGCAAAAATCACCCAGCTAACTCCAAGTCGTGAGTAGGATACCTTATCTCATGCGGTCTAAGCTGCCTAGATGCGTAAGCGATAGCTTTGCCCTTTTTGCATCAAAACTGCTCCTAGTCCAGTGCCACATGCATCAGTGTAGACTACCAACCCTTAATTACCATCTGGAACTACTAGCACTGACGCATTGGTCAACAAATGTTTTAACTTAAGGAATGCTTCCTCACATTTGTCGTACCAAATAAACCTCACGTCCTTCCTGGTCAACTTAGTCAAAGGCACTGCTATCCGCGAGAAATCCTTGATGAATCTCCGGTAATAGCTTGCTAGTCCAAGAAAACTTCTGACCTTGGTTACCGTCTCTGATCTCTTCCAATTACCGGTTGCCTCGATCTTAACTGGATCAACTGACAATCCTTCCTCTAAAACCACATGACCAAGAAACTTAACTTCTCTCTTCTAGAAATGACACTTGAAAAACTTCGCCTTCATCTGATTTTCCCTCAACGTCTCTAACACCACTCTAAGATGAATCTTACGCTCTCTTTCATCTTTAGAGTTCACCAAAATGTCATCTATGAACACCAACACAAACCTATCCAAGTGCTCTTTGAAAACACGGTTCCTTAAATCAACGAAGAAAGCAGGCACATTGATCAATCCCAATGGCATTACTAACCAACCATATCAACCATACCTAGTTTGGAACGTAGTCAAAGGAATACTATCCTCCGCCACTCTCAACTGATGGAACCCTGTCGCCAAATCCAATTGGAAAAATACTCCGGCTCCACTCAATTGATCAAACTAATTGTCAATCCTTGGTAGAGGGTACCCATCCTTGATCGTCCTTTTATTCAAATTATGTTAGCTGATGTACATGCTTAACGACCCATCTAGTTTCTTCACAAATACTGCAGCAGCTCCCCAAGGTGAACTGCTTGGTCTGATAAAATTTCTTCCCTGAAGATGCACTAACTGCATCTTTAATTCCTTCATCTCTGTGAGTGTCATCCTGTTAGGTGGTCTACCAACAGGTTTAGCTCCTGGTACAAGGTTCGTTCGGAACTCAACAACTCGTTTCGGGGTAATCCAGTGACCGGCTCAAATACATCTGCAGACTCTATACCCACACGAATCTGGCTAAGTTCTTCTCTAGCCTCCATGACACTCAAAAAGCATTAACACTCTTGCTGGAATTCTCCATTATGAAAATGATTCGATTATGACTATCTGGGTGCCTTAACTATATTTTTCGATCCTGGTAAAATATTCTAAGCTCGTACTTACCCAACCAATCCATACCTAAGATGATCCCAAAATCAACGAAATCATAAACATGCAAAATGCATGCAAACTTATGACCTAACAAATCAAGTTATAACTGGTCACATCTCATTCCAAGAATTGCATACCCTCCTATTAGATTCGCAACCCGTGAGGAAGTAACAAGGTATGTGGGTTCTATACATAACCTATCAACCAAACACTAAGATATAAACGAATGAGATGCATCAGTATCAAAAAGTACCCTAATAGGTACACTCTGAGTCAAAAGCTTATCTTCCATTACAGTATTTCCTATCTCAACTGCAGTGGGTTTAGAAGAAGATTGTGGTTCAATAGCAAAAACCTTCCCTCTGTCCGCCCTGATTGGCTCTGGACACTGGTTCTTATAATGCCCAACCTGGTCACAGTTGAAACATTTCACATTCTTCTCCTCCGCAGGCTTCTTACCTTTTCCAGTTCTGCATTCATGGGCATAATGACCCTTATTATCACACTTATAACACACCAAATCAGACTTTGCCTTCTCAGCCGCCTCCCCTTATAGGCTCCATTCTTTTTAAAGAATTTCCTTTTTCTTCCCTAAGGACCCTAAGACTCAAGTAACTTCTCCCTAACTGAAACAACAAGCATTTCCTCATGTCAGATAGTCATCTCCACCATTACATGATAAGGTTCTCTAATGTGAGTCATAGCCATCCTTCCTAGCTCTGGCCTTAATCCTCTAATGAATCGCTTATTCCTCTTGACATTTGTGTCAACCAAAGCATACCTATATCGAGATAGCTCATCAAACTTAGCAGCATACTCGATCACAGACATTTGTCCTTGGACAAGATCCATAAATTTCCACATTAACGCCATTTTGGCAACCTCAAACAAGAACCACTACTCAAACCTCCTCTTGAGGTCATCCTAAGTCAACTCTTCCTCTGGCACTCCGACCGTCACACTATTCCACCAATGAAGCGCTAACCCTTGTAACTGTCTCGAGGCTAGCCTTCTCTTCTCACCATCATTAAAGCCTAAATCAGTAAAGATCCTTTCACAATTCAACAACCAGTTCTCTACTTCCACAACATCTTCTGTTCCAGCAAACGACTTTCCTCCCAGACTAACATTGTCTCCACTCAGCTTAGCATAGTTATAACTAACTGGAACTACATGATTAGCTCCTCCAATATTCCTAGTAGCTTCTGCTTGCAACAAATTAGCCAACAACTGATACACCATCCCTGCATCTATTGGCGGATTTCCAGCACCTACATTACCCTCAGCATTTTGATTAGCATTGGCCTGTCAACCTTGGTTTCTCCATGTATTAGGTCGGGCATATCCATCGGTTGTGGTGCTTCCTCCACCCAGATTTCCTCTTCCATTTCCTGCCCCCATATCCTCTTTCTTGTATATCTACATACAGGCCTTAGTAAGACATAGAAGAACAGTCTAAGAGAAAGTGAATACGTACTTAGATATATACATATATATCAAATACAAATACGTTACTATAACGTTAACCCAAAACCCCGACCATATTTTTAAATTCATCAGATTATGTTTGAAAAAGCTTTTTAGGTTTAACTTTTCTTTTAATATTTCATAAACCTATGCTCTGATACCAACTTGTAACATCCTCCTACTTGGAGGCCCAAAACTAATGGGTACAGATGTTGCAATCATCCATAGTTATTAATCTTCAACGACCAAATACGGTGGTGTTAGATTCATTGATACCTAGATCACAGAATTGTGGAAAAAATTTAACAATTCAAAAATACATTTCCATATTCAAATTAAAACATTTCACGTTCATTACATAATCCCAAATTACGTTAACCGCGTTCAGCAAAAAATAATTATTACAAATACGCTAAGAGCGATATATGAAGATGCCCCCTTGGTTGATCAGAGTAAATAGTAAGGCTCATAAATTTGCCTTTACAAACAAATACAACGGAAAAGAAAACCATAATTAACTATCTGCCTCCCATATGTTTTCGAAAGCTTTATTTGTCTAAGAAGCGGACCTGAAAACCTTAAATCTCAAACTGCTCAAAATCAATTAAGTACCCGAGAGTTTAAGGGGAAAACAACAACTTTGAATCAGACGTAAAGCCTAGTATGAATAATAATCTAACATCTCAATTCTTTTGGAGATCCAGTGAGACCACGCCGCTTAGCGGAACGGGTTTTCCCTTCACCAGTATCCTAAGGTTTTTTATAAAACCATATACTGTGCTCCTGCATCAACAATGGTTAAAACATACATTTTCAAAATATTATGATGATATGCATACTTGAGAATAATTAAGAATTTCCATTCCCACTTTTATCTGACTCCCTGTCATAATTATAGTTTTTGGGGTCATTTTTAACCTTCTTAATTTTTATTGGTTTACCAATAACCTCATCACAATTAATAGACACTCTGTCTTATTCGTAGTTTTCTTGAGATCACTAAGTATCTATAGGCTCCTACCATATAACTTAATCAATTCATGGGTCCTCCTGAACCTATTGGACCTTCCAATAACTAATAACCTTTCCTAGTTTCCATGGGTTTACTAGGAACCTATGGATTTATCTAGTAACTCACTTCACATCCTATTTTTCACGATTGACTAGAAACCTACTGAAACATCTATTAACCACATACTTATCCTAGTTTTCATGGGTTTACTAGGAACCTATTAATTGATGTCAATTCTTATTCCGGATATAGTTTTCATGGTTTCACTACAAACCAATTAGCCCCTACCAAGTACTCTTAATACATAGTTTTCATGGGTTAACCATGAACCTTTTGGTATGCACCAAAAACTAGCTACCATAGTTTTCATGGGTTTACTAAGAACCTTTTGGCATGTACCAAAATCTACAAATTTTAGGCATCCTATATTTTTGGTCACCCTGACTTCCTGGATGCAATTCTACGCGTTCAGGAGTTTAAGCAATTTATATTCTCTATTGAGTTAACCTAGCTGGTTCTTCTACACCTTTTCCCAAAATACAGTTATGGGTTATCATGTGAATATACTCATAGTTGAAGAAGAAAAACATCAATTTAGCAACACCACTCCCATGGGTTTAAAGTCCTTGGAATATATATATATATATATATATATATATATATATCATAACATAGTTAACATCTTTAACTTATATTTATCCAGGAAATACTTCTTCAGAATCACATACTTAAAACCATTATAAAAATCCTTTATACAAGCTATGGGTTTTCCTTTAAAAATTAGAGTATGGGCTTTCAAACCTTCAAAACTAAACCTTCGACCTTCTCGAAAGGTTTACAAAACAACCATTCGAAACTATTGAAACCATTCGGCAATTTAAACCTTTCGAAAGCATTCAACCCTTATAACATATATCTTTCGAAAACTTACTCGGTTCATGTTAAAACATGCGGAAGGTCCTCCTTTAAAACCTTTCGAATACAAAGGAAGCAACCTTTCAACCTTGTCGGAAGGTATACTTCGTAAGCTTAAATCATTTCATTTTAAACAATAGACCTCTGCCTTTTAATGCAACTCCTTCGAAAGCTTGGGTTATACTTCAATTATAAATCAAGGGTAACTCGTCTAAGTCGAAGGCTTTGAAACCTTTCGAAAGCAATGAGAGAAGCGACCGGTTTTTAAAATAAGTAAACCTTTCGACTAAGCTGAAAGCTCCTGCTTACGACCCCTTCGAAGGGTTTTAGCAAAATAAAGGCGGCAGTTCTTTTCAAACATCTCTGAAACAAACATTTCAAAACAAAGCCTTTCGACCTTGACGAAAGGTCTCTTAAATCCTTTCAAAACCTAACCTTTCGACTATGTCGGAAGGTCTTATATATAAAAACAACCTATAAAACTCAAACCTTTCGACTATATCGGAAGGTTCAAAATGAACTATAAAAAGTGGCAATAACCTTTCGACTATGCCGAAAGGTTTAAAACATTTCTTTAAACATTTGACTTAATTAAAAGCAACTAAGCAAAGCTCTAATTCGAAAGCAAAACAGGTAAAAACTTTAGTTTATAAAACAAAAATATCCTAACCTCTTTGGCCATCAACCTTTCGACTGCAAACCTTTCCACTCTATCCAATTCATTACGCACCAAGTACTTGATAACATGTGCATTGGTCTGACCTAACGAAAAATTTAACCTTTCGACTTAGACGGAAGGTCTGGGTCAGAAGATATTATGCCTAAAATGGCCAAAGCATGCTAAAAACATGATTTTCTTGTTTTTAACTTAAAGAAGGTAGCTTTTTAACTAACTTTCCTCTTTTATCAAATTCTCATTGGTTAACACTTTACTTTTCAGAAAAATGCTGCCGCAAATTTTGATTTAAATAATCAATTTATTTCGTAGAATGCCCCTTCTCCTTAAATAAGTATATAAAACATCTAAGTCCCATACCTTAGATAATTTTATATATTCGTCAAAACGCTTAGGAAAATTCAAAAAAAATCCCAGAAAATCTATTTTAGTATGTTTTCCAACATATAAAAATTCCAAACCCAAATAACTATTATTTTTTCCATAAATAATTTATAACCCAATAATTCATTTTCTTCACTAGAAAATTCGTATAAAATCCATATCTGCTCAAAAAATTATAAGAATTGAAACCCATCTCCAACATCATGTTTTCTATAACATAAAATTTCCCACAGAATTTAGAAATCATATCATCTCAGTTTTGCCCTAAACCGTGCATATCCCTTATTAAACAACCTTGTTTAAACTCTTATAAATCATAAACAAGCATATCGTGATTCAAAACATCATAAAATATATTTATCCCTAAATATGAAATCATTTGGTGTGAAAATCAAAATAGAGATGTAGAAGTTATTATTCACCTTTCTTGAGATAAAGGGATTAGAGATTGTTTGATATTGATTTTCCTCTGGCTTAAATCCCAAACTTTTCTGAAGTTTTCTTCTTCTCTTCTAATGGCCGTCTTTGCTTCTCACGGTTGTAAGTATTTTTTTGATGAAAATGAATGTGTTAAGCCTAATGAGAATAGTATAAGGGTAGGAGGTGTGGACGGCTATTTACCCTAACGCCCTTATGTTTAACTGCTTAACCATTTACATGAATTTATTAGTTTAATAAGCATGATCGCCTAATTAATTAATCAACCTCAATCCCCTTATCTATATTATTCTATTTAATTTATTCTAATTAAATCTCCTGAATAATGTCAATAAAATTATGAGTGTTACAAACTTACACCAAGATCTATAGGTCGGCACCGAGCTAACTTAGATCAGTACCGAGTATGGTCTTAAGTCATGGGACTCCGGTCTATCTTGCATCGCATCAAGCTATCTCTTGGACCTCAGTGCAAGCGGGTTTTCACCCATTACCTCTATTTCCCTATAAATAAATGCCTAGCTGCAAGCAAAACGGGATTTGATTTTTCTGGCATTGGAGACTCCTTCTTCTTCTTCACTCCAATTCTCTACCTGAATAACACTCTAGAAACTCCAATGTAAATCAAGATCCACTAGATTGTGGTTAGATCTTATATAATTCATTTTAATCCAAAAAGAAGACAACGAATAAACGAACTATAAAGTGGACTAGGCCAGAGATTGCCAAACCACTATGAAATTCTTATGCGTCCTTTTACCTTTCTGCTATTTTTACTTATTTTATCTAGGATTTCTACTACTCTTACATCTATTTAAAAGAAACTATTGCTTTCATCTGATATTTAGATGTTTGTGCCATTTTTGGCATCAATATATTAGTGCTTTCATTGAGAAGGAAGCTAGATTTCACAACCTAAAACTTGGATTTGAAATTTGGAGAAGATGAAGAGACCTAATGCTAGATCTAAGGCTGAAGCAAGCCAACCAAAACATGAGACAATCGTAAGGTGTTCTCAAATTCTCATCAATCCATCTTCGTGACCAAAGAATAGATAGAGAATATAGTGAAGTAGATGTAAGATGGATTAGTGACTCGACAACATGAAATGCTTGAATTTTTTTCCAAGTTATGGAACAACGAAGAATAGCTAGAGCTGCAGGAATTCAGAACCAAGTACTAGGGGCTAATGTAGAAACAACTGAAGTTGAAATGAAGTAAACTAGAATGATGCCTCCACAAATAGTACAATTCGGTATCGACCCAAATCAACTTGGTAAGGAGAGAATTATGCTCGGCGGCATTATTGGTATGAAATTTGGAAATGCTGGAATGTTAGGAGCTAACGATGCTAGAGTTAGAGATGCAACTCAGAATGCAAATGCACAATAAAAAGAGGAATATGTGCCAAAGCTTCCCATAGGAATTGAAGATAGAATGAAGCCAAAAGAGTAGGTCAGAATGCTAATGTGTAGCTGGAGGAGTACGTGCCCGAGTACATGCCGGAGTCCACCCATAGAATTCGGGGCCAGAACATCGCTTTTGGTCGGAGACCATCATTGGATGGTGAAAACCGAATTGTTAAGTCGATAAGGAGGATAATTAAGGGTGGACCCCCAGATCAAAGCTTAGAGGATGTGAGTAGGAATCCGTTCACTTCTACTATCTGGAACACGAGGAATCCTTCCGCTTTTAAGCTTTCGACGTGGAGATATACGATGGAAAGGCGGATCCGCCGGTTATTTGATGAGATACATCCGACATATGGAGGTGTTGGGTGCTTCTATAGAGGCAATGTAGTGGTGCTTTCCATTATACTTAACAGACTTAGCGGCGATGTGGTTCAGACGAGAATAGGTCTATAAACTCATGGACCGATTTAGTGAATAAGTTCTTAAGATATTTCAAAGTTCATGTACCATGACCAAAGAATGTGATGACGCTATCAAGCGTGAAACAAATGACCGAAGAGACCTTAAGAAGCTATTTGACAAGTTCAATGCGGCCGATGTAGTCATTGATAAACCAGATCCATCTATAATCTTAATGGCGGCAGTATCTAGAGTCGTGAGCAAGATCGACTTCAAATTTACAGTGGAAAAAGATACATCGATGGAACTTGCGGAATTCTATCATAAAGTTGAGAGATATTTGCATTAGGAAGACATTGAAGCTGAGGATGCCAAAATTAATGCTATGGATGAAATAAGACTGCCCGAAGCAGGGAATGGAAAGGACAAAGGAAAGAGAAGAGCTGATGATGACCTCGAAGAACCAAAACAATAGAGGATATAACCGAAGGTTTCTTCTTACACTAAACTAACGGAGACCTCCAAGTGGATATATCTGGACACTAAGGGGCAGATCCCCTATCGAAAGTCAGCTAGTAGAGAGGCCGCTGGTTAGGAAAAAAGAATTGGAAAACTCTACATCTACAATGAGTTGGATGGACATGAATGAATGAGTATCGACACCATCGTTATCTGATAGAAGAATTGGTTCAAAGTAACAACTTGCTATATCAATACATAAGGAACTAAACTACAATGGTGCGTTAGGAGCAACCACCATCTACAACGAATGCATCAACAAACAACCAAAGATCTGGTCCAACACTCGAAATCCCTTGATCGGAATGGTCCACAATCAGGTTTGACTCCTTCACTTTTTATTGCTTTAAATAATTAGGATAACAATAAGCTCATATCGCTTACACATATACGAGGCCTAGATTTGTCTCTGGGCATGCTCTGAGTCGGATGTCTAGGATGACTATTTCAGATAATAATAACCGTGGATCGCTTACACGTGTATGGGACCTAGATTGGTGCCTAGGCACATTTTGAGACGAACGTTTATGATGGATAATTAGGTGTTTGGCTTGGTCGCTTCGATTTGAGTATTTGACTTTTGAAAAATCTACATTGAATATGATGACCTATATTGATCACTTTATGCCCCATCCAAAGAGACGGGACCGAATGCAAGGTTCAAATCCCCTCGCCAATGACCGAGTGGATGGACTTATATGATATTAATCACTTTAAGTCCTATCCGAAGAGACAGGTTCAAAGTGCACGTGCAAGTCTAATCGTCGTAGAGAAAGCGGATGCACTTGTATGATATTAATCGTGTTAAATCCCGACCCAAGAGTTAGGACCAAAGTGTAAGGTGTCGGTTCCCTTGCCGAAGCGAGAAGATGGACTTGTACGAAAAATAAGTTCCTTCACCGAAGAATGAGCGGATGGGCTTGCTTTAACGTTGGGTCTCCTCCCTGGCCAACGAGCAAATTGAGCTTAATAAGGATCCAGAGAGATCAAAACCCTAGATTGGGCGATAAACGATCCGTAGAGATGAAACCTTAAATTAGAAGATGAACGGTCCAGCAAGACCAAGCCTCGGAATGCATGCAGATTTGATAAAAGGATTTGAACGCCTAGTGATTAGAATAAAATAGATAAATCCCGGATGAACACGATACGATTTTGATATATGTTGTAATAACTCCGAGTGAAATCAGAATTTTTGTGATATATGAACAACACTTAAGCAGAGACTAGTGTCTTTAGCTATAGCAAATTTTGAATAACCTTTGATTTGCAAAAGAATCCGAAGGAACATGATCATTCACTAAGATCTGGGTCGTTGGAAGGCCAAAGAGCTCAACCACTGCAGAATGATTGCTGTTGAAACTTGTTCTTGAGCAAAGCACACCTTACATTCAAAAAGCATACTTTGAGGGCAAGTGTGAACCCGGTTTTTAGCCAAGCAGATTTCAACTGGACTTCGAAGATTGAAAAAGAACAAAACAATTCACGGGCATGGAAACACAATCAGAAGGAATAGAAAACAACTTAGAGAAATTCCAACCGATTGGAGATAAGTATATAGCTCAGTACCAAGCTATAAAGGTTGGTACCGACCTATCATTTCCCCATATCCCACTTCTCAAACTCCATACATATCTTATACCACTCCGACTACTCGTGATTAAGTGGCTTTTCCATGATTTGGATGAGAAATTCTAGGGATTAATGAGAAGAAAGCAAAGAACGTAGCTACTAGAAAGATCACTAGAGTCAACCCAAAGTCGATAGAAAAGAGCTTAAAACATGTCGTACATAAGATAAAAGAGCAAAGCAAATAAAATAATCAAACTTTCACCAAGATATATAGGTCGGTACCGAGCTATGATCTTGAGTCGTGGGGCTCCGGTATCTCTAACACGACATCAGGCTATCTCCTGGACCTTAGTGCAAGCGGGCTTCTGACCCATTGCCTTTGTTTCTCTATAAATACAAGCCTAGTTGCAACCGAAATTGTAGCAGCCCATAATTTTGTAAATATTTTTAATTAATTTTATTTGAAAACTTTATTTTTTAAATTATTTAAGATTGAACTTCTGAAATTTTCCAATGTAAGTTTGGAATTTGTTTACAATTTATTTTCCAAATTCAATAAAATAAGCAATTTCTGAAATTTTTATATTTTGGTCAACTGAAAGTTAAAGTTTGACCGCAGTTGAAAATTTTAAATTTGAAATTTTAAATTCTAATCTTTTCCTTTGAAAATATATTTTATTTTAATATTAATTATGCTTTTTGTTTCGTAAAATTCAGTTTCATACTTTTTAAATTGGATAAATTATAGTGTTTTACACGCAATGATTTTTGATAGTTTATTTTCTACTTTTTTTCTTTCTACGTTTATTCTCTAAATTTTATTTTCTATTTAATTTGTATAAACTTTGATTATATTTATTTGATTTTTGATTGGTTTATTTTGAATAATAGCCTAAGAATTTCTAGAGACATAGGTTACTTGTTTTTAATTGTTGCCTTTTCCTTTTCCCTTGCCTTTCCATTTGCGTAGCCAATTACTTCCCACATTCATAGCCATGATTTTCTCTATCAATCACGTACATATTGTTCCTCAAACACCCCTTTTCATAGTGTGCAAAAAAAGGAAAAAAAATTGATTAAATACATTAAGTTATTTGTTTTATAGTATTTCCTTTTTATTTTCCAAACCATTCAAACTCTTGCCTTTTATTGCCTAGCCTCTTTGTTACTTACCTTAGCCATTCATTTTTCTTTTGTAAATCCTAGCCGCCACTTTTATCATTATTTCACGTGAAAAGTTCTCACTTCTCATATTTCATTTGCGTGAGAGAAAAAAAGCTAGATCTAATTTCCATGGCTTCTCCTCTCTTTCTTTCTCCTTTTTTTCATTTATTTTCTTTTGTTTTTCAATGCATAGCTCGGCCTTTCCACCTCCTAACCGACCTCACCACCACTCCATCAGCACCATGTCGACCATCACACCTCCTTCACCCTATTCATGACCTAAGGTGACCAAGCCGAGCCATGAAGCCATACGGCCGATCCTATGTTGCTTGTGACCTTCCAATCTCCTTGCCTTTAGCATTCCATTGATTTGTAACTCACCATCTCTTCAAAATTCCAAGTATAGCCGTGTACGCATGACCGTTGGCCGAGCCAAGCCTTGCACCAAACATCTTGGCCGAGCATGCTTTGAAGTGATCTAGCCTATTAGTGATGTAGTCAAGCCCATTGATTGATTAAAGAAAAGGGTACGTCGCTTTGAATCATTCTTTTCCATTGTTAAATTTTTATTGTTTTGTATTGAAATATGTTCTCATATATGTTGTATTAGTTTGCATACAAGATTTGGATCTAACTCTTCATCCACTAAAAAATACAGTCGTGCTTTGTCGTGCCTTTTCATGCTTCGCGTATTTGGATTTGTGTCTTGAATTTCAATTCTAGCTTCAAAAAGGTGAGTTATTCACTCTTGACATTACATACTTATATGATTGTGTAATGATGACAAATGGGTTGTATAAATTATTATGCTATGTTCATACCTGCCTATTATATATTTATATGATATTAAAAGTTGTTTACATATCTGTTATATCATCTATATCATCTGTATGATATTATATGATATGCTGTTATTTATTTTTTGTATCTCACATTGCAAGTTCCCTATCACTGTGGGTTGAAATGGTACATACCCGATGGACAATAGAATAAGGAAAAATCATTATGAACTGAAATATAGGCTTGAGTGATTTTTATTGTATTATTTTACTTGGGATTGCGGGTTTAAAATGATAGAACCCAGATTTTTCTTTTTAAATTACGGATTGAAATGATATGTATCCGTCTCACTTGACCTAGGTTAGAAAATATTATACAGGCCCATGGTTATATTTATAAATAATATTCTCCTAAAAATTTATTAAGTATTTTTAAATAATATTTTCCTAAAAGATTATTAAGTATTTTTGAGTTTATAAATATATGAAAGTTTAACTTAAAATTTGATTTAATGCTTTAAATTATAAAGGTGTATTGGTTTTTCTGTAAGTTAATAATTGGTTTTAAGTTGAATTAAAGATCTCTATATGAATGATAAATAACTTAATAATTGAGTTTTACCTAATATGGAAGTTGTAAATCTAACCTAGAAATTGTTATGAATTTTACTTTATGAAATGGACATGTTTGTATAATAAATAATGTATTTTGGACTGGTAAAAATGGAATACAATTTTAATTGGACAATTTGTGATAAAATTCATAACTAGAAAATTAGAGTTAATTGATGTCTAAATGAATAGATATATGAAGAAAATTTGATTATTATATTAACTATGAAAAAATGTTCTTTTGTAAAATGTTATGTTGTGTAAAATAAATAGTTATGATTTTAAAATGGAAAAATGTATCTTAAATAATGACTTAACTTGATAATTGAAAATTGGGTTTTTAAATAAAATTATTAGGTTAAGTAAATAAATGAAAACTTAGTTTTATTTATGAAGTGGGTAATTTTTAAAATAAAAGGTTAAGTTATTTGTTAAAGTAGAGTTAAGGAAGAATGTACTTTTGACTTAACAAATGAATCTTAGTTTAAATTGGATATTTATTAATAAAATTTTATTTTATTAAATCATAAGTTGAATGATATCCAAATGAATATTTTGAAGCGAAAAGTATGATTTTCGTAAGTTAAAATGGTTAAATTAAAGTTTTTAGTGTTTCTGAAATTTTATATTAAATCTGAAATTAGCATGGGTAGCACTTCAAAAATGCTGTGGTTCGAAGATAGTATTTGTTAAGTGCTATCATTTCTGGAAATAAACTAAGTTCTGAAATAATAAGAGCTACTATAGCACTTTGTAAGTGCTGTTGTTGTAGAAACTAAACTAAGTTTTGTAATAATTAAAGAGCTACTGTTGCACTTTGTAAGTGCCGTTGTTGCTGAAATGAAAGTAAACTGTTTTAAATTTCGAATATCTACTGTAGCATTTGGTAAGTGCTGCTGTTTTGAAATTGAGGTGTTTTGAAATATTAACTAAATACCTGTCGTAGCACTTTATAAGTGCTACTGTTTTTTTGAATTTGACTTTGTTTTGAAATGTTAATATATCTACCATAACATTTTATATGTGCTGTTATAGCTGAAATTTACAAAGTACTGGAAACTTTATAATTAAATGAATGAACTTAGAAATGCTACAACTTTGAAATGAATATTATTTGACATTGAATTTAAATGATTTAAATGAATATTATGTGGCATTGAATTTAAATGGTTTAAATAAATATGTTTCAAAGTGTTTGGTTTCAGAATTGTTATAACTTGAAAGTAATATGACTTTGGAAACGAAATTTTTGGAAATTGTATTTAATTAAGAATTGTCTTTAAATATATTAATTTGGACTTATTGAAATTGAAGATTTAAGAATATGACTTTATAAAGTGGTTTGGTTTAAGATGATTTAAAAGAATATTTCAAATTTAATAAATTGAAGGAATATTCAATGATTTGAAAATTTGGGTTTATTTAAATGATATGTTGATTTGGTTTTAATATGAAATAATACAGTATTTAGTTTGAAATGGATATGATATTTTGGTTTTAAAGTATAAACGATTTTGAAATAAATATCCATGGGTTATAATAACGTTGGGTTGTTAAAGAGACCGGGATCGGAAGTTGTCATACTCTCTGCCAACTCCGAAAACCACTTTAACAACCGTGTACGCGGTGGAGATTGCAGAATGAAGTAGGATGGTGGCAGTGTTCCTTTGAGGTATATACGTGGACCCGACTCCCGTGAGTTGGCATAAGGTGGCTAAAACAGGAGCGATTCCGGGTCAATGAGGTCGCTCCTCTGATCGGACACATTCCTTCGATATTATATTCTGACTTTGAGATTGATTTGGTAGCCACTTTTGATTCTTTGATTTTGGGTGTGGCTCGAGGTGGACGATAGTAGCTGCTACGCGTTACCATCTGTCCGGATAGTAATTGGTATATCTACCCTGGCATTTTCTAGTTGTGCCATGTCACCTACCCTAGCGAGCCTTGTACGAGTTTGATTTGTGTCGTACCTATGGAGCATCTTCTCGTAGCCTCTCGATCAGGAGGTACGCAGGTGTTGTATAGACTATTGGCACTATTACGTGTTAAGGGCTATATGGGTAACACCTTAACGCTATTTAAAAGTAAGTTTATTTTACTATAGGCATTATTATAATAGCGAAGTATTACATAGTAAATAGTTTAACAGATCCTTAGAGGATGGGCAGTGCCAAACATCCTTTAAGTTACTTGCACCTTATATTACAGTTCACTTGAGTTGGTTTACAGTGTATAAGTACGTATGTTCTGACTCGAGTGTTTTGTGTTTTGCTTTACGCTCGGGTTAGACTGAGTGATACAACATTCGAGAGTCACCTCTGGAGTTGGAGCTTCACTTGGAGATCCAATTATCTATTTCAATTTCAGTATTCAGTTGATTCCAGTTATTCAGTTGATTCTAGTGATGTATTCAGCTTGTACTAAATCATTGTATTGAACTTCTGTCGTATCTTGTTTAACTCTGATGTATCTATATAGTAGCTTCATGAACTACTATCTCTTTAATTCCGCTGCATTATATTACTCTGTGTCTGTGATCTGTGATTTATTTATTTCTTCATATTCTGAGTTTTTCCAAATTTAAATTACAATTTGGTATTTTGAACAATTCAAGTTCGACATGTGTGGATGCGAATGGTTGAAAATATCGGGTCGTTACATTTGGTATCAGAGCTTTGGCTCTAGGCAAAAATTAGCATATATGGTAAATTTATTTACAGAATCACTTTCATTCGAGCTTGAATCTCTTTCTCTTAGACTCTATTTCTTTTGAATTTTGGAATGTTCCCTCGGTTTCGAAGTTCGTTCTTGTCCCTTACTATTCATATTCTTCTTTGATTCT
This sequence comes from Allium cepa, assembly GCA_030765085.1. NCBI lineage: Eukaryota > Viridiplantae > Streptophyta > Magnoliopsida > Asparagales > Amaryllidaceae > Allium > Allium cepa. The sequence continues at coordinate 135,561,446 of CM060934.1, forward strand.
GGAGCATTCCATAGCTCCACTGAATGACTTGTGAAGGGGTGAAACTCCTTTACAATAGGCATTGATTTACCAAAGATATTTACATATCCTCAGTTTAGATGCTAGTATCTCATGTTATTCTAAATTCTACCTTTTGAGATCGAGTGTAGATTTGCATCGGAATTCTGCATCGATCTAATTCTTGAAGTCACGGTTGACCCGGTTAAGGTTGCCCATGATTTTATGTAAGCTTATTCATTTCCTTATTCGGTTGGTTAATCATCTTATCTTTTATTCCAACTTATCCTCAAATCAAAACTTCTTTGATTTGAGTTAATCAAATTTGAATCTCTATCCTTGCTTTAAAAATCTATTCCTGTATAGTGTATTCGTAAATCTATATTAAAAATGTTTTATATATTGTGTTGTTTGAGTTGTTTATATTGATTTGGGTTTTTGATCGATTCGTCTGATCAACGCTATCGATAGGATCTCCAAAACACTTGAACAGAGCAAACCGACACAATATAGTTTTCAAATTTGATAAATTTAATAAATTTTGTATAATTACATTATATACATGTATAATTTTCTAAATTTTGATAGTCAATTGAATTGGATATTAAGAAATAATATTTGACTTTGTATATAGCTTTTAAACCATTGGCTTTTGTTTCATATATAAATAATTGAACTATAAAAAATGGCTATAAATTAATATGGAAATTTAAATAAATTTAAAACAAGAAACTAAGAATTTAATTTCCGATGGTTCCAAACTTTGTGTTTAGAGTTTTAAAGGGTGTATTATTTAAAGTATTTCAAGTAGAAATTGTTTCAAGGAATTTTAATTTGTAAATCAGTGCTCTTTTCTTTGTCATTGGAAAATAATTTCGGTAATGACTGCAACATCACCGACATTCATTTTCGAGTTTCGAAGTGAAGAGACCATCCTGTAGTTTTGATACAGTCTTGCTTTGGAGAGTTAAATTGATCTGGATTTTTAAATATGACTTAATTTATAATACATGTGATATATGATTCAAAATTTGATTTGATATGTATTGTGTATATTTATTTATCTCTAAAACAGTTTGGAGTTAATCGAAAATCTAATTCTTAAACTTTGTCTTAGAAGACAATGTCCATTATAAAATGAAATCAAAATTATGAACAAATATTTAAGATTGAATAATTGAATTAAGAAAATGTTATTTGTATAATATTCTATTGCATACCAATATAACTTACCTTAATTATTAGAAGTTGACAATGTAATTGGATAATATATAATATAAAAAGGGATTTTTATAAATAAAATTTGAGTGGTTATAATAAATGTTATACACTTAAATTTTAGTTATAAAAAGATTAATAGAGGTAAATAGAATGAAAAGTTAATTGAATAATTTACAATATAAAATGGTGTTAAAGGAATTTATAAATAAATTGGAATAGTTACAATAAGTGAAAATATACTTAATATATGTGATTAGATATATTAAGGAAATAAATTTAATAACAATTTGGAACAAAGAAAATTTTAAATTTGTTAAATAAATATGATAATAATAAATGAATATTCAAATTTTTGATTTTTTGAAATTGTTAATTAAAGATAATTGGATATTAAGATAATGAATTTGGGAATAGTTAATACTGATCTAACTTAAGTAAAACCAAAAGGATAAAGCAGTGTTGAATATAAATAAAATTAAATTGAATTTTATATGGTTTTAAATAAGTTGTTTTATTTTGCTTTTCCATTCTATTTTCTATCTGGTAGTTCTATTCTCCTACTTCCTTCCTTTTCGGGGACGAAAAGTTTTCAGGGAGGGAGAGTGTAACAGCCCATAAATTAGAAAATAATTTTAATTCATTTTTATTTGAAAACTTTAATTTTTAAATTATTTAAGATTGAAATTCTGGAATTTTACAATGTAAGTTTGGAATTTGTTTACAATTTATTTTCCAAATTCAATAAAATAAGGAATTTCTAAAATTTTTATATTTTGGTCAACTGAAAGTCAAAGTTTGACCACGGTTGAAAATTTAAATTTGAATTTTTAAATTTTAATCTTTTCCTTTGAAAATATATTTTATTTTAATATTAATTCTGCTTTTCGTTTCGTAAAATTCTGTTTCATACTTTTTAAATTGGATAAATTACAATGTTTTTACACGTAATGATTTTTGATAATTTATTTGATGTTTTTTTTTCTTTCGACGTTTATTCTCTAAATTTTATTTTCTAATTTATTTGTTAAACTTTGATTATATTTATTTAATTTTTGATTGGTTTTATTTTCAATAATAGCTTAGAAATTTCTAGAGACGTAAGTTACATTTTTTTATTTGTTGCATTTTCCTTTTCCCTTGCCTTTCCATTTGCGTAGCCAATTACTTCCCACGTTCACAGCCGTGATTTTCTCTATCAATCACGTACATATTGTTCCTCAAACACCCCTTTTCATAGTGTGCAAAAAAAGGAAAAAAATTAATTAAATACATTAAGTTATTTGTTTTATAGTATTTCCTTTTTATTTTCCAAACCATTCAAACTCTTGCCTTTTATTGCCTAGCCTCTTTGTTACTTACCTTAGCCGTTCAATTTTCTTCTGTAAATCCTAGCCGCCACTTTTATCATTATTTCACGTGAAAAGTTCTCACTTCTCATATTTCATTTGCGTGAGAAAAAAAGCTAGATCTAATTTCCATGGCTTCTCCTCTCTTTCTTTCTCCTTTTTTTAATTTATTTTCTTTTGTTTTTCAATGCATAGCTCGGCCTTTCCACCTCCTAACCGACCTCATCACCACTCCATCACCACCATGTCGACCATCATCACCTCCTCCACCCTAGCCATGACCTACGGTGACCAAGCCGAGCCATGAAGTCATACGGCCGATCCTATGTTGCTTGTGACCTTCCAATCTCCTTGCCTTTACCATTCCATTGATTTGTAACTCACCATCTCTTCAAATTCCAAGTATAGCCGTGTATGCATGACCCATGGCCGAGCCTAGCCTTGCACAAAACATCTTAGCCGAGTATGCTTTGAAGTGATCTAGCCTATTAGTGATGCAGCCAAGCCTATTGATTGATTAAAGCAAAGGGTACGTCCTTCCATTGTTAAATTTTTATTCTATTGTATTGAAACATATTCTCATAAATATTGTATTAGTTTGCATACAAGATTTGGATTTTACACTTCATCCACTAAAAAATATAGTCGTGCTTTGTCGAGCCTTTCGTACTTTGCGGAGTTGGATTTGTGTCTTGAATTTCAATTCTAGCTTCAAAAAGGTGAGTTATTCACTGTAGACATTACTTATTTATATGCTTGTGAAATGATGACAAGTGGGTTGTATAAATTATTATGTTATGTTCATACCTTCCTGTGACATATTTATATGATGTTAAATGCTGTTTATATATCTGTTATATCATCTGTATGATATTATATGCTATACTGTTATTTATTTTCTGTATCTCACATTGCAAGTTTTCTATCACTATGGATTGAAGTGATACATACCTGAAAGGACAATAGAATAAGAAAAAATCATTATGAGCTGAAATGATAGGCTCAAGTGATTTTTATTGTATTATTTTACTTGGGATTGTGGGTTTGAAATGATAGAACCAGGATTTTTCTTTTTAAATTACGGATTGAAATGATATATATCCGTATCACTTGACCTAGGTTAGAAAATATTATACATGCCATGTTTATATTTTTAGATAATATTCTCGTAAAAATTTATTAAGTATTTTTAAATAATATTTTCCCAAAAGATTACTAAGTATTTTTGAGTTTATAAATATATGAAAGTTTAACTTAAAATTTGATTTAATGCTTTAAATTATAAAGGTGTATTGGTTTTTCTGTAAGTTAAAATTTATAAGTTAATAATTGGTTTTAAGTTGAATTAAAGATCTCTATATGAATGATAAATAACTTAATAATTGAGTTTGACCTAATATGGAAGTTGTAAATCAAACCTAGAAATTGTTATGAATTTTACTTTATGAAATGGACATGTTTTGTGATAAAATTTATTGAACTAGAAAATCATAGTTAATTGATGTCTAAATGAATAGATTTATGAAGAAAATTTGATTGTTATATTAACTATGATAAAATGTTCTTTTGTGAAATGTTATGTTTTGTAGAATAAATAGTTATGATTTTAAAATGGAAAAATGTATCTTAAATAATGACCTAACTTGATAATTGGAAATTGGGTTTTTAAATAAAATTATTAGGTTAAGTAAATAAATGAAAATTTATTTTTATTTATGAAGTGGGTAATTTTAAAATAAAATGTTAAGTTATTTGTTAAAGTAGAGTTAAGGAAAAATGTACTTTTGACTTAACAAATGAATCTTAGTTTAAATTGGATATTTATTAATAAAATTTTATTTTATTAAATCATAAGTTGAATGGTATCCAAATGAATATTTTTGAAGCGAAAAATATGATTTTCATAAGTTAAATGGTTAAAATTGAAGTTTTTAATGTTTCTGAAATTTTATATTAAATCTGGAATTAGCATTGGTAGCACTTCAGAAATGCTGTGGATTGAAGACATCATTTGTTAACTACTGACATTTCTGCAAATAAACTAAGTTCTGAAATAATAAGAGCTACTGCAGCATTTGGTAAGTGCTGCTGTTGCTGCAATGAAAGTAAACTGTTTTAAATTTCTAATACCTACTATAGCACTTGGTAAGTGCTGCTGTTTTGAAATTGAGCTGTTTTGAAATATTAACTAAATACCTACCGTAGCACTTTATAAATGCTGCTATTTTTTGAATTTGACTGTGTTTTGAAATCTTAATATATCCGTCGTAACATTTTATAAGTGCTGTTATAGTTGAAATTTACTATGTATTGGAAATTTATAATTTAATGAATGAACTTAGAATTGCTATAACTTTGAAATGAATATTATTTCATTGAATTTAAATGATTTAAATGAATATTATTTGGCATTGAATTAAATGGTTTAAATAAATATGTTTCAAAATGTTTGGTTTCAGAGTTGTTATAACTTGAAAGTAATATGGCTTTGAAAATGAAATTTTTGGAAATTGTATTTAATTAAGAATTATCTTTAAATATTTTAATTTGGACTTATTGAAATTGAATATTTATGAATATGACTTTATAAAGTGGTTTGGTTTAAGTTGATTTAAAGGAATATTTCAAGTTTAATAAATTGAAGGAATATTCAATGATTTGGAAATTTTGGTTTATTTAAATGATATGTTGATTTGGTTTGGAATGAAATAATATTGTATTTAGTTTGAAATGGATAGGATATTTTGGTTTTAAAGCATAAATGATTTTGAAATAAATATCTATGGGTTATAATAACGTTGGGCTGTTAAAGAGACCGGGATCGGAAGTTGTCATACTCTTTGCCAACTCCGAAAACCACTTTAACAACTGTGTACACGGTGGAGATTCTAGAATGAAGTATGATGGTGGCAGCGTTCCTTTGAGGTATATACGTGGGCCCGACTCCCTGAGTTGGCATTAGGTGGCAAAAACTGGAGCGATTCCAGGCTAATGAGGTCACTCCTCTGATCGGACACACTCCCGCGATATTATATTCTGACTTTGGGATTGAATTGGTGGCCACTTTTGATTCTTTGATTTTAGGGGTGTGGCTTGAGGTGGGCGGTTGTAGCTGCAACGTGTTACCACCAGTCCAGATAGTAATTGGTATATCTACCCTGGCATTTTCTAGTTGTTCCATGTCACCTACCCTAGCGTGCCTTCTACGAGTTTGATTTGTGTCGTACCTATGGAGCATCTTCTCGTAGCCTCTCGATCAGGAGGTACGCAGGTGTTGTATAGACTATTGGCACGATTACGTGTTAAGGGCTATATGGGTAACCCCTTAACGCTATTTAAAAGTAAGTTTATTTTACTATAGGTATTATTATAATAACGAAGTATTACATAGTAAATAGTTTAACAAATTCTTAGAGGATGGGCAGTCCCAAACATCTTTTAAGTTACTTGTACCTTATATTACAGTTCACTTGAGTTGGTTTACATTGTATGTATGTCCTGACTCGAGCATTTTGTGTTTTGCTTTACGCTCGGGTCAGACTGAGTGATACAACATTCGAGACTCACCTCTGGAGTTGTAGCTTCACTTAGAGATCCGGCTATCTATTTCAATTCCAGTTATTCAGTTGATTCCAGTTATTCAGTTGATTCCAGTGATGTATTCAGCTTGTACTAAATCATTGTATTGAACTTCTGTTGTATATTGTTTAACTCTGATGTATTTATATAATAGCTTCATGAACTACTATCTCTTTGATTTCGCTGCATTATATCACTCTGTGTCTGTGATCTGTGATTTATTTATTTATTGCATATTCTGAGTTTTTTCAAATTTAAATTACAATTCGGTATTTTGAACAATTCAAGTCCGACGTGTGTGGATGCGAATGGTTGAAAATATCGGGTTGTTACAAAAATAGGAAATGATTTTTCTTTGGAGACTTCTTCAATCTTATTCTCTAACTGAAAAACACTTTAGAAACTCCATTGTAAATCTAAGATTCACTAAATCATGGTCAGACCTGATATAACTCATTATAATCCAGAAAGAAGACAACGAATAACGAACTATTAAGTGTACATAGGCCAGAGATTGTCAAACCATCAAAAAAATTCTTGTGTGTACTTTTACTTTTCTACTATATTTACTTGCTTAATATGATATTTTTATTGCGTTTTCATATATTTTAAAATAACTGGTACTTTCATCTGATATTTGGATGTTTTGACATCAACATGGAGTATACATCAGCTAATACACCCATAATTCATCATGTACTCTTTTTTTTAACCCTAGCTGCATGATACTTTCTCAAACGAGACGAAGAGAAAACCCTAAAAAATGGCAATAATGTTAAATCACAATTGCTCTTCGCATGTCTCTTGACAAGGAGACTTCCAAAGTCTTTGTGCCGTAGTCCTCTCCTGTTATCTAGAAGTAGTTAAGGCGATTTGACACTGCATTTCTATGAAACTCTTACCAGACTTAACACCAAAAGGCTTCATCTTTTTGCAGATCTGGTTATCATTCATGCTCGAATAACTACATTCCCCTTTGTTCCAAACAGATAAGTTATTGATCTTATTATTGAGATATATTGATAAAATTGCCATTTAAGTTTGGCATCATGTCTAACACATTTTGATCTTTGTATTTGAGTAGAGAGTGATACTCAGATGGCTATGCTTCGTGTGCATGGTAGCTTCTATTCATATCAAGTAAAGTAATTATTGTTTTACCTTTATTATTATATGCTTCAGAGCTGACAATGTTTAACTCATGGCAGGTGTCATTTCTGGTATGAATATGGGAATGGTTGCATCTTAGCGCAACCCTGCAGCTATCAAACCGAATCTTGTTGATTTTACGTTAGGGAATACTATATGAGTATTTCCCGCTATGTAAGTATGCCTCCAATTGCTTCTCGTATTTGTTTGGTTAAGATAATACATGTTTCTCTTCACAAGTATTTAATTGTTGACTGCTTGATTTTTGAAGAATTATTTGGCTGTCAATTTCAACGTCTTTCCAAAGTTGCAAGCGGTATTTTTCCTTGTTGTCGTGCAATCTTACATTTCTTTGTTTCCATATATGATAAATAGCATCTGTGACAACAATGCTTCCCCAATTGAATTCTTTAATATTTATTTTGAAATTTTCCAAAATATATTAGATGCTACTTCCTATATTTTGCAAAGCTTGGTTTTGGTTGAATTGAGCCTTTCTTTTGCTATTGACCAGATATGCATAGAGTAAGTGCATTCAAAGAATTGTTACTCGCTACTATCTGTCTCCCTTTTGTAAAGTAAACATTTAATTTCACCTTTATTGTTCCATCTTTTACATTTGTCTCAGGTTGGTAATCTATTCAAAATTGCAAAATAAGCATAGGTAGCAATATTTGGGTAATTTCTTTTGTTTCAAATTACATAATTCTCAATCCACTTCAGTTTCGTTTCCTTTTATAGTTTCCCATGTGTTTTTGGAAGAGAATTTCCCTTGGAGCTTAGTTTCTAATACCATTTATCTCTTGAAGAATTTGGATTGATTATTATGCTCTATATTGCTGTTTTAAAAATTGATGCTATTGGCTTTATGTTTGTGCTTCATCTGTGATTCTGAGTAATGCACTTCAATTTTGCTTTTGCATCTCCAAATTGATATAAATTTAACCACCCAAAAGGATTTACAAGAGATTTTCCATAAATCCATAGGTCAAAACCAAAGGTAAGTTTGCTTCCCATTCTTAAATTGCCTTTCAATACCTTTAACCCCTATTTCAATGCAATTTAAAATATTTTTCCAAGTGAAAGAGTAATGCTTTTCTACTGGCTTGGTCCATAAATTTTTGCATTCGACATATTTTCTTCGTCGTACATCTGGTCCACGATGATTAATTTATAAAAATTTCCGTAATAATTTTAGATTATGTTGGCATCAAAACTGGCCACCAACACCCAATTATACGTGAAAGCACCAATATCTAGACAGATCACAGAAAGTATATGATGTAGAAAATATAATATGAAGAATAATCAAATTAAAATGAAAGCAAGTAAAAAAGACAAGATTTATATTAGTTCGGTTAACCCCGGTCTACGTCCACTCTAGATCAACCCTTTTTATTATACTAAAATTTGGTTATAGTTACAATCCAAGATTCCAAAATGAAAATGGCAAAGTAACCTCTAGGTAGAAGATGAAAAGAAGCAGAATCAAAAGTCCCCTTTCTGAAGCCAAGCTTGCTATATTTATAGGGAAAACTTCGACTACAGGATCTTTTCACCTATGTGGGCCCACCATAATGATCAGCAAGCCTAAATCATTCAAAATTAATGATAGGCCTAGCACCACTGATCGTTATTCCTTCACTAAATTCAATGTTGATCCCTCCCTAAAGTGTGCCGATCCATAGCCTTCCAACAAACTATACCGATCCATCCACCTTGAAGCATGTCGATTCCTCTCCCTTCACGAAAATGCTGACCCTTCCTCCTTTACACAAAATGCTGATCCCTGCTCTTCCTGAGGATGTCGATCCACATTATGTCGAACCATCTGTAGCCAAACCTATGTTGAATATGCGATTATATGATTTTTGTTTGATGATAATAAACATATATATATATGTTCATTTAAATGTATTTGTTAATGTACTATTTTATTTTTCATAGATTAAATAAATATTTGCTGAATAAAATAAATAACACAGAATTTGAATTCAAACAGAAATTTTATTCAACCAAATATTTATTACAATTTTTGAATAGTACAAATTTCAAGCTCTCACTATATACAATTTCAATTACAATACAAATTTGATTAAATTACAATTCATATTGCACATCACTACATATCACTCATTCACTCAACTCGTACCGATGTTCAACTTCATTCCAATGTGAATTCAGCATCTGAACAATCTGCAGAAATATACATTGACGCAGTAAAATTGAAAATAAAATATTTTTGCAGTATAAAATAAAATGTGGATTTTGAAAATAATATTTGCCTCAGTTATTTGGGTTGTTCGTCATCATTTAATTTTGAATTCATCATACACGAACAACTTGTGACATACACAGTATATTACTGTATATCTCACAAGGCCGTGCACACCGATATGTACACTTGATAGAATTACAGCGACAGGTGAGCACAGGTCAAACCTAAAATGCCAGGTTCAACTCAAGTGCAATAAAAATAATGTCACAATATTTAGCACAAGGTCAAACCCAAGCTACAAGCTGGATTCAACTCAAGTGTAATTCGAAAAACAAATCCAAATGCAATAAAATGGTCGAGAGCAACCTCAATGCACAACAAGTATACATGAAGGCCAGAGTGTGCAATATACTCAGACTACATGTGCAAAACAAAGTAAAGATCCAACCAAGTGAATATGCAGTATGTACACAAGTGAATGCAAATTCTGTACTCGATGCAAAGAGCAGTGATGCAACTCAAGCCAGCATATAAAATTTATACAACAAGCTCCAGATGGTACTCAAGTAAAAGGCAACAACATGTATGCAACTATGAAACTGGATAATGCAAGTGCAGACTCAAGTGATACAAGTTCGAACAAAGGTCAATAGCATAACATCAATATGCAAGAAATCGAGACTGAACCAGACAGCAAGAATATGAATGCAAGCAATACACTGCAGTGAAGACTGTACTCAAGAGGACAGTGCTATCAGGAATGAACAAGAATGGCAACATGTATGCCACAGGTCTGCAACAAATGAAATGTATGCACCAGCAAACAGTCTAAACAGAAGTATAAAGAAACAAGACTCAACATGTATATGAATGTACTGGCAAGAAATAAGCAAGCATATGCACCAGCATTTCATATCACAAAACCAAGCACCAAAAATACAACATGCAGTGATACACAGTGACCAAGTGAAAATGAAAGTATCAGTTTTGAACAAGACAGAGAACAAGTAAATGGCAGCAACTCGAGATCAAGTCACGTTTCAAACCAGGAATGCAACGCTGCTTCATATATGAGTCAGCCAAGCTACATTAAGACTAACAGTAAGCAGTGTCAAAAGAACAACAATCTAAATGTACAAGTGAAGCCACCAGAATTTCAAATCAAGCAAAACAGTGGCTCAACATCAAAGACACAAATGCTCAAAGAAACATATAACTGATTATATACATACGTAAGCATATATATATTTATACATGTGGAGGATGCAAGTTCGAACAAATCCATGTCAAAGCCAGATGATAAAAATCATAGATTTGAAGTAACCGAAGTAGCAGGTTTTACTAAAATCAGAAAAAAAACTCAAAGTAGCAGTTTCAAAATAACCAAAGTACAAGCCAGAAAAAGATAGCTTGCATCAGGAATTTCAAGTTGAATAAGTTAGAATCGAAGCCGTGGCAATCAAGGAATCGAGCGAAGTCAAAATCAAAATCGTGTCAATCAAGTAAACCAAATTACTCAATATGAGCAAGTCAGAAATCATCATCAGCATCAAAACAAAATCAAATGGCCGAGATGAATAAATTGAAAAATTCAAATAAATGTATACGAATGAAAATCAAGGGTTGCAAACCCTATATAAAAACCCAATCATCATCGGCTTTCGATCAATCGAGTTCAAGCAAGCATAACAGAAAAGCAAAAGGAATAAATCACATACCAAATCATCGAACTCGATCGAGAAGGCGCAGCCGCGTGCAAAGTAACAAATATAATCGATCGTCAAGCATTCACGACAACAACCCACATGATCGATCAACAAAGTCGGCGCTTTCGTTTCTCAAAGCCCTAATTTTTAATCAGAGAGGAATGAACGAAGAAAGCCACCATTTTTCACAAGAAAGCGGGTCGACATAGATAAAAGAAGAAAGGAAATAATATTAAGTCAAACTGGGCCGGCCTTCTTTTCATTGGTTTATAATAAAAGGGTTTTAAATTAGAGTTTAGTTTCTTTTCCTTTTAAATTGTTTTTAATTTATATTTCTCTTTTAAATGTTGTAATTACTAGTCGTGTGACTAGGGGACAAAGTACATGGCATAGTTTGAGAATTCACAACTCAGTGGCTGAATTGTGGCAGGGTTTTGAGTGTAGAGTTAGGTTAGTCAGTAGTGGGTGTCGCGAGTTTACGTGTGTAAGCGTGTGACTACTTAATTTCTAGTAGAAACCTTGAGGCAGCACGTAAGCAGGGTTTTGCCGAAGCTGGGTAAATTCTGTGTCGTTCTATTTCTGTATTTATTATTCTGCTATTATCTATGCTGCTATAATTTTGATTTATCTGTGTTGAAATAATTTTATAAGTTTCTGCAATAATTTTTGTAATTAACAGTATTACCCTGTTCACCCTCCCCCTCTAGGGTAAAATCGATCCTCCAACCTATACGATGCCAATCCATGCCATGTTAATCCACCATGCATAGGCTGTTATCCCATCCATCAAGTATCGATCCCTTCCATCATATGCTACCCCAATCCAACCTTCATAGACTATGTCGATCCCTTGTCCACCCATCTATACCGATCCCTTACTTGATAATTGATGTGTGCCGATCCCTTCTTGCCTATAATGCATATCCATCTTGCCTCGAACTATGTCGATCCAATTTCCATTGCCAACGCCAATCCCTCCTTTGCACCGACCCTTACCATGCCGAGCCCAATCATGTCGACCTCCTCCTATGCCGAGCACAATCATGTCGACCGTCATTCCTTCTCACATACCGACCCATGTAATCCTACTCCATATTACACTGATCCTTTCTTATGCTGATCCTTCCTTATTCAAGCCAATATCCATCTTTTAAGCACCCTGCATCATTTATCCACCGACTATGTTTAATCTTGGCTACATATTATTATCTGTAGTTGATTATCCATTCATCCATTTGATCCAAATTCATGATATTCCAGTCTCGATAACCATGAAGCCTATTGGGTTAAATCTTCCTGTATACTGCTTTGCCAAAAGGTGGGTTAACACTTGTCCTCCAAAATATGCCTTGCGGTAGGAAGGCGTATTTTGAATTGTCATAAGTCCAAAATCCAAAGTCCAAAATCCATTGGTCATTATATTGTCCATATTAGAATCCAATCCGTTGCCAATCCATTTTCTTGATCTCTTCGGATCATTGGCGAAACCCATGACTATTCCGAGTCGATATCCAATTCCAAGTCCATCCCAAATCCATTAACCAAATCCATGTCTCTCCATCCAAATCAAAGGAACACTTCGAGTCCATATCCAAATCCATAGACCTTTTCGGGTCATCCTATCCAAATCCTAGACTACTCCGGGTCCATATTGAAATCTATAGACCTCTCCGGGTAGTTTTAATCTAAATCCAGGACCACTCTGGGTCCATTTCAAAATCCTTAGACCTCTCCAGGTCCTTGCCAAGTATAATCCATGCTCGACGATCTAAGTAGGCCAATCATGCCACTCTCTGATGAAGCGGCCTACCACTTGCCAGACATAGTCCATTCCCGATGATCCCTTGTGCTTAATTCTCCGGCAGAGGTCTTAATTCATGGGGTATCGTACTCTGGCCTCGACCCTCGGTCGAGGACTTAGTCCGTGAGGTATCCTATTTCGACCTCGATCCCCAGTCGAGGACTTGATCCATGTGGTATCCTACTCCAATCTCGATTCCCAGTCGAGGACTTATCCGTGTTCGAGTCCATCTTATCGCTCTTCGACGAAAGGACTCATAACTCGCGGTTATTGCCTCGTCTCTCCAGTCGAGGCCGTAATTATGGCCTGTGTTATTCATTGCATTAATCCATATTTAATCATTCTAGAGTATAGTTGGTAAGATATAAAATAAAAGCCGTACAACCAAAAAAACTAAGTTCCCATAGTACCAGAAAAACCATAGTTTGTGGTAAACGGAAAAAACAAAATTTCATAAACTCGAGCACCACGGCTCATCGTCATCTCATAGCATACGTAGGGATCATCCTTGATCCCGTACATGTGTAAGTGACTTAGCCGTTTTACTGCGGGGTTTATTACCTATTCCATGCCACAAATCCAATCGATTGATGATTAGTTAACAATGATGCTTTGATCCAGTGCCTTCTTCACTCAAGGTGAGTGCTGGCTGCTTCTGTTTCACTATCACAGCTTGGTTCCTTATATATTGTTGCAAATGACCATTCCTCTCATGTTCCTTAATGATATCCTTCACATGCCTACAGTCATTCATATTGTTCCCATCTGGCTCATGGAGTAGGCAATGCTTTTTGATATTCGCTCGTATTTGGAGTGTTCCCTTTTTGCCAGCCTTCGATGCTAGAGGCACCCTCGAGTATCCAAATAAATCCTTTCCATGGTTTCAGTCAAATCCGTGTAAGAAGAGAATTTTGGTTCTCTCCATTTTCTTTTTGACATATTACTGCCATAATTCATCCTCCACTTTCCCTTATCGTTCTTATTTGCATCTTCCGATGATCCTCCACTTTGCACGACATTTACCTCTGGTTTGTTTGCTCGTGCGTCTTCCTGTCATAGGAACCTTTTTGCTTCATGGTAAAAATCCTATAAATCTATAGGTGGATCCTGTGCTAGTGAATTCTTGAACTTCGTGCCATCAACAATGCCAGATACAACTGTCAAAATCATGAATGGATCTGGATGATCCACCGATGCCGCCGCAACATTAAACCGTGTTAGAAAACCCTTCAGAGACTCTCCGGCCCTCTATTTTAGTGTTGCAAACTCATCACATTTTTTGGTCTCGAGATGTGAACTCTAAACTGCCTTATAAACCTTTCGATCAATTCTGTACATATACCAATAAAGCCGCTTTCCAATTGTCTAAACCATAGTGCTGCTATATCCATCAAATAAAAAGGGAACCATCGTGCCATAACCTCCTCCGATGCCTCAAGTACTTCTATGTGCCTCACGTACCTTGTCAGATGAACATCGGGATCCGTTCTTCCATCATGTGTCTCTAGTGGTGGTAGTTTGAATTTCGGTGGATTCCTATCTTGCCTGATCATAGGAGCAAAGGGGTTCTATTCACATCTTCCAAATCTCTATTTACCAATCCTCCTCTCATGGCCGGTCTGATCATTTCCATCAACATGTCATTGTCATCAAGTGGTAGTCTTTGTCCGTTGTCTTCGGCCTGCCCCGCGAGTCCACGAGGAATCCCTGAAATCTGCTCTTCTGGATGAGCATCCATATTCCAATCAATGCCAAACTGCACAACATCACCTGGTATCCTACTTGGAATCGAGCCAATATGATCCGAGGGCATGCCCTCTAGTGTGGAATGATCGGCACCGATCGTTCTATAACGATCGAAATTGCTTTGGCCGATTTTTCCCGGTTGATCAGGGGCTACTCCCGGTGGCTCCACTCTATCTCGTATCCTGGTTGTTCCATTTTCTTGGTTCTGATTTTGGACTTCCTTTTCACCTGCTGCTCAAACTCCATGATCCACATTTTCAGTATTTCCTACTACTTCATTCCCTTGATTTTGAACGCCAGCTTGTCTAATCTGTCAGAGTAGGTTCTGCATCATTTCATCATGTCTCTTCAGCATCCTTTCCTACATAACATCCATCATTGTTTACATCTTGTCTTCGGTAATGAAGATTGAGGTATGGTTAACTTTTAAGAAAGCCTCATGGCTTCCTTCATGATGGCTCCTGTCTATTCTCTGTCTCCTTATTGAATGCCTAGCCATTGCTTGCTAAATCCAAGTTCCTAACTTCTAAATCCAAGATCCTAACTTCTAAATCCTTGAGTACAAGTTTTCTCAGTGAAAACACCAAAATTTTTGGTATCAAAATTGGCCGCCAACACCCAATTATATGCAAAAGCACCAATATCTAGTCACATATCATAGATAGTATATGGAATATAATATGAAGAATAATCAAAATAAAATGAATGCAAGTAAAAGAGACAAGATTTATAGTGATTCGGCTAACTTCGGCCTACGCCTCTCCAAATTAACACATTTTATTATACTAAAATTTGATTACAGTTACAATCCAAGATTCTAGAATGAAAATGGCAGAGTAACCTCTAGGTACAAGATGAAGAGAAGTAGAATCAAAAGTCCCCTTTCTTAAGACAAGCCTGGTGTATTTATAGGGGAAACTTCGGCTACATGGTCTTCTCACCTATATGGGCCCACCATAACTATCGACAAGCCCAAATCGTCCAAAAATAACGATCGACCTAGCACTACCGATTGTTATTCCTTCACTAAATTTATTGCCGATTCCTCCCTGAAGGTGCAGGTCCATAGCCTTCCAACAAACTATATCGATCCATCCACCTTGAAGCATGCCGATCCCTATTCCTTCACGAAAATGCCGACCCTTCCTCCCTTACGCAAAATGATGATCCCTTCTCTTCCTGAGGATGCCGATCCACATTATGCCGAACCATCTTTAGCCGAACCCATACAATGCCAATCCATGCCATGCCAATCCACCATGCTTGGAATGCTACGTCGATCCATCAATTGCCGATCCTTTTCTTCCTATGCTACCCTAATCCAACCTTCATGGGCTATGTTGATCCCTTGTCCACCTATCTGTACCGATCTCTTACTTGAGAACTGATGTGTGTCGATCCCTTCTTGCCTACAGTGTCGATAAATCTTGCCTCGAACTATGTCGATCCAATTGCCTTTTTCGACGCATATCTCTCCTTTTCTCCGACCGCGCCGACCCTTACCATGCCGACCCCAATCATGCCAACCTCCTCCTATGTCGAGCCCAATCATGCCGACTATTATTCTTTCTCACACACCGACCCATATTACCCTACTCCATATCACACCGATCCATTCTTATGCAGATCCTTTCTTATTTAAGCCAATATCCATCTTTCAAGCACCCTGCATCATTTATGCACCGACTATGTCTAATCCTAGCTTCATATTATTATCCATAGTTGATTATTCATCCATCCATTTGAGCCAAATCCATGATATTCCAGCCTCGATAACCATGAAGCCTATTGGGTTAAATCTACATGTATACTGCCTTGCCAAAAGGCGGGTTAATAGAGTACATACTGCACTTAAATCTTGAAACTTTCTCAAACCCAATCCATCTGATTTCTTTGATTTGCAAATAATTTTTCAATTAACTTTGTGAAATTTCCCTTTCCAGATAAAGTTTGCACACATTTTTTTTCAAAATTTTGAACTGCTTTTATTAGAATGTTATGAGTTTGCAGCCAATACATGATAATAGCAGTGATGATAGTGTGGAATAGTTCCAACTTGCTAGCAAGTGATAATAGTTAGCTAGACCAACTCTCTTGTTTGCTTTGTATTAAGTCTTATAGTCTTGCACAATCCTTGTCTTTTATTTGATTCATTCCGAGTGACAGTCCTAAATATTTGACTGGCAATTCTCCTTCTTGAAAATTTAAAATCTCTAATACTTTTAATTTTCTATTGCAACCCTTAGTTTGCTAGAACTAGGTGTGTCAACGGATACTTTCAAATGCGAATAGTTAATACCTTTATCGGATATCAGATATCTGTATCCGTGGGTACGGATGGACATTGGATAATTATACTATCCATTAACGATCGATAAATAAAGAAATATAGATGAAATTTTTTAGTTTAACAAGAACTGTTTTCAATCTTATTGATTATTAAAGTGTTAAAAATAAACAAATATAATGAAAATAAATAGTTACGCATAATATGAACTTATAACTTAATAAAATAATGAATATCTTTCATTGTACTAAAATACACATAATTTATAAGAAAATTTTGTCATGCATCCTTATGATTATAGAAAATCAGTATTAGGTTCTTTTCAATTTTCTTTTATAAATTAAATCCACATTTTAAAATGAAAAAGTGAAATTCATAGGGTATTTTGGTATGTTTAATAATAGTAAAATGCATGTTTAGGGTGTACATGCATAGCTCATAATCGCCATAATATACGTCGAAGCGGCGCTTTTAAACTTGGAAATTAGAGAAGTAAAAAACGAAAGAAATTCAAAAAAAAGGACATAGAAAATAGCTTTTAAAAGAAAAAAAAGTAAAACAAATAATCTTGAAAAAGAGAGACATGTCTCTAATTTTCATTAATTTAAATCATGATCTGAAGAAAAAAAACCGAAAGGATAATTTTCGGATGCGGGTGTGTTTGTGTTTGTATTGCATTCATTTTTTTCGAATACCGGATATTTATTCACTTTTCGGATATGGATACGCATGGATTTCGGATTTCCTCGTATCTACTGACAGCCCTACCGAAACAACCCTCTAATTTGAAATTCACGTTTATTTTTCTTCCAATCATAGGCTCCTGGTAAAAAAAACCTTCCCCGCTACTTTGAACATGCTCCTATTAATTAAAATTGACCCACCTACTGTTGCTGGAATGAATCAGTTTACTGTTCACTAATATGAAGAAATGTGTTAAATTTAACAGTTTGCTAAGCGTACTGTATGATTTCAGTTTTCCTGTTCTTTTCAATATTTCAGATGACCTGGTGCTTCATCCGTTCGTGTCGAGGAAGCAAATTTTTATACAAGTACGTTAGGAACTTAGGACTTTTCGAAATTAGAAGGTGGGTGTTTTTTATTATTGGTATTATTATAATTATTAGACCTTGTAAATTGCACATGAAGTCACACAAAGACTTTGAGCAACTCTAAAGAGAGGGACATCGTACCATATCTTATATTCATCGCGCTAACGTTTTATATTACTCAAACATGAAGGGCACTTTACAAACATTTGTGGTTTGGTATTTGCCATAAAACTTGTTGAGTTTATACTGCTACTAGAATATATTGCCGTGATAAAACTTTTTCCCCAAGAAATAAAGAATAGTCATCCTACACTTTACAATTTACATTTTTGACAACAGGTAAATTTTACTATAAAAATATAATGTACGTAACAACGACTAATCTTACGCCACTTTTAAATAACAATGTTTAATGATACAATATTTAATTGAGGTTAATCACGCAGTTAAACAATAATAATAAAAATTAAACAAACCTTAAAACCAGGAAAACTAAAATTCCTTGAGGTGGTAACCATGCATGACAGTGACATATGCAAGTGACCATATATGAATGTTTGTATACTTACTCATTATAGCGAACATAGTGAGTCTATACGATAAGGATCCATCTCTAGTTACATATCAAATAGCTTCCGGACATTGCTGATTTTAAGTATTAGTAATCTATTGTAGCCCTTTTTCAAAAAAAATTCTGATATCTAAATGAGCGTTTTACTTAGTCACGGAACTTGTTAAATTTATAGTAGCAATTTGTATATTAATTATATTGTAGGACAAGAAGGCTAGTTGATTTGCTACAAGCATAAAAAACCTTTTTTCCAAGAAGAATATTCATGACAATAAATTGCAATTTTCAATTTTTTAACTTGGACAACTAGTCTAAAATAAAACTGGAAATATAAAACGTAACAAACTATAAGCACTTTAAATAAAATTGTCAAAACAATCAAGCCACAATATTGTTATACACCGATACAATATTTAATTGAAGTCAATCAAACATTAAACAATAGAAGAGAAAAGAAAGGAACTTATCTTCTTTAAATCCGCCGTAAAAGCCCGAGCAACTCCATTTCCAAACATTCGATCAATGGCGGAAACTAACATCATAATTGAAGATGACATATACAACATAGAAATGCTAGAAGCACCTTTATCTCCTCCTACAGCACCGCCCACAAAGTCGAAGGTCATAATGGACAAAACACTAGGCAGTGAGGCTAACTTAGGAAAACTGTTGCCAAGTGGAACAGTTCTTGCATTTCAGACTCTGGCTCCATCATTTGCAAACAGGGGAGAATGCTACACTTCCAACAAGGTCTTGATTCTTCTTCTCATTCTCTTATACTCTCTTGGTTGCCTATTCTTTTCCATAATCGATACAGTAAAAGGCTCAGATGGGAAGGTGTATTACGGGATTGCCACCTTCAGGGGCATGTACATTTTTAACTATGATAACGATAGTAATGAAGATGACGATGGAAGAGGAGTGTTTGGGAATTTGAAGAAGTATAGGCTGAGGATTTTGGATTGGGTGCATGCTTTCTTTACCATGCTTAGATTTCAGTCTTTGGCTTTTAGTGTTACGGACGTGCAGAGATGTTTGTTTCCTCATGCAGATAATAATGTGAAGGAGTTGCTTGAGAATCTGCCTTTGGGAGCTTCTATTTTGTCGAGTTTGGTTTTCATGACGTTTCCCACTGAGAGAAAAGGGATTGGCTTCTCTGATTCTAAACCTAAACCTCATACACTATAGTTTCTTTTCTGTTCTGTTTTGTTTTGTTTCACTTAATTATGTTATGGCGTGGTTGCATTTTAATGCAAAATCAAATTGCCTTTTTTTCTTTCAGAAATGATTCATTATTAAACATTGACAGATTTGTTCTATTTTCTTTTATATATATATGCTCTAAATGCTCCCTGATTTCACGACAAACTCTGATTTGAATAATAGTGGTAGTGGAAAGAGAGAAGTAACTATGCGTTTGACGTGCTGCACTGTTTGGAGTGCTGTTGAACACTATTATGTATGTACACACATGTATGTACATACGTATGCGCATGTGTATGTATACATAAAAGCCATAATAAAGGGTTATTATGAGTATGAGCTGATGTGTTCAAAAGTTTGCATAATCCTAGACATATTAATGCACAAACTGCAGGAAGAATGACAGCCAAAAATAGAACATGTACAGAACCAAAGTATACTTGAACGAAACAGTAACACCACTCTGATGTTATATTGAAATTTTAAGATCTATTCGCACATTCCTCTGTGAAAGAGGATCTAAACATCTTTTGTGCAATCAAACTCATATTCAAGGCTGGCCCTAATCCAAAGCCACAAAAGCCGTCGGCTATGACCTTCGATTTTCGGAGACTTGAAAAATCATATGATCCAAGTTTCGAATTTATGATCTTTTGCATTAAAGTCGAAACATGTATTCAGCCGGTGTTGGTCAGGTTACAATAGCAATAGAATTTAGAAATATGTACTTCTTGTTAGCTTATTTGCCACAGAAGTGCTAAAACTGAACCGCCTAGCTCAACTATCTCTGTTAACTAGTGTAGATGCATGCTAGGCATACAGACTGTAGATACACTTTTTTGCAATTTACATTCCAACTTTTCTCTTTGTTCGTGATGATACATAATTGTTGGCTTTTCTTTATTAGGAAAATGTTCAAATTCTTTTGATTTTAATTCTCCGTCACTATTTCACGCATATTACTGTTAATTTTAACCTTTGCAAAAATAATAAAATGAAATAAATTGTAGCATTTAATTCAATCTATTTATTATCAAACGGTTATAATTATTTCAATCAATGTTCTATACTCCTTAGCCCTTACTTTTTAAAACCGAATACACCTTGTACACAGTTGACATATAATATAGTGATGTTTAAACAACTTTGTTAAACGATTTTAGTGAGTAATAAACTTTTACTTGGATCCTACATATAATGACAAAGCTTGAAATACACAATATCCAAAAGGAATACAAAAAAAAAAGACAACAAGTTATATCTCGATATATTTTTGCTTAGGTTAAATGTTAATAGTTCTTGTCCTCTTTTTGGACATACAAGCACTTAATCATTTGGATATAATTATGTAATATCATAGAAAACATTTATTTCACTATTATTTAGTAAATTTTTGTGTTAAGGCCTAATAACGCTAGTTGACCCTTTCAAAATTAAGTAATGGCTATAATAGTACTATGGCAAATTAAATAATTATTAAGCTTCGCATTATACTTTTCTCTGCCGACACATGTCACTTCATCTATACTAAATCAAAAAAATATTGAAAAAAAAATTCTACGAAAACATTTATGCACTTTACTACATAAAAGAGCTACTTTATCGGTTATGATGTTGTAACATAGCAAAAAAATAAAAGAACAAATGACTTTTGTTAAATTTTGATGATATAAAATCACAAATACAGAGAAATAAATATGCAAAAGAAGAAAGATAAGATTTTGTCTCCTCCAATTAATAGGCATATTTGAGTATGTTTATTTCTCTCTCTAATTGGGTAATCAAATTATTTTTTGCCATCTAATGTTAATTTGGTCATTAAGTAATTGATTATATAAATAGAGACTAGAAGAGAGGGTAAAAGTGTGTTAAAAATCTATTTGCTAATTTTCTCTTCTTCATCTTTGTTCTTTTTTTTCAACAATTTTAGCCGTATAGATATTTGCTCCCTTTCTCAATTTGGTTATTGATTAAGTGGTATTTTATTTACTTTAGCTTTGTTCTATTAATTGTAAACAAAATTTTGGTGAATCAATAAAGTGGATGGTTGGATGGAATATTTTGTGTTATTGCGTTTTGATTTCAATTCCGTCTTGTTTTCAATCTAAGTCATCTTTTTGTGATTTGGGTGATAAAGATTCGTTGATAAAATCTTCCGCAAAGAGCTACTTTTTTCATAACAGCTTGGTATCAGAGCACAGATCATCGCAAAGCTTAGAGTAATTTTGGTTTGAAAAATTATTGATCTCGGATATGATTTCTTTTTCAAAGATGGCTACCTTGGATGGAAAAAATTAGGGTATTTGAAAGCTTAAGATGGAGGATGTTCTATACCTCAATGATCTTCATGATCTGATTGGTGGAGATGGAAAGAAGCCCTCTGATATAGATGAGGGAAACTGGAAGAAGATGGATAAAAAAGCGATTGCTTTGATTCGCCAGTATCTTGATTATTCAGTTTTCCGTCATGTGGCTAGTTGTGACACCGCGAAGGCTTTCTGCGGCAAATTGGTATCTTTGTATGAGTCAAAGAGTGCTACTAGTAAGGATTTTCCGGTTCGAAAGTTGATACAACTGAGATTAGATGAAGAGAAGTCCATTGTAGAGCATTTGAATGAATTTCAAGATGAAATAAATCAATTGGCAGATATGAAGGTCAATTTTGATAATGAGTAAAAGGCTCTTTTATTAACGAGTTCACTTTCAGAAAGTTGAAAAACTTTGGTTGTTTCTTCAATGCTAATGGAACTATCTCTCTGGAACTGTTCGAAGCAGTCTTTTGAATGAGGAGCTTAGAAGGGTCGGATATGAAATCAATTCAAAGTGAGGCTATGGTGGCAAGGGACTCGAAGAAAGATACAATTTGGAAGAAGAATGATGCTAATGGTAAAGGTGTTATCATTATTGTACTAAGAAATGCCACATACGCAGCAAGTGTTATGCTAATAAAAGTGATCAGAAAAAGGTTGCGCATAGTGATACTAGTAGTGATGCACATGCAGGTTTTGCTGAAGGTACCGATAGTGATGCTTCTTATGATGTCCTTTTTAGTTAAAATAATCCTTGGAAGATGGATTCGGGAGCCATTTTTCACATTTGTAGAGATGTGAATTGTTTCACTTTTTACGAGAAGAGTGTCGGCATGATTATGACAACTAATGGAGAAGAGCTACCGATTTATGATATTGGATCTATCCGATTTCATATACATGATGGTGTGGTTAGAGAAGTCTCTGGAGTGAGACATATACCAACTTGTTCACATAATCTTATTTCTCTTAGTCAGTTGGATCGTCGCGATTGCACTTATGAGACTCAAAGTGGAGTTTTGTGAGTGAAGAAAGATGGTCGTGTAAGGATGAGAGGAGTATTGAAAGAAGGAAAGCTTTATAGCTTGGTTGGTTCTGTAGTCGACAATGGAAAGCGAGTGACGGTTGAAGGACCTAGTCTATAGCAAGGTGGAGAGGTTAATGTGGTCATTGCTTATGATTCCAGCATTGAGAATCATGTTTTAGACAGGGGTCTTCATGTTGATGATGCTCGAGGGATCGATAGTGATCAGGTAATGAGCTCAGATCGAGTGATAGATGGATGTTGAATTGCAATATCCATAAAGACAAGGCAGAGATCTTTGTGGTATTACAAACGTTTTTGAGACCAGATTTGTATGGTGCACCTCATGTGGGAGATGCATCACTTGCAGACTATGGTTAAGGTTTGTAATTTAGTATGGTTGAGATATGAGGATTTATGATAGATCTAGATATGACATGCTTGATATGTTGGAGATATGTGATTTTGCATCAAGGTGGAGTGTTAAATTTTGGTGATACAAAATCACAAATAGAGAGAAATAAATATGCAGAAGAAAGAAAGAGAAGATTATGTTTCCTCCAATTAATAGGCATATTTGAGTATGTTTATTTCTCTCTCTAATTGGCTAATCAAATTATCTTTTGCCATCTAATATTAACTTGAGCATTAAGTAATTGATTTTATAAACAGTGACTATAAGAGAGTGTAAAAGTGTGGTGGAAAATCTATTTGCTAATTTTCTCTTCTTCATCTTTGTTCTTTTTCTCCAATAATTTTAGCCATATAGATATTTGCTCCCTTTCTCAATTTGATTATTAATTTAATGGTATTTTATTTACTTTAGTTTTATTCTATTAATTGTATACAAAATTCTGATGAATCAATAAAGTGGGTGGTTAGGTGGAATATTTTGTGTTATTGCATTTTGATTTCAATTCCGTCTTGTTTTCAATCCAAGTTATCTCTTTGTGATTTGGGTGACAAAGATCCGTTGATAAAAGCTTCCCAAAGCACTACTATTTTCATAACAACTTCCTTCATAGAAAATCTACTATGAGTGAAATGATTGTTTTTCGGTTATGTCACAAAGTCAAAAATAATGTATTTGACGAAGAGAATTTCTTTCACAGGTGCACCTAAAAGTAGGAATAATGCAGCCCATCCACTGTTTAAAATGTGACTTAAATCTTATCCGCATATAGGAGGAAAAAAACAAATTATTTAATTTAATTAACTGGTTGGTTAAATATACAATATGAGGAAATGATTTGTGCATTAAAGATAATGAAAATAAAATCTTGGTCAAATATAGAATAGGAGGAGATAAATATTTACAGTAAGTCGAAAGTAAATTAAATCTTAGGTAAAGGGAAATGTATTCAAAACGTATATGAAATAGAATATCTGCTTTTGCAATCTCATTTCTTTCCAAAGTTCAACTGCATTCTACTACTATTAACAGAGGCCTTAGGCAATTGGAAAAGTATCTCATTCTTCTCAAACATAAGTTTCTCTAATATTCTTCTATAAATCAATGATAGAGATAAGATTTCTCCACTTTAAGAAATCCCTATCATTTTGTAATTTCTTCTCTCTAAAATGTTGAAATAATAAAGTTGTCGAATCTCCATGGATGTAGGTACGTCGATCCATGTTAAAAAAAATTATTGCTGTTTTTTGCTGATTGTTGCTCGTGTTCAAATTTTTCTTTAATCCTCTTTTGTGAAGTCAACTGATAGTTTATCCAAAGACTAAATTCTATATTTCTGCTATAGAATAGATATTTTTATGATAAATTGGTATCAGAGCTTGTTTTTTGTGAAATTCTTTATCAACTATGTCGAGTTCTTTAAAGAATAGAAGCAACAAGTATTTCGTTACCCGATTTGATGAAAAATGAGATTTTGGCACTTGAAAGTTGAAGATAGAAGTGGTTCTTGAAAAAGGGAAGACCTTTAAAATTATCTTTGCACCTGATAAGTTAAAGAATTTATAAGCTGATATTCTATAAGTGATGGAGTAGTAAGCTTTAACCGTCATCCAGTTAAGCCTATCAGATGAGGTCCTTCGTGAATTTTCCCATGCTAAGACAGCAAGGAAATTATGGGAAGAATTGTCTGCGGCCTACAAGGACAAATCTCTTACCAATTGCACCATGCTTCAAAAGTAACTTTATGCTTTCAGAATGAATCAGGTACTGATCTTATGGAACATGTTGATGCCTTAAATACTTTAATTATGGAATCTAAAAGTAGCCGATGTTAATATTACTGATGAAACCCAAGTTATTATTTTTTTATGTTCCTTACCTAAGAATATACTGCTTCTGCTAATTCTATGATATATAGGCACAATAAAATTAGTCTTTCTAATGTTAAGGTTGGTTTGCATAATGAAGTATTAAGGAGCATATTAGCTAGTACTAGTTCAGAACGTGACTTGTAAAAGCTTGTTTGTCAAGCGAGAGAGATATAAAAGTAAACCCGAATTTGGTGGAAGTTGTATGAATTTGGTGGAAGTTGTAGTGAATCAAGGTCTAAATCTAGAGGACCTAAAGATAATCTTCATTATTATTAAAAAAATCATAGACGTATAATTGCAACATGTCTGAAGATGGAGATAAAGAATGAAGCTTCCGTGAAAGCTTCAGCGGCTACTACAAAGATTTCACGGACTGATATAGAGAGCGACACAAAAGTTTTTATTGCATCTGGCTCTTATACAAAGACAATTGTGAATTATTAATTCCAGCACATCTATCTCATAATTCCCTATAGGAACTACTTTTTCACTTACAACATAGTCGATGGAGAAGAGGTTCTAATGAGAAATGATGCTTCTTATCGTATGGTAGGTATTAGTAGCGTGAAGATTAGGATGCATGGTGGTGTTGTTTGCATTAATATTCATGTGAGATATGTGCCTGATTTTAGGAGGAGCCTTATTTCTATTGGGGCTTTAAGTAGGCTTGGACTAAAAATTGTTGTTAAAGGAGAAAACCTGAAGGCGACGACGGGTTCGCTTATTCTTATGAAAGGAATTCAGATAGGGAATCTTCATTTGCTAAATGGTACCACTGTTATGAGAGAGTCAGCAATTGTTGTTGACTCGTTTGATACTGATTTGAAGATTTCTCTAGAATAGTATGGGTTTACTTTATACAATCTAAGAGCGAAACTTTTGATAGGTTTCAAAAGTGAAAAACTATATTGTTGGAAAAAAATCAAGGAAGAAATGAAAGGTCCTTCATTTAGATGAAAACATTGAATTTGTATTTCAGGAATTCATCAATTTTTACAAGTCCAAAGGTATAAAGAGGTATTATGTCACAATTGAAGATCCTTAGTCTGATGGGGTTGCCAAACGCACGAACTGTACGCTGTTGGAGAGAACTCATTGCCTCAGATTAACTGTTGGTTTAAAGGAGTTTTGGAAAGAAGCTTTATCTATGGCGGCATTCCTCATCAACTGCACACCTTATACTGCTATAGACATGAGGATTTTGGAAGAAGTATGGAAAGGAGAGCTTATTTATTGTTCATTTCTCAAAGTGTATTGTTGCCCAGCTTATGTCCATAAGAGCAAAGGCAAGTTGGATCAGAGGTCATGCAAGTATATTTTTCTTGGATATAGACGAGGAGTGAAGGGATACAAGATGTGGTTTCCTAATACTACATGTATTACTACTAGTGGGCATGTGAATTTTGATGAAAAGTGGGCATGTGACTTTTGACGAAAGGATATATTGAAGGTTGAGCCTACATCAACTAATGATATTTCGAGGATGGCTTCAAAATACCAAACTAAAGGAAATTCGCCATACAAGTTCCATAATGTTACAGATGGTATTTTCAATGGCACCTAGGTTGATAAGGATAGTTTAGAAGCCATGCAGTTAAAGCCCCGATAAAGCCCCATAAAATCTCTATTATAGCGCATAGCGCTCTTCGACCGCTGGCTATTTAAATTTAGTGCTATTAAATAGCATATCTGTTTTAAGCACTACTATTTTCCACTACACCCGCTAATCAATGCTTTTTAACAATCACTTTAGCAACATTAATATACAAAGGTTGATTTGACTAGTTTTCTTTTAAATGAAATCAACAAAATTAGGGTAAAGACTTAATTTTAAGGCACAATTGCTTATTATGAGTTAGAAACCTATTATCGTTATCAAATCTAGTCTGCATAAATCATGATATTCTTTGCTTTTGTTACATAAAATTAAACAATATTTATTTTTACTACAAAATAACGTGAGAATCAAAATAAATTAACTTTAAATATTTGATTTTGTATCTAATGTAGCTTTTTACACTTTCGCTATTTTCCGCTATATCCACTCTATAACTTTTTGCACCTCCACCCCTATAGAATCAGTAAGCACTTTAACTGCATAGTTTAGAAGTTCAGACTCAAGTTGGAGCTTAATTTCAATATAAATCAGTTTGTGAAAGGAAGAAGACTAGGTGGCTTGATGACTTTGTGGGACTTAGTATTAAAGATGTGGATTTTGACGACATGATTGCTTATGCGTTGAATATTGTTCATGATGGGATCAAAGACTATAGAAACGCTAATTTTTCTATTGATAAATCAAGTTGGTTGGTAGTTATGAACAGGGAGATGGAATCGTTACAAAAAATCACACTTGGGATTTAGTGGCTCTTCCTTCTAGCTTGCGAGCTATTGGACGTAAGTGGATGTACAAAATCAAAAATGGCGGCATATATAAATGTTGAGGTACAAGGATATATTAGTAGCCAAGGGATATGTTTAAAGAAAAGGTATTGATTTCAATGATATTTTTTCTTCTACTATTTATCACATAGCTATTTGTATGTTATTTGATCTAATTGTTCATTATGATATGAAGTTAGAGCAATTAAATGTCAAACTGCATTCTTAAGAACCTTGAGGAAGATATTTACTTACAACAACTAGAGGGGATCGTCGATAGCAGTAAGCCAAATCATGTCTATAAACTTAATAAATCTTTATATAGGATTAAATAGTCTCTTAGATAGTGGTATAAATGATTTTATAGCTTTATGCTTTCTTTAGGATACTATAAAAGTGTCAAAGACCTATGTGTTTATTTTAAAAGATGCGAGGAGGATATTATATATTTTCTTTTGTATGTAGACGATATGTTGATTCATCTCAGAGTATGGTCAGGATTTCAGAATTAAAAGCAGAGCTCAATATATCAGGCACATACAAAAGCATTTTGAATGTAAGTGGAAAGAGCTGATATCGAGAGAGGAATTTCTTAGAATATGGTTAAAATTTTAGAATTTTATGTGTGAGAAATGATATTTCAGAATTACAGAATCAATTTCTTTTGTATTGAGAAAGTTCTTCATCCTTTAGCTCGATATAATAAGCCCAAGCGAGGACTTTCTCGACATGTCAGAGAAAGGCACAGAATTTTTAATAGATAGGCAACGGAAAGGGTTAAGACTCTCTTGTATGCATTATAATGAGAAAGCCCTCTCTTGATATGGGATGAAGAATGATAACCATGTAACCACTACATTAGGCTTTCATTTAAAATTTTCATAAGATTTATCTCCTACATCTGATGAAGAAAAAAAGGAAATGCATGGTATTCCCTATTTTTTGTCGTTGGAAGTTTAATGTATGCAACTTAGCTCATGCAGTTGGCATTATTAGTAGACATATGTCTAATCCAGGAAAATGACATTTGCAAGTAGTGAATTGGATTCTCCTTATCTACGAAGTACTATAGATGTTGGGTTGTTGCATAGCAGAGTGGATGGTGACATTACTCATCATGGTTATTATGATTCCGTTTATGCCAGAATAGAGATGGTTGGAAGTCAGTCTCGGGCTCTGCTTTTACACTTTGCATAGGCATAATTTCTTAGAGATAAAAGCTATAATCTATAGTAGGTTTGTCGACATCGAAGCTAAGTGGATTTCAGTTAGTGACTTAAGAGGGATTTTACTTTTTGCAGTTATTAGACGACCTAGTTATGCAGATGACAGTTGAGGTATTTTCAAATAATTAGAATGCTATTCATTTAATCCAGAACCAAGCCTACATCTCTTGTACAAAGCATATTGATGTTAGAGCTTTCTTCCTTATGTTGGAGGAAGAATGCAATAGAATGAAGTTAAGAAAGGTGCATACCAAAGATAACCGTTCAGATGTGCTCACAATGCCAATTCATAGGAGAAGTTTGAGCATTACTCGAACTTGGTTAGCTTGGTACTGACTAATTAGTGCAATGTAGCACTGAACCAAAAAGCTCATAGATGATGGTTGAATTCATCTAAGAGAGATGGATAATTTGAGTCAATGTGACACAAATCTTGTTAGTTTATAGAAGAAAATGGAAATAGATTAATTAATTTAATTAAATGATTGGTCAAATATACAATAGAAGGAAATGTATATGGGTATTAAAGCTAACGAAATCAAATCTTGGTCAAATATATAATAGGAGGAGATAGATATTTACATATATCAAATCTTGGGAAAAATAGAAACGTTTTCAAAATGTAAATCCTAATTAATTTCACTTCTTCATAAAATTCAGTTTCATTCTGTTGCTTTTTAAATAGGCCCCAAGATATTGGAAAAATATCTCATTCTTCTCAAACGGTTCCTCTAAAATATTCTTTTGTAAATTAGTGATAGAGATAAGATTTCTCCACTATAAGAAATCTCTTTCTGTAATCTTTCCTCTCTAAATTTGCGAAGTGATGAAGTTGTTGGGTCTCCCTGGATGTGCGTATGTTGAACCATATTAAATTCCTATATTGCTATTATTTTGCTTCTTTTCTTGTTTCTATTGCTCGTGTTTAAATTATTCTTTTATCCTCTTTTGTGAAGTCAATTGATAGTTTATCCACAGAATAGATTTTATATTTCTTTTAAGGAATAGATAGTATAACATCCTCTTCCACCTCCTTCCTCCCTTTCACCTCCCAACTTGTTGCACTCTCGACCTAATGAGCACCCCCTATCAACTACCTCAGATCAATCCCATGCCCTCGGAGAGAATTCATGTGGGCATTCTAGAAACTATGATCGAATGCCTCTCAAAGCCTCGCTCGCCCTTGCAGCCTCTTATCGTCGGCGGTGCATTTGACACTTTTGCATCTTTGACTTTCACTCATAACCATAGTTGATCGTATGCAGATGTGGTCAGATCACTGTCGCCTAAGCATGCTAGGCCAACTTCCTAAATTTCAAACTACTCTCCAACGGTCAAACACATTTGTTTGGCCACATGTATAAATTTGTTGAGTCATCTACAGCAACCTGCCTTTTTGACCCTCTTGTTTAATGTATGAATAAGTGTTCTAACCACAAAAGCAGAAAATGATAATTCATTGGGAGATGTTAACAAGAACCAAATAACATTTCTCTAATTATAGCCTTTTGAATTCACAATGGATGGAACAAAACTGTAACATTATGTGATAATCATTTATTTCATATTACATCGTATTAATTACATTGCTTCATAAGTTTGTATAATCAAAATACCAATTCCAAACCACATTATATACAGTAGTCTATACACAATATACATTATATGTACACGAAAAGGCCTTCATTGTCAAGCCTTTTTTGTAACTACTTTTTTGACAACGAGTGAAATAGGTGGATTCAAAAAAATTCTACTTCGGTCTTAATGAATATATGAAATCTATGAACTAGCATAAGATCTGATCTATATATGTTAAAACAAAATCATTTTTATTTTTTAATTATTTAATGTTAACATAATTAATCATATTAGTTAAGTTTATTTAGCATTTGTTTTGAGTATATCTCATATATTCATAACATAACATGGTAACATAAGATATAGGTCACACTCAAAAAATATTATAAGTGTGAGGCACACTGTGTATGTGTGTGTTTTTGTGTGTAATTAAATTAGGTGTTTTATATTCTATCATTTAAGGATGCGAAAGGTCATATTGTTATTTATGGGGTATAAATTAATAGATTAAAAATGTGACATGTGTACACTTAATTAATAGCTCTATTTATCACCTATGGGTACGTGAAAGGTCACATGACATATATTGCAAAGAAAAACATATGTACGATATGACACCATAATAATTTATAAGCATATGTATAGCCAAATACATATAGATATTGGTACTTATGTATATTATATATGCATTAATATTGTACTTCCATATGCATATTTTTAGTCACTATGTACAGGATTAAAAATGGATGATAATAACAAATAGTATAAATGCGGAAGAAATAATATAGTAGATCACACATTCGATTTTATACTGGTTCGAACCTCCCATCCTACGTTCAGTCCTGAAGCTCCCCCTCGGATTTCTACTAATCAAAACATCCTCATAAAGCCTGGAGGAATAGGCTTATAGCTTTGACCGCCTAGTAGAATAAGACTTCAGCAAACAATGTAATAAAAGGTTACTTCTTGAACATGGTGTATCTTTTATAGAAAGATTGTCTCTTTTCAGTACAAAGACACCAATAACCAAACTAAACGATATTGAGTGGAGACGTAGTGGCTAAGGAGTTTATTGGACTAGAATATATGATGTGGAAATGAAACACACAAGTTAGAAATATCTGAATCAAATGAATCTTTTGGAGAACATGATAAAAGTTTTAGGGTTTGAGATTTTAGACATAAATTTCATAGCATTGAGTTGTATATTGATCTAGGGATGATTAGGGATTTTATAGGTGCTATAGGGATGCTAAAATAGGGTTATAATCTATCAAAAGTATCATATAATAAAGAGAAACAACTGTAGACGTGAAGAGATGCGAAGAAAATTTCTTAGAACTAGCCATTTATTATGTATTCAATTAATTAGAAATGGAGTTCACCCAACTGACTCTTTGTGAAAATCAATCCAGAGACCATAGCAAAAATCAAAAGACTAAATAGTTTATTTAGTTGACTGTTCCAGTCGATTGGAATTCAATTAAATCAACACCCTTCAGTTGACTGAAAATGGATTCAGTCAACTGACTCTTTCATATTTTTGTTTTAGCTTCTTATATCTTCAATTAAGTGTGTCTTTAGTAGTGATGCATTCATTAACACCATTGTAAGTCTTCTAAAGCTCATGTACTCCTATAGTATTACTTTGAAGCAAAGTATTCTTCGATACTTGGTTGTATTCTTGTCTCTTCCATTTAATGCATTCTAAATCCGTAATGTACTTGATGAAATCGTTAGTTGCATTCTTGTTTGGTTGTTGTCATTAGAACACCGTAGATATGGTTCTTTCATTCTCTCCCTTTTTGATGATTACAACCACAAAACTTAATAATATAAAATAATAGTTCCCCTAAATATACAGTATACATAATATGTTTATTTCTCTCAACTTAATTTGTTTATGCCAATATAAAGTCATGTAAACATTCTTCTTCCTCTTTATCATCAACGAAGATATAAGAGCATAGGTATGCTATATTTTAAAAACTCCCACTAAATATAATATTTCTTTTAAGAAATAGATCTATGTACCTTTTCTATATATATGTACTTTTCTCCCTTTTATTAAAGAGATATGATGTATCATATGTAAATCAATAATTTTTTTAACATTAATGCAAAGTGATGAGTATCTAATAGATATGTCAAGTGCAAGCAAAATGATACCCATTTTTCTAAAAATATAGGGTTCACAACTTATGTAATAACCCATATTTTAAATATCAAAGGTTCATAAAATATTATTTTTAAATTAATATGAGGTCGTATAACTCTATAATTCTAGGAAATGCCTAATGGTGACATTTCCTATATTTAGAATTTTTTCAGATAATTTTACCCCTGAAAACTTGTGTCAACTGTAACTTTTGATAGAAGCCGAATTGGCATCCAAACCCACTTCTATTGGAAAGATATGATGGTTTCACTTTCTGTAGAGTGGTTATAATGGCAATTTGGACATTTCAGCTAGGAGATATGACCATTTGAAACATTTTTTGGAGCAACTCGATGGATAATTACTGAGCTTGGGGGCACCAACACATCTTAGGTTTGCAGGTTATAATAGATTGAACCACCATCCACGGATCGCTTGTACTACTTCTCAAATAGATCTAAGCTCCCATATTAACTCATTTCCACGCATAACCTTCTCTTTTCTCCTCCAAATCAAGTATAAATCATTGATTAAGTGTAAGTTAGCAAGGAGCACTAGAGATCTTCAAATCTACATTTTTGGGGGTTGTAGCGCCAAATCAAGCCAAAATCGTTGTTGAATTTTAGATTTGCCTCGATTTGCATGCAAAACTTGAATATTGAAAGTTTTGATGAGTGATTTATCATCTTTCATTTTAATATATATGTATTTATAGATTTTGACATGTTTTTAACCATTTTTAAAGTAAAAATCATGTTTTGGGGATCTTTTAAAGTGAAACATGAAGTAGAAATAATTTCAAGATGTTTTGAAGTGTTCTAATTATGCTACTCTGGTGTGTGGTTACCTTAATGGTGGCTAGGTTAGAGACATATTATAGGACGATTTAGCATGAATTATTGTGTGTTTGCATGTTTTAATGTTGTTTGGTACATGTGTAGTGTTTGCTTGTATGGTTGAAACCACTCATCGGGGTGACTCAGAGTTGGCAACCATAAAAACAGGCTTCGATTGATTTACTCAAGACTGTTGGGAGTTAATCATTGCATATGGAATGTAAAAGGGTCGAAGAAGGAGAGTAGCGGTGAAGTTGACATGAAAATTGTAGTGGGAGTCGCTACAAAATTTTGATTCGGGGAAGGTATGATCGGTGCTAGGAGTGCTTGGAGTTTGGGATTGGTCAGCTCAGGCTTTACTTCGGTTCGACAAGGAGAAGACCAACAGACAATGCTGCCCAGTCACTTTATGGCTTAGGGTTCAGATAAGATTCCTTGTCTGGTGTGTGTGCTTCGAGTATGGTTTAGGGAAGATATAGTTCAGGCCGAGCAAGGATTTCGGTTTGGGTTTTTGAGCGCTTGGCATCCCGCTCAGTGATTTAGAGGGGAAGCTTTGGTCAACACTGAACAAGTTTTTTCTCTCGTTATCTGTAGGTTTCTTCAAGCTGGCAAGAGTGTTGCTTTGTGCTTGGCTTAGTATAGCCAAATAGGGTATGTGGGTGGAGGAATCTTTGTGGAAGAATTTTCATCGTGGGCTCGGTGATACTTTAGGGATTTCTTTGTGGCGTGTTCCATGGTTCCCAGAGTTGATGTAAAGTGAACTGGGCAACTCTAAATGATAGGGATGGATAACTCCAGGATAGCTTCGGGACTCTGGTAATGGCAACTCGACGATGAATGGAGTTAGGTTCGGATGATAGTGGCTTGATGTTAATGGGAGTCGTGAGATGGTTATCCACAAAGGAGGGGTTCTAGAAAGGGTGACCCACGGATAGAATGTCGAATGGTTCTATCGTGGAATGAAGGATTGTGGAATAGTTCCTTTGAGATAATGGAAAATAGACGGAGTAAGGAAAGGCTTGAATAAATGTGCTAAGGGATTGTTGATACTCAGAGTGTTTCTGATGTACTCAAAAATAGGGGTATTATAGTGCACTCATGGGTACTTTGAAAGGTTACCCGGGATCATTTGAAAGGATCTGTATTGCATGGACTAGGGAAGAAGGTCTAGTATTAGGTTTGGTCTAAGACGAGTACACTGAAAGTGGGATTTCCATTAGTCTCTGGCAGGGGAAAGGCCATACGAGTTAGTATATATATAGAGCATAGTGAGCGATGCTTAGGATTGTTTGATGGATGCTATGGTCGCTTTGTCTATCTTCTTTTATAGTGTATCAGTTTAGGGACGTCACTGAATATAGGTATTAGGAACAGGGATAACTGGACACCCGTCATCATAATTAGTTTGTAGTATACCTTTATGATATTTGTAGAGTTACATGTTATGTTTGTTATATGCCGACGCTTTGATTGCAGGGGCATGTTAGGTATGATTCATATACCTTGTTCCTTGTTATATCGACTATAGTATTCTGAGATTCATTTATCGTTGACACTAAACTGTTGTTTGACTCGAGATTTATGCTTGCTTCTTATTATCTTAAACACTCTTAAATGAGTAAACTAGATACCTGTCTTAATGTATGTAGTGTAGTGCATAGTATTAGCGTGATGGAGCTTCTCGTATTATATATGGATATTAGGCTTATTCTGCTTGTGCAACACTATGGAGCCTAGATAGTGTTTTGATTTACTAATATGAGATGGTTTATTTGAGTTTATTTCCATTTTGTACAAACTCTATGACTACATTGTATAACTCTGTGGATCTATGCTCAGATATCTGGTTCACTTAGTTATTATCATCTCTCCTATTTTATATCAATGATGTATACTATATTTTATTCCATGTGTTGTGAGATTTAAAACTAGTTTTGTGATCGTTTTCTTTTCTTTTAACCCTTGACAATCATCCTATATTGGCCGGGCATGGCACCGTCACCCTATTTAGTTATATTGGATGTTGGTGGTGTAGGGCAGTGATTAACACAAAAAAGTGTTTATTCTTATTCTCATATTTTATCTTTATTGTTTATAGACAAATGTTACACTTGGTATTTTTAGTGCTTTACAAATAGATGAACCAAAATCTTCTTCACTTAGATAAAAGAACAACTGCATAGAAAAATGATGTGTTTCCATGTCAACACCAATGAAGACTCATGCTCTAAAGGTTCTTGCTCAAAGGAAGTTGCAGCTCAGTGGTAAAAGTTGAATAATTTGTCAAAGTACATCGAGTTCGATCCTCGGGACTTCTTTATTTTTTTGGAAAAAGGAAAGATCATATATTGTGTACCTTCTTCCCGTGAATCGTCGAATACTGGTGGGCATTAGTGTTTATATATATCATATATACATATGTTAATACATACGTATGTGTGTATGTTTATATATACATACAAATGAAGATAATTGGACTATATGTAATGTTGATTTCATCTTGGGGAAAAATTGGATTTGCACATATTTACACATGATTCGCCATCTCGTCTTCAATACACATGAAGATTTGATAAGATATTACGATTAAAAGAAGATATAGGCCCTGATTTCAGTTGGGTTCATGTAAATCAATTTATCGTCTTTTTCCCTCTACCATTGATGCTGCCACATGTCAAAGATCAGAAGGAAAGAATCTTAGCTTGAAATCTCAAATCCACCACAATGAAGAGAAAATATTTCATTTTGGTAAACTAAATATACATATGGATTTGATTAGAGCCACATGTGCATATGCAGAGAAGACCTCATTCACTATAAATACCTAGGTATTCATTGTAAATGTATGCTTGAATTTTTGTATCTTCTTTAATAAAGTTTTGTTCTTCTTTCCTTCATTTTTACTTAACATTTTTCTTTTATAGTCAATTGTGTTATGTAGTCAACTAGATTTTCTAGAAGACAATTACTATTTATTTTTCATTTTCTTATTAATGATTAACTATACAACTAGTTTTGGTGGTAATCCTAATTTTTATTTTTATTTTACGTTGCACTTGTTTAATTCTGTTCTATAATTTATATTTTCTCCAATTCCAATATTATGTTTTATTATTCATCTGCTTTTCTTTTAATTTCAATTTTTTTATTTATCTTTGTATTCGACAGTAGTTAAGCATTTTAATTTCTACAACAACCTTATCTGTTTAGATTCGAAAAGATTGGAAATTCAAATTACTTCTCATTAAATTGGTAATTGTCTTTTAGATGTTGATTGAATCAGGTTTGTTTCAAGTTAAATTTCAATTTCTAATACAATCTTTCCATCAACCTTTGGATCTTTTATAACTCGCCTAAGGTTTTGAAATTAAAATCTTGTTAATTTTCAACCAAGTCTCTACGTTCGACCTACAACTGCACATCTATGTGATTGTAGTAATTTATAATAATTTTCACGCTTCTAATTCATAGAAAAGTAGCAAATAGGCGTGCGTCACATTTGGTATCAGAGCTCAGGTTACATGATTAACCTGAATTGATACCGTGAGCTAGTAGAGATACGGAAGGAGCTATCACCGAGGACTGGATTTATATATATATATGAGAGTGTGGTACTTGTTATATATTTTGGTTTTTCAAAACTATATTGTATATATAGTATACGCTGCATGCACACATGAGTATCATTGATACATTTTACTTATATGAGAAACCAATCATTCTTGTTATAAATCAAGAATGAGCCGGCATACACGAAACACTATAAGGAACTTCGTCTCTAGAGTTGAGGAAGGTGTGGGTTCGGGGGCTGCTGACACTGACTAAAAGCCAATGTTCAATGCAATGATGGCAAACATGCTGCAAAATGCCTAAGTGGCCGCTTCGAATGTTGCTGTCGGTGGTGGTGTTCAGGTGCGGTGGTGGTGTTCAGGTGCTGTGGCGAGGGCTGACTTTGCCAAGCTATATAAGGATTACTCTACCTTAGGAGGCAAATCATTCCTAGGAACATAGTAGATCATCGAAGTGCAGGACGATTGGATACCTACGAGTGTATCTTTAGTGACACTGATGTAGACGGTACAATAAAAAGGAAGCTATCTTCTAGACAGCTTCAAGGGTGGTCCATGAACTGGTGAAAAGCATTACTAGTTCTATATTTGAGGATCAGTTCACCTGGGATCAGTTCAAGGCTTGGTTTGAGCAGAAGTTCGTTCTGCCTGCTTAGAAAATCGATGCTATTGAGGAGATTTGCTTATATACATCAGGGAGATATGTCTGGCTTCAAGTATATTGTTGAGTTCAATGTTTTGTCGAAGTATGAGATGTCTTTCATCGACACTCATTAAGGAAGCACGAGAATTTATTATGGGTTTGGACAATTATCTGAGGAAGAAGTTGGTGAGACATATCAGTTAGCCCATTGAGAGACTTGTCGAGAAAGCTCTTCGTCGTGAGAGTTTATACCCTAAGTCCAAATTAGCTATTATCATTAAGGAAGAGCCAAAACCGCAACAAGGTAGTAGAGGAAAGAAGAAATGGAATTGAAATAGGAAGCAGTTTCAAGGTAAGAATTCTCGAAAGAAAACTAAATGGGAACCCACCATTTTTGGTTCTAGAGACAAAGGTCACTTGATCAGAGGCTGCATGGCTGATAGAAAGAAGAAGTGTTACAACTATGGCAAGTTCAGACACATGCAGAAAATTATTCAGAAGTAGCATGGCTGAAATAGGCTATGAAGGCATATGCTTTGGATGATGTCCCGGTGTCGTCAAGTGCTCCCTCGATGAAAGAGAAGGGAAAGGACATCGTTATTCAAGGTACGCTTTCCATTTATAATGTTCCCTTATGTGTTTTATTCTATACCAGGGCTTCACATTGCTTTATATCTAGTGACCAAGTAGATAGATAGGGATAGAAACCCGGAATAGTGACCGGCCTTTGATTGTGATGAACCATGTTGGAGGCTCCACTAGCTTGTGTATGGTTTGTCATGGTTTAGTCTCATTGTGTTATGGATGCTCTTTTTTGTGATTGCATTGTTTTGAATTTCATTGGGTTTGATATTATCGTAGGGATGGACTATCTAAGGAAGTATGAAGTGGTAGTGGATTGTGAGAAGCTATTGGTGATGGTCGGGCTATGGACGAGTGGATGGTGGTGATTGGCTACCTGCCGGACGATGAGGTTATGCTTAGCTTTCTATATTCGCACGAGGTTCCACATGATGGGTTGTCATCTAAGCCTATAGTATCCGAATGTGTTTGATGAGGTAACCGAATTATCGCCACATTTGGAGATTAAGTTCCGCATACACTTGGTCAAGGATGTCGGACTGATAGTTATGCCTTTGAGGCATATGACACCTAGAGAGAATAATAAGTTGGAGGTGCAAGTAAATAACTTGTTGAAGAGATGGTTCATTTGTAGAAGCATATCTTAGGGAGGCGCACATGTAGTATATGCCACTAAGGTGGATGACTCTTTGAGGTTGTGTGTAGAGTGAGCTAAATAAGGTGACAAAGAAGAACAAGTATTCACTCTCATGTATTGATGACTTATCTGGTCAACTTCATGGTGCAAAATGTTCTTCCAATTGGATTTGGCAATGGGACTTCATCAGTTGAGAGTTATGAAGGAGAGTGCGTCGATCATTATGTTTCAAATGCCATTTGGATTTCATGAGTGGTTGGTTACGCTGTTTGGGCTAATCAATGCATCTGCGTACTTCATTGATCTTATGAACCATGTTTTCAGGGCTCCGCTAAATAAGATTATACTTGTGTTCATGGAAATGTTCTTGTTTATTCGAGGACAGAGGAAGAACGCAAGGAGCTTTTTAGGTTTGTGCTTAAGATGTTGAGGAAGCACTGATTGAAGGCGATGTTTTCAAAGTATCATTTTTGGAGGAGGGAAGTGAGAATTTTAGGTCACGTTATTTCTGACCAGGTATTTTTGTAGATCCTGCGAAGGTAGTAGTTGTATAAGATTGGGATCGATCCAAGATCGCTATAGATGTAAGAAGCTTCCTTGGCTTGGTGGGATACTATAGACGTTTTATCAAGGACTTCTCTAAGTTTGTAGTGTCGTTAACCAACTTGACAAAGAAGAATCATACTTTTATTTAGGATGCAAGATGCGAGCATGCATTCCCGAGTTTAAAGGAGAGGTTGACAAGTGCACTCGTATTAGTCATTCCGAGTGGGAATGTAGAGCTGACAGTATACATAGACACCTGTGGTACTAAACTTGATGCGGTGTTGATGTTGAGGAGAAAGATTGTTGCCTACACTAGTCGACATCTGAAACCGCGTGAAATGAAGTACCCGACTCACGATTTAGAGTTGGCAGCGATAATATTTGTTTTGAAGATATGGAGGTGTTATTTTCTTGGGGAGAGGTTTGATTTGTATATGGATCATAAGTCGTTGAAGTATCTATTCTTCTAGAAGGACCTTAACCTTTTCCAACAGTGATAGGTAAAATTGTTGGCCTCCTACAATTCTGACATTTCCTTTATGCTTGCTAAGGAAAATGTTGTTGCCAATGCATTAAGCAAAGACATGCTAGTTTGAGAGTGATGTTCCAAGAGTAGAAGCAGTTGGAGTATATTGCTGGCTATGACTTCAGACCTCATTACGAATTAGAGCTAGAGATGTTGGCAAGTTTGACGATCAAACTTACTTTGATCAAGCAGATTGGTACTAGTCAGAGGTAGGATGCTAAACAAGCAGAGATCATGGTGAAAATCGAAGCAAGAGTACAGTCTGAGGATATGAAGCAATATAGAATTGACTGAGACGTTTGGCTCCATAAGGATGAGAGACTTTTTATCCCCGATGTTGATGGATTATGAGACAAGGTGCTATGAGAGTTCCATCATTTTGGGTTGACTATACATCCCGGTGGTAATAAGATGTATAGTTATATGAAGCAAACCTATTATTTAGAGGGGATGAAGAAGGATATTAGGACATTTATCTTAAAGCACATAAACGGTCAGTTGGTGAAGGCAGAGCAGAAGAAGCCGAGTGGTTTGCTGCAACCGCTCGAGATTCCTAAGGGAAATATGAACGAGTATCGATAGACTTCGTCAATAAGACCAGAAGAGGATACGATAGAATTTGGGTTATCGTCAATAGATTGACGAAATATGCTAGATATATACCCATAAAATCTAATAGGACGACATCCAAATTTGTAGAGTTGTATGTGAAATAGGTTGTGCGATTCCATGGTGTGTCGAAGAGCATTATGAGTGACAGAGACCCTTTGTTCACTTGTGGGTTTTGAAAGAGCTTACAAGAGGCAGTGGGGACGGAGCTACAACTTAGTTCAACTTATCACCCACAAACAGATGGGAAGACCAAGAGAGTGAATTGTATCCTGGAGGATCTTTTACGAGCATGCATTCTCGATTTCGATGGCTGAT
This sequence comes from Allium cepa, assembly GCA_030765085.1. NCBI lineage: Eukaryota > Viridiplantae > Streptophyta > Magnoliopsida > Asparagales > Amaryllidaceae > Allium > Allium cepa. Next base: position 135,602,548 of record CM060934.1, read on the forward strand.
GGGACGATCATTTACACTTAGTAAAGTTCTTATACAACAATATTCATTAGTCCAACATTGGTATGGCGCCCTTTGAAGCATTATATGGCTGACTGTGCAACATTCCTTTATGTTGGTGGGCAGCGAGTGAGAAATTGATACTTCGGTCAAATATTATTAGAGCGTCTTTGGAGAAGATCGAGATCATTCGACAATGAATGAAAGCTTCTCAGGATAGATATACGGCTACTCTGATAGGAGAAGATGTGATTTAGAGTTCTCTATCGGCGATATGGTGGTTGTTAAGATCTCTCAACTGAAGAATGTTGTTCGATTTGGTACTAAGGGGAAGCTGGCGTCGAGATTCATTGATTATTTTTCGGTACTTGAGAGGATCAGGAATCTAGCATATAGAGTTGACTTATCTCAAAAGATGGTGGGTATGCATAATGTGTTCCATGTTTATCACTTGCGGAAGTTTGTGCACAACATAGGCATAATAGTTCATCCAAATTAGCTTGATGATATCAAGATTGAACTAGAAGCCTTAAGACCTTATAGTTCATGAGGAAGTTGGTAGACTTGGTGAAGGTTCAGTGGAGTCAGAGCGAAGGCGGTTGTATTTAGGAGACCGATAAGAGCATGATGACTGCTTATTCGAAGCTCTTTACTCGGTGAGACTTTAGTTTATTGCATTTACTTTCGCTTTCGATATCTTATAAGGTAGTTTAGTATCCTACAAGCTAAGGAAGGTATAGGTACTGTTTGTTACTTTTGTGTGCATGTTTGATGTTTGATATGTTTCCTCGTGGATGTTAGGAATGCGATGTAGCTATGTTTGATTTCATCTTGTTTGTGTTAAGGATTTCAAGGGCAAAATTCCTAAAAGAGGAAGTGTAATGACGCGTATTTTACATGTCGGACAATCGAAAAATATTATTTTAAATTCATATAAGGTCATATGACTTGATAATTCTTGGAAATGCCTACTAGTGACATTTCTGATATTTAGAATTTTCTAGACAATTTTACTCTTAAAAAACTTATAACAACTATAACTTTTGATAAAAATTGAACTAATGTCCAAAATCACTTCCATTGGATAGATATGATGGTTTCCCTTTGCATAGAGTGGTCATAATGGCGATTTAGACTTTCTGGCTTAAAGCTATAGCTGTTTGAAGATTGATAGTTTTGAAGTATCATTGTGGGTAATTAGTGGGTTTGGGGGCAAGCCCACTAACCCATTTCAGGTTTGAAGGCTATAATATACCAGACCATCATTCCCAAATCTCTTTTACCACTTCTCAAATAGATCTAAGCTCGCATTAACCCATTCCCCACACAAAACCTTCTCTTTTATTCTCCAAATCAAGTCTAAATCATAGATTAAGATTAGATTAGCAATGGGATTCACTGGATATCTTCAAATCTATATTTTTGGTGAAGAAAACTTTGAGCCTGGCTGTTGATTTTCATATTTTCCTCGTTTTGCATGCAAAATTTGGAATTTGAAAGTTTTGGGTGAGCGATTTATGATCTCTCACATTACTATATATGTGTTTATAGGTTTTGATATGTTTTAAACCCATTTTCAAAGTCAATATCATGTTTTAGGGTTTTTTTAAAGTAAAATCTTAAGTAAAAAAGGTTTTTAGATGTTTCTAGATGTTGTAATCATAAAGCTGCGCTGTGTAACCATAAAACGTGAAACGTTATCTCTCAAAAAAGCGGGAATGCTTGGAGGATCGATGCTCTATGTTGGGCTGGCAGAAAATGGGGATCGGTTATGGTAAACCATCTGTGTCCCCTAGATCTACTCCTCATGTAGATTTTTTTTAAATAAAGTGTTATAATCATGTTACTTGATGTGTGTTAGGCTAGGTTAGAGAAATGTTATAGCATGATTTGACATAATTTGTTATATGTTTGCATATTTGAATGTTGTTTGGTGCATGTGTGATGTTTCTCTTGTATGGTTGAAATGCCTATTGGGGAGACTTAGATTTAGGAACCATGAAATTGGGTTACAACGGATTTACTCGAGATTGTTGAGAGTTGTATCATTACATACAGAATGTACAAGGATCAAAGGATGGAGCGCAGTGGCAAAGTCGATGCAAAAATGAATGGAGTTAGGTTCCGTTGATGGCGGCTCGATGTTGAAGGGAGTCATGAGAATAGTTATCTTAAAAAGGTGGGTTCTAGGAAGGGTGACCTGTAGATAGAATATTGAATGGTTGTATTGTGGAATGAATGGAATGATTCCTTAAAGATAATGGAAACAAGATAGAACAAGGAAAGAGCTTAGATACATGTGCCAAGGGATTAATTGTACTTGGAGTGTTTTTTGATGTACTCAAAAGCAGAAGTATTACGAGTGCACACATGGGCCCATTGAAAGGCTTCCCCAGACCATTGAAAGGATCTGTATACCTGCACTGAGGAAAGGGTTCTAGTATCAGCCTCGAGCTAAAGACGAGTATACTGAAAATTGGGATTTTTATTAGTCCCTAGTAAGGGAAAGGTAGTATGAGTTATCATATATCTAGAGCATGGTGAGTGATAATGAGGGTTGTTTGATGGATGTTATGGTTGCTTTGATTGTCTTCTTCTGTACTCTGAACTATAGGGATGTCACCAAATATAGAAATTGGGGATATGGATATCAAAACACCCATCATCATACTTAGGTTGCAATATACCTTTATAATATCTGTAGAGTAGCGTATTACGTTCTTTATATGCTAAATCTTTGGTTGTGGGGAATGGTTAGGTATGATTTGTATATCCTTCTTCCTTACTATATCGACTTATATAGTATTTTGAGATTCATTTATCACTCACACCAGACTGTTGTCTAACTCGAGGTTTAATATTTTGCTTCTTATTATCTTAGGTACTCTTAAATGAGTAGTCTATATAGCAGGTCTTGGCATACGTAGTGCGGTGAAGAGGACGACTAGGATAGAGCTTCTCGTATTATATATGCATATTATGCTTATTCCGCTATGCAAAGCTATGGAGCCTAGATAGTGTTTTGCTTTACTATTATGAGACAATGTTTCTCTTGTGGATACTGTTTTGGTGAAATTTCAATCTATCGATGGGTTTCGTGGAGAAAAGGATATAATAATATTTATATCCACAGTGAGATCAAACAGTTAGAAGTGTTGGAAACTGTGTGTATAACTAGAGCAAAGTAGAACCCTATACATAGTAATATGACACCACAATAACTTGACCGTACCATTATAACTAACAATATGACTGTACCATTATAACTAACAATAATTGCATTTTGTGTGGTCATTACTTGTTTAGAGTAGGAAGTACATCGACCTTGTTAAAAAGAAATTTGATATGGGAGAAGTGGTAAAAGATGCGATGAATAGAGGCTGCTTCATTGATGCACAAGATGATAAGACTCTAGATACTCTATTTTCAAGATGGCCATTGAAAATGATGAACTTGATAATATAGTAATCATGGACACACTCCATATTCGAAGAAAAACTAAAAGGTATTATCTATATTTTAAACTTCTCAATGCATCGTATAATTATAGCTAACATGTTAAATTTTTCAAGAGAGTAACGGCCCCTCTATAAAGCTGTGTAATAGGTATAAAACGCCTGAAGGATTCAAGTTCGATGAAAATTGTTGCTTTTCATATGATGAAACGAGTAGGAATATCTTAGATGGAGTAGCAACAGATAATCAATGATTGGATATGAAACCAAGCACATCAAATTCTAACTCAAAGAAAATGATTTTCAGGTACTTTTCCAAAGGTTTCTACAAGTGTTGAACCAGATGCAATTTTGCATATGATTAAGCATGGAACAATCTGTAATTTTTTTGACTGTGTATTATCATTCTCCTTCCCGTTCATTTATATTTACAATTGTTTAATTTGCATGTTTTATTCCTTTCTGTGGAAAATATCTATATCTTTGCACTTTAATTTTTTAGCAACTTATGTACGGTCTCATCTCTACATGTTTCATTAATGTTTGATTAATCGCCAACTTAAGGAATTGCGAATTCATTAAAATTCATAGCAGTTCCCTGATACTACATGGTATCCTGAATGAATAATCAAGATTATGTTTATAATTAACTGTGAACTAATGTTTCTTTAATTTTGACTGAGTTGTAACTTTTTCAATCACCACTGCAAATATTGAGGTTTCAACCAGTATACCTTTTGACATGTTTTCAAAATGGGACTTAAACTATATATAGTAGATTTTATTGCAGTTATGTATGCTTAGATTTAGTGCTTTTTAGGTAGCTTGGTTTTCTTTAGCGTTACTAAACCATTGACTTAAAATCCATTTGGTAGACCTAGTCCCTCAAACTAGAAACCGAGATTCAAAACTAAATGTTAAGTTATAAATGACAATTATATATCTTGTTGATTTATATTTACTAATGGAAAGGAATGCCTCTAAAGTTTTCTAAAAAGAAAATATAAGAGTGTTAGTGAGTTTTCAATGTGGTTAGCCTACAACCATAACATGTTATCCACTAAAAAAATTATTCAATTTTAATATATGTAAGTATACATGCAATTAGAAGTATTAATAGTTCTAAGACTACAAGTTTGCTCTGTTTGATAGAATTAGCGTTATGCCTCAGAGGGTATTCTGTAATTTATTGTAAATTTAAATAATTCTATAATCAATCCTCGTTCATGATAAAGGTATTTTCTTTCTATTATATTTTTTTTTATAATGTGTTATAAATAATTAAATGTAAGTTAAAATATATTTAATAGTAAATCATAAAAGTTGTGTATGTGATAGTAATATACAAAAATAGTTGTAATCGTGAATATTGCATCATAATATAATAAACTCCACATTTTAAATATTCCTAGTCAAGATGCATCAAGATTGAATATTAATGCATCAATTGAGACTAGAGTACGTAGCTCTCTCCAAGTGTTGGGCAATATATTACTCATGACTGTTGGAGGAACCAATGGATTACATATTAATAGTTGTTTGATAACTATGGAATAACATACTTGATGGTTTCCTATATGTTAATGTAACTAAGGTCAAACAGAAAATATTGATACGACTAATTTATACAGTTCTTCTGATTTGATAATATCGTCGACCTTCGATATAAAAGCTCTGCTTTGATTATAGTTGAATCGTGGAACGGTATCCATCGAATGACTAGGGTCGAGTGGAATTATTGAAAGCGAACACTATTCAAGAGAGGATTTATCTCATTCGGTATATGGGGTTAGTATCATAGTCAACTGAAGTCAACTCAAAGTCAAACCTCTCTGTAGAGTAGTTTGGTTAATAGTAATTGTAATTATTGAACCAAGGACTTTGTATTTGGACAATAGAGTTGAATATTGATGATATTGGAATTTTGACCATTACTAAATTCCATTAGTCCACAGTGATATAGTTTTGACAAAGAGAATTAGTGTAAATATTTGTCACTACCATGTAACGCTTAATAAAGTAAAATTGAATTTTACCGAAACTAGGTAAGCGATGAATATGGCTATAATCTCGCACCATCTACTAAGTGACATGTAAATGTTGATATTGGAATTGTTCGATATTAATCACTAATCAAATATACACCTAAAAGTCACACAACCAAAATGATGAATACTCCTGTTACCACCTGATTTATTTAATTTGTAATTGTTATAAATTAATTAATATTTATGACTTATTAATTATAAAATTTTATATTTGATCTCTTAAACAATGTTAAACGGCGCATTAGTTATAAATATATTGATCAATATACGATATCCGTAAGTTTTTAAATTTGGATTTAAATATAATAGACATCATTCAGGCTTAGAATTATTTTTAAGGCAAGAGGGCTTGGAAATTTCGACTATGATGTTTATATAGGGAGGCTGGCCACACGCGATGTGGCTTGATGATTTTGAACGGAAAAAGGAGTGGAAATGGTAAGAGAGATATTAGGAATTATAATCAACTTTTCACTCTCTTATCTTCCTTTAAACGAGCCACTCATTCAATATTAGATCATTTGACCTCCTCCTAGCTGCAAATTTCGACCAAATATCCCACTTCTAAATCCTAAGATATCCAAGCATGAATTACATCAAAACATCTCGATTCAGTCATCGGTGGCAAAGTAGTTTAGGAGCTAGCAACTCTAGAACATGGAATTCGATTCAAGGAGTCATTCCAAAGTGTGATCTCTTGGCCTTGGTGAGAGGTATGTTTTTGATTTATTAACATTCTTAATTGTTTAGTTAATCAACCAATCGTATGTTAGCTGGATAGCTCTTATCATGAATCACCATATTGCCACATGTCGATGGTTATATGTGTATGTGCCTAAAAAAATTAATTCTTTTAGTTTAGATGTCTTCTTATTGCCCATGGCCTGATTAAAAATATTGTTTTTAATAAATTATTATTAAATTATTTTTTCAATTAAACCTAATTATAAAATATTAATATATATGATATATGTATTTAATTTTTTTAAATTCTTTGCATAAGCCTAAAAACATTCGAAAATAAAAAATATATTTTAAATTTGTATATTTTAAATTATTTCTTTAATTTAAAATTAGTTAAGCAAAAAAATATATAACAATACATTTGTAAATAATATGAAATTATAGAAAAAATTAATATAATATAAAATATGCATTCTGATCTTGGAAATGATTTTTAAATATTTTTTTATTATTAAGTCTGTACAAATTATAATTTTAAAGTATATTTTATTTAAAAATATTTGAATTGAAAAAATATTTTACCTAGAGTTTACACTAAAAAGTGTCCTTCAGACTAAAAAGTAAACTTGCTGTCCTTGAGACTAAATTTTTTTGCAACTTCTTCCTCCTGCCTAATTACCTGTATATATATATATATATATATATATATATATATCAAATTATCTAGTTATATGTTTGTATATATATAATGTATATGTGTGTGTATATATTGAAAAAATATATGTTTCATAATGTATGATAAATGCTCTAAATTATTACACAAATTAATATTTAAAATAATATTGTAATTTAATTATATATATATATACGTATATTTCGTAAATGATTTATAAAAATAATTTTTAAACGATATTTTGTAATAAATATATAATTAAATGAACAATATATACACACACATATACACAATAATTTGGTGCATATATATGTATATTATGACAATACATTTGTATACAAATAAAGCTAACATGTCTGTTGCGGTGTAAATCCTAAAATCTACACATGGACAAGCCAAACCATGTATACATTATCTTATTGCATGTGCATGTAAACACATATGTGCATATGATACACGGATATGAAATATAACACAAATTATACAAAATAAAACCCATTTATAGATTCAAATAAAATATTGATTTTATTGAAGTTAAAGTTTATAAAAGTTCTAAATGCATTAGACTACATAGGCCTATTAAAGATGCAATAACAAAAGAAATTTGAATTTACCTAATTTCTCCGCTATGGGCTGGTCTAATTCAAATGATAATATTAGAGTCCAATAGCCATTGTGGCCTAAATTAGTCATGTTAGGGTTAATCACTTAAGCTCACAGCCCACATGGTAGGGTGTCTAGAAAGGTAATGTTAAAGGATTAGTTTTAGGTAATCATGTACTCTGCCCTACTAGTTACAGGCTTGGACCAAACAGTAATGTGATCCAAAAGGTTGCCCTTGATAGAAAAGACTCAATTTGAACCGGGCCTTGAGCTAATTTTCAAAAATTTTGAAAATTAAAAATATAGATTATAAATTTAAAAGTTAAATTTAAAATAAGACATCTACATATTATAAAAGTTATAATATGATGAAAATTTTCAAAATGTTTGAAAATCATTATAAGATTAATTCTGAAAATAAATTTTATTAATAAGATTGATAAAATAAATAAATAAATTAAACAAATTAATTAAATAAAACATATACACATGTGTAATATATATTGAAAAACATATGGAAACCGAAAGGATCAGTGCAAGTTAAATCAGATGGTGTGATTTTTCTTTTCATGTTATCGTCTGAAGAAGACAAAAGCAGAATTTTACTTGGTGACCCTATTATTATGAACAACAAAGTGTTTATCATTCGGCCATACGACGCTACTGTCAGCAACGTTTGTGGTTCAGTTCCCACAGTGCTTGTGTGGGTTCTTCTTTGCAACATTCCTCTTTTTGATTGGTCACACCTGGGAATAAACTGGATTAGTAGTCGAATTGGTAAACTGCTCTGTATGGACGAAAGGAATGAGAGGCTTGAAAGGTTGGAATTCGCGAAATGCATGATTGAAATCAAGCCGAATAGGGAGCTACCAGATGATTTCCTTATTAGTCTGGCAGATGGTGGTGTTCAGCGTATATATGTTGAGTACTTATGGCAGCCCCACATTTGTGTTCTTTGCAACTCCTTTGGCCACTTAAAGGAGACGTGTGACAAGAAGGTAGAACCAGTTACTGCTATGAACGACAAGGTAACTGGAAATAAGTACAAGGATAACCATCCCAAAAACAAGGAAAAGATTAACAAGCAAGTTCAAATATGGCAAAAAGTGGGGAAAAACAGAAACAAGATGGCCTCGAATTGGAGAATAAGCAGGGTGATTGGTAAGGCTAGTATCCAGGATAGTGTAAAAGAAAAAGATGGAGCACGTGGGAAAGTGGAAGAAATGTTTAAAGAAAATTTAGTTCTAACTAAAGAGTATGAGGCAAGATCTGAAAAGTTAGGATCTCAACAAACTCAAACTGATAATGTTGTTTATGAATTGGATATTGACAATCCGGAGAATGTTACTGTGATCCCATCTGCTTCAGAATCCGTCTTCAAGCCGATTGTCAGCAATAGGTTTGACATCCTTCAAATATTGGAAGAAGAGCATGAAAATGATAAGGAAGAAGAGCATGAAAATGCTACAGTAGAAATGGTGCAATCACAAGTGGTCAATTTATCTTCAAATGGGAAATTTCCTGCATTTGCTGAGAGAGCTTCCTCTGGGACAATAGGAACTGATTCAACACACGAAAAAATCAGTGCAAATGAAGCTACAAATATTGAAGGAACATCAGACCATATAAATTTAACAATGGAAAGAACACTGTGCAGTGAGAAATGCAAAACTGGTTTAAATTCTTCGTTTCTAGTGCAGTTAAATGCGGGAATACAATCAATGTATTCCAAACCATCCAACACTCTTGCCGCAGAAGATCCAACAATTATATTCGATCAAAATTCCACAACAGCCTAACCAACATCACTCTATAAAGCTTCCAACGTGCACAGTGTGCATGTGCACGAAAGTGTTGACCAAATCCCACCTCTAGTTTTCTCACACTTACCCATCCCTCCTCCATCCTCTACTCCAGCAACAAATCAATGTATCCAGAACAATTCTGATGATAATTCTGCTAATATGATCACTCCCCCTCAAAATATCCATCCTTCGTTGGTAACTATCCCTCAGCTAACATTTTCTCCCACTCAACTTCAAAAATCCAGGCTAGCCAAGAATCCTGCTGGCTCACCTCATATCTCCTATGCTTCGAACATGGTCCTTCAAAGAAAGAAATCAATCACCCCGTGTGAAACTTCGTTTTCCCAATGATGCAAACCATCGGAGCTTGGAACGTTAGAGGGGCGCACCATGAAACTAAACTATCCCAATGCAAAAATATGATAACTCAGCACAACCTTTGTATGTTAGCTATTCTAGAATCAAAGTTAAATCTTGATCTCTCGATCAAAGCAGCTAAATATATTAACCCGGGATGGGAAGTCATTCACAACCTTGACGAGGCGCCTTATAGTAGAATCCTCATTGTATACGACCCCAAAGTGATCCTCCTTTCCAAAGCTATCTCTACATCTCAAATCATTCACTATCATGCTAAAAATATCATCAACCCATGCTCATTCTATACATCTCTCGTCTATGCAGCTAATAATAAAGCTTCCAGAACATCCTTCCTCCACGACCTTCTCATGCTGCGACAGGATTCTCATCCTTGGATCATCCTTGGTGATTTTAATTGCTGTAACAAACGTGCTGATAGGCTAGGTGGTAATCCTCTTTCAATTATTGAAATAGAACCGCTGCGATCAGTTGTTGTTGATTCTAACTTGGTGGAAATTAAGACAACTGGAATGAGATTCTCATGGAACAACAAAAGTAGACAAGGAAGTAGGACCTTCTCTAAGATTGACCATGCTTTTGGTAACCCCCTTGCCCTCTCCAAATGGCCTACCATATATAACCACCTTCCTCCTCCTCTTCTTTCTGACCACTCTCCTCAAATAATTCACCTTAGAGAAGATGGCATAAAAGGCAATTCAGATTTCAAATTTTTTAATTCTTATCTTAATCAACCTGATTTTTTTGACATTGTTAAAGAAGTTTGGGTGAGACCAATCTTCGGTAATCCTATGTCTATTTTGCAGGTCAAGCTGAAAAACACTAAATTGGCTCTCAAGCAGTGGTCTAGGAACATATTTGGAGAAGGAAGTAAACAAAGTACATACTGGAAGAATAAACTGGAAGAGATTCAAATTAACATGCTGGATGATCCCCTTAACTCTACCATTAGCGCCATGGAGTCGTACATATCTAGACAATTCTCTGTAGCTCTTACTAGTGAGTTATCTATGATGAATCAAAAAGCGAGGCTGCAGTGGAGAGCTGATGGTGATAGGAACAGTGCTTTCTTTCATGCTAACTTAAAGGCTAAACACTCCAGAGAAAGTATTGTTTCCATCCTCGATGACGAAGGTAATATTCAAACATCAAAAGAAGGTGTGGACGAGGCTTTTATTAGTCACTTCACCAAGCTTTTCGGCAACACAGCCAGCTTTGAACCTGATCTTAACCTCATCGATCCCTTAATCCTTCCCAGGCTATCTGCCGTTGATCATGCCTCTTTGAGTCTAGATGTTACTGAAGAAGAGATCAAGTCTGCAATGTTTTCCCTGAATAGGAATGCGACTGGTGGTCCGGATGGTTTTAATGCTGAATTCTAATTTGTTTGTTGGGACATTGTTAAATTTGAAGTGCTGAGAGCTGTTAAGAATTTTTTTAATAACACCAAACTGATATCTTCATTCAACAACACTAACATAGCTTTGATTCCTAAGGTCAACAACCCGTACAAAGTGTCTTCCTTTAGGCCTATCTCATGCTGTAACACTATCTACAAATGTATCTCCAAAATTATTGCGACCAGGATGAAATCTGTCATGCCGAATATTATCTCTTCTAACCAGGCTGCATTTTTGCCAGGAAGAAACATCTTAGACAACATCTTACTGGCTTACGAACTTCTAAATGGTTACAATAATAATAATTCTTCTCCTAAAGCTATGTTGAAATTGGACATCATGAAGGCTTTCGACATGCTTTAGTGGAAAACAAATGCAAAAGTTATGCAGTGCATGAATTTTCCTGTTCCTTTCGTTGCATGGATTTTCGAGTGTATCTCCACGTTGCGGTTCTCTGTCAACGTTAATGGCTCCAGTGTGGGTTTCTTCGAAAGTAAGTAAGGCATTCGACAAGGGGACCCAATATCGCCGTATATTTTCATTCTCATCATGGAACTTCTCACGCAACTTTAAAAAAAAGGGCATCCGGGATTGTCAAGAACCATCCGAAGTGTTCTAACCCGGAGGTTACTTCTATATCGCGGATGACCTGGTAATATTCTGCACACCACAGACTTCAACGTTGCATGCTGTTATGGATACTCTTCAAGTTTTTCATGCGATAACAGGTTTATCTGTCAATCTCGACAAATCAGAAATGATAACTTCTGGCCTCAGTTCTCCCTAAAACAATGTTATGCAGGATATCACTGGATTAACCATCATACACTATCACATATCTTGGTCTTCCACTCACATTCTCCAGAATAACTGTTAACCAATGCTCACCGCCATTCGAAAAGATCACCACTAGACTAGATTGCTGGGCGAGCAAAATGTTGAGCTAAGCGGGAAGAATCACCTTAACTAAGGCTGTTATTTTCTCCATGCAAGTCTTTTGGGCTAGAACATTTATATTACCTCAGAAGCTCATAAACATGATATGATCTGCCTTCATGAGATTCATATGGACAGGAAAAACAGTGGGTCGATATTTAGCCCATGTTAGTTTCAAGAAATTAGAAAAGCCTATTGCTAATGGAGGGCTTGGAATCATTAACATGTACCACTGGAATTGGTCGGTTATGGCTAGGCTTATCTACGATTGCATTAATGCCAAGAACAGTATGTGGGTTAGATGGTCCAACATTCACGTGCTACGTGGTTGCAACTTTTGGAAAATGACAACTCCGAATAAGGTAAGCTGGACGTGGAAAGCAATCTTCAAGCTCAAGGAAGCTTTACTTCCCCTAGTTTGATACCCAGTTGACCATAACAATGTGGTAAGCTTTTGGGATGATCCCTGAATTGATCGAGGTGTGATCTTGAGGCATGTTCTTTCTTATGCCGAGTTAGTGCAAACGGGGGTGAGATAGGATGCTAAGGTTCAGAGCTTCATCCATGGTACTAACTTAAGGCTTCCTAGGACATCCAACTCCCGAATCCAACAATTTTGGAATATGGAGGCGGACTGCAAAATTCGAACCGATGGTCAGTGCTCAGTTCAGTGGGGAAGTAATGTTGACAGTTTCAGTATAAAAGATACTTATACTTTCCTGGCAGGTGATGTTGAACAGAAATGTAAGTAGAGGAGTAGAATTTGGTGCAAGGATAATAATCAGAAGGATAATCTTTTCCTCTAGAAAGTGATGAACATGGCTCTGAATACAAAAATGAAGTTGATAACCAGGGGAATACAAGTTACTGTCAATTGTGTTTTCTGTAGCCAACCCCCAGAGATGGTCGAGCACTTGTTCTTCGAATGCAACTATTTGAATGCCCTATGAAAGACCTGGACTAGGAGAATTGGTAGAAAATGGAAAGGAGTTAATAACGTCGTTCAGTAGAAGTACATATATGACAATACAGGTGGTAAATCTGGCGCGAATAGGCTATTCTTGTTCGTTGTCAAGAGATTCATGAATGTGGTCTGGAAAGAAAGAAATCGACGATTATTTCAACCACGTAAAGGTCTGACGGCTCAACAGTTCGAGATGCATATGAATCAGGAAATTAAGCGTGACTTATGTCTAGTTTCTTTTGCTTTTGACCCAGGCATCCTTGGATAGTTCGATTCTCTTTTTTCTTTCTTTTTCATGTGTTGTGTTTTTCTTTGTTTTCCCGGTGTTTGTTGCACTATGTTTCCCTGTATTTCTTGCAAGATGGTGGCTTGTTCTCTTTTGTCCTCTTGGTGCAGCAATAAATGGTAGGGGTCCATTTAACCCCGTCGGCTTTGCCAAAAAAATATATATCGATATATGTTACGTTGTCTTGAAATATTTAAGACAATATAAGTATACATGTACTTATATATAAAATAATTTTACAAGTTTAATAAAATTTAAATAAAATAGTTTTATTAAATAAATTAATTAAAAGTTAATTAATAAACTAATATATGTGTGTGCGTGTGATAGATGTATATTACGATAATGGTTATAATATATAAATATTCAATATAAGAAATTAAAATTTAATAATAAAAAATTAATTAAAGTGTTAATTAATTAAATGTTAGTTAAGTAAGACTTAATTAATATAATGTTATATATAAGATTATTAATACGCTAATTAAAATATGAATGTTATAAAACAATAAAATTATATAATGTGAATGTACAAACTAGAGGTTGAACATTAAGAAACCTTAAATAGACCTATGGAATAAATACATACTGAATGTATATATATCGTGATTCTCGATTTGTCCAACTCTTGAATCAGGAGGGTACTAGATTTAAAAGAGGAGGGTATTTCATAAGAAATGCATCTTTCTATAAGTCAATGTCACTCAATATAAAATATTGAAGATTATAAATCTTCAATATAAAGTTGTCATCTACCATATATATATATATATATATATATATATATATATATATATATTGCTTACATACTTTTGGTTGTTGGGCAACTCAAACTAGGGATGTTATGTGTAGTATTATTAATATATTGAATAGACGAGGTAAGATAACCATGTGTTTTTGTTGAGTAAACTCAAGATACATATACTAGGGTCGTCGCAGTATGGTAGGTATGAGTGAATAATTTCATTTCTATTTGTTGAGCAAACTCAAGGTCAAAGTGAAATTAGGACAATGTCACATGTCGATGGTTATATATGTTTATGCGTAAAATAAATTAATTTTTTCATTTAGATGTCTACTTATTGCTCGCGGCCTGATAAAAAATTATTATTAAATGATTTTATCAATTAAACATAATTATAAAATTTTAACTCATATGATATATGTATTTAATATTTTTATAAACTTTTACACACATCTAAAACATTTGGGAATAAAAAAAGAATTTATTTGAAATATATATGTGTGTGTGTGTGTGTGTGTATGTGTGTGTGTGTGTGTATTTTAAATTATTTATTTGATTTAAAATTAGTTAAACAAACAAAATATATTTGATTTAAAATCAGTTAGATATTTTTTTATTAAATCCGTATGTATTTTATTTTTAAAGCACATTTTATTTAAAAATTGTTTGAACTGAAGAAAAAAATACCTAATGCACAGCAACAAATATGCATTTAATAAAAAATTATTAATATACATACACGTTAATTATCTAGTAATATGTTTTGTATATATAATATATATGTTTTATATATATAATATATATGTATATATACAAATTAGAAAACATCTGGTTTCATAGTTTATGATAAATGCTCTAAATTATTATACAAATTAATATTAAAATAATTTTGTAATATAATTATTTATATATATAATCGATTTAAACAAATAATTATAACTAATATTTTATAATAAATATATAATTATATAATATACATACATATAATAATTTGATGCACATATGTATATTTAGATAATATACTTGTATACACGAAGGGCAAATAGTCTATTACGGTGTAAATCCTAGCATCTACACATGGGTGTGCCAAACCATGTACACGTTATCCTATTGCACGTGCACATGCACTATATGTGTATATGATACACATATATTAAATATAATACTAATTATATAAAATAAATTCCAATTATAAATTCAGATGAAATATTGAATTTATTTAAAAGAAAACTTAGAAAAGTTTTAAATGCATTAGACTACCTAGCCCATTAAAGATCCAATAGTGTAAAAGTTTAAATTTACCCAATTCCTCTACCATGTACTGGTCTAGTTCCAACATTGTTCAAGATATGTTGATTGAATAAGGATAAATTGGATTATATGCAACGACATGAGGCTGAATCAGAATCGATGAAGGCATTAAAATTGCTTTAGAGGTGAGGCATGCAACTAGGATAGGCAAGAGGACTAGCATCCATTTGTTTCAAATGGAAATTTACATAAGTATGCAACTGTGATCATTTTTTCGGGCTATGTACATTGAGAAGAAATGTGCCATGGGTATAGAAGGTTAATTGTGTTAGCTTGGCTTTGACCTCTAATTATAATTAAATAATAAAATAAAATCTTGAATGGATTATAGAATATTAGCATTGGCTGCAATTGACTATGTGTTATGAATTGATTCCTTAGGTGCAAGTTATATTTTATAACAACCCCACTACTTAATTTTATCAATTTACATCATGAAGCGGGGTTTGCTTAATATAATTGAGGAATACTCAAACAAGAACATAACCTTTTTGGTCTTTTTTTTTGATGTATCCTTTTTTCTTTATGAATAAGGTTTAAATCATGGGGAAATTCAAAGGTTAAGATCGCCTATATCGTATTTTGTGTCACCAACTTATTTCCAAATAGAATTTCCATTATTTATCTGTGTAAAAATCGAGGACCAAATGTGTAGCTTCCCTATTTAATGCACGGACGAATTCTCATAATCAATAAAAAATTCTGAAGGTCGACTATGGTGCATTATATTATAACAGGATCATTATGTATTATATAATAACTGTTCAAATTTGAAATATGCTAAATGCTTAGATTGTGGTTATGTGAATAATTTATATTCCAATATGTTATAGTATTATTTATGCTAGGTCAACATAAATGTTTCATCTGTAGCATAGTGCAATAAGAATGTTAATAATACATTAATTGTTTTATTGGGATATAAATTACTGTGCATAAAAGCTAATGGACGGTTAGTCTAGCATCAGTGTCTTCCTGGCTGCAGTTTGAAGTTTATTGGCAAAGCTTTTGTCATATAGTTTCATAGTAAGTTATTTAAGTTTTTTGTGTTATTTGCTGCATTAGAGATATCTTGTTATTCAAGCTTTTATAGTAAGCTAATCAAATTTTCTGGTTGCATGATACCAAAAAGTAAGACCGATTTGGAAGTGTAATGTTATAAATACCGTAAGATGTATGTGCACCTATCACATCACCCTCAAATTAAATTATATTTAGCGGCTTAATTAGTAAAAGGAAATAGAGATAAATCCTAGTATGTCTGCTCAAGACGTTGACGGTGCTAATGAAGTTCCAAAATGGAATGGCCAAGTCTTGGTTGATCTTCCGAATACATAACCAAAGCAAGCATGAGTGCTACTAAAAGACTTTAATAGCCTTGATAATATCATGCCTTCATCGTCAGTTTGTAAAATAGTAGAATATGAGAATGGAGTTATTGGTTGTAATCTCTAATGTTGACTATATTTTTCGTCAACCTCGAAATTTGCACTATGAAGAGAAAATTTCACTTGCTAATCCTCTAGTTTAAGAGCTAAAATGAACATTTAATGGGTAAATGACACTAGATATAGAGTGGTTCAGTAGAGCAACGTACATCCACTATGAATTCCTCTTATAATACGGCTCTCTTACAATTACATGAGATTACAAGAGATACAACTAAATAAAAGGAGCGGCTCGAGACTAATGCTGTTGGTTATCTTGAAAGCATGTTGAGCTTAGAACCGCGAATAGTGAACTGCTATGAGAAGCTGTTGCTTGATGATATGCTGATGATGCAGGATCATGAGTGGCGAATGGGTCCTTTAAACAATCAACCATTGGCAAGTGGAGAATAACCTTTGAATGGTTGACCCTCGGTGGATGGCAACCAACCTTTGAAAAATAGATCCTTGACGGGTGGAAACCAACCCTTGAATAGTCTACCCTTTGTGGGTGTTGACCAACCAGTTGAATAGTCGATCCCTGGCTAGTGGCAACCAACCTTTGAGCAGTCAACCCTTATTGGGTGGCAACCAACCTTTGAAAGTCGACCTTTGGCGGGTGGCGACCAACACCTTTGATATTGTCATGCATAGGGTGTTTATAGCAGTTGAAACTAATGTTGGGATGGCTAAGATGATGCTATAAAACTAGCTAGAA
Organism: Allium cepa; assembly: GCA_030765085.1. Taxonomy (NCBI): domain Eukaryota; kingdom Viridiplantae; phylum Streptophyta; class Magnoliopsida; order Asparagales; family Amaryllidaceae; genus Allium; species Allium cepa. The sequence continues at coordinate 135,619,978 of CM060934.1, forward strand.
AGGTGTTGCACCATAGATGTGATTGAATGAGTTTGATAAGGGACGGATAGCGATGTGAAGGGAATCAGCACTTGAGGTCAACATCAATAGGAAAAACCCTGTAAGACACATTCACTGCTTTTATCGTTCAACTAGTGTTCATAAACAATGGTAGCATGTTGTATAACATGCTCTATGTCAGAAGAGAACACACTTAATTTTAATTCTTTATCGGGCTTGCCTGCATGCTAATGTGTTGAGTGGACTAGGAAGTCCAACCTTTTCCTAAGGATATGGAAAGAAGTGGGAAACTACCATGGGTAGTGCTGATGGAGCGGGCTGAGCCTAGTAGGTCTGGCTGCACTGCTCAAAATGATACAGAGGATCAACTGTAGGATTGGTTATGGTGGGCTGCATCGGAGTTGAGTTGGCCATAGGCCATGCATAAGGCAATGTAAAGAAGCATTGATCGGTGGATGGCTGAGAGTGGTGCTTGAATAGACGGGATATCTGGGGGCTAGCTAGTAATAAGAGGAAGCCAGACGATAGTTGTCTGAATGAGTAGTTCAAATGCCTTGCTTTGCTTGACTACCTAGCTATCGTAGTTGCTTCAGGGTGCACAAGCGGGGGGTGCCAACATGAAGCGGCATGGAGATGATGGGCTAATAGGAATCCAACCTTAATAATAGTTGAGGGATACTTGCAGGCCCATTTTTGATTTTCAAGTAGCTTCCGGTGGGCTAACCCGAGTCCAAGCTGTCCCATACCAACGTAGATTAAGTTAAGAAACCTTGATTAGCCAATCTTCTTAATCAAAAAATTTTGAGTGTTAGCACCAGAATTGGTCACTAACACCCAAAGAAAGATTTGCGTAGAGAGATTAATGAAGAAGGTAAATTAAAACTGAGGAATTATGCAGTAAAATGCAGTAATAACTATGAGAAACAAGAACAGCAGATTTATAGTGGTTCGACGTAACTGCCTACGTCCACTTTGAGTTTGATCTTTATTGCTTTTCTAAACAATTGATTACAGATACAATTCGTACACCAACTACTCGAATGAAAATGCTAAGTGGAAAAGAGTGAGTCTTGAAAGTGGTAGGGTTTCCCCAGTGTTCTCCCAAAAAAGGTCTCATTCACTGTGCCCCTCCCCTTCTATTTATAGATGAAGATTGGCTGGACTCCTTGCACAGGCCTCAAGGCCGTGGTTACCTGGCCCATATAGGGCGATCTCGAGCTGGCTGGTCCATTCTTGCCGAACCGTACCTAAATGCCAAAACATGTCGACTGCATCAAACTCATATGTCTTCAGGCTCTTCTTAGTCAGAATCTTGTCTAGTGTTAACGATGATATCTTCAACTGTTGTTTTGTAGCCGGGCCAAGGTGCCAGGTAACATTTGCCCCCTAAAGTGTGTCGTGTGAAGCAGCATGACACGCTTTGAATCAGCGGTATTCCTAGTTTCCATAAAGAAATCCATCGTATTTCCTGAATAGTCATTATCTTTCAATTTATCCTCCCAAGGTGTCGTATCCTTCTTTGGTTGTCATGATGCTTGGTCAATTCCCAATATTATAAATCCAGGGTTGAGTTCATCAGTAGCCATCCGTGTCCAGTTCTACAGGGATAGTAAGCTTCGGCTATCTGATCCATTCTTTTCTTAATAACCTTAAGTGAGAATTCAGTTTCTGTTGATTTCAAGAAGTCGAACTTTTCCGGATGTACACATGCATGTTCGGGTACATGTTCTTGCCATTGGCTCTCGGATGTGTTTTATATGCTCATAAGTCATCACCAATTCCATTTAGTTTAATTGCAATTTAATTACGATTTCTTATTTGTATATTTTTTGTGAAATAAGGGTTGTAATCAGCCACTTGATGAGAGGGGACTTCAAGTTTTACATGGATGATGACCTCAGAGCATTAAGCAAGGGCGAATGGAGTACGGCCGGTCACGGGCCCGTAGGTAGTTCTATAAGCCCATGATGCTGTTGGGAGTTTAGCCACACATTTACCTCTAGCCTTTTTCAAACTTTTCTTTAGAAAAGACTTTATGATTTTTTCACAGCTTCAACCTGTCCATTTGCAGTTATAATGGATCATGGAAGGTCATAATGAAAGATGACGTTACAGACAATGAAGTTGACTATTTTCTTCATCTTGGTCGTGGTTAAAAGTTCTTCATCTGCCCATTCGGTGAAGCAATCAACAGCTATGATGGCATATTTCGCACCACCTTTAGGGTTAGTAAGAAGATGATATCAATGCCCCCAAGTGGCAAATGTCTATGGACTAGCCATTGGAGTAATTTCCATCGGCGGGGCTCCTGGATTTTTTGCAAACATCTTGCACTTGTCGCATTGACTAGCATGATCAACCGCATATGGATTGATAGTTGGCCAGTAATACCCGTAGCAGAGTATTTTCTTTATCAGGGTTTTCCCCCTGATGTAATCGCCACATTCTTCTTCATAGACTTCGCTCAAGACTCATTTGATATCATCATGGGTGATACACCGAAGTATGGGAATGGATAAACTCCTTTCTACACATGACTTCTTCTTGGATGATTTAGCATGAAGCTTTGACGAGGATCTGTCGTTTTTCATTCCTCCTTTTGGTAAGAATTCCTTATTATAGATAGTCTTTGATAGGAGTCAACCATGACCAATTTTTTTGCTCTTTCTCCAAGAGCTAGTCGATCTTCATCCGTCAATGCTTGGAATATTAAGTATTTCAACCGAAACAATGTATGTCTGTTGCAAGTCCTTAAAATTGGCCATCTTGGCTAGTGACTAGACTCTTTTCATTTTGTTCGCTGAGTATGTGTGTAATGATGTAATACGCGAAGTCAGCTAGTAGCTCTTGGACTTGGCCGAGATAAGGATCTAGATAATGCCCCATAGCAAGGTCAACTTTCTTAACTTTGCATACTATCAATCATGAACCACAAAAGACATGTAAAGTTTCCACTTCAAGTTTGAGGCTGGCGGTTGAGGCTTCATACTAAGCATCATTGTTTGTTACAGGGAAATCGAGTTTAAGGAAGTAGCAGATCGATCGTTCCTCAGGAGTCATTATCATGACTCTTGCGCCATAACACTGATCATTGGATGCTCCATCCGTGTACATTTTCCATCTATTAGTTGGTTCTCTACTACCCTTCAAGTTGTCATCTGATGCAGTGAATTTGGGTGTGAGGTCTGCTAATTTCCATCATTGGATAGCCTTTCGAGGGAAATAAGTGATATCGAATTGGTTTAGTTTGATATTCTATTTAAGTAGTCTTTCAGACGTCTTAGGTCGTTGTATGCCCAGTTGCAACAGCTAGTAGGCATAGACATTGATGGGGTGAGCCCAAAAGTAAGAGTGGAGCTTTCATGGTGAAATCAATAGACATTGCGCTAGCTTTTGTAGCTTCCGGTCGATATCCAATGCATGGCTCGCGATAGTTGGTGAAATCACACATGCATGTCAAAATGGGTCCAAGGGTACATATCATCATTTATTCAGAAAAATCCAACTAATTCTTTTATCATTATTGCACTGATCTGTGTTCCGACATTCAGCACCCGGATTTTTTGAGTTCAGATGTAACTATTTTTCATAACATTCGATGTGACATATGGTTGGGACGGTCAATGTTGATGTAATCCTAGAGTCTTGTCATGAGTTATTAAGTCTAGTAGTGAAGGGCTATGAATGCTCTAATCGATTATCAGCAAATGGCCAAAGACCAGGCTTTAAAGCACGTTGAAGGAAATGTCGAGTAGGAGTCAACCTCGAGTTGCGTGCAGCTGCATAGCTAGATCTTGCTATTAGTTTGAATTTTCTTGTATATTTGAGTAACGCAATTTCTATTCAATGCATTCATGATCCTTTACCCGTTTTTCAAGTTGGAGTGACAGTTAGTTGCCCACGAGCTTAGGTATCGATTTAATGATTCTATATGTAGACATTCTTTCGGTCGTAGCCTTAAGTACCTGTAAGCACTACATATAAGTTTTGATACTGAGCTATTGCAGCCCGTCTTTGGATGACCATGCGTCTGCTCCCAGTCTCGGGTTAATAAGTGTACTGCATGGATGGTTGAGTCTCGTCCTAGCTATGTTTATATTCCCACCTAAACTTCGAAAACATAGAGTTGATTGATGAATAGTCGGTTCATATTCATCTTGCTTCTAGCTCGTGCCCCCAGGTCTGGGTATATACCGATAAGTAGGAAGGTCGGCCATGCCTACTTTAGCATTACTCTCTTTCCTGTTGAATCGTGGGATCAACGCAGTTGATGGGAGGCTAGGTCTCGCCTATCTTGGATTGTATTGTGGTTTTTCATTCCAAGATGAATACTCCAATGCCTCGTCAGTTTCAGGGCGTAATTTGGACACCTCATCCACGTCCACTTTGGTTCATGCTCTGTAACCAGATCTTGGGGTAAAGTTGGCTGCAAATGCAGTCGGGTCATGCTCATCCAGTTTCATACTCCTGATGGATCGAAGGAGGGTGCTGGAGAATTTTTGACCAAGTCTTCATGGTTTACTCTCCTTTCCACACTCTGGAGGTCATAGTTTTTCAAGGAACATTCGAGTCACATTCGTTTGTGCTTGGTGCGGATCGGTATTGACCCTCGATTTGAGGTATGATATAGTCGGTTACCCGTAGCCTTGGATGCCGTTTCGATTGGTTCTGTATTGAGGCTTCTTTATAGTCGTTACTTTAAGTTGTAAAGAACACCAAGCTAGAGCTATAGTAAGCTGTCATATTCAGCTTTTATAGATTTGTACTCCTGCTCCCAGCATTGATTTGGCCAGGCCACAAGTTGGATGGTGGAACTCCATCCTTAACGAGTTAATAATCCTCCTGTCGTTTTCAGGCCGAAGTTTACGAACAGAGAAAGTCGGGATCCCATCGTCCATTATCAATGTTTATACACCACTCTACATTCTGGTTACTTAGTGTAATTCCCTCCCTGGTCGACTTGCGCCTTATTTGTGTTCATGCTTCGGTCCATGCTACGGGGACTTAGAGATTTGTCGAACGGTTTATGCTTTAGTCCACAGTTCGGGACACAGAGATTTTCGTTAATTCGTTTATACTCCATTCCACACTCTGGAAAGAGAGTACTCTAATCCGCTTTTGGGACTTAGAGATTTTTCTCAAGTCGTTATACTCTAGTCCGCACTCTGGGGACTGAGAGTACTCTAGTCCACTTCAGGGACTTAGAGGTTTTTAAGTCGTTTATAATCTAGTCCGCACTCTGGGGACTCGGAGTACTCTAGTCCGCACTCTGGGGACTTAAGAGGTTTTTAAGTCGTTTATTCTCTAGTCCATGCTCTAGAGACTCAGAGTACTCTAGTCCGCTTTGGGAACTTAAAGATTTTTGAGTCGTTTATATTCTAGTCCGCGTTATTGGGACTTAGAGTACTCTAGTCCGCACTCAAGGGACTTAGATTTTTTTAAGTCGTTTATACTCTAGTCCGCACTCAGGGGACCGAGAGTACTCTAGTCCGCTTCAAGGACTTAGAGATTTTTGAGTCGTTTATACTCTTGTCCGTGCTCTGGGGACTTAGAGTACTCTAGTCCGCACTCAAGGGACTTAGAGGTTTTTAAGTCATTTATACTCTAGTCCCCACTTAGGGGACTGAGAGTGCTCAAGTCGCTTCAGGGGCTTAGAGGTTTTTAAGTCGTTTATATTCCAGTCCATGCTCTGGGGACTCAGAGTACTCTAGTCTGCTTCAGGGACTTAGAGATTTTTGAGTCGTTCATACTCTATCCGCATTTTGGGGACTTAGAGTACTCTAGTCCGCACTCAGGGGACTTAGAGGTTTTTAGGTCGTTTATACTCTAGTCTACGCTGTGGGGACTTAGAGTACTCTAGTCCGCACTCAGGAGACTTAGAGGTTTTCAAGTCGTTTATACTCTAGTCTGCGCTATGGGGACTAAGAGCACTCTAGTCCGCACTCAGGGGACTTAGAGGTTTTCAAGTCGTTTATACTCTAGTCCACACTTTGGGGACTCAGAGTACTCTAGTCCACTCTTTGGGGACTCGGAGTACTCTAGTTCGCTTCAGGGACTTAGAGATTTTTGAGTCATTTATACTCTAGCCCGCGTTCTGAGGACTTAGAGTACTCTAGTCTGCACTAAGGGGGCTTAGAGGTTTTTAAGTCGTTTATACTTTAGTCCGCACTCAGGGGACTGAGAGTACTCTAGTATGTTTCAAGAACTTAGAGGTTTTTAAGTCATTTATACTCTAGTCTGTGCTCTGGGGACTCAGAGTACTCTAGTCTGCTTTAGGGACTTAGAGATTTTTGAGTCGTTTATACTCCAGTCCGCGCTCTGGGGACTTAGAGTACTAGTCCGCACTCAGGGATTTAGAGGTTTTTAAGTCGTTTATACTCTAGTCCGCATTCAGGGGACTGAGAGTACTTTATTTCGCTTCAGGGACTTAGAGGTCTTTAAGTCGTTTATACTCTAGTCCGCGCTCTGGGACTCAGAGTACTCTAGTCTGCTTCAGGGACTTAGATATTTTTGAGTCGTTTATACTCCAATCCGTGCTCTGGGGACTTAGAGTACTCTAGTCCACACTCAAGGGACTTAGATGTTTTTAAGTTGTTTATACTCTAGTATGCGCTCTGGGTACTCAGAGTACTCTAGTCCGCTTCAGGGACTTAGAGATTTTTGAGTCGTTTAGGCTCTAGTCCACGCTCTGGAGACTTAGAGTACTCTAGTCCACACTCAGGGGACTTAGAGGTTTTTAAGTCATTTATACTCTAGTCTGCAGTCAGGGGACTAATAGTACTCTAATCCGCTTCACGGACTTAGAGGTTTTTAAGTCATTTATACTCTAATCCACTTCAGGGACTTAGAGATTTTTGAGTCGTTTATACTCCAATCCACGCTCTGGGGACTTAGAGTACTCTAGTCCACACTTAGGGGACTTAGAGGTTTTTAAGTCATTTATTACATTGTTTCATGGCTTCTTATTAAAAATGCAAGAAGGTTGCTTATTTATATTTATCATATGATAGTTTGCTAAATTAAGAAGCTCTTTACCATTTCAACTTTTGTTAAGCTTTCTTATGTTTGAATGCAAATGGACCTTTGTGTGATATGTAGTTTATACTAGTTAGACTTTTGCACCAATTCTCATTCTTGATTGTTCTTGTCTATGGGTACTAAAGCTTTATCGAAGAAAAGACCAATCATAGCAAAGAATTGGTACTTGTCTCTAATTGTCCACTACAACAAAATGTGCTTTTAACAACGTTTGAAAAACACTGATAGGATATAACAGTGTTGTTAGAAACATTGTATAACGACATGCGATCGTAGATACAAAATTTATAACAGCAAAAAAATAAACGCTGTTAAAAAACCTTTTCGACGTCGTTCTTTTACTACTGTAAATAATTTTCTACAGCGTTCTCTTTGCTTTCAAATATGTTAATGGTGTTTTCCACCAGCATTTTATAAACGCTTTTGTTAATTTTCACAGCATTTTTGTAACGTCGTAGTCATATGCAATATCTTTTCATAGAATTGACGGCATGATTTAAACACCATCATAGTAATATGCATTATCTTTTCATAGAATTGACATCATGATTTAAACGACGTTGTTTGTTCCTACTATTTTTATAGCACCCATATGATGTTGTACCATTATAATATTTACACGCCCGTATCATTACTCTAAACTGCATTTTATTATATTTCAACCGGATAATATACATAACATATACAAATCAAAATAAAATCTATCATATAAAAACATAATCACTAATCATTTTCATAAATTACGTTGAACACGATATCCATTAACAAAATTACATAAATTCATAAACAAAGACGATATTTATAAACCAACTTCATGCAACATTAGACAAAGGCACAATGTCTTCTTCAGGCTGATCTTTGATGTGATTAACCTTCAACTGTAAAATCACTATATGAAAATTAGTAATAATGAAATACACATTATATGAACTTGTATATAAAGTGTAATAAATAATTTGAATCAATATTCAAATGACACCCCTTACCTTGCCATTCCCAGCTTGAAGATCCGCTTTAAAATTGGAAAGATCTCTAGAGAGAAAATTTGTCTTCATACCTTCAGCATGTTCCTTGATTCCTATAATCATTAAGTACAAGACAACATATGTATATATTTATCATAAACAATAGACTTGTAGAAAGAAGTCCACAATATAAATTAGGAATTGCTTCAAAAACAAACATCAAAGTAGACCAAGTAATGCTAATTGAGAATTTAAGTCGTGAATTGCCATGATATTCTTCATGGCGGAGTACAACCTGCAAGTTATAGTTGAGCAGTAAAATTTATACCCATATTCTGCGTAAATAACTAATATGTAGTAGCTAAAAAAATACAAAGCGGACTAGCACCATTGTCCTAGTGGTTAAGTGATTTAGCTTTGGTGCGAGAGGTCACAAGTTCGAATCTTACGTAGCGTGGTTCGAACGTTTATTGACGTGTGATATGTTGTCATAGTGATTTGTTGTATATAAAGTACCATTTCAAAAAAAATACAAAGCAGGAATTTGTGCAAATGCACAAAACTGGAAATCTTAACCTCAAAGAATAAAAAAAACATGAACTTCAGTTTAGCATAATCTGGGTCCTGATTATGTTGTGTCCAACGTACTAAATCTTAGCATTATTGCTTAAGAGAAACAAACACAAACATTTAAATAAACATAAGACATTAAATTAGTTAAAATTTTCTAATACTGTGATGACCCGACTTTTTCTCCACAGAAAAGTCGTATCATCATGAAGAAAGAAAGGGATAGGAAAGAGAAAGAAAGAGAAGAAAGAAGAAACAACATCAGAATCTCAACAACAGAACGAATAAATTATATTAATAACATAAATATACATAGTATACAACACTAATCCGAGTTACACCGAATTTACATCACATACTAGACAGTTATAAACACCTGTCTAGTTATACAACTCAATATAACTCAACAAAACAATACTAACACAGAGAACACACAGGGGAACTAAATATATCTAAACGCAGAAGCCTCCTGCTACATTGCTCCTTCATAATTCGTCAAAAGCAACCTAAATCCCTTGGCTACTCGTAAAAATTTGAGTACCCAAGAGTTTAAGAAAACAGAAGATAAACTCCGGGTCAGACATGGGTCTGGTGTGAGTAATAGGTTAAAGTTGCTTAACTTTGAAAAACCTTTGAAAAGAAAGGTATCACGTAAGACTTCCCACACATAAACATGGAAAAGTTTTTACCTTACGCTAACCAAAATATCTGATAGGAAATCCAGTGATATTATAATAGGTCTAGGGTTTTCAAGTAAATATGAAATAACGAAAATTGTTACATTTGTTAAATTCCAGCTACTAGCCACAAAAGTGGGTAATACAATCAAAACCGTTGGCACTTATTTGATTATGGGTTCCATACAATGGCAGGGCTACTGGGGTACCGTCCATCACAGTATGTGGCCTAGATCAACGTACCGAGGAGCCACCCTAACTCCTCTGCAACACAAGACCGGAACCATCCCTTACTGGACAGCCCCGAACAAGACAACCCCGCAGTTGGTGTACATCCAACCGCCCACACAGCCAAAATAGAAAGGGACCTCTAGACGGGGTAAATCTTGCTCTCCAGTGGGAGCTACCCACGATGCCTTGCTGCACCTCCCCTATTTTAGCCATTCCCGGTTGATGAGGCTTGAGGCTACGATTACCTTTAGAGAACGCATCTCTTAGAATGCTCATCGTCCACCCGACGATCTTCTGAAAGCATTCAATCCATACAAGTTCGTTCCGGATTCGAACAAAACCGAAGGCATTATCTCACTACACTAATTTTCGGATCACCCTCAAAGTTAACGACGATAACCTTTGCACTCTGAATCACCATCTCGAACCTATAAGAACTAGTTCCGTCAAACTCATCACGGAATCACCCCCAGAGTTATACTGACGTATAGTCCTTACACCTCGAATCTTCACTCTTCACAAGAGATCACGACGTATCGTTAATTTGGATCGATGTGGTTTTCGAATATCCAAATATGGAAACCCGATCCTGGTCTCATCGAAATCCAAAGCGTGTCTTTTAAGGCCAAGTTGTTTTAAAGGTTTAAAACAATTCAATTATCTATATATCCAAATAGATAAATCATAGATTCACAACAGATAATCAACGTTATCATCACATATAATAAACCATATTATCATTATCCAAAAAGATAATCTATATCAACATCACAATGCAACCAATACATCCAAATCATTCAACATTATTTATCTCATATCAGAGATTCAATCCATCTAGGCAACAACATTATCCATCCATATAAGCAATGATTTACCACACCAAATATAATTAATTTAAAATGAATTAAATTAATTACCTCATTCCTAATTAATTTAAAGTAAATTAAATTAATTACTTCATCATCAATAAACTTGCTTACATCACTATTAATTAATTATCAATTAATTGATTAATCATCCACCACTTATTTATTTTAATTAATCATCCCTAAAATTAACCTTTAATTACATTCCAGTAATTATTCACTAATTAATTTCTCAAATTAATTATACTTAACCAAATACAGTAATTAATCTTTAATTACTTTCTTATTTAATTAACCATGAATTAATTACATTAATCCTTAATTAATTACATTAATTAATTAATTCATTAATTATTTCTAATTAAATCCATTTTTACTTACATCATTAATTATAGTAATTAATGATTTCTAATTACATTTTCTTTTTAAATTAATTACATTAAGTAATTAATCTTTATTCAAACCATAATTGTTAATCACCCTTGATTAATTCCATTCAGTAATTAACTATCCTTAATTACTTCACAAAATAAATTAATTTCTCATTAATTTATTATTTCAAATTACTCCCTTGATTAATTCACAAAGTAACTATACTCAAATAACTTCATTATCAAATCACTTCAAATTAATTACATACAGTAATTACCCATTAATTACTTCCCTAAGTAATTCTCTTCATTTAATTACATTAAGAAATTATCCTCCACAAATCATCAAATGATTATTTTAAATTAATTAAACTGAATTAATTAACTTAATCTAATCAAATTAAACTCAATTAATTACAATTAGTAATTAATTCCTTAATTACTTCCATAAGTAATTATATTTAACAAATTACACAAATGATTATATTTAAATTAATTAATCTAACTAATTATTAAAATTTAATCACATTAATTAATTATTAAATAATCCTTAGATAATGACCTTCATTAACTATTTAACAATTCATTAATTATTTCTAAAGTAATTAACCCATTTTAATCATTATTTGTTTACAAATTAAATTACCCTTTTAAGTAACCCCTAATTATTTAAATAATTAAGTGTTAATTAAAACTTAATTAATCTATTATTACTTGATTAATTAATTATTAATCATTAATTAAAAACTAATCTTATTTAATTAATTATTCTTAATTACAAGTTAATTATTCTAAAAATAATTAATCTTAAACCTTTAAGATTAAACCCTTAATTACTATTTTATTAATTTATTAAAAAATTAATTATTCATTTAATTACCCTAATAATTAAATGAAATACAAATTATTATTTAACTTTGACAAGTTTAAAATCAATCTAAAACCTTTAATTGATAAATAATACTTTTATTATAAAAGAAATTGTACAAAAGTTAAAACAAATTTCTTCTAAAATTAAAACCATTTAAATTTTATATTATTATTCAAATTTGTTTAAATAATTAAATTTATAAAACTTAAATTTATTTTAAACCAAAGATTCAAATCCAAATTTGAATCAAATTTAAACTTTGTTTAAACATTACTTTATATTTAAATTTCCAAATTTAAATTCAAATTTCTTTAAAAACATTTTAAAACAATAAATCCCATTTAAAGTTATTTTAAACAAATTTAAATTTAAAAACTTATTTATTTCCAGCCATGATTCAAACTAAAACTTGAATTCACAATTTAAAGTTAGATTTAAACTCATTTTAAAATCTTGCTTAACAATTTAAATTCAGTTTAAAATTGAAAGCAAAACAGTTTCTAACTTGAAACGAACCCAACACGAGCAATCACAAAATTCACTCGAGTCAAATCCTAACCGAACCCGAGCATACTCAAAACAAACTCGAGTAACTCGAGTATTCTTTCATCTGCACCTATTCAAAAATTTACAGAACTTACAATATGACAGGTTTAAATTAAAACCTGCACCATTCAAAAACCCGAGACCACAACATACTGACTTTGAGACAATCAACCCTATACTTCGAGCAAAAACTCAATCCAACCCGAAGCAAGTCTCGAGCAACCCTTCATCCTAAAAACAAACGGCAGATACTCCAATAACCTCGTGCACCTGCACCGCCGCCGCCATCACTTCCGATCACTCGCGACCCCTTGCGCAAGTCGGTGACCATCCTCCAACCCAAATCCGACCATACAATTGATAGCAGAAACCAAAAATAAAAATCGAGCACCGAGCTCGAAAATTGGGAAAGATGTCGTACTGGAATCTGCCGCAAAACTCTAACTTCTGATCATCAGCAAACCTACGCCTCCGGCCACGAACTCCCCCACACTCCATCCATCATCCACTTGAATCTGGAACAATTCGATCAAACATAGGAGTTGTGGTGATTAAATTTCCAGATGAACAACAAAACTAGGGTTAAATGCCTTAATCCCAAATTCCCACTGCCTCAATGCATTAACCCATCAACTTCCATTTTTCCATACAACTTCGATCAACACTCAATCATCAGAGAAAACCATGGCCACCCAAATCTTCTGGATCGATAGTTCTGACCCTAAGTGTGATTTCTGGTTAGACCAGAAATACACAATCATTTCCAAACTAAAAAATCAAATTTTAGTTTTCAAATTCATATCTTTGATAATGTAATTGGTTGACATTCTTAAATCAAAGATTCTGAATACTTTAATTCTAACTTTCAAATGTTAGTTCTGTAGTATTTATGTTTCAAGGACAGTACAGATTTTCTTTTTTTCTTTTTTATAAAATTTAAACTAAACTCACATTACACAACAAATTTTTTGTTTAAATCATACATCTTTACACAAATTAGATTCAATGAAAAGGAATTTCCAAGCAATTTCTTAAGCCTAGGAATTTATGCACAGAACAAATAAAATCACAGCAGCTTACTCAATGTACATATATTCATATATTTTTCAGAAATGAACTTGTAAATTCTCATGCAAACACACTTCATTCTAGCGCAAACAAATAACTAATTTATACTTAAGTTAATTTTAAATAAAAGTGTTACTTACTGAGTTTTAGAGGCAGAGCATCCAGGTTTGACGTGCTTTAGATTTGCTTCTTATCTTGCTTATAAATTTTGAACTTCAGTTTGGTTTATAAACTGCAGATGCTTTGCTATTTAACTTAAAACTTTAATTCCATATTCATTCACATGCTTGCTAGATAATACTGCAAATGCTTAGCTGAAATGCTTGATTCCAGACAGGATGCAGAGATTTCAATTGCATGTTTCCAGATCCATTTGTATGCAGGCTTCCAGAAAACAATGTAGGTTTGGATTTTTTTTTAAAAAACAGAAAAGAAATTATCTTCAGTTGCATGCAAGACTTTGATGTTGCAATTGAATTTCAGGTATTTGAATTGAGGTTGCAGAATGATTTCAGATGGTTTTGGTTTTGAGGGGAACAGGGGTTTCAGTTTTATTTTGAGGGGATATTTTGCAGATCTTAGTTTTAAACAGAATTTCTCTATTTTGCATGGAGATGATTTTAGATTTTAGATCTGAATAATTTCTTAAGTTTGGAAGAAAAGAAGAATGGAAAAAAAATAAGATGAGAAGTAATATGTTTATATAAGTAAATTTTAAAAATAAAAGAAAACGAAAGAAAATTAAATAATACACTTGTTCTAACCTTAACATTTGTCATTTTGATTTATTTAATGGCTTACACATGTCAATTTAGGTGTTAGGAGATTAACACATATCTTATGAGTATTTTAATTTTAATTTTAATTTTTTTATAAGCTTTTAAATCTTAATTTACTATTCTTATGTATAGATGAACGAGTTTATCTCTTTTTAAATTGAAAAGAAATGAAAACAAACAAATTAAAAATATAGCTTATTTAAAAATATTGAAGTATTTATACTATTAAATTTTAAAACATTAAATCCAAAATTTTAAATTAATTTATCAAATCAAATTTTAAAAATCAAGTTATATATATATATATGCATATATAACTCTTGTTAAAATTAAAAATAACGAATCCTATTTCTAAAAATCTATTTATGTTTTATGAAAAACTAAGTATTATCATTTTTATTTAAAAATAACAAATTAAACAATATTAAATAATTTATAAAAGAGATTATAACCAAATTAAGATCATTTGTAATTTGTATGTTAAATTCCTATATTTAAATTCAAACAATATTCTAAAAAGAAGAAAATAAAACAAAGCTTTAATGTTAATCAAATTTTAAATTCATCTTTAAGCTAATTAAAATATAAGTTTAAACAAATAAGATTTTCCATAAGTATAAACCATAAAATTATTTATTAAATTGTGTCGAAAAGTTAAATGTCAAATTCAAATTAAATTTCCAATTTATCAAAAATAAATTAGAGTTAGAAAATTAATTCATTTACTAAATTCAAAATCAAAGTTTATCAATTTACAATATATACAAATATATATATTATAAACAGAAAACAATTTTATTTACTTTAAAAAGATAAAATCTTCTAATTTAAATATTTATTAAAAGAAAATTATTAGATCAAATTCAAAATTTATTATCTAAAATTATCAAATCAATTTAATTTTCAACATAGATTATTAAATTTATATTGCCAAATTTTCAGGATATCACATTCCTTCCCCCTTAAAAGAATTTCGTCCCCGAAATTTAAAAGAAAAGGTAATTTAATAATCTATCTTAAGATTTTATTTTAAAACACAAGCATATATCAACCATATGCTAACAGCCATAGCAACCAATTCATCCAATCAAAACAAATCTAATTATCTAGAAAAATTCTGGATAAAATTTTCACGAGTTTCTCCGGTATAAATATCGGGATACTCGCTCTATAGAATCTAAAAAATCAATACTATTAAGCTATAGAGCTCCTATCCAACTAGATCTACCAACAGTATATCAGACTACAGACAAGTCTGACTCAACAATCACATCCTCCTAAACTACTGGTTCCACAACCAGAAATAGATCATACACGTACTCCCTCATAGATACGTGAAACACATCGAATTCCAGTTATCCAAACTGACAATTCAACCTAGAAGATCAAACACCAATCCTCACAAGAACACAGAAAAAGTCCAAAATACTTCGGAGCTGACTTACCCAGTCTTACTCAATCTTAAAGCTCCTTAGATCAAAGAAAACTTACCCCAAAATCAAATCTCTGACTCCGGAATCCAAATCTCTTCGTCTCTTATCCACAAAACACTCCTGACGATCTTGGGCTACCTTCATCTCTCCCGATCAGCTCAACCTTTGCTGATGTCTTTAGAAACACACCGAACCAAAAACAATCCAACACAATGATCTCCTCAAGATCAATCCCAAACCAAGAACACCAACTCCACTCTACAAACATCAGAAGATTAACTTACTTCTCCTATCCGGAAAAGATAAATCAAAAGCATTACCAAACTGGTTCCGCCGCACAACTCTGATCTGGAGTAGAAGAAAAACTCGAGCACAAACCGGACAACAAATCTCATAAATATGGTTCAACATATCCATAAAAGAAAACTCAGATGTCCCATCTGATCCTTCTACTAAACTGAACCACCGGTATCGCTCCTGGAATCCAGTCGATAAGAAATTCAGCCTCCAGGTACGGACAAACTTCTCATAGCTCAAGAGAACGCTCAAACTATCGCATGTCGCTTTTGCGATCAACCAGTCTAATATCCAAAGAAAACTGTTCTCTCTTTGCCAATCAGAACTCTCTAGCCAATCCATCGAAGAAATGGATCTACTCTGCTTCTGAACTCCATCTTCATAAAAACTGCTAACCAGAAAATCTTCTTTGCTGGTACAGAACATTCCGAGCTGCATTGCTGATACCGACCCCAAAGACTTCCTAATCCAAAGCTCTTCGAGAAACTCGGACCCAAACCAGACAGAAACATCCTGCTAAACCCAGCCACAAATTGAAGCAGATATACTTCCTAAACTTATTCCAAAGAAAAATCTTCGGAGATATCCATAGTCACTGCGTCACATCACACTGCTACTAATTCCCGAGGTATCAAGATACCATTATTCTCTTCTGTCCAACCGACAGATCCAAACTTTACCCATCCAACTCAAAGATGAACTCTGAACCCTTAACATGTTATCTTTAGAGATCTATGAAATTTCTACACTCTGCACAACTCACTCGAGACGGTATTCGGTCCACAGTCTCGACAAATACACTTCCAACCTCAAACATTCAAACTTCAACCATTGGTAGTAGTCGTGTTACACACCTCACTACCTTATCTACCTTTATAACCTATATTGGAAAACCCAAACAGGTAACCCAACAAATAGGTAGAAATAAAAATATTTATATATATATTTAAAATTACAAATACGCTCTCTCAAGAAAGAAATCACTTCAAAGCCTAGGTATTCACTCAACCTAGCGCTCTGATACCACCTGTGACCACCCGACTTTTTCTCCACAGAAAAGTCGTATCATCATGAAGAAAGAAAGGGATAGGAAAGACAAAGAAAGAGAAGAAAGAAGAAACAATATCAGAATCTCAACAGCGGAACGAATAAATTATATTAATAACATAAATATATATAGTATACAAAACTAATCAGAGTTACACCGAATTTACATCACATACTAGACAGTTATAAACACCTGTCTAGTTATACAACTCAATACAACTCAACATAACAATACTAACACAGAGAACACACAGCGGAACTAAATATATCTACCCGCAGAAGCCTCCTGCTCTATTGCTCCTCCATAATTCGTCAAAAGCAACCTGAATCCCTTGGCTACTCGTAAAAATTTGAGTACCCAAGAGTTTAATAAAATAGAAGATAAACTCTGGATCAGACATGGGTCTGGTGTGAGTAGCATGTTAAAGTTGCTTAACTTTGAAAAACCTTTGAAAAGAAAGGTATCACGTAAGACTTCCCACACATAAACATGGAAAAGTTTTTACCTTACGCTAACCAAAACATTTGATAGAAAATCCAGTCATATTATAATAGGTCTAGGGTTTTCAAGTAAATATGAAATAACCAAAATTGTTACATTTATTAAATTCCAGCTACTAGCCACAAAAGTGGGTAATACAATCAAAATTGTTGGCACTTATTTGATTGTGGGTTCCATACAATGGCAGGGCTACTGGGGTACCGTCCGTCACAATACGTGGCCTAAATCAACGTACCGAGGAGCCACCCTAACTCCCTGCAACACAAGACCGGAACCATTCCTTACTAGACAGCCCCGAACAAGACAACCCCGTAGTTGTTGTACATCCAACGGCCCACACAGCCGAAATAAAAAGGGACCTCTAGACATGGGTAAATCTTGCTCTCCAGTGGGAGCTACCCACGAACCCTTGCTGCACCTCCCCTGTTTTAGCCATTCCCGGTTGATGAGGCTTGAGGCTACGATTACCTTTAGAGAACACATCTCTTAGAATGCTCATCGTCCACCTGACGATGTTCTGAAAGCATTCAATCCATACAAGTTCGTTCCAGGTTCGAATGAAACCGAAGGCATTACCTTGTTACACTCATTTTGGAATCACTCTCAGAGTTAACGACGATAACCCTTGCACTCTGAATCACCATCTCGAACCTATAAGAACTAGTTCCGTCAAACTCATCACGGAATCACCCCCAGAGTTATACTGACATATAGTCCTTACACCTCGAGTCTTCACTCTTCACAAGAGATCATGACCTATCGTTAATTTGGATCGATGTGGTTTTCGGATATCAAAATATGGAAATCCGATCCCGGTCTCATCGAAATCCAAAGCGTGTCTTTTAAGGCCAAGTTGTTTTAAAGGTTTAAAAAATTCAATTATCTATATATCCAAATAGATAAATCATAGATTCACAACAGATAATCAACATTATCATCATATCAGATAAACCATATTATCATTATCCAAAAAGATAATCTGTATCAACATCACAATGCAACCAATGCATCCAAATCGTTCAACATTATCTATCTCATATCTGAGATTCAATCCATCTAAGCAATAACATTATCCATCCATATAAGCAATGATTTACCACACCAAATATAATTAATTTAAAATGAATTAAATTAATTACCTCATTCCTAATTAATTTAAAGTAAATTAAATTAAATTAATTACTTCATCATCAATAAATTTGCTTAAATCACTATTAATTAATTATCAATTAATTAATTAATCATCCACCAATTATTTATTTTAATTAATCATCCCTGATTAATTAACCTTTAATTACATTCCAGTAATCATTCACTAATTAATTTCTCAAATTAATTATACTTAACCAAATACATTAATTAATCTTTAATTATTTTCTTATTTAATTAACCATGAATTAATTACATTAATCCTTAATTAATTACATTAATTAATTAATTAATTAATTATTTCTAATTAAATCCATTTTTAATTACATCATTAACTATAGTAATTAATGATTTCTAATTACATTTTCTTTTTAAATTAATTACATTAAGTAATTAATCTTTATTCAAATCATAATTGTTAATCACCCTTGATTAACTCCATTCAGTAATTAACTATCCTTAATTACTTTACAAAATAAATTAATTTCTCATAAATTTATTATCTTAAATTACTCCCTTGATTAATTCACAAAGTAATTATACTCAAATAACTTCATTATCAAATCACTTCAAATTGATTACATACAGTAATTACCCATTAATTACTTCCCTAAGTAATTCAGTTCATTTGATTACATTAATAAATTAGCCTCCACAAATCAACAAATGATTATTTTAAATTAATTAAACCGAATTAATTAACTTAATCTAATCAAATTAAACTCAATTAATTACAATTAGTAATTAATTCCTTAATTACTTCCATAATTAATTATATTTAACAAATTACACAAATGATTATATTTAAATTAATTAGTCTAATTAATTATTAAAATTTAATCACATTAATTAATTATTAAATAATCCTTAGTTAATGACCTTCATTAACTATTTAACAATTCATTAATTATTTCTAAAGTAATGAACCCATTTTAATCATTATTTGTTTACAAATTAAATAACCCGTTTAATTAACCCCTAATTATTTAAATAATTAAGTGTTAATTAAAACTTAATTAATCTATTTTTACTTGATTAATTAATTATTAATCATTAATTAAAAACTAATCTTATTTAATTAATTATTCTTAATTACAAGTTAATTATTCTAAAAATAATTAATCCTAAACCATTAAGATTAAACCCTTAATTATCATTTTATTAATTTATTAAATAAATTAATTTAATCGCCCTAGTAATTAAATGAAATACAAATTATTATTTAACTTTAACTAGTTTAAAATCAATCTAAAACCTTTAATTGATAAATAATACTTCTATTATAAAAGAAATTTTACAAAAGTTAAAACAAATTTCTTCTTAAATAAAAACCATTTAAATTTTATATTATTATTCAAATTTGTTTAAATACTTAAATTTATAAAACTTAAATTTATTTTAAACCAAAGATTCAAATTCAATTTTGAATCAAATTTAAACTTTGTTTAAACATTAATTTATATTTAAATATCCAAATTTAAATTCAAATTTCTTTAAAAACATTTTAAAACAATAAATCCCCTTTAAAGGTTTTTTAGACAAATTTAAATTTAAAAACTTATTTATTTCCAGCCATGATTCAAACTAAAACTTGAATTCATAATTTAAAGTTAGATTTAAAACTCATTTTAAAATCTTGCTTAACAATTTAAATTCAGTTTAAAACTGAAAGCAAAACAGTTTCTAACTTGAAACGAACCCAACTCGAGCAATCACAAAATTCACTCGAGTCAAATCCTAACCGAACCCGAGCATACTCAAAACAAACTCGAGTAACTCGAGTATTCTTTCATGTGCACCTATTCAGAAATTTATAGGACTTACAATATGACAGGTTTAAACTAAAACCTGCAACATTCAAAAACCCGAGACCACAACATACTGACTTCGAGACAATCAACCCTATACTTCGAGCAAAAACTCAATCCAACCCGAAGTAAGTCTCGAGCAACCCTTCATCCCAAAAACAAACCGCTGATACTCCAATAACCTCGTGCACCTGCACCGCCGCCGCCGCCATCACTTCCGATCACTCGCGACCCATTGCGCAAGTCGGCGACTATCATTCAACCCAAATCCGACCATACAATTGATAGCAGAAACCAAAAATAAAAATCGAGCACCGAGCTCGAAAACTGTGAAAAATGTCGAAATGGAATCTGCCGCAAAACTCTAAATTTCGATCATCAGCAAACCTACGCCTCTGGCCACGAACTCCCCCACACTCCATCCATCATCCACTTGAATCTGGAACAATTCGATCAAACATAGGAGTTGTGGTGATTAAATTTCTAGATGAACAACAAAACTAGGGTTAAATGCCTCAATCCTAAATTCCCACTGCCTCAATGCTTTAACCCATCAACTTCCATTTTTCCATACAACTTCGACCAACACTCAATCATCAGAGAAAACCATGGCCACCCAAATCTTCTGGATTGACAGTTCTAACCCCAAGTGTGGTTTCTGGTTAGACCAGAAATACACAATCATTTACAAACTAAAAAATCAAATTTTAGTTTTAAAATTCATATCTTTGATAATGTAATTGGTTGATATTCTTAAATTAAAGATTCTGAATACTTTAATTCTAAGTTTCAAATGTTAGTTCTGTAGTATTTATGTTTCAGGGACAGTACAGATTTTCTTTTTTTCTTTTTTATAAAATTTAAACTTAACTCACATTACACAACAAATTTTTTGTTTAAATCATACATCTTTACATAGATTAGATTCAATGAAAAGGAATTTCCAAGCAATTTCTTAAGCCTAGGAATTTATGCACAGAACAAATAAAATCACAGCAGCTTACTCAATGTACATATATTCATATATTTTTTAGAAATGAACTTGTAAATTCTCATGCAAACACACTTCATTCTAGAGTAAACAAATAACTAATTTATATTTAAGTTAATTTTAAATAAAAGTGTTACTCACTGAGTTTTAGAGGCAAAGCATCCAGGTTTGACAGGCTTCAGATTTCTTCTTATCTTGCTTATAAATTTTGAACTTCAGTTTGGTTTATAAACTGCAGATGCTTTGCTATTTAACTAAAAACTTTAATTCCAGATTCATTCATATGCTTGCTAGATAATACTGCAAATGCTTAGCTGAAATGCTTGATTCCAGACAGGGTGCGGAGATTTCAATTGCATGTTTCTAGATCCATTTGTATGCAGGCTTCCAGAAAACAATGCAGGTTTGGATTTTTTTTTTAAAACAGAAAAGAAATTATCTTCAGTTGCATGCAAGACTTTGATGTTGCAATTGAATTTCAGGTATTTGAATTGAGTTGCAGAATGATTTCAGATGGTTTTGGTTTTGAGGGGAATAGGGGTTTCAGTTTTATTTTGAGGGGATATTTTGCAGATCTTAGTTTTAAACAGAATTTCTCTGTTTTGCATGGAGATGATTTTAGATTTTAGATCTGAATAATTTCTTAAGTTTTGAAGAAAAGAAGAATGGAAAAAAAATAAGATGAGAAGTAATATGTTTATATAAGTAAATTTTAAAAATAAAAGAAAAGAAAGAAAATTAAATAATACACTTGTTCTAACCTTAACATTTGTCATTTTGATTTATTTAATGGCTTACACATGTCAATTTAGGTGTTAGGAGATTAACACATGTCTTATGAGTATTTTAATTTTAATTTAAAATTGTTTATAAGCTTTTAAATCTTAATTTACTATTCTTATGTATATATAAATGAGTTTATCTCTTTTTAAATTGAAAAGAAATGAAAACAAACAAATTAAAAATATAGCTTATTCAAAAATATTGGAGTATTTATACTATTAAATTTCAAAACATTTAATCCAAAATTTTAAATTAATTTATCAAATCAAAATTTAAAAATCAAGCTATATATATATATGCATATATAACTCTTGTTAAAATTAAAAATAACAAATCCTATTTCTAAAAATCTATTTATGTTTTATGAAAAACTAAGTATTATCATTTTTATTTAAAAATAACAAATTAAACAATATTAAATAATTTATAAAAGAGATTATAACCAAAATAAGATCATTTGTAATTTGTATTTTAAATTCCTATATATAAATTCAAACAATATTTTAAAAAGAAAAAAATAAAACAAAGCTTTAATGTTAATCAAATTTTAAATTCAACTTTAAACTAATTAAAATATAAGTTTAAACAAATAAGATTTTCCATAAGTATAAACCATAAAATTATTTATTAAATTATGTTGAAAAGTTAAATGTCAAATTTACATCAAATTTCCAATTTATCAAAAATAAAGTAGAGTTAGAAAATTAATTCATTTACTAAATTCAAATCAAAGTTTATCAATTTACAATATATACAAATATATATATTATAAACAGAAAACAATTTTATTTACTTTAAAAAGATAAAATCTTCTAATTTAAATATTTATTAAAAGAAAATTATTAGATCAAATTCAAAATTTATTATATAAAATTATCAAATCAATTTAATTTTCAACACAGATTATTAAATTTATATTGCCAAATTTCCGGGATATCACAAATACTTAGTTAATTTTTATAAACTTATTCAATATTTATAAATCTTAGTTAACTTAGTATTATTATTATTATAAATCTTGGTTAATTATTATTATTACTACTATTATAATAGAAGATTTAGTTATATTTTTTTTTTATTTGTTAATTTTTATAAGATAAACTTGTTAATTTTTATAAAATTAGTTAACTTAATTAATTTTTATAATACTTATCTAATTTTTATAAACTTATTTAATATTTATAAATCTTAGTTAACCTATTGTTATTATTATAAATCTTAGTTAATTATTATTATTATAGAAGATTAAGTTATATTTTATATTTTTATATAATTAGTTAATTTCTATCTACTAAACTTGTTAATTTTAATAAAACTAAGTTAACTTAGTTAAATTGTTATAATACCTAGTTAATTTTATGAACTTATTTAATGTTATAAATCTTAGTTGACTTAGTTCTATTACTATAAATCTTAGTTAATCATTACCATCATCATCATTATTATTATAAAATAATTAGCTATATTTTATATTTTTATATTAGTAAATTTTTATGAACCAAACTTGTTAATTTTTATAAAACTTAGTTAACTTAATTAATTTTCATAACACTTAGCTAATTTTTATAAACTTAGTTAATATTTATAAATTTTAGTTAACTTACTATTATTATTATTGTTGTTGTTGTTGTTATTATTATTATAAATCTTAGTAAATTATTGTTGTTGTTGTTGTTATAGAAGATTTAGTTTATTTATATATACTTCGTTAATTTTTGTAAACTAGACTTGTTAATTTTTATAAAACTTAGTTAACTTAGTTCATTTTTATAAAATTTAGTCAATTTTATAAACTAAATTAATCATCATCATTATTATTATAAACTTGTTAATTTTTATAAAACTTGGTTAGTTTTAGTCAAGTTTTTATGATACTTAGTTAATTTTATAAACTTATCTAATTTCTATAAATCTTAATTAATTTTTATAAAATTTAGTTAACTTAGTTAGTTTATTGTTATTATTATAATAATAATTGATTAGTTATATTTTATATTATTATAATACTTAGTTAATTTTTATAAACTTGTTAATTTTTATAAAACTTAGTTAATTTTTATAAACTTAGTTAATTTATTATTGTTATTATTATCATATACTCGTTTAATTTTTATAAAACATAGTTAAAAATTAACTTAGTTAATTTATTATTGTTATTATTATCATAGACTCATTTAATTTTTATAAAACATAGCCAACTTAGTTATTTATTTATCATACGGATCCAGTAGGATATTGCCAGTATGTATGTTGTAATTTTCAAACCCCAGTATCATGGCTTTGTTTTCCATGTGCTAATATCCATCGTATATGTAATGTTGTTATAAAAGCTTTCTTTTTTTAGGATTTTTTGTTTCTAATTGTTGTCTCTTTTTGTTAAAAATTCCTTTTTTCTTATCAATGGTTGGTGTGTAATCAAAATGAGAAGTAAAACAGATTTGGCACAACGTCAATACCAATCTTGAAGACCTTGTTCAAAGCCAGACCTTCCTCTTTCTACTGAAGCGGTATCTTCATTGTATCGGATTTAGTGTCCTCTATGTACCATGACCATTGTTCTTTGACAGTGGATGTAAAAACATGAGCTGTTGACATTTCTTTCTATAAATCATCTGTTCTATCGGTAGCACTTGCTCCAAGACCATCAACAGCAGTTTGAACCTTACCAAAATGAATTTGGTTATCAATATACAAATATCATACAGGTGGATGCTACCTCTAATTCATTTCATAAGCCTGTTCATTAAGTATTCATTTCAAACTATAGTCATTTCATATGCTAACTATATAACTACAGGCAACTAATTCAATATTATGTAGAAGTTGCAGAAAAGACCAGATATATTTGAGCAGTATTGTTGTTTGAATGGATTTTTTAGACAAAGAGGAATAGGAAGCCACATATATGTCCTATGGCAGATTTGAATCAAAATATTGTGTTGATCCCGGATGTTACAAGCATTGAGCCCAAAACCAAGGAAATTGAATGGAAGAAAAAAATAGTATATGTGAGAAATGCGGATTACGGATCTTAAGGCTAGGATAAATACTAGAGGGAGGATGAATAGTGTTTTAAGGAATTATTAAATCTTTTTGAGTTTTATTATTTTTAATACAAATGTATGCAATATTCAGGCACAGATACGATCATAGAATCAAACACGGATGTAGAAATAAAGTAAAAGAAGTAAAGGAAAGAACATACCGGATTTTATACTAGTTTGGAGTTACCCTATATCCAGTCCCGCACACAAGTACGGATTTCCTTTCAAAAGCAATTGTACAATTACACCCTCGATTTCAAGGCAACGAGGTACACCCTTCAAATTCACAATCTTCTGGGTAGAGATACTTGATTTCCTGGGAAACAAGTTCACCAAATTGATTTCCTAGGCTACAATCGTACCTTTTCTAACTTGATTGATTTCCAAGGCCACAATCACACCTTTTCTCGCTTGATTGATTTCCAAGGCTACAATCACTCCTTTTCTCGCTAAATTGATTACAAAGAAGTCTACAACTCTGAATAGCACTAAGGATCTTGTTGAGCTAGTGATAGAGAATCAAACCAGAGATAATCTAGTTAGATTCAATGTTGATTTCGGCAGAGTAATGGTAGGAATGTGTATAAAAAAATGTGGAAGAAGAAGAGGTATGAAAACCATAAAATATGACTGAAAATTTGTTGAAAACAACCCCTATTTATAGAAGAACAACAACCATGTCCATTCGTGAAGAGATATAACGAATAGACACTTCTTTTAAAAATTAAATTTTGAAATTAACTGACACTATGTCGACATGGGTATGTTGAGTATGTCGACATCCCAAAGGAAATTTTGGTGGTTTGTTTTGCTTTGAAACATAACTTTTATCTTATATTAAAACTATTTTAAACTTTTATAAATATACATAACTATAGTTAAAATACATAAATAAATATAGAGAATAATATATAAAATTTTACTATAATTTTATATTTAAATCTAAGTATAAATATATTACTAAAGATAGTTTTAAAACTAAGATAATTTGATTTTGAAAACAAAGATTATTTTAAGGCTAAAAGTATTTAAAATCAGGATACATGTTTTTGATTCTTTTAAAAGGAAGGTTTTGAAATCGTTTTGAAAACAAGATAATTTTGTAAAATCATTTGAATAAAAAGTTAGCGTATACAAAACAATGTTCTACTAGATTTTTCATAGGTTCCATCCTACTTAGGGTTCCATCCCTTTAACGGGCTCGAAGTGGATTCCATTCCAGAATAAATTGGATTTTAAGATGCCAGTGCTTTTCTAGGAGTTTTAACAAAATTTATAATTAAAAAATAAATTGCTTAAAATCTTGAACTCTTGATAATCTTGATATTCTTGATACTCATTAGTCTTCAATCTTGATATCTTGAATCTCTATACTGTACAGTCTTCGTTCTTGGTACCTGCATGGTTAAATCCTGCACGTACATATATTTCTAAACTATAATGTTAGTATTTATGTTTTATAATCCTATTCTAAGGTTGTTGTCATCAAAACCATCATCCCACGGACTAACAATCTCCCCCTTTTTGATGATGACAACCTTTGTTTATAAAACATTACTTCTGTCCTAATAAATCCTCCTTAATCTATGGCTAACTATCTTATTTTATACTTCTCTCCCTTTATCATCAACAAAAAATAACTCCAAACTATATAACTCCCCCTCATTCTTGTGCTAAAGTACCTGCATTAATAAACTATACAATGGAGTATATAGTAGATAGATTAAGAGATAATTATACTGATAGACATGATAATGAATTAAAGATCATATAAATATCATGCATATTTATACATGTTTTTCACACCAAATATCAATCCAATACAAATCAAACAAACCAAATCAAACAATTCAAACAAACCAATCAAATCAAACATTACGAGGAACTTCCAACCATCTTTCTTCTCCAAATATAGGGTCTGCTTTAATGGCATCTCAATTTTCATTATCATTAGCGAGAGAGACTGGAGGATGTGCTTCGTTATCATCCTTGTGCAGGGATGAAATCATCAATCGTATTGCATCGAAATGCCTTTCTCTCTCTTTAATCATCTGCATTTGACTCAATTCTAAGTGTCGCTGGTTACGAAGAACGAACGAAAGAATATTCTTGAAAGAATTAAGAGTTTCTTCAAGATTCTCGAATAAATTATGAATTCGATTGCCCATATTCGAGTTTGTGAGAAGAATGAGAGACAAAGTGGATAAGAAATAATATTCAGTGATGAATTCTAGAAGAAATAGGTATTTATAGGTATAGAAATTCGTTTGAAATGAATAGACATAAGGTAGTTATTCAAATTTCAAATTCAAAATGAAATGTCATTTCTGACAGTACATGTTGACATGGTCATAAGGGGGATATCGACATGGTCCAGTGAACTTTGATGACTTATTTTGATTTTGTGAATAATTGTGTGTGTGTGTATTTATGTAATATACTAACATTTATTCTGGAGATAAGATAAGCTAGATAACAGAAAAGAAATTCAATTTCATTTCATGATAACACGATACAACGATTAAACACAAAGAACTACACGAAATTCAAATCAAAATAAACTAAAACTAATACAGTGAGATACGAAAAGGTAGAACTAGTTAGAGGATGATGACGATGAAGATAATCCAAGCTTCTTGCTGACTTTGGAAATAAACTTGTTCATTTTGGATGAAATTTTTTCCAACTTCTTACTAACGGATCGTTTAAGAATCCGTTGATTCTCAACAATGGTCTTTTGGTTTTTTAGAAGGGTTTTGTTAGTTGGATTAGGAGGATAATCAATGCTTTTCAAAGAACTTTCACCTTCTTCTTCCTCAATTTCCATTTCATCCCCTTCTTCTTCCTTTACCTCTTCTTCCATCTCCTCATGAGCCAAATGCTCTTCCTTTTCGGCCAGAGTCTCATAAGGTTGAAAAACAAATGCAATTTCATAAGCGAAATTTTGGAATGATTGAAAACTTTTCTAGAAAAAAATTCTTCTCGTTTGAAATCCACTCCAAAATAGTTAAAAATCCAAGTGAGATAAATTCCATGATACAAAGTATTCTCACCCATTTCAAGATATTTGGGACGATGTTCATCCAAAATAACCTGCGCCCAGTTAATATCTTAATTTTCAAAAATAGCAAAAAGTGCTTAGCAAATTTTTGAGGTAGGATTGTTAAAATTTCCCGATCTTGGGGTCAAAGTATGTTTTAAAGGAAGATTAACGATTCTAGCTTTTGGTCGAAAGTTTCGATTTTTGAATTCAAAATCATCATTTCCTTCGAAAATGTGATGAAATTTCTCATGATCATTTTTATCGATTTTAAAATTAGAAAGATCCATTCCCGTACTCTTGCAATTGAGAATGGTACCCAAAAGATCACAATTCAAAACAATTCTAGTGCCTTTGACACTACTCCAAATTCATCATCATTTCCAATATAAAATCCACGGTTTAAATTTGCATAGAAAATTTTAACAAGCTTTGGATAACAAACAAAATCATTTTGAGAAGCATCAATAAGACTAAGAATTTGATTGTTTGCAAAAAGAGAATCAATTTCATAAGAAGAGAATGCTTGAATAGCAAACTTTCCGGGATGGACTTTTGCATAGTTAGCATAATTGATGTATGCTTTTATTGCCTCCGGATCATTAAAGAGTTGCTCTTTTATCTTTTTGGAAATTCTCATAGTGGAGGGGTTGTTTGAAGAAGCCATTAGAGTAGAGAGTAGAGAGCTTGAAATTCTGAAGAGAGGGTTTGAATTTGAAAATGAGAGTGAAAAGATGTAATAAAAAATAGTGAATAAATAGATTCTCAAAGGACATGTTCTCTGGTCAAAAGATGCCTTTTCAGAAAACCGAATGAAGTGAAAAGGTGGAGGGAAATTCGACCATTTGAATTCAATTTTGAATTTCAAATTCTATACCCATGTCGATATCATGGTAGGGACCATGTCAACATGTGTTTTTGAATTTCTATGATTTATTTTTCCTAAGTATTCTAATATATATATTTTAAAGTATATATATATCTGGAATTATTACGAAATTATAGTATATTCTATAAAACATTATAATACTATTAAAATTAATAATAATAATAATAATAATAATAATAATAATAGTAAAAATTTAAAATTCAAACAACACACCAATTCAAAATCAATCAATCAATGTGATCAAGCATCCAATTCTAAGCATGCAATTTCAACCAATTGTTTATAAATGTGTACCTTTTTCTGAATCTATTTCTCTTAATTCGTCGAAGTCATGAACTGCTGTGAAACACATATTTGAATTATCTGTCTTCTGATCATCATCGCTTGAGGACGAGTCTGAGTCATTTAGAGTAGCAGTAAATGCACGCTTCCGTTTCTTTACTGAAGCATTGTTTATAGGAGGATTTTCCATATCTGGATACGGACAGTCTCTTTTGATATGGCCCGGTTCATCACAGTTGAAACATTTGACATTGTTTGGCACTACATTCTAATTTCCAGATTTCTTATAGTTGTTTCTCTTGAGATTATTCATCTTTCTGTATTTCAGAAATTTCCGAAAATTCCTGGTCATAAATGCTATCTCTTCATCATTATCGCTGTTTGAGTCTGACCCATCGGTCAATGCATTGAATGCCATTAGTACCTCCAGTAGAGTTTGCATTGAGAGAGAATAGAGCAGATTTAATCTCGTTGTCAGTAATTGCAGATGATAGAAATAGTGATAATTATAAATTGTTTACCATTCATTTAATTTATTGAATTGGATCTAAATCAATTGCAACCTTGGTTTGTTAATAATAGCTTACAGGTGAAAATAAACGTTAATGGTGACTAGTATTGTAAGTTAACCATTTATTTAGTATATTTAATTTTAACTGGTAATCAATTGCAATAGATATAAATAAATTATTACGTTAATGCTAATTTAAGTCAATAATAAATGAATGGTAAGGATGTAATCTAAGCTAAATTTTCGATAGATTGAATGTGACTACGATAAATTGAAATTATGTAAATGAGTAACTTGGGTCTGTAAACAATAAACTTATAAATGCAGTTAAAGGTAAACAATGGCAATAATAATGTGTTGACCGTTTATTTAGTCTATTAATTGAAATGAGAGATCAAATTTTAATAAAATTGGAAATCAATTAGAGTTAAATGACCTTAATGTTATATAAATGAGAATTTATGCAATAACTAATTTAGTGCAAATAAATTTATGGAACCAATGGTAAGATCTTAACTGATTGAAATTAATAATTGGAGATAATGTCAATTCCATTTATAATATGACTATTGGTTGATGTAAAGACTGTAAATCAAGATTTATTAATTTATTTGAATGTAAATTATAGTGATTGGGTTTATTTCAAATAAATTAAATTAAATATCTAGATATTACATTAATTGAAATTAAGATAAAATTTGTGAATAATAATGTAATAAACCATGAACCAGTGTTAATTTCATCCGTTGGATAATAATGAAATGAATAGTAGAATGAAAAATAATTTAATAGAATTATTGGAAATTTAATTTATAATTTTGAATATAATGAAATTGAAAATTTAACACTGGTTTTAATGCCACCTTTTTTACCACCTTTTTTAAATGCCACCTTTAAGAAAATTTAACACTGGTTTTAATGCCACCTTTTTTAACACTGATGGTTTTAATGCCACCTTTTTTACCTCATGCTGGGAAATAGTTGGCCTTACTTTCTTAAAGGCTGTTCATAATTTCTTTAACAAATGCAAGATGATTGGATCAGTCAATGCAACGAACATAGCTCTCATTCCTAAAGTTAAAAATGCCTGTCACGTCTCTGGCTATAGGCCTATCTCTTGCTGCAACACCATATACAAGTGTATATCTAAGATTATAGCTAATAGACTCAAGTTAGCTTTGCCTAAGATCATTTCCTCCAATCAAGCTTCCTTTCTTAGTGGCAGGAGTATCCTTGATAATGTATTGATGTCTCATGAACTTCTGAAAGGTTACAACACCTCTCATGTTTCTCCCAGAGCCATGTTCAAGCTTGACATCTCCAAAGCTTTTGATTCATTGCAATGGGACTCTGTCTTTAGGATAATGGGCTTAATGAATTTTCCCAAACACTATGTGGCATGGATCGAAGCCTACATCTCTGCTGCTAGGTTCTCCATTATGGTCAATAAATGTAATGAGGGATATTTTCGAAGTAAACAAGGTATTAGGCAGGGTGACCCTGTGTCTGCCTATTTATTCATTCTGGTAATGGAAGTATTAACTCAAATTCTTATTCAACTTTTGCATGATGGTAGTTACTCGGTTCACCCTAAATGCAAGAATCCTCTCATCACATCTTTAATGTTTGCCGATGATTTGGTTACTTTTTCAAGCCTACTTTGATGACTGTGTCATCTATAATGGATGGTCTTAACAAATTTTACAAAATCACCGGCTTACCGATTAACTTATCCAAGTCTGATCTGATGATAGCTAGTGTGAGCAATGACGTTATAAACCAAATATCAAACTTTACTTCTATTACGCAAAGAGCTGATACATCCATGTACCTTGGTATTCCTTTGGCTACTTTGCGAATCTCTTACGCTCAATGTATTCCTTTGTATGAGAGGATCACTGCTAGACTTACTTTGTGGAATAATAGGTTGCTTAGTCAGGCAAGAAGGCTTACACTCATCAACTCGATAATTTTCTCCATGTCAGTGTATTGGGCCAGATCTTTCATTCTACCTAGCAAGCTGATTAATATGATAAAGAGTGTTATGTCTAATTTTTTCTGGCATGGTTCTATGAACTCTAATAAGCTAACACCTTGTGCCTTCTCCAAGCTTGAAATGCCGAAGTCCAGAGGAGGCCTTGGTATGAAAATTTTGCTTATGTGGAATCGTGCTGCCACGGTGAATCACATTGATAACCTCCTGAATCATAAAGATAATATATGGGTGAAATGGTCGCACAGGTATATAATTGGAAATAAGAATTTCTGGACCATGGCTATTCCTCAATCTTATAGTTGGACGTGGCGTTGTATTCTGAATCTCAGAACTGATATACTACCATATGCTAAATGTAAAATAGGTATTAATGGTCGTGTGTCTTTCTGGCATGACCTTTAGGTGAAGCATGGTACTATCCTGAGTCACCTCCTCACTTTCAATCAGCAAGCTCAATCTGGCATTGGTATGAATGCTCTGGCTATTGATTTTCTTTCTGATGGTAGTGTTGTCTTTCCTTACTCGAGTAATCAGAGTGTTCGTCAGCAATGGAATCTCCTCCTTGGCTGTCATGTCCCCTTATCTCAATATGATGGTATCTCTTAGACTTTCTGTCAAGACAGGTATAGGATCGGTGGCACGTACAAGCTTCTGGTTTGGCAGAAAAGTAAAGTGACTCTCAGCTGGCACAAACGTATCTCGCTAAATCATAACACTGAGAGGCATAACCTATTTCTTTGGAAGATTTTCAGTGATTGCTTGAAAACAAAAATTAAGTTGAGTCATAGAGGTGTCAATATTGATACTATGTGCAGTTTTTGTCTTGCTGCACATGAGGATACGCTACACTTATTCTTTAACTGCCTTTGTGTCAATAAGTTATGGTGCACTATTAATTCTATCACTACTAGTAGGTCGATTGCCATGATCAGTGAAATTGAATGGGATCTCATATACAAGCTACGCGGTGGAAAAGTGAATCTTCTTATGTTCTTCTTTTTACCCTTAAAATCTCCATCTTTATGATCTGGGAAGAGAGGAATGCGATTATTTTTACTGGAAAAAGGAAATCCTTCATGCAAATGAAAGGGAGTATTGTGGAGGGATTGAGGTTTGGTATATCTGCCTCCAGTCATGGTTTTGATTACGCATTTTTGGATGCTCTTCCCTAATTCATGATTGGCTGGTATCGGTGTGTTGTTGTCTTTTTTTATTTTCATTTTTGATATGCCTTTCCTTCTTTGTTTTCTTGTTCCTATGTTTCTTGCTTGCCTGTTTGTTTTAAGTTGCATTGTTTCCCCCATCTTTGTAAATCTTTCTTGGTATATCAATAAAATGGTAGGGGATCATTTTTAACCCCGTTGGCTTTGCCAAAAAAAATTATCACTATTGCCAAATTTACTCCCATTCATACTTAAATATCAACTGACAATCATTATAATTACCTGTCTAGCATTGATTCTATCAAATTGCATTCATTGCGTATTGTTTCATTAGTTAATATAACTTTTGAATTTATTTTCCAATTCAGTAATTTCAATCAATTATAACCTTGCAATTTGTTTCAATTAATAGGTATTGCACTAATTTAGTTACTTATCAACTTGCATCAACCTTATTACATTAATTTACATTCAGTTACTATTAACTAATGCATTATTCCATTGGTAAATTAAATGCCTACTTTTATTTACTTATTTTAAATTTTATACCCAAATGCAACCATTTACACTTTCCATTATTTTATTAATTTGAATTCCATTCTAGTTAATATTTTTATTCATGATTCACTAATTCAACATTTCCATTTGTTTCTTATATTAAACTTATAACAAAATATGACAATTTACACTATTTCAATTAATTGCAATTTTATTTTAAATTGTTAACTTTTAGTTATAATTGCTACATCTAATTTCTAACATTCGCTCCAATATAAATTATAAGATTTTTGTTTCTTTCTAAATCTAATTAAAAATCTTATTAATTTAACTCATTTTAATCATCGAATTTTTCGGGTCGTTACACTCTCCCCCACTCAAAACTTTTCGTCCCCAAAAAGGAAAAGAAGAGAAAAGAAGAATTAGAAAAAATCAATATATCTTACTTAAAACATTTAATTTATAGACAAATACATTTTACAAAATTAATTAATTTAAATAAAATATACCAATTTATAACCCATAGATCTTTTTATACTTAAATTAATAAAGTTTGAAAAACATTTTCAAAATATTTTCTAAGTTCAAAATTTATGGAAAATTTTGGCAGAGTCTCCTTTGTACGGAGAAGCTCGGGAGAAAATATAATATCAAAAATAATAATAGACAACATATATTTTCAAAAATAATATATCCCAACACGGGAAAACAATATAATAACACTATAAAATCGTAATCCGAAGACGTACCTATTTGTTGAGGAATTTACGCTTATATTATGAAACCAAAAGCAGTAGCAATTGCTTTCATAACCTGTATTTCACTTATATAATCTAAAAGAGTTAATAATTATATAAAATGAAATATTTAAAGTTGTTCAACCATAAACCAACAAATCAATACGAACATCAAACACATGCAACAAGGCATACAACCATCACATAGAATTACCACAAATCAATCATTCATTCATATCAAACAAAACAAATAGTTGTTCGGGTTCAAAACTTTAAATTATACGGAATGAAAAATAAACTACTAAGTGTACTCTTCACTCAACAGTCTTAGGTGAAACTAAATAGATTATTCATTCATCCAAACAAATTTAAAGTATCCTTGCCTAAACAACCATAAACCAAACACAACGATTTCAAACAACAGATTAAGTTTATTCTTATTAATTCCATTCATTTTCATTTATTCAGGTCATGTTAGTTTCTTTTTATTGCATTACATTTATGCATTTCTCAATTTGATTCATTTATTTAATGCTTACATTTCTATTAAATTTAATTATAGTAACATTTTAATGACAACTTAAGTTTATAACTCTATAACATCAATTCTTATAAATAAAAGCAATTTATTAAACACTTTCATTACCTACTTTTGCTTGTACAATTTCCATTACAATTTCTTATTAAACATTTCAACTTTTAATATTCGGTAAGTTATATATATGTTTTTAAGGATGTAATTGAAAGTTATACAAGTTTATTCTATTTCCTTTAATTAATTTAATGTTCACTAATAATTTCCTTTGTTTTATATGTTACAAATTTAAATTTTCTTTTTATATAATTTATAACTTAGCATTAAATATCATATTTCCTTTAGAGGTTTCAAAATTTTCAATTAACTACGCTCCAATTCACCACAATAATTGAAACCATCAATTAATGGAAACTTAAGAACTAAATACCGGGTTAAATTTCAAACTATTTTAAAATAACAGATAAATATATACTTACAATTTATACATCAAATTATATTTAAAACAATTTAAAATTTACATTTGTTTATCAAAACAAATCTGCAGTAAACTACTACAGTGGCCTTCCCACTTCGAAACTCGAAAATAAATGTCGATGATGCGTGCACTCATCACCGAAATTATTTTCCAGCGACCGAGAGGGGAGTACAAAACTTATTCCTTTCCAAAATTTCTTTTTAAAACATTTCTTTCAAATTATATTGAAATACTTATATCAGAAAATACTTCTAATAATATTATTATTATATTCCAAAATCATTCAAAGAAATTTCAAAACCCCGGAACTTAAGTTCTAATTTTCAATTTGATTTATTTTATTTTTAATTTTTTTCAACTATTATTTATAAACGTCATTACCTAACAACCAATATATTGCAACCAAATATATATTATTTATAAAAAATTATTTTATATATATAGAAAATATAATAGGCAAAATTATTTCATGCGCCTATATTCAAAACAAATATTATGTCGGTCTGTCCTATTAAGTGTTTAGAAATCCCTATCGATGTCATGGCGTCCCATGCACCAACCAGAATTTATAAATACAAAACGGAAAAAATTTAACACAAT
Source organism: Allium cepa (assembly GCA_030765085.1). Classification (NCBI taxonomy): domain Eukaryota; kingdom Viridiplantae; phylum Streptophyta; class Magnoliopsida; order Asparagales; family Amaryllidaceae; genus Allium; species Allium cepa. Next base: position 135,655,743 of record CM060934.1, read on the forward strand.
ATTAAAAACTTTTTATAACACTAACAAATACGCTCTCTCATATATATACGCTCGGCGACTCCCGTAGGGTATTACAACCCCATTAATAAAGAGCCAGACCCACGCAAAGCTAAAATTTATCGCTAAACCAAAGCTCTGATACCAGATGTAACGTCCTGCCTTTTTGTACGTTTTTAATCGATGATAAACCACACACGTCAGACATGAACCATACAGAAGGGCAGATTGTTACGGGGTAAATAAGAAAACAAAGAAGGAAAAAAATAAAATAGAATCTTGCAGCGGAACGATAAAATATAATAATCAAACAAACAGTTCATGAAGCTGTTTTACAAAACATTTGATTATACTTATACCATATATATCAGAGTTACACATACCAGAGAAACAAATAATAATACAGTGGAACAAATGTGATGCAATGGACTAATATAATATATAATAGTAATAAATGTTCGTCTTCGTCCTCCAGAAGTAAGGTCTTCAAATCCTGAAATGCTAAGGTTGAGCTGAGCGAATTAAAAAGACAAAACACTCGAGTCAGAACTAAAAGATCTTTTGTGAGTTAAATCAAGGGTAAAATATGAGTGGAACGGCGTCAGAGATGTTTATGGGATTTGACATCTCATATCCAGTGTCTAACGTGAGTGCAGTAACTTAAGAGATACTCGGGATTCACATCTCCTAAAGATCCGTTAAACTATTTACTATGTAGTAATATTTCGCTATTATAATAATGTCTATAGTAAAATAAACTTACTTTTAAATAGCGTTAAGGAGTTACCCAATCTCCCCTTTAAACACAATAACAGTCCTAGTAGTCCATCCAATATCATAGTCCCTCCCGATCGGGAAGCCACCATAGGATACCACACGGGCTACGGGAGAAAACCAAACTCGTACAAGGCTCGCTAGGATAGGTGACATGGCACAACTAGGCAATGCCACGGTAGATATACCAATTGCTATCCGGACTGGTGGTAAAGGGTAGCGCGCAGCTACCACCACCCGAGCCACACCCCCAAATCAAAAAAACAAAAATGGCCACCGAATCAATCCAAAAGTCAGAGTATAACATCGAAGGGATGTGTCCGATAAGAGGGGCTACCTCCTTGGCCTAAGAATCGCTCCTATTTTAGCCATCTTATGCCAACTCACGGGAGTCGGGTCCACGTATTTACCTCACAGGAAACACCGCCGCCATCCTACGTCATTCTAGAATCTCCACCGCATACATGGTTGTTAAAGTGGTTTTCGGAGTTGGCAGAGAGTATGACAACTTCCGATCCCGGTCTCTTCAACAACTAAACGTTATTATAACACCGCGGTCATTTCAAAATAATTTATACTTCAAAACCAGAATATAATATCCATTTCAAAACCATACAAATACGGTATTATTTCCATTTTAAAACCAAATCCATACGATATTATTTTTATAAAAACCTAAATCAAAATAATATCATTTTATTTCAAATATATCCTTTTCAAAAATCATAACATTTTCAACATTACAACATTTCGAAATCAAAATGCTAGAAATATAACCCTTTCAATTTATATTACCTCGAAACTCATAACTTCCACCACTGATGTGGTTTAAATATTTAAAATACTTTATATAACCAAAATAGCTTCTTTAATTTTCATAAATCAATTCCAAAACAACCCGAATTTCTAGATTTCTAAATTTAATATATTTCAAAGCTAAAATACTCAATATTTCAAAACTAAATTTTATAATTCATTTATATACAAATTTCACTTTTACTATTATTTAGTTTTGAAATATTTGCTTACTAAAACCAATATCCTTTAAATAAAACTTCAAATTTCAAAACTGAATATTCCTCAATTTATTCACTTAATCACCTTAAACCCGTATTAAGTTATAAAACCATATTCTTTTAAATTAAGTTCCAAATGGATTCTTATTAAATATAGTTCTTGATTAGATAAAATCTCAATCAATTTCAAACTATCTTCTCAACCTTGATTTATAAAAATCAATATAAATTCTATATTAAAATGTAATTTAAGTAAATCCTTATCCATATTATCTTTTAATAAAAACAAACTTTATTATTAAACTTATTTTATACTTTAAACAAATTTTATTCATAGCTTAAACCAAGGATTTAACTATATGTAAAAGAACCTTTATAAAATGTCCAAATCAATATCTCCAAAAATCATATATTTCTTAACAAACCATAGAAAATCATTTTAAAATATTTTTATATATAGATCATGGTGTCTGTATATAATTTTCTACCTTATGGTCAAGTGATACGGATATTTATCATTTCAGTCCGCAATTTAAAAGAAAAATTACTGTTATATATCATTTCAAACCGCAATCCCGAATGAAATAAAGTGCATAACAAATTTGCAGTTTAAACCAATATAAAATGCAACATCCATTCATCCAATGTCAATCATCAACCATTTATTACAATCATCATCCAATTTAAACAATAACATCAATATAGAGCATATAATAAATAACAGGTAATTACTGACAGTCTATAATCAAAAATAAATTAAACAAACTATCTAACTGGCAATTTATATGCAATAATAAATTAAACAACAGTTTAATTCAATAAATTAAAATTCAACTAGAATGATGATAAAAATATACCAAATAGCAATAAATAAATTTCAAATCGCACCAAAAATTAATTTAACAAACATAAGAAATTTTAGAAGTTGTGAGTGTGTTAAAACACTCAACTTTTGAATTTAAATTGAATTTAAAATCCAATTTAAACCCAAAATTCCAAGAGTCACCAAATCTGCCCAAACCAACGTCAAAATGTTCGAAATTCCAATACCATCCTAACGGAACAAACCACACATGAATTGGAGTTCGTATGTAAAAATTATTGATATTAGAACAATTTGATTCAAAAATTTAAATAAAACAAGTAAACAGAATCTCACCACGTAAGCGTTCACGTGACTTATAATCGTTCCAAAACAACTACTCGACCAAACCCTATTGCAGCCGCCGCCTTTTGACCAGAAAACACCGCCTCCACGTTGACTTTCCACATGATCGACCACCTACGCCGCACTCCCCTCCTTCAGGCGCACCCACCTTCGCGAGCGCAGCCACTCCGGTCATCCGAAGACAACTCGCCTCGGCACGACACCAACAACCAGATCTAGCGAATCTCGACCACCTTAAGGCGAACGAAAACCATGGATCGCAAGCTCATGCCTTCCTCTACGCCCCAGCACCCACCGATCGTTCTGTAATCGACGATCCGCCGTTGGATTGGAGCTCTAACGAACGAATGGCCGAAATTGATTTGCGATTTAGGGAAAACAATGATTTGTAACCAAAAATGAATTGTAGATATATGATGCGCTTGTCGAGAGCTTCAATATATAATTTTTCTGAATTTTTTTGAGGAGTTTGAAATTTCAATTTGATTTTTGAATTCAATTTGGATTTGGAATTGTCCTCCATTGAAATGAGGAGGTGAGGAGGAATTGTATGTACAGACAATGAGAAACAGAGGTAGGCTAGGGTTTATAACAGGGTATATATAGGCGAGGTTGAAATAGAATAGATGGACCCGATTTATAAACGCGTTGAACGATGAATGGCCCGAAAAGCCCGTTTCGACTCCAGAACGAAATTGGATCAACCTATATATCAAACTAGATGTTTTAAAATATTTTAAACGCAATGGAAAAGATTTCAAGTCCAAACCCCATCGTATGAAGAAGTTATGCTAAAATTAATATTTTTCAAATTGATTTAAATTGATTTCAATTTCATTGATTCCTAGGCGTTTCGAGTCCGTACGATCAAATGACACGTCCGATCTTACGAAACTTGAAATCATACAATAATTCACTGTTGTGGATCCGATGAAACTGGTTTCGTTGAAATCCGAGTCAGTGGCCAAAATGGCTATTTTTATATTAATTAATTTTTTTAATAATTAATTAAATAAAATCCAACTTTTAATTTCAATTCTATAATTGACAATTTTATCATTTTTATATTTCTTAATCATCTACAATAATTTAAACAAGTTTAGATGTCAATTTAAAGTTGATTAATCTATCAATTGCAGCTTTAAATTTTCAATTTCATTATTTTCGAAATTATAAATTAAATTTCCAATAATTCTATTAAATTATTTTTCATTCTACTTTTCATTTCATTATTATCCAACGAATGAAATTAATACTAGTTCATGGTTTATTACATTATTATTCACAAATTTTATCTTAATTTCAATTAATGTAATATCTAGATATTTAATTTCATTTATTTGAAATAAACCCAATCACTATAATTTACATTCAAATAAATTAATAAATCTTGATTTACAATCATTACATCAACCAATAGTCATATTATAAATGGAATTGACATTATCTTCAATTATTAATTTTAATCAGTTAAGATCTTACCATTGGTTCCATAAATTTATTTGCACTAAATTAGTTATTGCATTAATTCTCATTTATATAACATTAAGGTCCATTTCACTCTAATTGATTTCCAATGTTATTAAAATTTGGTTTCTCATTTCAATTAATAGACTAAATAAACAGGCAACACATTATTATTGCCATCATTTACTTTTAACTGCATTTATAAGTTTATTGTTTACAGACCCAAGTTACTCATTTACATAATTTCAATTTATCGTAGTCACATTCAATCTATCGAAAATTTAGCTTAGATTACATCCTTACCATTCATTTATTATTGACTTAAATTAGCATTAACGTAATAATTTATTTATATCTATTGCAATTGATTACCAGTTAAAATTAAATACACTAAATGGTTAACTTACAATACTAGTTACCATTAACGTTTATTTTCACTTATAAGCTATTATTAACAAACCATGGTTGCAGTTGATTTAGATCTAATTGAATTAATTAAATGAATGGGTAAACAATTTATAATTATCACTATTGCCAAATCTACTCCTATTCATACTTAAATATCAACTGACAATCATTATAATTACCTGACTAGCATTGATTCTATCAAATTGCATTCATTGCATATTATTTCATTAGTTAATATAACTTTTGAATTTATTTCCCAATTCATTAATTCAATCAATTATTACCTTACAAATTGTTTCAATTAATAGGTATTGCACTAATTTAGTTACTTATCAACTTGCATCAACCTTATTACATTAATTTACATTCAGTTACTATTAATTAATGTATTATTCCATTGGTAAATTAAATGCCTACTTTTATTTACTTATTTTAAATTTTATACCCAAATGCAACCATTTACACTTTCCATTATTTAATTAATTTGAATTCCATTATAGTTAATATTTTTATTCATGATTCACTAATTGAACATTTCCATTTGTTTCTTATATTAAACTTATAACCAAGTATGACAATTTACACTATTTCAATTAATTGCAATTTTATTTTAAATTGTTAACTTTTAATTACAATTGCTACATCTAATTTCTAATATTCGCTCCAATATAAATTATAAGATTTTTATTTCTTCCTAAATTTAATTAAAAATCTTATTAATTTAACTCATTTTAATCATCGAATTTTTCGGGTCGTTACAAAGTTCACCCAATTGATTTCCTAGGCTACAATTACACCTTTTCTAACTTGATTGACTTCCAAGGCCACAATCACACCTTTTCTCGCTTGATTGATTTCCAAGGCTACAATCACACCTTTTCTCGCTAAATTGATTACAAAGAAGTCTATAACTTTGAATAGCCCTAAGGATCTTGTTGAGATAGTGATCGAGAATCAAACCAGAGATAATCTAGTTAGATTCAATGTTGATTTCGGCAGAGTAATGGTAGGAATGTGTACAAAGAAATTTGGAAGATGAAGAGAAATGGAAACCAGAAAATATGAATGAAAATTCGTTGAAAGCAACCCCTATTTATAGAAGAACAACAGCCATGTCCATTCGTGAAGAGATATAATGAATAGACACTTCTTTTGAAATTTTAATTTTGAAATTAACTGACACTATGTCGACATGGGTATGTTGAGTATGTCGACATCCCAAAGGAAGTTTTGGTGGTTTGTTTTTCTTTGAAAAATAACTTTTATCTTATATTAAAACTATTTTAAACTTTGATAAATATACTTAACTATAGTTAAAATACATTAATAAATATAGAGAATAATATATAAAATTTTACTATAATTTTATATTTAAAGATAGTTAAAACTAAGGATAATTTGATTTTGAAAATAAAGATTATTTTGAGGCAAAAAGTATTTAAAATAAGGATAGATGTTTTTTATTCTTTTAAAAGGAAGGTTTTGAAATCATTTTGAAAACAAGATAATTTTGTAAAATCATTTGAATAAAAAGTTAGCGGATACAAAACAACGTTTCACTAGATTTTTCGTAGGTTCCATCCTACTTAGGGTTCCATCCCTTTAAACGGCTCGAAGTGGATTCCATTCCACGAATAAATTGGATTTTAAGATGCCAGTGCTTTTCTAGGAGTTTTAACAAAATTCCTAATTAAAAAATAAATTAGTTGAAATCTTGAACTCTTGATAATCTTGATATTCTTAATACTCATGAGTCTTCAATCTTGATATCTTGAATCTTTATACTGTACAGTTTTCATTCTTGGTACATGCATGGTCAAACCTGCATATACATATATTTCTAAACTATAATGTTAGTATTTATATTTTATAATCCTATTCTAAGGTTGTTGTCATCAAAACCATCATCTCACGGACTAACAGTATAAATTATGAATACACAAGTTGCAACATAACAATATTATTATGAAAGCACTCGCGGCCTACTACCTGGTACATACAGTGTGCAGTTATGCCAATGTGGTAACGTATGGAATTTCATAGTAGATTCTTAAGAAAACCAAATAATGTTTCAAACATGTTAATCATCGTGTATGCATAATTGCGGACTACCTTAGATTTGGCAAGACAGCAGCAAAGCCTTACAGATGGACATATAATTTTATTGCATATATATGTTAGCTTTTAAATGCAAGTAAAAAAATATACTAACCAAGGTAGTATAAAAATTAGAAATATATTCCCGATGTTTTATCAGTAATTATATCAAAGAAATAGAGAAAGCATACCGGCTTCTTCTTTCTAGCACTTAAACTAGCAAGCATCTCTGCCACCTTTTCAAGCAACTCTCTTTCTTCATTTGCAGCACACTCTTTGTAAAGGCATAAAACATATAATAATCATCAAAGAAAATAGACAAGATCGTATTGCTGCAGGCCAATAAAATATTTTATCAACAACGAGACCTACCTCAAACTTCTTCTCAAGATCATAAAGTTGTCGGTCCTGTATATTTTGTGTTTCTTTCAATATACTGCTCAACTTAGATACATGACTATCCAGAGTGCAGAAAAAAATTGTTGTAACCTTTGAAATTGTTCTACTTGTCTCTACAGCTCTTAAGTTCCCCTTAATAGTTAGTCAATTTAATGAATTTGTTGGGAATAACAAAAGGAATAAAATTGAATTTCAAACCAGTGGTCTGGAATCAACCTCAAGCTGTTGGTTTGCAAATGAAGTCAATTTATCCCTTTAGTTGAAGAGACTTCTTTGTAGATCATTAAGCAAATGATCGGCCTCCAATGCAATTGATTTAAAATGCTGTGATGGAAAAAAGTAGAATTAACACCAATACTCAAAATTGTATCAAGTAAACTTTTTCTATACAGGTACACTGCATCATGCAACGAAATAATTTGTCAGCGTCTTCCAATGTTGCATAACTGCATCACATAACTGGTAGACAAAGAGAATGATAATGCTAAGACGTAACTCATATCCTCAAGCATACTTGTAAACCCACATTTTGGCAAGGCCGTGGATAGACGGATTTAACTTAATTGACTACTTGTTTTTCAAGATCGGAATATGATGCATTTGAGCTAGCTTGATGGATAGACGATCGGTCATGGTTGGTTCAGTGAGCTAAGGTCAGTCGGCATTTGCATGGGTTGGTGATTGGAGGTGGCTTGGCACTTGGACGGTTCGGCATTGAAGGTGGCTCGGCATTTGGATAGGTCGTGATTGAAGGTGACTCGGCATTTGGACGGGTCGGCATTTGGACGGGTCGGCATTGAAGGTGACTCGGCATTTGGATAGGTCGTGATTGAAGGTGGCTCGGCATTTAGATGGGTCAGCATTGAAGGTGGATTGGTATAGTTTGGATCGGCAGGAAGGATAGTGATTGGCTATAGTGGATCGACATTGAGGTGGTTTGGTCAAAGTGGGTCGGCATAGGCCGATCGGCATGTGTGGGTCAGCATAGGCCGGTCGGCATGTCTGGGTCGGCTTAATACAGCAGTTTGGTTATGGATCGGTGAGCAAGGGCATTGGCTTATTGAATGGGGTCGATAGCTTCAAGTCATAGCTCACTTGCTTCGGGTCAGTTTCCTCCAGTCTTCGGGTTGGCATGTGTTAGTCTTCGGATCGGCATGAGTGGATGGGATTGGCATATGGAGAGCTTGGGATCAGTTGGGATGAAGAGTCTGGATTGGTTAGAGTATTGATGGGTCCGAACCACTCAAGAAGCCCAGTAACATGGGTTTTGCATTCAAATACAACATGAGGGCCTTCAGAAAGGGGGATCCTCATTCGGCTTCTCTTCGTCTTCCCTACTAAGGCTTTTCTGCCATTGTTGTTGTAAAAACTCTGGATTGTAACTGTAATTGATTCTAACATCAATAAAAAGGGAATTTCTGGAGTGGACGTAGGCCGAAGTCAGCCGAACCACTATAAATCCTATGTTATTACTGCTTTCTTTCTAATTTTTACTGTTCTTCATATTTATACTCTATACATACATCTTATCTGTGATCTGTGACTATGATTTGGTGCTTTCATCTGGATTTAATTGTTAGTGACCAGTTTTGGCGCTAACATTTTGGTTCTTTCACTGAAAAAGCTAGCACTTAGGGATTCAGAAGCTTGGAGTTTGGATTTAAAGGTTTAGGAACTTGGATTCTGGAGACTATGGCAAAGCAATCAACTAGGAGACAGAGGACGGAAAGAAGTCAGCAAAAGGGAAGTTTGGAAGCTTCCTCTGGAGCTAATCAAGCCTCCATCTACATCACTAGGGACGAGATGCATGTAATGATGAATTCCATGCAGGAATGGTTGAAAAGGAGAGAGGAAATGATGCAGGCACTTTTCAGATAATTTAGACAAGCAGGAACAGCAGGAGCTACAGGAGCTCAGATCCATGGAGCTGGATCAGAAGAACTCAATAGGCAAGCAGATGGAGTGGTTCAGCAAAGGGCAAACTCCAATCAGCAAACGACTATCAATCTAGATGGACCTAGACTCGGGGGCACACCACCAGGAAATGCTGGACCAAATCCCTTTTTCCCATTTTTTTCTTCTTGAATTTTCTAATGTCTATTTTTTAAATATTACAAATCTTTTATCCACAAATAATAATTAATTTTTAGCTTTAAAGTAAATACTGATATTACAAATCTTTTATCCATAAATGATAGCTAATTCATAGCTTTAAAATAAATATTAGCTAAAGCTTAATGAATAGAACTAAATATTATGTTATAATCATGGTTCTATTTTTTCTTTAGTGAAAGTGATTAGAAACTATTTTTAAAATGTTATTGTTTATTCATGCCACAAAATAGTACCACCTCATTTAGTTGTATGATTTTCGAGTAAATAGGTATAGCCCAATCATTTAATGTTGTACCAATATATATATATATATTACTTTTTTGGGCAGTATGAATGTGATGTACACTAAGTTTCAGGTTAGCACGGAAACAATGATCCATTAGAGCTAATTAATTGAGCCTAAGCTCTTGCAAATAATTAAGGTATATTTTCTTGGTTGATTCTTAATATCGTATAACTATTTTGAAGTGTAGCCACTAAGTTGACACTACTTTATTAACTTCACTCAAGTAAACCCAACAAAAGAAAAACACATGTATTTGATTTATTTCTAAGGTTTCTGCATAATTTGAAACTGATTTTGATGTTTTAACGTTACAACTAAATTTAGAAATTAATTTTTCTCTCTTATTTCATTTTTATTTCATAGTTTGCTTTATGCACCATAATGTGAGATTATAAATTGGACTCATCATACAAACACTAAACTAAATCGTGTATACCATCTTGAATGCCAGTGGTCATTATCCTCAGTTTCTCACTAATTTTAAAATTAAACATTGAACCTTTAGCAAGAAAAATTTAAGGACACTTGGATATTACCAGGACAATACATGATTTATGTAATATATTCTATAATAAGCAAAGCTTAATCCATCAAAATCTTTTCATTTTCTCAAAATCTATACTTTATGCTTTTATAGATTTGGTAGTATGGCAAGTGTAGTTCATGTGCTTGCAATATTATTTGAAATGTCAGTAGGAAGAATGTTCACATAGTTCAATATTATTTGAAATAAAAGTCTCAGCTGATTCATAAATTACTGCACCTCGTTATTGAATGCTACTCATATGGATTAACTACTCCAGTAAAACATTTTCCAGTACAAGCAATCTGGTACAAGAACTTTTGAATCCATTGATCTCCAAATTTCTATTGGAAAAAAAATGAAATTTTACTTTATTGAGTAGCTCAGTTTATTTATTGGGTATTTAAAAACTTAACATTTCAAGTCTTCATAATAGATGAGTTATGGAGATATTCATATTTTATATATGAATTTGATGTTTATTTTTCGTGGTTCCACTTCTGAAAATTTTATTGATGTGCATAAGAGTTATCCTATTTAACTTGGGTATTTTTGTGAAAGCGGTGGTAAAAACTGTACATGCTTCTGAATAAAGCTACTACATCTTGAAATCCATCATCATAAGTAGACAAAAATTACCCAAATGATTTATAGAGAACTATATCAACCTATAAACCATTGCCAATACAAAAATATCATATATTAACCGTAAATTTCTAATGGAAATAATGAATAGCAGTATTACCTAACAACACCAAAATGAATCGAAATGTGTTCCCCATCCATGCTTACTACAAGCCTTGGCCATTCTAGGTCCTTGTGGAAGCATGTAGATCATAATACAAGGCTCAGAACCTCTTTGAATCCTTAAAATACTGTTAATAATGGCTCGCTCATAATGATCAGCATAACCCATTCCTTTACTCTATTTAAACAAGTTACGAGAAACCTGTGTAAATTAACATGGACACTAGTTAATCAAACAAGGATTTGTATTGCCAAGTTAGTGCCAAATGAATGCGGAAGCTTGCTTTGTTATATGTCTGGTCTGCAAGTTTTGTTGAACTAATTTAACAAGGTTAAGAATGAATGTCTCTTAATTCTGTGATGCAGTTCCTATATATATTTCAGATTGACAAGAGGTTTGCCAAATATATGTTGAAGACCATGAATGCCTTAACATGAACAATGCTCAATTGGTTCACTGTTGGCATCATAAAATAAAAGTGAATTACCTTAAGCATGTTATAAGTGGTTCATGATTCCTTGTCTTCAGCATTAAGAGTGTTTGCAAGTCGCTTTGGATCTGACTTGCAAATGATGAAATGGATTTTCACGTATGAATAAAGCAAACATCAATTAAGTACACTATCAGATACCATAGTAGAACGTTAGATTAAGTAAATATTCTTTCATGATTTTACCAATGCTCATCGATAGAAGCTCCTCCCGTTGCATAAGGATGGAAAGAGTTGACAATATGCATAAAGAACGTTGTTATCTCCTGGAAAGTTTAGGAGAAGTAAATTTATCTTCAGAAATAAATGTATCTGCAGATTTCCTGAGAAGTAAACATTTTGAAAATTTTCCTAATCATTATTATTGGACCGTAATGACTAAGATTTAGATATAAATTAAAACAGATTGCCATTTGATTTAATGGAGCAATTAAAACAATTTTCCAAACATTTTGAAGAGTTTCCTTATCATCAGCATTGTAGCATAATGAACAAAGATTTATAAATCAACTAATATAAGCTGACCATTTAATTGAATGAAGCGGTAGCATAATACATTAAACCGCTTGAATTTTTTCTTTATCATCAATGTTACACCATATTGATCAGAATTTAGATATTAACAAATACAAATTGGCCATTGAATTTAATGGAGAAATTAATGAAATATATCCAACAATTTGAAAAAAATTCTTATCAAGAATTGTGTACCATAATGGTAAGCATTTATAAATTAACAAACAAAGACTGACCATTCAATTCAAAAAAGTAATTTCCAAAGCATGTCAAATATTTTCAAAATTTTCCAAATTATTAATGGGCTACATCATTAACATTTTAAAATATCATAACCTCATATCAAAGTTTTAGTTGCAAACTATAGGGGTTTAATCTTATTTTCAAGTTTCTACTGCATTGATAATGAGTCCTAAAATGAGATAATTTAATGAATATTATCTAGGTATAATGATATAAAAATTAAGTAATAGAATATCTAGAGAATACAAATAAGTGTTATGCAATTCATCAATTCATCATTAATGCCTACACGATTCAGTGAATAGTGGATCCTCAACGGATAAAAAGCAAACTAGTCAGCTAGAAGGGAAACAAAATGTCTTACTAAAATCAAAAAGGATATAACTCAACTAGAAAAGAAATTTCATCAAAGAGGTTAAGAAAAGGTTCATGCAGTTGCAATAGATAAATATTGAACAACAAATAGGGAAAATTTTGAACTCGATCTGATAAGAAAGAACTAATAATTTGCAACTATTCTAACTCAAACTGAAAACTAGGGTAGAGAAAAACACTCACCACTTTCTCATTTCACTGAGTTTAGGGCTACAAAATTCGAAATCGACGATAGAGATGCTCAACCAAAATCGAAGCGATGGATAAAGGAAGATGATTTCTGCTGTTGAAATCGAAATCGATGTATGGAAACTAGAAATTGGGGAGGGAACAGAAACTGGAATCAACTTATTTTCTTTTTTCTCCAAGTAAATGAGAAGTAGTGGCAAACGAAATAAATACAGATGTGTGTGGCGGAAAAAAACGCTAATAGTATTGTCAACGTTGAACCTTTGAAACAACTTTCTTATAGACGCATTCTATAGCATTGAACTTTAGAACACTGACTGTAATTGCAGTTAAAACTCACTTTTCTTATAGTGGTCATATGTATATTATGAAATATTATTAGTATTAACTGTGTAAACTTATATATGAATGTTTATGGATTTTATGTTAACTTGGTTATTTCATCTAAAAACTTTTGTATCGAAATGGTTATGGATATCATATTTGATTATGTGATTAACGACTTTTTCAATTGTTTGTAATATGATGATTACATGAGTGATTGTTGGTTTCATACTGAAATCTGTTCATTATTACTATATGGTATATCATAGGAATAAAATGTAGCAGAATTTGAACAAGCTACCAATAGGGAAAAGCAGCGTGTGCAAACTACTATAAAACAACCGATCATTTTTAGTGGTACTTACAGGAATGCATAGAAAGCTCAAGAATTTTCATTACATCTTCTGTTATAGTGTTTATCAAAATGCTACTACCATCCTTAGTAGCATATTTAGGGTGCAATGAAATCCCTTTTTTGTAGCATATTGGAAAACGCTACATATATTAATTTTTTGGTAGCACTTGCTGAAACACACCAGAAAGTTTTGGACTTCTAGTTGCACTTTCTGTAATGATATTTAGTAAAACGGTACCAAAGGATTTATTAGAGTTTTTAGGATGCTATGAAGTCCCTTCTCTCGTGTAGTACTAAAGATTTTGACTTTGAGCTGACTGTAGTTGACGTAATATTAAACTTGTATAATCGCGAGGATGAATTCTCTATTGTATAGTGTTTTATTTCTAATGCTTCAACTTAGATCCAACTTTAGTCACTTAATAGTCATCGTGCCATGATTTATCTATTATAAAAGTGGAGTATCCATACTAAAGTTCCATATTATTCTCAACTCGAGGGTACTGTGTAATATTGTGTGGTGCAACTTCTTGTTTGACCTAGTGGTTATAAACCAACGGGAAACTCTTGATCGAATCATTCTATATTTATCCAATAGCTATAAGTATGTAAACCCTTGGTGCCTTAGAAACCATGAGGAACACACTTCCCATCATTTGGAGAGCGTTACATATCCATAATGGATGTATCAATATCCTTTCGAAATATCTTAACTAGGAACATTTTTATATTGTGATTAGTTACTCACGATTGCAATTTTTTGCAACTACAATCACATTAGGTATTATTTAAGGAAATTGTAATTTATATAATTTAAATAATTACTTAATTAATTGCATCACCATCTAGCAAAGTATATAAAAGAAAACGAACACACTTATTACGAAGGAGATTAATTACAGGGTTATATAAATGTAACAAATTACATAAATTCCCATTGGGCATACCACTAACTCTCTTAATCTTCTACTTGCACTTAGGGCCAGTTATGGATTCACTATCGCATTCCTTCGATCGATTTACTCAAAACTGATCGAGCTAGCTCCTTCGTAGACGTATGTGATATATTGTTTTATTATTAGCTTTTCTAATCAACACTACTTCGTCGTTGCTAAAACTACATTTATCATATGGAAATTTCAAAGTATGTTTCTTGATTTCTTGTGTGCCCTAGGATCTTTCGTGATAACTGTCAGGACATTGTTATATCACAAATAATGTCATTGGATCCACAACATATGGAATCACCCCTAGCTCAGTCTTAAATTTGTGCTTTAATATATACAGCTTTCATTACGAAATATTTCAAAGCAATGTACATGTCCTTTATTTGAATTATCTACAACCTTTTATTTGGAACATTTCCAATTTAAAGCTCCTTAACTAAGGTTGAAGGTGAACTTAGGATTGGCATATAATATTCAAACTGCTTATGTTGTTCGAGCCTAAACATTCCTAAGGAGTTCATGCTTCTATAAACAATTCTCTAGTATTACGTAAATACTCAGGAAGACCCTTAACTACCATTTAGTAATTTTATCTTACGCTTGATGTTCCTTTAATACACCAAGTTTATAAGCGAGATCTAACACACCACACAATATAACTTATGTGATGATCCCTATTGGATTGCATAAATGGTCTACATCATATGTTCCATAAATATTTTAATATGACGTTTTCGTTAATAGAATAGGACAATACTAACATCCTTTTATACCAAGTATAAAAGATGTCTTGATCACATTCATAATTAAATAATCACATTAAACCGATAGGTACATCAGTAACAATCAATAATATGCTATTTTCTTATAGTCTCACAAATGTTTTGTTACTTTTTAATTTTGTTCTTAAGGACACATGATTTCTCTGCATTTTGACTTAAATTCAAAATAATTGATATTTCTTTCAAAATATTGTTCAATTCCGATGCTTACCGGATGCCGTCGTTATATTCTCTCTTGGATCATTTCCGAAACATAAAAATCATGTTATCGCTCCCAGTAAGTTTGAGACATTTTGATTGTTATGTGTAGATAACCTATTTGAAGTCTATTTCAACAATGATGTACCAAAAATAAAATCATGTTAGATGATAATGTGAGAAATGCGGATTATGGATCTTAAGGCTAGAATTAACACTAGAGGGGATGGAGGTGAATAGTGTTTTAAGGAAATACTAAATCTTTTTGAGTTCATGTTAATTTGAACACAAATGTATGCAATATTCAGACACAGATATGATCACAGAATCAAACACAGATGCAAAAATAAAGTAAAAGCAATAAAGGAAAGAACACACCTGATTTTATACTGGTTCGGAGTTACCCTACATCCAGTCCCGCATACAAGTACGGATTTCCTTTCAAAAGCAATTGCATAATTACACCATCGATTTCAAGGCCACGAGGTACACCACTCCAGATTCACAATCCTCTGGATAGAGATACTTGATTTTACGGGCAACAAGTTCACCCAATTGATTTCACAGGCTACAATCACACCTTTTCTCGCTTGATTGATTTCACAGACTACAATCACACCTTTCTCGTTTAGTTTATTACAAAGAAGCCTATAACTCTGAACAACACTAGGATCTTGTTGAGATAGTGATAGAGAATCAAACCAAAGATGATCTAGTTAGATTCAATATTGATTTTGGTAGAGTAATGGTAAAAATATATATAAAGAAACGTGGAAGAAGAAGAGGAGTGAAATCAGAGAAAATATATATAAAAATTCATTTAAAATTCCCTCTATTTATAGTAGAACAACAGCCATGTCCATACGTGAAATGATATGACGAATAGATACTTCTTTTGGAACTCAAAATTTTGAAACAAACTGCCAACTTGTCGATAAGGGGTACTTGAGGTTGTCGACATGCCTAAGGTATTTTTGATGATTTGTTTTTCTTTGAAAATAGCTTCTATCTTGTATTAAAACTATTATTTAAACTTTATAAATATATTTAACTATAGTTAAAATACATAAATAAATATAGAGAATAATATTTTGATATATATAAATTTTACTATAATTTTATATTTAAATCTAAGTATAAATATTAAAAGTTAAATATATTATTATTATTAAAAGATAGTTTAAAACCAAGGATAATTTGATTTTGAAAATAAAGATTATTTTGGGGCTAAAAATATTTAAAACCAGGATACTTGTTTTTTATTCTTTTAAAAGGAAGATTTTGAAATCATTTTGAGAACAAGATATAATTTTGTAAAAGACAATTGAATAAAAGTTAGTGGATACAAAACAATGTTCCACTAGATTTTTCGTAGGTTCCATCCTACTTAGGGTTCCATCCCTTTTAACTGGCTCGAAGTGGATTCCATTCCACGAATAAATTGGATTTTAAGATGCCAGTGCTTTTCTAGGATTTCTAACAAAATTCAAAACTAAATTACAATCTTGAAATCTTGAACTCTTGATAATATTGATACTCATGAGTCTTCATCTTGATATCTTGAATCTCTATACCGTACAGTCTTCATTCTTGGTACCTGCATAGTTAAATCCTACATATACATATATATCTAAACTATAATGTTATTATTTATATTTTTTTAATCTTATTCTAAGGTTTTTGTCATCAAAACCATCTTCTTAGGGACTAACAATCTCCCCCTTTTTGATGATGACAACCTTTGTTTATAAAATATTACTTCTATCCTAATAATTCCCACTAAAACTAATAACTCCCTCTTAATCTATGCCTAACTATCTTATTTTATACTTCTCCCCCTTTGTCATCAATAAAAACTAACTCCAAACTATATAACTCCCCCTTATTCTTGTACTAAAATACCTGCATTAATATAATATTCAATGGAGTATATAATAGATAGATTAAGAGATAATTACACTGATAGACATGATAACTAATCAAAGATTGTATAAATATCAATGTGTTTTTATACATATTTTGCACACCAAATATCAATCCACACCAAACTAAATCAAATCAATCTAAGAAATTAATTAAAATCAAACAAAGCAATCAAATAAAATCAAACATTACGAGGAACTTCCACCAATCCTTCTTCTCCAAATATAGGGTCTACTTTAATGGCATCCCAGTTTTCATTATCATTGGTGAGAGAGACTGGAGGATGTGCTTCATTATCATCTTTTTGCAGGGAAGAAATCATGCATCATATCGCATCGAAATGCTTTTCTTGCTCCTTGATCATCTGCATTTGACTCAACTCTAAGTTTTGCTGGTTACGAAGAATGAAAGAAAGAATATTCTTAAAAGAATTAAGAGTTTCTTCAAGATTCTCGGTCAAATTATGAATTGGATTGGCCATATTTGAGTTTGTGAGAAGAATTAGGGATAAAGTAGATAAGAAATAATTCTGAGTGATGAATTCTGGAAGAAATAGGTATTTATAGGTGTAGAAATTCGTTTGAAATGAATAGACATAATATTCAAATTTCAAATTTAGAATGAAAAGTCATGTCTGACCAGTACATGTGGACATGGTCAATGAGGGGTTGTCGACAGGGGTTAGTCAATTTTGATGACTTATTTTGATTTTGTGAATAATTGTGTATGTCTATATATATATATAATATACTAACATTTATTCTAGAGACAGGATAAGCTAGATAACAGAAAAGTAATTCAATTTCATTTCATAATAGAATGATACAGTGATTAAACATTAAGAACTACACGAACATTCAAATCAAAACAAACTAAAACTAATACAACAAGATATGAAAAGGTAGAACTAGTTAGAGGATGACGAAGATGAAGATAATCCAAGCTTCTTGCTGACTTTGGACAAAAACTTGTTCATCTTGGATGACATTTTATTCAATTTCTTACTAGCGGACCATTTAAGAATCCGTTGATTCTCGACAATCGTCTTTTGATTTTTGAGCAAGGTTTTGTTGGTTGGATTAGGAGGATAGTCAATGCTTTCCAAAGAAGTTTCACCTTCTTCTTCTTCTTCTATTTCCATTTCATCCCCTTCTTCTTCTTTCTCTTCCTCCTCTTCCATCTCCTCATGAGCCAAACGCTCTTCCTTTCGAAAAGAGTCTCATAAAGTTGAAAAACAAATGGAATTTTCATAAGAGAAATGTTTGAGTGATTAAAAACCTTTCTTGAAATAAATTCTTCTCATTTGAAATCTACTCCAAAATAGTTAAAAATCCGAGTGAGATAAATTCCATGATACAAAGTGTTTTCATCCATTTCAAGATTTTTGGGACGAAATTCATCCAAAATAACCTGCGCCCAATAAATATCATAATTTCCAAAAATAGCAAAAAGTGCTTTGCAAACTTTTGAAGTTGGATTGTTAAAACTCCCCAATCTTAGGGTCAAAGTATGTTGTAAAAGAAGATTAACAATTCTAGCTTTTGGTCGAAAGTTTCGATTTTTGAATTCAAAGTTACCATTTCCTTCAAAAATGTGATGAAATGCCTCACGATCATTTTCATCGATATTAAAACAAGAAAGATCCATTCCCGTGCTCTTGCTATTGAGAATGGTACCCAAAAGATCACAATTTAAAATGATTCTAGTGCCTTTGACACTACTCCAAATTTCATCATCATTTCCATTATAAAATCCACGGTTGAGATTTGCATAGAAAAATTTAACAAGATTTGAATAACAAACAAAATCATTTTGAGAAGCATCAACAAGACTAAGAACTTGATTATTTTCAAAAAGAGAATCGATTTCGTAAGTAGAGAAATCTTGAAATAAAGCAAACTTCCCAGGGTGGACTTTTCCATAGTTAGCATAGTTGATATATGCTTTTGTAGCCTTCGAATCATTGTAGAGTTGCTCTTTTATCTTTCTGGAAATTCTCATTGTGGAAGGGTTGCTTGAAGAAGCCATTAGAGTAGAGAGTAGAGAGCTTGAAATTTTGAGATAAGAGTTTGGATATGAAAATGAGAATGAAAAGTTGTGATAAGAGATAGTGAATAAATAGATTCTCAAAGGACATGTTCTCTGGTCAAAGGGTGACTTTTTAGAGAATTGAATGAAGTGAAAAGATAGAGGGAAATTCAACATTTTAAATTCAAATTTTGAATTTCAAATTTTTGTACCCTTGTCGACAACATGGTGAGGACCTTGTCGACAGGCGTCTTTGAATTTCCATGATTATTTTTCTTAATTATTCTAATATATATATATATATATATATATATTATTTTTAATGTATATATATATCTGGAATATTACTAGAATTATAATATATTCCATAAAATATTATGATACTATAAAAAAGTAAAAAAAACAAGATAATAGTAAAAATAATAAAAATTAAAATTAAAATTTTAAAATTCAAACAACACACCAATTCAAAATCAATCAATCAAGCATCCAATTCTAAGCATGCAATTTCAATCAATCGATGTATTGTAAACGTGTACCTTTTTCTGAGTCCGTTTCTCTAAATTCGTCGGAGTCGTGAACTGCAATGAAACACGTATTTGGATTACTTGTCTTCTAATCATCATCAGTTGAAGACGAGTCCGAGTCATCTAGAGTAGCTGTAGATGCACGTTTTCGTTTCTTTGCGAAACCATTATTTATAGGAAGATTTTGCCTATCTGAATACGGACAGTCTCTTTTGATATGGCCTGGTTCGTCACAGTTGAAACATTTAATATTGTTTGGCACTACATTATGATTTCTAGAGTTCTTATAGTTGTTTCTCTTGAGATTATTCATCTTTCTGTATTTCAGAAATTTTCGGAAATTCTTGATCATAAGGACTATCTCTTCATCATTATCGCTATTTGAGTCTGATCCATCGGTCAATGCATTGAACGCCATTGACTTCTTTTCAGATGCTTTGCTTTCTCTTCTCTCAATCATTTGTACTTCAAACGACATTAGATTTCCAATTAATTGTTCTATCTTTAAAGTACTGATGTCATTTGCCTCTTCGATCGCAAGTGTCTTTTGATCCCATTCTAGAGTAAGAGAATTTAAGATTTTTCTGACTTGAACTTCTTCCGAAAATTCCTTTTCCAAGGATATTAGAGAATGCACAATGTTCTGAAATCTACTATACATATCTGAAATAGACTCATTAGAATTCATTTTAAATAATTGAAACTAATTTGTGAGCATGGAAATTTTGGTCTATTTAACTTTGCTTGTTCCTTCATGAGTAACTTGCAAAGTTTTCCAAATTTTATATGCACACTTACAAACTGACACTCTATTAAAATCATTTCTATCAAGTGAACAAAATAAGATATTCATTGCTTTAGAGTTGTTTTATGCAACAGTCTTTTACTCAGCAGTCCACTGTAAAAAATCAGTTGTGGGTTCAGAATATTCAGTCTGTGTGACATTCCAAGTGTCTAGTCCTACAGATTGTAAATATATTTTCATCCTACATGCCCAATATGCATAGTTACTGCCATTAAAAAATAGTAGTCTGATAGCAGACCGACCTTCTACAAATGAACTAGTGCCAGGGATAATAGAACCAGTGTTGGTAGTGTTAACAGCACCAGTGTTGGTAGCCATTTTGAAAATTTTCAAAATTCAGATTATGAAACTTTAAAAACCTTGCCCCGATACCAAATGTGAGAAATGCGGATTATGGATCTTAAGGCTAGAATTAACACTAAAGGGGGGTGAATAGTGTTTTAAGGAATTACTAAATCTTTTTGAGTTCATGTTAATTTGAACATAAATGTATGCAATATTCAAACACAGATATGATCATAGAATCAAACACAGATGCAGAAATAAAGTAAAAGCAATAAAGGAAAGAACACATCGGATTTTATACTGGTTCAGAGTTCCCTACATCCAGTCCCGCACACAAGTACGGATTTTCATTCAAAAGCAATTGTACAATTACACCCTCGATTTCAAGGCCACGAGGTACACCACTCCAGATTCACAATCCTCTGGGTAGAGATACTTGATTTTATGGGAAACAAGTTCTCCCAATTGATTTCATAGGCTACAAGCACACCTTTTCTCGCTTGATTGATTTCACAGGCTACAGTCACACCTTTTCTCGTTTAGTTTACTACAAAGAAGCCTATAATTCTGAATAGCACTGAGATCTTGTGGAGATAGTGATAGAGAATCAAACCAGAGATGATCTAGTTAGATTCAATGTTGATTTCGGTAGAGTAATGGTAAAAATATATATATAAGAAATGTAGAAGAAGAAGAGGAGTGGAATCAGAGAAAATATACATAAAAATTCGTTTAAAACTGCTCCTATTTATAGTAGAACAACAGCCATGTCCATTCGTGAAAGGATATGACGAATAGGCACTTCTTTTGAAATTCAAATTTTTGAAACAAACTGCCACCTTGTCGACAAGGGGTACTTGAGGTTGTCAACATGCCTAAGGTATTTTTGGTGATTTGTTTTTCTTTGAAAATAGCTTCTATCTTGTATTAAAACTATTTTTAAAACTTTATAAATATACTTAACTATGGTTAAAATACATAAATAAATATAGAGAATAATATTTTGATATATATAAAATTTTGCTATAATTTTATATTTAAATCTAAGTATAAATATTAAAAGTTAAATATATTATTATATTAAAAGATAGTTTAAAACCAAGGATAATTTGATTTTGAAAATAAAGATTATTTTGAGGCTAAAAATATTTAAAACCATGATAGATGTTTTTGATTCTTTTAAAAGGAAGATTTTGAAATCATTTTGAAAACAAGATATAATTTTGTAAAAAACGTTTGAATAAAAATTAGTGGATACAAAACAATGTTCTACTAGATTTTTCGTAGGTTCCATCCTACTTAGGGTTCTATCCCTTTAACAGGCTCGAAGTGGATTCCATTCCACGAACAAATTGGATTTTAAGATGGTAGTGCTTTTCTAGAAGTTTTAACAAAATTCCTAACTAAATTACAATATTGAAATCTTGAACTCTTGATAATCTTGTGAGTCTTCAATCTTCATATCTTGAATCTCTATACTGTACAGTCTTCATTCTTGGTACATGCATGGTTAAGTCCTGCATATACATATATATCTAAACTACAATGTTAGTATTTATATTTTATAATCTTATTCTAAGGTTTTTGTCATCAAAATCATCTTCTCAGGGACTAATAGATAATTTTGCAAGTTAAATCTGAGTTAATGTAAACAAGGTAACTGATTAATCTGTTACGCTAATTTTAAGAATTGAATTTCATGGAGTTATTCTCATTAATATTTACTCTATTCCTACTGCATTAGTCTTCTTTTAAAGACAAACTTGTATCCAATGAATCATTTCCCTTTGAGTACATCTATCAAAATCATATTTTGACAGTGTGCTTGGAATCCATTTTGGATTTAAAGCACGGTGTCATATGACATTGTCTAAACTCTACATTGCTTATTAAAAACTGACGAAATTGTTATTACTAACAATTAATTCTTGGCATTGATAATAAATTCATAATTTCTCCTTATTGAACGAGAATTTTTATTAGACATTATAATGATTATGTCCGTTCTAGGCTTATTAATTTTATTTCATGTTATGTAATTAGTTTACGTGTTAGAGCCTTTTGATTGTATCCTACTATATTATACTAACACTAATTTTTAAAGAAAATTCCTTTGTCATAAAGGTGACGTTTCTTAAAACAAAAATTTCTTTTCAATACAACAGAATAGGTATTCAGTAACATTTTATGAACTGCCTTATACTTACTTAAATTCGATTTAGTTTTAAGTCTACAAAAGCTACGTACATAAAATAAATTAGAAAACTATGCATCTTAAACTATTTAAGATTAGGATTTCTTATCAACCTATATCTTACTTGAATATGATCTCATAAATTATTGTTTGGATGAAGTTAAATTTAACATATATACTTACACTTAATTATTAGAGTTATTGAATGCGAGGCCCTTCATTAGAAATTTTAAACTCGCCATATGTTGGAAATGAGAGTTATCTTAAGATACTTTATGCAAAATGGACCTAAAGCTATTAATACACTAGAGGGGGTATATAGTGTTTATCTACTATTTAAAAATTAACTTTGAAATTAAAGTTTATATACTCAAATAAATAATCAAAATCACAAACAAATCAAATGACCAAGGGTAAACATAAAGTAAAGTAAAAGCAGTAAAGTAAATGACACCAGTAATTAACATTGGCTCGGATTTCCAATCCTATATCCAGCCATGTTCTGCCCGTATAGAATTTCCACTTTAATAACTTGCTTTACAAGGATGGCAAGTACACTGTTGCAATTTCATAATTTCTCGGGTGGCAAGATACACATTTCCACTTGACTTTTCTCCAATGGCAAGAACACCTTTCTCAACCAATAATAGACAATGAAAAATTGTTGTATCTTTAATGTACATTCTTTAAGATCTGGTACAATGATCCTATAGACCTCCAATAACAATATATCTTTTAAATTAATAAGTAATAGGATGAGACTAGAGAGAATGATTGTGAATACAAGTTACAAATTATTTAATCTTATGTGATTTACAAAACAATGAAGAATAGAAGTGAAAGCAAATGGATTTGCAAAGACAGTGGAAGAATATTAATGTATCTTTCACAAGTATAGAAATGAAAAGGTAAGACAAAATAAGAGAACCGTATACGAAATTTGTTTTCCAAAGCCTTTATATAGATAATGTGAGACATGACCTTTGGAGAAAGGAAGAAGGGCATTTCCATTTATTTAAATCTGATAATTTATGCAACAACTAGTATGTTGATGTGTGGTAAACGGGTATGTCAAAATATCCATCTATATGTCAACATATAGTCCATGGGTATGTCGATGTATCTGGGTTGATTTTGAAAAACAATTTATAAAATAGTTTTGGTCTTCATAACTTTTAATACTTATATCATGCTAATTTTGAAAAATAATTTATAGAATAGTTTTAGTCTTCATAACTTTTAATACTTATATCATACTGTTATGCAAAAAAGATACCAAAGACGCAAATAGAGTTTAGTAAAAGAGAAATATCAAAAATATTTTCTATGAGGTCTTTAACGAAAGTTTTAAGATTCGGACATACTTACTAACACTTTAAACATTTCTAACGATCAAGTGCTCCATTTTCTTGAGTTAGTTTTGCTCTTCCATTTACTCTAATTAACCTTCGTGTATGTAATTTATTTGCTTTCTTTGAGTTCTTGTTTATCTCTATAAAATATCTTTATAATATATTTGAAAATACTATATAATCGAAAAAATGTTAGCGCTAATAGTTATGTGGTTGTTATCAGGGGAATCAATACTAAAGTTATTAACAATCTTCCCCTTTTTGATGATGACAACCAAACACCATTTAAGAGGTGAAACATAACTTTTTGTATTTGACTCCCTTTGATTCTATGCGACTCTGCTATCATTTTGTCTAGTATATTTATACATCTTCTCCTCCGTTGTCATCAACTAAAGGGCAGAAGAGAATCATTTAAGCACAAACTAACACTATGTATAAGGTTTGTATATATGGTAGTATATAAAATACGTAAATAAGAAACATGGAAGGAATCAAAATCAATACTTTAAAAGTATTAGAATAGAAGGAGTTTTATAATTACCGATAATATTGATGTTAATGGAACCGGGCTGGTTTATAGTAGATGAATATGGTAGGTTTCAAAATAAAAATCCCTATTTGGATCTTAGTGGGACTATGAAGTATAATGTAATACTATATTATATCTTGTTATTTTAATAAAATCATATTTTATTAAATTGTTTTATTTATTTAATTATCTAATTAATTAAATAAGTATGTTTAGAGTGTATATGTGTCAATATATCATACACCAACACACACGTACAATGTGAGAATTATAACTTGATGATACGATGTAATGACATGATTAATATGTGCATGACTTGATATTGGGATTTATATCCACCTTGCATATATTCATTATATATTTATAAATGGATTGCCTTAAAGTTATTTAATATAAAACATATATATATATATATAAAATAATGTTTCAAGAGACTTGTATATATAAAATAAAATTTAACTAATATCTAATGCAGTTTCACTAAGTAAAAAAATTATATTTCAAATTTAAATTTAAAATTGATAGAGTTAGGGGTATGTCTTAGGTGAAATAATGTAATTTGTTACATATATCTAATTTGATAACCAACCTTATCTATAACAAAAGTGTTTAACTTTTATAATATACTTTGTTATATTATAATATAATTAATTAAGTAAAGTATATATGAATAGAAAATCCTTAGATAATATGTTATTTGATAATAATTACAAACGATTGTAATCATGAGAATTTTATCATGCTAAAAATAACATATTGTTTTAAATATTCCTAGTCAAGATGTTTCGATAAAGATATCGATTCATCTATTAAGACTAGAGTATATAACGCTCTCTGAATTTTGGGTTGTGTATCACTCATGGTTGCTAAGGGCACTAAGAGTTTACATAATAATAGTTATTGAATAAGTATGGAATTACTCACTCGAGAGTTTCATGTTAGTTAATTATAACTAAGGTCAAACATAAGATCTCAAAGTGACGATGTTACATAGTTTCCTCAACTTGAAAATACTGTGCAACTTCAATGTGGATACTTCACTTTGATTATAGTTGAACCATGGCATGGCGATCCATCAAGCGATTATAGTTGGATCTGAGTTGAAGTATTGGAAGTAAAACACTATTCAATGGAGAATTCATCTTCTCAATTATAAGAGGTTTGTATCGCTATCAGCTATAGTCAACTCAAAGTCAAAGTCTTTGGCCAGAGCCACACAGAATATCATAAATTTTATTATTGAACCAATGATTTTGTGTTTGGGCTAACCGAGTCGAATGTGGATGATATGAGAATTTTGACCAAAGCCAAATTCCATTAGTTCTAAAGTGATACATTTTTAACGAAGAGAATTGATGTAAATAATCGAAACTAAAACGTACCATTTAAGTAGTTAACTCGGTTTCTACCAAAATTATGCGTAAAGGATAAATTTGGCCAAACTGTCACCCACTAGCAAAGGTGATGCGTGAACATTAATATTTGAATCGTTCGATATTAATTACCGACTGAATTTGCACATACGAGTCGCACAACTGTAACGATGAATACTTCGAAATACCACACGATTTAACTAATTTATAATTATTCTAAATTAATTAATATTTATGAAATGTTAATTATTAAATTTATTTTATTATTGAATGTTATTAGTATTTTATAAAGTGCGTATATACAAGTTATATATGTACGTATCGATATACGATATCGATAAATATTTAAAATTTGATTTAAATCGGTTGATTACTAAATTGGTTTTAGGATTTCTGAAGGCCTTTCTAAGTCACATATATGGCCATCCATAAGGTTGCAAAGGAGGTGAGTTTGAGTGTTCAAAATAGTTTTGAAATGGTATTAAAAGGACAAAAGTCCTCTACCTTTTCCTCTTCTTAAATGTCTACTTAAACACAATCATTGTCATTGTTCTGCATCTCCTCCCTGGGTTTATTCCAGTCGAAAATAATATGTCAAGATAGGGTTTGAGTATCCAAATTTATTTTAAATGATATTAAACAAATAATTAAAGGGATGAGAAAATCTCTCCATCCTTTCCTCTTCTTAAATGCCTACTTAAACACATTAAACTATCATTATTTTTGCTTGGCTCTCATTTTCATTCTAGCCAAAAATTCCATGGCTCCAAGGCTATAATATTCCCAAAAGAGAGTCAAAAAAAATCAAGTTAAAATAAGTTGGTGTTCGTCTCTAGATTTTGGTAAAATTCAAAGGGCGATCTAGTTAAATCTAGGAGATATTCAATCATTCAAGGTGTGAATCATAGGCTACTTTATCAGGTAATTATCTAATCACATTTTGATCGTATATTACATCAGTTTAGTATAGTTTAGATCACATCTTATACAACAAATTTATGTATGCCTATGTTGTTCAATCTATTGTTTGTTAATGTTTTAGAAATTAATGTTTAAAAGCATAAAAGAACACGCATAGCAACATCATGTTAAAATTGTTTTCTTCCATAAAAAATTAGGATTTAAATTATTTTATTTAGTTAAAAATAATAATTTTATAACATCTTATATATAGATAGAAGTAAACTATATTTATTAATTATTTAAAGTTATTTTGTGAATTTGATTATAAGTTCTATACGTATATATTATTTTCGAATATAAAATATATTTTTGTTACTTATGTATGTGTTTATATACATTATTTTCGATTCAAAAGTATAAAGGACTTTTTTGAAATCATAGATCTAACTTTGAGTTTATAATCAAATTAATTTAAGATGTTTGCATGCTTGTGTGTGTCTATATATATATATGGTTATTTTAAATAGGTACAACCGCTTTATTAAAAACCTAGTTGGAACTAGCATAGTTCAGACCAGGGAAAAAGAATACCGCATTCTTTATTACTCATCAAAAAAATGTACAAGATGTTACAAGCAATATAATACACGCATATAAGTGACAGATAGGCCAAGAACAGCATAAAAAATACAAATGACAAATAAAAGGCCGCTACAAATTGACATCAACACCAGTTCATTTCATCTTGCCCATAATTACTTTCTCAATTTGAACGTAGATTCATCTTCTAAATCCACCACCTCAGCTCTAAACTCCTTTGCATGCTTGCCTATACAACTGAAGTTTAAGAAATCCCCCTCTAGATGAATAGGCAGAGATCGACGCAACTAAAGAGGTTATTTTGGATAAGAGAATCATGTCCATCTTAGCAGCTTTGGACTAAGAGATTTGGTTATCGCTATCCAACATCATTATGGTCAATGCCCCATCTCGCTAGAATCTTCAGGTTTGCAAGTCTCTTTGTCTTTCTTAGTGAACCTTCAACTAGGTATGTGATATCAATAGTAATCCTTCTCAAAATATTCAACTTATTTCCTTTGATATTATAAAAGATATGTGTGTTACGAATGAACCATATTTGTTAGATAGAGGCCGTAAAGCAACAACAAGCAAGTCTCTTACTTGGTTGTGTTCAGTAAAATTATCTATAAGTTCATTTGCTTCTTCCATTAGATTTAGAGAACTATTTGGTTTAAATTTCAATTTAATACGTAGAGAGACCCAAATAAAAGAGCTAAAATCATAGTCAAAGAATATATGGTTAATATTTTCATTTACTTGTTCAAAACACATTTATTTAGTTGATAGAACTATTCCAATTAAAAATTCTCTTTAATGTTTAACTTGTCCAACATTGCTTGATACGCACAAAAGGCCGTCTTGCGATAATTAATGTTGTTCGAAATTATGTTAGTCCAACGATGCATAGGATGTTGACTTCAACAATTTATCCCACGTATTCTTAAACATAAATTTACTACCGTTCCACTCTGAATATTCCTCTTTGTCTTCATTGGAGATTGAAAACATTTAATTCCTCTAGTTCTCTAGTTTCAGTTAAGATGTGTGGAACTAATTGGTTGTTTCTTATGATGCTACTAACTTTAAATTAGTGTTACCACTAGTTTCAACCATATACCATCCCTAGAAGATCTACTATTAATTTATCATTAATCTAAGGAATAAACAAAAGAGAAGTAGATTTTCTAATTATAATAATTCTTTTAATATATTTTAAGTCGGTATCTCTAGCTTTGAAAATAGTTTTCCACATCAAAGAACCATTACTATCCACTTACATAGTCCAAAATTATCTCTATCAATCACAGTGTTTAATCTGACCCGTATAGACTTTTGTTAAGAAATTCGATAAAAATTTCACACCGGCCGCCTTTTTCAAATTTGAGAAGTTTTTAAGACTTGTTCCTTCTTCACTTTTTGGTCTACAAATAACATCCCGATATATCTTTTAATATCTACTTCCCCAAAAGTAATCAGTACATAATTTATTAATCTTCTTAACGTTGCCACAGGGATTTGATATATCATTAGCCAGTATATAATCATTGGGGTAGTAACAATACGAATAAGTTCATCCCTTCTTGCAATAGACAATAATTCGCTATCTCAAATGGAATCTCAAGTTTCCATTTTTCCTTTAATGATGTGTAACACATTTATACAGTCACTATAGTATAAATAGTTAGAGAATGGTGGAACCCGCTAAATATTTGATATGCATGAAATTTTCCTCCACCTTCAAAATATTTTGATTAGAATCTTAGTTCTACATTAGTCGCTGAAATAGATCTTAGGTTTGTTCTAATTAAAGATTAAACAACTTTTCTTTCCATAGCTTTGAAGATTCCCTTAAGATTTAATGTGCTCTTTTCATTTGCTTTAGAAAAAAAAAAATCAATATATCATTCGTATATAAAAGATGTGAGATAATATGAGAGATTTTATAAACCATAAAGATTAATTTTTCATCTATACGATGCCCCACAAGTATAGAAAAGTATTCTATAGCAATACAAAAAAGATATAGGGAAAGGGGGTCTCCATGTCTGATTCCAAAATTACTTTCAAAATAGCCCTTAGCTATTCCTGAATAAGGATGGAAAATGAAGGCGAGGTGATACAATATTTTATTAACTTGATCATCCCCGTAGGGAACCCCATAATCTTCAAAATATGAAAATGAAATATCTATTAATACGGTCGTGCACCTTCTTATGACCACATTTACACACATTTTAGTTATATCCTTCCTTTTGAAACCTCAAAGTAATTCATATGCCATCAGTATGTATCTACCTGGCACAAAAGCAGATTGGTTATCAGAATCCAAGTAGAGCAACAAACCTTTAGTTCTATTACATATGATTTCAAAAATGTTTTTTCAAAACATATTACAGCAAGTAATAGAGCGATAATTAGAAATAGTGATAGAGCTGTCCTTTTTTTTTTTTTTTTTTTAAAAAAAAAGAAAATATGTATAACTAAACATCACCAAAAGCTGTCAACAAGCCTGACAGGTAACCGTAAAAGAACAAAGACGAGAGAGATAGAGCTGTCTTTTTTAGGTACTAGCACGACAAAAGTGTGATTCATCCCACTTGCTAGTTTGGCCATTTTAAAGACTTCCTTAACTGCTTCCTAAAGTAATAATCTAATTTCTTTCCAATGTATTTTGTAAAATTTAGCAGTGAATTGATCAGGCCCTGGGTTTTTGTCATCTGTAGTAGAAAATATTTCCTCCTTAATCTCATCAATAGAACACCCTTTCATTGCCTCATCGCCTCCTAACGAGCACATACATGGTCTTGACAACACTTAATTGTAACAAAAGGAAATCCTAATTTTACGTGGCACCAATCTCATATATATATATATGTGTGTGTGTGTGTGTGTGTGTGTGTGTGTTGTATTTCTTGTGCTATGGGATTTATCTGTCTAAGCCACACACCTACAAAGTGAGCCACACCTAACAATCTTCATCTTGATGAGCACTTTCTTGACGAGCATGCTGAAGAAGCTCTACAGCTATGCCAGGCTGCTTCCACTTCTTTCCATCTCCACCTTCAGGCGAGTACTTTCACTCAAGTCATCATGAAGATCCTGAGTCCTCAATGTAGTGGATTATGTTTGCTTATCCATAAGTCCTCTTCCAGCAATTGGCAGCTTGCTTAACTATGTATCTACCTTAACAGGTCATTCATCTTTGCTTAAGCCTCAAGAAGTCATGCTTCGGGCACTCTCGCATTATCAAATGGTCCCTCGAACCATCTGCTCCGATACTATAATGGGTTTCGGCACTCATACTCGACTTGATTTTCTAGGCATGACCCGAAGCGCTTGTTATCAAAACCCAAAGTAATACCTTCCATTACACGAAGCGCTTCACAAACATCCCAATTTTGGTCACTACCAACCGTATTCACCACTACCGACCATAAATGATGACCATAATTTGAGCCATCAAACCAACTCCAATCTGCTTGCAACTTGATTTGGGACCTCTTGAGACTTCTAACTCCATCACATCCAAATTGCATCATTTTTTGCACACTGTGATGCCATTTGCACCAAAAATACCATAATCCTAGCTACCCAAATACAATTTACTAGCATAGTTTGTCTTGGAACTCATTTTCTATAAAATAGCAATTATGGTTGGTAATGGTATAAAACATGTCAAAATATGAATCTATTTTTTTAAATGAGTATAACATGTTATCACTATCAAATGTAAATTCTAAAATGTTTAACTTTGAAAATTGCTTAGAAAGCCATAATTTAATTGTATTTACATGCATAACATAATGAGAGATGCAATATCACTCACCTAGTACCGAATTTACCTAAGTATCAATGTACATCTGAGATGAACGATGACAGCATGAATTCCAAAGTAGTCCAAACGGTAATCCTGAGATTCCCCTTACCGATCACCGCTTAACAATACTTTGAGGCCAACTAAAGTATAAAAAAGAGGAATTTTTGGTTAGAAATCAAATTAATGGAAGTTTAAGGTTATTTTGGGAAATTTAAAAAGTAATTTAGATCTGCCCTATTATCCCCAATTAGGCACAAATCCCTAAATGATTTGGTGGGCTTAAATTTGGGCTTAATTAGTTACCCACTAATCCAGCCAGCAACAGTCTAAAAACTAAACTGTCGTACCTCCTAAACGGTAAGTGCAAATTCTTGGTTTTAGTTCCTATCTTAACTCTTTTCAGAAGTTATAGGCCCAATAAGATTTTTAAGGTCAAATCTGTTCGATAAAAATTCTAAGGATAGGAAATGTCCCTAATAGGCATTTTCTAAAGTTAAAGAGTCATACGACCTCAAATGAAATTAAAATTAATATTATACAATTTCCTGGTAAAATATGGGCCGTTATACTCTCCCTCTGTTTGGGAATTTCACCCCTAAAATCCTTAAACAATCAAGGAAACTCATCCATAGTTATCTTGCATGCCTAGTAACCATAAGCAATCATCTCAAGCATCAAACATGCATCCATGCAATCAAGAATATAGACATACCTATCATAGCATGTGAGACACCGGTATCAAAGGTGTAAGAAAATACGATAAACAGAAGGTCTTACCATGTAAAGACCTCTAGATAGGTGATCCTCACCCTCTTCTTGGTTTCTCACGTGCAATCGCATTTGCTTTAACTCTATTGAAACTTCACTAACATCACTATCTTCCTCTTAAGCTGATTCGTGTCATTTTAGATAATATGACTTAGCCTATGAGGTCTTGAAGCTTCTGGTTCGATTTCAATATCATCAATTTGATCCGGTGCAATCAGCATGCTAGAATCATGCTCAAACTTCCATATATGAGAGTTGTAGAATAAATTGTGCATGCCCACCATTTTCTGAGGCAAATCGATTCTGTATGCTACGTTCCCAATCCTCTCTAATATCGAAAAGGACGTACAAACCTCAATACCAACTTCCCTCTATTATCGGATCGAAAAGAATTCCTCAATGGAGAGATCTTCAGAAACACCATATTGTCGACAAAGAAAATCAAATCTCTACATCTCTTATCAACATAGCTCTTTTGTCTATCCTGAGCCGTCTTCATTAATTATCAAATGACTTCAATCTTCTTCGAAGTTTTTCTAATCATGCATGGCCTAAGTATTAGTTTTTCGCTTGCCTCTACCAACATGAAGAGCGTTACATAGTTGGCTATATAACGTCGAATGGTGCCATATCGACTGATAACTATTATTGTACGTGAACTCTATCAGATGCTAGTGGTCGTCCCATCAGCCTTCGACATTGGGTATGCAAGCTCGTAATAGATCCTCCAATATATGATTCACCCTTTCAGCCTTCCCATCGGTTTGTGGGTAATAAGCCGCGTTGAGATGTAGCTCTTTCCCTAATGCCTCATGTATGCTCCTTCAATACCAACTAGGAATAAAGGATCTTAGTCACTCACAATGCTTTATGACACAACATCGAATTGCACCACCGATTTTACATACAACTCGGCCAATTTTGATGTCGTGCTATTAAACTTAAAAGGTATGAATCAAGCACGGTTCTCAATCTACCGACAATGACCCTAATTTTATCATACCCTCCTTTGGCCTTTAGCAATCCATCAATAAAATCCATGAATACTTATCCCCATTCCTACTCGGGAACTTCAAATGGTTTTTTCAAACCACTTGGCTTCTATTGCTTTTACCAATTGGCATTACGTGCACTTCGAGATGAATCTCATGACATCCTTTTTCATCCCTTCCCACTAATAGATTGCTTCACATCAAGGTACATCTTATTAATACAGGTATGTATAGTTATCCTCAAATGATGGCACCCTCATGGTACCTCATCTTGTAATTCATTGACATTGGGAATAAACAATATCCCATCTTTACAGAGCCAACCATCATGATCAAGTCGATATTGCCTCATATCATTAGACTTCACCCCTTTTTTTACTTTTTCTATGATCTCCACTAGTCTGGCATATAAGCTCTGACTAGTACCAATCCTCTCGATGAAGTTAGGTTTAATGGTCGAACTCGCCAACATCTCTAGCTCCATCTTATAACGAGGTCTAAAGTCATAGCCAATAATAAACTTGAGCTACGTCCACTCTAGGAATATCACTCCCAAACTGGCATGTCTTCCACCTTAAGCATCAATGATTGCATTTCCTTTACCAAGCTTATAATAAACAGTAAAGTCATAGGAGGCCAAAAATTCCAACCATCGCTGTTGACGAAGCTTGAGACCATTATGGGAGAAAATGTATTTCAACAATTTGTAGACTGTGAATAACTCGATCATTTCTCCAAGTAAATAATATCGCCAAATCTTCAAAGCAAACACTATTGTACAACTCCAAGTCGTGGGTCTGGAGCTTCTTCATATGTTGCTTCAGCTATTGACCAGCTTATACAACAACCTTACCTCCTTATATCAGAACCGTACTCAATGTGATACCACAAGAATCCACATATACCATCATCTCCTCATTCCAAATTGGAATGGTTAACACCGGTGCACTCATCAACCTCTCCTTTAGACTCACAAAGCATGCTCATACCTTGCATCCCAAACATAAGTCTGATTCTTCTTTGTTAGATTAGTCAGTGGTGGCGCTACTTTTGAGAAGTCCTTGATAAAATGTCTATAATATACCATTAATCTAAGGAAACTCCTCACATTCATAGCATTCTTATGTTGCTTCCAATCTTGAACTACTGTCACCTTTGTAGAATCTACATTGATACCAATTTTGAAGCAATGTGACCCATGATTCTCACTTCTCTTCTCCAGAAGTGACACTTTAAGTACTTTCAATATATGCTTCTTCAACACTCCCAGTGCAATCCTCAAACATGTCTTGTGTTTCTCCTTCATCCAAGAATAGGAAAGAATATCATTAACAAACACAAGCATAAATTTATTTAGCTGATATCTGAAGACACGATTCATAAGATCAATAAAGTATGTCGGTGTATTAGTCAGTCCGAGGGGCATAACCAACCACTCATAAAATCCAAATGGCATACAAAGCGTTGTGATTGGCACGCTCTCCTTCACTAACCTCAATTGATGAAATCCTGGTGCAAGATCTAACTTTACTAATACCTCTGCACCATACAGATGATCGAACAAGCCATTTATACATGGGAGTAGATACGTGTTCTTACTCATCACCTTATTCGGCTCGTGCTAATCAAAACACAACCAATGATAGCCATTCGCCTTAGCGATGAATACTATGAGTATGCCCCACTCAGATATGCTCATGCGAATGAACCCTCGCCTCAAAGGTATAACTACAAATCCAGCATCCTTTATTAAGTCTAGGTGGAACTCAATCCATTGGTGTAGCAATGATCCAATAACCTCCTTGAACGCATCCAGACACTCTCTAATGATAGGCACATACGAAAACTCGTCCTATAAAACCTCTGGTGAATATAGAAAGCTAACTATAACCTCGTCCTTTAGTAGGCAGCCAATCTCTAACTTTCACCCATCCTCGGCCCAAAATATCACCAACAACTTATAATCCTACAATACCGCATACTTCCTTAGCTAGTGCATCCCAAAGATAACACTAAGTACAAAATCAAAACAAAGCAATCACAAACAAAAAAGCATTCATGACTTGATAAGACAAAACTACGATAAATAATATACATGCTAGTGGGCCTCCAATAGGGTTTATCACTACTAAAGGTCGTCCACAATTTAAGGTCCCAATCCTAATCTATCCACTACCTCGCTAGATATAAAGGAATATTAAACCCCGCTATTGAACAAAACACACGTGAGAACAACTTAGTAGAAATTATACCTTGAATGGTGATGCTCTTTCCTTTCTCTTTCGTCGAAGGAGCACTCGACGAAGTCGTAAAAGTATTTAAAGCATATGCCTTCGCCATCTGCTTCTTCGTTTAGGGAATTTTTTATGCACATGGCATACCTTATTACAGTTATAACACTTCTTCCTCTCAACTTTGCAATCCTTATTCAGTTTTTCCCACTCGCCACGGTTATATAAAAAGGGGGTTCTACTTAGCCTTCTTTTGAGCATCCATAATCTGGAACTGCTTCCTCTTCCCAATCCATTTCATCTTGCCACCCCACCCCAATTATGGCTTTGGCTCTTCTTTAGTAATAATAGCTGGTTTAGATTTAGGGTACAAACTCTCATGGCAAGAGCTTTCTTGATGAGTTTCTCAAAAGGCCCATCAATACGTTGTACTAATTTCTCTCCTAGATAATCATCCAAACTCATAATATACACCCGTTTTTCTTCGATGGAGTGTCCACAAAAGATATCCCATACTTAGACAAGGCATCAAACTCATCCACATACTCTAAGGCCGTCTCCTGCTTAAGCTCTACAAACTTCCTGAACAACACTGACTTCTAGGATGTTGGTTTTAACTTCTCCTCAGATTAGGTCTTAAACTAATCCCAAGTGAACTGGTCTTCTTGAGAGCAACATTTATAGTGTTTTGCCAATTCATAGCTCGTCTTTGGAGCTATCAGAAGCCAATTTCCTTCCCATACCATCATTTAGTTCAAAATCATCGACTATCCTTTTGCAAGTATCCAACGAATCTTGCACTTCCATAAATGATTATGTTCCTTGGAGCGGTTTTCCATTGAGCCTGGAAAAATCCTTATGCGGCTTTGCAAAATCGCCCAGGGTGCCTATTTGAGCAGCCACTTGAGCATTTTGCAGCATATTCATCATCGCATTATTGAACATCGCCTATAAGTTAGGGTTAGCAGTCCCCAAGCCCACTCCTTCCTCCTTGTCTCTTGAGGGAGAGTTCCTCATGGAATTTCTTATAAGTCACCTTAGTCTTGATCAATAATAAGCATAAATAATCTTTCATAAAGAAAACTACATCCGTGATACCTGTTTGTGCGATCGACTTATATAATACACACACACATGCACTATATAATTTTGAAATCCAAAATATATAACAAGTACACTCGCTCGTATATACTCTCAATCCATTCTAAAGTGATAACTCTTCCTTGTATTTAATGGATAAAATTATCAACTTAGGTCGATTACACAACCTAAGAACTGATACCAAATGTGATGACCGTCCTAAACCTTTGGCACCTAAAATTCATGAATAGTGTATTGCAATGGCACTCCGCCGATGCAACATGGTTGTTATGGGTTTTAAAGTAAATAACATAATCAAAGAAACTATCGTGTATCTCATAACTCATTAAAAAAAATATAATAGTCATCATAGATATAAAACAGATGTTAATTGGTAAGGTATTGAATATAATTCATAATAACAAACATAGAAGAGAAAGCAAAAGCAACTTATATTATTAATACCAAATCAATTGATTTATAAGGAGAGGTGTTTATAGATAGACACCAAATAGTTAAATCGGGAAAGTTTATAATAGAAAAGGTAATAAACGAAAATAAGTAAGTAAGGAAAGGTAAGGGAAAATGGTAAATATAGAGTAAATCCCTTATATTTAACACTCTCCCTCAAGTTGGAGCATAGATGTTAATCATGCCCAACTTGTTACACAAGTAATTAATTCTAACTCCATTCAAAGCTTTGGTGAAGATATCTGCAACCTGCTCTTCAGTCTCTATATAATCTGTAGATATCAGACCATCTTGTATTTTATCCCGAACAAAATGACAGGCGACCTCTATGTGTTTAGTTCGTTCATGGAACACAGGATTAGATGCAATATAAATAGCAGCTTTGTTATCACACCATAATTTAGCTAGAATAATAGTTTTAGTCCTACTTCATTCAAAAGTTGATATATCCAAACTATCTCACATACAAATTTGTTCATAGCTCGATACTCTGATTCTGCACTTGAACGTGAGACAACATTTTGCTTCTTACTTTTCCATGAAATTAAGTTTCCTCCAACAAAAACATAAAAACCCTGTTGTAGATCTTCTATCTATCATAGAACCTGCCCAATCAACATCTGAAAAGCATTCAACCTAGTTATGCCCATGATTTGTATACAATACCAAGCCCAACTATTCCTTTTAAGTAGCATAAAATCTGTTCTAAAGCAGTCCAATGGTGAACTGTTGAGACGACATGAATTGACTTACAACACTAATAGAATATGCAATGTTTGGATGAGTAACAGTAAGATAATTCGATTTTCCCACCAATCTTCTATGCATTTTTGGATTTTCAATTAATTTTCCTTCTTTTGTTAGTTGCATATTTGGAATCATTGGATACTGCATGGTTTTGATCCTAGCTTTCCTGTTTCTTTTAGTAAGTCAACCACATACTTTCATTGAGATAAGAGAATACCTTTGTTACTCCTTAAAACCTTAATACCTAAAAAATATTTTAGTTCTCTCAATTGCTTTAAGAAAGATAAAAAGCAAATGTACTTTTCCTATCTCATCCTTTGTCTCATATAATAACTTATCCACTTCTTCATACTTGTTCATTACTTCTCTTGACTCAATTTCGATTCCTAAATCTGTTACTAAAGCCCTATCTATTCCTGGTTGGTGAAAAGCAATGATTAATTTGAGATACGAGATTGAATACGACATTCAATACCTAATTTTGAATTGATTTGAGATAATTTTCTGAGAGATGCTTTGATACCATGTTAATTGGAAAGGTGTTGAATATAATTCATAATAACAAACATAGAAGAGAAAGAAAAAACAACTTATTTTATTGATATCAAATCAACTGATTTACAAGGAGAGGTGTTTATATATACACACAAATAGTTAAAACAGGAAAGTTTATAATGAGAAAGGTAATAAACGGAAATAAGTAAACAAGGAAAGGTAAGGGAAAATGGTAAATATAAAGTAAATCACCTTATATTTAACAACAGACAAGCAAGTAATAACCAAATGAACCAAGATGCCAGTGCATAAATGTTTAACGGTTATATAAAGCAGTGGTAGAGTTTATACAATAGATAACTAACTCTATAGATAAGCTATCTCCATATAAAATAAACTAACATCGTCTAAGCTCCACATTGGCGCACAGTCGAATAAGCAATAATAAGCCTACATATAAATATAAGAAAGCATCATCTCAAGCATGTCCATCTATACAACACCATGTTTCACCCAAACCTACTACCTAGCTTGCTCTTTCAAGAGTATCTGAGATAATAAGAAGCAAATAATGAAACCTCGAGTTAGACAATAGTCTGGTGTGAGCGATAAGCAATCTCACACTATAAAATTGATATAATAAGAGCAATAGTATAAAGAATCATACCTAACATGTTCTTGCATCCAAAGAGTTAGTACGTAATAATAATATGCTAATATACTAACATCATAAAGTGTATAAACATCCTAATACACCATAAGGTGTCTAGATCTAGATACCAACATCATGTGACATCCCTTGAGCGATAAATAATCCTATCAAACATAGAATCCATCAAATAATCCTCACTATCACTCAATGTGCTTTGGAGATATGATGACCTTATGATCATTCCTTAACTAATGGTTAATGGAAAAATCCCATTTTTCTGTGTACCCGAATACCAGCTCATAGCTGACACTGGATTCCTTTGTCGACGCAGGGTATATGGATCCTTTCAACAATCCTAGGTAGCCGACTAAGTACCTAATGAGTGTCATCACAATACACCATCTTACGAGTGCACTGGAATACACTGTAAGTATTGACAATCCCTTCGCATATGTATCTGAACCCTTCCTTGTTCCTTCTATTTCCATTCATCACTCCAGAACCATTCAACATTCCACTTTCCGCAGTAGAACCTTTCAAAGTTCTATTCGCGAGTTCCCTTCCTCGAACTTGCCCTGATGGATCATCATTATGACTCCATCGATTGATTCGCCATCATCGAAACACTCCTAGGCACCCCCTACACAATCACATGGCTGACCCGGAGCATCGTACTTAAAAAGCTAAAGCTTTTGCCATCACGACCCCAAGCTTGCTACCACTGAGTTGATTTTTCCAACCGTGAATTTTTCAAAGTACAAACTCAAACCTAACTTTATTTTTTAGGCATGCATTTGGCATCAAAACCCAAAGTAATCTCTTTCACAACTCAAAGCATTTCATCACCATCCAAATTTCGGTCATCGCCGACCTTACTCCATCACTACCGCCCTTAAATGTCTACCATAATTTGAGCAATCAAACTAACTCCAATCCTCATGCAACTTTTTTTTGGGTCCTTGGGACTTCTAACTCCATCACATCCAACTTGTATCATGTTTCGTACACTTTGATGCCATTTGTACCAAACTACGTATTACATAAAACAACTAGGAAACATATCACAATAATGCATACAGAAATCAAACATCAGCCCATAACATCCAAACAATTCATACAAATCATTCAAACATAATTTACTGGCATAAATCATTCTAGATCACAATTTCTATAAAAATAGCTATTATTTTTGGTAAATAGTATAAAACATGTCAAAATCTAAATCTACCATGTTAGATATGGGTATAAGTTGTTATTATCATTAAATCTAACTTTCAAAATGTTTTAACTTTGAAAAGCACTTTAAAAAGCATAATTTAACTATATCTACGAATATATCATAGTGAGAGATGCAATATCACTCACCTAGGACCAAATTTACCTAATTATCAATGCGAACTCGAAATGAAAAATGGTGGCATGGATTCCAAAGTAGTCCAAATAGTAATCCAAGGATTCCCCTTACTAATCACCCATTAATAATACTTTTTGGGTAATTAGAGTGTGAAATAAAGGGGGCTTTGTATAGAAATCGAGTTGATGGAGGTTTAGAATTATTTTCAAAAGTGGAAAAATTATGTAGATACGTCCCATCATCCCCATTAAGGCATAAATCCTAAAATGGGTTATTTAGCTTATGTTTAGGCTTAGTTAATTATCCATTAATCTAGCCAGCTATAGTCTAAACTTTAAACGACCATATATCCTAAATGGTAAGTCCATATTCTTAATATGACTACTATACATAAAGGAAAACTATCATTCCAATCCAATTAAAGTGGTTTCGGCTGCTAATTAGGCAATTATTATAAGTTATAGGTCTTACAAGGTTTTTAGGGTTAAAATCATCTAATAAAAATTCTAAGGATACAAATGTCCATAATTGAAATTTCCCAAAATTATATAACATACGACCTCAAAATGAAATTAAAAGTAATAATTTATGATCCTTTTATATGTAAATCTAGGTCCTTATAAATTTCCTTAGGCTTGCACCTTGAATGTGTGAAAAATCTAAAATATGGTTGAATCACCTCCAGAAATTGTAATGATCTAAAGTACTACATTTGTATTTATTTAATTTGACTTGATTTGATTTTTTTTGGGAATCTTTTAAGGCCTGAGAGCAATGGAATTTCAGCTAAAGGGGGGGGGAGAGAGAGAAGAGCATGAGAAAATGAATTGTCATAAGGGTTAATCAATGAACGAAAAGGATTTGGTTTGAAAGGAATAACTGAAACCTTTTCAATTCTTCATTAAAGCCTTCTTTCTTTAGTTCCTCATCAAAGCTCAGTCAAATCAAAACCCCCTGTATGATGCATAGTCGGCCAATATAGGGGCTATTTGGGCTCTCAAAGTTTCCAAAACCATTTAGGAATTAATTGCGTTAAATAAAATTTAAATATTATGGATATCACGTATCGATACGCTCGTACATAACTTATATTAATACACTTTATAGGATCGAGTTCCTAGAGGGGGGCAAAATATGGTATTTAAAAAATATTTTGCACGATTACTAATAAAATATAAAATAGAGTATGGAATTGAAATGTGGAAAATAAAAATAAGATATACCTAGCTTCGGCCTAATGCCTACTATTGCCCCTAAAGCTATCAGTAGAGTTAAATATTCAAATACTTACAAACAATAAAATCATAGACGTTGCTAATAAATATTTTAACCTTATACCAAACAATTTGCCTAAACTCAATTCCCTCGTATCAGAACCTCCGAACTATAGCTCACTTAGAAAAACCTAGAGTTCGAAATTTATAAACGAAGTACAGAAAAAAAAACTAAAAGTAAATATAAAGCTTCCCTTTAAATAAATCAATGATCTGAAATTGTAAGTGGAAATGGTAAGGGGCTAATTTGAAATTTTCCTCCCTCTTAAATCATCACGTGTGCTTTCCCTTTTCTAAAGAAAACTTCTTTTCTTATAGATCCACTTTTCTTTCCATTTAAATAAAAGAAATCTTGTCTACCTAAAAACTAAGATTAAAGAACTACTCTACCCATTACAAATACAAGTACAAAACTTAAACACGTCGCCTAAACTAGCTGCTGCCACCTGTAATTTTTTGGCATAATCTATATGTCGCACCTTCCATGATCTGGATTAATGAGGTAATCACTTGAGTTTTAAGATCTAGAGAGTTATTGTGCCTTCTGTACTCGATGCCTATGGAGAATGAAGCCGTCATCTGCTGCCTCGCTTTCGAAGCTGTTGAAAAAACAGGCGATGCATTAGAAGTTTTGAGATATGGTTAGATCTTATTCATGCTATTGAGAGAAGATATTAGTGTCTGATTTATGGCATTGAAAGGAAATTTCTCCACAATCAATATTTTATGACAAAAACCTTAAATATACAACTCTAAAACAAACACATTAGATATAATATATAATTATTAATATCAAATGGAATTAACTGTAATATTTGATAATATTTCCTTTTTGATAATAATAATATATATTAATTTAAAAAAATAGATGTGTTTGAAATGTAATACGGTGAATTGGGCATATGAAATGTGGTGAATGATAATTTTTTATTAGAAATAAAATTATGGTTTGAATATTTTTAAATAGTAACACACCTTGGAAAAAATAAAATATCATCAAATAAAATATATACCCCACAATCTCTCCCTTTGATGGTAACAAAAAACATGCTAAGATTTGACAAATGTAACATGTACCGAGTGTATACTTGATATTATAAGATCAAAATCATAGCAACATTGTTTTAATATGTATAACATGCTCCCCCTATTGGTATGCTCCCCACACATATATGGTATATGTGTTCTAGAATAATATATTAAATCAATAATATTTCTTTCAATATTAACAATGAATTTACAATATTATAACCGCTATCCCCCTTTTGTTCTCATGAACTATAAAAATATCAATTAGCATACTGAGAAAGTGATACTATATGATAAACCTCGATCAAAATATGACATTAAATATTTAACGAAAAATAAGTCACAAGTCACAGTAACTATATTGGTCATGGTCATAGCCCACGAGCAGAAAGAGAGTGAGAAAATAATAGTAGTTGTATGCAGTAGGGTTCAAATGATATATCCCATTAAAATGTAATATAATTAAAATAGCGTGTTCATTATGAAATCAAGTCATTTTTGTCCATGCATTACCATGTGGTCACTTAGATGAGAATGGATGTGACTAACAAATGTTATTTAAGTTAGAATAACTCATCCCTAACACATCGTAAACGAGCTCAAGAACCTTCCATACATGCATTGTCGCGAGCTCTCTCAGATGAGAATGGACGTTACTTCACAAGTACTAACACGCGTACTTTATACGAATGTTGG
This sequence comes from Allium cepa, assembly GCA_030765085.1. Lineage (NCBI taxonomy): Eukaryota > Viridiplantae > Streptophyta > Magnoliopsida > Asparagales > Amaryllidaceae > Allium > Allium cepa. Next base: position 135,699,270 of record CM060934.1, read on the forward strand.
GGGCTTTATGAGTCTGTTATATCATATATGTAATTTTTTTTATTTTCCATAGGTTTTCAACAATAATTTTTTGGTATGTCAATTTAGCCAACTCATATAAGAACAAGAATAATAGTGAAATGAAATAAAGTAAGGTGAATCGATAGAATATAAATGGTAGATTTGAAGATGATATGGGATATGGAATTGTCAAAAATAGAAACTATAACGTAGTTTGATTAACAAAAAAATATCATAATGTCATTATTTATTCAATACAAGATGGAATATCCTCAATCATCTATGTAATCAATATAAATACTTTTGAAAACCACATAAGAAAGTTCAATCGATTGTGATATGATTTCAAAAGTAATTTCTTTATAAATATCTCGAAAATATTTTCAGTATATTCTATCCTTGAACATGCAATATGAATTGGTTTAGAGCTAGTTGTGTAAAGATGAGAATATAGCCTAATACACATTAACATATCAAAACAAAAATCAAACGCTCGGTCTTAGAAAATTTCATCACAAAGCTCAAAAATAAAAAATTCTCCAACAGTCATCTCAAGTTTTGAATACCAATAACCCATCTCAAGAAGTTAATCTCAAAGTTCAAAACTTTCATATCGCAAAATCATTTGCAGAAATTCATGTCAAATGTAGAATGTCAAAGCTCATCTCATAAGAAGTTTCATATTAACATTTTCAAGTAAAAGAATTCTCTAGTCAAGACTCTCGTATCAAAACAAGTTTTTCATCAACAGATTCATGTCAAAAATTTAGCCAAAAAGTCTCATTTCAAAATATTCACATCATGAATAAATATGGAGAGAAAAATAAGAAAATCTTAAGAAAGCAAAAAAAACATATTTTTGGATTTTTTACTTTTCAAAAACAAAACAAAAAATCTAATAAGGAAAAACAGGGCATTTTTTTGAATTTTTGAGAATAAAATAAAAAAGAAAACAAAAGGCAACCTCTCCATATGTGTATGAAAAACTATGTGAAATATCAGTCAAATCGTGAGACATATGATCTATCAAAAATATCAAACTAAAGGAATCTCAAAGGTTAGAAGTCATACCAGATGTTCTGACAAGAAAGAAAAAGTTGTGATTTCAACATACCAGTCGTTATCTAGGCCGTTAACGATGGTGAACAATGAGGTCTCATTATCAATGTCAAGTCATCAAACAAGCACACTACTTACGTGGGTCCAAGGTTTGAATTTCTCACCAAAATCGTCTTTGAACTTGCATTTGTATTCTCCATTTTTATCCAAAATTAGTGGATCTTCCCTTCATTTTTCTAGGCTAAGGAACATTACAATTATCGCTCATCAAATGTGTAGAACAACTCAAAATCTGCCTTTATAGTAGTTGTCCTTAACCCGTCATCATATCAACACATATGAGGAAAAGGAAGACCTAGAAAACTTCATGGGTCTATTAACATTTCTTCACAAGAGCTTAGTAATCCAAAATTGTCAAGGAAGCATATGTGAACCAAAATTTGTCTAACATCTTTGCATTTGTTCCTATTCCAACTAAAATTATCAAGAGAGCCTTTAGGCACCCAAATTTGTCTAACATTTTAGCACTTATTCCCATACCAACATCTATTGAAATTATGTCCAATTTTACCATTGCATAGGCATTTTAAAAATATGCTTCTACCTCGTGCATTGTCAGTCCTATTTTCCCTATTGTGTTGTGATTTATCAAAACCAAGCCCTTTTCTATTGTTCGCGTATAATTGATTTCCCAAAAGCATACTCAATGACCTTTCACATTTAGAAAAATTATTAATGGTTGATTCAAGAGTTTGAATTTTCAATCTAAGTGATGTATTCTCTTCTACCAGCATGGTACATCTGTTAATGAAATTTTCCCTCTTTGCATCATCATTTTTTTTTCAAAATCATTATTTCATCTTTGAGAGTTTCTAGTTTTGTCAACTCCCTTTTATAATATTTACAGCTTTCACACTAAAGTTTTCGAGCTTCTTTAATTTTTTCAAGCTTGGTTTCTAACTTATCATTTATGCAAAGTAGCTCAGCTTTTTTAGATTTCAGTTTTTTGTTTTTAAGATTAAGACTATCGATTGTTCTAGTAAGTTCATAACACATTAAGAGCAAATCTTGATAAGTAAAATTTGATACCTCACTGGAGTCATCATCATGAGTTGAATGCCCCATCAAACATAGATTTTCTTCTGCTTCATTACTATCAGTGCACTCTTCTCCTTCTTCATCATCCCAAGTTGCAGCGAAGGCCTTCCTTTTCTTCTTTTTTTGCTTTCTCGTTTTTAATCGATAAACAATTGGTTTCGATATGACCAGGCCTTCTACACTTGTAGAAATGATTTCTTCATTCGAACTTTCTAAGCTTTTGGACTGCTTTAACTTAAGATCTATCCTCTTTGCTATAAACTTGGAATTTCTTCTGGACCAATTTTTAAGACTACTTATCAACCTTCCTAGCTCAATAGTAGGACTATTCATCATTATTGTCAAGAGTGCTACTGAGTGCAATTGATTTCTTCTTGGAGACCGAATTATCGCGGTCTTCCCTAGCTTTCAGTTCCATTTCATAGGTCATTAAATTTTCCATCAGTTCCTTCATGGTTTGTTTGTTCAGATCTTTGGATTCTCGTATAATAATCACCTTTGCCTCAAAATTCTATGGAAGAATTCTCAAAATTTTCCGAACCAACTCTACTTCAATACACAACTTGGCTAAAGCTCTGTTATTGTATATCAACATTGAAAAACATCCATACATATCTTTTATGCTTTCGTCCTTTAACATTACAAAATTATCATATTCGTTGTTGATTAAGGCGAGGCATGATTCCTTGACTTGAGATGTACCATCAATGACCTGTCAAAATATGACCCAACCTACTAACCCAACCCATTTACCGTACTTTTAAATAGGTTGGGTCAACACATTTATCAATTTTGTTAAATGGGTTATGGGTTAGGTTGATCTATTTTTAAAAGGGTTATAAGTGGGTAACCCATTTACCCATTTATTAAAAACATTAAATTTTAATATAAATTTGAAAATAAGAATTTTGAATATACAATGTAGTTTTTCATGGAGACCGACAGTTGTACTTAAAAAGTAACAAGTCATCGCATCCTCATATTTGAACTTCACCTAGTGTAGAAGTCGCTATTTTTTTGTTCAGACTGCAATAACTTCTTCATACTAACTCGGAATCAGGCGAGGCTTTGACCGATTAACTCACACCTAAATTACGGACGATATGAAACACTTGGATACTTGATCTTATGAATGCATATTGTGGTTCTCCAAGGGGACTAACATTTGTATTTAGAAAATAACAGCCTATCACATTCCCATATTTGAACTTCGCCTAGTGTAGAAACCGCTATTTTTTTGTTCAAACTGCAATAACTTCTTCATATTGACTCGAAATTAGGTGAGACTTTGACCGATTAACTCCTACCTAAATTATGACAGTAAGTAAAACTCAGATACTTCATCGTGTGAACGCACACTGTAGTTTTCCATAGGGACTGACAGTTATACTTAGAAAATAACAGACTACTACATTCTCATAGACGAACTCCGCTTAGTGCAGAAGCCGCTATTTTTTTTGTTCAGACTGCAATAACTTCTTCATATTGACTCGGAATCAGGCAAGACTTCGACCGGTTAACTCCCGCCTAAATTATAGACAGTATGTAACACTCGGATACCTCATTGTGTGAACGCTCTCTGTAGTTCTCCAAGGAGACTGACAATTGTACTTTGAAAATAAAATCCTACTACATCACCATACATGGACTCCACCGAGTGCAGAAGCCGCTATTTTTTTGTTCGGACTACAATAACTTTCCATATTGACTCGAAATCAGCCGAGACTTTGACCGATTAACTTCCACCTAAATTACGGACAGTTTGTAACACTCGGATATTTCGTCGTGTGAACGCACACTCTGGTTCTTCAAGGGAACTGACAGTTGTACTTAGAAAATAATAGGCTACTACATCCCCATATATGAACTCCTCCTAGTGCAGAGGTCGCTATTATTTTGTTCAAACTGCAATAACTTCTTCATATTGACTTGGAATCAGGAGAGACTTTGACCGATTAACTCCCAACTAAATTGCGGACAGAATGTAACACTCAAATACTTCATCATGTGAACGCACGTTGTAATTATCCAAGAGGACTGACAGTTGTACTTAGAAAATAACAGGCTGCCACATCGCCCTATATGAAATCCGCTTAGTGCAGAAGCCGCTATTTTTTTTGTTCAGCCTGCAATAACTTCTTCATACTGACTTGGAATCAGGCGAGACTTCGACCGATTAACTTCCATCTAAATTACAGACAGTAATGTAACACTCGGATACTTCATCTTGTGAACGCACACTGTAGTTCTTCTAGGGGACTGACAGTTGTACTTAGAAAATAACAGTCTACCACATCCCCATATTTGAATTTTGGTAACAATTAGAATTAAAATTTAAAACATGAAAATTAGAATCAAAATTATTTTATATTTATTTGTTTTTTGCTAGTCAAATCTAATTTAAATCTTTAAATAGGTTAAATGGGTAACCCGTTTATTAAATGGGTTGGACCATAAATGGATTGGGTCATAAGTGGATAAAAAAGAATGGATCATAAATGGATTGGGTCAAACTCGACCAAACCCATTTTGACCTAACCTAACCCATTTGACAGGCCTAACCATCATGTATAACCTTCAAAGCGTGCCAAATTTTCTACATAGTTAAACAATGAGAAATACGATTAAGTCTTATCCAGGGCATAAATAAGAGCATTCAAAGATTTAGCATTTAATAAAAGTAATTTGTTATTAGCTACAACCCATTTATATATTGGCTTTGGGAATACTACACCATTAATTGTCATTGTGGGTGAAGTGTACACTGTCTCTACTATATTCCAAACATCATAGTCAATAGAAATCAAATATATTTTCATCCTAGCCTTCCAGAAAGTATAATCGGTTCCATTAAAATTGGTGGCCAAGCTACTGACTGGCCTCAGAAAAAACATTATTAGAAACATACATGAATCTAGAGTAAACCTAGCACCAAAGCTCTGATACCACTTGTAGGATTGAATAATGCATCCAAGATAGGAGTGAATATGGTATTTAAAAAATATTTTGCATGGTTACTAATAAAATACAAAATAGAGCGTGGAAATATAAATGTAAAAATAAATAAACAAGATATACCCAGCTTTGGCCTAATGCCTACTGCTGACCTCAAAGCTATTAATAGAATTAAATATTCAAACGTTTACAAACAGCAAACTTGCAGACACGGCTAACAAATATTCTAACCCTATGCCCAATAACTCTGCCTAAACTCAATGCTTTGAGATTAGAATCCCCGAACTACACTACGTAGGTTACCTAGAAAAATCTAGAGTTCGAAATATATAACGAAATATAAAAAAAACTAAAAGTAAATATAAAGCTTCCCCTAAAATGAATCAATGATCTGAAATTGTCAATGGAAATAGTAAGGGACTAATGTGAAAATCTAACACCCTACCTCTATACCCATACAATTTAAGAGTATTATTGGGTAATACTGTCAGATAATATAGAGAATGAGATTGTATGGGGTACACACATAAATATTCTCCTAGACTAATACCGGTATGTATTTCAAAAAAACCATAAAAAACTCAGCTATACGCATATGATATCGGCATAAAACAGTAAATATGTGTGCCTCCAGGATATAACAATACACAATATAAAAAAATCACTGAGAACACAGAGTCAATAACGCAACAATAACATATATGAAACAAATATATACAAATCTGAGAGGGTTATAAAATAGGTTAATCACCCACTATCTCAAAACCATACAACGTACATCCAATACAACACAATGTCATACAATCACGAGGTAATATAATGTATAGTGATATACAATAATTTCTTATCCTCCACCTATGCTCAACATCAACATAATGGTAAGTTGTCCCTAAACCTGTAATATCATGGACTGACCCAAGTATTATATAAATAATAAACGGGTCAAACTATATCTAAATCCAAGGTAAGAACATAATAATAAGAATGTTATTAAAAAGTAAAGTGCAAATACGACTCAAAGTAACATTCGTAATTACTCATAATAATATACCATGCACGCATACTAAATAATCAAAGCATCAAATTTCAACTTACAGTCCTAATAGAAGTAATAACTTCTGACTGTTAAGTCATGGAAGATAAATTAAGAAATGTGGAACCCAAATAAAACTCTATCTATACAAAATATAGAAATCAATATCCAGAAAACTATCTCAACTTTCAGTCCTAATTGAAGTATATACTGCCAATTGTTAGTCCAAGGAGGTGGCAAGATATACAAATCCCAATAACCAGAGTTCGTACAAAATATTGAAGCAATATCCAGCTAATTATCTCAACCTATAGTCCTAATGGAAATGATATCTTCTAACTGTTAACCCCTTGAAGATCAAGAAATGTAAATGCAAATCAATATCAAAGCCAATCAAAAACTCAGTATACAAAACCACATATCTCGACCCTTAGTCTTCAGAGAGGCGAAACCCTCGACTGAATGGTCCTGGGAGATAGAAACAACAAATTAAACATAAAGGAGATCTCTTAGCTATAGCTCTTATGAGAGAATGACAGACAAGCTAGCAGCTTGTCTCTGATGTCATAAGTAGTCAACAGCAGCTGTCTTTGGTTAGGGTATTTCAATTGATGGACGGACAAACAGCCGGTCTCCAATATCAATAATGATCGTCCTCATTGAGGTGATAACATCAAATATAATGGATCTACCTAAGTCATCCAGATAGGAGACTAATGTACCGCAGCACAGCTCTAGGAAACGCTAATGATCGTAGCATGTTTCTATAGTCCCTTAGTTACTCCCAGATTCATGACACTCGTATCCATCGCATGTCATAAACACGCTATCGGGCTACGCCTAGCATTGGCCACGATCCCTACTTGCCCTTGATAAGGGACCGTTGGTCCTTAAGTGACGTCAGGGAAATTGCTATAATGAGGAAGTAACTCTCAACCTACAAACTCAACAAGGAGACATCAAGAATGCAGGGCACGACCCCGCAATCAGGACCGCTAGGATGGATAATTAGCCTATTTGGTGGGTCTAATTCACACGCTCTCCCTAGTGGCATAAACCATATGACGTAGATTCCCAACAATAAGTCCTTTTGAAAGTGATAACTAGTACTCTCGGTTATAGGTGTCCTGATGAGAGTGAAACCTACCGTGCTCGAATATATAAGTCCTAATGAGAACATATTAACATAACAAATCCTCGACGACTAGTCCTAAGCGTAGATAATGATATTCGACTAGTTTGTCCTTAAAGGATCCAACACAATATACTCTCGATGAATCGAGATGAGTCCTAATGAGAGTAATAATACGTACTCTTGACTCCACATGTCCTAATGAGAGCGTCAAACGTATAAATCCATCGACTACTTGTCATAAGAGTAAATATTAATATAATCGACTAGTTAGTCCTAAGAGGATAAATCCTAACATATCTCCAACTTATAGCCTTTAGAGAGCAATGGAATTCTTAACAATTAAGCTCTAAAGAGTCACCTCTAGACTATAACACAAATTCCTAACCCATTTCTAGAATATAAGTAACATCTACTCATCAACAGTAATCGAACAAGTATTACTTAAACGTCTCATACCACTCAGTATTACTCAATCGTTTACTAGAAGTTAGTAAACTACACTCATAAAACAACAAATATTCTGTAACATGAGTAAATAGAATAACCAAAAAAATATTACCGAGCGTCTGATACCATCAGTACTACTAATCCATTTATTCAATATCCTATTATATAGAATTAAATGACAACAAACATCAATGTAAATCATTTCAAATCAATTCATATATGAAAGAGGATTACATCTCAAACCCTCAAATTCATTTAAATATTTCACAATTTAATCCATTATTCAAAATAGATTGTATATTTTAAAAATCCCCTTTTGAAAATATTTATCGAATCCTTCTTATCAATTCAAATCAAATAAACCAATTCTAATCCAATAAACAAATAAAAAGAGGAATATATTTTAAAATTCTGAAAATAGATTTTACAATCAAAAATCCCTTTCTTATATCCCTTTTAGTCTATTTTATTAAATATTCAATTTATAAAAGAATTTCCCTTTTTGAAATATCACTAAAAATCCCTCATTTAGAGTTATGAAAATTAAATACATTCCTATATATTGATTAGTCTTTATTTTTATTTTCAAATAAACTTTTATATCCAAAAAAAATTCCAAGAAGTCATTTTATTTTCCCAAACAATTTTATTTATTTACAAATAAACTTCAATTTAATTTTAAAATACCAATAATAACTTATGGAAGCTTACAAAAATATTCAAAAACCAGAAAATCACTCAAACCATCCAAAATACAAATTATGGAGTGAAATCCTACAAAATCATCGAACATTCAACTAAACAATTTTAACACATAGCTGGGTCGAAATCCTATCAAATTCTGGCTATCTGTACAATGCATATAACATATAAATAGTCTACTCAAATCAAAATGCAATCGGAACTTCTCCTTTGCATTTTTGATGATCCAACATAGAAAAACTCACTATGTAATCCAATATCAAAACTGCTAATTTAACCAATATCCCATAGAACATTTTATCCAAACAATTCAATATATATATTCCCAATCAATTCAACCAAGCAATTCAACATTATATATATATATACACACACATACACACACGATGCAAAGGAAATAGATATGGATGCATGAATATAAAACTCAACGAAATGTTGCTCATGATCCTAGATCAACGATTACTCGATATTAATACTATTGCCCGCAACCTACATGTTCCCAACAACTATAAATACCTTCACTTGGACACGGAAAAAAATCCAATAGCATAATCTGCTCAACAAAGCCACTGTTCCTCCATTGCCAGGGACATGCATCGCTTCCCTCAACAATCGCCAGCTTAAACCTTTGCCCTCACTTACCCCGCGCACCACCAAAATTTGTCGTGCCTCCCATGAACATGCGGCCCTTGTAACGACCCGTAAATTTCATGGACTTAATTTGGTTAAATTAATAAGTTGTAATTAAATTTAGTAGAAAAAATAAAATAAATTAAAATCTACTTATAGTAATTCGAAGTTAATTCAAATGATTTTAAGTAGTGAAAAGAATTTTACCAGTATATAAATTGAATATGAGAAATTTAAGGAAAGTATTAAACTGATTTAATGTAATAAACATTGTTAACAGTAAATGGAATATGATAATAAGAACAATTGCAAGTTTTGTATTTAGGGGCGAAATAATATTGATAGGTAATAATTGGTGTAGAGAATAAATTACAAATGTTATAAATTGTATAAATGGTGACAACTATCATTCGTTACCAATGCATTTAATTAATAACGATTAAATGTAATTAATCATTGCCTTTTTGTAATTTAAGAAAATGTCTGAAAATTTTGAAGGTAAAATCAATAGAAAGGTTATTTATATGCATAAGATGGAAAGTTGAATAGAATTCTAATAAATGATAATAATGGAAAACGTATACAATCAATGTAGGTAATTAGTAATTACAATGTTGTTGAAAGTAATAAACGTTTCTTTGTTGATAATTTATAACATAACGGAAAGAGTAAGTGTACTCATTAGAATATTAATTGCAATTGCATAGAGATTTTAAGTAACAATGGTAATGCAATGTAAGTAATGCTAATTTAAGTCAATAATAAGGAATTGGGATAAATTCAAAATGTGTAACATATGGCTTTTAACATATATTATAAATTACCTTCTTATTTGTTAATGGAATTAGAAATTGTAATGAGTGATAATAAAATAAATAAAGGTTACACTAATGGAAAATGAAATAACGTTCGTTTAAATGTTGAGTAATTATAGGATCGTATTTATTATAAGCGTTACTTTAATAATTATGTTTAATTGTGAAATTAATACGGGAAGATGTAAAGTAATAACTAGGGAGTAATACGTTAAAAATTAAATATAACCTAAACTTAATTGTAAATAAATCAAGGTGATAAAATTTATGAATTATAGAATTTGAATTTTAATAATGAGTTAATTTATATAATTTATAATAGTTGGATTTATTGCAAATGAATAAAAATCAAATATGTAATTATTACGTTAATTTAAAAATTAAGTTGAAAGCTGGAAATATTTATGTGATAATTTTTAATCCAATGGTAAACCCTTTTATTTGAAATTTATGAATGGAATAAATATAGGTTAATTCAATTAAAAGGAAATTTTGGAAATTTATCTATAATTTTGAATTTTTTTTTGAAATTGAAGATTTATATTGATTTAATCTTTAATAAATTGACATTTAAAAATTGTTAAATCATTTTTAAATGTTTGAGAATTATTAGGTGATAAAAATTTCCAATTCTAAAACTGAAATATAAAAATTGGATTTATTTACTAATTCTTAATTTATTAATTAATATAAAAATAGCCATTTTGGTCACGGACTCGGATTTTGACGAAACTAGTTTAATCGGATCCGTATCAGTGAATTATTGTAGGGTTTCAAGTTTCGTAGCGATCGGACTTGCCGTTTGATCGTACGAACGCGAAACGCCTTGAAATCGATTTAATTGAAACCAATTTGAAATCAATTTGAAAATATTGATTTCAGCATAACTTCTTCATACGATCAAATTTGGGCGTGAAACTTTTTCCATCGCATTCAGAATATTTTAAAACACCTATTTGGATATATGGGTTTAACAAATTTCGTTTCGGAGTCGAAACGGACTTTTTGGGCCAATTATCGTTCAGCACGTTTATTTATCGGATCCATCTACTCTATTTCTTACCTACCTATATAAACCTAGTTATAAACCCCAGCCTCCATCTATTCTCATTTGTTTGTGCGTTCATTTTTCCTCAACTCCTCCTTTCCAATGGATGCAAACCCTAGATCCAAATATTGTTCCAAACCAAATTCAAAGTCCTCAGAAAAATTCCAAAAAATTATATGTTGATGATCTCGATGAGTGTAATCACCTGGTGGTATTCGTTTTTTGATTTGGGTTGTGGTTTGACCAGGAATTTTGCCTTTTATTTTGGCCGTTCATCACGACATGATCAACGATGATGGATCGTCAAATTGACGGCATAGATGGAGGGAGATGATCGTGCGTAGCTCATCCATGCTGGTCGTTTGTCGAGTTAACGGTTAGATTCGTCGTAATAATTCGATTAGGGTTCTAAAGTGGCGGCGGCACGCGGCATTAGGGGTGGCCGGAGGTGAAGCGAAGGGTGCTGGGGGGTGCGGCTCGTCGTGACAAGAAGGATGGTGGTGGTCGGCGTTCGTGGCATGGTCTGGGTTGAGGGCGGCGGCCGGTCAAAGCACGGTCAAAAGTGGGTGCGTGCGGTTCGAAACATGAAATCCTATAGATGGTGAACGCGTGAGTCAAGGGGAGAAGATAGAGTGAAGTGGCAAGTATTTAGGTCAGTTTTATTTTAATTTTATTTTAGATTTCAAATCGTTTAAATCAAATAACTTTTGCATACATGATCCGATTGACACGTAATTTTTTTTGTTAGTATCGTAATAAAATTCCAGATCTGTTGATGTTGGTTTGGACGGATTTGGAGACTGTAAAATTTTTGGGTTTAAATTGAAATTAAATTCAAAAGGTGAGTGTTTTAACCCACTCACAACTTCTAAGTTTTCTTATGTTTGTTAAATTGATTTTTAGATATGAGTAGAAATTATTTATGACTGTTTTGCATAGTTTATTCGTCATCTCAGTTAAATCGCATTTATTTAATTTAACTGTTAATTAATTTTTTTTATTGTATATAGATTTATAGTTAAAAATTTATTTATTTGCATACAAACTGCTAATTTAACAGTTATTAAAATTATTATTGAATATAAACTGTTAGTTAATACCTGTTATTTATAACCTGTTATATTTTATATGCTCTATATAGATGATTGGTTAAATTGATGATGATTGCAATAAATTGGTTGATGATTGATATTTGGTGAATGGATGATTTGTTCTATATTATATAAACTGCAAGTTATTATGCATTTTCATTTCATAAACCGTAATTTTATTTTTATTGCGGATTGAAATGATAAATATCCGTATCACTTGACCATATGATAGAAAATTATATACAGGGACCGCGGTATATATATATATATAATTATTTTTGAAATAATTTTTCTATGGTTTGGATAGGATACGGTTTAATAAATATTAATTTTTGACCTTATATAAAATCTTATTTTATATACATCTACAGTTAAAGTGTTGAATTTAAGCGATGTATGAATTTGTTAAATAAAATAAATAAGTTGAATAATGGAGTTTGATTATTTTGTATCATATGGTTAAGTACACGTTAAGATATTGAAAATATATAGAATTTTAAATGATTTAAATCAATTAAGATTAGGAGTTAAATTGAAAATTTTATTTGGAATTGAGCTTAATTAAGAATTTAACTTCATAAGTTGATGTAAATTTATTAACATGAAATTTAAAAAAGGGTATGATATTATAACTGAAATTGTGTTCAAAGTGAATTAAATGAATATTTCTAGTATAAATAAATTGAAGGAAATTTTCTTTTATAAGTAATTTGAGTTTTACTTAAATGATTACGGGTTTATTATGCAATTATTTCAAACTAAATAATAGGACTTTAAATTGTTGAATAGAAATTTCGAACCTTAGTTCCAATTGTTTAATATTCAAAGTTTGAAATATATTGAAACTGAAGTGGTTATTGAAACTGAAAGCGATTTTGAAATCTATGGATTTTGCTTAATTTTAAATAAAATAAATTGTAAGTCGCGGAAATTATTTTATTTTATAAAGTAATTTTAAATGCAAACTATTTTATTCTATATACCGTTTGAATATCCAAACCATCCAAGTTTTAGAAGTTATGGTTTAAAGCTATGAATTTTCAAAGTATTATGGTTTGAAAGTTATAATTCAATGTTTGATTTTCAGTTATTATAAATTTTAAAGCAATATGATTTTGGAAAAGAAATATATTTGAAATAGAATGATATTATATTTATTTGGGGTTTTATAAAAATAATATCAAACGATTTTGTTTGAAATGGAAAGGATATCGTATTTATACGGTTTGAAATAGATATTATATTCTGGTTTTGAAAGTAAAATTATTTTAAAAAGACCGCGGTGTTATAATAACGTTTGGTTGTTAAAGAGACCGGGATCGGAAGTTGTCATACTCTCTGCCAACTCCGAAAACCACTTTAACAACCGTGTACGCGGTGGAGATTCCAGAATGAAGTAGGTTGGTGGTGGCGTTTCCTGTAAGGTAAATACGTGGACCCAACTCCCGTGAGTTGGCATAAGGTGGCTAAAACAGGAGCGATTGACGGGTTAATAAGGTATCACCTTTGATCGGACACATGCCTTCGATATTATACTTTGACTTTTGGATTGATTCGGTGACCACTTTTGATTTCTTTGATTTGGGGGTGTGGCTCAAGGTGGGCGGTAGCTGCGGCTATGCGTTACCACCGACCTGGAAGCGTAATTGGTATATCTACCCTGGCATTGCCTAGTTGTGCCGTGTCACCTATCCTAGCGCGCCTTATACGATTTTGATTTTGTACCATACCTATGGAGTGCCCTTTGACGACGTCCAGTACAAGGGAGATTACGGTACTTTATAGACTATGGGAATATATTTTGTGTTAAGGGCTATATGGATAACCCCTTAACGCTATTTAAAAGTAAGTTTATTTTATAAATAGACACTATTATAATAGCGCAATATACTACATAGTAAATAGTTTAACGGATCCTTAGGAGATGTAAATCCCGAGCATCTCTTGAGTTATTGAACTCATATTTATTTCTGTTAATTTAACTCGTATAAGATCTTTTAGTCTAACTCGAGTGTTTTTGTCTTTTCAAATTCGCTAGGGTCAATCCGAGCATTTCAGGATCGAAGACTTTAGATCTGGAGGACGAAGACGGAGATTTTTACTATTATTATTAACTATATTCCACTACACTATTTAATTCCGCTGCATTGATTATGATTGGTATGTGAACTCTGATATTTATTGTATATAGAAGAGTCAAATGTTTTTAAACAGTTTATGAACTGTACATTTATTATTATATTCTATCCTTCCGCTGTGAGAGTTTAGTTTTTTTTTTTTCTTTCCCTTTTTTTTCTTATTTACCCCATAACAATCCGCTCTTCCGTATGGTTTGAATTGGCACGTGTGTCGATTTAAAGCGTGCGAAAAGGCGGGACGTTACATTTGGTATCAGAGCTTTGGTTTAGCGATAAACCTTAGCTTTGTGGGGTTTGACTCTTTACTAATAGGGTAGTAATACCCTATGGAAGTCGCTGAGTGTATATATATGAGAGAGCGTATTTGTTAGTGTTATAAAGGGGTTTTTATATTGTGTTAATCTGTTACGTTTTGTATTTATAAATTCTGGTTGATGCATGGGACGCTATAACATCAATAGGGATTTCTAAACACTTAATAGGACAGACCGACATAATATTTGTTTTATATAGGTGAATGAAATAATTTTGCCTATTATATTTTCTATATATAAAATAAAAAAATTCAAATGATATCTATATTTGGCTGAAATAGATTGGTCGTTAGGTAATAAAGTGTATAAATAATAATAGAAATAAGATTGAAAAATAAAATAAATGAAATTTGGAAATTTAGAACTTAAGATCCGAGGTTTTGAAATTTCTTTCGAATAAATTTTGGAATATAATAATATTGTTTATAAGTATTTTCTGATATAAATATTTCAATATAATTCGGAAGAATTGTTTTAAAGAAGATTTTTGAAGAAAATAAGTTTTGTACTTTACTCTCTGTCGCTGGAAAATAATTTCGGTGATGGCGGCCGCATCATCGACTTTCATTTTCGAGTTTCGAAGGGGAAAGCCACTGTAGTAGTTTTACTGCAGATTCATTTTTGAATATATATATATATATATATATATATATATATATTTTGAATTGTTTAAATATAATTAGAGATATATAAGTTGTAAGAATATATTTATCTATTATTTTAAAATAAATTGAAATTTAACCCGGTATTAAATTCTTAAATTTCCATTAATTAATTATTTCAATTATTGTAGTGAAATGAAAGGTAAGTAATTAATAATTGGAACCTCTAATTTAGGTAAGAGATTTAAGGCTAAGTTAAAAGGGAAGTTGAAATATTAATAAGAGGATATAGAGTTTAAATGCTAAGTTATAAATGGAAATTAAATGAAATTTGAAATTATAACCTATGAAATAAAGAATATTATTATTGAACGTTAAATTAATCATAGGTAACGAGAAAGCTTGTATAACTTTCAAGTACATTCTTTAAAAACATATATAACTTACCAAATATTAAAAGCTGAAATGTTTAATAGGAAATGTAATGAAAATTTGTACAAGTAAAATTAGGTAATGAAGTATTCAATGAATTTTCTATTATAAATGAGAATTTAATGTTATAAACTTAAGTTATAATTGAAATTTTACTATAAGTGAATATAATTAAAGGTAAGTAATTCAAATAGATGAATATCAACTTAAGTAAATAAAAAGGAAATGCTAAGAAATTAAATGGGACATGAATACCATTGATAAACAAATGTAAATAAATGAGGGCGTGAAATAAATGAATGAATGATTATAATGAAATTAAAAGTTTGTTAGAAATAAATGTAAATTATAAAAGAAAATTTTATGTGGTATGAATAAAAAGATAAATTAAACAACAAATGTATGAAATGAAATTAATAATAAGTTAAGTTGATTGTTGTTTGGATTTGTTGTTGTTTAGTGATGGTTGTTTGGGTAAGGATACTTTAAAAATTGGAGTTAGGGTGAACGGATAATCTATTTAGTTTTATCTAAGACTGTTGAGTAAATGATGCGCTAGTAGTTTATTCATCATTCCGTACAATTTAAAAGTTTTAAACTTGAACAACTATTTGTTTGTTTGATTGAATGGTTGTTTTGTATTTGTTGTGTATGTTGTTTGTTGAATTGATGGTTGTTGTAATTGAAACCATTTAAATATTTCACTTTATATAAATTGTTAACCCTTTGGATTTTATAAGTGAAATGTAGGTTATGGAAGCAATTGCTACTGCTTTTGGTTCCATAAATTAAGCGTGAATTGCCCGACAAATAGGTACGTTTCGGATTATGGTTTATAGCGCTATTTATATATTTTCCCGTGTAGGGATATATTAAATTGAAAAATATATGTTGTAGGTTGTTATATTTAATATTATATTTTCTCCCGAGCCTCCCCGTACAAAGGAGACTCTTCCAAAATTTTCCGTAAATTTTGAACTTAGAAATATTTTGAAAATGTTTTCCAAACTTTAGTAATTTAAGTATAAAAAAAATTAATGGTTATAAATTGATATATTTTATCTAAATTAATTAATTTTATAAATTTAATTGTTTATAAAGTTAATGTTTGAATAAGGTATATTGATTTCTTAGTTCTTCGTTTCCCTTCTTTTCCTTTTCGGGGACGAAAAGTTTTGAGTGGGGGAGAGTGTAACGACCCGTAAATTTCATGGATTTAATTTGGTTAAATTAATAAGTTGTTATTAAATTTAGTAGAAAAAATAAAATAAATTAAAACCTACTTATAGTAATTCGAAGTTAATTCAAATGATTTTAAGCAGTGAAAAGAATTTTACCTGTATATAAATTGAATATGAGAAATTTAAGGAAAGTATTAAACTGATTTAATGTAATAAACATTGTTAACAGTAAATGGAATATGATAATAAGAACAATTGCAAGTTTTGTATTTAGGGGCAAAATAATATTGATAGGTAATAATTGGTGTAGAGAATAAATTACAATTGTTATAAATTGTATAAATGGTGACAACTATCGTTCGTTACCAATGCATTTAATTAATAGCGATTAAATGTAATTAATCATTGCCTTTTTGTAAGTTAAGAAAATGACTGAAAATTTTGAAGGTAAAATCAATAGAAAGGTTAACTATATGCATAAGATGGAAAGGTGAATAGAATTCTAATAAATGATAATAATGGAAAACGTATACAATCAATGTATGTAATTAGTAATTACAATGTTGTTGAAAGTAATAAACGTTTCTTTGTTGATAATTTATAACATAACGGAAAGAGTAAGTGTACTCATTAGAATATTAATTGCAATTGGATAGAGATTTTAAGTAACAATGTTAATGCAATGTAAGTAATGCTAATTTAAGTCAATAATAAGGAATTGGGATAAATTCAAAATGTGTAACATATGGCTTGTAACATATATTATAAATTACCTGCTTATTTGTTAATGGAATTAGAAATTGTAATGAGTGATAATAAAATAAATGAAGGTTACACTAATGGAAAATGAAATAACGTTCGTTTAAATGTTGAGTAATTATAGGATCGTATTTATTATAAGCGTTACTTTAATAATTATGTTTAATTGTGAAACTAATACGGGAAGATGTAAAGTAATAACTAGGGAAGTAATACGTTAAAAATTAAATATAACCTAAACTTAATTGTAAGTAAATCAAGGTGATAAAATTTATGAATTATAGAATTTGAATTTTAATAGTGAGTTAATTTATATAATTTATAATAGTTGGATTTATCGCAAATGAATAAAAATCAAATATATAATTATTACGTTAATTTAAAAATTAAGTTGAAAACTGGAAATATTTATGTGATAATTTTTAATCCAACGGTAAACCTTTTTATTTGAAATTTATGAATGGAATAAATATAGGTTAATTCAATTAAAAGGAAATTTTGGAAATTTATTTATAATTTTGCATTTTTTTTTGAAATTGAAGATTTATATTGAATTAATCTTTAATAAATTGACATTTAAAAATTGTTAAATCATTTTTAATTGTTTGAGAATTATTAAGTGATAAAAATTTCCAATTCTAAAACTGAAATATAAAAATTGGATTTATTTACCAATTCTTAATTTATTAATTAATATAAAAATAGCCATTTTGGTCACGGACTCGGATTTTGATGAAACTAGTTTCATCGGATCCGTATTAGTGAATTATTGTAGGGTTTCAAGTTTCGTAGCGATCGGACTTGTCGTTTGATCGTACGAACGCGAAACGCCTTGAAATCGATTTAATTGAAATCAAATTTGAAAATATTGATTTCAGCATAACTTCTTCATACGATCAAATTTGGGCGTGAAACTTTTTCCATCGCATTCATAATATTTTAAAACACCTATTTAGATATATGGGTTTAACAAATTTCGTTCCGGAGTCGAAACGGGCTTTTTGGGCCAATTATCGTTCAACACGTTTGTTTATCGGATCCATCTACTCTATTTCTAACCTACCTATATAAACCTAGTTATAAACGCCAGCCTCCATCTATTCTCATTTGTTTGTGCGTTCATTTTTCCTCAACTCCTCCTTTCCAATGGATGCAAACCCTATATCCAAATATTGTTCCAAACTGAATTCAAAGTCCTCAGAAAAATTCCAAAAAATTATATGTTGATGATCTCGATGAGTGTAATCCCCTGGTGGTATTCGTTTTTTCGATTTGGGTTGTGGTTTGACCAGGAATTTTGCCTTTTGTTTGGGCCGTTCATCACGGCATGATCAACGATGATGGATTGTCAAATTGACGGCATAGATGGAGGCAGATAATCGTGCATAGCTCATCCATGCTGGCCGTTTGTCGAGTTAACGGTTAGATTCGTCGTAATAATTCGATTAGGGTTCTAAAGTGGCGGCGGCGCGCGGCGTTAGGGGTGGCCGGAGGTGAAGCGAAGGGTGCTGGGGGGTGCGGCTCGTCGTGACGAGAAGGATGGTGGTGTTCGGCGTTCGTGGCATGGTCTGGGTTGAGGGCGGCGGCTGGTCAAAGCACGGTCAAAAGTGGGTGCGTGCGGTTCGAAACGTGAAATCCTGTAGATGGTGAACGCGTGAGTCAAGGGGAGAAGATAGAGTGACGTGGCAAGTATTTAGGTTAGTTTTATTTTAATTTTATTTTAGATTTCAAATCGTTTAAATCGAATAACTTTTGCATACATGATTCGATTGACATGCAATTTTTTTATATCGCATTCAGAATATTTTAAAACACCTATTTGGATATATGGGTTTAACAAATTTCGTTCCGGAGTCGAAACGGGCTTTTTGGGCCAATTATCGTTCAGCACGTTTGTTTATCGGATCCATCTACTCTATTTCTAACCTACCTATATAAACCTAGTTATAAACCCCAGCCTCCATCTATTCTCATTTGTTTGTGCGTTCATTTTTCCTCAACTCCTCCTTTCCAATGGATGCAAACCCTAGATCCAAATATTGTTCCAAACCAAATTCAAAGTCCTCAGAAAAATTACAAAAAATTATATGTTGATGATCTCAATGAGTGTAATCCCCTGGTGGTATTCGTTTTTCGATTTGGGTTGTGGTTTGACCAGGAATTTTGCCTTTTGTTTCGGCCGATCATCACGGCATGATCAACGATGATGGATCGCCAAATTGACGGCATAGATGGAGGGAGATGATCGTGCGTAGCTCATCCATGCTGGTCGTTTGTCGAGTTAACGGTTAGATTCGTCGTAATAATTCGATTAGGGATCTAAAGTGGCGATGGCTCGTGGCGTTAGGGGTGGCCGGAGGTGAAGCGAAGGGTGCTGGGGGTGCGGCTCGTCGTGACGAGAAGGATGGTGGTGGTCGGCGTTCGTGGCATGGTCTGGGTTTAGGGCGCGGCCGGTCAAAGAACGGTCAAAAGTGGGTGCGTGCGGTTCAAAACGTAAAATCCTGTAGATGGTGAACGTGTGAGTCAAGGGGAGAAGATAGAGTGATGTGGCAAGTATTTAGGTTAGTTTTATTTTAATTTTATTTTAGATTTCAAATCGTTTAAATCGAATAACTTTTGCATACATGATCCGATTGACACACAATTTTTTTTGTTAGGATCGTAATAAAATTCCAGATCTGTTAACACTGGTTTGGGTGGATTGAGAGACTGTCAAATTTTTGGGTTTAAATTGAATTAAAATTCAATTTAAATTCAAAAAGCGAGTGTTTTAACCTACTCACAACTTCTGGTTTTCTTATGTTTGTTAAATTGATTTTTAGATATGAGTAGAAATTATTTATGACTGCTTTGCATAGTTTATTCGTCATCTCGGTTAAATCGCATTTATTTAATTTAACTGTTAATTATTATTTTTATTGCATATAGATTTACAGTTAAAAATTTATTTATTTGCATACAAACTGCTAATTTAACAGTTATTAAAATTATTATTGAATATAAACTGTTAGTTAATACCTGTTATTTTATTACCTGTTATATTTTATATGCTCTATATTGATGATTGGTTAAATTGATGATGATTGCAATAAATTGGTTGATGATTGATATTGGGTGAATGGATGATGTGTTCTATATCATATAAGCTGCAAGTTATTATGCATTTTCATTTCATTCGGGATTGCGGTTTGAAATGATATATAAACCGTAATTTTATTTTTAAATTGCGGATTGAAATGATAAATATCCGTATCACTTGAACATAGGATAAAAAATTATATACAGGCACCGCGGTATATATATATAATTATTTTTGAAATAATTTTTCTATGGTTTGGATAGGATACGGTTTAATAAATATTAATTTTTGACCTTATATAAAATCTTATTTTATATACATCTATAGTTAAAGTATTGAATTTAAGCGATGTATGAATTTGTTAAATAAAATAAATAAGTTGAATAATGGAGTTTGATTATTTTGTATTATATGGTTAAGTACACGTTAAGATATTGACAATATGTAGAATTTTAAATGATTTAAATCAATTAAGATTGAGAGTTAAATTGAAAAATTTATTTGGAATTGAGCTTAATTGAGAATTTAACTTCATAAGTTGATGTAAATTTATTAACATGAAATTTAAAAAGGGTATGATATTATAACTGAAATTGTTTTCAAGGTGAATTAAATGAATATTTCTAGTATAAATAAATTGAAGGAAATTTTCTTTTATAAGTAATTTGAGTTTTACTTAAATGATTACGGGTTTATTATGCAATTATTTCAAACTAAATAATAGGACTTTAAATTGTTGAATAGAAATTTCCAACCTTAGTTCCAATTTTTTAATATTCAAAGTTTGAAATATATTGAAACTGAAGTGGTTATTAAAACTAAAAGCGATTTTGAAATCTATGGAATTTGACTTAATTTTAAATAAAATAAATTGTAAGTCGCGGAAATTATTTTATTTTATAAAGTAATTTTAAATGCAAACTATTTTATTCTATATACCGTTTGAATATCCAAACCATCCAAGTTTTAGAAGTTATGGTTTAAAGCTGTGAATTTTCGAAGTATTATGGTTTGAAAGTTATAATTCAATGTTTGGTTTCCAATTATTATAAATTTTAAAGCAATATGATTTTGGAAAAGAAATATATTTGAAATAGAATGATATTATATTTATTTCGGTTTTTATAAAAATAATATCAAACGAGTTTGTTTGAAATGGAAAGGATATCGTATTTATACGGTTTGAAATAGATATTATATTCTGGTTTTGAAAGTAAAATTATTTTAAAAAAAGCCGCGGTGCTATAATAACGTTTGGTTGTTAAAGAGACCGGGATCGGAAGTTGTCATAATCTCTGCCAACTCCGAAAACCACTTTAACAACCGTGTACGCGGTGGAGATTCCAGAATGAAGTAGGTTGGTGGCGGCGTTTCCTGTAAGGTAAATATGTGGACCCAACTCCCGTGAGTTGGCATAAGGTGGCTAAAACAGGAGCGATTGACGGGTTAATAAGTTAGCACCTTTGATCTGACACATCCATTCGATATTATACTTTGACTTTTGGATTGATTCGGTGGCCACTTTTGATTTCTTTGATTTGGGGGTGTGGCTCGAGGTGGGCGGTAGCTGCGGCTATGCGTTACTACCGACCCTGAAGCGTAATTGGTATATCTAACCTGACATTGCCTAATTGTGTCGTGTCACCTACCCTAGCGCGTCTTATACGATTTTGGGTTTGTACCATACCTATGGAGTACCCTCTGACGACGCACATTACGTGGGAGATTACGGTACTGTATAGACTATGGGAATATATTTTGTGCTAAGGGCTATATGGGTAACCCTTTAACGCTATTTAAAAGTAAGTTTATTTTATAAATAGACACTATTATAATAGCGCAATATACTACATAGTAAATAGTTTAATGGATTTTTAGGAGATGTACATCCCGAGCATCTCTTGAGTGACTGCACTCATATTTATTTCTGTTAATTTAACTCACATAAGATCTTTTAGTTCTAACTCGAGTGTTTTTGTCTTTTCAAATTCGCTCGGGTCAGTCCGAGCGTTTCAGGATCGAAGACTTTAGATCTGGAGGACGAAGACAGAGATTTCTACTATTATTATTAACTATATTCCACTACACTATTTAATTCCGCTGCATTGATTATGATTGATATGTGAACTCTGATATTTATTGTATAAAGAAGAATCAAATATTTGTAAACAGTTTATGAACTGTACATTTATTATTATATTTTATCCTTCCGCTGTGAGAGTTTAGTTTTTTTTCTTTCTTTCCCTGTTTTTTCTTATTTACCTCATAACAATCCGTCCTTCCGTATGGTTTGAATTGGCACGTGTGTCGATTTAAAGCGTGCGAAAAGGCGGGACGTTACAGCCCTCTACATCGCGACCCACATCACGATCAACCAACGTCGATCGCTAT
The DNA here is from genome assembly GCA_030765085.1 of Allium cepa. Classification (NCBI taxonomy): domain Eukaryota; kingdom Viridiplantae; phylum Streptophyta; class Magnoliopsida; order Asparagales; family Amaryllidaceae; genus Allium; species Allium cepa. The sequence goes on from CM060934.1 coordinate 135,722,179, forward strand.
CAGGTCGAGTTCATCTAACATTGCGCCGTTCGCCTTGCCAATGGTCATGGCAATCTTCACTCGAATTGCCAATCTTGAGGCTTGAGAACAACCGCGTTCGAATGTTTTCTTAGTCTGAATGCGATTTATTTTTTGAATAGAGGGATTAGGGCAAGCTCTAAGAAGAATGGGCTAAAGAGGGTGTCAATATCGGGTTTGGGCCAAAAGAATGAAGCAAGGAAAGTTCTAGAAATAAGGAAAAATTGATAATGGTTTGGGCTTAGGTTAAAATAGTTTTTGGGCCCTATTTAATTCAAATTCTAATTCAATCTAGCTTTAACCAATTTATACTTTTAAAAATATGTTAAATTTATTAGAACATTTTATTCAGTTTCAAAATACTATCTGAAAGAATTAATTAGGTTAATTCAATTTATTAAAATAAAATCTTTTATTAAATAGCGTTCAATTAAACAAATCTTATTTTCAAAATAATAATTAACAAAATTCATATAATTCAAAAGCAAATGTAGTCTTTTAATGGGGTCTAGGGTTTCTCCGCCTCTTTCTTTCTTCTTTCCAGATCTACTCTTCGTCTGTTTGTTTCTTAACCTTTCGCCATGATGCATCGTCCTCCACTGCTTCTTATCTCGTCATCCGTCTGTACTTTCCTTATCCCGTTTTATTTTTTTTACCCTTGCCTATACTTTCGTTTCACCTTTTCAATTGTTTCCATCTCGAGCTTCTTCGATTTCTTGTTTTCGGGCCTTTCACCCTAATCTGTTGCCAGATCTCCCCCTTGTTTGAGTTCCCCTATTCGATCTCCTTCTCGTTCTGCCTCCAGCTCCGAAATTGCGCTTTCACGCTTGCATTGCTCCTCCTCTTGCTTATCCTATGTTATCAGATATTTTTTGAGTGGGCTTCTAGGATTTGGGATCGAGCCTTGCTCGACTAGCTCGGGAATCGCCTGATTTTTGCGAGCTGTTGGTCCCTTCTTTTTGGAGTTTCTCTGGGTGTTATCGTCTACCCGTTAGTGATTTCTGCGGTAGTTTTGTTTCGTGACCTGTTTGTTGCTAGCTTTTGTGGCTGCTCGCCTTTTGGTGGTCCTTCTTCGGTGAACGGAAGTATCTTGTGCATGGGTTCTATTACTAGCAGTTGCCTTGTTCCTCCCCGACTGCTGCGTTGGGCTGGTTTCATGGTTGCTATTTTGGTTATTCTTGTATGTGCTCTGCTTTTAACTTAGTGTTAACTGATTAAGGCTTTTCAATTTGTGCTTCAATTTTAGTTGTAATGTTTTTCTGGTTGAGTCATAGTAAGTGTTGCTGAGTTACATTGCGTCTGTGTATCTTGATGTATGATTCAACCCTGCATGGTGTTTAGAATGCCTTGTGCAGCTTGTAGATGCAAGCACCCTGCGTGGTATTGAAATCGTAGCATAGGCTTTTTGTCTATCTCTAGGTCCGTAAGCAGTTTAGTTTCTATTAGTTGCTGAGGATTCCGCCTCACACCTGTAACTCAATTGTTCAGTGAACCATTTTATTTTAATTAAATTTATTTATTTTACGGCATAGAAAGCAAGGTTCTTACAGAAAATCTTCCCCCTCTTAAATCATCATGCGCGCTTTTTAAATCATCATGCGCGTTTTCCCTTTTCTGGAGAAAACATCGTTTCCTCTAGGTCCACTTCTCTTCCTGTTTAAATAAAAGAACTCCTGTCTTCCTCAAAACTAAAATTAAAAAACTACTCTGCCCTTTACAAATACATGTACATAACTTAAGTACATCACCTAAACTACCTACTGCCGCTTGCAATTTTCTGTCGCAACCTATATGTCACACCTTCCATGCTCTGGATCAATGAGGTCATTGCTTGTGTTTTAAGATCTGGGGGGTTGTTGTGCCTTCAGTACCTGATGCCTTTGGAGAATGAAGCCGATGTCTGCTGCCTTGCTTTTGAAGCTGCTAGAAAAATGGATGCTATGTCAAAAGTTTTGAGATATGGTCAGATCTTATTTGTGCTATTGACAGAAGGTACTGGTGTCAGATTCGATGCCGTGTTTTTGAAGTGCTGGTTGCTGAATCTCGATGCTTGCAATTATCTTGAAAGTGTATAGCATGCTTAGTAAAAGGAGATGATGATGTTGGATGTCGAGGCTGTTTGTGATGTTCGATGGTCAGAAAATTGTGTTTGAGATGATTATCTAAGATTGAACAAAGTATTGCTTATAACTGCTTGAACAATGGAGATGATAAGAAAGTAGATGAGATGCTTCTCTTGTTTGAGGAGATAACTGGAAAAAAGGATTAATTTTTCTTAAATGTTGGTTTCGGTTAGGAAAGTTTGTTGATGTTTGTGCTTTGAATTTGAGATGATCAGATATTTGTATGAAGTGAGATGATATTGTTTTTGATCCAATAATCTTTTCTTTTCTTTTGCTGCGATGTGTATTCATATAAGCTTGTGGAGGCACTGTGTGCATGTATGGAAGCATACATGAGAGGATATCGAGGAGGACCTGAGAGTTTGTTTTCCTATGTAAAAAATAAAATATGTATATATTTGAAAATAAACTATGTTATCTTTCAAAAATATATAGTCTGATTATATATACAATTCTTTTCTTCTAATATCTATTTATTTTCCTTTCTTCATAAATACCGCCTTTGAGTGCATACTAATATATTTCCAGCTTTAGATCTTTATTTAGTTCATTTTCTCTGTATATGTAGCCTTTTATTGCATTGAAAGAAAATTTCTTCATAACCAATATTTTATAACAAAACCTATAAATATACAATTCTAAGATAAACACATTAGATATAATATATATTTATTAATATCAAATGGAATTCAACCGCAATATCTGACAATATTTCATTTCTGGTAATAATAATAATCAATATATATTACTTTACAAATAAAAATAGATGTGTTTGAAATGTAATACATGTAAATCAGACATATAAGATGTAGTAGATAACAACTCTATTAGAAACAAAGTTGTGCTTTGATGATTTTTAAGCTGTAACACACTTTGAAAGAAATATCAAATATAAAAACATATTTGTTATCATCAAACAAGATGTATACTCCACACACTCTTCCTTAAGTGCGTTACTATTGGCACTCGGTTTTTTTTTGGCCACCAAAACCAAAGGAAACAATTGCATTTTCTTTTTTCTAATACCAATTACTATTTCTTCAAGTGAACATGCATCCAAAATTCAAAATGCTTATTTCCCTCTTTATTTCAGAATTAACGTCGCATCCGGAGGAAAATTGAAGAATTTAAGTCTTGTTTCAGCAAGGTAGAAGCTCATTGTCTCTCAACAATCTACGTAGTCGTAAAGCAGCATTCCTTCTTCAGTTTTTTTTGCAAAACCCTACATTTTTAAATTGCGATTGAATCCGCATTTGGACAAGTCCGGAATATCAACAAATTGGCTAAAAAAGGATGGATATCAGGATTAGAGATCGATTGGAAAACATGACTATGATCGATACCGTCAAAAGTGGACCAAGCTCCAATCAAGGTGGGATCGATTGGGAATGATTAACAAGGCTAGGAAAGGCTAGATCAATCAAGGTTCGTATGTTTGAGTTATGGATGAATCAATGTTGGAGAGAAATGGTTAGCATCGATACCTTCGAATCGATATGGTTCGTATCGATCAACATGGATTACTTTGGATCGATGGATGTCGTTTATATCGATATGGTTCGTATCAATCGAGAGATATCAAGATGGATACAAATATTGGTAACACGCTCTCTCTTGTACATTTTCTTTGGCCGATAATAGTTCGTATTGATAGCATCATGATCGATACGAAGGACACACATAAAAGGCGGCAGTTTTGGATGGATACGAAAAGCTATGAATTGATGGACACTTAGGATCGACGCGAAGAAGGGATGGGTATGAAAGGCAGGCATTCATGGATTGATACGAAATAGAGAGCGGCTGATGGATGCGGGGAAGGCAGCATGCATGCGTGGATCGATACGAAGGAAGAAATGTCGGATCGATATGAACAGCATGGGTATGAACGTGACTTGGATCGACACGAAGGAGGATGGATGGATATGAAATCCATGGATACGAAGCCTTCAGCCCACTTATAAATTTGAACTTGGATTGATCATAACTCTCATTCTACAACTCCAAATGCTATGAATTTTTCACAGAAGCTTCCTTATGCACTCGAGAATGTTCATGATCGATCTCAGCTTTATTGGACCAGTTTTGGATCGATACGAATTATACTTGGATCAATCAAGATCGGTCTCAAATGACTCCAGATCGATCTGGTGGGTCCACCTACGCATGAAAAGAGGTATTCTAGGTTTTGGGATGATATTTTCAGATCTATATCTATAAATAGTAGCTTTATGGAAACAAAAAAAGGATCTTCTTCTTCTGATTTTCTAGGCGAAACACTGCCATTTTGTTTACTGATTTCAATGGCTTGTAACTGTAATCTCAATATAAAAGGAATAAAATGACCAATTTAAAGTGGACATAGGTCAGAGAAAGCCAAACCACTATAAACCTTGTGTTCTTTATTTTCTTGCTCATTTTAATTCTGTTATATCTTCATTTTTACTCTCTACATTATCTGGATCTATAGTCTGTGATTGGATATTGAGGATTTGTGTGCAAACATTGGTGCTTTCACGACATTGGGGTTTGTGACTAATTTTGGTGCAAACACTTTGGTTCTTTCACTGAGAAAGGGACTGCCACCACATTATACCGGATTTGGAATTCAGATTTGGAAAACTAAAGGATCGGATTTTGGGAAACAATGGCTAAGAAATCAACAAGGAGACAGAGAACGGAAAGGAGTCAGCATGAAGGAAGTCAGGAGGCCTCTTCAGGAGCTAATCAGACTTCAGTTTTCATCATCAGAGATGAGATGGAGATGATGATGGATGCTATGTAGGAAGAGATGCTGAAAAGACAGGAGTAGATGATGTAGAACCTACTCCGACAAGTTGGACTAGCTGGAGTGCAAAATCAAGAGAACGTAACTGCAGGAAATGCTAGAAATAGAGATCGTGAAGCTGGAGCAGCAGGAGAGGAGACAGTTCGGAATTAGGATCAGGAGCATGGAACAACCAGGATTCAGGATAGAGTGTGACCATCGGGAATAGTCCCTGAGCTAGAGGTAAGCCCTCGAATCATGTTGGCTCAATTCCAGGAAGGGTACCAGGCGACGCCGTGCAGTTTGACGTTGATCGGGATATGGATGCTCATCCAGAAGGGCAGGTTTCATGATTCACTCGCGGACGTGGGGGCAAGTTGGAGATTGCAGACAGAGGCTTCCACTTGATGACAATGACATGTTAGCAGACATAATCGGATGTGCTATGAGGGAAGGATTGGTGAATAGTGATTTGGAGAACGTGAACAGGAGTCCCTTCACTCATGTGATCAGGCAAGCTAGGAATCCATTGGATTTCAAACTACCAACGCCGGAGATGTATAATGGGAGAACAGATTTCGCTATTAACTTGATGAGGTACATGAGGCATATGGAAGTACTGGGGGAATCAGAGGGAGTTATGGCTCGGTGCTTTCCTTTGTACCCGACGGATATAGCAGCACTATAGTTCAGACAAGTAGAGAGTGGCTCAATTGGAACTTGGACGGAATTGATTGAGAGGTTTATGAGGCAATTTCGGGTCCACATCGTGAGACCCAAGAATGTCGTGACTTTAACATCGATGAAACAATGAAAGGGAGAATCACTTGGGGATTTCTTAACCAGATTCAATGCGACAGTAGCTTCGGTAGATCGACCTGATCCATCCATGGTTTTGATGGCAGTAGTCTCAGGAATTGCGGATGATTCAGATTTTAAGATATCATTGGAACGGGATCTGCCGATGGATCTTGGATAGTTTTATCACGAAGTAAAAAGGTTTTTACGACATAAAGATGCAAAGGCTGAAAGAAAGGGGAGAGAGGCTGAAGTTTATGCGGTACAAGGTGGAGTCCGCCTAGGAAGGATTCAAACAAGGACGATAGAGGCAAAAGGAAAATGAACGACAATGGTAGCACGTCGAAAAGGCAACGGAGGGAATCTAAATTCTCTTCTTACATGGATTTAACTGAAACTCTAGAAAAGATTTACTTGGATACTCGAGGGCGCCACCAGTATCGAAGGCCAGTAAAAAGGGAACCCTCTGAATAAGAACAGGCATCAGGAAAGCATCGCCTATTCCATGACCTGGATGGGCACAACATGAACGACTGCAGTCATATGAAGGATATCGTTGAGGAGCATGCAAGGAATGATCATCTACAACAGTGCGTAAGGAATCGAGCTGTGGCAGTGGGACAAGAGCAGCCATCGTTCACCTCAGATGAAGATGGCACTAGATCTAGGCATCATCAGCTTTATTATCAGCTGAATGGATTTACGGCTTTGAATAAGTAATAAACCCCAAAGTGATGCGGCTAAGTCACTTACACATGTACGGGATCGAGGACGGTCCCTAGGCATGCTCTAAGATGATGATAAACTATGGTGCTCGGGTTCATGAAATCTTGTTTTCTTTCTATTTTCTGTGGACTCGGGTTTCTTTCTTAGTACTATGGACATTTAATTTTCTTGGTTGTACGGACTTTTATTTTTTCATTTGGACTTTATGTTGATTGGATTTGGATTAATGTAATAAATAATACAGGTCACACGATTACTGTCCCGACCAGAGAGACATGGCAGTAATCACAAGTTACAAGTCCCTTCATCGGAGAGCGATGGAATGGACTCGAACGCAATACAAAAGTCCTCGATCGGAGAGTCGAGGCCGGAGAATACAAAAGTCCTCGACCGAAGAGTTGAGGCCGGAGTAAAAGCCCCCGACAGGAAAGTCGAGGTCGAAGTAGGATAAAATTACCCGGTAAGGTCTATGGATTTGGATTAGGATCCAAAGAGGTCCTAATCTAGGATAAAAGGACCTGGAGAGGTTTCGGCTTTGGATTTGGACCCGGCAAGGTCTCGGACTTGGATAGAGTGACCTGAAGAGGTCATGGATTTGGTTATTGGATTGTGGGTATGAATGGATTAAAACTCATTGACAGGTTCAGATGGATATAGGGTTGGCTAAAAGGATTTGGTTACTGGATTAGAATCGAACATCGACTCGGAGCAGTCGTGGATTAGGATAAGGATATGGCCATGGCACTTGGATAGAATGGCTCGATAATGGATTTGATTGTGGATCAGATGGTATGACTATGGATGGAATATGGATTTCGAATAACGGATCTAAAGCTATTCAAAACACGTCTTCCTTATTGCAAGACTTGTTTTGGGGGGCAAGTGTTACCCCGCCTTTCGGATAAGGCCAAGATATCAACATATTAACTAAAAATGGAAGGATATCAGGATTAGAGATCGATTGAAAAACATGGCTATGGTCGATATCATCAAAAGTGGACCAAGCTCCAATCATGATGGGATCGATTGGGAATGATGAACAAGGCTAGGAAAGGCTAGATCGATCGAGGTTTGTATGCTCGAGTTATGGATGGATCAAGGTTGAAGAGAAATGGTTAGCATCGATACCTTCGGATCGATTGGTTCGTATCGATCAACATGTATTACTTTGGATCAGTGGATATCGTTCGTACCGATCGAGGGATATCAGGATGGATACGAATATAGGTTACACACACTTTCTTTTGTACATTTGCTTTGGGCCGATAGTAGTTCGTATCGATAACATCATGATCGATACGAAGACACACATAAAAGACGTCATCTTTGGATGGATGCGAAAGGCTATGAATTGGTGGACACTTAGGATTGACGTGAAGAGGGGATGGATACGAAATGCAGGCATTTGGGGATCGATACCAAATAGAGAGCGGTGGATGGATGCTGGAAGGCAGCATGCATGCACGGATCAATACGAAGGAACAAAGGTCAGATCGATACGAACATCATGGGTATGAACATGACTTAGATCGATATGAGGAAGGAGGATGGATGGATACAAAATCTATGAATATGAAACCTTCAGACTACTTACAGACTACAACTTGGATCGATCATACTCTCATTCTACAACTCCAAATGCTAAAAAAAATTTCACCGAAGCTTCGTTATGCACTCGAGAATGTTCATGATCGATCTCAGCTTCATTGGACTAGTTTTGGATCGATATGAATTATACTTAGATCGATCAATATCGGTCCCAAGCGACTCCAGATCGATCCGGTGGGTCCACTTGCGCATGAGAAGAGGTATTCCAGGTTTTGGGGCGGATATTTTTAGGTCTACACCTATAAACGGCAGCTCTATGGCAACAAAAAAAGAATCTTCTTCTTATGCTTTTCTAGGCGAAACTATGCCATTTTGTTTATTGATTTCAAAGGATTATAGCTGTAATCTCAACATAAAAGGAATAAAAGGATCGATTCAAAGTGGACGTAGGCTGGAGGTAGCCGAACCAATATAAACCTTGTGTTCTTTGTTTTCTTGCTCGTTTTAATTTTGTTATCTCTTCATTTTCTCTCTCTACATTATCTGGTTCTATAGTCTTTGATTGGATATTGAGGATTTGTGTGCAAACGCTGGTGCTTTCATGACATTCAGGGTTTGTGACCAATTTTGACGCAAACATATTTATTGAAGAATCAAAAAATTCTAAACAATGTATTTGTGATTGACTTGTTGAAGAATCAAAAAAAAAAATCTAAACAACCTATTTGTGGTTTATTTGTTGAAAAAAAATAGAATTTAACATATGAAAATGAAACCAACCTCTTTGTGATTATCATAATTGATATTTTCCACTAAATCTTCATCTTCAATCATCAATTAGAAAAAACGGGATTATTTTTGAAGGTTTGGGATTTGGAATTTTTGAGAAACATGTAAGATTTGTTGCGAAGAGATGAGAGGTATAGCTACGTAGAGTTGAGTGAAAGAATTAAATATGGTGGCCGGAAGTAGATAAAAAACATTGATGTCTAATAAATGTATAATGGTGGTCGGAAGAAAAAACTTGGTGCCAATAGTAGCACACTTCCTTAAATACTAAAGGAATTCAAACCTTAAATCAAATAAAATATAACAATTAATATTACATAAATATTAATTGATTTAATTAATTTACAATAATTATAAATTAATTGAATCATATGATTTTTCGTAGTATTCATCATTACGGTTATGCAACTCAAAAGTGTAAATTCAATTAGCGATTAATATCGAACAATTCGAATATTAACATTCAGATGTCACTTAGATAATGGTATAACATTTTGACTGAATTTATCACTTACACATCTTTTTGGTAAAATCCAATTTTACTAATTTAGGCGATACCCGGTAATAACGACTATTTACACCCATTCTCTTCGTCAAAATTATGTCACTTTAGGACTATGGAATTTGGTTTTGGTCAAAGTTCCAAAATCGTCTACATTCATCTTTATTAGTCCAAACATAAAATTCTTGATTCAATAATAACAATTAGTATTAACCGTACTGCTCTAGCCAGAGACTTCGACTTTGAGTTGACTACAATTGATCGTGATGTAACCCCTTATATCGAGAAGATGAATTCTCTATTGAATAATATTTCAATTCCAGTGCTTGAATCAGACCAAACTATAGTCATTTGATGGATAATCATGCCATGATTTAACTATAATCAAAGTGGAGTGTCCACATTGACATCAATAGCATTTTCAAGTCAAGAGAACTATGTAATATGGTCATTTCAAGATTCTCAGTTTAACCTTAGTCATATTAACCAATAGAAAATATTCGAGTGAGTCATTCCATAGTTGTTCAATAACTATCAGTATGTAACCTCTTCTTTCCCCTAACAGCAATAAGTAATCGCCCAATAATTGAAGAGCGTTACATACTCCAATCTTAATAGATGAATCAATATCCATTCTTGAAACATTTTGACTAGGAATATCTAAAATAATATGTTATTTTAATGAGATAAAATTTCTCATGATTACAATACATTGTAATTACTATTGCATAATATATCGTTTAAATTTATTCTACTTAATGTATTTAAATTAATTACTTAATTAATTATATCACAACATAACAAAGTATATTATATAAATCATAAAGTATATATAAGATTGGTTATTGGGTTAGATATATGTAATAAAAAGCATAATTGCCATAGAGTATACCCCTAACTATATCAAAAGCTCATTACATAAAGCATCAACCTTCATAACTTTAGTCATCAAGTCTGTAACCTTCTCTTGTATTCCACAATGCACCAACTTAAATTCTTCATTCCCATACAATATCTCTTAAGAAGTGAAAACAAACTCCGACATGTTTGCACCTCTAGTGCATTATTCAATTTTTGAAAAGTTTAATTGTAGAGTTGTTGCCACACATACCTTCTTGATTATGACTTAGATTCTTCAAAACTTGCCTCAGCCATAAAACTTGGCAGGCATAAGCAACAACAGCTATGAACTCTATTTCTATAGTTGAAAGTGTAATGATTGGTTATTAGTTAGACATCCATGATACTGCTCCATCACTCAATAAGAAAAAATAACCATATGTCCTCCTCAAATTAATTTCATCTACCATGTAGTCAGAATCCATAAAAGCAAGCAATTCTTCATCCCCTCCCCTCTTATAGAAAATCTCATAGCTAGCGGTTTATTTCAAATACTTCAAGATCCTTTTCGTTGCTCATAAATGCAACAGTGGGTCTTAACATATATCTGCAAGACAAACTTACAATGAACATAATGTTCGGCCTTATAGTTGTGAGATGCATTAAACTTCCAACCAATTGCTTGTAATATGTGTCATCCACAACTACTCCATCTGCATCTCTATTAACCTTGAATCCCCGAACAATTGGACATTTCACAAGTTTACTCTCATACATTGGAAATTTCTTCAACACATTAGTAGCATACTTCCTTTGGAACATGAAAATACCTTCTAGTTTTTGCACAACTTCAATTTCAAGAAAGAATCTCATTTTCCTGAATCAATCATGTCAAAAGTTTGCATCACAGAATCCTTAAACTCAACATCATATCTTTATCATCACCTATATAGATCAAATTGTCAACATAAATGCAAATAAGTAAAATTTTACCTCCATTCCTTTTTATGAACAAGGTCTAATCAATTGGGCATTTTTGAAATCTTCACTAATGAAGTGAGACTGTATGGATTGAACCAGGCCCTTGTTGCATGTCTTAGACCATAGAAGGATTTATGTAGATTGTAAACCTTATCTTCTTTCTCTTTCTTCACATACCCTTTTGGTTGCTTAACATACACATCCTCACTTAATCTTCCATGAAGAAATGCAGATTTGACAACTTGTTGAAATATGCACCATCCTCTACATGCTATTAATGCCATAGCCATCCTTACACTATACATGCATGTACTAGGTGCTATGACTTTAATAAATCAATTCCTTATTGTTGAAAGCACTCCTAGCAACAAAACAAGCTTTATCAAATCCACCAAGCTTGTTCAACTTTGTTTTGTAGATCCACTTTGGTCCAGCTGTTTTTGCTCCACGAGCTTCCAAATTTGATTCTTTTCAATCGAGTTTACTTCACATCCATTACTTTCCTCTAGTTATCATGTTTCACAGTTTCTTCGAGCGTAATATGATCATCTTAATGACGCCTTGCACCAATTATTCATCATACTTCAATCTGGATATTACTTGTTATAGTTGTGATTCATGACTTGGAATTGATGCAACCTGACGTGAAAATCACCTTCTTGCATGGTGACTTAGACGAAGAGATCCACGTGGAGCAACCAGAAGGTTTTTTCATAGATAGTAATTCAAATTTAGTTTGTAAGTTGAAAAATCACCTTATTTTTAAAACCATCACCTAGAAAATGGTATAGGAGATTTGATCATTTTATACTTGAAAATGGTTTTAATGGAAGCATCAAGTATGCTTGTGTAGATTTCAAGAGGTTAAAAAATGATTGTTGGTTTTATTTGCTCTTATTCGTGGATGACATACTAGTTGCTTTTAAAGATAAAAATGAAATCAACAAGCTAAAAATATTTTGAAATCGGAATTTGATATGAAAGATCTTTGAGTGGTAAAGAAAATTTTAGGCATGAAAATAGACATTACAAGAAACATTGTCAATAGCGATGGTGGGGGACAACGGCCATTGACGGCTATCAAAGATATTTTCGACGGCTAGGGACGGCTCCTTATTCTTCTATTTCCAAATTAAAGACGTATATTGTTTAATTCCCATTATGCATTTAAAAAACGTTTAAATAATAATCAAATTTCTAAAAAATAACAAGGTATTTTAGCTCAACTATTCAAAATAACGGCTGTTCTGATCGGTTAAATTGGTATTTTCGATGATCTGCCTTTGCGTAATTCAAATATTTAACGTTATTGAAAATTTAACTTTTCCGATCAACTTATGCGGCTTTTAGTCGGTATGTTAAGAAACTTCTATATAGTTGGTTTTATGTAACATTTTTACGAACTAAAATATTTTTTATATTGTTGGGTAATTAATTATGGAATTTTAACTGTATTGAGCATTGGAAAATTATATAAAATAAAATAATCAATGAAAAATAAAATTTATTGGATCATATGTCGATCTAAAGTATATTTGAGCTATTTTCAGAAGATGATGAGAAAATAAAAAATTTCACAGTGTCGAACTTGAGTTTTAAATTTATAGTCATTCATCGACATTCAGATGAAAAGCGCTTTGTTCAAAGGCCAGACGACTTTGAATCGAGACCAAATATAAGTGTTATATAACTCCTAACAAAATGACCTATTTTGAGGTTAAATTTTGTCCATCCAATTTTTAAATAATCCAACCGTACGGATTGAATAAACACAATACCTAACATACGTGTTTCACGTGTTTCAAATTTGGTCTGGATCCAAAGTCACCTGGCCTTTGAACAAAGCCTTTTTCATCCAAATGTTGACGAACGGCTATAAATTTAAAACTAAAGTTTGACATTGTGAAATTGTTAATTTTTTCATCACCTTCTGGAAATAGGTCAAATATACTTTAGATCGACATATGATCCAATAATTTTTTTTTCTTCTGACGATTATTTTATTTTATATAATTTTTTAATGCTAAATATAGTTAAAAATTCGTAACTACCCAAAGATATAAAAAATATTTTAATTCATAAAAATGTTAGACAAAACCAAATTTATCAAAGTTTGTTAACAAACGGACTAAAAGCCGCATAGAATGATTGTGAGAGTTAGATTTCTAATAACGTAAAATATTCGAACTGTGAAGATGCACCATCAAAAATACCAATTTAACTGATCAAAACGGCCATTATATTGAATAGTTTGCTAAAATATCTTGTTTATTTTTTAGAAATTTAATTATGATTTTTACACATTTTTTAAAAGCGTTCGACAAATAAGAAAAAAATTTGAAAAACAAAATTAACATGACGTCGCTAGATATTGCTAGCCGACGACATGTCAAGTATACAGAAAGAAAACGTGCAGTCTTTTTCTCATTTTGCTCGATTACCTGCATACAAAGCGAAAAAAATTAAAACCCTACCTCGTTCCATCGGTCTTGTCGTCGCTTCGCCTCAACCACCGTTGACATCACCTCAAGGCCACCGCTAACCGCTGGAATCACCAAGCTATCCAATTCCACACTACACCATAAATGGTATTTAGAAATGGCTAAAAGCCGTTTTGAACCATGTTAAATACAGTGATAAGCCGTATCAAAAAATGGCGTCTTTATTGTTTAGCTACGGCTCCAAGCCATATCTAATTGTCCTATTAGATACGGCTTTAAGCCGTATCTAATAGGCACAGTAGATACAGATTAAAACCGTATCTAATAGGCGCGTTAGATACGGTTTTAAGCCGTATCTAATAGGAGCATTAGATACGGATTAAAACCGCATCTAATAGCCCAATTAGGTACGGCCTAATGCCGTACCTAAGTGATAAATTAGATACGGATTAAAACCGTATCTAATTGAACCTCGAACCGAATCCTATAGGTCATTTAGATATGGCTGATGGCCGTGTCTAACTTGTTAGTTAGATACGGCTTTTAGCCGTACCTAATGACCTGCTCCTACCCGTTTTATTTGGTACTGCACATATTCCATCAATTTATACGATCATAAGTCCATATTCAATACCACATATATAATCATTCCAAGACATCAAAACAAGTAATATTATAGACAGAGATTCAAATGATTCAATAATCCGCGTTGCAATGCGTAATAACTTAACAATATCATTACATAATACGAATACTACATAATATGAATTTACAGTGTTTTACTGCAGGAACCAATACAACTAAGGTCTAAGGACTTGCTGGCAAACAATCACTAAAGTCCCATATCTACTTATGACAATAAACCAAACTGAAATTCCAAATCTGCCTTATGACAATACAACTACTTATGACAATACAACTAAGGTCTAAGGATTAAAAAACACATTGTCCAACATCTGAAACTCCAAATGAGCCTTAATTCATAGTGACACACCACGCCAATAAGCCACGCCAATAAGTACCTGAAACAAAACAAACCAAATTAATAAACCATTTTGCACCTCATACCCAAGTAATTTTATGCAAAATTAGCGAACCATTTAATGGAAAAAAATAAAGTTCTAAATGATGATATCCCTGTTGTCCTTGACATACTTTCATATTGACATCAAATACTGGATAGAAGATGCTAATGCATGAAACAAAAACAAAAATGTCAAACCATTCAACATACAAAAAAAGCATTAAATAAACGTATGAAGAAGACGACCGAAAAAGGACTTGATTACTCAATGTATTAAATATTCGACAGTTCATTTCTACTAAGCTTCTATAGATTTTGAAGTAGAAATACATTAACTATTACAGTTTTTTAACGAAGATATAAAAGAGCATTAAGCTTAAGTGGGCACTAAGTCCATTTTTATCTCCATCATCTATAACAAAAACATAGTGTACATTTATACTATAAACATGGTTAACATATGCATGATATCGTGTGAAGTTTAAAGTTTAAAATTTAAACATAATGGTTTTCAGAATACCAGGTTTCAGGTGAAAAGAACCCAACAAGATGATATCAAACTGCATGGTGATGGCAGCAAACAAAATACAAAGAAAGCCAAAAAGGATAAATATAGCACCAATATGATAAAGTAAGCTTAGTAGGTTCTAGCACTATAAGTACCTTTTTGTTATGGTAGGTTGCGTTAGAATACAAAATTGTTAAGAAAGTATGCTCTGGTGATCTGTTTTTACTGTACGGGACCATATTCTCTGTCAAAGTAACCTGATGTTGCGCCAAACTCAAACATTAAATAATACTATACCTCGTATATCTTACTTTGATATATATTGAGATAATTGATAGATAATAGGAAAATAATAATTAAGAATATGACTGATTGCTCACTGTTAGCTCAGTTCCCTTGTACATGTTTCAACTTTCAAGAAAGCATTGTTTCCACTTTCAACTTTCAAGGAACATAACAGTTTATTTTCTAATCAAATTAGCATATTATATGCTACTAATATTTTTTTTTGAACAACTAACCAGTTGAATATCACTCATTATAGCCTATCGTATATCAAAGTAAAGTACCAATTACAACTATAATTTGTAGTTCCCGTATATTCACAACCAAACGCATACCAATTTGAAACAAACTGAAAGTAAATAAGATAGATTTATAATGATTTTCATATCGACGTGATGGTATGTATTTATCCACATTGAAGAACAAATATTTTATTAATAATTTTGTAATACCAATTTTCTATATTACAAAAGATTAATATATCTATTTTAATTGAAACTTAATAAAAAAAGAGAGATGAATACAATTCAGACAAATTATATTCACACCAGAAATCAACTAGGATGCAATATTATTATTCCTAGAAAATATATGATTAAATTAACCTTCTTAGTTGCATTTTTTAGTCCTTTTATTATAACTCATCAAATTAAAACATCGAATATAATTATATTTGATTATATCTATACTTTTTGATAAAGTTAAAGAAACATGGAATATTTATTATGATAACTTTCATAAATAAACTGCTCTAGTTTAAAAGTATTTAAATTTGTTTTTCTAAAATTTAAAGTTGATTTAGATTATACAAAAAAATAATAAAGAACATGATATTATTTCCAAAAATTAAAGTTCATGTTGAATTTTAAATTAATTTAGTTAAGGATTTCAAATTTTGTGTAAATCACTACAAGAAAATGACCCTATTATAAATAGTTATTTACAACTGGCGCCCGATGAAAGTTGTAATAAAGAGGTTTTAACAACCGGTATTTACTGACGGTTTTAATAAATGATTTTTAACAACTTGTTTTTTCTAAAAATTGTAATATACATTTAACAACCGAGTTTTCTACCGGGTTGTAATAAATGTATGTTTAACAACTGAGTTTTTCTACCAGATGTAACAAACGTATTTTTAACAATTGTTTGTTTTAGCCAGTTGTAATACAGATATATAACAACTAATTAACTTTAACCGTTGTAAATATTTATTTATAACCGTTGTCCTACTCGTAAATTGTGAACAATTAACGTTTAATATTTAATTAATTTAAATGTAATAAAGCTATTACATCGTAAATCTAATGTCTCCTATAATTGGTCGTGTGACTGAAGCATGCATGCAGTGAACGAATGTGCTACAAACTGATGTGTGAACTAGAACAAAGGTCAAGGTAGAAAGTGTACACATCAAGGCCAGGTAGAAAGAACGAGGTTATAGGAAATTAAATTAAATGTGACATGTCATGTATATAGTGGAAGAGGTTTCAAAAAACAGTGCATAGTAAAATATTAACATAAACAGAAAATATACTTGCTCCAACGTCTAAAGATATTGAATAAGACCCTTCGGATGGCACACATACCCACCCACTCCAACTTCAGCAAAGGTCTCTACAAATTGATGATTTATTTTGCTGGTTCTCTCATCTGGTAGTAGTACGTTGTCCAATACCACTTTTTCATGTGTGGGTGGTACAGATTTCTCATGGATTTTGGACGATGTAGAATCTCGGCATACAGTACCTGTTGCAATAAAGATGTCTAGATCTATCCAAAAAAATATCTGCTCGAAAGCAGCTAAAAATAGAAAGCTTGTAATAAACACCTTTTCTATTATGTCTAAATCAGAGTTGAGGATTTCACATCTGTGATTGTTCGCTACAGCGGTCGAATTCTGGAACTGAGAAGCAACGAATTCAGGAGCATTGAATTGTATGTCGCGTCCTCCATCAGAAGAATTGTCTGGCGCGCGAATTCCATGTTCGATGTTTCCCACCATGTTGATCAGAACCTCCAATTGCCTAGACAAATTTCCTACTGTACCCTCCAAACTTCCCACCCTCATTTTCAACTCATCATGGTCTCCATGAACATGTCTGAGTCGTTTCTGTGCAATGGCACAAGCCTTAACTTTAGTCTTTGGTACAATGGTCCCAACACCGCGGCTCCTACCCCTTGCATCCTTACCAAGCACTTGTGATAAGATGTCTTCATCCACTGTCAATTTTTCTTCATCACTATTAGTGATCTTTCCCTTTTCTTTCGCAATTTGATCCTGAAATATTTATAAAATAACAGCAATTAGTGCAAACAATCACAGTTGTGTTTCCCTTCACATATATAACACTAAAAATGTTTAATTAAAAGAATATGCAAGTTGGTATTTGTTTGACTTACGAAGTACGAAGAAGTGGCATCTGGTATGCTACCATCTTTTTTCGTGTATGTCTTCTCCCATACTTGATGACGATTGATATTTGTTGATGGATTAGCAGCGATCTACAATATATAAAATATGTTAGTTGTGATTTTTATCATTTTTGAAAGAAAATGAATATAAATTACCATTTATTGTTCTACTTTAGCGTGACTTTTACGTCCTGCATGGTGAGCATAACTGAGCAATGATCTGTTCTTTTTGCCTGACTCTCTTCTTCCGCTCGCTTCAGGCGTTGCTTCATTTTTTAAGAACTCCTCCCAATCTTCTTGAATAATTGTAGGTGGATAATTTTTCATCCGTTCTTTGTCATTGTTGAAAGTGTCATAACAAGTTGTTCTTAAGTGTTGCTTGTGTCTCCTAAAAGCCTTCGACATTCTCTTTAAAAACAATTCCTTTGAAAGCGGATCAGCTCATAAAATTTCTTCAAAAAGACAAAACACGAAAAACCAATTCAAGATATCAAATCCTGAGGATAATAATAGTAATGAATATATGTAAAAATATATACTCACCACCAATTCGTTCCAAACATTGTCCTTGTATATTACAGATACTTTGTCCCAACTTATATATGATATAGGCACATGAGCTCTTACTAATTTACCAAGCATAGTAGCGATTTTTCCAGCATTATCTGAGACCGGAATATCAAGTAAGTTTTAATCCACTTTCTTGATTTCTGAACATGATGAATGTGAAGATGCTGGATTTTCCGACATGGTTTCGTGCAAAATATAATATTACTTTGTATGAATCTGTTTAAATAGCACTATCAATAATTTGCACTGCAAAATATAATGTGCACTGCCTCAACCAACAGCACATGCTAATATTACTTTGTATGATCCACTCAAAATGTTTTTATGCACATGAAAGTGCCTGTAAATTACAAGCTTTGAGTATATATCCGTAAAAGGATTTCACTCTTCACCATTAGCAGGCCATTCAGGTATTGATATAAAAAATAAATTGCTTGAAGAATTTCACTCTTCACCATTAGCAGGCCATTCAGGTATCAAATGAACTTTACATAGAGTCAAACAAGTTTTTAATGGCAAGTACTTAAGAAGGATGTGTAGTATTTTGTTTCAGCTATGATATTTGTTAAACAACTAAATGTAAAAATATTAACATACCCAGTTTATTACAGCCTCTACAAATCCTAAGCATATTTGGAAAGATATAGAAATGGATTCTATAATACAACTGCCAAAATGCTATACATATTCTGCAATTTTAGTAGTGGTTGATAGACTCTCTAGATATGCTCATTTTATGCCACTAACATACCCTTACACAGTCCCACAAGTTGCAAAAATATTTTTTGATAATTCGGTTAAACTTCATGGATTGCCTACATCTACAGTAATTGATAGGGTACCTATATTTACTAGCAATTTCTAGCAAGAATTTTTCAAGCTACGAGGATGTAAACTAGCACTCAGTAGCGCATATCACCCTTAATCTGATGGTCAATTTGAAGTTACAAATAAGGTATTGGAATCTTATTTGAGATGATTTTGCAGCCACAAACCAAAGGAAAAGATGAATTGGTTAACTTTGGTGGAACTTTGGTATAATAATAGATGGAATCTTGCTACAAAAATGACATCATTTGAGGCTGTTTATGGCAGCAGACCACCTACTTTACTGAATTATATACCAAAAACTACCAAAGTGCGAAAAGTAGAAGACACATTATTTGCGAGAGATTTAACTCTTCAAATTCCTAAATAACAACATAAATCATGCTAGAGAGAAAATGAAGATTTCTGCAGATAAACATAGGACACATAGGGAATTTGACATCAATATTACGTCTACTTGAAAATTCAACCATACATGCAGCTTTCAATTAATAGCAGGGACTCACATAAGATCTCACCAAAATATTATAGACCATATAAAACCGTTGAAGGAGTTGGATAGGTAGAATACAAGCTTGCATTGCCTGATCAAGCAAAGATACATCCTGTTGTTCACGTCTCTCAACTTAGAAAGAAAATAGGAGCCGATACAACCATTCATCAATCTGTTCCATCTTATGATAAATAGGTTGTTTGTGAGCTTGAGAGAATTTTGATAGAAGAATGCCAAAGTCAACAACTTAAATACAATACAAAGACTAGTGAAATGGAAGCATTCGGAGGAAGATGAAGCAACATGGTAAAATTATCGGGAGTTAGCAGCAAAGTTTCCTACATTTGACCTTGAGACTATGTCAAGCTTTGGGAGGGAGGAGAATTGTTGAAACTCTACTTTGAATCATCAACAACTATTGACTGATATTCAAATTAAAGTAGGAGAGCAAGCTGGTTCATTAGAGAAGCAATGCTCGGAAGAAGCTCCAGAGGGGAAAGTATTCTCACCAATGTTATTCTGGGCAGTTGAGTGGCAACTAACAAGGAGATGGGAGCAGATTATGAAGGAGTGAATTGATCAAGCATGTTGCAGGCTATATACTATAATTAAAGATTTGTTTTATGTGTATATACCGTAAAAGGATATTTTATTTTTAAATATATGTAAGTTTTATCACACATATATACAATGACACACACATATATATACCACATAAAGATTTCATGCTTCAAGATTCCAAGCTTTCACAAGGTAGAGCAACAAGGGAAAGTGCCAGCATATAAAATGCAAATGCAGCAATGCATGGCAACAAGTATACCACTCAATTTCCAGCAAAAGCAAGTGCGACCTGACAGCGTATACAAGTGCTTGCAACAATGGTTCAACCTAAGAAAAATTATAAAACAACATATATAAGTGCATATAGTGGAATCGTCGAGCTACAAGAAGCATGAACTCAATAATACAGGGTAGTGTATCAATGCTGCAGAACAATGAACATATGCACACATGGTATAACAACAAACTCAGAGATGCATGCTACAACAAACCAAAGACTGCAAAACAACTAGCAAGGATTACAAGTGCACTTCAACAGAGGAATGCAGGATATCCACAAAACAATGCAACAAGGCACTAAAAGGAAGAAGTGTACAACACAATTAAATCAAATTGAAGCACATAAATTCTCAAGCAACACCAGATAAAGGAAAATGCACACAGGAGCAAGACAAGATCAATTTCAAGTGAATGGCGCAAAACAGACGGGCATATATTGGTCGAATATAGGAATGTATTGGTCGAGATGTTATAAAGTAAGTAGTCGAATAAACAAGTATGGTTTCAATCAAACATTAATGTATCAGTTAAATTGAACAATTCAAAATAGCAATCAGAAAATCAAAAAGGGCCCAAATATATTCATCTTGCAAAAATTCGCATATATTAAAAACATACACACACAATCGTGCAATTAAAAATATACAGACATACAATCATGTGATGTACGAATACTAATAAGTTAACATATGGATTTGGTAAGGTCTTTTAATTTTTCATTGTCTTCAAAAGCTGATTGATAGACGTTAGGAAACTCAATGTCATCCACATTTGTAGTCAACAGTTTTGGTGTATGCAAAGCCACAGACCATCTGTTATTTTTTAAATCTTTTGAGTAGAATACTTGACTCGCTTCTGATGCAAGAATAAATGGCTCACCATTCACGTTATTTTTTGTTCTTCAATTTCCCTTAATTTACCATGATCAGGTTTGAAATAGGATCTACTTTGCAACCATTGACCTTATCCTTGACCTTTACCCAATCACAATAAAAAACTGTTTGTTTGAATTCAGTGTAATCCAACTCAAGTATCTGTTGAATGACTCCGTAATACGTTGTTGCTGCTTCCTTATAATTTTTATCCTTACCACTCGCTCTAAATTTTGTAATTACTCTCATGTATACACTGCTGTTTTGTGTTAACATACAGTCTTCGTACTTTTTAGTGGAAAATGAAAATCCATTCACTTGATACTTCATATAACTACGCGGCATGAACTTCGACCTGTGCACTAGCCGCCACAGAGTTGGATCAACATCGATGGTCTTTAACAACTATATAAAACAAAATAAGTCAAAAAGCATGGTCACAAAGGTGTATTGCCCACTCATAAACACGTGAAATACTTAAGACGATGTAATACCTCATTACGTAACCGTAGAGTAAAACTTTGAACGACTTCCACAGTCGTAACCTTGCCTCGAGGTTGAAATCTAGTACTTTTCACATAGGAGTTATACCTACTACGGAAAATACATATCAAAACGTATATATAATTTGAATTAAAAAAATTAAAATTCGGACAAGTTCGTGAACTTACTTCTTCCATTCATCCAATCCATCGTACTTATTAGGGACCCATCTACGAACTTGTTCAAACTGCACTTGGGTTAACGTTATGTCTTAACCATTATCTAGAGGTATCTCACCAGCAAACTCATCGTTCTCATCTAAAAACGCTTCGCGGGTATGTTTATGATTGCCATCACCTCCGTTTGGCATATATTCCATGCAGTAAAGACTAGCTTCTTGTATGGTATATCCTTCTGCAATACACCCTACGATGTATCTTTTGTTGCGCACATATCCTTTATATGTTTACATCAACCTATGAATGTGATCAATTATATACTGTAGATGGTAGCTATTTATATCGAATATTGATGTACATAACTGAAATTAGAAATTTACCGTTCAAAGGGATACATCCATCTATATCTGACAGGGCCACAAATCAATGCTTCATCGACTAAATGAACCAAAAGGTGGACACTGATATCAAAAAATGCAGGTGGAAAATGTTTTTCAAAAACACACATTGCTTCTACTAAGCTAGCCTTTGCTTTTAAAAGATGTTCCATATTGATCACCTTTGAACACAAAATGTTAAAGAATAGACTAATAAGATGAACAACATTTTCTAGATCATTATGTTGTGGATAAGAATGTTGAAGCAATACCGGAAGTAAATGTTGTATTATGACATAGTAATCATGTGACTTCATATTTCTTAGTTCAGGAGGATTGATGCTCACATTGCTGTGGAAGTTAGAAGAGAATTTGTTAGGCATTTTCAGATTTTTCAAACGTTGCAAAACCGTACCTTTTCTTCTTTACTCAAAGTGAAAGTTGACTTTGGTATGATTATTTTATTTGTTTCAAGATCTTCCATCACCCACAACTTTTGTTTTATACCCATGATTTTTAAATCCTTGCTTGCACTGATGCCATCTTTTGACTTATCTTTATGGTCCATAATGTTGCTGATGAGATGCTCCGTGACATTCTTCTCCGTATGCATAACATCAATATTATGGCGGATCAAATTTTCTTTCCAATATGATAAATCAAAAAAGATAGACCTCCTATACCATCCAGAAACATTGTCAACTTCTTCATTGGTTGACTTTTTCCGTTTTCGACTAATTTCTTCTTTTTGTTTACCAACTTTCATTTTGATATTCGCTGCTTTCTTTTCAACTTGAAAACCAGTCAATGGCCATTTAGGACGACGAAGTTCTTGTTCGTTGTTGAAATTTGTCTTATCGTATCGAAACTTGTGTTCGTTAGGAAGAAACATTCGATGTCCCATGTAACACATCTTCTTACTTTCAATAAGATGATAAGAACAAGTGTTTTCCCCACAAACAGGACATGCAAAATAACTGTGAGTTGTACATCCCGATAAAGTCCCAAAAGCAGGGTGATCATGGATTGTCCACAGCACCCTAGCTCTCATTGTGAACTCGAATTTATTTAACGAGTCAAATATAACGACTCCTTTCCATAACTGCTTTAACTCGTCTACCAACGGCTGTAAATAAACATCAATATCCTTCCCTGGTTGTTTTGGCCCTGAAATCAATAATGTTAACATTGAGAACTCCCTTTTCATGCACATAGACGGAGGAAGATTATATGGTACTACAATTACTGGCTAACAACTGTAAGGGTTAGAGAGAGAAGCATGTGGACAGAAACCATATGTCGCTATTCCAAGTGTGACATTTCATGGCTCGGCAGCAAAAGCTTGGTCAAAAGAATCTGCAGCTTTCCGTTGAGAAGTGTCGCATGGATGATGCATTACGGTTGGAACAGACTTAGCATGACCATGCCAGGTCATCGCATCTGCTATCCATGGTATAGTATACAGTCTCTTCAATCTAGAAATTAAAGGGAAATGTCTTAATGTCTTTCGAGGTACTTTGGTGCATTTTCTCTCTTCGTTCAATGATGTCATATATCTTGGTTCATTGCAATTTGTACAAGAAACTTTGTTCGCATCATCTTTCCAGTACAATATGCAATCATTAATGCATGCATCATAAGTTTTGTAATTCATCCCAACTTGCTTAATGATCTTCTGCACGTCGTAGTACGTTGTCGGCAGCGTGTTACCTTCGGCGGGTAACTTTTTTATTAGTTCGAGGAGTGTAGTCACACCATTATCTGAAAAGCCGTATTGGGTCTTCAAGCTATTCAGTTTCACAATGGCATACAGCTTTGTAATCCCTTTTGAACATGAAGGATACAGTGGCTCTTTTATGCTACCAAAAGTGATTTATAATTCTTACTTTCATTGGCCTCCCAATCTGGATAGTCAGTAAACTGCTCTCCAACATTAACATGATCAGGCAACGGATTATTAGGTTGAAAATGATGAAATCTATCTACATCATTGACCAAATCTACCATCCTAATACGTTCAGACTTATCAGTAGTTGTGGCATGACTAACTGGTTGTTGTTTTTCCATCTCTGCCCTTTTTTCCCCATGAAAATACCACACTGTATATGATTGGATAATACCATATCTAAGCAAATGAAAATGAATGTCATCTAATTTGATCGTCTTTATATTTTTGCACCGGGTGCAAGGGCATAAATACACTCCTTTCTTACAGCTGTTTTCTTCAACAAAACTAATGAACTTCTGCACTCCGTCTATATAGCATGTAGATCTTAGATCTGATTCATTTATCTAGTGTTCATCTATGCTGGAAGACATACTGCCCTCCTATATAATATATAACAGAACATGAGACGTGAGCAAAATTTTACCTTGGTATAAATGAAGAATATTTTTTTCTCTTAGTCAAACCCAGAAAATACTATTAGCCTTAGATATACTATTAGCATAAAGTATAGGCGTTGTTTTATGAACAAAAAACCCAGAAAATTTCTATCACTCAAAACCAAAATATTTTCATATTTACTGAATATGTGTGTAAATATGAATTGCGCAGAAACAATACGGTTAAGTGTATACCTAAATTGCATCTACATGTGTATTTGTAGACTATAAAATAAGTGACTTCCTGAGTTGCACCTATCTGTGTATCTACTACTAGGTGTATTTAACAAAAGCGTATATACATACTCGTGTGTTTTTTACCGGGAAAATATGATAGTACAGGAGTGCACATGAGCATTTGCAAACACTAATGTCAACATTCACTATATTAAAATTAGTCGTATACTGTTGTTCAAATATTCACAGTGATTTGTCTACTTAAGTGTAAGGATAATCTTTATAGTTATGGTACACACTTTTTTTTGCCTATTTTACCAAATCATGGTGTATGTGTAATGTAATTAGCGTATCCCTATTTTCCACCAAAACTTTGATTACTTAGGATACTCTGACTTGGCTTAATGCATCATTACCCTTTCACTATCTAACTTACACATCATTTATTTTGTAAAAAAGTATGTAGCACATTAAGTTTCTATTTTACATTATCAGGAATCAAGAGTTGTGGATATTTTCCTATCTCTGAAGCTATTATATATAAAAACTACTTCTAACTACCCATTTAATTTCTGAACTTTTATATGTTAAAATTGAACTTCTTACTATGCAAGTAGTATAGATATTAAGTAATTTTGGTACCTCAGTTAATTAGTGTTGTTTTTAATTAAATTTTGACATATTTTTCATACTTTCTTCTCCGATAGTCTTTAGTCGCATACTTGCATTGGTATACAAGTTATATTCGTATCCTGATTTATGCTTATACCCTTGCAGCTTTATAGGTTATTCATTATGTTATATACCTTTCACTTTTTATGCCTTCCATCATTCTATGGTGTACATGACACTACTGCATGGAAAAGGTTATCATGGTACAAAGTCAAAATGTAATTTTTATTAGACGACGATATTTATTTTTTGATCTGCAAGAATGAATTTATAAATTCATCAAATTTGATTTAGTGGTTTACACCTTTACCAATGTGCTATTAATATAATGGAGCAATCCTTTTATTTCATATCTTCCATTCAATGAAGTTAGTATAGATCTAGATGTTGACTATATACATGTTCATTCTACAATGCAATATTATGTTTGGCTCAGTTGTGTAGAAGTTTATCAATTACAGGTTCATCGCAGTTTTATGCTTGGATATTTACCATCTAGCGAGTTATTCTTTCTATGTTTGTTAACCATATTATCAGACAAGATGAGCTTGGAGTAATTTAATAAATTTATGCAGTTCTATTTATAATATATTATACGTTGTTGCATTGGAACAATGCGGTTGGATTATTATTAGTATAACTGTTTTTGTACACTAAAAAAATTATGTGGTACTATTTACAGTTAATAATAGGGATTTGAAACTGGCCTATAACTTCTTTAATAGTTTTCTATCAACATAGATATTGCATTTCCATGTCAGATTACAACATTTTTTTAACACCAATTTACATTTTTTTTGTTACATTGACTAAGAACTTTTGTGTCACCACTATCTCAACCAACTTTAGTATGTTACATAACTCTAAAGGACTTACACTAACTTTAACTTCATACATTTTCATTAGAAATATGACTAATACTCGATTATCATAAACACTTATACCAATCATTATCCGTGTGCGAAGCACGGGTTTCATCCTAGTTTTTCTTTAAAATAACCTTATAATTACATATCACCATCATCAACAATTTGATGAGAAAGTAAAACGAAAGTCTAAAACCCAAAATACTGGAACAAAGACAAAAATAGTTGTATGGCAGCAACATGTCAAGTCTACCAAACCTCATGATGAATAAGTGATATTTTGAAAAGTGTGTCATCAAAAAATTTAGAATCGAAAACTTGAACATACTTATGCCCCTTTGATCAATCTATTTAACTTTTGAAATGATATGCGTTGGCGTCCTAGTTAAATTATCAAAGGAAAAACTTCTCAGTCCAATGGGAAATGGCAACAGTTAATAGAAGTACTGATAATAGAAGGAAAAAAATTCCAGACTAAAAGAACGTGATAAAACAATATAACAGTAGTTATCAAACTTACCTTAGAATCACATGGTAAAGTCATAAGAGTCTTTAAGCATGATATTTGACAGAACTCTTTAGTGCATGAATATTACAGAAATATTACATGGAGTCTGCACTTCGTGTCAAAAATTCATAAAAAAAATGAATGCAACTAAGATTAACAAGAGCATTAGATGAATAAAGACTGCGTACGATTAAAATAATCCACAAAATGTTATATTAAAGAATGCTGTTAAGAGTAGTGGCATATCATTTTTGGAGAGATCAAGATTAAATTATAAGGATTTTGATTTATGCAAGACACTAAGTTAAATCGATATCCTGATATCTTCCTGAACTTTAACATAGTTTTCTACTTGTAGTCTTTCCTCTTAATTTAGTCTTAATCTATCCGCAAAATCTAAGATGACTCTACACTTCGTTTGTGATGATAGTGAATACTCATAATTATGAAAATTAGTCCACAGCAACATCCACATTCACGGTGATTTCAATGAATAAATATTTTGAAAATTAATCCACAGCAACATCCGAATACTCATAATTATGAAAATTAGTCTATAGCAAAATCTATCCGCAAAAATCATTAAATATTTTGACAAAAACATTATGTGAATCTGAAAACTACTAAGGATATTCGAGGTGATTTCAATGATCCGTGGCTTAGATATCTTCCGTACTGATAATCCTGTTTTCAAGCAAAGCAACTTATCTACGTTTACAAAATGAAGACTTAAAAATGAAAACATACCACTAAACTGAACGAGCAAAGCGCTGAAGCCTGTAGGGTTGTCGAACGGCGCTGGAGTTGCCGACGTTTGTGAAGAAAAATCAAGATTTGGAAAGAAAATCGAATTAGGTAGGAACGAAATAGTTTTTAGGGAAAAAAGAAATGAAAGAACGGATCTGGGCGTTTTGGTAGAAAAAAGTTCGCACCAAAAATTAGGACGAATTTGATACGGCTAAAACACATATCAAATTTGATACGGCTAAGAACCGTATCTAAATGGGGGGAAGTGAATTATTTGGAGGGAAGACGTGCTTATTAAGTGGAAAAGTTTGCGTCAGAAATAGTCACGAAATTAGATACGGCTTATAGCCTTATCAAATTTGCTACGGCTTATAACCGTATCAAATTTATTAGATGCGGCTATTAGCCATTTCTAATTTGATACGGCTATAAGCCGTATCAAATTTGGCGGATGAAGGAGTGGCAAAAACAGCTTTTTGGTGTAGTGTCACCTTAATTTGGATAATTTCCTAAAGCTAATTTTGAATTTTGGGTAATTGTTGCGATCATGAGGTCAAAATTATTGATTATTGTGCATTAGTTGGAGATAATTGTGTATTACTAGATTATGGGTTTGAAATCGTTTGAAATTGTTGATTATAGTTTAATTCGAATTAAAATCCTAAAATTAATTCATAATTGTTGACTAATGTATACGTTGATTGGTATAAACGATTGTTTGTTATAATTTAGATTAATTTTAGCGCTAATATGTATGATTGAATAGTGAATATTATATATATATATATATCTATGTGTATGTATCTATATATATTGCGGTTAAACATAATTAATTTATGCTAACTAATTAGTGCGTGGTAATTATAAGTGTTAGTGGTAATTACAAAATAAACTTCAAATTTTAGTTCACAAAATAGTTAAATTAAAAATTTAACTAGTTAGATGAATTATAAAGTATGTTTAATATTTAAAATTTAGTTTGATAAATATTTAAAAAGTTGAATGGATTATAAAATATGGTTTAAAATTTAATTTGTAGTTGTTAAAATAGTAATTTATGTATTTTTGGAAGTAGTTTTACATAATAAATTTATATTGAAATAAATAGTGTATTAAAATCGATTTGAAAAAAATTAAGAAAAAATAATGTTTATTTGGAAAAAATAATGTTCATTTGAAAATATTAAAATCGATTTGAAAAAAATAATGTTTTAACAAATACAAAAACAACAATTTAAAGTTTTTAGTCCCAAGAGGCTTTAATTTATTTTAGAAAACACAAAAAAACACACCCCTTAGATGCCAAGCGAAGCATACAAGACAAAGAAGTGATATGCTGTCGATTTTAAAAACGATTTGAAAAAATTAAGGAAAAAATAATGTTTATTTGAAAGAATAGTGTTTATTTCAAAAGATTAAATCTGATTCGAAAATAAAATGTTTCAACAAATACAATAACTGCAAGTTAAAGTCTATAGGCCTAAAGGCTAATTTATTTTAGAAAACATAACAAAAACACACCGCTTAGATGAAATATGATGCGTACAAAACAAAGAAGTGAAGTGCTGTCAATTTTAAAATCGATTTGAAAAAATTAAGAAAAAAATAATGTTTGTTTGAAAAAAAATGTTTATTTTAAAAAATTAAAATCGATTCGAAAAAATAATGACTTAATAATTACAATAATAGCAAATTAAAGCCTTTAGTCCAAAAGGCTTTAATTTATTTTAGAAAACACAATAAAAACGCACCTTTTGGATGCAAAGCGATGTGTACAAGACAAAGAAGTGAAGTGCTGCCGAAATTTCTAACATATATTTTTAAATTTGGAAAAATGTTCTATTATTTTATCGATCGTGATTGGATGTATGAAGAGCGAACTGGTATGAAAGGTTCAGTGAAGGAACATTTCTGAAATGGTGTACATGAATTTATTCCATTTGCTAAATCTAATAATGGTAATAACGTAGATATTCGTTGCCCTTGTAATAAGTGCAAACATTTAAAAGCATTGAAAACCAGATATTGTTATAGTACATTTGATTAAAGCTGGTTTCGTGCTAAAGTTAGTACTTTTGAGATCCTCATGAAGAACTTATTGCACCTAATCCCATAGTGTTAGAGGACGAGGTGAATATGACGAATTCAATAGAAGATATAGTGGAAGATATAGCACGATCAACATTCTCTACCATTCAAGCTGACAATTAAGATGTAAATATGGAAGAAGAACTGAGTGTGGGAACTAAAAGAATCTATGATTTATTGAATGCTGCTAAGAGGCCATTATGGGATGGTTGTAAAAGAAGAACTGAAATATCAGTAACTGTCGTATACATTGCCGTGAAATCAAAATTGAACTTATAGAAGCTGGCTTCGTACGAGCTACAAAACGACATATGTCACCCAATAATTTGATGTGCGATAGTCATTATAAAGTAAAAAAAAACTTGTGTCCGTCTTTCAGTCTGTCATACCGAAAGATAGATACATGTATAAAAGGTTACATGTTGTACTGGAAAGATGAAATTAACCTTAGGAAACACAAAATATGAAAAGGGGGAAGATACAAGACAAGAAAAAAGAAAGGAAATGAAGTTTCATATCAGTGAATGCATTATTTACCCATCACTCCTAGACTTCAATGGTTACATGCATCTTCTATTACGACGTATCATATACGATGGCACGGTGTGAAAATATAGGAAGAATGAACTTTGAAACGTCCTTCTGATGGAGACGCCTGGAAACATTTGGATAAGACTTATCTCGCATTTCTTGTAGAGAGCCGTAATGTCAAACTTGATTTATGCACGGATGAATTTCCGCCATTCTCTCAGTTTGGTAGTAAATATTCATCCTGACCTATTATTACCCTTATAATTTACCTTCGTAGATGTGTATGGAAACTCCTATATGTTTACCACTACTATCGTCCTGGTCCTGGTGATCTAACATAAGGAATCGATGTTTATTTGTAGCCAGTGATGGAAGAGTTGGAACATTATGTCATCAAGGGATTGATACATACAATGTTTCTAAAAAATAAACTTTCGTATTTTTGCATATTTATTACGGACTATTGGTATTTTTCCGCATATGCAATGCTTTCTGGTTGGAGTACGACCGATCATTTAGCTTGTCCTTGTTGTATGAAAGAAACACGGGCATTTTCTTTACCGTTTGGGGAAAAAATTTCATGGTTTGATTGTCTTCGGTGTTTTCTTTATATTAATTATCATTTAGAAAAGATAAATAACTATACAACTAACAGAACAGAGAGATTCGCGACATTCAACGATTTAGCCGAGTGAAGAAATATATGAAATTGTAAAGGATTATCCAAAGATACATGAAACTGGAGTACATACTGAAATTCAAACTAAATCGATAATTCATAATTGGTGCAAACAAAGTATATTTTAGGAGTTACTTTATTAGAAAAATCTCCTACTTCGACATAATATTGACGTGATGCAATGAAAAAATATGTTTGATAATATGTTTAATACAATTTTGAATGTTAAGGTGAAAATTAAGGACAATCTGAATTCAAGATGTGATATAGAACATATATGTTAATGTCCCAAACTTCATATGAAGCCCAATAACAGTAAAAAAAACTCAAAGCATGCTATGGGCTAGATAACAAGCAAGTAAAACTTGTGTTGAAGTGGGGGAAGGACTAAGATATCCTGTTGAGATTTTTTTCTAATCTCTGTAGATGTGTTGACTTTAAAAATAATAAACTGAGTGGAATGAATAGTCATGATTATCGTATCATGATGGAAAGCTTATTCATGTGGTTTTCAAAGAATTGTTGTTCGTAAAAGTATGGAGTATTATCACAGAATTAAGTTTGTTTTATAAATAGGTTTGTTCTACAATATTAAAAGTCGACCGTATCAGTAAACTTGAAGTAGAAATCCCCATGCTGCTTGGCAAACTGGAGAAAATATTTCCTCCAGGATTCTTTAATGTATTAGAGTATTTACCTGTTCATCTTCCATCCAAAGCACTTCTTCGAGGACCTGTGTAATATGGATGGATATATCCATTTAAGAGATAATATTGAATATCTTTAATATTAATTCTAATTTAAAATCCAAATTTAAATTCAATTCAATTTTGTAATAGGTACTTGAATCATTTGAAGAAAAAATTTAGACAAAAAGCATAAGTGAAGGTTCGATCTGCAAATCATATCTTAAAGAAGAAGCTTCATTTTTTCTTTCATTATTTCAGTGACCATGTGAGCTTACCATTTGTAAATGTTCCTCGTAACGATGAGGTAACAAGAATCTTTCTTAAATAATGTTATCTATTTTTCAACAACATGGTCGATCAGTTAGAAAATGCGTGGAATTATGGTTAGACGATAGAAATTACGATGTTGCACGTGCATATGTTCTTCTTAATTGCACTGAAGTTGCACCATTTGTCAGGTATTATTAAATAATAATTCTCGATATATGAATTTCGTAATTCATACTTATGTCAATTATACTTATATATTCATAATTCTCGACATATGAGTTTGCAGTATTTACAAATCACAACATCCATGTGGCAATCTCAGTAAAGACTTTGCTAAATATTTTTTGAACTACATTTGTGATAAAAGAAATTGTGTCACTGGTGAAGGATTGAAACATCTTGCGTTAGGACCAAAAAGAAATGTCAAGACTTATATAATATTCTTTACCAATGGATTTAAATTCAACATCAAGGAATATGATGTTGAAAAATTAACCTATAACAACGGTGTATTTGTCAAAGGCAGTGATGACCCAGATAACCATGTAAAAGATTTTTACGACTTCTTAATATAGGTTTTGGAGTTGACAAATTTTATATGACCAGTTCAAAAGGTATTTTTATTTAAATGCAATCGGTTCAGCAAAATTCCTGGTTCTGGAATCAACGTGCACAAAGATTATAAGCTTGCTGAAATAAAGCATAATTTGTATTTCTATAAGTATGATCCTTTCATAGTAGCTAAACAAGCATTACAAGTTTATTATTCTCTGTATCCATCCTTAAAAAGAGAGAAAGAAGATTGGTCGACTGCTCTTAATCAAAGGCAAGACTTACGTTTGATGCAAATAATATTTCGGACGAAGCAGCTTATTAAGTAGATTTTGGGCCAAATAATAAAATAATAAATGATAAGCATACTAATTTAGGGCCTTTGAATGATGAATCAAATGTTCTAATAGAAGCATTTAAGAGTAAAGAGGGAAACAATATAGAGTATGAGACCGAGTCTGAATCAGAAGATGACCAAGATTGATTTTAATTAATGATGATGTAATGCATATATGATGGATATTTATATATCTTGTTTATAATTTATATTTTGGATTTACGTTGTTATTAATGAAGATGACTGTGTTATGAGCTATGTATTACTTTGTTTTATAAATTCTATGTATTTAGGAGATCTTGTTCTATTCTTGTAGTTTTCTTGGAAGTTCTATGTGATTATAAATCATACATGTTTTCTAATAATAAAATGGTATATTTATTCATTATATGAAATGACATGTTTGTTGTAGCTATTATGTATCATAGGAGATCTCAACATTATATTTCTCCTGGTGTTGGCAAGGGTGTCGTGGCGTGGCGCCTGATGTACGCTCAAGGGTGGCAACGATCCCTAAGAAATTGGGGGTAACTATCAAATTTATTGGAACATTATTAATATTTAGTGCATGTAAATTATTTGAATTTATTAAATGTCTGTATCAAAATTCATATAGGGGATTTGACCTACAACCTTCTTGTTACATCCTATAGGTTTACAAGAAGGCACATATAGGCCGGATGTCTGAATATTTGCCGAATTTGGATGATATCCCATCACATATCAAGGATGCAATATTTGCTGATTTGTTGGTAAGTATGAATTTATAATTCTTTTGAAAATAACATATTTGACTTTGAAAATTAATATACTGTCTATAATTTATTTTAATTTCAATGTGTAGGCTGTCGAGGTTGTGGAGGACCAAGATCGAGATCTGTTCAGGATTCATTGGGATAGGAAGATGAGGAAGAATTACAAGGACACCCTTCCAAGAGCAAAACAAACGAATAAAAAACCTAAATGGATGAGTGACACCGTTTGGATGGATTTTTTGGCTTTTTGGGACTGACACCTTAAAAGAAAGTTTTCTAATTTTATATTTTTATTACTATTTGTTTAAAGTTTGTATAATAATTTCATTAGTTAAGTCGATCATATATTTACAGGAAATTTTCTCTCGAAACTCGATGAACGAGAATAAAATACTATCACACACCACGGCAGATCAAAGTCCTTCCAATAACATTGGAAGAAATTGGTAAGTATAAATTGCGATTATAAAATACTTATAGCATTATTTAATCATATATAATTTCAGGCGAAAGAGAAGCACTGCGAGTCCTTATATTTTGATATCTTTACTCGCACTCATACCATCGAGCATAGAAATGATGATGGCTCGATGTCATTTAACTGGACGGATGATAAAGCAAAAGCTATCATGGTAAATATAATTTAATTTTCTTAATTTTAAATTAAATAAATCATAAACTAAATATTTATTTTAATAAAATTTCATTTCAAATCGTAGGAGAAGTTTGATATGGTGCAAACTCGCATGCTCGAGGAGACTGGACTAGAGAAGTTGACTCGGAGGAACAGGATAGGATTTTTAATTCTGTGATGGACAAGCCGACACAGAACATATGTTATGGTTTCATCAATCAGGAGATAATATTGTTTATTGAGTTTAACTACATCATTAACTAATTATGAATTTTATTTAATACTGCAGATACATTTTTTATAATTAACTGATTGATAGGCGAGGAATTTCCAGCCTAGTAATAGAAAATCACAAGAGCAGGAGGAGATTGCACAGTTGAGAGCTCAGGTAGCAAAGTTGCAGGATTGGCGAGCGATTTGACTAAGATCTATTCTAGAAGAGCAGATGATGACGTTCTTTGCTAAGCATGGGCATTTTCTTAGGTCGAGAGGTAATGAAGGGGATGATGAGTAGGTATTTGACTTTTTTTATTGTTCTAATGGATGGTTAATGGATATTTGACATATTTTGTTTGCATATATTTGTTGGATTTGATACTTGCATTGGTTGTGGATGATTGATGGATATGTGGATGTTTGTTATTTTTTTTGGTTGATAGACGAGTGGATTTATAGGTATGGTTGTTTTGTTTGTTGAAATATTGATGTGTATGATGATTTTTTGATGTAAATTTGGTTATGTGTGATATATATGATATTATGTGATGTTATGTTGTTTGGAATTGGGTTCGTATGAGTTTAATATGATGTGGTTAGAGATATGAATGTGGATGTGTGTTGGATGGTCGATAAATAAGATGGAAACCAAAATCCGTGTTTCAAGCTCACAATGGCTGGTGATGGCTAGCGATGGCTTACATATTGTAGGTAAGCAATCGCTACCGACAGCTAGCGACAACCTAATGGCCTAACTGTTATGGTTCTCTAAACTGACACATATCCATCGGTTGCCGATGGCTAGCCGACACAAGCCGTCGCTACAGTCATCGATCACGCCGTCGCTAAACTATTGATCAGCGATTGTGAAAGTGGTTATTTTTTCCGTCGGTTAGCGACGACCGTCGATGACTAGTGATGCTATTAGCCATTGCGATTGATAATGTTTCTTGTGAGAAAGGGATCAAAGTGTTTTGAGTCGAAATTGACTCAAAAGGAGTATATTGAGAAAGTGCTTTCCCGGTTTTGCATGGAGAATGCAAAGGCATCTAATACATATTTACCTTTGCATTCGAAGCTTTTCGATTAAGGGATCACCTATCTTGGAGAAAGATAAGGTTTATATGGTGGTAGTGTCATATACAAGTGCGGTTGGAAGTTTAATGTATGTCATGGTGTGTACAAGACCTAATATTGCAAATGCCATCGTATGGTAAGTGGGTATATGGCTGATTCGAAAAAACGCATCGAAAGGCTGTGAAGGTTTTTTTGAGATACCTTAGAGGTACTTCACATTTTGGTCTCGTCTTTAAGGGTAGTAAAGGAATGAATTTTAAGTTGGTTTGTTATTGTAATTCAGACTACGCCGGTGATAGCGATTGGAGGAAATCAACTTCTGTATATGCCTTTACTCGTGGTGGTATGGCCATAAGTTGAAGGACGAGATTGTAAACCGTAGTTGCTTTATCCACTACGGAGGCAGAGCTGATAGCGGCTGTGGAGGTGGAAAAGGAAGCATTATGCTTGAGGCAATTATTGTGCGACTTGGGTATTGAACACAATAGTATTGATGTTCAATATAATAGCCAAAGTACTATACATTTTGAGGAGAATTTGGCTATTGGCTCTTGGACTAAGCATATAGAGGTGAGAGATTCATTTTTAGTAGCCAAGGATGAAGTTGAACTTGTTCAACTTTGGAAAGAGCACATAGAGGATAATGAGAAAAATATGTTTACAAAAGCATTGCTGGTTGGAAAGCTCGAGCATTGCTCAAACTTAATTCGTTTGTTAAGTGCTAGGTGCCACGAGATGCACGGTTGAAGAAGTAGTTTAGTTGTCGATGATGAAGAGTATCAGTGAGAGATTGTGGTTCTATCTTCTTGGTAAGTACTTGTTTGCACTCTAAAGCACTTTTTTCTTCTGGTAAGATGTATTTTGGGTCTTGGATACTTTCAACACTTCATTAGTGGGTGATGGCTTTGCCAGAGCTCGTCGGCAAAGTGTAATGGACGGTGGCTTTGCCATAGCTCATTCGAAAAATATTCAAGTGTTTCTTGGTTGAATAAAGAGTTTGGCGATGACTTGCTATCATTGGTTTCTAGTGGTATATGGGAATGGATATATCATCGAGGTGGATTGTTAAATTAGCGACACTATATGTAAAGTTGAAGAGGACAAGTAGATTGATATCGATGAAGGCGGTTCATTAATCGAAGCTCGAAAGAGGGAGATATCATAGTTTGAAGCAAAAATTATGAATCCTGTCAATTCAAACAGGTTCTTAGACATCTAAGATAGGTGTCAGGCGTTTGGGTGACAAACTCAAACATTTGAATGACCCTTTAAACCATCCTGAGAGTTTGCAGTGAATTTTGGATGTTTTTAGACAGGTGAAATTGGGGATCAGACGTCTGGTGGTGTGAATTTAAATGTCTAAGTCATGAATTCAGAGCCAAACCGCTATTTTGAAGACAGTTTTTGCTCACGTTGTTGTTAACCGATGGTCGTTGCTTCAAGGGGAAAATTTGGCATTTTCTATTTGATTTTTTTACCATATAAAAAGCTATTTTCAAGTATGAAAGAAAGGGGGTGTTCATTCAAATAGCAAAAAAATTCTCCATCAAAGTTTGTTCAATTCTTAATCTCCACAAATCAAATTCAATATAATTTTAAATGATCATTGTAATCAGTTCCTTGTACTCTTTCATTATTGGTAATAAAAATGCTCTGTCTAAAGTGGATGTACACTAAAACAACATTAGTGGAACTACTATAATCTTATGTGTGATTTACTTTCAATGTTTCTTTTATTGCTTGCTTGAGATTGTGATTTGGTGTTGGGATATTGATTAGTTGCTTTTACACATATTTCAACGATCTTGCTTTTTCGTTACGTTTTGGAGTTGGATTTAAAGTGGCCTCGAGTTCAAATTTCATAACATAGTAGGCTGCACAAAGTTTCCTTCAGTTGTCATCGCTATCACCACTGCAAATTATAAAGACTGGTGTTTTTTTCTTCAAGCCCAATGGTGGCTCCGATACCAAGTTGTAGAGATAAAGACCTGACTATAGAATCAATGACAAGAAAATGCTCGTTATTTGTTACCAAACTGAAACTGGCCGTTTTGAAAAGTCTTACAATGATTAACTAAACACTGGAAAATAGACAAGCAATAGCTGAACAGAAAACGTGAGTTGCTGCAAATGAGTTTCCTAGAGACTAAGACTAATTGAAACCAAATTAAGATAGACTCTTAAAAGCTAGCAATTACCAATATTTCAAAATGTTTATTTTATTTCTTTTTTAATGTTACTAATATTCACAACATTGCGGATCCTGCACCTAATTTGGGCTTCTATGGTCCATAGACTATTACAGTACCACATGCTTTAGCTTGAATAAGAAACTATATTCTATTTTAACCAGTACAACTGTACAATAGTGCAAAATCGACTGTTTAATGTTATTTAGTTTAATGGTAACTTTAAAAATTTATTATATTATCAATTTTCAAAATATTATGAATATATTTAGAATAAGTACGTATATCAATTGAAAATAAAATTTATTGACTCTAACCACAAGTTACGATGTAGTTGGAACGGAGAGAAAGTTTGATTATTTAAATGGAACTTACGGTGGAAATCAACGAATTAAAGGTGTAGTCGATCCATACATATAGAGCTAGGATCAACAACTCCCTCTATTTAGCACCATTTGTAGCCCCTTGATATCATCCATAAAATTTATATTTAAATATTTGGTCCATGTGACAAGAGAGAGAAAGAACCAATATATAAAAAGAAACTTATGGCTGATATCAGAGGACTACAAAATGGTGCTAAATAGGGAAGGCTATGTATATAATTATATAATTTCCTCTTTTGTAGGCACAAGCTTAAATGGCACCTCTTTTGTAGCACATAATTTCCATTTGGTTGGCTTAATAAAGTATACATGAATCTCAGCAAGCATTCTTCTCTTTTTGCTCTCAAATCCGAATGCGCTCACTTAATAAAGCTCGGATCTTAAGAATTTTAAGGTTATTTCTGAGTTTTCTTCATCGGATCGAAGAAACTTTAAGGGCATCAAAACCCTAGCTCTTTTTGAAAAGGGGAAATAAAGTATGCAAATGAGACAATAGGGTTTCGTATATCTGGTTACTTCACAATTTATTTGTCTCTGTGTAACTTGCAGCTTGGGCTGTGTATTGGGCCGTATCTGTTGTAGCCCATACACTTTAATTTTTTTCTTTCTTTTGCTCTGTATCTGGATATAAGCTGCAACCCTGTACATTATATTATCATGTTTCTATCTGAATACAAAGTTTACTTTTCTTTTTCATCTTTCATTTCTGAAATTAAAAAATTCATAAAATCCAATTTGGTATCAAAGCCTCACTGCTTAGCGGCATATTATCATTTCGATTATCATCAGGTAGAGTATCATCATTTGATTAAGCAAAACTCTCAAGGTCTCATTAGATAATCATCATCGTTTGAGATTATTTGATCTAGTGCCTTGCCAAAG
Organism: Allium cepa; assembly: GCA_030765085.1. NCBI lineage: Eukaryota > Viridiplantae > Streptophyta > Magnoliopsida > Asparagales > Amaryllidaceae > Allium > Allium cepa. The sequence goes on from CM060934.1 coordinate 135,761,226, forward strand.
ATCATATACTGGATCTAGCTGCAACAATATCAGCATTTCAGAAAAGTAAACTAAAAAATCAGTTCAAGAAATCATCAAAAGATTCAGAAAGAAAAGTGCCATGCCAGAGAAATCCATCAGAATATCATCATACGGGTTAATGACTGCACTTACCTTCCTCTTTTGAAGATTCAAGATCGGGTGTTCTTGTTTTCAGGCTTTTCTTGAAATATATTTTGTTTCTTTCTATGCAATATCCTTTGTATCAGAGAACCCATCATCTTTACCATCTGAATTCTATGCTTGATCTTGGCTGGAGAAGATTCTACAACCTCCAACAACTCATCGACATCTCAACAACTAGCCATAGAGGAACTGATTAAGACCATAATTAGTCCTCACAGTCAACTGATAACTGCACATCTTGACGAAAACAATTATCTCCTCTAGAAGTATCAAGTGCAAAATGCAATCAAAGGGTATGGTCTCAACAAATTCATCTCTGCCTCCCCCCATCATTCCACCAGAATTCCTGAAAGACACCGAAGGTAATTCAATTGAAAACGGAGAATACATTGCTTATCAAAGACAAGATAGTCTCTTGAGTTCTTGGCTTCTATCCTCTATAAGTACAAACTTATTACCATAAATAGTGGGATGCAATACAACATATGAAATATGGTCTACTCTAGAAAAAATCTTTAGTACCCTGTCTGCAGCAAGAATCATGCACTACAAAAGAAAACTTCAAAACTTAAAGAAAGAAGATATGCCAATGAGAGAATATATTTCAAAGATAAAGACTCTCTGTGATCTATTATGTACAGCTGGTCGTAAAGTTTTAGACAGAGAACAAGTCTTATCAATTCTAAATGGACTCAATGAGGAGTATGAATCTGTTGTAGCAGTAATCTCATCAAAGAAAAATCTATCATCTATTCAATATGTTCATTCTACTCTATTGGCACATAAAGGAAGAATTGAGCAAAAGAAGTCATTAGAAACAGATAATACTGTCAATTATGCTGTAAACTTTAACAATAAGCATCAAGATCAGAGACAGTCTAGCAGAATTGAAACAAACAATAGATCAAATCAACCTGTTCAAAGAGGAGGACAACCTTTCAGAGGAAGAGAAAGATGTGGCAGATGGAACAGTAACAACAGGATCAAATGTCAAATATGTGGACGAAGTGGACATACAACCATGAAATGGTATTTCAGATATGATACTCAACACATTCAGCAAAATCAGAATTCATGAAATCAAAGAAACATGAATCTAAGTGCAAACATCGCTCAAATTCTAACTGCAACAAAAATTACCTCTGGAAATGTCAGAGTTCATCACTTGGAAAATGATGAGGTGGCAAGAACGGAAGACATAATGAGTGAGAGCTGGTACCCCCGATTCAGGTCCTACAAATTATATCACTAGCAATTTACACAACCTGAACATAGGCAACAAGAAGTACAAAAGTAACAAATTATTATACATAGGAAATGGTGAGTCTGTTTACATTATTCATACTAGAAATGGCATTATTCAGGGAAAAAGATATCTTTATTTAAAAAATTTGCTTAGAGTTCCATAAATAAGAAAAAACCTTATTAGTGTTTCACAATTTGCCACTGACAACAATGTCTACTTTGAATTTTATTCTAAAACATGTTTATTTAGAGATTTACTAACTAAAAATTCAATCTATCTAGCCACAAACAGCAAGAAAACTAATGAAATTTATGCAAGTTTTCTGAATGTAATGCACTAGATAGAGGAGAAAATGCTTTTGATGTATGACATTATAAACTTGATCATCCAAGTGAGAAAATTGTAAAGAATGTTTTAATAGACAATAATATTTCATTTAGTGATATATCTCTACCTTATATATGTACTCATTGTCAGCTAGGCAAAAGTCATAAACTTGCTTTTACTAACTCATCTATTGTGTATCAAAGACCTCTTAAGCTAATAGCATCAGATTTGTGGGGTCCAACTCCAATCAATTCTGACTATGGTTTCGAATACTATATTTCTTTTGCTGATGCTTATTCCAGGTATACCTGGATATACTTTCTCAAGACAAAGTCAGAAGCATACAATGTTGTAATAAAGTTCATCACTCAAGCTGAAAATCAAACAAACTGCCTTGTGAAAACAATTCAAACAGATGGAGGATCTGAGTATAAATCTCTCAACATGTATTTTCAAAAGAAGGGCATTTTATACAGAACCACTTGTGCCTATACTTTTGAGCAAAATGGCTTAGTAGAAGGAAGCATATGCATATTGTAGAGACTAGTCCCACATTACTTGCCCAGGCTTCCTTACCTCTAAAATTTTGACCTGATGCATTTAATACAGTATATCTTATTAAAGATTACCCATAAAGGTTTAATATCATAAAAGCCCAATTGAAATTATGTGCAAAATAAAGCCAGATTATCAAGTCTAAAGATATTTGGATGTCTTTGTTTTCCATATTTAAGACCATATAATGCACATAAACTCAGTTTTAGATCATCTCTATGCACATTCTTGGGATATGCGAACAAGCAAAAAGGCTACGAATGTCTTGATAGTAAAGGTAAATTTTTTATTTCAACACGTGGTTTTTAATGAAAGAAATTTTCCTTTTGCAGATAACAAAGAAAGACCAACTTGGAAAGTATACGATCCAATTTTGTCTATTCCATCCATGCCTGTATATTCAAAGAATAGTAATCAAAGGAGTACAAGTGAAACTCAAGAAATACCGGATCATGAAGGAACTGATATGCCAGAGCACATCACCTGCACTCCTCAAAACAATGAAAGCACATGACAAAGCAGTCAACATGAGCATAGTGATAATCAAGCATCAAGCACACACAATGAATAAGAAATTACTGCAACATCTCACAATCAAGTCAGGCAAAGTCAAACTGGACATCACATGCCTACAAGGTCGGAGAATGGAATATTTAAGCCTAAGATATATACAACTGTTCTGACCAATGATGAACCAGAAAACTTTAAACAAGCCATGCTTGATGAAAAGTGGAAGACTGCAATGGATGAAAAATATAATGCGCCTATAAAAAACAAAACATGGGAACTTGTCACACTGCTCATGGATAAAAATGCTACTGGATGCAAGTGGATATATAGGTTGAAAAGGAATCATGATGGAACCATATCTAAATACAAGGCTAGACTCGTTGCTAAGGGGTACACACAACAATATGGTTTTGGTTTCAATGAAACTTTCTCACCTATGGTGAAACCAGCAATTATAAGGGTTATTCTCTCTATTGTATTACATAAGAAATGGAATATCAGACAACTAGATGTCAACAATGCTTTTCTTAATGTAGAACTTCAAGACGAAGTTTATATGGATCAACCACAGGGATACAAGCAGACAAATAATTATGTGTGCAAGTCAAACAAGGCAATCTATGGATTAGAGCAAGCTCCAAGGGTATGGTTTGATAAACTGAAAGCAACACTCATGAAGCTATAGTATCAACCAACAAAATTAGATAATTCTTTATTCATAAAACATGATAAGGATGAAATAACATACATTCTAGTATATGTGGATGATTTCATAATCACTGGAAACAACATCAAGGAAATCAACAACATCATACAGTGTCTTGATAAGCAGTTCTCAATTAAAGATTCTGGTGACTTAAATTATTTCTTAGGTATTGAAGTGAAGAAACTATTAGATTCAGCATTGCAATTAAGTCAGAAAAAGTATATTACTGAGATCTTATGCAAGGCTAAAAAGGACTCAGTAAAACCACTGCCTACACCAATGACAAGCAATTTAAAACTATCAAAGTACAAAGGTGAACCAGTCAACAATGATAAACAATACAGAAGCATTGTTGGAGCATTACAATATACATCAATTACAAGACCAGAGATCTCATATAGTGTAAACAAAGTGAGCCAATTTATGCATCAATGTCTTAATGAACACTGGAAGATAGTTAAAAGGATTTTGAGTTATTTAAAGGGTACTTTAAATTATGGTCTAACACTTAGAGGAGGAAAAACCCATAATCTAAATGGCTTTGCAGATGTTAATTGGGCTACAGACCTTGATGATCGAAGATTAACCACTGGATACTGCATCTATCTTAGTGATAATCCTATTTCCTGGAGCTAAAAAAAGCCTACTATTTCCAGATCTAGCACTGAGGCAGAGTACAGAAGCATGACAAGTGTCACAACAGAAACTATGTGGCTACAGCCTTTACTCAGAGAACTACAGACCAATTTAAATAGCAAATCTGTGTTGTGGTGCGATAATTTAAGTACTGTGTCTCTAGGTGTTAACCCTATTCTTCATTCAAAGACTGAGCATATTGAAATTGACTTGTATTTTATTCGTGAACAAGTATTAAAAGAGAATCTCAGTATCAGTCATTTACCTGCTATTTACCAGCGTGCTGACATCCTGACCAAGCCACTGTCTGCTTTGAACTTCACGAGATTCAGAAAGGATCTGAAAGTCGAGGAGCTTCAACAACAACCATAATCCACTCTTATGCTTCTAGCATACAACTGAAGTGCAAACACCTAATATCTATCCATCTTTGCATCAAGCTTTACTAATATCTGAAAGAATCCGAAAGTTAAGAAACTTTATCTTTAATCATAAACTGTTTACATGCTTTCCGCATGCTGTTGGAACTTTTATGCCTCAGATCTACTCATTTTACTGCAGATCCATGCCAATTTTTTCTTCTTTTTCTAAAACGACATGAATCTCAACAAGCATTCTTCTCCTTTTGCTCTCAAATCTGTACGCGCTTACTTAATAAAGCTCAGATCTCAAGAATTTTAAGGCTATTTCTGAGTTTTCTTCATCGGATCGAAGAAATTTTGAGGGCAGCGAAACCCTAGAGCTTTTTGAGAAGGGAAATAAAGTATACAAATGAGATAATTCATAATAGGATTTCGTATGCCTGGTTACTTCACATTTTATTTGTCTCTGTGTAACTTGCAGCTTGGGCTGTGTAAGCTATGTATTGGGCCGTATCTGTTGTAGCCCGTACACCTTTATTTTTTTTCTTTCTTTTGCTCTATATCTGTATATAAGCTGCAACCCTGTACAATGTATTATCATCGTTTCCATCTGAATACCGAGATTACTTTTCTTTTTCATCTTCCATTTCGGAAATTACAAAATTCATAAAATCCAATTGGCTTCAAAAAGATTGATCTAGTAAACCTTCCATGGAATAGAGTGTTATTATCACTTTAATATCTACTATTTACTGGAGATTAAATCTCATTCCCAAATTATTGTCTGCATGTTCATATTACTGCACGATCATCCACTAATTAATCTGTTGAGTTAACTAATATAAATCATGAACATATAGAATGCACAACAAAACCATAACTTAACAGCTAATACCGTGATGCATGCATCAAAGTTAAACAATATACACAATCATATTCTAATATAATAGAATCTTATTTACATAAAACTGAACTTAGAGTGCTACTTTCATAGAATACAATTATGAGTTTAGAGCCTTCAGACATAATAGACAATTTTTTAAACAGGTCGCCTGTGCAAATAAATCGGTACAACAAAGAAACATTCCATTGTGGAGAAGAAATTACATTCCAAACATCTTCCATTATTGCTTCACAAAGCGATGCTTGAAATAAAAGTCTTTCTCCGCTTTAATATATTCCATGCATTCTAGTAAAGAAAGGATGTCTAAGAGCTTCATGTGCTTCCATTCTATTTGCAGGATCATATTTCAATAGACTTTGTAATAAATCTATCAGATCCCCTGTTGAATGGTCTACATGTTGCATCACCAAATTCTACAACATAAAGTTGCTCTTATGAATACATGCACAAATATACATAACCCAGTCTGTGGCTACAAGTATATCACAAGTAATGTTTCATTTATCAATCTATTGGTTGACAAATAACGGTTTATGCAAGTAGGAATAATCTTTTCGGGTTTATTACCGAACCGGAAAATATTTCGTTCGCACAAAAGAAAAGCGTAAATAAAATTAGCCCATCCAGAATAGCCTTCGTATGATTATCAAATATTGATAGAGAGAAGACGGTTGTGTAAGGTCATGGGATTTGATTCCTCTCCACATACATGTTAGCCAAGTTACAAGGGTGCCATGCAAAAGACAAATCATATCACTTTGCTGCAAGATTAAAAATTGCTTCTTCAAAATAATCAATGTGTAAGGTCATGAAAAACCCGAAGACATGGTAATTTTTAAACAGCCTTCATACTCCCTCGTGATACTTCACCCATTAGGCCAATTCAGCCGGCCTCTCCTCACGAATTTGTCAGCATGTCGACTTCCATCACTACAAGACACACGGTGTATTCCAACGGAGCCTTCCAACGGTCTCCAAGGTCATTGACCAACGTCTTTCAACGTCCAGTGTTTTCTCATATATTTTACTAGTTAAAACTGTAGGACGTTGGTAGATGTTGGAATCTGGACGTTGGCGGCCTTTGAAAGACATTGGAAATCCGCGAGCAAAACTGCAACCCAGCTTCTTCTTCCCCATTCGGCTGAAACAAATTACCCCCTCCCCCCCTCAATTTTGCTCCAATTCCGACCCTCCCCCCCTCGGACGATCAACGGCTCCTCCTCCGACTCCAAGCCTCCCTCTCGTCCTCTCTAACTCCCTAATCTCTCGAGAAAAGGTATAAACCATAATCCCTATATTTAATTAAATTTGTTAAATTAGTGTATTAAATGTTTGTATTGCCTTATTGTATGTATAATCTAGTTTATTGAGGCATAATTTATGTTATTAACTTATGTATTGCAAGATTATATATATTTAAGTTTGTGTTAACAATAGAATAATCTGCATACAATTAGTTTTAGGTTTGTTTGGAAACGTTAGTTGTTGTGAGCATACAATTAGTTTATGTATTTTAGAAAATTTCAAAAACGATATTTTATATTCATGAAACCCTTATAGTGTCTTTCGGCCCCGTCTGATAAGTATTATATATGATCGTTATGTGGATATTCGTTTTTTAACAGAACGGACATCTATATTCATCGTATACAATATTTGTTGGATTTGTCCCTGTATTGGACAAGTTACGAACACAATAACGTAATTAAATATCGTAAAACATTTGATTTTAAATGGTTCATAGAATTTCGACAACGCTTCCTTTATGTTCCATGTGTACACGCAAATGTGTACTGTTCAGTGAACTAAAGCGAAGTGCTGCCGAAATTTTGTTGAATCGTTTAAATTGAAATGTTTTACGCGATTTAATTATATTATTGTATTTGTAATGGGAGGTAGGATGACCCATCGACAAAGTGTCAATGATCTATTAATATAAAATTCACCAATAATATTGTTTTAATAAAATGTCAATTTTTTAAATTTATATCGTACTTTTTAATTATATACGTAGATAAATGGACAATTATTTTACTGATCGAAGCTGGATGTACAAAAAAAAAGGTCGAAAACGAAGACTCAATAAGTGAACAGTTTAATAACGGTGTTCGCGTATTTATTGATTTCGCTTTAAGTAATAACAGAAACGACGAAGAAATCCGTTGTCCATGTACTAAATGCAAAATGTTAAAGCATTTGATACCAGAAATGGTTAGAGTTCATTTGCGTCAAAACGGTTTCGTGCCGAACTATTTGGTTTGGGATCGTCATGGAGAACTGTTAGCATCTAATCATGTACAAGCCGAGGAGGTAGTGTGTACTGAAATTGATACGACGAATCTCATAGAACATATGGTTGAAGATGCTGCACGGTCAATGTTTCATGTTCCTCAATTAATTGATGAAGATGGTAATGCTGAAGAAGAACCAAATATTGGGGCAAAAAAATATATGATTTATTAGATGCCGCAAAGAAACCCCTTTGGGAAGGCTGACAAGCGGAACCCAATTATCAGTAACTGCTGAATCCATTGCGATGAAATCTAAATACAACTTCATAGAAGCTGAATTTACGGCTGTTGTACAAGCTGCGAAACGACATATGCCTCCCAATAATTTATGTGCGAAAATCATTATGAAGTAAAAAAAATGATGTCAGCTTTTGGTTTACCGTATCATAAAATGGATACATGTCTAAACGGTTGCATGTTGTTTTGGAAAGAAGATATCAACCTTAAAAATTGTAAAATATGTAATCAGGAAAGGTACAAATCAAGAAAGAAAAAAGGAAAGAAAGTCCTGTATAAACGTATGCATTATTTACCAATTACTCCTAGACTTCAAAGGTTATATGCATCTTTTGTAACCGCACAACATATGAGATGACATAGTGTTAGAACATGGAAAGAAGGTATGTTAACACACCCAGCTGATGGGGAAGCATGGAAGCATTTTGACCACAAATATCCTGATTTTGCATCCGAGAGTCGTATTGTTCGACTTGGTTTATGTACGGATGGATTTTCACCATTTTCTCAGTTTGGTTCTAAATATTCGTCATGGCCTATAATTATCACACCTTATAATTTACCTCCATGGATGTATATGAAAACTCCATATATGTTTCTCACAGTTGTCGTCCCTGATCCTAATGATCCGACACAAGAAATCGATGTTTATTTACAATCTTTGATTGAAGAATTAAAAACACTGTGGTACGAAGGAGTAGAAACATACAATATTTCCAAACAAAAAACTTTCGCATGTATGCTTCTTTGATGTGGACAATCAGCGATTTTCCTGCTTATGCAATGCTTTCAGGTTGGAGTACGACTGGTTGTCTAGCTTGTCCGTACTGCATTGGAAGATACACGAGCATTTTCTTTACCTCATGGAAAGAAAATTTCATGGTTTGACTGTCATCGAAGTTTACTTCATATTAATCATCCTTTTAGAAGAGATAAGAAAAACGCTACAGCTAATAGACATGAAACTTTGAGACCACCGACGGTTTGGTCAAGCGAAGATATTTATGAACTTGTAAAGGATTATCCAAAGATACATGAAACCGGAGAACAAATTGAAATTCAAGGTAAATCATCGATTCATAACTGGTGCAAACAAAGCATATTTTGGGAGTTGCCTTATTGGAAAAATCTCCTGATTCGTCATAATATTGACGTGATGCATAATGAGAAAAATGTGTTTGATAATGTTTTTAATACACTTTTAAATGTCAAGGGGAAGACGAAAGATGATTTGAAATCAAGACGTGATATTGAAGTAATATGTAATCGTCCTGAGCTTTATACAAAGCCAAATGACACAAAAAAGCCAAATGACACAAAAAAGCCAAAAGCTTGCTATGAGCTAGACAATAATCAAGTTAAAGTACTTTTAAAATGGGTGGAAGGACTAATATTCCCGGATGGTATATCTTCTAATATTCGTAGATGTGTCGACTATAAGAACAATAAACTTAGCGGGATGAAAAGTCATGATTGTCATGTTATGATGGAAAATTTATTACCCGTCGCTTTTAAAGAACTGTTGCCCGTAAAAGTTTGGACTGTTGTAACAGAACTTAGTCTTTTTTATAAAGAGATTTGTTCTACTACATTAAAAGTTGATCGTCTACGTAAACTTGATGAAGAAATCTCGATATTGCTCTGCAAAATGGAAAAAGTATTTCCTCTAGGTTTTTTCAATGTTATGGAACATTTACATATTCCTCTTCCATTAGAAGCACGTCTTCGAGGGCCTGTGTAATATGGATGGATGTATCCATTTGAAAGGTATTTAAATCATCTAAAAAAAAGTGAGACAGAAAGCTCGAGTTGAAGGTTCGATTTGCAGATCATACATCGAAGAAGAAGTGGACATGTGGTGTGGCTAAAGCCAAAAGCAGATCAAAGGTAAGTATTAAATTTCAAAATTAAATTTCATTTTCGTACAATCTATTTTGAAAATATATAGTAGTCATGAAATATTAAATGTTTTTTCTCTGTTTAAACACGGTGTTTTCTCTTTGGAGCCGACTCAAGTAGTTCTATCTATATCTCGACCAGCGTACATGAGTCGTATGACTGAATGTTGGCTTAAGTGGACAATTATTCCAGATAATGTTAAAGATACTATTTGGCAGAATTTTTTGGTATGTCACTTTATATATTAGGAACATGTTATATCAATTCATGTTTACATTATTTATAAAAGCTATATAACTCTTATTTTGTCAAACACGCAGGCGAAAGTGGACCTTCAGGACGCTGATATTTCAGTCGTATATCGCCACTGGTGCAGCAAAGTTGCAAAGAACTACCGGGAAACAGTAAACAGCTTAAAAACAACGGGAAAGAAGCCTCAGTGGATGAGCGCAGCTGTGTGGGATGATTTTGTGACATGGTGGGGAAACGAGGAGTTTCGGGTAAATTTATCACATGTTTAATTTAAATTCTTCAACGCAAATAGTAACTAGAAATGTTAAACAATTTTTGTTTTTAAATTAAATTTACAGAGGCAGTCGGAGAGGAACTCTGCCAATAGGAGCAAGAATCCTGTCACACATCGTGGCGGTTCCAAGTCATTTCAGCATCACCGAGAGGACTTGGTATATTTATTAATTACGATAATAATTTAAAGATTTTAAGTTCTAAGTTGTAGATAATGTAACTATATATATATATATATATATATATATATATATAATATGTATATGGACATATTTCAAGAGAGACAGCGTGGTGGTGCTCCTGTGAGTTACTGGGATATTTTCACGCATACTCATGCGTTGAGCCAGGTCGACGAAGCAGGCAACGTTTCATACTCCTGCGATCACGATGCCAAAGCACAGTCCGCATATGTAAGTAACATAATGACTTAACACTTATATAAGTTAATTAAAATAATGTTATCTAAATTCGTCTTATTTTGCATAACAACAAAAGTTTCAGCAAACACGGACTTCCATTCTCGAGGGCTCTGAGCGCGACGAGTTGACCGCCGATGAGGAGGACGCTATTTTTGAGTGTCATGGATCCAGCGGCACATGCAGACGCTATGGTTTTGGGAATCAATCGGTAATAACTTTAACTTAAATTTTAAAATAATTATTCTGAACCAACTGTTGCACATTGTGATGGATTATAGTAAACACGAATTACAATTATTAAACACTAATAATTTAAATTTTATTTACAGGTTAGGACAGCTCAGATTGAGTATCAGAGGGCTCAAGATAAGGAGGAGACTGCACAGTTCAAAGCTCAGGTCGCCGCGCTCGAGAAAAGCAATATCCGCACCGAAGCCAAGACGGAGGAGCTGAATAGGCGTCTTACGGAGTTTATGGAGCAATACGGCCGGTTTCCGTCTTCTGGTGGTTCTGGAGGAGAGTGATTTCAGGTATGATTTGATTTGTTTTGCTATGGACATGTATATTTGGAGAGTATGATGATTTGATACATTCTGATGTTTTGGATGTTGGTTTGGATGTGATTTTTGAGATGTGGACGCAGTAGTTTGGATATTGTTGGATTGGACGTTTTGTTGGATGTTGATGTTGGATGTTGATGTTGGATGGTTTATGTTGTTTATATTGATTTGTATTGTATATATTGATTAGTATATATGCTTATTACTTGGATTTACTATTACGATTGATTATATGTGAGATATGACGTTATATATGTGCTCGAAATTGAGCTTTTATGAGATATACGATGTTGGAGGTGGCTGGAAGCATGCATTGTTGGTTCTGTAAAAAAAAACCACGTCTTCCAACGTCCACCAACGGCTCACTGACACATTTAATCCAACATCCTCCATCGGCTCTTCCAACGTCCATTTTGGTCAACATCTTCTTCCACGTGGACAATTTGAACGTTGGAAAACGTTGGTATATGCGCGTGGGTCGTTGGTTGACGTTGGATGCCGTTGAAATGTATATCAACGGCGTTTCCAACGTCCATCAACGGCTTTTCAACGGCCGCCAACGTCGCGCCGCCATTGGAATGCACTATGTGTCTTGTAGTGCATGGGAAAAAAAAGAAATATAAGAAACCAAAAACAGAGAAATATGCATGAATTTACATGATTACATCACATTATATGTTTACAAAGTTTGGTTACATGCCTTATGCTATATCCCCTTAAAATACAACCCCTTTCGATGCATCTCAATATTTGTTAAAATTATACAAACCAAACTTTGTAGATATATTCTTGTACTATTCAAAATCTTCACTTCACAAAAAATGAAGCCATGTTAAAATGTTAAAGCTAACATCAGCCGTTCAATTCGATCATCAATTCGAAATATTATTTTTGAATATTTTAGGATTATCCAAATGATCTCAACTTTGATTCAGATGATCATGAATGATATAAGAACATATCTACAAAGTTTGATATTATTTCATAATCAAATTTCACAACCCATAAAATATAATGGTGTAGCTAACGGGTGTAACCAGTCCTATATACATATATGCACTTACTCGGCTCTTTTGAGGATGTGATGAGAAAGTGGACCTAATACCCTCTCCATCAATGCCAAGTGCTCCAAGTTTTCATGAGTCTGAAATAATGCTTCTCCCTGAAAATACTCATTAAAGATGAGTGATTCAGGTAATCATTTTATTATAAAAGGTCAACAAAGCTAATATACAGATTATATACCGAGCAAAGCCCCACAAGAATACATCCAATGCTCCAAATGTCACAAGGATAACTCTATCCAAACCCCAAATCCATCTCATAAATACTTAGCTAAACTGGGTATAATGCATAATTTTTTTTTGAAAAGGTAAAAGGCCCAAGGCCTGCTTTAATAAAAGAAAAATACGAATACAAACCACACCTGAAACAAAATAGCTCCTTAACAAACAAACCCTAGCTGCAAGCTAAAATAAAGGAAGAATGAAAAATGGCGATCAACGCAAGCAAAACCAGCCACCACTAAACAAACATCTCCTCACGGGGGTTTCCAAACTCTCTCCTCGCATTAATGTTCTCTTTAGCTAACCAAAGTTGAAACTTTTCACTGAAATTAGGAGATTTAATTAAGTTGAATCTCTTCCTCTTCCGGAGTTTGTTGCTGTTCTCCAGATCCATGCTTTCATCGTCAAAGAAATGACGATTGGGAAAGTGTGAAGCTTTGCCCTTCCCGATATCGTTGTTATCCTCCAGATCTTCTGTTGAATAGCAACGATTGGGGGGATTGAAGCCGATTTGAGTTGAATCTTCTAAAATCTTGCTACTTTCACCCTTGCTCCAGCAAGATATGTGATAAACTTTATCGTTTAACAAACTTTTATATAAAAAAATCTCTCTTTTATTGTCGCTGACATTAATATTGATGTAATCTTCCTTGGACAGCAACTTTATCTCCTTGGGAATGCTGCTGAAAGTGCGGTAGCTCCTTCGAGCTGAAACAGGTAAAAAACCAGCATTATTGTTCATAGTATGATATGAATCAGAGTTATTACTAATTATGTTATGGTTACTTCCCTTGCAGTTATTAGAATTGTAATCAGCTCTGGAATGGCCGCCTCCAGTGGGATAGCTCCAGGAGTGGCTGTCGTGACCGAGGAAAGATGTGCTATTGGTATTAGTAGGAGCGCAGATTTGACAGTAGCTGTGTCTTCTTTGGGGAATATCAGTATTTCCCCCTGAGTAAGAAATATTCCACTCCTGTTTCAAACATGTCCAGATTGCTCTTTTCTTGATGTTCGATTGTTTTCCTGCTAAGAATTTGAAAGTCAGTGTAAATGTTGTTCCAAAGTTGATTACTGTTCCTCTCAGTGTTATTATGAAATATGTTATTTCTTTCTCTCCATATATGGTAGATGACCGTGGTTAGCATGATAGATGCAATTTTGAAGTCCTTTGATTTTGATTGTATCTGCTCTGGATATACTGAATACTTTCTTCTATGTTTTGAATGGATTGATGTTGATTAAATCTTAAAGAATTTTTAGCATTGAACCATACATGTCTAGAGTAGATACAATCAAAGAAGAGATGGTTTGCATTTTCAACACCATTATTACATAGCATACATCTATTATCTGCATTTTTAATCCATTTGGCACATCTTTCTTTTGTTGGAAGTCTGTTGAGAATGGCAAAGTAGGAACAGTGAGCCATTTTGGGACAATTTGATTTACACCAAATGACTGTGCCAACTGACTTCAGTGTCATCTCCCTTGACAAATTTCCAAATTTTTTAAAGGAGAATTTTTCTTTTGAGTTAAGTTTCCAAACCCAAGTGTCTCTTTGAAGATTTTGATCTATTGAGATATTATTAATGGCAGCTCTAAAAATATTAGCAGCTTGATGCTTTTTTGAATTCCATGCTTGATTTTGAATGATGCTTTGAATTTTTTCATTAGCATTTTCAAATAAATACATGTTATTCCATCCTAAAAGATCAATCAAATCTTTTCCAAGAATCCAAGGGTCAAACCAAAGGCTAGTCATATTGCCATCATTGAATTTCCTCTCTAAAAGAGTTTTGTCTTTCTCTCTGCAGTTAAAAATATTTTTCCAAGTGTATGAATGATGGTTTTCAACCCTTGTAGTCCAAAATTTTTTATTTTTAAGATATTTTTCTCCCATCCATCTAGCCCAAAGAGATTTGCCATCAATGAATTTCAATAAAGGTTTGTATTTGGCTGCTTCACTCAAATCTCTGATATTTCTAAGTCCCAGACCACCTGCATTTTTGGGCATACAGACTTTTCCCATGCAACCTTGTGTTGTTTGCCCTGCCAAATAAAGTTAGCACACATTTTTTCAATTTTACAAATTGCTTTTGCGGGAATATTATGAGCTTGTATCCAAAACGTTACAATTGCAGTGATGACAGTATGGGTGAGTTCTAGTCTACCAGCTAGAGATAAAAGCTTACTAGACCATCCATCAAGTTTATTTTGAATAATGTCATATAATCTTAGACAATCCCTCTCATTTAGCTGATTTATACTTAATGGCAGGCCTAAATATTTAACTGGCAAACTACCTTCTTTGAATTTGAGAATGTTTAAAATTTCCTCTTTACAATTGCATCCTTTACTGAAATAGATTTTGCTTTTACACTCATTATTAACTTTTAAGCCAGCAAAAGTTTCTAATTTTTTAAAAATGCTAGCTATAGTATTAGCACTTTCAGCATCTGCATTAATGAACATAAGCAAATCATCTGCATATAACAGATGGGTAATGGAGGGTTTGATTCTATTTAAAGTTTTTAAATTACCCCTTTTATATTCAGAATTAATTAATGAGGAGAAATACTCCATAACAATGGTGAATAGATAAGGAGAGAGGGGGTCTCTTTGTCTAATTCCTCTGTTGCTATGAATATATCCTTTTGGAGAGCCATTAATCATTACAGAGTATGTTACATTGTCAATGCATTCATTTATTAGATCACAATTTTTTTATTGAAACCCATTTGAATCATCATGTGAATAATGAAGTGTTTGTTAATTTTATCAAAGGCTTTGTGTAAGTCAATTTTAATACACATTGCATTTTTATTTTTATTGTTGAAATTTCTAATTTGCTCATGTGCTGCTAAAGTATTATCAGTTATGAGCCTTCCTGGGATGAAGGCACATTGATTTTCAGCAATTATAAATTTTAAAAACATTTTAATTCTATTGCATAAAATTGAGGAAATGATTTTATAAATAAAATTGCAACAAGAAATAGGTCTATAATCTTCCAATCCAATAGGATTACTAATTTTTGGGATAAGAGTAATGAAAGTGTGATTGAAAGATTTTAGAAGCTTACCAGTCTTAAAAAATTCAGAAATAACTTCCAAAATATTGTTTTTAATATCATCCCAATGAGTTTTATAAAATTTAGCATTAAAGCCATCTGGCCCTGGGCTTTTGTCATTATCAGCATTAAAAATTATATTTTTAATATCCAAGATATTTATAGGAGCTAATAAAATATCCTGGCTACACTCTTTAAGTAAGAAGTTAGTATTAATATTAGGAAAAGTATTCAAATAATTCTCAGAGTTGAATAACTTTGTGAAATAATTAATGGCTTCCTCCTCAATTTCAAGTAAATTTTTTAAAACAATACCATTAGTATCAATAAGTTTGCCAATGACATTTCTGTTTTTTTAATGGTCATTTTGGCATAGAAAAATTTGCTAGCTTCATCCCCATTGGTAAGCCAGTCAATTTTAGCCTTTTGCCTAGTATTTATATATTGAATATGAAGGGATGAACTAAGTTTATTTTGGGCCTGAAACAATTACTATCAAGATCATTCTGCAATTTCTCACAGTCTGCTCTTAATTGTTTCAGCTCATTTTTATTTTTGCTATTATTCCAGCTCTTAATATTCCCCTTAGCAATTTGAAGAAATTTAAAAAATTTGAACTGGGCAGATCCATGAATCTTAAATGATAAACTTTTATTTATGATGTCTTTATAATTATCCTCAAGCACCCACCCATTCATAAATCTGAATGGTATATTTTTTTATATTGCATGTTGTTTATGAGGAGAATTTGTAAAGGTGTGTGATCACTTGTAGCTTGGGGAAGAGTAAAAAATTTGTAATGTGGGAAAATACTTAAAAAACTTTGATTAATTAAAATCTTGTCAAGTTTACAGTGAATATTCCTAAACTGACCTGATTTCCAAGTGAATTTATTACCAATAATGTTAGCTTCAATTAGGCATGTCCTAATAATAAAATTATTAATAAAATCAAGCTTGCTAAAGGGAACAGGGAGACCTCCTCTTTTATCAGATGCATACATTATGGTGTTAATATCACCCATTAAAATCCAGGGATGAGAGATTTGTTTGTTCATTGTTTCTATGTTGTTTCATAGAATAAGTCTCTCATTTTCAAAATTTGATGCATAAATAAAGGTGATTTCCAAATTTAGACCCCCTTTATTTGCAAACAAACAGTGAATATACTGGAAATTTGATGAATGACTAACTAAATTCCAAATGTTATCATCCCATAATATTAAAATTCTGCCATTATCCCCCATTTGATTGTTGTGAACAATATTCCAATTAGAGAGATGTCTGGTATGATATTCAACTATTTTTAAATCATCTAATTTATGTTCTAAAAGACCTAAAATGCTAGGCTTTTTAGTAAAAATTAAGTTGGAAATATCCAGTTTTCTGATAGGGGAGTTAAGCCCCCCTGACATTCCATGAAATGATAGACATAATAGAAACTATGCATAAAAAATAAAAATAATAAAGGATACACACTGAATAAGTGTATAGTTACAGTGAATCACTGTAACTATCCTCATTCTCCATCACTTCAAGCTTCTTCCCTTTCTTTTTATATGCTGAATCATTTTTGACTTTGAGAAGCTTTTCACTTTTGTCATTTTTAGAAATATACATATCTCTAAATTCTTTATCTGCAGCATCCTCCACAAGTTCTGTAGAAGAGATATCATTTAAGCTTTTAATTCTTGGTCTAGCTCTTTTCTTCTTTTTCTTGTATTTATCTGCAGATGAAATGGAAGAAACGGCATTGATTGCTGCTTGGATAGCTCTTTCAGATATTGACTTCTTATTATGTGGAGTGAGTGAATCTGGAAGAAATGTTAATCCAGTGTTATCTGAAGGAATATGCATATCTGGATGAACCAGAATTTTTGGCTGGCAGTGTTCAACCATTATAAAATCCTCTTGAATATTAACCAGAGCAGCATTCTTATTCATTCCTGTCTCTTTCATGCTTGGGATTGAAGAATTTTGAGCAACAGATTCAATATTTTTATCTATGATACCTTGGGAAGCCTGAGGGAAGTAATTTTCTTTATTTACCAGAAATGTCCGAATGTTTGCAGTTTTGTTAGTGTCCATTGCATTTAGTACATCAGCATCTTTTTGAAAGATTAAGGGATCCACTGCATTTTTCACTGTTGCATCATTATTCCTACTCGATTTTTCTTTCCAAACTTTCTTTACAGTACAATTTTCATTCGTGCGACCAAAACACACACAGGCTTTGCATCTTGGAGGAATCCATTCATATTCAATTTTTTGCATTAGAGTATCTCCATCATGCATAGAAATATAAGCTTCCTCAGGCAAATCTGCATCAGCATTTATTTCAACAAGTATTCTTACATAACTCAGTCTAATTTCTTTAGCTGTTGGTTCATCCAACTTAAGGGGCATACCCACCACACTTGCAATGGCACTGAATGCATCTTTATCCCATAATCTCAAGTTTAATTCAGGCAATCTGATCCATATTGGCATAGTGGAAAGAAGATCTTTGTCAAAGTTTATTTTTTTTAATTCCATTTTTTCAAAATGATTAACTTTCCATATATAAAGTATGGACTTCCTTTAAGAATTTTTTCACAATCATCAAGATTTGAAAATCTGATAATGAAGAATCCATTGTTTCTTGTATAAATTTCAAAATTACCTATGGGGTTCCAATATTTAGAGATGTAATTCTTGAAATGATGATATGGGGGACAGGGGCCGAACACATAAGCAATAACTGAAAACCCCCATTTATTCTCTATGCGCTTATCGATATCCTCCTTTACAGTAACGAATTTTCTGTTATTGATATTGATAGGAGCAACATAATGCAAATCGAAATTAGAGACTGCCCCTCCCTTCTTTAAGAGATCAGCCCAAGAAGAAGCATTTTGAGTCTTCTGTGCAGCATTTGTGCTAACTGTTGCATTGGAGAATTGGCTTCTTGGATTCAACAGGGGCTTATTAACATTTCTTGAAGATAGGTTCAGAATTCTTGATTCAGGATTTTTTACTGAAATAGGGTTTTGATGTGAATTTCCTAGTTTTCTTTGAAAATTTCTCTAAAAATTATGAATTCCATCTTTTATGGACGCTTTTCTGTTGTAGGTGACTATCTGAAACCCATCTTCATCAATATTCGAATTACTTGGGTTAGAAGGGCTATCTCTGATAATGACTTGCTGTGAGAGAGGATTGGAGATAAGTGTAGGAGGAGGAGAAGAAGGGGGAGAAGAAGAATCCCCTGTCTGATCAAGATCTTCGAAAATAGGATTATTTTGTAATTTTAAAAAATATGCCATTACATTTCTTTTAGGACAAAATATGTTTATCGTACTGTTTCTATATTTTAACACTAATGGTATAATGCATAATTATTTACAAGTATAATGAAAATTAACATACCTAATATGACCTCAGGTGCACGGTAGTGCCAGGTGGAGACAATGTAATTGTGGTCTTTATTGCTATAGGCAGAGCTACTGAAATCAGTAAATTTGATTGCACTTGATTTGGGTAGCCTCTTGAATAAAGCATCTTTAAAAGATCGAGATCAACCCTGTTGCATACAAATGAAAATATATTTTTTAGAAAGCATGATATGCAGGCATAAACACAATGAACAACGTATACAAGGATATTAAAATAGTAAAAAACACAAGTGGATTAAAATGCGTAGCATTTCAGAATTTTAAAAGAAAATGAAATTTGAACATGGAGTTATAAGCAACGTACACACTTATAGATTAAATTCCTCAATCTGATATTTAAATTATATCTTGGAATCAGGTATTTCTATAAGCTCTGAAGGAGCAAGAAGTATATTTTCAAGCTTCAAATCAGTATGAATGAGGAGTAAATCATGCATAATTGCAAGCAGGTAAATTGCAAAACAAATAAACTTAAGCTAACGATTATTATTTAATCATAATATCAATTGATGTACAGGAAATATGCTAGAGCTCTCTATGGTAAATTTTCAAAAATATGGAAAGACAAAAAAGGTTTTATGTTCCTTTATATATAAAAATGAAAAGCAATAATAGTAATTAAAAATATTCAACCGGATGAAATACTAATTACACACATGCTATACATTCCAGAAGTCGTCTTGCAATCTCAAGAACAAGACCAATGGAAAATGAGTGATAACAGTTTTTGTGTAGAAAATTACATAAGCTTGGGGGCCACTTCTCAAAAACCTGTTAACATCATTTGAATTTTACATTTAACTGCCCATGCTAGGTGGGAAATAATCATAAATTCTTTTTTTTCCCTCATAATTTTAAACTTACGATACAGATATTTATGATAGTCAAACTAGTTCCGTATTCGTACACAACTGCAAAAATAAATCAACTTATACATATATAGCCTCAAACCTACAATAATATAAAGCAAAAAGGAGCAAAAAGCAAAAGAAAAATAATTGCACGTAAATCGCTCACCGGCTTCCATTTTTATCATGTTTTCCATATTAAAAATAAAGAATAAGCTATATAAAAGTTAAGAAATGCCTAACTGTATAGTAATATCACAACAACCAAAGACAACACTCTTGTTATTGTATCATTGTTGATCGTTGCCTTCTTTGCACATATAATCAAACAACACTCTTTCGCATTCCAATACCTCACTGCCAACTAAGCTTATACTACAATATTCAAAACCCTGGATCAAATTTAGACAAAATTTCTATTATAACCTATCATTGCTAATCAGATATAGAAAATAGGCAATAAGAGGAAATAATGTATGATAGCCATACTTGCACAACATTTGATTTCAAATTTGAATCAATCAAATAAAAAAACAAATTATTTTGGTATTAAACTCAAACCTTACTTAAAAACTGAATATAACTTCAAAAAATATAGAATAAAATCATGCAGATAATTCCTTTGAATGCGAGATCCAAGATGAAAATGGATTGCAAAATATGAGGTGATCATCTCATGGCAAATGGAGTGCCTTGAATTAGAGAGGCGATTGAATAGAAAAAGGCGCGACACAAGTTTGGAGAAGGCCGATTGAGTTAGGGTAGGTATTTTTAGAATCGAAAAGAGAATAAAATTGGGGACGAGATAATCATAGAAATCAAGATGAGAATAAGAATTAAGAGGAAAACGGAAGAACATAAAGTCGCGGAACAAAATAAAAGAATGCGGAGGCTTATTTGTACTGAGAGAATTTGTCGGTATGATTAACTAGATAGGAAGAGGTCAATAAGCGACAACGAAAAGCTAAACATCCATCATATACTAGGTCATTTGGATCGAGTCCTGGTGACATCAAATATTTACCATTTAAAACCACTTACGTTCCAAATTTGTTTACCTTCAAAAAATGTTAACTCACAATATAAGCATTTGACTAAATAAGAAAACAAAGGTTAAACATAAACAGTGTTAAATGAGATGAGAATAATTCAAACACAAAAAACACTGGATAGATTTTATTAGCAGACTTGGCTCTTTAAATAGCCATGAAGATGACACAGTAAAACAACACGTATAAGGAGAAACATTAAAACTAAACCTATTTTCCTGAGCTGATCCTAATGACTAGGACATTTATTTATGCTACTTATTAACCAAGTAAATGAAGACACGTAAAACCCAACAAACCCTCCCATAAGCTAACCGTGAACACAGTTAGCTTAGAAATGTATCTTTTGAACTCCCAGCCGCTCTCTAAACTTGATAAATACTTCAACTTGCAAAGCTTTTGTCATGGAGTCGGCAACTTGACTTGCTGTTTTACAATGCTCCAACTTGATAACTCCATTCTGAACTAACTCTCTTAGAAAGTGAAAGCGCACATCGATGTGTCTACTACGCCCATGCATAACAGGATTTCTAGAAAGCTTAATCGTTGAACTGTTGTCACAATAAATCAAAGTAGCTTCACTATGTGTGCAGCCTAGCTTATCAGTAACCCTTCTTAACCAAACAGCTTGGCTAGCGCAACCAGCAGCAGCAACAAATTCCGCCTCGGTGGTAGATAAAGTCACTATCGGTTGTTTCTTTGATAGCCATGAAACAGCACCTCCACTTAGCATGAAAACGTATCCAGATGTACTCCTCCTATCATCTAAGTCACCTGCATAATCTGAATCTGTAAAACCAACCAATTGTGTCTTGATCTTCTTGTACATGATTCCATAGTCTAGGGTACCCTTTAAATACCTTAATATCCGCTTGGCTGCTTGTAGGTGTAACTCGGTTGGTCTGCTCATGTATCTACTAATAAGACTTACACTGTACATAAGATCTGGTCTAGTTGCAGTGAGATACATCAAACAGCCTACAATTTGCTTGAAGTTGGATTCACATACAGTTACACCATTTTCATCTTTGTTTAACTTGTTACCAAGAACAATTGGAGTTCTAACTGCTTGACAATCCTCCATTCTGAATCTCTTGAGTATTTCTGCTGCATACCTTTTCTGGCAAATGAAGTTTCCTTCTGTACCTTGATTAACTTCAATTCCAAGAAAGAACTTCATTGATCCCAAGTCAGTCATTTCGAAACTTTTCATCATAGAAGCTTTGAATTCTTTTAACATTGCTTCATTATCTCCTGTGTATATCAAATCATCTACATATATACTAACTATAAGCAGATTACCTGACTCATTTCTCTTGGTGAACAAAGTCTGCTCGTTAGGACACTTCTCAAATCCCGTAGCCATAAAATGAGCTTCGATCTTACTGAACCACGCACGAGGAGCCTGCTTTAGGCCATACAAAGCCTTGTGTAATTTGTATACTTTTCCTTCTGAACCTCGCACTTCAAATCCTTTTGGCTATTCTACGTACACTTCTTCTTCAAGATCTCCATGTAAGAAAGCTGATTTTACATCCAACTGCATTATCTTCCAGTCATGTTGTGCGACCAAAGCAATTATGGTACGTACAGTTTCAATCCTAGCTACTGGTGCATATACTTCCAAATAGTCCACTCCATATTTTTGTGAGTAACCCTTAGCTACTAACCTTGCCTTGTATTTCTCCAACTCTCCATTAGCATTAAACTTTGTTTTATAGACCCATTTAACTCCAACTGGTTTGGTATGTTTTGGCAGCTCAACAAGACTCCACGTATGGTTCTTCTCAATGGAGCTGATCTCACTTTTCATTGCCTCAATCCAATGTTTATCTTTACAAGCCTCTTCGAATGATGTGGGATCAGTTGTCATGATCATAGCCATATTCATCATGTCTTCTTCAATGACATCCAGCTCTTCACCAGCTACATAGTCATTCATCCAGCTGGGAGGGTGAGATTTTCTTATTTTTCTTCTTTCTCTTGTATTTTCCCTCCCATGATCTAAAGCTTCTTCAGTTTCTTCATGTTCATTGCTACATCCATTCTTGGTTTGATCTTCTTCATGTTCCTCATAGTCCTCATTGCTGATGTCACTGACTTCATTATCATGCCATTCAAGATCAATTAACAGCTCCTCTGGATGAGTTTCCTCCCAATTCCATTGTTTATCTTCCTCAAAAACAACATCCCTGCTAATCACTACCTTTTTTGTTTTAGGATTGTACAGTTTGTAACCTTTTGATTCCTTGCTGAAGCCTAAGAATATACACTTATTACTTCTATCATCAAGCTTGATTCGCTGTTGCTTGGGAACATGTACATATGCTATGCAGCCAAACACTTTGAAATGTGAAACAACAGGGCGAATACCACTCCAAGCTTCCTCTGGAACCATATCTGGAACTGCCGCATTAGGACATCGATTGAGAATATAATTGCTCCAGTTTGCTGCTTCTGCCCAAAAAAATTTTGGCATGTTTTTATCAGATAAAATTGCTCGTATCATGTTAAGCATGGTGCGATTTTTACGCTCCGCAACTCCATTTTGTTGAGGCATATAAGAAGTAGTATTTGTTGGGTTTTACGTGTCTTCATTTACTTGGTTAATAAGTAGCATAAATAAATGTCCTAGTCATTAGGATCAGCTCAGGAAAATAGGTTTAGTTTTAATGTTTCTCCTTATACGTGTTGTTTTACTGTGTCATCTTCATGGCTATTTAAAGAGCCAAGTCTGCTAATAAAATCTATCCAGTGTTTTTTGTGTTTGAATTATTCTCATCTCATTTAACATTTGGTATCAGAGCAGAATCTGAGCAACATGAACTCAGAAGGTACCAGCTTTCAACAACCATGCATTCCCAGATTTGACGGGGATTATGATCACTGGAGTCTTCTTATGGAGAACTTACTGCGATCTAAGGAGTACTGGAGCGTTGTTGAAGCAGGAGTTCCAGAAGATAGTGAAACTCTCACTACAGCACAGAGAAAGGCCATTGAAGATATGAAGCTTAGAGATCTGAAGGCGAAAAATTATTTATTCTCCTCAATAGACAAGACGATTCTCAAAACCATCACCAAGAAAGAAACGGCTAAGCAACTTTGGGGTTCTATGAAAGTAAAGTACCAAGGCAGCGCTCGTGTGCAGAAAGCTCAACTTCAACGACTCAGGAGATCGTTTGAAGTTCTCATGATGAAGAATGGGGAATCGATAACAGAGTACTTCGGCAGGGTGATGGTGCTTGCCAACGAAATGAGAAACTGTGGCGAAAGCATGGACGATGTCAAGATTGTTGAAAAAATCTTGCGCACCTTGACTGAAAAGTGGAACTACGTTGTATGTTCCATTGAAGAATCAAAAAATATAGAGACACTGTCAGTTGATGAACTTCAAAGTTCGCTTCTTGTTCATGAGCAGAAGTTCATGATGAATAGAGAAGACGAGGAAGAACAAGCCCTTAAAGTTTCACACAATGCAAGTCGAGGAAGAGGAAGAGGAGGAAGGGGCAGAGGTAGAGGTAGACAAACATTCACAAGAGCGACCGTGGAGTGCTATAAATGTCATAAGCTTGGACATTTCATCGCTGAATGTCCAGAATGGAAGCAAGAAGCGAATTATGCAAGGTTTGATGAGGAAGATGAGATGTTGCTCATGGCATATGCAGAAAAACAAAAAAAAGGAAAAGAAGAAGCATGGTTCTTGGATAGTGGATGTTCTAATCATATGTGCGGAGACAAATCATTCTTCTTTGAAATGAACCAAGATTTCCGAACTAGTGTGAAACTAGGAAACAACACTCGAATGAGAGCTGAAGGAAAAGGAAATGTCAAGATCGTATTGAATGGCATAAGTCACATAATTACTGACGTGTACTTTGTGCCGGAACTAAGGAACAACCTTCTTAGTATCGGTCAGCTTCAAGAAAAAAAGCTCGCGATATTAATTAATGAAGGAAGCTGTAAGATCTACCATCCAAATAAGGGATTAATCATAGAGACTGTCATGAGTACGAATAGAATGTTCATACTTTTTGCTGATACACAGGTTCATGTAAAAGAAGAAAGTGGTACATGCTTAGCTACTGTAGCTCAGAATGTGACCCAATTATGGCATAGACGCTATGGTCATTTGAACTATTCAGCATTAAAGACTTCAGAAGACAAGAAAATGGTGCGAGGGCTGCCACCTTTGGAAGCAGTCACTGAGATATGCAAGGACTGTCTTATTGGAAAGCAGCACAAAGATACTTTCCCATGCAAAAGTACTTGGAGGGCAAGTCAAGTGCTAGAGCTAGTGCATGCAGATCTTTGTGGACCAATCAGCCCATCATCAAATAGTAAAAAAAGGTACATATTGTGTTTTATTGATGACTTTAGCAGGAAGTCTTGGGCATATTTCTTGTTTGAAAAATCAGAAGCACTATATCATTTTAAATGTTTCATGAAAATGGTGGAGAAAGAAACAGGCCTACCAGTAAAATGTCTACGCACTGATAGAGGTGGAGAATTCACCTCAACCTCGTTCAACAATTTCTGCAAGGAGAATGAGATTAAAAGACAACTTACTACTTCTTATACGCCTCAACAAAATGGAGTTGCGGAGCGTAAAAATCGCACCATGCTTAACATGATACGAGCAATTTTATCTGATAAAAAACAGTTGGTTTGTGAGGGATGGCTTTTTTTGTATATGATACTGGACGTTGTGAGCAGGACTTGAGTATAGTATAGCTGAGAGTCAAATGACTCAAACCTATATTCAAATGATATTGGAAACTTTCTTTTGAAAGCTTAGATACATATTTGTTCTCGTTCCTGTGGATATATGTATTTTGTGATGAGTAGTATGGAAGTAGCATTGATTATCTGTAAGAGAAGTTTTGATGCAACCTCAAGTTGCATGTACTTGTGCATGTTCTCTTCAATAACAATGTAAATATAGAATTCTATCCAGTTTCTTGTACAGAGTGTTAGAATATTAATTAATAGGATAGAATACTTATAATTGCAAATGCGTGGGAGTATATAAGTTGACATTGATAACTGGCAAAATACAATATCCAAATTTACAATTAGGAATTTACTAGCTCCATAATATAAGAAATTTATTCTAAATCTTTTTTTTAAGCTACAAGTCTCTAATTTTTTTCATCTTATAAAAAAAGCCTAAGAAAAATAGCAAACTAGCTTGTGTTTGGAAAAAAAAAATATTTTGTATAATGTTTGATAATAGTAAATGATGTTACTCAAATAATAATCATATATAATTTTGAACACTAAAATATAATTTTATTTTATTTTGGAAATGTTTTCAAGAAAGCACGATTTAACTTGGACTTTTTATTAGAAAAATGTGGATAGCTTATTCTTTCTGTTTTGTAAAAATAGAAATAGAAACCTTATTTACATATTCTTAGTCACATGGACTTTTATTATATCTACATCACAAGTATTTCTACTTAAATATTCAACACCGATCTCCATAAATATTTCTTCAAACTTTTGTCGACTCTCTCTTAGAACAATCTATTTTCAAAATATTCAAATACATCGTTTTCCAAATTTGATTTTTTAGAAGAATTTCAGTTTCTTTATTTTTCCCTCGAAAAGATTATAAAGAATCAAACTTTTGAAAGAAAAAACTAAAAAAAAAAAAGGAAAAGCAGAAAAGACGAATACATACAAAAAGAATCAAAAATGGGCAAAACGATTACGTCGGTATTCAATTTTTCCATCTAGGCTTTTCTAGTCCGTTTTCCAAGAAGATAAAATTGTTATGTACCTTTTCAAATTCAGATAAACGAACCAATCGTTAGAGAGTTTGGGAGTTTAGTCTGCTATCGGTTTGCAAACCAAATGATGCGAAGCTAACATGTCTATGTAAATCTCTCGATGTTATTTACTTTGTTCTCTCTACATGTCTTTTGAAATGAATTTAATTTAAAACTTTTTTCAATATATTATTATATGATGTTTAACTAAAATTAACGAAAAACCAATTTTTTTTTTAAAATTACATAATTAAGCGGTTTGTTTTCCAACGTATGCGATTCAAAAAATTCACAAAGAAGCTCATTTTGGTTGTACTGACTTTGACTTTTATCAATAATGGCAGACATGTTCTTTGTTTATTCATGTAAAGGAAAGAACAGTATTTTTCCGGCATAATCAGGTGCTTCATCACATGATGCATATTCTGCGCAACGGTTTAAGGCTAATGTTTGGAGTTATTTATAACAGCAAATTTAAATTCGATCACTTTGTTTCCATTTTAAAATGTTGCTTCATAGTGTATTGTCATCATTAATACCATACCAGGTGACATAAAATCCATACAATGTGACATAAAATCTTGTTCATATTTACTTAGCCTATATTAATATGTAGGATAAGTAGAAACAGCTCATGGAGCGCACATACGAGATGTTGGATGTCTTTCAGTCATTGATATATTACATCATTAACCAACGATTGAAAATGGTACGGATTATGGGAGCGCAGATCCTATATATAACATGGTACGTAACTAAGCCTTCACAAGTTAAATTCACAGAGAAATGAGAATCATGTCATCTCCAATCTTCCTCCTCATAATAATCCTACTCTATCTGAATACATATTTTTCAAACTCATCGCCTTCCAACGCCATAAACACCATTTCAAAAGGCGAGTTTCTCTCTGGGAACCAAACCATAAGCTCCAAAAATGGAAGATTCGAACTCGGTTTCTTCACACCTGGAAGCTCCGGCAACTACTACATAGGCATATGGTACAAATCACTTCCAAATCAAACCGTGGTATGGGTTGCAAACAGAGAAGTTCCTGTCAAAGAGCCATTCTCTTCAAAGCTCCTCTTATCTGAAAAAGGCAACCTCGTTCTCTCAACTACTTCAAACAACACTACAATTCCAGTCTGGTCGACCAAATCAACCACCTCGTCCAGAACAGCAGCAGCTGTACTACTCAATACCGGTAACCTAATACTAGTAGTTAACGGGTCGGATCTGAACTCAGTCCATGTTTGGCAGAGTTTTGAAGACCCGACAGACACTTCTCTCCCTGGAAGCTGGATCGGGATGAACAAAATAACTGGACAGTATCAGAGACTGACTTCATGGAAGAACTCAGAAGACCCATCTCCAGGTTTGTTCTCAGAAGGCATGAAACTGGACGGTTCAAATCAATATATTATATACCGTAACTTGACCAGAATATACTGGACTAGTGGGCTCTTGAATGGGGCTTATTTCGACTGCTTGCCAACCACTGATCAACAAAGCATCTTCAACTTCAGCTTCATAGATGAGAAGAACAGGAAGTACGCTACATACACTGTAGCCAGTGATGACATAATAACTCGTGGTGTGATGGGTACGAATGGGCAGCTGGTTCAGTACATTTGGCTCGAAAGCAGTCAGCAATGGCAGTCTGTATCCGCTAGCCCACTTAGAAACTGTGATGTGTACGAGCTTTGTGGACCTTTCGGGGTTTGTGAAGAGATGAATACCAGTGTTTGTCGGTGTTTGTTTGGGTTTCAACCCGCAAATGAGCGAGATTGGAAGCTCAACGATAGGAGCAAGGGTTGTGTCAGGAGATTTCAATTAGAGTGTGGTAATGACTGGTTTTTTAAAATGGACAATATGAGACTGCCTGATGATCCAGATAAGAAATTGATGGCTACGAGTAGTAGTTCAGACTGTGAAGATTCATGTAGAAATGATTGTTCTTGCAATGCTTACTCCTACGATGGCAACAATGGATGTTCGGTTTGGAAAGGAGACCTTAAGAACATTCATCAACTGTACGTTGGCAATAGAGGAGGTGTAGAGCTTTTTCTCCGTCTTTCGAAGCATGATATGCCTCCTAGTTCGAATAATAGCTCAAGAAGTAATTCGCATGGTAGTCGTAATCGCATTGGAATGATTTTCTGTTTAGTACTATCGAGCGTTGTTTTAATCACAGTTGCAGCGATTGGGTTAGCTAGTGCTTATAGGAGGAGGAGGCGTGCATGCATTGTCAAAAAAGTAGATGGATCACTCATCCGATTTCATTATGGAGAGCTCCGGCGTATGACAAAAAATTTCACTGAGAAACTAGGAAGTGGAGGGTTTGGAACAGTGTACAAAGGTGACATGCCAGATTCGACCAAAATTGCTGTAAAATCACTACAAGGGTTGAGTCAAGGGGAGAAGCAATTTCGAGCAGAAGTGAGCACATTAGGCGCTATTCAACACGTGAACTTAGTGCAACTTCGTGGATTTTGCTTCGAAGGCGGAAAAAACAATAAAAGGTTGTTAGTATATGAGTTGATGCCAAAAGGGTCTTTAGATGCCCATCTGTTCCAACACCGAAACAAAGGCTTTCCGCTATTGGATTGGAGTACTAGGTACCAAATTGCTATAGGTACTGCAAAAGGATTGGCCTATTTGCATGAGCAGTGTAGAGAGCGGATTATACACTGTGACATCAAGCCAGATAATATACTTTTGGATGAGTTATATGTGCCAAAGGTGGCGGATTTTGGTTTGGCAAAGCTGTATGATAGGGAATTTAGCAAAGTTTTAACGACTATGAGAGGAACGATAGGTTATCTTGCACCTGAATGGATATCGGGATTGGAAATAACGCCTAAAGTTGATGTTTATAGCTATGGGATGATGTTGTTTGAGATGATATCAGGCAAAAGAAACAGGCAAAATGACGGGGAAGATGAAGGGTACTACTATCCTGCTTGGGCTGCTAGAAAGATAAGGAATGGAGATGTGATGAGTATAATAGATGAAAGATTGAGAGGAGAGGCGAGCGTCGAGGAAGTGAGTAGATTGGGGAAGGTTGCGATTTGGTGTGTTCAAGATATGGAGGAGCGTAGGCCAACCATGGGACAAATTGTTCAAGTTTTTGAGGGAGTTTTGGAGGTTAACATGCCTCCTATTTCTCACGTTTCACTACCCTAACTTTGAACATAGGAAACAAATATAACGGCCATTGATGTGGTTAATCCATAAAAATAAAAAATCAAGGGGTGTTTTGTTTTATTTTGAGTTTTTTGATTGAAGGGACAAAACATGTTAACTATTTTACGTTTTTACGTGTTTTCATTATTTTGGAAGGTGTATTTCTTTTGACTGTTTCTCCACAGTGTTTCAAAATTATCATTATTCCTGCTACTACTATCGACTGGAAGTGAGATATGCAATACATAAAAGGCCAAACAAATGGAGGAGTTCAATATAAAGAGACTCAAAAATAACTTTGGTGGCTTTGACCAAAAAGCAGTACAATTACTACACGACAGAAACAACTACTGCAGGACAGAAACAACAGCTCCATCATTTACTTCAACCACACGAACATGATAATCAACACTAAAAGCCTGAAGCAACAACGAATGCTGATAAACATCAAGTCAGAAATGAAAAATCAATGGCGACTAGCTTCAAAATGAAGAATCCAAAGTTCTAACTGCGCCAAACTATATCAACAGGGCTAACGATCGCACAATAATAAGCAAATCTACAACGGTCAGATCGCAAGAAAAACCACCAAAGATTTGTTATGGGAATTTCTATTTCGAGACCTCTCAAATCAAAATTCCAAAACATGACGAAAAAACGAGTTCGTGGTAAGAATTGCAAAAACAACCAATCAATATCTCAATCCAATCCAAAACCAATCACAATCTCCAAACAAACAATAAACAACGAAAACAATAACAATAAAATGAATCATACACCGATTTATAGTGATTCTACTAACGTCTTGTTAGTATACATACTTTGAGTGAGGGCCTTTATTAATACTATTGAGAAGAATACAAGAGATTGATTATAAGAAAATTGAAAAATGATTTTATTTATCTGAGAACTGATTACAGAATTGAATACAAAACGAGTACACTTTGCTTTGTATTTATACAGTTTGATTGAGGCAGAATAATACAATTGATTTGTTATGATGGGCCTTGGCCTGTTTGTATGGGCTTGCTAAATATTCTGACTTGAGAAGTTGTATTTGTATGTAACATGAGCCGGTGCGTTGCATCCTTATTTCATTTGCCCCCCTCAAACACAACCCTAGGGTTAGGGTTTGCGATCCAGAGAAAAGCGAAAAGCTTCCAAATTTGATCTCAGAGATTGAGTCAAATTATTTAAGATCTTCGAGCCTGTCCCCTTTCTTATGTCTTCATGCTTTTGTTCCTGCTCTTTGCTTGCCTCAAAAGTTGAGATCTGGCGATCTTCACTTTGTCGAGTAGAGATCTGAGAGGGCTTTTATGATAAGAGGAAATTATTGTCAAGGACAAAATTTCACAGCTTTTTAGCCTCAAGAACAGACCTTCAATATTTTACCATGAAGGACAACTTTCTGTAGGTATCAGTTTTTAGTTATTGATAGCAATTTTTAGGTATCCGTTTGTAGTTATCGGTAGCAGTTTTTAGGTATCAGTTTTAGCTCGGTAGCAGTTTTGTTGTCCTTATGAATAATTTTGAAGAATGTTTGTCCTTATGAATAATTTTTAGAAGATGTTTGTCCTTGTGGTAAAAATATTGAGGTCGTGTCCTTGAGACAAAAAATATACAAATCTTTGTCCTTTAAATTAATTCCCCCTTTATGATAAGCTTATGTTTTTCCTGTTTCTCATGTTGTTGTTTGGATCTGAAGTGAAGGAGATGGTGGGATCTTCACTGTTCTCGATCTTCGGATCAGATCTAAACTTGTTAAAGCTTCTATCCGATAACGCCTTTGTAAGTATGTCGTTGCGTTGGTAAGTGGCTGGTACGTAACTTATCTGAAGCTTTCCTTTTTGTACATACTCTCGAACGAAGTGTAAATCTATTTCTATGTGCTTGGTTCGAGAATGAAGTATAGGATTTGCAGACATGTAGACCGTATTTTGATTGTCACACCACAGAACTGGCATGGTTTCTGACTTTATCTTTAGTTCATTTAGTATTGATTGTAACTAAATAATTTATGTAGTGGCGCTTGCTATACTTCTATATTCGGCTTCTGTACTTGATCTGGAGACAGTTGCCTGCTTTTTAGAACACCACGACACTAAGTTGTTTCCAATGCATATGCAGTAGCCAGTGGTTGAATTTTTGTCATCTTGGTCTGAAGCCCAGTCTGCATATGCATATCCTACTATGTTTAGGCTGTTGCATGTTCTGAGGGATAAGCCATAGTTAAGTGTTCCTTTTAGGCATCTGAAAATTCTCTTTACAGCTTTCCAATGCCCGTCAAGAGGATTCTGCAAAAATTGAGAGTTGAGAGACTTTGTTAACACTATAAGCAATATCTAGTCGTGTTATAGTTGTATATTGTAATGCTCCTACAACACTTCTATATTGTTTAATATTAAATATGGCTTCTCCCCTATTTTTAGAGAAATGTTGACTGCTTATCATGGGTGTTGGTTGTGGCTTTGCATCACTCATCTTTTTTTTGTTCAGAAGCTCTTGGATGTACTTTCTTTGGCATAAAATCATTTCAGAATTTGCTTTCCTTTTAACTTCTATGCCTAAGAAGTAGTTAATGTCACCAAGATCCTTTACTGAAAATTGTTTGTCTAGGTAGAGGATAATGTGATTAACTTCATCACTGCTACTGCCTGTAATAATTTGATCATCAACATATATTAGTATGTAAACAGTGGAGATGTTATTAACTTTGATAAAAACGGAGTTGTTAGATTTGGCAGACCGATATCCCAAATTTATTAGTGTTGATTTCAGTCTGTCAAACCAGACTCTTGGAGCTTGTTTGAGCCCATATATAGCCTTATTTAATTTGCACACATAGTTTTCATTTTTGTTGTAACCCTGTGGTTGCTCCATATAGATCTCCTCTTGCAAGATGCCATTAAGAAATGCATTGTTGACATCCAGTTGCTTTATACACCACCTTTTATATAAGGCAATGGTAAGAATGAGTCTGATGGTTGATGGTTTGACCACTGGAGAGAAAGTTTCAGTGAAGTCGAATCCATACTGTTGTGTATAGCCCTTTGCAACAAGTCTTGCTTTATATCTGCTGATAGTTCCATTAGGATTTCTTTTGATTTCGTATGTCCACTTGCATCCCACAATATTCTTATTGTCTGGTGGGCATACAAGATCCCATGTCCTGTTTTTGACAAGTGCATTATATTTTTCACTCATGGCATCCCTCCAGTTTTGGTCTTTGACAGCTTGTTCATATGTAACCGGTTCATGAGTGCCCAAGTTTGCAGTGTATGTCTTTGGTTTAAAAATGCCACTCTTGGCCCTTGTTATCATTGAATGACTTGGTTTTGGTTGAGTATCATTGTGAGGTGAACTCTCTGTATTATTATAACCTGTACTTCTTTGTGAAGCTTCTTCATGATTGTCTATATGATCTTGCTCTCTGCTCTCTGTGATTATTACAGGTGAAGGACTGGCATGACTGAGACTATCTGTCCAGCCTGATTCATATTGATGAGTTCTGGATTGCCATTTTGTTTCTCAGTAGCCTCCTTTTCCTCCACTTGATTCTCAATCTCAGAATATACAGGTATGTCTGGTATGGACGCTTTTGGATTGTAGACTTTGCATGTAGTTTTGATTTCTGATTTACTAAATGGAAATACATTTTCATTAAAAACAGCATGCCTACTTATAAAGATTTTTCCACTATCATCCAGACATTTGTATCCTTTTTGGTTTGTAGTGTATCCTAGAAAAGTACATGGTTTAGATCTAAAATTCAATTTATTTGAGTTGTATGGTCTAGTGTAGGGGAAGCAGAGACATCCAAAGGTTCTTAAATTGAAATAGTCTGGTTTGACTTCATACAGTTTTTCTATAGGGCTAATGCCTTTGAGAACTTTTGTTGGAAGTCTATTTATTAGATATACAGCTATGTTAAATGCCTCTGGCCAGAATTTCAATGGCATTGAGGCATTAGCCAATAGAGTAAGTCCAAACTCAACAATGTGTCTGTGTTTCCTCTCTACTAGACCATTTTGCTCAGATGTGTGTGGACATGTAGTTCTGTGTATAGTTCCCCTTTTTTGGAAATAACTACTGAGGGTCTTATACTCAGTGCCACCATCAGATTGAATGATTTTGACCTGGCAATTAGTTTGCTTTTCATCCATTGCTATAAAGCATGTAACTGCATTATATGTTTCAGATTTTGTTTTTAAAAAGTATATCCAAGTATACCTTGAATATGCATCAACAAAAGAAATGTAGTATTTATATCCAAAATCTGAGCATATAGGTGCAGGACCCCACAAGTCTGTGGCAACTAATTCCAATGGTTTTGAGTACTGTGTTGATGAGTCATTGAAAGCTAACTTGTGACTCTTATCCATTTGACAATAAATGCATATGTAAGATGGTGAGATATCATCAAACTTTATTTTATTCTCAAAAAGAACTTGTCTTACAACGCTAATACTAGGATGACCAAGTTTGCAGTGCCAAAGGTCAAATACATCTCTACTATTTCTTTTCATGCTCAAATTACAGTGATTTTGCTCTTCTGTGACACTTTTGAAGTTAGCAGATTTAAATCTGTATAGGCCTTTTTCTATTTCACCATGTAATAAAACATCTCTAGTTAGTATATCTCTAATTAAACAGTATTTAGGATAAAACTCAAAGTATACATTATTATCAAGAGCACACTAAGATACACTTATGAGATTCTTTTTAATCTCCAGCACTCTTAGCAAGTTATGCAAGAATAACTGCCTTTTACCTTTAATACAAGCATTACCAGTGTGAGAAATTTTTACACACTTACCATTCCCCATGAAAATGGTTTGATTACCTCTGTATTCCTTGCATCCAAGATTTAAGTTATCAAGATTGTTGGTGATGTGATTGGTAGCCCCTGAGTCTGGGTACCAGGACTCATCCTGAATGTGTTCTGCTCTGGCAGTATCATTTGAGTTTCGACTTTTGTTGCTATTGTCCGATTGACCATCACAGTTTTGTGCCATGTTTACATTGTAGTTGTTGTTTCTTTGACTGCTATTGTTCTGATCTGAGTATCTGAAATAGCATTTTACTGCTGTGTGACCCACCTTTTCACAAATTTGGCATTTTGGCCTGTTGTTATTGCTGCTCCACCTTCCTCTTCCTCTTGATCTGTAGTGTAGCCACCTCTTTGAGTTGATTGTTCTGATTTGTTGTTGCTTTGACTTTTGTTTTTATTGGTTGTGTAGTTAATAGAGAGGTCAGAGTCTTGTGGTCTTTTGTTGTCTATTATTGCTTCATGTGCTAGCAAGATTGAGTGCACATCATCTATAGATGGTAGAACTTTTTGAGAGGATATAACAGCAACCACTGCCTCATATTCATCACTTAGGCCATTGAGTATGGTTAAAATCTGTTCTAAGTGTGAAATTTTGTGATCTGCTACTTCAAGAAGATCACATGTGGTCTTGATCTTGGCAAAATATTCTCTCATTGTATGGTTTTCTTTCTTTATGTTTTGAAGCTGTCTTTTGTGATACATGTCCTTTGCTACAGATTGAGTGTTGAAAACTTTTTCAACTGTTGTCCATATTTCATTGGCTGTCTTACATCCTATTACATGTGATAGCAATTTTGTATTTATGGATGATGGTAGCCATGAGCAGATCAATCTGTCTTGTCTGTGGTGTTTTGTATACTCTTCATTACTGACTACTTTGTTTCCTTGATCAGTAACAAACTTTGGTGGAGTTGGTGTAGTTTCAAGAACATATCCTTCCAGTCCATAC
The DNA here is from genome assembly GCA_030765085.1 of Allium cepa. Taxonomy (NCBI): domain Eukaryota; kingdom Viridiplantae; phylum Streptophyta; class Magnoliopsida; order Asparagales; family Amaryllidaceae; genus Allium; species Allium cepa. The sequence goes on from CM060934.1 coordinate 135,796,988, forward strand.
CCTTGGATTGCTATCTCAACCTGAAGCTTCCACAATAGATAGTTGTCTTCATCTAAATGAACTGTTACAAGTTGACTTTGTGGGCTAATGATGGTCTTGACAAGATTCCCAACAGCTGTTGCAGTTTGTGGAGAGTTGTTCACATTTTTAGATGATGCAGTGTTGGCTTCGTCAGACATGATGAAACTCTGATATGATGATGATGAGAGTATAGAAAAATAAGGTTGAATGAACTATCAGAGAGCAATCTGTTCTTGATCAAGATCAGTGTTACAGATCACTTGACCAGGTTAGATGCAACCGCAAAGTTTTAGATGATGATTAAGTTCTGATAATCTTTGCTGGATGGCACTTTTCTTTATTTCTGATGTTTCGTGATCTGTTCTTGATTTTCTTGATCTGAATTTGATTGATTTCTTTGTTGTTTCTCTTCAAGATTCAGATGAAGTGTCGTTGCAGCTAGATTTTGCAAAACTGGCGAGGCTCGGCACTTCAATTTGGATCTAATCTCAGATGATGAGATGAATAGTCTCTGATGAGAAGAAAATCCAGATGATGAGAATTTTCTGAAGGGTTTCTTTTTTTCCTTTAAAAAACAATTTGCTGTTAGGCTGTGCAGCTCCGATAGCATATAAGAAAATTGAAAATGATTTTAATTCTCTGAGAACTGATTACAAAATTGAATACAAAACGAGTACACTTTGCTTTGTATTTATACAGTTTGATTGAGGCAGAATAATACAATTGATTTGTTATGATGGGCCTTGGCCTGTTTGTTTGGGCTCGCTAAATATTCTGACTTGAGAAGTTGTATTTGTATGTAACATGAGTCGGTGCATTGCATCCTTATTTCATTTTTGATTACGATTATCAAAATTCTATTATAATTGATTTGTGAAGAAGAGAATTGTGAAGAAGAGAATTGAAGAAAAGTAGGGTTAGATATGGAATCCGAGTTAGTGGAGGATAAATCCAAATTTAACCCGTAATCTTCTACCGTCTCTTAGTCTCCAATCATGAGAATAACTTATATAGGAGAGTAGAAAATCTAAGCAAAATTCTAGAATTTCTTTTTCGAATATCACAAATCTTCACGCCGAAAACTAGGCTGAAAATAGGCAGAAAAACATCACAGATGTTTGTCACTTTATGACAGATGTCTGTCATATGTTTTGCGAAAACTCTATTGAAACCACAGACATCTGACCCAAAGTGACCGATATCTGTCCCAAGTCTCGGGTTCTAAAATCCTGAAGTCACATACGTCCATCACTTTATGACAGACGCATGTCGCCTGATGCCGACCACAACACTCACTTCCTTCATCATATCTTCCTCCTCCGAGCCCCGATTTGCAAACCGTTTTCACCGTTATAAAGCTACTTCTGACCTCTTCAATTCTTCATACATTTTTACCAAAATTCAACACTCCACCTCGACACCATATCCATCTCCAACTCCATTGGTACTATACCAACATCAACAACCGATATCACCAACTAACACCACTTCTACTGTGATAACCCTGATTTTATGAACAAGTTTTATAATTTAAATTAGTTTATGCTTGTTTAAAAATTTGGTTGCCTAGAAAATAATAAACTGATTGCAAGTGCAATGTTTAAATATGGATATGTACACAAGATAGTGCACACACCTGCATATATTTCTCTGCAAGATAAAATAAGCAGAAATTAATTTGTAAGTTAGAATAAACAAATTACAAATATATAGGCATGACATGATTATTACAGATATGATTGTGTCATTAAAACAAGTCTAGTATAAAGAAAATAAAGGCTTAGGCAAGGATAGAGATACATGTATTATACATGTACTTCAAACAAATGCTTGCTGAAGGAAAAATTAAAATTGCATGGAAATGGTATGAGTTTTTGAACAAACACTTTATCCACTTTTAGCAATTTCCTTAGCTTGATAAAAACAAAAATCATGCAAATGATATGATCGGAGTAATAAAGCATAATTCCTGAAAATAAAGGCAGGGACCACTTACCCATTTTTCTCTTGAAATAAAAATGAGAGGCTGATCATAAGTGGTAGGGTAAAATTGACATTGGGTAAATTCTAAAACCCTAGAGGCAGCCAAGGTCTGTTATAAGAAGGTTTAAGGGTGGAGAGATCTGCCACCATTTTCTTGAAAACAAAGGAAATATATATATATATATATAGCAAGCAGGAAAAAAAAGAGAGAGAGAAGCATTGGCCATTAGAGATAAGTGGAAAATAGAAGATCAAAGGAAAAAGGATTAAGGTGAGTAATCTCACTGAAAACTTGGCATTAAGTCCTGAATATTGACGCAGCCTAAATAGTTCATCTATATAATCTGTTTTTATTTTGGGTGTGTTGATGATCTGTTTAAATGTTTAACCCACTATATTGATATACCCAGAAAATATGATTATGGATTTCCTGTTTAAAATGATCACTTGTAGTATGCATTAATCTTGACAGGAGATGTTTTCCTTTATGTTTTTTCTGCATACAGTAATTTATTAGAAGAAAATCCCAAGGGAAAATGTTGTAAATCTATGGTCTAAAAATGAAAAAGAAAAGATGGGACTGCAGCATAGAATGGTTGCTGCTTATGTCTCATAATTAAATAAGTGGAATTATAGAAGTGCAATGTTACACATGTGCTGAGCTTCTATGTTTACAAATAAATCCAGATAAGAATAAAGACTTGTGGTTTAGTCAGATCTTATGAAATTGTGAGCACATGATTAAACCAGAGGTAACGGATGCAACAGAGAAAACTATTTATGACCATATATTTATAAACATGATCCATTAAAAACCCATGATTTAAATAACATGTATATTGAGAACTCAGACTAGCTAGTATGATTAAATCTATGTTTATGAAAACATGATCTATTATTTCTGGAATACATGCATGATGGTTGAGTTATTTATTTTTTCCAATTAAATATGAGATGCAGAAGGGATTAGCACAATTGGGGAAGGGGAAAATAAAAACTTAGTAATTTAACTAAGGATTTTGGATCTTAGGGCTACAAAGTATGGCTTGGCAAGGGGAACATTGCAAGCTCACACATGGTATGATTATACCCAGGGGCCTGAGTGTGCTGGGTTAACAGTGAATATGTCCCACACAATATGTGATTTGATAGAAGGAAAGTAGCTAAAGACCAACATAAAATACCTGATATTGAATTCTAAAAATAAGTTCACAAGAAGGCTTGGGTAAAATCCCTGATAGCCAGAAAGTTTGTAGATGAGGAAAGATGATTTAAAGGATGATTATATTGGTTGTTTTAAAGTATTTTATGGATGGATTATATGCTTGTGCTCCCTGACACAACACATTGATTATGGATGGATTATATGCTTGTGCTCCCTGACACAACACATTGAATCATGAATTATTTTGTTGGGCAATAATGAACATGCACATGTTAAACAGGTAGATATACAAGAGAAATATTGCTTTCCTTTATTTATTTTAGAATTTATTTGAAAATGAGAAAAGTTATCTAAAATTAGATTTTCAGTAAGATTGCTCATACCAGACAATTAGTCTGACCTTTTGTGTGTTTGTGCACCATTGTGTGTCTCATATTTTTATGAGGTAGCTCATGGTGATTCTGCAGGTAAATAGGCATTTCTTTGATCAAGAATTGGATGGATTAGCTGCTAAGGATTTAGATACAATAGTTACAGACTCACTGATATTGAAATAGAGTTTAAATTGAATTTATGTTATGAGATGTTAGTTAAGTTATTTGGGAAGAAACTGATGTAGTAATATTTTCTGTTTGCAAGTATTGAACTTAATATGGAATTTCTGTTGAAAGTTGTGAGTTGCTTTGGGAATGCTTTGTCAAGTAAAATAGCTTCTAATATTAACTTCTGGAATATTTAACAAAAATGTGCAGTACTAGAAAAATCTGAAATGACTAGTAGATTTAAACTAAAAAAATAACCTGGTAACTGTTGTGAGATCTCATGGAAAAAAAATAGCAAATAATAGCTTAAGGACACATTAAGAAACCCAGAATTATGTGTGTGTTTTGCTTGAATATAGTGGCAATAGAATTCAGGCTAACTTGACCATTTTTACTAAGCCTGGGTTCAACCCCTTCTAAATAGTTTTAAAAACCAGCTTGTAGAGAAAAACTAATTACATATACAAGTAGAGTAAGCCTCATTATTTCAAGTTAATAATTATATGAAAAATAATTAAAAATCATATTAGTAAATAAAAAATGCACAGGGATTTAAAGGGCAGGTTATAAATAGTTTAGTAGAAATAAGAATGACTGGGGAAAACTGTATTCTAAAGAAAAGAAATTGTTATGTATAAATTATTTAATGATTTTCAAAGCAGATTCCTACTTATTAATATACATACTCTGATTCAAGTAAAAAAAAGGGGGAATAATTTACATGGTTTCACATATGTAAATTTGATAAGTTGAACAACACAATATTTTTATATTGGATAAAAGATCCTGGCTAGAGAAAAATTTAGAGATAACATTCTCTTGAGTAGATGACCACAGTACGATACTAAAAAAAAAATTTAGTAGGAGAAAGTGGGTCATCTCATTTGGTATCAGAGCTATGTTGTTAAATAACATAGCAAAATTTTGTATGAATTTGTCTGCATTGAATGTATGAAAGTGATGACTGCTTTGGATGACTTGTTTTGTTAATATATATATTATTAATAGTTCTTATAACTAAATAAGAAGAAATTGAAGTGAATTAATTTATAGAGTGTTAGGCAAGATGAACTAACTTAAGTATCATATCCATAGAATTATGGTGAGACCCAGACAACAAGAGGTAGGACCCAGTGAACCACCAATGGTGAATATGCAAGACTTTATGAGAGCCATAAGGGATGGAGTAGGTAACAGGCCAGAAAATCCACATGAGGAGCTTTCCAAACTTCTCAAGACCTTTACCAATCTTGGGGGCAAGACTTTTGATGGAACAGAAGGGATTATGGGGGTTTAAAATTGGCTCAGAATTTTGGATAGAATCTTTGCTGATATGCAAGTTGAAGACCAAAAGAAGAGGCTGATAGCATCTAGACAATTGAGAGGAGCAGCTCTGGATTGGTGGAAAGTTATTATAGCTGAAAGACCTGAAGGAGAGGTGACATGGAACCGGTTTAAAGAAATGTTGGAAGGAAGATTTATACCTACATCAGCTAAAGAGTCTTTGCTAGAGGAATTCATTAAATTAAGACAAGGGGCTATGAGTGTTACTGAATACACACAGAAGTTTGAATCTCTGGCAAAATATGGTGCAGTGCTTATCACAAACCCAAGAGGCTAAAAATGGCAGATACATCCAAGGATTGAATGCCAGTCTTAGTAGAGCTATGCTGCCATATAAGGACCGGACATTTGATCAAGTTTTAGATCTGACCTTGAGTATTGAACAACATGATAAAGCCAGAGAAAATTTCAGGGCATTTAAAAATAATCAAAACAAGAAAGGAAAGGGTAAGTTTCACCCTTATGATAAAAAGAAAACAGATGTAGCTTCCACCAAGAAATCAGAAGAAGTCAAAACTGCTGAGGTTAAGAAGAAGATCACTTGCTATAATTGTGGATAAGAGGGACACATGAAAAATAGGTGTACAAATCCTAGACCAGCATCCTTCAAATGTCACCAGTGTGGAAAGGAAGGTCACATAAGGAGGAACTGTCTAGAGTTTAAGCAAGGAAAAGTGAGTACTTTGGAGGTGAAAGGCAAAGCAACAGAAGGACCAAATGTTGAGAATCATGGCCAAGTTGAAGGTACTTTGCTTATTCACTCAATACCTTTTGCAGTAGTGTATGATACTGGGGCTACACACTCTTTAATTTCTCATGATATTGCACAACAATTAAAATTGAATTGTATGATTGTTGATAGGCCATTGCTTATTAAAAGTCCTTTAGGTAATTCCTGTGTTTTGGGTATGATGTGTATGCAACTGGGATTGAATATAGGGGGATATATGTTTAATGCAGACCTATATGTGTTGCAATATCCAGGCATAGGAGTTATTTTAGGAGTTGATTGGTTAAGAAAATATAGGTCTATTATAAATATGGAGACCTCCACCATATCATTGAAAACTTCTGAAGGAAAAAGGATAGTTGTTCTTTGTGAAGTAAATAAGAACAGGAATATAGTTACCCTTGCTAACTTATCTAGTGAGAAGCACATGCCAGCATTAGAAGAAATTCCTATAGTAAATGAATATGCTGATGTGTTTGATGAAGTTAGGGGAGTTTCAAACCATAGACCAGTAGAGTTTTCAATTAAACTGATTCCAGGAGCTAACCCAGTGGTTAAGAGGCCAACTAGAATGGGGCCTAAGGAATTGATAGAATTGAAGAAACAACTGGTTGAACTAGAAGAAAAAGGCTTCATCAGACCTAGTAGCTCATCATGGGGAGCACCAGTAGTTTTGTTAAAAAACAGGATGGATCTCTTAGATTATGTATTGATTATAGGGAGTTAAACAAAATCACAGTTAAAAACAAATACCCCTTACCAAGAATTGGTGATCTTTTTGATCAATTAAGTGGTGCAAAAATATTCTCCAGACTTGATTTAGCTTCAGGATTTCATCAAATGAAAGTAGAAGAGGAAAGCATTAAATATACAGCTTTTAATACTAGGTATGGACTTTATGAATTTTTAGTGATGCCCTTTGGCTTGACAAATGCTCCCTCTTACTTTGTTGATTTGATGAATAGAATTTTTAGAAAATACTTAGATAAATTTGTATTGATATTTATTGATGATATCTTAATTTATTCTAAGACAGTTGAAGAGCATGAGAATCATTTGCATATAGTACTACAGAAATTGAGGCAAGAAAATTTGAAGGCAAAATTTTCAAAATGTACTTTTTGGCAGAATGAAGTAAACTTTCTAGGACATGTGATATCAGAAAAAAGGTATATCTGTAGATCCCAATAAGGTAATTGCAGTTCAAGCTTGGAAAAGGCCTACTAATGTCACAGAGGTCAGGTCATTTATGAGGATGGCTGGTTATTATAGAAGGTTTATAAAAGATTTTGCAAAGATTTCAATTCCATTAACTAGATTGACAAGGAAGAATCAGGTATTTGCTTGGACTGAGGAGTGTGAGAAAGCTTTTGGGAGGTTAAAGGAAGCATTAATACAAGCCCCAATACTAAAAGGACCTGAAGGGAATGAAAATTTAGTGATATATACTGATGCAAGTGGACAAGGACTTGGGGCGGTATTGATGCAACAACACCAAGTAATAGCTTATGCCTCTAGACAGTTAAAACCCAGTGAGGTAAGGTATGCAACACATGACCTTGAATTGGCTGCTATAGTGTATGCTCTTAAATTATGGAGACACTATTTGTTAGGGGCAAAATTTGAAGTGTACACAGACCATGAGTCACTTAAATATTTGTTTTCACAAAAAGAATTGAATATGAGGCAACAAAGGTGGATTGAACTACTAGCCTCATATGATTTTGAAATATTGTACACCCCTGGAAAAGCTAATAGGGTAGCAGATGCTTTAAGTAGACAACATGCCAATGTAGCTAGATTAATGATAGAAGAGTTCAACACTTTATCACTGTTGATTGATTCAGAGGTAGAAAGTGAGGATATAGAGAGCATGAGCATATGCAGTGGGAATGTAGAGATGGGAAGGTTAAGCTTTATTACCTTGGAGTCTGAATTGAAGAATAAAATTGTAAAGCTACAAGACCAAGATTCATTTTTATTTGAGAAGAAAACTCAAATATTGAATGGTGAGACAGTGGAAGGTTTTCAATTGAATAAACAAGGTCAACTGGAGAAAAGAAAAAGAATATGTGTTCCTGCCAATGATGAATTAAAGCAAGAAATATTGGATGCTTATTACAACAGTAAATATACCATACATCCAGGAAGCACAAGAAGGTATCATAACCTCAAAAGAGATTATTGGTGGAAAGGTATGAAAAGTGCAGTAGCCACTTATGTGTCTAAGTGCATGGTTTGTCAACGGGTAAAAGCTGAATATCAACGACCCTCGGGAATGCTCCAACCTTTACCAATACCACAGTGGAAATGGGAAGACATATCAATGGATTTCATTGATGGTTTGCCTAAAACTAGGAGGGGAAATGATAGTATTTGGGTTGTAGTGGATAGGCTAACCAAATCAGCCCATTTCATACCTGTAAAATCAGAAAGGAATGCATGCACATTAGCTCAATTATTTATTAAAGAAGTAGTTAGATTGCATGGAGTACCGAAAACCATAGTAAGTGATAGAGATACCATCTTCACTTCAAAGTTTTGGCAAAGTTTTCACAAAGAAATGGGGACTGATTTATGCTTGAGTACAGCATATCACCCTCAATCTGATGGTCAAACAGAAATTGTGAATAAATTGCTTGAAGACATGTTGAGGGCATGTGTATTGGATTGGGGAGGAAGCTGGGAGAATCGCATATTTTTAGCAGAATTTGCATACAACAATAGCTATCACAGCAGCATAGGCATGGCACCCTTTGAAGCACTCTATGGTAGGCCATGTTTATCACCTTCAAGTTGGATTGAATCTGGGGAGAAGGTGGTCTTAGGACCAGAAAATGTAAAAGAGACTTCTGAAAAGATAGCTTTGATTAGGAGAAGGATTGCTTCTGCCCAAGACAGGCAAAAGAAATATGCTGATCAAAGAAGAAAAGAAGTGCAATATGATGTTGGAGACTTTGTATTTATTAAAATATCACCTATGAAGAAGGTTCTAAGATTTGGGAAACAAGGAAAATTAATTCCCAGATACATAGGACCATATAAAATTTTAGAAAGAATTGGAAATGTAGCCTATAAGTTAGAATTGCCAAAGGAGATGAGAGCAATGCATAATGTTTTTCATGTGTCTCAGTTAAGGAGATGGATTCATGATGCAAAGACAATATTGGAATCCACTAGGGATGTGCAGATTGATCCCAGAATGATTTATGAAAAAGAGCCAGTAGGTATTATTGCAAGAGAAATTAAGAAATTGAGGAACAAAGAAATTAAATTGGTGAAAGTGCAATGGAGCTTTGACCCAAATGATTGCACATGGGAAGTGGAAGATAAAATCAGAAATGATTATCCAAAACTGTTTGACTGAATAAAAGGTAATATATATATACAAGTATACTAATGAATGTCTTGATTAAATATACCTTGATATGTATAGGGTTTAATTAAGTGATTGGTTTGAGAATGATTGATTTTATGAATTAATGATGTCTGAATTAAGTATGAAAGAATTGTGGGACACAATTCCTAAAAAGGAGGGGTATATGTGATAACCCTGATTTTATGAACAAGTTTTATAATTTAAATTAGTATGCTTGTTTAAAAATTTGGTTGCCTAGAAAATAATAAACTGATTGCAAGTGCAATGTTTAAATATGGATATGTACACAAGATAGTGCACACACCTGCATATATTTCTCTGCAAGATAAAATAAGCAGAAATTAATTTGTAAGTTAGAATAAACAACTTACAAATATATAAGCATGACATGATTATTACAGATATGATTGTGTCATTAAAACAAGTCTAGTATAAAGAAAATAAAGGCTTAGGCAAGGATAGAGATACATGTATTATACATGTACTTCAAACAAATGCTTGCTGAAGGAAAAATTAAAATTGCATGGAAATGGTATGACTTTTTGAACAAACACTTTATCCACTTTTAGCAATTTCCTTAGCTTTATAAAAAAAAAATCATGCAAATGATATGATCAGAGTAATAAAGCATAATTCCTGAAAATAAAGGCAGGGACCACTTACCCATTTTTCTCTTGAAATAAAAATGAGAGGCTGATCATAAGTGGTAGGGTAAAATTGACATTGGGTAAATTCTAAAACCCTAGAGGCAGCTAAGGTCTATTATAAGAAGGTTTAAGGGTGGAGAGATCTGCCACTATTTTCTTAAAAACAAAGGAAAAAAATATATATAGCAAGCAGGAAAAAAAGAAGAGAGAAGCATTGGCCATTAGAGATAAGTGGGAAATAGAAGATCAAAGGAAAAAGGATTAAGGTGAGTAATCTCACTGAAAACTTGGCATTAAGTCCTGAATATTGAGGCAGCCTAAATAGTTCATCTATATAATCTGTGTTTATTTTGGGTGTGTTGATGATCTGTTTAAATGTTTAACCCACTATATTGATATACCCAGAAAATATGATTATGGATTTCCTGTTTAAAATGATCACTTGTATTATGCATTAATCTTGACAGGAGATGTTTTCCTTTATGTGTTTTCTGCATACAGTAATTTATTAAAAGAAAATCCCAAGGGAAAATGTTGTAAATCTATGGTCTAAAAATGAAAAAGAAAGGATGGGACTGCAGCATAGAATGGTTGCTGCTTATGTCTCATAATTAAATAAGTGGAAAAATAGAAGTGCAATGTTACACATGTGCTGAGCTTCTATGTTTACAAATAAATCCAGATAAGAATAAAGACTTGTGGTTTAGTCAGATCTTATGAAATTGTGAGCACCTGATTAAACCAGAGGTAACGGATGCAACAGAGAAAACTATTTATGACCATATATTTATAAACATGATCCATTAAAAACCCATGATTTAAATAACATGTATACTTAGAACTCAGACTAGCTAGTATGATTAAATCTATGTTTATGAAAACATGATCTATTATTTCTGGAATACATGCATGATGGTTGAGTTGTTTATTTTTTTTGATTAAATATGAGATGCAGAAGGGATTAGCACAACTGGGGAAGGGGAAAATAAACACTTAGTAATTTAACTAAGGATTTTGGATCTTAGGGCTACAAAGTATGGCTTGGCAAGGGGAACATTGCAAGCTCACACATGGTATGATTATACCCAAGGGCCTGAGTGTGCTGGGTTAACAGTGAATATGTCCCACACAATGTGTGATTTGATAGAAGGAAAGTAGCTAAAGACCAACATAAAATACCTGATATTGAATTCTAAAAATAAGTTCACAAGAAGGCTTGGGTAAAATCCCTGATAGCCAGAAAGTTTGTAGATGAGGAAAGATGATTTAAAGGATGATTATATTGGTTGTTTTAAAGTATTTTATGGATGGATTATATGCTTGTGCTCCCTGACACAACACATTGATTATGGATGGATTATATGCTTGTGCTCCCTGACACAACACATTGAATCATGAATTATTTTGTTGGGCAATAATGAACATGCACAGGTTAAACAGGAAGATATACAAGAGAAATATTGCTTTCCTTTATTTATTTTAGAATTTATTTGAAAATGAGAAAAGTTATCTAAATTTAGATTTTCAGTAAGATTGCTCATACCAGACAATTAGTCTGACCTTTTGTGTGTTTGTGCACCATTGTGTGTCTCATATTTTTATGAGGCAGCTCATTGTGATTCTGCAGGTAAATAGGCATTTCTTTGATCAAGAATTGGATGGATTAGCTGCTAAGGATTTAGATACAATAGTTACAGACTCACTGATATTGAAATAGAGTTTAAGTTGAATTTATGTTATGAGATGTTAGTTAAGTTATTTGGGAAGAAACTGATGTAGTAATATTTTCTGTTTGCAAGTATTGAACTTAATATGGAATTTCTGTTGAAAGTTGTGAGTTTCTTTGGGAATGCTTTGTCAAGTAAAATAGCTTCTAATATTAACTTCTGGAATATTTAACAAAAATGTGCAGTACTAGAAAAATCTGAAATGACTAGTAGATTTAAACTAAAAAAATAACCTGGTAACTGTTGTGAGATCTCATGGAAAAAAATAGCAAATAATAGCTTAAGGACACATTAAGAAACCCAGAATTATGTGTGTGTTTTGCTTGAATATAGTGGCAATAGAATTCAGGCTAACTTGACCATTTTTACTAAGTCTGGGTTCAACCCCTTCTAAATAGTTTTAAAAACCAGCTTGTAGAGAAAAACTAATTACATATACAAGTAGAGTAAGCTTCATTATTTCAAGTTAATAATTATTTGAAAAAGAATTAAAATATTTAAAAATCCTATTAGTAAATAAACATGCACAGGGATTTAAAGGGCAGGTTATAAATAGTTTAGTAGAAATAAGAATGACTGGGGAAAACTGTATTCTAAAGAAAAGAAATTGTTATGTATAAATTATTTAATGATTTTCAAAGCAGATTCCTACTTATTAATATATATACTCTGATTCAAGTAAAAAAAAAAGGGGGAATAATTTACATGGTTTCACATATGTAAATTTGATAAGTTGAACAACACAATATTTTTATATTGGATAAAAGATCCTGGCTAGAGAAAAATTTAGAGATAACATTCTCTTGAGTAGATGACCACAGTATGATACTAAAAAAAAATTTAGTAGGAGAAAGTGGGTCATCTCATCTACCTTCAACCAAATGTGAATGCTTTCTCAATGAGCTCCGGCAAATCCATCGCCCATTGCACTCTATGAACGAGCTCAGGAAAAGCCTCCGCCCGCTAACGAAGTGTTGAAAACAACCAAATCCTAAATCGTCTCACCAAAGACTAAAGTACCAAGGAGTGTAAACTAGCACTCACCAAGAAGATAGAATCACAATCTCTCACTGACACTCTTGCTTACCCATAACTAAGCTTCTCTCTCAACCGTGCCACCCCGTGGCACCTAGCACTTTAACAAGCGAATCAAGTTCGGGCAATGCTCGAACATCCCAACCGGCAAGGCCTTAGTGAACATATCCACCACGTTATCCTTTGTATGCACTTTCCGAAAATATACTTGCTTATCTTCATCCATGGCTACTAGAAATGACTCTCTCACTTCAATATGCTTAGTCTACGAGCTAAACATCAAATTCTCCCCCAAGTGAATAGCACTCTGCTATCACATCGAACATCGACACTATCATGCTTGTATCCCAAGTCACACATCAATCGCCTCAATTAAAGTGCCTCATTTGACCGCCTCTACCGTGGCTACCAACTCTGCCACTGTAGTGGATAAAGCAACTACGGTTTGCAATCTCGATCTCCAACTTATGGCCGTACCACCAAGTGTGAAGATATATCCGAAAATTTTACCTTCTTCGATCTCTATCACCAATGTTGTCCGAATCACATTAACCAACCAACCTGTAATTCATCCCATCACTACCGCCAAAAACAAGACTATGAGATAAAGTACCTCTAAGTTATCTCAATATAAGCTTCACAGCTTCCTAATGTGATTTTCTCGGATTAGCCATATACCGAATAACCATCCTTACATCATTTGCAATATCGGGCCTTGTTCACCATAGCATACGTTAAACTTCCAACCGCACTAGCATATGACACCTTTGCCATAGAAGCCTTGTCTTTCTCCAAGATATGTGATCCCTTACTCGAAAGCTTCATATGCAAAGGTAAAGGTGTATTTGATTCCTTTGCATTCTCCATGATAAACCGGCAAAACACTTTTTCTATGTATTTCTTTGGACTCAATTTCAACTAAAAATGCATTCGATCCCTTTCTGTTTCCATACCTAGTATCCTCTTTGCTTCTCCAAGATCCTTCATTTCAAACTTCGATTTCAAACTCAGTTTTAACTTGTTGATTTCATTTTTATCCGTAAAAGCAATGAACAGTTCGTCCATATACAAGAGTAAATCCAAAGGAGTTAGGAAAAGCTATCTATTAGTGGAAATCTTAATTTTTCACATTTTAATAATTTATGTAGTAAACGTTTGGATTTGTTTTATGTCTTGGGAAATTTTGTATAAATAAACCCTAAACCCTAAAACCTTAAAATTGCCCCAAATAAAATGTCAATTCTTAGATTAACTGGAATTTTAATGCAATTTTAACAATTTTTATTCTATTCAACTTCCACTTCTAATTTTTGTCGTTGCGATAAATGGTTCAAAATGAAAATCATTAGGAAATAATGTATAAAATATAGATTTTTCTATTTGTAGTTTGCATCGCCTATTTCCATAGTGTAGAAAAATAAGAATTTCTTTTTTCGCTTCAAGTTTGTATATGTAAAAGTTGAATAGAATAAGCACCCACGATGGATGAGAGGTTAGTCTCATTTCTGTAGGGTAAGTCTGCCCAACTAATCTGGTCACCATCACCTATGAAAGGTCGGACTAATATGAGACATTACAGTTTGGGCTACATGTCATAAGATAGATATCCTAGTACGGACCTGCTTCAGGGTTGGATGCATTAAGGGTTTGTTGTAGGGTTCGCTCATTTCCTACTCAAGAAGTATTAAATGGTCAGGATTATCTTTTATGTTATAGTAGTGGAAAATCTTTGGAGTTGGTCTACTACTAGATTGAGGTACTAAGTCGCCTTATGGGATTTCTTATGATGTTAATTACATATTACCAAAGAGAGGTCCACCTTGGGTTTTGGTATTAAATGATGGAGATCTACCTAGGGTATAGGTATTAAATGATCAGAGTTTGCCTAATTTCCATTAAAGAGGTATTAAGTAGCTCGAGCGCTTTCTCTCGTATTAAGTACATTAGTTTAATTTCTGTCTGTCAGAAGTAGTGGCATGAGGGGCATTGAATTGGTTCACTCATATTTCACTTCTTGTTAATTAAAGTTTTGTCTTCATCTATTATAGGAAACTGCTTTTGGGTAATTAAAGTTAGAGTTTACTTCAGTTATATGATATTCAAATCATATTCTTAGTGACCCGATTCAATTTTATTGATTTTCCTATTATTGATGCAATTCTCTTAATTCCTTCATTGGTCCAACACTTAATGTCAAGTCGTGGGATTGTTACCCAAATGGGAATCATTTGTAATAAGCCTTTTTCAATGACCCGTCTTTTCAACCCTCAGAAGTCGACATTAATACATCCACAGTATTCATATGCAAAGCATCCAAGTACCGAAAAGACAGATCGTTGGGGAAACAAAATAAGAAAGAAACAAGAAGAAACTAAATAATAAAGAATCTCACAATGCAATAGAACAATATATATTAATTAACATAAAAGTTTACATAGTCATTTCCAAAATTATACATCAAAGTCATAATAGTACAAATCCTACCCTAGGACAGTTATAACTATCTGTCCAACTTAACTGATACAAAATACAGGAGACACAGCGGAAACAACATGAATAACTAGCTATCGATGAAGCCACTTGCTCCACGCTCCTCCTAAATGAATTCGTGGAAACTTGAACTCCTTGGCTGCTCATACAAATTTGAGCACCCAAGAGTTTCAGGAAAAAAAAATAAAACTCCGGGCTAGACATGAGTTTGGTGTGAGTAAAGCATAAGTTTAACTTAATAAAAACCTTTAAACCAAAGTATCTCGTAGTATCACGCAACAAATAAACAAAAATGGATTTTTACCTTACGATAACTAAACCTTTTCTATTATAAAATCCAATGATATTATAATAATGTCTATGGGTTCAAAATACCAATAATCAAGCAGCTGTGATGCGTGTAAATGACAACAATAATAGGTATGCAAATCGAAAATTGAAGGCACTTATTGGAAAATGCATTTCCATCGAATGGCAAGGTAAGGGACTACCTTTCAAAACTCTATACACCCCAAATAAAATATACAGTGTGATCGAAAACCTTTCGACCACTGCCAACACAGAATCATCCAACCCTTGAACTGGATAGAATCGAATATGATCACCCCTGTTGCAATCAACAACCAAAAATGAGCCCAAAGCATACATAAGATATCCACACAAGATCTTGGGATGATAATACCCTAATGGGTGCGACCCGTATGGTCCTACCGTATCTACCCTGTTTTAGCCATTACCAGAAAGTGAGGTTTGAGAGGCTACGCTCTTAACATTTAGCAATCCATCTTGAAATGCTAACATTGCCCTCTAGGAAGACATGCAAAGCTAGCACTCATGCATACAAGTTTGTTCCGCGTCTTAATGAAGCTAAAGACTCTTCAAGAAGCATCCTCTTCAATCATCTTGAAGATGTCTTCCATGTGAACGTATATGTTGGTTCAGAGTGGTTTTCGAATAACGTATCCAATCCGGTCTCTCCAAAACAGCAAATAAAATTTCCTGTTAACTCATCCCCGGTTCTTTTGGATGTATACAACAACTATTCGAGTCCTCGTCGGGAAACTCGCATACACAATCATACTTCCAAAGTCAAAACTGGTGTAACGACCCGTATTTTTAACTATTTTAAATTATTAAATTTAGTGTAATTAATGAATAAAAAATGGTTAAAAATAATTTTTTAATGATTTATTAATATAGCTATTGAATATGAACTTAACAACACTTTAAAATAAACAAATTTCGAAGATTTAAATAATAACAAGTATTGGAAGGTAATGCTATGTATTGAATGTGTTTACAATCAATAATGAAATTGAATAATAAATGTCGAATTCACTAAATGTAAATAAAGTAATTGGTTGATAACTAATATTCATGTGAAAGCTAATACTGAAATTTATTGAGTATTGGACGATTAAATTGTTTAAAATTTAATCTTGAAAATTATATAACTAAATCCTAAATTAAATATGAATGAAATGATTTCAAAAGTTGATTTAGATATTATTTAGATATGGATGAAGATTGTCAGCAATTAAAAATTGAATTTAAGTGATTAATTTATAATTTGAAAATTTTATATTTTAATTGACGAGTAAAAATAGCCTTATGGAGCACTTTCTCATATTTTGACGAAACCAGTTCCATTGGATCCATATAGTGCATTATTATCTAATTTCAAATTTCGTAGCATTTGGAGTTATTATTTGGTCGTACGGGACATAACGCGTTAAACTTAATATCGAAAATTCATTATAATAATTGGGTCCAAAAAAGCTATCTTCTCCATACGATCGAATTAGGACTTGAAACTTATTCCATTGCGTTCGGAGTAGGGGTATGATATTATGCACCTGGCAGCATGGCTTGATAGGAGTTCGTAATTTTAGGTTACTTAAATAGAGATATTCTGAAAACTTAATTAATATATTTTTCAAGTCAACCTTTCTTTTCAGCCGCTTTTTCTATCATCCATCAACCACCCTATGATGTGATCGTGCCTATTCCTTCTAAAGAACACTACCCGTCTTCTTTGTTTTTAAAAGCACGCAACAGAGAAGGAAAATATGTAGAAATGGAAACTTCATAAATTTCTAACTCAAATTCTACTCAACGGAAAATTTCCAAACTAAGTTTAAAAATCAAGTTTTGTTGAGAGTTTCGATTTGGGATAGTTTTGTGAGGTGTGACCATCAATTTGGATTGATGACCAGATGAGTTTGGAGCTAGGCTTTGATTTTTTGTTTGATTTAGGGCTCGATTCGATTCATGGAGGGTGGATTCAAGTTCGTGACGCCAAGAAGCATTTAGGGAAGGATTTTGGAAGCATGCGGTTCACCATGGAGGGTCGCGACCTGATGGTGCACGAATTGGAGTGGTCGAGCCATGATTGAAGGGGGTGGTGCAGCACGGTCGAGATGATGGTGGACAGGTTGGGTTTGGGGAGAGGAAGCCAATGACATTGTCCGTTCGTCAGTCGGTGGAGTGTAGCTCCATGTCGCTGGGCATACGTGCATGCAAGATTTGGGTCTCTGTATTCTCGTGCACAGGCAAGTAGAAAGGAGAAGAAGTAGAAGGCGGGACAGCTTTGAAACTTTTGGGTGATTTTTAATAATAATATTATAATAGTGTTTAATTTAATTATTATTTTTATCAACTAACTAAAAATTTAATAGTTCTTTCATACAAGGTTCGATTGGAACAAGATTTTTTGCATCGCGATCGTGATGGCAAGAGCTTCAAAATAAAATTGGTTTGGATGGATTTTGAGACAGTGGAAAATTGGGCTAAAAGGACGTTGTTCGGTTTTAGTTCCAAACTGGAACGTCTCGGCGACAACAGAAAATAAAGGTAAGTATTTTATAACGCTCACAATGTAATCAAAATTTTTTAAGCTAGTTAAATTCAAAATTATGAAGTGTTATAAATTTATTGATCGTTGCTTGATAAATTTAGTTATCATTCGATTTAACTGTTAAAAATTAATATTGACAGTGAAATCTGAAATTGAAATTTAATTACCAGTAAAATACACGATATTAATAACTATGAAATTGTTGTGAGTTATTTGACTGTTTGGATGATTGATTGCGATGGATGTCAGCTGATTGATATTTGGATGGTTTAGATGTTTATTTATTTTGATATATCATGTTATCACCCTGAAAATTATTTATAATATATAAAACTGTAAATTGAATTATTTCGAATAAATTAAGAAATAGATTGAAATGATATATATACCTATGACACTGTAATTTCGATTGAAATGATATATATCCGTCCTTGAAATCGAATTGTAATAACTGATCACTTGACCGTAGGATAGAAAATTATATATTGACACCAGTTTGGTTAAAGTAAATGATTTTCAAATTTTTGATTTGGAGTTAGTTAAATGAGTTTGATTTATTGAAGTAAAAATTGAATGTACGGAAATTGAATTTTTCGAACTTGAGCTTAAATTAGGAAATTGAAATTTGTTAAACAAAATTGTTTAAAAAAATGAAATTTGAAAATTTGAAGTTGTAATTGAAATATGATCTAGGTTACAGAAATTGATTTTCTTTAAAGATTTGGATTTTATTCGAACTTTGAAATATGGCTAAGTAAACGTAATTTAAATCAATGTTTCAAAATTGAGCTCGGAATTGAATTGTTTTGGAGATTTGAATCTTAAACTGAATACTGAAGTTAAATTAGATTTAAATCGATATTTTGAAATTGAACTAGAAATTGATATAAATTGAAACGGTTTAAAATTAGAATTGAATTGAAATTTAAACCATTGACTCGAATTGTTGAATCCAATTTGAAGTTAAAACTGAAAATCGAAATTGAAATTGATTTGATGGAGATTAGAATCGAAGTTAATTCGAATTGTAAATCGGAATGGAATCGATTAAATTGAAATGGAAACTGAATTATTCTAAATTGGAAAGTTAGGAATTTGGTCCGTTTGACTTTAAAACTTATTTTATTATATAAACTATTTAAAAACTTATCCTTTAGATGTTTAAATTATTTTGATTTTCCGTACTATTTTACTATATAAACCATTTTCAGTACTCAAGCTATTTTCTATTAAACTATTTAAACTATTTAAAAATATTTTCTAAAAATTAAAATTGGTCAGAGTGGGAATCGTTTAAATTTAAATCGTGGATTTAAATACGAATTGGGTTAAAGTGAAGTTATAACTTAAATTGTAATTCGAATTGAATTTTTGAGTGAAATTGAAGCATCAAACTAAATTGATATATTTTGAAGTAAATATATTGATTTTGAAATGAAATTGATTTTGAAGCGAATATGATGTTTTGATATCAAGTATGAATTGTTTTTGAAATGTAAAAGTACCAACCGGTGTGTACAATGATGTTTGTTTGTTAAAGAGACCGGAGCCTCTTATTGGCATATTCTCTGCCAATATTGGAACCGCTTCAACAACTATGTACGTGGAATGATGGTCCCAAACGAAGTGGTTGGATTTAGCGTCGTTTGTTGGATTTGAAGAAAGAGAACGATGATGGATAGACCCCGACACTTGTGCCAATTTGAAACGACTAAAATATAACGGCTTGACAGGACCAAGTGGGCTAATTACCCCGAGCGGACATTCGTTCTTTGATTTTTCTTAGACTTGGTCCATATTATTACTCTTGTTGTTGGTTTCAATTGGTGCACCTTGATTTTGGGATAGCCTCACTTTGACTCGATATGGGATGGATGGACGCGTTGGGCGGTCATGGCTATGATGCGTTACCACCAGCCCTACGACCTGAACTAATAGTATCCTACCTCGGGCATTGCCTGACGTGCCTTGTCATACTTTTATTCCTATATGAGACCCATATGATTTTGGTTTAGTTTGTCGTATCACGGTGCATCCTTGACTACTGACGTGCTACTGGTGGTGTCAAATGCAAAATGTACGACACTGCTTAAAAATGCATTAAGGGGGATCAATGTAAAGCCTTAATGTTAAGAAAAAATATTTATTTTACAAACTAGACATTATATTTTTAGCATATTCTACTACATATAAATATTTTGGCAGATCCTTAAGAGATGGAAAATCCCGTAACATCTCTTCAGTTATTGGACGCACGTTGTACACTGGATAGGAGATATGAAATCCCATAAACTTCTCTAACACAACTACACTCATGTTATATACGATACTGATTTGACTTACATAAGGATATTTTAGTATTGACTCAAGTGTTTTGTCTTTTCATTATGCTCGGGTCAGTCCTGAGTTTTTCAGCTTATTGAAGCTTATTCTGGAGGACGAAGACGAAGATTTGGTATATTATTACTATTAGTATTCCTGCGTCATGTTGTCTACTGCATTATTTATTTATCACTGATGTATATATAACTCTGATAAATGTTGTATAGATTATAATCAAATGTATGGTATATACAGCTTTATGAACTGTTTATTTGATTATTATATTTTACAGTTCCGTTGCGAGATTTTGTGTTTGTTTTCTTCTTCATTTCTTATTTTTTCTTAATTACCCCCATTGATTATTATGTTTTGGATTGTTTAAGTCGAACATGTGTGGATTATTATCAATTTAAACATTCCAAAATGTGGGTCATCACAATTGGTGTCAGAGCTTTGGTTTAGCGATAACCTTGGCTTTGAGAGGTAACTCATTAGAAATAGGGTCGGTAGCACCTGAGTTTGAGTGTATTAATAGATATGAGCGCGCATATATTAGTGAATATAAAAATTGTTTTATATTATCTTGGTTGATTTGTTAAGTGGCTTGTGTATTTTGGTCAACACGAGTAATTAACATTATTGATAGGGATCTCTAAACACTTCAACAGAACAATTCGACGTAGTATTGTTTTGAAATTGGGTAAATGAAATAATTTTACCCTGATCATATTTTGTATATAAAGGAATAATTTTCAAAAATTATTATGGTATTTATAGTGTGAATTGGTTGTTAGAAATGATAATATTGATCATTATCGTTTATTGTTTGATTAGCCAATATTCCTAAACTATTAGCTATTATATGATTATAAGAAAATGAAACTATATAAATGTGATTTATAAAATATAATTTTCAAGTAAAATGAATATAAAGTTGAGAATTTGAGAAATTTAAATTTAGGTGTTTCTGAAATGGGTTTTAAGTTTTGGAAAATAATTTTAGTATTGTATAAAGTATATACAAATACAAATTGTTTTCAAATAAATTTTAAACGGAATGAATTCATTACTCCCCTCTTCTGTCGTTGGAAAATAATTTCGGTGGTGACTGCACAACATCATCGACCTTCATTTTCGATTCTCGATATGGGGAAGACTTCTGAGAAGCTTTGCTATGAAATTGTTTTGATAAACGCATTATGGTTTAAACTCCAAAAATATGCTATGATATACAAAAGAGATAATTATGTATACTTATTTCAAATGATTTGAAATGAAGCTGGTATTTATAAATTTAAATTCTATTAATTAATAATCTTCAAATTATTTGAATGAAATGAAATATTTGAATAATTAGAGCTTATAAAATAAGAGAATTAAGAAATCTAAGCTAAATGTTTTGAGAAACTTTAGAGTTGAAGTTTGCAACTCTAAAATTGAAAGTAAAGAATATTTAAACAAGTTAAAGTAATGAACATTGTAATCAAGTAAAATGAATCAGATCAACTTGTATAGTACCAAACTGCATTCTAATAACATATAATGAGACTTACCAAATGTTAAAAGTCAAAATGATGATTTGGATATGTAATGAGATATTATACAAGTAAACAAAACTTAAAGGTAATTAAAAAGTATACAAATGGAAATTTGGTTGTAATAATAAATGTTATAATTAATTAGTATATAATGAAATTATTAATGACTAAATGGAATAAGTAAGTGGGGCTTAAGAAAGTAGGCAAATGAAATAAATAATATCTTGTATAGTTAAATATAAGTTTGCAAAGAAATCTTGAAATTGTATTTGTAACTTTTGAGATAAATATAAACTTCGATAAAGTCATATATCATAAGTTGAATTTTATAGAATGATTATAAACTAAAGTAATGGTTAATAAAATGTTCACAAATAAATTTGTTATTAAATGAAATTGTGAAAACAAATATGAATTAAGAAACTTAAGTAATGATATATGAAATAATTCATTAATGATGTGGATGCTAAAAATGGAGATATGAACATTATAATTCAAATGCTTCGCGAAAATGTAGAGTAAAGTTCATAATTTATGACTTCGATAAATGTTAGTTAATCAAGATGGTAAATAAATTGATATGAGATGTTGCCAAACGTAAATGAAACAATTGAAATTTAATAAATTTAATTGAATCAATTGAATGCAAATGAAATAGATTAGAATACATTGGAAGTAAATCAATTAAATATTGATGAAATGTGGATGTTAGTGAGAAATGAAGTGCATGAATTGAAATACTGATATTGGATAATGCAGACTCATATCGTTGTGAATTAGCTGGGTGAATATTAATAATTGAATGGTTTCTTTTGTTATAAATCATCGTTATAACTGTTTTATTGTATATGATTGTTGTTTATCGTATTTTAATGCTTATGTCATGGTTTGGGTTTAAAATTCATGTTATATGTTTCTAATTTGAGTTGAAATAGGTACATACAAAGACCGTTTGGACGTATATGTGGGTTTTTATATGCTTTAGCTTGCTTAATACGAGCGAATTCACTCGTATTAATAATAATAAGGTACACATCTTGGATTAAATACAGCGCTTTTATATTTTTTCCTTCGGGATGCCTCGTCATTGAGATGAGATGTATATTTGGTATGTGTGGTATCTATTTGTGTTATATATTGTATTGGAAAAAATTTCCGATCGAGCCGCGCAAAGGAGACACTGCCGAAATTTTTCGTAAATCCAGATGTTAGAAAATTTTGAGGTTTTAAAATTTTTATAGCTTGTTTTCTTAAATAAATTGTAAATTTTTACGCCGATAGGAGTAGCATAATAGAAACGTAGTACAAGTTTTCTAATTGATTTAATGTTTTATAAGTTGATTGTTTTAAATAAATATATCAAATGTAAAACTCTCTACTTAGTTTCTTTTCGAGGATGAAAAGTTTTGAGTGGGGAAGATTGTAACGACCCGTATTTTGAAATATTTAAAATTATTAAATTTAGTGTAACTAATGAATAAAAAAGGTTAAAAATTTAGTGATTTATTAATATAGCTATTGAATATGAACTTGAACAAGATTTTAAAATAAACAAATTTCGAAGATTTAAGTAATAACATGTATTGAATGGAAATGCTATGTATTGAATGTGTTTACAATTAATAATGGAATTGAATAATAAATGTCGAATTCACTAGATGTAAATAAAGTGATTGGTTGATAACTAATATTATTATGAAAGTTAATACTGAAACTCATTGAGTATTGGACAATTAAATTGTTTAAAATTTAATCTTGAAAATTATACAACTGAATCCTAAATTAAATATGAACGAAATGATTTCAAAAGTTGCTTTAGATGTTATTTAAATATGGATGAAGATTGTCAACACTTAAAAATTGAATTCAAGTGATTAATTTAAAATAACATTTATTATTTTAATTGACGAGTAATAATAGCCTTCCACGACATAGTCTTGAATTTTGACAAAACTATTTTCATTGGATTCGCAATCGTGTATTATTATCGAATTTCAAATTTCATAGCGTTTGGTGTTATCGTTTGGTCGTACGGGATAAAATGCGTTGAACTCAATATTGAAAATTCAATATAATAATTGGGTCCAAAATAACTATCTTCTCCGTACGAACGAATTAGGACTTCAAACTTATTAAATTGCATTCGAAATAGGGGTATAATATTATGAATGCTTGGCGACATACCTTGATAGGGGTTCGAAATTTAAGTTACTTAAATCGAGATATTTTGAAAATTTAATTAATATATTTTTTCAAGTCAGCCTTTCTTTTCAGCCGCCTTTTCTATCATCCATTAGCCACCCAATGATGTGATCATGCCTACTCCTTCTACAAAACGCTACCCTTGTTCTTCGTTTTAAAAAGCACGCAGTAGAGAAGGAAAATATATAGAAATGGAAACTTCATAAATTTCCAACTCAAGTTCTACTCAACGGAAAATTCCCAAACTAACTTTAAAAATCAAGTTTTGTTGAGAGCTTCGATCTGGGATAGTTTTGTGAGGTACGACCATGAATTTGAAGGGATGACCGAATGAGTTTGGAGCTAGGGTTTGAGTTTTTGTTTGATTTAGGGCTCGATTCAATTCATGGAGGGTGGATTCGAGTTCATGACGCAAAGGAACATCTCGGAAAGGATTTTGGAAGCATGCAGTTCACCATGAGGGACCGCGACCTGATGATGCACGAACTGGAGGGGTCGAGTCGCGATTGACGCGGGTGACATGGCACAGTCGAGGTGATGGTGGATAGGTCGGGTTCGAGGAGAGGAAGCCGACGGTGTTGTCCGTTCGTCAATCGACGGAGCATAGCTCCGTGTCGCTAGGCATACGTGCATGCAAGATTTGGGGCTCTATGTTCACATGCACAGGCAAGTAGAAAGGGGAAGAGAAGAAGGTGGGCCGGTTTTGAAGCTTTCAGGTGGGTTTTAATAATAATATTATAATAGTGTTTAATTTAATTATATTTTTATCGACTAACTAAAAATTCAATAACTATCTCATACGAGTTCCGATTGGGACGAGTCTTGTTGCGTTGCGATCATGATGACAAGAGCTTTGAAATAAAACTAGTTTAGACAGATTTGGAGACAATGGAAATTTGGGCTAAAATCGGATGTTGTTCGGTTTTAGTTCCAAACTGGAACGTCTCGACAACAACAGAAAATAAAGGTGAGTGTTTTATAATGCTCACAACATACTAAAATATTTTTATGCTAGTTAAATTTGAAATTAGGAAGTGATATAAATTTATTGATCGTTGCTTGATAAATTTAATTATCATTCGAATTAACTGTTAAAAATTAAAGTTCATGGTAAAATACCCGATATTAATAACTTTGAAATTGTTGTGAATTATTTGACTACTTGGACGATTGATTATGATGGATGTCAATTGATTGATATTTTGGATGATTTGGATGTTTATTTATTTTGATATGTCCTGTTATCACCCTGAAAATTATTTACAGTATGTAAAACTATAAATTGAATTATTTAGAATAAATAAAGAAATAGGTTGAAATGATATATACCTATGACACTGTGATTTGGATTGAAATGATATATATCCATCCTTGAAATTAAATTGAAATAACTGATCACTTGGCCGTATGATATAAATTTATGTACGGACACCGTTTTGGTTAAATGAAATGATTTTCAAATTTTTGATTTGAAATTAATTAAATGAGTTAGATCTAATGAAGTAAAAATCAAATGTATGGAAATCGAATTTTTCGAACTTGGGCTTAAATTATGAAATTGTTTAAAAAAAAATGAAATTTGAGATTTTGAAGTTATAATTGAAATATGATTTGGGTTTTGAAAATTGATTTGCTTTAAAGATCGAACTTTGAAATATGGATAAGTAATGTAATTTAAATCGATATTTCATTGAGCTTGGAATTGAATTATTTTGGAGATTTGAATCTTAAATTGAAGTTAAATTTGATTTAAATGATTTAAATCGATATTTTGAAATTGAAATTTAACTTGAAATTGATATAAATTAAAATGGTTTAAAATTAGAATTGAATTGAAATTTAAACCGTTGACTGGAATTGTTGAATCCAATCTGAAGTTAAAAATGAAAATCGAAATGGAAATTGATTTGAATGGAAATCAGAATCAAGTTAGTCCGAATTGAAATCGGAATGGAATCGATTAAATTGAAATGGAAATTGAATTGTTTTAATTAGAAAGTTAGGAATAGGGTTGATTTGACTTTAAAACTATTTTCAAAATTAATTATTTTATTATTTAAACTGTTTAAAAACCTATCTTTTAGATGTTTAAATTACTTTGATTTTCCAAACTATTTTACTATATAAACCATTTTCATTACTCAAACTATTTTCTATTAAACTATTTTAACTATTTAAGCTCTTTTAAGACTATTAAAACTATTTTATAAAAATTCAAACTGGTCAGAGTGGGAATCGTTTATATTTATATCATGGATTTAAATACGAATTGGGTTAAAGTGAAGTTATAACCCAAATTGTAATTCGAATTGAATTTTTGTAGTGAAATTGATGTATCGAACTAAATTGATATATTTTGTAGTAAATATGATGATTTCGAAATGAAATTGATTTTGAAGCGAATATGATATTTTGATATCAAGTATGAATTGTTTTCGAAATGTAAAAATACCAACTAATGTGTAAAACGATCTTTTGTTGTTAAAGAGACCAGAGCCTCTTATAGGCGTATTCTCTTTCAATATTGGAACCACTTCAACAGCTGTGTACGTGGAGTGATGATCCAGAACGAAATGGTTGGATTTAGCCTCATTTGCTGGGTTTGAAGAATGAGAAGGATGATGGATAGACCCGGACACTTGTACCAATTTGAAATGACTAAACAGGACGGCTTGATAGGGCCAAGTGGGTTAATTACCTTGAGCGGACAATCGTTCTTCTATTTTTCTTAGACTTGGTCCATAATATTACTGTTGTTGTTGTTTTCAATTGTTGTACCGTGATTCTGGGATAGCCTCCCTTTGACTCGATACGGGATGGACAGACGCAGTGGGCTGTGCATTGAATTAGGGTTTTCTTTTTTTTTTTTTTTTTTTTTTGAGAATTTATGGTGTATTTATAGGAAAAAATCGAACACTATTCATTCGGAAATTCGGAACTCCGATTCACGCGCCGTAACCAGCGTTTCTAGGGTTTACCCCGCGTTCCGGACACAATGGAACAGGTTTCGGAAGCTAATTCGGACATCTGTGCGAGTTATGGCTATAAACGCTCAATTTAAATTAAACCGATTTAAATCGATTTCTAGGCGTTTTAATTCGTACCGGACAAACGGTAAATCCAGTTGACACGAAATTTGAAACCTTACAATAATATCACATTACGGATCCGATGAAACTAGTTTCGTCGAAATCCGAGACTTTTTGAAAAATGGCTATTTTAACTCGCCAAATTAATATTAAAAATAATTCGATGCGTTTCGAGCTGCCACGATCAAATGATAACTCCGATTGCTACGAAAATTGAAATCCGGTAATAACTAACTATTACGGATCCAATGGAACTGGTCTCGTTCAATTCTGAGACTGTTCAAAAATTTACTATTTTCACTAGTCGATTTAAATATTAAAATATTCAATTTTCACAAATTAACTTTTAATTCGATTTTAAAAGTTCTAAAATATCGTTCTAACTCCAACATGATATAATAAAATTTTACAAATCATTTACAATCATATTTAACTCAATTTTTAATTATTTCCATAATTTAACATATTAAATTATTGATTTAATTATTCAATTAAATCCAATAATTCAAATTAAATTTATTTGACTTATAAATTTCACTTATTAATATTTAAAATAAATTAAATATTCAAATTTTAATTACTAAAAATTCTGGGTCGTTACAATCTTCCCCACTTAAAAGAATTTCGTCCTCGAAATTATTAAGTAAGAAAAGTTACAGAATCTATTAATTTTCCCAAAATCCATAGTTAAACTTCTTACAATAACTTTACTAAGTTTTCAAATCATACTTAGTTATCTTTTCAAAAACAACTACTATTGTTTAACTTCAATTCCAAAACAAAGTTATAGTTTTCAAAATTTTCCAATTTTCTCAAATTTTTCTAACGCCTTAAATTTTCGGAAAAATTCGCCATAGTCTCCTTTGCGCGGCTCGATCCGAAAAAAAAAATGACAGTATATATATCACAAATATACATCTCATCAAGTAATGAGGCATCCCGAAGGGAAAAAAATGTAAAAGTACGATATTTAATCCGAGATATGTACCTTATATTTTATTAGCAAGCATATACGGCTAATATAGCGCGAAAGCGAGCTCCAAATGCGAAGCAAACGCGATCCGCACCTACTAATCACTCAACAAACAATATGAGAATCATGTATATAGACAATAGTATCAATATACAACATATAGCAACATAATAACTACATATGTCAACATATCAAATGTAACAAAACAACAAATGCAAATATCAACCAACTATCATTCATAACCAATAAACATTCATTCATATTCTCATTAATATTCAATGAAATAGGTTTTCAATTTAAATCACATTTGATTCATTAACAGTGGATGTTTTTACTAACATTCATTTTCAATTAGTTTGCATTCACTAATTCATATTCAAGTTGGTTCACTTCCAATTCAAATTCAATTCTATTTAAGATTCAATTAACTTCCAATTGAATTTCAATTACTTTAGCTTTCAATTTCATTAACACTTAATGAATTATATACAATCATCTAACAACTATATAACAATCAATGTATATCAATTACAACCAAATTCCTTTGCTTTCAATTGGTTTAATTAAATTGACTTTTGCATTCAATATTTCAACTTCCTTTAACATTAGATTTTATTGAATTAACACTTACATTCATTATTCCATATCAATAAAATTTACATTTAATTGATTTACATTCAATCCATTAATTCAATTCAATTGCTAAAGTTGAATTTCATTTAAATAACTCAAGTTCACATTTATAAATCAATTCAGCTTCCAAATTCTAAAGTAAATTTCCATTTAACTTTAAATTCATTTTTTTTTATTTACAACCCATATTCATAAATATATTCACATAGTCTCACTTCTTATATATATAAGTTTATTTCACAATTGTAAATCACATTAATTATAATTCAATTCTTATAATTCATTTGCTTATACAATTATTCTTCAATTTAGATTATTCAAACATCTAAACAATCAACTTATATCCACTTTAATAATTCTGAAAAATTATTCCTTTATATAAAAATATAATCAAGGTAAAATTATTCCATTTACCTAATTTAAAATCAATATTGTGCCGAATTGTTCTATTCAAGTGTTTAGAGATCCCTATCAACAACGTTAATTACTCGTATTAACCAGAATCCATATACCACTCAACAAACCAATCATCACAATATAAAACAATTTTATATATTCACTAACAAATACGCTCTCATAGCTATTATTACACTCAAACTCATTCTAGAGTACTACTGACTCTATCTCTAATGAGTAATACCCAACAGAACCATGGTTGTCGCTTAACCACAAGCTCTGATACCACATTGTCAGGACCCGATTTTTTCGTCTTCCGAAAATTCAACATCGATACTCACTTTATCGACTGCCGAGTAATCGAATGACGGAAAACCGAACACTGAGGGTTTTAAGAAAGAAGAAGAGATAAGAAGGTAGAAAAATAGAGAGAAAAGAAAAACAGAAGATAGAACAGAAAGAAGATAGAACATTTTAAAATAGAAGAAAAAGAGAATAGAGAACATAGAGGGAAAAGAAAATAAATAGTAAATAGAACAGAAAGAAAAATAGAACGGGACAGAAGAAACAAAACAGAACAACATCAGAATCTCACAATTCGCAGCGGAACAACATATAATAATAAATGAATAATCTTTAAATAAAGAACTATAACAGTTATTACATTTCATCATATTACATTACATCATATCATCAGAGTGTACAACAACAACAAATAGTGCAGCGGAAAAAGAAATACTATATAAACTAGTAATACGCCATGCCATCCATCCTGCCTCCAGCAACTCCAGAATATCCAGAATATCCTGATAAACCTAACTCTTAACTGCCCGTGTGGAAATTGGTGGGCACCCAGAGTTTAGGAAGGAAAACAATAAACTCCAAGTCAGTCATGTGACTGGTGTGAGAACTCAAAACAGTTTATTTATCTTTAAAATCAAAAATAGAGGAATATTTCTAAAGTCAATTCGCAATGCTTTTAAAAATGAGACTACCATAAGGCCTCCCGCACACACACACAATGCAAACGCGGAATCGGAGGAGATTTCTCCTTATGATAGTCAAAGATGCTTGATACGCATTTAAAAGAACATTTGATATTATTACTAGTGCATAGTGTAGGAAAAATTCATTTCGAAAGTAGAATATAAATCTTAGCCAACATACGACCATTATCGTATGCCTACTATAGCTACCATCCAAACAGTGGGGCGCCACCATAAGTGAATGATAGGTTCTACAACTAATACCGTACAAGTCACGTATTGTTTCTTTGGATTTCCAACGAATGATCAGGCCAAGGAACTTCCCATTGCCACATGAGAATGCCTCTGGATGGACATCCCCGAGAACCAAGCCGAATCTCTACCAACACAAGGCCAGGTTACCCCTAACTGAGTAACAATTGACCGAATATGCCATCCCCCGGTCCTTTGGGACCTTTTCACCGAGCGCTCGTAATCAATTCACACAATCATAACAAAGTGTTTTCAACATGAGTAAGTATCTGGGCTCCATACCATGATACCACCCTTTTCCAGAAGGAAATGCACACATCCTAAAGGGCGCTACCCCTCATAACCTTGCTGCTTCTTTCCTGTTTTGACCATTCACGGGGTGTGAGGCTCGACGAAGTCACGTCCACAAAAACATACTTTATACAAAAGCCATGCTTTGGGTCAACAAATGATCATAGAAATGATCACCAAGATAGACGATCAAATAAACGATCCTATCACAAATAATCAACACAATGATCATTTACAGCAACACTCAGCATGTCACATTACCAAATTGGGAATATATCGCTGATAGCATTCAACTACATAACCTCTGAGCTCGTACGTCTCAGAGAAGGGTGTTAAGCTAAAAGAATAAATTCTCCGCCACCAACAGAAATATATTTGAAAGAAACCGGCTTTATATCTCAACTTGTAATGTCAGACATACCATCCATACAAGTCTGTTCCGGGCTCGAACAAAACCGAAGGCACTTACAAAGAAGTCCTTGCAATCCGGATATTCACAATCCTGATCGGATTCCCCATCACATATGGAGAACTCTATACCGGAGCAACTCGGTGCAGAGTCAATCGACAGGTCATCCTATCGTTCTCGCAAATACCGGGTCTTCAACACCGATCTTCAATGCAATTCACAACGACGTATCACATATTTGGAATGAGTTATACGACCCATGGTCCTTTCCCGGTTAACCCGAATAGTGAGCGCTTATTCAAAAATAAGTGTGGCATTCACATTCAAACAAATCACATCAAATACCCATTCAAAGGGAAATATTGATAGTCGGTTATTGAACTATCAATTGATATGCACACATCACCAGATTCCAAATAATTTTCCAAATTATTTATTTTCCAAAATATCTTTACAAGATATAAAATTTTCAACACTTCAAAAATAAATCAATATTTATTTTTAAACCAATTCTACTTTCTTTTATAAATTCAATAGTGAATTTACATTCCAAAGTATTAATGAATATACGACTTCAATTCGATTTATAATATTCATTTTCAATTTATCTTCAAAAAGATAAATTCTCTAATATTCACTTTATATTGGAAAAACATTTCCATACTTATTTATTCATAAGTAATTCACAAATTTTATTTATTTTCAACACTTAGAAAATATTCAATATACTTCAATCGAAATTAAGTATATATTTCATTCTTTAAGGAAATCATTCTCTTAAACATATTTATTTGGGCCAAAACGAATGTTACATAAAACATCGTTACAACGTCCCAAAATCACTAGTATAGGGATTCAAATTTAAGATAGATATATAAATCCCAATACTATACAAAACATTTCCTTTCGGAAATCATTTACTATAACAACAGTGTTATAGTCCACCATTTCCTTTTATTTTTCGAAAACGTCTATTTCAACAATAAATGTTGAAATTTATGGTTTCGAATCTCAACATATTTAAAACATCGTTAGATCGTTTTAATTCTGTTTAAAATATCACATTCAAAACAATTTCTTTAACGTGTTATTCACTATTCAAAAACGTGAATATACTTCATTAACAATTTCATCCTTTCTATACATTTTAATTCAAAGGATTATTCACTATTCAAAAATGTGAATATAACTCCATTTATAGGTTTCAACAAATTTTCTTGTCAAAATAAGTCATTTGCGAATTTATAAAACAACGTTTATAAATTCCATTTCTATTTATTTATAAAAACTTCCTTTTTATAAATTCTTTTATTAACCTATTCCAGTTTATAACTCAATTATAAACTAAAAGTTCATATTATAAGTTAAATACTTATAAAACGATTATTCATTTGCAAAAAAAAAATCATTCCTTTGAACTTCATGATTTTAAATCCTATAACTTATAAGATTTGTTTATTTATCAAAACTCCATTCTTTCAATAACTTTATAAATTTTATAAACCTACTGTTTATAAAATTTCATTTATAACTTCACTGTTTATAATCCTGTAAATTTCATTCATTTACTAAATTCATCTTCACTTCATTCAAACACTTATAAAAACTCGTTTTATAATGTCAATATTTCAATTTATAAATATCCATTTATAAATCTCTTAATATAAATCAATTTATATTATTCTTTTAAAACATCTTTAATCTCCTTTATAATTTCATCATTCTGATTTATAAAATAATTAAATTTTATAAATCCCATATTTAAACTTTTTATAAATAAATTCAGAAATCCAATTTAAACTATTTTAAAAAATCATTAGCATCATATTCTCAAAAATCAGTTTTAACTATTTTTCTCAAAAATCAAAATTTTTATAACTTTAAAAATTATAACGTTTATTTATTTAAAATAGATCAAATTCCAAACATATAGTATATTTTCAAAAATCACTTTATAAATCATTTTAAAATTCCAAAACTTGGTCCAATGATGCTACATACCAAATAGTCAATCACGACAACAACGATATCATATATTGATATGATAATCCATCAAATATCAAAATATCTGAAATCAAATAAATACTGTTGAGGAATCCAGTTGGATCCCTCCATCCTGTTTCCCTGCATCCACAAATATTAGCACAATACCAATTTCGCTCCAGTACGAAATTATCGCGGTATATGTTCTTATTAAATATTATCCGCTTAGTAACGGCGCAATAGGGTCTCATCCGCTAAACAAATGCGGGAAATCAATAACTCCAATATATACATATGCCAATATATATATATTGCTATTATATATAATACCAATTTCACTGTTTATGAAATATTCGCGGTATATGCTTTTAATAAATAACATCCGCTTACTAACGGCGTATAATGTCTATTTTAACAATCAATAGATATCAATCATCATTCAAACATGCATTCAAATATTTTAAATCTAACTATTTAAAATAAAATCGAAACTGATTCGATTGAGTGAGAAGTTCTCACCTTGATTTTATTTCCCGTTTTAGCGATTTATTTCGAATAAAATTAAACGAACGTTTAATTTTACCCAAAATTCTCACTAACTCCAAACGACTTCAATCCAATTTCATCGCGTAGTGCTCGTCCATACGATTCCAATGCAACTGGTTTCGCGCGTTTTCGACCTCGTATGAAAAAGATATGAATTTATGAAGTTTACTCGATTTTATTTATAATAATTTCAACATAAATTAACTATTTTATACCCATGCTAAATCAAGACCGTAGATTCCAGAACCCCTTCATCACAGCCGTGCGCACCCTCCCCCTCTTCTCCTTCCTCTTTCACGTTCACAGCCGCACACATGAACCCATAGATCAAAATTAGGGTTAGGAATCGCGACTAACTCGCTTGATAAAAAATCGATCAGGTGACGCCATTAGAAAGCTCGTCCTTCACTCCACCACCGCCCAGAGGCTTGCGAAGCTCGGCTGCACCCTTACCCTCGATTTGCGTGTGCAAGTTGCCGCAAACGGCCCCCCTAGCTCCCTTCTCGTCTCTCCATATTTGATCATGACCGTTGAACTTCAAGATCTCGTCGTGCTCTACCACTTCCTAGTTGGAAGTTTTCTCTAATTGTTAGTGGATTGGAAGAAATCGAGGGATGAAGTGTGGAAGTTTTCGGCCTTTGATTATGTGGGTGGCGGCTGTGCATTGAATTAGGGTTTTCTTTTTTTTTTCTTTTTTTTGAGAATTTATGGTGTATTTATAGGAAAAAATCGAACACTATTCATCCGGAAATTCCGAACTCCGATTCACGCGCCGTAACCAGCGTTTCTAGGGTTTACCCCGCATTCCGGACACAATGGAACAGGTTTCGGAAGCTAATTCGGACATCTGTGCGAGTTATGGCTATAAACGATCAATTTAAATTAAACCGATTTAAATCGATTTCTAGGCGTTTTAATTCGTACCGGACAAACGGTAAATCCAATTGACACGAAATTTGAAACCTTACAATAATATCACATTACAGATCCGATGAAACTGGTTTCGTCGAAATCCGAGACTTTTTGAAAAATGGCTATTTTAACTCGCCAAATTAATATTAAAAATAATTCGATGCGTTTCGAGCTGCCACGATCAAATGATAACTCCGATTGCTACGAAAATTGAAATCCGGTAATAACTAACTATTACGGATCCAATGGAACTAGTCTCGTTCAATTCTGAGACTGTTCAAAAATTTACTATTTTCACTAGTCGATTTAAATATTAAAATATTCAATTTTCACAAATTAACTTTTAATTCGATTTTAAAAGTTCTAAAATATCGTTCTAACTCCAACATGATATAATAAAATTTTACAAATCATTTACAATCATATTTAACTCAATTTTTAATTATTTCCATAATTTAACATATTAAATTATTGATTTAATTATTCAATTAAATCCAATAATTCAAATTAAATTTATTTGACTTATAAATTTCACTTATTAATATTTAAAATAAATTAAATATTCAAATTTTAATTACTAAAAATTCTGGGTCGTTACAGACATGCTATTGGTGGTGTGAAATGAAAACTGTACGACACTGCTTAAAAATGCGTTAATAGGGATCAATGTAAAGCCCTAACGTTAAGGAAAATACTTATCTTACCGATTAGACATTATATATGTAGCGTATTCTACTACATATAAATATTTTGATGGATCCTTAAGAGATGGAAAATCCCGTAACATCTCTTGAGTTATTGCACGCACGTTATACACTAGATAGGAGTTGTGAAATCCCATAAACGTCTCTGACGCTATTACACTCATATTAGATGTGATATTGATTTGTCTTACATAAAGATATTTTATTCTTGGCTCGTGTGTTTTGTCTTTTCATTACGCTCGGGCCAGTCTTGGGTTTTTCAGCTTATTGAAGATTTATTCTG
This sequence comes from Allium cepa, assembly GCA_030765085.1. Taxonomy (NCBI): domain Eukaryota; kingdom Viridiplantae; phylum Streptophyta; class Magnoliopsida; order Asparagales; family Amaryllidaceae; genus Allium; species Allium cepa. The sequence goes on from CM060934.1 coordinate 135,832,427, forward strand.
GAGGATGAAGACGAAAGTTTGGTATATTATTACTATTAGTATTCCTACATCATGTTGTCTTCTGCATTATTTATTTATCTCTGATGTATATATAACTCTGATAAATGTTGTATAGATTATAATCAAATGTATGGTATAAATAGCTTCATAAACTGTTTATTTGATTATTATTTTTTATTGTTCCACAATAAGATTCTCTGTTTGCTTTCTTCTTCTTTTCTTATTTTTTTCTTAATTAAACCCATTGATTATCTATGTTTCAGATTGTTTAAGTTAGACATGTGTGGATTATTTTCGATTTAAACCTTCCAAAATGTGGGTCGTCACAACTGGCCAAGATTTGATAGTCAGTTGTTTAACTTTCAGATACACAAACAAACAAAATCAAGAGATTTAATTACCTATAACAACATCTAAGCCACAAAAGCAAATCTTCATTTATTAAATCTCTTTTCAAAATGTTTGTCAAAACATTGATATACTTATCTCATTGACATAAGTATGTTTACAAAACATTTGTGAAAGATTTCTTATTACAAAATCATATTAAAAGGATCAAACAAATGTTATTTAAATTGGAGATAAATATAACATCAAACACTATTCCTTCTTTGTTAAATGCGGAGCGAATGTCCATACAACCAAAATTAAGAGGTCATTAAAGGAAATCTAATCTCAAATTCTTTTATAATTTACTTCGGCTAATCCTTCAATAAATCTCTTTTGTATATAAAATCTCTTTTACTTAAATTCCAAGCCCATTTATAAACTCCAAGTTAATTTACAAAACTGTTTTATAGATATCAAAACCAATATAGTTCTTTGTAAATCTCCAAAATTGTTTATAAAAATTCATTTATAAATATCCAAAGTCATTCATAAAACTTCCTATAAATTTTCCTTATTTAAAACTAATCTCCTTAAATATCTCATTTAATAAAGTTTCTTTTGGTAAACAAAATGATTAATTAGAACACCTTTAAACAAAATGTTATTATTTAAAAATATTCTTCATTAAATTTTCTTTAAAAAACCATATTAACAAAACAATAATTTTAAACAAAAAAGCGTTCTATTAACTTCAAAAACACCTTTAATAAAATATTTACTTAACTGAAACCATTATTAAAATGATAAAATGAGATATTTGATTTCACAAAACCAGAAAGAAGCGTAGTGAACATAATGGTTCGTTTAATTGAATTTAACTTATCTAAGAACTTGGGTATTTACATAACAAACAAGTATATAAAGGGAATCGTCCAACAGCAAACAACCCAACATATAGGTAAAATGTTCAAGTTATTATAATAGCAGAATGATGTTTTGTTCTGCTAAATAGACGTCGTTTATTTTCATAATCATGGAGATTACTTAAGGGAAATTAACAAAGAAATCCCTTGATTTGAAATACTTTTACACAAGAAATTTGTTTTAAAAAAACTAATATTTAGAAATAAATGATTCTAAAATTAAAAACCTTTATCCAATAATTAAATAACATTTAACTCCTTAATTAATAGTAATTATACCTTTAATTATTAATTAAACAATTATTAACTTTTAGATAAATGATCAAATAATAGTTATTCTTTAAATAAATAGTTTAATAATAATTAACCATCTAATAAATAATTTAACCATAATTAGTCTTTAATTAATTATTAAATAATAAATTAAACCTTTATTAAATAATAATTTAAGATTAAATAAGTATTAATTAAATCTTAATTTAACTTAACTTAATTAGAAATTAATTAATCATTAATCCTTTTATAATTAGTTAATAAATAAATATACAAAGGTATTGAAAAAATAATTAACCCCCAACTAATAATTAAATTGCTAACAAGAAATCTTATCAACACCTCAAAGTGAAAATGACAGTGTGAGTGACCCTTTCAAAACCACCTTTCGAATTGGTTAAGGAAATCAAAGGCTCTTTCGAAACCACCTTCCGAATCAGTTGGGTGATCCAAGACTCTTTCAAAACCACCTTTCGAATCAGTTCTAGTAATAAGGGACCCTTTCGAAACCACCTTTCGATTTAGTTAAGGTACTCTAAGGTTGTTTAAGGGTTTTAACTATGTTGGCAGGGTTTTATTCCTTCGAAAGATATCCTTTCAAATAGCATTGATGTGAGTACTCTATAGCTGAATCCTCATACAAGCATCGAATCAGATTCTATATATTTGAAAATACCATGTACTTGCTTTATTAATAATTTTCATGAATACATCAGACTTAAATATTATAAAGAGGTGAAATCCCCAATTTAATTTAAGGATTAGTGTTTACCAATTTAAGAAAAGAACAAGTATCGAATGAATGAATTCTAATCCCCAAAACAATACCCCTAGGGACTTATTTATAGGCACAGATTGGACCCTTTCACATCAATCCTTTCGACTTAGTTGAAAGTGTGCCTTGAAGACCTTACGTCGCTATTGAATTCAGGACGCTCTTCTAACTTCACTTTTGAATGGAACTTGGGTGCTTTTGACTCCATCGAAAGGTATAGAAGCGTCCTTCACTTCCTTGTTGATGTGCTATGTAAGAAGGAAAGGATGCCGGCTTTGGACGCTGTCGAAAGGGGCATTTTCGGGGCTTCAAATGACTTGAAGCATAGTAGAAGGCTTAGTTGTAAATGATAACTTTCGAAAGCATTCCCGTTGAATAATGTTGAACCTCCATCTTCTGGTGTTTGAGGAAGCAAAATTGGTCATATGTGAGATCTCCTTCATATTCGTGAATGGTCTCAATTGATTCGAAAGGCTGATCTATGCTTTTGAAGGGGTCACTTTGGCCAAACATTCTTCTGGGGAAGGTGAATAATGGTGAAACCAACTTTTTAGAAAGGTTTGGCGCATATATGGAAGCTTGTTATCTAATACCTTCGAAAGGTACTTTTAACTTATATGAATCTCCTTTATGCATGCGAAACCAACTGTTTCGAAAGGGGTTATCTGAAGTAGAAGGGTAGCCTCCTCATCCCCTTTTGACCTCTTCGAAAGTTCGTTGCTCATCCAACATTTTACACAAGCATCCCTTTGATTCTTTCGAAAGGTCTTATTATTGCTTTTATTCTTCATGAATCTTTCTTCTGTATTCTTTAAGATTTCGACAAAGTTTGACTGATTTCTAGTGATAACACTTGCACCCCCTAGCGAAGGGTGCTCTCAACTTTTCAAGTCAACTGTTTCGACACCCATCATTATTTCAGCATAAAATTTTCACGCCTTTTAATATTCCCAAATGAGTCTTGACCATTCATTTAAATCTGATCGAATGGCTTTCCTTGCATTTGCTTTGATTATAAATCACACATCCTTCTTCCACATTTTCGTTCACCTACGATTATAAACCTTGAACCAAGAATTAGACATTTCAACATCTTATTAAATTCTTAATTTCAGGTTACACAAGTTCAGATTTAAGGTAATGCATCTATTGTTCTATAATACAGATCGATTTATCACGTTTAATTTCAATTTCAAATTCTTAGTGTTTTAATTTGAGTTACTGTTTTAATTTTTGAGAATGATTTAAGTTTATCATTCGTATAAAATGACCTTTAGATTCATTTTTTATGCTGATTTCGATTAATCTATGATACCAATTGAGGGTTCTAACTTGAATTTTGTCAACTTTGGGGCTGTTTACTATTGTTGTATGCGAATTCAGGCTCGAATTCTATAATGCTCAATTATAATTTGTCTAGGATGACTCTTTTTTAGGATAAAAATTAACATCCCTCACTATGAATTGAATTATGAAAATATATCGTTTGTTACAGTCAAAAGCCTTATCCAACCTTTTGATTTGATCGAAACCCCTAAAATTGAGACAAGCCTAACCATTTGCACGCTTTTGAAATTTTATCTTGCCCTTTCAACTTATTTGAAACCCATAATAGTCAACAGGAATATAACTATCATTTTCTTAACATAAACATTGTCAAAATATCTTAAGGCCATATCGTTTGTTTTGAAATCACTTTACTTCGAGTCTTTCGACTTATTGAGAGTTTGACGTTTCGGCAATATTCATATTTTTAGGTAGAATAAAATTTGTGGGTTTAGACGTTGTTGAAAGGTATATTTGACTTGATTAGGGGATGTTGTTAATGGTTTCGACAATTTATATATCCAAATTGGTATTGTGTGAATAGTTGCACTTAATAATAATAATAATAATAATAATAATAATAATAATAATAATTCCTTCAGGCTTTCGACATTGTCGAAGGGTGTGTAAAGGTGCCAGTATTCCTTCCCCCCTTTCGACACTATCGAAAGTTCAATGAATTTCATAATCCTCATTAACTTCAACCCCCTTTTGAAGGCATGGAACCATATGCTTTAGCGAATATTTGAGCCATTGCAGTAGGCTTTTGTCACCTTCGAATGGCATTAATAGTGAAATGAATTATAACTTAAATGAAATTACTTCACCTAACGGGATCATGGGTTTAAAAAGAGATTCCTAGAAATCAGAAAAGGATATAGTTTCAATACTAGAATCTTCCCAAAAGAAGACTGAAGCAGTTTCAAGGCATTTCCTTTTATCTTCTCAAGACGAAGTAGACGCAATCCTTAATGACTACGGAATTACAGGAGTTGATGTTATTCCTCCTGGCGAAAATAACACCATTCAAAATCCTCCCGAGGGATATCTCGCTTGCATAGCCATCCACATTTGGCATGAAGGCTTCATTTTATTTCTTGAGTTCTTGTCAAAAAAAATTAGTCACATTGGCATAGCTCCTATTCAAATATCGCCAATTGTATATGCATATCTCATCTCCTTAGAGCTTATGGACTTAGAGTGGGCATTCCTTCTCTAAGTGCTGAAATTCTCAATTATTTGTTGCTTCCTGTCAAGCTTAGCAATTTGAACAGCTAAATTTTCAGCGCTAACCCTCACAGGAAGTTAGTTTCATAGGGAGTAAACAAGTTCAAAGATTGGGAGATGCTATTCTTTTATGTCAATTCTTTCCTAGTATTAGTGGAGCTTTCTCTTCTCCTCGTAAGTAGATTATTATCGTTGTTTTTCATTAAATTATTTTCTTTTGCTAAATTACATTTTCTTATTAGGCTCAACTCCTAAGGAACTTGATGATGAAGGAAAGAGAATTATGAAGTTGTTAACCGCTGCCTTAAATAATATTGAAAATAGGCTCACATTACTAACCTCCAACAACCTTCGGAAATATTCTCTCCTTCAAAAGGCTAGAGGATTCTTAGACAATCTCCTCTTATCCAACATACTTCAAAAAGAAAATGCTTCTTATTCTTGGGTGACCCCTAAAAATTTTCGTCTTTGTCTCTGATTTGTCTCGACCAACATGGTAAACTTAAGTGTACCATTTATAACTTACCATTGTGTTACTCTTTAGATTGCTTTGCTAACCTATGCATTTTAGTTTTAACAGCTCCCCCTTCATTTGAACTATCCACAAGAGATCCACTCCCTCTACCTTTTGAATCTAGTGCTTTAGCTCTAACCTAGTCCATTGCTAGATCGAGAATGATCGCTAAATGAAGATTGAGCTGAGTGACTGTGTAGGTCCTTCTTCCAAGAAATTTAAAATTGTTGATGTCCAGTCTTCTCTTCCTCGAAAAGAGGGTGAACCTGTTGATGTAGGAAAATCTCTAGAAGGTCCTACTCTTAATGCCACTACTGACTAACCCAGAATGATTCCTTTAAAGGACGACTTCATGTCTCACATGGATGTCCGATTCTCCCAGCGTCATTGAGCAGATGTAAGAGGATTTAGGCAATTCAACTCCCTCTTAGGAGTTGAATCCCTCTAGACCCCCATCACTGGTGTCTCCTAATGATTTTGAGAATATTGTACAATCAATTATGAATTCTCCATCATTCCCTTCAATTCAACCGCCTTCCTTTGTACCCGATCTGACAAGTCATTGTCGATCTCTCATTGAACAACAACTTATGTTATGTTCCATACTACTTGATTTTCTTATTACCATTTTATATCGAATCTTGACTCAAGTTTTACTTTTCTTTTCAGATCTCCAAAAGTTGGTACTCCTTCCAAGAAAATGTTTCAAAGTTTTCCACTAAGACACCTAAGCTCAAAGAAGAAGTCTCAACTTTAAGTAACCAGATTACTTCCCTCGCTGTTGTAAAGGTAACGCGGTGAGGGAGCAGGAAAGATTGAGTGCTTCTCTTGTCAAGCGGAATCCATAATTTCCAAGGAGAGGAAGGCTAAACAAATCTTAGCAAAGAGGTTTTGGCTTTGAAAATGACTTTAAAATAGTCGGGGGATGAAAAAGACAGGACGAATGCTAAACATGTTTCCCTCAAGAAGAGATGTACATTTTTCAAAAGAAATTGGAGAAAAAACGAATTCTTTAACCACGGCCATCAAAACCATTTCTAAGGCTAAGCAAAAGGTGTCTTAATTTCTGAGCACTTCTCTGAATGATATCATCATAAATTCTTATGAAGATGCACTCATGCTAGCTTAGTCCAATAATATAGAGAAGTGCCGAGATTTAAGCTTTTGCTCGCTCGATCATGTATTGTTTAAAAGATTCATGGATAAAATCAAGGAAATAGAGCAAAGGATTGTGGTCCCTGATAGAGATGAAATTGATGCCTCAAAACTCCTATCTTTTGAAGTCCCCCTATAGAAGGAGATTCTAATTCAGACAAGGAGGGAGACGATGAGGATGATGAAGCTGTTGTTGAAGAAGGTGGTAGTGACTATGACAATGACGATGATAGCCTTGATAATGATGATACAGATCAGGGTTCTGGTGGTAATGAGAACGATCATGATGAATCTAAAGGAGGGGGTGACGATGAAACTTCTAAGGCTTCAGATAAAGTCATCCCTGATCCTAGTGCCCATGAAATAGGTCAAACTAAATTTCTTGAACCCTTTGTTCTCCATGAAAAAGACATCGATATTGATATTGGAGAGCAAGAGGGGAAAAAGCAGGCCCTTCAAACTTCAATCTATGTTTCTCCAGTATGGAATTATTTGTCAAAATGGATCTCACTTCCAAGATAACATTAGCTAATATCTTTCCATTTTAGATAACTAAGAAATCCATTCATCTTTATAAAACAAAGCTTGAAAGAAAACAGGATGAAATAAATAGCCTGCATAGGGAGTTAGATAAACAATTAAAAGAACACAATGCACTATTTGACAAATATTACAAGCGTAATAAATGCACTACAACATTAGCATCTTTTAAAGATCAGGTAGCTACCCCTTGACTGAAAAGGGCGTGCCTTCGCAATGACAAGCTTATAAAAGTATAAAGAATTGATAACACTCTTTTGAATGTTGATCGAGGTCATCCAAGGGCTCGTTGGAATTTACCGCGAGTTAACACAATTTCTCGCAAATTGCCTCTAGAAAAATTCAAATATTATAAAGATAAATTCATTCACAAAATCAATTTTGTACGAAGTAGATGAAAATTTGTAATCATATAATTGTTTTGATTTCTAAAATTTTTCCATTAGTTTTCTTCTATACGTAGTCGTACTTTATTATGTTATTATAGAGTAAATGTCTCTCAAGCAGCCTTGTTACTAGGGAGTGGTTAGGCAAATACATCAAATTAAGAAGTGATTATTTAGAGAAGGCCTCGCTCTTAAAATCCTCAAGATTGGCTAGATATTTCTTTCTTAGAGATCTACAGAAACTTTATATGCAACATCCCTGTCTTCGCTTTGATTTTCTAGGTGAAGAAAAGGAGAAGCTCCTTAAGGAAATTTTTATATATCATACAAAATTAATTTGTGGTCGTGATAGTCCTCCAGCCGGAGAGAGGGATTATGCGAATGTCCCCCAGTTATTACCCCAAAAGGATTTAATTCCACTTTTGAATCGATCATCACTCTTTCGGCTAAATCTTTGAATAAATTTAAAAATGTTGTTTATAGATTTTAAGTGTGATAGAGCAAAGCAAGTATTTAACTGTAACGTTGATATTGTACCCTTTGTTTTATTTCATTTTGAGTTTTAACCTCAACTATTGTAATAAAAGAAATGTGTTCTCTAGGTATTGATTTGTTTTTTTGTTTATTTGAATAGGAATTACAATTAGCTACCACACCACTCTCACTTGATCCAATATCTCGTTTCACATGCATTAGAGATAGGTTAGTGGCGGATCCTTAAAAGACAAGCCTCCTTTGTCCACCCGACTTTAAGGTAATATTGAAGCGTTGGAATGGCGTAGAAAATTTTTGCTTCAAAAGGGGATTATTAGAAATCTTAATGATCAAATCTCTAGTCTCAAAGCAGATATCAAGAATAAAGATGAAATAGTTTCCCAATTGAAATGCCAAATTAAATCAAACCCTTCGATCGACTTTGATCATAAGATGTCTAAGCTTTTCCAACAGGTAAGCGATTTAGAGATAAAATTAAAAGAAAGTCAAGCTTAATGTAAATCCATGGAATTTACCATGGGAAGAGATCTTCCAAATATCAATTTACCAACTTCTCCAATCACCTCATCAGTTATGAAATCGGCAAGGTCTTCGTCTTTAGTTATTGAAAATTCCTTACTACAACAAACCCTCCCCTAGGTTCCGTCAAGAAGGCGGTATGTGAATGGTGTAGAAAGGTTATGCAAGATTAACATTATTTAGGACATTTATTTAGTTAAATTAAATGTAATAATGAAATGTTTAAGGGATTGAGATTTCTATAAATAAAGGGTAGTCGTGCCAACTTAAACAAATGAACTAAGGGAAAATGAAAGAAAATAGTTAGGATAGTAGATGAGGGGCAAAGTAGGAATAAGTCATATCCTTATACCTTAAACCCTCATATACGTTCATTTTCATGTTCAAAACAAAATCGAATACTAGAGAGGCCGGCCACCATTAAGGGAAAAGCAAGAAGAAGGTAAGCAAGAATCTAAAAGAAGGAATCTTAAGCAACTTGATCCAAGATCATATCTCAACTCTTTTATCACAAGAAAAAGGTGAATAATAGGTTATATCTCATGTTTTCTTATTTTTGGTCTTAGAATGAGATCTGAATTATTTTGCAAATGTTTGCCATGTTTTTATTGTTAAAATGGATATATATGCTTGTTGATGATTTATGCTATTTCATATGGATTTTATGATAAGTTTTAATTTGAAAACCTTATTAAATGACATCCAAGTGCCTTGCGATTTTTAATAAGATCAGAAATAATATTTTGGAGATGGGTTTCAAATTTCATAATTTACTGAATTATTGTGGATCAATTTTAATTTTCTAGTGAAGAGAATAGTTAATTGGGTTTAAAATTAATTATGGTTATTTTATTTGTGTTTTGGGTTAGAAATTTAAATATGTTAGAAAACATATTAAAAATGATTAACGGGAATTTTTGTAGAATTTTCCTAAGTGTTTTAATAATTGTATAAAATTGTTTAAGGTATGATATTTAATGTTTTATATATTTATAAAAGGAGAAGGGGTATTTTGTAAATAATTTAAATTGTTTATCTCTGAAATTCGGCAGTACTTCTAGAAAAGATTTTAGAAAAGAAATTGGCAACCAATCATATGTTGACAAACCAAGCAGGTTAGTTGAAAAGGAGTTACTTTTTAAAGTTAAAAATTAGTTCTTACAATACTTTGCTGTTTCGCCACTTTCAGCACCTACCTTTTGACTTCATACTTCTGCCTCTATCATAGTAAAAACCAATACACATGGTATCAAAAGCCTTGGTACATAGTGGATTGGAGAATAGGCGAAAGGTATAGAGTCGAAATAGGGGTTCCGAAGGGGTCGAAACCTTGTTCTGCTTTTAAAAGGAAATGCGCATGCTTTGATTTCAAAGAGAACGCTTTCAAATCAGATAACTTTCGACTCAATTAAATGTTTTAAACAAAGGTTTTGAATTGCGCCTGTTTTAAGAAAATGCTTTCGAAGGGGCCGAAAACCCATGCTGCCGCATTCAACCTTTCGAAGCAATGCCTTTGAAAGGGTGCTTATGCTTTAAAACCCTTAGCCTCTTCTCCAATGCTTTCGAAAGGAATGGTTTCGACACCATCACTTCTTTATTTAGGAAATTTCTTTCGAAAGAGTGCTTTCGACTTAGTTATTTTAAGAACCTTTGTTCTATTGAAAGTTAAACCGAAAGGTTTCGAAGGAAATGGTTTTAAATGGTTTCGAAAGGTTTTCCACGTTTTTTTATTTGAATCCAATGCTTTCGAAAGGTTTAATTTATGTAAAGGACTTAATGCTTTTGAAAGGTATATGTTAAAGGTTTCGAAGGGGTGGTTCCACAATGTTTTCAAAATATTCAATAGAAGATTTCCAATGTTTTCGAACAGGCTTGTTTAAAGTGTTTTGAAAAGAGATGTCTAAGGTTTTTAAAAGCTTTCAAAAGAGATATTTTCAATGTTTTCGAAAGGTCTATGGAAAATGGTTTCGAAAGGTATGTTTTAGCCTTTCGGCCTAAGTTATAAAGTAAAGTAGTTTACTTGTATCAAAAGGGGCACTTTCAATGGTTTTGAAAGGGGTACTTTCAAAAAATTTGAAATACGTTGTTTATAGCTTTTAAACAAAGATTTCAAATTTGTTCATCAACAATGTTTTATGTAAAGCATATATAACATGGCAAAGTGGTTTGAGTAAAGTATAGAGTATATTTTCCTTGTTTAAGTATGATTTAAAGAGTTAAACCAATATGAAAAGAAATGTTTTCAAGGAAAATTTAATGGGGTAGACGATCCTAAGTAAATGACTTAGATATTAGAATACCAGATGATATTGGTATGTGGTTGCACCCTATACTTTAGCTAGTAGCCTTTATCTAATATAAGTCCAATTTTCCAGTGTGCAGAGCTTTGTAACAGGTAAGACTAAAATGATGTTTCACATAGAAAGGAATATACAGAGTGATGATAGGTTATTGGTGAGCCCGCAAAACCAATAGGATCAGTTGACCTAAGAGAAGTAAGTTAGGGACATACCATCCAAAAGAGCATCTAACAAAAGTTAGATTATTTTTTTATTTTATTTGGTAAGCCCGAATCAACCAAAGGTTAGTAGTTAGCCAAACAAAACTATAGGGTTCGAATAGATAATCCATTGATTATCCGATTTATATGCTTACACGATATTGATATTATTGTTTTAACTTGTTTGGTTGTAGGATGTTGATTTGCAAAAGATATGTTTTAAAAGGATATTGGTGAGGGAAAACCCATTCCGCTAAGCGGCGTGGTCTCACTTCATATTAATTAACCGAGATCTATAGTATTATTCATACCAGGCTTTATATCTAACTTGAAGTTTATGTTTTCCCCCTTAACTCTCGGGTGCTCAAAATTGATTTGAGTAGGTTGAGAGTTGATGATTTACATGTTTTAGTAGGTGGACGAATAAAGCTTCCGGAGACAAGTAGGAGGCTGATGTTAGCTATTTAGGAGTTGCTATGTTTTTATTTCAACTGTGATGTATCGAGACAGTTTTTTTCTATGTAGTGCTCTGCTCGTCTAAGAGGGCATCTTCATATGTCGCTCTTGCCGTATTTTGTAACAATTATATTTTATCAATGCTTGGGAAATGTTTGGGATTATGTAATTAAATATGAAACTTGATTTTGTGAAATGTAATTATAAAAGTTGTTTTTGAAATCTATGATTTTGTTTCGTATTTATGTGCTTCTGATATTATGGATACCATTAACATTACCGTATGTTGTCACTAGAAGTTAATGCTTAGATGACTGTAGAATCTGTAGCGCTTATCTTTGAGCCTCAAGATATGGGATGTTACAACTTGGTATCAGAGCATAGGTTTATGAAAAACTTTAAACTTAAAATGATTTTTGAAAACATAATCCTAAGGAATTAGAGAAAGATCGTGATATGGGATAACACAGTAGTAATATACTTGCATTTTCTATATATAAGTATATGTTATATATTTTCCTATCTCTCTTAGGCTATTCTTCTGTATATTACGAAGACTTGAGTGCAGATATAGATGCTAGAAGTGGAAGAGTTAATCTTGGCGGGGGAAGCACAACTACCAATGGAAATGCCCGACCAAACCTGAGGAGGAATCAAGTTCAGGTACAAGCTGGAAATGTAGGTGCCGGAGTCCCACAAGTTGACATGGGAGTGATGTACCAGTTCTTTGTCAACATGATGCAAGCAGGAGGTACTGCTGGAGTAATTGAAGGAAATGCTATAGGAGGAAATCAGGGAGTTCCAATGGTGAATAACTACGCTATTTTGAGTAGAGATTATGCCCGGCTAGGAGGAAAGCCGTTTAATGGTATTGAAGACACAATCGAAGTAGAGAACTGGTTACTTCATTGCGAGAGGATTTTTGCTGATTTAGGGCTCAATGATGAGCGGAAGAGAGGGGTTTCTTCTAGTCAGTTACAAGGAGCGACGTTGTATTGGAGGAACAGTGTTACAATTGGAGTAAACGAAGAGGTGATGACATGGGCTAAGCTTAAAAGGAGATTTAAGGAGAGGTTTATGTCGGATATTGCATAGTCTACTCTGCTCAGGAAGTTTGCTGAGTTAGAGCAAGGGTATATGACAATGCTTGAATATGCAACGAGGTTAGACGATCTAGTGAGATATGGCTATGCTACTATTGATATTGTGAGTAAGAGGAATGAAAAGTTCATTCGGTGGTTGAAGCCTGAGCTTGCTAAGGCCACATTACCACATATTAGGGATCCATGTGATGTTGTGCTGGAAATAGCTTTGAGGAATGAAGATATGCTTGCTTTTCTAAATAGGAATAAGGCAAAGAAAGTCCAAGTGGTGCAGAGTCAGAAAAGAAAGTTTTTCCATCAGAAAGGAGCTCAGAAGGGTGGAGCTGCCAAGAAAGGAAAGGCGGAGGTTGTCTGCTATAAATGTGACAAGAAATGACATTTTGCAAATGAATGTTGCTCCGGAGATGGAAAGAAGGTGATCGAGAAGAAGAATATTAGATGCTTCAACTGCGATCAAATTGGACATTATAAGAACCAGTGCAAGTAGCCAGTCGGGGATGGAAAGGGAAAAGTGTTTGCATTGGCGCCAGCTACCTCGGGGCCAATGATAGAGGAAAAAGGGAAAGCTGTATTGGGACGCACGCTTATGATTCATAGTATGTCAGCGTTCTATTTGATACCATCGCATTATATTCTTTTATATCTCATTATTTGGTAGATAAGCTTAGCCTAGAACCCTCATACCTAGTTATTTCCTTAAGGGTTGCAAATTCGATAGGAGGGTATGCGACACTTGGGATGAAATGTGACCAGTTAGAGTTTGAATTGTAGGTCTTACCTTTGTTTGCAGTTTGCATGTGTTTGATTTCGTAAGGTTTAGAATTATTTTGGGTATGAATTGGTTAAGTAGTACGATGCTAGGATATTTTGCCATGATAGGAAAATATCGCTTAGATACCCTGACTGTAGTGAGCGGATTATATACTCGTAGAAAACCCTAGGTTTGAAGTTAATTCTTTGTTGGATGTTGTTGAGGTGGAAGATGAGTTGAATCGAGTTTTTGTTGTTAGAGAATTCATAATTGTCTTTGAACCAGTAGTAGGATTGCCGCCGAAATGAGCTATTGAGTTCCGGATAGATTTAGTACCATGAGCAGAACTGGTGAATGAACCACCAAGCAGGATGACACCTACCGAGACGAGGGAGTTAAAGGTGCAATTGGTGGATTTGGAAGGCAAGAATTTTATCAGACCAAGTAGTATGCCTTGGGGAGTAGCCGTAGTGTTTGCTCAGAAGCTGAACTGATCGTTAAGGCTATGTATCGATTATCATAAGTTGAATGAGAATATGATAAAGAATCGATATCTGTTGCCCAGAATTGACGATTTCTTCGACCAATTTAGTAGAGCCAAGGTATTTTCTCAGTTGGATTTAGCGATGGGATTCCATCAGCCTAGAGTGGCAAAGGAAAGTATTCCTTGACGATGTTTAGGACCAGATATGGATCGTACTAATGGTTAATAATGCCGTTTGGACTAACTAATGCACCAACATTCTTTGTAGATTTGATGAAACGAGTTTTCTGAGAGCACTTAAATAGGTTCATGTTGGTATTCATAGATGATATTTTTGGAAGAAGGAAGTGAAGTTTCTTAGTCATGTAATCTCAGAAGAAGGGTTGTCTGTAGATCTAGTTAAGATTGAAATGGTCCATAATTGGAAGAGACCTAGACAGTGGTTGAGATAAAGAGTTTTCTTGGATTAGTAGGGTATTACCTGAGATTCATAAAGGATTTTTTTGCGGATAGCAGCACCGATGACCAAGTTAACGCAAAAGGATGTAAAGTTTGTGCGGATAGATAAGTGTGAGGAAGAATTCTAGGGATTGAAACACTTATTGACTAATGCACCTTTATTACTTGTTCCAGAAGGGAATCAAGATTTAATGATGTATGCGGATGCATGTAGAACTAGATTAGGCGTCGTGTTAATGCAAAGAGGTAAAGTGATTGTTTATGCATCTCGACAGCTTAGACCGCATGAGGTTAGATATCCAATGCATGATTTGGAATTAGCTATGGAAATTTTTTCATTGAAGATGTGGAGACATTATCTTTGGGAGAAAGATTCGAGTTGTATACGGATAATAAGTCGGTGAAGTGTTTATTCTCTCAGAAGGAGATGAATATGAGACAATAGAGGTGGTTAGAGTTTATAGCCGCATATGACTTTGGTATTGAGGCAGGAAAAGGCAACAAGGTCGCAGATGCACTTAGCAGAAAACATCAGAATGCAGTATTTGTGATGATAACTTAGTGGAAAGATTTGGAAGCATTGACGACATGTAGAGTACTGTGGAGATCTGAGGTTGAGTCTAGTAAGGAAACTGTTGTGTTGTCATGTTTAGAAGTTCGACCGATGATGATCGAAAAGAGTGCTTCTAAATAGATAGAGGATCCAATATTAGTTGAACGGATCAGAAAGTTCAAGGATGGAACAGAGAGCGATGACTCAAAAGATTGAGTCTTGACCAGAATAGGTGGTTAAGGAATAAAGGAAGATTGTGTGTTCCGAACGTGGGAGACATTAGGAAGGAAGTTCTTGAGGAATGCCATCATTCAAAGTTCACTACTCATCCGAAAGGAACTAAGATGTATCAGGACATGAAGAGGAGTTTCTTCTAGGAAGAAGAGAGAGGTAGGCTTATGGGTGAAGCACTGATTGAACTGTCAACAGGTAAAAGCCGAACATCAGAAACCAATGGGTTACTTTAGCCTTTATATATTCCCGTATGGAAATAGGATTTGATCTCAATGGATTTTATTGACGGACTGCCTAGATCGAATAGAGGAAATGAAAGCATATGGGTCATAGTGGAAAGGTCAACCAAGAGTGCCCATTTCATTCCAGTTAATTCACCAAGGACGACACCTATTTTAGCTAAGTTATTCATGAAGAATATAGTTAGACTTCATGAAATTCCTAGTAGTATAGTAAGTGATGGAGATTCCTTATTCACTGGCGAGTTCTGGAAGAGTCTATAGGAGATTTTATGAACCAAGCTTAAGATGAGTACCGCTTACCATCCACAGACAGATGCGCAAACGAAAAGAGTTAACAAAGTCTTGTAAGATTTGTTACGAACTTGTGTGCTAGATTTTGGGGGCATGGGAAGACCATCTACACTTAGTCAAGTTTTTGTATAACAACAATTATCAGGCTAGTATATGGATGGCGCCGTTTGAAGCTTTGTATGGAAGACCATGCAAATCTTCGGTATGTTGGCTAGAGACCGAGAATAGGTTGGTACTTGGTCCGGATTTGGTTAGAGAAGATGCAGAAAAGATTAAGATAATTAGGGCAAGAATGAAAGAAGCTTAGTTGAGGCAGAAGAGTTATGTTGATAAGAGATGGAAAGATTTGGCGTCCTCGGTTGGAGCTCATGTTTTCGTCAAGGTATCACCGATGAAAGGTGTAATCGGATTTGGGAAATCAGGAAAATTGGCACTGAGATTTGTAAGACCCTTTCCTAGTAGAGAAAGGATCGAGAAACTCGCATATATAGTAGAATTACCAAACAGTTTGGTAGGAGTCCATGATGTTTTTCATGTTTCCCATCTATGCAAGTGTATTCGAGATCCAGAAACTACTATAGCACCGACTATGTTAGAGGACTTAGTAGTGGAACCGAATTTGACTATAGTTAGAAAGCCAGTTCGTATAGTCACGAAAGATGAGAAGTGGCTAAGGAATATGGCAGTCAGGTTAGCTAAAGTCCAGTGGAGTGATGATGAGAGAGACCGTACTTGAGAAACTAAGAGCAAGATTAGAGATGCTTATCCTGATTTGTTTCATGGTATGTTTTACCTTTATGATCGATTTGTTGTGTACCTTATAGTAATTTCGAGGATGAAACTCTTTGAGGAGGGGATTCTGTAACGACTCTAATTTTGATTAACATTATTTAGGACATTTAATTAGTTAAATTAAATGAAATATTGAAATGGTTAAGGGATTAAGATTTGTGTAAATAAGGGGTAGCTGCGCCAACTTAAACAAATGAAATAAGAGAAATAAAATGAAATAAGATAGGGTGGTATATGAGGGGCAAAGTAGGAATAAGTCATATCCTTATACCTTAAACCCTCACATACGTTCATTTTCACATTCAAACCAAAATCAAATACTATAGAGGCCGTCCAACATTAAGGGAAAAGCAAGAAGAAGGTATGTAAGAATCTAAAAGAAGGAAGCTTAAGCAACTTAATCCAAGATCAAATCTCAACTACTTAATCACAAGAAAAAGGTGAATAATAGGTTACATCTCATGTTTTCTTATTTTTGGTCTTAGAATGAGATCTGAGTTATTTTGCAAAAGTATTTGCCATGTTTTGATTGTTAAAATTGATATATATGCTTGCCGATGATTTATGCTATTTCATATGGATTTTATGATAATTTTAATGTGAAAACCATATTATAGGACATCCAAATGTCTTGTGAATTTTATATAAGGTTAGAAATAATATGTTGGAGATGAGTTTCAAATTTCCTAATTTACTGAATTATTGTGGATTAGTTATTGATTTTCTAGTGAAGAAAACAGTTAATTGGATTTAAAATTAATTACGGCTATTTTATGTATGTTTTGGGTCAAAAATTTAAATATGTTAGAAAACATATAAAAAAAGATTTATGGAAATTTTTGAAGAATTTTCCTATGTATTTTAATAAGCATATAAAATTATTTAAGGCATGAGACCTAAATGTTTTATATATTCATAAAAAAAGAAGGGTATTTTGTAAATATTTTAATTTGTTTATCTCTGAAATTCGACAGTATTTTTAGAAAATAAATTGGCAACCAATATATGTTGACAAACAAAGTAGGTTAGTTGAAAAGAAGTTATTTTTTAAAGTTAAAAATCATTTCTGATAAGACTTTGCTGTTTCGCCACTTTCGGCACCTACCTTTCGACTTCATACTTCCGCCTCCATCATAGTCGAAACCAATACATATGGTATCGAAAGCCTTGGTACATAGTGGATTGGAGAATAGGCGAAAGGTAGAGTCGAAATAATGGTTCCGAAGGGGTCGAAACCTTGTTTTGCTTTTAAAAGGAAATGCACCTGCTTTGCTTTCAAAGAGAATGTTTTCAAATCAGATAGCTTTCGACTCAGTTAAATGTTTCAAAGTAAGGTTTTGAAAGAGGTTGCAACTTTGTTTTAAGAAAATGCTTTCAAAGGGGTCGAAACCCCTTGCTGCCGCATTCGACCTTCGAAGAATGCCTTCGAAAGGGTGCTTTCGCTTTAAACCCTTTGCCGCTTCTCCAATGCTTTTGAAGGGAATAGTTTCGACACCATCCCTTCTTTACTTAGAAAATTGCTTTCGAAAGAGTGCTTTCGACTTAGTTATTTTAAGAAACTTCGTTCTATTGAAAGTTAAACCCAAAGGTTTCGAAGAGAATTGTTTTAAATGGTTTCGAAAGGTTGTTCCACATGTTTTTATTTGATCCCAATGTTTTCGAAAGGTTTGATTTAGGTAAAGGACTTAATGCTTTCGAAAGGCATATGTTAAAGGTTTCGAAGGGGTGGTTCCCCAATGTTTTCAAAAGGTTTTAATGGAAGATTTCCAATGTTTTCGAAAGGCATGTTTAAAGTGTTTTGAAAAGAGGATGTCTAAGGTTTTAAAAAACTTTCGAAAGAGATGTTTTCAATGTTTTCAAAAGGTCTATGGAAAATGGTTTTGAAAGGTATGTTTTGGCCTTTTGGCCTAAGATTATAAAGTAAAGTAGTTTACTCGTGTCGAAAGGGGTACTTTCATTGGTTTCGAAAGGGGTACTTTCACAAGTTTTGAAAGAGGATGTTTTATAGCTTTTAAAGAAGGATTTCGAATGTGTTCATCAACAATGTTTTGTGTAAAGTATATATAACATGGCAAAGTGATTTGAGTAAAATATAGACTACATTTTCCTTGTTTAAGGATGACTTAAAGGGTTAAATCAATCAGAAAAGAAATGTTTTTAAGGAAAATTTAATAAGGTAGTTGATCCTAAGTAAATGACTCAGATATTAAAATACCAGATGAGGTTGGTATGGGGTCTCGTGCCCTATACTTTGGCTAGTTGCCTCTAGCTAATATAAGTCCAAAATTCTAGTGTGTAGGGCTTTGTCACAGGTAAGACTAAAATGATGTTACACACAGAAAGGAATATACAGTGTGAAGGTAGTTTATTGGTAAGCCCGAAAAAACATAAGGATCAGTTGGCCCTAAGAGAAGTAAGTTAGGGACAGACCGTTCAGAAGAGTATCTAGCAGAAGTTAGATGATTTGTTTATTTTGACTGGTAGGCCCGAGTCAGCCAAAGGTTAGTAGTTAGCCAAACAAAGCAATAGAGTTCGGACAGATAGTCCATTGATTACCTGATTTATATGCTTACATGATATTGATATTATTGTTTTAACCTATTTGGTTCCAGGATTTCGATTTGCAAAAGACATGTTTTAAAAGGATATTAGTGAGGGGAAACCCGTTCCATTAAGCGGCGTGATCTCACTTAATATCAATTAACCGAGATGTATAGTATTATTCACTCCAGGCTTTATGCCCGACTCAAAGTTTATGTTTTCCCCCTTAAACTCTTGGGTGCTCAAAATTGATATGCATAGGTTGAGAGTTGAGGATTTACAGGTTTTAGTAGGTGGACGAATAAAGCTTCCGGAGATGAGCGAGAGGCTGATTTTAGCTATTTAGGAGTTGCTATGTTTTTATTTCCGCTATGATGTATCATGGCAGCTTTTTTTTCATGTAGTGCTTTGATCATCCAAGGGGACATCTTCATATGTTGCTCTTGGCGCATTTTGTAATAGTTATATATGATCAATGCCTGGGAAACGTTTAGGATTATGTAATTGGATACGAAACATGATTTTATGAAATGTAATCAAAAAGCTGTTTTCGAAATCTATGATTTTTTTCTCATATTCATATGCTTATGATATTATGGATAACATTAATATTATCCTATTTTGTCACCGGAGGTTAATAATATAAATGAATACAACATCTGTAGCACTTAGCTTTAGGCCTCAAGATAGGGGATGTTACAGGTTAAATTTGAAATGATGAGATATTTTGATGATCAACAGAAAGTGACGTAATCGCAACGCATCAATGAGTATGCAGCTAGTGACGTATTTGCAATGCATCAATGAGTATGAAACCAAAATCCTAAGGTTTAAATATGAAAAATATCTTCTTCAACAGCGTATCGTCGATTTAGGAAGACAAAACAAAACCCTTAAAGGTGCTAACAACGCTTTCAATCTTTCTTTAAAGACCCGTATTGAATCTATTGATAATGTTGATGAAATTAAGAAGAAGAAAAGGAAGCTTAAAGAAATTCTTTGCATTATGATTCTCCATATTGTTTATCCTTTACTTACTGAGAATTTAGATAAGGTTGTCCAGGATCTTTGATGCATACACTATGTCATATAATATTCTTCTAAATAATTTTGTAAATTATGTAAATATCACGTGGTTTTTTTTCCTTTCCTATACTCATAATGTTTTTTTTGAATTTACCTCTTGATAGCTTTGACTACGGTTTTCTTTTGTGTTTGTTGAATCATTCAGTCTTATTTATCAATCTTGTTTTCCTGTAAAGTATAAAGTATACAACATTCCTTATCATTAGTTTGAAGTTTATACAAAAATATGTCTAGTAGTTTGCTCAACATTATTGGAGATAATATTAGAATTTCTAATAATAAAATTCTAGAATTCTAATTTCGAGAATAATTGAAATTAATAGATTATTACCTTCGGATAATAAGTGGCAAGAAATCCACTATTGGGAATAATATTGGATTGGAAATCCTCGTCAGGCAATAATAGAAGCCCCTATATCTAGCTTTGATAACAATGAGATAAGTTTAGAATTTCATTTAAGGCTATATTAATAGAAGACCAGAAATCTAATTACGGAAATAATAGAGGACCAAAAATGTAGATCTGGAATTAATAAAAGAAGTTCATAAACCTTCTAAAAATAATAATAGAAGATCCAAAACTCAAATTTGTGTAGTGATTCGATAAGTGAAGTCCAGAAGTTAACAGATGTATACCCAAGACCTAGAATCATGTATTGAGAGAGATCTTGAAATCATTATCTGAGAATTAGTAGGAGAGCAGAAACCCATAACAGAAGATTTGAAATAATATGAGACCCAAAACCCAGATTCGGGTATTAGTGAGCGAAGTCCAGAAATCATATTTTAGAAATTAGCCAAAGGCCATAAATTCGTAGTCCAAGAAGTATCGTTCGGAAGTAGAAATCTAGGAATCTGTTCCTGGTAATGAGATGAAAGGTTTGGAAAACATTATTTGAATAATGAAAGTTTAGAAAGTCTTATCTGAGTCTTTTGTTTTGCACCTCTCTTTGAACGTTGATTGTTCGAATCTTTTACTTTATGTCCTCTCTTTGTTTTTTGAATCTTTTGACATGTGATATCCTTTAGGCTTTGTATTGTTGTTGTTGTTTTGTGTGCCACTTCTCACGCTTGGACATCTTAGTCTATCGTTGTTTGATGCGCTTGGTTAGCTTATCCACAAGTAGGACCCAATGGCTTAACCAACCTCCCTCTAGGAGGCGCTCCAGTCAGGCCTTATAGGTGGGACTGAAGGCTTGTTCGGTGCCTTGGTTAGGCCATAGCATGGCGTGATCAAGGGCTTACTCCATCCTCCCTCCAAGAGGTGCTCTAGCAAGACCTTATAGGCGAGACTGAAGGCTGATCGGTGCCTTGACCTGGCTATAGCATGGCATGTTCAAGGGCTTGCTCCATCCACTCTCCAAGGGGGGCCTTGATCTAGCCATAGCATGGTGCATCAAGGACTTGTAGATACTTTAACCTGGCTATAGCATGGCGCTGTTAAAGTTTAATCTAACCTCCCTCCAGGAGGCGCTTTAATCTGGCCAACTCGGTGTAGACAAATGCTTATAACCATTTAAGGTAGTTTCCACGTTTTAGGAGAATATTACTCCTAACCATGTAGGTTTTTCTTAAAAATGATGTGCTTTATTGAATTCGACTATGAATGCTTTACAAATCTATTAATTTTTCCTTGTCTGAAAAAGTTGATAATCATTCCTTCGAGAGCCCTATATTGATTGGTTTCGTATCTGTTCATCATATGTAATGAAAGTAAGATCCTCTTATATTCCTTTCATATTTGGGCTTTTCCTTTTTGAATGCCAATAATTGAATTCCTTCCTTATTAGTATGTAGATGTTCTCGATTGATGTAGTCAAATTGCACTCTTTAGGGAGTCTTGATTTGAAGCTTGTCTTTTGAGGTTGATTTCTCACTTTCTTATTGCTTGATTCGAGAACTTCATTCTCAATGACCAATTTCCTTTTTAAAACCTTTCAAAGCTCGTATGTAGGTAATGATTCACTTGTCGCTGGATGCCATTTTTGAGAAAAGGCGTAATAATCAACCATCATTCTTTCTTTAAAGATAGTCCCTTTTGCATAGCACTAGATATCTCTCTTCATTTAAACAAACAAATTATCACCTATACATCTTGCTTCTCCAAAAGAAAAGATGGATGTACTGCCAATGTGGAATGGGTTTAGGCTCTAATTGTGTGGATCATTAGATTCACCTCTCTTCTTTTTCATGACTGTTAAAGCTTCCAATCTTAACATTTGTTCTACATATAGCCTTGAATCTTTAACAATTTTATTAGAGGACTTAGCCAAGTGTGGTTCTAAGGATCCTTGATTGGAATTTTTGACTTTTCTAAGCATTATGGTGTGGGGTCTAAAGTTAACTAGGAATGGAATAGGGATAGAGGAAAGTAAGGTTAGGACTTCAAACAAAGTTAGAGGTTCAACCCCTTCTTTTAGTCCAAAGATGCTAACAAGAAATCTTGCTAACACCTCAAAGTAAAAATAGAAGTGTGAGTGACCCTTCTCAAATGACCTTTTAAATTGGTTAAGGCAACCTAAGGCTCCTTCGAAACCACCTTCCAAATCAGTTAGGGTGATCCAAGAATCTTTACAAACCACTTTTGTAATCGATTGTAGTAACCAAGGACCTTTTCGAAAGCACCTTAAAATTAGATAAGGTAATATAAGGTTGTGTCCTAATGGCATCTAAGGTTTTTAACCGTGTTGATGGGGTATTATTCCTTCAAAAGGCATCCTTTCAAATAGTATTGATGTAAGTACTCTATAGCTGAATCCATATACAAGCATTGAATTAGATTCTATGTATTTGAAAATACCATGCATTTGCTTTATTAATAATTTTTATGAATACAAGAGGCTTAAGTATTACAAAGAAGTGAAATCCCCAATTTGATTTAAGGATTAGGGTTTACCAATTTAAGAAAAGAATAAGTATCGAATGAATGAATTCTGGTCCCCAAAACAATACCCTCGGAGTCTTATTTATAGGCGCAGGTTGGACCCTTTCACAACAGTCCTTTCGACTTAGTCAAAAGGATGCCTTAAAGACTTTTCATCGCTGTTGAATTCAAGGCGGTCTTCTAACTCCGCTTTTGAATGGAACTTGGGTGCTTTCGACTCCATCGACAGGTATAGAAGCGTCCTTCACCTCGTTGTTGATGTGATGTCTAAGTAGGAAAGGATGTTGGCTTTCAACACCATCGAAAGGGGAATTTTTGAGGCTTCGAATAACTTGAAGCATAGTAGAAGGATTAGGTGCAAAAGGTAGCTTTCGAAAGCATTCCCTTTGATTGATGCGGAACCTCCATTTTTTGGTGTTTGAGGAATCAATATTGGTGACATGCGAGATCTCCTTCATATTCGTGGATGGTTTCAACTAATTCGAAAGGCTGATCTATTCTTTAGAAGGGGTCGCTTTGGCCAAACGTTCTTATGCGGGGTAAATATTGGCAAAACCAACTTTTTCTAAAGGTTTGGCGCATATAAGGAAGCTTGTTATCTGATACCATAGCCAGGTGCTTTTAACTTATACAAATCTCCTTTGTGTATGTGAAACCAACTATTTCGAAGGGGGTTATCTGAGGCAGAAGGGTAGCCTCATCCCTTTTCGACACCTTCAAAAGTCCATTGCTCATCCAACATTTTGCAGAAGCATCCCTACGACTCATTCGGAAGGTCTTACTATTGCTATTATTTTTTATGAATACTTCTTCTGTATTCTTAAGGTTTCGACAAAGTTGGAGTGATTTCTAATGATAACGTAAATAATAATTAACTTTTAATTAGTTAATAAATTATAATTAACTTAACTAACACTTAAGTACTAATTACCTTTGTTAATTAATGACTAATACTAATTACCTTAATTAATTAATCATTAATTAAACAAATAATTCAAAAATAAATAATTACTTTTTTTATAACTTAAATTATGTTTGAAAAAACTTTTCCAAAAAGATTCTTAAGTGAAAATACCTTTGGATTTCGAAAAGAGTTTGTTTCACAAACTGCACTTATAGCGACTATCACTATAGGATCCGTATTTCCAAAAACTTGTTTAACATACAAAATATCTTTTGAACCTTTCTTTTTATATTTGAAGCATTTTATAACTTGGAAAAACTTTTGAAACTAAAAGTGAAGTTTTTTGAAACTTTATCAAACTTTTTAGTGAACAGCTATGTAAAACTAAATTTCAAAAATAATAAGGGATCTTTTTGTCGCTTAAACAAATCGATATATAAACTTTCATAGCTTATGAAACACCCGTAAGATCATAACATAAATGACATAATACCAAACCATAAGCAAAGATCTCAACTTTCTAACCAACATTAATATTAGACTTCAATTAAAGTCTAATTCCAAACTATGACATACAAGCACATATCAATTTTATTCAAACATCATTATAAATCAAGCACTTTTACATACATACAACCAACATTATTTTTAATTAAACAAACACCATACTAACAACCAAACTAAGCAATAATATGTGTTTTTAAAACATAGTAAGAAGGCAAGAACTTTACTCATTATAGACTATCCAAACTCTTATTAATTCCACCAAACTTCACTAAAACTTGACCTATGCCTAGATCCATGCTTTGATTTTTGCAAAAATGAAGTTTTTATTGGCTAAAATGGGAACAATGGTTCGGCTAAGATGGGTAGGTGACTCAGCCTAGGTGGTGGAGAGGTTGTGTGGCCTTGTTTTGGAGAAGAGGAGGCGTATATATACTTGGATGCTTGGAGGAGTTTTTAGAAAGTGTAAAATGAAATTAGAAAATGAGGAAAATAGCAGGAAATGTGTATATATACTAGTGCAAAAGTTAAACTACTAAAATAGCCTAAAGAATATAACCTCCACTGCATTCTTGACACGTTATCCTCTTTGTCTCCCTCCATGCTTCTCCAACCACCATTATGTCCCCCTACCTCTATTTTGTGCCAAAATACATTAACTACATAAGTACTAATGTCTTAAACATGTTTTTAGTACTAAATGTACTTATGTTTGCCTATGATATGACACATTCCTTTTACTAAATTTATATCTTAAATCATACATACTTAAGTATATACATGTGTGTGCGTATACTAATACGCCCACATACACAGATATATATATATATCCTAATGTATTTATAAACGAGTATATTTTCCTTAACAAGTTCATAATGTTTTCGATAACTTTCAGCGACGAAAATTTGAAAATTCGAAAAATGAATTTCGGTCAAGTTTTCGATTTTTGTTGGAACTAAATATTTTTGTAAACAACTTTTGAAAACTATTTCACCATCACTAGTTATTATTTAAAATATTTTTATTTTAATTATAAAACGTATTATTTGAATATTTTAATTAAATATTCATAAATCAAAGCGGTGAAATTTTGGATCGTTGCACTCTTCCCCTTTTAAAAGAATTTCATCCCAAAATTTGCAACAAAGAACTAACTGAAAATAACTCAAGAAGCCAATATTATATATCATGAAACTAATACAAAATTCATATATTAAGCAACCATAGCAAAACAATACATATACAATACAATATACATAATCTACTCATCTAATTACGACTTGGGCCAAGCCCCTCTTATACTATCCCCTGACACCACATGCCCGAGGAGTCTTACTTCTGATTGCCAGAAATGATACTTGGAAAATTTATCTTTCAAATCGTGCATCCTTAATATTTCCAATATGGTCTTTAAATGGTGCTTGTGATCTTCCTCGGTTAGAATAAATAAGGATGCCATCTATTGAGGCTAACAAAAATTTATTACTATTTCCCTAAAAACTTGATCCACATTGACTACAAAATGAGCGGGTGCATTGGTTAGCCCATAAGGCACAACCAACCACTCAAAAAATCCCTATGGTCCTCTAAAAATTGTCAGGGGTGTGTCATATTCGGATATTAATAGTTGATGAAATCCCATGTCTAAATCCATGTGCGAGAATACCCTAGCATCCTTCAATAGGTTAAACATATCGTCTAAGCTGGGTAAGGGATACTTGTTCTTATACATCTGCTCGTTTAATTCACTATAGTCTACACAAAACCTTGGCGAACCATTTGACTTAGCAATGAAACCCACGGCTGATCCCCAATCTGAGTGGCTTGGCTCATTCAGACCCTCACTCAACAATTCCTCTATCTGACTCATTAATTCCTTTCTTTCCCTTGGAACCATCTTACTCTTAGGCTGCATAAATGGTTTCCATTCAGGGGTCAACTTTATACTAAACTTAATCTCAAGATGTGGGGGTAGGCTATTAACCTCTTTAAAGATATCTGAAAAATTTCTAACAACGAACAGTGATTCTAAATTCTCCCTGGGTGAATCTACTGCATAAAGGAAACTCGTCATTCGTTTACCAATTCTTGACATGTTATCTCAACAAATTTCCCAAATTTAGCTTTTAAAGATATAGTCCTTCTAACACAATCTAGGATAGCTCTACTCTTTGCTAGAAAATCCACGTCAAGCAAAACGTGGAAACCTTTAAAATCCATGCCGAACATGTCACAGGAAAATGGGGGTTAGATATGTAAGTCGTACCTCTTCACAAACCATGCATAAATTAGTCGTACCACCTACAGGGTTGGTCACACAAATAGGTGTTTTATTGCACTAACAAATACGTGCTTATATAGATATATTATACTCAAGCTCATTCTTGGATATTACTAATCCTATCTCTAATGAGTTACTCATTATAATGTATTACAAACCCTATCTATAATGAGTTTACCCCCCAAGGCCTAGGTGTTCACTCAACCAAATCTTCAATACTAACTATAATGACCTGCCTTTTCAACCCTTAGAAGTCGACACTAATACATTCACAGTATCCATGTGATAATCATCCAAGTGCCAAAAATATGAATTGTTAGGGAAAGAAAAGAAGACAAGAAAAAACTAAACAACATAGACTCTCACAATGCAATGAAACAATATATATTAATTAACATAAAATTTCATATGGTCATTTTCAAAATAACACATCAGAGTCATAATAGTACAAATTTTACTCTAGGACAGCTATAACTACCTGTCCCAACTTTACTGATACAAAATACATGAGACACGGCGAAAACAACTTGAATAACTAGCTATCGATGAAGCCATCTGCTCCAAGCTACTCCAAAAATGCATCCATGGAAACCTAAACTTCTTGGCCACTCATACAAATTTAAGCACCCAAAAGTTTTAGGGAAAAAATACAACTCCGGTTTAGACATGGGTCTGGTGTGAGTAAAGCTTAAGTTTAACTTTATAAAAACCTTTAAACCAAAAGTATCTCGTAAGACCACACCGCATATAAACATGGACGGGTTTTTACCTAACAATTACCAAACCCTTTTCTATTATAAAATTCAATGATATTATAATAATGTCTATGGGTTTAAAATACCAATAATCAAGTAGCTATGATGCGTGTACATGACAGCAATAATAGGTATAAAAATAAAAAACCGAAGACACTTATTGGAGAATGGATTTCCATTAAATGGCAAGGTAAGGGACTACCTTTCGAAAATCCGTACACCTCTAGATAAAATGTACAGTGGGATTGAAAACCTTTCAACCCCTACAATCACACGACTGCCCTACCCCTGAACTGGATAGTACCAAATATGATCATCTTTTGGTTGCAATTAACAACCAAAAATGGTCTCGAAGCATATATAGAGATATCGACACTAGGTCTTAGGATGATCATACCCTAATGGGTATGACTTGCATGGCCCTGCCGCTTCTACCCTATTTAATCATTAATGAGAAATGAATTTTGAGAGGTTGTGCTCTTAACATTTAGCAATCCATCTTGGAATGTTAACATTGCCCTCTAGGCAGAAATGCAATGCTAGCATACATCCATACAAGTTTGTTCTATGTCTGAATGAAACCAAAGGCCCTTCAAGGAGCATCCTCTTTAACCATCTTCAAGATGTCTTCCACGCGAACGTATATGTTGGTTCAGAGTGGTTTTCAAATAACATATCCGATCCCCGTCTCTCCAAACCAATAACGATAATTTCTGGTTGACTCATTCCCGATTCTTTTGGAAGTGTACAACAAGTATTTGAGTCCTCATTAGGGAACCCGCACATACAATCACACTTTCTAAGTGAAAACTGGCTAAGATTTGATTGTCGGTTGTTTAACTATCAAATACACAAACAAATAGAATCAGAGATATAATTACCCATAGCAACCACTAAGCCTCAAAAACAAATCTCCATTTATTAAATATCTTTTCAAAACATTTATCAAAACATTCATATACTTATCTCACTGACATAAGTATGTTCATAAAACATTTGTGAAAGATTTCTTATTACAAAATCATATTAAAAGGATCAAACAAATGTTATTTAAATTGGAGATAAAGATAACCTCAAACATTATTCCTTTTGTGTTAAGTGTAGAGCGAATGTCTACACCACCAAAATTAAGGTGGCTAATTAAAGGAAATCCAATCTCAAATTCTTTTATAATTTACTTCAAAAATCCTTTTAATAAATCTCTTTTATTTATGAAATCTCTTTTACTTAAATTCCAAACCTATTTATCAACTCCAAGTTAATTTACAAAAATCTTTTATAAATATCAAAACCATTATATAATTCTTTGTAAATCTCCAAAATTGTTTATAAAACTTCATTTATAAATATCCAAAATCATTTATAAAACTTCTTATAAATATTCCTTATTTAAAACAAATTCCTTAAATAAATCTTATTTAGTAAAATTCCTTTTGGTAAACAAAACGACTATTTAAAACACCGTTAAATAACAAGTTATTATTTAAAAATATCCTTCATTAAATTTTCTCTAAACCATATTAACGAAACAATGATTTTTAACCATCATTTAAAAAGCATTCTATCAACTTCAAAAACACTTTTAATAAAATCATTACTTAACTTGAAACAATTATCAAAACAATAAAATGAAATATTTGATTTCACAAAAGCAGAAAGAAGCTTAGTGACCATAATGGTTCATTTAATTGAATTTAACTTATCCAAGTTGTAACATGGGTATTTACATAACAAATAGGAATGTAAAGGGAATCGTCCAACAAAAAACAACTCAATATATAGGTAAGATGTCCAAGTTATTAACGTAGCAGAATAGTGTTTTGTTTTGCTAAATAGATGTCATTTTGTTTATAATTATTTGAGATCACTTAAGGGAAATTAATAAAGAAATTTCTTGATTTGAAATACTTTTGCACAAGAAAACTGTTTTTAAAGTAAATCCGATATTTACAAATAAATAATTTTAAAATTAAAAACCTTTATTCAATAATTAAATAACATCTAATTCCTTAATTGATAGTAATTAAACCTTTAATTAAACAATAATTAACTTTTAAACAAATGATCAAATAATAATTATCCTTTAAATAAATAATTTAATATAACTAATCGTTTAATAAATAATTTAACCATAATTAGTCTTTAGTTAATAATTAAATAATAAATTAAACCTTTATTAAATAATAATTTAAGACTTAATTAAGTCTTAATTAAATCTTAATTTTATTTAACTTAATTAAAAATTAATTAATAATTAACCCTTTTATAATTAATTGAAAAAATATATATTTAAATAATAATTAATCCTCAATTAATAATTAAATAATAATTAACTTTAATTAGTTAACAAATTATAATTAGCTTACTTAACTAATACTTAAGTACCAGTTACCTTTGTTAATTAATGATTAAATAATAATTACCTTAATTAATTAATCATTAATTATATAAATAATTAAGAAATAAATAATTACTTCTTTTTATGACTTAAATTATGTTGAAAACATTTCCAAAAAGACTCTTAAGTAAAAATACCTTTAGATTTCGAAAAGAGTTCGTTTCATAAACTGCACTTATAGCGACTATCGTTATACGGCCCGTATTTTCAAAATCTTTTTTAATATATAAAATAACTTTAAAACCTTTCTTTTTATATTTGAAGCATTTTATAACTTGAAAAAAACTTTTGAAATTAAAAGTATAGTTTTTGGAAACTTTATATAACTTTTAGTGAACACTTAAGTAAAACTAAATTTCAAAAAAAAACAAGTGATCCATTTGTTGCTTAAACAAGTCCATATATAAACTTCCTTAGCATATATGTAACGACCTGTCTTTCCGACCATTGAAAGTTGACATCGAATACAACTACTTTATTCAAATGTCGAACATCCAATCATCGAAAGGGAAGATTGTTAGGGTAAAATAAAAAGAAAAGAATGGAGAATATGAAAACATAATCTCACGGTGGAATTGACGATATATAATATAACAAAGATAGTATAAACTACCACTTCCAAAATATAGAGTATATCAAAGCTAAAAATAAACCTTGTCAATTGGACAGCTACAAAATTACGATCTTACAATTTCCTGATAGGTATATATATCATACAACGGAAAATAAAATACTACGATAGGTGAACCTCCAGCTCCTCTCCAAGAACTCCATTGCACCAAAGACAACCTGGGAACATACTCGGTTTGACCCGAGCATTATAATAAAATAACACCCAGATCAGTCTGGAAATTTCATCATGAGAAAACTCAAATAATGGGGAACGTATAAAGTTTATGAGACCACGCTGCTAACGTCGTGGAACGGGTTTTTATCTCACTAGAATAACATCCATACATGAACAAGTAGTGATAAATAATAGGAAACAAATCCAAATAAGAATGGGCATAAACAGTATTAAAAACCAAGCTTGAAAGAATGAAAATGATCCAAGCAAAATCCAAACTGGACAGAACGGATAAAACAAGATAACAGTCCAAACTTGATAGAATGGACAAAACCTATAATCAAAGATTGTAAAGAGTGGTTGACTCTTCCCGTTGTAATTACAAAAATATAATTTGAATGTTCGAATCAAATGAGGATAATGAATTATCCAACATAAGTAGGAGGGTGCTCCCCCTTCAAAGAAAATATACTTCTAGATAAAATATACTAGAGAGCACACGCTTTACTCTCGGGAACGTCTAAGCTGGACCCCGCTTCACATGAACATCCGATTATTTCAAATTGATGCATGCATGCTGACACCTCTCCAGATAGATGTGAACATACCCTAATGGATGCAACCAACGTGGCTTGGCTCCCTCTCGCGCTTTGGTTTTAGGTTTTCTAGTGTTGGATACCAATGCTCAAAATGAGCGAAAAATTGTCTTTGGATGACGAAGCACAATAATGACTTAAAAAGTGCACCTTCTTTTTCCACGCTTTAGTTTTAGTCATTTTCGATAATGGATAACAAAGCTCAATGGAGCAAAACATTATCTTAGAATGACGAAAAATAAAGAAGATAACATAATCGAAATCGAAAGTCGAGAATTCAACTATTGGGAATAACTACATGATTTATGTATGAGAATTAAATTGCATACACTTACCATAAAATAAATGAATCAAACGCTTTAAAAAAACTGATTCTTACTTGTGCTTGATTTTTCACATTTCAATATTAATAAGAACACTTTAAAAATATTCTTTAAATTGATCTTTTAAAAGACAAATTTTTAATACTAAGTGTATTAAAACAATAGTCTAAACAAAGGTCATTAAAACATTGTTTACTATAAATCCAAAATAATTTGCACTTAGCTTTATTTTTGAATAATTCTATTAAAATATTTTACATTTATAAACCTTCATTTATAAATTTAAACAATATTTATCATCCTAAAAGATACTAAATAATTTAAATACCTTTTATAAATTTAAATATGTTGATCTTTCCGGGGGATGATTTATAATAATCTTTTTACAATTTTACAACCACATAAATTTTCCAAAGAAAATTAATCAAATTTAAGTTCTTTATTAAATTTAAAATAATGTTATTATCACAAAACATAATAAAATACATTCATAATCTCTTTTATAAATCTAAAACAATATTAGTTATCCTAAAAGATAATTAATCCAATTTATAATTTCCTTTAAATAAACAAATCAATTATCTTAAATATAATAGTTAACTACTTCTAAAACACTTTCATTAAATTAGCTAATTTACTTTAACTCGTTTATTAAATCAATTAACTAACTTAAAATATCATTTATCACATGATTTATTAAATCCATATAATCATTAATTAAAATGAATAATTAATTTCAAATATCTTTAAATAATTGATTAATAAAATTTAAACATTATTAATCAAAATAATTAATTAAATTGGAATAATCATTTTTTAAATGATTTATCATATTTCAAATATCGCTATTAAAACGATTTAGTTAAATTCAAACATCATTAATTAAGATGATTAACTAAATATAAAAACATTGTTAATTAAAAAAATTAAGTAAATTTAAACAATCGGTAATTAAAATGATTAATTAAGATTTAAAATCATTAATTAAAATGATTTAATTAAATTCACATCTCATTAATCAAATAGATCAACAAATTTCAAAACATCATTAATTAAATTAATTAATTAATTCCAAAATCATTAGTTAACATGATTAGTTAACTTTAAACATCATTAGTTAAAACATTTAATTAACTTAAACAACCATTAATTAAAATGATTAATGAATTTAGAATATCATTAATTAATATGGTTAATGAATTTGAAATTCTATTTAGTGAAAACACAAGCTCAAGTTCAAAACACACATGAGTTTATGGGGTAATATGCAACAAGTAACGGTATAGCGAAAATCGCTATAACGACACTTAAACGATTAAATAGAATATCATAGCTGATTTAATTACACATCAATATAAACAACATAAGAAGGTGAATAAATAATTACCGGCAAGAAACCTCTTAGGGCCTCTCTTTAAATGTTCCCAGCAAAATAATGGTTATTGATAATATATATGTGTGTGTGTGTGTGTGTGTGTGTGTGTGTGTGTGTGTGTGTGTGTGTGTGTGTGTGTAATCATATAGGTTCATAACAATCAAATTAATATGTCATCAATTTTCCAGAAAGAAATTCAACCAAACAATTTAACTAACATTCAAGCAATCAACAATAAATTTTAACATTACAAACATGACATAGTAAATTTGAATGTCAGTTAAACTCACATTGATTCCAGCGTTTGCCGAAGCGTTCCAGTTTGGACTAAAACCGAACGGATATTCGATTTTAGGTAAAAATTACACTAGCTTCAAATCCAACCAAACCAACTCTGTTGTGTAGCCATCGTCACCACACGTCCGCAAAAGACGACGTTCGAAACCGACCTCGTATGCAAAAGCTATTCAAATTGCAAGTTATCGATTAAATTAATTTAATTAAATAATTAATCCTTCATTACCCCCTTCTAGTCATCTTCTCCCTCTCTCTAATTACTCTTCCCACCTACACAGACATACGCACAAACAACCCATCATCGCAAATCTTCCAACGGCCATAACTCCTTCGTTTCTTGATGGAATTTACTCCTGTTTTCCCCAACGCGTTTTCTTCGCGAGCTCTTCCTCCTCGACACAACCAATATAGGTCTACATCCCCTATGAAAATCCAATCTGATGGGTCCATTTGCTGCCTCTACGTGTTGAATGCCACCCCAAGGCTTGCCATAACTTCAAACTCGATGCCTAGATGCTTCTCGTCAACATAGTGCAACCATGGTCTTCGTTTTACCCCTTGCCTTCTCTATCCCCACAAATATCGAGCCCTAGTTGCTGCCTCAAATGATCATCACCCCCAAAACAAGCTTGGACCTTACCAGAAGGGTATAGGATTAAAGCTCCCGGGTATATGAGCCTAACGGATCCAACGATAAGACTTTTCATCAAGTATATCACAACAATTTGAATTTTGGGATGGAGAAAACTTTCATTTTGGTTACAGGAATAGGTTTATAAATGGAGAGGGTGTGGTAGTGAACGTGGAAGGTAAGGTGGTGAGTATTGGCTAAGATAGAGGGGTATGAGGTAGGATTATGGGTATATATTATTTTATTCGATAATATTCGACACCGTTCATGCTCGGAAATTTCAAACTCCTATTAACATGTGCCGACTAACGTTCAACACTAATACCCCTATTCTGAACCCAATGGAACTAGTTTTGCAAACTAATTCCAAAGTATACAGAAGAAAGTTTTTCAAATAAAATTATATTAATTTAATTTTCTAAAATCATCCGCTACGCGTTTCGAGCTCGCACGACCAAACGGTACGTCCGATCATTATGGAACTCGGTGGCATATAATAATTTATTATTATGGATCTAATGTCACCGGTTTTATCAAAATTTGAGATGGTGCTCTAGAATGTTAATTTCACAAATTTAAATATCATCCTATATTTTTGATCCAATTATCGATATCTACCCGATCTATTAATATTTTTAAATAAATTTACAAATTGAATTCATCGATATTATTTATTAATTAAAAGGAGTTGAATAATATTATTAAATCCATTTAATTAATATTTAATTTACAATTCAAATAATTAAATGACTAATCATATTTAAATTCAAATTATTAAATTTCAAAAATCCTATAAATTAAATTTTAAAATTAATTAAACATTTAGCATTAAACGATCAAAATTCTGGGTAGTTACATTCCCACTCCATAAATGAATTTCGTTTCCCAAATTCCAAGGAAGAAAATGTTTCCAAACTCTTATGTTTAAAACTATTAACTAAAATGAGTTACTAAACTTATTAGTTAAACTCTAAGATTTTACGAAAATTTTTGATAGCGTCTCCTTTGCACGGCTTGATCAGAACAACTACAGATTGCCTCTACGGGCTCTAAACCAACCAAAAAAACCAAAAACCAAGTGGCTACCTATAATCGGAGGATAAAATCATCAACCAATATTAAATTTCTAAATTTATTGCATACCTTTTTTGTTTGATTTATATTTTTGCCAGCGGTTTATTATCTTGATGCAAATGCAGGTGCACAAGAATCAAATAGTAATCTCTTGCATACCTATACTTACGAAATCCAAAAGAGAATCAAGCTGACAAAAGTAATGTGATGTAACTTTACATGCAAAAACTAGTATGATATAAATCTACATGCAACTCTAGTATAAAATAAAGCTACACGCAACTGACAACAATATCACAATCATAGATGACAAAATACAAAGAATATCCTATAATAAGTGTTATGCATCCAATAATTTCTAATGATAAATATAGATCTAAATGCTCGGGTTTTTTAATTCAAAAATTGATTAGACGAGAATTAAATCAAAATCAAAATGATAAGTAGGGGATTCCTCCTAATAAAGTTTGGTGAAACTCTAGAGTCAAAACAACATGGAGCATCCAGCAGTACTCTTGTTCCTCTAAAAACATCAACTAGAGTAAACAAATATTATTTCTTTCCTAAAATCTTCAAAATCTCTTTTTTCAAAATCACCGAGATTTGGGTCCTAATAACAAAAATTCAAAATCCTTTGTCTATAAATTTAAACTTTATAAACAATGGTATATGAAATCACACAATTAATTAATCAAATTCAGTCAAATCAAATTAAATTCCATATAGGAATAAACCAATACTATCAGTTAATCAATCAAATTCCATAAGGAAAAATTAAACACTTAACATTATTTAAATGCCAAATGATTTATAAAAAATCTTAGCTTAGATTAAAATTTTCTTAATTGTCCAAAAATATAGATAATTATCTAAGCGTAATTTGCTCATCAGCCTTTGATTATTACTTAGAAGATTATCCAAACTCACTCGCACAAAATGGAAAGTTTTACTCTAAATTTATTAGTTTCTTAACTACATTAGTTTTTTCTAAATCACCAATATTTCCATCTAGTATTTTATTCAATACTAAAATTATTTATGAACTATTTCATAAAATTTTCACCTAAGTTTAAAAATATTTTAAAAAGTCATTTCTTTATAAAACATCAAATAATAACTTATCCCACTTATTTACTTGTACAATACTCTTCTATATCCTAAGAGTACAAATAAATTTTATTTTACTTTTCACAATTTAGGTGAAGATCTAATCAAAGTTTGGGTCTTTTGAAACCAAGTCAACTTCTCGACCTCTTTAACTTAGAGTGTTAAAATGGAAGATATTTATGGGTTGACCCAACCAATAAATAGTTCGCACTACTTTGATGTTTTAAACAAATATATGGTTTTAATAAAACAATGTTTATCAAAACTTTCCCATCCAATTTTAACTCATTTTAAACCTGTGTTAAGTTAACCCCTATCTTATCTAAGGTAAATTCTTATTTATCAAAATAATCTCTTATCAGTAATACGTTTTGTTTTGAAAATAATTCCCTTTTAAGGGAACTGTAACGACCCGCAAATCCGCACCCCTTGAGTTAACACTATTCTACCTAAATCAACTCAAGTTGTACAGAAATACGAACCATTTGGGTTAAAGAAGAAGAGGTAGAAGAAGAAAATAGAAATCAACAACAGAATCTAACCATCGCAGCGGAATAAAATATAATAGATAATAAATGATCTTTACTCAAATCAAATATATCTGTTTATATATTACATCATCAGAATACATCAATCACGGCTCAACATCAATATCATACAATGAATACATAACAACTCAAGATACACAACAACTCAAAACACAGCGGAATTATATATATATACAAATACGGGAGTACGTATCGTCATCCTGCTCGTCTCCTGAGCTCCACAGCATCATATCCTGTATTCTATAATACTCGGTCTGACCCGAGCATTACAGTTAAATAACACCCGAGTCAGTCTGGAATACCAGCGTGAGAAAATCACACCCAATTGATTATTAAAGTTTCAAAATCCTTTGAAAACAAAAGCATCTCGTAAGACCACGCCACAAATAAACATGTCAGGTTTTTACCATACGATAGCTAAAACAATTTTTATAGAAATCCTCTGATATTATAATAGGGTCTATATACAAATACTTATAAAATAACCGAAATTGTTACATTCATTAAATTCCAGCTACTAGCCATAGAGTGGGTAATACAAACAAAACTCGTACAAGGCTCGTAGGGAGAATGGATTTCCAACTAATGACTAGGCACTGGGGTACCACCTGTCACATTACGGGGCCTAGATCACCGTACCGAGGAGTACGCCCGCTCCCATGCAACACAAGGCCGGGACTACCCCTTACTGGATAATCCCGAGTGAGATCACCCCACGGTTGGGATCAGCAACCGCCCACTAAGCCGAAATAAAAAGGGACATCTAGACTGGAATGACCTCACCCTGCTTGGGTGCTACCCACCTAGCCTTGCTGCATAACTCTTGATTTTCAGTCATTCCCATTTGATGAAGCTTGAGGCTAAGCGTTACCTTTATAGAACATATCCCTTAGAATGCCCATCGTCCACCTGACGATGTTTCGTAAGCATTCGTCCATACAAGTCCGTCCCGGGTTCGAACGGAACCGAAGGCACTATTCCTACTACATCCATTTTGGAAATATCCTCAGGATTAGTAGCGACTTTCCCTTGTACTTCACTGCTCCATCTTCGAATCCAAAATCGTTTACACGAAACGTACAAACCGGATCGAAGTGGTTTTCGAGAAATAAATCTCGATCCCGGTCTCTTCGAAACGATCAACGCAGCTAGCCAATATTGATAGTCGGTTATTTAACTATCAATTTACATTCACAAATATCCATCAAATAATAAATAATTTCCCAAATTATTTATTTACCTCAAAAATATCTTCACAAGATATATTTCTATTCTTAATCCTTTGAAAACAATTTCAAAACCATCTTTCTTTTCAGAATCAACTTTCCCAAATATTTTCTATCACCTCTGAAATCACCAAGCACAAAAATAGATTTTAAAATAATTTAAAACACTTTACTTTGAAATATATACTTTAAAACATTTATTTTAAAAAGTACTTCAATAATTTAATAAAAATACATACCATATGAATATTTGAAAATAAGGTTACTTAATAAAATATACAACTAGATTTACACTTTTAAAACAAATACTAAATCACTCTTTAAATAATTATTGCTATAATAGATTAAAAGGAAATACTTACTTTAGAATTTAAATATTTAGAAATAGTAAATTTTTCAAAACATACTTCTTACAACAACTTTAAACTTTTAATTTATATTTAAAAATTTACTTTGAAAACGTACTTGGTTATTCAGAGAGAAATTCCCAATCTCAATCACTTAAATCAATTTTCCAAATTGATTTCCAATTTATTCCATTTGAAATAAATTTCTTTACTTATCAGTTCATTTCGAAATTCATAAATTATGGACTTCATTATTATTTTCAGTTTGATTTTTTAATCCTTTAGCTGAAATATACAAATATCAGGTTATTCCCAATTTCTTCTTTATTCCTCTTAAATAATTTAAATCCTAAATTTAAAATAAATGCTTTGTTCTTTTAAACAATAACATTGAAGTTTAAGTTTCATTAATTTCCTGTTTATTTAAATTTTTCTTTCCATACTCAAGATTTATTAACTAAAATTTTAAAGTCACTTTATTTCCTTTCCAGTTCATTTATAAATTTATTCAAATTTTCTATAATTATTTTACTTACAATTTCACTTCTTTTATTTTCATTACCAACTCAAATTATATATTTGGTAATTCATTATTGCCCGATTATAACAATCAAGCCATAGCATTCAATATTCCCACATAATTCATTACAGAATATCAAATATTCAGAACAAAGGATATTAAATAATTAAATAAAGTTGAGGGGTCCAGTTGGATCCCTCCAACCTGTTTTCCTACATCCAAAGACGTTAGCACAACATATAATACCAATTTCTAAAAATACTATACTATAACACATCATTCAATTCAACCATTCAAACAATTACTTAAATTTAATTACTTGAATTTAAATATAAACTGAGTGAGATTAACTCACCTTTGCTTGCTGTTCTCAATCCATTCCCAACCGACTTGTTTCCTTGATTTTTACACCTTGTATAATAATTCACGGTTTATTATTATTTGACCCAATCAAACAATTATTCACCATTTATTTATTTTGTTTACAAATGATTAAATTTTAACCTTAGATTTAATTTAACCGAAGTAGTAAATTTTTACACTAGTTTTCCTTTATATATATTTTAATTCAATTTCATAATTTGTTCTTTAACTAAGATAAATTTAATGGACTAAAAAAAATCAACAGATTAAACTTAGGTTTAAACTTGAGTAATATCAATTTAGAAATTCCTAAACTAATTTACCACTTCAGCACAACTTATTAATTTGTAAATATTCGTTGTAATATGATATTATAATATATAAATCACTTTAATACTTATTTAAAAATTTAAACAGCAAGATTAAACACGTATGTATATATTTAAATTGTTTTTTTTATATCTAACAAACAAAATTCCATAAACCTATATACCTTAAAATTCTGTTAAATTAAAAAATAGGACTTGTTTTTATATACTTACTATTTTCGTTGTTTCTACCGTATATCAAATTTAAATAGAAAGATAAATGTCTTATACCTAGCAGCAACACGTGAACCTAGTCTAGCCGCTTCCCCTGCATCGCGACCGATCCCTTCGCCTCGACGATCTCAAATACCCCAAACGGCCGCGACATCTCTGCACGCGATGCTCCTCACTGCCTCATCGACTCTTCGAACGCGACCATCTCCATCACTCGTGCAACCACCGTGCCTTGTTGCGCGCTTGCGAGCTCCTCTACCTCGTGACAATCCTCTAATTCACGCAGCACTCATTTCAGATGCAAATCTCGATTTGAAGAGGAAGAAGGCACACAGCTTGAATTTGAGTTTACTGATACAAGGGCGAATGGAATCGGTGTTTAAAGAAGAGAGAGGGGAAAAGAAATCGTTCGGTCCCAAATTTTATACCGAGCGATTTAAATTTTGTTTTCGAATAGAATGAAAAGTTCGGTTCTGATGGATAAAAAAAATATCATACGCGAGAAGGAACCAGAAACGTATACGCCTCAACTTGCAGAGAGGCAGCAATGACTTTGACTTTGAAGTGAAGGAAATGTTTTGATGGAGAAAGCAAAAGCATAGATGTGGAATTGATTTGACTAGTCAACAAAGCATATATTACACTGAATTCGATATAAATTTAAGCGCGATTTTATATCGTATGCTCACACAACAATTCCGATCACAACAAAATTTGAAATCCGATAATAAAACACTATTACGGATCCAATGGAACTGGTTTCGTTGAATTTCGAGATTGTGCCTCAGAAGGCTGTTTTTAAATTCAATTTAAACTATAAAATTTCAAAACCGAACAAATCACTGTTAAATTCAATTTTAAAACTTCTATTATTCTCAGTATTGTCAATATAAATTTTCAAGTCTTCAAATTATTTTTAATAGGCTTAAAACCGATGATTCAACATTTTACCCAACTTTAAATTATTTAATTCAATAATTTAATTATCAAATAAATGGTGATATTCGAATTCAAGTTAAAAATTAACTTTTAAATATTTCAAATAAATTAAATATCCCAATGTAAATTGCTTAAAAATTCCGGGTCGTCACATTCCTCCCCCCTTAAAAGAATTTCGTCCCCGAAATTACTAGTTAGGAAGAATGATCCAAAACCCTTTACTATTTTCCAAAACCAAACATTCCCATCAACTTGCCAAAACAATCTTTTAATCAAAGACACTCCAACTTCCTTTCTAACTTTTCAACTTATCCATAAGTCCCAAACAATATCACCCACTTATCCATTCAAATTTAAACTTAAATTAAAATTTTAAGTTATCAAAATTTTCTCAAAATTTTTCTAAGTCCCTAAATTTCCGAAAAATTTCGCCAGCGTCTCCTTTGCGCGGCTAGCTCGGTACTACTACAAAAATGGCTCTGCGGCCTCCCAAATCCAAAAAAAACAAAAGGCCAAGTGGCTCAATCCAAAATCCCAATCAATTTCATACCAAATTTAAATACATACCTTTTTGTCGAGCATTTCAAATTTCTCTTCTGAAATCAAAATCAATTCTCTTTTCTCTTTATAATACCTGCATATCCTGCTTAGCACTAATATCCAAACACAACTTAACATTTTATTGACTTCCTTACCAATGTCAATATTTATTAATCCAAATATCAACTTAGAATGTATTTGTAATATTCCATTTCCAATTAAGAATGCACCATTTCATACTTAAGTTAGTATAAGAATTTTATACGCTTCTGACATTTTTTTCCATCTTACCATTTCAGTTTATATCCATTTCTATCCACATTGGATTATCTCTATTTCTATATGAATTCAATTTATTTTTCCACTCTGCATATATAAATTTTATTTGTCATTTATTACTAATTCATATCATTATTTTAATTAGTTTCAATTATAACTAATTTTAGTATCCAATTTAAATTCGCTTTGTCTTTAACAAAAATTTCTTAAAAAATTTCTAAATTTTTCTAACTCCCAAAATTTCCGAAAATTTTTGGCAGAGTCTCCCTTGTACGGAGGAGCCTTTGCAATTTGACAAAAGATATAAATATATATACATCGACCCACACGGTCGGAAAAACCAAAAACAGTTCATATTTCCTATTTTTATTGCGTAGGCGTACCTTATTTTGCATTTTAAGCAAACAGCTTATTATTTTTAGCAACTAGCGCAACCAAATCCAGCCATACGGCTTCCAGGTACCTGTACTTACTCAATTTAAATATGTAAGTGCCAAATATATGCAGTTTAACTATATTTCACTTAGTTGCAATGGTTAAAACATATGAATTCGAAAGAAATGCACATCTAAACTTTCCGTAAGCAATTTTTACAACTTTCATAGTAATTCAACTATTTCAATTAATTTACAAACCATTTTCGTTCAATTTGAATGGTTTAAAACTCAATCGCTTACATTTAATTTATCTTTAAGCAAACTGAACTCATATTTAATTCAATTGATCTCAAAATCAATTTATTTTACTTCTATCAATTCATAGAATTTTAATTACTTCCATTTATATCTAATAACAAGAGATCTATGTGAATAAACAAGTATTTATGTTTTATAACCAATTTAAATGGATTTTAACTCAATTTATTCTTAATTCTATTCCATTTGAAAATTTATTCACAATCCATATATTCTCAGTTTCATTGCATTTCAATTTTATTAACCAAACTAGTGCAGTCAAAACCATCAACAACTTAGGTTCCATCTCCATTTCCAATTAAATTTCCTTTTTATTTTAATCCATTCACAATCATTTATTTAGCTCTACACATTCCATTTAAATTTCATTTACAATCCATTTATTTACATTTCATTCCATATTTGTTTATTCCAAACTATTTTATTTAGCTCAAAGATAATCTAAGCTATTTCATTCAATAACCATTTCTCAACTTATTGAAACCATACTTCATTTACTCAATATAATTAGTTTATCCACTCAATCCATTTTGAATTTTCATTTTCTTAAATTTTATTTACAACCCACCAAATTCTACTTCGATTCAAATTTATTTTCACTTGATTTAAACCCAACCCAAAATCATTAAATTTGGTTTAAGTTGAATTAAATTCAACTCTCTTCGATTTATTCAGCTTAAGTCAATTTACTTCAATTTATTCAAATTTTATACTTAAGCTCATCCTCATTTTGCAAGTAAAATTTTCTCTTTTACTCAACTTAACTCAATTGATTACAAGGCCATATCCAATTTATTTCCACATATTTGGATTTAATTTGCAATTCATACCATTATTATTTTAACCCATTTACATTTTTATTCGATACATTTCAATTGTACTTAATTTGTTAACACTTCAAGTCAAATTTTAATTAATAACTCAAGTTCTGATTCTACTATCCATTCTCAATTTACCACCCAATTTATTAACCACAATTCAACTTCATTCTCAAATACTTGCACTTCATCAACAATTTAAGTCGAATTTAATTTATAACTTGAGTTTATTTCCAAACTTCATCATAAACTCACTATCCAATTTCATTAACTAATTTATTATCAGATTAGTTTCTCCCCTACTTATAGTTCAATACTTGATTTTAATTCCAAATACCACTTCATTTTATTTTCTTAGTTCAATTTTATTATATAATTCAAGTTTGGATTTTCTTTCCATTTCCCAATTCATCAAAATATTAATTTTGGGCTTTGTATTCCATTTCAAATTTATAAGTCACAACTTACTATTTATACATCACATTCATTCCAGGCTTGAATGTATTCATCTTTTATTTTTAATTCGAGTTTTACACTTACTTATAATCCAAGCATATTTTATTCTATGGATTTTAGTTCTGACTC
Source organism: Allium cepa (assembly GCA_030765085.1). NCBI lineage: Eukaryota > Viridiplantae > Streptophyta > Magnoliopsida > Asparagales > Amaryllidaceae > Allium > Allium cepa. The sequence goes on from CM060934.1 coordinate 135,875,700, forward strand.
TTTTATAAGTTATTCTAATTTATTTACTCCAATCCAATCCTTAACCAATTTATTTTCCAGCTAAATTTTATTTTAAACTCAGATTTATTTAATCTCAATTCGATTTCAACTTAATTCGGAAATCAGCTAGATATTATTTTTCAGCATTTTTAATTAATTTCAATCTAGTTAAATTTTATTTTCCAATCCAAGTTAATTTCATTTTTAACTTTTCATTTTAAATTTAAATTCCAACATGCAAAGCTTATATTTTCTTCCTGATTTAGAAATTATCTTAATTTATAAGCTTACAACTATCTCATCAGGATTTTTAAACACCTGGCTTTGGTTTAGAATCATCTTGAAATCTCCAACATCTCAAATCATATTCTCAAAATTTAAACCAATCCTGGTTTTATTCCCAACAAATTTCCTTTGAAATTTCAAAAACAAACAGGTTTTCCTAAACAAATCAATTTGGCAGCAATTCATCACTTAGAAACTCGAAAATGAACACTGATGATGCGGCCGTCATCATCAGAATTATTTTCCAATAATCCGAGTAATGTCAATGCTATATCACTTTCAAAATCCATTTAAAACAAATTTCCATTCAGAAATATCTCCAAAACAATAATGCTATCATTTATCTTTAAAACACTTCAACAAACACTTCCAAAGTCTCCGGAATTTTAAATTTCCAAAGCCTGCTTAAATAAATTCTAACAATAATTCATTTGTACATTTTATGCTTATACAAATTCTCATTTGATTGTATTTCAATTCATAAATTACAGTTATAATTCATATTTATAAATTCCATTTTATAATGAAATTATACCCCTAAATTTTTAGTTATATTTCAATTTCTAGTCAAATTCTCACTTAACAATGATAATGCTTTAATATTATTCTTCCTAACATCCAAGCAACCATATATTAGATAAAATAGTTTATAAAAACTTTATTTATATCAAAAATATATTTTTGGGTAAAATTATTTCATTTACCCATGTTTAAAACAATACCGTGTCGATTGTTCTATTCAAGTGTTTAGAAACCCTTTCAATACAGTTGTCTAGACTGTGCCGACGAAGGTTCATATGCCACTCAATAAACCAATCAACACAATATTAAAACAATTTATATTCACTAACAAATACACACTCATATCTATTAATACGCTTAGACTCATTATAGAGTACTACGGACTCTATTTTAAATGAGTAATTCCCACCAGAGCCAAGGTTATCTCCAACCTACGCTCTGATACCATGTGTAACGACCCGCAAATCCGTACCCCTTGAGTTAACACTATTCTACCTAAATCAACTCAAGTTGTACAGAAATACGAACCATTTGGGTTAAAGAAGAAGAGGTAGAAGAAGAAAATAGAAATCAACAACAGAATCTAACCATCGCAGCGGAATAAAATATAATAGATAATAAATGATCTTTACTCAAATCAAATATATCTATTTATATATTACATCATCAGAATACATCAATCACGGCTCAACATCAGTATCATACAATGAATACATAACAACTCAAGATACACAAAACTCAAAACATAGCGGAATAATATATATATACAAATACGGGAGTACGTATCGTCATCCTGCTCGTCTCTTGAGCTCCACAGCATCATATCCTGTATTCTATAATACTCGGTCTGACCCGAGCATTACAGTTAAATAACACCCGAGTCAGTCTGGAATACCAGCGTGAGAAAATCACACCCAATTGATTATTAAAGTTTCAAAATCCTTTGAAAACAAAAGCATCTCGTAAGACCATGCCACAAATAAACATGTCGGGTTTTTACCTTACGATAGCTAAAACAATTTTTATAGAAATCCTCTGATATTATAATAGGGTCTATATACAAATTCTTATAAAATAGCCAAAATTGTTACATTCATTAAATTCCAGCTACTAGCCACAGAGTGGGTAATACAAATAAAACTCGTACAAGGCACGTAGGGAGAATGGATTTCCAACTAATGACTAGGCACTGGGGTACCACCTATCACAGTACGGGGCTTAGATCACCGTACCGAGGAGTACGCCCGCTCCCCTGCAACACAAGGCCGGGACTACCCCTTACTGGATAATCCCGAGTGAGATCACCCCGCGGTTGGGATCAGCAACCGCCCACTAAGCCGAAATAAATAGGGACATCTAGACTGGAATGACCTCACCCTGCTTGGGTGCTACCCACCTAGCCTTGCTGCATAACTCTTGATTTTCAGTCATTCCCATTTGATGAGGCTTGAGGCTAAGCGTTACCTTTATAGAACATATCCCTTAGAATGCCCATCGTCCACCTGACGATGTTTCGTAAGCATTCGTCCATACAAGTCCGTCCCGGGTTCGAACGGAACCGAAGGCACTACTACATCCATTTTGGAAATATCCTCAGGATTAGTAGCGACTTTCCCTTGTACTTCACTGCTCCATCTTCGAATCCAAAATCGTTTACACGAAACGTACAAACCGGATCGAAGTGGTTTTCGAGAAATAAATCTCGATCCCGGTCTCTTCGAAACGATCAACGCAGCTAGCCAATATTGATAGTCGGTTATTTAACTATCAATTTACATTCACAACTATCCATCAAACAATAAATAATTTCCCAAATTATTTATTTACCTCAAAAATATCTTCACAAGATATATTTCTATTCTTAATCCTTTGAAAACAATTTCAAAACCATCTTTCTTTTCAGAATCAACTTTCCCAAATATTTTCTATCACCTCTGAAATCACCAAGCACAAAAATAGATTTTAAAATAATTTAAAACACTTTACTTTGAAATATATACTTTAAAACATTTATTTTAAAAAGTACTTCAATAATTTAATAAAAATACATACCATATGAATATTTGAAAATAAGGTTACTTAATAAAATATACAACTAGATTTACACTTTTAAAACAAATACTAAATCACTCTTTAAATAATTATTGCTATAATAGATTAAAAGGAAATACTTACTTTAGAATTTAAATATTTAGAAATAGTAAATTTTTCAAAACATACTTCTTACAACAACTTTAAACTTTTAATTTATATTTAAAAATTTACTTCGAAAATGTACTTGGTTATTCAGAGAGAAATTCCCAATCTCAATCACTTAAATCAATTTTCCAAATTGATTTCCAATTTATTCCATTTGAAATAAATTTCTTTACTTATCAGTTCATTTCGAAATTCATAAATTATGGACTTCATTATTATTTTCAGTTTGATTTTTAATCCTTTAGCTGAAATATACAAATATCAGATTATTCCCAATTTCTTCTTTATTCCTCTTAAATAATTTAAATCCTAAATTTAAAATAAATGCTTTGTTCTTTTAAACAATAACATTGAAGTTTAAGTTTCATTAATTTCCTGTTTATTTAAATTTTTCTTTCCATACTCAAGATTTATTAACTAAAATTTTAAAGTCACTTTATTTCCTTTCCAGTTCATTTATAAATTTATTCAACTATTCTATAATTATTTTACTTACAATTTCACTTCTTTTATTTTCATTCCCAACTCAAATTATATATTTGGTAATTCATTATTGCCCGATTATAACAATCAAGCCATAGCATTCAATATTCCCACATAATTCATTACAGAATATCAAATATTCAGAACAAAGGATATTAAATAATTAAATAAAGTTGAGGGGTCCAGTTGGATCCCTCCAACCTGTTTTCCTGCATCCAAAGACGTTAGCACAACATGTAATACCAATTTCTAAAAATACTATACTATAACACATCATTCAATTCAACCATTCAAACAATTACTTAAATTTAATTACTTGAATTTAAATATAAACTGAGTGAGATTAACTCACCTTTGCTTGCTGTTCTCAATCCATTCCCAACCGACTTGTTTCCTTGATTTTTACACCTTGTATAATAATTCACGGTTTATTATTATTTGACCCAATCAAACAATTATTCACCATTTATTTATTTTGTTTACAAATGATTAAATTTTAACCTTAGATTTAATTTAACCGAAGTAGTAAATTTTTACACTAGTTTTCCTTTATATATATTTTAATTCAATTTCATAATTTGTTCTTTAACTAAGATAAATTTAATGGACTAAAAAAAAAATCAACAGATTAAACTTAGGTTTAAACTTGAGTAATATCAATTTAGAGATTCCTAAACTAATTTACCACTTCAGCACAACTTATTAATTTGTAAATATTCGTTGTAATATGATATTATAATATATAAATCACTTTAATACTTCTTTAAAAATTTAAACAGCAAGATTAAACATGTATGTATATATTTAAATTGTTTTTTTATATCTAACAAACAAAATTCCATAAACCAATATACCTTAAAATTCTGTTAAATTAAAAAATAGGACTTGTTTTTATATACTTACTATAATTATTTTCGTTGTTTCTACCGTATATCAAATTTAAATAGAAAGATAAATGTCTTATACCTAGCAATAACACGTGAACCTAGTCTAGCCGCTTCCCCTGCATCGCGACCGATCCCTTCGCCTCGACGATCTCAAATACCCCAAACAGCCGCGACATCTCTGCACGCGATGCTCCTCACTGCCTCATCGACTCTTCGAACGCGACCATCTCCATCACTCACTCAACCACCGTGCCTCGTTGCGCGCTTGCGAGCTCCTCTACCTCGCGACAATCCTCTAATTCACGCAGCACTCATTTCAGATGCAAATCTCGATTTGAAGAGGAAGAAGGCACACAGCTTGAATTTGAGTTTACTGATACAAGGGCGAATGGAATCGGTGTTTAAAGAAGAGAGAGGGGAAAAGAAATCGTTCGGTCCCAAATTTTATACCGAGCGATTTAAATTTTGTTTTCGAATAGAATGAAAAGTTCGGTTCTGATGGATAAAAAAAATATCGTACGCGAGAAGGAACCAGAAACGTATACGCCTCAACTTGCAGAGAGGCAGCAATGACTTTGACTTTGAAGTGAAGGAAATGTTTTGATGGAGAAAGCAAAAGCATAGATGTGGAATTAATTTGACTAGTCAACAAAGCATATATTACACTGAATTCGATATAAATTTAAGCGCGATTTTATATCGTATGCTCACACAACAACTCCGATCACAACAAAATTTGAAATCCGATAATAAAACACTATTACGGATCCAATGGAACTGGTTTCGTTGAATTTCGAGATTGTGCCTCAGAAGGCTGTTTTTAAATTAAATTTAAACTATAAAATTTCAAAACCGAACAAATCACTGTTAAATTCAATTTTAAAACTTCTATTATTCTTAGTATTGTCAATATAAATTTTCAAGTCTTCAAATTATTTTTAGTAGGCTTAAAACCGATGATTCAACATTTTACCCAACTTCAAATTATTTAATTCAATAATTTAATTATCAAATAAATGGTGATATTCGAATTCAAGTTAAAAATTAACTTTTAAATATTTCAAATAAATTAAATATCCCAATGTAAATTGCTTAAAAATTCCGGGTCGTCACATTCCTCCCCCCTTAAAAGAATTTCGTCCCCGAAATTACTAGTTAGGAAGAATGATCCAAAACCCTTTACTATTTTCCAAAACCAAACATTCCCATCAACTTGCCAAAACAATCTTTTAATCAAAGACACTCCAACTTCCTTTCTAACTTTTCAACTTATCCATAAGTCCCAAACAATATCACTCACTTATCCATTCAAATTTAAACTTAAATTAAAATTTTAAGTTATCAAAATTTTCTCAAAATTTTCTAAGTCCCTAAATTTCCGAAAAATTTCGCCAGCGTCTCCTTTGCGCGGCTAGCTCGGTACTACTACAAAAATGGCTCTGCGGCCTCCCAAATCCAAAAAGAAAACAAAAGGCCAAGTGGCTCAATCCAAAATCCCAATCAATTTCATACCAAATTTAAATACATACCTTTTTATCGAGCATTTCAAATTTCTCTTCTGAAATCAAAATCAATTCTCTTTTCTCTTTATAATACCTGCATATCCTGCTTAGCACTAATATCCAAACACAACTTAACATTTTATTGACTTCCTTACCAATGTCAATATTTATTAATCCAAATATCAACTTAGAATGTATTTGTAATATTCCATTTCCAATTAAGAATGCACCATTTCATACTTAAGTTAGTGTAAGAATTTTATACGCTTCTGACATTTTTTTCCATCTTACCATTTCAGTTTATATCCATTTCTATCCACATTGGATTATCTCTATTTCTATATGAATTCAATTTATTTTTCCACTCTGCATATATAAATTTTATTTGTCATTTATTACTAATTCATATCATTATTTTAATTAGTTTCATTTATAACTAATTTTAGTATCCAATTTAAATTCGCTTTGTCTTTAACAAAAATTTCTTAAAAAATTTCTAAATTTTTCTAACTCCCAAAATTTTCGAAAATTTTTGGCAGAGTCTCCCTTGTACGGAGGAGCCTTTGCAATTTGATAAAAGATATAAATATATATACATCGACCCATACGGTCGGAAAAACCAAAAACAGTTCATATTTCCTATTTTTATTGCGTAGGCGTACCTTATTTTGCATTTTAAGCAAACAGCTTATTATTTTTAGCAACTAGCGCAACCAAATCCAGCCACACGGCTTCCAGGTACGTGTACTTACTCAATTTAAATATGTAAGTGCCAAATATATGCAGTTTAACTATATTTCACTTAGTTGCAATGGTTAAAACATATGAATTCGAAAGAAATGCACATCCAAACTTTCCGTAAGCAATTTTTACAACTTTCATAGTAATTCAACTATTTCAATTAATTTACAAACCATTTTCGTTCAATTTGAATGGTTTAAAACTCAGTCGCTTACATTTAATTTATCTTTAAGCAAACTGAACTCATGTTTAATTCAATTGATCTCAAAATCAATTTATTTTACTTCTATCAATTCATAGAATTTTAATTACTTCCATTTACGTCTAATAACAAGAGATCTATGTGAATAAACAAGTATTTATGTTTTATAACCAATTTAAATGGATTTTAACTCAATTTATTCTTAATTCTATTCCATTTGAAAATTTATTCACAATCCATATATTCTCAGTTTCATTGCATTTCAATTTTATTAACCAAACTAGTGCAGTCAAAACCATCAACAACTTAGGTTCCATCTCCATTTCCAATTAAATTTCCTTTTTATTTTAATCCATTCACAATCATTTATTTAGCTCTACACATTCCATTTAAATTTCATTTACAATCCATTTATTTACATTTCATTCCATATTTGTTTATTCCAAACTATTTTATTTAGCTCAAAGATAATCTAAGCTATTTCATTCAATAACCATTTCTCAACTTATTGAAACCATACTTCATTTACTCAATATAATTTTTTTATCCACTCAATCCATTTTGAATTTTCATTTTCTTAAATTTATTTACAACCCACCAAATTATATTTCGATTTTCACTTGATTTAAACCCAACCCAAAATCATTAAATTTGGTTTAAGTTGAATTAAATTCAACTCTCTTCGATTTATTCAGCTTAAGTCAATTTACTTCAATTTATTCAAATTTTATACTTAAGCTCATCCTCATTTTGCAAGTAAAATTTTCTCTTTTACTCAACTTAACTCAATTGATTACAAGGCCATATCCAATTTATTTCCACATATTTGGATTTAATTTGCAATTCATACCATTATTATTTTAACCCATTTACATTTTTATTCGATACATTTCAATTGTACTTAATTTGTTAACACTTCAAGTCAAATTTTAATTAATAACTCAAGTTCTGATTCTACTATCCATTCTCAATTTACCACCCAATTTATTAACCATAATTCAACTTCATTCTCAAATACTTGCACTTCATCAACAATTTAAGTCGAATTTAATTTATAACTTGAGTTTATTTCCAAACTTCATCATAAACTCACTATCCAATTTCATTAACCAATTTATTATCAGATTAGTTTCTTCCCTACTTATAGTTCAATACTTGATTTTAATTCCAAATACCACTTCATTTTATTTTCTTAGTTCAATTTTATTATATAATTCAAGTTTGGATTTTCTTTCCATTTCCCAATTCATCAAAATATTAATTTTGGGCTTTGTATTCCATTTCAAATTTTATAAGTCACAACTTACTATTTATACAATCACATTCATTCCAGGCTTGAATGTATTCATCTTTTATTTTTAATTCGAGTTTTACACTTACTTATAATCCAAGCATATTTTATTCTATGGATTTTAGTTCTGATTCTTTTATAAGTTATTCTAATTTATTTACTCCAATCCAATCCTTAACCAATTTATTTTCCAGCTAAATTTTATTTTAAACTCAGATTTATTTAATCTCAATTCGATTTCAACTTCATTCGGAAATCAGCTAGATATTATTTTTCAGCATTTTTAATTAATTTCAATCTAGTTAAATTTTATTTTCCAATCCAAGTTAATTTCATTTTTAACTTTTCATTTTAAATTTAAATTCCAACATGCAAAGCTTATATTTTCTTCCTGAATTAGAAATTATCTTAATTTATAAGCTTACAACTATCTCATCTGGATTTTTAAACACCTGGCTTTGGTTTAGAATCATCTTGAAATCTCCAACATCTCAAATCATATTCTCAAAATTTAAACCAATCCTGGTTTTATTCCCAACAAATTTCCTTTGAAATTTCAAAAACAAACAGGTTTTCCTAAACAAATCAATTTGGCAGCAATTCATCACTTAGAAACTCGAAAATGAACACTGATGATGCGGCCGTCATCATCAGAATTATTTTCTAATAATACGAGTAATTTCAATGCTATATCACTTTCAAAATCCATTTAAAACAAATTTCCATTCAGAAATATCTCCAAAACAATAATGCTATCATTTATCTTTAAAACACTTCAACAAACACTTCCAAAGTCTCTGGAATTTTAAATTTCCAAAGCCTGCTTAAATAAATTCTAACTATAATTCATTTGTACATTTTATGCTTATACAAATTCTCATTTGATTGTATTTCAATTCATAAATTACAGTTATAATTCATATTTATAAATTCCATTTTATAATGAAATTATACCCTTAAATTTTTAGTTATATTTCAATTTCTAGTCAAATTCTCACTTAACAATGATAATGCTTTAATATTATTCTTCCTAACATCCAAGCAACCATATATTAGCTAAAATAGTTTATAAAAACTTTATTTATATCAAAAATATATTTTTGGGTAAAATTATTTCATTTACCCATGTTTAAAATAATACCGTGTCGATTGTTCTATTCAAGTGTTTAGAAACCCTTTCAATACAGTTGTCCAGACTGTGCCGACGAAGGTTCATATGCCACTCAATAAACCAATCAACACAATATTAAAACAATTTATATTCACTAACAAATACACACTCATATCTATTAATACGCTTAGACTCATTATAGAGTACTACGGACTCTATTTTAAATGAGTAATTACCACCAGAGCCAAGGTTATCTCCAACCTACGCTCTGATACCATGTGTAACGACCCGCAAATCCGTACCCCTTGAGTTAACACTATTCTACCTAAATCAACTTAAGTTGTACAGAAATACGAACCATTTGGGTTAAAGAAGAAGAGGTAGAAGAAGAAAATAGAAATCAACAACAGAATCTAACCATCGCAGCGGAATAAAATATAATAGATAATAAATGATCTTTACTCAAATCAAATATATCTATTTATATATTACATCATCAGAATACATCAATCATGGGTCAACATCAGTATCATACAATGAATACATAACAACTCAAGATACACAAAACTCAAAACACAGCGGAATAATATATATATACAAATACCGAAGTACGTATCGCCATCCTGCTCGTCTCCTGAGCTCCACAACATCATATCCTGTATTCCATAATACTCGGTTTGACCCGAGCATTACAGTTAAATAACACCCGAGTCAGTCTGGAATACCAGCGTGAGAAAATCACACCCAATTGATTATTAAAGTTTCAAAATCCTTTGAAAACAAAAGCATCTCGTAAGACCACGCCACAAATAAACATGTCGGGTTTTTACCTTACAATAGCTAAAACAATTTTTATAGAAATCCTCTGATATTATAATAGGGTTTATATACAAATACTTATAAAATAGCCAAAATTGTTACATTCATTAAATTCCAGCTACTAGCCACAGAGTGGGTAATACAAACAAAACTCGTACAAGGCTCGTAGGGAGAATGGATTTCCAACTAATGACTAGGCACTGGGGTACCACCTGTCACAGTACGGGGCTTAGATCACCGTACCGAGGAGTACGCTCGCTCCCCTGCAACACAAGGCCGGGACTACCCCTTACTGGATAATCCCGAGTGAGATCACCCCGCGGTTGGGATCAGCAACCGCCCACTAAGCCGAAATAAAAAGGGACATCTAGACTGGAATGACCTCACCCTGCTTGGGTGCTACCCACCTAACCTTGCTGCATAACCCCTGATTTTCAGTCATTCCCATTTGATGAGGCTTGAGGCTAAGCGTTACCTTTATAGAACATATCCCTTAGAATGCCCATCGTCCACTTGACGATGTTTCGCAAGCATTCATCCATACAAGTCCGTCCCAGGTTCGAACGGAACCGAAGGCACTATTCCTACTACATCCATTTTGGAAATATCCTCAAGATTAGTAGCGACTAGCCCTTGTACTTCACTGCTCCATCTTCGAATCCAAAATCGTTTTACACGAAACGTACAAACCGGATCGAAGTGGTTTTTGAGAAATAAATCTCGATCCCGGTCTCTTCGAAACGATCAACGCAGTTGGCCAATATTGATAGTCGGTTATTTAACTATCAATTTACATTCACAAACATCCATCAAACAATAAATAATTTCCCAAATTATTTATTTACCTAAAAATATCTTCACAAGATATATTTCTATTCTCAATCCTTTGAAAACAATTTCAAAACCATCTTTCTTTTCAGAATCAACTTTCCCAAATATTTTCTATCACCTCTGAAATCACCAAGCACAAAAATAGATTTTAAAATAATTTAAAACACTTTACTTTGAAATATATACTTTAAAACATTTATTTTAAAAAGTACTTCAATAATTCAATAAAAATACATACCATATGAATATTTGAAAATAAGGTTACTTAATAAAATATACAACTAGATTTACACTTTTAAAACAAAAACTAAATCACTCTTTAAATAATTATTGCTATAATAGATTAAAAGGAAATACTTACTTTAGAATTTAAATATTTAGAAATAGTAAATTTTTCAAAACATACTTCTTACAACAACTTTTAACTTCTAATTTATATTTAAAAGTTTACTTTGAAAACGTACTTGGTTATTCAGAGAGAAATTCCCAATCTCAATCACTTAAATCAATTTTCTAAATTGATTTCCAATTTATTCCATTTGAAATAAATTTCTTTACTTATCAGTTCATTTCGAAATTCATAAATTATGGACTTCATTATTATTTTCAGTTCGATTTTTTAATCCTTTAGCTGAAATATACAAATATCAGGTTATTCCCAATTTCTTCTTTGTTCCTCTTAAGTAATTTGGATCCTAAATTTAAAATAAATGCTTTGTTCTTTTAAACAATAACATTGAAGTTTAAGTTTCATTAATTTCCTATTTATTTAAATTTTCCTTTCCATACTCAAGATTTATTAACTAAAATTTTAAAGTCACTTTATTTCCTTTCCAGTTCATTTATAAATTTATTCAACTTTTCTATAATTATTTTACTTACAATTTCACTTCTTTTATTTTCATTCCGAACTCAAATTATATATTTGGTAATTCATTATTGCCCGATTATAACAATCAAGCCATAGCATTCAGTATTCCCACATAATTCATTACAGAATATCAAATATTCAGAACAGAGGATATTAAATAATTAAATAAAGTTGAGGGGTCCAGTTGGATCCCTCCAACCTGTTTTCCTGCATCCACAGATGTTAGCACAACATATAATACCAATTTCTAAAAATACTATACTATAACACATCATTCAACTCAACCATTCAAACAATTACTTAAATTTAATTACTTGAATTTAAATATAAACTGAGTGAGATTAACTCACCTTTGCTTGCTGTTCTCAATCCATTCCCAACCGACTTGTTTCCTTGATTTTTACACCTTGTATAATAATTCACGGTTTATTATCATTTGACCCAATCAAACAATTATTACCATTTATTTATTTTGTTTACAAATGATTAAATTTTAACCTTAGATTTAATTTAACCGAAGTAGTAAATTTTTACACTAGTTTTCCTTTATATATATTTTAATTCAATTTCATAATTTGTTCTTTAACTAAGATAAATTTAATGGACTAAAAAAAATCAACAGATTAAACTTAGGTTTAAACTTGAGTAATATCAATTTAGAGATTCCTAAACTAATTTACCACTTCAGCACAACTTATTAATTTGTAAATATTCGTTGTAATATGATATTATAATATATAAATCACTTTAATACTTCTTTAAAAATTTAAACAGCAAGATTAAACATGTATGTATATATTTAAATTGTTTTTTTTATATCTAACAAACAAAATTCCATAAACCTATATACCTTAAAATTCTGTTAAATTAAAAAATAGGACTTGTTTTTATGTACTTACTATAATTATTTTCGTTGTTTCTACCGTATATCAAATTTAAATAGAAAGATAAATGTCTTATACCTAGCAGCAACACGTGAACCTAGTCTAGCCGCTTCCCCTGCATCGCGACCAATCCCTTCGCCTCGACGATCTCAAATACCCCAAACGGCCGCGACATCTCTGCACGCGATGCTCCTCACTGCCTCATCGACTCTTCGAACGCTACCATCTCCATCACTCGCGCAACCACCGTGCCTTGTTGCGCGCTTGCGAGCTCCTCTACCTCGCGACAATCCTCTAATTCACGCAGCACTCATTTCAGATGCAAATCTCGATTTGAAGAGGAAGAAGGCACACAGCTTGAATTTGAGTTTACTGATACAAGGGCGAATGGAATCGGTGTTTAAAGAAGAGAGAGGGGAAAAGAAATCGTTCGGTCCCAAATTTTATACCGAGCGATTTAAATTTTGTTTTCGAATAGAATGAAAAGTTCGGTTCTGATGGATTCATTAGCCATAAAAAAAATATCGTACGCGAGAAGGAACCAGAAACGTATACGCCTCAACTTGCAGAGAGGCAGCAATGACTTTGACTTTGAAGTGAAGGAAATGTTTTGATGGAGAAAGCAAAAGCACAGATGTGGAATTAATTTGACTAGTCAACAAAGCATATATTACACTGAATTCGATATAAATTTAAGCGCGATTTTATATCGTATGCTCACACAACAACTCCGATCACAACAAAATTTGAAATCCGATAATAAAACACTATTACGGATCCAATGGAACTGGTTTCGTTGAATTTCGAGATTGTGCCTCAGAAGGCTGTTTTTAAATTAAATTTAAACTATAAAATTTCAAAACCGAACAAATCACTGTTAAATTCAATTTTAAAACTTCTATTATTCTCAGTATTGTCAATATAAATTTTCAAGTCTTCAAATTATTTTTAGTAGGCTTAAAACCGATGATTCAACATTTTACCCAACTTCAAATTATTTAATTCAATAATTTAATTATCAAATAAATGGTGATATTCGAATTCAAGTTAAAAATTAACTTTTAAATATTTCAAATAAATTGAATATCCCAATGTAAATTGCTTAAAAATTCCGGGTCGTCACAGGAACTTTAAAATTAAATACCCGGTTGTTAATTTCCAAAAACTCATTTTTGAAAACACACTACATATATTTTTATATGAATTTACTTCGAACTATTTATTCATTAAACTCACTTTGGGTTCGTTCACATTTCGATCGCACAATGATAAAAAGAATAATTTACTATGTACTCCACAACGTTCATCTGAGCAAATATCTAATCGTTACTTAGAAAATTATTCGGATTACCACAAAACTAGTCGAGATGTTTTCCTATGAGTTATCCCAAAGAAAATGCATTCCATTTAAAAATTCACTTTCGAAAATATCTTTTTCTCATAAATACTTCCAAAAATACCGCTATTTCATTTCTCAAAATCCTTTTGAAATTATTTTTCAGAAATTCCAGGATTTAGATTCAAAAATCCATTCTAGAACACATTTATAAACTAAATTTATATAAAATTTCCTTTATATAAAATCATCTTATATTATAATATCTCCTCTTTATTATAATAGAATTTTCTCAAATATCTATTCTCTAAATGTCTTATCCTACCATTTATATTAAACAACTTTTATTAAAGTTTAATCCTTAACCTGCCATTCATAAAAGGGGAATTTTAATTTAACATTTTCTCCAAACATCTTATAGTCAAATTGTGAAAATTAATTCGCAAGGGGTTCGTTTTAAATCAAGGCGATAGACGCTCCTATATAAACTAAGCATAATTTAACAACTAACAAACAACAGTTGATGCTCTTAATTTAATTAAGCATGACTGAACAAACAATAGTAATAATAAATAAATATTATCACATTCAAACAAACACACTCTATAACTATATAAAGTTTTGAAAACAATTCCTTTATATATATAAAATATAATTCTAGGCAAAATATTTCATTAGCCGAATGTTTAAAAATTCAATATCATGTCCGTTGGCCTTGTTTGAGTGTTTAGAAACCCCTATCGATATAGTGGTGTCACAGTCTCAACCAAAATTCATAAAAAATTTAATAGACCAGTAAACATAATACCTTTTTATAACATTAACAAATACACTCTCAAATATATAATACTCTCAAACTCATTCTAGGGTGTCGCTTACCCCATCTCCAATGAGCTAGACCCTATCAAAGCCAAGGTTTTCGCTTAACTTTAAGCTCTGATTCCAAGCTTTAACGACCTACCTTTTCGACCATTGAAAGTCGATATGAAATCGACCACTGTATTCAAATGTCGAACATCCAATCATCAGAAGGGCAAATTGTTGGGGTAAAAGAAAAAGAAAAAATAGAGAACAGGAAAAACAGAATCTCACAGCGGAACCGACCATATATAATATAACAAAGACAGTATAAACTGCCACTTCCAAAATATACAGTATATCAGAGTTAAAAATAAACCTTATCAGCTGCATAGTTATAAAATTCCGACCTTGCAATTTGTTGATAGGTATATATCATATAACGAAAAATAAATACTATGATAGGTGAACCTCCAGCTCCTCTCCAAGAACTTCATTGCACCAAAGCCAACCTAGGAAAATATTCGGTCTGACCCGAGCATTATAATAAAATAACACCCGATCAGTCTGGAAATAATAACATGAGAAAACTCAAATAACGGGGAACATATAGAAGTTCTATGAGACCACACTGCTAGCGCGAAATATGTTTTTACCTCACGAGAATAACAACCATATAGGAAAGAGTAGAGATAAACAACAGAAAACAAATCCAAATAAGAATGGGCATAAATAATATTAAAAACTAAGCTTGAAAGCATGAAAATAATCTGAGCAAAATCGAAACTGGACAAAATGGATAAAATAAGATAATAGTCCAAATTTGATAGAAAGGACAAAACCATAATTGAACATTGTGAAGAGAGGTTGACTCTTTCCATTGCAATTACAAAAAAACAATTCAAAGGTTCAAATCAAATAAGGAAAATGAATTTATCCAACATAGCTAGGAGGGTGCTCCCCCTTCAACGAAAGTATGCCTCTATATAAAATATACTTGACAGCACACACGTCACTCTCGGGAACTTCCAAGCTGGACCCTGCTTCACATGAGCATCCGAATATTTCACATCAATGCATGCATGTCGACACCTCTCGAGATAGTGGTGAACATGCTCTGATGGGTGCGACCAACATGGCTTGGCTCCCTCTCGCGCTCTGGTTTTAGTTTTTCCAATGTTGTGCTCCAAACAAGCAATAAATTGTCTTAGGATGACGAAGCACAATAATGACTTGGAGGATGTACCCCTCTTATCCACGCTTCGATTTTAGTCATTTTTTTATAAAGGGTAACAAAGCTCAACCGAGCAAAACGTCGTCTTAGAATGATGAAAAATAAAGAAGATAGAAAATTGAAATCGAGGTCGATAATTCAACTATCAGGAATAACTACGTGATTTGCGTATGAGAATTAAATTGCATACGCTTACCATAAATGAAATGAATCCAAAACTTAGAAACATTTGATTCTTACTTGTGCTTATTTTACACATTTTAATATTAGTAAAAACACTTTAAAAATATTCTATAAGTCGATCTTTTAAGTGACAAATTTATAATACTCAGTGTATTAAAACAATGGTCTAAACAAAGATCATTAAAACATTGTTTACTGTAAATCCAAAATAATTTAC
Organism: Allium cepa; assembly: GCA_030765085.1. Lineage (NCBI taxonomy): Eukaryota > Viridiplantae > Streptophyta > Magnoliopsida > Asparagales > Amaryllidaceae > Allium > Allium cepa. Next base: position 135,892,096 of record CM060934.1, read on the forward strand.
ACTTAGCTTTATTTTTATACAATTCTATTGAAATACTTTTCATTTCTAAACCTTCGTTTGTAAATTTAAAATAATATTTATTATCCCAAAAGATAATAAAATAATTTAAATACCTTTTATAAATTTAAATAATGTTAACCTTCCCGAGGGTTGATTTATAGTACTCTTTTTACAATTTTACAACCACATAAATTTTTAAAAGAAAATAAATCAAATTTAAGTTCTTTTACTAAATTTAAAATACTGTTAATTATCTTGAAAGATAATAAACCAAATTTATAATCTCTTTTATAATCTAAAATAATGTTCATTATCCCGAAAGATAACTAGTCCAATTTACAATTTCCTTTAAATAAACAAATCAATTATCTTAAATAAAATAGTTAATTACTTCTAAAACACTTTCATCAAATCATTTTATTTACTTTGAACTCATTTATTAAATCAATTAATAACTCAATATATCATTTATCAAATGATTTATTAAATCCAAATAATCATTAATTAAAATGAATAATTAATATCATTATATAAATTTATTAATAAAATTTAAACACTATTAATAAAAATAAAAATAATTAATTTTGAATAATCATTAGTTAAATGATTTATCATATTTCAAATATCATTAATTAAAATGATTTAGCTAAATTCAAACATCATTAATTAAGATGATTAACTAAATTTCAAACCACTGTTAGTTAAAACAATTAAGTGAATTTAAACAATCATTAATTAAAATTATTAATCAAAGTTTAAAATCATTAATCAAAACGATTTAATTAAATTCACATCTCATTAATCCAATAGATTAATAAATTTCAAAACATCATTAATTAATTAATTAATTAATTTCAAAATCAATAGTTAACATGATAAGTAACTTTAACATCATTAGTTAAAACGGTTAATTAATTTAAATGACCATTAATTAAAATGGTTAATGAATTTAAAATATCAATAATTAATATTGTTAATGAATTTTAAAATTCTATTTAGTGAATACACAAGCTCAAGTTCAAAACACAAACAGGTTTATGGGGTAATATGCAATAAGTGATAGTATAGTGAAAATCGCTATAACGACACTTAAACTATTAAAAATAATATCATGGCTAATTTTAACAAACATGAACGTAAACATCATAAGAAGGGGAATAAATAATTACCAGTGAGAAACTCCTTATGGCCTCTCTATAAATGTTCCCTGCAAAACAATGGATATGGGTAATACATACATACATACATACATACATATATATGTATACACATATAATCATATAGGTTCATAACAGAAAATTAATATGTCATCGATTTTCCAAACAGAAATTCAACCGAACAATTAATCAAACACTTTAACTAACATTCAAGCAATCAACAATGGTTAATAGCATCACAGATATGATATGGTAAATTTGAATGTAAGTTAAACTCACATTAATTCCAGTTTTCGCCAAAGCGTTCTAGTTTGGACTAAAACCAAACAGACGTTCTATTTTAGCTAAAAATTCCACTAGTTTCAAATCCAACCAAACCAACCCCATTGCTTCGCCATCATCACCACGACTCCAACACAAAAGACGGCGTTCGAAACCGACCTCGTATGTAAAAGTTATTCAAATTACAAGTTATGGATTAAATTAAATTAATTAATAATTTAATTAAATATCTAATCCTTCATTACCCCCTTCTAATCATCTTCTCCCTCTTCCTAGTTACCCTTCCCACTTACACAGAGATACGCACAAACAACCTATCACCGCATATCTTCCAACGACCATAACTCCTTCGTTTCTCGATGGAATTTACTTTTGTTTTCATCAACGGCGTTGCTCTTCGTGAGTTCTTCCTTCCTGATAAAACCAACATAGGTCTACATCCCCCCAGGAAAATCTAACTTGATGGGTCCATTTTTTATCCCTAAGTATTGAATTCCACCCTAAGGCTTGCCACAACTTCAAGCTCGACGCCCAGGTGCATCTGGACAAACGTAGTTCAACCATGGTCTTCGTTTGCCCCTTGCCTTCTCTATCCCTACAAATCTCGAGCCCTAGCTACTGCCCACAAATGATCATCACCCTAAAACAAGCTCAAACCTTAACAAAAGTGTATAGTATCGAAGCTCTCTGGTATACGAGCCCAACAGATCCAACGACGAGATTTTTCATTTAGTATATCACAAGAATTTGATTTTTGAGATGGAGAAAACTCTCATTTCGGTTTTAGGAATGGGTTTATAAAGGAGAAAGTGTGTGGCAGCGAAAGTGGGAGGTAAGGAGGTAGGTATGTGTTGAGATAAAGGGGTATAGGCTAGGAGTATGGGCACATATTATTTTATTTTATAATATCCATCACCATTCATGCTCGAAAATTTGAAACTCCTACCAACATATGCCGACTGGCATCCTATACTAAATACACCTATTTCGAACCCAGTGGAACTAGTTTCAGGACCTAATTCCAAAGTATAAAGAATTTCATTTTAATCAAATTATATTAATTTAATTTTCTAAAATTAATTGTTATGCGTTTCGGACCACGACCAAACAGTATGTATGATAATTATGAAACTCGGTGGCATACAAAAATTTATCATTATGGGTCTAATGGCACTAGTTTTGTCGAAATTTGAGATAATGCCCCGTAATATTAATTTCACAAATTTAAATATCACCCTGTATTTTCTGTCCAATTATCGATATTTATCCGATCTATTTATATTTTTAAATAAATTTATAGATTGAATTCATTAATATTATTCATTAATTAAAAAGAGTTAAATAATATTATTAATTACATTTAATTAATATTTAATTTCTAATTCAAATATTTAAATGACTAATCATATTTGAATTCAAATTATTAAATTTCAAAAATCCTATATATTCAATTTTTAGAATTAATTAAAATTTTAAAATTAAATAATCAAAATTCTAGTTTATTACAATATGAAACACCCATAAAATCATAACATAAATGACCAATACCAAACCATAGCAAATTTCTCAACTTTCTAACCAACATAAACATTAGACTTCATTTCCAGTCTAATTCCAAACTATGGCATACAAGCAAATATATATTATATTCAAACATCGTTATAATCCAATCACTTTTACATACATAAAACCAACATTATTTTACTCAAACAAACATCATATTAACAAACCAACCAAGCAATAATGTGTGTTTTTAACACTTTGTAAAATGTTGACAACTTTATTCACTTTAAGCTATCCAAACTTTTACTAACTCTATCGAACTTCACTAAAACTTGACCCAAGCCTAGATCCATGCTTTGATTTTGGAAAAATGAAGTTTTTATAGGCTAAAATGGGAACTATGGTTCGGCCTAAATGTGTAGGTGGCCCGGCCAAGGTGTTGGAGTGGTTGTGCCGCCTTATTTTGGAGAAGAGAAGGTGTATGAATGGATGGAAGGCTTTAAACAAAGTTTAAAAAAGTTAAAAGTGGAAAAAAAAAATTTAAAACTTGGTAGCCATCAAAGGGCTAATGAAAGCTTGGAGGAGTTTCTAGAAAGTGGAAAATGAAATTAGAAAATAAGGAAAATGGTTGGAAATGTGTATATATATGCTATTGCAAACTTTAAACTACTAAAATAGCGTAAAAGACATAACCTCCACTACACTCTTGCCACATCATCCTCCTGTCTCCCTCCATGCTTCTCACACCGTCATTATATCCCCCTCCCTCCATTTCATGCCAACATACATTAACTTCATAAGTACTAATGTCTTAAACATGTTTGTAGTACTAAATGTACTTATGTTTACCTATGATGTGACACATTCCTTTTACTAAATTTATATTTTAAATCTTACAAACTTAGGTATACATATGTGTGTGTGTGTGTGCGTATACACTAATACACCCACACACACACATACATATATATATATATATCCTAACTTATTTATAAATGCGTATATTTACTTTAAAGTGTTTACAATGTTTCCGATAACTTTTAGCCGACTAAAAGTCAAAAATTCAGAAAACTAATCCCGGTAATATTTTCGATTTTTCTTGGAACTAAATATTTTTGTAAACGAATTTCGAAAACTATTTCACCATGTCTAGTTATTATTTAAAAGGGTTTATTTTAACTATAAAACATATTATTTAAATGTTTAAAATTAATTAAATATTTGCAAATCAAAGCGGTGAAATTTTGGGTCATTACACCTTTGGTTAGTCTCATTCCCAAACTCCGCATTTTGAGCATAATTAAGCATTTGTCATAAAAATATGGATCGTTTGCTAAAATCTTATCACAATCTTCTACTTTATCAAACTTAGTTATATAAATCCCATCATCTCTAAAATAAATTTAGAAATCGTAAATTTGAAACTCCTCTTTTGATTCCCTAATTCTTCTAATATAAGATTTAAAGTAAAGGTAATATGATTTCAGACCCATAACACATAACACAACTGACTTATGCCAATTTTCCTTAGCTTTGCTTTTAAATTGTTTTTCCATTTTGGCACATTTGATGTCATTAACAATGTGAGGTGGAAAATATGTAATGGCCATGAAAGTTGATACCATGTTTCCAACCGCTAACGAAATCCATGTTTTGGGGTTTTCTATGCATGTTTTTGGGATATTATGCTTAGGTTTTGGCAAGTTACCCAAGCGGCTTTCGCAAGGTTTGTGAATCTATATTGCAGTTAATGTTGAATCATTTATCCTATTTCCGTCGTCCTCTTGTTTTTCTTCTAGGTGCCAATCTGGTTTCTGTGAATGATGCTCGATCAATCCACTTCATTTTTTAGATACTACTTTCGTGAACCCCTTATTTGGATGTTTGTCTTGAGGGACCCTTACCTTTTCATTACTAATGAAGTCCATGGAGGAGGAGACATCAGGACTAGAATTAGAGAGGAAGGGATAAGCCACTAGGATAAGCGGTAGCAGCTAAAAACCATAATTCAAATCTTAAACAATATGTTATTTTCAATGTGATACAATTATCATGATTACAACACATTATGATTAATATCATATAACATATCACTCAATGATTTTTATTTAATATACTTTAAATTAATTACTTAATTTTATTATATCACAACAAAATAAGTGTACAATAGAAAGAAAACCCTTTTATTCTGAACAAGATTGATTATCGAGTTAGATATATGTAACAAATTACATAATTACCCCGTGGGTACACCCTTACTCTATCAAACATCTCTTTTGTTTATATGTTCAGTTAGTATGTATACTTTAGATCCTAAACATTATACAATGAATTTATATATGCCTAAGTTGCTCAATCTAATTTTGGTATTGATTTGAATATTAATGTTTAAACAATAGATAAACCATTTTGATTTAAAAACTAACTTTAATTAATTGATATAATTTTGCAACTTACTATATGCACATGAGTAAATACACTACATTTGTTGATTACTTGAAATCATTTTTAAAATTAAACACATGTTTTGCATATTTGTTGGTTTGTGTGTTATTATTTATGTATTGTTAAAAGTCATTCAATTCCAAATTTATTAGTAGACTTTTTTGCAATATCATAAACCTATTTTAAATCCTTCATAAGTTAAAGCTAGTTTTCTATTTGCTAACTTTATGTTTTAAAACATATAATTTACAAATTTTATAAATTTATGTTGTTTTAAATTTTAAATATTGTTTGCAATTATTTATACGTGTATATTGTTATTCCATCTTTAAACCAAGCATATCTCATTGAATCAAAACCATAGAATGGTTATGCAATAACAAAAAATTCAAGAAGTTCAAATCTAGAAACCAAAATTCAAGTGAAGTCCAAAGATTCAACACTAATCCTTGCTTGCCAAAAAAAACTAATTAGCCAATCTCTAGACAAGCCAAGTGATAAGAAGAAAAAGTTAAAAACACAAGTCAAAGTTATGCTCGATACCGGGTCATAAAGTCCAGTGATGAGTCAGCAAAAAATGTTCAAGGGAATAAAGACAATAACAGGCAAAGCATTCAAGGTTAGGAAATTTCATAACTCGACATCAAGTTATGAAGCACAACTGGATACCGAGTTGAAAATGAATTGTTGATCTAGCCACAATCTCATCTAGGACTTCATGTCGTACGTGGAAAAAATGTTGAGCAAATCCTCGAGCCTATTATGATGATCTTTGTCTATAAATAAGAGGAAGAGTGCACAAGAAATTAATCTACTTTTTTACTTTCATAACTAACTGATTTTACTCCATTACTGTATTGGATTCTTATCTGAGTTCTATGCAATCGAGTTGTAAAATCACTTTTGTAAAAGAAAGAAGAAATCTGTAACAAAGTTGACAGTGGATGTAGGCTATTGATTTTTGTTGAACCACTAGATACTTATGTGTTCTACCTTATTTTAATTCTTTGTTCTCATAATCATCAATTATTAATTGATTAGGTGTTTTCCCATTTTTGGTTTGTTATCCTGCTTTTGTCAAGGCCGGTATATCAACAAATAGGCTAAAAAGGATGAAAACCACTATCAGAGATCGACTGAAAACAAGGCTATGATCGATGTCGTCAAAATTTAACAGGCTTCAATCGAGATGGGATCAGTTGAGAATAAAGAACAAGGCTAGGAGAGGCTACTTTCAGATTTTAAGTCAATCATAATTCGTATGCTCGAGATATGGATGGGTCAAGACTCGTGAAAGCTGGTTCATATCGATACCGTTCGTATCGACTGACATGAAGTACTTCGAATCAATACTGTTCATATTAATCAACATGGATTCGAATCGATGATGTTTGTATCGATCAGGATGGGATGGAGGCATACTTCGAATCGAAGGTTTCGTATCAATTTAGATGGATACGAAGGCAGAGTTTATATCGGTCTTGTTCGTACCGATCCATAACAATAGCTTGATCGCTACGAATAAGGAAGCAACCGACGGGTACGAAGAGTATAGACACGAACAAGAGCAGCTGATGGATACCAACAAGTGGATGACTCGGTCATATGGCATAAAATTTGGATCTCACCTAAACAATCATGCCACGTCATCGATACGAAAAGCATGGGTACGAAGAGAAAGAATTTAGGGCGAACAATCGATTCGAACGCTTCAGCCTTCATAAAAACGCAAGTTTGCATCAATCATAACACACAATCCACAAGTCCAAATGCTATAAAATTTTTAGAGGAGTTTACATACAACCTAAATAATGTTCAAGCCCAATTTCGATTCGATTGGACCAAATCTTGATTGATACGAAATTGATTTGCATCAATCACGGACTGAGTGAAAATCACGTGGGATCGATCGTGTGGACCCACCCACGTGCCAAGAGAGGTCTCCCGAGATCTGAGCGAGATATTTGCATCATACGCCTATAAATAACAACCTAAAACCTACAGAAAGGCGACTTATTAGGCTCTTCTATGTTCAGACTCTGTCGAATTCATCATTGTAATCGGATTTTGCTGTCATAATCAGTTGTAACTCGTTGTAGTCAACAAGCATATATTAATAAAATCATCAAATTAAAAGTGGACGTAGGCCGGATTACCGAACCACTATAAACTCTGTGTTATTTACTGCTTTCCTCTTACTTTTCTGAGTGTTCTTCATTTCTAATTCTCAACCTACTTGTTATCTACGATCTATGACTGTGAACTGGGGCTTTCATTGGCGTGTTTGTGACCAATTTTGGCGTAAACATGGTTTAAACATTTTTGTGCTTTCAATGAGAGGGATTGAAGTCCTCACTTGTAGATCTATCTTGAAATCAAGGATTTAAACTATCCACAAAGTAGATTTGAGTAGTTGCTATTAGAAGTTCCTACATTATTTAGATTCGAAAGAAGTCTATCATAGGTTCTATAAGATTTATGGCACCTAGGAAGGACAAAGAGAAGTCTACTATCCAGGGCCCACCAATGATCTGAAAATAAAGGCACTCGGCATGAAGAAGAGATAAATTAACCTGCTTCTAGTAAAGTTCCAAGTGCTCTAAAGATAGATATTTGGGTGGATTTGGATAGAATAATGCCCGAAATGAATAAAAGGATGTTAGAGAGTCAAACTACATTCTTGAAGTAGATAGAGAGAAATATTGCTTTGATGAATAAGTTATCCCAAAGGCGAAGAAAGAGTCATAGATTCATCATCTTTTGACTCGAAAGAAGAGAGTTTTTCTTCATTAGATAGAATCGAAGAGATGGAAAGCGAAAGATGAAAATGGGAGAAGCAGGGACATTGACGATGGAACTTGTAAAAGCCCTTGTTGAAAAATTATAACTCAATACTGAACCTTTACAACTTAGTATCGAGCTATGCAACCAGTTGTGATTCATTGGTTTGATGATGAACTTGATGAGAAGGTTGATGATGGTATTGAGCATGTTATTAGTGGCTAGAGTTGTGGTGTTCGAGCAAATGCCACCGAGCCATCAAGGCTTGAACATAGACAACAATGGATTGGAAAAATGGTTCTCCTAGAGATAGGAGTGCCTAGATGTCATGGAACTAACCGAGAGCATTAGCGAAGTTAGATACTCGAGGTAGTCTTTGATGATTGCTATCCTGCAAACTTACTAACCCAGAATATATAGATAATATGGTAAGAAGGCTGATGAACGAGAATTAGCAGAGACACAATGATGATTTTGGTTCATTGCCTAGTAGGAACCCATTCGTTGATGATGTGTTGAAAAACTACCTAAAAGGTTTATTATGTTAACGATGCCATCTTACAATGGAACGACAAATTTGAGACAACGTCTTTTAAAGAATAATTGGCACATGGATGGTGCTAAAGCTACTAACGCAGTGAGATGTAGGTGCTTCCCTATTTTTCTTAAATGTATGGCCACAATATGGTTTAATCGACTCACGTCAAGGTTTATATTTTCTTTTGACCAATTATCAAGAAAATTTATGGATCAGTTTAGGCTCTACACAGCTTGACCAAAGAATGTAATGTCCTTATCAAATATCTATCAAAGGTCAAAAGAGACTCTGGAAGATTTCCTGACATGATTCAATATTACTATAACTGAAGTTAGCAATTCGAAGTAAAATATATAGTTTTGATGGAATTGATTCAAGGAGTCCACCCTGATATAGAGTCTAGTAAATGGCTTAAGAGGAAGCAGCCAATACCAAGGAAGAACTTTATCGAAAATGATCTCAGATTCTATGCTCGGAGGAGGTAGATTTGGACATGGGACCAATTAATGGAAAGTTATGGAATAATGTAATGCAATGCAATGTTGCAATCAGGAAAATCGATGAGAGTGCTAGGAATGTTACAATCAATGTTGAAAATAATAAAAAAAGGAACCAGGGCACTGATGGAAAGAAGCCAACCTTTAAGAAGCTTCCAAGATATATGAAACCCGAAGATTACACCTCACTGAATGAGATTATTAAGAAAATGTACATTGCCATGCAAGGAACTAAAAATTATAAGAAGCCGCCTTAGTGGGAGGAAACTGAAAAAACGAAGTTCAAGGAAGTATTTTCACATGTACGAGATACATGGACATAATACTAGGAAGTGTTTTTATCTACGAGATATAATTGAGGACTGATAAGGAAAAGAAATTGCAATAGTGCATAAAAGACCTGCAGGTTGATGGGTATGTGGATAGTAGACCCTAGGACCAGATGGCCCAATGGCATCACGATGACCCTAATAATGTTGGACCAGGCAACCTAGAAAGAGAATTGTGATTAATACTATTACTATGGGCCTTATTCGATTGAGAAACGCAAGAGTGAGATGGAAAGGTATGGTGCTTCTTTGAAGCATGTTGTTCAGGAGAGCCATTTTGCTGTGAAAGACAGAGCTCTAGTGAAACCATTAAAGATAATGAATGATGATATTGTGTTCAGAAACAGAGATGCAAATGAGGTAGAAGCACTAATTCTTGACCTCTTGGCGATTATGGCTATGGTTAGGCCGACGACCATTCACAGAGTCCTGATTGATTGTGGGAGCTCAATTAATATTTTGTTTAACAAAACATTTGACTAGACAAGGATAAGTGTGGAGGACATAAAGCCATATAAGTCACATATTCAGCGATTTACCAAAGAGGCTAAGGAGTCTGTTGGTTGTACTAATTTATCGTAAGCTGGGTGAAGGATACCATAAGATGGTGCAGATTCAGACATTTGTTATGATTGATACGTACTCAGCTTATAATGTTTTCTTTGGTCGACTGGCTTTTGCCAGTTTCAGAATAGCTTTTATCCCAAAGTTCTTTTGGTTGATGTTCCCAATCAAGAATGAGTAGGAGTTATTTACGGAGACTGGAGAGTACTGGTCATGAGTGCTATGTTATTGAACTCAGAGAGGCAAAGCGACATGAGAAGGGAAAAGGTGCAGAAAAGGATCTGTACATCAATGTAGTTGATGTGTAGCAACCATCACCTAAACACTAGCTCAGGTTCCATGTTAAATTTCATAAGTCAATGGACCCACGATAAGAGCTAGAAGATGTTGGGGCGGCCCTGACAGAGCTAGCTATCAACATTTGGATTACCCAAATCAAGTTCTAAAGATTGGGTCTTTGCTTGGTGTGAGATGTAAAAGGAGTTAATAGGGTTTCTCTAGCCAAATCTAGACGTGTTTTCTGGGGCACATTTCGATATATGTGGAATATCGCTAAAGATTGCATGTCATACATTGAATATGGACCCACGATACCCTCCTATGAAGTAGAAAAGGCACATCCTAGGTCCAAAGCAATCCCTTGCATTGAAGGAAGATTGGATAAGATAAAAGACAACAATTTTATCTGCGATGCTATATACCCTAAATGGCTATCGAATCTTCAAAAAGTATAATGGAAAATGGTGGACATGCATTGATTATTTAGATTTGAATAGAGCATGCCCAAAGGACAGCTTCCTACTGCTCAAAGTTAACCAACTCATTGATGGAACCACCAAACATGAACTATTATACTTTATAGATGCATACTCTGACTATAACCAAATAGAAATGCATGTCTCAAATCAAGGGCACACCAGATTCATCACCGATTTGGGACTGTATTGGTACTATATGATGCCATCGATCTGAAGAATGCTGAAGCTAACTACCAATGATCGGTAAATTCAATGTTCAAAGATCAGATCAGATGGCTAATGGATATTTACATGGATGATATGCTGGTGAAATCACGACAATCAATAAACCATATGTGCGACCTCTCAAAGATGTTCGTTGTGCTTCGAAAGCATAGGATTAAGCTCAACACACAAAAATGCTCTTCCCAAGTCCCATCAGGAAAGTTCTTAGCTTTCATATTCGGAGCATATAAAAGCTTTAAAAGATGTTACCAACCCAAAATAAAGGAGGAAATTACAGAGCTTGAATGGAAAAGTCACTGTGACGAGTCAATTCATTTTGGAGGCAATGAATAGATGTGTTTCACTCTTTGATGTCCTTAAGAAATAGAAAGGGAAGTTTTTCTAGAAGGGGGAATGTTAGAAAACTTTCCAAGACTTACTTGACCACATGGAGAGACCATCATTCTTGTTGAAGCCTTTGGAAGGAGAGGGCTTATTTATCTACATGGCAGTATCTACTCATACACTAAATGCAGCCTTGGTACGTGAGGAGTCAAGAATTCGAACACCTATATATTATATCAGCAAGCAGTTCACTAGCGAAGAGAAGAATTATATGAAATTAAAGAAGCTAGCTTACTTCTTGTTGATTGCTTTGAGAAAGTTACGACCCTAGTTCTAGGAACATTTTATAAAATTGTTTACTGGTCGATCTTTACGGCAAGTTCTACATCGATCCAAGACTTTAGGAAGGTAATTGAAGTGGAATATCAAGTTGAGCCAATATGATATAACCAACCATCATAGACGGGCGATATGAAGACATGCATTGGCTGATTTCATTGCCGAATTCATCATCAGAGATAGAGAACTGGAGAAAGATGTGGTCCGGCTTGCTCAATGTAAGTTATATATAGATGGAGCATCTGATAAACATAGCTTCAGGTCAGAAGTGATCTTGGTGACCCCAGAGGAATGGAAGATTGCTACGCCTTGAAATTAGAGTTCCTGGCAGTGAATAATGAAGCTGAATACGAAGTGTTGATCGCAGGACTTGGTATAGCAAAGGAATTGGGAGTTAAAGCATTACACAAATTCAACGATTCTCAACTGTTGTCATGTAAAGAAGGAATTTCAGGCTAAGGGAGCAAGACTTTCCCTTACCGAATGGAAGTTCTAGAATTGCTGAACGACGTTGAATACTACACAATAACATATATTTCAAAAGAAGAGAATATAAAGCTGATTCATTGGCTAAATTGGACAGCTCTAAGGATACTTACCTTATGGTACTTGTTCCAATAGAGGCTTTATTGGCTCTAATCATCGACCAAATGGATGTCGATTAGATATTGGAAGTTGAAGTTAAGAAGGAGTCGAAGATGACTCCAATTAAAGATTATCTATTAAATGTAACTCTCCCGAATGGAAGAAATAAACGATTGAATCTCTTTTGCGAAGTACCATGGTTCATCATTTAGGAATGAGTTATATATAGGAAAGGATTCACAGCTTCCCTACAACGATGTTTCACCAAAGTGGATGTCAATGGGATACTTGCCGATAAGCATAAATGAGGCTGAGGTGATCATACAAGGGGGTAGACTTAGCAAGAAAGGTTCTTCGCTATGGATGTTTTTGGTCGACAATCAACCGAGATGCGACTGATTACACTAGAAAGTGCGATAGGTGTAAAAGATTTTCAAGATTATAAGAGCCACATCCACATAATTTATAGAAATGATTAGCCCATGGCCATTTCCAATTTGGGGACTTTACATTCTTAGGATACTACCAATGTCGAAAGGTGGAGCAGAGTATGCAAGTGTTGTAGTGGACTATTTTACAAAGTGGATTGAAGTGGTACCGTTAGCCATGATCACTACGAAGAAGATGATCAACATTGTGGTGAATAACATTATATGCCGGTTTGGAATTCCAAAAAGCTCATCACTTACAATGGAACCCAATTTGAAAGTAAGAGTTTAAAGATTCTGCAACTGGTATCGAATTGTTAAGAAATTGGCAGTAGTAGCACACCTAAGAGAGCATGGACAAGTCAAGGTGGTGAACAAGATCATTAAATCCATCTTGAGAAAGCAAACGACGAAGGCCAGCACAACTGGGTCGATGAACTATCACCGGCATTATAGGTACACCGAACAACCCACAAATCCATAACCAGCCAACTCTATTTGATTCAGCTTATAGATCAATGGCCATGATTCCAATTTAATTAGATGTTCTTTCTCATCGAAGAAGTCGTTATGATCCCAAGATGAACAAGGAACTCTTGCTTAAGTTCATCAACTTGATGGACGAGAAGTGAGAAGAAGCTGATTTGAGAGTAGTTACTCATTAGAAAAGAGTAGCATGATAATTCAACCACAAGGTCAAAAACCACACCTTTGAGATATGCGACCTTATTTTGAAATGGTTCTTTCATGGTCAGGTGGCACTTGGCCCAAATTGGGAAGGTCCTTATGCGATTGAACATAAGCTTGGAGACGAAACTTTCAAGCTAGGGACTATCGAAGGAATCATGATTCCAAGAGTAAGGAATAATGAGCACCTGGGATGCTATTTCACTTAGGCTTGTCTCAGTAAATAATTGACTAGTCTTTGGTGTAATATGGCGGAGTCTTCCACTCTTGTGTTTATAAATAGAATTGGCTTTCGAGCATCGATAGAATTGTATTCTTAAAAGGTTGATTTCGTGCCCTGTGAATAACGATCACATTGAATTTTCTGTGCTTTGAAAACACTAATATCAAGGTACCCAGAGATAGGTACCAATAGACAACTTTGATCTATGATTGGGTTGTTGGAGTATAATCAAAATGGAGTCGATCGTACGATTCACCTAATGCCTTGATCTTTTACCAATGCCCAAAGATAGGCGAGGTCTAAAATTGGTGCATAGAGATAGGCACCAACAAACTCATTTGATCCATGATCACGTCTTTGGAGTATAATTGCAATAGGATTGATCGAATGATTCGTTCCATACATTTGATTTTGGACCGATCATTGAAATAAACACAGTCTAAAGTCTATGCCCAAAGGTAGGCATCCAAAACATTGGGTCTTGAAGATAGGATCTAGCATGTAACTGAACTTTTTACAAGTACGACCACACTTACAGCCCGACGAGACATGCTCAGCTGATGTTAAGTGCTGATGGTCTATTTTTTATCTAAACTCGTAGAAAGATGGGATCAAAGATGGATGTCCATAGATAAATGTCCAAAATGTTGTTTCTTAGAGATAATAAACAGTGTGATGCTAGAAATTTCTGAGACCATAACCATAACCTTGTTTATAGTCAAACAAAACATTATAGAAGATAAACTAGATAAGCTAAAGAGTTGGCCAAACAATTATAGTTTTATTTAACAAAGAAATAATTTGACGGTGATAAGTAGAGCAAAATAACAAAGTGTCGTTAAGCAGTTGCAAAAGCTTATTCACACATATAGGGTTATGGTGAATGACTGCATCAAACAAATTCAAGTGCGATTAGAACAAATTAAATTAAACAAAGTATATAAGAGCATGGGCATAAAGGAAAAAAAAATAAAGTAAGATGAAAGTCTGAAAAAAAAAACAATTTTATTCACATCTAAATTTTGAAAGCCAAAGTGGAGGTTGTACCTGCACAATTGCGACCTATATACACAATCTAAACTAAAACGAACACAGCATAAGAAAATCTAATCATACTTCATCCTCTTATTACTCTTCTTTTTGCCTTGTAGAGAGGTTGAAACTGACCTCTTCTTGGATTCCATATCCTTCTCTATGGGTAGGCGGACTTTCGGGTCCTTCTCCCAATTATAATCGCTTTATGGGGATTTGAGGGCCTCAACTTAAGCGTCTGCTGATGTAGGAGCAAAAGTTGGAACGACAAGTGATAGGGTCAACAATGCAAATAAGAGTAGGGGTAGAATATCATTGACATCATTTTATTCTTAATATTCTTCATTGGTCTTAGATAAGTAGTTTGCATTTCTAACATTGATGGTCTAGAATTATAATCCGTAACCCCTGTGATAGTTAAATCTTCGTCGCCCTGCATCGTATCAGGATTGTCCATGACCTTATCATTCAATGCACAAACCTTTTCAGCATCAGGACCCAGAATGGATCCGGCTGAAGAGGTTGGAATTGGAGGTAGTGCCCTTGCATCAATACTACACCCAGTTCAGTATCGCAAGCATCTATGTATACCATCATCTCTTCATTGCCGGTCGAAATGACTAACACCAGTGCACTCGTCAACCTCTCTTTTAGACTCATGAAAGCATGCTCGCACCCCTGTCCCAAATAAAATTCTGGTTCTTCTTCGTCAAATTGGTCGACGATGTTACTACTTTGAGAAGTCCTTGAAAAAATGCATATAATATCCTGCTAGCCCAAGGAAACTCCTCAAATTCATAGTGTTCTTGGGTTGGTTCAAATCTTGAACTGTTGCCGCTTTCATAGGATCTATAGCAATGCCTTGTTACAAAACAACTAGGCCTAAGAAAGTCACTTCCCTCCTCTAGAATAGACACTTCAAATACTTTGCCTTCAATCGGTACATTCTAAACACTTGAAGCACAATCCTCTAATGTGTCTTGTGTTCCTCTTTCGTCCGAGAATAAACTAGAATATCATCGACGAACATAAGCACTAACTTATTTAACTGATCATTGAAGACAGTTCACAAGATCAAAAAATATGCCAACGCATTGCTCAGCCCAAACAACATAACCAATCACTTATTAAATACAAACGATGTACGAGATGATGTTTTCGACCCACTCTCCTTTTCTACTCTCAGTGGATGAAACCCCGTCGCAAGGTCTAACTGAGAGAACACCTTCGCAATTTGGAGCTGATCGAAAAAATCATCAATGCATGGGAGTGTATACTTATTCATCTTCTTCTTCACCTTATTCAGCTCACTGAAATGAATACACAACCTCAAAGAGTCATCCGTCTTAGTGGCGAATACTACAATTATGCCTACTATGATATACTCCTACGAATGAACCCCCTTATTGATCAAGCCATTCACTTGCACCTCTAGTTTCTCCTGTTCTGTGGGTACCATACACCTCAAAGACATAACTACTTCTATGGCATCCTTCACTAAATCTATATGGAACTACATTTTTTTGGTGTCGTGAGGATCTGGTTACATCCCTAAATACATCTGAATACTATCAAGAAGTAGGCATAGATGACAACTCATCCTACAGGACCTCTAGCAAACATAGAAAGCTAAACATAACCTCGTCCTTTAGTAGGCAACCCAACTCTACCTTCCATCAATCCCCAATCTCAATCGTGGCCGACAATTTCTTGCAATCCACCACTACAACATACTTCCTCAATTAGCCCATCCCTAAAATAATACCAAACCCTACAAAAACCAGAACAAAGAAATTGCAAAAAAACGAGTATCCACGAATCAATGAGACCAAACTATGACAAACCATAAATAGGCTAGTGGAGCCTCCAATGGGGTTTTTGACAACCAAAGGTTGGTTAACAATTTTGGGTTTCAATCCTAATCTATCCCACTAGGTAACTAGATATAAAGGAATGTGAAGCCCCGATATCAATCAAAACATGTATGGGAATATCATAATAGAAAGTGTTCCTTAGATAGTGATGCCATTTCCCTTCTCTTTTGCCGAGGAAGCTCTCAACGAAGTCGGGACAACATCCAAAGTATAAGCCTTCACTAGTTGCTTCTACTTCACTGATTCTGAACAATTCTTCTTTATATTCCCCATCTTCTGACAATTGTAGCACTTCATGACTTTGGCCTTGTAATTCTAACTCAGATGGCCCTTATCTCCATAATTATAGCAAATATTGTACCACTTAACCATTTTCTTACCATCCTCGTTTTGCAACTACTTCCTCTTATTATTTCATTTCTTTTTGCCTCCCCCGCCCGATTGCGTCTTGGTCACTTCCTTGGAAACCACAACTAAATTAGATTTGGGATAAAGATTCTCGTGTTGGAGAGCCTTCTCGACAAGCTTCTCAAAGGACTCGTCAATGTGTCCCACTACCTTCTCTCCTAGGTAATCATCCAAGCCCATGATGAACTTCTTGTTCTTCTTTAAAGGAGTCTCTACGAAAGACATTCCATACTTCGAAAAAGCGTCAAATTCAGCTAATACTCAAAGACAGATAGATTCCCCCGCTTTGGATCTACAAACTTATAAAATATAAATGACTTCTAAGCTATTGGTATAAACTTCTCCTCAAACCTCATCTTGAACCGATCTCACATAAATTGATCCATAGGAGTCATAGCTTGAAGAGCATTCCACAATTCATAACCCCTCCTTGGAGTTGTTGAGAAGCCAACCTCCTCCTTATAGCACAGTCCAACTCCAAATCATCAAAGTTCCTCTCAGATATCCATCCAATCCTTCACTTCGATAACCGACTCCATTCCTTGGAATGATTTTCCACAAAGACAAGCAAAATCCTTACTCAACTTCATAGTGCTAGTTCTAGGCATCTGCACATGAGCACCACCACCTATAGCAACATTCGAAGTGGCCACTTAAGGATTCTGTGGCATGTTCCTCATCATGGTGTTGAACATCGTCTACATATCGGGATTAGTATCTCTTAAGTAGCACCTTATTCAGCCTCAAAGGTGGAGTTTTTAGCAGTGTTTCTTATATGTCAGCTTATTCTTAATCTAAAATAGGAATGATCAATCTCTCATAAAGGAAAGCTGCATCAATGCTACTCATGTATGTAATGTAACTTATACTACACACATTACTATATAGTTTTGAAAATTAAAATATACAACAAGTACGCTCTCTCTTATATACTCTCGGTCCATTTTAGAGTGTTCTACTTACTCTAACTCTTACAGATCAGGTATCTACATAGAGTTAAGCAAGTTAGCCTAAGTCGAATCACTTAATTACCTAAGTTCTGCTACCAAATGAGATGACTGCCCTACAACTCCAACATCCAAAGTGCCTATAGAATATGTTACGGTGGTAGTCAGTCGATGTAGGATATTGATTAAGGTTGAAACAACTAAAAAAAATAGAACCTATTATATATCTTATAAATCAAGGATAAATTATGATATCAATCATAGATATAATAGAGGCAAGACAGAAATATAACTGAATGAACCATCATAGATCAGAGTATAGGTCCAATAAATTTATACAAACTAAAATTAGAGTTTAAACAACTGATAAATAAATCCAAATATTTGTCTCTAAATAAAACAAACATTGCTAAAGCTCTATAATGCTGCACACTAGCAAAGAAAGCTCCAAAAATATAGTATGTGTGAAAGCATAGCCTCATGTTGGTCCATCTACACCACGCTGCATGCTATGCCACATCTACTATCTACTATACACATTTAAGAGTACCAGAGATATTAAGAAGAAAAGCATAAAACCTGGAGTTCGATAACAATCTGGTGTGAGCGATAAATAATATCAAAATACTATGAAAACCGATATAATATAGGACACAGAGTATGAAGAATCATACCTGATATGTCCCTACATTTAAATATCTAATACACAATAGTATATGCCAATCTATAATCATCATTACGGTATACTACATCCTAAGTATAATATTGGGTATCTAGATATTTAAACCACAATAACTACGTCATGAGACATCCCTAGAGTGTTAGAAAAAATATAGCAAACATAGAATCTATGACACTCATCAAACAATCCTCACAACCACTCATGCATGTTGAATATATGATAACTCGTATAACAATCAACTTCAAGATACTAATGGAAATTTCTTGGTTTCTCGATACTCAAATCAACATCACTTCGAAGGACAGGAATCTAGACTCAACATCAAAAAGTATAGGCTACGGATCCATTAACATCAACCTAGGATCCATCAACATTGACCCAAGTGAGTGCCCTCACCTACCACTGATTTACGATCACACTTCTAAACACTCCGGGTATCAACGATCCCTTTGTACTCGTCATCATAATCGAACACATCTTCTTATTCCATTCCATTCATCTCTATAGTGGAACACATAGCCTTGTCCCACTCACCAATTCCATTAACATCGAAATTTTCCTTATAGATCCATCATCGCATTCCATCAACATCGAGTTTTCATCATCAAAGTATAGCTCATCAACATTGAAATGTGATTGTCCAAATATAACTTCATATTCATCGAGTTTTCATCATCGGAACATCTCTATACATCCACATAAATCGTAGAATAATCTCATTGAAGCTTCGAAGTCATCATGTCAAAGCATCACATCCTTTCTTCAACATCGGTTATCATCCTTCTTCATGCTATAACATCAAAATCGAATTTTGAACAAATAAACAAGCACATTCAACATGCTCTATGTAGCCTCCTCTAAGCCTCCAGGAAGAATAGTCATGATTGGCCAATTTCCAATCAACTGGTATCGACATTATTGGTCATGTCTGTGCCAATATGATTTAGTCATTTTAACTCAGCATCTCATGCTCAAGCAAGACTTAGTGACCCTGCCTTCTTATCCCAAAGTAGCAACGTAACCAACTTAGGGTCAAATAAGATGGTACCGACTTGATTGTCTACCCCAAAAATTTTCCTTGGTTCCAACCCCAAATTTCTTCATTCCTTATCTCGATTCCAAGCTTCAACCACCAAAATTTGAAGCATTACAAATTCCAACCTGAAGAAAAGTCCCAAATCCTTCCCCACTGACATTTATTATAACCACCAACGACATAATTTCAGGTCACCACTGACATGACTTTCTAAGCAAATATCAACTCCAATCCATATGCAACTTATTTTGGAAGCTCTCTAGATTTCAAATAGGAATATATTCCAACTCCATCACTTTTTGAACATTTTTACATTGGTTTACCAAAAATGATGGCTTGGTTTCTAACTTTCCTAAACGACTAACAAACAATTCATACAACCATCACATAACATCCAAACAACACATATACTAAATCCAAACATGATTTAAGAGCATATATTTTCCTAGATCCGGTTTTATATAAAAATGACCACATGGTTGGAAAATGGAGTAAAACGAATTAAAATGCAAATCTATCTTTCTAAATTCAGGCCTAAGGTGTTACCAGCATCAAATATAAGTTCTTAAAACATTTAAACTCTGAAATTCATATTAACAGCCACATCTTTCCTATATTAATAAGAATAGAATGGTGAGAGAAGTAAAATCACTCACATTTCATCAGCGTACATTAATCTTAAAGTAAAAGCAGATATAGAAAAGTAAGTACACGAATTCCATGGTCTCCAAACATAAATATACAATATCCCCTTGTAAATTCTAAATTATGCTAAATAACTTGAAGAAATGATGGTTTTTAGGTCTAATTTGGATTACTGGAGGTTAGAAGGTAATAAGAAAGGAAGAAAAGTGATTAGTGGCAATTAAAAGAAAGTGGTATTAACCCTAATACCGAGTTGGATTAATTGGGCTACACTAATCACCTATTAATGACATGTTAATCTACCTAAAATAGGTCAGAGCTTCAAGTATCCATAATTTCCTAATAGTAAGTCCAAAGTCTTATTATGTGCACTCTATGGAGAGAGAGACCATCATATATTTCAATAGAAGTAGTTTCAGACCTTAACTCGGCTCCTATTAGAAGTTATAAGTCTTACAAAATTTTCATAGCCGAACACATCCGATAAAAATTCTGAGGATAAAAAATGTCGCTTGTTTACATTTTCCAAAGTTATAGAGTCATGTGACCTCGTATTAATTTAAAAATAATATTTTACAATCCTTTGATATATAAATTATGTGTTGTCATAAGTATGCACTATATATATAATGTACTTGTATTTTGATATTATATAAGTGGATGTATCTATACCCTACTATTTCTATCACTCTCTTTACTTCCATTTCTTATGAGAGGTTAATTTCATAAAAAGAAAGAATGACAACTAAAAATGGTTGATTGATGTTAGGAGGTGCTAGGAAAATGTTACTTAGGGAACTGCAAAGTGGGGTGAGAAAATTCGGTCAGAACTGAATCAACCGACCAACCCGCTTTATTTATGTTGGTTTGGTTCAGTTACGAAACTAAATCAGTTTGAATTTAGTTTATAAAACGATTATTTTTGGTTGGTTTAACTTTTTTTTCCAAAATTTTATTATATGGTATTGTAGTTACTTTTAATAATTAGTTTAGTAATAAAAAAATGGTCACCTATTGAAAATAGGATAATTTTTGCTGCAAACATTCAAATGCACATTAAAATTTCCCTAGATATGAATCTATGTTTTTCTTTGAGTAAATCAATTCGGTCCAGTTTTCTTTGATTTTGGTTTTTGCTGTTTTTTTTTTCGCTTTGACATATTATTACTATAAGTACGTAGAAAAATAGACAAGGAAGGAAGCAAGCATAGAATGAGGCCATAAATGTGGGTGTTCAAATGCTTTCTTCAGCCATGATTACTGTAAACATGTTTTTCAACAGTTCGTAGTGAACTTAGTATAACAACAAGCATAGCAACAGGTTCCACCGCAAGCCCTAGAAGCCAGGAGGCCTAGTGCAGGCTGCAAGAGTGGACCTAGCTATGACCAATTAGTACTTTCGAAATCGTAAGGAGAGATGTTTGATGGAACAAAACATACGTGCGAAGCTGATTGATTACGAATGTGCAATCCCATTTGTAAAGATTTTGAATTTACTGATGCCCAAAAGGTGAAGATGGTGTAAAGACATCTTAAGTTTAACTAGTAATTGGTGGGATACCATAAAGGCTAAAGCTATGAAGGAACAAAATAATGTGGATAGATTTAAAGAGTGATAGAGTTAGGGGTATGCCCTAGGGGCAATTCTGTAATATAATGTAAATTATTAACTCTATAATAAAATCTCATTCGAAATAAAAGGTGTTTTTCTTTCTATTATGTACATGTTATAATAGGTGATATTACTATTTATTTAATTTAAGCATATTTAATAGGAGATCCATAAGTTTTGTGGTATGTATTATAATCATGAGTAATTTATCATAATGAAAATAAATATACCATTTTAAATATTCCTAATCAAGATGTTTTAAGAAAGGATATTGATAAATTTGTTGAGACCAGACTATGTAGTGCTCTCTAAATTTTGGGCAATGTATTACTAATGTCTATTGAGAGCACCAAGGGTTGCATGCTGATAGTAATTACATAATTATGTAATGACTTGCTCGATTATTTTTTGTTGTTGAACACAACAAAGGTCAAATGAAAGATATCAAAGTGACAATATTACACAGTTCTCTTGACTTCAAAATACTGTTGAACTTCAATTTGGACATGCCACTTTGATTATAGTTAAATCGTGGCATGGTATAAAATGAACAGCTATAGATGGATCTAAGTTGAAGCATTGGAAGTGAAATACTATTCAATTGAGAATCCTTATCCTCAGTTATATGATGGTCAATTACAGTCAACTAAAAGTCAAAGCCTCCAGTGAGAGCAATTCAGTTAATAATAATTGTTATTATTAGACCAAAGACTTGGTGTGTGGAAAGGTTAACATAGACGACATTGGAATTTTGACCAATTCAAACTTCAATTAGTCCTAATGTGATATAGTTTTGACGAAGAGAATTAGTGCAAATAATCATCACTAACATAGATCGCTTAAAATAGTAAAATTGGATTTTACCAAAATTGTGTAAGTGATAAATTCATCCAAACTGTCGCACCACTAGCTAAAGTGATGTGTGAATGTTAATATTCAACTTGTTCGATATTAATCACTGACTGAATTTACACCTACAAACTGCATAACCGCAATGTTGAATACTCTGAATACCACATGATTTAATCCAATTATAACTATTATAAATTAATTAACAACTATGAAATATTAATTATAAAAATTTTATTTGATTTTTTTGAATCAATATTGAATATAGTGTGTATATAAAAGTTATATATGTACATATCGACATACGATATCGATGTACATTTTGGATTTAAAATATGCAATTAAATATTGGGTTTGGAAAGGCATGTAGGTCCATAATCCTACTAAGGATGGCCAGCCTTGATGGGGTAGGAGAGGATGTGATAGTTTGGAAATATGGGTTTTGAATTGGTTTAAAAGAAAGGGTAAAAGTGAGATTTAGATCTCCTCTTTTCTCCCCTTTTCTTTTCTTATATAAGCCCAGCACCTCCTTCATTTTATAGTTTATTCTCTTGAGCCTCGATAATCCCTCTTTTGGCCGAAAATATCAATATCCTCCTTTCTTCATTTTTGAACCAAAATGAAATCAAATCAAATTCAAGATGTGGTGATCTCTTCATTTAGTAGCTTAGAAGGATTGAATCTGATTCGAGGAGCTTCTTCGATTAATCATTCAAGATGTTACATCAAAGCCATGGTTTAGGTAACATCCAAGTTATATCAATTTATTTATATATTTAATTTTGCCATCATGTGTGAATAGGTTAGAATAATATTGCGAACTCATATATTTGTTTACTATCAAATTTACGTATGGATATATTATATATATATAATTGTATATGAATATTAAAGTTTCAGCCATCAAAAAAATTTGGAAGTAAAATTAATTTTAAAATATTTTTAAAATAAGTTTTTAATTTTAAACTATTATAAAATTTATAATATATATTTATAAATTAATTCAATAAATTTCATACATTTTTGCATGTATGCGTATGTTAAAAAAGGGCATTATTAAAGAAACACCAAAATGGATAAGTGGGGGACATTTTTTATTCTTTAGAAAATTTCTATGGGGTATACAAAAAATTGCCCCCTTAACAAAAAATTATATACTTAGCTGTAGGATCCATTTCACCCTAGAGGAGGGTGAATAGGGTGATGCTATTAATTATAAAAATTAATACGGAAGTTTATATAAAATAATTTCAGCACAGAAAGAAGTAGAATAATAGCAGCACAGATAATAGAAGAATATAGAAAACAAAACACATAGATTTACCCAGCTTCGGCAAAAGCCCGCCTACGTACTGCCCTCAAGGTTTCTACTAGAAATTAAGCAGTCAGACGCTTACACACGTAAACTCACGACACCCGCTATCGACTAACCTTAACTCTACGCTCAAAATCCTATCACAACTCAGCCACTGAGTTGCGAATTCTCGAACTACACCACCGTAGCTCGTCCCCTAGTCACACGACAAGAAAATACAATCATTTTACAAAATTTAAAACCAAATTTAAAAACCATTAAAAGCAAAACCCTAATTTATAAAACTAAGCCCAATTATGTATGTCGGCCCAATAAAAAAATGATGGAGATTAAATCACTTTACTTTGTATAATTCGGCCGAACACCTTTGCTTTGTTCTTTGGAAAATGGGTTGCTCGTTTTCGTTCCTCTTTGCTCTAAAATTAGGGCTTTTCTAACTCTTGAAGCCGCCTATTGATTGTTGGTTGACTACAATGGCTATTGTACTCCTTTGCTTCGGCAATTGATCTTTTCTTCGATTCTCACACGACTGCTTCAATTCGATCTAGTTCGATTTGGACTTCGG
Source organism: Allium cepa (assembly GCA_030765085.1). Classification (NCBI taxonomy): domain Eukaryota; kingdom Viridiplantae; phylum Streptophyta; class Magnoliopsida; order Asparagales; family Amaryllidaceae; genus Allium; species Allium cepa. The sequence goes on from CM060934.1 coordinate 135,916,726, forward strand.
TATGTAATTTATGCATTTTTGCTTTACTCGTTAGTTTGCTTGAACTCGATCGATTATTCGAGTTATTGATATAATGTTTTCTCTGTTGTTGCTTCGAACTCGAATGGATGATTACCGATGATGTTAATCATTTATATAGAATTCGACTTCCTATAAATTCGTTCGTTTGATAATTTTCTCGGCTGTTTGATTTTGATCGAATGCTTGTGATTTATTGTTGACTTATTCAATTTTGTATATTTGATTACTTGCTTCTCATGGCTTGATTTCTTTCATGGCCACCACAGCTTCGATCTCTGACTTATTTGACTTCGGCATTGACTTGTTCAATATTGGCTTTGAAACTACTGTTGACATTATTTCTGTTCAATTACTCATGGCTTTTACTAGAATTTTGATATTTTGATAAATTTGATTCTGCCTCGATTATTTTGGAACTGCTAATGTTACAAATATTCCATCTTGACTTCATCCTGACTTGATATTTGTAATTGTCTGATCATCTCTGTCTGATCTTGGCAATATCATTACACAGACGCATTTGTGTACTTCAGTCTGATTTGTGAGTTGGTTCATTTAGCTAGCACAAGTTTCTTTGAGTCTGGTCTCTGGACATCTGATTTTTCATTTGAACTCATGTGCACTGATGTTGGTTCAACTGTTGTCGATTTGTTAGTATGTGCACAGTCTATGTGTGTTTGCATATTAACCTGATCATATCTGAACTTGTCTGGTTGTATTTGAATTTAGTCAGTGTGGTTCATGTATGTATGCATATTTGTATATGTCCCTCATATCACTGTTTCACTCGAGTCGATGCATTTTCTCTGGCTTGATGTCTGTTTGCAGCCTTGCTCATCTACTTGATGTCTGGCATTTTTATCCATCCCTGATGATGTTGATTTAGTTGAACCGCATATATTGTTTGCATATTGTCTGATTGCCTCAATTTTTACTACATACACATACAGATATATATATATATATACACTGTGTTTTGAACTACAGCTTGACATTGAATCTGTTCTGTTGTCACTGTGTAGTTGTTGTGCACTGTGCATATCACTACATTGCTTTGAGTCAGGTTGCATACAGTCTTTGTTGGTTTTTTAAGCTAGGCATGTGTACTGATCTATGATATGTTGCTCCTTGATTATATCATACATGTTTCTTGGTTGCACTATCCACTTCGTTTCACTATTGCATACTTGTTGACTTCGTATATTTGTCATTCCAAGTCTGAGTATTATTCATGCATGTATATTGATCATGCTGAAATTTTCCAGCCTTGGTTTCACTCGAGAATTATTTGCATTTTGAATATGCTATGAGTTGTATATGTCTAAAGCATTTCTATATTTGAAACTTGAACTTGACAGGATCATTTGTGTACATTGTGTTTGTACATACATACATATGTATGCGTGAATGCATGTATTGATTTGGGTTTACTTTGATATTGAACTCGATCATTTCATGTAGTACATTTTGATTTGCACCCGAGTTGAATCCATCTTATAGCTCGGGTTTGACCTTGTGCTGATATCGTGACTTTATTTTTATTGCACTTGAGTTGAACCCGGCTTTTGATTTGGGTTTGACCTTGTGCTCATCTGTCCCTGTAATTTTATCAAGTGTATATATCGATGCGCATGGCGTTGTGGCATGTACAGTGATACACTGTGCATGTCACAAGTTGTTCATGTATGATGAATTAAAATTTAAATGCGACGAACAACCCAAATAACTGAGGAAAATAATATTTTCAAAAAAACATTTTATTTTATACTGCAAAAACAATTTATTTTCAATTTTACAACGCCATTGTATATTTTTGCAGATTGCTCAGATGCTAGATTCAATCTGGAATGAAGTTGAAGATCAATTTTGAGTGAACGAGTGATATGTAGTGAGGTGCATATATAAATGATAATTGTGATATGATTGAAATTGTATTGTAATTAAAATTTTATATATATATATATATATATAGTGAGAGCTCAAATTTGTACTATTCAAAATTGTAATAAAATAATTGTTTGAATAAAATATCTGTTTGAATTTAAATTCCGTGTTATTTATTTTATTCATCAAATTTTTATCTAATTATGTGAAAAATAAAATAGTACATTAACAAATACATTTAAATGAATATATATATATATGTATGTTTGTGTGTGTATATATATATGTTTATTATCATCAGATAAAAATCATATACTAGCATATTCAACATTAGCTAAATTAGTTTTTCGATGACCAATCACTATTTTTCAGTTTTTCAAATAGACCGCACCAAAATGATTTTTTATGAACCATCATCGTTTTTTGATACGTTGTTGCCGAATTATTCTTTGCATAGGAGTAGGAATTTAACCATTTTATTCAGGTGGAGTCCCCCTAATGTGCCCTACCCTATTCAAAAATATAGTCCATTTAACAATGCCCATGAATTATTTTGATATATTTTATTTAAAATCAAAATATAATGATAATTTTAATTAATTTAAAAGTTTTAAATTATAATGTGTCAATATATATGTATGTATATTATAAAATAAATTTTATAAAATTTTAATTTTAGAAAAGTTGATGATTAATAATCCGTTTGAATAAAAATAAAAAATAATTTTAATAAGTGCGGATTAAATTATAAAAATTAATTTGTCAAAATTAAATGAGTGTGTATATATATATATATATGTTTATTATCATCAAGCAAAAATCATATACTAGCATACTCAACAATCTACCCTTTTGATGATAACTAACATATATTTAAGATTTTGAATTTATTAAATGTATTTGATTATTCAATTTGGTCCCCGTATTTCAATGCCCCTCTCTACAACAAAGCTCCCCCATAATATATGCATGAAAATAAATAAAAATATGCAAAGGTGCCTAGATGCATATAAAAAATAAAAAATAAACTATTTGACCTTTATTTTCCAAAATCTTAACTTTTCTCTTCCCCTTTTATTATCAACAAAAAAGTAATAGTGTTAGAAAAATAGAGATAAAGTGATAGACATTAATACAAAATTAAAACTCAATCAAATATAAATATTAAATTTCAATAAAAAATCAAACAAAAATCATAAATACTCTATTTGACGCATATTCCACTTTGGAACGATAGAGATGATGTCATCATATAAAGCCATATAGTTGCATCTATTTGTGGTATATTTATATCAGGAATTTGAATATCTACTAACCATGCATAACTGTTAGGACTTTTAAATGAGATTAGTAGTATTCTAATTTTTTTTAAATGAATTCAAGTATCTTCTAACCACGCATAACTGTGAGGACTTTTAAATGGGATTAGAATCAGCTTGTCTATTTAATAAATCAATTTTGATATGCGTTCCACACATGCATAACCGTGAGGGATTTTAAATGAGCATGGAAGCACATAATCAAAAATTCCAAGTAATTCATCCATGCATAACCGTGAGGACTTTTAAATGAGAGCGAATACTTTGGATTTTTTTTTTAAAAAATTATAAAATGGAAAAGGACCGATTTCATGTTTAAAACACCACATATTGACAAACTATATTGAATTTTGATGAGTGATGGTCAATAGAAATATGATAGAAATAGAAATGGTCATGGAATTTTTACCAACAAAAAGTTTTATAAATCTTTTTTAAATTTCTAAAGAAATTTACTAATTATACCATCTCAAGTTATAATATATGATTAATATCAAACTCATCACTTTTTCAATCACTATTTATCTTTTAGATAATTAGTAGGGAGTCAGATTAGTCAATGTAATTATTTAAAATCAAATCCAAAAATAATTATGAAATCATATTTTCTAAAATGACTAATCTAAAACAAGGTCAATAAAAAATTTTTTCTAGAAGGGGCTTTAGAAGAAAAATGTCTAGTGTTTGAAAATTATTTTAAGTGAAAAATATGTTGATATTTTCTTTGAAAAACGATGCGGCTACTAAATGTCTCAACATAAATCACGTTCCACTAGTAATTTTTCTACCAACTGGATTACCAGTGTAATCTGCATCTTAATTTTTCTTTCACTCGAGATTATCATTAATTGGATGTTATAGACTAGATCGTGAAGTATGCAGCAAATTCCATAAAATCATTTTTAACATCTTTTAAATGAAATTCTCTTGAATTTGACTTGAAGCCATGTAAATAATCAAACAAAATCATAGTGTCGATCTAGAATCCGTAGGATAAACGAATATATTCACATGTATCATGAGTAATCATCAATCATTAAAACATGATTATTATCTAAACAATTCTATATGAACGAATTCAAAATCTCTGGAAATATTTATTGTATTTTTGGCATAAAAATGTAATTGGCCATCAATTTTCATAATTCATAATTATTATCAACATTCATTTCATTATCACATTACTAGCCGATTTAATTTAGATTATGGTGCAGATTATCACATTTAATATATCATTCAAAATAAATATACCATTGTCTGTTTTACCTTTACGATAATTTTTCGTTGTTGCTCATTGCGATTCTGTCACCTTTATACTAGGCTAAGGAACTTTGATTTGTCGCCTGTTATGCGTCTGGAATAGTTAGAAACCAGATGACACTGATGTAGTTTCTTAGCCTGCCACCACACCAACATGATAAAAGATTTCTGTGACCTATTTGTTTTTACACGTCCATTGTTGTTAGTGGCAGAATTTTTGAAAAATAATTTTGTGGAGACCTATAACTATTTATATATGTTCCTTTTGGCACCCGAATTTGTTTAATTTTGAGGGATTTTATATTTGTTCCTTTTGGAACCCAAATTGGTATAGTTTTCACGTGTTTAGGTTAATTTTAATTGTGTCCAAATTTTCTAAAAATTGTGCACATGGAATTGACTTGTTTAATTTCACCTCTATCACTTTCTAATTGATTATATCCAAGTCCTTTTCTACCTGTATTAACAGTTTGTTTCCCTAAAAGCATATTTAACGATCTTTCACTTTTTGAAAATTTTCCTAAAGTCGTAGAAAATTGTTGGACTTGTGTGTTGAGATATTCATTTTCATTTAATAATTGTGTGCACTTTTTAATGGAATTTTCTCTCCTTGTATTTTCACTTTCTTTCAAAATCAGAATTTCATTTTCAAGCGGTTTAATGTTGGTTTCTGATTTTTTTATCTCTTCTTCGAATGTTAGACACTCATCACATTTAGGTCTTTTAGTTTGGTAGTTTTTAACCAATTGATTAAGCTGTTTATTTGATTCTATCAAACTATCCCTTCGTGATTCAATTTTGGCATATTTTTCCCTAAGTCGTTCAAAATAGTCATTTACTTCATGAAAATATATAAGTAATTCTGAGTGAGTAAGTTTTAATACCTCGTTTGGCTCATCATTATCACCACAAAGGCATAGATCTCCTTTGTCACTCTTACTGCTATAGCTTTTATTATCATCATCACTTTATTACAAATGGCTACAAAACTTCTCCTTTTTTATTTCTTTTCTATGTCTTGTCGATTCTAAGGACAATTAGGCTTGATGTGTCCGGGTTTGAGGCACTTGTGATAGATGATCTCTCGTTCTTCTGGGTTGTCTAGTGCTTTGAATATTCTGCTTATCGATTTTTGATTTAGAGCTGGATTTCTGTATTTCTGGTTCCACTTTTTGAATTTCTTCATTAGTAATGCCAGCTCAGCTGCTCCATTGTCATCACTACTTCCTTTTTCAAATCCTGCTAAACGTTTCTTTAATTTTTGATTTGATTATGGGGGATCTCCTATGGTTGTGAACTTTTGCACCATATATTGCATCAAAAGTATTCCAGATTTTCTGCGCACTTTCACAATGAGAGATAAATTTAAAATTATCTTGATTAATATGAGTATATATTATATGCATAGCAAGAGCATTAATGGAAGTATTTTTCTAATTTATTATATCACACCCATTTTCAATAATATCTCAACATTTAAAATTAACAGATTTTAAATAAAACTCCATTTTTAATTTCCAATTCAAAAAATTTATTCCGTCAAAAACCGGAGAAATAATATTGGACCGACCCATAGCAAAAACATTATTAACAGAAGCCATTTTAAAAATTCAAATTTTAAAAAAATTGGTCTTTGAAAAATCAAGCTTTTTAAAACAAAAACGGCTTTTGTTCCTAGCTCCGATACCACTTGTAGGATCGATTTCACCCTAGAGGGGGGTGAATAGGGTGATGTTATTAATTACAAAAAGTAATACGAATGTTTATATAAAATAATTTCAGCACAGATAACAGTCGAATAATAGCAGCACAGATAATAGCAGAATATAGAAAACAGAACGCACAGATTTACCCAGCTTCAGCAAAACCCTGCCTACGTGCTGCCCCCAAGGTTTCTACTAGAAATTAAGCAGTCATACACTTACACACGTAAACTCGCGACATCCGCTATCGAGTAGTCTTAACTCTACGCTCAAAACCCTACCACAACTCAGCCATTGAGTTGCAAATTCTCGAACTACACCACCGTAGCTTGTCTCCTAGTCACACGACTAAAAAATACAATCGATTTACAAAATTTAAGAACAAATTTAAAAACAATTAAAAGAAAAACCCTAATTTATAAAACTAAGCCCAGTTATGTTTGTCGGCCCACTAAAAAAAGGTTAGAGATTAAATCCCTTTTCTTTGTATAATTCGTTCGAACTCCTTTGCTTCGTTCTTAGGAAAATGGGCTACTCGTTCTCGTTCCTCTTTGCTATGAAATTAGGGATTTTTTTATTTTTGAAGCCATCGATTGATTGTTGGCTGATTACAATGGCTATTGTACCACTTTGCTTCGGCAATCGATCGTTTCTTCGATTCTCACATGGCTGCTTCGATTCGATCGAGTTCGATTTAGAATTCAGTATGTAATTTATGCCTTTTTGTTTTACTCATTAGTTTGCTTCAACTTGATCGATGATTTGAGTTATTGATATAATGTTATCTCTGTTATTGCTTCTAACTCGAATGGATGATTGCCAATGATGTTAATCGTTTATATAAAATTCGACTTTCTATAAATTCATTCGTCTAATAATTTTCTCGGCCGTTTGATTTTGATTGAATGCTGTAATTTATTGTTGACTTATTCAATTTCGTATATTTGATTACTTATTTCTCACGGCTTGATTTCTTTCGTGGCCACCACGGCTTCGATCTCTGACTTGTTCGATTTCGGCACTAACTTGTTCAATATTGGCTTTGAAACTGCTGTTGACATTATTTCTGTTCAATTACTCACGGATTTGACTAGAATTTTGATATTTTGATAAATTTGATTCTGCCTCGATTGTTTTGGAACCGCTACTGTTACAAATATTCCACCTTGACTTCGGCCTGACTTGATATTTGTAGTTGTCTAATCATCTCTGTGTGATCTTGGCAATATCATTACGCTGATGCATTTGTGTGCTTCAGTCTGATTTGTGAGTTGGTTATTTAGCTAGTTCGAGTTGCTTTGAGTCTGGTCTTTGGACATCTGATTTTTCATTTGAACTTATATGCACTGATGTTGGTTGAACTGTTGTTGATTTGTTAATATGTGCACTATCTATGTGTGTTTGCCTGTTCATGTCTGAACTTGTCTGGTTGTATTTGAATTGAGTCAGTGTGGTTCATCTATGCATGCATATTTGTACATGTCTCTTGTATCACTATTTCACTCAAGTCTGTGCATTTTCTCTTGCATGATGTCTATTTGCAGCCTTGCTCATCTGCTTGATGTCTGGGATTTTGTTCCAACCCTGATGATGTTGATTTAGTTGAACCGCATATATTGTTTGCATATTGTCTGATTGCCTTGAGTTTTTCTGCACACATTTATATACACTGTGTTTTGAACTGCAGCTTGACATTGAATCTATTCGGTTATCACCATGTAGTTGTTGTGCACTGTGCATATCACTGCATTGCTTCGAGTCAGGTTGCATACAGTCTTTGTTGGTTTTTTAAGCCTGGGCATGTGTACTGATCTATGATATGTTGCTCCTTGATTATATCATACATGTTCTTGGTTGCACCGTCCACTTCGTTTCACTGTTGCATACATGTTGACTTCGTATATTTGTCGCTCCAAGTCTGAGTGTTATTCATGCATGTATATTGATCATGCTAAAAAAATTTGGCTTTTGTTTCACTTGGGAATTATTTGCATTTTGAATATGCTATGCGCTGTATATATCTAAAGCATTTCTGTATTTGAAACATGAACTAGACTAGATCATTGGTGTTCATTGTGTTTGTACATGCATACATATGTATGTATGAATGCATGCATTGATTTGGGTCTGCTTTGATATTGAACTTGATCATTTCATGTTGTACATTTTGATTCGCATCTGAGTTGAATCCAGCTTATAGCTCGGGTTTGACCTTGTGCTGATATCGTGACTTTATTTTTGTTGCACTTGAATTGAACCCGGCTTTTGATTTTGGTTTGACCTTGTGCTCACCTACCCCTGTAATTTTATCAAGTGTATATATCGATGTGCATGGCCTTATGGCATGTACAGTGATACACTGTGCATGTCACAAGCTGTTCGTGTATGATGAATTTAAATTTAAATGATGACGAACAACCCAAATAACCGAGGAAAATAATATTTTCAAAAAAACATTTTATTTTATAATGCAAAAATATTTTATTTTCAATTTTACAATGCCATTGTATATTTTTACAGATTGCTCAGATGCTAGATTCAATTTGGAATGAAGTTGAAGATCAATTTTGAGTGAACGAGTGATATGTAGTGAGGTGCATATGTAAATGATAATTGTGATGTGATTGAAATTGTATTGTAATTAAAATTGTATATATATATATATAGTGAGAGCTCAAATTTGTACTATTTAAAATTGTAATAAAATAATTGTTTGAATAAAACATTTGTTTGAATTTAAATTCCGTGTTATTTATTTTATTCATCAAATATTTATCTAATTATGTGAAAAATAAAATAGTACATTAACAAATACATTTAAATGAACATATATATATATGTTTATTATCATCAAATAAAAATCATACACTAGCATATTCAACATTAGCTAAATTAGTTTTTCGGTGACCAATCACTATTTTTCAGTTTTTCAAATAGACCGCACCAAAATGATTTTTGATGAACCGTCATCGTTTTTTGATACGTTGTTGCCGAATTTTTCTTTTCATAGGAGTAGGAATTTAACCATTTTATTCGGGTGGAGTCCCTTTAATGTGCCATACGCTATTTAAAAATAGAGTCCCTTTAACAATGCCCATAAATTATTTTGATATATTTTATTTGAAATCAAAATATAACGATAATTTTAGTTAATTTAAAAGTTTTAAATTATAATGCGTCAATATATATATATATGTATGTATATTATAAAATAAATTTTATTAAATTTTAACTTTAGAAAAGTTGATGATTAATAATCCGTTTGAATATTTTAACATTAAAATAAAAATAATTTTAATAAGTGCGGATTAAATTATAAAAATTAATTTGTCAAAATTATTTATGGAGTTTACAGGCCTGCCAGGTTCTCATCGGTTTTCAAAAAAATAAAAAAAATAGTTTACACAATTTCATAAAAAACTTTCTTAATTCATATAAGTTGGGCCATAAAGTGGCATAACACCACAAAATGAATCGAAGAAATATATTTAACTAAAAAAAAGCAAGTAAACAATAGAAAACACATGAAGTTTATAGTGTTTCGGCTAATCTGAGGCCTATGTCCATTTTAATCTTGTTATGGAATGTTGTTGTCACAAGTAAAAGGGATTTTACAGCTCCAAACAACATATGATAGTAAAATGTAGCTTCGTTTGTGACAAGGTCGAATATAGATAAGAGATGATGAAGAAGAAGTGTCAAAAGTCCTTCAATTGCTCTGGGTTTCCTATTTATAGAGAAATCGCCTAACAAGGTCATTAGATTATGAAATACCAGTTTAAACTTCAAATCCAAAAAAGTTAGAAGGGAGACGAAGTTCCTAAAGTGGCAAAATCATGTCAGGTCGATAACAATCTAATTTGTCGACTGCAAATTGTCCCATCTTCTACTACTTTCCCTTCTTACTTCAATCCAATAAGTTTCTAAAGCATTTTTGCCTTGAAACCAGGTTTTGGCCGAGAGGTTTTGACACGTCTAGTACTTATCCTTTTCTTTAGAACATTTTGGAGTTATTCACCTGCTCCTTTAGAAATGGGCCCTAGGATGATCACTTTAGCCAACCATTCATAGGACCATAGCTCCAAAGTTCACCGAAGTGCCTGAAAATTACTCGGTACCAATAAGAAAGTGATCGCTATCGATCTCTATACTTAGCAAAATTTCACTCTCCAACTTCTTGAAGCTTCTTCCATTGCCTCTAAGTCCTTGAACTATTGCATCTTCGTCTTGACATTCAGATTCGTTTGAAAGCTACTTGGTCTTAAAGCCGGATAGCACATGCCCCCAAAAGTACAATTCTGTTGGAAATAAAGCATACTTTGGATCAAGATAAGTGCATAACCTTATCCACACAAGTATGTTGGTCATTCAAGAGTTTCTTTATAGTGTCATCTTCATCCTAAGGGCATCCGTTCTAGTGCTTTAAATAACATTCCTACCACTTTCCATGCCTAGGTCAACGTCTATATTTTCTAAAGATCGTTCCATGCCTCGGCTAGGTGAGAATCCCTTTTCCTACTTCTTTTCTCTCTCTCACTCTCTCTCTCTCATGTCGGTACTAATCACCACATGTCGGTACCGATCACCTCATGTTGATACCGACATGAATCCTTTGATCATTTTGGCCCTATGAGGATGTTTTGTACTTAGAAAAAAAATTATCTTTCACTTTCTTTCCATTAGCATTTCGACACCGAGTACTCTTCCTTAGTCGAAAACTTGTGACCTTGTCTCCTCAACAGCACCTCTTGCCATCAACCATCCAAGGGCGGCGCCACCATCTCCTAGTACTACCATCGCTGAATCCTCACCTCAACAACCACAGTGGACCATAAAGCATTCGTCCTCTAATTCTTTTCAGACGTAGATCCTGATCCAAAAGTTAAAAAGACAGGCTATCGAAGTTTAGCATCATAACTGCAATCATTGAGTCATTGTCCTTGACGTCAGAGTTTGCCTAAGGTCGGTAAGTCACCAAGGCTAGGAATTTGTGATTCATTTATGGCTCAACCTTGGCCATTGCAGACATGCCAACTTCCCTAAGGATACTCCATGCTTAACCTGAAGCTGGCACGGTAGTCACTTGAGTCATAATGATTCTTTGCGCCTCCTAGTGTCAACTTCAAGTTTTAATAACCCTTCTTTAGGTTCACCTTATTTTGCAATGGTCATAGGCACTTCACCACTTGAGATGCACAAGTGAATTCCTCTAAAATGTTGTTGATCACAATGCCGCCTTAAATTTCAATAAGATGGTTCTTCACCAAAAAACAGTCATGTCGAACACACTCCAACATTCAAACGATTCCATTATACTGCAGTCTGAATCACTGCGTATTGTGTTCCTATAAAAGGATGCTACACATCGTTCCAAACAAAGGTTCCATTATCGATTATTCGATGACAACAAGTAAGATTCGATGCAAAGTTCCACCATGCGACAAAGCTTGTTGTGCATGGGACACAGGACACACACTGCATAAATTAATACATCTAATTTGACCCAATTGACGTTAAGAATCTGATTTGATTAACACATGTTGACTTTCCTTGGATTCTGAGCACCGGTCATAAAGGTTCACATTAAAATAGAAATTCAAAAAATACATGCCTAACCATGTTTATCGTTGAGTTTTCTAATTCAAAATGGCTCGCCCTTTACTAGATTCAGCACCGGCGTTGGGCCATTAACTCCTCCCGAGGTTGGTTCCACCACTGCACAAGCCTCAACATCAATGGTTGCCAAACACAGATATTCAATCATAGTAGAGCTGCGGAGAATGATAGTTCCATCTACTCCAATCTAGAATCAACCTCCTTCTATTAATGAACAAGAATGTCTTGGGAGTTCTATATGATCCTCTTGAACAATGCTAACAATTCTAAATGCCAAGTCACTCCAAGCCATTGCCTCCAGCATGGAATCCTAGAGAATGACATCCTGCTACCGATTGTTAACCAACGGGCACACAAGCCTCTATACGGCTATATAGCTTGCAATAACTACTCCTGTCTAAGGGATAGTGTACTGGCCTGTAATACATCCCTTTTTATGTTCCTTCAAGAGCTTAGGCTCACTTCTTATCAAGTCCACCCTAACGGTTTCGCCTTGTTGAGTTCCCTTTACATCTTATTCATGATTCAATTTTGTTGGCCTCCGACCTTTGAGGAGTTAACATGCCTTTTGAGCTTCAATTAATGAGCAAGTATCCATCCTTAATGATCATCGAAGCTTCATGTCGATGCAAACTGACCGAGGCATTTCACAACAAACGATCGTATTTCAAAACGTAGTATTTCTATGTCCAAGGTCCATACGGCTTCAACCGCTCTGGTTATCCGACAGTAGGACTTCTTTCTATCCATTCTTTTCTGTACTTGGATTCTTACCATCCAAGTATCTAACTTCTTACCATTCTCTTCTCATAGATATTCCTACTCAAGATAGTAGCGACAAGCACTCTAAGACTTTACAAACCTTGAAAAGAGTCAATATTCAATTCTGCACCATCGCTTTTCTTTTAATGAATGAGCATCTTCACCAATGTAACCTTATACACCTTGAATGATTTATTGTTCCAGCTAAAATTCTATCAATAGAATCTAGGGTGTCTAGTAGATCTTCTAACCCCCATTCACACCTCCAATAAAGACAACCAAGGAGGCACTGAATTGCCATCAGGCATGGAGAATATTGATGAAATTATCGATAAAGCAGTGAAAGAAAACATGGTTGGTGAAGTGTAAGTAGAGGGAGGAGAGAGTTAAGATGGAAACCAAACACAAAGGAGGTGAATGAAAAGGAGGAAAGGAAGAGAAATAAAAGGGAGAAGGCAACAAAGAAGATGGCGATGATGAGGGCTTCGACCGAAATGGAGATGAATCATACGAAAAGACATCTCCAAAGGGTACCAAGATTCCTGTCCCATCATGTTCGAAGCAAATAATTGTCAAGGCCTCCTAACAATCTACTGAACTGAGTGTGATACCAACAATGGAGTCGACTCCTCCCGTCAGTCATTCAGAAAATATCTTTAACTCACTGAGTGATCTTGACATCCCTATCAACGATTTTCTTAAGGAATATCCTTTTGGATTAAGTTTTCCATCTTAGGTGCTCCTAGCTAAGGGAGGTGAAACTCCATCCTTACAATCTTCAGAACACGATCCGTAGATTACTTAGGGCAGCACCAACACTCCGCACACTTCTAGATCATGAACACTCACATTTTGCATTTGCTCTACTCTACAGTTTTATAATTGATACGCTCCTATCTTTCATTTCAGGTATAATGAGAAGAAACCATTTTAACTACCTTCACTCTGGTGTTTCTGAACAAAGGAGATTAACTCCTAAATCTACCCACCTCGTCGTGACTCTCACTGAGAAAGGGAATTAAACAAAGAGAGCGTAGAGGAAAGAAAGAGAATTCCAAGAAGAACGAGATCACTAGGTAGAAAATATAGAAAGGAAAGACATGTGAGAAGAAAGAATCCTATGACCAAAGGAAATGGCACAAAGAGTTGTGTGACCTCCATGGTCCTTCTTCAGTTTCCCTACACCTCAGCTCTCAATCACAACTTTCCACCGAACAACTTCCAACGTCGCTCTCTCAGGCCTCCACTATCTCCATACTTCATCAAACCTAGGAGGAATCTACTCACCCGGCTCCACCACCAGCCCCATAAAGAAGAATGAAAGCAACCTTCCAAAACTTTTTCTAACTGGGCTCAAATTTGACAGTAACCTTAATGATATTTCCAAGGAAGAGTCTAACCATAGGTCGAAGGAATCCAAGAGCTAGTAGACCAAGCCATGATTATGATGAAAGACTAATTAAATACCGCTCATAAAGAAAATGCTCATCTCGAGGCATAGATTGATACCAAGGACCAAGCCATCCAAGAAAAAGATGGGGCACTTCAGACCAAGGAAGCTGATATCTAGAAACTTCGAGATAAAATTGAGAAGCTCGAGTCCACATTACTGACGAAAAAAGGATAAAAATAGGAGGCTTAGGTTGATCATTCTGGGGTAATGAGCGAGCTAATTAAGTTAAAAGAACTTGTAGCTAAGGTAAAAGATCTAATTTCCACCCTTCAGTAGTTCTTCGCTAATGTCATCGAATTCAAGAACATGTAGTGGTTAGGAAATACTTATTCTATCACTCTAGCCAATGCCTGAGAAGAAATAATTCATCGACCGGCTACATCCAGTGATGGCCTCATTGAGGGCAATTGAAAGCCAAGTACCTTGATGTCAGTGACATTGAAAAGCTGCAAGAGGGAAAAGCAATCCTAGCTACTCAAGACGCTGCTACCACTGAAGCTCCTGCTGGTCCAAGTGCATCGAGCCGTACAGAATTATCATCTTCAAATGTCCATGAGCTTCCAGTGGATATTGCAACATCCAAGGAAGCTAGCCCTCAGGCTACCCTTACTACAACTCTGATTTCTGTCGCCAAGGCCACTGATGAGCCCTATATTCCTATCTCTATTTCTCAACCCATCTAGTCAATAATTAAAGAGGGTGAAATTGTTGTATCTCTAGCTAAGGAAATTCCGACCAGTGAATGTATTTCTCTCGTCTCTTCGATATTCGAGAAACTCCAGTTTTCACTTGAGACCATCACTAACATTTACTTCACTGCTTGTGAACTTATAGATCACCTGTCGCTTCCTCCTCCATCGTCAATTACTCAAAGCTTGGGTCCTGTTGCTATCTCCATCGAGTCACCTCTATTACTATAGAAGTGGTCACTCTAATCCTTCTCTCTAGCTCCATTTTTTATCCTAATTCATAGAAAAGTCATGGCTATAGAAGGATTGGATGACACTTCATAGACCATAGGGGAAGACATCACCATTATCAACACCATGGGCCTAACTGATCCTATTTCTATGGCGGAAAGGTTGAAGATTGACGTGTATAAGGTAAAAATTAAAACCGAGCTTGGACTAGAATAGTCAGTTGGCTCCGAAAAGTAAAGACCTACTCCAAGAATTCTTCCCATTACCATTAAGCTTCCTAAGGGCAGTAGTGTCGGCGCCTCCATAGACACTTCTAACGCCCTTGTTGACAAGTCCGAAGACCTAACCGTTACAATTACTGCAGTGGAGACCACTCCCTTTAAAAGCAGCACTTCCAAAGGAAAACCAAAAGATGACAAAGTCTAGAACATACCTACCTACATACATTTTTTGTATATATAATATAACCGCTTGTACTACAAACTATCTATATTATATATGCTTGTATCTGTGCAGTGGTCTTACTTACTGTAACTATATATATATATATATATATAATTGCACTCCGGTAGTTGCTTTAGTTTTATTCCATTGCTTAACTCTATTTCTATTGCCAAAGTGTTTTCTTTGGGCTAAACAAAACTTATATTTAACCTACTCTATGGCTTTTCCTATTTACCTTTGGTCGAGTTTTCCTCGACCATTAACAAGTTATAAAAAAAACCAAGTTTCACGTCGTTTCCTATCTTTGGGAAATAATGGTTTGGATGTCCCTATTCTAACATCCTCAACCTTATCAATAACTGGGCATGATTATTATCATCCGTCGACTATTCTCATTTTTTTGGTTAAGCATATCCTTCTGGGCTACAAGTGCAGTTGTGAAAATCCTAGCCATACACTAGTTCCTATTTCCTAGAATCGGTGCTTCGGACGCCTATCTTTAGGCATCTGCTCTTAGTTGCACCTATCTCTATGTATTGACGAAGAGTGTCCTTTGACTACCCTTGCTTAGTCTTCGACCTAGAACGTCCTACCAAGCCTTAAGTGTCGCCATTAAAAATTTGACCGTGCACCAATTCCTATCTCTAGAAACTGGCATTTTAGCTGCCTAATCCTAGGCATCCCTCATTGACTTTGCCTATGGGGCACTAGTTAAGACATGAGGAATAATGAAGAATTATCTGATCGATCCTTATGATTATACTCCTTCGTCTTGATCCTAGACCAAAGGATTTGATACCAATCTCCGGGTACTTGATTGTACTACTAACCATGCAACATAAACTATTACTTAAAAGTACATAATTCCATTGGTTCAAGAACCTAACTTTATTTATAAACAAAAGAAGTGGCAAGTTCTGCCTTATTGCATTGCCCTCAATCCCTTAGTGTGGCTTATTTACTGGAAATAAACTAAATAAATCTAAATGAAATAGCATCTCAATAGGTCAAGATTCTATGCCAGTAGAATTAGGATCCCGTCAACACTGCCAAGCTTGAAAGTTCCATTTCCAAGCTTCTGTTCAATCAGATAAGGACTTTCCTAATTCGCACCCTTGTACTTTGGATTAATCCTTTCAAAAGGGGGTCTTTTGTGTTACTCTTTTTTGGTGAGTAGCAACCCTCAATTCAGCCTTATCTCATTTTTCATCAACCAAGTTGAAGGACTAAAGCAAGAGTTCTCGTTAACCTTGGCATCCCAGTGCCTCTTTCGATGAGAAGATTACCTCTCCACTCACCTCCTCCATTGATTCAGGATAGCCTTCGGTCTCCTTGCTACACTCCAGATAGGCATTTCCAATTAAAATTGCTATATCCATACTTTACTGATCAGATGCTTTTCATTCGAAGAAACACTGCACTAGCTCTCTTATTCACAACGAACTAGGGCGGCCAAATGCTATATTTCTCTTGATTTCTTCAATTCCTATAGGTCTATGGGCTCGTTGGAACTGGACAAGCTCTAGGGGAATAATCTCTTTCTTATTTCGCAAGCACCTCCCATCATGACAAGGAATGGAAAAATCAAGAATTTCACTTTGAATTCCGAACCTCAACATCCTACCGCTCATGGTGTTTCTCTCTTGGCCTAAGACCCAACTATCTAATAAGGCCATTATAGCTTACTCTCGAGAATTTGGTGGAAATATTTTCCACTCAGGGCGACTAGAGTAGCAGCATCATGCTACTAATCCTACTTGAATCTACAATGCTTGTACACTTTTCAATATGGCTTATTCTTATTTCTTTATTCAGGCTCATTATTCACTTTGGCATCCCTTTCCTCGAATCCTCCCTTATTACCATACGTGCGACTCTCACCACATACGGCTTGCACAAATACATTGTCATCCATCCCGAACCTTTTTATTCCACCTCTCTATATACCAATGTATCAAATAATATCTATTAGCTAGTGGTGAACAAAAAGATAAATCCTATAGCAAATAACATGGGTGTTTTGTATTGTATCAAATCTCCTCACATAGTACCCGATCCAACTAAAATTTTTGATTCTAGTGGGGAAAATCATGATCAAGGTAGCTGTGGTGAAGTAAGCATGTGTAATATAGGAGATCAACTGGCAGCTAGTAATCTGGAGGGCATAAGGATATGGGCCAAGAGAAATGAGGTTCAGAACGAGCGTAGAAATAAATAATCTTTTAAAGTCAAGGTTTCATCACCTGCTTAGACATCGCCTTGTTCTCACTTCGGTCACCTCGCTACGAAAGCCTCCAGAAAACAACGTTCGACTTGCATATGTTAAGCCGTGGGAATAACCAATTTAGATTTGGGACCAAAAGTTGTTAGCAGTGACTATTGAATAAATCTCTTTGGCTTGGGTTAAAAGCACAGAATGCCATCACCACCTTCAAATAAAGTCTTAACTTCAATGGCCTAATCTTTTGGGAAAACTTTGACTATCAATCCCTCTTCTGGAAAGAGAGTTCCTCTCTCTGTTATGCCCATAATGAACTTGCCCTGTCAAAGTTTCTATTTTGCAACTTCTTGACCTTTCTATTTGGACAATTATTCCTACAAAGAGTTCCTTCTATTCCGATAGGCTAACAGTGGATATTTTAAGATAGATCGCTTTTAAAATCAAAGGTGTTACCTTTCTTTCCATCAACATTCATGTTGTAATGCGGTCATTCTCTACTGCAATTAGTGTTTTCACTAAAGGAGGCTGTGTAATAGAATAATCCGTAGCCTAATAGGATTTTAGTAATTTCCATGAAAGGCTTGTCTCTAATAGGAGCCCCAGATATTCACTCTACATAGGAGACTTGTTCTAAGTTCATTCGGTCTCTGGATTGAGAAGCAAAATCTAATTAATATTTAGGTTCGGGCCAATTAATATACTAGGCTTTCCCTCCTGCTCCCTTCAGCGAAAGACCAGATCCATCCATTTTTGAGGGTGCACGATAAGGCTTCTTTAGCAGTTCAGTCCCAATAGTCAGTGATGGAACACGATCCCCATACCAATAGTCAACAGATTCATATGGGCTACTAAGGAGTAGGCGATGATCTTTTTAAGATCGATCTGTATTGAAGTGGTTGAGGGAGTACATACTATTGCAAAAAGTATTGAACTCACTTTTGGACATTTTCTTATGATATACTAAGTGAATACAGGGCTGGGTCCATTTGGTTGGGGAGTGATTCTGATGAGAAAGCCTAGTATGAGAAAAGCATAAAATGACGCAAACACATAAGGTAGATACCTAACTCTAGTTGAAGGAGCAATATCGGTGAAACCTTTCTTCATTTTTCATCCCAAATGTATGTGATAGTAACGCCAAACCAACGAAAGAGGAATAGTACTAAAAAGAAATCCTAGGGACCTGTGTGAACATAGCCAGCTGGACTTCCTCATATATTATTCTTAGCTTAGCTCAAAAGCAGCGGTTTGACCAAGGAAGCGGGAACTCAATGGAAAAAAGTAGTATACTTCGGCCTACAAAGAGTACTAGGAAGCCCTAAATGCTTGAGCTTGATAAGGGCCCGATGGTCTGTAAAGATCACTAGGATAAGTGGTATTATTGAACCAGTGAAACAACAAGCGATGAAACCATTTATCCAGTTCTATTAGAATTATAACCTCATCTATGAAGACAAGGGAGAATGAAGTATGCCCAGTTGCAGACACATGGGTCATCTTATAAGCCCACAGTGCAAATGAAAGCTCATCAACCCAATTTCCATTGGATTTAGTCAACCATTTCTTCAAGATGTACTTGATAATTTTATTTACCGCCCCCACGTATCTATTCTCCTACGAGAGTGCTACTGCCGAAAAGCTTTTCTCAATTTTGTATAGGCTGTAGAAATCCTTGAACTTGGTAATCTTGAACTGAGTTCCATTGTCAATTACGATTTCTAGGGAACTCCAAATCTATGGATAATATTATTCACTACAAATCTGATCACTTTCCTCGTTGTGATCATGGCAAGCGGTTTTGCTTCAGCCCACTTTATGAATTAATCCGCAGCAACAATTGTTGCTTATCCCCTCCTTTCAACATCGGTATCATACTACTTATATCAATTCCCCAAATCGCAAATAGTTAAGGGCTAACCATTTGCATAAGCTCTATGGATGAGGATTTTGAAATTTCCGCAAACCTCTAGCATCGATCACAC